>JAYESD010000003.1:19919158-22467908 GCA_036927565.1 Tuctoria greenei
GACGACTTTGGGGCTGTTCATCTTGTGTGCTATTGAATAAAATTCGTAGTTTGAAGGAACTTTTGTGCCTTGTTCGTTCGACTTGTTCCAGACAAGTTTTACTCGTCGAGTTTCTGGACAGCACTACCTTTTGTTGGTGGTTTTATCATAACTCGAGTTTTACAGATCCAATTGACGTGATTCTTTTTGGGTTGTCTTCACAACTTGATTGTCTATCATTTGTCAAAATTTCACGATCATTGGATTTGTGGTTTCTGTTCTACACGAGTTTCTTTTCAGCACTCCAGAAACTGTTTTTCTCGGATAGGTCAGATTGACCAGTGTTTGATCTTTTGATCATAACTTGAGTTGTTCTCGACGGATTTGAGTAATTCTTTTTGTGTTGTCTTCGTTACTTGATTCTCTCTGATATATATCACTTTTGTCACGGTGAAACACGTTTAGATTAGTCTCGGACACGATTCCTTTAACAGATCGTTTTTCTACCGAAGGGATTAGGGTTTTATTGTTTCCGCTGCGTAAGATTTTTAAATCTACCATTCACCCCCCCTCTGGTAGCTTTTCACGTGCTCTTCGATCCTACAGACCCAGGACTTCGAAATCCTTCTGAAGCTTTTGGACTTCAATTAGATATGCAGCTAGTTGAGTGTTGTTGCAGCAGCATTCACCTTTGACTTGTTTTATAACTAGCTGTGAATCACCCTTTACCAACAGCTGCTTTACACCATATGATAGTGCCACCTTGAGCCCATAGATTAATACTTCATACTCCGCCATGTTGTTGGTCGCCTTGAAATAAAGGTGAACCATGTATTTGACCTTCTCCCTGGTCGAAGCGAGGAGAAAGACTCCAGCTCCGGCCCCCTGCTTCTGCACGGAGTCGTCGAAGTAGAGAGTCTAGTGAGGCTCAGTGAAGACCGGAGCCTTAAGTTTTGGTTTATGCTCACTGGGGCCCCCAGGATTTTATGGAGAGGGGGTCCATTCTGCCACAAAGTCTGCCAATGCTTGACTCTTGATTGCTTGTATTGGGACGAATTCAAGATCGAACTCGGCCAATTTCGCTGCCCACTTTGCAATGTTCCCAGTAGAGTTGGGGTTATGCAAGATTGCACGCAGTGGATAAGAGGTTACCACTGAAATTTTGTGATCTTGGAAGTAGTGACAAAGCTTCCTAGAGGTGATAAGAACTGCGTAGAGCAGCTTATGCACCTCTAGGTATCGAGTCTTGGCGTCATGGAGTACTTCGTTGATGAAGTACACTGGGCGCTGGATTGTCCGGACCCTCCCGGAGGGGCCCGGAGCTTCCTCCTCATCAACTTGGACCGTCCCGGAGGGGTCCGGACCTTCTTCGGGGACCTCCAGGTTCCTGCTAAAGGAACCCGGAGCTTCTTCTGAAGTGACCCGACCTTCCCGGAAGGGTCCGGATCAGTAATTCCTTCATTTGAAGGAGGTTGATCCTCTGGCGTCTCACCTCGAGGATTCATGTCTGGGGGTTGGGACCCAGACTCGCCTTCAGGTAGCTCTGGACCTTCCTGGAGGGGTTTGGATTCCTAAACTGGGGATGGTTCTATTCTTTCCGCAACCAGGACCATGCTGACAACTTCTTCAGTCGCTGAAATGTAAAGCAGAAGTGGCTCACCAGGGTTCGGAGCTACCAAAGTTGGTAGAGTGGTGAGGAGCTGCTTTAGCTCATGGAAAGCATTTTCCGCTTCTTTAGACCATTGGAATGGTCCGGACTTCCTCAATAATTTGAAGAAGGGTAGTGCCCGTTCCGCCAGTCTTGAGATAAGCCAGCTGAGGGCAGCTAGACACCCAGTTAGCTTCTGGACATCCTTGATGCGAGCTGGTGTCCGCATGTCTTCAATAGCTTTAATCTTCGTCGGATTTGCCTCTATTCCTTGGTGAATCCAAGAAGCTTTCCGGAGCTAACCCCAAAGACACACTTGTCTAGGTTCAGCTTTGTGCGTGTGATTCGCAACTTGTCGAAGACAGCTTGCAAGGTGTCAAGAAATGACTCCTGTTCTTGATCTTGACGACGATGTCATCAACATACACTTCCACTACGTCTCTAATGAGCTCTCCAAAAGTTTTGTACATAGCTCGCACAAATGTTGAAGCAACATTTTTGAGACCGAATGGCATGGCAGTGTAACAGTACAATCCATCTACTGTGATGAAGGCAGTATGCTCTTCATCTTCCCTAGACATTCTGATTTGATGATACCTAGCATATGCGTCTAGGAAACATAGTAATTCACACTCGGAGGTGGAATCCACTATCTGATCTATTCTAGGTAGTGGAAATGGATCCTTTGGGCATGCCTTATTCATTGTTGTGTAGTCAATACACATCCGAAGCTTCCCTCTGGCGCTGGGTACAACAACTGGGTTTGCTAGCCATTTTGGGTGGAAGACTTCCTGGATGAATCCAGCTTCGAGCAACTTCTTCACTTCTTGACGTATGAAGTTATGTCGCTCTACTGATTGTTTCTGAGGCTTCTGATCTATAGGACGAGCATCAGGATAAATCTTCAGATTGTGCTCAATCGCTTCCCTAGGGATCCCAGGCATTTGTGACGGTTGCCAGGCAAACACGTCGACATTATCCCGGAGGAAAGTGATGTGCGTGAGTTCCTATTTGTCGTTCAGACCTCCCGATATACAGGTGGTCTGAGCAGCGTCGGAACCAATTTGGACCACTTTGGTGGGAATGTCGGTGTCGCCGCTTGGTTGCACACGGGGTGCGGATGTTGAGCCTCGATGACGAATGCTCGGGGGCTTCGGAGCTTGCTGCTTTTTGGATTCTTCCTCCTGCACTGTAGCAAGCTCGTGGAGTTCTTCCAGAGCTATAACTCCAGCGGTGCAATCTCCGCAGATCTGGAGAACACCTGAGGGTGCTGGCATCTTCAACACCAAGTAGCCATAATAAGCAGCAGCCATGAATTTGTACAAAGCTGGCCTGCCCAAGATGGCATCGAATGGTAAGTTGATCTGCGCCACATCGAAGACCAACTTCTCGGTCCTGTAATTCTCCCGGGTTCCAAAGGTCACCGGGAGAGTAATGGCACCGAGTGGGGTTATGGCCCTCGGTCCTACTCCTGAGAAAGATCGGGAGGGGCGAAGATCCGAAGGTCGGAGCTAAATCTTAACGAAGGCTTGGAAGCTTATGAGGTTTAGCCCCGAACCTCCGTCCACCATTACATGGTGGAGCTGGATGTTATTGATGGTTGGAGATACCATCGATGGGAGTCGGCCAGCTCCGATCATGTTTCGAAGGCAGTCCGAAGCATCAAAAGTGATGGCAGTAGCTATCCACTTCTGATGAGGCTCCGCCCTTGCAGTAAGAGCTACCTAGGCCATGTCCCGCCGCATCGTCTTGAGGACTCGGTGGGAGGTGATGTCCCACGAACCACCAAAGATGGTGTTCATGGTCTTCCAGCACTCGTTGTCGGAGACGTCGGAGTCATCGTCAATGGAGGTTTAAACAGCCTTCAAGACGTTTTTAGTGTCCTGGAAACCTAACTCCTCTTCAGTCGGAGCTTCGTCGACCTTTTGTTTTCCTTCCCTTTGACGGAAAGGAGCTTCTTCCCAGCACTTGTTGTAGCGCTCGGAGAGGTTCTGGACCTCTCGGCAGTTTTCCAGGTTGTGGTTGTCCATCTTGTGTATGGGACACCACATCTTGGAGCTACCATCGTCTTCAGATGACAGTCGAGGTCGTTTCTCGGGGCGTGGCCCCCGGCCACCCAGAGCTGCTGCAGCAGCGGCAGTAGGTGTGCCGACCGACGACTTCTTCATGCTGTTGGACTTTTTCTTCTTCTTGCCACTACCAGAGGTAGTGGCTTCACCCTTGGAGGATTTTTTATTGGCCTCCGGAGGTGGTTGGGAATGCATTTCATGGCCCTCCGCAGCTTTGGCACACTTGTCTGCTAAGCTGAAGAGTTCTGTGACGCTGGTGACATCCTTGGTCGTTAGCTTCTCCAGCATCTTCTTGTCTCGAATGCCCTGTCTGAATGCCACAATAACAGAAGCACTTGAGATAGAAGGAATGGTATTTTGTACCTGGGAGAACCTCTGGATGAAATATTGCAGGGGACTCTCCCCCCTTTTGCTTGACAGCAAAAAGATCTAGTTCGGTGCCTGGTCGGGTGTACGAGCTCCCGAAGTTGGCGGTGAACTGTTGGCACAGCTCCGCCCAACTGTTGATGGAGTCAGGCGGAAGGCTCATGAACCAAGACCTGGCGGTCCCAGTCAAAGCCACAGGAAAATAATTGGCCATCACGGCCTCATTGCCTCCAGCCGCAAGGATAGCGGTGGAGTAGATTTGATGAAATTCAGCGGGATTGATGGTCCCGTCAAATTTTTCCGGCAACTGTGGCCGGAACTTCTGCGGCCATCTGACCATGTGAAGGTGTATGGCTAAGGTAGAATAGCCTCCTCCTACTCCCTCAGGAGCAGGACTGTCCCGAGCCTCTCGCGAGCACGCTCGATATGGACGCGGCTGTCCTGTTGATGGTAACGATGATCGAGCTCCGCCCGGAGGTTATGAGTCGAAAGCCTCATTATCGTGTGAGTACATCGCGCCCCGGAAGGCAGCGACGTTGCATGTTGAGACGTTGCACGCCTTCTGTGCTGCGAAGCGTGCGGACCCAGTCTACCCGACAAGGCCGATGCTGAGAAGGGGCCCGCCCCAAGGGGAGAGGACCTTGATTGCTGATGCCATAGACTGCTGCCGCAACCAGATGTTCCACATCAGCTCTCCACTGCTCCATTGCACCCTAGGGTGCTCCTGGAGGCGGTGGACGTTGAAGAAGAGCACGCGCAACATTAATCGCGTGTTCAGGGTTGTTGTTCGCTGATGCAGTGATCGACGCAGACGCCCCATCTCAACGTCCAGCTTGATTCACCGGAGCAGATGGTGGTGGCGGTGGCATGACTCCTGCTGGAGCTACAGCACCTGTTGGCTGCTACATGTTGGAGGGATTGCCTCTAGCAGGTTGTACAGCATGGTTACTGTTGGATGATCCAGCAGCAGAATTCACCATCTTTGAATCTCGGGCACTACCCCCTACCTGGCGCGTTAACTTTTAGAGTGTCATTCCGGCAATTCTCCCGGTACTACCGTTAGCTGCGCGCGGAGTTTCTTAGTTTGGTTGGGCGCACAGAGATTCAGAACAAGGATTTACGTGGTTTGGGCCGCCTGAGCGTAATACCCTACTCCACGGGTGTGTGTTGTTGTTGTATTGAGCGTCTGAGTGCTTGAGTGTGAAATACTAGCTTGTCTCGTCTGGACCTGAGCACGTGTCCCCCTTGTGTATCGCTCGGCCAGTCCTTTTATAGTACAAGGACTGGCCGTTACATCATTAGCCTTGCCCGACATGTGTCCCTGGCAGTTTCTAATGTCTAATACACAGTTAATATGCTTAATTCCCCTTGATAGCGTGATAACACCCTTTAATGGTGGTGTTACTGGTATTAAGCGTCATCCGATTGTGTGTCATTAAGATAGTATTAATGACACGTAATCAGGTCTTGAAGTCTTTAATGCTCCTTGAATGTCCGAGCCGTTGGAGGTCCACCAATATGCCCGTTGAAGTTGAAGGTCCGGTGGTTGGACGCGTGGCAGCTCCGTAGCTTATTGTCTTGGACGAGTAGGTCCGGTGTTGTTGTACACGTGTCGGTACCAGAGCTTCCCTCTATCGGGTGTTAGGTCCGGGGGTACTACACAGGTATCTAGCCAGAGCATTCCCATGTAGGGATTGTAGCTCCAGGTTTATGATACACGTGGCGGCACTGGGACTAACCATAGGAGGGATGCAGGTCCAGTCCCGAGTGACACGTGGAGCCTTTGGAGGTCTTCAAATCAGATAGGTGGAGTTCCTTTGCACTCTTTGCAGTCCCAAGGGGTATCCGGTACGCAGGGTACCGACAACGGCTGTCATGACAGTTTTTCAATCTCTGTGGAGAATGTATCCTTTACCCACAGTTCGTGATTTCATACCCTGTTGCCAGGTGGACTAAATAAACATCCCTATCGCCCGTGGCCCGTCGGCCATATTACACACTTTCGTAGGTGTGTGGCTGGGAGATCACTACGAGGTTTTTTCGATGGTTCTCCTGACTTGCATTGGTACTCTGAGGTTTCACCGCTCCGGCACCTAGAGTCTATTTTCCCTCCGCCAGGAGAAGCCCCCTCTTGAGCAATGCGGATCCCAAGGCAATACTCTGAACCAATTCCCTGCTCGTTCGATTACCAATGCTACACCGGGAGAGACCAAATTACTAAACCAAGTTGTCCCATATACAGCCCTGTGGCGATACTGTATGGCTTAGTAACTTCCTCCATAAATTGGTCCTTAGAATCCGATAGGTGCCAAACCCCAAAACAGTGTCTCGTGCACGCATGCACCATTCCATTCAACACCGCCTATCAGACTCCTACCAACTACTTTCATTATTTGCAATAGCTCAATAAATCATAGTAGATCAAATATAACATGTAGACAAATTATTCATATTCATCAAGCATGGCTAAGCGTGAAGTAATTCTCAAATACCACCCTTTTCCATCCCGAGCGATAGGGAATTATATGGAACGGTAAATAGAATAGGATTCACATTACTTAAGCATGCAACTAACTATAACCCCTAAAATAGGCACAAGATGATCAAGGGCACTTGACTGTTTTTATATAGTTGCTCAATTCTTCTTCATTGGACTATTTATCTTCATATCCTCATGTAGCTTCTTGATTGTGACACAAATGCGTATAAACTACCATCAAAATAGAAATATAAACATTCAAGAACAATACACCATGCATAAAAGAAAAAGATACAAAAAACTATTACGAGTGGATAAGTTACGATGTCACGGGGGTTTAAGTGCAAAGGTGGCCTATATCAAAGTTATGAGTGATTCATTATTTTATATTAAAATTACAAGGTGTAATTTATGCTAATTATTCGGGTGGCAAAATGAATTATATTATTCAATCATGGTTTTATAAGAAAGTTGGATATCTTTATGGATTTATAACAGTTTTATATTTATTGCTAAGACTTTTCATTAATGTAAATAAATTATATAGGCTAAAGGACACTTAATATGCATGATCAAGATTTAATAGGCATTTTTAATAATTTTCTATAATGATTTCATATTTATTTGAGCAAGTTTAGAATGAATTATATTAATTCAGAGACAAAATATTAGTTGTAAAATATTAACCAGACTCTAAATGTCATAAATGACTTTCTACAATTTTTCATGAAGTTTGGGAAATTTTCTAGTATTTATTTGCAATGAATTTATATTTGTTTAGGCAAATTTAAGATTAATTGCATTTATTTTGGAACTAAAGTATTTATTAAATGATATTAAATAGCTTGAAAATATTGTTGCTAACTTCCTATAATTTCTTTATGAATTTCTGGATTTAATTTTCTATTTTATACATTAAATGGGTCTTTATTCTATTTATTATATCCTGAAAATAATAATTACAAAGTGAATGTGTCCTAGGGGGGGGGGGGGTGAATAGGCCTTTTGAATTTTGTCGGAACCTGCAACACTTGTCAACCAGATCAAATCTCGAGATATCGGACTAGTCCGGTCAAGTGCGGACTAGTCCGGTGTGTACCGACTAGGTTAATTAAATTTGATCGATTAACTTGATCCTAGGATGTAAGCAGCGGAATTATACTTGTAATTTAAGTGTTGCACAACTTTGAACTAGGATGTATCACAATTTAATCTTAAACTCAATGTTTCAACGTAAAGTGAGCACGATTGATCGAAACCGTAGATATATATATGAAATGTAAGAACAATGGGCGCAAAGAAGGAACACAATGATTTTATCCCATGGTTCGGTTCCCACAGAGGCAACCTACGTCCACGTTGAGGAGTCCACAAAAGGACCGGGTCTTCTCCAACCCTACCCTCGTTGGATCACCACGGAGGCCAATCCTCTTCACTTATCACAAAGGGCAAATAACCGAATTCAAGGGGCCTTCTCACACGTTGAGGGCTCCCCAAGATTACAACAAGAACACCACCAAGAACACACTCAGAAAGATCACAATGAAAACCACAGGAGTGTGTTAGGGAAACAAACCAAGAGCTCAATGAGTGATGAACCGTGTCTCTCCAATGATCCAAAGTGTATCCTCAAGGGATGGATCTTTGTTGCGTTTGATTTTGTGGAGAGATGTGTTTTTGAGGCTCTTGGGAGGTGTGACGGTGCAGGGGGTCGAGAGTTATGAAAGATGGGTCGTGTACACCTATTTATATGGGGTTCCCAAAAGTAACCGTTAGGGTTTAGGAATATCGGACTAGTCCGTGGTGGACACCAGACTAGTCTGGTGCTGTGTGTAGCAAGCCCTAGGTGTCCCGAAATACCGGACTAGTCTGGCTGAAAGCGGACTTGACCGAATTTGGTTCTAGAAATCTTTGGACTAGTCCGATGGATATCGTACTTAGGGTTTAGGGTTTAGGGAAAAAAGTGAAAACCTAAGTGAATTGGGGACAAGTCCGCACTTGGAGGACTTGTCCGATTTAGGTCAGAGGGTTTTTCGGACTAGTCCGTGCTAATATCAGACTTGTCCAATTTTGTGCAACTTGTGAAGTGTTTGGAGGACTAGTACGCATTGGGGAGGACTAGTCCGATTCTAGTCAGAGAGATATCGTACTAGTCCGTGGTGATATCGGACTTGTCTGATCTTGTGCAGAAAGAAATCGGACTAGTCTGGGGTCAGTCGGACTAGTTCGGTCCTGTATAAACTTGTGCAGTGTGTGTGATTATTTGTGCATGAGATCTTGGGGTGTGTTTCCTTAACACACACCATACACAATGATCTACTACACTTGTTTCTTGAGCTCTTTTCCGCATTACTCCTCATTCTCCTTTCTTTTTGGCACTTTGCTCATTTTCTCATTAAAACATGTGCTCATCTCAACAAAGTGGTTAGGATCTCAATTGCTTGTCATAAATCATCCAAAACCCACAAGGGATTCCTAGATGCACTTTCAATCTTCCCCTTTTTGGTGATTGATGACAACCAATGGAGATTACAGAAAAATATGATAAAAAGTTGAGATTTTCATAAAGTGTGCACATATGAGTTTAAAATACATTAAGCAATGAAAACATGATCCATATGTGCACTCTTTATAGTGGGATGCAGAACTAAGTGTATAGAAGCAATAATCATGATGAGAATGACATAATTGACATCAACACATCAACAACAAGCATATATGTCATTCTTAGAGCAAAATCACATATTTCATCAATTACTTCATAAGTAGTTCAAAACATTGCATCACAGGACCATAAGTACCATAAGAGCATATTAAAAGTTCTACAACCCACAAAATAGACAAAAGACACAAAAAAGAAGCTCTCCTTGCATCCTACAGCTAGGACCTAAGACTCCCCCTCAATCTCTCCCCCTTTGGCATCAATACACCAAAAATAAGGAGAGGAGGGACCTAAAGTCTTCAAGACTCGTTGTCGGTCTTCTCATCGTCTTCATCTTCATCTTCTGGCTGATAAGGAGGAGGAGGAGGAACGGAGCCACTCGAGTCCCCAATGCCAAAATAGGCAAGCTCGAAGGGAGTCAAGGGCCCGAGCTCGGTGTAATCAGAGTTGGAGTCCTCAGAAATTACTGGAGATCCACTGGGCTCGATCTCCAGCTTTTGGAAAATCTGCTTCGCATTTTCCTTGACATATCTCATGTCAGCCTTTCTCCTCTTGTTGAGCTTGTGGGCCTTCACCTCAGACTTTTTGCAGGAGACAAAAATAGTAGATAGGTACTTCAAGATGCCACTTGGGGACCCCTTTTGAGGAGGGGCCCTAGTGGCAGGAGCAGCCCTAGCACCGACACTGGCTCTCGCAGGAGCCTCAGGGCTGGAGGACGGAGATGGAGCAGCTTGAACACTTGCTTTTGAGGCATCTGGGGCCTCAAGGGAAGGTGCTCCACAACCTTGACAAACTCTATGCCTGTGACCTTCTCAATCATGAACATGAGGTAAGGTGCATAGCCACAGGACCTATTCGGTGTGCAGGAGATGTTCACTATGTCGTTCCAAATATAGTCAAAGACATCAAATCTTCTGTCTTTGCTAATGACCTTCATCAAGGTCCTGAGATACCCCTGCACACTTCCTGCATCCCCATCCTTGGGGGAAATTGTCTTCCTTAGAACCCTGTTCAACACCACAAAGAAGGGCTTCATGTTCTTCATGGAAGGAGGGTTGAACTTGGAGTTGGGCTCATAGAGAAACTTCATCCTGGCCTTCTCAATGACACCAATGTTGTGGATGATCAAGTTATCATTGATCGAGGTGTCAAGATGCAGCAATCTTGCAAACTCTTCATAGGTGATGGTGTACTTGGATCCGTGAGTCATCCAAGTCACCCGCTCTTCCTCGTCACTAGCAAAGTGACACGTCGCATAGAACTACGCGATGACCTCATCATTCCAATTGTTCCTCAAGGATAAGAGATCCTTCAGGACATGCCTTTCCATTGCCTCCACCACCTCAACAAAGGGTGAGCAGCCCTTCTTCTCACAGTGCACCTAATCTGTCCATTGGCTGCGCACCACTGGCGTCTTCATTGGGAGATAGACGGTCTTGTAGAAATCTGCATGAAAATTGCTCCAAAACCTCCCATCAGCAGCTTGCTTCGGACGGCTGTAGTATTCAATATTCCTGAACTTGGCCACCGTGTCACTGCCCTTTCCGTTGAATCTCTCTTCTGCGAGATCCCTGACCCCTTCCCTTGGAGCTGACAGCTTTAGGGGGTCAATCGGGCCTGTTGCAATTCCTTTGCCCTTGCCCTTGGCTTGGCGAGGGCCACCTCCAGCAGAAGCCTTGGATGTTGGCTTCTTCGTGAGCACTTTCCTTTGAGACTAGGGAGGAGAGGGAGCCGGCTCGGAAGGGAGCTCTTGTCGCTTCTTGCTAAGGCTCGTCGAGGACCGAAGCACGGCTTCGTGGTCCATCTCGGCCTCGAAATCAGAGATTTCATCGTTGGTGCTCGACATTGTCCTAAGAGTATATTTCACAAGGCATTGATGAGAATAGATGACAAGGAATTGCATTGAGGAATTGAGAGGTTAGGGTTTAGTCCTAAAAAATTGAACTAGTCTGGTGTACATGCACGAACTAGTCCGGTTGACCGGACTTGTCCGTGCATGGGCGGACTAGTCCGGTGTTCAACCTCTAGAACCCTAACTATGAGACAAATGGTAATTCCTAATGAACAACTAGCTTAGCATCAATGAAATACATCAAGGAAGCATGTATATTGTGATAGGAACCAAGCTAGTTGATCAAAATTGTGGGAAATAGCAATTTCTAGGGTTAGGGAGGAAAATTTACCGAAATTGCTTGATTCGCGGAGATGTAGGTGTTGAAGGATCGGACAAGTCCGTGGTCTTCAATCCCTATGCGAAGAAGGTCAATTTACACCCAAACTTGCGAAGTTTTGATGGAGGAATTGAAGAATCGCCTTGGGGAGCTCGAGCGTGGAGAGAGAAAGCTTGATGAAAGTGTGGGGTGAGGAAGATTAGGTTTTGGCGGCGGCTAGGGTTAAGGACATAAAAAATCGGACAAGTCCGAAAATGATCGGACTAGTCCGAACTTTCCGAGAGACTATATCGGACTAGTCCATGGTCTGTCAGACTAGTCCGGCCTAACTGGCACTCTGCGGACTAGTCTGCACGGGCAGACTAGTCCAGGTAACCACGGACTAGTCTGTGGTCACCAGACAAGATGATCATAGTCCATTCGTATATATTTGAAGGTACTTATTTAGAAATTAGGGAGGCAAACCAAATCAAATTATCTTGATGAATATGATCAGTACGCATACAACAATCAAGCAATGATCATAATTCACCAAGATCTAGTAATTGACATAGTTTTTCAGAAAAATTGAAAGAGATGATTTTCACAACACAATCAATGAATTTTGAAGATAACATTCAAGTATACAAGATTTCAAGCCACACTCCGAGCATTGAGGATATTAAGTTCATTTCGAAGCTTACAAAAGCGTTTTTCATCAAGTGGCTTGGTGAATATATCGGCTAGTTGCTTTTCAGTATTGACATGTGAAATGGCTATATCCCCCTTCATTGAATGGTCTCTGAAAAAATGATGTCGGATGTCTATGTGTTTGGTCCTAGAGTGCTCAACGGGATTATGGGCAATTTTAATGGCACTCTCATTATCACAAAGGAGTGGAATGCGGTTCATATTGTAGCTGTAATCCCTTAGAGTTTGTCACATCCAAAGGAGTTGTGCACAACAACTCCCGGCTGCAACATACTCCGCTTCGGCTGTGGATAGGGCAATGGAGTTTTGTTTCTTGGAGGACCAGGAAACTAGGGATCTCCCTAGGAATTGGCATGTACCGGAGGTATTTTTTCTATCTACCTTGCATCCGGCATAATCTGCATCGGAGTAGCCAATGAGATTGAATTTGGAACCGTTGGGATACCAAAGGCCTAGGCTGGGTGTATGAACTAAATACCGCATGATTCTCCTAATGGCTGTCAAATGACCCTCTTTTGGGTTGCCTTGAAACCTTGCACACAAGCATACACTCAACATAATGTCTGGCCTAGATGCACATAAGTAGAGTAAAGATCCAATCATGGAGCGATATACCTTTTGATCGACGTTTGGTCCATCTTCATTGAGATCCAAGTGGCCATTCGTTGCCATGGGGGTCTTTATAGGCTTCGCCTTGTCCATTCCAAACTTCTTGAGTATGTCTTGAGTGTACTTGGTTTGTCTTATGAACGTCCCTTCCTTTTGTTGCCTCACATGGAATCCCAAGAAGTACTTTAGCTCTCCCATCATGGACATCTCAAACCTATCTGTCATAATTTTACTAAATTCCCCACAAAAAGATTTTTTAGTTGAACCAAAGATAATATCATCAACATAAATTTGACAAATAAAAAAATCATTGTCAAAGTTCTTTGTAAACAATGTGTAGTCTACTTTACCGATCTTAAAACCATTCTCAATTAAGAAATCTCTAAGACACTCATACCAAGCTCTAGGAGCTTGTTTGAGGCCATAGAGAGCCTTACACAGTTTAAATACGTGGTCGGGGAACTCTTCATCTTCATATCCGGGGGGGTTGCTCCACATACACCTCCTTCTTGATTGGTCCGTTGAGGAAGGCACTTTTCACATCCATTTGATAGAGCTTGAAATCATTGTGAGTAGCATATGCAAGTAATATTCTAATAGACTCAAGTCCAGCTATTGGAGCAAAGGTTTTATTGAAATCCAAACCTTCGACTTGTGAATACCCTTTGGCCACAAGTCGTGCCTTGTTCCTTGTCACCGCCCCGTGTTCGTCTTGTTTGTTGTGGAAAACCCATTTGGTGTCGACAACGTTGAATTTGGGTCTTTCGACTAGTTCCCACACCTCGTTCCGCTTGAAATTGTTGAGTTCTTCTTGCATGGCCACTACCCAATCTGGATCCTTCATTGCATACTCAATCCTGTGTGGTTCCAAAAAGGATACAAACGAATAGTGCTCACAAAAATTAGCTATGCGTGATCTAGTAGTTACTCCCTTTTGGATGTCACCGATGATGTTGTCGATTGGGTGATCCCGTTGGACGCATTGGTGCACTCTTAGGTGTGGTACTTGTTGTCTTGAATCTTCATGATCATCTTCTTCGCCCCCTAAATGGTTGCCCTCATTGACATGTAGGTCATTTTCGTCTTCTTGAGGTTGATCTTGTATGGAAGCTCCCCCTTGATCATTGACCTCCTCTTGTGGCTCATCTTCCTCATACATATGTAGAGGTGGTTCTTGTGGTCGAACTTCGCCTAACGCCATTCTTCTCAATGCTTGACAAGGAGCTTCTTCTCTATCTAGCACACACGGATCAACTTGCTCCTTTTGGGAGCCATTAGTTTCATCGAACACTACGTCACGTGCCACTTCAACAAGTCCGGAGGTCTTGTTGAAGACACAGTAGGCGTAAGTGTTCGAATTATAACCAAGCAAGAAACCTTCATCGGACTTCGAAGCGAACTTTGATGTCCTAGGCTTCTTATTCAAAATATAGCATTTGGAACCAAAAACTCGAAAGTATGAAATATTTGGCTTGTTACCGTGAGTAGCTCATAGGATGTCTTCTTGAGTAGTCGATAAAGATAAAGTCGATTTATGGCGTGGCAAGCAGTGTTACCGCTTCCGCCCAAAATCAATCCGAGGTCTTGTACTCATCGAGCATTGTTCTCGCCATCTCTATGAGGGTTCGGTTCTTCCTTTTGGACTCCATTTTGTTGAGGGGAGTAAGGAGATGAAAACTCATGCTTTATGCCTTCTTCATCTAGGTACTCCTCAACTTGTGTGTTCTTGAACTCTGTGCCGTTGTCGTTTCGAATGTTCTTGATCATCAACGAAAACTAATTTTGAGCACGGTTGAAAAAATTCATTAAGATTCCTTATGTTTCTGCCTTATCATGTAAAAAGAAAACTCAAGTGAAGCGAGAAAAATCATCAACAATTACTAATCCATATGTGTTATCGTTGATGCTTATGTAAGCATTGGACCGAATAAGTCCATATGAAGTAGCTCGAGCAGTCTTGTTGTAGTCATGATGTTCTTAGCGGGATGGGGTGTTCCAACTTGCTTACTGGCTTGGCACGCGCTACAAGGCCTGTCTTTCTCAAAAACAACATCCTTCAAACCTCGGATGTGATCGCCCTTGAGGAGTTTTTGAAGATTCCTCATACCAACATGCATTAGCCGTCTATGCCACAGCCAACCCATGTTGGTCTTTGCAATCAAGCATGTGTCAAGTTCGGCTTTATCTTTGTTGAAGTCAACAAGGCAAAGCTTTCCCTTTAACATACCCTTGAATGCAATGGAACCATCACTCCTTCTAGAGACGGTCACACCCTCGTTAGTGAACAAGCAATTATAACCTTTGTCACATAATTGAGATATGGACAGCATGTTATAATCTAAGGAATCAACATATAATACATGAGAAAGAATATGATGAGATGATATGGCAATTTTTCCGGTATCGAGCACCTTTCCTTGACTATTGTCTCCAAAATAGATGCCCTCGCTTGGATCCTCATTTTCTTCATACTCAACGAACATTCTTCTTTCTCCGTTCATATGGTTGGTGCAGCCACTGTCTAGCACCCATTTTGATCCACCAGAGGAATAGGCCTACAAAAACAAATCATGCCTTGGTTTTAGGTACCCAAGCTTGTTTGGGTCCTTTTAGGTTAGTCACAAGGGATTTGGGCACCCACACATGAGACTTGGTTTTCCCATGGCGTGGCCCAACATAATGAGCATAAATCTTACCAATATTACTTCTCATTAACACATAATATGCAACAAAGGTTTTAAAAAGCAAATGTTGTTGTTTATATACAGGACCAGTCTGGGAGAACGGACTTGTCCGGAGGACCGGACTTGTCCGGACTCCGACCGGACTAGTCCGGTGATCATGCGTGTTGGGTGTGTTAACTTTGAATTTTCCAGTTTGAAAGGGTCTTCCTTTTACAAAGGTAATGCTTTCCTTGTCATTCACATGGCTTCTATCTTTTTGCTTTTGTCACGTCCGGTCATCATAAAGATGAACAGACGCTTATCACATGTACGTCAGGATCAGTTGAATTGTACATGCGTCGACGAAAGCGAAATATCATTATATAGCCATGTTCGAGTACATAAATAGTCTTACAATATGACCCGAAGGTCTACAAATACACACCACAACTATTTACATCAAAAACATAGATAACAATGATAAAACTACAGCGGAAGACTAATAGGTAAGAGAAACTCCATATCCACAGGCAGCAGTTGCGCGTAAGGTCGCCAGCCTAGACCAAGTCCTCCGGATTGACGAAGTAGTCCTCCGGTGCTGCTTCTTCTTCTTCATATTCTAATGGAAAAGTAAACGCTTGAGTACATAGAGTACTCAGCAAGTGCGGGAAGAGAATGACATGATGGGCTAAAGCAAGGGAAGGCCAATTATGGCTTAGCACTATGCTTAAAACCTAACCTTAGCTTCCATTTATCAATATCATAATTCAAGAAGTAATCAACACATGAGTAATGATAATGAATGTAACTTGAATCATAATTAGCCACCATTTCCTAACCATAGACTAATTATGAACTGACCCCAAGCCGCTCTTGTCCGTGAGCACGGCTGTCATGAAAGTTTTTCCAAATCTCTGCAGAGAGTGTACCCTTTTCCCCCAAGCAGTGATTCCATCCCCTGTTGCCAGGTGGCCTGAGTAAACCTCCATGTAGCCCGTGGTGATCAACCACATTTCACACCTTCGTAGGTGTGTGGCCAGGAGATCACTACATGGTCTTTACAAAGGTGCTCCCGACTAGTGCTAGCCCTCTAAGGTTTCCACCACTGAGGATTCTCGGAGTAACCCTCTACCTCAGAGCCCCCTCTTGAGCCTTGCGGATCCCAGAGCAGTTCCCCCGCATCATTCCCGCACCATCCAACTACTAGCAATTCATCGGGAGAAACCTAATTAATTGACCAAGCTGCCCCATCTCAGTCTCGTGGTGGTACTATAAAGCTTAGTGGCTTCCTCCATAAACCGGTCCTTAGAATCCGGTGGTAACAAACCCCAATCCCGGGTCTCGTGCAAACTGCACCATACCAAAACTATCCAACCACCAGATTCCTATCCACTACTATTGTGTAATCACCACAAATTATAGTAACCATAAAGTTTAACATTACACAATTGTATGAAATCCCAATCCCAATGTCTAAGCATGGCTAAGCATAAAATATGACCTAACTACTTCCCAACCCATTTCAGGTAACAAGGAATTATATGGAACAGGGCATGTAAACATGAAATAGGACATCAATTTAATTAGCATGCATCTATCTAAATTCCTAAAATTGGTACAAGATGGTCAAGGGCACTTGCCTTCGTTGAAGACTTGAGTGTTGGAGAAGTCTTGGTCTTGGAGGATAAGATTAGGGTCGTAGTACGACTCTAAATATATACCCAAGCATGACAAGAATAAAATAAAGCTAAATAAGTAGAGGGCACGCAAAACAATACATCACAACACACACATAAGCATAAAATCCTATACCAATGCGTCCCTACGAGGTATTTATTACTTAACATGGCCAAAGTATACATTTTAGATTTATCCTACATTTTTGGGATTTAATTATAGCCTAAAACCATTTTTATTGAATTTTCTATGGCCAAAATGTATTTTTAAACACTTATAATAAATATTACATGGACAAAATATATTTTATATGAAATCTACAATTTAATCATAGCATAAAGTAGTTTATACTAATTTTCCCTACTATTTCTACACTTAATTACCATTTTATCTATTTTCTACACCTCAAATACATCTAAAAACCATATTCAGCAAATAAATAAAAGTCCAGGGACTAAAAAATAAGATTACTACACTGTACAGGGGCTAAATCCACAATTCTATAAATTTCTAGGGGTTAAATTGACTATTTAAACGATTTAATCCAATTCCAGAAAGTCCAGGGGCTAGACTGTGAATTATGGGGGCTAGATTTGAATTCCAGCAAAGTCCAAGGGGTAGCTGGTGAGTTTCCAGGGGCTGCGGTGAAAAAGCGGAGGCCGGAAAGATGATTCAAACATGGGCCGTTGGATCTGCACTGGATGGCTCGGATTTTAAATACCCGAAATGGTATGGAGATCTAATCTCAACCGTTGGCCGGAAATGGACGGCCCTGGTCGAGCCACGTCGGCTCTAACCGACGCCGGTGCAGCGCGCAGCAGCGCCCGACGGCCGACGGCGGCGATCTCGCCGGAGTTGGCCAAATCGGCGATTTCTACGTCGATCCTACGCGTTACGTGCATGAAACGAGAGAGGAGGAGTAGGGGAACTCAGATAGGGGAGTGTCGGGGCACGAAATCGGCCGGAGGGGTCGGCGACGAGGAACGGCGGCGGTTGGCGTTGGAGTGCGGCGATCTTGGCGGCGCAGTGATGTTCTACCCGAGCAAGTGCGTCCGGCGTGTTCCTGGTGATGCGGCGGTCACGTTAGGCCAAGAAAGGAGAGGACAGAGGGGCTGCAACGTTGGGAACGCGAGGGACAGCGGCACTCACCGGCGGCAATGGCGCTAGGTTTGGGGAGAGCTCGGGGGAGGGGGAAAATGGGGGTGCCGGCTCCTCTTAAGCGCGTAGGGGATGTGCGGTTGGGGAGCGCGTGCGAAAACCGCCGGGGAGAAGTGGATTCGAGGGGGGGGGGACGTGGGCGCGGGGTCGGCATGGCGCGGGGGTGGTTGTTGCGCACAGGAGAAGAAGGGGGGGGGACGGGAGCGCTGACAGGCGGGTCCGGGGTGGCAGCGGGAGAGAGGAGAGGGAGTGGGTTCGGCTGGGCCGGGGGGGGGAATGGGCCTTGGGGGGAAATCGTCCCAGGGTGAGGTTTTATTTCTTTTTCTTTTTCTTTTTCATTTTCTCTACTTTTGATTTGAATTCAATTCAAATTTAAACGTTTACTACTCGTTTAAACTTCAAAATTCTCACAAAAATGCAGGCTACAATGCACAAGGGTTTGCTCAAATTTTTATACATAAAATGTAGATGTTACAACTCTACCCCCCTTAAAAGGAATCTTGCCCTCGAGATTCGGACGTCCTAAGAGAATAGATGAGGGAAATCCGCCTTGAGATCTTCTTCTCTTTCCCATGTTGCTTTTGCCTCTGAGTGATGTTTCCATTGCACCTTACACATTCGAATGACTTTGTTTCTGGTGACCTTTTCTAATGTCTCAAGTATCTTGATAGGCTGTTCCACATAAGACAAATCTTCTTGTACATCAACTGCTTCCATAGGTAACTGTTCCTCAGGCACTCTCAGACACTTCTTAAGTTGCGAAACATGGAATACATTATGAACATCTGATAAGTGCGGTGGAAGCTCAAGCTGATAAGCCACTTCTCCTCGTCTTTCGAGTATCTTGAACGGGCCAATGTAGCGGGGTGAAAACTTGCCTCTTACTTTAAATCTTCTCAATCCTCTCATAGGTGACACATTCAAGTACACATAATCAACAACCTCAAATGTTAGATCACGTCTTCGAGTATCCGCATAACTCTTCTGTCTTGTTTGGGCTGCCTTTAGGTTCTTCCGAATTTCTTGCACTTGTCTTTCAGCCTCTTTCAATACATCAGGCCCAAAGACTTGACTTTCCCCAGTTTGATTCCAAAACAATGGTGTCCTACATTTCCGCCCATACAACGCTTCAAAAGGAGACATCTTCAAACTGGCCTGATAACTGTTGTTGTAAGAAAATTCAGCGTATGGCAGATTCTTGTCCCAACTTTTGCTATTCTTTAGAGCACACACTCTCAACATGTCTTCTAATATCTGGTTGGTGCGTTCTGTCTCACCATCAGTTTGAGGATGATACGCCGAACTAAAATTTAGACGGGTATCTATTGATTCATGCAACTTCTGCCAGAATCTTGAGGTGAATTGAGTGCCTCTGTCTGAAGTGATCTTCTTAGGAACTCCATGTAAGCATACAATCCTGGAGATGTACAGTTCCGCCAACTTGGGACCATTGTACGTTTCTTTCACGGGAATAAAGTGAGCAACTTTAGTTAGACGGTCCACAATAACCCATATAGAATCATATCCAGACTGTGTTCTTGGTAGTCCCACAATGAAATCCATGCTAATTTCTTCCCACTTCCATTCTGGCACTTTGATTGGTTGCAATAACCCTGCTGGTCTTTGATGTTCCGCTTTAATCAATTGACATGTATCACATATGGCCACATATTCTGCTACATCTCGTTTCATTCCATGCCACCAATATCGGTCTTTGAGGTCTTGATACATCTTTGTGCTTCCGGGATGAATGGAGTATGATGAGTTATGAGCCTCCCTTAGTATCAATTCTTTAATCTCCTTGATATCTGGAACACAAATCCTCTTTCCAAGCCATAAGGTTCCTTGTTCATCCTCTCTAAAGTTCGGAGCTTTTCCCTTCTTCATCAACTGCTTGATCTCCTTGACCTTCTCATCATTCTTTTGTCCTTCTCGTATATCACGTTCAAGGGTTGAGTCCACTTCCATAGCAACTGCTTTAGTGCTAGACACTAGACATAAGTTTAACCTTGCAAACTCTTCACATAACTGGGGTTGAAGAGCTTGTACTGACAAGTTATTACATTGTCCTTTTCTGCTTAGAGCATCAGCGACCACATTAGCCTTTCCTGGATGGTAGTTGATTTCCACATCGAAATCATTTATTAACTCCAACCAACGACGTTGTCTGAGATTAAGATTTGGCTGTGTGAATATGTACTTCAAGCTCTTGTGGTCCGTGTATATCTCAGTCCTTTTTCCCATCAAGTAGTGTCTCCATATCTTCAAAGCATGGACAACCGCTGCCAATTCTAAGTCATGTGTTGGATAATTCCTCTCATGTTTCCGAAGCTGTCTTGAAGCATAGGCTACAACATGTCCTCCTTTCATTAAGACACATCCTAAACCATGACCAGATGCATCATAATAAACCACAAACTCCTTCTGCATATCAGGCATCACCAATACCGGTGCACTGGTTAACCTCTTCTTCAACTCGGCGAAGCTTACTTCACATTTGGGGGTCCACTTGAAGGCAACTCCTTTCTCAAGCAACTTGGTTAGTGGTCGAGAGATCTTTGAAAATCCCTCGATGGGTCGACGGTAATAACTATCCATGCCCAAGAATCTTCGTATATCATGTACACTCTTAGGTGTTTCCCACTTAAGGACATCGGCCACTTTGCCTAGATCCACTGCTATTCCTCCTTCGGATATGACATGACCCAAAAATGACACCTCCTTTAGCCAAAACTCACATTTACTAAGTTTGTCATACAATTGGTGTTGACGTAGCTTCTGTAGAGCCATCCTGAGGTGCTCCTCATGCTCTTCTTCAGTCTTGGAGTAGATAAGTATGTCATCGATGAATACCACTACAAACTTGTCCAAGTACTCCATGAATACCTTGTTCATTAGATACATAAAATATGCCGGAGCATTGGTCAATCCAAACGACATAACTGTATACTCATATAATCCATACCGAGAGACAAATGCCGTCTTGGGAATGTCTGAGGGTCTAATCTTCAGTTGGTGATAACCTGAGCGAAGATCAATCTTAGAGAACACACATGCTCCTCTCAACTGATCAAATAAATCTTCAATTCTTGGCAGTGGGTACTTATTCTTGATTGTTACCGCATTTAAGGCACGGTAATCTACACACAACCATTGAGTACCATCCTTCTTAGGTACAAATATGACTGGTGCTCCCCAAGGCGGTGAGCTAGGACGAATATATCCTTTCCCCAATAACTCCTCAATATGATCTTTTTGTTCAGCTAGTTGCTTAGCATCCATTCTATACGGCCTCTTATATATTGGGGTCGTTCCAGGTACTAACTCAATGACAAATTCAATCTCTCGATCAGGGGGCATACCTGGTAAGTCATCTGGGAATACATCCGGGAATTCCTTCACAACCCAGATGTCTTCGGTACCCTCAAGATGGTTGAGTTGTACTACTGCCTCTTGTGTCTGATCTGGCTTGAACTCCACTGTAGTGCCATCTGGTTGTGTTAAGCAAACTGTTCTAGTTGCACAATGAATTACTCCTTGATTCTTCGTTAACCAGTCCATTCCCAGAATGATATCTAATCCTTGTGAGTCCAACACTATTAGGTTGGCCCAAAATACTACCCCCCTTATGTTTATACTCACTTTACGGCATAGATGCCTTGCCACCATCTCTCCTCCAGGAGAGTTTATCAATAATGGCCGATTCAAGAATGTAACTACCATGTCATGCTTCTTTATGAAATCCTTGGATATAAATGAATGTGTAGCACCCGAATCAAACAATACGGTGGCGGGGTGGGAGTTAACAGAAAACATACCGATCACCACATCAGGCGCTTCCTGTGCTTGCTCTAGTGTCACATGGTTGACACGGCCAGGTGGGTTTTGTTGCTTCTTTGGACAACTGCTGGCGTAGTGTCCCCATTCTCCGCACTTGTAACATTGAACTCCCGCAGCATTACTTTGGCCCTTGTTGCCTACTGATTGGTTTCTTGGGTGTTGGCCATTTGGACGGTTAGTTGGAGCTGAAGGGAGGGGTGGCTGCATCTGCTGACGTGGGGGTTGCATTGGCTGGCGTGGTGGCTGCTGCTGCTGGCGCATTTGCTGGTTATAGGGAGTGGGTGGCCTGTAATTGGAGTTTGGAAATCTCTGTCCCGAGTAGTTCATAGGACGAGTCATCTGGTTTGCAGGCGGAGGGTTAAGACGGGGGCGTACATTGCTGCTAGTGGCATGTTCTATAGTCAACTTCCTTTTTCTTTCATCATCATCCAGTTCCTTTTTAGTCCTCTCCACTTCAAAAGCTTTGTCAACCAGCTTCTGAAAGTCGCTGTAGTCGCTGGAAGACATGGCAAACTTCAAATCCTTATCCAGTCCATTCTTGAAGCGGAATTGTTTCTTGGAGTCAGTATCCACATCGGTTGGAGCATAGCGGGACAACTGGGTGAATGCATTCAAATAGGCCCTCACAGTCATACGGCCCTGCTTCAACATAAGGAACTCTTCGCGTCTTGCTTGTATTTCTCCCTCAGGCACAAAGTGATTACGGAAGTTGGTCCTGAATTCTTCCCAGGTAATGTTTTATGGATCCTGGTGAGCTTCAGTAAAGGCGACCCACCAGTCGGCTGCCGGTCCTTGGAGTTGATGGGAGGCTAATAATACTTTATCTCTTCCTTCATAGTGGATGAGCCTCAACTTGCTTTCAACTGTTCGGAGCCAATCATCGGCATCCATAGGTTCGGTGACTGTGGCAAAAGTGGGTGGATGAGTGTTTAGGAAGTCCCTTAGGAAGGACCTAGGTGGAAAAGGTGGTGGTGGCGGAAGGTTGTAATTTGGTGGTGGTGGGGGTGGGGCTTGCTGCATGTTGGTGACAATCTAGGTAAGGTTGTTAAGCAGCTGGGTTTGGATGGCCATCATCTGCTGCATTTGATGCGCGGCTGGGGCTCCTCGAGCACCCCTACCATTCCATCCTGGCACACCTCCAAGTTCTTCATCTTGGGGCACAGCACCCCTTCCACGACCTCTACCTCTACCTCTTCCAGACATCTGTATAGGGAATAATTGAAACTTTAGGACAATAGATGAGATATAGAAGGGTACGCTATGGAAAACGGTCCCAACTACATGCATCAAGGGAAACATATATATATAAAGCAAGCAAATTCATTAACCAACTAGTGCGGATGTGGACACGATGCTAATGCATTCCACAACTCGCACGACACCATAACACGCCTATATACTAATGACATGGATGTGGACAGGATGCCGAAGCATTCCACAACTCACGTCGCACACACACACAACATAAAGCAAACTAATACAATACCATAGATAACACAACTCAAGACTAGAGAGGGCGCAGCTACACGCTCCTACATACTAAGGATAGGTGTCCTGAGTCGTCCAGCGGGGAAACAAGTCCACTCCTACTCATCGGAGGTCCTCCTCAACCTCCATCTTCGGGTCTTCTTCTTCCGAGTCCTCTCTTGATTCCTGGGGGGAGTTCATACGACGATCTGGAGAGTTCGGGTCCCAAGTTTCAACGTCCGAAGCATACTGGGGAGAGTTCGGATCAGCTGCAGTGATCCTCGCGTAGCGTCGGCGAAGTCGCTCGTAGCGATCAACCAGGTCCCTCCTATCCTGTAGCTCCTGCTGACAACGCTGGAGTCGCGAAGACAATTCCACCACATCGTCCACAAGCCTCTCGCACTGGGCGTGGTACAAAGGCCCCTCGACGTCACGTCTAGTGAAGTCGGCCGTGTCACTAGGGCGCTGAGGGGTGAAGGCATGCTCCGTGCACCCGAGGCAGAACCTGTGGGCGTGACTCCAGTAGGTAGTCGCCTCCCACGTAGCATCCTCCTCAGCCGCACGCTGGGAGCTCCTCCAGGCCGGAGAGAAGTGTGAGTGCAGCAGCTCCGAGTCATAGTAGACGGCCAGCTGGGAAGTCCACTCCAGTCCACCAGTATAGGGTGCAAAGACCCTAGTGGTGTGGTAGACTAGGAGAACACGGTACTCACGGTACCCCGCAGCACGAAGAAGAGAGCGAAGACGGACACGCATCCTCGAAGCAGCACTCCCAGTGGAGAACAGCGTCGTCTCCCTCCTGGGGGTGTGAGGTGTGGAGCGACTGGCTAGGGCGTGGTGAGGAACACGACCCCCAGTCGACTTACGAGCCGTCTGCTTGGTTCGCGCCATCTACAAACATTTGAAAAAGAAGAGAGTGAGATCAATAATCAATAAATTAAGTTAGAATTAAAACAACAAGCACAACAAGATAAGAAGCACAAGGGTTGATATGGAGAGCACAAAGTTTTGGAAATACTATTTTATAAGAAAATAGTATAGTCCTTAATTTTCGGCCATTTCTAACTAGGCTTGCGTCCTACGGGCAACACGGCTCTGATTCCACTTTGTCACGCCCGGTCATCATAAAGATGAACAGACGCTTATCACATGTACACCAGGATCATTTGAATCGTACATGCATTGACGAAAGTGAAATATCATTACATAGCCATGTTTGTGTACATAAATAGTCTTACAATATGACCCGAAGGTCTACAAATACACACCACAACTATTTACATCAACAACATAGATAACAATGATCAAACTACAGCGGAAGACTAATAGGTAAGAGAAACTCCATCTCCACAGGCAGCAGTTGCGCGTAAGGTCGCCAGCCTAGACCAAGTCCTCCGGATTGACGAAGTAGTCCTCCGGTGCTGCTTCTTCTTCTTCATATTCTAATGGAAAAGTAAATGCTTGAGTACATAGAGTACTCAGCAAGTGCGGGAAGAGAATGACATGATGGGCTAAAGCAAGGGAAGGCCAATTATGGCTTAGCACTATGCTTAAAACCTAACCTTAGCTTCCATTTATCAATATCATAATTCAAGAAGTAATCAACACATGAGTAATGATAATGAATGTAACTTGAATCATAATTAGCCACCATTTCCCAACCATAGACTAATTATGAACTGGCCCCAAGCCGCTCTTGTCCGTGAGCACGGCTGTCATGACAGTTTTTCCAAATCTCTGCAGAGAGTGTACCCTTTTCCCACAAGCAGTGATTCCATCCCCTGTTGCCAGGTGGACTGAGTAAACCTCCATGTAGCCCGTGGTGATCAACCACATTTCACACTTCCGTAGGTCTGTGGCCAGGAGATCACTACATGGTCTTTACAAAGGTGCTCACAACTAGTGCTAGCCCTCTAAGGTTTCCACCACTGAGGA
Source organism: Tuctoria greenei (assembly GCA_036927565.1). Lineage (NCBI taxonomy): Eukaryota > Viridiplantae > Streptophyta > Magnoliopsida > Poales > Poaceae > Tuctoria > Tuctoria greenei. Next base: position 19,944,569 of record JAYESD010000003.1, read on the forward strand.
TTCTCGGAGTAACCCTCCGCCTCAAAGCCCCCTCTTGAGCCTTGCGGATCCCAGAGCAATTCCCCTGCATCATTCCCCGCACCATCCAACTACTAGCAATTCATCGGGAGAAACCTAATTAATTGACCAAGCTGCCCCATCTCAGTCTCGTGGTGGTACTATAAAGCTTAGTGGCTTCCTCCATAAACCGGTCCTTAGAATCCGGTGGTAACAAACCCCAATCCCGGGTCTCGTGCAAACTGCACCATACCAAAACTATCCAACCATCAGATTCCTATCCACTACTATTGTGTAATCACCACAAATTATAGTAACCATAAAGTTTAACATGGCACAATTGTATGAAATCCCAATCCTAATGTCTAAGCATGGCTAAGCATAAAATATGGCCTAACTACTTCCCAACCCATTTCAGGTAACAAGGAATTATATGGAACAGGGCATGTAAACATGAAATAGGACATCAATTTAATTAGCATGCATCTATCTAAATTCCTAAAATTGGTACAAGATGGTCAAGGGCAGTTGCCTTCGTTGAAGACTTGAGTGTTGGAGAAGTCTTGGTCTTGGAGGTTAAGATTAGGTTCGTAGTACGACTCTAAATATATACCCAAGCATGACAAGAATAAAATAAAGCTAAATAAGTAGAGGGCACGCAAAACAATACATCACAACACACACATAAGCATAAAATCCTATACTAATGCGTCCCTACGAGGTATTTATTACTTAACATGGCCAAAGTATACATTTTAGATTTATCCTACATTTTTGGGATTCAATTATAGCCTAAAACCATTTTTATTGAATTTTCTATGGCCAAAATGTATTTTTAAACACTTATAATAAATATTACATGGACAAAATATATTTTATATGAAATCTACAATTTAATCATAGCATAAAGTAGTTTATACTAATTTTCCCTACTATTTCTACACTTAATTACCATTTTTATCTATTTTCTACACCTCAAATACATCTAAAAACCATATTCAGCAAATAAATAAAACTCCAGGGACTAAAAAATAAGATTACTACACTATACAGTGGCTAAATCCACAATTCTATAAATTTCCAGGGGTTAAATTGACTATTTAAACGATTTAATCCAATTCCAGAAAGTCCAGGGGCTAGACTGTGAATTCTGGGGGCTAGATTTGAATTCCAGCAAAGTCCAGGGGGTAGCTGGTGAGTTTCCAGGGGCTGCGGTGAAAAAGCGGAGGCGGGAATGATGATTCAAACGTGGGCCATTGGATCTGCACTGGATGGCTCAGATTTTAAATACCCGAAACGGTATGGAGATCTAATCTCAACCGTTGGCCGGAAATGGATGGCCCTGGTCGAGCCAAGTCGGCTCTAACCGACGCCGGTGCAGCGCGCGGCAGCACCCGACGGCTGACGGCGGCGATCTCGCCGGAGTTGGCCAAATCGGTGATTTCTACGTCGATCCTACGCGTTACGTGCATGAAACGAGAGAGGAGGAGTAGGGGAACTCACCTAGGGGAGTGTCGGGGCACGAAATCGGCCGGAGAGGGGTCGGCGACGAGGAATGGCGGCGGTTGGCGTTGGAGTGCGGCGATCTTGGTGGCGCAGTGATGTTCTACCCGAGCAAGTGCGTCCGGCGTGTTCCTGGTGATGCGGCGGTCACATTAGGCCAAGAAAGGAGAGGACAGAGGGGCTGCAACGTCGGGAACGCGAGGGACAGCGGCACTCACCGGCGGCAATGGCGCTAGGTTTGGGGAGAGCTCGGGGGAGGGGGTAAATGGGGGCGCCGGCTCCTCTTAAGCGCGTAGGGGATGTGCGGTTGGGGAGCACGTGCGAAAACCGCCGGGGAGAAGTGGATTCGAGGGGGGGGGACGTGGGCGCGGGGTCGGCATGGTGCGGGGGTGGCGGTTGCGCGCGGGAGAAGAAGGGGGGGGACAAAAGCGCCGACAGGCGGGCCCGGGGTGGCAGTGGGAGAGAGGAGAGGGAGTGGGTTCGGCTGGGCCGGGGGGGGGGGGGGGGGGATGGGCCTTGGGGGGAAATCGGCCCAGGGTGAGGTTTTATTTCTTTTTCTTTTTTCTTTTTCATTTTCTCTTCTTTTGATTTGAATTCAATTCAAATTTAAACGTTTACTACTCGTTTAAACTTCAAAATTCTCACAAAAATGCAGGCTACAATGCACAAGGGTTTGCTCAAATTTTTATACATAAAATGTGGATGTTACAGCTTTCCACCATAGGAATACCCAATGTCATATTTGACATTAGGAGGTCTTGTGGCCAAGTATGCACTATGTGCATATTTCACCTTCTCCTTGTCAAATATGCCACTTTGGGCAGGATGCTTATCCTTGGTAGAGGTTGACTTGTCTTTCAAACTTGTGTCAACTTTACCACATGAACAAGTAATGATAGCTTCAATTTTAAGTGGTTGGGAAGGTGAGCTTGAAGAGGATGAAGGGTCACTTTGCTTGAGTGACTCAACTTGCACTTCAAGGATCTTGTTAACCTTGATTAGGTTAGCAAGTTCGTCCTTGATTGTAGCATTTGAGTCGCTTAACTCCAAGCAAGCTTCCTTGCTTGAAGCTAACTCAAGCTCTAGTGACTTGCTTCGCTCCTTTCCAAGTTCTAGAAGCTTGTCAAGTTCAACATATTCCTTCTTCTGGGAGATAATCATTTCTTCTTGACGATGTATCAACTTCTCCTTCTCCACAAGTTGATCAAGTAAAAACTTCATTTTAGTGGCTATTTTCATATCTAAGCCAATTAGCATATCTTCATTATCACTATTAATTTCACTATCACTAGAATAGGAATGCAAGGAAGAGGATTTTGTTGTTACCTTGCATTTACCTTCCTTTGCCATGAGGCAAGTGTCGTTCCCTTTTCGTGCACCAAGAGTTGGGAAGAGAGTAGACTTCATGGATGTCTTCTCGATGGCTATGCGAGCCATCTCCTCTTCTTCTAGTTGAGCATCTCGAGCTTCTTTAGACAAGGGCTTGAGGGTGGACTTTAGAGCGACCCCTTTCTTCTTTGCCGAGGTGAGATCGGCAATCTCCTTAACATGTTCGGCTTGTTTTTCCATCATCTAAAAGTCGATGATTTTCCCAAGTAGCTCATCCGGTGTCATCTTCTTATACCCGGGGCTTTCTCGTATCATCGATCACAAGGTAACATTGCGAGGCATGAAGGCTCTAAGAATGAGCTTCACCACCTCGTGGTTGTTCCACTTCTTGCTTCCGTATGCTCACACCTAGTTGATGAGCGTCTTTAGTCGGTTGTACATATCTTGTGGCAACTCATCTTCTTCGATTGCGAATCTTCCCAGCTCGCCTTTGATCATCTCGATTTTCGCTTCTCGCACATGACGATCGCCTTCATGTGCGGTTTGCAATGTATCACATATCTCTTTTGCGATCTCGAGTCCATCCACCTTTGTAAACTCATCACGACTGGGTGATGAAGTAATGACTGCAACAGCTTGAGCATTTCGATGAATGGCTTGCTCTTGGCTAGGTGTGAGCTCCTCATCATCGTTCGGGATGTCTATTCCTGTGCATACTATGTGCCACAAACTTGGATTGAGGGAAATGAAATGCATTTTCATGGTTTTCCTCCACATTGAATAGTCATTGTCGTCAAAGTGTGGGGCTTTTCCAAGTGGAATATATAGATAATGATTGTTGTTAGTATTTAGGCGATCGTAATTAAAAGGATATCGGGAGTAGTCGGTGTGACTACTCCCCTTCTTTTTCTTCTCATCTTCGATCTTCACCTTTCCATTGGAAAGGGTTTTCTTCCTTAGGAGCGCCTTGAGTTCCAGCGTCTCCTCATTGTCATCCTCGAAGTCTTGAATGGCCTCGAGGAGCCTCTCCAATTTCTTGTTCTTGTCTTCTTTAACCTTCTCTTTGTTGATGCTCTTGTGTACGTCCTTCATGTCCGACATGATCTCTTCGAGCGATTAGTCTCCTTTTGAAGAACCTTGCTCTGATACCAATTGAATGTGGCCTAGAGGGGGGGTGAATAGGCCTTTTTGAATTTTGTCAGAACCTGCAACACTTAACAACCAGATCAAATCTCGAGATATCAGACTAGTCCGGTCAAGTACGGGCTAGTCCAGTGTGTACCGACTAGGTTAATCAAATTTGATCAATTAACTTGATCCTAGGATGCAAGCAGTGGAATTATACTTGTAATTTAAGTGTTGCACAACTATGAACTAGGATGTATCACAATTTAATCTTAAACTCAATGTTTCAACATAAAGTGAGCACGATTGATCGAAACCATATATATATATATATATATATATATATATATATATATATATATATATGAAATGTAAGAACAATGGGTGCAAAGAAGGAACACAATGATTTTATCCCGTGGTTCGGTTCCCACGGAGGCAACTTACGTCCACGTTGAGGGGTCCACAAAAGGACCAAGTCTTCTCCAACCCTACCCTCTTCGGATCGCCATGGAGACCAATCCTCTTCACTTATAACAAAGGGCAAATAATCGAATTCAAGTGGCCTTCTAACACGTTGAGGGCTCCCCAAGATTACAACAAGAACACCATCAAGAACACACTCGAAAGATCACAATGAAAACTACAGGAGTGTGTTAGGGAAACAAACCAAGATCTCAATGAGTGATGAACCGTGTCTCTCCAATGATCCAAAGTGTATCTTCAAGGGATTTATCTTTGTTGCGTTTGATTTCATGGAGAGATGTGTTTTTGAGGCTCTTGGGAGGTGTGACGGCGCAGGGGGTCGAGAGTTATGAAAGATGGGTTGTGTACACCTATTTATATGGGGTTCCCAAAAGTAACTGTGAGGGTTTAGGAATATCGGACTAGTCCGTGGTGGACACCGGACTAGTCCGGTGTGCTGTGTGTAGCAAACCCTAGGTGTCCCGAAATATCGGACTAGACCGACTGAAAGCGGACTTGTCCGAATTTGGTTCTGAAAATCTTTGGACTAGTCCGATGGATATCGGACTTGTCCGGAAAAGTGAAACCCTAAGTGAATTGGGGACAAGTCCGCACTTGGATGTGACACCCGGTTCCAAATATGAACCAAGCGTAATGCATATGTGTGCCCAGGATGTTCAACACACATACACGAGTGATTCACAAATGATAAACAGATAATTACCACAGCTCAAATTATTAATTAAGTGCTCTTATTACATAATTTATTTTATCCTCGAATACAAGCTCTAATGAATATTAATGATAAGTTCAACTAATGCAGCGGAAATAAACTAATTAGGCAACTAAGCAAGCTAAGCAAAAGGGATAGCGCAGTTCCATGCAACACCACAGGCAAAGCTGATGGTAGACACGGCCTAGAACTCCGCATTATCGCCATTAAACTCACAATCCTGACCTGCAACTGTTGGGGGGGATTGCAAGAGTGAGTACATGTCGTACTCAGCAAGTGTGGAAAGTATGACATGTGGCTTATTCAAACGACGAATGTAATAAATGGCTAAGTGCTGAAAAGTACAGTAAAACATTTGAAAAGCATTATACTATGTCTATGTGAAACAATCCCATCATAACCATCATATTAACATAATATAAACCATATCCAATTATTGCCAACATTACCATTATCCATGTCCAATTACCATAACTCAATTTCATAACCATGACCATATTCCATAAACCAACCATAACCATTACCAAACCATAACCATCCATAACCATCCCAAATCCCAATTTCCAACTCTAATCATGTAGGTCATCCAGGCGCTCATAACCGGGAGCACGGCTATCATGATAGTTTTTAAACACTCTGCAGAGGTTGTACCACTTTACCCACATGTTTGTGATTTCGTCACCCTTTGATGACTAAGGAACCTCCATTGTGCCATCTCACACTTCCGTAGGTGTGTGGCCAAGAGATCACAAAATAGCCTTTCAAAAGGGACTACTAGTATGTACGGGCCCACTAAGGTTTCACCGGCAGGCTTGAATCTCTATTCTCCCACCCACGGGCCCCCTCGTGTGCCATGCGGATCACAGGGCAGTCCTCCTCGACTCCCATTCCCCACGCCATCCAATGGTCCATATCATACTAGCAGCGCTCCTAATTATTCAGCTACGCCGCACCCATACTTGGCCTTGTGGTGGCACTGTTGACCTGGCATATTCTCGCATGAACCGGTCCTTAGATCTAAGGCAAGCAAACCACCATAACATCCAACCCATCCACAAAACCATGCTTGCTTAGATCACCAATCGTATTGACCAGTTCACATTAACCAGAATATCATTGATGCATAATTAAATGTGTAGTGTTGTTTGCCATCCCAATTAATTAAGCGAAGCAAAAAGGTAAAAACCCTTCCCGACTCTCTACCGTAATTCCAGGTGACAAGGGTGGTCAAACAAAACTAGTAAACTTCCTACCATAGGATTCCCATCAATTTGACACAAGCATGCAAGTTCGCAACCAAAACATTTAATTTAAAATAGGATCAATATGCTTCAAGGACACTTGCCTTGCTCCGGCGGATGGGGTTGTTCAAGCGCTTCGAAGTCTTGATTTTGGAAATCCTCGTATGCAACCTCTTGAGCACGTTCCTCTACGCGTGATCATACATACAAGAAAACATATACAATTCAACATAATGCACACAAAATAATCAACATGCAATGACATGCATGCATGCATAATTCAATAATTAATTAACTACGGTTGTTTATTAATTAGATGCGACTAGTTCATACGTGTTCATATGAGTTTACGGGGGTTTTAGGGTGGATTAATGCTGCTGATATAAAATTTATGGTGCAACTAAAATTAATTTACGCCTATTAGATTCAATATGATCGCTAAAATTCGCATCGGGAACATGTCCTACCGTAGATCTGACGGCTTGGCGGTCGCGGAACAATTGCGACGCGTAGACGAAATAGATGGTGCAGCAGTCCTTCGGCGGCACGACGACGGCGGCGCGATGTCGGCGACGATCTCCGGCGAACGGTGGTGCCCTCCTCTTTTTCTCCCTCTTCTTCCCCTTCTTTTTCTCTTTTTTTCTTCCCTGGGCGCAGCCTTCTGGACCTTGGTTCCGGCGGCTTTTTCTTCTCTGCTGGCGGCTGCTGGTTCGTGGGGAAAAAGCCTAGGGCCTCGGTCCTATTTATAGGGGCGGCGGGAGCAAAAAGATCGGAACGAGTTGGTTGGGAAGCGGGGCGGGATGGGACTCGTATCCGGGAAAATCGGGGCGTTACGGCGCGGGAGACCGGCCTCGGGCGCGCGAGCGCGGGAACCGTGCGGGATTCGGTCAAGGCGGGGCGGGAGACCGCGGAGGCGGGCCCCAGGCGCAGGCGCGGTCGGCGCCCGAGCGGCCGAGCCGAGGCGCGGGCGGGACCCAGCGGGGGAAACGCGCGTCGCGCGTGGGAGCGGGGCCGGCTCGGGGCGCGGCGCGCCGCGTCGGTGCGCGGTGTCAGCCGGATGCGTGCGCGTCGCGTCGGGGGTGGGGCCCGGCTGCGGCGCGTGGCGGCAGGGAGTCAGGCGGCTGCGGGGCCCAGCGCGGGCGGGAGCGCGCGGCTCGCGCGCTGGCGCGCGGCAGGCGGCACGGCAGGGTGGGGGCGGGGCCCGGCTGCGGCCTCGGGGCTGGGGCGCGCTGGGGCGACTCGGGGCGCGGGAGAAGCGGGGCCAGGCGGTGACTCGGCCGGCTGGGCCGCTGGCCTGGCCGCCGGGTTGCCTTTTTTTTCTTTTTTTTTATTTTTTTATTATATATATATTTTTTATATATATTATTAATACTATATATTTATTATTTATTATTTTTATAACATATATTATTAATATATTTTTTTCTATTTTTATATATTGTTATATATATTATTTATATATATATTTATATATTATTATTATTATTATTATTATTATTATTATTATTATTATACTTATTCCCTATTACAAGTTTTAGGCTATATTTATTGTTTTCTTTTTCTTCTTTTGCTACACATATTTGTATATGTATATGTTTTATTATTTTTCTTTTATTCTACTAGTGTTTAATGCATGACCATGTATGCAATGCATGATGCGAAGATTTAGGGTGTTACATTGGAGGACTTGTCCGATTTAGGTCAGAGGGTTTTTTGGACTAGTCCGTGCTAATATCGGACTTGTCCAATTTTGTGCAACTTGTGAAGTGTTTGGAGGACTAGTCTGCATTTGGGAGGACTAGTCCGATTCTAGTCAGAGAGATATCAGACTAGTCTGTGGTGATATCGGACTTGTCCGATCTTGTGCAGAAAGAAATCGGACTAGTCCGGGGTCAGTCAGACTAGTCCGGTCCTGTATAAACTTGTGCAATGTGTGTGATTATTTGAGATTGAGCTCTTGGGGTGTGTTTCCTTAACACACACCATACACAATGATCTACTACACTTGTTTCTTGAGCTCTTTTCCGCATTACTCCTCATTCTCCTTTCTTTTTGGCACTTTGCTCATTTTCTCATAAAACGTGTGCTCATCTCAACAAAGTGGTTAGGATCTCAATTGCTTGTCATAAATCATCCAAAACCCACAAGGGATTCCTAGATGCACTTTCACAAAGTATTGTAAATTCTAAAATAGTAATATATATAGTTTTAGGAGCTATTCTGTAAATACTATATTATATAGAGGTCCAAAAATTATTTCTAATATTAATAAGTATATTATAGCAATTTCACAGGGCATTTAGATTAATTATCAATTAACCATTGACTCAGGGGTCCCGATGTAAAGGTTTTGGGCCTAATCATAATTAATCTAACGACTGCGGTTGATCTGTAAGGAAATAGAACAAGATGTATAATATATAGAGATTCCAAGGGCCTATTTGCAAGTTTGAATTTTCTTAGGTTTTTCATATCTATTTTTTTACACGAAAATGTGTGGACCGAGTCTATGCATCAGTGGACCTAGGGGCTGGGCGCTGGCTCATGATCCACGGTGAACCAGAGGGTGTAGCCCTTCGCCCATCTAATCTGGGCTATAGGATTTTGGACAAAGGTCTCGGATTTAAATAAAACGAAGGGGTATCCTCAATCTAATCTAGATCGTTGATTTGTGGATCAAAGGTTGAGGGCACTCCAGCGAGGTTACAGGTGGACAGAGGTGAAGAAGATGGTGATGCCATGGCCGGAGCTCGCCGGAGTTGACCGGATCGACGCTCCGGTCGCCAAAACTCGACGAGATTTAAGGGGGAAAAAAAGAGGAGCTCGTGGGAAACACACCAAGGGGCTTCGCATGGCTTGGAACGGTGTAGAAAGTTGCCAGCAACAAGGAGGCGCAGCTGTGTCCGGTGGTGATCGTCAAAGTAGATGGCGAGCCCCCCAATCCGTCGAACGACTTGCCCGGCGGCTTCCTAACGACATGGTGCATGCGATGGAGATATAATAATTGAGAAAGGTGGAGCAAATAACTGGGAACACCGGTGACTTGCCTGCGGCCGTGACTATGGTTGTAGAGCTCGAGGGAGGAAAAAGAGGGGTGCGAGACTGATGATTTATAGGAGATTTGAGTGGAAACATAAGAGAGCACGATCATGGCCATTAAACGGTGGAGGGAAGTGGGGGAACGGGCGAAAACAATATGCGTCAGTTGCTAGAATGTGAGCATGCACACTAACTGCTTGATGAAATGCCCCTAGAATAGAATAGAGTTTCGGCAGGAATGGGTTGGGGATGACGACTGGGTCCCACACGCAGTGAGATAGAATAGAGGATGCGGGATGGGCTGTGGGTTGTTGGGCCTCGGGAAGGTTTTAGTCCAGGTGTTTTTCTTCTTTTCCTTTTTCTTTTCTTTTAATTTCTTTTTATTTTTGTTTTCAAGTTTCAAGTGAATTTTCTATCGTATTTGAATTCAAATCTCACACAAAATGCACAACCAAGGATGCTCTCTAGTATATTTGCTCTTGATTTCATAGTTTGAAATTTAGGGTGTTACAAATGGATCTGGATCTCACATTCCTTGCCATGTTCTCAGTTCCTGCTATGTTTCACCAATGTGCTAGCTCAATATAATGTAGATAAGAAATATAAAAACAAATATTTTAGAACCAGGAAGTCCAGACCTCATGCTATTATTCATAATACAGCTGATGCCATGCTTTAATAAAGGATTTTAGTATTTACATTTCCCTACGTAAGAGCAAGAAAACTTCAGTAGATGCTCATACTTCAGAGCATGAATTTTTATGGTATGTTTTCCAAGTGAGAAATGTCAAACTGAATGTGTCCTTTTATGTTGTTTGTGTTGGAGTTTGCCGGAGTTTCGCCGGAGTCGAAGCTGCTTGGACAAGCGAGTATGGCGAGCGGACGAGAATGCAATTTTGTGCTGCTGTTAGTTGCAGCATTTTCAGTTGTATTAACGGGGATATAAAGACTGACTCTAGGTATATCGTGGCCAGAAGACACGCTCGTTACGTTGGAGTCGCACGAGCTCAACGGATGTGCGTGGCCAAAGACCATGGATTGTGGGCATGCCCAGCTAAACTTACGGACGAAAAAAAATGGAACGAATAGGCAACGTGCGACGGAGTACGTACGATACTCAGTGGTGACCTCGGTGGCATATTCGATGGTGAATGGCTCACCGTCGCTCGGTGTCCCGTCGACTTAAGACTTTCAGCTCCATATGGCTGGCTCGTCGAAGAAGATGTCGCAGGAGACCACGATGCACTTAAGCACGGGTTCATAGCACCGGTACGCCTTGGAGCCACATTCATACCCGACGAAGATGACACTGTGGTCTTCGAGCTTCTTGAGGTTCGGCCACGTGTTCTTGGCGTGGGCGACACAACCTGTGAGGACCGGAGTCCTGACATTCCTGGAATTGCAATTGGGTGGTGCCGTGCGATGCGGCACCCAACATCATACAAAAAAGGTACATCATATTACATAAAACAACATATTACTATACAAGCTTTGTCTTTTAAAAATAATATACATTAAAATACACTACAGCGAAAGATAAGTTCATAGCTCTCGACACTCAAGCCTAAGCTATGCAAAAGTCATTCCGTTCAGCCCGCAAACGGAATCACACAAGCAGCACACAAATCACATCACGTTGGCGTGCAGGGTTCCCACTCTGCCGTGTACCCCGACGGGAGCATCGCCTCACCGGTGAACCTTTCATCATATAGATCATCATCTGCAGCAAAATCTTAAAATAGTAACCGTGAGCACGAAGGCTCAGCAAGACTTAACCGTTTCCACTAAGCATGGAACTCTATATGCATGATAAACATAATATAGGACATCAGTTTGTAATAAAAGACTCACGTAAATGTTAGTCCTTACTTTCAGCTTTTACCAACAAATTAAGGCTTCATGAATCTGAAATGTAGTGAGCAATCTGTTCTAAAGCATACAAGTATCAATACATAATTATTCCATAAAGCATGATTCAATAGTATTGAGCTCCAAATAATTAACTACATCACGACTCGGTGAACAAGCGGTACTCAATAACCGCGAGGGACGGCGACTCGAACCAATATACACCTGCAGGATAAACGAATAGCATGACACATACACCCACACTCGGAGCTGCGAAGGCACACTCCACTAATGTTGTATGCGGCAACCTTTCACCCGCTACCTACACGTCGAACCGGTCCTACCGCTACGAGCAGGAGGCCCACACACAGAGTACGACGTACCCGCTGGTAGGTTAACACCTTGCTGCTCTCAACCCGCACCTATTAGGCAGTGGGGTACGCCTCGAGGCTAAGGTGTACAAGTTACATCGGATGACTGGGTCCCCCAGTATGCCTTCGGTACATTCAAACTTGCTCAACAGGGTCGCACACGGATCGGTCCTTGACTGACACAGGCACAACTACAGCTCACAGGCCCCTATGTCCTGCTGCTCCTACTCCATGCCCGGTCTCATATTTAACCACATGGTGAATCTCTCACTCGACCAATCCTGTGTGAACCCAAATCCTGAACTCGCGAGTAGATTCCAACTACTCGACTTCTACCGAAGCATCTATAACATTAAGCATAGCATGGACACATCGAGGACTTAAACATCTACCCTGCTCTCATGGGTGATCTTGTCATGAAAGTGGAAAACTCCAAGAAAACCTAGACCGAATGCACAATACATTCTAACCCATATAGTGTGATAAAAATAAAATTTGAAAACGCTATTAAATGCAAACCAGGGCTTGTCTGCCTGCAAGACGGGGTTAAAGTTAGTCTCCGGGTCAATCACTTACAGTGGCTCCGGGGTCTCCTCGAGCTCGGCAACTATTCGATATACAAAGAATATGCAAAGTGAATCAATATTGGTATTATGCTATAGTTCAATGGAAAGACAGTTAAGTCAATGAAATTAATCCCACTGGTTCTAGAACCTTTACATAGGATATTAGGTACTATGAGTAGGTTTCTGGCCAAAACTGGGATCAATTCATGGAAGTCTCTGTTGTCTAAAATTCAATGTAGATAAAAACTTCCCAGCATTTTCATAGGAAATCTGGGACTTTAACATGGCCAGAAGTTGGAGTCCTGTTTAGAGGAGGTCAAGACTGACTCAAAAAAATTGGTTTCATAATTTTCTAAGCATTCTACTATGAGATATTGAATTTACAAGTTTGGACAATTTGCTGAAAAAGTTTCTGGACATTTTGGAATTTTCAGGTACATACAGATTGGAAACACAATTTGGCTCTTCAAATCAACTCAAGTGGACCTGAAACGTTTACTGGAACTCAAGGGAATAATTTGGAATGATCTGGCCAAGTTTGGAAATTGTTTAATGAATGGAGTATCAGGAATTAATTACAAAGTCATTTTGCTTCATGGAATTATTGAGGACAAATAAGGGATTTTCATACATATCCAAGTGCACCACTAGGAATTATAGATCACCCTGGATCTAACAAAATTTATTTGACAATTTTTGGCCAACTATGCTAAGAGATATTGATTGTCAAAGTTGGAGCAAAATCTGGAATTAAATTCCAATTGGAAAGTTTGAATTATTGGCTGGGCCCACGGGTTTAAAATCATCCAATCAGATTTAAGCCACAAGGGGCCACACCACTTCAGGCTTTACCCACACTGGATCCCAGTGTCGCACCAGATCCGGGCTTGTGTTCCCGTGGCTGACAGCCTGGCCCCACCGGGCCTTCTTCTTCCTCACGCCCGACGGCACAAGGAAGGCCAGCCGGCGGCGCCCGACGGCGGCCTCATGCCGGCGCGCAGCACAGGGCACGGCGGCCCATGAAACTTGCCGCCCCCACCTACTTTCAATGGGGAGAATGATGTTGCAGCCCCCAACGGCGATAGATGGCCGGCAATGAAGGTGCGACGGCGGAGGGGGAACTAGGGTTCCGGCGAGGTCAAACCCGCCTAAACCTAGCTCAAACCGCTTGGGAATCAATCTAAAATATTCCTTGGATCATGTTGAGGACGAATAGAAGGTGTAAAAGGGGTGGGACAGCCTAAAATTATGAGCTCAACGGTGAACCGACGAGGTGAAAAATTTGTGGTTGGGAAACTCATAGCCCGGCTTGGTTACTCGATGAAACTCGATGATTCTTCTTCAAAGTGAAGCACCTAGATGTGTAGAAGATAAAATTCCACGTCCATGAAGAATTTTTACATGTAGAAAGAGAATTTAATCAGAGACCTAGCTATGTTCATACATGAAGCTCGTCAGAAGAAATGGAAATACGGGGGGCTACCGTCCATGGCATGGGCTCAAATTTTACCAGCAGCTAGTATATGCATACACGAACCTTTTTGCTTCAAGGATATGGGTGAGATAAGGATTCTATCGCTGGGTCGATGTAGGATCGAAGAGCACGTGAAAACCTAACAGAGGGGGTGAATGGTAGATTAAAACATTTTCAGCGGAAGCAATGAAAATCCCTTGGCAGAAAAACAATCTGTTAAAGAAATCATGTGTGAGACTAATATAAATGTGTTTCACCGTGACAAAAGTAATAGATATCAGAGATAATAAAATCACAAAGACGACACAACAAGAATCACTCAAATCCGTCGAGAGAAACTCAAGATATGATCGAAAGATCGAACAAAGGTCACTTTGTTCTACCCGAGAAAAAACAGTTCTGGAACACTGCAAAGAAACTCGTGTAGATCAGAAACCACAAATCCAATGACCGTTAAACTTTGACATATGATAGAAAATTTAAGTTGTGAAGACAACCCAAAAATAATCACATCAATCGGATCTCTAAAACTCGAGTTATGATAAAACCACCGAAGAAAGGTAGTGCTGTGCAGAAACTCGACGAGAAAGACTTGACGAAAATAAGTCGGACGAACAAGGAACAAAAGTTCCTTCAAACTACGAATTTTATTGATCAAACCACAGGAGGAACAACCCTAAAGTCATCTACCACGAGCTCTGGCCTCCCTTGCTTATATAACAAGCCCTTAGGCCAACCCAAACCTAACTAGAACTCTAATCCTACTCAGTTCACGAATCAAAACTTTCCATAACTACTCAAGACTCTTCTATACGCAGATAGAAGCAATCTTAAGACTTCCAAACACCTTAGGAATGTATCCCACATTCCCAAAACAACTCAAATTCGTGACCCACAAGAAATCCTATCATAACCAACTCAAATCTTTCCATATTTGAGTCAAACCTGACTCAGACGCAGCCTGAGTCCATAACCTAGTCGGTTGGACATTTTCAACCAATTCTTTAGGTCCACATCTCTTCATCACGCCTCAGAACCATGTGGCCACGTCCATGCACTCATTGCACACGTGCAAACATCTTCCAACGACGTCCACGATACCTTCATATGCATTGTTCTTAATTCAAACATGTTGTGCAACCTCGTGATCAACTCAACCACAATTTCTCCTGAACTTGGTTGTTGAACCTCATCTTCTCCCTAAGACTAATTCAATGGATCCTGTCACTAGCCATGTCTTGAACTCAAGTAACACCTGCACATGAATAAACAACCAATACTTTCGAGCACAAGTCCTTGACTTGACTCTCGTTAGTTCTGAAACTACAACATCTTACGTGAGCACCTCACATATGCATGTTGCAAAACCACAGTAAAACGATATCAGCCATATCAGCCAAAACGCACCAAAAAATTAGCAAATGAATACTAAGCAATCTTCCAACAATGTAAAGCAAGTTCGAAATAATTCACGGTAAAAACAGTAACATTGCGATCAAGCTACGAATCTTGACAAAGCTAACCAGAGCTTGAGCTGGAGCTTACCAAAGCTTGTACAACCTAGCGTCGGAGCTTACCAAAGCTAGTACAATCTAGTGTTAGAACTTACCAAAGCTAGTACAACCTAGCGCTAGAGCTTACCAAAGCTGTTCGAAACTAGTCAACACAAAAGCCGGAGCTAGAAAAACATATCGAAGCTAACCAACATAAGTCGGACCTAGCAGAACATATCGAAGCTTAACAAAGACATGCCGGAGCTATCAAAGACATGCTGGAGCTAAAGACAAAGCTCACCGAAGCTATCCAAAAACATGTTGGACCTTGACAAAACAAGTCAAACCTATTGTCGGACCTTGCAGAAGCTCGGAGCTAGAGTCGGACCTTGCTAAAAAAGGTATTTTAGCAGAATTTTGGAACTTATATCATCAAAGCCAATGTATTTAGTACAAGCCAATGTATTCAGCACACATAGGTCTCACAATCTCCCCCTTGAAGAATGCATTGGCAACACCACTTAAAATCCAAACATTGGCTTATTCACATTAAAATTTTGAAAACAATTTCTCCCCCTTTGGCAACACCACATAAACAATTTTTTCTTTTGAGAAAAGTCGTGCTAAAAACACTTGTGAATATGTGCAATGTGTAATCGATTTCTCCCCCTTCATAATTCCCTTAAAAAATTCACATATTTTCTCTCCCCCTTTGACAATGTATTCAGCAAGGTACACAAGAGAAATTTCAATTGTTATGAGCATATTATAACATATTCATATAAAACAAATCTCATCTAAGTCATACTATCAAGTAACTTATACTATCACATCAATGAAATACATAAAGTAGTGTAAGCCATGCTAGAGATCAAGTGTAATTTTTCAATTTAAGCAAGTCATGATCTCACAAACTTAACTATTTCAAGACTTGAAAGCATGACACTTGTTGCTGCATTTTATTATTTTTCAAAGCAAAAATTTAGATCATCTGGTATTTGCAAGAGATTATATGTGCATCTGCCTTATTCTAACCAACCAAGCCAAGCCTATGTCATTTGACAATTAGAAGCTTAAGGACATGGTTTTAGTCATACACAACTTCTTCCAAGTTCATATCTAAGTGCAATGATAAGCCATCTCAAAAGAAGAAGTGTGATGCATGCATATTCTCTTGATCTTTTCTCAATTTATATTTGTTCATAAAAACTCAACATGTGAGTTGATTACTTGATTAATTCTTTATGATTAAAAGCACTTGTGAGAATGCAACAAGTTCAAAACAGCAAGAAAGTTCGATCATGACCAGATTTAGTGTAAGTAATTATTCCAATTACTAGACATGGCAAAAACTACAAAATGTATAACACGAGTAATGTAGTAAGAACTTTCAACATGTAAAAGGAATCACAAAGTCATATATGTATAAAATATTATGCTCATATTATTTTAACTTCAGATTCACATATAGAATTCTCAAGTTTCAAAACTCCCCCTCAATGTAAGATGTGAGGATGCATAACCCCTATTTCACTACGAATGAAACAAAAACGAGTGAAACACAAAGGTTTTGTAAAAATGTCAGCCAATTGTTGTTCGGTGTCTACATGGTGAAGCACAATGTTTCCTTTTTCAACATTATCATGGAGATAGTGATACCTAATATCAGTGTGCTTAGTTCTAGAATGTTGCACGGGGTTTTTAACAATGCAAATAGCACTAGTGTTATCAAAAAACAGTGGAACACTATCTAGATCAACCCCATAGTCCTTAAGTGTTTGAACAATCCAAAGAATTTGTGAGCAAGCACTAGCAGCATCTACATATTCATATCCGGTTGTGGATTGTGCAACTGAGTTTTGTTTTCTAGAGGACCAAGCAACAAGTGAATTACCAAGAAAATGATGAGCATCTGAAGTACTTTTCCTATCAATCCTACAACCTCCAAAATTAGCATCAGAAAAAGATTTCAAAGTAACGGTTGAGGAAGAAGGAAGGAAAATGCCAAATTCTTGAGTTCCATGTAAGTTTCTAAGAATCCTCTTGAGGGCTTGACGATGTGAAGCAAGTGGGGAGGCTTAAAACCGTGCACAAAGACATACGCTGAATTGTATGTCCGGTCTTGATGTCGTGAGGTACAAAAGTGATCCGATCATGCTTCTATATTCTTTTGATCCACGGGTTCACCATCTTCATCAAGTTCAAGTGTTGTTTCTGTTCCCATTGGTGTCCGAAGAGGCTTGATTTTGTCCATGTTGAAGCGCCTTAGGAGGTCTTTTGTATACTTCGTTTGATGCACAAAGGTACCCTCCTTGGTTTGCTTAAGTTGTAGCCCCAAAAAGTATGTGAGTTCCCCCATCATACTCATCTCAAATTTTGAACTCATCATAGCTGAAAACTTGGACACAAGATCATGAGAAGCACAACCAAAGATAATATCATCCACATACACTTGAACGAATAATGAGTCATTGTCATGCTTAAGCAAAAAAAGAGTTTTATCAACCTTGCCCATGGTAAACCCCTTTTCAAGTAAGAATGTTTTAACCTATCATACCATGCTCTAGGGTCTTCTTTGAGACCGTACAAGGCTTTGGATAGTTTGTAAACATGATTAGGAAAATCTGAATTTTCAAAACCCGGTGGTTGTTTTACATAAACCTCCTCATCTATGTAGCCATTAAGAAAAGCACTTTTAACATCCATTTGATATAGCTTAAAACCTTTAGATGCAGCAAAAGCTAACAAAATTCTTATGGCTTCTAATCTAGCAACAGGAGCAAAAGTTTCATCAAAATATAGACCTTCAACTTGAGTGAAACCTTGAACAACCAACCTAGCCTTATTCCTAACCACAACCCCATCCTCACTTTGTTTATTTTTAAACATCCATTTAGTTCCAATTAAAGTGTGACCTTGAGGTGGAGGTACATTTCCAAACATTATTTCTTTCAAAATTTTCTAACTCTTCTTGCATGGCAATAATCCAAGATTCATTAGTGAGTACGTGTGATATATATTTGGGTTAAAAAGAAGCAACAAAAGCAGAATGAGCATGAGAGTTTGGATCGCAAAACTTAGACCGTGTCACTCGTTCGTGCAAGCTTCCAATAATTTGTTGTGGGGGTGACTTTTGAGAACCCAGAGGGGAGTGGACACTTCACAAGCTTCTTCTTCTTCATGTTTATCGAAAATCGATGAGCTTGTGACTTGAGGAGGATCTGGACCAGCAATGGTGGTCGTCGGTGCTGGCTGTGAATCAAAATCAGGAGCTGGAACAATGTCATTAGCTGCTCAATTTTCGGGCAGCAGCACCACTTCTTCCTCATCTTCAACGAAAATGCTCTCCCCCTGCGGATATGGATCTGGACCTGCAATGTTTGAGCTAGTATCTGGGCTAGCTTCATCAAAAGACACCTCACAAGTCTCCACAATTTTGTTAGTGTCAAGTAAAAGCACATGGTAGCCTCTAGTATGAGATGGATAACCAAGAAACATGCCATCAATGGATCTAGGTTCAAATTTATCAAGATTACCATGTTTCTTAACAAAGCATTTGCATCCAAAGACCCTAAATTCTGTAACACTAGGCCTATGTTCAAACCGGAGCTCGTATGGTGTTTTACCTAGCTTAGCGCGCAAGAAAACACGATTTGAGACATAACATGCGGTTGCAATCGCATCAGCCCAAAATTTCCTAGGAGTTGGATATTCATCAAGCATAGTCCTAGCCATTTCAACTAAGGTTTTTTCTTTCTTTCTACAACACCGTTTTGTTGAGGTACATATGGTGAAGAAAATTGATGATCTATTCCATTTTCAGCACAAAAGTGATCAAAATATTGATTTTTAAATTTGGTTCCGTTATCACTTCTAATTGCTTTTAAAGATTCTAGGTGATCAATTGATAATCTAAGAAATAAAGTTCTAAAGTGACTAAAAGCTTCATTCTTAGATGCCATAAAGTAAACCAAAAGAGTATTTAGAATAATCATCAACAATCACAAGAACATACCATTTACCTTTGAAGGATTAACACGTGAAGGTCCTACGGTGTCAAGGTGCAAAAGTTGACCCGGTTCAGTTGTCATGATTATTGTGAGAGAAGTATGTGAACCTGCAACCATCTTAGCATGTCTACAAGAAGAGCACACAATTTCTTTGTCCCCTTTAAGCTTAGGCAGCCCACGTATGCGATCAAGAGCACTAACACGCGTGAGATGATCAAAGCCTATGTGACCAAGTGTACGATGCCAAAAATATAAATCTTTGGAATCATTAGAAACTAGACACCTATGCTTAGAGGAAGACATATCAAAATCAGCTTTAAAAACTCTTCCAAACCGAGACATGTTAAAAATAAGCTCACTATTTAAACCTACAACTTTGCAGCAGTTTTTATTGAAAATAATTCCCAGATTTTCATCTAGCAATTGAGAAACAGAAAGCAAATTGTATTTCAAATTTTTGACAAGTGCCACATTCTTCAAAGTGTAGTAATCATTTACTCTAACCGAACCCTTAGCAATTATAGGAGTTGAAGAATTATCGGCAAAAGTAACATTCTCTACACGTGACACAAAAGAGAGGGAGGAGAACCATTCTTTGTTACCAGTCAAGTGGCGTGATCAACCTGAATCCACAATCCAAATGTTCTCCTTCCTCAAGCATGTAACCTACATAGAAGCACAATACGTCGATAACTCAATACTGGGGTTAGTCAAAAGGCATTTATGAATCTAATACTGAGTCACACGACGTCCAACAGGAATAACACGAGAATGCTGAGATAAAACATCAGGTTTATGAGCCAAAGCTTGAGGATTTTTGTACCCAACTACTGTCCTACGAGATGTTACATGTGTAGCAAGAAAAAGAGTAGGTTTGGGAGCAAACTTTTCATGTTTTCGACTCATTGCAGCAGATTGCATGATCCTATCATTCGGTTTAGTAAGTGCAGCAAATTTTGCATGAAAGTTATGAGATCTAGCAATTATTCTTTCTTTTTTCTGTTGTTTAGCTAGTCTATAACAAAAATCTAAGACATGAACATCTCAACCACAGTAGGCACAATGAAATTTAACTTTGCGTTCATGTCTAGATGAGCAAGCAACATTTTTATTTGAAACCGAATGAGACAACACTCCTGTAGATTTGAAAACCACTTCTTTTTGTTTAGGAACAGTTTGAATCAAACTACTTCCTAATGACTTTACAATTTTAGGTGGATGTGCCTTAGCATGAGCATTAGAATCAAAACCTAAACCAATTTTATCATTGCAAGACTTGGAAGAATTCTGCAGCAAGTTTAGGTTCTTATTCCCATTACAAAACCGATCTAATGTCATATGCATGTCATCAAGTTTGTTGGACAGATCAAGGCAATTTTCACATGAAGTTTTTCCTTTTAATTTGCAATTGGAACAATATTTAACTTCATGAGAACGTAAAGCATTGTTCAGTATGGAAATTTCATTCATAGCATCTTGTAGTTTCTTATCAAGATCATCACAAGTAGAACAATGCAAATCAATTGTGGAACAGCTAGCATCTCTCAAGTTTTTATTATTAAGTGCAGCAAGCTCTCTGTTCTTTTCAATTTCTAACTCAAGTTTATCAAGTTTGGAGGTGTGCGCACTTCTTAATGAGGAAAATTGTTCATATATTAAATCACATGAGGAACAAGAATCATCACTAGGAATCAAGGATTTCAAACGATTAATTTCATATTCTAGTGACTCAATTTTAACAGCATTGTCCCTAAGCTTTTTGTCCTTTTTCTTGACTATAACAGTGGCACGAGAAATAGCATCACACATTTCTTTGCAAGTAGGACATACCTCTTCATTGTCGTTGTTGTGTTTAGCCTCCTCCATACTTGATTTTGACTTGCCCGCCATGAAGCACAAGTTTGCCAAATCATCTTCATCTTCGTCACTTCCAATGTCCACATCGCTTGAGCCAAGTTCTTGAAGTGCGGAGATAAAATTGCTCACCTATTGACATCCTGTAAAACCCTTCTTTTTCTTCGTATTGTTCGCAGAGGAGTGATTCGTCCTTGTTTGCTTTTCATCCCGGGAAGTAGGACCTAAAAGGTTAGGTCAATCTGAATGAAAATGTCCTGTCTTACCACATTTGAAACATCGTGGAGGTCCGGAGCTTCCTCTCCTTCTAGTTCTCACATTTTGTAATGCTTTCGAGAACCTAGTAGAGAGAAGTACTAACTCCTCCTCTGGAAACTCCTCAATCTATTCAAGGGTTAGAGAGGACAACAAAGCAAGTGTACCACAAGATGAAGATTGGCAAGAGCTAGGCATATCACGTTGAGAAACAAATGCAAAAGACTTGTTGAGGTTCTTACGTGAGATTATATCAATTTCATGAGTTTTCAGTTTAGAATAAAGAACATCTAATGTAAGTGTACTCATCATAGTATATTCACGGATAGATGTGACTTTCATCTCCCAAATTGGCATGTCTAATGCACTTAGTAATTGCCTAGCATTTTCAGCATCTAAAAATTTAACATTGACACTACGCAAGTTGTTGAGAATTTTGTTAAAACGAGCAAAGATATTGTCAATTGACTCCCTGGGTTGCATCTCAAAACGCATGTATTCCTTTTTGAACATATATTGTTTTACCTCCTTGATCATGTTAGATCCTTCGTGGTAGTTGCAAAGTGCTTTCCACACATCATATGCCGATCATAGGTGTGCAACATGGTGGAAGTCGCTTTGAGTTAATCCTTGTATGATCAAGTTCTGAGCCTTGTTGTTGTTGTCGACATCTCTCAGATTTGGAGCTGTAACTTGATCGTTTGATGGCACTTCGTAAGGCTTGTACAACTTCTCCCATATTGCAAAGCCTTGTGCCTAGATGAAGGCTTCCATACGTGCCTTCCAAACCTGAAAATCAATACCACTAAACACACAAGGTTTGGCGGAGTATTTCTCCATGATGATTAATCAACAACACGTGAAAATCACAAAGATTAAAGCACCGTTGCTCTTATACCAATTACAGGATCGAAGAGCATGTGAAAAGCTACCATAGGGGGGTGAATGGTAGATTAAAACTTTTTCAGCGGAAGCAATGAAAACCCCTTGGCAAAAAAACGATCTATTAAAGAAATCGTGTGTGAGACTAATCTAAACATGTTTCACCATGACAAAGTGATAGATATAAGATATAATCATGTCACAAAGACTACACAACAAGAATCACTCAAATCCGTCGAGAGAAACTCAAGATATGATTGAATGATCGAACAAAGGTCAATTTGTTCTACCCGAGAAAAACAGTTCTGGAACACTACAAATAAACTCGTGTAGATCAGAAACCACAAATCCAATGACCGTGAAATTTTGACAGATAATAGAAAATTAAGTTGTGAAGGCAACCCAAAAAGAATCACGTCAATCGGATCTGTAAAACTCGAGTTATGATAAAACCACCAAAGAAAGGTAGTGTTGTGCAGAAACTCGACGAGAAAGACTTGACGAAAACAAGTCGGACGAACAAGGCACAAAAGTTCCTTGAAACTACGAATTTTATTGATCAAACCACAATAGGAACAGCCCCAAAGTTGTCTACCACAAGCTCTGGTCTCCCTTGCTTATATAACCAGTCCTTAGGCCAACTCAAACCTAACTAGGACTTTAATCCTACTCAGTTCACGAATCGAAACTTTCCATAACTGCTCAAGACTCTTCTATATGCAGATAGAAGCAATCTTAAGACTTCCAAACACCTTAGGAACGCATCCCACATTCCAAAAACAACTCAAATTCGTGACCCACAAGAAATCCTATCATAACCAACTCAAATCTTTCCATATTTGGGTCAAACTCGACTCAACCACAGCCTGAGTCCATAACCTAGTCAGTTGGACCTTTCCGACCAATTCTTTATGTCCACATCTCTTCATCATGCCTCGGAACCATGTAGCCACTTCCATGCACTCCTTGCACATGTGCAAACATCTTACAACGACATCCACAAAACCTTCATATGTATTGTTCTTGATTCAAACATGTTGCGCAACCTCCCGATCAACTCAACCACAATTCCTCCTGAACTTGGTTGTTGAACCTCATCTTCTCCATAAGACTAGTTCAATGGATCATGTCACTAGCCATGTCTTGAACTCAAGAAACACCTGCACATGAATAAACAACCAATACTTCCGAGCACAAGTCCTTGACTTGACTCTCGTTAGTTTTGAAACTACAACATTTTACGTGAGCACCTCACATAAGAATGTTGCAAAACCACAGTAAAACGATATCAGCCATATCAACCAAAACACACCAAAAACTTAGCAATTGAATACTAAGCAATCTTTCGAACAATGTAAAGCAAGTTCAAAACAATTCACAGTAAAAATAGAAACATTGCGATCAAGCTCTGAATCTTGCCAAAGCTAACCGGAGCTTGAGTCGGAGCTTACCAAAGCTAGTACAACCTAGCGCTAGAGCTTACCAAAGCTAGTACAACCTAGCACCGGAACTTACCAAAGCTAGTACAACCGAGCGCTGGAGCTTACCAAAGCTGGTCGGAACTAGTCAACCCAAAAGGCAGAGCTAGAAAAACATGTTGGAGCTAACCAACATAAGTCGGACCTAGCAAAACATATCAAAGCTTAACAAAGACATGTCAGAGCTATCAAAGACATGCTGGAGCTAAAGACAAAGCTCACTAGAGCTACCCAAAAACATGTTGGACCTTGACAAAACAAATCAAACCTATTGTCGGGCCCTGCAGAAGCTCAGAGCTAGAGTCGGACCTTGCTAAAAAAGGACTTTTGGCAGAATTTTAGAACTTATATCATCAAAGCCAATGTATTTAGTACAAGCCAATGTATTCAGCACACATAGGTCTCACAGTCGACAGTGGAGCAGAGGCGCAAGTGAAAAACAGGGGAACCGGCGGCCGCGTTTGAGCTCGGGACTGCTTCGGGATGGCTCAGCTGCACATGAAAATCATCACAGAGTTGCACAAGATGTTGATGAGTGAGGAGAGGCAAATAAAACTGCTGACAACCGTTTGTACCTGATTGATTTCTGTCAGAAAATAAAGAACACATGGTTGTTCGAGTTTCTGGATCAAGAACGGGAGTAGAGCAAGTTGTTTCACCTCTGGTGTTTAGATGAGGATGAAAAGGAGGCCAGGGACGTGCTGTATGCAGCTGGAGGGAAGAAGGAAAGCAAGCACCTCTGTGGCAAATGCATGACATGCCGTGGCAAGCTGTGGAGATGCAGAGAGAACAGAGGAGTCCATGACAGGTGGGTCCCACTGCTGCTCATTGTCATCTACTCTCTGGACAGTAAATTTCCCTCATCAAGATTCATCCAAAATTGCTAGATATTTGTGGGAAGGCCAAATTGAATGTGGAGAATTTGATTCTGAATTCAAAGTATTGATTTAACCAAGTTTCATTCGAATTCAAACTTGAATTTGAGTGGAATTCAATGTAGCCATTGAATTAAATAGTAAACTTGCTTCAAAAATTAAGAAAGTTTGCAGGGAGACTATTTGAAATCCAATGGTCAACTCAAATCTTCATGTTAAACTCATTTCAATAGTAGTTAAGTTTATTTTTTGAATTCTCTCTTTTGAAGTTTGAATTACTTTGTTTTTCTCATTTCCTTTTTATTTTTAATCATTCAAAAATTTTAGTCCTTCTAACTGAAGTTTGCAATATGAAAATTAGGGCTTTTACACAACCGAACGTGCGGAAGAAATTCACCGCGGGAGCCTGGCCGTGTCATGCCTCGTAGGGAGTCTTGTCGTCAAGCACACGCGTCGGTGCATGATTTAGGATGACGACCGCTATCGTCACGGCCTCGCCCGAAAAGTAGCCTGGCAAAGCTTTGCCCTTGAGCATGCATTGCACCATGTCCACCATGCTCTAATTACGCCGTTCAACCACTCTGTTCTGCTGCTGGGAGTAGGGGCAGTCAGATGTCGTTCCACGCCACGTTCGGCACAGTATCGCCCGAAGTCCACAGAGGTGAACTCCCCCCCCCCACAATCTGTGTGGAAGACCTTCAACTTCCGGCCGGTCTCAGTTTCGACGGCTGCCTGAAAATTCTTGATCTCTTCTGGCACTTCATCCTTGCTCGAGAGAAGGCGTAGCCACATATATCGACTCATATCATCAACAAGTAACAGGAAGTATATGGTACCACTAGGTGTTGCTGGGGAGATGGGACCATAGAGGTCACCGCGAAGGAGATCAAGGAGATGCTCTGCTCGCCATCGGGCTTGAGTCGGGAATGAATTCCTCTGTTGCTTGCCGACGAGGCATCCCTTACATACCTAATCCACCTGGTCAAGTGGAGGTAGCGCACACACCATCTGGTTGTTCGCCAGCTTGCGCAGAGATGTGAAGTTGAGATGCCCATAGTGTGCATGCCACTGCCAAGCCACCTCGGAGCTTCTTGTTGCCAAACACACCGGGCGCCTAACGTCCAGCTCAAGGTGATAGAGACGAGAAGGAGCTCGTTGTGCCTTGGCAAGGAGGCGACAGTCTTGATCGAAGATGCATAGCATGCCACCTCCAATGTTCATGCTGCACCCCCATTCATCAAGCTGGCCAAGGCTGATGATGCTAGCCTTCAACGTCGGGATGTAGTACACCCCGGTGAGCATGCAGTGCTTGCCATTCTTGCAGGTGAAGACAATGGAGCTGCAACCTTCGATGCGTGTGACAGAGCCATCATGGAACTTGACAGAGCCGACCATGTGGGTGTCGAGCTCGGCAAAGAGCTCCTTAGATTTGGTCATATGATTTTTTGTGTCGGTGTTGAGGACCCATCTTCGGCAGTCGTGCTCCTTCTTTGCTCCCAGGTCCATGGAGAGTCGCTGCTCCTCAATCTCCACATTCTTGCGTGGAGTTGGGCGGTGCATGGACCGGAATCCCGACATCCAAGGATCTCATTGGGTTGTGTCGTGCGATGCGACACCCAACAGTATACAAGAAAAGAACAAGAATAAAATACAATACCAAGTCTTTATTTATAACCACATCGGAAGTTTTACAATACTAAGCGAAAAGGAAATAGAACTATACATCATAGCTACGCTCTCGGCACTAGCTATGCAAAATCAAAGTCATCCATGCCCTGGATACTTTGCACTAGCAACACCCAACTTACGGCAGCGTGCAGGGTTCCAACTCGGCTATAAACCCTGGAGGGGGTGCAGCCTCATCATCAAACCCGTCATCAGTTGTATAATCTGCAAAAACTTATTAACTGCAAATGTGAGCTTAAGGCTCAGCAAGACTAACCCGTCTCACTAGACATATGCAGGGGTGAATACTAAGCATAGGTAAGGAATAACATAAAATACACGCCTATAAGTGGATCCTTATGGTCATGTTTTAGGTAGCACGTGACATTCTTTAGGCACGACACATCATAGACTCCACAATCAAACAAGAAATACTTTGCCGATGATATGAAATGCCCAGGGCATATAATGCTATTACAGGTAAAGTATGGGGAAACTGTAAACTTTTAATTGTGCTATCTCTAAGCCATACAAGGTTGCAAAACAATTATAATTCAATACATCGTATTCTCCTGACTTCTTCAGTATTTACTACGTCACAGTGCAGTGAACAAGTGGTACTCTATTACCGTGAGGGACGGTGATTGCAATCAGGACACACCCGGACAACACGACACATACACACTTTCGGAAATGCCAGCATGTACTTACAGCAGTACCTACATGGCAATTCAGTACTAGTCGTATATGGACACCTTTCACCCAACACTAGAATGCTGAACCGGTTGATCCGTCACGAGCAGGAGGTCCCTAAGTGGGGCGTACTCTGACGTGCCCACCAGCTGATTTACACCTCGCTGCCCTCAACCCGCCTATAAAACGAAACAGAATGCCTCGACAAACCAGTATCAAGCTACGTCAGTTTACTGGAGCCCATTTCTCCAGTATGTCGCTGGCACAATTGAAGCTTGTCCAGCAGGGCCACACACAGCACGGGCCTTAATCGACACGGTCAAAGCTATGCGACCAAGACCACCTCTTGTCTCATCTCTGACCGGTCTCAATTTCATATTTATAAATTGTTTCTTGATCCAACTCATCCCGTGTGATAAAATCATATCTTGCGAGTAGATTCCAACTACTCGACTTCTACCGGATCCCTATGAATATAAGCATGGCAGTTACTACACGAGTATGTGAGCTATTCTATCCACTCCCTTAGTTATTTGGTCATGCAAGTGGATGTCAAACACCTTAAACGTAATGCACAAACATCTGAAGACGTAACAAAATGAAAACTGCAAAGACACTGTAAGGAACTTAAATGCAAACCGGGGCTTGCCTGAATGCGAGTCCGAGTCTATGTTAGTCTCCGGCAGCTATACTTCCAAAGCTTTCGGTTGCTCCTCGACTTCAGTTACTACACGTTATGCATATACTATATATGAATGACTTTGAAAATAATTAATGTGCTTAAGGTCACAAGCTAATATCATGTGATCAAAATAAGATAAGGACCTTATTTGGCTTCGGGACTTTTATGGTAGATATTAGGGACTATAGTGGAGACTCCCGCAAAGAACAGGAGATGATCAAGGAAGTTTATTGTCTCTGTAATTTATGGTAAGCAATAACATTCTCTGAAATTTGGTTGAAATTCTGGAGGTCTCTATCATGGCTACCAGTGGTTGACCCATGTATAGGGGGTCTCACTGGATCAGGGAAATTTTTTTCACAATTTTCTAAGCATACTACTGTGAGATATTTAATTTAGAAGTTGGGACAATTTTCTGTACAATTTCTAAATGAATTTGGCTATTTTTATGTGCATAGAGAATACACAGGTGATCGGACCATGTAAATGAAGTGTAATGACCCTGAAATCTTTACTGCAGTACAAGGATATTCAAATGAAGGTCATGGAAAAATTTGGTAATTTTCCAAAGAGCAAAACTATAGTAATTAATTCTATAATAATTTTTCTTAATTGAATTATGGAGCAAATCCTATAGACTTTCGTACAATTCCAAATTATTCTTCATGCTGGTTCTAACAAAATTTATTTGGGAATTTTTGGACAATTCTACTGGGAGTTATGGATTCCAAGTTGGGGCAAAATCTGGAATAAAATTCCAATTGGAAAACATTTGAATAGAGTGCTGGGCCCACAGATTTGAAATGTGCCAACCGGTTGAAGCCGCACGGGGGCCACAGATTCAACCCGCGTAGCCGCACGCGATCCTCGGACCGCACCAGATCTGGGCGCGCGCTGGTTAGACTGACGACCGGGGTCCACCCCAAGTCGTCTTCAACCTCGCGCCAGCGGCGCTCGGGCGGCGCCCCATGGCGGCCCCTCGCCGCAGCCTTCTCCAGGGCAAGGTGACACTCCAAACTCGCCGCCCCCACCTAAAACTCGACGTAGAACACAACGGTAAGGTTCCCGACGGCGATTGGAGATCGGAGATGGTGGTGCGACGGCGGTGGCGGAGCTAGGGTTTCGGCAATGGCCTTAATCGTTTAGGAATGGCGCAAATGGCTCGGGAAAATGTTGGGGAGGCTCCTGAGATCATGAGGAAGATTCCTAGGTGGTGTAAACATCGTGGATTAGTCGGCAATGACGAGTTCAATGGCATGCCGACGGTTTCTACATGGAGGCCACAAAAACCGGCATAACATAGCCATTCCTCGATGATTCTTTCTACTTTTTGTTCGTACAGAACCGCAAGGGGGCTAGCAAACTAATATGTAACTGAATTAAACAATAGTTACACCTAGAAAAAAATTCAAGGTGAACCTAGGAAGAGTGTGTAAAGCATGCCGCAAAAGGAAAAGAGGATTTCGTGCTCGATAAAAGATTAGCCTAGGAATGGTTTGTACCGTGAGCAAGAGGACGTCCTGGCGCTCAGTTCGTCTGTTGACGCTGAAGCGCGAGACAGCCTAGGCTGCTGAAACCACAATGGACAGAGAGTGACATCCTCGGCGGTCCAACGATGATGACAATGGAACTTCAAAATAAGGGCCAAACAAGGGACAACACGATGAGCCAAAGGGTGAGGATGGTAGAACGCAACCTTGGCATCATGTTTGCTGTTTGCATCGAAGAGAAATAAGGCATGGAGGAGGCGCTCACCAGTGAGGAACGGAGGCGGCACTGCTCTGCTTCGCGAGAGAGGGGAAAAGTGAGCGGCGAAGCTTTCCGCGTTGATGTCGTGAACAAAGGACTAGGGGGAGATAAGGAGGTCGCTGGGGTGCCATCAAGCTGGCAAGCAGCTCACTGGAGCTTTGCATGCGTGCAGTGTCGAGCGGGGCGGCGTCGGAATGGTGGCGGCAGAACACTCACGTAGATGTCTCACTGATCGTTGGGTCCCACTGTCCCTTAAGCCTATTCTCTCTGGAACTTCAATTATCCTACCAAACTTGATCCAAAAACCATGAAAATTCGTGGATAGGCTCAAATAAATATCTGGAATTCGATTCTGAATTCAAAACTTCAAATTGATCAAGTATAGTTGAAATTCCAATTTGAATTTGAATTTTAATTAAATTCAATGAAGTCACTGAATTAAATAGCAAAGGAGCTTCAAAAATTATGAAACTTCATGGATAAGTCAAGCATGTCATGCTGATGATGATGGTGTGTTCAAATTTTATGTTCAAATAAGTTTGAACAGAATTCAAAATTTGAACCTAAATATGGCACGAATTTGCTAAGCATCTCAAATAAAATAGCAAATGGAATTCACAAATCTTGAAACTTGGCAGGAAGGCTATTTGGAATATTATGAGGCCATGGAAAAATGTATAGTCTCAGATTTGAATATTTTGACAGGGCCTGAATCTACAGTGTTATATTCAAATTAATTTGAATATATTTAGTACTGCATAGTGTTTTGCCCTAGCAAAATCCATTCAATAAAATCCAAAATTTGCAGCAATGTCACTTGAGTTATCCTAGGGTCATTGGTGAAGTCCATCCCTTATGTTAATAAAATGTTAAGCATGAGAGAAAGAAAAATTCTCAATGATATCAAGTTCAGGTGTACAACCCTAATTGATCTTTACTATGGTTGAAAACAAACTGGTAACTGAACTTCATATTAAGGAAAAACTGGGATTTTACATTCCTCCCCCCTTAAAAGAATCTTGTCCCGAGATTACATTAGGAAGGATAAATGAAGAAAGAAAAAAATCTAATGAACATATGCCGCTAACATGTACAGATAGTTCGTTCTAAGGTATTCCTCGCATTCCCATGTTGCTTCTTCAGCGGTGTGGTTGCCCCACAAGACCTTGTAGAAATGCAAGGTGCGGCTTCTTGTGGTGTGAGTCTTCTCATCGATTATCTAGGTTGGATGCTCAGAGTAAGTAAGATCTGGTTGGAGAGCTTCCAAATCCTCCATACGGACATCAGCTGGGGTCTTGAGACATTTCCACAACTGCAAAATGTGAAACACATTGTGGACCCCTGAAAGTGACGCTAGTAGCTCTAGCCGATAGGCCACAGGTCTGCATTGTTCAGTTACTGCGAACGGCCCTATGAAACATGGAGCTAGCTTCCCTTTTACTCCGAAGTGATGAATCCTCTTCATTGGGGATACACGAAGATAAACGTGATCCCCGACATCGAAGTAAATAGGTCCATCATTTGTCCGCATAGCTTTTCTGACGAGATTGAGCAGCCTTGAAGTTGGCCTGAATAACTTGTACTCGTTCTTCGGCTTCTTTTACCAAGTCGATACCATATATCACTCGTTCACCGTATTCACACCAGTTCAAAGGTGTGCGGCACTTCTGGCCATAAAGAGCTTCATATGGTGCCATCTGGATGCTAGCCTGATAACCATTGTTGCAAGAAAACTCTGCCAATGGTAGATGATCATCCCAATTCTTACCATGGTGGATGGCACAGACGCGGAGCATATCCTCTAGCACTTGGTTTACTCGCTCTGTTTGACCATCAGTCTAAGGATGGTAAGCTGAGCTTCGAATTAACTTGGTACCCAGAGATGCGTGGAGCTGCTCCCAAAACCGAGTAACAAATAAGGTTCTACGATCTGATATGATAGTGTGGGGTACTCCGTGTAGGCACAGCATCCTGGCAATATACAATTCTGCATATTGTCGTGCCACATATTTGACATTGACTAGAATAAAGTGAGCTGACTTGGTGAGTAGGTCAACTATCACCCAAATCGAGTCATGCTTGTGAAAGGTGAGAGGTAATCCAACAATGAAATCCATGCTGATGTCCTCCCATTTCCAGGCCGGTATGCTCAAAGGTTGAAGTTGGTCGGCTTTCACCCGCCGACGCGTATCACATTCGGATCCGTACTTTGCTATCTCCCTCTTCATCCGAGTCCACCAAAACTTCTTCTTTAAGTCTTGGTACATTTTGTTACTTCCCGGATGAATAGAATACTTGGACAAATGAGCTTCGTCCAATATTTTCTTCCGAAGTTCCACATTGTGGGGCACCACGATGCGGCATTTGAACCAGATGGTACCCTTGTCTTCATTCTTCGGCGAATTTGCGACATGCCCTTGTCTTCCCACTGAGCCTCTACAATATCTTCCCTTATGGTAGGAATGAGAGCTAGATTGTAGAGCGCTCCATATGAAACCAAGTAGAGACTCGGTTCTTCTTCTTCCATCGAGGTGATGGAAAGATTATTGACATGGGTCTTGCGACTCAGCACATCTGCAACTACATTTGCCTTGCCAGGATGGTAGTGGATCTCAATCTCATAGTCTTTGATCAATTCCAACCATCTTCGCTGTCACATATTCAAGTCCTTATGGGTGAAGATGTACTTCAAGCTTTTGTGATTGGTGTAGAGATGCACTAGGTTGCCCAATAGATAATGTCTTCACATCTTCAATGCAAGTACCACGGGAGTGAGCTCAAGATCATGAGTCGGATAATGTTGCTCATGGTTTCGAAGTTGTCGTGATCCATAAGCGATCACCCTTCTTTCTTTCATCAATACACAACCCAAACAAATCCCAGATGCATCACAATAAACATCAAAGGACTTGGTTGGGTCTGGTTGGGCTAACACCGGTGTTGTAGTGAGGTGTTCCTTTAATGCTTGAAAACCTTCCTCACATTCCTTCGTCCATACATACTTCTTTCCTTTCTTCAAAAGTTCTGTCATAGGTTTAGCTATCTTGGAGAAACTTGGAATGAACCTTCGGTAATACCCTGCTAAACTCAGGAAGCTTCGAACTTCATGTACGGACTTTGGAGACTCCCATTTGAGTACTTGATTAATCTTGCTTGGATCAACTGCAATCCCTTCAGCAGAGTTAATATGCCCTAGAAATGGCACTTGGCTGATCCAAAGCTCACATTTGCTAAAATTGGCCTATAGCTTGTGGTCTCACAATCGTTGAAGCACGATGCGCAAATGTTGAGCATGTTCTTATTTGGATTTCGAATACACAAGGATGTCGTCGATGAAAACCACAACAAACTTGTCCAATTCCGACATGAAATCCGAATTCATGAGATACATGAAATGAGCTGGTTCATTGGTCAATCCAAAGGACATGACAAGATACTCATACAATTCATACCTCGTCGAGAATGTCGTCTTAGGTATATCCTCTGGTCGAATCCTGATCTGATGATATCCAGAATGAAGATCCATCTTTGAAAATACCTTAGCACCCACCAATTGATCGAGCGGAATATCGATGTGTGGTAGTGGATACTTATTCTTGAACGTGACAGCATTGAGTGGACGATAGTCCACACATAGTCTCAATGTCTTATCCTTCTTCTCCACGAACAATGCAGAACAACTCCAAGGTGATGAACTTGGACGAATGAAACCCTTGTCCATAAGTTCCTTCAGCTGCTCCTTCAGTTCTGCAAGTTCTTTAGGTGTCATCTTATACGGCTTCCTCGAGATCGGCACTATTCCCGGTACAAGTTCAATCTTAAACTCGACATCTCTTTCTGGTGGCATACCAGGAAGATCTTTGGGAAATATGTCTGGATACTCGCATACCACTGGAATGTCCTCAAGTTTAAAGGCCTCGGTGTTGTAAGTAGTTGGAGTCACATGGATAATACTCTCAAGAGTGAGAGCTTGGGGAGGGTGGAGTGGAGAATTCAGATATATCCTCCGAGGAACGATGTCAAGAATAGCACAGTTGTATTGCAACCATGCCATCCCTAAGATGACATCTAACTTTTGATGCTCCAGTATAACAGAGAGAGATAGGGTATATGTTCCCACCCAGATCAAGAGGTACCCTATGGACCATCTCATCTGCTACTACTTTCCCACCCGAAGAACAAATCATATATTGGGTTTTTGTGGAAATGATAGGCAACTGATATTATATGACATAAGACTTGCTAATAAAGTTGTGGGAAGCACCGGAGTCAAAGAGGATGACTACAGGATGACCAAGGAGAGAGAACGTACCCGTGAGTACGGGTGCGCCTTCCGGAACGTCCTCAATGGCGAGGTGGTGGACGTTGCCTCTTCTGGTGGCTGGCTTCTTGGGCTGGTTGTGGGGCTGGTTTGCCCCCTGGTACAATGTGACGCCCGGTTCCGAAAACTGAACCAAGCTAACGCATATGTGTGCCCAGGATGTTCAACACACATACACGAGTGCAATCACAAAAGAGTATACAGAAAATTACCACAGCTCAAATTATTAAATAAGTACTCTTATTACATAATTCATTATATCCTCGAATACAAGATCTAATAAATATTAATGACAAGTTTGAACTAATGCAGCGGAAATAAACTAATTAAGCAACTAAGCAGACTAAGCAAAAAGGGATAGCGCAGCTCCAATAACACCACAGGCAAAGCTGACGGTAGACACGGCCTAGAACTCCGCATTATCGCCAATAAACTCACAATTCTGACCTGCAACTGTTGGGGGGGATTGCAAGAGTGAGTACATGTCATACTCAGCAAGTGTGGAAAGTATGACATGTGGCTGATTCAAATGACGACAATAATAATGGCTATGTGCTGAAAAGTACATTAAAACATTTGAAAAGCAATATATTATATGTATGTGAAGTAATCCCATCATAATCACGAGTAATACCATAATACCAAACTGAATTCATTACCATCATCAATAAGTCCAGATTACACCATTGCCAATAACCATATTCAATACCAGAGATTAATACATAACCATCCATAACCATTACCAAACTATAACCATCCCAAATTCCAATTTCCCTCTAATCATGGAAGTTGTCCAGGTGCTCATAAT
This sequence comes from Tuctoria greenei, assembly GCA_036927565.1. NCBI lineage: Eukaryota > Viridiplantae > Streptophyta > Magnoliopsida > Poales > Poaceae > Tuctoria > Tuctoria greenei. The sequence continues at coordinate 19,979,022 of JAYESD010000003.1, forward strand.
CGGGAGCACGGCTATCATGATAGTTTTAATTAACTCTGCAGAGTTTGTACCTCTTTACCCACGTGTTCGTGATTTCATCACCTTTCGGCGACTAAGAATCTCCCTTATTTCCATGACTCGTTAGTCATATTACACACTTCCGTTGGTGTGTGTCCAAGAGATCACAAAATAGCCTTTACAAAGGGATTACTAGCCTATTTAGACCCCACTGAGGTTTCACCGGTGGCGATGCCTCCAACTGAGCACATCTTCAACCAAGGGCCCCCTCTTGAGCCATTCGGATCCCAGGGTAGTCCCGCCAATCATCAACAAACCAAATCCAACTACCCCTTCCCCGAGCATCCACAATGGTCCAAACAGCACTAGCAAAGCCCTAATTAATCAGCTACGCCGCACCCATACTTGGCCTCGTGGTGGCACTGTAGTCCTGGCTTATTCTCGCATGAACCGGTCCTTAGATCTAAAGCAAGCAAACCACCATAACATCCAACCCATCCACATACCAGGCATGCTTAGATCACCCATTACCAAACCGTATCGACCAGTTCACATTAACCAGAATATCATTAATACATAATTAAATATGTAGTGTTGTTTTTCCATCCCAATTAATTAAGCGAAGCAAAAAGGTAAAAACCCTTCCCGACTCTCTACCATATATTCCAGGTGACAAGGGTGGTTAAACAAATCTAGTAAACTTCCTACTATAGGATTCCCATCAAATTGACACAAGCATGCAGTTTTGCAAACAAAACATTTATTTTAAAATAGGATCAATATGCTTCAAGGACACTTGCCTTGTTCTGACGGATAGGGTTGCTCAAGCGCTTCAAAATCTTGATTTTGAAAATCCTCGTATACGATCTCTTTAGCACTTCCCTCTACTCGTGATCACACATACAAGAAAATACATACAATTCAACATGATGCACACATATTGATCAATATGCGATGATATGCATGCATGCAAAGTCAAATAATTAATTAACTACGGTTGTTTAATAATTAGATGCAACTAGTTCATATGTATTCATACGAGTTTATGGGGGTTTTAGAATGGATTAATGCTGCTGAAAATAATATTATGGTGCAACTAAAATCAATTTACGTCTATTAGATCTAATACGTCGCTAAAATTCACATCGGGAACATGGCCTACCGTAGATGCGATGGCTTCGATGTTTGCGGGACGAAGGTGACGCGTAGACGAAGTAGATGCACAAGGTCCTCCGGCGGAACGACGACGGCGACGCGATGGCGACGACGATCTCCGGCGGACGACGGCGCTCTCCTCTTTTTCCTCCTCTTCTTCCCCTCCTTTTTCTTCCTTTTCTTCCCTGCGGCACAGCTCCTGGTGCTTCCTTTTTCCCTTAACCCGGCGGCTAGGGTTTTATTTTCTGGGATCGGGAGAATTTACGGAGGCCACGTCGGTATTTATAGGCGCGGACGCGGTCTCGATCCAGGGACCGAGTCGGTCGGCCGAGCGATTCGCGGGGTGGGCCACGCGCGGGGCGCGGAAGTCGGCGGGGTGGGGCGCGTTGCGGGACCGCGTCGGGCGCTGGGTGCGTGCTGCGGGGTGAGGCCGGTCGGGTCGGCGCGAGCGGGAGCAGGCGGGGGCGCTGGCGGCGCGGGATTGGCGGCAGGCGGGGTGGGACTGGGCGCGGGAGCGCGGGCTGATCGGGCGCGCCGCCGGGAACGCGGGGCGGGAATCGCGCGCGGGGCTGCTGGGCGGGAATCGCGCATGGGGCTGCGGGGCGCGTGATTCGCGCTGGGCGGGAGTGTACGGCGCGCGCGGCTGGCTGGGCCGCTCGTCCTGGCCAGCGGGCGATTGTGTTTGTTTTTTTTCTTTTTTTTTCTTTTCTCTTTTTTTATAAATATATTACTATTTATTTATTTTTTTATATTATTTATTTATTATTTTTTTATATACAGTGATTATATATATTATTACTATTGTTTTTTATACTTATTCCCTAATACAAGTTTTAGGCTATAATTATTATTCTCTCTTCCTTCTTTTTGCTACACCATATATGTATGTTTTATCATTTATTATCTTTCTTTTATTCTATTAATATTTAATACATGATCATGTATGCAATGCAGGATGCGAAAATTAAGGGTGTTACAAACCTACCCCCTTAAAGTGAATCTCGCCCTCGAGATTTGACAGCGTGGAGAAAAGATGCGGGAATTCTGCCTTCAGGTCTTCTTCACGTTCCCACGTTGCTTCGGCTTCTGTATGGTGTTTCCATTGTACTTTGCACCAACGGATCCTCTTATTCCTTGTGAATCCAAAACAATGAGGTTGGCGGAGAAGTCTACCCCACTTATTCTAAGGCTTATTTTTGGACATATTATATTTGTCCTCATCTCTCCTCCAGGAGACTTAACCAATAGAGTAAACTTCATATGAGAGATAGGCAAACTATACTTGGCAACATACTTCGATGCAATGAATGAATGCGATACTCCAGAGTCAAATAACATAGTCGCGGGGTTGGAGTTGCCGAGAAACATACCAATGACCACGTCATCAGCATCCATAGGGTCAGCAGCTTGAGCAAAAGTTGGCGGCCTAGTCCTCATAAACTCTCCCAATCGGTTATGAGGAGGCGGGGGTGGCGGTGGAGGCATGTGGGGCTGATTGTTGATATTGCCAGCCTACAGCTGTCCCATAGTTTGTATCATGGTCTGCATGAGCTGGTTTTGCATGGCCAATAGCTGCTCGATGTTGATAGTTCCCTGAGTAGATCCTTGTCCGATGTTGTTCTGAGGCGCTCCATGGTTCTCCTCCTCATCATTGACATTCCTCTGATTGCGAGTCCTCACCATCTCAAGAAGAGCAATAGGTAAGAATTAGAGAACGTCCCCAACTATATGCATCAAGGGATATAAACTAAACAACTAGCTACACTAGCCTAGTTGGACATGGGAATGCTAAAGCATCCCAAAATCCTCTATTAAGCACACAAGCAAACAATATATATAGCAAACAGCACACTAAGCAAAAACATATTGATTCCTGAGTGCTCCTATGTGCTCTAAAGTGTCCATTCTATCTAGGCTACATCCTACGGTCAACTTGTGGCTCTGATACCAATCTGTGATGCCCGGTTCCAAAAACTGAACCAAGCTAACGCATATGTGTGCCCAGGATGTTCAACACACATACACGAGTGCAATCACAAAAGAGTATACAGAAAATTACCACAGCTCAAATTATTAAATAAGTACTCTTATTACATAATTCATTATATCCTCGAATACAAGCTCTAATAAATATTAATGACAAGTTTGAACTAATGCAGCGGAAATAAACTAATTAAGCAACTAAGCAGACTAAGCAAAAAGGGATAGCGCAGCTTCAATAACACCACAGGCAAAGCCCTAATTAATCAGCTACGCCGCACCCATACTTGGCCTCGTGGTGGCACTGTAGTCCTGGCTTATTCTCGCATGAACCAGTCCTTAGATCTAAAGCAAGCAAACCACCATAACATCCAACCCATCCACATACCAGGCTTACTTAGATCACCCATTACCAAACCGTATCGACCAGTTCACATTAACCAGAATATCATTAATACATAATTAAATATGTAGTGTTGTTTTTCCATCCCAATTAATTAAGCGAAGCAAAAAGGTAAAAACCCTTCCCGACTCTCTACCATATATTCCAGGTGACAAGGGTGGTTAAAAAAATCTAGTAAACTTCCTACTATAGGATTCCCATCAAATTGACACAAGCATGCAGTTTTGCAAACAAAACATTTATTTTAAAATAGGATCAATATGCTTCAAGGACACTTGGCTTGTTCCGACGGATAGGGTTGCTCAAGCGCTTCGACATCTTGATTCTGAAAATCCTCGTATACGATCTCTTGAGCACTTCCCTCTACTCGTGATCACACATACAAGAAAATACATACAATTCAACATGATGCACACATATTGATCAATATGCGATGATATGCATGCATGCAAAGTCAAATAATTAATTAACTACGGTTGTTTATTAATTAGATGCAACTAGTTCATATGTATTCATACGAGTTTACGGGGGTTTTAGAGTGGATTAATGCTGCTGAAAAATATTATGGTGCAACTAAAATCAATTTACGTCTATTAGATCTAATACGTCGCTAAAATTCGCATCGGGAACATGGCCTACCGTAGATGCGATGGCTTCGATGTTCGCGGGACGAAGGTGACGCGTAGACGATGTAGATGCGCAAGGTCCTCTGGCGGCACGACGACGGCGACGCGATGGCGACGATGATCTCCGGCGGACGACGGCGCTCTCCTCTTTTTCCTCCTCTTCTTCCCCTCCTTTTTCTTCCTTTTCTTCCCTGCGGCACAGCTCCTGGTGCTTCCTTTTTCCCTTAACCCGGCGGCTAGGGTTTTAGTTTCTGGGATCGGGAGAATTTACGGAGGCCACATCGGTATTTATAGGCGCGGACGCAGTCTCGATCCAGGGACCGAGTCGGTCGGCCGAGCGATTCGCGGGGTGGGCCACGCGCGGGGCGCGGAAGTCGGCGGGGTGGGGCGCGTTGCAGGACCGCATCGGGCGCTGGGCGCGTGCTGCGGGGCGAGGCCGGTCGGGTCGGCGCGAGCAGGAGCAGGCGGGGGCGCTGGCGGCGCGGGATTGGCGGCAGGCGGGGTGGGACCGGGCGCGGGAGCGCGGGCTGATCGGGCGCGCGGCCGGGAACGCGGGGCGGGAATCGCGCGCGGGGTAGGAATCACGCGCGGGGCTTCGGGGCGCGTGATTCACGATGGGCGGGAGTGTGCGGCGCGCGCGGCTGGCTGGGCCGCTCGGCCTGGCCAGCGAGCGGTTGTGTTTGTTTTTTTTTCTTTTTTTTTCTTTTCTCTTTTTTTTATAAATATATTACTATTTATTTATTTTTTTATATTATCTATTTATTATTATTATTTTTATATACAGTGATTATATATATTATTACTATTATTTTTTATACTTATTCCCTAATAGAAGTTTTAGGCTATAATTATTATTCTCTCTTCCTTCTTTTTGCTACACCATATATGTATGTTTTATCATTTATTATCTTTCTTTTATTCTATTAATATTTAATACATGATCATGTATGCAATGCAGGATGCAAAAATTGAGGGTGTTACATACAATGATTGTCCTCCACTCCACGGGCAGTCCTTGGCGAAATGCCCCGTACGACCACACGTGAAACACGTGTACGGGGTCTGACTGGCACGGAAGGGAGGATGGAATCTCGGTGCACGCGGTGGAGGTGGATGTGCACGCGGAATCATCCCTTGCTGCTGCTGCGGATGGAAGTCGGCATTGTTGAACTAGCAACCACGAAACATCAGAGGTCGCGATGGCGGCTGCCACCTCTGGTCGGATGGTGATTGATACACCATTCGGTACTTTCGAGGAGTACCACATCCGCTGCTCTGCGGAGCACTCCTTTTCTTCTTGTCAGAGAATAGCTCCCTAGTAGCGTCTTCCTGTACGATTGTGGCGTTGACAATGTTGTTGAAGCTGCCGTTGTTGAACAAGGCAAGCTTGACCTTCATCTTGGGGTTCAAACCCCGATAGAAGCATTCACGCTTCCAATCTTCAATACTCACTTGGTCCTGAGCATACTGGGCCAAGTGGTTGAATTCCTTGGAGTACTCGTATGCACTCCTTCCTCCTTGCTTCAGCTCCAAGAACTCTTGAAGCTTCTTCCTCATATTACCGGGAGGTATATGATAGGCGCAGAACGCCTACCAGAACTCCTCCTAGCTCACGACATAGTCTGCTGGTCGTGCGGCGAGATAATTTGCCCACCATGCCCCAGCAGAACCCTGCAACTGTTGTGCTGCGAACAGGGTCTTCTGTTGTTCGGTCATCCGCAGCAAAACGAACTTTCCTCTGATGGAGCAGAGCCAGTTGTCTGCCTCCAACGGTTCATCGGCCTCCATGAAGACCGGCGGGTGCATTGACATGAAGTCCGAGTATGAACTCGGAGAGGTCTGTCGTGGACCCGCATCTGGTCGCCCCCCTTGATGGGACGAATGTTGAACCAAGGTCCACAGCAACTCAGTTTGCTCATCGCCCAAGCTGAGCACTACAGCGAGAACCTCCGCTAGACTCCTCGGAAGTTCAGGAGGTGGTGGTGGTGGAACTTGTTGCTGCGGTGTCGCAGCTGGCTCCTGGGTCGGAGATTCGTTCCCACGACCACGACTTGAACCTCCCATCTCAGGTGTCGAACGTGTACGCACCATTCTGCAGCCATATGTTAAAAATCAGCAACGTATTTGTTTTGCCTTCATCCATTTCCTTGTACAGTAGTGCGAATATTGGCAAGGAAATAAGTGCATAACATCCACATATATTGATAAAGCATAAACTTTATACAAGATATATTATCTCATGACCAAGTTTACAGTAGTGAACTCCAAAATGATGGACTCCCACTACGGAAGTGCATCTCTACCATACTTGGTCCCCATGAGACGTCATACACACCTTGTCATCTTATACACATCCACTACTCTTTTTAATATGACACAAACATGGCCACAAAATAAACACGAGCGACTACTAAACTAAACATTGCCCCGTGATGGCAGGAGTGTTGCCCCATCCTACTCCGATACGTCCTATTCGATGTACTCGTGTTCCTCAGGATCTTCTTCTTCCTCTTCGTCCTCAGAAATTGGTTCCACAGGTGCTGGTGCTGGAGCAGGAGTTGCTACCTCACCCACCATCGATGATGTCGCGGCAACTAATGACGGCACATCAGCCTGTAGAAGAAACATCTTATAGTCTTCCAATTCCTTTCATGTGTACTCGCAACTGGCTCTCCAATCCTGAGTCTCTTCCCTGGATTGATCCCGTTCTTGAGTTACCGTACCCAACTGATCATCCAGCAGCTGTACCTCAAGTCGACTCGCCTCCAATGAGCTTTCTGCGCATTGCGCTTCCTGGTGAACTTCTGATAGGTCTTGAATAGCTCGGTGCCACTGCCCTAACGTTTAAACGTCAGTTGAGAGGAGCAATCATGGCTCTAAGTGAGTCATTTCCCCACTCAAAATGATCTCCTCAAATCAAAAAATGCTTCAGATCACCCAGCAACCCTTCAATGCTAATATGTTGTGTAACGCTCACTTGGCACGATGATGCTTCATATAATGCCAAGATTATCTTGTGTACCTCTCCGTGAATGTCATAATATGCACTCATTTGACTCGCCCACTCCTCACTAGCTCTACCATCAACTGGAAAGAGTGCGAACGGGGTGCCCACGAAATGTTGAAAATGAAGCTTGCAAAACCTCGCAATAGCAACACTCGCGGCAAAACACCACGTGTCTTCCAGCTGAGCCCCTTTCACCTTGATGGAGAAAGGAGCCCATCCAATATATGGCGTACCATCGGGTACATCAACATAGATGGTGCATCTTGTCACACCTCCATCATTGAATTCCCTGCCCCAATAGCTCGGTATGTCGCGATACTCGAACCGTTGAAGCAGCGCTATCAACAACTCCGGAAAACCTTTTCGATGAGCACACGTTGCAAACACCCATCCGTTTGATAAGTGTACCATCAAGTCCGCCATCTGTGGAAAAGATACTTGAACAATGAAAAGGTTTCCAACTTCCAATAGTTCAAGAAAATTCAAAACTGGAGTAGTAATCACAGTCTATTCCAGCTGACCTTTCTGTATAAATTCAAAATTTTCATACAGGAAATGTCAGAACCAGCTGTTGGGTTGACTACAAAAGTTGTAGTATACTTTACAGCCTTTCCAGATTGTACTCATAGAAATCCAGATGAGCTAGGAAGTAGAATCTATACAGGTTTAAATTTGACCCAAGTTTTCTGAAAATTTTGACAGAACCTCCCCTGTATATGTGGTGATTTCCACAATTTATACAGGTATATCATAACAATATATTGAGGTAATGAAAAAATAAACACCGTGTAACATCAAGTTAAAAATCCATAAATAAAAGAGTTCAGCCTTGAAACATTGGTTATACAGGTATAGCACGCAAATTCAAAACTATGCGCAAACTGTTTCAAGTTCTGATCTACCAGAACCAAGTTTGCGACAATAATATAAATTAAACACAGTTACACCAAGACTAAGGTCATGAGTGCAATATAAAGTTGATAGAGGACTTCCTAAGATTTCCAGAAATGTATATATGTGACAATGTCACTATCCTGGATCAAAAGCTATAACTATCCAAACTTAACAGATGAACTGACTGGTTTTTAACAGCAGCCCTGCAGTTCACTGTTTTTAACTCGAAATTTTAATTGACTCAAATCCGAATCAGGAAAAACTTTGAATATAAAAACTGTATATATCCTTCTACCCTTTCCATATATATATCACAATAAGGCAGAAGATTTTTATACAGTGAATTATGGCAAAAATACAGAGACTGGTACAATGGTATGGTCATCTGGAGCAGTTTAAGCGTACTCCAAATTTCAACAGATTATCAAGCTTTTCTGCCTTAATGGTCAACAGAAAAGTTGTAGAGGTCTTCACGATGTTCTCATCCATATATCATACCCCTATGTTATTTTTAAACTAACCAAGATTACAACCTGGCGAAGTTGAGCAAACTTCTGCCAGAAATCAAGAATCTTGGTTCTAACCCTTTGTTGAGTTGAAACCCATTTTGGGGAGTCCAAACCTACCAGCATCAGATAGTCGGACTTTCGAAAATGTAATGCAACAATTTTGTCGTTAGGGATGGTCAAGTATCAAAGTTGATACTGACGGTACTACGTGCCTCACCAAAGAAAATCCTAACCGGTATATCCGGATAGGTTTATAGGTTGGCCCTAGTATCGTTCACTCGCAAACGTGTTCGACACGGGTCGCTACCGTAAATAGTGCTGCAGAAGACAAACAATCCCCTTTCACACTTTCACACCTCAAGGGCGGCATGGGGAAACATAACAGGCAGTCACAATAATAATATATACGAAAGTAAATGCATACGACTCCGATGTGAGTCGCCCTCAAGTGATGTCATGTCTTGAGGTACATGGCTGTACTAAGTTGTACAACAAAGACTCCCGCACAAACCGGCTGTAAGGATCGAAACGCCGAAGGGGGGGGGTGAATTGGGCTTTCTTTCAAATTTTTAAAACAATTAAAAACGAACTACTTAAGCCCAATTCCCAATGCGGTTCTAGCTATGCAATCAACATAGATATAACTTGAAGTAAAGATTGCAAAATGTAAAGAGAGCGAGAGGAATGCAAATGCTAGGGGACACGGAGATTTATCCCGTGGTTCGGCAAGATCGCAAGGATCTTCCTACATCCACGTTGTGGCACCCACCGAAGGGTTTTGCCACTTCCAATGTCACCGAGACAATGGAGTCTTCACTAATCTTCTCCGTTCGCCATCTCCGGCAAGGTGGAGCTCAGCCTTGTACAACCTTCGATGTTCCGGGCTTCCACACACACCTTGGCAAGCTCCGGAACGATCTTCTTCAACTTCTCACTAGCCTAGAGAGTTTAATCACAGAGAAAGAACGCACACAAGCTTCTCTCTAGCCTATTTCAAATGATCTAAAAGTGTGGAAATGTATGCTCTATGGTCTTGAATGCTCTTGGATGTGTAGTGGGCTTCAGGTAATCAAGACTTGTCGAAATGACCGGGTTAGAGGGGTTTTATAGCCAGCTTAACCGAAATAGCCGTTGGAAAAGTAGGCTGACAGAACTTTTCTGTGCACACCGGATGATCCGATGTCTCCCCTCTAGTTATCATCGGTGTAATTACTTTGGCTGACGTCATTGTGTTAGATATTACCGTTATTAGACCGATGTTGCCCCTGTCTTCTCATCGGATGATCCGGTGGCTCTTCCTCCAGAATTTGCTTGATCTTGATGCTTACTGGAGTGATCAACCGATGTGTGTAATTCTGCACATCAGATGATCCGGTGCTTCACTTGTTCCAATTGTACTGCAAACTGTATTGATGCACCGATGTTGTTGAGCCCTTCACATCGGATGATCCGGTGAGTTCATTTGTCTGAGGTCTTTTTCTTCAGTTGAATCAACTCGACTGATGTGTTCATTTTGGAAATCATCGGTTGATCCGGTGAGTTGATTTTGCTTGCTTCGAGTTGTTTTGAGTGAATCTTTTGTGTCTTTCTCGAATGACCTCTTAGACATTTGTTCCACACGGCTCTCTTATGATTCTTAAGCATTGTATGATGTCAATTTTTGATTGAGTGACCTGGACATAGAGCCTTCACGTCTTGTCTTTATCTCATGAATTTGATCTCAAAAGTTGAGTATCTATGGGTCTCCAATGACATAATCATTTCATCTTATTTAGTGTTTATGGGTACCTTGCATTCACAAATTCATTAGTAAAGTTCAATGGTTGTCATTAATCACCAAAACCATACAACATGAGGGGGGCCTAGATGCTTTCAATCTCCCCCTTTTTGGTGATTGATGACAACACAATAATCAAAGCGCAATATAAATGAATTTGATAGAATGAACCATAAGAAAATATGCAATGAATACAGGGTGTTACACTTTGAAGCTTTAAACATCAATTAATAACACAAGTGAATTCAAAGAGATCATAATCATAGATAAACATCAAATGAGTCCAAATGATTAACAACTCATGGAAATAGGTTCATTACACACCAAATGTAGCAAATACGCAAATACAATAAAGATAAGTAAAGATAAGCTGGACTCGACTCCCCCTAACACTAGGACTCCCCCTGACTCTCTAACTCTTCTCCCCCTTTGGCATCAAGACACCAAAAAGGGATCCGAGCACCTACAGACCCTGAGAGCTGGGCGCGATGATGAACTGGTCACCGCCGCTGTCGTCGGAGCTGCTGGCCGGAGTAGCGGAGGAGGGTGCTGCCGGAGCCGAAGGTGCCACCGTCGGTGCCTGCTGAGGAGGAGGTGCTGGAGCAAGGACACTGGTGACGGAGGCCGGCGTCTGAAGAAACAGTGACGTGGCCGGCAGTGGTGAGTGAAGAGGAGCACCTGGAGCCAACAGCGGGGACATGCTGAACGAAGGGATCGGAGTGGAGGGAACTGGAGCCACTGGTGCAGCAGCTGGAGCCAAGGCAGGAGGCGGAGGAGCTACTCCAGGCAGCTGCGATGGGAGGGCGATCCCGGTTTGGGTGTAGAGGTTGGTGATCAACCCCAGGATCCCCATCATCACCTGTTGCGTCTGCTGCTGCTGGTCCAGAGTGCGCTGGTGCATCTGGTCGATGAGCCCCGTCAACCGATCAGTGTCTTCACGCCTCTCACGGGCGATCTGACGCTGCATCTCCTGCTACTGTTGCTGGAGCTCAAGAAGACGCGCAGCCTGCTCCGCGCGGGCCTGCTCGGCGGCCAGCCTGTCCAGCCGCTGCTGCTCGACCATCTGCTGGAGGAGCGAAGTCAGCTCAGACGGCTGCGTGACCTGCACCTCAGTGACGGGAGGTGGAGTGGGAGGTGGCACTGTAGAACCTCCAGCCTCCGCGTCGTGCTGCCGGGGAGAGGGGGGAGGAGGGAAATACTCCTCGACACTGTCGTCAGTGTCGCTCTCCGACCAAATGTGCTGCAGGTCCTCCCCCTGAGCCTCAGCCTCTGCAAGTCTCTCGTCCTCCCGCTCTAGGTCGGACCAATCTTCTTTAGACAGACGGGCTCGGACCTGGCGCTCAACTGGACGACCAAGGCGATGATCTCCAGGAGCCGGGGCACGGTAGTGACCAAAGCGAGTCACACTCTCGTCAGCAAGTCTGGCCTGTGCTGCATCCCCCTCAGGCACCATCATAGAGCATATGTAACTGATCCAGTGCCCGTAGACCATCTGCCTCATCATGCCAACCCCATCTATGATCACGTCTTCCATCTCGCACAGGAGGATGTCCACAATGTCGAAATCCATCCCGTTCATTATGTAGAACAGGAGGGTCTGCTGCAAACTAGTGAACCCCTCCAAGTACCCTAACCTCGGCAGGAGCGTGCGGCGCAAGGCGAGGTGCACAATGCACGCAGCTGGGGTCAGAAGAGCTGGAACTCTCGGCTGGTCCGGAGAGAACGTGGGGCCAAACAGGGACCGGATCTCGTCAAGCTGTGGTGCTACCCCTCCAGTAAGTGGCCTCCTTGGTGGATCTGCCTGCCCGTATACCTTCTTGTGCACGCAGTGTCGTGCAGGTCCAAACCAAGAAGCTGCCCCAAAGTCTGTCTCGAGAGATGGTAGCGCTGTCCCATAAACATGAAGTCGATTGACCTCCTGCCCTCAGAGATGTACAGGGTCGCGTAGAAGACATGGACCCAATCTTCCACATATGCACTTCTCTCATAAGCAAGCAGCTGCACCAAACCTCTGTATCTCTCAAAGTATGGACGGACCTCAGTCTCTGCTACCAAAGCGAGCTGCCCCCAGTCCAGGTAGTTGTGCTGAAAAAGCTTGTGCCCCCGACGTCTGTAGGTCTCGTAGAGAGACGCCTGGGTGACTGTCCAGAAGCGACTATCCACAAGAGCCTCACGGGGCTGAGGGTACCACTCCTCAAGCAGCACGCTCCATCGAAGCTTGCGTAGCTGCTTGGCCTTCATCTTCCGGTAGTCCGTGAGACGGACTCCCTCACCGACACGGACGGCCGTGTCCATCTCGTAGATGGCCCTCTCGGCCTCCCTGTCCTCACGACGGTCGGCAGCCATCGGTCTCGGACGAGGAGCAGCCTCGGTGTGACCCCCACGCGTCCGGGCTGAGCGCCGGCGGACGAGAGGCTCAACCGGCTCCTCTTCGGCGTCGGAGTCGTCGGTCACGGGAGGCTGCCTCGGACGAGCCTCGCGGATCCTCAGGGAACCCCCTCGGCCACGCTCACGCTCCTCGGTGGTGCGAGCGGCCATTAGGGCCTTCTTCTCATCCTTCGACAGTTTGCGCTTCTTCGCGGCGGGCTCCGCGATCACCTTTCCCTTTCGTTTGCGGTCGCGACCCATCTAGACGCAATGGAGAGCTAGGGTTAGCGACGAAGAAAGAAAGGACGACGAAAACAACGATGGACGTCGCACGGCACGAAGCAAACCTAGGCGACGGAGAGCAAACGGGGACCGGGTGCGAAGTTGAAGCGGCCGCGGCGAGGAGAGGCGGCGGCGAGGTCGATGGTGGTGGAGACTTCGGAGGTGGAGGCGGCGCATCGAGCGGCGAACGGCGGCGCGAGGGTGGTGGCGGTTGCGCGGTGGTCTGCGGCGCGATGGAGGCGGCACGTGGCGAGGAGAGGCGGCGGCGGCGCTGTGGGCGGCGGCGGCGCTAGACGGCGGCGCTGCGAGCCGGTGGACGGCGGCGGCGTCCGGCGGCGGCGGTGCTGTGGGCGGCGGCGCTGGTGAATGGTGGCACGGATGAAGGCGGCGGCGCGACGTCGGGATCGGGAGAGGGAAGAAAGAGGCGTACGGCCGATTTAAATAGTAGGTCCCAAACCCTAGCCGAAAATTTAACACCGGATGGACCGATGCTAGGCGAAGTGAACATCGGTCGAATGGCACAGTAAGGTTCTCCAGAAAAATGCAATTTACACCGGATGGTCCGACGTTGGATGAAAAAGCATCGGTGGAATTCATCAAGGTTTCAGATTTGTGAACATCGGATGGACCGATGTTTTTCTGTTTGAACTCATCGGTCGATTTTGAATATTGACTGATCTGGCACTTGGATTTTGAACACCTACTGATCCGATGGGGGAAGGACTTAGGCATCGGATAATCCGATGAAAACTAAACACCAACATCCCAAATATGTCCTTTGACCAAGCAATCAATCAATGGGAAACACATGTCTTAGGACTTTTTGGGCAACTCCTTACCCCTCAAAAAGCTAATATGCCAATAGCTTGTCTAGACCTTAAAGAAAATGGAACATCGAGAACAATGGGAGGAAAATATCCAAATGAAATGTAAGGCCCATGCTTTGTGAGGTAGAGTATGAAGACTACTATCTCAATGAAGCATGTTCCTCTAGGCATTAACGCACCTAACATTTTGTTCTTTCCACCTTATATGAGTTGAGATATTGCATTTCAAACAAGTCTCCTTCTCACGAGGTGGGTTCCCCTTTGTGACAATCTACCGTATGCAATGCCAAACAAGTTATAGTAAAAGAAGTAGAATGAGTGCAAGTGTATATGGCAGAGATCATGCAAGGCATAAAATAAATCTATCTTGCCAAGTTTAAACCTTCCAAAGGCTTCCTCAGGGAAAACTATTTCTAGCTCGCCCCTATCCTTTGGGAGTTAGACAAGACTTATATGATATGCATCCTTACATGAACATGGCAACTTACATGACGTTAGATGCATCTAGCACATTTAATTCATTTCTAAGTCTAGAAAAGGTTTTCTCATCAAGTGGTTTAGTGAAGATATCCGCCAATTGTTCTTCGGATCTAACACCTTGCAAAGAGATGTCTTCTTTAGCCTCATGATCCCGCAAGAAGTGATGGCGAATGTCAATGTGCTTAGTGCGGGAGTGTTGAACGGGGTTTCTAGCTATCTTAACCGCACTTTCATTGTCACAAAGGAGAGGCACACAACCAATTTTAATACCAAAGTCCAAAAGGGTTTGCTTCATATATAGAATTTGGGCACAACATGCACCGGCCGCTATATACTCCGCTTCCGCGGTGGAAAAAGCCACGGAATTTTGCTTTTTGCTAGACCAAGACACTAGGGAATGCCCAAGCAAGTGGCACCCACCGGAGGTACTCTTGCGATCTACGCGGCATTCGGCAAAGTCCGAATCCGAGTATCCCAAGAGTTGGAAGGTTGTACCTTTAGGGTACCACAAGCCCATACTAGGGGTATGCTTAAGATACCTAAGTATCCTAAAGACCGCCTTCTTATGCGATTCTTTAGGAGCCGCTTGAAAGCGAGCACATAAGCATACACTAAACATTATATCGGGCCTAGATGCGGTAAGATAAAGCAATGAACCAATCATAGAGCGGTAGCGAGATTGGTCAATAGGTTTACCGTCCTTATCCGCGTCGAGATGGCAATTTGTTTCCATTGGAGTGCTTCTTGAGCTACAATCTCCCATCTCAAATTTCTTCAAGAGGTCCTTGGTGTATTTCTCTTGGTAGACAAAGGTTCCCTCTTGAAGTTGCTTGATTTGGAATCCAAGGAAGAAGTTGAGCTCTCCAATCATTGACATCTCGAATTCCCTAGACATCATTTTGCCAAACTCATGGCTAAAAGCTTCATTAGTTGAACCAAAAATAATATCATCAACATAAATTTGACAAATGAACAAATCTCCGTTGATTGGTGAAGAGTGTGGTGTCCACCCTCCCGATCTTAAATCCTTGCATGATGAGGAAGTCCCGTAGTCGTTCATACCACGCCCTAGGTGCTTGCTTGAGCCCGTAGAGCGCCTTGTGCAACCTATACACATGGTTAGGATTCCTCGGATCTTCAAACCCGGGAGGTTGTTCAACATAAACAAGCTCATTAATGTAGCCATTAAGAAAGGCACTTTTCACATCCATTTGATAAAGAGTAATATTATGATGTGAAGCAAAAGCAAGGAGAATACGAATTGCCTCTAACCGGGTGACCGGAGCAAATGTCTCCCCAAAGTCTAGTCCTTCAACTTGCGAGAACCCTTTGGCCACAAGTCTTGCCTTGTTGCGGACCACAACGCCATTTTCGTCTTGTTTGTTGCGGTACACCCACTTTGTTCCGATGACGTTCTTGTCCTTGGGTCGCTCCTCCAACACCCAAACTTCATTGCGGATGAAGTTGTTGAGTTCTTCTTGCATGGCCATCACCCAATTTGGGTCTTGGAGCGCTTCCTCAATGTGAGTGGGTTCTACACACGAAACAAACGAGCAGTGCTCACAAAATGAAGCAACATGGCGGGAACGAGTACTTACGCCCCTTGAAGGACTTCCAATGATTTGGTCCATTGGATGCGCCTTGGAGATGCGTCCATGCCTCATAAGTGGTTGTGAAGCACTTGGCGGTGGTGAAGCGTGTTGCTCCTCTTGTGGTTGGACTTGATCATGGACTTCTTCTTCATCTTGATGTTGTATTGCTTGTGAGTCTTGAGTTGGCAATGGATCATCTTTCTCCTCTTCGTCTACTTGAGGCGCCATGGAGGTGTTGTTGTTGGAACTTGAAGCTCCCCCTTGATCATGGCCCTCTTCAACTTCCGGCTTGATGTCTCCAATGGTCATGTTCTTCATGGCTTCTCGTAGAGGCTCATCATCTATTTCATCATGACCAAAACTCTCCTCTTAGGAGCCATTAGTCTCATCAAACTCAACATCACAACTTTCTTCAACTAGACCGGAGGTTTGGTTGAATACTCGATATGCTTTTGAGTTTGATGCATAACCAAGAAAAATGCCAACATCACATCTTCTTTCAAACTTACCGAGCCTTTTCTTGCGGTAGATGTAGCACTTGCACCCAAAGACTCTAAAGTAGGAGATGTTGGGCTTTCTCCCAATGAGGAGCTCATATGGGGTCTTTTGGAGTAGTCGGTGAAGATAGACCCTATTTGCGGCATGGCACGCCGTGTTGATTGCTTCGGCCCAAAACTTCTCCGACGTGCCGTAGTCATCAAACATTGCTCTTGCAAGAGTGATGAGGGTTTTGTTCTTCCTCTCAACAACACCGTTTTGTTGAGGAGTGTATGTGGCGGAGAATTCATGCTTCACACCTTCACGGTCACACCACTCCCCAATGTTGTAGTTCTTGAATTCGGTGCCGTTGTCACTCCGGACCTTGATAATGGGAAGTTGGAATTCCCTTTGAGCACGGTTGGCGAAGGTCTTGAACACTTCCGGAGTTTCACTCTTGTCACCTAAAAATAGAGTCCAAGCATAGCGAGAGTAGTCATCAACTATAACAAGACAATAGAGGTTACCGCCAAGGCTTTGGTATGTGGACGATCCGAAGAGGTCCATGTGGAGTAGTTCAAGTGGCTTGGAGGTTGACACCATTGTCTTCATTGGGTGGTGTGAAGCAACTTGCTTTCCGGCTTGACACATGCTACAAAGCTTGTTCTTCTCAAACGTCACATCCTTCACGCCGGTCACCATCCCAAGCTTGAATGACTTCTTGAGTTTGCTCATTCCAATGTGTGCTATGCGTCGGTGCCATAGCCAACCCAAGCTTGTCTTAGTGAAAAGACAAGTGGTTAGGCTAGCATTCTTGTTGGAGAAATCTACTAAGTAGAGATGTCCATGCCGAAACCCTTTGAAGATTAGCTCTTTGCTTGTCTCACTACTCACAACAACATCATTTTTGCTAAATGTGCACGTTAGTCCAAGATCACAAAGTTGTGCAATGGAAAGTAGATTAAAGCTAAGCGACTTAACATACAATACATTAGAAATGGATAAATCATTAGAGATAGCAATTTTACCAAGTCCTATTACCTTACCCTTAGAATTGTCACCAAAAGTGACTTGTTCATGATTATCGGGGTTTTCTATGGTGGTGAACATACCATCATTGCCGGTCATGTGTTGTGTGCACCCGCTATCGAGTACCCAATGCTTTCCTCCGGCTTTGTAGTTCACCTTGGTGTTACCTTTTGCCATGAGGCACATGGGTGGTGGAGGAAGAGGTGAGTCATCATGGTTGGCAATGGCAAGGCCGGCCAAGCTTTCTTCTTCTCCTTCACTCTCTTCATCACTTGTTTCTTCGTCGGTGACCCATTCATTTGCCTCACACATAAACACCTTTTGTGGACCACTTCTTCTCTTTGGGAAGAGTCTTGCCTTCTTGCCCTTGTCTTGCTTCTTCTTCCCAAAGGTTCTTGGTTTGGGCTTGGCTTCTTCTTCATTATCATCACTTTCTTCAAGCTTGCGTTGCTTGCCTTTGTAGTTCTCTCTCCTTTTGTCCGGTTTTGGACAATCATAGGAGATGTGGCCTTGATCTCCGCAATTGTAGCATATCTTGCGATCGTCTCTTCTTGGTAGAAATGCCTTCTTCTTGGGATCAAAGGTGTATCCCTTTTTGGTGATCTTGGAGTTCAAGCGTGAGAACTTTCTCATCATCAAGGCAAGCTCATCATCGTCATCTTCACTTGACGCTTGCTCTTCTTCACTTGAGCTAGGCTCAACCACCTTCTTCTTCTTGAAGCTTGTCTTCTTGGTGGAGGCCTTTAGAGCAATTGTTTTTGATGATGATTGCTCCATCATCCCAAGTACACTCATCTCATGAGCGTGTATTTCTCCAATGAGCTCCGAAACTTCAATATTGTCAAGTGATTCCTTTTGGAGCATGGAGTTGATGATGTTGTACTTCGGCTTGGGAAGGAGCATGAGGATCTTGCGGTTAATAAGTCCCTTGCCAAGAGACGCAATGTCAAGAGCATTAATTTCCTCAATAAGAACATTTAAGCGTGAAAACATTTCATTAACATTTTCATGAGGAAGCATCTTAAATTCATCATATTTAGCTTTGAGCATGTGATATTTAAGTTCCTTTACACGAGATGAGCCCTCATGGATTTCTATCAAGCAAGCCCAAATTTCACAAGCTTTCTCCTTACTGGCAATTCTAGAGAAGACATCTTGACTTATGCATTCATAAATTGCATTCCTAGCCTTAGCATCCCACTTAACTTGATCACCCACATAGTTAAGTTCTCCAAATCCCGCATGAGCCGCTTCCCAAACTTCGGGGGCAATAGCTTCAAGGTAAGCGCGCATGCGTGCTTTCCAATAGGCGAAATTCTTGCCCTCGAAGATAGGAACCGAACCCCCAACCTTGGCCATTTTTGCTCACTAGCGGTGAAGCTAGAATGATCCTATGAGCAACCTTGCTCTGATACCAATTGTAAGGATCGAAACGCCCAAGGGGGGGGGGTGAATTGGGCTTTCTTTCAAATTTTTAAAACAATTAAAAACGAACTACTTAAGCCCAGTTCCCAATGTGGTTCTAGCTATGCAATCAACGTAGATATAACTTGAAGTAAAGATTGCAAAATGTAAAGAGAGGGAGAGGAATGCAAACGCTAGGGGACACAGAGATTTATCCCGTGGTTCGGCAAGATCGCAAGGATCTTCCTACATCCACGTTGTGGCACCCACCGAAGGGTTTTGCCACTTCCAATGTCACCGAGACAATGGAGTCTTCACTAATCTTCTCCGTTCGCCATCTCCGGCAAGGTGGAGCTCAAGCCTTGTACAACCTTCGATGTTCCGGGCTTCCACACACACCTTGGCAAGCTCCGGAACGATCTTCTTCAACTTCTCACTAGCCTAGAGAGTTCAATCACAGAGAAAGAACGCACACAAGCTTCTCTCTAGCCTATTTCAAATGATCTAAAAGTGTGGAAATGTATGCTCTATGGTCTTGAATGCTCTTGGATGTGTAGTGGGCTTCAGGTAATCAAGACTTGTCGAAATGACCGGGTTAGAGGGGTTTTATAGCCAGCTTAACCGAAATAGCCGTTGGAAAAGTAGGCTGACAGAACTTTTCTGTGCACATCGGATGATCCGATGTCTCCCCTCTAGTTATCATCGGTGTAATTACTTTGGCTGACGTCATTGTGTTAGATATTACCGTTATTAGACCGATGTTGCCCCTGTCTTCTCATCGGATGATCCGGTGGCTCTTCCTCCAGAATTTGCTTGATCTTGATGCTTACTGGAGTGATCAACCGATGTGTGTAATTCTGCACATCGGATGATCCGGTGCTTCACTTGTTCCAATTGTACTGCAAACTGTATTGATGCACCGATGTTGTTGAGCCCTTCACATCGGATGATCCGGTGAGTTCATTTGTCTGAGGTCTTTTTCTTCAGTTGAATCAACTCGACCGATGTGTTCATTTTGGAAATCATCGGTTGATCCGGTGAGTTGATTTTGCTTGCTTCGAGTTGTTTTGAGTGAATCTTTTGTGTCTTTCTCGAATGACCTCTTAGACATTTGTTCCACACGGCTCTCTTATGATTCTTAAGCATTGTATGATGTCAATTTTTGATTGAGTGACTTGGACATAGAGCCTTCACGTCTTGTCTTTATCTCATGAATTTGATCTCAAAAGTTGAGTATCTATGGGTCTCCAATGACATAATCATTTCATCTTATTTAGTGTTTATGGGTACCTTGCATTCACAAATTCATTAGTAAAGTTCAATGGTTGTCATTAATCACCAAAACCATACAACATGAGGGGGGCCTAGATGCTTTCAATCTCCCCCTTTTTGGTGATTGATGACAACACAATAATCAAAGCGCAATATAAATGAATTTGATAGAATGAACCATAAGAAAATATGCAATGAATACAGGGTGTTACACTTTGAAGCTTTAAACATCAATTAATAACACAAGTGAATTCAAAGAGATCATAATCATAGATAAACATCAAATGAGTCCAAATGATTAACAACTCATGGAAATAGGTTCATTACACACCAAATGTAGCAAATACGCAAATACAATAAAGATAAGTAAAGATAAGCTGGACTCGACTCCCCCTAACACTAGGACTCCCCCTGACTCTCTATCTCTTCTCCCCCTTTGGCATCAAGACACCAAAAAGGGATCCGAGCACCTACAGACCCTGAGAGCTGGGCGCGATGACGAACTGGTCACCGCCGCTGTCATCGGAGCTGCTGGCCGGAGTAGCGGAGGAGGGTGCTGCCGGAGCCGAAGGTGCCACCGTCGGTGCCTGCTGAGGAGGAGGTGCTGGAGCAGGGACACTGGTGACGGAGGCCGGCGTCTGAAGAAACAGTGACGTGGCCGGCAGTGGTGAGTGAAGAGGAGCACCTGGAGCCAACAGTGGGGACATGCTGAACGAAGGGATCGGAGTGGAGGGAACTGGAGCCACTGGTGCAGCAGCTGGAGCCAAGACAGGAGGCGGAGGAGCTACTCCAGGCAGCTGCGATGGGAGGGCGACCCCGGTTTGGGTGTAGAGGTTGGTGATCAACCCCAGGATCCCCATCATCGCCTGCTGCGTCTGCTGCTGCTGGTCCAGAGTGCGCTGGTGCATCTGGTCGATGAGCCCCGTCAACCGATCAGTGTCTTCATGCCTCTCACGGGCGATCTGACGCTGCATCTCCTGCTACTGTTGCTGGAGCTCAAGAAGACGCGCAGCCTGCTCCGCGCGGGCCTGCTCGGCGGCCAGCCTGTCCAGCCGCTGCTGCTCGACCATCTGCTGGAGGAGCGAAGTCAGCTCAGACGGCTGCGTGACCTGCACCTCAGTGACGGGAGGTGGAGTGGGAGGTGGCACTGTAGAACTTCCAGCCTCCGCGTCGTGCTGCCGGGGAGAGGGGGGAGGAGGGAAATACTCCTCGACACTGTCGTCAGTGTCGCTCTCCGACCAAATGTGCTGCAGGTCCTCCCCCTGAGCCTCAGCCTCTGCAAGTCTCTCGTCCTCCCGCTCTAGGTCGGACTAATCTTCTTCAGACAGACGGGCTCGGACCTGGCGCTCAACTGGACGACCAAGGCGACGATCTCCAGGAGCCTGGGCACGATAGTGACCAAAGCGAGTCACACTCTCGTCAGCAAGTCTGGCCTGTGTTGCATCCCCCTCAGGCACCATCATAGAGCATATGTAACTGATCCAGTGCCCGTAGACCATCTGCCTCATCATGCCAACCCCATCTGTGATCACGTCTTCCATCTCGCACAGGAGGATGTCCACAATGTCGAAATCCATCCCGTTCATTATGTAGAACAGGAGGGTCTGCTGCAAACTAGTGAACCCCTCCAAGTACCCTAACCTCGGCAGGAGCGTGCGGCGCAAGGCGAGGTGCACAATGCACGCAGCTGGGGTCAGAAGAGCTGGAACTCTCGGCTGGTCCGGAGAGAACGTGGGGCCAAACAGGGACCGGATCTCGTCAAGCTGTGGTGCTACCCCTCCAGTAAGTGGCCTCCTTGGTGGATCTGCCTGCCCGTATACCTTCTCGTGCACGCAGGTGTCGTGCAGGTCCAAACCAAGAAGCTGCCCCAAAGTCTGTCTCGAGAGATGGTAGCGCTGTCCCATAAACATGAAGTCGATTGACCTCCTGCCCTCAGAGATGTACAGGGTCGCGTAGAAGACATGGACCCAATCTTCCACATATGCACTTCTCTCATAAGCAAGCAGCTGCACCAAACCTCTGTATCTCTCAAAGTATGGACGGACCTCAGTCTCTGCTGCCAAAGCGAGCTGCCCCCAGTCCAGGTAGTTGTGCTGAAAAAGCTTGTGCCCCCGACGTCTGTAGGTCTCGTAGAGAGACGCCTGGGTGACTGTCCAGAAGCGACTATCCACAAGAGCCTCACGGGGCTGAGGGTACCACTCCTCAAGTAGCACGCTCCATCGAAGCTTGCGTAGCTGCTTGGCCTTCATCTTCCGGTAGTCTGTGAGACGGACTCCCTCACCGACACGGACGGCCGTGTCCATCTCGTAGATGGCCCTCTCGGCCTCCCTGTCCTCACGACGGTCGGCAGCCATCGGTCTCGGACGAGGAGCAGCCTCGGTGTGACCCCCACGCGTCCGGGCTGAGCGCCGGCGGACGAGAGGCTCAACCGGCTCCTCTTCAGCGTCGTAGTCGTCGATCACGGGAGGCTGCCTCGGACGAGCCTCGCGGATCCTCAGGGAACCCCCTCGGCCACGCTCACGCTCCTCGGTGGCGCGAGCGGCCATTAGGGCCTTCTTCTCATCCTTCGACAGTTTGCGCTTCTTCGCGGCGGGCTCCGCGATCGCCTTTCCCTTTCCTTTGCGGTCGCGACCCATCTAGACGCAATGGAGAGCTAGGGTTAGTGACGAAGAAAGAAAGGACGATGAAAACAACGATGGACGTCGCACGGCACGAAGCAAACCTAGGCGACGGAGAGCAAACGGGGACCGGGTGCGAAGTTGAAGCGGCCGCGGCGAGGAGAGGCGGCGGCGAGGTCGATGGTGGTGGAGACTTCGGAGGTGGAGGCGGCGCGTCGAGCGGCGAATGGCGGCGCGAGGGTGGTGGCGGTTGCGCGGTGGTCTGCGGCGCGATGGAGGCGGCGCGTGGCGAGGAGAGGCGGCGGCGGCGCTGTGGGCGGCGGCAGCGCTAGACGGCGGCGCTGCGAGCCGGTGGACGGCGGCGGCGGCGGCGTCCGGCGGCGGCGGTGCTGTGGGCGGCGGCGCTGGTGAATGGTGGCACGGATGAAGGCGGCGGCGCGATGTCGGGATCGGGAGAGGGAAGAAAGAGGCGTACGGCCGATTTAAATAGTAGGTCCCAAACCCTAGCCGAAAATTTAACACCGGATGGACCGATGCTAGGCGAAGTGAACATCGATCGAATGGCACAGTAAGGTTCTCCAGAAAAATGCAATTTACACCGGATGGTCTGACGTTGGATGAAAAAGCATCGGTGGAA
This sequence comes from Tuctoria greenei, assembly GCA_036927565.1. Classification (NCBI taxonomy): domain Eukaryota; kingdom Viridiplantae; phylum Streptophyta; class Magnoliopsida; order Poales; family Poaceae; genus Tuctoria; species Tuctoria greenei. The sequence continues at coordinate 20,002,355 of JAYESD010000003.1, forward strand.
TTCATCAAGGTTTCAGATTTGTGAACATCGGATGGACCGATGTTTTTCTGTTTGAACTCATCGGTCGATTTTGAATATTGACTGATCTGGCACTTGGATTTTGAACACCTACTGATCCGATGGGGGAAGGACTTAGGCATCGGATAATCCGATGAAAACTAAACACCAACATCCCAAATATGTCCTTTGACCAAGCAATCAATCAATGGGAAACACATGTCTTAGGACTTTTTGGGCAACCCCTTACCCCTCAAAAAGCTAATATGCCAATAGCTTGGCTAGACCTTAAAGCAAATGGAACATCGAGAAAAATGGGAGGAAAATATCCAAATGAAATGTAAGGCCCATGCTTTGTGAGGTAGAGTATGAAGACTACTATCTCAATGAAGCATGTTCCTCTAGGCATTAACGCACCTAACATTTTGTTCTTTCCACCTTATATGAGTTGAGATATTGCATTTCAAACAAGTCTCCTTCTCACGAGGTGGGTTCCCCTTTGTGACAATCTACCGTATGCAATGCCAAACAAGTTATAGTAAAAGAAGTAGAATGAGTGCAAGTGTATATAGCAGAGATCATGCAAGGCATAAAATAAATCTATCTTGCCAAGTTTAAACCTTCCAAAGGCTTCCTTAGGGAAAACTATTTCTAGCTCGCCCCTATCCTTTGGGAGTTAGACAAGACTTATATGATATGCATCCTTACATGAACATGGCAACTTACATGATGTTAGATGCATCTAGCACATTTAATTCATTTCTAAGTCTAGAAAAGGTTTTCTCATCAAGTGGTTTAGTGAAGATATCCGCCAATTGTTCTTCGGGTCTAACACCTTGCAAAGAGATGTCTTCTTTAGCCTCATGATCCCGCAAGAAGTGATGGCGAATGTCAATGTGCTTAGTGCGGGAGTGTTGAATGGGGTTTCTAGCTATCTTAACCGCACTTTCATTGTCACAAAGGAGAGGCACACAACCAATTTTAATACCAAATTCCAAAAGGGTTTGCTTCATATATAGAATTTGGGCACAACATGCACCGGCCGCTATATACTCCGCTTTCGCGGTGGACAAAGCCACGGAATTTTGCTTTTTGCTAGACCAAGACACTAGGGAACGCCCAAGCAAGTGGCACCCACCGGAGGTACTCTTGCGATCTACGCGGCATTCGGCAAAGTCCGAATCCGAGTATCCCAAGAGTTGGAAGGTTGTACCTTTAGGGTACCACAAGCCCATACTAGGGGTATGCTTAAGATACCTAAGTATCCTAAAGACCGCCTTCTTATGCGATTCTTTAGGAGCCGCTTGAAAGCGAGCACATAAGCATACACTAAACATTATATCGGGCCTAGATGCGGTAAGATAAAGCAATGAACCAATCATAGAGCGGTAGCGAGATTGGTCAATAGGTTTACCGTCCTTATCTGCGTCGAGATGGCAATTTGTTTCCATTGGAGTGCTTCTTGAGCTACAATCTCCCATCTCAAATTTCTTCAAGAGGTCCTTGGTGTATTTCTCTTGGTAGACAAAGGTTCCCTCTTGAAGTTGCTTGATTTGGAATCCAAGGAAGAAGTTGAGCTCTCCAATCATTGACATCTCGAATTCCCTAGACATCATTTTGCCAAACTCATGGCTAAAAGCTTCGTTAGTTGAACCAAAAATAATATCATCAACATAAATTTGACAAATGAACAAATCTCCGTTGATTGGTGAAGAGTGTGGTGTCCACCCTCCCGATCTTAAATCCTTGCATGATGAGGAAGTCCCGTAGTCGTTCATACCACGCCCTAGGTGCTTGCTTGAGCCCGTAGAGCGCCTTGTGCAACCTATACACATGGTTAGGATTCCTCGGATCTTCAAACCCGGGAGGTTGTTCAACATAAACAAGCTCATTAATGTAGCCATTAAGAAAGGCACTTTTCACATCCATTTGATAAAGAGTAATATTATGATGTGAAGCAAAAGCAAGGAGAATACGAATTGCCTCTAACCGGGTGACCGGAGCAAATGTCTCCCCAAAGTCTAGTCCTTCAACTTGCGAGAACCCTTTGGCCACAAGTCTTGCCTTGTTGCGGACCACAACGCCATTTTCGTCTTGTTTGTTGTGGTACACCCACTTTGTTCCGATGACGTTCTTGTCCTTGGGTCGCTCCTCCAACACCCAAACTTCATTGCGGATGAAGTTGTTGAGTTCTTCTTGCATGGCCATCACCCAATTTGGGTCTTGGAGCGCTTCCTCGATGTGAGTGGGTTCTACACACGAAACAAACGAGTAGTGCTCACAAAATGAAGCAACATGGCGGGAACGAGTACTTACGCCCCTTGAAGGACTTCCAATGATTTGGTCCATTGGATGCGCCTTGGAGATGCGTCCATGCCTCATAAGTGGTTGTGAAGCACTTGGCAGTGGTGAAGCGTGTTGCTCCTCTTGTGGTTGGACTTGATCATGGACTTATTCTTCATCTTGATGTTGTATTGCTTGTGAGTCTTGAGTTGGCAATGGATCATCTTTCTCCTCTTCGTCTACTTGAGGCGCCATGGAGGTGTTGTTGTTGGAACTTGAAGCTCCCCCTTGATCATGGCCCTCTTCAACTTCCGGCTTGATGTCTCCAATGGTCATGTTCTTCATGGCTTCTCGTAGAGGCTCATCATCTATTTCATCATGACCAAAACTCTCCTCTTGGGAGCCATTAGTCTCATCAAACTCAACATCACAACTTTCTTCAACTAGACCGGAGGTTTGGTTGAATACTCGATATGCTTTTGAGTTTGATGCATAACCAAGAAAAATGCCAACATCACATCTTCTTTCAAACTTACCGAGCCTTTTCTTGCGGTAGATGTAGCACTTGCACCCAAAGACTCTAAAGTAGGAGATGTTGGGCTTTCTCCCAATGAGGAGCTCATATGGGGTCTTTTGGAGTAGTCGGTGAAGATAGACCCTATTTGCGGCATGGCACGCCGTGTTGATTGCTTCGGCCCAAAACTTCTCCGACGTGCCGTAGTCATCAAGCATTGCTCTTGCAAGAGTGATGAGGGTTTTGTTCTTCCTCTAAACAACACCGTTTTGTTGAGGAGTGTATGTGGCGGAGAATTCATGCTTCACACCTTCACGGTCACACCACTCCCCAATGTTGTAGTTCTTGAATTCGGTGCCGTTGTCACTCCGGACCTTGATAATGGGAAGTTGGAATTCCCTTTGAGAACGGTTGGCGAAGGTCTTGAACACTTCCGGAGTTTCACTCTTGTCACCTAAAAATAGAGTCCAAGCATAGCGAGAGTAGTCATCAACTATAACAAGACAATAGAGGTTACCGCCAAGGCTTTGGTATGTGGACGATCCGAAGAGGTCCATGTGGAGTAGTTCAAGTGGCTTGGAGGTTGACACCATTGTCTTCATTGGGTGGTGTGAAGCAACTTGCTTTCCGGCTTTACACACGCTACAAAGCTTGTTCTTCTCAAACGTCACATCCTTCACGCCAGTCACCATCCCAAGCTTGAATGACTTCTTGAGTTTGCTCATTCCAATGTGTGCTATGCGTCGGTGCCATAGCCAACCCAAGCTTGTCTTAGTGAAAAGACAAGTGGTTAGGCTAGCATTCTTGTTGGAGAAATCTACTAAGTAGAGATGTCCATGCCGAAACCCTTTGAAGATTAGCTCTTTGCTTGTCTCACTACTCACAACAACATCATTTTTGCTAAATGTGCACGTTAGTACAAGATCACAAAGTTGTGCAATGGAAAGTAGATTAAAGCTAAGCGACTTAACATACAATACATTAGAAATGGATAAATCATTAGAGATAGCAATTTTACCAAGTCCTATTACCTTACCCTTAGAATTGTCACCAAAAGTGACTTGTTCATGATTATCGGGGTTTTCTATGGTGGTGAACATACCATCATTGCCGGTCATGTGTTGTGTGCACCCGCTATCGAGTACCCAATGCTTTCCTCCGGCTTTGTAGTTCACCTTGGTGTTACCTTTTGCCATGAGGCACATGGGTGGTGGAGGAAGAGGTGAGTCATCATGGTTGGCAATGGCAAGGCCGGCCAAGCTTTCTTCTTCTCCTTCACTCTCTTCATCACTTGTTTCTTCGTCGGTGACCCATTCATTTGCCTCACACATAAACACCTTTTGTGGAACACTTCTTCTATTTGGGAAGAGTCTTGCCTTCTTGCCCTTGTCTTGCTTCTTCTTCCCAAAGGTTCTTGGTTTGGGCTTGGCTTCTTCTTCATTATCATCACTTTCTTCAAGCTTGCGTTGCTTGCCTTTGTAGTTCTCTCTCCTTTTGTCCGGTTTTGGACAATCATAGGAGATGTGGCCTTGATCTCCGCAATTGTAGCATATCTTGCGATCGTCTCTTCTTGGTAGAAATGCCTTCTTCTTGGGATCAAAGGTGTATCCCTTTTTGGTGATCTTGGAGTTCAAGCGTGAGAACTTTCTCATCATCAAGGCAAGCTCATCATCGTCATCTTCACTTGACGCTTGCTCTTCTTCACTTGAGCTAGGCTCAACCACCTTCTTCTTCTTGAAGCTTGTCTTCTTGGTGGAGGCCTTTAGAGCAATTGTTTTTGATGATGATTGCTCCATCATCCCAAGTACACTCATCTCATGAGCGTGTATTTCTCCAATGAGCTCCGAAACTTCAATATTGTCAAGTGATTCCTTTTGGAGCATGGAGTTGATGATGTTGTACTTCGGCTTGGGAAGGAGCATGAGGATCTTGCGGTTAATAAGTCTCTTGCCAAGAGACGCAATGTCAAGAGCATTAATATCCTCAATAAGAACATTTAAGCGTGAAAACATTTCATTAACATTTTCATGAGGAAGCATCTTAAATTCATCATATTTAGCTTTGAGCATGTGATATTTAAGTTCCTTTACACGAGATGAGCCCTCATTGATTTCTATCAAGCAAGCCAAAATTTCACAAGCTTTCTCCTTACTGGCAATTCTAGAGAAGACATCTTGACTTATGCATTCATAAATTGCATTCCTAGCCTTAGCATCCCACTTAACTTGATCACCCACATAGTTAAGTTCTCCAAATCCCGCATGAGCCGCTTCCCAAACTTCGGGGGCAATAGCTTCAAGGTAAGCGCGCATGCGTGCTTTCCAATAGGCAAAATTCTTGCCCTCGAAGATAGGAACCGAACCCCCAACCTTGGCCATTTTTGCTCTCTAGCGGTGAAGCTAGAATGATCCTATGAGCAACCTTGCTCTGATACCAATTGTAAGGATCGAAACGCCCAAGGGGGGGTGAATTGGGCTTTCTTTCAAATTTTTAAAACAATTAAAAATGAACTACTTAAGCCCAATTCCCAATGCGGTTCTAGCTATGCAATCAACGTAGATATAACTTGAAGTAAAGATTGCAAAATGTAAAGAGAGGGAGAGGAATGCAAACGCTAGGGGACACGGAGATTTATCCCGTGGTTCGGCAAGATCGCAAGGATCTTCCTACATCCACGTTGTGGCACCCACCGAAGGGTTTTGCCACTTCCAATGTCACCGAGACAATGGAGTCTTCACTAATCTTCTCCGTTCGCCATCTCCGGCAAGGTGGAGCTCAAGCCTTGTACAACCTTCGATGTTCCGGGCTTCCACACACACCTTGGCAAGCTCCGGAACGATCTTCTTCAACTTCTCACTAGCCTAGAGAGTTCAATCACAGAGAAAGAACGCACACAAGCTTCTCTCTAGCCTATTACAAATGATCTAAAAGTGTGGAAATGTATGCTCTATGGTCTTGAATGCTCTTGGATGTGTAGTGGGCTTCAGGTAATCAAGACTTGTCGAAATGACCGGGTTAGAGGGGTTTTATAGCCAGCTTAACCGAAATAGCCGTTGGAAAAGTAGGCTGACAGAACTTTTCTGTGCACACCGGATGATCCGATGTCTCCCCTCAAGTTATCATCAGTGTAATTACTTTGGCTGACGTCATTGTGTCAGATATTACCGCTATTAGACCGATGTTGCCCCTGTCTTCTCATCGGATGATCTGGTGGCTCTTCCTCCAGAATTTGCTTGATCTTGATGCTTACTGGAGTGATCAACCTATGTGTGTAATTCTGCACATCGGATGATCCGGTGCTTCACTTGTTCCAATTGTACTGCAAACTGTATTGATGCACCGATGTTGTTGAGCCCTTCACATCGGATGATCCGGTGAGTTCATTTGTCTGAGGTCTTTTTCTTCAGTTGAATCAACTCGACCGATGTGTTCATTTTGGAAATCATCGGTTGATCCGGTGAGTTGATTTTGCTTGCTTCGAGTTGTTTTGAGTGAATCTTTTGTGTCTTTCTCGAATGACCTCCTAGACATTTGTTCCACACGGCTCTCTTATGATTCTTAAGCATTGTATGATGTCAATTTTTGATTGAGTGACTTGGACATAGAGCCTTCACGTCTTGTCTTTATCTCATGAATTTGATCTCAAAAGTTGAGTATCTATGGGTCTCCAATGACATAATCATTTCATCTTATTTAGTGTTTATGGGGACCTTGCATTCACAAATTCATTAGTAAAGTTCAATGGTTGTCATTAATCACCAAAACCAACTTGTGTCTTGAAGTGCTAGAAACTCATTGCTACCGTCCGAGTTATTATTTCCTTTATCCTATGTTTGCCTATTTATGTTAGAAGGATTCACTATTCCATGTCACAGATGATGCATGTGAAGACCGAGACGGAGGTTAACACTACTGTAATATGATGGGACTTTGGATCGGGGTAGAACTTCCTTGCATAGTGGATATCTAGGTCTATTTTAGTTGTGTTCCCGGAGATGAGTATATTTCTTTTACACTTGTAGGACCAAATAGAGGCAAGATGAAAACATTTCGATACTTTTGAGTATCACACATTTGTCATCTTTCCATTTTCTTTTAGCATGGATTTTAATTGTGTGATCTGCATAATGTTATGAATAGGACTTGTATGATTATGAGGGCCACATGCCATAATAAATAGAGGTACAAAGGATTACAAACACTGCTACAAAAAATGCTTTTACAAGCGGGTCAAAACATATTATTACAAACATTTTTAAAAACCGCCTGTAACCAAGAGCCTGTGAAAATGACTGATTATCACAGACGGCTGCTACAACCGCCTGTGAAAACGCATTATCCTAGACGGTTTTTTAGTAACAAACCGCCTGTGAAAATGCATTATCATAAGCAGTTCTTTGCTGTCGACTGCCTGTAAAAATATATTATTACAGACAGTTCTTTGCTACTGACCATCTATAATAATACATTATCTCAGACAGTCTTATAAGAAACTGTCTGTGTGCATTGTATTTGCGTGGCTGGCCTAAATGAGGAGAATTTATTAGGCAGATTTGAGCTAACTGATTTTAGGCAAGACATGCTCCAAAAAACGCAATACATTTGAGCAAACAGATTTTAGCCAAACATATGCACCAAGAAACAAGCTGGTACCAGATACTTTTGTTTCAGAAGTAACACATTCGTGCAAGCTACAACCATGTACACACAGACGCCACACGACACACGTGCACACACGCAACCGCACGGCGGCGGTGTCCACGCTCCCCAGGCGCGCGTCGAGGCAGACGAAGTCGCTGTTGATGAGGCCGACGGGTAAGGTTCTGATCAGTATCGACGTCTTGTCCTTCTGTCAACAGAAACAAAGAAGCAAATTAAACGGTTCGTCAGAAGTAGCTCACGCATGAAGAATAAAAAAAACTTAGATCTGTTGGCGCATCAGAAACAGCTCATGCATCAAAACAGCTTATGGACGTAAAAAAAACGTACTTTAGCGCCAGGAGATCTGCTTGCGCTCGCAGATCTGCGCTCAAAAAAATTGTTGAGCTTCTCCTGCCGCTTGCGCTCGGAGATCTGCTGCATCTGGGCGGTGCCACCGCCTCCTCGGCAGCAAACGCCTGGTAGTAGTATCGCTGGCTAACGACGGGGACCTGTGGCACCAGGAGCGAGGAGTTTTACCGCTCCACCAAGCGCACCAGCGGAAGGTCCACCTTCTCCAAGGCGAAGCGGATGTTGAAGGGCGTCGCCGACGTGTGCGACCTCGGGCTGTGTCTGAGCCGGGCTCGCCGATGCGGAAGGATTGAGGATTTTTTGAGCTGAATAGAGATAAGGACGGATGGGTGGTGTTTTATTAAAGAGGGGAGGTGGGTGCATGCGGGTGGATCCGTGTAAAGAGAGCTGATTGGTGGAGACCGAAAGCACGGATGACAGATGCCATGTGTTTCGGTACTATTTTTGTAGTTGTTTTTTTTTACCGACCGCCTGTGAAAATAAGTGCATTTTTTTATGTACAACCGCCTGTGATGTTGTCCATTATCTCAGACAGTTTGTACCACTGACCGCTTGTGAAAATTTATATTTTTTCACATGCGGTTATTAGTTACGGACTGCCTGTGATGTATTATTATCACACGCAGATTTTAATGTTTTTAACATCACAGACGTTCTTTTTTATGGACCGTCTTTAAAAAAAATAAGAGGCGCCTGCAAAAATGCTTTTTGTAGTAGTGAAATATACGGAAAAGTCCTTATGCAAAAGGAAAAATACAAATAACTCCTATATCTCTAACACCCCCGCTCAAATTCAAGGTGCGTCACGAACACTGAGTTTGGAGAGATAAAAACTATGCTGAGCTCGGGTTTGCACCTTCATGAAGAAATCTGCCAGCTAAAGCTCTGAAGGCACATACTGAAGATCAACAACACCGTCTTGTACATGTGCTCGTGTATAAGAAGCATCAACCATAATATGCTTGGTAAGCTCATGCTTGACCAGATCGCGAGCAATACTGATAGCACTTGTACTAGACAAAAGAGGAGTCGGTATACCAACAAAAACACCAAAGTCCTCAAGCAACCACCGCAACCAAGTAACATCTGCACTCACAAGAGCCATAGCACACAACTCAGCCTCCGCACTCAAACGATAAACTGCTACCTGCTTCTTAGTCTTCCAAGCAATGAGGGAACCACAAAAAAATACAACAGGCAAGAAGAGATAAGCGATCAGAGGGATCACTAGCCCAAGTAGCATTAGAATATGCTTTGAGCTGTAAAGAGCTAGAGCATGGAAAGAACAAGCATCTAGAGATAGTCCCACGAAGATAACGCAAGACATGAAACAAGTGACTATAATAGACTTGGGTGGGAGCTATAACAAACTGACTCGAAATGTGACAGAGTACGAGATATCAGGACGAGTGACACCAAGGTACACGAGACTCCCTACAATATGACGGTAACGGGTAAGATCATCAAGAGACTAACTATAAGTGGCTTGAAGATGGACATTGAGTTCCATGGGAGTCTCAACAGTCTGGTGATCAGAAAGTGAAGCCCGATCAAGAAGATCCTGAATGTACTTCTCTTAAGACAGATAAATTCCCTCAGAAGAGGAAACCTTAATCCCAAGAAAGTAGCGAAGAGGACTAAGATCGGACATAAGAAATTGCTCACTGAGACGGGCCTTTACAAAGGCTATGTACTCATAATCATATCCAGTGATGATCATGTCATCAACATAGAGAAGAAGAAGAGTGCGGCCATGAATGTGGCCTAGAGGGGGGGTGAATAGGCCTTTTGAATTTCCTGCGCACTTAATAGAATAGTCAAAAACTTGGTTGGCCGGACTAGTCCGGTTGCGTGGGCGGACTAGTCCGGTGTGCAAGAAGTATGTGTGTTGATCAGGTGTTAATTGAGAAATTAAATTTCTTTAGCAGCGGAATTAAGAACAACTGATATTTACACTTGAAATTAATCTAAGAATGCAGGTGTAACTTCAAATTGCCTTAAGTTAATGTTTAGCACTTAAGTGATCTAATGAACAAAATTTAAAGTAAATGAGACACGAGACACACGAATTTTTCCCGAGGTTCGATCTCACAACGAGATCTACGTCCTCGTGAGGAAGCTCACACAGAGCCGGGTCTCCAACCATTTTCCTCCTCAAGTCACCACGAAGGCCGACTTGATTCCACTATCACGGGTAATCACAACCTCACACGTTGAGGGCTCCCACGAAAATTACAATGAACAAGTGATCAAATACACTCAAAAGTATTACAATGCAGAGTTTGAGTGTAGAAAGATCAAACCCCAAGAGCTTGCGATGAAAGAACGACGATCTCCCAATCCCGAATCCAAGTGTTCAATTGATTTCACTCCTTTTGAACTTTAGATGTGTGGGGAGATGTGTTTTGGGCTGTTGGGACTGAGTGGCGGCGCTAGGGTTTGCTCCTTTTACAATATTCGACGTGTCTTATAATGGGAAAGTCGTGGATCATCTATTTATAGGGTTTCCAAAAGCTAGCCGTTGAAAAACCCTAACACCGGACTAGTCCGGTGCAAGTCTGGACTTGTCCGGTCTCAACATGTTTTGAGGTCCAGAAAGTCTGCCGGACTAGTCCGGTCCAACCTCGAACTAGTCCGGTACTGTGTAAAGATGACTCCAGAAAGTTCATCGGACTAGTCCGCGGACTAGTCCGATCTCCACAAAAGGGAGTTTACAGAAAGTTCAACGGACTAGTCCGGTCCATGATCGGACTAGTCCGGTCCCTCAGTAGAGAAACTCCAGAAACATCAACGGACTAGTCCGGTGGAAGCACGGACTAGTCCGGTCTCCTTGTGAGTGTGATTCCAGAAAGGTGAAAGGACTAGTCCGGTCCATGATCAGACTAGTCCGGTGCTTTGTGAAAGTTATGTTAATTTTAATCCCTTATCCTCGCGCAAAGTTGTGAGATCTTGGAGTGTGTCTTTCATACACTCCCTATACATTCAAATCTATTTTGGTCTTCCGAGCTTCATCAAAGTATCTCTCTTTGAACAACACTTCATTTTTCACCTTTTTGTGTGCACCGATATGTCTCACTTGTTTGTCCTGCAATCATCTCAGTAGTTTCATTAGGATCTCATATGTTTGTCATCAATTAGCCAAAACCCACAAGGGATATCCTAGATGCACTTACAATCTCCCCCTTTTTGGTGATTGATGACAACCATTTGAGATATCACAATTGAGAGTAAAATCTTGATTTTCATAAGGTGTCCACATATGAGAATAATGATAAGTCCACAAAAAGCTTCTCACATATGCACACACCTTATGGTGGGGTGCCTAACAAGTGTGTGATCAACAGGGTGTGATGTAGTAAAGATAATCAACAATGAGTATAAAGATAATCATCCAAGAAACAGTAAGCATCACACATAAGAGAGGGAATAGTGCATTACAAGGTTTTAAAATTAAGTAACCATGTCCTTGATCACAAAAACATAAAGACACCAACTACTCTTAAACTAGTAGTATTAATCTCTCCTAGTCTCAATCTCTCCCCCTTTGGCATCAAGGCACCAAAAAGGAAAAAAATGAGGGAAATCACTCATCGCCACTCTCTTCCTCCGTTTCAGTCCAGTCCTCATCTTCACCATCATCATCATCATTCGCCGGAGCGGACTCTTCCTCGGAGTCCTCGAAGGCAGGCAGAGATCCCACCGGCTCAATCTCCAGCTTATTGCATATAGCTTTGATGTTGGCATTGACATATTGTTGATGCTTCTTTTGCCTGACTTCAATCTTGCGGCAGCAGGCAAAGATGGAGGTGAGCAACTTGAGCACACCATCGGAGGGTTCACGAGCAGCTGCAGAGCTGGGAGGAGCATCTGAGGATCTAGGTGCATTCACATACCGAGCCTGTTTAGTCCTTCTCTCAGTCTCAGGGGAGGGAGGTGCATCAGGGGCCGAAGGTAGAGTGTACTCCGTAGGCTTTTGTGGCTTCATCCCCGTATGGTGAACATCCTTGACGAACTCAAGTCCAGTCACCTTCTCAATCATGTACATGATGTACGGGGCATACCCGCAAGATCTGTTTGGAGTGATTGATATGTTCACAATGTCATTGTAGATGTATTCAAAGACATTGAATGGTCTCCTCCCACCAATGACCTTCATTAGGGTCCTCAAGGTCCCTTGAATAGTCCCCGCATCTCCATCCTTTGGGGCTATTGTCTTCCTCAAAATTTTGTTGAGGACCACATAGAAGGGCTTCAAGTACTTGATACTGGGAGCAACATATGGCATCCTTGTGTCATATAGAAATTTGAGCTCATCCTTCTCCAGGGGTTGCATGTTGTGGATGACTAGATCATGATCCAAGGTATGCTCAAGGTGGAGAATCCTTGCAAACTCATCATAAGTGACACTATACTTGGATCCATGGGTCATCCAAGTAAGACTGTCTCCATCACCCCGAGCAAAGTAGAGAGTAGAGTAGAATTGGGTGATCACTTCATTGTTCCAATCATTCTCAAAGGAGAATAGTTCTTTCAGTTCGTGCCTTTCCAGGGCCTCAACCACCTCACAGAAGGCAGGATACTTCTTTGACTGCATGTACCCAATGTTCACCCATTGACTCTTCACAACGGGATTCTTCATCTTCATGTACACATGCTCATAGTAGTCGGCATGGAAGTTGCTCCAAAATCTTGGGTCTGAGCATTTCTGAGGCTGAGCATACACGTTGACCTGCCTGAAGCTGTCGGCAAGCTCACCCCCTTTCCCAGTGAAATCCTTGCTTGAGCGTTGCTGGTTGTGGTGATTTGGGTTCTTCATTTTCAAGGGTCCAATGGGACCGCTATCAAGTCCTTTCCCTTTGTTGAGAGTCCTCTTTGGCCCTGAGGAACTCTCACCGGCCTTTCCTTGGGCCTTTTTCAACACTACCCTCCTTTTCTTGGGCAAGTTGTCGTCGGAGGGTGGAGAGTGCACATTCACATCATGCCTTTTCTTCATGTACCTCTCCTTGGCTCTTTGCACTTTTTCGTGCTCAACTTCTTCATCAACATGGAGGGAGCTGTCATCTGAGCTTGAAGACATCGTGCCTAACAAGGAGTTCATGATTTAGAGAAGATGAACTGAAAATGAAGGTGATACTAGGACTCAAGTGTCAGAGACCGGACTTGTCCGGTTTCAGAGTGCGGACTTGTCCGGGGTACCGGACTAGTCCGTACCTAGGAGTCGGACTAGTCCGGCCTGGCACAAGAACGCTAACAAAACTTGAATCACAACTTCTATCTAGGGGTGCAAATGAGCATGAAGGTGAAAGGAATACATCTACGAAGCTAATGTACTTCCTTGGAATCAAGGGAAATAAACTAGAACTAGAAAAGTTGAGAGTTTGACTTTGGGGAGAATTTTACCGAGATTTGAGGATTCACGTCGAAGGAGCGCAAATCTGTCCGGATGAGTTTGGAGAGGAGTACCAACTCGTCGAGGGGAGAGTTTCCCACGGAGAGAGCTTGGATTTTGAGGGCTCAACTCGAAAATCACCTTTTGGGGGCTAGGATTTGAGAGGAGAGGGTTTTAGGTCAAGTGGAGGGAGATTTGAAACGGGCCAGCTGCTTATATAGACAGCTGACCGGACTAGTCCGGTCTGGGGGCGGACTAGTTCGGTGTCCCTGAAAACCCTAGGAAGAGGGATTATCCGGACTAGTCCGGTGGCAAACCTGACTAGTCCGGAGATCCTTGACAACCTAAGTATTTGAAGATAACTAATAGTGATCCAAGGACAAGTTTTGCAAATAATCTTGGTGTTTATGACCAGAAAGCGATCCACACAAAAACATGGTCATAAATTTCAAGATTTCTTCATTAAAAGTAGTTTTCTTAGGAGAAAAAGAGGTGAAGGACAGTTTTAGCAAGAAAATGCAACATTTGAAGTATCAACCAGATGTGCAACGTTTCAAACCACATTTCGAGAGTCAAGAATATTAAGTTCATTCCTAAGTTCACAAAACCTTTTCTCATCCAATGGTTTGGTAAAAATGTCCGCAAGTTGTTTTTCAGTTCTGACATGTGAAATAGTAATGTCACCTTTTAATGAATGATCTCTAAGAAGATGATGACGGATATCTATGTGCTTAGTTCTTGAGTGCTCTACTGGGTTGTGTGCAATTTTTATAGCACTTTCATTGTCACATAGAAGTGGAATATTGTTAAGATTGTAGCCATAGTCCCTAAGTGTTTGCCGCATCCAAAGTAATTGGGCGCAACAGCTACCGGCTGCAATATATTCTGCTTCTGCTGTTGAAAGGGCAATGGAGTTTTGCTTTTTAGATGACCAGGATACCAGGGACCTACCAAGAAACTGACAAGTCCCTGACGTGCTCTTTCTATCGACTTTGCATCCTGCATAGTCGGCATCGGAATATCCTATCAAGTTAAATTTGGACCCTTTGGGATACCAAAGTCCCAAGTTGGGTGTGTGCACAAGGTACCTTAGGATTCTTTTTACAGCAACTAAATGACACTCTTTAGGTGCAGCTTGAAACCTTGCACACAAGCAAACACTAAGCATAATATCTGGCCTAGATGCACATAAATAAAGTAAAGAGCCAATCATGGACCGATATACCTTTTGATCTACATTTGGACCGTCTTCATTGAGGTCGAGATGTCCATTAGTGGCCATGGGTGTCTTGATGGGCTTGGCTTTGTCCATATTGAATTTCTTGATAATGTCTTGTGTATATTTTGTTTGGCTTATAAATGTACCTTCTCTTAGTTGCTTGACTTGGAATCCCAAGAAGAACTTTAATTCGGCCATCATTGACATCTCGAACCTATCTGTCATAATTTTGCTAAACTCTTCACAGAAGGATTTGTTAGTTGATCCAAAGATAATATCATCAACGTAAATTTGACACACAAATAAATGATCATCACAATGTTTAGTGAAAAGTGTATAGTCAGCTTTACCAATTTTGAATCCATTCTGAATTAGAAAATCTCTAAGGCACTCATACCAAGCTCGAGGAGCTTGTTTGAGGCCATAGAGAGCCTTACGCGGTTTGTAGACATGGTTGGGATACTTCGGGTCTTCGAATCCTGGTGGCTGCTCCACATAAAGATTAGTCCGTTTAAGAAAGCGCTTTTGACGTCCATTTGATACAGCTTAAAATTATGGTGAGTAGCATATGCCAATAAAATACGAATGGACTCAAGTCTAGCTACAGGAGCGAAAGTTTCATCGAAGTCCAAACCTTCGACCTGAGAATAACCTTTGGCCACCAGTCTTGCCTTATTTCTTGTTACTACTCCATGTTCATCTTGCTTGTTCCGTAAGACCCATTTAGTTCCAACTATGTTCGCCTTTGGTCTCTCCACTAGCTCCCATACTTCATTTCTCTTGAAGTTGTTCAGCTCCTCTTGCATTGCAATCACCCAGTCTGGATCCCCTAAGGCTTCTTCTACCCTGTATGGTTCCAGAAAAGACACAAAAGAGTAGGATTCACAAAAATGTGCAACTCGAGATCTAGTAGTTACTCCCTTTGCCATATCTCCAATGATGTTGTTGACAGGGTGGTCTCTTTGCACGCTCTGGTGTACTCTTGGGTGTGGAGCTTGTGTAGTTGCTTGTTCTTCATGTACATTGTCTCCCCCTTGATCGTTGCTTCCATGATGGTCCTGCTCTTCTTGATCTTCCTCCTCTTGATCTTGTGCAAGGGCTCCCCCTTGATCATTGCTTCCGTGTTGAGGTTCATCTTGTGCATTTGGGTCGAATGTTTGCTCTTGTGGTAAGATATCACCAAGTCTCATTTTCTTCAGTGCTTCATATGGAGCTTCCTCATCATCTAGCACACACTTGTCAACTTGCTCCACTTGTGAGCCATTAGATTCATCGAACACTACGTCACGTGCTACTTCAACAAGGTCGGGCACCTTGTTGAAGACACGATAGGCGTAGGCATTCGATTCATAACTGAGCAAGAATCCTTCATCGGACTTCGAAGCGAACTTCGAGGCCCTCTGTTTCTTGTTCAGAATAAAACATTTGCAACCAAAAACTTTAAAATAAGAAACATTTGGCTTTTTACCGGTAAGGAGCTCATATGGAGTTTTCTTCAGTAGTCGATGGAGGTATAGTCGATTAGTGGCATGGCAGGCGGTGTTCACCGCTTCTGCCCAAAATCGATCTGATGTCTTGTATTCATCCAGCATAGTTCTGGCCATTTCGATCAATGTTCTGTTCTTCCTTTATGCCACTCCATTTTGTTGAGGGGAGTAGGGTGCTGAGAATTCATGCTTTATCCCTTCTTCATCAAGAAACTCTTCAACTTGGATATTCTTGAATTATGTCCCGTTGTCACTTCTGATGTTCTTTATGGTTGATGAGAATTCATTCTGAGCTCTTTTTAAGAACTTCTTGAGGATCCCCTGAGTTTCTGATTTATCATACAAGAAAAACACCCAGGTAAATCTAGAAAAATCATCAACAATTACTAAGCCATATGTGTTACTGCCGATGCTGATGTACGAAACTGGACCAAAAAGATCCATGTGGAGAAGTTCCATCGGTCTCGCAGTAGTCATCACGTTCTTGGCGGGGTGTGGTGCTCCGACTTGTTTTCCTGCTTGACAAGCGCTGCACGGCCTGTCCTTTTCAAAAACCACATCCTTAAGACCACGGATGTGACCACCTTTTAGAAGTTTCTGCAGATTTCTCATCCCAACATGGGCTAGCCGTCTATGCCACAGCCATCCCATGTTGGTTTTAGCAACCAAGCAAGTGTTGAGCTCGGCTTTATCTTTGTTGAAGTCAACAAGATAGAGCTTGCCCTTCAACATTCCCTTGAATGCAATCGAGCCATCGCTTCTTCTAAAAACTGTCACACCCTCATTAGTGAATAAACAGTTGTAACCTTTGTCGCATAGTTGGGATATTGACAAAAGGTTATAATATAGAGAATCTACATGTAAAACATTTGATAAGGTATGTTGAGAGGAAATTTCAATGTTACCGCTACCAAGGACCTTTCCTTGGCTGTTGTCTCCGAAGTATATGCCTTCACCTGGATCCTTGTTGTACTCGTACTCCACAAACATACCTCTCTCTCCGGTCATGTGATTCGTGCATCCGCTATCAAGTACCCATTTTGTTCCGCCAGAGGAGTAAGCCTGCAAAAAAGAATCATTCCTTGGTTTTAGGTACCCAAGCTTGCTTGGGTCCTTTCAGGTTAGTCACAAGAGTCTTAGGCACCCACACACAAGTTTTCAAGTTCTTGTGGCGTGGCCCTGTATATTTGGCAATGACTCTTCCACTTTTGGCCTTCATAAGAATATAAGAAGCATTAAATGTGTGAAACAACATTTGAGGTTCAGATTCATGAGATTTCTCTTTGACAAAGACAATTCTATTCTTAGCGTGATTAGAAATAGCCATGTGTTTGTTCTTATCAAAACCAAGGCCATCTTTGACATTGGGAGGTCTAGTGACCATATATGCACTGCGTGCATATTTGATCTTCTCCTTATCAAAGATGCTGCTTGGGGGGGCATGCATATTATGAGAAGTTGATGTATTAGAAATAGTATTCTTCTTACTAGAGCAAGTGCAAGTCTCGATTGTTGTCGAACTCATATCTTTGGAGGAAGAGCTCTTGGAGGAAGAAGAGTCACTTTGCTTGAGCAACTCAACTTGCACCTCAAGGATCTTGTTAACCTTTGACAAGTTAGCAAGTTCTTCCTTGATTGCAATATGTGAGTCTTTTAGCTTTGAGTAAGTTTCCTTACTCAAGGCTAGCTCAACTTCAAGCGACTTGTTCTTCTCTCTTTCAAGCTCGAGAAGTTTCTCAACTTCTTGATATCTCTTCCTTTCATGGATGAGCATATCTTCTTGTCGATCAAGAAGTTCTTCCTTCTCAAAAATTTTGTTCGACAACATTTCCATTTTCTTTAGAGCAATTTTACTTAGTCCTCTAAACATTTCTTCGTTATCGCTAGAGCTGTCAAAGTCATCAATAGAGGAGTTTAGTGTGGGAGGAGTGAGCCGTACCTTTTTCTTGCCTTCCTTAGCCATAAGGCAAGTGTGGTTGTTCATGTCCCGTCCTCCCATGTTTGGAAAGAGTGTGGCCTTCATAGTAGGTTTCTTGATTGCAATAGTGGCCATCTCTTCTTCTTCATCGGAGGAGGACTCGTCGTTTGAGTCCCACTCCTTGCCAATGTGAGCTTGATGGTTTTGCCTTCTTTTTCTGAAATTTTTCTTTTCTTGATATCTTGTTTCCTTCTTCTTTTTGTTTTCTTCATAGGGGCAGTCCATCATGAAGTGACCATACTCTCCGCAGTTGTAGCAAGTGCGTCGAGCCTTGGATTTTCCTTTGTCCTTGCTTTTGCCTTCATTTGAGTTGTTGCCGTGTCTTCTTTTCATCATTCGCTTGAACTTCTTGATAAAGAGTACCATCTCCTCATCATCAAGATCGGTGCTCTCGTCACTTGTGTGCCCATCGTCTTGATCTTCACGAGCTTCTTTGAGTTTGGGTCGGCATGTAGCTTTGAGAGCGACCTCTTTCCTTTTGGAGGAAGTGAGTTCGGCCAAGTCTTTGACGTATTTTGCCTCTTTTTCCATCATCTCATGGTTTATGATCTTCCCCAACAGCTCATCGTGGGTCAATTTGTGGAAACCGGGGCTTTCTCTAATCATTGAGCAAAGTGTGACATTTCTTGGCATGAAGGCTCTAATCATTCTCTTGACTACCTCATGATCCGTCCATTTCTTACTTCCATAGGCACGTAACTTGTTGATGATTGCCTTCATTCGGTTGTACATGTCTTGAGGTGATTCGCCTTCTTCAATAGCGAACCTCCCCAAATCTCCTTCAAGCATTTCGATTTTTGCTTCACGAACTGATCTATTTCCTTCGTGAGCCGTCTTAAGTGTATCCCAGATTTCCTTTGCACTTTCTAAGCCATCAATCTTGGTGAATTCTTCTCTGCTTAATGATGATGTGATCACGGCGACAGCTTGTGCATTTCTGTGAATCTCTTGTTCTTGTTCTGGGGTGAGTTCTTCATCCGTGTCTGGGATATCTATGCCAGTGCAGACGATGTGCCATAGGCTAGGATTTAGGGATATTAGATGCATCTTCATGTTGTACTTCCACATTGTATAGTCGCTTCCGTCAAACTGTGGTGGTTTTCCCATGGGAATGGAAAGATAATGATTGTTGGAGTTGAGACGGTTGTAGTTGTAAGGCTGTCGGGAGTAGTCATGATGACCACTCCCTGTCGGCTTCTCTTCTTCTTTTCCCTTTTGTCCTGGCAGTTTCTTTCTCAGGAGTGCCTTCAATTGTCGCACTTCTTCATCATCGTGTGGGCTCTCTTTCAGCACATCAAAAGCCTTAGTTTCTTGTTCCTCCTCATTAATGTTCATCTTCGAGATATCATTGTTCTTCTCAGAGGCCATTGATCTCTCCGAGATGTGAGTCTCGTTGGTGGAGAACCAAGCTCTGATACCAATTGAATGTGGCCTAGAGGGGGGTGAATAGGCCTTTTGAATTTCCTGCACACTTAATAGAATAGTCAAAAACTTGGTTGGCCGGACTAGTCCGGTTGCGTGGGCGGACTAGTCCGGTGTGCAAGAAGTATGTGTGTTGATCAGGTGTTAATTGAGAAATTAAATTTCTTTAGCAGCGGAATTAAGAACAACTGATATTTACACTTGAAATTAATCTGAGAATGGAGGTGTAACTTCAAATTGCCTTAAGTTAATGTTTAGCACTTAAGTGATCTAATGAACAAAATTTAAAGTAAATGAGTTACGAGACACACGAATTTTTCCCGAGGTTCGATCTCACAACGAGATCTACGTCCTCGTTGAGGAAGTTCACACAGAGCCGGGTCTCCAACCCTTTTCCTCCTCAAGTCACCACGAAGGCCGACTTGATTCCACTATCACGGGTAATCACCAAGTTTGTGGGGCAACCTCACACGTTGAGGGCTCCCACGAAAATTACAATGAACAAGTGATCAAATACACTCAAAAGTATTACAATGCAGAGTATGAGTGTAGAAAGATCAAACCCCAAGAGCTCGCGATGAAAGAACGACGATCTCCCAATCCCGAATCCAAGTGTTCAATTGATTTCACTCCTTTTGAACTTTAGATGTGTGGGGAGATGTGTTTTGGGCTCTTGGGACTGAGTGGCGGCGCTAGGGTTTGCTCCTTTTTCAATATTTGACGTGTCTTATAATGGGAAAGTTGTGGATCATCTATTTATAGGGTTTCCAAAAGCTAGCCGTTGAAAAACCCTAACACCGGACTAGTCCGGTGCAAGTCCGGACTTGTCCGGTCTCAACATGTTTTGAGGTCCAGAAAGTCTGCCGGACTATTCCGGTCCAACCTCGGACTAGTCCGGTACTCTGTAAAGATGACTCCAGAAAGTTCATCGGACTAGTCCGCGGACTAGTCCGATCTCCACAAAAGGGAGTTTACAGAAAGTTCAACGGACTAGTCCGGTCCCTCAGTAGAGAGACTCCAGAAACATCAACGTACTAGTCCGGTGGAAGCACGGACTAGTCCGGTCTCCTTGTGAGTGTGATTCCAGAAAGGTGAACGGACTAGTCTGGTCCATGATCGGACTAGTCCGATGCTTTGTGAAAGTTATGTTAATTTTAATACCTTATCCTCGCGCAAAGTTGTGAGCTCTTGGAGTGTGTCTTTCATACACTCCCTATACATTCAAATCTATTTTGGTCTTCCGAGCTTCATCAAAGTATCTCTCTTTGAACAACACTTCATTTTTCACCTTTTTGTGTGCACCGATATGTCTCACTTGTTTGTCCTGCAATCATCTCAGTAGTTTCATTAGGATCTCATAGGTTTGTCATCAATTAGCCAAAACCCACAAGGGATATCCTAGATGCACTTACAGGCCACGAGACGAAGTGTGCACAAAAGGCGTGTGATCATGAGCACTGGCAGAGAAACCAGCAGCAGTGACCACAGATGCAAAACACTGAAACCAAGCACAAGGAGCTTGCTTAAGGCCATAAAGAGAACGTCGAAGGCAACAAACCATACCCTCAGGAACAGAATACCCAGGTGTTGGCTGCATATAAATCTCCCACATATCTCACCATTAAGAAAGGCATTCTTCACATCAAGTTGAGAGATGGACCAGTCACGAACAGAGGCCACAGCAAGCAGAGTGCGAACAGTGGTCATGTGAGCGATAGGAGTAAAGGTCTCATCATAGTCACAACCATGTTCCTGCTGGAAGCCACGGGAGACCAGTCAAGCCTTATATCGCTCAAGTGAACCATCAGAGCAGGTCTTAACCTTATAGACCCACTTACAGGTGATCATGCGAACACGTGGGGGACAGGGCACAAGTTCCCATGCGTCAGTGCGCTTGAGAGCAGCAATCTCCTCGGCCATCGCATGTTGCCATTCTGGATGAGGAACAACATCACGATACGTAGCCGGCTCAGAAAGAGTAGTAGCAGCAAAGCTAGAAGGAGGCTACTAATGAGAAGGCTGACGAGGACGATGACCAAATCCAGGCTGCTCAGGAGAAGAACATTGGAAGGAGATGATCCCTCGGGAGAGGCAGGCTGAGCTAGAGAAGATGAGACATTAGAGGATGACTCAACTGGAGTAGACGGCTCATCAGAAGAAGATGGCACATCTAAAGTGGGCACAACTCGTCGAGTATATACGTGTGTGATAGGAGTCTTCAAAGTGTAATCGGGAACCAAAAAAAAAGGCTCCGAAGAAGAAGAAGAAGAAGGGGACGCGACAAGGAGTGTGGAGGAGTACACTAGCAACGTGGGCACCTGGAAATAACATGAACAAAATAGGATCAACTACAGATGTAGAAGAAGCATCAGAAGAAGGACAAGGATAGAAAGGAATGTCTCATCATAAACAAGATCATGTGAAATCCTCATTCGTTGACCAATTGGATCCCAACATCGATAACCCTTATGCTTGGAACTGTACTTTAAGAAAACACACTCGACCGACTCAGCAGTCAGCTTAGTGCGCTCACGAGGTGCGGCAACACGTAGCACACACAACCAAAAAGACGAAGGTTGGTGTAGTTAGGAGTCTTGCCCGTAAGATGCTCATAAGGAATCTCGCCTTTCAGAGCGGACGAGGGTTGAATGTTAATCAAGAAAGTGGCAGTGGAAACAGCCTCAACCCAAAAATGAGGCGGAACGGAGGAAGCGATGAGAAGTGTACGTGTTGTCTCAAGGAGATGACGATGTTTGCGCTCAACAATACCATTTTGAGCATGAGCACCATGGCAAGAATACTGAGCAATGGTACCTTGCTCAGAAAGGAGATCATGAAGAGCATCAGAGAGGTACTCACCAGCAGAGTCAGCACGAAAGACACGGATAGGAGTGTCAAAATGAGTGCGGACCATAGCCGAAAAAGACTTATAGATAGACAATGCCTCACTACGATGTTTAATGAAGTAAACCCACGTGTAGCGAGAAAAATCATCTACAAAAATGATGTATTTATGCCCTCCTTTGGAAACAAAAGGAGCAGGACCCAGACATCTGAATGAACAAGGTCAAAAGGACGTTGGAACACTGACTCACTAGAAGGATAGAGAAGCTGAATCTGGTTCCCTAATCGACAACTCTGACACTGAGCTAATGATTGTGATCCTAAAATCGATCCTAAGACACCACGGCGAATAATGGCAGATAGACGAAAGCCACAAATATGTCCTAAATGATGGTGCCACTAAGCAAAAGACAAGGTAGACGGAGCAACAAAAGTGGAGCTAACACGACTAGCGCGCGTAGAGGAAGGAAGACAAAGTCAGTCAAGCTCCCAGAGATGCTATGAATTGTGACGACGTGGACCAGAGCCAACAAGCTGACCCGTACGACGATCCACAACAGAACAAGAATCAGAATCAAGAATCACTCGACAACCATGATCAGTGAGTTGACCAGCAGACATAAGCTGCATGGTCAGGTTAGGAACATAGGAGATATCAGGAACATTAAAAGAGTCAGATAAAAGGGTGTCATGTACAAGAACCAGAAGTGAAGAACCATTGGCAGTATGAACAGTGAGAGATCGAGACGAATGACTCAGAGATGTCAAACAGGTGGAGTAAGGAATCATATGAAAAGAAGCCCCAGAATCAAGAATCCATGGGCGAGTACCTGAACGAGAAGTGGAAGGTGGTCCCTCAGAGGAAGATGGAGAAGTAGCAGTAGAACCTAAAGGTGTAGAAGGCTGAGTCACAATACCAACAACTCCTGATGATGTAGAGGCAACAAGACGATCAAGAAGCATAAGCAACAGGGCATTTGTGGTAGAAGAAATCCTTTGAGATCCTCTAGTACCAGCACCACGAGCACTCTGTGAAGAACGGCAAGCCTAAACACCAGCACTTAGTCGAGAAGTGGAAGAACGAGCAGACAAAATGGTAGAGGTCTGCAACAAGTCAGCATCAAGAGTCTCCTCTCTCGGATCAAAGAACTCCTCCAATGTAGCATCTACCTATCATAACAGCTGCTTGTAACGAAAAGCGGCAAAATAGGTAGATTGATTGGTAGTATCGTAATGATGACGCAGAAAAGACCGCATCTGGTATAAATACTCAAACTCAACTATGTCTGCAGCAAGACGATCCTCCATACTAGCAGCTAAAATAGCACCAGCCCGAGCATCATCATCCAACCAAGTCTCGTATAAGCTGAAGTGAGACTGATACACAGACAAAAGAGTCTCATAATCCTCAAACAGCTTATTCTTATCATCATCAATAGCTTTATCTAAAATAACAGGCTCAGAAGGAATTGCATGGCAAGACGGGCATTTGAGATCACCTGTGAGATACTTCCAAATTCATAGACCACGCATGTGCAGACGCATGCGAGGAATCGAGTCACAGTAATTAGTGTCATTAAAAAGCACCGGACATCGCAAAACTAGAACCCCTTCCGAAGAAATCCTGATAGGACAACTGGCGACAGCAAGAGCGCAAAAGAAGCAGCGGCGGGCGATGGCGAGAGCTCAGAAGAGAAAGCAGCACAAGCTAAAAAAATATCTTTTTTTCTCTTTATTTTTCTTTATTTTTTCCTTTTTTTAGCCTTACAAGCACGTTTCGTGCTTGGTTGTGGTGTCTCTGCAGAATCACATGGGCGGTTGTAAGGATCGAATGCCCAAGAGGGGGGTGAATTGGGCTTGTTTTTAAAAACTAAAGCAATAAAAACTCAACTACTAAAAGTCTAATTCCCTATGCAAAGAACCTATGCATTCAAGTGAATAGTAAGTTTGCGGTATATGAAATGCATAAGTATAACGGGAAAGGAAGAGTATGCAAACTCCCGAGAAGACACGAAGACACGGTGATTTATCCCGTGGTTCGGCAAGATCATCAAGACCTTCCTACGTCCACGTTGTGGCACCCGCCAAGGGTGTAGCCACTTCCAAGTCACCAAGACCAGGGATCTCACTAAAAATCTCCGTTCACCATCTCCGGCAAGGTGGAGCTCAAGCCTTGTACAGGTTTGATCTTTCGGGCTTTAACAACCGACTTGGCAAGCTCCTGAAGGATCTCTCCGATCACCGACTGATACACGCTGAATGCAATCACCAAGAGACACTCACTTACATCTCTCACTAGACTAGAGACTCCAATCACCAAGAATGGAAGCACACAAGCATCATCTCTAGTAAGTTCTAGCCTATCTCTTGGTGTACAAGTGGTGTAAATGATATGGAAGTGGTTGTTCAACGTCTTGAATGCTTGATAATGTGTAGAGTAGCTCAGGGCATCAAAACTTGTCTAAATGACTGTTGAAGGGGTATAAATAGCCAGCTTCCACGAGATAGTCGTTGGAGAAGTAGGCTGACATCACTGTTCTGCAAACACCAGATGATCTGATGTTCTCCCTTCAGCTGTCATCGGTCGAATACAAATTAGCTGAGGTCACTATGTTAGATATGACCGTTGATCGACCGATGTTGTATACACCTGTACATCGGATAATCCGATGACACTTGGTCCAGGATGGTCCAGAAATAATGCTTACTGGAATGATCGACCGATGTGGCATATTTGAACATCGGATGGTCCGGTGTTACTTGGTCCATGGAAATTGCTTACTGGAATGATCGACCGATGTAACACATGCTTCAACATCGGATGATCCGGTGTATACCCAAGACTGAGGTCTTTTTCTGCTGCAGAGCCAACTCGACCGATGTAGTTTTTTCTAGATACATCGGATGATTCGGTGAGTTGATTTTGTCTGCTTCGAGTTGTTCTAAGTGATTCTTTTAGAATTTGTCCGAGTGACCTCTTAGACATTGATTTGAAATATTCTTCTGATGACGACTAAGTCTTGTGTGCTGTCAATTTTTATGGAATAATTTTGACATATATGTTTTTCTTTCAGTCTTCATGAAAATTGATTGACCTCATAAAATAGTTTGTTGAGGGGTCTCCAATTGTATCCAGTGAGCAGTAGATGATATAAATATAGAGTCCATTAAGCGTGATGAGTTATATGAGAGACCTTGCATCCACAAACTTATTAGTGATATCCAACGGTTGTCATTAATCACCGAAACCATACCTTATGGGGGCCTAGATGCTTTCAATCTCCCCCTTTTTGGTGATTGATGACAACACAACCAGTAAAGCATAACAGTAATGAAATTTAGAATACGATACTCAAAAAGATATGTAACAAGTACAAGATCCAGCACACGAAGCTCGAAGGCTCAAAAACTATCAATAAAACATAAGAGAATTAAGTAGCACACGGATACTCAAGGCTAGCAAAAGAATAGCAAAGCTCCCAAATTACAAAAGCTCCCAAAAAAAATACTCCCCCTACAACTAGGACTCCCCCTAAGACTATGCAAATACTCCCCCTACAACTAGGACTCCCCCTAAGACTATGATATCCCTCCCCCTGACTATGACTCTTCTCCCCCTTTGGCATCAAGACACCAAAAAGGGAAGCCGAGTGCCTAAGGATCCTGAGCGCTTGGGGCGATGACAAACTGGTCGCCGTCGGGGGTGCTGTCGTCGGTCCCATCTCCTGGAGAGATGGAGCTGCTGCCTGCTGCTGCTGAGGCTGGAGTGGAGGAGACCGGGGCTGCGGGAGTCACTGTCGGTACTGAGGGTGCCTGCTGAGTCGGGACTGCCGGTAGTGGGGCACTGACAACCGAAGCCGGAGTCTGCTGAAAGAGGGTCATAGCCGGCAGAGGAGAGTGAATCGATGCGCCTGGGGCAAGCAGTCGTGACATGCTGATAGTCGGTATCGGTGTGGTCGGCATTGGAGCTGAGGCTGGTGCTAGGACAGGTGGACCTGGAGCTAGACCAGGAAGCTGTGAGGGTAGGGCAATCCCGGTCTGAGTGTAGAGGTTGGTGATCAACCCTAGGATGCCCATCATGGCCTGCTGCGTCTGCTGCTGCTGGTCAAGAGTACGCTGATGCATCTGTTCAATGAGTCCAGTGAGCCTGTCAGTGTCCTCTCGCCTCTCGCGGGCTATCTGACGCTGCATCTCCTGCTGCTGCTGGAGATCCACAAGACGTGCAGCCTGCTCAGCTCTGGCCTACTCAGCTGCAAGCCGATCCTCCCCGCTGCTGCTGAACCATCTGCTGTAGTAGAGAAGTAAGCTTGGATGGCTGAGAGACATGTGCCTCGGACACCGGAGGTGGTGGTACAGTCGATCCTCCAGCCTCCGCGTCGTGATGCCTGGGTGAGGAAGGAGGTGGGAAGTACTCCTCGACACTGTCACTAGTGTCACTCTCTGACCAGATATGATGTAGATCCCCTCCCTGAGCCTCAGCCTGTGCTAAGTCTTCCTTTGCTAAGTTTGCCCAGTCTTCTTCTGAAAGTCGAGCTCGGACCTGACGCTCAACTGGGCAGCAAAGGCGGCGGTCTCCAGGAGCTGGAGCACGGTAGTGTCCGAACCGAGTGACGCTCTCGTCGGTGAGACTGTCACGCACAGTGGATCCCTATGGAGCCAATAGGTAGAGCAGGTGACTGATCCAGTGGCCAAACACGAGCTGTCTCATCATCCCAACTCCATTTGTGATGACATCCTCCATCTCACAGATGAGGATATCCATGATGTCAAACTGCATCCCGTTCATGACATAGAACAGGAGGGTCTGCTGCAAACTGGTGAAGCCCTCAAGGTATCCTGACCTTGGTAGTAGCGTGTGGCGCAAGGCAAGGTGGATAGTACGTGCAGCTGGAGTGAGTAGAGCAGGTACCCTAGGCTGGTCAAGTGTGAAGGGCTCAGCAAACAGTGACCGAATCTGCTCAAAAGGTGGTGCCACACCTCTAGTGAGCGGCCTCCTCGGTGGGTCAGCCTGTCCATAGACTAACTCGCGTAGGCAGGTGTCATGGAGATCCACGCCTAGCAGTTGTCCCAAGGTTTGTCTAGTCAGATGGTGATGCTGGCCCATGAACATAAAGTCAATGGATCTGAGGCCCTCTGAAACGTAGAGTGTGGCAAAGAAAAATCGGACCCAGT
Organism: Tuctoria greenei; assembly: GCA_036927565.1. Classification (NCBI taxonomy): domain Eukaryota; kingdom Viridiplantae; phylum Streptophyta; class Magnoliopsida; order Poales; family Poaceae; genus Tuctoria; species Tuctoria greenei. The sequence goes on from JAYESD010000003.1 coordinate 20,029,670, forward strand.
CCTCCACGTAGGCACTCCGCTGGAAAGACATCAGCTCCACTAGCCCTCTGTACCTCTCAAAGAAAGGGCGAATCTCAGTGTTGGCTGCAAGTGCGAGTTGATCCCAGTCAATGAAGTTGTGCTGGAAAAGTTTATGGCCCCGACGTTTGTAAGTCTCATACAGCGACACCTATGTCAGGGTCCAGAAGCGGCTGTCCACAAGTGGCTCTCTGGGCTGCGGGAACCACTCCTCAAGGAAAATGCTCCATCAAAGCTTCCTGAGCTGTTTTGCCTTCATTTTCCTGTAGTGAGTCAAGCGGACACCCTCACCAACCCGGACATTGGTGTCCATCTCATAGACGGCTCTCTCAGCCGCTCTGTCCTCCCAAATCTCAGCTGCAGATGGTCTCTGACTCGGGGCTGCAGCTGGATGACCTCCACGAGTCCTGACTGTGCGCCGGCGAACAAGCGGCTCCTCAGACTCCTTTGTCTCCTCTGTCTACTGTGGCTGTAGCTGCCTCTGTCGGGACTCCCGGATCCTCAGGGATCCTCTTCAGCCACGCTCACGCTCCTCAACGGCGCGAGCGGCCATCTCAGCTTATCTAGCTTTCTTCATCTCTTTCGACAGCTTTTGCTTCTTAGCTGCCAGCTCCTCGATGGCCTTTCCCTTTCCTTTCTTGTCACGGCACCTCTTGATGAGAAGAGTGATGATGAGTAGGTTTAGGCCCGATCTTCCGAAAGGTATGTCGATTGGGGTGGAGAACTCGACGTTGATGATCCGCGGCACTCGAGCGGTTCGAGTACCCCTGCAATCACTACACCACGGCTCCGTTGGTTATCAACCGTGCTGCACACGCTTGACCTCGCCAAGAAGGCTAATCCCTGCAAGTGCAATCGAGAACACGAGCAAGAACGTAGAAGACACGATCGGAAATCGCGAAATTGGGGTCTCACAAACCGTAGAACGGCGATTTTATTGATCTAAGCAAAACCCACCGAATATGACCGGCGGCTGCAGTATTTATAGGCTAGGGTTCGACCAAAACACGATTAGACGCGTCCCTAATGGACTCTTACGGGATACAAGGCCCAAAGGCCCGATTCGGTGGCGCAGCACCGGACAGAAATCTGGACTCGACTTGTTTCGACGATTCCCAATGACTCCGGTGGAATTTTGAGGTGGGACCAGAACCATTGGAAAGTTTATCTTCTCCTCTTTCCGTGCATATGTAGAACGTCGAAAACGGAGTCCGTATGCCTCCTGGGCGTCTGTTTTAAGGTGGACTGCTCCTGGACTCCGAGTTGAACTCGAGTCCGAGTTGTAAACTATTTCCATCTACTTGTGGACGTCCCAGGTGGTTGTCCACGCTCCCAAGGCCTCCTTCCTTCACTTGTTGATCTTCTCCATTATTCCTAATAACAATTAAATCATCACATAGCAATCTATTCTCAAACTCACATGCAAAAGAAGTTAAGAACGAATTCACCTGCTGATTTAATAACCGTGCCCGTGCTCTTGTGATTGGTCCTTGCAGTTCAATGCGCGTCTCTGCTGTTGTGATGTCCTCATCATCCTCCCCCTCTTGAATTGGAGTCGTCCTCGACTCAAGTTCATCTTCTTCTCCCAAGTACGGTCGTAAATCTGAAATGTTAAATGTAGGACTAACCCCAAAATCGGGAGGCAATTCAAGCTTATATGCATTATCATTAATCTTTTCAACGATCTTAAAAGGACCAGCAGCTCGTGGCATAAGTTTAGATTTTCTCAAGTCGGGAAATCGCTCTTTTCTCAAATGTAACCACACCAAATCGCCCGGTTCAAGTTTTACTTCTTTTCTACCTTTACTACCTGCAATCCTATACTTCTCATTCATCATTTCAATATTTTTCTTTGTAGTTTCATGCATCTTAAGAATGAATTCAGATCGTTGTGTAGCATCCAAATTTATAGTTTCAGAAGGAGGCAAAGGTAGTAAATCAATAGGAGCACGGGGATTGAAACCATACACTACCTGGAATGGACTTACCTTTGTCGTGGAGTGAACGGATCTGTTGTAAGCAAATTCTATATGTGGTAAACACTCCTCCCACAACTTCAAATTTGTTTTCAAGACAGCCCGTAACATAGTGGATAAAGTACGATTAACTACCTCGGTCTGTCCATCCGTTTGTGGGTGACATGTAGTTGAAAACAGCAACTTGGTTCCCAATTTATACCACAAAGTTCTCCAAAAATGACTTAAAAATTTTGCATCACGATCAGAAACAATGGTATTTGGCACACCATGTAAACGAACAATTTCCGTCATAAATAAATCAGCAATGTGTGAGGCATTATCATTCTTATGACAAGGTATAAAGTGTGCCATTTTGGAAAAACGATCAACAACTACAAAAATACTATCCCTCCCCCTCTTAGTCCTAGGCAATCCCAAAACAAAGTCCATAGAAATATCCTCCCAAGGTACACTAGGAACAGGAAGAGGCGTATAAAGACCATGTGGGTTAAGACGAGACTTAGCTTTGTTGCAAGTAGTGCATCGTGACACGTAGCGCTCGACATCACGCCTCATCTTTGGCCAAAAGAAGTGTGTGGACAGCACGTCTTCAGTTTTCTTCACTCCAAAATGTCCCATCAAACCTCCTCCATGTGCTTCCTGCAAAAGCAATAGACGAACGGAGCTAGCTGGAACGCATAGCTTGTTAGCACGATAGAGGAGACCCTCTCGCAGCACATATTTATTCCAAGTTCTTCCTTCTCTACAATTTTTAAAAGCAACTTTGAAGTCCAAATCAGTAGGATATAATGCTTTAATTGTTTCCAAACCAAAGATTTTATGATCAAGTTGGGACAGCATGGTATAACGCCTAGATAATGCATCGGCAATGATATTTTCCTTCCCTTTCTTATGCTTAATGATGTATGGAAACGACTCTATGAACTCAATCCATTTAGCATGTCGTTTATTCAGATTGGTTTGACACTTAAGATACTTCAATGATTCATGATCGGAATGTATGACAAACTCCTTAGACCAAAGATAATGTTGCCAAGTTTGTAATACACGGACTAAGGCATACAATTCCTTATCATAAGTGGAGTAATTCAGAGAAGGACCATGAAGTTTTTCACTAAAGAAAGCAACGGGTTTACCTCCTTGTATGAGAACGCCTCCAATACCAATGCTGCTTGCATCGCATTCTAGCTCAAAGGTCTTGTCAAAATCAGGAAGTTGTAGTAATGGTGCTTGTGTAAGCTTCGATTTGAGAGCATCAAAAGCTTGTTGCTGCTGTTCGCCCCATCGAAATGGAACTCCCTTCTTCGTTAGCTCATGTAGAGGTGCTGCAATGGTGCTGAAATCCCGCACAAAGCGCCGATAAAATCCTGCAAGACCAAGAAAACTACGAACCTGTGTGACGGTAGTTGGGGCTGGCCAGCTGGTGATTGCTTCAATTTTTGCCTCATCCATCTCAATTCCCTGCGAGGAAACGACATAGCCAAGAAACGAGACTCGATTGGTGCAAAAAACGCACTTTTCGAGGTTACCAAACAAACGTGCATCTCTCAAAACAGTAAAAACAGCACGTAAATGATCAAGATGTTCATCATATGACTTGCTGTAAATGAGGATATCATCAAAGTAAACCACCACAAATTGTCCAATGAAAGCACGTAAAACCTCGTTCATTAATCGCATAAAGGTGCTGGGTGCATTAGTTAAACCAAAAGGCATGACTAACCACTCATAAAGTCCAAACTTGGTTTTAAATGCAGTTTTCCATTCATCTCCTAGTGCCATTCTAATTTGGTGGTAACCACTACGCAAGTCAATTTTTGTGAAGATGATAGCACCACTCAATTCATCAAGCATGTCATCTAATCGAGGAATAGGATAACGATATCGAATGGTGATGTTATTAATCGCTCGACAATCAACACACATGCGCCAACTACCATCTTTCTTAGGAACCAAAAGAACAGGAACGGAACAAGGGCTAAGGCTTTCACGAATGTACCCGCGGTCCAAAAGATCTTGGACTTGTCGCTGAATTTCCTTAGTTTCTTGTGGATTCGCCCTGTAAGCTGCACGATTTGGCAAACTTGCTCCTGGAATCAAATCGATCTTGTGTTCAATGCCTCTCATCGGTGGTAAACCAGGGGGTATCTCGGAGGGAAACACATCCTCAAACTCCTGCAAAAGGTTAGCAACAGCAGGGGGCAATGCAATAGACAATTCATGAAGTGAAAACATGGCTTCTTTGCAAACTAAAGCATAGCACATCCCCTTAGCATCGAATAAATCAGCAAGTTCAGATTTAGTTGCGAGCAATGATGGTGATTTTAACTTAATAACTTGCTGTTTTTCAGATTCTAATTTAGTTGCGTTGCCCTCACGAATTTTACTCTTCTCAAAATGCACAATTTCAGCAGGAGTCATGGGGAGCAAAGTGATTTTCTTTCCCTTATGCATGAGAGTATATTTATTGGTTCTACCATGATGAATAGCATCTGTATCAAATTCCCAAGGACGACCCAATAAAAGAGAACAAGCATCCATAGGAACAACATCAAAATCAGCAAAATCATGGTATGAACCAATTGAAAAATGGATTCTCGCTGTTTGTGTTACCCGAACCTTACCGCTGTTGTTGAACCATTGAATGTGGTACGGATGAGGGTGTGCTCTTGTTGTCAAACCGAGTTTCTTGACGACGTCTGTGTTTACCAAGTTATTGCAGCTACCTCCATCAATTATAGTGTGTACACGGCAGTCCTTGATGACGAGAAACATGTGGAAGAGGTTGTGTCGTTGTAGCTTGTCGTCGGTCTCCACTTTGGAGCTCAAGGCACGCTGCACAATGATGCTCCTATAGTTCTCCGTCGCCGCTGCACCAAGTACCTCTTCTTCGGTGTGTTCGTCATTTGGATCTGTAAAGTCAGTAGCAAGAGAATATTCATCTTCAACATCCGAAGTACTATCATACCCGCCATCGTCGCGTGCTATGTATGCTCGTTTGCTCGGGCAATCTCTCATCATATGACCAAGTCCCTGGCAGCGGTGACACTTAATGTCGGAAGTACGACCCGTAGAAGGAGTGGACGACGAAGGCTTGAATGATGTCGCCTTGCTGCCTTCCGGCACGCGAGAAGGTGGAGCAGCAGGTATAGTTCGTTGGCCGCCATTGGGTGGTGTAGTCGCTGCACGGGGGGCCGAAGATGGTGCTGTTTTGGATGGTGTAGTTGCTGCACGCGGCGTGAAGTTGCTCCTCGTGCGTTGTTGCTGTTGTTGTCGGCCCTGCAATTCTTTTTCTGCCAACATAGCAAGCTGAAACAATCTGTTAACAGTATCATATTCTTTGTAATCAACAATGTCCTGAATTTCACGCCTCAACCCCCCATAAAAACGAGCTATTTTATCATCCATGTCCTCCACTACCCCACAACGCAGCATACCCTTTTGTAACTCTTGATAATACTCCTCTACGGACATGTTACCTTGGTCTAAACGCTGCAATTTTTTGCGAAGGTCCCGCTGAAAAGATGGAGGAACAAATCGAACACGCATAGCTTCCTTTAATCTATCCCATGTTGGAGGATCAGTTCTAGTTTTAACAAGTTCATTCCACCATATGATAGCAAAGTCCTTAAACTCACTAGTGGCTTGACGAACTCTATGTTGTTCAGGAACAAGATGGGAATTAAATTTTTGCTCTACTGTCATCTCCCAATCAAGATAAGCCTCAGCATCATAAGCACCAGAAAAAGAGGGTATAGTAAATTTCACTTTAGCAAAAGGATCATCAGGAGGGCGGTTATAATTGTTATGATTATTACCTCCCATACCTCGACGATAAAGTGGCAGTCTTGGCTGATTACTGTGATCTTCCAGTTCATCATAAGCATTGTCTTCTTGTCTTCCAGCGAGAGGCAACCGAGCCTCAAAAGTATTCATCCGAAGAGCAAGGTCATCCAGTTTGCGAGTCAAGTTCGCCAATGACTCCTCCGTTGATGCGTTGTATTTGGCGAACATATCACGTAACTCAACATGTTGAACACATTCGTCATTATTTTCTTCTCCTGCCATTGTTAGTAAGAAACAAAAGACAACAAAAAAAATGTTATCCCTATCAACTACAGTGACAATGTGGAAGGTGGAAGAAAAGAATCTCTCTCGCTCAAGCGTCTTACCACGCTCTTACAAGTGTTCTTACCGACACAGCAGGTGGTGTGGACGGTGAGATGAACCAATGAAGCGTGGGGTGATTGCAAAGGTACCTGTTATGCTCAAGAGAAAGGTGGAGCTTGGATGGTATAATATGGTGGCTAATAAGCAGAAAATCGTTAACAGCTAAACAAAGTTGAATAAGTATTCAATGTAGGAAACTGTTGCTGGTCAACTGAGTGCCCTAGAGCCTAGCACAACACAAGGAAGTATCAAGGCAAAAGAAAGACAGAATGATATAACCAAACAAACAACACCAAGTGGTATAGGCCAATTGCTTTAATATGCGTGCTCTTCACTATTTTTTTTTCTTTTTTGTAATATTTTTTTGATATTTTTTCTTTACTCAGTAGCAAAAATATAGGAAGCACACAAATTTGCAGCTCAATTGGATGTAATATGCGGCCTATAGAAAATCAAGAAGGTTCTTTAAAATTCGTGCTGAAACTTCGGAGGCCGGATAGCCTATCTTCCGAGGGGAATTTGGGCAATCTAATTTCGCCGAACGCGGCTACACGGCGGAAAATCAGATGCGAAATTTCGCGTAGATGAATTTGAAAAAAAAATTCGCCCGATTTCGAGTTCGTATGCGAAAGTTATGGCCGTTTTAAGGTAGGCTGTCCGAGTTACGTTTTTTTGGATGTTGATTCCAACTCGGTTTGAGAACAGAACTCGCAAACGGATACGAAAACGATCGGGAATTTGCACAGCAACTAATGGGGTGGTGTGTGATGATTCAAGGATGAATGGCACAAATATTTGTCACCTAATCTAGGGCTGGCGATGCGGGAGTTCACGCAAGGCGGCTAGCTAGGGCAAACCGATGAACGTGGCGGATCGGTTTGTTATTTAGGGATTGTGGAATAGGTGTCGAATAGCAAGAAAACAAGGACGAAACACGATAACTAGGACCAAAAAACACAAAGCTAAACCAGCAACAAGACTCAACCACACGAATGCAAACTCAACAATGCAAACTGAAAAACGAAACTGCAGGCACTATAGTCTGGGAAGCGGGAAAAACGATCTAATTTTTTTTTTGTGGCTTTTTTGTGGACTCTAGGTACGAAACAAAATCGATCTAATGGAAGGAAGAAAAACAAATATACCTCACGGGCAACCTGGAAATCTGATACCAATTGATGAGTAGGTTTAGGCCCGATCTTCCGAAAGGTATGTCGATTGGGGTGGAGAACTCGACGTTGATGATCCGCGGCACTCGAGCGGTTCGAGTACCCCTGCAATCACTACACCACGGCTCCGTTGGTTATCAACCGTGCTGCACACGCTTGACCTCGCCAAGAAGGCTAATCCCTGCAAGTGCAATCGAGAACACGAGCAAGAACGTAGAAGACACGATCGGAAATCGCGAAATTGGGGTCTCACAAACCGTAGAACGGCGATTTTATTGATCTAAGCAAAACCCACCGAATATGACCGGCGGCTGCAGTATTTATAGGCTAGGGTTCGACCAAAACACGATTAGACGCGTCCCTAATGGACTCTTACGGGATACAAGGCCCAAAGGCCCGATTCGGTGGCGCAGCACCGGACAGAAATCTGGACTCGACTTGTTTCGACGATTCCCAATAACTCCGGTGGAATTTTGAGGTGGGACCAGAACCATTGGAAAGTTTATCTTCTCCTCTTTCCGTGCATATGTAGAACGTCAAAAACGGAGTCCGTATGCCTCCTGGGCGTCTGTTTTAAGGTGGACTGCTCCTGGACTCCGAGTTGAACTCGAGTCCGAGTTGTAAACTATTTCCATCTACTTGTGGACGTCCCAGGTGGTTGTCCACGCTCCCAAGGCCTCCTTCCTTCACTTGTTGATCTTCTCCATTATTCCTAATAACAATTAAATCATCACATAGCAATCTATTCTCAAACTCACATGCAAAAGAAGTTAAGAACGAATTCACCTGCTGATTTAATAACCGTGCCCGTGCTCTTGTGATTGGTCCTTGCAGTTCAATGCGCGTCTCTGCTGTTGTGATGTCCTCATCAAGTGACAACGGTGAAGATGAGATCGCGGGCTAGGGTCGACGACGGTGAACGGCGACGACGCAAAGTACGATGTGGCCGGGCGCGAGTAGCAACGGCTCGGAGGGTGATGCGGCCGAGCGAACCCTAGCAGCGAAGAGGAGCGGCGGCCGGGCGAAGAGGAATGGCGCGGCGGCGCGGAGGGCGACGGTGCAACAGGGAGCGTGGCGGCAACCGGAGCGCGATGGCGGGCAGCGGCAAGGCGAGGGGCGCGGAGCGGCGGGGGCGTAGAGAAGAGAGAGAAAAAAAAAGAAAGAAAGACGGAGAGGCACGCTAAATAGGTGCGGCCCGAACCCTAGCTCGATTTTTAACATCGGATGATCCGACGTCAGTTGAGAGGGTGCATCGGTCGAGTGGTACTGTAAGGTTATTCCATAGGCACCTTCAGCATCGGATGATCCGACGTGGAAAAGTTTATCATCGGTTGAATTTGGCACAACTCCAGAAATGTGAACATCGGATGTTCTGATGTTTCTCAGAATGAACTCATCGGTTGGTTTGACTTTCTATCTGAGCTGACCCTTGTACTTAAGCACAAACTGATCTGATGATGCTTCTGCCCTAAGCATCGGATAATCCGATGACTACAAAAGATCAGCAACAGCTCATATATGTCCTTTGACTTAAACAAACAAAGAGAAACACAAGTCTTAGGACTTTTTGGGCAACCCCTAACCCCCTCAAAAAGACTTTAACACTAGTTGCCAATAACTTGGCTAAGCCCTAAAGCAAATAGAACACCAGAAAAACCAAGGAAAAATCCAAACAAAATGTAAGGCCCATGTTTTGTGAGCTAGAGGATGAAGACTTCTTTCTCTTTAAAACATGTTCCTTTAGGCATTAACACACTTAACACTTTGTTCTTTCCACATCATATGAGTTGAGATATTGCATTTCAAACAAGTCTCTTTCTCATGAAGTGTGTTCCCCTTTGTGACAATCTACCGTATGCAATGTCAAACAATTTTTAATGCAGGATATTAAATGTGAGTGCAAGTCTATATGGCAGGCATCATGCAAGACATAATCTAAATCTATCTTGCCAAGTTTGAACCTTTCAAAGGCTTCTTCAGGGAGAGCCATTCTCCAAGCCTTGGGGATACCCAAAAAAAACGCCATCCCAAGCTAACCCTTGCTAGCCCCTATCCTTTGAAAGTTAGACAAGACCTATATGTGATGCATTCTTACATGACCATGACAACTTACATGACGTTCGATGCATCTAGCACATTTAATTCACTCCTTAGTCTAGAAAAGGTTTCCTCATCAAGTGGTTTAGTGAAGATATATGCCAATTGTTCTTCAGACCTAACACCTTGCAAGGAGATGTCTCCCTTATCTTCATGGTCCCGGAAGAAATGATAGTGAATATCAATGTGCTTAGTGCGGGAGTGTTTAACGGGGTTTTTAGCAATCTTCACCGCACTTTCATTGTCACAAAGGAGAGGCACACAACCAAATTTAACACCAAAGTCCAAAAGGGTTTGCTTCATATATATAGGATTTGGGCACAACATGCACCAGCCACTATATACTCCGCTTCCGCAGTGGACAAGGCAACGGAGTTTTGCTTCTTACTAGACTAAGATACTAGGGAACGCCCAAGCAAGTGGCACCCTCCGGAGGTACTCTTGCAATCCACACGGCATCCGACAAAGTTCGAATCCGAGTAACTGAATGTAGCCTAGAGGGGGGTGAATAGGCCTTTTTGAAAATTGTCGGATCCTGCAACACTTAACAACCAGTTTAAAACCAGAGATATTGGACTAGTCCGATAAAGTGCGGAATAGTCTGGTGTATACGGACTAGATTGATTAGGTTTGATTGATTAACTTTATTCTTCAATATATGCAGCGGAAATCTACAATTAAACAAAGTGTTACAAGGTTATTAATCAGGTTATATCACAATTCAATCTTATACTTGATATTTCAACATAAAGTAATCAAGATCAATTGTGACCCTAGATTGATATAATGTAAAGGACAATGAACACAAAAAGGAACACAAGAGATTTATCCCGTGGTTCGGTTCCCACAGAGGCAACCTACATCCACGTTGAGGAGTCCACAAAAGGATCGGGTCTTCTCTAACCCTACCCTCATCGGATCGCCACGAAGGCCAATCCTCTTCCACTTATCTCAATGGGGTGAATAACCGAATTCAAGGGGCCTTCTCACACGTTGAGAGCTCCCTTGGATTACAACACGAAATACCACCAAGAACACACTCAAAAGATTACAATTAAATCACAAGAGTGTGTTACAAAATCAAACCAAGAGCTCAATGTGGTGTTGAACGTGTCTCTCCAATGAACTAGAGTGAATCCCCAAGGGATTGATCTTTGTTGCACTTAATTTCGTGGAGAGATGTGGTTTTTGAGGCTCGTGGGAAGTGTGACGATGCTAGGGTTCGAGAGTGTGAAAAATATGGCTGTGCAACTCTATTTATATGGGTTTCTAAAAGTGACCGTTAGGGTTCAGAAAGATCGGACTAGTCTGTGGTGGTCACCGGACTAGTCCGGTGTGCTGTGTGTAGCAAACCCTAAGTGTCCCGAAATATCGGACTAGTCCGGCTAGAAACAGACTTGTCCGATTTTGGCTATTGGAAATCTTCGGACTAGTCCGATAGTCATCGGACTTGTCCGGACATGTGAAACCCTAAGTGTATAGTATGACAAGTACATACTTGGAGGACTTGTCCGATTTAGTTCAGAGGGTATTTCGGACTAGTTCGTGCAAATATCGGACTTGTCCGATTTGGACCAGAGAGAATATCGGACTAGTCCGGTTGTGATCGGACTTGTCCGATTTTGTGTGACTTGTGAAGTGTTTTGAGAACTAGTCCGCACTGGTGAGGACTAGTCCGATTCTAGTCAGATAGATATCGTACTAGTCCGATGAATATCAGACTTGTCCAATTTTGTGCAGAGAGGATATCGGACTAGTCCGGTGTTAGTCGGACTAGTCCGGTCCTGTGTAACTTTGTGCAATGTGTGTGTTTAATTGTAATTGAGCTCTTGGAATGTGTTTTCTTAACACACTCCATGCATAATGATCTACTATTCTTCTTTCTTGAGCTCATTTCCACTTGGTTCCTCATCCTTCCTTCTTTTTGGTAATTTGCTCATTTTTCTATTAAAATCATGCACTCATCTCAACAAAGAGGTTAGGATCCCAATTGCTTGTCATAAATCATCCAAAACCCACAAGGGAGTCCTAGATGCACTTTCAATCTCCCCCCTTTTTGGTGATTGATGACAACCAATTGAGATTTCACAAAATATGATAAAAATTGATATTTTCATAAAGTATGCACATCTGAGTCCAAAATACATCAAGTAGTGAAAGCATAGTCCATATGTGCATTCTTTATGGTAGGATGCATAACTAAGTGCACTGAAACATTTAGAATGACATAATTGACATTAATCACCCAATAGCAAGCATATATGTCATTCTAGAGCAAAATCACAGTTTTCATGAATACTACTCAAAGGATCAAATCATTGCATCACAGAACCATTATTAACTTAAGATCATTGTTAAAGAATTACAAGCCACAAAAGAGTTAACAAAACATAGCATAGAGCTCTCTCCTCGCAAAGTGCAACTAAGACTAAGACTCCCCCTCAATCTCTCCCCCTTTGGCATCAAGACACCAAAAAGAAGGAGAGGAGGGTCCTAAGGTCTTCACTCTTTGCTGTTGGTCCTCTCATCTTCATCTTCAGCTTGATGATGATGATGAGGAGGAGGAGGAGGTTCGGTGCTACTCGAGCCCCCAACACCAAAGTAGGCAAGCTCGGAGGGGGTCAAGGGCCCGAGCTCGGTGAAGTCAGAATCTGAGTCTTCCGAGATTGTTGAAGACCCAATTGGCTCAATCTCCAGCTTCTGGCAAATTTGCTTCACATTTGCCTTGATATACTTCATGTCCTCCTTTCTTTTCTTGTTGAGCTTATGGGCCTTCACCTCGGCCTTTTTGCAGGAGGCAAAGATTGTAGTCAGGTACTTGAGGATTCCGTCGGCTGAACCTTTTTGAGGGGCTGCACTAGAAGCAGGGGCAGCCCTAGCATCTTCTCTGGATCTTGCTGGTGCCTCGGGACTGGAGGCCGGCGAGGGAGCAGCCTGCACACTCGGCTTTTGAGGCATTTGAGGCCTCAAAGGGAGATGCTCCACATCTTTCACAAACTCAATCCCGGTGACTTTTTCAATCACAAACATTAGATAAGGAGCATATCCACAGGACCTATTGGGAGTGTAGGATATGTTCACCATGTCATTCCAAATGTATTCCGCCACATCAAATGGGTGGTCCTTGCTTATGAACCTCATCAGAGTCCTGAGGTATCCTTGCACACTCCCAGCATCTCCATCCTTAGGAGCAATCGTCTTCCTCAAAACTCTATTCAGCACCACAAAGAATGGCTTCATGTTTTTGGTGGAGGGAGGGTTGAACTTTGAGTTTGGCTCATATAGGAACTTCATCCTATCCTTGTCAATGACACCTATGTTGTGTATGACCAAGCAATCAGATCTTGTGGTGTAAAGGTGAAGTAGGTTAGCAAAATCTTCTTGAGAAATATTGTACTTGGATCCATGGGTCATCCAAGTGACACTCTCCTCATCCTCACTAGAGAAGTGACAGGTTGCAAAGAACTGCGCAATCACTTCATTGTTCCAGTTATTCCTGAAAGCAAAAAGATCTCCCAGTCCATGCCTCTCAATGGCTCTCACTACCTCAGTGAATGGTGAGCAGCCCTTCTTCTCAAAATGTGCCCAGTCAATCCACTGACTGCGCACAACTGGTGTCTTCATTGGGAGATACACCGATTTGTAGTAATCAGCATGGAAGTTGCACTAGATTCTTCCATCAGCAGCTTGCTTCGATCGGCCATACCAATCGATGCTCCTGAATTTTGCTGCCGAGTCACTACCCTTCACGTTGAACTTCTCTTCATTGGGATCTCGGACCCCTTCCCTTGGAGCATGAAGTTTCAACGGGCCAACCGGACCTGTTGCTATTCCTTTGCCCTTGCCTTTTGCTAGGAAGGCACTTGCCGCGCTAGGGCCACCGCAGGTGGTAGCCCTAGAAGCAGGCACCTTGGAGGATGGCTTCTTAGCTAGCACTATCCTCCGAGCCTGAGGAGGAGACTGAGCTGGCTCGGAGGGACTTTCGTGGCGCTTCTTGCCAAGACCCGTCGAGGTCCAAGGTGCCACCTCGTGGTCCATCTCGGCCTCAAAATCGGAGACATCATTGTCGGAGCTCGACATGACCTGAGAATGAGTGGCATGAATGATAATGAATGACACAAGGCATATGTGTGAAAGGATAGCAAGGAATTGCATTGAGGAATTGAAGAATTAGGTTTCGAGTTCAGAAACATCGGACTTGTCCGGTGCACAGGCACAGACTAGTCCGGGGGACCGGACTTGTCCATGCATGGACCGGACTAGTCTGGTGTTCATCCTCAAAAACCTATGAGACTAGACAAAAGATGATTCCTAATGCACAACAAGTGTAGCATACACGTAATACATCAAGGAGGCATGTATATAGTGAAATATGCTAGGCTATTTGATCAAGAAAGAAGAAATTTGGACTTTCTAGGGTTTGAGCAAAAATTACCAAAAAAATTGCTTGAAACTTTGAGATGAGGGTGTTGAAGGACGGACAAGTACGCTAGCTTCAATCCTCAAGTGGACAAGCTTGATTTCTGCCCAAATGCGAAGTTTTTTGGTGGAGGGAGCAAGAAATCGCCTTGGGAGCTCGAGCACGAAGAGAGAGAGCGAGTGAGGCAAGAGTGGAGGTGAAGAAATTAGGGTTTGGCGGCAGCTAGGGTTATGGACACGAAAAATCGGACAAGTCCGGAGATGACCGGACTAGTCCGAACTTTTCCAGGGGCTATATCGGACTAGTCCATTGTCTACCGGACTAGTCCGGCCTAACCGGCACTCTACGGACTAGTCTGCATGGGCGGACTAGTCCGGGCAACCACGGACTAGTCCGTGGTCACCAGGCAAGAATTTTCTAGCCTATTCATATATATTTGAAGGTTCATATTTAGAGAAAAGAGAGGCAAAACACGTCAAATAATCTTGATGAATATGACCAGTAAGCATACAACAATCAAGCAATGATCATAATTCATCAAGATTTAGTAATTGACATAGTTTTTCGGAGAAAAATGAGAGAGATGATTTTCACAATCCAATCAACATATTTGAAGGATTCATACGGGTATGCAACATTTCAAGCCACACTCCAAGCATCAAGGATATTTAGTTCATTTCGGAGTTCACAAAAACGCTTTTCATCAAGTGGCTTGGTGAATATGTTGGCCAATTGTTTTTGGGTATTGACATGGGAAATGGCTATGTCTCCTTTCATGGCATGATCTCTCAAAAAGTGGTGTCTTATGTCTATGTGTTTAGTTCTGGAGTGCTCAATTGGGTTGTGGGCAATTTTGATGGCACTTTCATTGTCACAAAGGAGTGGAATATGGTTCATATTGTAACCATAGTACCTTAGAGTTTGTCGCATCCAAAGGAGTTGTGCACAACAACTCCCGGCTGCAACATACTCCGCTTCGGCTGTGGATAAGGCAATAGAATTTTGTTTCTTGGAGGACCAAGAAACTAAGGATCTCCCTAGGAATTGGCATGTACCGGAAGTGCTTTTTCTATCTACTTTGCACCTGACATAATCTGCATCAGAGTAACCAATGAGATTGAATTTTGAGCCTTTTGGGTACCAAAGACCAAGGTTGGGTGTATGAACCAAATATCTCAAGATCCTTTTTACGGCTGTCAAGTGACATTCCTTAGGATTGGCTTGAAATCTTGCACACAAACATACACTCAACATAATATCTGGCCTAGATGCATATAAATAGAGTAGAGATCCAATCATGGAGCGATATACCTTTTTGTCGATGCTAGGTCCATCTTCATTTAGATCTAAGTGGCTATTCGTTGCCATGGGGGTTTTTATGGGCTTCGCCTTGTCCATGCCAAACTTCTTAAGTATGTCCTGCGTGTACTTGGTTTGACTTAGGAACGTCCCTTCCTTCTGTTGCCGCACTTGAAATCCCAAGAAGTACTTTAATTCTCCCATCATTGACATTTCAAACATGTCTGTCATGATTTTACTAAATTCTTCACAAAAAGATTGGTTAGTTGACCCAAAGATTATATCGTCAACATAAATTTGACAAATAAAAAGATCATCATCAAAATTCTTTGTAAACAGTGTATAATCTACTTTGCCAATCTTAAAGCCATTTTCAATTAAGAAATCTCTAAGACACTCATACCAAGCTCCAGGAGCTTGTTTGAGGCCGTAGAGAGCCTTACGCGATTTAAATACGTGGTCGGGGAACTCTTCGTCTTCAAACCTGGGTGGTTGCTCCATGTACACCTCTTCCTTGATTGGTCCGTTGAGGAAGGTGATTTTCACATCCATTTGATACAGCCTGAAATCATGGTGAGTAGTATATGCAAGTAATATTCTAATAGATTCAAGCCTAGCTACTGGAGCAAAGGTTTCATCGAAATCCAAACCTTCGACTTGTGAATACCCTTTGGCCACAAGTCATGCCTTGTTCCTTGTCACCACCCCGTGTTCATCTTGTTTGTTGCGGAAGACCCACTTGGTGCCAACGCTGTTTGCATTGGGTCTTGCCACAAGTTCCCACACCTTGTTCCACTTGAAGTTGTTCAATTCTTCTTGCATTGCCACCACCCAGTCTGGATCTTTCAATGCATCTTCATCCCTTCGTGGTTCCAAAAACGCAAAAGTTAGCTATGCGAGATCTAGTGGTTACTCCCTTTTGGATGTCACCGATGATATTGTCGATTGGGTGATCCCTTTGGACGCATTGGTGTACTCTTGGGTGTGGCACTTGAGGAGTTGTATATTCATGATCATCTTCTTCTCCCCCTAAGTGATTGCCTTCATTGACTTGTTGATTATCTTCGTATTCTTGTGGTTGATCTTGTGTTGAAGCTCCCCCTGATCATTGGTCTCCTCTTGTGGTTCATCTTCCTCATGTACATGTGGAGGTGGCTCTTGTGGTCGAACCTCACCTAGAGCCATTCTTTTCAATGCTTGACAAGGAGCTTCTTCTTTACCTAGTTCACATGGATCAACTTGCTCCTTTTGGGAGCCATTAGTCTCATCGAACACTACGTCACGTGCTACTTCAACAAGTCTGGAGGTCTTGTTGAACACACGATAGGCGTAAGTGTTCGAATCATAACCAAGTAAGAAACCTTCATCGGACTTCGAAGTGAACTTTGAAGTCCTAGGCTTCTTGTTCAAGATATAACATGGAGAACCGAAAACTCGAAAATATTAAATATTTGGTTTGTTACCGGTAAGTAGCTCATAGGATGTCTTCTAGAGTAGTCGATGAAGATAGAGTCGATTTATGGCGTGGCAAGCGGTGTTAATTGCTTCCGCCCAAAATCGATCCGATGTCTTGTACTCATCGAGCATTGTTCTTGCCATCTCTATGAGTGTTCGATTCTTTCTTTCGGCAACTCCGTTTTGTTGTGGGGAGTACGGCGCTGAAAATTCGTGCTTTATGCCTTCTCCATCAAGGTACTCCTCCACTTGCGTGTTCTTGAACTCTGTGCCATTGTCGCTTCGAATATTCTTGATTGTCAATGAGAATTCATTTTGAGCTCGCTTGAAGAACTTCTTGAGTGTTCCTTGTGTCTCTGACTTATCATGCAAAAAGAAAACCCAAGTGAAGCGAGAAAAATCATCAATGACAACTAAACCATATTTGTTACCGTCGATGCTTATGTAGGCTATTGGACCAAATAAGTCCATGTGTAGTAGCTCAAGTGGTCTTGTTGTAGTCATGACGTTTTTGGCGGGGTGAGGTGCTCCAACTTGCTTCCCGGCTTGGCACGCGCTACAGGGCCTGTCTTTCTCAAATACAACATCCTTTAAACCTCGGATGTGATCGCCTTTGAGGAGTTTTTGAAGGTTCCTCATACAAACATGCGCTAGCCGTCTATGCCACAGCCAACCCATATTGGTCTTTGCAATCAAGCATGTGTCAAGTTCAGCTTTATCCTTGTTGAAGTCAACAAGATAAAGCTTTCCCTTTAACACACCCTTGAATGCAACAGAACCATCACTCCTCCTAGAAACGATCACACCCTCGTTAGTGAACAAGCAATTATAACCTTTGTCGCATAATTGAGATATCGCCAGCAGGTTATAATCTAAGTATTCAACATGTAAAACATGATAAAGTGTGTCTTTAGAGGATATTGCAATTTTACCGGTACCGAGCACCCTTCCTTGACTGTTATCTCCAAAGTAGATACCCTCGTTTGGGTCCTCATTCTCTTCATATTCCACGAACATTTTTCTTTCCCCGGTCATATGACTGGTGCAGCCACTGTCTAGCACCCATTTAGATCCACCAGAGAAATAGGCCTGCAAAAACAAATCATGTCTTGGTTTTAGGTACCCAAGCTTGCTTGGGTCCTTGGAGGTTAGTTACAATACATTTGGGCACCCACACATGAGACTTGGTGTTCCCATGGCGTGGCCCAACATAATAAGCATAAACCTTGCCAAAATTATTTCTCATTAACACATAGGAGGCATCAAAAGTTTTAAACAATAGTTGTTGTTGTTTATGTACAGGACTAGTCTGGGGGGCCGGACTTGTCCGGATGACTGGACTTGTCCGGACACCAACCGGACTAGTCTGGTGTTCATGTGTAGTTGATGCCTTAATCTGTGACTTTCCAATTTGAGAAGGCCTTCCTTTTACAAAGGTAATCCTCTCCTTGTTATTCTTATGGCTTCTAGCATGTTGCTTTTCACCATAAGAATAACCAATGCCATATTTGACATTTGGAGGTATTTTGACCAAGTATGCACTACGTGCATATTTGATCTTCTCCTTGTCAAATATGCCACTTTGGGCAGGATGTTTATCCTTTGTAGAGGTTGGCTTATCCTTCAAACTGGTGTGACCTTTCTTACACGTGCAAGCATGAGCAAAATCAGTTTTAGTGGGTTGAGAAGGTGAACTTGAAGAGGAGGAAGGTTCACTCAGCTTGAGTGACTCAACCTGCACTTCAAGGATCTTGTTGACCTTGATCAGGTCAGCAAGTTGGTCCTTGATTGTGGCATTTGAGTCAGTTAACTCCAGGCAAGTTACCTTGCTTGAAGCTAACTCAAGCTCTAGTGATTTGCTTCGTTCCTTTTCAAGTTCTAGAAGTTTGTCAAGTTCAACATATTCCTCCTTTTGGGAGATGATCATGTCCTCTTGACGATTCATTAACCTCTCCTTCTCAACAAGTTGATCAAGCAAAAATTTCATTTTAGTAGTTGTTTTCCTATCTAGTCCAATAAGCATGTCCTCATTATCACTATTGAGTTCATCATCACTAGAATAGGAATGCACGAAGGGGGGTTTAATGGTTACCTTGCGTTTACCTTCCTTTGCCATAAGCCAAGTGCCATCTCCCTTCCATGCGCCAAGTGTAGGGAAAAGGGTAGACTTCTTGGATGTTTTCTCGATGTCTATGCTAGCCATCTCTTCATTTTCAAACGATGAGGACTCATCATTTGAGTCCCACTCTTTCCCAATGTGCGCTTGTTCGGCTTGTTTCTTCTTCTTGAAGAATTTCTTAGGTTGAGGCTTGGCTTCTTTGGTCTTCTTCTTGTTCTCCTCATATGGGCAATCAACTATAAAGTGGTTATACTCACCACAATTATAGCATGCCCGTCTCAACTTTGGCTTCATTCTTTCCTTGTACTTTCCTTTGCTTAACTTTATACCTTGTCTCTTTTTCATTATTCTCTTGAACTTCTTCATGAACAATCATGTCTTCTTCATTCAATTCACTGCTTTCATCGTCACTATCTTCCTCTAGTTGTGCTTCTCTAGCTTCTTTGGATAGGGGCTTGAGAGTGGACTTCGAAGCAACCCCTTTCTTCTTTGTTGAGGTGAGGTCGGCAATCTCCTTGACATGTTTTGCTTGTTTTTCCATCATCTCGAAGTTGATGATCTTTCCAAGCAGTTCATCCGGAGTAAACCTTTTGTATCCGGGGCTTTCTCTGATCATGGAGCATAGTGTGACGTTCTGAGGCATAAAAGCTCTTAGGATGAGATTTACCACCTCGTGGTCATTCCACTTCTTACTTCCGTATGATCTGACCTTGTTGACGAATGTCTTTAATCGATTGTACATGTCTTGGGGTGAATCGTCTTCTTCAATTGCAAATCTTCCTAACTCGCCTTCAATCATCTCGAGTTTCGCTTCACGCACATGTCGTTCACCTTCATGTGCAGGTTGTAGTGTGTCCCATATCTCCTTTGCAATTTTGAGTCCATCCACCTTGGTGAACTCGTCCCGACTGAGTGAAGAGGTAATTATGGCCGCGGCTTGAGCATTTCGGTGAATTGCCTGCTCTTGTCTAGGGGTGAGCTCTTTGTCGTCGTCCGGGATATCTATCCCTGTGCACACAATATGCCACAAACTTGGATTGAGGGAAATTAGACGCATTTTCATATTTTTCCTCCACATTGAGTAATCACTTCCATCGAAGTGTGGGGCTTTTCCAAGTGGGATAGATAAATAATGATTGTTATTAGAATTGAGACGATCATAGTTAAAAGGATATCGGGAGTACTCAGTGTTACTACTCCCCTTCTTCTTCTCTTCAACTTTTACTTTCCCTTTGGAAAGTGTCTTCTTTCTTAGGAGCGCCTTTAGCTCCAGCGTCTCCTCATCGTCGTCCTCGAAGTCTTGAATGGCTTCGAGGAGCTTCTCCACCTTGAGGTTCTTTTCATCATCAAACTTCTCTTGGTTGTTGCTCTTGTGGGTGTCCTTCATGTCCGACATGATCTCCTTCGAGTGATTAGTCTCTTTCTTAAAGAACCCGCTCTGATACCAATTGAATGTGTCCTAGAGGGGGGTGAATAGGCCTTTTTGGAAATTGTCGGATCCTGCAACACTTAACAACAAGTTTAAAACCAGAGATATCGGACTAGTCTAGTAAAGTGCGGACTAGTCCGGTGTATACGGACTAGATTGATTAGGTTTGATTGATTAACTTTATTCTTCAATATATGCATCGGAAATCTACGATTAAACAAAGTGTTACAAGTTTATTAATCAGGTTATATCATAATTCAATCTTATACTTGATATTTCAATGTAAAGTAATCAAGATCAATTGTGACCGTAGATTGATATAATGTAAAACAATGAACACAAAAAGGAACACAAGAGATTTATCCCGTGGTTCGGTTCCCACAGAGGCAACCTACATTTGAGGAGTCCACAAAAGGATCGGGTCTTCTCCAACCCTACCCTCATTGGATCGCCACGAAGGCCAATCCTCTTCCACTTATCTCAATGGGGTGAATAACTGAATTCAAGGGGCCTTCTCACACGTTGAGAGCTCCCTTGGATTACAACACAAAATACCACCAAGAACACACTCAAAAGATTACAATTAAATCACAAGAGTGTGTTAGAGAATCAAACCAAGAGCTCAATGTGGTGTTGAACGTGTCTCTCCAATGAACTAGAGTGAATCCCCAAGGGATTGATCTTTGTTGCACTTAATTTCGTGGAGAGATGTGGTTTTTGAGGCTCTTTGGAGGTGTGACGGCGCTAGGGTTCGAGAGTGTGAAAAATATGGTCGTGCAACTCGATTTATATGGGTTCCTAAAAGTGACCGTTAGGGTTCAGAAAGATCAGACTAGTCTGTGGTGGTCACCAGACTAGTCCGGTGTGCTGTGTGTAGCAAAACCTAAGTGTCTTGAAATATCGGACTAGTCCGGCTAGAAACGGACTTGTCCGATTTTGGCTACTGGAAATCTTCGAACTAGTCCGATAGTCATTGGACTTGTCTGGACATGTGAAACCCTAAGTGTATAGGATGACAAGTCCGCACTTGGAGGACTTGTCCGATTTAGTTCAGAGGGTGTCGGTACCCTAGAAACCGTACACCCCTTGAGGTTACAAAGATATCAAAGAAAAGTCACCCACTTGATTTGAAGACCTTCGGAGGCCCACATGTCAGATGTAACCGGACTCGCTTCTCCAACATGGTTAATCCCAGGGTCGCCACGTGTACTATCAAACCGGAGCTACCGCCCACAAGGGGGAAGCTCCGGGCCATGTACTGAAAAGGCACCTCCGGACTTAACCCCAGACCGAGAGAAGCTCCGGACCTAACACGTGTCAGGTAGCTCCGGAGCTTCCTGTTTCCCACAGTATGCTCCAGAGCTGCCACGTGTCCACCCGTCGGAGCTTCAGCCTTTTACCTCCCGAAGACTTCATAACGGCTCCAGATCTTCAAAGGGGAATCAAGGACTTCAAGACCCGATTAAGTGTCATTAATACCATATTAATGACACACGGTCGGATGACCTTAATTACCAGTAACGGTGCTGTCAAAGCCCATTACCCGGTCATTAAGGGCAATTAAACTTGTTGAATGAATATCAATACTAGTAACCGTTGGGGCCACATGTCGGGCCAGGCTAACTTGTAACGGCATGCCCTTGTACTATAAAAGG
The DNA here is from genome assembly GCA_036927565.1 of Tuctoria greenei. Lineage (NCBI taxonomy): Eukaryota > Viridiplantae > Streptophyta > Magnoliopsida > Poales > Poaceae > Tuctoria > Tuctoria greenei. The sequence goes on from JAYESD010000003.1 coordinate 20,051,480, forward strand.
ACAGGCCGATGACGGACTCTGCACGTCCAGTGACGCTACACATGCGCCATAGACACTTGTCACAAGCTCATTCAGCTAATACAACACCAACACACCCGTGGAGTAGGGTATTACGCTCAGGCGGCCCGAACCACGTAAACTCCTGTGTCTCCTGCGTCATTTACTATTCACCTTCTCGAATCTCCGCACGCCCACACTGAACATCAAACTCCTCTAACACTTTAGTAGTGTCGGGGGATCTGCCGGTTCCAAACCACCGACAGTTGGCGCGCCAGGTAGGGGGGCCTGAGATTTTGAGAATGGTGAACTCAGCTGCTGGATCATCCAACGGTCAACCTGCTGCTCAGGCTGTTGGGGGCAATCCCTCCAATATGCAGCCACCAGCAGGAGCCTCAGCACCAGCAGGAGCCACATTCCCACCACCACCGCCTTCACCAGCAAATCAAGCTGGGCAACGCGATGGTGCGCCGGCATCAATCACTGCGTCGGCAAATCATGACAACCCGGAACATGCGCTCCATGCAGCGCGTGCTCTTCTCCAATGCCCACCACCTCCGGATGCATCCCGGGATGCACTGGAGCAGTGGAGGGCCGATGTGGAGCATTTGGTTGCAGCAGCAGCGGAACGCCTCAGCAACTAGGGTCCTCCTCCTTCAGGACGAGCCCTGTCGCAGCGGCGGACTTTGTCTGGTAGACTTGGTCCGCACGTTTCCAATAGCAGGAGACGTGCTGTGTCACAACAAGTGACGTCATTGCCCTCCGGGGCACGACGCACTCACACGGTATCCAGGCTTTCGACTCATGACCTCTGGGCGGAGCTTGATCGCCGATACCGCCAGCAGGACGGCCAAGTACATATTGAGTGTGCTCGTGAAAGACGGGAAGCTCAGGACCTTTCTGCTCCTGAAGGAGTGGGAGGAGGCTGTTCAGCCCTGGCCATGCATCTGCGTATGGTCAGGTGGCCACAGAAGTTCCGGCCTCACCTGCCGGAAAAATTCGACGGGACAGTCAATCCCACTGAATTTCTTCAGATCTACTCCACTGCAATCTTGGCAGCTGGAGGAAACGAGGCTGTGATGGCCAATTATTTTCCAGTGGCCTTAATTGGGACCGCCAGGTCCTGGTTTATGAGCCTTCCACCCAACTCTATCAACAGTTGGGAGGAGCTGTGCCGGTAGTTCACCGCCAACTTCGGGAGTTCATACACCCGACCAGGCACTGAACTGGACCTTTTTGCAGTCGTGCAAAAAGGGGGAGAATCCCTGCGATCATTCATACAGAGGTTCTCTCAGGTACGAAATACTATCCCTTCTATCTCTAGCGCATATGTCATTGTGGCATTCAGACAAGGTGTACGGGACAAGAAGATGTTGGAGAAACTGGCGATCAAGGAGATCACCAGTGTCATGGAACTCTTCAGCTTGGCTGACAAATGTGCCAGAGCTGCGGAGGGCCGTGAGATGCACTCCAAACCAACCCCGGAGGGTCACAAGAAATCCTCCAAAGAAGAAGCCGCTACCTCTGGGGTGGCAAGAAGAAAAAGAAGACCAACGGCAAGAAGAAGCCGTCGGCCGGCACATCCAACGTTGCAGATGCTGCAACTCCGGGTGGCCGGGGGCCACGCCCCGAGAAGCGACCTCGACCATCTTCTGAAGACGGTGGAAAACCCAAAGTGTGTTGTCCCATTCACAAAACGGGCAGCCATAGTTTGGAAGACTGCTGGGAGGTCCAAAACCTTGCCGAGCGCTACAACAAGCGCTGGGAAGAATCTCCTTTCCGACAGAGGGAAGGAAAGCAAAAAGTCGACGAAGCTCCGACTGAAGAGGAGTTAGGATTTCAGGATCCCAAAAAGGTCCTGAAGGCCGTTTACACCTCCGTCGACGATGATTCTGACGTCTCTGATAACAAGCGTCGAAAGACCATGAACACCATTTTTGGTGGATCATGGGACATCACCTCCCGTCGCGTCATCAAGACTATGCGTCGGGATATGGCCGTTGTAGCTCCTACAGTCAGGCTGGAACCTCATCAGAAGTGGATGGACACAGCCATCACTTTTGATGCTTCGGACTGCCCTCGGAGCATGGTTGGAGCAGGATAGTTACCTTTGATGGTATCTCCTACCATCAACAACATCCAGCTCCACCACGTCATGGTAGACGGAGGTTCGAGGCTTAACCTCATAAGCTTCGAAGCTTTTACTAAGCTTCAACTCTGACCTTCGGATCTCCACCCCTATCGACCTTTCTCCGGAGTAGGTCCGGGGCCATTACCCCACTCGGAGCTATTACTCTCCCCGTTACCTTCGGGACACGGGAGAAGTACCGCACCGAGAAGTTGGTCTTCGACGTCGCTCGGATCAACTTACCCTTCAATGCCATCTTGGGTAGGCCTGCCCTGTACAAATTCATGGCAGCTGCCCATTATGGCTATCTGGTGTTGAAGATGCCAACGCCAGTAGGCGTTCTCCGGATCCGCGGAGATCGTACTGCCGGAGTAACTGCTCTGGAAGAACTCCATGCACTCACCACGGCGCAAGAGGAGGATTCCAGGCAGGAGCAAGCTCCAAAACCCCCGAGCATTCGTCAACGAGGCTCGACTTCTGCACCTCGTGTGCAGCCAAGCGGCGACACCGACATTCCCGTCAAAGTCATCCAAATTGGTTCCGATGCCGCTCAGACCACCCGTATATTGGGGGGATTGAACGACAAATAGGAACTCGCGCTCATCACTTTCCTCCGGGTTAACGTCGACGTGTTTGCTTGGCAACCGTCACAAATGCCTGGGATCCCAAGGGAAGTGATTGAGCACAATCTGAAGATCTACCCCGATGCCCGGTCTGTGCATCAGAAGCCTCGGAAGCAATCTGTAGAGCGACAGAACTTCATCCGACAAGAAGTGAAGAAGTTACTCGAAGCTGGATTCATCCGGGAAGTCTTCCATCCAAAATGGCTGGCAAATCCAGTCGTTGTGCCCAAGGCCGGCGGGAAGCTTCGGATGTGCATCGACTACACCACACTAAATAAGGCATGTTCAAAAGATCCATTCCCACTACCTAGAATAGATCAGATAGTGGATTCCACCTCCGGGTGTGAATTACTGTGTTTCCTAGACGCCTATTCCGGGTATCATCAAATCAGGATGTCTAGGGAAGATGAAGAGCATACCTCATTCATCACAGTAGATGGATTGTACTGTTATACAGCCATGCCCTTTGGTCTCAAGAATGCAGCTTCAACTTTTGTACGAGCTATGTACAAAACTTTTGAAGAACTCATTAGAGACATAGTGGAAGTGTACGTCGATGACATCATGGTCAAGGTCAGGGATAAGGAGTCACTCCTTGACACCTTGCAGGCTGTCTTCGACAAGCTGCGGGCCACCCGTACAAAGCTAAACCCAGACAAGTGTGTCTTTGGGGTTAGCTTCGGAAAACTTCTTGGTTTCCTGGTAAGTCACCGGGGCATAGAAGCTAACCCGGCGAAGATTAAGGCCATTGAAGACATGCGGCCACCAACCCGCATCAAACACGTCCAAAAGTTGACTAGATGTCTAGCAGCCCTCAGTCGGTTCATTTCAAGACTGGCGGAACGGGCACTCCCCTTCTTCAAGTTATTGAGGAAGTCCGAACCATTTCAATGGTCCGAAGAAGCAGAGAAGGCATTCCAGGAGCTGAAACAGTTCCTCACCACCCTACCAATTCTGGTAGCTCCGAACCCTGGTGAGCCTTTGTTGCTTTACATTTCAGCAACTGACGAAGTCGTCAGTATGGTTCTGGTTGCAGAGAGACCAGAGCTACCTCATACTCAGGAATCCAGACCCCTTCAGGAGGGTCCGGAGGTACCTGGAAGCGAGTCTGGGTCCCAGCTCCCAGACTCGAATCCACAAGAAGTTACTTCAGGAGACCCAGACCCCTCCGGGAGGGTCCAGGTCGCTTCTGAAGAAGCCCCGGGTTCCTCCAGCTAGGACCCGGAGGTCCTCGAAAAAAATCCGGATTCCTCCGAGAGGATCTGGGTCAGTGAAGAGGAAGATCCGTACCCCTCCGGGAGGGTCCAGACCATTCAGCACCCAGTGTACTTCATTAGCGAAGTACTACATGATGCCAAGACTCAATACCTAGAGGTGCATAAGCTGCTCTATGCAGTTCTTATTGCCTCTAGGAAGCTTCTCCATTACTTCCAAGCTCACAAAGTCTCAGTGGTGACCTCTTACCCACTTCGAGCAATTTTGCATAATCCCAATTCAACTGGGAATATTGCAAAGTGGGCAGCGGAATTGGCTGAATTTGATATTGAATTTACTTCAAGCTAAGCAGTCAAGAGTCAAGCATCGGCAGATTTTGTGGCAGAATGGACTCCCTCTCCATCAAACCCTGGGGTCCCCAGTGAGCAGAAGACGGAGCATCAAGCTCCAGCCTTCACCGAGCCTCACTGGACCCTCTACTTCGACGGCTCCATGAAGAAGCAGGGGGCCGGAGCTGGAATCCTTCTCCTTGCACCGACCGGGGAGAAGGTGAAATACATGGTACACCTTGACTTCAAGGCGACCAACAACATGGCAGAGTACGAAGCACTCATCTACGGACTAAAGATGGCACTGTCATATGGTGTCAAGCAACTGCTGGTCAAGGGAGATTCGCAGCTCATCATTAAGTAGGTGAAGGGTGAATGTTCCTGCAATAATCTCCAGTTAGCTGCTTACCTCCTTGAAGTCCAGAGGCTTCAGAAGGACTTCGAAGTCCTAGATCTCCGCCATGTCCAGCGTGCCCATGACGCTAAAGCTGACGAACTCTCGATGAAAGCGTCAACCGGAGCTCCGGCTCCAGACGGAATTTTTGTCTGGAGGTTGTCAAATCCAACCGCTCAGCCTGCCGAACTGAGCGAAGGGGGCGAGATCAGCATCCCGAAGCTGACAGTCCTGATGGCCCTGTTACCATGGCAGCCATCAAGGGTCGTAGGTGCTGCCGGAAGCTCCAAGCAACCCAGCACGCAAAACTCAAATGCTCAAGTTAGTTCCGATGCATGGATCTCGGAGATTCGGAACTACTTGAAAGACAACATCCTTCCTGACGATGATGTATCCGCTGATCGGGTAGTCAGATTGGCTAAAAGATACACATTGGTAGAAGGGGATCTCTACTAGCGCGGTGCCAATGGCATCCTAATGCAGTGCATCACAAGGGAAGAAGGTTGTGAGCTCCTCGCAGAAATCCATGGAGGCGAGTGTGGGAACCACGCGTCTTCCCGCACGCTGGTCGGTAAAGCCTTTCGGCATGGCTTCTACTGGCCTACAGCACTCCAGGATGCAACTGAGCTGGTGAAGAAATGTGAAGCATGTCAATTTCATGCAAAGCAAATTCACACACCGGCTCAGCCCCTACAAATGATACCTCCTACATGGCCTTTTGCTATGTGGGGGATGGACATCTTGGGACCTTTCCCAAGAGCCGTCGGAGGTTACAAGTTCCTGTACGTCGACATTGATAAGTTCACCAAGTGGCCGGAAGCAACTCCAGTTGTGACAATCAACAAGCAATCTGCTATCAACTTTTTGCAGTCCATTGTATGCAGATATGGAGTCCCAAAGAGAATCATCACTGATAATGGGACCCAATTCACAAGCTCTGCATTTCAAGTATATTGCGAAGACCTCGGCATTCAAGTTTGCTACGCCTCTGTAGCTCACCCAGCCAGCAATGGCCAAGCCGAGAGAGCAAATGTTGAAATCCTTAAAGGACTCAAAACGCGCACCTATGAGCGCTTGAAAAAACATGGAGCCAACTGGATCGAAGAGCTTCCACCCACCTTATGGGCCAACAGGACATCTCCAAACCGGTCAACCGGAGAGACACCCTTTTTTCTGGTGTACGGAGCTGAAGCAATCCTTCCTCCGGAAATCACCTTGGGTTCACTCTGGGTCCGGACCTTCGACGAAGCCGCGCAGGACCAGCTCCGGCGTGAATACCTAGACCTCCTTGAGGAGGGAAGGTGCCAAGCAGCTGTTCGGAATGCCCGATACCGCCAAGCCCTTCGGCGCTATCATCAATGGCATGTACACAGCCGACAGCTCGAGGAAGGCGACCTGGTGCTACGGAGAATACAATCCAGAGAAGGGTTAAACAAACTCTCCCCCAGCTGGGAGGGACCCTTCCGAGTGATTAAAGTATCCCGTCCCGAGAGCGTTCGCTTGGCTCCCGAGGATGGGACACCTCTCCCAAATCCTTGGAACATCGAGCACCTCCGTAAGTTCTACACTTAATACCACGGAGGTGAGTCTTGAGTAACTTGAGATGTATGTTATAGAGTCATTGTACAGAGTCGGGTAGTTCCTCCAGGAGAGCAGCCGGACCTTTCTCGAAAGGTCCGCAAAGTTCATGCAACATTTGTCATAGTGTCCGGACTAAAAGTGTGGCTAACTACCCTGGGTCAAACAAGAAATGCAACACGCTTAGCCTGGTTTCGTACCCTAAGAGTGTACTTGTTTCCCCTGTACCCCGGACCTATAATGAAAGACATTTTCATGTGAAACAGACTCCACGTGCATTTATTTTGTACAGGCTCAACATTTTTTATTTTTCTCTTTCTTGTCTATAACAAAGACGTGCAATTCTTAAGAAATTTTAGTTCGATCGGTTTATATACAATACGAGTTGTATTGTCAATTCTTTTGGATTCAAATATTGTTCCTGGCCAACTCGCCTGAAAGCCGCCAAGCCAATCTAGGGCTGGAGTGCGCTATCGACTTAGCCTAGTCAAGCACCCTAAGTACGCCACTCTACCTACACCCCGACAGGCCGAAGTAAGGCGAGTCCAAATACAATTGAATCTAGAAGAAAAGGCAACGCATTCGATTGTGTCTAAAATCGCGTTTGACCTAAAATTTTCTTGAGAATCGTAAGCCACGATGAAGTTATAGGCGAGAAACGGATTTTACTATTTTTCTTGACTTCAGTGTGCAGGAAAAATAAAATACACGTTGATGGAGAAAAGTCGGAGCTAAGAAAGCTCCGACTCCCCTAGGTGGCTTGTAATCGATGTTACGCATTGAAAACGAGCATCACCGGAGTAATCAAGCTCCGGTAAAGCTAGGGGGGTCAGCCGTCGACGCTGAATAAAAGATGGTGAGAAGACCCCACAAACGGAGTCTGCTGCCAGCAAACTAAGTGTTGGCAAAGGTCACTGCCGGAGCTACTAAGCTTCAACACCCCGGAGGACTAACTATCGATGCTCTACGCGTTGATAGAGACTATTTCCGGAGCTACTAAGATCTGGCGATAGACAATGCTGGAGCTTCTAAGCTCCAACAACCTCAGGGGGCCTTCAGTATCGAAGACTTCGAACCTAAATTCTACAAGTTCGGAGCAAATGAGTCTTCAACAAAACGCAATGACCTCTTGGTACATGTTCACAATCAAATTGTGTACATATACCAGGGGGCCAAGTGAAGACAAAAGTGTTGAAGACAAAAAGTGAAATTCGCAAAAATTTGGGGATTTCATTCATTTGGAGACAAGGAATTACATCTGGAGACAAGGGATTACAAAATTGAGGAAGAAGAAGAGAAAATACAAGTGAGAACTACAGAGATGGTCCTAGACCCTATGGAAGAATTGGGCAACCTTCTGGGCAACCTCTGATATGTTGGCTCGGGCAGCTTCGCCTTCTCCTTCAACCGGACCTTCAAGCACTGGGTCCAGAGGAAATTGGGAGTTCCGGCTGGTGTAGCACGTCAGCACATATTATGCGATGTTCTTCGCACGAGATTGCCCCTCAACCTCCAATTGGTCCGCGATGACATCGCCCACCTTGGAGAGCTTGCTACCTGCCGATCTCAACGCCTGCAGCGCTAGGTCTAGCTCCGGCTCTGAATCATCCGGGCGCACAGGGCTAAAACCCATCGGTGTCAGTGTGTCGTTGGCCTTGCCCAGGAACTCCCAAATCTGTAGGGAGTCTGCAGTCCTCAAGCCCTTCATTTCTTCTAGGGATCTTCTGGCCGCCATCAGTTCGGAATTCTCACGGGCGAGGCGCTCAACTTCTTTGGCGTTTTGCTGAATCTTCTGAGCAACCCGCTTTTCGAGTTTTCCGAGCTCCTCCTCTCGGAGGTGGATCTTGTTCCGGCGGTCGACCAGGTCCTTCTCTCTACCCCTCACTTTCTTCTCCCTGGCAGTAAGGGCACACTCTTGTTCGTAGAGTTCCTGCCCTCGCACCCAGGCCTTCTCCTCTTCCTCTTGGCAGCGCTCTTCTAATTTCTTGGCGCGCTCCTCGAGACCCTTGTCAGCCAGAGCCACCTTCTCGGCGAGCTCCTCCTCCCTCCTCAGGACGTCATCCCGCAGCTCTAGGAGTTTCTGCTCTTCATCCTCGAGCCGTTTCTCCCTCTCCTCAAGTGCCTCCCGACGCTTGATGAGTGCAGTGTTAATGGCCTCAAGCCTTTCGTGGCATTCATCGGCCGCACTATTGGCTGTTTTGGCCTAATCGTAGATCTCCCGGGATTGAGCATCAAGGGCGCGGGTCAAACTCTCCCTGTCATCCAGTAACTTGCCCCAGTACTCCAGGCGGATCTTCTCCCACTTGATCCACTCTTTGTCATCCGCTAGCCTCGACTGTGCCAGCTTGGTCTCGAAGTAGAGCCGGTTACGCCACTGCCTAAGGGTTTGGCGCTCCTCTTCAAGAGCCTTGCTGTCGTAGAAGAAGGCCAGTTGGACTTGACGCAGACTAGAACATGCGTTGTCAATAGACAGTGACAACGGGATAGGTTCCGGACCTGCTGGGGTCTCCTCCGCTGGTTCCAGCGGGTTTTCAGATACAAAAATTGGGTCCCACTCCACAAGAGTGGTCCCCTGAGTCTCCATGGCACTAGGGCCGTCCTCCGGGATGGCCTCAGTCGCCATCGAGGAAGGCCCCGCCGCCAGGTCTTCATTCACCCCCTCAGGCAGGGGGCCAGCGACTTCGCTTGGGCACTCCGGCTCGGCCGTGAGTACTTCCGACGTCATCACTTCCGGAGTAGGGGCCGCTTCTGGCTCCGGCCTTGGCACCTCCTCCGATGGGGGCTCAAGCTCCGTTACCTCTTCAACAACCGGCTCGGGAGCCGGAAGATCTTCAACCTCGACCGGCCCTGCGGCCGGAGCTTCAACAATGACCGGCTCTGCGGCCGATGCTTCGGAGGTAGCCGGCCCAACTGCCGGAACTTCCTCAGCTTCCGGCGCGCACGTCGGGGCTTCAATCACCTTCGGCTCAATCATCGGGGCTTCGACAATTTCCGGCTCAGAGGCCAGAATTACTGCTTCCTCCGGCTCAATAGCCGGAACTTCCGTCATTTCAGCACCAGGACCCGGAGCTTCAACCTCTGGGACAGGTGCCGCTGGCGCGTCTTCTCTCCCGTGGTCCGGTGCTACCACGGGAGCTTCTGGGGATGAGTCGAGGTCCATGACCACGACAGCCGGCGCCGGAGCTGTCGCAGCTTCAGCCACCACTTGGGGCGGCACTGGGACAGGAGCAGAAGCTTCCGCCCTCACAGCTTCAGTTGCTGTGGCTGAGGGTGGAGCCTCACTCCTCTTCTTGGGAACGCTGCAAATGATGGACAAAGAAACTTAAAAAAACAATCACTACAGCAAAACAATTGTCCAAGGTAAAGATTAAAAATTACCTTGGGAGGCTTCCGCACCAGCTTGCGCGGAATCTTTTTCCCGGACGTTCCGGGCTGGTCATAGCCGGCGTGGAAGCTCCGGAAGGCCTCCTGGAACTCGTTGCAGCCACGGGTGTTTCCCGGGTCGAGGCCCCCCTCGATCGGGAAGAACCCCCGGACCTAGAGGCCTCCACCGGCCCAGATGTTGGAGTCGCGTGCCCGGAGCTAACACCCCGGGAGGACCCCACTGCGGGAACAGTCTCTCCCCGGGAGGACCTCACTACGGGAACAGTCACCGCAGTTGTGGAAGACCTTCCCCTCCGGGGAGAAGGAGCCAATGCAGAAGTAGCGGGCCTGACGGACCTTCCGTTGGCATACTGCAGCTTCCTCTTCCGGCTCACGGGTTCATCCGCCAGCTCCTTGCCCTTGCCAACGACCTCTTCCCTCGGTTTCGGAGCTGGGTCGGAGCCACCTTCGAAAACTCCAGGGATTGCCACCCTGGTAGTTGATCTTCTCTCGACGACACCAAGGTCATCAAGCATGGGCATCTTCCGCCGGAGCTCCCTGCTGAACTCAACTTCCACGTTCAGAGGAAGAAAAGTCGATGGCGGAGTCAAGTCGTCACCCTCGACGTCGATGCTGTGCTAAAACTTCTTTAGGTGGAACTCCAAGGTTTTCCCCACCATGTTGGACTTCAACCCGGTCTCGACCCGGTCGTCGTCCATCACGTTGTTGAGGGCCCAAGCGAGTTTCTACCTCTTCTTCAGCGGTGCCCACCTGTTGACCAGGAAATTACAAAACACCGCTTGAGGGGTTAATCCCCCCTCCACGCACCAGCGAATCCTGGTCAGAACAGGGTCGAAGGCGTCCGCCAGCACCGGAGCTTCACTCCAGATCGTCGTGTCAATGTTGGGAAGGCCTTCGGGCAGCTCCAGCCTCTCGTGCTCCTCCACCCGGATGACTATCCAGTCCTTCTTCCAGTCATCCCACTTCCCAGAGGGGAACGACCGGAGGTACTTGAATGGGCACTTCTTGCGCTTCACGAAGTAGTAGAAGCCAAGGTACTCATTGCTCCTACCGGTGGTGTGGACGGTGAAGAAGGTCTGGAAGAGTTCGATGCAGGGGGATGCCCACCCACATCTCACAGAAGTGGATGAAGATAGACACGAGGAGAATGGAGTGAGGGCCAAGGTGGTATAGCTGCAGACCATAAAAGTCCAGCAGCATCAAGAAAAAGGTGGGATCAACCCCACCATGGCATACGAGGAGAAGTACACCATTTCGCCGGAGTGCTCCTTCTCGAACGGGAGCTCTCCACCGGCGCGGACCGAGCGGTTGAAGAAGTCCGAGGACCACCCCATGAGGGCCCGGACCTTCTTCAGGTCGCCGTCGGTCTTCAAGCGACTCTCGCGGAGACCCAACTCCATCGCGGCACGGCTAGGCAAGAGAAGAAAAGCGAAGCACAAGTTGGGAGTTTGAGCGCAAGATCAGATGGGAGGCGTGAAGAACTCCCGACGGTGCATGCTTTCCTTCTTAAGTAAGCCCTCGCAATGCTTGGATGGAAACCGCAAGGAAGTCGAAGATACCATTCAAAAATTCCACCCAGCCGATGACAAGGGGGCCCGGGACCACCCCGACGATCAAGTTGAGGTTCTTACCCAGGCGAACGGTTGTCATCAAGAGGCGGGAAACCCGAAGGCGGCGGCCTGACAAGGCGCGCGGAACCGATACGGTTTTCGTATCGGGAACCGGCGACCTTCAATTGCGTGAGATCCGCACGCCAAAGATCTCATCTACCGCACGCGGGACACGCCACGTGGTGAGGATTTAACTCCAAACCCTCGCCAACGGCACCTCTGAATACCTTTGAAGACTCAGTTCAAAAGTCGTGAGGATGGACCCACCTCCGGCGGAATGACTTCACCCCAGTGGTCTTCTCCGGAGGTAGGTCCAGGGGGCCACTGTCGGTACCCTAGAAACCGTACACCCCTTGAGGTTACAAAGATATCAAGGAAAAGTCACCCACTTGATTTGAAGACCTTCGAAGGCCCACATGTCAGATGTAACTGGACCCGCTTCTCCAACATGGTTAATCCCAGGGTCGCCACGTGTACTATCAAACCGGAGCTACCGCCCACAAGGGGGAAGCTCTGGGCCATGTACCAAAAAGGCACCTCCGGACTTAACCGCAGACCGAGAGAAGCTCCGGACCTGACACATGTCAGGTAGCTCCGGAGCTTCCTGTTTCCCACAGTATGCTCCAGAGCTGCCACGTGTCCACCCGTCGGAGCTTCAGCCTCTGACCTCCCGAAGACTTCATAACGGCTCCGGATCTTCAAAGGGGAATCAAGAACTTCAAGACCCGATTAAGTGTCATTAATACCATATTAATGACACACGGTCGGATGACCTTAATTACCAGTAACGGTGCTGTCAAAGCCCATTACCCGGTCATTAAGGGCAATTAAACTTGTTGAATGAATATCAATACTAGTAACCGCCAGGGCCACATGTCGGGCCAGGCTAACTTGTAACGGCCTGCCCTTGTACTATAAAAGGACAGGCCGATGACGGACTCTGCACGTCCAGTGACGCTACACACACGACATAGACACTCGTCACAAGCTCATTCAGCTAATACAACACCAACACACCCGTGGAGTAGGTTATTACGCTCAGGCGGCCCGAACCACGTAAACTCCTGTGTCTCCTGCGTCATTTACTATTCACCTTCTCGAATCTCCGTGCGCCCACGCCGAACATCAAACTCCTCTAACACTTTAGTAGTGTCGGGAGATCTGACGGTTCCAAACCACCGACAGAGGGTATTTCGGACTAGTCCGTGCAAATATCAGACTTGTCCGATTTGGACCAGAGAGAATATCGGACTAGTCCAGTTGTGATCGGACTTGTCCGATTTTGTGTGACTTGTGAAGTGTTTTGAGAACTAGTCTGCACTGGGGAGGACTAGTTTGATTCTAGTCAGAGAGATATCGGACTAGTCCGATGAATATCGGACTTGTCCGATTTTGTGCAGAGAGGATATCAGACTAGTCTGGTGTTAGTCGGACTAGTCCGTACCTGTGTAACTTTGTGCAATGTGTGTGTTTAATTGTGATTGAGCTCTTGGGATGTGTTTTCTTAACACACTCCATACATAATGATCTACTATTCTTCTTTCTTGAGCTCATTTCCACTTGGTTCCTCATCCTTCCTTCTTTTTGGTACTTTGCTCATTTTTCTATTAAAATCCTGCACTCATCTCAACAAAGAGGTTAGGTCCCAATTGCTTGTCATAAATCATCTGAACCCACAAGGGAGTCCTAGATGCACTTTCAGTAACCCAAAAGATGGAATTTAGCACCTTTGGGTACCACAGGCCTACACTTGGGGTATGCTTGAGATACCGAAGTATCCTAAAGACCGCCTTCCGATGCGATTCTTTAGGTGCCGCTTGAAAGCGAGCACACAAGCATACACTAAACATCATATCGGGCCTAGATGCGGTAAGATAAAGCAATGAACCAATCATGGAACGGTAATTAGATTGGTCAACGGGTTTACCGTCCTTATCCGCGTCAAGATGACAATTTGATGCCATTGGAGTACTTCTTGAGCTACAATCTCCCATCTCAAATTTCTTCAAGAGGTCCTTGGTATATTTTTCTTGATGGATGAAGGTCCCCTCTCAAAGTTGCTTGATTTGAAATCCAAGGAAGAAGTTAAGCTCTCCAATCATCGACATCTCGAATTCCCTAGACGTAATTTTTCCAAACTCATGGCTAAGAACTTCGTTAGTTGAACCAAAAATAATATCATCGACATAAATTTGAAAAACAAATAGTTCTCCATCGATGTCTTTGGTGAAGAGTGTAGTGTCCACCCTCCCGATCTTGAATCCTTGCATGATCAAGAAATCCCGTAGTCATTCATACCACGCTCTAGGTGCTTGCTTGAGCCCGTAGAGCGCCTTGTGCAACCTATACACATGATTAGGATTCCTCGGATCTTCGAACCCGGGAGGTTGTTCAACATAGACAAGCTCGTTAATGTAACCATTAAGAAAGGCACTTTTCACATCCATTTGATAAAGCTTTATATTATGATGTGATGCAAAAGCAAGAAGTATATGGATGGCTTCTAGTCGAGCGATCGGAGCAAATGTTTCTCCAAAGTCTAGTCCTTCAACTTGCGAGAAACCCTTGGCCACAAGTCTTGACTTGTTGCGGATCACAACACCATTCTCGTCTTGTTTGTTGCAGTACACCCACTTTGTCCCGATGACATTCTTGTCCTTGGGTCGCTCCTCCAACACCCAAACTTCATTGCGGATGAAGTTGTTGAGTTCTTCTTGCATGGACATTACCCAATTTGGATCTTGGAGTGCTTCCTCAATGTGAGTGGGTTCTACACATGAAACAAATGAGTAGTGCTCATAAAACGTAGCGAAATGGTGAGAACGTGTACTTACTTCCCTTTACGGACTACAATAATTTGATCAATCAGATGCGCCTTGGAGATGAGTCCATGCCTCATAAGTTGTTGTGAAGCACTTAGAGGAGGTGATGCGTGTTGCTCTTCTTGTGGTTGGACTTGATCATGGACTTGTTCTTCTTCTTGATGTTGTGTGGCTTGTGAATCTTGTGTCGGCAATGGATCATCTGTTACTTCTTTGTCAACTTGAGGTGTCATAGATGTGTTGATGTTGGAACTTGAAGCTCCCCCTTGATCATGGCTCTCCTCAACTTTAGGCTTGATGTCTCCAATGGTCATGTTCTTCATATCTTCTCGTAGAGGCTCATCATCTATTTCATCATGACCAAAACTCTCCTCTTGGGAGCCATTAGTTTCATCAAACTCAACATCACAACTTTCCTCAACTAAACTGGAGGTTTGGTTGAATACTCGATATGCTTTTGAGTTTGATGCATAACCAAGAAAGATACCAACATCACATCTTCTTTCAAACTTACCGAGCCTTTTCTTGCGGTAGATATAGCACTTGCACCCGAAGACTCGGAAATAGGAGATGTTGGGCTTTCTCCCAATAAGGAGTTCGTACGAGGTCTTTTGAAGTAGTCGATGTAGATAGACCCGATTTGCGGCATGGCACACCGTGTTGATTGCTTCAGCCCAAAACTTCTCGGACGTGCCATAGTCATCAAGCATTGCTCGTGCAAGAGTGGTGAGAGTCTTGTTCTTCCTTTCAATGACACCATTTTGTTGAGGAGTGTATGTGGCTGAAAATTCATGTTTCATGCCTTCACGATCACACCACTCCCCAATGTTGTAGTTCTTGAATTCGGTGTCGTTGTCACTTCGGACCTTGATGATGGAAAGTTGAAATTCCCTTTGAGTACGTTTAGAGAAGGTCTTGAACACTTCCGGAGTTTCACTCTTGTCACCTATAAACAACATCCAAGCATACCGAGAGTAGTCATCAACTATAACAAGACAATAGAGATTACCACCAAGACTTTGATATGTGGACGGTCCGAAGAGGTCCATGTGGAGCAACTCAAGTGGCTTGGAGGTTGACACCATTGTCTTCATCGGGTGGTGTGAAGCAACTTGTTTCTCGGCTTGACAAGCGCTACAGAGCTTGTTCTTCTCAAATGTGACATCCTTCATGCCAGTCACCATCTCGAGCTTGAATGACTTCTTGAGCTTGCTCATTCCAATGTGAGCGATGCGTCGATTCCATGGCCAACCCAAACTCGTCTTGGTGAAAAGACAAGTGGTGAAGCTAGCATCCTTGGCGGAGAAGTATACTAAGTAGAGGTGTCCATGTCGAAACCCTTTGAAGATTAGTTCTTTGCTTGTTTCACTAGTCACAACAACATCATTCTTGCCAAAGGTGCACGTTAGTCCAAGATCACATAATTGTGCAATAGAAAGCAAATTGAAACTAAGTGACTTAACATACAACACATTGGAAATAGATAAATCATGTGAAATTTCAATCTTACCCAACCCAATTACCTTCCCCTTAGAGTTGTCACCAATGGTGACTTGTTCATGATTGTCGGGGTTCTCTATGGAGGTGAACATACCATCGTTGTCGGTCATGTGTTGAGTGCACCCGCTATCGAGTACCCAATGTTTTCCTCCGGCTTTGTAGTTCACCTACACACATGAATTCAGTTTTTGATTTTAGGCACCCAAGCTAACTTAGGTCCTTGTATGTGTGATACAAGTGTTTTTGGGACCCAAAGTTGCTTGGGAAGCTTCCCCTTCATGCCCTTCATGTCCTTGCCAATGAACCTTGCCTTCACCTTGCCATCTACTTTACTCAAGAGATAATAGTGATCATCAAAGGTGGACTTGTAGTTAGTAGGCAATTTTGGTGAAGGCCGATTAGGAAGAGGACACTCCCTTGTATGGTGATCGGTGACCTCGCAATGTTGGCAATAAGAACCAACTTCCTTATGAAGCTTGTTTTAAGCTCTGGTGAGGGCACATTTCCTTTGTTAGGCACCAGGAATGATCCAAGTCCTCTCTTGTTGAAGGCCTTTGCTTGTTGGAAGAGGATTTCTTTGTGCTTGACTTCTCCCTTAGATAGTCTTGCCACACTAGTGCGAAGACTTTCAATTTCATCCATCAAATCCTTCTCCCTAGCATTCTCTTTCAAAGGCAAAGACTTATGCAAGACATTAGTGGCATGTGAAACAATGGATACCTTATCCTTAAGGGTTTCTTTCTTTATAGTTTTTAATTCTTGATCAATGACTTCATAGGCAAGATGTTAAGTACTTGATGCTCTTGGATTAACTCATTGTGCTTTCCCAAGAGTGCTTTGTGTGCTAAGTCAAGCTCATGATGATCTAGCTTGATTTGAGCTTTATCCTCCTTAACTTGCTTGACATGAGATTTGAGCATGTCATGCTCCTTAAGTATGCTTTCGTACTTGTCAAGAAAATCGAGGTTAGCACTCTCAAGCTTAGCACGAGCTTCTTCAAGAGCCTTGACCTTACTCTTTTCCCTTTATGATAGTGTGGTATTCATTAATCGTTGAAGCTAAGTCATCGAGGGGAAGCTCATCATCGCTAGAGTCATCACATACCTTGGTGTTACCTTTTGCCATGAGGCACATGGGAGGTGGACGAAGAGATGAATCATCATTGTTGGCAATGGCAAGGCCGGCCAAGCTCTCTTCTTCAGCTTCACTCTCTTCATCACTAGATTCTTCATTGGTGATCCATTCATTTGCCTCACACATGAACACCTTTTGTGGACCTTTTCTCTTCTTTGGAAAGGGTTTTGCTTTTTTGCCTTTGTCATACTTCTTCTTCCCAAAGAATCTTGGCTTGGGCTTGACCTCTTCTTCATCATCCTCACTATCCTCAAGCTTGCGATGCTTGCCCTTGTGGTTCTCTCTTCTTTTGTCCGGTTTTGGACAATCATAGGAGATGTGGCCTTGATCACCATAGTTATAGCAGGTATTGTTGTCATCTTTCCTTGGTAGAAATGCTTTCTTTTTGGGATCAAGGTTGTATCCCTTCTTGGCAATTTTGGAGTTCAAGCGAGAGAATTTTCTCATCATCAATGCAAGCTCATCATCGTCATCTTCACTTGATGCTTGCTCTTCTTCACTTGAGCTAGGCTTGATCACTTTCTTTTTCTTGAGATTTGTTCTCTTGGTGGAAGCCTTTAGAGCAATTGTCTTTGAATATGATTCCTCCATCATCCCAAGCACACTCATCTCATGAGCGCGAATCTCTCTAATAAGTTCAGAAACTTCAATGTGATCAAGAGATTCATTTTGAAGCATGGAGTTGATGATGTTGTACTTTGGCTTAGGAAGGAGCATAAGAAGCTTGCGGTTGATGAGTCCCTTGCCAAGAGGAGCAATATCAAGAGCATTAATTTCCTCAATAAGAACATTCAAGCGAGAAAACATTTCATTGACATTCTCATGAGGTAGCATTTTGAACTCATCATATTTGGCCTTAAGCATGTGATACTTTAGTTCTTTAACGCGAGAAGAACCCTCATGAATTTCAATCAAGCAAGCCCAAATTTCACAAGCTTTTTCTTTGCTAGCAATCCTAGCAAACACATCTTGACTAATGCATTCGTAAATAACATTTCTAGTCTTGGCATCCCACTTGATTTGATCACCTATGTAGTTCTGCTCACCAAACCCGGCATGGGTCGCTTCCCATACCTCGGGAGCAATAGCCTCTAGATAAGCACGCATACGTGCTTTCCAATAAGCAAAGTTCTTGCCCTCGAAGATGCGAACCGAACCCCCAATCTTGGCCATTTTGGCTCTCTAGCGGTGAAGCTAGAACGATCCAATGAGCAACCTTGCTCTGATACCAATTGTAAGGATCGAATGCCCAAGAGGGGGGTGAATTGGGCTTCTTTTTAAAAACTAAAGCAATAAAAACTCAACTACTAAAAGCCCAATTCCCTATGCAAACAACTTATGCATTCAAGTGAATAGTAAGTTTGCGGTATATGAAATGCATAAGTATAACGGGAAAGGAAGAGTATGCAAACTCCCGAGAAGACACGAAGACACGGTGATTTATCCCGTGGTTCGGCAAGATCATCAAGACCTTCCTACGTCTACGTTGTGGCACCCGCCAAGGGTGTAGACACTCCCAAGTCACCAAGACCAGGGATCTCACTAAAAATCTCCGTTCACCATCTCCGGCAAGATGGAGATCAAGCCTTGTACAAGTTCGATCTTCCGGGCTTCCACAACCGACTTGGCAAGCTCCGGAAGGATCTCCCCGATCACTGACTGATACACGGTGAATGCAATCACCAAGAGACACTCACTTACAGCTCTCACTAGACTAGAGACTCCAATCACCAAGAATGGAAGCACACAAGTATCATCTCTAGTAAGTTCTAGCCTATCTCTTGGTGTACAAGTGGTGTAAATGATGTGGAAGTGGTTGTTCAACGTCTTGAATACTTGATAATGTGTAGAGTAGCTCAGGGCATCAAGACTTATCTAAATCACTGGTTGAAGGGGTTTGAAGGGGTATAAATAGCCAGCTTCCACGAGATAGCCGTTGGAAAAGTAGGTTGACATCATTGTTCTGCAAACACCGGATGATCCGATGTTCTCCCTTCAACTGTCATCGGTCAAATACAAATTAGCTGAGGTCATTATATCAAATATGACCGTTGATCGACCGATGTTGTATACACCTATACATCGGATAATCCGGTGACACTTGGTCCAGGATGGTCTAGAAATAATGCTTACTGGAATGATCGACCGATGTGGCATCTTTGTACATCGGATGGTCCGGTGTTACTTGGTCCAGGGAAATTGCTTACTGGAATGATCGACCGATGTAACACATGCTTCAACATCGGATGATCCGGTGTATACCCAAGACTAAGGTTTTTTTTCTGCTGCAGAGCCAACTCGACCGATGTAGTTTTTTCTGGATACATCGGATGATCCGATGAGTTGATTTTGTCTGCTTCGAGTTGTTCTAAGTGATTCTTTTGGAATTTGTCCGAGTGACCTCTTAGACATTGATTTGAAATATTCTTCTGATGACGACTAAGTCTTGTGTGCTGTCAATTTTGATGGAATAATTTTGACATATATGTTTTTCTTTCAGTCTTCATGAAAATTGATTGACCTCGTAAAATAGTTTGTTGAGGGGTCTCCAATTGTATCCAATGAGCAGTAGATGATATAAATATAGAGTCCATTAAGTGTGATGAGTTATATGAGAGACCTTGCATCCACAAACTTATTAGTGATATCCAACGGTTGTCATTAATTATCGAAACTATACCTTATGGGGGGTCTAGATGCTTTCAGCGGTAGATGGGTGGAGCATCGGGCGCTCCTGGACCAACGCGGCAGACGAGCGCCAGAGACGATCGGACTTCGATCCAGCACAGAGACGAGTGCTGAGATGATAAAAAATCCAAATGAGCACGATCAGCGCGGTGATGATCCGCCTAGAAGAATAGGTAGAGCGCCGGGACGAGCGGAAGAAAAACTCCGGACAAGCGCGATCGGCGATGATGAGCAGCCGCCGGCGATGCGTAGGGTAAAAAGAAACCCTAGTAATCTGGTTCTAATACTATGTTATGAATAGGACTTGTATTACTCTCCCGGTTCTGTTTTATTTGTCGATCCGACACTGGAGTGCAGTTTATTTCTAGCTCTGGTTGTTGTTGGAAACGACAAATATAATAGATCGGAGGTGGTATTATAAAGGCTACATACCATAATAAATAGAGGTACAAAGGATTACAAATATGCGGAAAAGCCCTTATGTAAAAGATAAAATACAAATAACCCCTATATCTCTAACATATAAATCACTTGGTCTTACATACTCACTTGATTCTGAAATAAATAACATTTACAATATTTAATTTAGTCGTTTAAATTAGATTATATTTTCTGTCCTAAGTATTATTTATTTTAGAACAAAGGGAGTATATCACAAGACCTTTCAGTTCAATTACATTCATACAGGCAACGATCCGGTTGTGATATTCATTCGTTTCTGTCAACAGATTTACAATGATCTCCAGTTGTGGTATTCATTCGTTCTTGTAAACAAGAGCTTTGAATTCAATTCCATCCATGTAAATCAGTTGACAGATTTGAGGATGGAGGACGTTTACGCACCGCCTGCTGCCCGAACGGAAGAGTGCTCGGCACTCGTTCACTGTGGCAGGCATCATCCATGCTGTTGGCTCCCTTCATGATATGGTAGAACATCAGGCTGGACAAATTTAACCGACACCAAAAATTAAAATCCAAAAGACCGAAACTGAAACCGAATTAACCGAAATTCACCCAACCGTAACAAACTTCGGTTTCCAAACAGCAAAAACCTAATTATTTTTTCGATTTCGGCTTACAACCTCGGTTAACCAGATAAAACCGAATTAGACCCAATAAACTCAACACAGCCCAACCCAATTGACTTAACTCTAACTTCACATGCCAGCAGCCTTTCTGCACGTGTTCCCAAGTCTTCGTCCCCGAGCCAAAAGTTCCACGGAACCGTCAACATCGGACGCCCACCCAGAGTCATCTACGACGAACACTTCGGCTTAACCTGACCCTGACTCCTCGCGCCGCCGCGCGTACTCGGCCTTCACGTCACTGCTACGCTTCCTTGGCCGCCGCCGCGCTCCCCTGGCAGTGGTGCCGCCGCCCGTCCCCGGTCGTCACGCCGTCGCCACATCCCCAACCGTCACGTCGCCGAGCTCTTCCGTCAGTTGTGTCGCTGTGCATCCTAGACCGTCACCGCGCTCTCCCGACAGTTGCGACGCCGCACGTCCCGGGACGCCACCACCCATGCGCTTCGACTCGACCACCGCCGTCAGCATCCGCCCTCGACCACCGCCCTTGACACGTGCATGTTGTTCGGTTATTTCGGGTTAATCGGAAATCGAACCGTAATTCTCTGCTAACCGGAACCGGAAGGCCGGTTTTTCTTTTTCTGAGACATATTTCGGTTTTTATTTTTCGGAAACATGGAACCGGTTTCGGTTATAGCAATTGCCCATCATGAGTAGAACGGTCCGGAGACTCTTGCCGCGGAAGAAGACATTAGCTGCCCAATCCGCCGCCGGTCGTCGTCCACGTCTCTCGATCGCATCCCCGCCCGCGACCGGCAGCCTCACGTCCTGACCCCTGACCCGCCTCCCCCGTACACAAACACAAACGGCTTCTCTCTCAGGAAAAAAAAATATCCGTCCTGCTCCCACCGCGCCGCCGCGGAATGGTCGCCGCCTCCCTCCTCGAGGCCACCCGCCTCCTCTCCTCCCCCCTACTGCGCCAGCGCGCGCACCCTCTCCCGCCCCGCCGCGGCCTCCGCCCCCTCCCGCGCCTCCCCGTCTTCCGCGCCCACCACCGCCTCCCGCCGCTCATCACCGCCGCGAAGGAGGAGGAGGTACAACACGTGAAACCCAGCCACGCGCTCGACGCGCTCCGGCGGTCTATCATCGACTTATTCGCGGCGCTCAGGCGGCCCGCGCTCGTGCTCCTGCTGGCCGGCGCACTGCTCGCCGCGGCGGGGCCGCACGCGGCGCTGGCCGCGTCGGGGGGCCGCGTTGGCGGGTCCGCCTTCTCCTCGCGCTCCTCGCGGTCGGCGCCACCGCCGTCGTACGGTTACACCGCGCCAGCGCCAAGGGCCGGCGCGTACTCGGCCGCGCCCTTCTACTCGCCATCCCCTTTCTTCTCCGCCGGCCCCGCCGTAGGCATCGGATTCGGGGGCTCCGGGTTCCTCCTCACCCTAATTGGTTTCGCGGCATTCCTCTACCTAGGGGGGTTCCTCTCGGACTCGTCCGGCGGTGGCAGTGTGCTCACGGAGACGCAGAAGACCACCGTTCTCAAGCTACAGGTAAGATTTTCGGGTACCTGTTGCCTCGCTTGCCCGTTTCTTTTGTGATCCGCTACAAATACACAATTGAACGTGTTAGATTGGCTACTGATAAATGTAATCGACTTCCTGATATGGTAATACATTTCGTTAGGTTGGTTCAAGTCATTGCCTAAATGCTGTCCTAATTGACCATGGTTTCGTAACAGTATTGCATATCTTGCTAAAATTCACATCTGAGGATGTCTCATGTGAATTGCTAATTGGTCGCACTCACATGTATGTGCTGGTTATTTTTTCTATTAAGCTTTATAATTAAATAAATAGTAGTATTTCCATTCAAAATCATTATAGATGTTACACAATGTACCATGACATTCAATAAATTGTTTTGTTATTTGCTAAATTTCAGTTTTCTTGGTAATAGTAATATCATGTACAGTAGTTACAAAAATGTTCATTCACAGAGTATTTCATCACTGATGCAGCGAACACTGACACACAGTAAACCATTTATGACTTTGTAATCCATAAGCTTTGTTGGTAGGTTGGCTTGCTGGGTTTGGCCCGATCATTTCAGAAGGAGCTTGATCAAATAGCCGAGAAAGCAGATACATCTACCCCAGCTGGGTTGAGCTATGTGTTGACAGGTGAAACCAAATTATACATTCTGCTTCAGTTTACTGTTTCATTGTTACAATGTTGTATGGTAAAAGGTAGAATCCATGAAATATAGCTCTTCCGCACTCAAGAGAAAACGAAAGAGGACAAAGTTGGGTATGGCATACTGGGCTCGCCTAAAATCTGTAAGAGAGATAATCATATGATTAATGGGCTGTGTTTGGTGCAGTTCACATAGTACATACCCAATCTATCAATAGTGGCTCCATCTTTTATCTATGCCTACCAAATATTGGCAATGCCATAATTTTTTGTTAGTTATTATTTAGGCATTTGAAATAAATATTTTGGTTTGCTGAATATGATTTGCCACTGTGTTGGCCTTCTGTTCTGAGATTATTTATCTCCTTTCTTCTGGTTTGTGGCTATTGACTGAGGCTTCCTCTTTGTTTGATTTGAGTGACTGTTCTGAACACACTTTTTTTTTCATAGTCTGTAACTAGAACTAGGATTTTTCTGTGTCCCTCTTGCCTCTAACAGTTCTGCTTTATTACAGCATTAGTCTTTCCTGGCTAGGAAATGTTGATATAAGGGTCTGCACTCTAATTGATTACACTATGCATAATAATTTTTAAAATATATTGTGAAGAACTGTTCTGTCTAAGACTTCAGGCCATTTTCCTGTTGCTGTGAAATCATGCTAACGTTCGAATCAGCCTCTTTGCAAAATAAGCAAGGGGGAGGTTGCCTAGAAATCCCTTCTCCCGACACGATAATGTGTGGGAGCTTCCAACACTTAGTACAACCTTTTTTTGGTGAAATCATGCTAACATTTTAATTGTCGGTATTTCTATAGAGACAACATTGGCATTACTTCGGCATCCAGATTGTTGTATCTCAGCTTACTCTTCGGTACGAACATCTTGCTGTTTGTATTGTAATTGTCTGTTTCTTACACTGATTGCAGTCTAACTTCCTTCTAATTTGATTAATAAATTGATGTAACTCTGCTATTTATCCTGAAACGGAATTTTACACAGCTTTACATTACCTCCTAGCTAAGGCAAAATAAAGTTGTGAAATATGTGTTTCATTTCACCATTGATGAAATTTTCATAAACCTCTTTTTCATATAATGCAAGTAATAAACATCCCATACATAGCACCATATTACGTCTTCAGTAGCAAGGTTTTGCAGCTTTGGAATTGGGTAAGTGTAAGTTTCTTGTTTGGATATATTTTAAATCTGTCTTTGTTATTCTGCAGGTGGATGTGAAACGAAGCATGGATGATGGTGAGAAACGTTTCAATCAACTATCTGTTGAGGAGAGAGGCAAGTTCGATGAGGAGACACTTGTGAATGTGAACAGCATCAAGAGGAATAAAACAGGCAGTCGAGGTTCAAGTAGTTTTAGCAATGAGTACATAGTGGTATGTAACTGAGTGACACCGGGCTTCTCATGTAGCTTCTTATGCATTCTGCTGTTGGGTACCTTTATGATTAATATCTTTTTGCCAGATTTTATGATTGATAGCATGTAGCCATATACATTTAAATCTGGCTCATTTACTTTGCTGATACCATTCAGTATGCCTTTGTTGATTAAGAATTAGAAATCAAAAGGATCACTGCTCTGTAAGCTCCTATTCCTGTCCTATTTTTTTCATTAGTTTCTGATTTCTACTAATAGGCTTTAGTGATTAGCTGGTTTGCCAGTAATGTTTACCAAATGATATCTGACTCTTTTCTATTTCATATTTCTAGATAACCATATTGGTTGCTGCTGAGGGAGTTCACAAGCTACCTGTAATAAATAGCAGCAACGACTTGAAGACAGCTCTACAAAATCTCGCTGCCATACCGTCAAACAAAATACTGGTATCCCTTGCTTGCTTCTTCCTTTTCTTAATAGTCCATGGCATTTGAAATTTTTCTAGTCCTACAATCCTTATTCATGAGTGTTACATGTTGATTGCATAAGAGTAATATGAATATGCAGCAACCTCGTCGCTGACACCAAATCAACTGTTCCGTTCCAAACTTTGATCCTGCTTGGTCCAGGAACTGTTTTCTTGTACTATTGTAGGAGGCTGGCAGATCTCAAGTCAGCATATACAATTGCAGTAAATCAATAAAATGTGCATTGTTCAACACAAAACATTTGTCACTTGTGATGAAACCAACAAGAGACACAAATTTGCGAAAGAAACTGAAGTTGTTATCTGAGCTTTAGGTTGGTACAATTCTTATATCTGACACATTGTTAACCTTCTTTATAGGCAGTAGAGGCCCTATGGACTCCACAAAATGAGAACGACACATTGACAGAACGAGAACTACTTGAAGATTACCCTCTTTTGAGGCCTCTATAAGGGCTAAGGAAGCAAAAAAAGATGTTGTATTTTGCTATACGAAGGACAACTTGTAGATTCAGTTTGGTGGTTTTCATACTACTTATAGCACAGATTATGTATTTGTAAAGTATTGTTTGTAATCGACGTCACTGTGCTCAAAAATTGGCCTGCGTTGCAGAACCTGTAGCGCGGTGCAATTGCGTGTTAGGTAGTGTCCATTCTGTGTCCTGTCACATGTTTGTAAAGAGTGGTGCAATGCTTAGCATTTTAAGGCTACATTTTTGTGCATGGCCATTCTGTCATGTGCTGCAAGACCAGTTCACCGTAGATGAACGGGAAAAAAACCTTTGACTAAATCTTGCAAGTCAGTTCAAGGTCGGTCCACTGTCTCCATGATTGCAATACAATTTGTGGTCGTTCAACAGTTCAAGGTTGGCCTTTCTAGTAGTTTTCTGCCACTTGTAATGCTGACCTATCTTCCTAACCTGAATTTATATAGAAAAGAAACAAACGCCCATTAAGATACCAGTACCGTTGCTAGCCTCATCTAACACGTCAAGTTTGCAGGGTATATTTTGCTAAATGGGTCTCTAACGACTCAGGTGGACGACGAGTTTGAATGGAAACATTATTTGTCTGCTGAAGTAGGAAGTGGCAGCTCACCAATATCTACCAACTCATTTTTTTTTTTGACGCAATCTACCAACTCATTCAGCTTCCATGATAAACCACTCCTATAAAAACCGCACCCAAATGAGCGCAAATAGAACACAGAAGCTTGCAACAGATCGACAAAGTAACCAGCAACATCCAGTTCAACTTCCAAGAACTTGTCTGCAACGGGCCCTGGCATCAGACCGCAGCAAACGGAAGCAAGAAAATGGCAGCGAGAGCAAGAGCCTGTCTCCTGGCCGCGGCCGCCGCCTCGCTGCTGGTCACATGGGCCTCCGCGCAGTCCGGCTCCGGCGATAGCGGCTGCACGGCGGCGCTGGTGAGCCTGTCCCCGTGCATGGACTACATAAGCGGGAACGGCACGGCGGCGCCGAGCAGCTCGTGCTGCTCGCAGCTCCGGACCGTGGTGCAGTCCAAGCCGCAGTGCCTCTGCGCCGCGCTCGGCAGCGACGCGTCCTCCTCCCTCGGGGGCGTCACCATCGACAGGGAGCGCGCGCTCGGCCTCCCCGCCGCGTGCAAAGTCCAGACCCCGCCCGTCAGCGAGTGCAGCAGCAACGGTACGTGAGCGTCCGGTCATCGGAGCTGTAAGGCGTATCGGTGCATGCGCGTTGACTGCTACGTTTTTCCTCTAGTTGCTGGATTGATTTTTCTTTTCCCTCTTGGAATCGTGATGCAGGGTCAGGCGGCGGCGGATCGAAGGCGACGCCTAGCCTGCCATCGGGCGGCGAGACGCTCAGGAGCTCGGCGTGTTTGGTGCTCGGGCTTGCGGCGGCTGCGGTTTACGCCGTCGTGGCTGCGTGAGCGTTGTCATTCAGGATGTTCCGCTGCGTTATGCGGGTGTTCGGTTTAGCATCGGCGAGGATTTTGAGGGGTGTGTCGTGCTTGTGTGCATTTGCCATTCGTCCCATTTGTTCAGGTGGTTGTTTACTGCAGTCTCAATAAAGATACCGGTGTTATATTTTCATGGTTTACACTTTGCTATAATTGGGGGTGCAAACGTTGCTGGTCCGGTCAACCCATGTGCTTGTGCTTCAAACTCGACGTTATGTTAACCTCGGCATCACCATCGGCAAGGAGAACCTAGCCTCCGCGCCTGCCACCGGTTTGCGTCGCGTAAACCACATGGAAGTTACAACAAACTGTGCCATCAGCAACTCCCATTCGCGCCATTGGCCTCGTGTTTCCTACATACGCTACTTCGTGGTGTTCTCTACAAATTTTTTGCATTCACGTCAAAAATAGCGCGCAGGTATACTCACAACAAAAAGCGCCAAAATAAACCAGACGACGTCACACCTTAACAAAACCATAAAAGTGCATACCGACAGAAAAGAGAAACAGGCACCAACACAACACACCCATTCGCTAAGATGCCAGCCCCGGAAAATAAGTATGCAAACCGTAGGAGGCTCAAGTCAATCTAGAACAGATTGCACATCGTATTAAATTAAGCTCACTCAAAGCTTTCACGAGTAGGAAACAGCACCCAGAAACAGAAAAGAAAGGTGTGGAAACAGGCTAGTAAAAGTCTGCTCAGAATCTGTAACATTTTCCTGTCAAGTACATGCGATTACATAGCAGTCTGAGAAACAATTCAACACAAAGGTTCAACCTGCAGCGAGAGGTCCAACAACCAAAAGGGTAAAAACTTCAGGCCTCAGTTACAGGAGCAGCATCTGGAGGGCTGTCACTAATATATTCACGCCTCGCATACTCCTTAGCCCCATCCTTGTCCACAACCTTGATCACAAAGTTCTGAGGTGCGACAACCAAACGGAGTCGGATCTCCTTGATGCACTTGTCAACAAGATCTACTGCTTCCTCAAGAGACATGTCCGGGCGATATAACTTGTCCATCAACGATAAACAAAAGTAAGACCCATAACCAAAAGCACCTTTCTCAATCTTGTGTAACGTTGCAATGTAGTCAATGTAATACATGGAGGCACCAACATCCTTATCGTATCCAGCGAGTATAACATTGACCATATACGGATTCTGGAGAAGAAGAAACATGAAACATGGTGTCAAGGAATATAAACACAGGACCTCAACACGTCAAAAGCACAGAAAAAAAAAAGCAGATAAAAGAAGAAAAAGATGGATTCACCAATGATCCCTAAGAGTTTGCGCAAAAAAAAAAATGCACTGGTAGGATACCGACTGAGAGTTTCAAACAGAACTATAACGAGTATATCTTGAATTTCATAAGAGTCGTGCAATTGTGATGCTGAATTACCATTAATCTGGTACGAAATTGAGAATTTGTCACATCAATGTCCCATTGTAACCTTTAAAATCGAGTTCCATTACAGTTTGCTACTATAGTATCATAAAATGGGAGACTTAGAGAATACTAAAACATAAAAGTTGTCTTCCCACATTGCACATCAAAAGTAAATGCATCTATTTGCACTCTTTGCATGGGATCACAATACTAATCTACAAAAAGCATTCAAATATATATTCTTAGCTACTGGCGCTACATGAACCTACTAAAAAAAGCAAAGAACAAAGCTGAATGTGTTGAACTGGGGGGGGGGGGGGTTCTAAATCCCATATTTAGAATATATCCACATAATTCATCATCATTATTGGAACTTGACGCAGACTTACGTGGGTAGGGCCAGAAGCTTAAAGTAGGCTATACCAAACGTGCGGTGGTTATCACATTATCATATTGGTGGCTGGTCCTCTAATGGCACACATACTAATAGGTAATCAGCTTTGACTGTACTACATATGGAGAACAACGGTGGCAAGATAGAAGCTTCATCAAGGTTAAGTTATGAATGAACCAATGATTTCAATGATCCTACGATTCAAGAAAAGTCTGCATAATATTCATGTGCTACTGTACAGATCACAGGAATCTCCAGCATACAAGTTCTTTTTTTATCCTAGGAGCAAATCTTATCAAACATCTTATGTTCATAGTTATTAAGGCGGTAAGGCGACCCAAGGCGATAGACCCCCTTTCATCTTTTAAGCGGTAAGGCGTAAGGCGAGGCCTTACTATTATGGAAAATAGGAAAATAGAAATAGTTATTGGGTGTAAAAAAATTAAAATGCAGCAGTATATTGGTATTCTAGCCAGTGTTATCTTAAACGGTAAACAGTAGACAGTCGGTGGAGCTCTATTTACCGTTTAGAAGGTTTAGACGGCGTTTAAACAGTGTTTAAACGGATTAAACGGTGTGTACTGTAGCAGTAAGAAAAATATTTTTGCTGTCCTGCGCTACAGTAGATGTTCAAATCAAGTTCAAACTCATATTTGGGATCAATTTAACTTTGACATCATATAAAATTAAAGAGACAATCACAATACCACACCACCAAATAATAATATTGAGACTGAAAAAAGTACATGTAGTGTCCTAAACAAATATTTTAAACTTCTGCTGCTAATGGTTGTTTTATAATATTTTTTGAAACACGGGTAATATTACTTCTGATGTGTTTAAGTGTTTAAGTGAAGCTTAGAAAATATATTGATTTTAATCAATTTGGTGATATTAATTTTAAACTTGCATATGACTTAGAAGTGTAAGTTCACTTTGCCTAAATGGTTCTAAACACGTTTAAAATCCGTTTCGTTTAGCCCATTTAAACGGGTGTTGACCCGTTTAAATGGGTCAACCATTTAATCCACCGTTTAGAGGCTAAACTGTGCAGTTGCCCTCTGTTTAGTGTTTAAACGCGTTTAAACAGACCGTTTAGGCCGTTTAGGATAACACTGATTCTAGCCCAGTTTCACTTTTCCAGCCCAACCGAGCCCATCCAGCAGTCACATATAAAAGAAACCTTGGTCCAAACCCTAGCCCTCCAGCTCAGATCGGCACCCCCTGCTCCAGAACCCGAGCCCGCCCCTCCCCCAATCCCGCCCCCCCCCCCCCCCCCCCCCCCTCCCTCACGGTGCAGATTGGCACCCCCCCCCTCTCCCTCACGGTGCAGATTGGTGCCGCCCCCCTCTGGCGACCCGTGCTCCCACGCAGATCGGCGGCACAACAGCCCACGATGCAGATCGGCACTGCCCCCACCCCGTTTCCCCGCCCGGCGTCTCTGCTGCGGTGCAGATCGGCGGCACAGCAGCGAAAATGGCAGCACCCCCCGCCCCTTCCCCCATCCGGCATCCCCTGCTACCGCGCCGCTGCCTTCCCCGGCAGCCACCACCGCCGCCTTACCCTTCAAAGCAAGGTGATGGGGACGCCTTAGGCTGCCGACCCGCCTTACCGCTTTAGCGTCGCTTTAGCGACGCAAAAGCGACGCCTTAAGAACTATGCTTATGTTCCCCAAGAAGAAAAAAGGAGCAGGCATTGAACCATATATAGACAGCTAATATCATAAGCCAAAATGCACAGCTAATAAGAAATATTACCGTTAACAAATATGTGCTAACTAATTCACCAAACCTGTAAGTGGCATCAGCTCATTAGGATCTGGCATGCAATATTCCTTTGAAACTAAAGTCTAAACCAATTTATCCAGATACTACCACAGTAAATGAGCATCACTTGAATGTGCTCCTTTCTCAGCAAATGGATACAAATGCTTATGTCAGACCGCCTATGCTGCTTTCAGCCAACATAATTCATATTAATGAGTAACTACTTAGAACTACAACCACGATAACAAGCACGCAGTAATCTCCGGCCAACTGAACTCCAGAACGCACAAAACAGCCCCTTTCAGAACGAAATAAATCCAGTACCACATCGAAGAAAAGGGGAATACGGTTACGCCGGATAGTTACCTTGCGGAGGGCGGTGGCGAGCTCGCCGCGAGTGAAGTTGGCGGTGGCGGCCGTGGAGAGCGGGATGGTGTTGCGGAACTGGTAGAGGTGGAGGTTCTTCTGAATGTACTCCGTGAACTGCACCCTGCGACAGTCCAACGAAACAGGGCCAATCATCACCATCACGAAAACCCCAAAAAACAAGACTCAGATCGGGATCAGATCGCACTATCCAAACCCTAAAATTCGCGAACTCCGACCAGATGAACGGGTGAACGGATTAGGAGGCAGCCAACAAACCTGTCCCCGGGCTCCCCGGAGGCCCCCATGAGCTTGTGTGAGTCGAGGACCATGACCTTGTCCTCGTCCGTCTTGTGGACAAGGATGCTCTGCACGGCGGAGGTGTCGGCCGCCACCACCGCGAAGTCGCGACCGACGACGCCGATGACGCACTCCATCGCGGGCCTGCCGCCTCCGCCGCCGCGCCTTTAGGGAGGGTGAGAGAGAGTTGCTGGTGGTTCGATTTCGCGTCGAGGAGAGGGGGAGAGATACAAGCGTCTCGACTGGGGGCTGAAGAAGGAAGGGAACGGAGCTTTTGTTCGTCGTCTTCGGCTTACAGCTCAAGAAAGAAAAAAAACGAGAGCGAGCGGAGACGAGAAGGGAAGGCCCAATGCATTCAGATTCACAAGGCCGGAGCCTCTACTGCTCGGCCCAATGCTGACGTTACGGGTTCGATTGTGTGACAAGTTCAGTTGCGGATTTCATTTTCTTATTTCAGCTGTAAGATGTAAAAAATCTGATAGAAGTGTGAGAAAAGAAAAGGAAAAAGTCTACATACCCCCTAAACTATACCCTTGAAACTAATTCACCCCAAATTACAAAACTGGATTTTTAACACCCCAACCTATTTAAAACCATCTACTTTACCCCCTTAGCTGGTTTTCCTGAGTGGTTTTGCTACGTCATATGCCTATGTGGCACTCTCTGCATTTCTGTCACGGCGGGACCCACTTGTCATTGACTGTCTGCCAGTTTGGACCTTATTTTGATTCATTCAGGAATTGCTCTCACAAACATCCGATTAAGGAAACGAGTCGGAAAACTTTGCTTTGGCAAGCTGCGTGTGCAACTCCTTCCACCGTGAGTAGAGGGCCTCGAGTTCATCTCTGCTCGGCAAGCACTAGCTCACAGATCCATGTCCGGCATAGTGATCCGCTCACTAGCTCCTCGTCGCTCATCGACCTCACCCCAGCCACCTCCTCGACGACGCCGACCCAACGAGCGAGTCTACCGGCGGCTACGTCCACGAACCCGATGGTGTCGCTGCCGAAACCTCCTCCCGTTGATCTGCCCCTCAAGTAGTGCCAGATTCTCCTTAGCTTCCTTCACAAAGGCCTTCTTCCGTGGACCGTCTTCCATCAGAATGACAGCCAGAACGCCCTCGAGAACTGCACCAGTGCATCGCGTACCATGCTCATCAGTGAAACGAAAGCTAATCTAATCAACGCCTTGAGATTCTCAACTGCGGATTGAACTGAAACAAGTACGGAGTACCGTGGCAAAGCCGGCAGACAGTCTATAACATGTGGGTCCTGCCGTGACAGAGATGCAGGGAATGCCACATAGGCATATGACGTGGCAAAACCACTCATGAAAACCAGCTAAGAGGGTAAAGTAGATGGTTTTAAATAGATTAGGGTGTTAAAAGTCCGGTTTTATATTTTGGGGGTGAATTAGTCTCAAGGGTATAGTTTGGAGGGTACGTAGACTTTTTCTAAAAGAAAAAAAACAATTATGTTGTGTAACCAATAATAGTGGATTTTTTTTCAATGGTTAGATGAAAAATCTGAAGCGAGAGCAGATTCTAATTTTTTTGAAAATTTACAGATTTTCAAAAATCTACTCATGAAAACCACCCTTTGGTTCACATTTCATATATTTTTTTTGCAGTGAATCTACTCTATAAAGTTGAACCAAATGAACCCTAAATAAAACAACATGCAATTTTTTGACTCGTAGGGTAGACGCTAAAATTCCGCATGACATGTTAACTTTTTTAGTTTAAATTTCATCATATTCCTCTAGGCAACAACTAATATGCAATCTGAGTTTTTGTGCAATCATGTAATCATCCATCCTCATCCATTAGATGTTCATCTTATGGTGGTTATCTTTTTTCACATAACTCCCTCTTTGTGAGAACCCCAAGTGGAAGGGGTTAAATGAAAAAATACAACCACCCTAAGATGAACATCTAATGGATGAGGATGGATGATTGCATGATTGCACAAAAACTCAGATTGCATAGTAGATGTTGCCATTCCTCTATTATAAAACTGTATTTACATTTACGCCCCAGCCCAAAACAACACATTACAGCGCAATTCAATGTTTCCATCTCTTCCAGAGATTTCTCGTGGGATATATGGGTGATGGGCGAAATATTTCGACAAGTAACGGCCTTGCAATTAACTACTTTAATCATCAAAAGAATGGGGTTGGGCTATCACCTCCCTGACCGGCAGTCCGAAGTGAGATGCCATCCTAATCCTATCCAGCATCTGCCCAGTGCTGAAATATGCAGTGGAAGGCTAACTGCATGGATCAAAATGATCTCGAGATGTATGGTGCTATGTATCTATCTACTCAATCACAAGATTGTCAAGAAGAGGACGCCCAAGATGTGTGTTCCCGCCGAGCATTTTGCCATTCAGAAGGGCCCTGTGGAACAGAATACCTTAGTAAATCCAAAATGGCAGTAATAAAATATTGATCTTGCTTTTAAATCTTTTTGACCCTACAATGCTACCCTATTAGCGAGAAATCACAGCACTAAATAAAAATCAATAAGAGTTAATTATGGCATCTAGCGCTTCCTGCTTCTTCGCTCTGAGCATGGAGGAGCATCTAATCAAATTCTATGCAAAATGACTATGTTGCCAATGCAATATTCAGTGAGTTCATGACGTAGCTCAGTACTTCAAGCTTCAGTCCAGAAGCAAAAACAACTTCTAGAACACCAGTTACTCGAAGCAGGGGACAGTCTTTCTATCTGCAGATAGTAATTGGGGGAGAAGCATCAAAACCTTACACTAGTCGACTGGAGCTCCGTGGTCACACTGTTGCTATCCTCCTGAAACCCATACAAAAAACACATAAAAAGGCCAGCCAAATAACGTTTCTTAACTTCCAAACAAAAGCATGTCTTATCACCTCGAGTAACAGGTCTTTTCTTGTTATCAGCCCTACAACTCGAGAAGGCCGAGGAGCAACAAATACATGCCTCAATCCAAGCTGGCGGAATAGATTGTACACCTGAGAATCATTGAGGCAAAGAATATTACATAATCATCTTCATTAAATGACTGTGTAAACTGAAGGAAAGCAAGATCTACCTTTGCCAAAGACATGTCCTCAGGCACTATGTAAGGTGAAGGATTCAAAAATGGAGCCAGATCCAGATACAGCCCTAGCTCATCCTCCGTGAGACAAATATCATCAATTGACTTTCCTTTACTTGATGCTGGTTTCACAAAGTCACTAAAATTGTGCCTAAATAACAGAAACAGTAATCCATTATTATCACTTTATCAGTGAAGTGTGATATTGAATTTGTTATTTGCAACTTGGAAAAACAAAAACCTGTTCAGTACGCCTGGTCCGCAAGGAAAGGGACTATTCTGGAAATCTACTTTAGCTTGAAGAAGGACCAGTAAATGACTATAGAAAAAAAGATGAGTGGGTCAGTGTATCTATGTACAGAACTGTTTACAAAATGTAGCTCTCCTTGATGGACCATCGGCCCATCTTGTAGAAACACTTGACCTCCTAGGTATGCTTCACCAAGCACAAATTTTGGAATCCCCAATTCCTAAATCATTAACATGGTACATTAGTCAAGAAAAGTTTGAGGGCATCTTACCTACGAAGTATGAGACCTATAACAAGTGACTCGCCGTTCTGCCCGCGATCAACAACCTGGACCCAAAAAAAATCCAATTACTGATGTCCCACAAAAACTTTGTTTTCGAAAACTATCAGAGGTAACTTGCTTCAAAAAAATTCTATCATAGGTAACTTACAGGAAAACCATTATGCTTGTTGGTTCTCAAAACAGATACAATATCAACAACTCTTGAAACACGAGGCAAGCAGACAACCTAACATAAGTGACAGAGATTTGGATGTATTAGAACTTGGAAGATAATGATACATGTATTTTCATTGGTCCAAGTAAATAGCCAAATGGAAGAAAAAGGTTCAGGACCTTTTGATTCTTGCACGCATCCTTTGCATTCATATTTCTCATAATCTGTTTTGGCCTTGAGTCCAGTAAAGGGATGCCCCTTAATCGGGCCTGTTCTTCATATAGCCCTTCATTAAAGAAGTCTCCAACCGCCTAAATAAACTGGAAATCAGAAGATACATTCCATTGCAACATGCTGAACAAAGAGTCAAGGACTGCAGAGTTTGTACCTTCGAAACTAAAAGAACAAGCATGATAAGTGGTA
Source organism: Tuctoria greenei (assembly GCA_036927565.1). Classification (NCBI taxonomy): domain Eukaryota; kingdom Viridiplantae; phylum Streptophyta; class Magnoliopsida; order Poales; family Poaceae; genus Tuctoria; species Tuctoria greenei. The sequence continues at coordinate 20,086,321 of JAYESD010000003.1, forward strand.
AGAGTTTCAAGTTGTTTGTGATCTCAACCATGATAACACATAAAGATACAGTCATTCTCATTGAGCCACCAAGAAAGGATGCAGCACCAAGTAGTGCATACCTAAAACAATATTGATAGTGAATAGAAATTGTGTCAAGCTGTTGACACCATATTATCAAATGTTATTTCAATAATATGACAATGGTGTCAATGCCTATTCAATTAATGAAGAAACTAAAAAGCTATGCGACCATCATTAGTGGCGTAATGTGGGTGGATTGGCAAGGCGGTAAAAACTCACGTGCCCTCCTCAATGTTCAGCTTCTTATAATACTTCACGACAGACATTCCGACAAGGCGGCCATACGTAGATCCAATCATTATTCCTGGAACGAACTGACCAGCTGGAACAGCAGTTCCAAATGTCACAACAGCCAAGGAGTAAAACATGACCTGAGACCCAAGAGGGAGAGGGAAAAGAGGAAACGTTGGTATATGAAAGAAAATACTCGTGGCAGCTTGTTTGCTTCATTATTAAAACATTGATCTGGGTATGTAACTCATCATGATTCGAATAATTGTGACAATCTGTCAGATTGCAGTAACAGCCTCTCTTACTGTTGTGTCAACAACCAAACAAAAAATCTATTACAGAGTTTCAACTCTCAACTATCTGATCAGAACTATTTGAATCTAAGTGTCCTTTTATTAGTTGTATTATTTATACAGCATGCAAGTAGGATGGAATCCTAGCGGTGTTAAGAAAGTCATAAGAATTATAGATAGTATCAAATTCACAATAAGCAAAATATAGACTAGATAGCCCAGATAACAAGAAGTTCAGCTACAAAACAAGGTACAATATCATATATACAAACAGAAGAAAATGGTACCAGGAAGGTGATCAGGCTCTGTGCACTGTATTCATGGAATGTTTTTGCACTGAACAGATTACGTATTGCATCATCCTGCAAAACAAGTGGTGTTGAATATTGCCACAAGGAATACAGAAACTAAACTGTCAATCTGTGAAAGTTCTGCAGTTATAATTAACCTGGGTATTGAAGAAAATAGTTGCTAGATCATTGTATTCTTTATCTCTGGAACAATAAAACTGCATAAGACAAACAAAAGATTAAGAGAAGAAAATAATATCATCACTATAACTGAAGGGAACATGTAAGTACACAAAGTAAATCTCACATTAACAAAATTCCCATCTGTCCCAGGTGGACGAGGGCATTCAATGCCAGAATTAGCATCTACTTTAGGACATTGGCTGCATTTCCTCAGTACTGGCAACACAAAGGAAATCGTGGAAGTTACCAAAGATATAAGACATGCTTCAAAGACCTGAATAATTTAACTTTAATGTTAGAAAAGCTCCAGAAGTGACTCTACCACTAATGTCCATCAGATCGTCATCATACCTTAACTCGTTTCCCTTTCTTATGAAGATATGTTCGCCGCCATTTGGTTATATACAGGGTGAGCTGATTAAATAATGCTCCTGGAGTAAAACCAATGCTACATTAGATGTAGGATTTGATAATGAATATAATATGACTGCAAAATTGGTTTGGACTACTGTGACCTGACTACTTTAAGATTGGGGTGTGCATCGCTCAGTGAACACTATGTTTCCCACAGAATTTGATTTAACTCTGACTATAGGAGTCTCCACAAGTCTCCAAGAGTAGTTCAGCCAGGGGACACAGAACAAGGTGTAGTACAGTCTTAGTGCAGATGCAGAAAGATTTTGTAACAATGCAGCTAATATCCTGTTACTAGCTACTAGCTAGTAAGCAGCACAATGAGAACACAACACAACAAACTAAGGATAAGGAAGACATTTAAGTGGATAACATGTCCTAAGGAGTACAGAAACCATTGAAAAGTGCAAAACATGACTTGGACTTTTGCAGATATAATGGATCAACCTTGCATAGAGTTACTTACCAAGGAGTCCACCAATAACACCGATAATTGCCATTGGAAGCATTTCCTGGTAAGAGTAATCCTCCTGACCTCTTCAGAAATGTTAAAAAACATCAACATCATCAAGGTCATTTATTTGATTAATACAAGTCAAATTGAGGAGTATCTTACCCAGATATGTCCCAGATTATGAAACCCCCAGCTCCAAAATGACCACATTTTCCACTATTGCACCAATTCATTGCAGATCGCACCACGACAGCCACAACAGCAGATGTGAAGAATACTCTCCACATAAGATGACTTCTCCACCTTCACAAATAATTGTGGCAATACAATCAATCATATGTTTCAGGCAAGCAATGCACATAGATGAACAAAGTAATCCATGTAAATTATCTACCAGGTACTATAGATACATAGGAAGGACTAAACTATCACATAAGATTCTCAATGAAATAGCCACCATATAAGCCTAACATAATGTTTCTAAAGGTGATACCATGACCATAACAGTGGGCAAAAAGTATGTCACAGGAAAAAAACTACCTTACTTTGTCTGTCAAAGGAAAAAAAAATGACAGAATTCTTACCAGGACGTAACTTCCTCCAGGGCAAAAAGTACCCCACCAACAGGGGCTCTGAAGGCTGCAGCAACTCCAGCTGCACATCCACATGTCACCTTTTGAAACATTGACAATTTTGATATCATCAATAAAACAATCCATTCATTCCACCTTTAACATAGGTTTCAGGGTGCATGTGATATCATACATAGGAATGTATAAATGAAACAGTATTGTCCCCCCTTCAATTTATTGATTTCCTGTGTTGTTTTCTTTTTATATTATTATTTTTAGTCCAGGAAATTGGAGAAGAAATCAAATCTCCAGTCAGCAATCTGCTATACTAACAACCTTTTGTTGAGTCTATTTTAGTAATCTCAACATGAACTTCCTAGTGAACTTCAAGTTGCGACATGGGGAAACGGGAAAGGGAAAAAAATGTAGCAATCAAGGAAATATTAAGCGCCATTGTGTATATAAGATGATATAGGCACCCAAATTCGAGTTGAAGAGGACTCAAACCTTGGTGGTGGCGTGTACAACCCATGCTTCCCACCAACCGAGCTAGGCTCGGTTCCTAGTTAACATAAAACAATAGCTTGAAGAAGCTTCATGTAATCAGACATATCAAGGAATCCATTGAATACAGGGCAGCAAACTTGTTCACTGGTTACAGAAACTGATAGAGCCGGCACTCACATGAGAGCAATAGAAGGTGGTAGATAAGGATACACCATTGAGTTTTGCAAGCAGATATGTTTGCTATTTGACAGCACAAGTACAAACAGTATAGACCAAGTGTATAAACAGTTGACACAAAAATGGATGGCACGTCAACCAAGAAAGTAATGTTCACAACTAAACCACTCCATGTGGATGATCTTATTTATTTGCAAGGCCAAAAGTAACTTACAAGATCCCGTCGATCTCGATCACTTTCGAAAATTCGTACCCATCTAGAGCTTAAGTGGTATTTTGCAGATCCACCCTACACACATGCAAAAGAGAATTAGTTGGCAGTAAGAAATGTTTGCAAAGAATAGCTAAGGAGTACTAATAAGTGGCAATGAAATAGAGTAAATAATGTAAAAGCTACTACAATGTCTTCATAAACTAAGTGGTTCCAGTTAGAACAAACTTCGTTGGACTAGTCGACTGGGACTCAAAGGTGGACGCTATTGTCACCAATCAGTTCATGATGTGAGCATCACTACTGCTTACATGAAAAAAAAAATCTTGATATATTGCATTGCAGACACATCCCCTCAACCCCCATACGCACAACATCTAGAACATATCAAGAAGTACATTAGCTTTTGTAGATATACTATGCTAGTGGTATTACCAGCCATTTTTCAACGCATGCTCCAAACATAATTGTCACATTCAATTCCCAAACTTATGTGAGGGTCCCAAAATCCAAAGGCTTTCCTAAGTTAGTGTCAGTGACAATCTGTTTCGGCATAGATAACTAATAAGGGCAGCCCGGTGCACGTAGCACCCGCTTGCGCAGGGTCCAGGGAACGGTCCGACTCACTTGTGTTTTTTGTATGCAGTCTGTCCCTCTATTTCTGCAAGAGGATGTTTCTAGGACTCAAGCCCGTGACTTCATGGTCACAAGGCAACAGCTTTAGTGTTTTACCGCTGCACTAGGGCTCCCCTTCGACATAGATAACTAAATGAGTGATAATTTATTTATATACTGGCTTATGACCCCTTTCAGGAAACTGTAGAACCAGTACCTCATTTCTGCATTCTATGTATGTTGATCAAGCAAAGGAAGGATAAGCATGATAGAAGTTCATAGCAAATATCCATATTTTTAATTTATGGATGCAGTCAGTATTGAACAGGAACAAGTTCAGATCAAAAGCATGAACCCTACTTGCCCAAGAAGAGAAGCAATGCAGGCACCAGTATGAACAAGTGGCCCTTCTTTTCCTAGAGCCAGTCCACCTCCAACTGATCCAATGCTCCCAAAGATCTATTACTCAAAGCAGCGTGACATAAGTATAATACATTACAGTAGTATAAGAGATCAATTTAAACTCACCTTCCCGACTAAAGTCCTAAAAAGTAGGATTCCGTGTGTATCCACTCCTGCATAAACATTTCAAACTTATCATGAAATTCTCTGAATACTAATACGGAAAACCAGATCTTTCTGTAACTAGTCCTTACCATTTAAGTAACCTTTGATCTCTGGAATGCCAGATCCAGCAGCTGCTGGGGCAAAGTATGTCACTATGTACACAGAAGAGAAGACAAGAGCAAGATTGAAAAGTGTGTACACAAAGAATCCCACAAAATATGAGTGTTTGATTATAGCAAACGTCAAAGCATATTTCCATCCAGAGAAATTCTCAACAGCCAGATTTATGAATATAGCAGCCAATCCAGTACCTAAAAACAGGAAGAAATATATATCATATACAAGAAAAATCAACTGCTACGAACTGGATCAGATAAAAGGTAAGTAACAACATGATATACAAGAAATATTTCACTGATAGACATTCGGGCCAATATGCTTAGATTTCAGATCTCTTCAACAAAATCATGTTGTGTATTTTCCGAATATGTATGACACGAAAGGGATTCCTTCTGGTAGAAAAGAGGGACACGTTGCAAAAACCATCACTGAACTTTGCAAATCAATATTTGAGTTTTAGGTGGACTTATGAGGTTTCTTTTTTCAGAAATTTATAATACATTTAAACTTGAAAGGGCCACAAATGTAATCGGTCCTATTTCCCCATCATTTCTCCCGACCTGTGGAAACATCCCAAATCCAGCATGCTTTACAAACACTTTCTAGAAACTAACATTGATACAAAAAGATAAAGACTATTATAGTCACATTTGAACAATATTGAGAATGATCCTGGTTTTATAACTATCTCTGAAATAAATAACTGAAGATGGGAAAAAATGGATCATATGCTCTTACTGCAATGGCGTCGTAATCAGACGAATGTTACAGCCGAACTCGGCAGGTAGTTAAAGATACTACTATAGGACAAAAAAATGCATATGAGAATGAATGGGGGAATTGGAATAGGATAGAATAGGATACCAATACCACAGTATTTGGAGATATGTGAGGCCAGGAATCAGCAGAAAACTCAATTTTAGTTGAGTTCAATTATGAAACAATAAGATCCCTTTTTTAATGTGTCAAGGTAAGAATAGGATGCAATTTATGATAGATGTAGTATACCAAACAATACTCCCAGATTATATTGGCACAAAAATATATGCATCGCAGACACAAGTGTGCCAATTTCATTAAAATAGGACATGAACAGTTCAGTGGCAAACATCTTGTTTAACCATTAATTCTTATGTTGTGGTTCATGAAAAATTCATGTCCCGGAAATGTTAATCAGTACTCAGCCAGTCACCCTGACTTTAGCAATTATACTGCCTAAACCATAAGGGGCACCCAAGTGCCTGATCCTTGGATACGGTCAATTTTACCATGGCTTATCCATAGTTTGGTTTTCATGTTCGAAAAGTGTAGTGGGGTTTTAGTTGCAGTCCAAATCATAGTTAAGCTCGTATAAACTCCACTTCATGTAATTAAGCTATGTGCTGTTACATCACTGGATAAAAAGAATCCTTGTTATAAATATATTTTTAGTTGGAGGTACTAGATAGCAGCTCATGAGAAAGCCATTTTTGCAGTGTTCATAGGATCCCTGCATGCCTCAGAAACCGTCATGGTTACTTGAATGCCTCAGAAACTGCCATTGCTAAAGCAAGCTATCCAGAGGGTGCTCACCAACGCCGATCAGCAACGAGAACAGCCACTTGAGCATGATGTAGTACGGCACCCAGAACTTGCTCCGTTGCGCCTGCACGCACCCAGAAGACACAGGAACCCATTTAAGCACGCACCGAAAGCACGGGCACGAGGAGGACGAAGGCAGCCCGTGGTTTAAGCAGAACGGCCCTGCAGATGGCCCGGTGGCGCGTACCTGCTCCTCCCGGTACGCGTAGTTCTCGATGACCTCGTAGTCGAGGCTCTCGACGGCAGCGCCGGAGAAGAGCTCGTCGTCCGCGGGCCCGGAGGTGGACGCCCCATCCGCCTCGGTGCTGGGGAGGCGCGTCCACTGGAGCCGCGCCATCCCGATGCCATCGGGCACGTCCTCGTCGCCGCCGGACAGCATCGGATCGGGCCGGAGCCGCGCCGGATCCCGCCCGGGACGCGCGATTCGAACGGTAGGGGAAGGGAGCTGGGGAAGCTTAACCGAGAGTTCTCCGAATCGGTCGGTCAATCCGTGGCGGGCTGGCGGCGGCTGGTGTAGTCGTGTGCAGGACGTCGGTGCCTTTTGGTGCGCGCGTCCGTGGTGTGGTGTGGTGTGTCACGGCCGCTGGGCGCGGGGCTGTGGCGCTGGGAATTGGGATCTGAGACCGTCCGCAATCGCAGTCTAAAGCATACTATACTATTTCGCAGTGTAATTTAGAGTATATATTGTAAAAGTGTAAAGAGAATAGTGTATAAAGTATGCTTTAAAGGGTGCTGATGTGGATAGTCTGAGCAAGTCCACTTGCAGTAGCAGTACCAAGTCTCGCGTTGCGGCCTTGTAGATCTTTTTTTCGAATGCTGGGTGACCCGCTATATATTCATTAAGGGAAGAAGAAAGTTATATTACAAAAAGTTTGTACAAAACGTGGGTCAAAATGTTTCTGCGATATTTCACTCGAACCTGCTTTTAGAGCAGTCTGCGGAGTTTCTTTTTCGTCGAGGGCTTTGTCTTCTGGAGAGGCTACGCGTAGGAGAGATAGGTGAGATTGTGATTTTACGTGGTTCGAACCACTGAAGCGTAATACTCTACTTCACGGTGTGTTGTATTGCTAGAGAGTGTGCTCTCTTGAGTCTGAATGGTTTAAGTGCGTGTGGAAAGTCCTCTTGTAATGATGGTTACGGGTCTTTTTATAGTCACGAACGCCTTACAAGTGAGATCCGGAACCCGACAGATATTTCCGTAGTAATCTTATCCTGAACAAGATCTAAGACTTCTTGCGTACACTGCCTCTGACCGCGCCTCGAAGACTCGTTGTCCTACTACGTCGGATATCAGTGGATATGTGTAGTCGTTGATGATGGCAGAAATGTCGCATCCATCTGTCTCGTCGTCATTAGCTACCCACTTGGCGGAGTGAGGTAGGTCTGCGACATCTTCACTGCGATGTGATTGAATGCAGAGATACCTAACAGGGACGTGCACCACACCTGTGCGCCTAGGTAAGTCATGTGCCTTCAATGCGCGACTGGACTGATCGTACCGCCCTTTACTCTTCGGGTCCCACCGACCATTGCAGGTCGTGGGACACATGCTATCTCCAGAGCCCTCCTCGGTTAGAGCAAGGAGCCGAAAGAAGCGTGGCAGCTTTGGAGCCCTTCTCGGTGGGAACAAGGGTCCGGAGCCGGAGGACGCGTGTCAGCTCCGAGGCCTTTCTCGGTAGAAACAAAAGTACGGAGCCGGAAGACGTGTGGCAGTTCCGGAGCCCTCCTAAGTGGGAGCAAGGGCCCGGAGCCGGAGGACGCGTGTCAGCTCCGGGGTCTTTCTCGGTAGGAGCAAGAGTACGGAGCCGGAAGACGTGTGGCAGCTCCGGAGCCCTCCTCAGTGGGAGCAAAGGCCCGGAGCCGGAGGACGCGAGACAGCTCCGAAGCTCTGTTCGGTGGAAGCAAGGGCTCGTACCTGGAGGACGCGAGGCAGCTCGGGAGTCCATTTCAAAAGGAAGGTCAAATCCGGAGCTTCTTTTAGCTTGTATGCCCGATCTGCAGGATAGCGACAACATGCTAGCAGATAATTAGAAAAGAACAGAAAATAAAAACAGCATTTTCTGATAGGAGCTCTAGACATGGTAGCACTAGGGGCAGGCCGTCCAGTATGCATTAGTTGAAGCTGAGACGTCTCTAGAAGCATGAGCGGGAGGCGGATCAACCTAGGTGTTCTTCAGGTCGTTGGGGAGGTCGAACGCTTCTTGTACAAACCTGAGAGCGGAGGCCTCAACGGGATAAGGATTGGGCAGGAAGGACGAGCTGGGAGAGACGGTCGAAGACCTGCTTGACGGTGGCTAGGTCCGGGTCGGACTAGAGCTGGAGCTGGAGCACCGCGACCGGATCAAGCGTCCTGAGGGGAGTTGGCGCTGGGAGGCGAGGAGAACGTCAACGACAACGAGGAAGGAGGCGGCCCTTGATCGATATCACTTGCAATTAGGAGGGAGAAGTCGGGGAGGAACAAATGGCCCTTTGTTTTTTCCTTAGGAAAAAGCCAATTTTACTCTCCTATGTTAGTCATAGTCCACATAACCCTCTAAAATTTTATTTGGTTCATTTAACCCCCAAACTTCACTAATCTAGTCTATTTTACACCCTTAATCAATTAATTAATCCTTGTTTGCTGATGTGGACAGGAATTAGGCTGTGATTCTACACATCAGCAAGCTGATGAGGAAAAAAACAGGAATATACAGTTCCAGTAGGCATAGCCACGATGACTATACAGTTTCAGCTCAATGTATATACAGTTTTAGCTCAGACCTTCTAGTAATCATAGGCATAAACATAGACAAGGAGCAATTTTAGAAAGGGGAGAACGAGCAGCAGCGTGTTCACGAGCAACCGTAAGTTCACCTGGAAGCACATTATCAAATTCATCTGGAAGCACAGTTTGATAATAGATACAAGTACAATAATTTAACAACAGTGCCCATGATCTTGAATGTTGTACTAATTATGTTATGGATTATTTGAATCACATAATGTTATAATACTGCTTTCGTTGTGCCTGCTAGTACTGCATTTACGTGTCATGTGTCAGCTGCTGATTGGTACGTGCAGCCTTCCTTGAACTTTCAAATTTTTTTCTTAGGTGAGATGTTCACTCGTTTAGCAGGTGTATATTTCAACGTATATACAGTTTTAGCTCAATGTGAGGTGGCAGTCTGAAATATGTCTCCTGTTTTTTTCCACATCAGCTTGATGATGTGTACAATCCCCGCATAATTCCTGTCTACATCAGCAAACAAGGATTAATAAACCAATTAAGGGTGTAAAATAGACTAGATTAGTGAAGTTAGGGGGTTCAATGAACCAAATAAAACTTTAGAGGGTTATATGGACTATGACTATACCACGGGAGAGTAAAATTGGCTTTTTCCTTTTTCCTTAATTTGAAAAGGTTTGAAGTTATTTCCACTGTTAATCTGGATATAAATGTCCTAGATTCAATCTAATGCAGACAATAGATTCCTCTGCATTGACTGAAGCAATGCAGAGGATATGGCTCCTTCGTGGTCATACCTCGAAGAATGGCGATCCTACGCAGACGCAACAAGCACACACTAGCAATGTGTTATTCCTTTCTGCCTTGTGTAAACCTCACTGCCTCCTTTGCCAGGAACTAACATGAAATGAATGTGTTATTCTTACTGCTGCAGCAAAAAAGGACAGATCCAGTGCGAAACCTCCCACACGAGGTGGGGTCAGGGGAATAATTATACGAGGCCAATTTTACCCTCACAATATGCAGTGCGGAAAGATTGTTTCTGTCGATACCTGGCATATCGGGTACCCTCGTGCACAGGCTAAAGCCGCCTAGGTGTCCTGCCTTCCTGCCAAGGCAGGGTCCGAGGGCGCCACGTGTCTAGAAGGCCCGAACTCCTCTACCTCAGATACAGGATCCGGAGCATCCACAAGAACCTCAAGGAGGAGTCCAGCACCCCCTTGAAGACGGGTTCCCAGCGGCCACGTGTCCAGCAGGACAGGATCCCGCTCCCCCATGGGAGAGGGCTCCGGTGCTGCCACGTGGTTCAAGGCACCAGACAGGCCACCTCCTGTAAAGGCGGGTGAAAGCATCTAGGCCCCCACAAGGTATGGTTTTGGTGATTAATGACAACTATTAGATTTTACTAATGAATTTGTGGATGCAAGGTCTCCCATATCACTCAATCAAATGAAATCTATATGAATATGAACATCAACTACTGATCATTGGAGACTCCTAAACAATCACTTTATGAGATCAATCAATGTTATGAAGATTAGAAGTAGAAGCTCATATGTCAAAGTTATTCAACCATAATTAACAACAATCAATGCTTGACAATCATCAGAAGAATATTTCCATCAAATGTCTTAGAGGTCAATCAAGCAAAATACAAAAGAATCACTTAGAACAACTCGAAGCAAACAAAATCAACTCACCGGATCAACCGATGTTTGCAGAGAACAACACATCGGTCGAGTTGATTCAGCAGAAGAAGAAGACCTCAGAACAAAGTACTCACCGGATCATCCGATGTGAAGGGCAATATTACATCAGTCCAACAGTACAGTAAGCAATATCCTTGGACCAAGTGTAGCACCGGATCATCCGATGTACAGCAATATACACATCGGTCAATCACTACAGTAAGCATCAAGTTTGAACCAATTCTGGAGGAAGTGCCACCGGATCATCCGATGAGAAGACAAGTGTAACATCGGTCTAACAACGGTCATATCTGACACAGTGACATCAGCTAAAGTGAACTTGACCGATGATAACTGAAGGGAGAGCATCGGATCATCCGGTGTTCGTAGAGCAGTGATGTCAGCCTACTTTTCCAACGACTATTTCGTGGAGGCTGGCTATTTATACCCCTTCAACCTGTCTATTCGACAATTCTTGATCACCAGACATACTCTACACATTCTCAAGCATTCAAGACATTGAGCTACCACTGCTAGATCATCTACACCACATACACACCAAGAGATAGGCTAGAACTAGCTAGAGATAGTGCTTGTGTGCCTCCATTCTTGGTGATTGGAATCTCTAGTGTAGTGAGAGCTGTAAGGGAGTGTCACTTGGTGATTGTAATTGAGAGAGACTTCCAGAGCTTGCCAAGACGGTTGTGGAAGCCCGGAGGAACCAAGTTGTACAAGGCTTGAGCTCCACCTTGCCGAGGTTGGCAAATGGAGAAGAATAGTGAAGATCCCTAGTCTCGGTGACTTGGGTGTGGCTATACCCTTTGGTGGGTGCCACAACGTGGATGTAGGAAGATCTTGACGATCTTGCCGAACCACGGGATAAATCTTCGTGTCTCCTTGGGAGTTTGTATTCTCTTCCTCTCACCCTACACTTATGCATTTTATATACCGCGAAGTTGCTATTTACTTGAATGCATAGGTTGTTTGCGTAGGGAATTGGGCTTTTAGTAATTAAGTTTTATTGTTTTGATTTTTGAAAAGAAGCCCAATTCACTCCCCCTCTTGGGCATTCGATCCTTACAATTGGTATCAGAGCAAGGTTGCTCATAGGATCATTCTAGCTTCACTGCTAGAGAGCTAAAATGGCCAAGGTTGGGGGTTCGATTCCTATCTTCGAGGGCATGAACTTTGCCTATTGGAAAGCACGCATGCGCGTTTATCTAGAGGCTATTGCTCCTGAAGTATGGGAAGCGACCCACGCGGGGTTTGGTGAGCACAATTATGTTGGTGATCAAATTAATTGGGATGCTAAAGCTAGGAATGCAATTTATGAATGTATTAGTCAAGATGTGTTTGCTAGGATTGCTAGCAAGAAAAAGGCTTGTGAAATTTGGGCTTGCTTAATAGAAATTCATGAGGGCTCTTCTCGTGTCAAGGAACTAAAATATCACATGCTTAAAGCCAAATATGATGAATTTAAAATGCTACCTCATGAAAATGTTAATTAAATGTTCTCTCGCTTGAATGTGCTTATTGAAGAAATTAATGCTCTTGACATTGCTTCTCTTGGCAAGGGACTTATCAACCGTAAGATTCTCATGCTCCTTCCTAAGCCAAAGTACAACATCATCAACTCCATGTTTCAAAAAGAATCTCTTGACCATATTGAAGTTTCAGAACTTATTGGAGAGATTCACGCTCATGAGATGAGTGTACTTGGGATGATGGAGCAATCATCTTCAAAGACAATTGCCCTAAAGGCCTCCACCAAGAAAACAAGTCTCAAGAAAAAGAAGGTGGTTGAGCCTAGCTCAAATGAAGAAGAGCAAGCATCAAGTGAAGATGACGATGATGAGCTTGCGTTGATGATGAGAAAGTTCTCTCGCTTGAACTCCAAGATTGCCAAGAAGGGATACACCTTTGATCCCAAGAAGAAAGCGTTTCTACCAAGGAGAGACGACCACAAGACTTGATACAATTGTGGTGATCAAGGCCACATCTCCTATGATTGTCCAGAACCGAACAAAAGAAGAGAGAACCACAAGAGCAAGCATCGCAAGCTTGAAGATAGTGAAGATGATGAAGAAGAGGTCAAACCCAAACCAAGATCCTTTGGGAAGAAGAAACATGACAAGGGCAAGAAGGCAAAGCTCCTCCCAAAGAAGAGAAATGGTCCACAAAACGTGTTCATGTGTGAGGCAAATGAATGGGTCACCGACGAAGAATCAAGTGATGAAGAGAGTGAAGCGGAAGAAGAAAGTTTGGCCGGTCTTGCCATTGCCAACAATGATGACTCACCTCTTCATCCACCACCCATGTGCCTCATGGCGAAAGGTAACACCAAGGTATGTGATGATTCTAGCGATGATGAGCTTTCCCCTGATGATTTAACTTCATTAATAAATGAATATCACACTATCATTAAGAGGGAAAAGAGTAAGGTTAAGGATCTTGAAGAAACTTGTGCTAAGCTTGAGAGTGCTAACCTTGATTTGCTTGACAAGTATGAAAGCATACTTAAAGAGCATGACACGCTCAAATCCCATGTCAAGCAAATTGAGGAGGATAAGGCTCAAATCAAGCTAGATCATCATGAGCTTGACTTAGCCCACCAAGCACTCTTGGGAAAGCACAATGAGTTGATCCAAGAGCATCAAATACTTAACCTTGCTCATGAAGCGCTTGAGCAAGAATTGAAAAATATAAAGAAACAAACTCTTAATGATAAGGTATCCATTACTTCTCATGCCACTAATGTCTTGCACAAGTCTTTGCCTTTGAAAGAGAACACTAGGGAGAAGGACTTGTTGGAAGAAATTGAGAGTCTCCGCCCTAGTGTGACTAGACTATCAAAAGGATAAGTCAAGCACAAGGAAATCCTCTTCCAATAAGCAAAGACCTTCAACAAGAGAGGATTTGGATCCTTCCTGGTGCCTAACAAAGGAAAGGTGCCCTCACCGGAGCTTAGAACAAGCTTCATCAAGGAAGTTGGTTCTTATTGCCAACATTGTGAGGTCACCGGTCACCATACAAGGGAGTGTCCTCTTCCTAACCGGCCTTCTCCAAAATTGCCCATTAACTACAAATCTACTTTCAATGATCGTTTTTATCTCTTGAGTAAAGTAGATGGCAAGGTGAAGGCAAGATTCATTGGCAAGGATATGAAGGGCATGAAGGGGAAGCTCCCCAAGCAACTTTGGGTCCCAAAAACACTTGTATCACACATACAAGGACCTAAGTTGGCTTGGGTGCCTAAAGTTAAAAATTGAATTCATGTGTGTAGGTGAACTACAAAGCCGGAGGAAAGCATTGGGTACTCGATAGCGGTTGCACTGAACATATGACCGACAATGATGGTATGTTCACCACCATAGAAAACCCCGACAATCATGAACAAGTCACCTTTGGTGATAACTCTAAGGGTAAGGTAATTGGGTTAGGTAAGATTGCCATTTCAAATGATTTATCTATTTCCAATGTATTGTACGTTAAGTCACTTAGTTTTAATTTACTTTCTATTGCACAATTATGTGATCTTGGACTAACGTGCACCTTTAGCAAAAATGATGTTGTTGTGAGTAGTGAAACAAGCAAAGAACTAATCTTCAAAGAATTTCGGCATGGACATCTCTACCTAGTAGACTTATCCAACAAGGATGCTAGCTTGACTACTTGTCTTTTCACTAAGACAAGTTTGGGTTGGCTATGGCATCGACGCATAGCGCACATTGGGATGAGCAAGCTCAAGAAGTCATTCAAGCTTGGGATGGTGACCGGCGTGAAGGATGTCACATTTGAGAAGAACAAGCTTTGTAGCACTTGTCAAGCCGGGAAGCAAGTTGCTTCGCACCACCCAATGAAGACAATGGTGTCAACCTCCAAGCCACTTGAGCTACTTCACATGGACCTCTTCGGACCGTCCACATATCAAAGTCTTGGCGGTAACCTCTATTGTCTTGTTATAGTTGATGACTACTCTCACTATGCTTGGACTTTGTTTCTAGGTGACAAGAGTGAAATTCCGTAAGTGTTCAAGACCTTCGCTAACCGTGCTCAAAGGGAATTTCAACTTCCCATCATCAAGGTCCGGAGTGACAACGACACCGAATTCAAGAACTAGAACATTGGGGAGTGGTGTGACCGTGAAGGCGTGAAGCATGAGTTTTCGGCCACATACACTCCTCAACAAAATGGTGTTGTTAAAAGAAAGAACAAGACTCTCATCACTCTTGCGCGAGCAATGCTTGATGACTATGGCACGTCAGAGAAGTTTTGGGCCGAAGCAATCAACACGGCGTGCCATGCCGCAAATAGGGTCTACCTACATCGACTACTTCAAAAGACCCCGTACGAACTTCTCATTGGGAGAAAGCCCAACATCTCCTACTTTCGAGTCTTTGGGTGCAAGTGCTACATCTACCGCAAGAAAAGGCTCGGTAAGTTTGAAAGAAGATGTGATGTTGGTATATTTCTTGGTTATGCATCAAACTCAAAAGCATATCGAGTATTCAACCAAACCTCCGGTTTAGTTGAGGAAAGTTGTGATGTTGAGTTTGATGAAATTAATGGCTCCCAAGAGGAGAGTTTTAGTCATGATGAAATAGATGATGAGCCTCTACGAGAAGCTATGAAGAACATGACCATTGCAGACATCAAGCCTAAAGTTGAGGAGAGCAATGATAAAGGGGGAGCTTCAAGTTCCGACATCAACACCTCCATGGTGCCTCAAGTTGACAAAGAAAATAAGGATGATCCATTGCCGACTCAAGACTCACAAGCCACACAACATCAAGAAGAAGAAGAAGTCCATGATCAAGTCCAACCACAAGATGAGCAACACGCATCACCACCGCCAAGTGCTTCACAACCACTTATGAGGCATGGACGCATCTCCAAGGCGCATCCGATGGACCAAATTATTAGAAGTCCGTCAAGGGGAGTAAGTACACGTTCTCACCATTTCGCTTCGTTTTGTGAGCACCACTCGTTTGTTTCATGTGTAGAACCCACTCACATTGAGGAAGCACTCCAAGATCCAAATTGGGTGATGGCCATGCAAGAAGAACTTAACAACTTCATCCGCAATGAAGTTTTGGTGTTGGAGGAGCGACCCAAGGACAAGAACATCATCGGAACAAAGTGGGTGTAGCGCAACAAACAAGACGAGAATGGCGTTGTGGTCCGCAACAAGGCAAGACTTGTGGCCAAGGGGTTCTCGCAAGTTGAAGGACTAGACTTCGGGGAGACATTTGCTCCGGTCGCCAGGCTAGAAGCCATCCGTATACTTCTTGCCTTTGCATCGCATCATAATATTAGACTTTATCAAATGGATGTGAAAAGTGCCTTTCTTAATGGTTACATTAACGAGCTTGTTTAGGTTGATCAACCTCCCGTGTTTGAATATCCGAGGAATCCTAATCATGTGTATAGGTTGCACAAGGCGCTCTACGGGCTCAAGCAAGCACCTAGGGCATGGTATGAACGACTACGGGATTTCTTGATCATGCAAGGATTCAAGATCGGGAGGGTGGACACTACACTCTTCACCAAAGACATCAACGGATAATTATTTATTTGTCAAATTTATGTTGATGATATTATTTTTGGTTCAACTAACTAAGCTCTTAGCCATGAGTTTGGCAAAATGATGTCTAGGGAATTCGAGATGTCGATGATTGGAGAGCTCAAATTCTTCCTTGGATTCCAAATCAAGCAACTTCAAGAGGGGACCTTCGTCTATCAAGAGAAGTATACCAAGGACCTCTTGAAGAAATTTGAGATGGGAGATTGTAGCTCAAGAAGCACTCCAATGGCAACAAATTGTCATCTCGACGCGGATAAGGACGGTAAACCCATTGATCAATCCAACTACCGTTCTATGATTGGTTCATTGCTTTATCTTACCGCATCTAGGCCTGATATCATGTTTAGTGTATGCTTGTGTGCTCGCTTTCAAGCGGCACCTAAAGAATCACATCGGAAGGCGGTCTTTAGGATACTTCAGTATCTTAAGCATACCCCTAGTGTGGGCTTGTGGTACCCTAAAGGTGCAAAATTCCACCTCTTGGGTTACTCGGATTCGGACTTTGCCGGATGCCGTGTGGATTGCAAGAGTACCTCCGGTGGGTGCCACTTGCTTGGGCGTTCCCTAGTATCTTGGTCTAGCAAGAAGCAATATTCCGTCGCCTTGTCCACGGGGGAAGCGGAATATATTGCGGCCGGTGCATGTTGTGCCCAAATTCTTTATATGAAGCAAACCCTTTTGGACTTTGGTATTAAACTTGGTTGTGTGCCTCTCCTTTGTGACAATGAAAGTGCGGTTAAGATAGCTAAAAACCCTGTTCAACACTCTCGCACTAAGCACATTGATATTCGCCATCATTTCTTGAGGGACCATGAAGCTAAGGGAGACTTCTCATTGCGAGGTGTTAGGTCCGAAGAACAATTGGCGGATATCTTCACTAAACCACTTAATGAGAAAACTTTTTCTTGGCTAAGAAGTGAGTTAAATGTGCTAGATGCATCAAACGTCATGTAAGTTGCCATGTAAGAATGCATCTCATATAGGTCTTGTCTAACTTCCAAAGGATAGGGGTGAGCAAGGGTCAGCTTGGGATGGAGGTTCTTTTGGGTTTTCCCAAGGCTTGGAAAGTGGCTCTCCCTGAAGAAGCCTTTGAAAGGTTCAAACTTGGCAAGATAGATTTACTTTATGTCTTGCATGATGCCTGCCATATATACTTGCACTCATATTTAAATTTCTTGCATTATAAATTGTTTGGCATTGCATACGGTAGATTGTCACAAAGTGGAACCCACCTCATGAGAAAGAGACTTGTTTGAAATGCAATATCTCAACTCATATGATGTGGGAAAAACAAAATGTTAGGTGCGTTAACGCCTAAAGGAACATGCTTTAAAGAGATAGAAGTCTTCATCCTCTAGCTCACAAAGCATGGGCCTTACATTTTATTTGGATGATTTCCTCCCTATTTTCTCGGTGTTCTATCTGCTTTAAGGCTTAGCCAAGTTATTGGCAATTAGCATTTTTTTGAGGGGTAAGGGGTTGCCCAAAAAGTCCTGAGACATGTGTTTCTCATTGTTTGTTTGTTTGGTCAAAGGACATATATGGGATGTTGTTGTTTTGTAGTCATCGGATTATCCGATGCTTAGGCCAGACCTTCATCGGATCAGTTGGTGTTCAAAAGCCAAGGGTCAGCTCAGTCAGTAACACAAATCAACCGACGAGTTCATTCTGAGAGACATCGGTCCATCCGATGTTCACATTTCTGGAACTGTGCCGAAATCCACCGATGCTATTCCCTTCCTCGTCGGACCATCCGGTGTCAATGGTACCTTTTTGAATACCCTTACTGTGCCATTCGACCGATGCTCCCATCTTTTAATGTCGGTTCATCTGGTGTTAAATTTTAAGCTAGGGTTTGGGACCCACCTTTTAAACGCCGCTCTGCCTCCTCACTTTCTCTCTCCCGACCCGACGCCTTCGCCCGACGCCTCCCCTGCCTCACGCCGCCGCCTCCCTCTAGTCGCGCCCTCCGGCCACCGCCGCCTCCGGCCGCCGCCGCACCACCGCAGCAATGCTGCTGCCGCCGCTCTCCTCTAGTGCCGCCGCCGCTGCTCCACCCAGCGCCACCGACGCCGCCTCTGCTCCACCCCGTGCACCACCGCCGCCCCAAGCACAACCACACCCTCTGCGCCGTCGTGGTGCCTCCCTCTACGGTCGCCGTCTCGTCACCGCTAGGGTTCCTGGCCGCGACCGTGCACCCGACACAACTTCATTCTCGCGCATCGTCTCATCGCAATGGATCGTGACAAGAAGGGAAAGGGCAAGGCCATTGCGGAGCCGGCCGCAAAGAAGCAAAAGCTGTCAAAGGAAGAAAAGAAGGCTTTGATGGCCGCTCTCGCCACCGAGGAGCTAGAGCGTGGCCGAGGAGGATCACTGAGGATCCGCGAGGCTCGTCAGAGGCAGCCTCCCGTGTCGGATGAGTCCGAGGAAGAAGAAGAGCCGGAAGTGCCGCTTGTTCGCCGGCGCTCAGCCAGGACCCGTGGGGGTCATTCCACGGCAGTACGTCGTTTGAGACCCTCAGCTGCCGATCTTCGAGAGGACAGGGCAGCCCAGAGAGCCGTCTATGAGATGGACACCAACGTTCGTGTTGGTGAGGGTGTCCATTTGACGGATTATAGGAAGATGAAGGCCAAGCAGCTCAGAAGACTCAGATGGAGTGTTTTGTTTGAGGAGTGGTTCCCGTAGCCCAGAGAGGCACGTGTGGACAACCGCTTTTGGACCTTGACACAGGCGTCGCTGAATGAGACGTATAGACGTCGGGGCCATAAGCTCTTCCAGCACAACTTCTTGGACTCGGATCAGCTTGCACTGGCAGCCGAGACAGAGATTCGCCCCTACTTTGAGAGGTATAGAGGGCTGGTGGAGCTGATGTCCTACGAGAGGAGTGCCTACGTAGAGGACTGGGTCCGCGTATTCTACGCTACCCTCTACGTCTCTGAGGGCCGTAGATCTATAGACTTCATGTTCATGGGCCAGCACCATCACTTGACGAGACATACTTTGACACAGCTGCTAGGAGTGGATCTCCACAACACTTGCCTGCACGAGAGAGTGTATGGACAGGCAGACCCGCCGAGGAGGCCGCTCACTGGAGGAGTGGCACCACCACTGGAGGAGATACGCTCTCTGTTTGCACCGTCTTTCTCTCCAGACCATCCGAGGGTACTGGCACTGCTGACTCCAGCTGCGCACACAGTGCACCTTGCCTTGCACCGCACACTTTTGCCGAGGTCCGAATACCTAGAGGGGTTCACTAGCCTGCAGCAGACCCTCCTGTTCTACATCATGAACGGGATGGAGTTCGATATTGTGGACATCCTCATATGTGAGATGGAGGACGTGATCACTGATGGAGTTGGCATGATGAGGCAGCTTGTGTTTGGACACTGGATCAGCTACTTGCTCTCCATGGTTGTTCCTAAGGAGTCCGTCGTGCGTGACAGTCTCACCGACGAGAGTGTCACACGGTTCAGCCACTACCATGCTCCAGCTCCTGGAGACCGCCGCCTTGGCCGTCCAGTCGAGTGTCAGGTCCGTGCTCGGCTATCCGAGGAGGATTGGTCAGATCTGGAGAAGGAAGATGAGAGACTGGCTCAGGCAGAGGCTCAGGGTGAGGACCTTCAACATATATGGTCTGAGAGCGACACGGATGACAGCGTTGAGGAGTACTTCCCACCTCCTCCCTCACCCAAGCAGCACGACGCGGAGGATGGAGGCTCGACTGTGCCACCTCCTACTCCACCTCCGGTGTCCGAGGCACAGGTCTCTCAACCGTCCGAGCTCACCTCCCTCCTACAGCAGATGGTTGAGCAGCAGCGCCTGGACCGGCTTGTAGCTGAGCAGGCCCGAGCTGAGCAGGCAGCACGTCTTTTGGAGCTCCAGCAGCAGCAGCAGGAGATGCAGCGCCAGATCGCCCATGAGAGGCGAGAGGACACATACAGGCTGACTGGGCTGATAGACCAGATGCATCAGCGCTCCCTCGACCAGCAGCAGCAGACGCAGCAGGCGATGATGGGCATCCTGGGGTTGATCACCAACCTCTACACCCAGACCGGGATTGCCCTGCCGTCGCAGCTGCCAGGCTTTGCTCCACCCTCGCCTGTCCTTGCTCCAGCTGTAGCTCCAGTGCCGATCACGCCGATCCCAACGATCAGCATGTATCCACTGCTTGCTCCAGGCGCACCGATCCACTCTCTGCTGCCGGCTACGACGTTGTTCCAGCAGACGCCAACATCCGTTGTCAGTGCCCCATTGCCAGCAGCTCCGACTCCACAGGCACTGACAGCGGCTCCTACGGCTCCTACAGCTCCCTCCACTTCTACTCCAGCCTCAGCCGCAGCAGCAGGCAGCAGCTCCAACGACAGCACCCCCGACGGTGACCAGTTCGTCATCGCTCCGAGCACTCAGGGTTCTTAGGCACTCGACTTCCTTTTTGGTGTCTTGATGCCAAAGGGGGAGAAGAGTTAGAGAAGAGTCAGGGGGAGGATAGCTTAGCCTCAGGGGGAGTGTTCTAGCTGTAGGGGGAGTTTATCTATATCTTTTGTAATTTGGTGTTTTTGCTACTCATTTGCTATTCATTGAGTATTCATGTGCCACTTATTCTCTTGAGTTATTGATCGATTGAGCTTTCGCGTTATTAATCTCTTTTGAGTCTTCAAGTTTAATATGCCATATCTTGTACTCATTGCATATCTTCTTAAGTATTGTACTATCAAATTCATTATTATTATGCTTCACTTGTTGTGTTGTCATCAATCACCAAAAAGGGGGAGATTGAAAGCATCTAGGCCCCCACGAGGTATGGTTTCGGTGATTAATGACAACCATTGGATTTTACTAATGAATTTGTGGATGCAAGGTCTCACATATCACTCAATCAATTGAAATCTATATGAATATGAACATCAACTACTGATCATTGGAGACCCCTAAACAATCACTTTATGAGATCAATCAATGTTATGAAGATTAGAAGTAAAAGCTCATATGTCAAAGTTATTCAACCATAATTGACAACACTCAATGCTTGACAATCATCAGAAGAATATTTACATCAAATGTCCTAGAGGTCAATCGAGCAAAATACAAAAGAATCACTTAGAACAACTCGAAGCAAACAAAATCAACTCACCGGATCAACTGATGTTTCCAGAGAACAACACATCGGTCGAGTTGATTCAGCAGAAGAAGAAGACCTCAGAACAAAGTACTCACCGGATCATCCGATGTGAAGGGCAATGTTACATCGGTCCAACAGTACAGTAAGCAATATCCTTGGACCAAGTGTAGCACCGGATCATCCGATGTACAACAATATACACATCGGTCAATCACTCCAGTAAGCATCAAGTCTGAACCAATTCTGGAGGAAGTGCCACCGGATCATCCGATGAGAAGACAAGTGTAACATCGGTCTAACAACAGTCATATCTGACACAGTGACATCAGCTAAAGTGAACTTGACCGATGATAACTGAAGGGAGAGCATCGGATCATCCGGTGTTCGCAGAGCAGTGATGTCAGCCTACTTTTCCAACGGCTATTTCGTGGAGGCTGGCTATTTATACCCCTTCAACCTGTCTATTCGACAAGTCTTGATCACTAGACATACTCTACACATTCTCAAGCATTCAAGACGTTGAGCTACCACTTCTAGATCATCTACACCACATACACACCAAGAGATAGGCTAGAACTAGCTAGAGATAGTGCTTGTGTGCCTCCATTCTTGGTGATTGGAATCTCTAGTGTAGTGAGAGCTGTAAGGGAGTGTCACTTGGTGATTGTAATTGAGAGAGATTTCCGGAGCTTGCCAAGACGGTTGTGGAAGCCCGGAGGCACCAAGTTGTACAAGGCTTGAGCTCCACCTTGCCGAGGTTGGCAAACGGAGAAGAATAGTGAAGATCCCTAGTCTCGGCGACTTGGGTGTGGCTATACCCTTTGGTGGGTGCCACAACGTGGATGTAGGAAGATTTTGACGATCTTGCCGAACCACGGGATAAATCTTCGTGTCTCCTCGGGAGTTTGCATTCTCTTCCTCTCACCGTACACTTATGCATTTTATATACCGCGAAGTTGCTATTTACTTGAATGCATAGGTTGTTTGCGTAGGGAATTGGGCTTTTAGTAATTAAGTTTTATTGCTTTGATTTTTGAAAAGAAGCCCAATTCACCCCCCTCTTGGGCATTTGATCCTTACAGCGGGCCCCGTCTATACCACGTGTCCCGCGGCCCAGGATCCCCCGCTCTATTCAGGAACAGGCTCTGGGGCTGCCACATGGTCCGCGGGTCAGGACTCGGCCTCCCCCGCAGAGGCTAGCTGCCACATGCCCTGAGTTGCGGGAGTTAAGAGGGCAGTGCACCTTGTTTAAATCAAGCATTGAAGACTCGTGTATTCTCGAGGCACATGATGTGGCGCACACCTACTGTCAGGTACCTCTGCGCCCAATCGCATCGCAGTGAAGACGCCACAGGCCTACCACGCTCCGCCAAGTGAGTAGCTTACGATGATAGGAACAGATGAATAGGACATCTCCTGACATCGTCTGCGACTACGCATGGACCACTGGCGACTGAGGCGGCAAGACAACGAGTCTTCAAGCCACAATCAGAGGAAGCTTAAGCACGAAGCCATTGATCTTTAGGATGACGATCAAGTTTCTCCACTTAGGAGCCATTAGTCTCGTCAAACACTACATCACGTGTTACTTCAACAATTCTGGAGGATTTGTTAAAGACACGATAGGCGTAAGTGTTTGAGTCATAACCAAGCAAGAAACCCTCATTGGACTTAGAAGCAAACTTCGAAGTCCTAGGCTTCTTGTTAAGAATGTAGCATTTACTCCCAAAAGCACGAAAGTAAGAAATGTTGGGCTTGTTATCGGTTAGGAGGTCATATGACGTCTTCTTAAGTATGCGGTGAAGATACAACCGGTTTATGGCATGGCAAATGGTGTTGACCGCTTCCTCCCAAAACCGATCCGACGTCTTGTACTCATCAAGCATGGTTCTTGACATCTCAATTAGAGTCCTATTCTTCCTCTCGGCCACCCCATTTTGTTGAGGGGAGTAGGGAGCCGAGAACTCATGCTTGATGCCTTCTTCATCCAAAAATTCTTCAACTTGAGTATTCTTGAATTCGGTGCCATTGTCACTCCTTATGGTCTTGATACTCAAGGAGAACTCATTTTGAGCTCTCTTCAAGTATTTCTTGAGAACACTTTGAGTCTCACTCTTGTCATGCAAAAAGAATACCCAAGTGAAACGTGAAAAGTTATCAACAATAACAAGACCATATTTGTTACCACCAATACTAATGTAGGCGATTGGACCGAAGAGATCCATGTGTAGAAGATCCAATGGTCTTGATGTTGTCATAATGTTCTTGGATGGATGTGGTGCTCCAACTTGCTTTCCGGCTTGGCATGCACTACATGACCTATCCTTTTCAAACACAACATTCTTTAAACCACGGATGTGCTCGCCCTTAAGGAGTTTTTGCAAATTTCTCATCCCAACATGGGCTAGCCTTCTATGCCAAAGTCATCCCATGTTAGTTTTTGCAATTAAGCATGTATCAATTTGGGCTTTATCTGCGGAGAAATCCACAAGATAGAGCTTTCCCTTGAGTACACCCTTAAAAGCAATTGAGCCATTGCTTCTCCTTGTGACGGTCACACCCTCATTAGTGAATAAACAATTATAACCTTTGTCACATAGTTGTGATATGGACAAGAGGTTATAATCAAGTGAATCAACATGTAAAACATTTGAGAGAGTATGATTGAGGGATATAGCAATTTTACCGGTATCAAGGATTTTTCCTTGGCTATTGTCCCCAAAATAGATTACTTCACTTGGATCTTCATTTAGCTCATACTCCACAAACATCTTCCTCTCTCTGGTCATATGATTTGTGCATCCACTATCAAGAACCCACTTGGTTCCACCGGAGGAGTATGCCTACAAGAAAGATTTAAGCCTTGGCTTTAGGTACCCAAGCGATGTTGGGTCCTTTGATGTTAGTCAAGAGGCACTTGGGCACCCACACACAAGGTTTGGGACTCTTGCGGTGTGGCCCAACATACCTAGCATATGCCTTTCCAAACTTGTTCCTTAATAAAACATATGAAGCATCAAAATCAAGGAACATTGGATGAGACTCTTTCTTAGGCATTTTAGGTGTAGTAGCAATGTTCTTTCCTTGATTGTCGTATGAGCCTCGTTTGACAAAAAAAATCAAGTCTTTGCCATTCTTGGGAGTTTTGGCGTTTTGCCTCATCCCCCTAGAATAACCAAGACCATCCTTGACAAGGGGATGTCTTGTGTTGGTATATGCACTACGTGCATATGCCACCTTCCCCTTGTCAAAGATGCCACCCTTGGGTGCTTGATTGGTTTGTGCCAACTTTAGCTCATCTTTAAGCTTCATGATTAAGTTTGAGCATTTACAAGGTTGAGATGCTTCATATTTAATATTTGTGGAAGGTGAGCTTGTAGAGGAAGAATGTGCATTGACCTTGAGAGACTTCACTTGCGTCTCAAGGATCTTTTTAGCTTGTGTCAAACTAACAAGTTCATCCTTGAGCACAATTATAGTGTTCTCAAGGTTTGAGCAAGTTTCCTTGCTCAAAACAAGTTCATGTTCAAGTGCCTTGCTTCTTTCTCTTTCAAGCTCCAAGAACATGTCCTCTTGGCGGTTGATGAGTTCTTCCTTCTCAAATATCTCTTCCGTTAGCAATCTCAATCTCTTCAAGGTGCTTTTGCTCATGTCTTTAAGCGTATGTTCATTTTCACTACTACTATCAAAGTCATCATGAGAAGAAATTGAAGAAGAGGATTTAGATTTAACCTTCTTTCTTCCCTCCTTGGCCATGAGACATGTTGGCCTTGAAATCTCCAAGTTGGGGAAGAGCTTGTTCTCTGTTGTTGTATTCTTCATAGCAATAGTTGCTACCTTCTCATCTTCATCGGAGGAGGATTCCTCATTTGAATCCCACTCCTTCCCAAGGTGGGCATGTTCGGATTACTTCTTCTTCTTGAAGTACTTCTTCTCTTTGGACTTGCCCTCCTTCTTCTTCTTGTTTTCTTCATGTGGACAATCCACAATGAAGTGGCCATATTCTCCACAATTGTAGCAATCCCTTTTTGATCTTGTCTTGGGCTTGTCATTGCTTATTCTCTCATTTTGGTAGCCCCCCTCCTTCTTCTAAACATC
This sequence comes from Tuctoria greenei, assembly GCA_036927565.1. NCBI lineage: Eukaryota > Viridiplantae > Streptophyta > Magnoliopsida > Poales > Poaceae > Tuctoria > Tuctoria greenei. The sequence goes on from JAYESD010000003.1 coordinate 20,111,813, forward strand.
CTCTTAAAGTTGTTGATGAAGAGAGCTTCTTCCTCATCGGTGTCGGGACTCTCTTCATCACTTTCTTCCTTTTCTTGTGATCTTGAGGACGTTGCTTTGAATGCAACATCCCTTTTCTTGGAGGAGGAAAGCTTTTGTAGATCGTTGTAGAACATCGCTTCTTTCTCTATCATCTCATGATTAATGATTCTCCCTAGCACTTCTTTGGGAGTCATCTTGTGGAAGCCCAGACTTTCATGAATTAGTGAGCAGAGAGTGACATTTCGAGGCATGAATGCTCGAATCATCCTCTTTACTACTTCGTGGTCGATCCACCGGGTGCTTCCATATGACCGACTCTTGTTGATGAGAGTCTTGAGGCAGTCATACATATCTTGGGGAGATTCACCCTCCATGATGGTGAATCTTCCAAGCTCTCCTTCAATCATCTCAATCTTGGCCTCCCTAATGACGCGGTTGCCTTCGTGTGTCATCTTGAGGGTATCCCAAATCTCCTTGGCAACCTCCAACCCTTCAATGCGGTTGAACTCCTCATGAGTCAATGAGGAGGTAATCACTCCAACGGCTTGAGCATTTCGATGTAGAAGAACGGCTTGCTCCGGAGTGATGTCTTCCTCATTCTTGGGAAGATGAACACCTGACATCATAATTTGCCACAAGCTAGGGTTCAAGGAAATGAGGTGCATCTTCATATTATGCTTCCACATAGAATAATCATTTCCATCAAATTGAGGAAGTTTGCCAATGGGAATAGACAAGTAATGATTGCTAGCAGTAAGTTGCTCATAATTGTAAGGATACCGGGAGTAGTCTTGTGGACTACTCCCGTTGTCGATGTTAACCGGAGCAATTGGCTTGATCTCCTTCTTCGGCACGTTGAGCTTCTCACGAAGTCGTGCCTTGAGCATCCAAACTTCTTCGTCGTCATTATGATCATCTTGAAGAACATCGACGTTCTTCGTCTTGGTGTCATCGATGACCACCGGAACCTCGTTGTCACTCCTTCTGGCCATTACTTCTCCGAGTTGTTAGACTCTTGGGGAGAAGCCTGCTCTGATACCAATTGAAAGTCGCCTAGAGAGGGGGGGGGTGAATAGGCAATAATACCTAAAATCACTTAATCAAATGAGATTAAATTCCTGTGGTCGGACTAGTCTGCTCAGGGCAGACTAGTCCGCTCAGCATAGGGTGAAAACCCTAAAATTTGATTTCTACAAGTTATTTGCGGAAATAAAGTTCACCAAAGGTATGAGCAAAGTGTAGTAAACTTATGAAGCTCATATTGGGCGGTTTAAATGCTTAGATTGCAAAATTATAATGATGATCAAAGTGTAAGGCAATAAGAGCAAAGTGAACCCTAATAGCAATACTAGTGATCATGAAAAGCGAGAGACAAGTGAAACGAGGTTTATCCCGTGGTTCAGCTCCACGAAGAAGCCTACCTCCACGTTGAGAAGTCCACAGAAGGACCGGGTCTCACTTGACCCTTCTCTCACCAAGCCACCACGATGGCTGGCTTGGTTTTCACTATATCAATGGGTAATCACCAAGTTTGATGGGGTTGCTCACAACTTGAGGCTCCCACAAATCAATACAATGAGGAGCACACGAAGCTCAACTCACACAAGCAACAAAACACAACACAATGCAAGAGATCAAACCGAGAGCCAAAGCGCGATGATCTTCCTTTACTCTCCTCCCCAAACCCTAATATCTTCAAGATTTTCTCTTAGGGGGTAGTAGGACGAGTGGAAGGCTTTAGAAGGCTCTAGGATGCTTGTGGTGGTGCTAGGGTTCAACACTTATTCAAATGAGCCCGGGGGTCCCCTTTTTATAGAGGTCTCGAGCCCCTTTGGCTTTCATCAGCAAAGGGGCGGACTACTACGGTCTCAGACCCCGGACTAGTCTGGCCCTATGGGACCACTGACCCCTGGTTAGTTCCTGACAACTGCCACACTCAGCAACGATCGTCACGCTACCCGCCAAATTTCCAAATTCAAACGGTCACTAGACAACGGACTAGTCCGGTCAACAACAGACTAGTCCGAAGTGGAACAGAACCACTTGGTCCGTTCCAAAACGGACTTTTCTGGGTCGGCCCGGACTAGTCCGGCCACAGGGGTGTACTAGTCCGGCCCCCTAGGGTTTCTCTCGGTCTGTCACACTAAGTCTCAAACGGACAAGTCCATACCCAAATGGACAGTACGAACTACTCCAGAGAGCTTTGGTCCGTCCAAAAACGGACAAGTCCGAACTTCTCGGACTTAGCTCCAAATTCACTCAGGTTCACTCCAGAGACGTTTGGTCTATCTCAAAACAGACTTGTCTGCCATGGACGGACTAGTCCGTCCATGAGGCCTGGACTAGTCCGGCCTCCTAAGGTTTTTCTCATTTTAGGCTTCTCACTTGGGTTTTTCTCTAAACCACCACTTTGAGCCCCTTGGTATGATCTCAATGCACATGATACAACCACCCTCTCACATGATATGACTCATATAAGCTCAATACCATAGAAACCCTAATTTCTACGCTTGAGTCTTTGACGCCTGTTTTCTCCTTTTCCTTTTTGAGGGTTTTTTATCTCATTTCAATCCTTGTACCTGTGCTTAAGATCAACTACGCTCATTAGCCTCTTAATTGTCATCATCAATCATCCAAAACCCACGGGGATGCCTATATGCACTTTCAATCTCCCCCTTTTTGGTGAATTGATGACAACACATTAAGACTTCAACAATAAGGTTAATAATTTGTTTTCATAACATGTATTCGTATGAGTGACTCCCCCTCAATGTATGCATCATGAATAAGAGAGATTGAAAGAGTTTTCATACAAATACATGTTATGGTGGGGTGCCTACGTGATGTGTTCATAAAGTGTGATAAGACAATGATTATGCAAAACAAACAATTAAATGAGGCAACACATCACAAATTTAGACAAGATACATGAATACAAGAATACATAGATTAAGTCTTACAATCCAACTTGAAATGAGGTTTAAAACATAAGTCCAACATAGATCGATACTGTCGGTACCCTGCGTACCGGATACCCCTTGTGACTGCAAAGAGTGCAAAGGAGCTCCACCTATCTGAATTGAAGACCCCCGAAGGCCCCACGTGTCACACGAAACCGGACCTGCCTCCCTTCTATGGTTAGTCTCAGTGTCGCCACATGTATCATAAAATTGGAGCTACATTCCATACATGGGATAGCTCTGGATTAGATACCTGTGTGGCACCCCCGAACCTAACCCCGACAGAGGGAAGCTCTAGTACCGACACGTGTACAACAACATCGGACCTACTCGTCTAAGACGGTAAGCTCTGGAGCTGCCACACGTCCAACCGCCGGACCTTCAACCTCAACAAGCAGACTGGTGGACCTCCAACAGCTCGGACCTTCAAGGAACAATTAAAGCTTCAAGACCCGATTATGTGTCACTAATGCTATCTTAATGACACACGATTGGAGGACCCTTAATACCAGTAATGCCACCATCAAGGCACATTATCACGCTGTTAAGGGAAATTAAGTACATTAACTGTGTATTAAGCATTAGTAACCGCTAGGGCCATATGTCGGGCCAGGCTGATGATGTAACAGCCAACCCTTGTACTATAAAAGGACTGATCGAGCGATACACAGGGGGACAATTCCTCACTTGCGCTAGGATCTTCCACACGCGCCTAAGACTCCCAGACACTCTGGTCCCTCACACTTAAGCGCTCAGACGCTCAATACAACAACAACACACACCTGTGCAGTAGGGTATTACGCTCAGGCGACTCGAACCACGTAAATACTTGTGTCAAATTGCCACCTTCTTCTGAATCTCCGCGCACCCTAACCGAACTACAAAACTCTGCGGGCTACCAACAGTAGTACCGGGAGAATTGCTAGATACAGACTCCGACAGTTGGCGCGCCAGGTAGGGGGGGGGGCTTGAGATTCAAAGATGGTGAATTCTGCTGCTGGATCATCCAACGGTAACCACGCTATGCAACCTACTAGAGGCAATCCCTCCAATATGCAGCAACCAACAGGTGTTGTGGCTCCAGTAGGAGTCATGCCACCACCGCCACCATCCGCTCCGGTGAATCAAGCTGGACAACGAGATGGGGCAACCACGTCAGTCACTACATCGGTGAACAACAACCCCGAATACGCGCTAAATGTTGCGCGTGCTCTTCTCCAACGTCCACCGCCTCCAGGAGCACCCCAGGGTGCGATGGAATAGTGGAGATATGATGTGGATCATCTGGTTGCAGCAGCAGTCGATTGCATCAGCAATCAAGGTCCTCCCCCCTCGGGGCGGGCCCTATCACAGCATCGGACCTTGTCGGGTAGACTCGGTCCGCAAGCTTCACAACCCAGGAGGCGTGCTGCATCTCAGCAGGCGACATTGCTACCTTCCGGGGCGCGAGTACTCATACGATAACGAGGCTTTCGACTCATGACCTCCGGGCAGAGCTCGATCGTCGTTACTGTCAACAGGACGGTCGTGTCCACATCGAGCATGCTCGCGAGAGGCAAGAGGCTCGGGACAGCTCTGCTCCTGAAGGAGTAGGAGGAGGCTGTTCTGCCCTGGCCATGAACCTATGCATGGTCAGATGGCCACAAAAGTTCCGGCCTCACCTACCGGAGAAATTTGACAGGACTGTCAATCCCACCGAATTTCTTCAAATCTACTCCACCGCTATCCTTGCGGCTGGGGGAAATGAGGTTGTCATGGCCAATTATTTCCCTGTGGCTTTAACTGGGACCACCAGGTCTTGGTTCATGAGCCTTCCGTCTGACTCCATCAACAGTTGGGCGGATTTGTGCCAACAGTTCACTGCCAATTTTGGGAGCTCATACACCCGACGAGGCACATAATTGGACCTTTTTGTTGTCAAGCAAAAAGGGGGAGCGTCCTTACGATCTTTCATCCAAAGGTTCACCGAGGTACGAAATACCATTCATTCTATGTCAAGCGCTTCTGTTATTGTAGTATTCAGACATGGCATTCGAGATAAGAAGATGCTGGAGAAGCTGGCGACCAAGGAAGTCACCAGCGTCACGGAACTCTTCAGCTTGGCAAACAAGTGTGCCAAGGCTGCGGAGGGCCGTGAAATGCACTCCCAACCACCTCCGGAGGACAATAAAAAGTCCTCCAAGGGTGAAGCCACTACCTCCGGGAGTGGCAAGAAGAAGAAGAAGTCCAACGGCAAGAAGAAGCCATCGGCCGGCACACCTATTGCTATAGCTGCTGCAGCTCTGGGTGGCCGGGGGCCACGCCTCGAGAAACGACCTCGGCCATCATCCGAAGACGGTGGCAACTCCAAGATGTGGTGTCCCATACATAAGACGAACAGCCACAACCTGGAAGGCTGCCGAGAGGTCCAGAACCTTGCCGAGCATTAAAACAAGTGCCGGGAAGAAGCTCCTTTCCGTCAAAGGGAAGGAAAACAAAAAGTCGACGAAGCTCCGGCCGAAGAGGAGTTAGGCTTTTAGGACCCTAAAAAGGTCTTGAAGGTTGTTTACACCTCCGTTGATGATGATTCCAATGTCTCCGACAACAAGCGTCGGAAGGCCATGAACACCATCTTTGGTGGTTCGTGGGACATCACATCACCTCGCGCCGTGTCCTCAAGACAATGCGGTGAGACATGGTTAGCTCCCACCGCCAGGGCGGAGCCTCATCGGAAGTGTATGGATACTGCCATCACTTTTGATGCTTCGGACTGCCCTCGGAACATGATCGGAGCTGGCCAACTTCCACTGATGGTATCTCTGACAATCAATAACATCCAGCTCCACCACGTAATGGTGGGCGGGGGTTCGGGGCTGAACCTCATAAGCTTCGAAGCCTTCGTCAAGCTTCAGCTCCAACCTTCGGATCTTCGCCCCTCTCGACCTTTCTCCGGAGTAGGTCCGGGGGCCATAACTCCTTTCGGTGCCATTACTCTCCTAGTGACCTTCGAAACTCGGGAGAACTACATGACCGAGAAGTTGGTCTTCGACGTGGCGCAGATGAACTTGTCATTCAACGCCATCTTGGGCAGGCAAGCATTGTACAAATTCATGGCTGCTGCTCATTATGGCTACTTGGTGTTGAAGATGCCAACACCCTTAGGCGTTCTCCAGATCCGCGAGGATCGCACCGTTGGAGTTACTGCTTTGGAAGAACTCCACGCGCTTACTACAATGCAGGAGGAAGAATTCGAAAAGGAGCAAGCTCCGAAGCCCCCGAGCATTCGTCATCGAGGCTCAACTTCTGCACCTCGTGTGCAACCAAGCGGCGACACCGACATTCCCATCAAAGTCGTCCAAATTGGTTCCAACGCCGCTCAGACCACTCGTATATTGGGAGGTCTGAACGACAAATAGGAACTCGCACTCATCACTTTCCTCCGGGCTAATGTCGATGTGTTTGTCTGGCAACCGTCACAAATGCCTGGGATCCTTAGGGAAGCGATTGAGCACAATCTGAAGATTTATCCTGACGCTCGGCCTGTACATCAGAAGCCTCAGAAGCAATCAGTAGAGTGACAAAACTTCATACGTAAAGAAGAGAAGAAAATGCTCGAAGCTAGATTCATCCGGGAAGTCTTCCACCCAAAATGGCTGGCAAACCCAGTCGTTGTACCTAAGGCCGGCGGGAAGCTTCAGATGTGTATCGACTACACTACACTGAATAAGGCATGTCCAAAGGATTCATTCCCACTACCTAGAATAGATCAGATAGTGGATTCCACCTCCGGGTGTGAATTACTGTGTTTCCTAGATGCATATTCTGGATATCACCAAATCAGAATGTCTAAGGAAGATGAAGAGCATACTGCCTTCATCACAGTAGATGGATTATACTGTTAGACTGCCATGCCATTCAGTCTCAAAAATGCTGCTTCAACGTTTGTGCGAGCTATGTACAAAACTTTTGGAGAGCTCATCAGAGATGTAGTGGAAGCGTATGTCGATGACATCGTTGTCAAGATCAAGAACAAGGAGCCTTTTCTTAACACCTTGCAAGCTGTCTTCGACAAGTTGAGAATCACACGCACAAAGCTGAACCCAGAAAAGTGTGTCTTCAGGGTTAGCTCCGGAAAGCTTCTTGGATTCTTGGTGAACCACCGAGGAATAGAGGTGAATCCAGTGAAGATTAAAGATATTGAAGACATGCGGCCACAAGCCCGCATCAAGGATGTCCAGAAGCTGGCTGGATGTCTAGCTGCCCTCAGCCGGTTCATCTCAAGACTGGCGGAATGAGTGTTACCATTCTTCAAATTATCGAGGAAGTCTGGACCATTCCAATGGTCTGAAGAAGCAGAAAAGGCTTTTCAAGAGCTAAAGCAGCTTCTCACCACTCTACCAACTTTGGTAGCTCCGAACCCTGGTGAGCCACTTTTGCTTTACATTTCGGCAACTGACGAAGTTGTCAGCATGGTCCTGGTTGCGGAGAGACCAGAACCATCCCCAGTTAAGGAATCCAGACCCCTCAGGGAGGATCCGAAGCTACCTGAAGGCGAGTCTGGGTCCCAACTCCCAGACTCGGATCCTCAAGGTAAGACGCCAGAGGATCAACCTCCTTCAAATGAAGGAGTTAGTGTTGCTGAACAAGAAGATTTAGATCTTTCTGGGAGGGTCCGGGTCACTTCAGAAGAAGCTCTGGGTTCCTCCAGCAGGAACCCGAAGGTCCCCAAACAAGGTCCGGACCCCTCCGGGAGGGTCTGGGTTGATGAGGAGGAAGCTCTGGGCCCCTCCGGGAGGGTCTGAACAGTCCAGCGCCCAGTATACTTCATTAGTGAAGTACCCCATGACGCCAAGACTCGGTACCTAGAGGTGCATAAGCTGATCTACGCAGTTCTTATCGCTTCTAGGAAGCTTCGTCACTACTTTCAAGATCACAAGATTTCAGTGGTAACCTCTTATCCACTGCATGCAATCTTGCATAACCCCAACTCTACTGGGAACATTGCAAAGTGGGCAGCGGAATTGGCCGAGTTCGATCTTGAATTCGTCTCAAGATAAGCCATCAAGAGTCAAGCACTGGCAGACTTTGTGGCAGAATAGACCCCCTCTCCATCAAATCCTGGGGGCCACAGTGAGCAGAAGCCGGAACCCAAGGTTTCAGTATTCACTGAGCCTCACTAGACTCTCTACTTCGACGGCTCCGTGCAGAAGTAGGGGGTCAGAGCTGGAATCCTTCTCCTCGCTCTGACCGGGGAGAAGGTCAAATACATGGTTCACCTTGACTTTAAGGCGACCAACAACATGGCGGAGTATGAAGCATTAATCTATGGACTCAAGGTGGCACTATCATATGGTGTCAAGCAGCTGTTGGTAAAGGGTGATTCACAGCTCATTATAAAACAAGTCAAAGGTGAATTCTACTGCAACAACCCTCAACTAGCTGCATATCTCCTTGAAGTCCAGAAGATTCAAAAGGACTTTGAAGTCCTGAATCTCTGCCGTGTCTAGCGTCTCAACAACACTGAAGCAGACGAACTCTCAACGAAAGCTTCAACCGAAGCTCCGGCTCCCGACGGAACCTTCGTACAGAGATTGTCAAGACCAACAGCTCAGCCTGCCAAACTGAGCGAAGGGGGCGAGACCAGCACCTCAAATTTGGCGGTCCCGATGGCCCTGTTAGCATGGGTCTATCAAGGGTCCTAGGTGCTGCAGGGAGCTCCGAGCAACCCAACACACAATACTCAAATGCTCAAGTTAGCTCCAATGCATGGATCTCGGAGATCCGGAACTACTTGAAAGACAACATCCTTCCTGAAGATAATGTATCTGCTGACCAGATAGTCAGATTGGCTAAAAGATACACACTGGTAGAAGGGGATCTCTACCGGCGTGGTGCCAACGGCATCCTAACACGATGCATTACAAGGGAAGAAGGCCGCAAGCTCCTCGCGGAAATCCATGGAGGCGAGTGTGGGAACCACGCGTCTTCCCGCACGTTGGTCGGTAAAGCCTTCCGGCATGATTTTTACTGGCCTACAGCACTCCAGGATGCAACCGAGCTAGTGAAGAAATGCGAAGCATGCCAGTTTCATGCGAAGCAAATTCACACACCAGCTCAACCCCTACAAATGATACCTCCTACATGGCCATTCGCTGTGTGGGGGATGGATATCTTGGGACCTTTCCGAAGAGCCAATGGAGGTTACAAGTTCCTGTATGTCGCCATCGACAAGTTCACTAAGTGGCCGGAAGCAACTCCAGTTGTGACAATAAACAAGCAATCAACTATCAATTTCTTGCAGTCCATAGTATGCAGATTTGAAGTCCCAAACAAGATCATAACTGACAACGGGACCCAATTCACAAGCTCTGCATTCCAAGGATATTGCGAAGACCTCGACATCCAAGTCAGCTACGCCTCCGTAGCTCACCCGACAAGCAATGGCCAAGCTGAGAGAGCAAATGCAAAAATCCTAAAAGGACTCAAGACGTGCACATATGAGCGCCTGAAAAACATGGAGCCAACTGGATTGAAGAGCTTCCACCCATCTTGTGGGCAAAAAGGACAACTCCAAATCAGTCAACTAGAGAGACACCCTTCTTCCTGGTGTACAGAGCTAAAGAAGTCCTTCCTCCGGAAATTACCTTGAGGTCGCTGCGGGTCCGGGCCTTCGACGAAGCCACGCAGGACCAGCTCCGGCGTGAAGACCTTGACCTCGTTGAAGAGGGAAGGTGCCGAGCAGCTGTTCGAAATGCACGATACCGCCAAGCGCTCCGGCGCTATCACCAAAGGCATGTGCACAACCGACAGCTCGAGGAAGGCGATCTGGTGCTACGGGGAATACAAACTCGAGAAGGGTTAACCAAACTTTCCCCCAGCTAGGAAGGACCCTTCCGAGTAATCAAAGTATCCCGTCCCAGATGCGTTCGCTTGGCAACCGAGGATGGGACACCGCTCCCTAATCCTTGGAACATTGAGCACCTCCGTAAGTTCTACGCTTAATATCACGGAGGTGAGTCTGTAATTACATATGATGTATGTTATAGCGTCATTGTACAAAGTCGGGTAGCTCCTCCGGGAGAACAGCCGGACCTTTCTCGGAAGGTCCACAAAGTTCAAGCAACACTTGACATAGTCTCAGAACTAAAAGTGTAGCTACTTACCCTGGGTCAAACAAGAAACGCAACACACTTAGCCTGGTTCCGTACCCTAAGAGTGTACTTGTTTCCCCTATACCCCAAACCTATAATGAAAGACATCATTATGGGAAAATAGGCTCCACGTGCATTTATTTTGTACAGGCTCATTCTTTTTTAATTTTCTCTTTCTTGTCTATAACAAGGTTGTGCAATTCAATAAATTTTAGCTAGAAAAATTCATATATAATTCAAGTTGATTTGTTAATTCTTTCAGGTCTTAACATTGTTGAATGGCCTACTCGCCTGAACGCCAAGCCAATCTAGGTCTGGAGTGTGCTATCGACTTAGCCTGGTCCTGCACCCTAAGTACGCCACTCTACCTACACCCCGACAGGCCTGAGTAAGGTGAGTCCAGAAAACGATCGGACCTGGAGAAAATAAGCAAATGCACTTGATTGTATATAGAATTGCAGTCGACCTAAATTTTTTTTGGGAATAGTAAGCCGCAAACGAGTTATAGATAAGAAATAGATTTTACCATTTTTCTTGACTTCAGTGTGCAGGAAAAATAAAAATCTCATGATGATGGTGGATAATGCCGGAGCTATCAAAGCTCTGACATCTCCTAAGGTGGCCCGCTATTGATGTTTTAAACATTGGTAGTAGGCGTCACTGGAGCTATCAAGTTCTGGCAAATCCAGGGAGCCAGCCGTCAACGTGAAGAAAAAATCATAGAAGAATACCCTAATGGGGTCTGCTATCGATGCTCTACGTGTTGACAGTGGACGCTGCCGGAGCTACTAAGCTCCGACAACCCCAGAGGACCAGCTATCGACGTTCTACGTGTTGACAAAGGTCGCTGCCGGAGCTACTAAGCTTCGACAACCTCAAGGGCCCTGCTATCAGGGACTTCGGACCTATACTCTACAAGTTCGAAGCACACAAGTTTTCAACAAACTTCTACATCCTTTTGGTACATGTTTGCAATAAAATTGTGTATATCTACCAGGGGGCCAAGTGAGATAAATGTTGAAGACAAAAAATGAAATTCATAAATTTCTTGGATTTCATTCATCTGAGGACAAGAGATTACAAAATTGGAGAAAAGAAGAGAAGATACAAGCGGGAGCTACAAGGAGAAAATCCTAAATCCTACAGAAGAACGAGGAAACCTTCTGGGCAACCTCAACACGCTGGCCTTGGCGGCATCTCACTCTCTGTCGATGGGACCTTCAAGCACCGGATCTAGTGGCAAGTGAGAATCCCGACTTGTGTAGCACATCAGCATGTACTCTGTGACGTTTTGTGCAAGGGATTTTCCTTCAGTCTCCAACTGACCCGCAATGACATTGCCCATCTTGTTGAGTTTGTTGCCCGCCAAGCTCAACGCCTTCAACGCCTAGTCCAGCTCCGGCTCTGGATCGTCCGGGTGCACGGGACTAAAGCCCAGTGGCGTCAGCGCGTCATTGGCTTTGCCCAAGAAGTCCCATACTTGTTGGGACTCCACAACCCTTGAGCCTCGCATCTCTTCCAAGAACCTCTTAGTCGCCGCAAGCTCCGAACCCTCCCGGGCAAGGCGCTCGACCTCTTTGGCGTGCTGCTGAATCTTTTCAGCAACTTGCCTTTCGAGTTTGGCAAGCTCCTCTTACCGGACGTGGATCTTGTTTCAGGTCAACCAGGTCTTTCTCCCGGCCCCACACTTTCTTCTTCCTGGCAGCAACTTCGTTCTCCCTCTTGGTGAGGTCTTGTCCCCACTGCCAGGCCTTCTTCTCCTCGCTCTCGCAGAGCTCCTCTAGCTTCTTGGTGCGCTCTGCAAGGCTCTTGTCACCCAGAGCCAGCCTTTGGGTGAGCTCCTCTTCCCTCTTAATGAGGTCATCACTTAGCTCCAGGAGTTTTTGCTCTTCATCTTAGAGCTTTTTCTCCCACTCCTCAAGAGCCTCCCGACGCTTGACGAGGCTCTCATGGATGGTACTGAGATGCTCCTGGCGATCATTCGCTGCTTCATTAGCAGCAACGACCTGTTCATGAATGGCCCGAAACTGGTTGTCGAGGGATCGCACCATGCTTTCCCTCTCATCCAGCAGCTAGCCCCAGTACTCCATTCGGGCCTTCTCCCTTTTAACCCACTCCTTGTCGTCGGCCAACCTTGTTTGTGCCAGCTTGGTCTCGAGTTGGAGCCTGTTGCGCCACCTCCTAAGGGTTTGGCGCTCCTCCTCGAGGGCCTTGCTGTTGTGGTAAAAGGCAAGCTGGACCTAACGAAGGCTGGAGCAGGCTTGTCGATGGACAACTACAGGGGGATCGGCTCTGGACCTGCCGGGGTCCTCTCCGCTGACTCCAGCAGGTTCTCCATAATATAAATTGGGTCCCACTATACAAGAGTGCTCCCCTGAGCTTTTGCGGCACTAGGGCCGCCCTCCGGGATAGCCTCGGTCGCCGCCGAGGAAGGTCCAACAATGGGAGCTTCTACCTCCGGAGTCGGCTATCGCCAGGTCATCAACAGCTGATCCCTCAAGCAGAGGATCGGTCGCTTCGTGTTGGCACCCTAGCTCAGGCACGGGTACCTCCAGAACCACCGCCTCTGGGGCAGGCGTTGAAGATTCGACCGGAGCTGAGGCCACTTCCGGCTCCGATGCTGGTGCCTCCTCCACCGCCGGTTCAGGCACCGGTTCTTCGACCTCCACCGGATTGGGCGCCGGCACCTCCGCGACAACCGGCTCAGGCGCCAGAACTTCATCAACCACCAGCTACGCCGTCAGGGCTTCAATAACATCTAGCACTAAGGCCGGAACTGCAGCTACCTCCTTCTATGAAGCCAAAGCATCCATCATCACAACATCCAAAACCCGAGCTTCAACCTTCGAGCTGGTGCCGCTGGTACATCTTCATTCCTGTGGTCCGGCGCTACCATGGGAGCTTCAGGAGATGACTCGAGGTCCAGAACCTCGACAGCTAGCGCCGGAGCTGCCGAGACCTCAGCCACCACCTGGGGCGGCACTGGAACTGGAGCCGGAGCCTCCGCTTGTACAACATCAGTTGATGTTGCAGGAACCAGAGCTTCAACCCCTTTCTTGGATACCCTGTGGATGAAGGACGAAGAAACTCAAAATATGATTACAACAAAAAATAACCAACTGAGGTAAAGAAGCAAATTTACCTTGGAAGGCTTCCACTCCAGCTAGCGCAAAACCTCTTCACCGGACGCTCAGAGCCCGACCCAGTAGCAAATGGGGTAGTAGCTCCGGAAGGCCCTCCAGAGCTTGCTGCTGCCGCCAGCGATGTCTTGGTTGAGGCCCCCCTCGACTGAGAAGGACCCTCGGACCTAGAGCCCTTAGCTCGCTCTGGCGCCGAAGTCACCTGGGCAGAGCTGGTGTTCCGGGGAGACGTCGATGCTGGAGTTGTTGTCGCCATTGAAGATCTCCCTCGCCAGGGAGAAGGAGCTATCGTGGAAGGAGCAGGTCTGACAGGCCTCCCGTCAAAGTGCTTCAACTTCCTATTTCGGCTCGAGGGCTCGACCCACTCTTTGCCCTTGCCTACGACTTCAACTCTCTATCTCGGGGCAGGAGCAAGGCCACTCTCGGAAGCTCCAGGGATCGCCAGCTTGGTGGTTGGACGCCTCTCTACTTCGCCGAGGTCGTTAAGCACCGACATCTTCCGCGAGAGCTCCCTGCTGAACTCAGCCACCATGTTCAGAGGGAGGAAAGCCGCCGGCATAGTCAAATCATCGCCCTCGATGTCGATGCCATGCTGGAACTTCTTGAGATGAAGCTCCAAAGCAGCGCCTTCCAAATTGGACTTCAAACCGATTTCAATCCGGTCATCGTCCATCATGCTGTTGAGGGCCGAGGCGAGCTTCTCCCTCTTCTTCAGCGGAGCCCACATGTTGACCAGGAAGTTGCAGAAGACCGCCTGGGGGGTCACTCCTCCTTCCACGCATTGGCGGATCCTGGTCAAGGCAGGGTTGAAGGCCTCCGACAGCACCGGAGCTTCACTCCAGGCATCAGTGTCGACGTTGGGAAGACTTTCAAGCAGCTCCAGCTTCTCATGCTCCCCTGCCGTGATGACAATCCAATCCTTCCTCCATTTGTCCCACTTACCGGAAGGGAACGACCTCAAGTACTTGTAAGGGCACTTCTTGCGCTTCACAAAATAGTAGAAGCCAAGATACTCATTGCTCTTTCCGGTAGTGTGGATGGAGAAGAAGGTACGGAAAAGCTCGACGCAGGGGGGAATACCCACCCGCATCTCGCAGAAGTGGATGAATGTGGACACGAGAAGAATGGAGTGGGGGACAAGATGGTACAGCTGCAGACCATAGAAGTCTAACAGCATCAAGAGAAAAGTGGAGAAAGGTGGGATCAGTCCCACCATGGTGTACGCAGAAAAGTACACCATGAAGCCGGCGCGCTCCTTCTTGAACGGGAGCTTGCCGGCGCGGACCAAGTGGTTGAAGGAGTCACTGGACCACCCCATGTAGGTCCGGACCCTCTTCAAATCACCGTCAGTCATGAGACGGCTCTTGCGGAGACCCAACTCCATCGTAGCACGACAGAGTGAGAGAGGAAAAGCAAGCGAAAGTTTGGAGGATTCGAGCGCAAGTTCAAATGAAAGCGTAAGGAATCCCCTAACAGTGCACGCTTTCCTTCTTAAGTAAACCCCCGCAACGCTTGGATGGAAACCGCAGAAGGGCCAAACATACAGTTCAAAAATTTCACCCTGCCAATGACAAGGGGGCCCGGGGCCACCCAGACGATCAAGTCGAGGTTCTTGCCCCAGGCGAACAGTTTTCATCATGAGAGGCGGGAAACCCGAGGGCGGCAGCCTGACAGGGCGCACGGAACCGATACGGTTTTCGTATTGGGAACTGGCGACCTTCAATTGCATGAGATCCGCACGCGCAGATCTCACCTGCTGCATCCTGAAGATGCCACGCAGCGATGGTTTAACTGCGAACCACCACCTCAACGGCACACCCAGAGACCCTTAAAGACACGGCGCAGAAATCGAAAGATGTACCCACCTCCGGCAGAATGACTTAATCCAAAAAAGTCTCTCCCAGAGGTGGGCCCAGGGGCCACTGTCGGTACCCTGCGTACCGGATACCCCTTGGGACTGCAAAGAGTGCAAAGGAGCTCCACCTATCTGAAATGAAGACCTCGGAAGGCCCCACGTGTCACACGGAATCGGACCTGCCTCCCTTCTATGGTTAGTCCCAGTGCCACCACGTGTATCATAAAACCGAAGATACATTCCATACATGGGATAGCTCTGGACTAGATACCTGTGTGGCACCCCTGGACCTAACCCCTGACAGAGGGAAGCTCCGGTACCGACATGTGTACAATAGCACCGAACCTAATCGTCCAAGACGGTAAGCTCCGGAGTTGACATGCGTCCAACCGCCAGACCTTCAACCTCAACAAGCAGACTAGTGGACCTCCAATGGCTCGGACCTTCAAGGAACAATTAAAGCTTCAAGACCCGATTATGTGTCATTAATGCTATCTTAATGACACACGATCGGAGGACCCTTAATACCAGTAACGCCACCATCAAGGCGCGTTATCATGCTGCTAAGGGGAATTAAGTACATTAACTATGTATTAAGCATCAGTAACCGCCAGGGCCACATGTTGGGCCAGGCTAATGATGTAACGGCTAGTCCTTGTACTATAAAAGGACCGACCGAGCGATACACAGGGGGACGATTCCTCACTCATGCTAGGAGCTTCCACACGCGCCTAAGACTCCCAGACACTCTGGTCTCTCACACTTAAGCGCTCAAACACTCAATACAACAACAACACACACCCGTGGAGTAGGGTATTACGCTCAGGCGGCCCGAACCACGTAAATACTTGTGTCAAATCGCCACCTTCTTCTGAATCTCCATGCGCCCTAACCAAACTACAAAACTCTGCGGGCTACCAACGGTAGTACCGGACCACTGGGTTAGCGATCTCCGAAGCTCCTGAAGGCGGCTCTGTTCCCGTACCTAAGCCAAGAACTGAAGTCATAGGCAAGCGCAAGGTGTTGGCCGAGCCCTCGAGCCGTAAGAGGAAGCATGCCGACAGAAGGTCCGTCAGGCCTACTTCTTCCACGGTGGCTCCTTCTCCCCGGAGGGGGAGGTCTACAACGGCGGCATCTACTCCAGTAGCGGCATCTTCCCGGGGTGCTAGCTCCAGCCATGTGACTCCAGTACCAGGGCCAGCTGAGGGCTCTGGGTCTGGAGGTCCTTCCCGATCGAGGGGGGACTCGACCAGGGCAACGCCGATAGCAGCAACAAGCTCCAGGGGAACCTCTGGGACTACCACGCCAGTGGCGGCTGGGGCCAGTCCAGAGCGTCCAGAGAAGAGGTTCCATGCTAACTGGTGCGGAAGCCTTCCGAGGTAATTTTTGATTTTTTTACCCCAGTCAGTTGTTTTATTGTTATAACTGCATTTTGAGTTTCTTCGTCCTTCATCCACAGCATGCCTAAGAAAAGGGTTGAAGCTCTGGTCCCTGCAGCAGCGGTTGAGGCTGTGCAGGCTTAAGCTCCGGCTCCAATTCCAGCGCCACCCCAAGAGGTGGTTGAGGCTGCGGCAGCCCCGACGCTGGCTGTCATGGTTTTGGACCTCGACTCATCCCCAGAAGCTCCCGTGGTAGTGACAGACCATGGGAATGAAGATGTACCAGTGGCGCCAACCTCGGAGGTTGAAGCTCCGGGCTTGGATGCTGAGATGTTGGACGCTCCGGCCGCAGTGCCGGAGGTAGCTGCGATTCCGGCCCTAGAGCCGGATGTTGTTGAAGTCCCGACAGTCGAGCCGGTGGTTGATGAGGTCCCGACGGTTGAGCCGGGTGTCGATGAAGCTACAACACTTGAGCCGGTTGTCGAGTAAGCTCCGGCGGTAGAGCCGGTTGCTGCATAAGTTCCGGCTGTGGAGCCGACCGTTGAAGAGGTTCCGGCGTCCAAGCCAGTTGCTGCGGAGGTGTCGGCGCCTAAGCCTTTGGTGGTCGAAGCGCCATAACCCGAGCCCATGATGGTCGAAGCGCCAGCACCTGAGCCAGAGGCGGAGGAGGCGCCTGCGCCGGAGCCAGAAGTAGCTTCAGCTCCGACCGAACCTTCAACACCCGCTCCAGAAGCGGTGATCTTGGAGGTGCCCGTTGCTGAGCCAGAGTGCCAAGATGAAGCTGCTGCCCCCCCGCCGGAGGGGCCAGTTGTTGATGACCTAGCGGCTGGGCCTTCGTAGTCAATTCCGGAGGTTGGAACTTCAGCTGCAAGTACTTCCTCGGCGACGGCGGAGGCTATCCCGGAGGACGGCCCTAGTGCCGTGGAAGCTTAGGGGACTGCTCTTGTAGAGTGGGACCCAATTTTTGTTGCTGAAGATCCGTTGGAGCCAGCGGAGAGGACCCCGACAGGTCCGGACCCGATCCCCCTATCGTTGTCTATCGACAACGCCTCCTCCAGTCTTCGCTAGGTCCAGCTGGCCTTCTACCATGACAGCAAGGCCCTCGAGGAGGAACGCCAAACCCTTAGGAGGTGGCGCAACAAACTCCATTTCGAGACCAAGCTGGCGCAGTCGAGGCTGGCTGACGACAAGGAGTGGGTGCAAAGGGAGAAGGTCTGCCTGGAGTACTGAGGTAAGTTGTTGGATGAGAGGGAAAGCATGACACGGACCCTCGACAACCAGTCCCGGGCCATCTATGAGCAGGCCAAGGCTGCAAATAGCGCAGCGGATGATCGTCAGGAAAGGACCGCCGCCATCCACGATAGTCTCGTCAAGCGCCAGGAGGCTCATGAAGCGCGAGAGAGACGGCTCAAAGATGAAGAGCAGAAATTCCTGGAGCTGCAGGACGACCTCGTGAAGAGGGAGGAAGAGCTTGTCCAGAAGATAGCTCTGGCTAACAAGAGCCTCGAAGAACGCACCAAGAAATTGGAGGAGCATTGCGAGGTGGAGGAGAAGAAGGCCTGGGAGCAAGGGCAAGATCTCTACAAGCAAGAGAATGCCATCGCCGTCAGGGAGAAGAAAGTGCGGGGCCAGGAGAAAGATCTGGTCAACTGCCAAAATGAGATCCACCTCCAGGAGGAAGAGCTCAGCAAACTCAAAAGGCAAGTTGCTGGAAAGATTGAGCAGAATGCCAAAGAGGTGGAGCGTCTTGCTCGGGAGAGCTCAGAGCTTGCGGCGGCCAAAAGATCCTTGGCAGAGATGCGTAGTGCAAGGGTTGTGGAGTCCCAACAAGTTTGGGACTTCTTGGGCAAGGCCAACGACGCGCTGACGCCAACGGGCTTCAATCCCGTGCGTCCGGATGATCCGGAGCCGGAGCTGGACCAGGCGTTGGAGGCGCTGGGTTCGGCGGGCAACAAGCTCACCAAGATGGGCGATGTCATCGCAGACCAATTGGAAACAGAGGGTCAGTCCCTGGCGAAGAACGTCGCAGAGTTTGTGCTGACGTGCTACACCAGTCGGGACCCTCAATTCCCTCTAGTCCCGATGCTTGAAGGCCCCATCAAAGGAGAGGGTGAAGCCGCCCGATCCAGCGTGTCGAAGGTGGCCCAGAAGGTCACCCAGTTCTTCCATAGGGTCTAGGACCATCTCTTTGTATCTCCCGCTTGTATTCTCTCTTCTTCTTCTCCAATTTTGTAATCTCTTGTCTCCAGATGAATGAAATCCAAATTTTTGTGAATTCAAATTTCATGTTTTGTCTTCAACACCTTTGTATCACTTGGCCCCCCTGGTAGATGTACACAATTTGATTGTGAACATGTACCAAGAGGATGTAACAGTTGTTGAAGACTTGCATGCTTCGAACTTGTAGAATGTAGGTCCGAAGTCTTCGATAGTGTAGGCCCCCTGAGGTTGTCGGAGCTTAGTGGCTCCGGCATTGACCATCGTTGGAGCTTAGTAGCTCCGGCAGTAGTCTCCATCAACGCGTAAAGCATTGACGGTTAGCCCTCCGGGGTGTCGGAGCTTAGTAGCTCCGGCAGTGACCTCTGTCAACACATGGTGTGTCAACGGTAGGCTCCTCTTTAGAGTCTCTCCACCATCTTCACATTGACAGCATGCCCCCTAGCTTTACCGGAGCTGAGTAGCTCCATCGATACTCGATGTCAATGTTTGAACATCGACCACGAGCCACCCGGGGGATGTCGGAGCTTTGGTAGCTCCGGCTTCATTCACCATCATCATGAAATATTTATTTTTCCTGCACACTGAAGTCAAGAAAAACAGTAAAATCCATTTCCTGTCTATAACTTCATTGCGGGTTACTATTATCGAGAAAGCTTTAGGTCAAACACAATTATAAATACAATCAAGAGCGCCGTCTTGTTCCCTTCAGGTCCGATCGTTTCTGGACTCGCCTTACTTCGGCCTATTGGGGTGTAGGTAGAGTGGCGTACTTAGGGTGCATGACCAGGCTAAGTCGATAGCACACTCCGACCCTAGATTGGCTTAGCGGCATTCAGACGAGTAGACCATCAACAATGTTTGAACCCGGAAGGATAGACAATGCAACTCGAATTGTACATGAACTGTTCGAACTAAAGTTTCTTAAGAACTGCACAACCTTGTTATAGACAAGAAAGAGAAAAATAAAAAATATTGAGCCTGTACAAAGTAAATGCACGTGGAGTCTATTTTCACACAATGATGTCTTTCATTATAGGTCTGGGGTACAGGGGAAACAAGTACACTCTTAGGGTACAGAACCAGGCTAAGTGTGTTTAGTTTCTCGTTTAACCCAAGGTAGCTAGCCACACTTTTAGTTCTGAGACTGTGACAAGTGTTGCATGGACGTTGCGGACCTAACAGGGTAGGTCCGGCTGTCCTCCCGGAGGAGCTACCCGACTCTGTACAATGACTCTATAACATACATCACATGTAATTACAGACTCACCTCCGTGATATTAAGCGTAGAACTTACGGAGGTGCTCAATTTTCCAAGGATTTGGAAGAGTTGTCCCATCCTCGGTTGCCAAGCGAACGCATCCGGGACGGGATACTTTGATCACTCGGAAGGGTCCCTCCCAGCTGGGGGAGAGTTTGTTTAACCCTTCTCTGGATTGTATTCTCCGTAGCACCAGATCTCCTTTCTCGAGCTCTCGACTGTGAACATGCCTCTGGTGATATCGCCGAAGAGCTTGGAAGTATCGGGCATTCCAATTAGCTGCTCAACACCTTCCCTCTTCAAGGAGGTCAAGGTATTCACGCCGGACCTAGTCCTGCGTGGCTTCGTCGGAGGTCCGGACCCGGAGCGACCCCAAGGTGATTTCCGGAGGAAGGACTGCTTCAGCTCTGTACACCAGGAAGAAGGGTGTCTCTCCAGTTGACCGGTTTGGAGTTGTCCTATTGGCCCATAGAGTGGGAGGAAGCTCTTCGATCCAGTTGGCTCCATATTTTTTCAGGCGCTCATATGTGCGCGTCTTGAGTCCTTTCAAGATTTATGCATTTGCTCTCTCGGCTTGGCCATTGCTTGCTGGGTGAGCTACGAAGGTGTAGCTGACTTGTATGTCGAGGTCTTCGTAGTATCCTTGGAAAGCAGAGCTTGTGAATTGGGTCCCATTATCTGTTATGATTTTGTTCGGGACTCCAAATCTGCATACGATGGACTGCAAGAAGTTGATAGCCGATTGCTTGTTTATTGTCACAACTGGAGTTTCTTCCAGCCATTTGGTGAACTTGTCAATGGCAACATACAGGAACTTGTAACCTCCGACGACTCAGGGGAAAGGTCCCAAGATGTCCATCCCCCACACAGCGAAAGGCCATGTAGGAG
Organism: Tuctoria greenei; assembly: GCA_036927565.1. Lineage (NCBI taxonomy): Eukaryota > Viridiplantae > Streptophyta > Magnoliopsida > Poales > Poaceae > Tuctoria > Tuctoria greenei. The sequence continues at coordinate 20,132,664 of JAYESD010000003.1, forward strand.
GTATCATTTGTAGAGGTTGAGCTGGTGTGTGAATTTGCTTTGCATGGAACTGGCATGCTTCACATTTCTTCACCAGCTCAGTTGCATCCTGGAGCGCTGTAGGCCAGTAAAAGCCATGCCAGAAAGCTTTACCGACCAGCGTGCGGGAAGACGCATGGTTCCCACACTCGCCTCCATGAATTTCTGCGAGGAGCTCGCAAACTTCTTCCCTTGTGATGCACCGCATTAGGATGCCGTTGGCACCGCGCCGGTAGAGATCCCCTTCTATTAGTGTGTATCTTTTAGCCAATCTGACTATCCGGTCAGCGGATACATCATCGTCAGGAAGGATATTTTCTTTCAAGTAGCTCCGGATCTCCAAGATCCATGCATTGGAGCTTGCTTGAGCATTTGAGTCTTGCGTGCTGGGTTGCTCGGAGCTTCCGGCGGCACCTACGACCCTTGATGGCTGCCATGGTAACAGGGCCATCTAGACCGCCAGCTTCGGGATGCTGGTCTCGCCCCCTTCGCTCAGTTTGGCAGGCTGAGCTGTGGGTTTTCACAACCTCCAGACGAAGGTTCTGTCAGGAGCCGGAGCTCCGGTTGACGCTTTCGTCGAGAGTTCGTCAGCTTCAGAGTTATGGACACGCTGGACATGGTGGAGATCCAGGACTTCGAAGTCCTTCTGAAGCCTCTGGACTTCAAGGATATAAGAATCTAGCTGAGGATTGTTACAGGAGCATTCACCCTTCACCTGTTTAATGATGAGCTGTGAATCTCCCTTGACCAACAGCTGCTTGACACCATATGATAGTGCCACCTTTAGTCCATATATGAGTGGTTCATACTCCACCATGTTGTTGGTTACCTTGAAGTCAAGGTGGACCATGTATTTTAGCTTCTCCCGGGTTGGAGCGAGGAGAAGGACTCCAGCTCCGGCCCCCTGCTTTTGCATGGAGCCGTCGAAGTAGAGGGTCCAGTGAGGCTCGGTGAAGATCGGAGCCTTGAGTTCCGGCTTCTGCTCACTAGCCCCCCTGGGTTTGATGGAGTGGGGGTCCATTCCGCCACAAAGTCTGCCAGTGATTGACTCTTGATAACTTGTCTTGGGACGAATTCAAGATCGAATTCGGCCAATTCCGCTGCCCACTTTGCAATATTCCCAGTTGAGTTGGGATTATGCAAGATCGCACGCAGTGGATAAGAAGTCACCACTGAGATCTTGTGAGCTTGGAAGTAATGGCAAAGCTTACTAGAGGCGATGAGAACTGCGTAAAGCAGCTTGTGCACCTCTAGGTATCGAGTCATGGCATCATGTAGTACTTCGCTGATGAAGTACACTGGGCGTTGGACTGACCAGACCCTCCCGGAGGGGCTCGGAGCTTCCTCCACATCGACCCGGACCCTACTGGAGGGGTCCGGACCTGCTTCGGGGACCTCCGGGTCCTTACTAGAGGAACCCGAAGCTTCTACTGGAGCGACCTGAACCCTCCTGGAGGGGTCCAGATCTTCTGGAATAACTCCCTGTAGATCCAAGTCTGGGGGCTGGGACACAGACTCACCTTCAGGAACCTCCGGACCCTCCCAGAGGGGTCTGGATTCCTGAGCTTGAGATGGTTCTGGTCTCTCCGCAACCAGGACCATGCTGACAACCTCGTCGGTTGCTGAAATGTAAAGCAGTAAGGGCTCACCAGGGTTCGGAGCTACCAATGTTGGTAGAGTGGTGAGGAGCTGCTTTAGCTCCTGGAACGCCTTTTCTGCTTCTTCAGACCATTGAAATGGTCCAGACTTCCTCAATAGCTTGAATAAGGGTAGCGCCCGTTCCGCCAGTCTTGAGATGAATCGGCTAAGGGCGGCTAGACATCCAGTCAGTTTCTGGACGTCCTTGATGCGGGCTGGTGGCCGCATCTCCTCTATGGCTTTAATCTTTGCTGGATTTGTCTCTATGCCCCGGTGGTTTACTAGGAAACCAAGAAGCTTTTTGGAGCTAACCCCAAAGACGTTCTTGTCTGGGTTCAGCTTCGTGCGGGTGACCCGCAGCTTGTCGAAGACTGTTTGCAAGGTGTCAAGGAGTGATTCCTTGTCCTTAATCTTGACGACGATGACATCAACATACACTTCCACTATGTCTCTGATGAGCTCTCCAAAGGTTTTGTACATAGCTAGTACAAATGTTGAAGCTGCATTCTTGAGACCAAATGGCATGGCAGTATAGTAGTACAATCCATCTACTGTGATAAAAGAAGTATGTTCTTCATCTTCCTTAGACATTCTGATTTGATAGTACCCAGAATATGCGTCTAGGAAACATAGTAATTCACACCCGGAGGTGGAATCCACTATCTGATCTATTCTAGGTAGTGGGAATGGATCTTTTGGGCATGCCTTATTCAGTGTTGTGTAGTCGATACACATCCAAAGCTTCCCGCCGGCTTTGGGTACAACGACTGGGTTTGTCAGCCATTTTGGATGGAAGACTTCTCAGACGAATCCAGCTTCCGAGGCTTCTGATGTACAAGCCGAGCATCAGGATAGATCTTCAGATTATGCTCGATCACTTCCCTAGGGATCCCAGGCATTTGCGGCGGTTGCCAGGCAAACACGTCGACATTAGCCCAGAGGAAAGTGATGAGCGCGAGTTCCTATTTGTCATTCAGACCTCCCGATATACGGGTGATCTGAGCGGCATCGGAACCGATTTGGATGACTTTGACGGGGATGTCGGTGTCGCCGCTTGGTTGCATGCGAGGTGCAGAGGTTGAGCCTCGTTGACAAATGCTCGAGAGTTTTGGAGCTTGTTCCTGTCTGGATTCTTCCTCCTACGATGTAGCAAGCGCATGAAGTTCTTCCAGAGTGGTCACTCCGGCAGTGCGGTCTCCGCGAATTCAGAGAACACCAGCTGGTGTTGGCATCTTCAACACCAGGTAGCCATAATGAGCAGCAACCATGAACTTGTACAAGGCGGGCCTGCCCAGAATGGCGTTGAAAGGTAAGTTGATCTGAGCGACGTTAAAGATCAACTTCTCAGTGCAATAATTCTCCCGAGCCCGGAAGGTCACGGGGAGAGTAATTGCACCGAGTGGGGTTATGGCCCCCGGACCTACTCTGGAGAAAGGTCGGGAGGGGCGAAGGTCCGAAGGTCGGAGCTGAAGCTTGAAGAAAGCTTCGAAGCTTATGAGATTTAGCCCCGAACCTCTGTCCACCATTACATGGTGGAGTTGAATGTTATTGATGGTAGGTGATACCATCAAAGGTAGTTGACCAGCTCCGATCATGTTCCGAGGGCAGTCCGAAGCATCAAAAGTGATGGTGGTGTCCATCCACTTCCGATGAGGCTCCGCCCTGGCTGTAGGAGCTACTGAGGCCATGTCCTGCCGCATGGTATTGAGGACACGGCGGGAGGTGATGTCCCATGAACCACCAAAGATGGTGTTCATGGTCTTCCGACGCTCATTGTCAGAGACGTCGGAGTCGTCATCGACGAAGGTGTAAACAACCTTCAGGACCTTTTTAGGGTCCTGAAAGCCTAACTCCTCTTCAGCCGGAGCTTCATCGACCTTCTGTTTTCCTTCCCTCTGACGGAAAGTAACTTCTTCTCGACGCTTGTTGTAGCACTCGACAAGGTTCTGGACCTCCCGGCAGTCCTCCAAGTTGTGGCCGTTCGACTTGTGGATAGGAAACCACACTTTGGATTTGCCACTGTCTTCAGAGGACGACCGAGGTCGTTTCTCGGGGCGTGGCCCCCGAGCACCCGGAGCTGCAGCTGCTGCAGCGGTAGATGTGTCGGCCGACGACTTCTTCTTGCCGTTGGACTTTTTCTTCTTTTTGCCACTCCTGGAGGTAGTGGCTTCGCCTTTGGAGGATTTTTTGCCATCCTCCGGAGGTGGTTTGGAGTGCATTTCACGGCCCTCCGCAGCTTTGGCACACTTGTCTCCCAAGCTAAAGAGCTCCGTGACACTGGTGATCTCCTTGATCGCCAGCTTCTCCAACATCTTCTTATCTCGTACGTCCTGTCTAAATGCCATGATAACAGAGGCGCTAGAGATAGAAGGAATGGTGTTTTGTACCTAGGAGAACCTCTGGATGAATGAGCGCAGGGATTCTCCCCCCTTCTGCACGACTGCAAAAAGATCCAGTTCGGTGCCTGGTCGAGTGTATGAACTCCCGAAATTGGCAGTGAACTGTTGGCACAATTCCTCCCAACTATTGATGGAGTTGTGAGGAAGGCTCACGAACCAGGACCTGTCGGTCCCAGTCAAGGCCACTGGGAAGTAGTTGGCCATTACGGCCTCGTTACCTCCGGCCGCAAGGATTGCGGTGGTGTAAATCTGGAGAAACTCAGCAGGATTAACAGTCCTGTCAAATTTCTCTAACAGATGAGGCTGGAACTTTTGTGGCCATCTGACCATGCGTAGGTGCATGGCCAGGGCCGAACAGCCTCCTCCTACTCCCTCAGGAGCAGGACTGTCTTGAGCCTCTCGCCTTTCGCGAGCACGCTCGATATGAACGCATCCATCCTATTGACGGTAACAGCGATCAAGCTCCGCCCGGAGGTCATGAGTTGAAAGCCTGATTACCGTATGAGTATGTCGCGCCCCAGAAGGTAGCGATGTAACTTGCTGTAACGCAGCACGCCTCCTATTTTGGGAAGCATGCGTACCTAGTCTGCTAGACACGGTCCGGCGCTGTGATGGGGCCCGCCCCGAAGGAGGAGGACCTTGGTTGCTGATGCGATCGACTGCTGCTGCAACCAGATGTTCCACATTAGCCCTCCACTGCTCCATTGCACCCTGGGATGCACCTGGAGGTGGTGGACGTTGGAGGAGAGCATGCGCTGCATGAAGCGCGTGTTCAGGGTTGTTGTTATTCGCCGATGCGGTGACCGACGCCGATGCACTGTCACGCTGCTCAGCTTGACGTGCTGGTGCAGGCGGTGGCAGTGGAGGCATGACTCCTGCTGGAGTCATGACACCTGCTGGTTGCTGCATGTTGGAGGGATTGCCCCCAGCGGGTTGAACAACAAGGTTGCGGTTGGATGATCCAGCAGCTGAGTTCACCATACTTGAAATCTCGGGCGCCCCCTTCCTGGCGCGCCAACTGTCGGTGTTTGGATCCGGCAGATCTCCCGACACTACCTTTGGTAGATCAAGGAGTTGTAGTTTGGTAATGGGCGCGTAGATATTCAAGAAGGTGAAATACACGTGTACATAGAGATTTACGTTGTTCGGGCCGCCTGAGCGTAATACCCTACTCCACGGGGTGTGATGGTGTTGTATTGAGCGTGTGAGTCTAGAAGAAGTTCCAGAAGAAGAAGCTCGTCTAGCTCAGGGAGTTCAATCGTGGTCTGGAACCGTCCCTTGTGTATCGTCGACCAATCCTTTTATAGTACAAGGACTGGTCGTTACACCGTTAGCCTGGCCCGACATGTGGTCCCAGCGGTTACACATGCTTGATACACAATTAATTAGGTTAATTACCCTTAATAGCCTGGTAACGGGCCTTAATAGTGCCGTTACCAGTATTAAGGGCCATTCAATCGTGTGTCATTAATATGATATTAATGAAACTTAATCGGGTCTTGAGGTCTTTGATTGCTCCTTGAAGGTCCGGAGCCGTTGGGGGGTCCACCAGCCAGATTGTTGAAGTTGAAGGTCCGACGGTCGCCACGTGGCAGCTCCGGAGCTTACCGTCGTGGACGGGTAGGTCCGGTGCTGTTGGATATGTGTCAGTACCGGAGCTTCCCTCTGTATGGGGTTAGGTCCGGGGGTGCCATACTGGTATTCCGTCCGGAGCTTTCCTATGTGTGGGTGATAGCTCCGGTCTTATGATACACGTGGCGGTCCTGGGACTAACCATGTCGGGGAAGCAGGTCCGGTTACGCCTGACATGTGGGGCCTTTGGAGGTCTTCAAATCTGATAGATGGAGTGTCCTTGTGATCTTTGGAATCCCAAGGGGTATCCGGTACGTAGGGTACCGACAGACTGTAAGTGTCTGCATTTGTACTTTCTTGCAATAAATTGATCATAACCTCCTTAGAGGAGAAGGTCTGAGCTTTCCATCATCTATGAGTTATTTGAATTCTTGTTGTTCTCCTATAATCATGTCTCAACTTAGTACAAAACATCCTTTAATATATAAGCTATGGTGACACCGTTTTGAGAAGAGAAACAATATAAAAAACCATGTTCAATTAATAGATACAAATGTTATGAATATTTTTTTAGTACTTTAGATCTAAATGGCATGGTTTAGCAGGTTCAGTGACTCGAGTACCCACACATATACAAATTTAAGGACCGTGAATGCACTTTAATCTTTTATTCCTTCATAAAGCTAGTTAGCTCAACTAGGGGAATAATCGACGGTGTGCTGTCGGTAAGCGGTATGTTTGAATTCTATTACATGAAAAAGATTGCGTTAGTTGGTACTTCTTATGTATCCAAATATTTTGATGTCTTTAGTAAAAAAAGAAAGGAAAAGATGATAAATATACGGAGATGCAGAGAGTACTCGCCGCCATCTCACAGGATGCTCATATGACTAATCAAAATAAATTCACATGTCTGTCACAGTGGTGAAGTCATCCCACTAGTATCAAGAGGTTCTGGGCTCGACATTGTCGAAGTGTTCTTGCGACACTTCCCCCGAACCTACTATGAGAGCAGCCTGCGGAGGTTCTTGATCAGCAGGGCTTAGTCCTCTATTGAAGTATTGCGTGTATGAAAGTTGTGAGACAGTGATTTTATGTGGTTCAGGCCGCCAGAGCGTAATACCTACTCCACGGTGAGGTTGTATTGTTGGTGAGTGTGTATGTAGCGTGTGAATGCGTAGATTGATGATCCTTTGTAACGGTGGCGGTCCGATCCTTTTATAGATAAGTTCAGATGCCTTACAAGTGGGGTCCGAGACCCAACAGGTAGCCCCGGAGCGATCTTATCCTAAAGATCTATGGCTTCGCGCATAAGCTTCCTCTGACTGTGGCTTGAAGACTCATTGTCTTGTTGCCTCAGCCGCCAATGACTCATGCATAGTCGTAGATGGTGTCAGGGGATGTCTTGTCTGTCTGTTCCTATCGCCATAAGTTACTCACTTGGTGAAGCGGGGTAGGCCTGTGGCGTCTTCACTGCGATGCGATTGGGCGCATCGGTACCTTACAGTAGGTGTGCGCTGCGTCATGTGCTTGCGAAGAAGCGAGTCTTCAATGCTTGATTTATACAAGGTGCACCACCCTCTTAACTCCCGCAACCCACTGTTCAGGAGAGGTTGCAGGGCACGTGGCAGCTTGGGAGCTAGCCTCTGCGGGGGAGATCGGGTCCCGACCCACGGACCACGTGGCAGCCCCAGAGCCCGTTGCTGAGTAGAGTGGGAGATCCAGCATCGCAGGACACGTGGTAGAGATGAAGCCCGCCTCTACAGGAGGTGGCCTGTCTGGTGCCTCGTACCACGTGGAAGCACCGGAGCCCTCTCCCATGGGGGAGCAGGATCCCGTCCTGCTAGACACATGGCCGCTTGGGAGCCTGTCTCCAAGGGGGTGCTAGACTCCTCCTTGAGGTCCATGTGGATACTCCAGACCCTGTTGAAATCATCTAGGCCCCCATGAGGTATGGTTTCGGTGATTAATGACAATCGTTGGATTTTACTAATGAATTTGTGGATGTAAGGTCTCCCATATCACTCATCACACTCAAATGAAATCTATATGAATATCATCTACTGCTCATTGGATATGATTGGAGACCCCTAAACAATCATTCTATGAGATCAATCGATGTTTATGAAGATTAGAAGTAAAAGCTCATATGTCAAAATTATTCAACCAAAATTGACAGCACTCAATGCTTGATAATCATCAGAAGAATATTTCCAACCAATGTCTAAGAGGTCAATCGAGCAAATTCCAAAAGAATCACTTAGAACAACTCGAAGCAAACAAAATCAACTCACCAGATCAACCGATGTTTCCAGAAAACAACACATTGGTCGAGTTGGTTTAGCAGAAGAAGAAGACCTCAGAACTAAGTACTCACCAGATCATCCGATGATGAAGAGAATGTTACATTGGTCCATCAGTACAGTAAGCAATCTCCCTAGACCAAGTGTAACACCGGACCATCCAATGTTCAACTATAAACACATCGGTCAATCACTCCAGTAAGCATCAATTCTGAACCAATTCTGGATGAAGTGCCACCGGATCATCCGATGAGAAGGCAAGTGTAACATCGGTCTAACAACGGTCATATCTGACATAGTGACATTAGCTAATTTGGATTCGACCGATGATAACTGAAGGGAGAACATTGGATCATCCGATGTTCGCAGAACAGTGATGTCAGCCTACTTTTCCAACGGCTATTTCATGGAGGTTGGCTATTTATACCCCTTCAACCAGTCTATTCGACATGACTTGAAGCCCAGACTTAATCTACACCTTACCAAGCATTCAAGGCATTGAGCTACCACTTCCATATCATTTTCGCCACTTGTACACCAAGAGATAGGCTAGAACTAACTAGAGATAGTGCTTGTGTGCCTCCATTCTTGGTGATTGGAGTCTCTAGTGTAGTGAGAGCTGTAAGGGAGTGTACCTTGGTGATTGTATTGGAGAGAGCCTTCCGGAGCTTGCCAAGACGGTTGTGGAAGCCCGGAGGATTCAACTTGTACAAGGCTTGAGCTCCACCTTGCCGAGGTTGGCGAACGAAGAAGTATAGTGAAGATCTCTGGTCTCGGTGACTTGGGAGTGGCTATACCCTTTGGTGGGTGCCACAACGTGGATGTAGGAATATCTTAACGATCTTACCGAACCACGGGATAAATATCCGTGTTTTCGTGTCTCCTCGGGAGTTTGCGCTTTCTTCCTCTCCCCTTACACTTATGCATTTCATATACTGCAAAGTTACTATTCACTTGAATGCATATGTTGTTTGCATAGGGAATTGGGCTTTTAGTAATTAAGTTTTATTGCTTTAATTTTTGAAAAGAATCCCAATTCACCCCCCCTCTTGGGCATTCGATCCTTACAATTGGTATCAGAGCAAGGTTGCTCATTGGATCATTCTAGCTTCACCGCTAGAGAGTTAAAATGGCCAAGAATGGGGGTTCGGTTCCTATCTTCGAGGGCAAGAACTTTGCCTATTGGAAAGCACGCATGCGTGCTTATCTAGAGGCTATTGCTCCCGAGGTATGGGAAGCGACCCATGCGAGGTTTGGTGAGCATAATTATGTTGGTGATCAAATTAAGTGGGATGCCAAAGCTAGAAATGCAATTTATGAATGCATTAGTCAAGATGTATTTGCTAGGATTGCTAGCAAAGAGAAAGCTTGTGAAATTTGGGCTTGCTTAATTAAAATTCATGAGGGTTCTTCTTGTGTTAATGAACAAAAATATCATATGCTTAAGGCCAAATATGATGAGTTCAAAATGCTACCTCATGAAAATGTCAATAAAATGTTTTCTCGCTTGAATGTGCTTATTGAGAAAATTAATGCTCTTGACATTGCTTCTCTTGGCAAGGGACTCATCAACCGCAAGATTCTTATGCTCCTTCCTTAACCAAAGTACAACATCATCAACTCCATGCTTCAAAAAGAATCTCTTGATCACATTGAAGTTTTGGAACTTATTGGAGAGATTCACACTCATGAGATGAGTGTGCTTGGGATGATGGAGGAATCATCTTCAACCACAATTGCTCTAAAAGCTTCCATCAAGAGAACAAATCTCAACAAAAAGAAAGTGGTTGAGCCCCCAAGTGAAGAAGAGCAAGCATCAAGTGAAGATGACGATGATGAGCTTGCATCAATGATGAGAAAGTTCTCTCGCTTGAACTCCAAGATTGCCAAGAAGGGATACACCTTTGATCCCAAAAAGAAAGCATTTCTACCAAAGAGAGATGACAACAAGACTTGCTATAATTGTGGTGATCAAGGCCACATCTCCTATGATTGTCCAAAACCGGACAAAAGAAGAGAGAACCACAAGGGCAAGCATCGCAAGCTTGAAGATAGTGAGGATGATGAAGAGGACAAGTCCAAACCAAGATTCTTTGGGAAGAAGAAGCATGACAAAGGCAAAAAGGCAAAACTCTTCCCAAAGAAGAGGAAAGGTCCAAAAAAGGTGTTCATGTGTGAGGCAAATGAATGGATTACCGACGAAGAATCAAGTGATGAAGAGAGTGAAGCGGAAGAAGAAAGTTTGGCCGGCCTTGCCATTGCCAACAATGATGATTCACCTCTTCATCCACCTCCCATGTGCCTCATGGCTAAAGGTAACACCAATGTATGTGATGACTCTAGCGATGATGAGCTTTCCCCCGATGATTTAATTTCATTAATAAATGAATACCACACTATCATTAAGAGGGAAAAGAGTAAGGTCAAGGCTCTTGAAGAAACTCGTGCTAAGCTTGAGAGTGCTAACCTTGATTTGCTTGACAAGTATGAAAGCATACTTATGGAGCATGACACACTCAAATCTCATGTCAAGCAAATTGAGGAGGATAAGGCTAAACTCAAGCTAGATCACCATGAGCTTGACTTAGCACACCAAGCACTCTTGGGAAAGCACAATGAGTTAATCCAAGAGCATCAAGTAGTTAACCTTGCTTATGAAGTTCTTGAACAAGAATTGAAAACAATAAAGAAACAAACCCTTAATGATAAGGTATCTATTATGTCTCATGCCGCTAATGTCTTGCATAAGTCTTTGCCTTTGAAAGAGAATGCTAGGGAGAAGGACTTGTTGGAAAAAATTGAAAGTCTCCGCACTAGTATGGCAAGACTATCGAAAGGAGAAGTCAAGCACAAGGAAATCCTCTTCCAACAAGCAAAGGCCTTCAACAAGAGAGGACTTGGATCCTTCCAGGTGCCCAACAAAGGAAAGGTGCCCTCACCGGAGCTCAAAACGAGCTTCATCAAGGAAGTTGGTTCTTATTGCCAACATTGTGAGGTCACCGGTCACCACACAAGGGAGTGTCCTCTTCCTAACCGGCCTTCTCCTAAATTGCCTACTAACTACAAATCCACTTTTAATGGTCATTACTATCTCTTAAGTAAAGTAGATGGCAAGGTGAAGGCAAGGTTCATTGGCAAGAACATGAAGGACATGAAGGGGAAGCTCCCTAAGCAACTTTGGGTCCAAAAAACACTTGTATCACACATATAAGGACCTAAGTTGGCTTGGGTGCCAAAAATCAAAAATTGAATTTGAAAGTGCATCTAGGACTCCCTTGTGGGTTTTGGATGATTTATGACAAGCAATTGGGATCCTAATCCTTTTGTTGAGATGAATGCAGGAAAATGATGAAAAATGAGCAAAGTACCAAAAAGAGGGAAATTGAGAAGGAAAATGAATTTGAGCTCAAGGAGAAGAAATTAGTAGTTTAGTATGTATGGAGTGTGTTAAGGAAACACACCCAAGAGCTCAATCTCATTTAATCACACACACACAATGCACAAAGCTATACAGGACCAGACTAGTCCGATATCAGCCGGACTAGTCCGATATCACATTCTGCACCAGATCGGACAAGTCCGGTCACCACCGGACTAGTCCGATATCTTTCTGTTCCACTTCGGACTAGTCCGATATTCATTCTGATCCACTTCGGACAAGTCCGGTGTCCACACGGACTAGTCCGATATACACCCTGATCTAAATCGGACAAGTCCTCCAAGTGCGGACTTGTCATCCTAAACACTTAGGGTTTCATATGTCCGGACAAGTCCGATGACAATCGGACTAGTCCGAAGCTTTCCAGTAGCGAAATCGGACAAGTCCGTTTTTGAACCGGACTAGTCCAAGATTCCTGGACACTTAGGGTTTGCTTCTCACAGCACATCGGACTAGTCCGGTCACCACCACAGACTAGTCCGATCTTTCTGAACCCTAACGGTAACTTCTAGAAACCCCATATAAATAGAGGTGCACGGCCCACTTTCACCCACTCTCTCGAACCCTAGCGCCGTCACACCTCCCAAGAGACTCAAAAACCATCTCTCTCCACGAAATTAAGTGCAAAATCAATCAATCCATTGAAGATCACTTCTAGATCATTGGAGAGGCACTTGGCACACGATTGAGCTCTTGGTTTGAATCTCTAACATACTCTTGCATCTCAATCTGTATATTTCGAAGAGTGTTATTGGTGGTCTTGAAACTTGTAATCAAGGGAGCTCTCAACTTGTGAGATCGCCCCTTCAACTTGGTGATTTACCCTTGTGTGGTTAGTGGAAGAGGATTGGCCTTCGTGGCGATCCGACGAGGGAAGGGTTGGTGAAGACCCGGTCCTTTTGTGGGCTCCTCAACGTGGATGTAGGCTGCCTTCGTGGTAACCGAACCACGGGATAAATCTTGTGTCTTGTTCGTTTGTGTTCATCATTCTAGTTGATCAACATTATCTAGGGTTGATTTTTTTTGTTGAATTCAAGTTAATTAGTTGAACAAGGATCATACTAGCAATAAAACTTGACTTACAACTATTTAACTGTTGTTAAAGTTTATATTTCCACTGCGAACGTCAACGAAACAATCAAATTGACTTAACTTGATCAACCTAGCCCGTGAAATCCGGACTAGTCCGCACATTACCGGACTAGTCCGATATATCTGTTTTTGACATTTTTGTTGAAGTGCTACAAGTTCTTCAAGAAAATTCAAGAAGGCCTATTCACCCCCCCTCTAGGCCAACATTCAATTGGTATCAGATCAGGTTCTTCAAGAAAGAGTGCAACCACTCGAAGAGATCATGTCAGACATGAAGGAAGTCCAGAAAATCAACAACCAGGAAGAAATGAACAATGAAAAGCACCAAAAGCTTGAAAAGTATCTCGAAGCCATTCAAGACTTCGATGATGATGATGAGGAGACATTGGAGCTGAAAGCACTCCTTAGAAAGAAAGCGCTTTCCAAAGGGAAATCTAAAGTCGAAGAAAAGAAGAAGGGGAGTAGTCACACCGACCACTCCCGATATCCTTTTAATTATGACCGTTTAAATTCTAACAGCAGTCATTATCTATCTATTCCTCTCGGAAAAGCCCCACACTTCGATGGGAGTGATTACTCCATGTGGAGGCAAAATATGAAGATGCACTTGATTTCCCTTAACCCAAGTTTATGGCATATTGTGTGCACAAGAATAAACATCCCTGATGACGATGAAGAACTCACACCAAGTCAAGAGCAAGCCATCCACAGGAATGCCCAAGCCGCAGCCGTTATCACCTCATCTCTCAGTAGAGATGAATTCACAAAGGTGGACGGATTGGAGATTGCCAAAGAAATCTGGGACACACTACAGACAGCACATGAAGGTGACAGGCATGTGCGGGAGGCAAAGATTGAGATGATTGAAGGCGAACTGGGAAGGTTCGCGATTGAGGAAGATGAGTCTCCCCAGGACATGTACAACAGACTGAAGACTCTTGTGAACAAGGTTCGATCATATGGTAGCAAAAAGTGGAATGACCACGAGGTTGTAAAGCTCATCCTTAGAGCCTTTATGCCTCGCAACGTCACACTTTGCTCTATGATCCGAGAAAGTCCCGGGTACAAGAAAATGACTCCGGATGAACTGCTTGGCAAAATCATCAACTTTGAGATGATGGAGAAGCAAGCCAAGCACGTCAAAGAAATAGCCGACCTCACATCGGCCAAGAAGAAGGGAGTTGCCTTAAAGTCCTCACTCAAGCCTCTATCCAAAGAAGCAAAAGAAGCACAACTTGAGGAGGACAGCGATGATGAAAGCAGCAAGCTGGACGAAGAAGATATGATTTTGTTCATTAAGAAGTTCAAAAGAATTATGAAGAAAAGACAAGGAACAAAATCGAGTGAAGGAAAATACAAGGAGAAGACAAAGCCGAAGATGAGGCGGGCATGCTATAATTGTGGTGAGTACAATCACTTTATAGTTGATTGCCCATATGAGGACAACAAGAATAAGAGTAAAGAGTCCAAGCCTCAACCGAAGAAATTCTTCAAGAAGAAGAAACAAGCTGAACAAGCACACATCGGAAAGGAGTGGGACTCAAACGATGAGTCCTCATCGTCCGATGAAGAAGAAATGGCTAGCATAGCCATTGAAAGCATGTCCAAGAAACCCACACTCTTCCCCACGCTCGGTGCAAATAAAGCAAATGGAACTTGCCTCATGGCTAAGGAAGGTAAACGCAAGGTAAACATCAAAACTCCTTCCTTGCATTCTTACTCGAGTGATGATGATCTAGATAGTGATAATGAAGATATGCTAATTGGTTTAGATAGAAAAACTGCTGCTAAAATGAAATTCTTGCTTAACCAACTTGTTGAGAAGGAAGAGCTAATTGATTGTCAAGAAGACATGATTATCTCCCAAAAGGAGAAGCATGTCGAACTTGACAATCTACTAGCTCTTGAAAAGGAGAGAAACCACTCACTAGAGCTTAAGCTAGCTTCAAGCAAGAAAACTTGCTTGGAGTTAACCAACTCAAACGTTGCAATCAAGGATCAACTTGATGACCTAATCAAGGTCAACAAGATCCTTGAAGTGCAGGTTGAGTCACTCAAGCTTAGTGAACCTTCCTCCTCTTCAACCCTACCTTCTCAACCCACTTCAACTAATATCGCTCATATTTGCAAATGTGATAAAATTAACACCAGGTTGAAGGAAAATTCTACCTCCACAAAGGACAAAAATCCTACCCAATGTGTAATATTTGACAAGGAGAGGATAACCTATGCACGTAGTGCATATTTGGTCCAAAGACCTCCAAATGTCAAGTACGGCATTGGTTACTCTCATGATGGAAAGCAAAGAGCTGGAAATCATAAAAATAACAAGGGAAGGATTACCTTTGTGAAGGGAGGACCCTCACAACCTGGTAACTCGAAAACTAAAAATCTAAACTCTCATGAAAACCGGACTAGTCCGGTTGTGGTCCGGACAAGTCCGGTCATCCGGACAAGTCCGGTCACACAGACTAGTCCGACCCATAATCAACAGCAACTCTTGTTTAAAACCTTTGATGCTTCTTATGTATTAATGAAAAATAATGTTGGTAAAGTGTATGCTTATTATGCTGGGCCACGCCATGGGAACACAAAATCCCATGTGTGGGTGCCCAAATGTATTGTTACTAACCTCCAAGGACCCAAGCAAGCTTGGGTACCTAAAACCAAGACGTAATTTGTTTTTGCAGGCCTACTCCTCCGGTGGATCCAAATGCGTGCTAGACAGTGGATGCACCAACCACATGACCGGAGAAAGGAGGATGTTTGTGGAGTATGAAGTGAACCAGGACCCAAACGAAGGCATCTACTTTGGGGATAACAGTCAAGGAAGGGTCCTCGGTACCGGTAAAATAGCAATATCCTCTGAACATACTCTTTCGCATGTTTTACACGTTGAATCTTTAAATTATAACCTGCTGTCCATATCTCAGTTATGTGACAAAGGTTATAATTGCCCGTTTACTAACGAGGGTGTGACCGTCTCAAGGAGAAGTGATGGTTCCGTTGCATTCAAGGGTATGTTAAAGGGAATGCTTTACCTTGTTGACTTCAACAAGGATAAAGCCGAACTCGACACATGCTTGATTGCAAAAACCAACATGGGTTGGCTGTGGCATAGACGGCTAGCACATGTTGGTATGAGGAACCTTCAAAAACTCCTCAAGGGCGATCACATCCGAGGTTTGAAAGATGTTGTGTTTGAGAAAGACAGGCCTTGTAGCGCGTGCCAAGCAGGAAAGCAAGTTGGAGCACAACATCCCGCGAAGAACATCATGACCACGACAAGACTGCTCGAACTACTTCATATGGACTTGTTTGGTCCAATTGCTTACATAAGCATCGGCGGTAACAAATACGGTTTAGTTATTATTGATGATTTTTCCCGGTTCACTTGGGTGTTCTTTTTGCATGACAAGTCAGAAACACAAGGAACACTCAAGAAATTCTTCAAGCGAGCGCAAAACGAGTTCTCACTATCAATCAAGAGTATTCGGAGCGACAACGGCACGGAGTTCAAGAACATACAAGTGGAGGAATACCTTGATGAGGAAGGAATCAAGCACGAATTCTCAGCACCATACTCTCCACAACAAAACGGAGTTGCCGAAAGGAAGAACCGAACGCTCATAAAGATGGCAAGAACAATGCTCGATGAATACAAGACTTCGGATCGATTTTGGGCGGAAGCAATCAACACCGCTTGCCATGCCACAAATCAACTCTACCTTCATCGACTACTAAAGAAGACTCCCTATGAGCTACTCACCGGTAACAAACCGAACATTTCATATTTTCGAGTTTTCGGTTCTCCTTGCTTTATTTTGAACAAGAAGCCCAGGACTTCAAAGTTCGCTTCGAAGTCCGATGAAGGTTTCTTGCTTGGTTATGATTCGAACACTTATGCCTACCGTGTTTTCAACAAGGCCTCCGGACTTGTTGAAGTGGCACGTGACGTGGTGTTCGATGAAACTAATGGCTCCCAAAAGGAGCAAGTTGATCAATGTGAATTAGGTAAAGAGGAAGCCCCCTATCAAGCATTGAAGAGGATGGCTCTAGGCGAAGTACGACCACAAGAGTCATCGGCACAAATACAAGAGGAAAGTGAACCACGAGAGGAGATCAACAATCAAGGGGGAGCCTCGATACAAGATCAATCACAGGAATATGAACATGATCAACAAATCAACGAGGACAACAACTCAGGGGGAGAAGAAGATGAGCACCAACATACGACCCCCCAAGTGCCACACCCAAGAGTACACCAATGCATTCAAAGGGATCATCCAATCGACAACATCATCAGCGACATCCAAAAGGGAGTAACCACTAGATCTCGTATAGCAAATTTCTGTGAACATTACTCGTTTGTCTCCTTTTTGGAACCCCGCAGGACTGAGGATGCATTGAAGGATCCGGACTGGGTGGTGGCAATGCAAGAAGAGTTGAACAACTTCAAGAGAAACGAGGTTTTTGAACTTGTGGAAAGACCCAATGCAAACATAGTGGGCACCAAGTGGGTCTTCCGCAACAAGCAAGACGAACACGGAGTGGTGACAAGAAACAAGGCATGACTTGTGGCCAAAGGTTACTCACAAGTCGAAGGTTTGGATTTCGATGAGACTTTTGCTCCAGTAGCTAGGCTTGAATCAATTAGAATATTACTTGCATATGCTACTCACCATGATTTCAAGCTGTACCAAATGGACGTAAAAAGCGCCTTCCTCAACGGACCGATCAAGGAAGAGGTGTACGTGGAGCAACCACCCGGACGAAGAGTTCCCCGACCACGTGTATAAACTGCGTAAGGCTCTCTATGGCCTCAAACAAGCTCCTAGAGCTTGGTATGAGTGTCTTAGAGATTTTTTAATTGATAATGGTTTTCAAATTGGCAAAGTAGACTATACATTATTCACAAAAAATCTGGACAATGATCTTTTTATTTGCCAAATCTATGTTGATGATATAATTTTTGGATCAACTAATCTATCTTTCTGTGAAGAGTTTAGTAAAATCATGACAGACAGATTTGAAATGTCAATGATGGGAGAATTGAAGTACTTCTTGGGATTCCAAGTGCGGCAACAAAGGGAAGGAACATTCATAAGCCAAACCAAGTACACACAGGACATCCTCAAGAAGTTTGGCATGGACAAGGCAAAGCCCATAAAGACTCCCATGGAAACGAATGGCCACTTGGATCTCAATGAAGATGGACCGAGCGTCGACCAAAAGGTATATCGCTCCATGATTGGATCCTTACTATACTTATGTGCATCTAGGCCAGATATTATGTTGAGTGTATGTTTGTGTGCAAGATTTCAAGCCAACCCTAAGGAATGTCATTTGACAGCCATAAAGAGAATTCTAAGATATTTAGTTCATACACCCAACCTTGGTCTTTGGTACCCAAAAGGATCAAAATTCAATCTCATTGGGTATTCCGATGCAGACTATGCCGGGTGCAAAGTTGATAGAAAAAGCACTTCCGGCACCTGCCAGTTCCTAGGAAGATCCTTAGTTTCTTGGTCATCCAAGAAACAGAATTCCATTGCATTATCCACTGCCGAAGCAGAGTATGTTGCAGCCGGGAGTTGTTGTGCACAACTCCTTTGGATGCGACAAACTCTAAGGGATTACGGTTACAATATGAACCGTATTCCTCTCCTTTGTGATAATGAGAGTGCCATTAAAATAGCCCACAATCCAGTTGAGCACTCTAGGACTAAACACATTGACATAAGACACCATTTCTTGAGAGACCATTCCATGAAAGGAGACATATCCATCTCTCATGTCCATACCCAAAAACAATTGGCCGACATATTCACCAAGCCACTTGATGAAAAACGTTTTTGCGAACTCCGAAATGAGCTAAACATTCTTGATTCTCGGAGTGTGGCTTGAAAATTTGCATACCTGTATGATTGCTTCAAAATATTGATTGAATTGTGAAAATCATCCCTCTTCATTTTTCTCTTGGAAAACTATGTCAATTATTAGATCTTGATGAATTTTTGATCATAGTATGATTGTTGTTTGCTTACTGGTCAAATTCATCAAGATTATTTGAATTGTTTTGCCTCTCTCTACTCTCAATTATTGGACCTTCAAATATATATGAATGGGCTATGCAATTCTTTCCTGGTGACCACGGACAAGTCCGTGGTTACCCGGACTAGTCCGCCATTGCAGACTAGTCCGCAGTGTGCCGGTTAGGCCGGACTAGTCCGACAGACCACGGACTAGTCCGACTTAGGTCTCTGGAGGACTTCGGACTAGTCCGGTCATGTCCGGACTTGTCCGATTTCTTGTGTCCATAACCCTAGCCTCCACCAAACCCTAATTCCCTCACCCACACTCGCCCCCAAGCTTTCTCTCTCTTGCGCTCGAGCTCCCAAGGCGAATCCTTGATTCCTCCGTCGAAAAGCCTCAATCTTGGGCGGAGATCAAGCTTGAAGACTCGGGGATTGAAGTTAGCAGACAAGTCCGACCTCCAACCCCCAAAATCTCAAGCTTCCTTTGATTTCTTGGTAAATTTTCTTCAAAACCCTAAGAAATCACAAATTTCTCTATTGCTTATCATTTGGCCTAGCATTCTTCACTAGTTACATGTCTAGTTGATGTACTATGTGTATGCTAGACTAGTTTTACCTTAGGGATCAATTTTTGTCCAGTCTGTTAGGTTTTTGCGGATGAACACCAGACTAGTCCGTGCCTGTGCACCGGACAAGTCCGTTGTTTCTGAACCAAAACCTAATTCTTTAATTCCCTAATGCCTTCCATTGCCATCTTACCTCACCAATACCTTGTATAACTTGTCCTTTCTCTTGATCACCCATTCTCATATCATGTCAAGCTCCGACAACGAAATCTCCGATTTCAAGGCCGAGTTGGACCACGAGGTGGCACCTCGGTCCTCGGCGGGTCTTGGCAAGAAACGCCAAGAGAGACCCTCCGAGCCTGCTCCCTCACCTCCCCAGGTTCGGAGGAAGGTGTGTGCCAAGAAGCCCGCCTCGAAGGCTGCTACTCCTTCAAGTGGCCTTCGCCAAGCTAAAGGGAAGGGCAAGGGGGTTGCCACAGGGCCTGTTGGGCCCCTAAAGCTGCATACTCCCAGAGAAGGGGTCCGGGACCCCAATGAGGAAAGATTCAATGGCAAGGGCAGCGATGTGGCTATGAAGTTGAGAAGTGTTGATTGCTATGCAAGGCCCAAGCAAGCAGCTGATGGCAGGTTTTGGTCAAATTTCCATGCTGATTTCTACAAGCTGGTCTATTTGCCGATGAAGACCCCGGTGGTGCGCAGTCAATGGATTGACTGGGCCCACCTTGAGAAGAGGAAATGTGCAGCTTTTGATGAAGTGATAGCAGCTGCAGAGAGACATGGGCTGAAGGATCTGTTTGCCTTCAGATATAATTGGAATGATGAAGTGATTGCACAATTCTATGCAACGTGCCACTTCTCAAGCGAAGACGAAGAAAGTGTGACTTGGATGACTCATGGATCCAAGTATTCTATTACTCAGGAAGAGTTTGCCCGCCTGCTGCACCTTGACTCTGAAGGACATGACCACCTCATTATCCACAACATTGGGGTCATTGAGAGGGATGGAATGAAGTTCATGTATGAGCCCACCTCCAAGTATGTCCCTCCCTCCACAAAGAATATGAAGACTTTCTTTGTGGTCCTCAACAGAGTCCTCAGGAAGACGATTGCCCCCAAGGATGGGGATGCAGGGAGTGTGCAAGGCTACCTACGGACCCTGATGAGGGTCATTAGCAAGAAAAGGCAATTCGATTTTGCAGACTATATTTGGAATGATATGGTCAATATCTCAAGTACCCCCAACCGATCCTGTGGCTATGCCCCTTACTTGATGTTCATGATTGAGAAGGTCACAAGAATCGAGTTTGTGAAGGATGTGGAGCACACTCCACTGAGGCCTCAGAAGCCTCAGTCAGTGAGTGTCCAGGCTGCTCCATCGCTGGCCTCAAGCCCCGAGGCACCGGCAAGGCAAGAAGAAGCTGCTAGGGCTACTCCTCCCTCCAGGGAAGCCCCTCAGAAAGGATCCGCCAGTGGGATCCTCAAGTACTTGGCTGCAATTTTCTCCTCATGCAAGAAAACTGAAGTGAAGCTCCACAAGCTAAATCAGAAGAGGAAGGAGAACATGAGATACATAAAAGCCAATGTGAAGCAGCTGAGTGAGAAGCTGGAGATCAACCCAATTGGATCTCCAGTACTTTCTGAAGATTCTGATCCGAACATCACTGAGCTCAGCCCCTTGACTCCCTCCGAGCTTGCCTATTTTGGCATTGGGGGCTCGAGCAGCTCTGCTCCTCCTCCTACCTCTCAACCTCGTCAAGCGGAAAGCGATGAAGACGATGAAGACGACGAGAGGACTGACAGCGAAGAGTGAAGCCCTAGGACCTTCCTCTCTCTCTTTTTGGTGTCTTGATGCCAAAGGGGGAGAGATTGAGGGGGAGTCTCTAGTCTTAGCTTTAGCTGCATAGGATGCGAGGAGAGAGCTCTTTTTTTTTTAATTGTGACTATTTCCATATCATGTTTGGTCCTGTTATGAATTGCTCTATTAATTTGCAAGTGTGTGATGAAATCTGAGTTTTTTTTTTGCCCCTGAAGTGCCATACTCACTTGATATTAGTTGATAAATGCAAATTCGATCATTCTTAATGCAATCATTCTCTTAGTATGCATCCCACCATAAAGAATGCACATATGAATAATTATCTTGTTGCTTGATGTATTTTTGAGTCATATGTGCATACTTTATGAAAATCTCATTTTATACCTCACTTTGTGAAATCTCAATTGGTTGTCATCAATCACCAAAAAGGGGGAGATTGAAAGTGCATCTAGGACTCCCTTGTGGGTTTTGGATGATTTATGACAAGCAATTGGGATCCTAATCCTTTTGTTGAGATGAATGCAGGAAAATGATGAAAAATGAGCAAAGTACCAAAAAGAGGGAAATTGAGAAGGAAAATGAATTTGAGCTCAAGGAGAAGAAATTAGTAGTTTAGTATGTATGGAGTGTGTTAAGGAAACACACCCAAGAGCTCAATCTCATTTAATCACACACACACAATGCACAAAGCTATACAGGACCGGACTAGTCCGATATCAGCCGGACTAGTCCGATATCACATTCTGCACCAGATCGGACAAGTCCGGTCACCACCGGACTAGTCCGATATCTTTCTGTTCCACTTCGGACTAGTCCGATATTCATTCTGATCCACTTCGGACAAGTCCGGTGTCCACACGGACTAGTCCGATATACACCCTGATCTAAATCGGACAAGTCCTCCAAGTGCGGACTTGTCATCCTAAACACTTAGGGTTTCATATGTCCGGACAAGTCCGATGACAATCGGACTAGTCCGAAGCTTTCCAGTAGCGAAATCGGACAAGTCCGTTTTTGAACCGGACTAGTCCGAGATTCCTGGACACTTAGGGTTTGCTTCTCACAGCACACCGGACTAGTCCGGTCACCACCACGGACTAGTCCGATCTTTCTGAACCCTAACGGTAACTTCTAGAAACCCCATATAAATAGAGGTGCACGGCCCACTTTCACCCACTCTCTCGAACCCTAGCGCCGTCACACCTCCCAAGAGACTCAAAAACCATCTCTCTCCACGAAATTAAGTGCAAAATCAATCAATCCATTGAAGATCACTTCTAGATCATTGGAGAGGCACTTGGCACACGATTGAGCTCTTGGTTTGAATCTCTAACATACTCTTGCATCTCAATCTGTATATTTCGAAGAGTGTTATTGGTGGTCTTGAAACTTGTAATCAAGGGAGCTCTCAACTTGTGAGATCGCCCCTTCAACTTGGTGATTTACCCTTGTGTGGTTAGTGGAAGAGGATTGGCCTTCGTGGCGATCCGACGAGGGAAGGGTTGGTGAAGACCCGGTCCTTTTGTGGGCTCCTCAACGTGGATGTAGGCTGCCTTCGTGGTAACCGAACCACAGGATAAATCTTGTGTCTTGTTCGTTTGTGTTCATCATTCTAGTTGATCAACATTATCTAGGGTTGATTCTTTTTGTTGAATTCAAGTTAATTAGTTGAACAAGGATCATACTAGCAATAAAACTTGACTTACAACTATTTAACTGTTGTTAAAGTTTATATTTCCGCTGCAAACGTCAACGAAACAATCAAATTGACTTAACTTGATCAACCTAGCCCGTGAAATCCGGACTAGTCCGCACATTACCGGACTAGTCCGATATATCTGTTTTTGACATTTTTGTTGAAGTGCTACAGGTTCTTCAAGAAAATTCAGGAAGGCCTATTCACCCCCCCTCTAGGCCAACATTCAGAATTCATGTGTGTAGGTGAACTACAAAGCCGGTGGAAAGCATTGGGTACTCGATAGCGGGTGCACTCAACACATGACCGGCAACGATGGTATGTTCACTTCCATAGAGGACCCCAACAATCATGAACAAGTCACCTTTGGTGATAATTCTAAGGGGAAGATAATTCGGTTGGGTAAGATTGTACTTTTCACATGGTTTATTTATTTCAAATATGTTGCATGTTAAGTCACTTAGTTTCAATTTGCTTTCTATTGCACAAATTTTGTGATCTTGGGATAACGTGCACCTTTAGCGAGAATGATGTTGTTGTGACAAGCCTAAAGTTGAGGAGAGCCATGATCAAGGGGGAGATTCAAGTTCCAACATCTACACATCGACGAAGAACTATTTATTTATCAAATTTATGTCGATGATATTTTTGGTTCAACTAACAAAGCTCTTAGCCATGAGTTTGTGATGAGATCATACACGTTATCATTGCACCTACAAACATGACACAATGTTTATTTGTTTGGGATCCTGGCTCAAGTGAATGTGCACTCTTATTTGATGGACAAGATCAAAATGGCGCACTATGTCGTCCACCACCTTGGCCTCCTCCATTCATGCATACAAGAAGATTTGGTGGCGCAGCACCCTAACAGATTCTGAACTCGATTTTATTTTGATGATTCCCGTCGACTCTGAATGAATTTTGACATGGGACCAGTGCCATTGGAAAGGTTATCCTCTCCCCTTTCCGTGCATATGTAGAACGTCCAATACGGAGTTCGTATGCATCCTGGGCGTCTGTTTTAGTGCGTACTGCTTTTGGACTCCGAGCTGGACACAATTTTGAGTTTGGCTCGGTTTCCATCTTCTTTAAACGAATTCTCTAGTCCTCCACGTCCCTACTACTTCCTCCAAGTACTCCTTTAACTTCTCTATAGATCCTCTAAAATTAATTGATGTGTGTGAATCCTATCTTCTACGTTCTTGCTTGTGTTCTCGGTTGCACTTGCAGGGATTAGCCTTCTTGGCGAGGTCAAGCGTGTGCAGCACGTTTGATAACCAACGAAGCCGTGGTGTAGTGATTGCAGGGGTACTCGTACCGCTCAAGTGCCTTAGATCATCAACGTCGAGTTCTCCATCCCAATCGACATACCTTTCAGAAGATCGGGCCTAAACCTGCTCATCAATTGGATGACCTTGCTCTTCGGATGAATACTTTTGAGGCTCGGTTGCCTCTCGCTGGAAGACAAGAAGACAATGCTTATGATGAACTGGAAGATCACAATAATCAGCCAAGACTGCCACTTTATCGTCGAGGTTTGGGAGGTAATAATAATAACAATTATAATCGTCCTCCTGATGATCCTTTTGCTAAAGTGAAATTTACTATACACTCTTTTTCTGGTGCTTATGATGCTAAGGATTATCTTGATTGGGAGATGACAGTAGAGCAAAAATTTAATTCCTATCTTTTTCCTGAACAACATAGAGTTCGTCAAGCCACTAGTGAGTTTAAGAACTTTGCTATCATATGGTGGAATGAACTTGTTAAAACTAGAATTGATCCTCCAACATGGGATTGATTAAAGGAAGCTATGCGTGTTCGATTTGTTCCTCCATCTTTTCAGCGGGACCTTCGCAAAAAAGTTGCAGCGTTTAGACCAATGTAACATGTCCGTAGAGGAGTATTATCAAGAGTTACAAAAGGGTATGCTGCGTTGTGGGGTAGTAGAGGACATGGATGATAAAATAGCTCGTTTTTATGGGGGGTTGAGGCGTGAAATTCAAGACATTGTTGATTACAAGGAATATGATAATGTTAACAGATTGTTTCAGCTTGCTATGTTGGCAGAAAAAGAATTGCAGGGCCGACAACAACAACAACAACGCACGAGGAGCAACTTCACGCTGCGTGCAGCAACTACACCATCCAAAACAGCACCATCTTCGACCCCCCGTGCAGCGACTACACCACCCAATGGCGGCTAACAAACTATACCTGCTGCTCCACCTTCTCGCATGCCGGAAGGCAGCAAGGCGACATCATTCAAGCCTTCGTTGTCCACTCCTTCTACGGGTCGTACTTCCGACATTAAGTGTCACCGCTGCCAGGGACTTGGTCATATGATGAGAGATTGCCCGAGCAAACGAGCATACATAGCACGCGATGATGGCGGGTATGATAGTACTTCGGATGTTGAAGATGAATATTCTCTTGCTACTAACTTTACTTATCCAAATGACGAACACACCAAAGAAGAGGTACTTGGTACAGCGGCGATGGAGAACTATAGGAGCATCATTGTGCAGCGTGCCTTGAGCTCCAAAGTGGAGACCAACGACAATCTACAACGACACAACCTCTTTCACATGTTTCTCGTCGTCAAGGACTACCGTGTACACACTATAATTGATGGAGGTAGCTGCAATAACTTGATAAACACGGACGTCATCAAAAAACTCGGTTTGACAACAAGAGCACACCCTCATCCATACCACATTCAATGGTTCAACAACAGCGGTAAGGTTTGGGTAACACAAACAATGAGAATACATTTTTCAATTGGTTCATACCATGATTTTGTTGATTTTGATGTTGTTCCTATGGATGCTTGTTCTCTTTTATTGGGTCATCCTTGGGAATTTGATACAAATGCTATTCATCATGGTAGAACCAATAAATATACTCTTATGCATAAGGGAAAGAAAATCACTTTGCTCCCCATGACTCCTGCTGAAATTGTGCATTTTTATAAGAGTAAAATTCGTGAGGGCAAAGCAACAAAATTAGAATCTGAAAAACAGCAAGTTATTAAGTTAAAATCACCATCGTTGCTCGCAACTAAATCTGAACTTGCTGATTTATTCGATGCTAAGGGGATGTGCTATGCTTTAGTTTGCAAAGAAGCCATGTTTTCACTTCATGAATTTTCTATTGCATTGCCCCTGCTGTTGCTACCCTTTTGCAGGAATTTGAGGATGTGTTTCCCTCTGAGATACCCCCTGGTTTACCACCGATGAGAGGCATTGAACACAAGATCAATTTGATTCCAGGAGCAAGTTTGCCAAATCATGTAGCATACAGGGCGAATCCACAAGAAACTAAGGAAATTCAGCGACAAGTCTAAGATCTTTTGGACCGCGGGTACATTCGTGAAAGCCTTAGCCCTTGTTCCGTTCCTGTTCTTTTGGTTCCTAAGAAAGATGGTAGTTGGCGCATGTGTGTTGATTGTCGAGTGATTAATAACATCACCATTCGATATCGTTATCCTATTCCTCGATTAGATGACATGCTTGATGAATTGAGTGGTGCTATCATATTCACAAAAATTGACTTGCGTAGTGGTTACCACCAAATTAGAATGACACTAGGAGATGAATGGAAAACTGCATTTAAAACCAAGTTTTGACTTTATGAGTGGTTAGTCATGCCTTTTGGTTTAACTAATGCACCCAGCACCTTTATGCGATTAATGAACGAGGTTTTACGTGCTTTCATTGGACAATTTGTGGTGGTTTACTTCAATGATATCCTCATTTACAGCAAGTCATATGATGAACATCTTGATCATTTACATGCTGTTTTTACTGTTTTGAGAGATGCACGTTTGTTTGGTAACCTCGAAAAGTGCGTCTTTTGCACCAATCGAGTCTCGTTTCTTGGCTATGTCGTTTCCTCGCAGGGAATCGAGATGGATGAGGCAAAAATTGAAGCAATCACCAGCTGGCCAGCCCCAACAACCGTCACACATGTTCGTAGTTTACTTGGTCTTGCAGGTTTTTATCGGTGCTTTGTGCGGGATTTCAGCACCATTGCAGCACCTCTACATGAGCTAACAAAGAAGAGAGTGCCATTTCTATGGGGAGAACAGCGGCCACACGCTTTTGATGCTCTCAAATCGAAGCTTACACAAGCACCATTGCTACAACTTCCTGATTTTGACAAGACCTTTGAGCTAGAATGCGATGCAAGCGGCATTGGTATTGGAGGCGTTCTCATACAAGGAGGTAAACCCGTTGCTTTCTTTAGTGAAAAACTTCATGGTCCTTCTCTGAATTATTCTACTTATGGTAAGGAATTGTATGCCTTAGTGCGTGTATTACAAACTTGGCAACATTATCTTTGGTCTAAGGAGTTTGTCATACATTCCGATCATGAATCATTGAAGTATCTTAAGTGTCAAACCAATCTGAATAAACGACATGCTAAATGGATTGAGTTCATAGAGTCGTTTCCATACATCATTAAGCATAAGAAAGGGAAGGAAAATATCATTGCCGATGCATTATCTAGGCGTTATACCATGTTGTCCCAACATGATCATAAAATCTTTGGTTTGGAAACAATAAAAGCATTATATCCTACTGATTTGGACTTCAAAGATGCTTTTGAAAATTGTAGAGAAGGAAGAACATGGAATAAATATGTGATGCGAGAGGGTCTCCTCTATCGTGCTAACAAGCTATGCGTTCCAGCTAGCTCCGTTCGTCTATTACTTTTGCAGGAAGCACATGGAGGAGGTTTGATGGGACATTTTGGAGTGAAGAAAACTGAAGACGTGATGTCCACACACTTCTTTTTGCCAAAGATGAGGCGTGATGTCGAGTGCTACGTGTCACGATGCACTACTTGCAACAAAGCTAAGTCTCGCCTTAACCCACATGGTCTTTATATGCCTCTTCCTGTTCCTAGTGCACCTTGGGAGGATATTTCTATGGACTTTGTTTTGGGATTTCCTAGGACTAAGAGGGAGAGGGATAGTATTTTTGTAGTTGTTGATCGTTTTTCCAAAATGACACACTTTATACCTTGTCATAAGAATGATAATGCCTCACACATTGCTGATTTATTTATGACGGAAATTGTTCGTTTACAAGGTGTGCCAAATACCATTGTTTCTGATCGTGAAGCAAAATTTTTAAGTCATTTTTGGAGAACTTTGTGGTATAAATTGGGAACCAAGTTGCTGTTTTCAACTACATGTCACCCACAAACGGATGGACAGACCGAGGTAGTTAATCGTACTTTATCCACTATGTTGCGGGCTGTCTTGAAAACAAATTTAAAGTTGTGGGAGGAGTGTTTACCACATATAGAATTTGCTTACAACAGATCCGTTCACTCCACGACAAAGGTAAGTCCATTCCAGGTAATGTATGGTTTCAATCCCCATGCTCCTATTGATTTACTACCTTTGCCTCCTTCTAAAACTATAAATTTGGATGCTACACAACGATCTGAATTCATTCTTAAGATGCATGAAACTACAAAGAAAAATACTGAAATGATGAATGAGAAGTATAGGATTGCAGGTAGTAAAGGTAGAAAAGAAGTAAAATTTGAACCGGGTGATTTGGTGTGGTTACATTTGAGAAAAGATCGATTTCCCGACTTGAGAAAATCTAAACTTATGCCACGAGCTGCTGGTCCTTTTAAGATCGTTGAAAAGATTAATGATAATGCATATAAGCTTGAATTGCCTCCTGATTTTGGGGTTAGTCCTACATTTAACATTTTAGATTTGCGACCGTACTTGGGAGAAGAAGATGAACTTGAGTCGAGGACGACTCCAATTCAAGAGGGGGAGGATGATGAGGACATCACAACAGCGGAGACGCACATTGAACTGCAAGGACCAATCACAAGAGCACGAGCACGGTTATTAAATCGGCAGGTGAATTCGTTCCTAACATCTTTTGTATGTGAGTTTGAGAATAGATTGCCATGTGATGATTTAATTGTTATTAGGAATAATGGAGAAGATCAAAAAGTGAAGGAAGGAGGCCTTGGGAGCGTGGAGAACCAGCTGGGACGTCCACAAGTTGATGGAAACAGTTTACAATTCGGACTCGAGTTCAACTTGGAGTCTAGGAGCAGTCCACCTTAAAACAGACGCCTAGGAGTCATATGGACTCTGTTTTTGACGTTCTACATATGCACGGAAAGAGGAGAAGATAAAATTTCCAATGGTTCTGGTCCCACCCCAAAATTCCTCCAGAGTCATTGGGAATTGTCAAAACAAGTCG
The DNA here is from genome assembly GCA_036927565.1 of Tuctoria greenei. Lineage (NCBI taxonomy): Eukaryota > Viridiplantae > Streptophyta > Magnoliopsida > Poales > Poaceae > Tuctoria > Tuctoria greenei. The sequence goes on from JAYESD010000003.1 coordinate 20,161,489, forward strand.
AGTCCATATTTCTGTCCGGTGCTGCGCCACCGAATCGGGCCTTTGGGCCTTGTATCCCGTAAGAGTCCATTAGGGACGCGTCTAATCATGTTTTGGTCGAACCCTAGCCTACAAATACTGCAGCCGCCGGTCATATTCGTTGGGTTTTGCTTAGATCAATAATATCGCCGTTTATCGGTTTGTGAAACCCCAATTCAGCAATTTCAGATTGCTTCTTCTACGTTCTTGCTTGTGTTCTCGGTTGCACTTGCAGGGATTAGCCTTCTTGGCGAGGTCAAGCGTGTGCAGCATGGTTGATAATCAACGGAGTTGTGGTGTAGTGATTGCAGGGGTACTCGTACCGCTCGAGTGGCGCGGATCATCAACATCGAGTTCTCCATCCCAATCGACATACATTTCGGAATATCGGGCCTAAACCTGCTCATCAAGTGCAGCCGAGAACACAAGCAAGAACGTAGAAGAAGCAATCTGAAATTGCTGAATTGGGGTTTCACAAACCGATAAACGGCGATATTATTGATCTAAGCAAAACCCAATTGTTCATGGCGGCTACTATGGAGTATATATAGGTGGGAGGACGTCCAAGGCGGTGTTGGGGTCGTGACCTAACCCTAACACACGAAAATAATGGACTTAGACTTGATACAAGGCCCAATGGCCCAATACGGTGGCGCAACACCCTGATAGATTCTGAACTCGATTTTGTTTCGATGATTCCCGTCGACTCCGAAGGAATTTTGACATGGGACCAGTGCCATTGGAAAGGTTATCCTCTCCCCTTTCCGTTCATATGTAGAACTTCCAAAACGGAGTTTGTATGCGTCCTGGGCGTCCGTTTTAGTGTGTATCGCTTCTGGACTCCGAGCTGGACACGATTTTGAGTTTGGCTCGGTTTCCATATTCTTTGAACGAATTCTCTAGTCCTCCACGTCCCTAATACTTCCTCCAAGTACTCCTTTAACTTCTCTATGGATCCTCTAAAATTAATTGATGTGTGTGAATCCTATTGATTGCATCTTGTATGTTGAATGGAGTGTTGTGTATATGCATAGAAGTGATGTCCTCATCATCCTCCCCTTCTTGAATTGGAGTCGTCCTCGACTCAAGTTCATCTCCTCTCATGTGTTGGTCCAAATGTGCAACGCCATCAAATCTTCTTGTATGTATGAATGTAGAAGGCCAAGGTGGTGGACGACATAGTGCGCCATCTTGATCTTGTCCATCAAATAAGAGTGCACATTCACTTGAGCCAGGATCCCAAACAAATAAGCATTGTGTCATGTTTGTAGGTGCAATGATAACGTGTATGATCTCATCATTCTCCCCTTCTTTATGACAAGCCGTCCTCGGCTTGCTTGTATGTCCAGCAAAGAGGCTTTTGGGGATAGAGTGAGCACTGTCCATATTGCACAACCGCAGTGAATAATGATTTTATTGTCCCTGCTGCAAGGAAAAAATACTAGAAAAACTTGACAAGATATTATTAGCGTTAGTACATTCATTTACTTGACCATGTTGTTGCAGCACAAAAGGAGTTTTCACATTTGAACATATGTAAACTTTATGCACCACAAACATACCACTATGTTCATATTTGCCTATAGCATGAAAAATATTTCTACTTAACAAAGGCAATTCAGATTGAGAAAATATTATCTTCTCTACGATATCTAGATCACAAAGAGTGTCAAATTCAATATAGCCCAAAGTATTTAGAGAAGATAACAATTTCAGCTCATCCCTTTCACATGTAGTTGGTATCAAATGCTTAATTTCAGCACAAGAGAGTGATAAAGTATCAAATTCATTTGGTTTTTCTAGCATAGGTACAATATAATTATCAGCACACAACTCATTTTTGTTGTAAGAATCAATAGGAAAATCAACTAATGGTAAAGGTGTATTATGAAAAGGTTCATCTTGTTACTGCTCATCGATAGTATGATTGGTAGCAAAATTCAGCACATCTGAAAATGTCATACCTTTGTTAACTGTATAGCATTGTCCATTATTACTACTCTCATTTTCAGCAAGAAATTCAAATGCATTATGAGTTGATTCATCAAAAAATTCAGAAGGGTTGTTCAACACATCACTCTCATTTGCATCTACATTTATTTGTTCATGTTCTTACAAAAGGTTAGGCAAAGGAAGAGGTACAACAAGAAAATTCTTCTCAAGTTCATGTATTTCATCTTTACAATTAGATACATTAGCAAAAGTTTCTCGCATAAGAATTTTCATATCTTTCCATGTTCGAGGTCTTTCTAAATCACTTAAGTTGTTCCACCAAGTCAATGCACAACCTACTAATGCACTTGCAACATTTTTAATCTTTCTCCTCTCACACATATGACATTGTCCAAAAAATTTATCCACCTCTATTTACCAAGTAATATATTCATCATAACCAAAACCATCATAAGAAGGAAGAGATGGGAGAATGTAATTACTTCTTTGGGAAGGTGTTGTAAAGGTAGTCTGAATGTCATGTGAAACCTTGGTTGATGTTTGATTTTTAGTGAGCAACTCCGTCGCCGTCTTCATCATGTCCATCATCTCAACATATAATGCATGATTCTTGCTTTTACCTGACATTGTTAGTAGCAAACAGAAGACAACAAAAAAATATGTTATCCTTATCAACTACAAAGGATAATGGCAATGTGGAAGTGGAATCACACACTCTCAAGCGTCTTACCACGCTCTTACAAGTGTTCTTACCGACACTGCAGGTGGCAAACGGTGGCCGGTATGAAGAAACCAATGAAGCGTGGGATGATTGCAAAGGTGTATCGATTCTGCTCAAGAGTAAGGTGTAGCTTGGATGGCACTTTATATGTAGCAAGGATTAGCAACAATGAAATCAGGTAGTAAAGTTGAATAAGTGTCCAAAGTACTTGTCAAAGTTGCTGGCCTAAATGTGTTCCTAGTAGTTCAAGCTACCAAGACATGAGACAAAACTAGATGACACAAAGAATGCAAGCACTTCTGTTTTTTTTCTTTTTTTTGTGCGGCTTTTGTTTCTTGTTTTGCACTTGCCTTTTTTTCTTCTTGTTTTTTTTTTTCAGAATGTGCTGCAAGGGAAGAACACAATGAAAATCAATCAAAGATATCTCGTGGGTCTGTCACAGATTTTCTGATCAGTCGTCTAAGGACAAATAGGCATACTTAGAGGCTCCAAATAGAAAAACTAACAACAGAAATATTGTAGATATATCTCTCCTCTTTAATTTCAATATATGGAAGACATATTTTGGAAAAGAACAATAGAAGATATTGCCCCCGAAATACAGACCGTTCATAATTTTTAGGTCAATAACAGATTCAGATCTAATGCAATTTAGACATCGATAACTATATTTTATGGGCAAATGATGAATATGAAAGTTATAGAGAACTTCTTAAGATTTCCAAAAAGTACAAGAACACCAAAATCCAAGTTGGTATGTGCAAGATATGATGAAAATACCAAACTGGACAGAGGTGAATCTAATCTGGACGTGATGACGTGATTCAAAAAGATGAATCACACAATGCAAAACTCAAACTAAGACCAAAAATACTTTCTAAACCAGCAATATGACTCAACAACGGACACAAACTCAACAAAACCAAACTGAAAATGAAAGTTGCAACAATGGTGGTTTGGACAAAATAATGAACAAATCTACTAAACTGCAATTTTTTTGTGGCTTTTTTGTGGACTCTAGGTATGAATAACAAAACTAATGTAATGGATAGATGAATTACCTAACGGGCAACCTGGAAATCTGATACCAATTGATGAGAAAGGTGAGTCCGATCTTCCGATATGTAATGATAAGTCGATTGATGGAGATCTCAATGTTGATGATCCGAGGCTCTCGAGTAGAACACGAAAAACCCCTGCAATCACTACACCACCGCTATGTTGGTTATCAACCGTGCTGCACATGCTTGACCTCGTCAAGAAGGCTAATCCCTGCAAGTGCAACCGAGAACACAAGCAAGAACGTAGAAGAAGCAATCTGAAATTGCTGAATTGGGGTTTCACAAACCGATAAACGGCGATATTATTGATCTAAGCAAAACCCAATTGTTCATGGCAGCTACTATGGAGTATATATAGGTGGGAGGACGACCAAGGTGGTGTAGGGGTCGTGACCTAACCCTAACACACGAAAATAATGGACTTAGACTTGATACAAGGCACAATGGCCCAATACGGTGGCGCAGCACCCTGACAGATTCTGAACTTGATTTTGTTTCGATGACTCCCGTCGACTCCGACGTGATTTTGACATGGGACCAGTGCCATTGGAAAGTTTATCCTCTCCCCTTTCCGTGCATATGTAGAACGTCCAAAACGGAGTTTGTATGTGTCCTGGGCGTCTGTTTTAGTGCGTACTGCTTCTGGACTCCGAGCTGGACACGATTTTGAGTTTGGCTCGGTTTCCATCTTCTTTGAACGAATTCTCTTGTCCTCCACGTCCCTACTACTTCCTCCAAGTACTTGTTTAACTTCTCTATGGATTCTCTAAAATTAATTGATGTGTGTGAATCCTATTGATTGCATCTTGTATGTTGAATGGAGTGTTGTGTATATGCATAGAAGTGATGTCCTCATCAGGGTCACTCCTCCTTCCACGTATTGGTGGATCCTAGTTAAGGCAGGGTTGAAGGCCTCCGATAGCACCAGAGCTTCACTCCAGGAATCAGTGTCAACATTGGGAAGACCTTCAGGCAGCTCCAGCTTCTCATGCTCCTCTGCCGTGACGACAATCCAATCCTTCTTCTAGTCGTCCCACTTGCCAGAAGGGAACGACCTCAAGTACTTGTAAGGGCACTTCTTGCGCTTCACAAAATAGTAGAAGCCAAGATACTCATCGCTCTTGCCGGTAGTGTGGATGGAGAAGAAGGTACAGAAAAACTCGATGCAGGGGGGAATACCCACCCACATCTCGCAGAAGTGGACGAATGTGGACACGAGAAGAATGGAGTGGGGGCCAAGATGGTATAGCTGCAGACCATAGAAGTCTAACAGCATCAAGAGTAAAGTGAAGAAAGGTGGGATCAGTCCCACCATGGCGTACGCAGAAAAGTAAACCATGTCACCGGCATGCTCCTTCTTGAACGGGACCTTGCCGGCGCGGACCAGGTGGTTGAAGGAGTCACTGGACCACCCCATATAGGTCCGGACCTTCAAATCACCGTCGATTGTGAGACGGCTCTTGTGGAGACCCAACTCCATCGTAGCACGACGGGGCGTGAGAGGAAAAGTAAGCAAAAGTTTGGAGGATTCGAGCGCAAGTTCAAATGAAAGCGTAAGGAATCCCCTAAAAGTGTGCGCTTTCCTTCTTAAGTAAGCCCCCACAACGCTTGGATGGAAACCGCAGAAGGGCCAAAGATACAGTTCAAAAATTTTACCCTACCAATGACAAGGGGGCCTGGGGCCACCCAGAGGATCAAGTCGAGGTTCTTGCCCTGGGCGAACAGTTGTCATCATGAGAGGCGGGAAACCCGAGGGCGGCGGCCTGACAGGGCACGCGAACCAATACAATTTTCGTATTGGGAACCGGCGACCTTCAATTGCGTGAGATCCGCATGCGCAGATCTCACCCACCGCATCCTGAAGATGCCACATGACGATGGTTTAACTGCGAACCACCACCTCAACGGCACACCCAAAGACCCTTGAAGACACGACGCAAAAATCGAAAGATGGACCCACCTCTGGTAGAATGACTTAATCCAAAAAAGTCTCTCCCAGAGGTGGGCCCAGGGGGCCACTGTCGGTACCCTGCCTATCGAATACCCCTTGGGACTGCAAAGAGTGCAAAGGAGCTCCACCTACCTCAATTGAAGACCTCCAAAGGCCCCACATGTCACACAGAACCAGACCTGCCTCCATTCTATGGTTAGTCCTAGTGCCACCACGTGTATCGTAAAACCGGAGCTACATTCCATACATGGGATAGCTCCAGACTAGATACCTGTGTGGCACCCCCGGACCTAATCCCCGACAGAGGGAAGCTCCGGTACCGACACGTGTACAACAGCACCGGACCTACTTGTCCAAGACGGTAAGCTCCGGAGCTGCCACGCGTCCAACCGCCGGACCTTCAACCTCAACAAGCAGACTGGTGGACCTCCGACGGCTCGGACCTTCAAGGAACAATTAAAGCTCCAAGATCCAATTATGTGTCATTAATGCGATCTTAATGACACACGATTGGAGGACTCTTAATACCAGTAACACCGCCATCAAGGCACGTTATCACGCTGTTAAGGGGAATTAAGTACATTAATTGTGTATTAAGCATCAGTAACCGCCAGAGCCACATGTCGGGCCAGGCTGATGATGTAACGACCAGTCCTTGTACTATAAAAGGACTGACCGAGCGATACACAGGGGGACGATTCCTCACTCGCGCTAGGAGCTTCCACACGCGCCTAAGACTCCCAGACACTCTGGTCTCTCACACTTAAGCGCTCAGACGCTCAATACAACAACAACACACACCCGTGGAGTAGGGTATTATGCTCAGGCGGCCTGAACCATGTAAATACTTGTGTCAAATCGCCACCTTCTTCTGAATCTCCGCGCGCCCTAACCGAACTACAAAACTCCGTGGGCTACCAACGGTAGTACCGGGAGAATTGGCAGGAACCAGACTCTGACAGATACTCTCACAATAATAGTCTATCTATCTTATCTCTCCCCCAACATCTCACTCCCTATATCACTCCCCCTAGATCTAAGTGCCCATCAAGCTATCTCTATCTCTCCCCCTTTGGCATCAAGACACCAAAAAGGAAAAGAAGAGAGGAAGGGACCTTAGGACTACTCATCGTTGGAGTCGTAGTCGTCATCGCCTTGGCGCTCGCTGTCGCTCTCCGTGGCCTCCGGGTCAAGACGTGACTCATCATCATCGGTCAGGGCCGCGGTGGAAGTCCCAAATTCTCCAAATTCAGCAAGCTCCTCGGCAGTGAACTCGGGAAAGGAAGTGAGCTCATCATCGCTCTCCTCGGCTGGGGACATTGGAATGTCCATCTTGTCGCACATCGCTTTGAGATACTTCTCATTGCTACGCTCCATGCAACATTGCCAAATTTCCGTCTTCTGGCAAGAGGAGAAGAGGGCCTTGAAACATTTGAAGAAGCCACTCCCGCATTGTGTCGAAGGCAGAGGTGGTGGAAGAGATGGCACGAAGCGATAGGAAGAAGCGGGAAGATCTACATTCTTCCTCCTAGGAGCAGCCGGCTCTGGAGGTGGGAGTTATGGTCGAAGCCTCCGGTGAATGATGTCTTTTTGAATGAGAGCCCGAAGATCTTCTCGATCATGTACATAATGTATGGAGCATATCCACATGATCATTTGGGGGTGTGAGAGATGTTGAAGATGTCATCAAAGATGTAGTCCACCACATTGAAGCGGACATCTCCATCGATTAGCACCATCAAGTGCTTCAAGTTGCCTTGGATTATCCCCGCATCTCCATCCTTGGGGACAATAGTCTTTTTGAGGACCCGGTTGAGCACACTATAGAATCGCTTGATGTTCCTAATGTGCCCGGCCTCATACTGTGCATGACTTGGATACATATACTCCAATGTGTCCCGATCAACTGGCTTCAGATTAGGGATGATGATTTCATTATCCAGTTGATCCTCCAAGTCAAGCAACTGAGCAAACTCCCAATATGTGGTGGAGTACTGCTCTCCATGGGTCATCCAGGTAATCCTCCTCTCCCCATCAGTGTGGAAGTACAAGGTGGAGTAGAATTGAGTGATGACCTCCACATTCCAGTCGTACTGGAAGGCCATAAACTTCTTCAAGCCATGCCTCTCGAAAGACTCAATCACTGCATTGAAGGCTTGATGATCTTTCTGGGCCATGTAGTCCCAGTCAATCCACTGAGCGTCTGTGACAGGGGTCTGCTTGGTCATATAGACCGTCCTGTAGTAGTCACAGTGGAAGTCACACCAGAAACGGGGATCCACTGTGCTCCTGTCACGCTGATAAACATTTATCTTCCTCAGTTTGCAGGCCTTCTCAGCCCCCTTGCCCTTGAAGATGTTAGCGTCGAGACAGCTGCACGGTTTGGGTTCCGTGCAGGAGAGGACATTCTCAAGGGGCCAATGGGTTGTGGGGCACCCTTCTTCACTTTGCTTGCAGCCTTCTTGGCCACAATCACCCTCTTCTTGGGTGCAGCATCAACAGGGGTCTTGCCCTTATCTTTGGAGGTCCTTGCCCCCTGAGACTTTGCTTGCTCACCCAAGGTCACAAGCCTCTTTCTTATCGGGGCAGCCTCGGCAGCAACAGAGTTGTGCTCCTCACGCTGCATCTTCTTTTCTCTTTGAGAGGCAAAGTACGCAGCCGCCATCTCTTGATCCTCTCTTTGCTTCCAGCGAACGAGAGCTTGCTTCTCGGCTTCGGTCTCGGAGTCGGAAGGTGGAACATACTCATTGTCCGACATGATTGCTAACAAGAGAAGCAAAGGAATGTGTATGAGTCAAGGAGGTTAAGGTAAAATGGTAGAATTCACAAGATCAACCTAGGTTAGGGTTTTCACTGTGTAACCCAGACTTGTCCGTCCAAGGGCCGGACTAGTCCACACGAGGTCGGACTAGTCCGGTTCACACAGTAAGAACCCTAATCGAGGGAAATTTTGCAAAAACTATGGATCCTACCACAAAAATGGAGCTACATGATCACATTGATGTGTACAACAACATTTGTGAAGAAGTTTTGATCAATGGACCCAAAAGAATTGAATTTCAAGGATTTTGGAGTTAGGTCAAGAATACCTCTTCAAGTCTTCGATTCAATGAAATGTAGAAGAGGAATCGGCCTTCGATGCTTGGGGAAAGGTTCCTAAGCACCTTAGGGCTTCAATCCACCGATTGAAATCAAGATTTTGTGGGGGGAGTCGAAAATCGCCGTTCGGGGGACGGTTTTCGAGCGTTTTTGGAGAGAGAGTGTTTGAAACGAAGTGGAGAGGTCAAGGGCACCCTGGGGAGGTTAAGTCCCCAAGGGCCGGACTAATACGGTCTGGGACCCGGACTTGTCCGGCCTCCGTACTGGGTCCAGACAGCCTGAACCACCGGACTAGTCCGGTCCCCTGAGCGGACTAGTCCGATCCTAAGACCTAAAACTCCTATATATTGAGTTTTGAGTGGAGATTTGATCCTTTTGGACTATATTTCACAAAAGATCTTTGTAAATATGGTCAGTAAGAAATCAACAATCAAACTATGACCATGATTCACAAGGATTCAATAATTTCAAAATAATTTGTAGGAAAATTGAGGAGGATGAATTTTTCGCAAGCATGTGTGAATTTTGAATGTATCAATCAGATATGCAAGACTTAAGCCACATTTCGAGAATCTAAGATATTTAGCTCACTCCTAAGTTCACAAAACCTTTTCTCATCTAGGGGCTTGGTAAACATATCGGCCAATTGTTTATCGGTTCTCACATGGGAAATTGCAATGTTTCCTTTGATGGAGTGATCTCTCAAGAAATGGTGGCGAATATCGATGTGTTTGGTCCTTGAGTGTTCAACTGGATTGTGGGCTATTTTGATGGCACTCTCATTGTCACATAGGAGAGGGATATCGCGCAAGTTTATGCCATAGTCCCTAAGAGTTTGTCGCATCCAAAGAAGTTGTGCTCAACAACTTCCGGCAGTGACATACTCCGCTTCGGCTGTGGAAAGAGCAATGGAGTTTTGTTTCTTTGAGAACCAAGACACTAGAGATCTACCAAGGAATTGGCAAGTTCCCGATGTACTCTTTCTATCAAGTTTGCACCTCGCATAGTCCGCATCGGAATATCCAATGAGGTTAAACTTAGAACCTTTGGGGTACCAAAGTCCTAGGCTTGGCGTGTGAACCAAATATCTAAGAATTCTCTTAACGGCGGTCAGATGACACACCTTAGGAGTGGCTTGAAATCTAGCACGCATACACACACTAAGCATGATATCGGGCCTATATGCACATAAGTATAGCAATGAGCCTATCATGGAACGATATACCTTTTGGTCCACACTTGGACCATCTTCATTAAGATTGAGATGCCCGTTGGTTGGCATAGGAGTCTTGATGGGTTTGGCCTTGTCCATGTCAAACTTCTTGAGTATATCTTGTGTGTACTTGGTTTGAATAATGAACGTGCCTTCCTTGAGTTGCTTCACTTGAAAACCTAGAAAGAACTTCAACTCCCCCATCATGGACATCTCAAATCTTTCTGTCATTATCTTGGAAAACTCATCACAAAAAGCTTTGTTAGTAGAACCAAATATAATGTCATCGACATATATTTGGCAAACAAACAAATCATCATCAAAGTGCTTAGTGAATAGAGTATAATCCGCCTTCCCAATTTTGAAACCATTTTGAGTTAGAAAGTCTCTAAGGTTCTCATACCAAGCTCTAGGAGCTTGTTTGAGTCCATAGAGAGCCTTACGCAATTTGTACACATGGTTTGAGAATTCTTCATCTTCAAATCCGAGGGGGTTGCTACACATACTGTCAGTATCCTGGAAACCGTACATCCCTTGAGGTTATAAAGATCTCAAGAGATGATCATCTACTTGGTTTGAAGACCCTCGAAGGCCCACATGTCAGGCATAACTGGACCCGCTTCTCCAACATGGTTAATCCCTGGGTCGCCACGTGTACTACCAAACCGGAGCTACCGCCCACAAGGGGGAATCTCCTGACCATGTACCGAAACGGCACCCCCGGACTTAGCCCCTGACCGAGAGAAGCTCCGGACCTGACACGTGTCGGGCAGTCCCGGAGCTACCTGTTTCCCACAGCAAGCTCCGGAGCTGCCACGTGTTCGATCGTCGGATCTTCAGCTTCTAACCTCCGGAAGACCCCGCAACGGCTCCGAATCTTCCAAGGAGAGCCAAGGACTTCAAGACCCGATTAAGTGTCATTAATACCATATTAATGACACTTAAACGGATGATCTTAACACTAGTAACGGTGCTGTCAAAGCCCGTTACAGGATCATTAAGAGCAATTAAACGTGTATCAATACTAGTAACCGCCGGGGCCACATGTCGGGCCAGGCTAACCTGTAACGGCCTGCCCTTGTACTATAAAAGGACAGGACGACGATACACAAAAGGAGGGGAGACACACACGCCTCATACGCTCATCACAAGCTCATATTGCTAATACAACACCAACACACCCGTGGAGTAGGGTATTACGCTCAGGCGGCCCGAACCACGTAAATTCTGGTGTCTCTTGTGCCAATTCTTATTCACCTTCTTGAATCTCCGCGCGCCCACACCAAACATCAAACTCCCCTATCACTTTAGTAGTGTAGGGAGATCTGCCGGTTCCAAACCACCGACACATACACTTCTTCCTTGATTGGACCATTGAGGAATGCGCTCTTGACGTCCATTTGATATAGCTTAAAATCATGGTGAGTAGCAAAGGCAAGTAATATACGAATTGATTCAAGCCTAGCTACGGGGGTGAAGGATTCTTCAAAATCCAAACCTTCGACTTGTGAGTACCCTTTGGCCACAAGTCGTGCCTTGTTCCTTGTAACCACCCCGTGTTCATCTTGTTTGTTGCGGAACACCCATTTGGTGCCTACAACATTCGCATTTGGCCTCTTCACAAGCTCCCATACTTGATTTCTCTCGAAGTTGTTGAGCTCCTCTTGCATGGCCATCACCCAATCCGGATCTCGTAGTGCTTCTTCAACCTTGTGGGGCTCCAAGGAAGAAACAAAAGAGTAATGTTCACAATAGTTTGCAACACGAGATCGAGTAGTTACCCCCTTGGAGATGTCTCCAAGTATATTATCAACAGGATGGTCCCGTTGGACGCTTTGATGAACTCTTGGGTGTGGCGCTTGAGGTCTTGATTCATCATCTTGATCTTCCTCATCCTCATTGTCTCCCCCTTGATTGATGCCTCCATATTCATCTTCTTGGAGCGCATCTTGGGGTATTTGATCTTCATCATTTGAGGAAGAGCTTGCTTGATGTGTCGGATGGTCACTTGCATCTTGAGGTTGTTCTTGTGGTCGTATGTCTCCAAGTTCCATCCTTCCTATCACCACTTGTGGAGCTTCTTCTTGATCTAGCACATGACGATCAACTTGCTCCACTTGGGAGCCATTAGTCTCGTCAAACACTACGTCACGTGCTACTTTAACAATTCCGTAGGATTTGTTAAAGACATGATAGGCGTAAGTGTTTGAGTCATAACCAAGCAAGAAACCCTCATCGGACTTAGAAGCAAACTTTGAAGTCCTAGGCTTCTTGTTAAGAATGTAGCATTTACTCCCAAAAACACGAAAGTAAGAAATGTTGGGCTTGTTACCAGTTAGGAGCTCATATGACGTCTTCTTAAGTATGCGGTGAAGATACAACTGGTTTATGGCATGACAAGCGGTGTTGACCGCTTCCACCCAAAACCGATCCGATGTCTTGTACCCATCAAACATGGTTCTTGACATCTCAACTAGAGTCTTATTCTTCCTCTCGGCCACCCCGTTTTGTTGAGGGGAGTAGGAAGCTGAGAACTCATGCTTGATGCCTTCTTCATCCAAAAATTCTTCAACTTGAGTATTCTTGAATTCGGTGCCATTGTCACTCCTTATGGTCTTGATACTCAAGAAGAACTCATTTTGAGCTCTGTTCAAGTATTTCTTGAGAACACCTTGAGTCTCACTCTTGTCATGCAAAAAGAATACCCAAGTGAAACATGAAAAGTCATCAACAATAACAAGACCATATTTGTTACCACCAATACTAATGTAGGCGATTGGACCGAAGAGATCCATGTGTAGAAGCTCCAATGGTTTTGATGTTGTCATAATGTTCTTGGATGAATGTGGTGCTCCAATTTGCTTTCCAGCTTGGCATGCACTACATGACCTATCCTTTTCAAACACAACATTCTTTAAACCACGAATGTGCTCGCCCTTAAGGAGTTTTTGCAAATTCCTCATCCCAACATGGGCTAGCCTTCTATGCCAAAGCCATCCCATGTTAGTTTTTGCAATTAAGCATGTATGAAGTTGGGCTTTATCCGTGGAGAAATCCACAAGATAGAGCTTTCCCTTGAGTACACCCTTAAAAGCAATTGAGCCATTGCTTCTCCTTGTGATGGTCACACCCTCATTAGTGAATAAATAATTATAACCTTTATCACATAGTTATGATATGGACAAGAGGTTATAATCAAGTGAATCAACATGTAAAACATTTGAGAGAGTATGATTGGGGGATATAGCAATTTTACCAGAGCTAATGATTTTTCCTAGGCTATTGTCCCCAAAATAGATTCCTTCACTTGGATCTTCATTTAGCTCATACTCCACAAACATCTTCCTCTCTCCATTCATATGATTTGTGCATCCACGATCAAGAACCCACTTGGTTCCACCGGAGGAGTATGCCTACAAGAAAGATTTAAGCCTTGGCTTTAGGTACCCAAGCGATGTTGGGTCCTTTGATGTTAGTCAAGAGGCACTTGGGCACCCACACACAAGGTTTGGGACTCTTGCGGTGTGGCCCAACATACCTAGCATATGCCTTTCCAAACTTGTTCCTTAATAAAACATATGAAGCATCAAAATCATGGAACATTGGATGAGGCTCTTTCTTAGGCATTTTAGGTGTAGTAGCAATGTTCTTTCCTTTATTGTTGTATGAGCCTCCTTTTACAAAAACAATCAAGTATTTGCCATTCTTGGGAGTTTTGGCGTTTCGCCTCATCCCCCTAGAATAACCAAGACCATCCTTGACAAGGGGATGTCTTGTGTTGGTATATGCACTACGTGCATATGTCACCTTCTCCTTGTCAAATATGCCACCCTTGGGTGCTTGATTGGTTTGTGCCAACTTTAGCTCATCTTTAAGCTTCATGATTAAGTTTGAGCATTTACAAGGTTGAGATGCTTCGGAATTAATATTTGTGGAAGGTGAGCTTGTATAGGAAGAAGGTGCATTGACCTTGAGAGACTTCACTTGCGTCCCAAGGATCTTGTTAGCTTGTGTCAAACTAACAAGTTCATCCTTGAGCACAATTGTAGTGTTCTCAAGGTTTGAGCAAGTTTCCTTGCTCAAAGCGAGTTCACGCTCAAGTGCCTTGCTTCTTTCTCTTTCAAGCTCCAAGAGCTCCTCAACCTCTTGACATCTCTCCTTTTGTTGGATGAGCATGTCCTCTTGGTAGTTGATGAGTTCTTCCTTCTCAAATATCTCTTCTGTTAGCAATCTCAATCTCTTCAAGGTGCTTTTGCTCATGTCTTTAAGCATATGTTCTTTTTCACTACTACTATCAAAGTCATCATGAGAAGAAATTGAAGAAGAGGATTTAGATTTAACCTTATTTCTTCCCTCCTTGGCCATGAGACATGTTGGCCTTGAAATCTCCAAGTTGGGGAAGAGCTTGTTCTCCATTGTTGTATTCTTCATAGCAATAGTTGCTACCTTCTAATCTTCATCGGAGGAGGATTCCTCATTTGAACCCCACTCCTTCCCAAGGTGGGCACGTCCGAATTGCTTCTTCTTCTTGAAGTACTTCTTCCCTTTGGACTTGCCCTCCTTCTTCTTCTTGTTTTCTTCATGTGGACAATCCACAATGAAGTGGCCATATTCTCCACAATTGTAGCAGACCCTTTTCGATCTTGTCTTCGGCTTGTCTTTGCTTCTTCTCTCATTTTCGTAGCTCCCCCTCCTCCTTCTAAACATCCTCTTAAAGTTGTTGATGAAGAGAGCTTCTTCCTCATCAGTGTCGGGACTCTCTTCATCACTTTCTTCCTTTTCTTGTGATCTTGAGGACGTTGCTTTGAATGCAACATCCCTTTTCTTGGAGGAGGAAAGCTTTTGCATATTGTTGTAGAACATCGCTTCTTTCTCCATCATCTCATGATTGATGATTCTCCCTAGCACTTCTTTGGGGGTCATCTAGTGGAAGCCCGAACTTTCACGAAGACCGCACTGCTGTGGTGTTAGCCTTGAAGAAGCTCCAAGCCCTCACAGCAGATCCAGCACCTGCCCCGGGCGACGCTCGACCAAGCCAACCTCCGCTGAGCCCGCGTAAGCGTAACTCACCCATTGCACCCTGTCTGAAGCCTTCTGACAGGATCGACGCTCCCCTCAAAGCTGTCAAGATCAGTTCTAGCTCTGCTCAGACCACCCATAAGGCGGGGGCTAGGGCAGAAAGTAGGAACGCCCGCTCATCGCCCCATTGGTAGCTATTGACAACAAGTTGCCCGACAACCGTCACAACTATCATCAAAGCTTTGGACACCCCTATATGTTAATATTAGCTTAGTAGGATAGTGTGAAGGTTTTTATAGAGTCTAGGAGCAACATTTAGGACAACCAAGCTCCGGGAGGGTCAGGTCCAGAGTGCGCAGTCAGCTTAGCCTCATCGCGAACCCTAAGCCTGTGCAACCTACCTCCCCGACATCCGGAAGCAAGTAGTTGCCTTCTTTTGTAAAAGTATGTCTCCTCCTATGAATACCGATATAAATGAATCATTGTCTTACTCTATGTTTCCCTAACAATGTTCATTTAACTACGCGTTAATTTTGTGGTGAACTATGCTAGGCTCGTTTATGTATATTGCCTTCATATACATGGTCATATACTCTATCTCATTCTTGATGGAGTTGTACAATCCTACTGCAGGCAGGCCTGCTTGAGGTACCTGCAATGTGTGAGCGAGTTCTCTCGGTTGCCCCCACCCTTGGAGTTTTGTGACGCCGGATGGCCTCCTAGGAAAGGTGTACGCCAAGTCAGAGGTCCAGGGTGTGTGAACTGCTTAGTCTGGTCCTGTACCCAAAGCAGGCACACCTTGCCTCTTAACGCTATGACCGAGTATTGGGGGCCAGAATGTTCGTACCCTAAGGACGGCGGGAGCTGGACCCCGAAGCACTAATGAATTGAATTACCCAAGCCCAGTGTGTCAGCTTAGGACAGTAAGACATGACAAAGCTAAGGAAGAGAAACAGATAAAACTGACAAGCAAACTGATCTCTCCTTTAACATGTGTGCAGGACACCCAACTCAGGCACCTCCCAGAGAGCCCGCCGTCGACGTCCTAGCACGTCGAAGACAGTAACATGCGCTGATTCGTGAGTACACTCTCTCATCCCGCTCTTGTTGCTAATAGGGTTCTCTTGTGGTAACCTGTACACCAGGGGTCTGCCGTCGAAGTGCTACACATTGATGGTGGGTAACGTCGGAGCATCCAGCTCCGGCACCTCCCAAGGGGCCTGTCGTCGACGTCCCAGCACATCGAAGATAGTAACAAGCATTGATTCATGAGTACAATCTCCTGTCCCGCTCTTGTTGCTAATAGGGTTCTCTTGTGGTAACTTGTACACCAGGGGCCTGCCGTCGAAGTGCTACACATAAGTGGTGGACGACGCCGAAGCATCCAGCTCCGGCACCTTCTAGGGGGACCACTGTCAACATCCCAACACGTCAAAGACAGTAACAAGTGCTGATTCGTGAGTACACTGTCCCGCATTGCCCTTGTTGCTAATAGGGTTCTCTTCTGGTATCCTGTACACCAGGGGGCCTGCCGTCGATGTCTCTACAACGATGATGAGCAACACCGTAGCAGCCAGCTCCGGCACCTCCCAAGGGGCCTGCCATCGACGTCTCTATGATGATGGTGGGCGACGCTGGAGCAGCCAGCTCCAGCACCACCCAAGGGGCCTGCCGTCGATGTCTCTACGATGATGGTGGGCAACGTCGGACCATCCAGCTCTGGCACCACCCAAGAAGTCTGCCGTCGATGACTCTGCAATGATGGTGGGTGACGCCAGAGCAGCCAGCTCTGACACCTCCCAAGGGGACTGCCATTGACGTCTCTACGATGATGGTGGGCGACGCCGGAGCATCCAGCTCCGGCGCCTCACAAGGGGCCTGCCGTCGACGACTTTGCAAGGATGGTGGGAGACGTTGGAGCAGCCAGCCCCGACACCACCCAGGGGGCCTGCTGTCAATGACTCTGCGATGATGGTGGGCAATGTTGGAGCAGCCAGCTCCGACACCTCCCAAGGGGTCTGCCGTCGACATCTCTACGACGATGGTGGGTGACGCCAGAACATCCAGCTCTGGCACCTCCCGAGGGGCCTGCCGTAGACGATTCTACAATGATGGTGGGCGACACCAGAGCAGCCAGCTCTGACACCTCCCAGGGGCCTACCATCGACGTCTCTCCAATGATGGTGGGCGACGCCAGAGCAGCCATCTCCGGCACCACCTAAGGTGTCTGCCATCGATGACTCTTTGATGATGGTGGGTGACGCCGGAGCAGCCAGCTCGGGCACCACCCAAGGGGCCTGTCGTCGATGACTCTATGATGATGGTGGGCAACGCTAGAGAAGCCAGCTCCGACACCACCCAAGGGGCCTGCCATCAACATCTCTGTGATGATGGTGAGCGACGTCGGCCAGCCAGCTCCGACACCACCCAAGGGACCTGCCATCGACGACTCTACGACAATGGTGGGTGACGCCGAAGCAGCTAGTTCCAACACCACCCAAGGTGCCTTCCGTCGACGTATCTTCAACGATGGTGGGCAACGCCCGAGCAGCCAGCTCCGGCACCACCCAAGGGGCCTGTTGTCGATGACTCTGCGATAATGGTGGGCAACGCCAGAGCAGCCAGCTCAGGCACCACCCAAGGAGTCTGCCATCGACGTCTCTCCGATGATGGTGGGCGACGCCAGCGCAGCCAGCTCCGGCACCACCCAAGTGGCCTACCATTGATGACTCTGCAACGATGGTGGGCGATGCTAGAGCAGCCAGCTCTGACACCATCCAAGGGGCTTACCGTCGACGTCTCAGCGATGATGGTGGGCGACACCAGAGTATCCAGTTCTAGCACCACCCAATGGGCTTGCCGTTGATGACTCTACGATGATGGTGGTAGGGATGGCAATCAGACCCGCAGGTTCGGCTCCCCGTCGGGTTTTGCACCCGGCGGGTGCGGGTTCGGGTGAGATTTTGCATCCGCGGGTCATACCCGCACCCGACCCGACGTTTTGCAAGTTCGGGTTCAAGTTTATTTTTTCACCCGCGGGTGCCTGTTGGGGACCCAAAATCTGTTTGGCCCACTACAGCCCAATAACCGCTCGTTTTTCTCCCAATCGGTAAATCTGAGGCTCCTCTAACCCTAGCCGCCTCCACCTGTGACCCGTGACCCGAGTGGCCGAGTCATCCGAGTCCCGACTCTATTGCATCAGCAGTGCTCGCATCTCTGTCTCCCCTCTCCCATTCCTATCTGGACCCCATGAACCCCACGCACGCCAGTGCATACAGCCGCCGCCTCCCGCCGCTGGCGCCTGTCGCTGCTACCTTTGGCCTCCGACGTGGCCACGTCCACAACATCGTATCCAATCTCCATCACTGTGTCGCCGTCCACAACACTGCATCGCCGCTGCCCGCCGTCCACGACATCATCTATGGTAGTCCACAGGGGCACCACCTCCCGGAATCTTGGATCTTGCGCTCTCCATTGACGTGCAGCTCCCTTTCCGGCGTCCAACTCATGCCTCCGACAATTATATTTGCCAGATTTGTGTTATTGTGTTCAGTGTGGCTGTTAATTGAAGTTTGTGTCTTGTAATGAATTCATTTTCTGATACTGATTATTATGCATGTTTAAAGATTTATGAATCCCTTGTTTATGATAGTTATTTTTTGTTGGAATAAATCATTGCAATATAAATATTTGAATTACTGTAAATAAGATTTTTGTTGTATAAATATTAATTTGTTATCAGTTTTCTGTTGCATTGAATCAAACCTGACGGGGACCCGAAACCCATCCAAAACCCATCGGGTGCGGGTGCGGGTTTGGATTTTCACCCACGGGCTTTTTCAATTTGGGTGGGTTTTTGCTCCACCTGACCCGAATCCGACCCATTGTCATCCCTAGATGGTGGGCGACGCTGGAGCAGCTAGCTCCGGCACCACCCACGGGGCCTGCCGTCGACGACTCTGTGAAGATGGTGGGTGACACTAGAGCAGCCAGCTCCGGTACCACCAAGGGGGCCTACCGTCGACGTTCCTACTAATACAAATCTTGGCATCCCTGGAGGGACACCACCGAGGTCACCTGCTCAAACTCCTCCACTCTGTTGGGGGCACGTCGAAGACATCCTGCGATCAAGTGGTAGGTGTGCTCAACCACCTAGCCACATCTACCAGGGGGCCTCTAAGGGGGTTCCATAGACAGGACGTCAATTGACGACAAGTCGGCCATGTCAACTGTGTGATCGTTGGTCCCTCAAAAACTAACGAACTCAGCAAAAGTTCTTCAAACCCTTACGCAGCTAAGGACTCAGAGCAACAGTTTGAGAAGCACAAGACAAGCCAAGAAACCAAACGTAAAGTCAAATTCATTGAAGAATATTTACAAAGAGATGAACCCCGAATACAAAGATAGGTCGACGGCCTCAATCCCTGGCAAATTGTGCGACGACATGTTTGACAACATCCTTAACCTTTGTTGGTGCCGTCTCCTCGCGCTCCTCGATGGGCCCCTCGAAAACCGGGTCTAGTGGTATCTCAAGGTACCGACTCCGGTAGCACACCACGATGTGGGATGCCACAATCTCTGCCACCATTCTATCCTCGGCTTCTGGACGACTGGCCAGCTGCCACTCCTGCAGATCGAGCTCCCGAGCTTGAAGCTCTAAAGTCTGCTCCCGAGCTTGAACATCAAGCTCCAGCAGGAGGAGTTCTTTGTGCTCGAATACGTGTTGCTCCCGACCCCACGCCAGGTTGCTCTCCCAAAGCTCAAGGTCTTCGATGCGAGACTGCAACCTGTCCCGATCCACCTCAGCCCGAGTCATCATCGTCTGGGCTGCCACCTCTTGCTCGGCAACAACAACCTCCTGCTCAACAACAGTGGCCTCTCGACCCTCTTCAAGAGCATGCAAGCGGACATTAGCCGTGTCATTGGTAGCCTTGGCGTCGGCCAAAATCTTTTGGGACATTGCTTCCATGGCCTTCGCCAAGCGGCACCTTCAACTCCAGCTCCTCACTCTCCTACTGACACTTTGCCTTCGCCTTAGCGATCCTGGACTTTAGAAGGTCATCCCAGACTCGGAGGCGATCGTCCTCGGCATGCAAATTCTCCCACTCTACAGCGAGGGACCCCTACACCCGGCGGAGGTTGTCCTGCTCCAGGTTGATGCTGAACTGCGTCGTGTCCATGATGTCGGAGAGGCGCTCTGGTTCTATTGAATCGATGGAAGGTTGCCCAGTGATCATCTCGGAAACCTCTTCTTCTCGCGGCGATGAAGTTGAGACCACCAATATCGGGGGTCTCGTCCCTGGGGACTGAGCGGAAGTTGCGGCACTACCCGAAGCAACATCACCACCATCGCCCAAGGAACCACCTACTAGATCAACAGCCTCGGAGGCTGCACCCTCAACTCATCGAGCTGACTCCAACATTGCCTCCGGTACGGCGGCCAGAGGTGCTTCACTACCCGCGCCAAGCGCGGACGGCGGAGCAACGCTCTCCTGTACCGACTTGGCAGTATGCTCCGTCGATGCAGCCGTAGCCTCCTGGGCTAACTTAGGAGCGCTCCGGGTCACTACCCCCAATGGTAAGGGCGTCACAACAGCTGATGCAGACCTGCAGATCAAAATTAAAGTTTGTTCGAACAAGAAGAACATATGAGACAACGATGCAAACATTGGTAACAATGCCTTAACAACGTCCCCAGAAGCTCTAGCTGGCCTTGATCTTTGGCGACTCTAAGGCCGCCGGCTCTGTCGACGGTGTGGCAAGCCGGGTCGATCCAACTAGACCTCCACTGGAACTACCGACAATGCTACTGCCCCGCATCAGCGTGTCCCCACCGACTCCAACGGTGCCACTCCCGGAGCCTCCTCCCGAGCCGCCGCCGACGTCCATTGCCAAACCCGGGGAAATATTGTCAGTGGCTCGAGGCCTCTTGGCCTGAGGCTCCGTGGGTGTAGCGCTCCTGGAGCCCTCTTCGACGCCTTGGACTACACCGGTGGAGGGGATGCTGGCCGGTGTGCCAGTCGTAGATGATTGCGGAACCGCCGCTTGACAGACTGGGCTTCCCCCCGAAGAATAGCCAACACCCTATGCTGAGGAGCGGCGCTCCGTCGGACGTTAACTTGGAGCGAGGACCATCTGCAGCAGTGCCCTCAACGACCGAGGGCGTTCACAACCTTGATCAATGGTGACTTCCCGGTGCCTTCCCCTTCCCTGTGTTGAGGATCGATGCCTTGCCTTTCCCTTAGTCGGAGGGCGCGCCCTCCACTCTTGATGCTTTGAAGCTTGGAGTAGGTTTAGACTTCTATAGAGGTTCGACGATGGCCAGTCCACGTTCCGCATTGCCAACCTGCCGCAACGCAAGACCGAGCGTGTCCAAGTTTGGCATCTCCTCCAGAATCTTCACACGAAGGTTCCGATCCGAGCAAAGCGGCGGGCAAGACCGCGGAAGGATGAAGACATCAGGAGATAGCGGGTCGTCACACGCCTTGGACATTACATCAAATACCTCTTGTGGGGTCGTCTCTGTGTCGCGACCCCGCACCAGCCTGGTGCGGTCCTGTGGCCCGAAGTATTGCCATGCAGGGCGATTACGATGCTGTAGGGGGGGGGCAAGCACCTCAGCACGAAGAACTGCCGGAACATCAGCACCGATGTGTACACCCTGACGAACATCTCGCAGAAGTGCGAGAGCACCGCCGCCACCACCAGAGAGTTCAGCGACAGGTGATGAAGCTGGAC
The DNA here is from genome assembly GCA_036927565.1 of Tuctoria greenei. Lineage (NCBI taxonomy): Eukaryota > Viridiplantae > Streptophyta > Magnoliopsida > Poales > Poaceae > Tuctoria > Tuctoria greenei. The sequence goes on from JAYESD010000003.1 coordinate 20,183,262, forward strand.
CCCGAGGACCTCTAGAAGCATCACCAGGAAGGAGGCAACGGGAGGAACAAACTCAGAGTACATATATGACTTGAAGAAGACGATATCTTTCTCCTCCAACTTAAGTGGCAGGGAGTCGAGACGGATCAGATCCGCCACTTCTCGTCCTCCCAGCCAAATAGCCGCCTCACGGACGCTACGTCCTCCATGTGGGAAGGAGGCAAGGCTGAGTCCATTGGAGTAGGAGTCAAGAACCTCGAAGGTGGGGAACGAGTGGGTGCTCAAGGAGGAAGACGAAGGCTCGAATGTTGGGGTGTCGTAAGTGAGGAACCACCTTTGCAAACAAAGGTTTCCTTTTTAACACCCTGATGATGATTGAGCGCACCGTGCAAATTGCATCGGGCTAAAACCTGCTGCCCAACCCACAGCGTCCCTTACAGCGGGGCCCAGGTCTCCTGTTGGAGAGATTGGCTCGAGTGGACCCCCACCTAAGAAGGCAACCCAACGGTTCCCATAATGGTAGAAGTGAAAGCAGTAGAAGCACAACAACCATATTGGGAACCGTTGTGATAAGAAGCTACAACAAGCAAAGATCCTGTCACCACGAGCCCTCAACCAAAGGAGGACACGTGGCCACGATAGCGGAGGCGCACACCACATGAATTGATCAAGAGAAAAGCAAAAGACTGTGCGAGAAAGCAGGGATGGGGCTCCACCCTCGGGCTCATCACCTCCCCCCAGGGTGGAACCAGGGGCCACTTTCAGTACTCGACATACCGGGTGCCCTCACACATAGGCTAAAGCCGCTTAGGTGTCCTACCTCCCTGCTAAGGCAGGGTCTGAGGGCGGCATGTGTCCAGAAGGCCCGGACCCCTCTACCTCAGATACAAGTGTAAGGATCAAATGCCCAAGAGGGGGGTGAATTGGGCTTCTTTTCAAAAATTAAAGCAATAAAACTTAATTACTAAAAGCCCAATTCCCTATGCAAACAACCTATGAATTCAAGTGAATAGTAACTTTGCGGTATATGAAATGCATAAGTGTAAGGGGAGAGGAAGAAAGCGCAAACTCCCTTGGAGACACGAAGACAGGGAGATTTATCCCGTGGTTCAGTAAGATGATATGGAAGTGGTAGCTCAATGCCTTGAATGCTTGGTAAGGTGTAGAGTAAGTCTGGGCTTCAGGTCATGTCGAATAGACTGGTTGAAGGGGTATAAATAGCCATCCTCCACGAAATAGCCATTGGAAAAGTAGGCTGACATCACTGTTATGCGAACACCGGATGATCCGATGTTCTCCCTTCAGTTATCATCGGTCGAATCCAAATTAGCTGATGTCACTGTGTCAAATATGACCGTTGTTAGATCGATGTTACACTTGCCTTCTCATCGGATGATCCGGTGGCACTTCATCCAGAATTGGTTCAGAATTTATGCTTACTAGAATGATTGACCGATGTGTTTATAGTTGAACATTAGATGGTCCGGTGTTACACTTGGTCCAGGGAGATTGCTTACTGTACTAATGGACCGATGTAACATTCCCTTCATCATCGGATGATCCGGTGAGTACTTAGTTCTGAGGTCTTCTTCTTCTGCTAAACCAACTCGACCGATATGTTGTTTTCTGGAAACATCGGTTGATCCGTTGAGTTGAATTTGTTTGCTTCGAGTTGTTCTTAGTGATTCTTTTGGAATTTGCTCGATTGACCTCTTAGACATTGGTTGGAAATATTCTTCTGATGATTATCAAGCATTGAGTGCTGTCAATTTTGGTTGAATAATTTTGACATATGAGCTTTTACTTCTAATCTTCATAAACATCGATTGATCTAATAGAATGATTGTTTAGGGGTCTCCAATCATATCCAATGAGCAGTAGATGATATTCATATAGATTTCATTTGAGTGTGATGAGTGATTTGGGAGACCTTGTATCCACAATTTCATTACTAAAATACAACGGTTGTCATTAATCACCGAAACCATACCTCATGGGGGCCTAGATGCTTTCAATCTCCCCCTTTTTGGTGATTGATGACAACACAACAAGTAAATCATAATAGTAATGAATTTAAGAATACGATACTCATATGCAATAAGTACAAGATTTAACACATTAAACTTGAAGACTAAAAAACGATCAATAACTCGAAAGCTCAATCGGTCAATAACTCAAGAGAATTAAGTGGCACACGAATACTCAATGAGTAGCAAAAGAGTAGCAAATCTCCAAATTACAAAAGACTCCCAAAAAGATAGACTCCCCCTACAGTTAGGACTCCCCCTGAGACTAAGCTATCCTCCCCCTGACTCTTCTCCCCCTTTGGCATAAAGACACCAAAAAGGAAGCCGAGTGCCTAAGGATCCTTAGCGCTCGGGGCGATGACGAACTGGTCACCATCGGGGGTGCTGTCGTCGGAGCTGCTACCTGCTGCTGCCGAAGCTGGAGTAGAGGAGACGGGGGCTGCGCGAGCTGCTATCGGTGCCTGCTGAGTCTGAACTGCTGGCAACGGGGCACTGACAACAGACGCTGGCGTCTACTAGAAAAGCGTCATAGCCGGCAGGGAAGAGTGGATAGGAGCACCTGGAGCTAGCAGAGGGGACATACTGATCGTCGGGATCGGCGTAGTCGGCACTGGTGCTGAAGCTAGTGCTAGGAAAGGCGGACCTGGAGCAAGGCCTAGAAGCTGCGACGGCAGGGCAATCACGGTCTGCGTGTAGAGGTTGGTGATCAACCCCAGGATGCCCATCATTGCCTGCTGCGTCTGCTGCTGCTAGTCAAGAGAGCGCTGGTGCATCTGATCAATCAGCCCAGTCAGCCTGTCAGTGTCCTCTCGCCTCTCACGGGCTATCTGTCGCTGCATCTCCTGCTGCTGCTGCTGGAGCTCCAAGAGACGCGCAGCCTGCTCAGCTCGGGCCTACTCAGCTGCAAGCCGGTCCCGGCGCTGCTGCTCAACCATCTGCTGAAGTAGGGAGGTAAGCTCAGATGGTTGAGAGACCTGTGCCTCTGACACCAAAGGTGGAGTAGGAGGTGCCACAGTCGAGCCTCCAGCCTCCGCATCGTGCTGCCTGGGTGAGGGAGGAGGTGGGAAGTACTCCTTGACACTGTCGCTGGTGTCACTCTCAGACCAAATATGTTGTAGATCCTCACCCTGAGCCTCTGCCTGTGCTAGTCTCTCGTCTTCCTTCTCCAGGTCTAACCAGTCTTCCTCTGAGAGACGGGCACAGACCTGACGCTCAACTGGACGGCCAAGACGGCGGTCTCCAGGAGCTGGAGCACGGTAGTGGCCAAACTGTGTGGCGCTCTCATCGGTGAGACTGTCACGCACGGCGGACCCCTTTGGATCTACCATGTAGAGCAAGTAACTGATCCAGCTACCAAACACGAGCTGCCTCATCATCCCAACTCCATCAGTGATGACATCCTCCATCTCACAGATCAGGATGTCCACAATGTCGAACTCCATCCCATTCATAACATAGAACATGAGAGTCTGCTGCAAGCTGGTGAACCCCTAAGGTATCCGGACCTCGAAAAAAGTGTGCGGCGCAAGGCAAGGTGCACAGTGCGCGCAGCTGTAGTGAGAAGTGCCGGTACCCTCGGCTGGTCTGGAGAGAAGGGCTGAGTGAACAGTGAGCGTATCTCCTCAAGTGGTGGTGCCACACCTCCAATGAGTGGTCTCCTCGGTGGGTCAGCCAATCCATACACTCTCTCGTGTAGGCATGTGTCATGAAGATCTACGCCTAGCAGCTGTCCCAAAGTCTGCCTGGTCAGGTGATGATGCTTGCCCATAAACATGAAGTCAATGGATCTGCGGCCCTCAGAGACGTAGAGTGTGGCATAGAATACTCAGACCCAATCCTCCATGTAGGCACTCCTCTCGTAAGACATCAGCTCCACTAGCCCTCTATACCTCTCAAAGTAAGGGCGTATCTCCGTCTCTGCTGCAAGTGCAAGCTGATCCCAATCCAGGAAAATGTGCTGGAAGAGCTTATGGCCCCGACGTCTGTAAGTCTCATACAGTGACACCTGTGTCAGGGTCCAAAAGCGGCTGTCCACAAGTGCCTCTCTGGGCTGCGGGAACCACTCCTCAAGCAGAACACTCCATCTGAGCTTCCTAAGCTGCTTGGCCTTCAACTTCCTGTAGTCTGTCAGCCGGACACCCTCACCAACACGAACGCTAGTGTCCATCTCATAGACGGATTTCTGGGTCGCCCTGTCCTCCCGAAGGTCAGCTGCTGATGGTCTCGGTCTCGGTGCTGCAGCTGGATGACCCACACGGGTCCTGACTGAACATCAGCAAACAAGTGACACCTCTGGCTCCTCTTCCTCCTCTGGCTCCTCTGGCATGGGAGGCTGCCTCTGTCGGGCCTCGCAGATTCTCAACGATCCTCCTCGGCCTCGCTCTCGCTCCTCAGCAGCGCAAGCGACCATCAAAGCTTTCTTCGCCTCCTTCAACAACTTCTGCTTCTTAGCCTCCGGCTCCTCAATAGCCTTGCCCTTTCCCTTCTTTTCACAGCCCATGACGACGACGAGGATGAGCACGCGAGACAAACGAGCTCAGGCACACGGGACGGCGATGCAAAGATCGTCGCGGCCGGGGAACCCTAGCGGTGAAGCGGCGGCGACCGTAGGAGGGGCACCACGGCAGCATAGAGGGCGACAGTGCGGTGTGGGCAACGACAGAGGTGTGGCGGCGGTGAGGTGTGGGGAGGCGGCGGCGCTGCATGGGAAAGCGGCATTGCTGCATGGGGCGGAGGCGCTGAGCGGCGGCGACGGCCGGAGGGCTGCGGCGGCCGGAGGGCGGCGGCTGGAGGGCGGCGGCCAGCGAAGCACGGAGCGGCGGCAGCAGAGGGAGAGCATGGAGCGTCGGTGGTGGAGGCGAGGGCGTCAGGGGCAAAGAGCTAGGTCGGGGAGAGAGAAAGAAAGGAGGAACGGCGCGCTAAATAGGTGGGGCCCAAAGCCTAGCTCAAATTTTAACATCGGATGAACCGACGTTAGATGAGGGCTACGTCGGTCGAATTATACAGTAAGGGTATTCCAAAAGTACCATTGACATCGGATGATCTGACGATGAGAGGATTAGCATCGGTTTAATTTGGCACAACTCCAAAAATGTGAACATCAGATGCACCGATGTTTCTCAGAATGAACTCGTCGGTTGATTTGACTTTCTGACTGAGTTGTCCCTTGGAACTTGAACACCAACTGACCCGATGAGCTTACGGCCTAAGCATCGGATAATCCGATGACTACAAAACAGCAACATCCCATATATGTCCTTTGACTCAAACAAACAAACACGGAGAAACACATGTCTTAGGACTTTTTGGACAACCCCTTACCCCTCAAAAAGACTAGTTGTCAATAACTTGGCTAAGCCCTAAAGCAAATAGAACACCGAAGAAAATAAGGAATAAATCCAAATAAAATGTAAGGCCCATGCTTTGTGAGCTAGAGGATGAAAGCTTTTATCTCTTTAAAGCATGTTCCTTTAGGCATTAACACACCTAACATTTTGTTCTTTCCACATCATATGAGTTGAGATATTGCATTTCAAACAAGTCTCTTTCTCATGAAGTGGGTTCCCCTTTGTGACAATCTACCGTATTCAATGCCAAACAATTTATAATGCAAGAAATTAAACGTGAGTGCAAGTCTATATGGCAAGCATCATGCAAGACATAAATTAAATCTATCTTGCCAAATTTGAACCTTTCAAAGGCTTCTTCAGGGAGAGCCACTCTCCAAGCCTTGGGGAAACCCAAAGGAACCTCCATCCCAAGCTAACCCTTGCTCACCCCTATCCTTTGAAAGTTAGACAAGACCTATATGAGATGCATTCTTACATGATCATGGCAACTTACATGACGTTCAATGCATCTAGCACATTTAATTCACTTCTTAGTCTAGAAAAAGTTTTTTCATCAAGTGGTTTAGTGAAGATATCCGCCAATTGTTCTTCGGACCTAACACCTCGCAAGGAGATGTCTCCCTTAGCTTCATGGTCCCTCAAGAAATGATGGCGAATATCAATGTGCTTAGTTCGGGAGTGTTGAACGGGGTTCTTAGCAATCTTAACCGCACTTTCATTGTCACAAAGGAGAGGAAGTTTAATACCAAAGTCCAAAAGGGTTTGCTTCATATAAAGAATTTGGGCACAACATGCACCGGCCGCTATATATTCCGCTTCCGCCGTGGATAAAGCAACGGAATTTTGCTTCTTGCTTGACCAAGATACTAGGGAATGCCCAGGCAAGTGGAACCCACCAGAGGTACTCTTGCGATCTACACGGCATCCGGCAAAGTTCGAATCCGAGTAACCCAAGAGATGAAATTTTGCACCTTTAGGGTACCACAGGCCAACACTAGGAGTATGCTTGAGATACCGAAGTATCCTAAAGACCGCCTTCCGATGCGATTCTTTAGGTTCCGCTTGGAAGCGAGCACACAAGCATACACTAAACATGATATCGGGCATAGATGCGGTAAGATAAAGCAATGAACCAATCATAGAATGGTAATTAGATTGGTCAATAGGTTCACTGTCCTTATCCGCGTCGAGATGACAATTTGTTGCCATTGGAGTACTTCTTGAGCTGCAATCTCCCATCTCAAATTTCTTCAAGAGGTCCTTGGTATACTTTTCTTGATAGATGAAGGTCCCCTGTCGAAGTTGCTCGATTTGAAATCCAAGGAAGAAGTTGAGCTCTCCAATCATCGACATCTTCGAATTCCCTAGACATCATTTTGCCAAACTGATGAGATCATACACGTTATCATTGCACCTACAAACATGACACAATGTTTATTTGTTTCGTATCGTGGCTCAAGTGAATGTGCACTCTTGTTTGATGGACAAGATCAAGATGGCGCACTATGTCGTCCACCACCTTGGCCTTCTCCATTCATGCATACAAGAAGATTTGATGGCGTTGCACATTTGGACCAACACATGAGAGGAGATGAACTTGAGTCGAGGACGACTCCAATTCAAGAAGGGGAGGATGATGAGGACATCACTTCTATGCATATACACAACACTCCATTCAACATACAAGATGCAATCAATAGAATTCACACACATCAATTAATTTCAGAGGATCCATAGAGAAGTTAAAGGAGTACTTGGAGGAATTAGTAGGGACGTGGAGGACTAGAGAATTCGTTCAAAGAAGATGGAAACCGAGCCAAACTCAAAATCGTGTCCAGCTCGGAGTCCAGAAGCGGTACGCACATAAACGAACGCCCAGGACGCATACGAAATCCATTTTGGACGTTATACATATGCACGGAAAGGGGAGAGGATAATATTTCCAATGGCACTGGTGCCATGTCAAAATTCCTTCGGAGTCGACGGGAATCAATGAACCAAAATCGAGTTCAGAATCTGTCAGGGTGCTGCGCCACCGTATTGGGCCATTGGGCCTTGTATCAAGTCTAAGTCCATTATTTTCGTGTGTTAGGGTTAGGTCACGGCCCCAACACCCCCTTGGACGTCCTCCCACTTATATATACTCCATAGTAGCCGCCATGAACAATTGGGTTTTGCTTAGATCAATAATATCGCAGTTTATCGGTTTGTGAAACCCCAATTCAGCAATTTCAGATTGCTTCTTCTACGTTCTTGCTTGTGTTCTCGGTTGCACTTGCAGGGATTAGCCTTCTTGGTGAGGTCAAGCATGTGCAGCATGGTTTATAACCAATGGAGCGGTGGTGTAGTGATTGCAGGGGTTTTTCGTGTTCTACTCGAGAGCCTCGGATCATCAATGTCGAGATCTCCATCAATCGACTTATCATTACCCATCGGAAGATCGGACTCACCTTTCTCATCAAACCCCCCAGGCGGTCTTCTGCAACTTCCTGGTCAACAGGTGGGCTCCGCTGAAGAAGAGGGAGAAGCTCGCCTGGGCCCTCAACAGCGTGATGGACGATGACTGGATTGAAACCGGCCTGAAGTCCAATTTGGAAAGTGCTGCTTTGGAGCTTCATCTCAAGAAGTTCCATCATGGCATCGACATCGAGGGCAACGATTTGACTTCGCCAGAGGCTTTCCTCCCTCTAAACATGGAGGCGGAGTTCAATAGGGAGCTCCCGTGGAAGATGCCGGTGCTTGACGACGTCGGCGAAGTAGAGAGACGTCCAACCACCAAGATGACGATCACCGGAGCTTCTGAGAGTGGCCCTGCTCCTGCCCCGAGATAGAGAGTTGAAGTCGTAGGCAAGGGCAAAGAGTTGGCCGAGCGCTAGAGCCGAAAGATGAAGTTGAAGCACTCTGACGGGAGGCCCGTCAGACCTGCTCCTTCCACGTTAGCTCCTTCTCCCCAGCGGGGGAGGTCTTCGATGGCGACAACCACTCCAGCATCAGCGTCTCCCCAGAATGCCAGCTCCGCACAGGTGACTTCGGCGCAAAAGCCAGTTAAGGGCTCTATGTCCGAGGGTCCTTCTCAGTCGAGGGGGGCCTCAACCAAGACATCACTGGCAGCAGCAGCAGCAAGCTCCGGAGGGCCTTTCAGAGCTACTACCCCGGTTGTGACTGGGTCGGGCTCTGAGCGTCCGGTGAAGAGGTTCCGCGCTAGTTGGAGCGGAAGCCTTCCAAGGTAAATTTGCTTCTTTACCTCAGTTGGTTATTTTTTGTTGTAATCATATTTTGAGTTTCTTCGTCCTTCATCCATAGGGTATTCAAGAAAGGGGTTGAAGCTCCAGTTCCTACGACATCAACTGATGCTGTACAGGCGGAGGCTCCGACTCCAGTTCCAGCGTCGCCCCAGGTGGTGGCTGAGGTCTCGGCAGCTCCGACGCTGGCTATCGAGATTCTGGACCTCGAGTCATCCCCTGAAGCTCCCGTGGTAGCGCTAGACCACGGGAATGAAGATGTACCAGCAGCACCAGCTCCGGAGGTTGAGGCTCCGGTTTTGGATGTTGTGATGATGGATGCTCCGGCTTCAGAGCCGGAGGTAGGTGTAGTTCTGGCCTTAGAGTCAGATGTTATTGAAGCCCCGGCGGTGCAGCCGGTGGTTGATGAAGTTCTGGCACCTGAGCCGGTTGTCGCGGAGGTGCCGACGCCCGAACCAGTGGAGGTCGAAGCACCGGCGCTTGAACCGGCGGTGGAGGAGGCACCAGCATCGGAGCCGGAAGTGGCCTCAGCTCCGGCCAAATCTTCAACGCCTGCCCCAGAGGCAATGGTTCCGAAGGTACTCGTGCCCAAGCCAGGGTGCCTAGACGAAGCGACATGTCCTCTGCTTGAGGGATCAACTGCTGATGACCTAACAGTGGGACCTTCGGAGCCAACTCCAGAGGTAGAAGCTCCCATTGTCGGACCTTCCTCGGCGGCGACCGAGGCTATCCCGGAGGGCGGCCCTAGTGTTGCAGAAGCTCAGGGGACCACTCTTGTAGAGTGGGACCCAATTTTTGTTATGGAGAACCCGCCGGAGTCAGCGGAGAGGACCCCAGCAGGTCCGGAGCCGATCTCGCTATAGTTGTCCATCGACAACGCCTACTCCAACCTTCGTCAAGTCCAGCTTTCCTTTTACCACGATAGCGAGGCCCTCTAGGAGGAGCGCCAAACCCTTAGGAGGTGGCGCAACCGGCTCCAATTCGAGACCAAGCTGGCGTAAACAAGGCTGGCCGACGACAAGGAGTGGGTTAAAAGGGAGAAGGCCCGGATGGAGTATTGGGGCTAGCTACTGGACGAGAGGGTAAGCATGGTGCGATCCCTCGACAGCCAGTCTCGGGCCATTCATGAACATGTCGTGGCTGCTAATGAAGCAGCGAATGATCGCCAGGAGCAGCTCAGTACCATCCACGAGAGCCTCATCAAGCGCCGGGAGGCTCTTGAGGAGTGGTAGAAAAAGCTCGAAGATGAAGAGCAAAAACTCCTGGAGCTAAGGGATGACCTCATGAAGAGGGAAGAGGAGCTCGCCCAAAGGATGGCTCTGGGTGACAAGAGCCTCGCAGAGCGCACCAAGAAGCTAGAGGAGCTCTGCGAGAGCGAGGAGAAGAAGGCCTGGCAGCGGGGACAGGACCTCACCAAGAGGGAGAACAAAGTTGCTGCCAGGGAGAAGAAAGTGCAGGACCGGGAGAAAGACCTGGTTGACTGTCGGAACAAGATCCACGTCTGGGAAGAGGAGCTTGCCAAACTCGAAAGGCAAGTTCCTGAAAAGATTCAGCAGCATGCCAAAGAGGTCGAGCGCCTTGCCCGGGAGGGTTCAGAGCTTGCGGCGACCAAGAGGTCCTTGGAAGAGATGCGAGGCTCAAGGGTTGCAGGGTCCCAACAAGTATGGGACTTCTTGGGCAAAGGCAATGACGCGCTGAAGCCGCTAGACTTTAGTCCTGTGCGCCCGGACAATCCGGAGCCAGAGCTGGACCAGGCGTTGAAGGCGTTGAGCTTGGAGGGCAACAAACTCAACAAGATGGGCGATGTCATTGCAGATCAGTTGGAGACTGAAGGTAAATCCCTTGCGCAGAATGTCACAGAGTACATGTTGACATGCTACACAAGTCGGGATCCTCACTTCCCACTAGATACGGTGCTTGAAGGTCCCATCAACGGAGAGGGAGATGCTGCCAAGGCCAGCGTGTCAGAGGTTGCCTAGAAGGTTGCCTCGTTCTTCCGTAGGATTTAGGATTTTCTCCTTGTAGCTCCCGCTTGTATCTTCTCTTCTTTTCTCCAATTTTGTAATCTCTTGTCCTCAGATGAATGAAATCCAAGAAATTTATGAATTTTATTTTTTGTCTTCAACCTTTGTCTCACTTGGCCCCCTGGTAGATATACACAATTTGATTGCGAGCATGTACCAAAAGGATGTAGCATTTTGTTGAAGACTTGCGTGCTTCAAACTTGTAGATTATAGGTCCGAAGTTGCCGATAGCAGGGCCCCCTGAGGTTGTCAGAGCTTAGTAGCTCTGGCAGCGACCTTTGTCAACACGTAGAACGTCGACAGCTGGTCCTCTGGGGTTATGCTTAGTAGCTTCGGCAGCGTCCACTGTCAACACGTAGAGCGTCGACAGCAGACCCCATTAGGGTGTCGTTCTATCATTTTTTCTTCATGTTGACGGCTGGCTCCCTGGATTTGCCAGAACTTGATAGCTCCGGCGACACCTACTATCAATGTTTAAAACATCAACAACGGGCCACCTTAGGAGATGTCGGAGCTCATGAGATTTTTATTTTTCCTGCACACTGAAGTCAAGAAAAACAGTAAAATCCATTTCTTATCTATAACTCGTTTGCGGCTTACTATTCCCGAAAGAAATTTTTAGGTCGACCGCAATTCTATATAAAATCAAGTGCATTTACTTATTTTCTCCAGGTCCAATCATTTTATGGACTCACCTTACTCAGGCCTGTCGGGGTGTAGGTAGAGTGGCGTAATTAGGGTGCAGGACCAGGCTAAGTCGATAGCACACTCCGGACCTAAATTGGCTTGGCGTTCAGGCGAGTAGGCCATTCAACAATGTTAAGACCCGAAAGAATTAACAAAGCAACTTGAATTATATATGAATTGTTCGAGCTAAAATTTATTGAGAATTGCACAACCTTGTTATAGACAAGAAAGAGAAAAATAAAAAAGAATGAGCCTGTACGAAATAAATGCACGTGGAGCCTGTTTTCTCATAATGATGTCTTTCATTATAGGTCCGGGGTACAGGGGAAACAAGTACACTCTTAGGGTATGGAACCAGGCTAAGTGTGTTGCGTTTCTCGTTTGACCCAGGGTAACTATCTACACTTTTAGTTCTGAGACTGTGTCAAGTGTTGCTTGAACTTTGTGGACCTTTCGGGAAAGTCCAGCTGTTCTCCCGGAGGAGCTACCCGACTCTCTACAATGACGCTATAACATACATCATATGCAATTACAAACTCACCTCTGTGATATTAAGCATAGAACTTACGGAGGTTCTCAATGTTCCAAGGATTAGGGAGCGGTGTTCCATCCTCGGTTGCCAAGCGAACGCATCCGAGACGGGATACTTTGATTACTCGGAAGGGTCCTTCCCAGCTGAGGGAAAGTTTGTTTAACCCTTCTCGAGTTTGTATTCTCCGTAGCACCAGATCGCCTTCCTCGAGCTGTCGGTTGTGCACATGCCTTTGGTGATAGCGCCAGAGTGCTTGGCGGTATCGTGCATTTTGAATAGTTGCTCGGCACCTTCCCTCTTCAACAGGTCAAGGTCTTCACGCCGGAGCTGGTCCTGCGTGGCTTCGTCGAAGGCCCAGACCCGGAGTGACCCCAAGGTGATTTCCGGAGGAAGGACTGCTTCATCTCCGTACACTAGGAAGAAGGGTGTCTCTCCAGTTGACCGGTTTGGAGTTGTCCTGTTTGCCCACAAGGTGGGCGGAAGCTCTTCAATCCAGTTGGCTCCATGTTTTTTCAGGCGCTCATATGTGCGCGTCTTGAGTCCTTTTAGGATTTCTGCGTTTGCTCTATCAGCTTGGCCATTGCTTGTCGGGTGAGCTACAGAGGCATAGCTGATTTGGATGCCGAGGTCTTCGCAATATCCTTGGAATGCAGAGCTTGTGAATTGGGTGCCGTTGTCAGTTATGATCTTGTTTGGGACTTCAAATCTGCATACTATGGAATGCAAGAAATTGATAGCTGAATGCTTGTTTATTGTCACAACTGGAGTTGCTTCCGGCCACTTAGTGAACTTGTCGATGGCGACATACTGGAACTTCTAACCTCCGACGGCTCTTGGGAAAGGACCCAAGATATCCATCCCCCACACAGCGAATGGCCATGTAGGAGGTATCATTTGTAGGGATTGAGCTGGTGTGTGAATTTGCTTCGCATGAAACTGGCATGCTTCAAATTTCTTCACTAGCTCGGTTGCATCCTGGAGTGTTGTAGGCCAGTAAAAACCATGCCGGAAGGCTTTACCGACCAACATGCAGGAAGATGCGTGGTTCCCACACTCGCCTCCATGTATTTCCGCAAGGAGCTCGCGGCCTTCTTACCTTGTAATGCACCGCGTTAGGACGCCGTTAGCACCACGCCGGTAGAGATCCCCTTCTACCAGTGTGTATCTTTTATCCAATCTAACTATCCGGTCAGCAGATACATTATCTTCAGGGAGGATGTTGTCTTTCAAGTAGCTCTGGATCTCCAAGATCCATACATCAGAGCTAACTTGAGCATTTGAGTCTTGCCTGCGGGGTTGCTCGGAGCTCCCTGCAGCACCTACGACCCTTGATGGACGCCATGGTAACAGGGCCATCAGGACCACCAGCTTCGAGGTGCTGGTCTCGCCCCCTTTGCTCAAATCGGCAGGCTGAGCTGTTGGTCTTGATAATCTCCGGACGAAGGTTCCGTTGGGAGCCGGAGCTCCGGTTGAAGCTTTCTTCGAGAGTTCGTCTGCTTCAGTGTTGTTGAGACGCTAGACATGGCAGAGATCCAGGACTTCGAGGTCCTTCTGAAGCTTCTGGACTCCAAGGAGATATGCAGCTAGTTGAGGGTTGTTGCAGCAGCATTCACCTTTGACTTGTTTTATAATGAGCTACGAATCACCCTTTACCAACAGCTGCTTGACACCATATGATAGTGCCACCTTGAGTCCATAGATTAATGCTTCATACTCTACCATGTTGTTGGTCGCCTTGAAGTCAAGGTGAACCATGTATTTGACCTTCTCCCCGGTCGGAGTGAGGAGAAGGATTCCAACTCCGGCCCCCTGCTTTTGCACAGAGCCGTCGAAGTAGAGAGTCCAGTGAGGCTCGATGAAGACTGGAACCTTGGGTTCGACCTTCTGCTCACTGTGGCCCCCAGGATTTGATGGAGAGGGGGTATTCCGCCACAATGTCTGCCAGTGCTTGACTCTTGATGGCTTGTCTTGGGACGATTTCAAGATCGAATTTGGCCAATTCCTCTGCCCAGTTTGAAACGTTCCCAGTAGAGTTGGGGTTATCCAAGATTGCACGTAGTGGATAAGAGGTTACCACTGAAATCTTGTGATCTTGGAAGTGAAGTGCATCTAGGAACCCTTGCGGGTTTTGGATGATTTATGACAAGCAATTGGGATCCTAACCTCTTTGTTGAGATGAGCATAGGTTTTAATAGCAAAATAAGCAAAGTGCCAAAAAGAAGGAAGAATTGAGGAGCAAAGTGGAAATGAGCTCAACGAAGAAGAATAATAGATCATTGTGTGTGGAGTGTGTTAAGGAAACACACCCCAAGAGCTCAATCACAATTAAACACTCACATTGCACAAAGTTTCACAGGATCGGACTAGTTCGAATGTCACTGGACTAGTTCGCTATCCTCTCTGCACAAAATCGAACAAGTCCGATATCCATCGGACTAGTCCGATATCTCTCTGACTAGAATCGGACTAGTCCTCCCTAGTGCGGACTAGTCCTCAAAACACTTCACAAGTCACACAAAATCGGACAAGTTCGATCACAACCGGACTAGTCCGATATTCTCTCTGGTCCAAATCGGACAAGTCCGATATTTGCACGGACTAGTCCGAAAAACCCTCTGAACTAAATCGCACAAGTCCTCCAAGTGCGGATTTGTTACCCAATACACTTAGGGTTTCACATGTCCAGACAAGTCCAATGACTATCGGACTAGTCCGAAGATTTCCAGAAGTGAAATCGGACAAGTCCGCTGCTAGCCGGACTAGTCCGATATTTCGGGACACTTAGGGTTTAGTACACATAGCACACCGGACTAGTCCGGTGACCACCACGGACTAGTCCGACCTTTCTGAACCCTAATGGTCACTTTTATAAACCCATATAAATAGACGTGCACGGCCATATATTTCAAAAAAAAAAACTCTCGAACCCTAGCGCCGTCACACCTCCCAAGAGCCTCAAAAACTACATCTCTCCACGAAATTAATTAATATTGCTCACTTTACGTTCTAGAGTGCTCAACTGGGTTGTGGGCAATTTTGATGGCACTCTCATTGTCACAAAGGAGTGGAATATGGTTCATATTGTAACCATAATCCCTTAGAGTTTGTCGCATCCAAAGAAGTTGTGCACAAGAACTCCCGACTGCAACATACTCCGCTTCTGCTGTGGATAAGGCAATGGAATTTTGTTTCTTGGAGGACCAAGAAACTAAGGATCTCCCTAGGAATTGGCATGTACCAGAGGTGCTTTTTCTATCTACTTTGCACCCGACATAATCTGCATCAGAGTAACCAATGAGATTGAATTTTGAGCCTTTTGGGTACCAAAGACCCAGGTTGGGTGTATGAACTAAATATCTCAAGATCCTTTTTACGACTGTCAAGTGACATTCCTTAGGATTGCCTTGAAATCTTGCACACAAACACACACTCAACATAATGTCTGGCCTAGATGGACATAAATAGAGTAGAGATCCAATCATGGAGCGATATACCTTTTGGTCGACGCTGGGTCCATCTTCATTGAGATCCAAGTGGCCATTCATTGCCATGGGGGTCTTTATGGGCTTCGCCTTGTCCATACCAAACTTCTTGAGTATGTCTTGCATGTACTTGGTTTGGCTTATGAACGTCCCTTCCTTTTGTTGCCGCACTTGGAATCCCAAGAAGTATTTCAGTTCTCCCATCATTGACATTTCAAACCTATCTTTCATGATTTTACTAAATTCCTCACAAAAAGATTGATTAGTTGACCCAAATATTATATCATCAACATAAATTTGACAAATAAAAAGATCGTTGTCAAAATTCTTTGTAAATAGTGTATAATCTACTTTACCAATCTTAAAGCCATTTTCAATTAGGAAATCTCTAAGACACTCATACCAAGCTCTAGGAGCTTGTTTGAGGCCGTAGAGAGCCTTACGCAATTTAAATATGTGGTCGGGGAACTCTTCGTCTTCAAACCCGGGGGGTTGCTCCACATACACCTCCTCCTTGATTGGTCCATTGAGGAAGGCGCTTTTCACATCCATTTGATACAGCTTGAAATCATGGTGAGTAGCATATGCCATCAATATTCTAATGGATTCAAGTCTAGCTACGGGAGCAAAGGTTTCATCAAAATCCAAACCTTCGACTTGTGAGTACCCTTTGGCCACAAGTCGTGCCTTGTTCCTTGTCACCACCCCGTGTTCGTCTTGTTTGTTGCGGAAGACCCACTTGGTGCCGACGATGTCTGCATTGGGTCTTGCCACAAGTTCCCAAACCTCGTTCTGCTTGAAGTTGTGCAATTCTTCTTGCATGCCACCACCCAGTCAGGATCCTTCAATGCATCCTCAATCCTGCGCAGTTCCAGGATACAAATGAATAGTGCTCACAAAATTTAGCTATGCGAGATCTAGTGGTTACTCCCTTTTGAATGTCACCGATGATATTGTCGATTGGGTGATCCCTTTGGACGCATTGGTGTACTCTTGGGTGTGGCACTTGAGGCATATCTTCATGATCATCTTCTTCTCCCCCTAAATGGTTACCTTCGTTGACTTGTTGATTATTTTCGTATTCTTGTGATTGATCTTGTGCTGAAGATCCCCCTTGATCGTTGACCTCCTCTTGTGGTTCATCTTCCTCATGTACGTGTGGAGGTAGCTCTTGTGGTCAAACTTCACCTGCAGCCATTCTTTTCAATGCTTGACAAGGAGCTTCTTCTTTGCCTAGTTCACATGGATCAACTTGCTCCTTTTGGGAGCCATTAGTCTCATCGAACACTACGTCATATGCTACTTCAATAAGTCTGGAGGTCTTGTTGAAAACACGATAGGTGTAAGTGTTCGAATCATAACCAAGCAAGAAACCTTCATCGGACTTCGAAGCGAACTTTGAAGTCCTAGGCTTCTTGTTCAAGATATAACATGGAGAACCAAAAATTCGAAAATATGAAATATTTGGCTTGTTACCGGTGAGTAGCTCATAGGATGTCTTCTTGAGTAGTCGATGGAGATAAAGTCGATTTACGGCGTGACAAGCGGTGTTAATCGCTTCTGCCCGAAATCAATCCGAGGTCTTGTACTCATCGAGCATTGTTCTTGCCATCTCTATGAGTGTTCGGTTCTTTCTTTTAGAAACTCCAATTTGTTATGGGGAGTACGGAGCTGAGAACTCGTGCTTTATGCCTTGTTCATCAAGGTACTTCTCCACTTGTGTGTTCTTGAACTCTGTGTCGTTGTCGCTTCGAATGTTCTTGATTGTCAGTGAGAATTCGTTTTGAGCTCGCTTGAAGAACTTCTTGAGTATTCCTTGTGTTTTTGACTTATCATGCAAAAAGAAAACCCAAGTGAAGCGAGAAAAATCATCAACGACAACTAAACCATATTTGTTATCCCTGATGCTTATGTAAGCAATTGGACCAAACAAGTCCATGTGTAGTAGCATTTGAGTCGGTTAGCTCCAAGTAAGTTTCCTTGCTTGAAGCTAACTCAAGATCTATTGAATTGCTTCGTTCCTTCTCAAGTTTTAGAAGCTTGTCAAGTTTGACATATTCCTCCTTTTGGGAGATGATCATGTCCTCTTGACGATGTATCAACCTCTCCTTCTCAACAAGTTGATCAAGTAAAAATTTCATTATTATGGCAGTTTTCCTATCTAGTCCAACAAGCATATCCTCATTATCACTATTGATTTCATCATCACTAGAATAGGAATGCACGGAAGGGGGTTTAATGGTTACCTTGCGTTTACCTTCCTTTGCGATAAGGCAAGTGCCATCTCCCTTCCTTGCGCCGAGTTTAGGGAAGAGGGTAGACTTCTTGGGTGTCTTCTCGATGGCTATGCTAGCCATCTCTTCTTCCTCGAATGATGAGGACTCATCATTTGAGTCCCACTCTTTCCCAATGTGTGCTTGTTCAGCTTGTTTCTTCTTCTTGAAGAATTTCTTGGGTTGAGGCTTAGCTTCTTTGGTCTTCTTCTTGTTCTCCTCATATGGGCAATCAACTATAAATTGGTTATACTCACCACAATTATAGCATGCCCGCCTCAACTTTGGCTTTGTTCTTTCCTTGTATTTTCCTTCGCTTGACTTTGTACCTGTCTCTTTTTAATTATTCTCTTGAATTTCTTCATGAACAATATCATGTCTTCTTCGTCTAATTCACTGCTCTCGTCGTCACTGTCCTCCTCTAGTTGTGCTTCTCTAGCTTCTTTGGATAGGGGCTTGAGGGTGGACTTCAAAGCAACCCCTTTCTTCTTTGTTGAGGTGAGGTTGGCAATCTCCTTGACATGCTTTGCTTGTTTTTCCATCATCTCAAAGTTGATGATCTTTCCAAGCAGTTCATCTGGAGTCATCCTTTTGTATTCGAAGCTTTCTTTGATCATGGAGCATAGGGTGACGTTGCGAGGCATGAAAGCTCTAAGGATAAGCTTTACCACCTCGTGGTCATTCCACTTTTTACTTCCGTATGACCTGACCTTGTTGATGAGTGTCTTTAATCGGTTGTACATGTCTTGGGGTGACTCATCTTCTTCAATTGTGAATATTCCTTACTCGCCATCAATCATTTCGATTTTTGCTTCACGCACATGTCGGTCACCTTCATGTGCAGTTTGTAGTGTGTCCCATATCTCCTTAGCAATTTTGAGTCCATCCACCTTGGTGAACTTGTCCCGACTGAGTGAAGAGGTAATTACGACCGCGACTTGAGCATTTCGAAGAATTGCCTGCTCTTGGCTGGGGGTGAGCTCTTCGTCGTTGTCCGGGATATCTATCCCTGTGCACACAATATGCCATAAACTTGGATTGAGGGAAATTAGATGCATTTTCATATTTTGCCTCCACATTGAGTAATCACTTCCGTCGAAGTGTGGGGCTTTTCCAAGTGGGATAGACAAATAATGATTATTATTGGAATTGAGACGACCATAGTTAAAAGGATATCGGGAGTAGTCGGTGTGACTACTTCCCTTCTTCTTTTCCTCGATCTTCACTTTCCCTTTGGAAAGTGTCTTCTTTCTTAGGAGCGCCTTAAGTTCTAGCGTATCCTCATCGTCGTCCTCAAAGTCTTGAATGGCTTCGAGGAGCTTCTCCACCATGAGGTTCTTTTCATCATCAACCTTTTCTTGGTTGTCGCTCTTGTGGGTGTCCTTCATGTCCGACATGATCTTCTTCGAGCAATTAGTCTCTTTCTTGAAGAACCAGCTCTGATACCAATTGAATGTGGCCTAGAGGGGGGGTGAATAGGCCTTTTTGAATTTTATCGGTACCTGCAACACTTAACAACCAATTCAAAACCAGAGATATGGGACTAGTCCGGTAAAGTGCAGACTAGTCCGGTGTGTACAGACTAGGATGATTAAGTTTGATCGATTAATTAGATTCTTCAATGTATGCAGCGGAAATATACAATCAAATGAAGTGTTGTAAGGTTATGTACTAGGGTATATCACAAGTCAATCTTAAATTTGATATTTCAACGTAAAATGAGCAAGATTAATTGAAACCCTAGATTATTCTGAAGAATAAGAGCGATGAACACAAAACAAGACTCAAGGATTTATCCCGTGGTTCGGCTCCCACAGAGGCAACCTACATCCACGTTGAGGAGTCCACAAAAGGACCGGGTCTTCTCCAACCCTACCCTCGTCGGATCGTCCAACACAAAACAAGAACTAAACACATAGTTGGACGTAGGTTGCCTCTGTGGGAGCCGAACCACGGGATAAATCCTTGAGTCTTGTTTTGTGTTCATCGCTCTTATTCTTCACAATAATCTAGGGTTTCAATTAATATTGCTCACTTTACGTTGAAATATCAAATTTAAGATTGACTTGTGATATAACCTAGTACATAACCTTACAACACTTCATTTGATTGTATATTTCCGTTGCATACATTGAAGAATCAAATTAACCGATCAAACTTAATCATCCTAGTCCATACACACCGGACTAGTCCGCACTTTACCGGACTAGTCCAATATCTCTGGTTTTGAACTGGTCGTTAAGTGTTGCAGGTACTGACAAATTTCAAAAGGCCTATTCAACCCCCTCTAGGCCACATTCAGGAAGTAGTGACGAAGCTTCCTAGAAGCGATAATAACTACATAGAGCAGCTTATGCACCTCTAGGTACCGAGTCTTGGCATCATGGAGTAATTCACTAATGAAGTATACTAGGCGTTGGACTGTCCGGACCCTCCCGGAGGGGCCCAGAGCTTCCTCCTCATCAACCCGGACCCTCCCGGAGGGGTCCGGACCTTGTTCCGGGACCTTCGGGTTCCTGCTGGAGGAACCCAGAGCTTCTTCTGAAGTGACCCGGACCCTCCCAGAAAGATCCGAATCTTCTTGTTCAGCAACAGTAACTCCTTCATTTGAAGGAGGTTGATCCTCTAGCATCTTACCTTGAGGATCCGAGTCTGGGAGCTGGGACCTAGACTCGCCTTCAGGTAGCTCCAGACCCTCCCTAAGGGGTCTGGATTCCTAAACTGAGGATGGTTCTGGTCCCTCCACAACCAGGACCATGCTAACAAATTTGTCAGTTGCCGAAATGTAAAGCAGAAGTGGCTCACTAGGGTTTGGAGCTACCAAAGTTGGTAGAGTGGTGAGGAGCTGCTTTAGCTCTTGAAAAGCCTTTTCTGCTTCTTCAGACCATTGGAATGGTCCGGACTTCCTCAATAATTTAAAGAAGGGTAACGCCCGTTCCGCCAGTCTTGAGATGAACCGGCTGAGGGCGGCTAGACATCTAATCAGCTTCTGGACATCCTTGATGTGGGCTGGTGGCCGCATGTCTTCAATAGCTTTAATCTTCGCCGGATTCGCCTCTATTCCACGGTGGTTCACCAAGAATCCAAGAAGCTTTCTGGAGCTAACCCTGAAGACGCACTTGTCTGGGTTCAGCTTTGTGCGTGTGATCCTCAACTTGTCGAAGATAGCTTGCAAGGTGTCAAGAAATGACTCCTTGTTCTTGATCTTGACAACGATGTCATCGACATACACTTCCACTACATCTATGATGAGCTCTTCAAAAGTTTTGTACATAGCTCGCACAAACGTTGAAGCAGCGTTTTTGAGACTGAATGGCATGGCAGTCTAACAGTATAATCCATCTACTGTGATGAAGGCAGTATGCTCTTCATCTTCCTTAGACATTCTGATTTGGTGATATCCAAAATATGCGTCTAGGAAACACAGTAATTCACACCCGGAGGTGGAATCCACTATCTGATCTATTCTAGGTAGTGGGAATGAATCCTTTGGACATGCCTTATTTAGTGTAGTGTAGTCGATACACATCTGAAGCTTCCCGCCATCCTTAGGTACAACTACTGGGTTTGCAAGCCATTTTGGGTGGAAGACTTCCCAGATTAATCCAGCTTCGAGCAACTTATTCACTTCTTGACTGTAACACCCTCATTTCCATGCATCATGCCTTGCATACATTCATATACATGCTTAACATTAATCCACATAAAGAGGAACAAGTTTAAAATTGATTTGGAACAAAACCACACTTAAAACGCAGGAAAGTGCGGACTAGTCTGATTTCTCTCTGACTAAAAACGGACTTGTCCATTTTTGTGCGGAGTAGT
This sequence comes from Tuctoria greenei, assembly GCA_036927565.1. Classification (NCBI taxonomy): domain Eukaryota; kingdom Viridiplantae; phylum Streptophyta; class Magnoliopsida; order Poales; family Poaceae; genus Tuctoria; species Tuctoria greenei. The sequence goes on from JAYESD010000003.1 coordinate 20,204,683, forward strand.
CCGATTTTTGGCACTGGAAACTTTCGGACTTGTCCGATTTTGTGCGGACTAGTCCGATATTCCAAGAATCCTTGAAAAATTGCTATGTGCCTGGAATTTTCCGGACTAGAATTCCAGCGGACTTGTCCGTTTTCCTTTCTGTTCAAATTTGGACTTGTCCGATGTTTGGCCAGACTTGTCCGATTTTCTCTCTGGACGACTTCGGACTAGTCCGGTCCTGTCCGGACTTGTTCGATATTTCGTGACTCCGAATTTATCTTTTGTTTTACGACTTGTTTCTCGGGTTTCACATTAAGTGGGCCTAGGTACGTCATGCCCAACTCTTTTAGAGCCCATGTGGGACTCTAAACCGGCCTCTACTTATCCCAAACTCGAAATCCATCTAACCCTAGCCTCCACCTCTATATAAACAGCCCCACCCCTTGGGTTGACATCTATTTGCCACTTTTCCACCCACCCAAACCCTAGTTCATGGAGAGCCACCATCAAGGAGGGAGGAGAAGATCCCAAGCAAGAAGAAAGAAGAGGAGGAAACGAAAGAGGATCAAGATCTCCATCGAGTTTCATCCTTCACCACCAATTCATCCCCAAGTTCATCACCAACCCTAGATCACCAAGATCCAAGTGCTACCTCCAAGTTTCTTGATTCATTGAAGTTCTAAACACCTGGTATATCTTCTATTCTCTTTTCCTTACATGAATTCAACCCCTAATCTCCAAATTCACGTCGATCTAGAAAACCCTAATCCGCTGATCTCGTCAAGTGCGGACTTGTCCGGTCCCTAGCGGACTAGTCCGATCTTCCTGGTTAAATTGGGTTGAATTAATTCTAAAATTTGATCTAATCAACTCCAAACCTGTATAAACTTGTTAAAAGCTATTAGAACTAGTTAGAGATCATTAAAAGCAATCTAGTAACAAGTTCCACCTTGCATTTGCATTAATCATGCATGTCATGTCATATTGAGTAATATTTGTGCAATCTTTGATTGTGTTTCTTGTCTTGTATGTTTATTATGTGGATTAGACGGATTTGCGCTAGAAAGTGCCACGAAGGATCTACAGCATCAAGAGTTCGAAGGCTTTGATCCTGATCAACAGCAAGAGCAAGGCAAGTGTCCTTGAAGCATATTGATCCTGTTTTTAAAATAAATGTTTTGTTTGCAAACTGCATGCTTGTGTCAATTTGATGGGAATCCTATGGTAGGAAGTTGACTACATTTGCTAAACCACCCTTGTCACCTGGAATATATGGTAGAGAGTCGGGAAGGGCTTTTACCTTTTTGCTTCGCTTAATCAACTGGGATGGAAAACAATTATACTACTCAATTTAATTATGCATGGATGAGATTATGGTTAACATGAACTGGTTAAATATGATATGGTAATGGATGATCTAAGCAAGCCTGGTATGTGGATGGGTTGGATGTTATGGTGGTTTGCTTGATTTAGATCTAAGGACCGGTTCATGCGAGAATAAGCCAGGACTACAGTGCCACCACGAGGCCAAGTATGGGTGCGGCGTAGCTGATTAATTAGAGCTTTGCCAGTTCTATTTGGACCATTGTGGATGCTCGAGGAAGGGGTAGTCGGATTGGGTTTGTTGAGGATTGGTGGGACTACCCTGGGATCCGAATGGCTCAAGAGGGGGCCCTTGGTTGAAGATGTGCTCAGTGGGAGACATCGCCACCGGTGAAACCTCAGTGGGGTCTAAATAGGCTAGTAGTCCCTTTGTAAAGGCTATTTTGTGATCTCTTGGCCATACACCAAAGGAAGTGTAATTGGCATGAGGGAGGTTCTTTAGTCGCCGACGGGTGATGAAATCACAAACACGTGGGTAAAGAGGTACAAACTCTGCAGAGTCTAAATAAACTATTGAAAGCATCTAGGCCCCCCTATAAAGTACGGTTTCGGTGATTAATGACAACCATTGAACTTTACTAATGAATTTGTGAATGCAAGGTCCCCATAATAACTCATAAAATGAAATGAATATATCATTGGAGACCCATATACAATCAACTTTTGAGATCAAATCAATGAGATAAAGACACAAAGTGAAAGCTCTTACGTCTAAGTCACTCAACCATAAGTTGACAACATACAATGCTTGAAGATCATCAGAGAGCCTTGTGGAATAAATGTCTAAGAGGTCATATGAGCAATACACAACAGATTCACTCAAAACAACTCGAAGCAAACAAAATCAACTCACCGAATCAACCGATGATTTCAGAAATGTACACATCGGTCGAGTTGGTTCAACTGAAGAAGAAGACCTCAGACAAATGTACTCACCGGATCATCCGATGTGAATGGCTCAGTGACATCGGTCCATCAGTACAGTTTGCAATATCATTGGACCAAGTGAAGCACCGGATCATCCGATGTGCAGACTTACACACATCGGTCGATCACTCCAGTAAGCATCAAGATTAAGCAAATTCTGGAGTAAGAGCCACCGGATCATCCGATGAGAAGACAGGGGCAACATCGGTCTAACAACGGTCATATCTGACACGATGACGTCAGCCAAAGTAATTAGACCGATGATAACTAAAGGGGAGACATCGGATCATCCAGTGTTCACAGTAAAGTTCTGTCAGCCTACTTTTCCAACGGCTATTTCGGGGAGGCTGGCTATAAATACCCCCTAACCCTGTCATTTCGTTAAGTCTTGATCACCTGAAGCTATCCACACATCCACAAGTGTTCAAGGCCAAGAGCAATCACTTCCACACCATTTTGATCATCTCTACACCAAGGTTTAGGCTAGAACTAGCTAGAGAGAGAGCTAGTGTACCACCATTCTGTGTGAGTGGACTCTCTAGGTTAGTGTGAGAGCCTCAAGGGAGTGCCCTTGGTGTTGTAATTGTGTAGAGACTTCCGGAGCTTGCCAAGGCGTGTGTGGACGCCCGGAAGGTCGAAGTTGTACAAGGCTTGAGCTCCACCTTGCCAAGGAGGCGAACGGAGAGGAATAGTGAAGACCCCTCGTCTCGGTGACGTGGGTGTGGCAAAACCCTTTGGTGGGTGCCACAACGTGGATGTAGGAAGATATTCACGATCTTGCCGAACCACGGGATAAATCCTTGTCTCCTCGGGAGTTTGCATCCTTCTCCTTCCCTTTCTTTTATGCATTTATATTCCGCAAAGTTTCTATCTACTAGAATGCATAGTAAGTCGCGTAGGGAATTGGGCTTTAGAAATTAAGTTTCAATTGCTTAGAATTTTTCGAAAAAAGCCCAATTCACCCCCCCTCTTGGGCATTCGGTCCTTACAATTGGTATCAAAGCAAGGTTGCTCATAGGATCATTCTAGCTTCACCGCTAGAGAGCTAAAATGGCCAAGGTTGGGGGTTCGGTTCCTATCTTCGAGGGCAAGAACTTTGCCTATTGGAAAGCACGCATGCGCGCTTACCTTGAGGCTATTGCCCCCGAAGTATGGGAAGCGACCCACACGGGGTTTGGAGAACATAATTATGTTGGTGATCAACTAAAATGGGATGCTAAAGCTAGGAATGCAATCTATGAATGTATTAGTCAAGATGTGTTTTCTAGGATTGCTAGCAAGGAAAAGGCTTGTGAAATTTGGGCTTGCTTGATAGAAATTCATGAGGGCTCTTCTCGTGTCAAGGAATTAAAATATCACATGCTTAAAGCCAAATATGATGAATTTAAAATGCTTCCTCATGAAAATGTCAATGAAATGTTCTCTCGCTTGAATGTGCTTATTGAAGAAATCAATGCTCTTGACATTGCTTCTCTTGGCAAGGGACTCATCAACCGCAAGATCATCATGCTCCTTCCCAAGCCAAAGTACAACATCATCAACTCCATGCTCCAAAAGGAGTCACTTGACCACATTGAAGTTTCAGAGCTCATTGGAGAAATACACGCTCATGAGATGAGTGTACTTGGGATGATGGAGCAATCATCATCAAAGACAATTACTCTAAAGGCCCCCACCAAGAAAACAAGCCTCAAGAAGAAGAAGGTGGTTGAGCCTAGCTCAAGTGAAGAAGAACAAGCATCAAGTGAAGATGATGATGATGAGCTTGCATTAATGATGAGAAAGTTCTCACGCTTGAACTCCAAGATTACCAAGAAGGGATACACCTTTGATCCCAAGAAGAAAGCGTTTCTACTAAGGAGAGATGATCGCAAGACTTGCTACAATTGTGGTGATCAAGGCCACATCTCCTATGATTGTCCAAAACCAGACAAAAGAAGAGAGAACTACAAAGGCAAGCATCGCAAGCTTGAAGGAAGCGATGATGATGAAGAAGAAGCCAAACCAAAGCCAAGATCCTTTGGGAAGAAGAAACATGACAAGGGCAAGAAGGCAAGGCTCTTCCCAAAGAAGAGAAATGGCCCACAAAAGGTGTTCATGTGTGAGGCAAATGAATGGGTCACCGATGAAGAAACAAGTGATGAAGAAAGTGAAGAGGAAGAAGAAAGCTTGGCTGGCCTCGCCATCGCCAACAATGATGATGCACCTCTTCATCCACCGCCCATGTGCCTCATGGCGAAAGGTAACACCAAGGTATGTGATGACTTGTGACGCCCGGTTCCGAAAGTGAACCAAGCTAACGCATATGTGTGCCCAGGATGTTCATCACACATATACGAGTGCAATCACAAACGATATATAGATAATTACCACAGAACAAGATTAATTATCAAATTTTATTACACAACTATATTATCCTCGAATACAAGCTCTAATGAATATTAATGACAAGTTCAACCAATGCAGCGGAAATAAACTAATTAAGCAACTAAGCAAAAGGGATAGCGCAGCTCCAATAACACCACAGGCAAAGCTGACGGTAGACACGGCCTAGATCTCCACATTATCACCATTAAACTCACAATTCTGACCTGCATCTGTTGGGGGGGGGGGATTGCAAGAGTGAGTACATGTCGTACTCAGCAAGTGTGGAAAGTATGACATGTGGCTGATTCAAATGACGACAATAATAATGGCAAAGTGCTGAAAAGTACAGTAAAACATTTGAAAAGCAACATATTATATTATGTGAAGTAAACCCATCATAAACAATAAATAATACCATAATACCAGTCCATAATTCACCATTACAAATAACCATAATCAATGTCATAAACCATAATTCCATCCATAACCATAATCATAATGTCAACCATAACCATCCCAAATTTCCAATTTCCCTCTAATCGTGGAAGTTGTCCAGGTGCTCATAACCGGGAGCACGGCTATAATGATAGTTTTAATTAACTCTGCAGAGTTTGTACCTCTTTACCCACGTGTTCGTGATTTCATCACCTTTCGGCGACTAAGAACCTCCCTTATGCCCATGATCCGTCGGTCACATTACACACTTCCGTTGGTGTGTGGCCAAGAGATCACAAAATAGCCTTTACAAAGGGATTACTAGCCTATTTAGACCCCACTGAGGTTTCACCGGTGGCGATGCCTCCAACTGAGCACATCTTCAACCAAGGGCCCCCTCTTGAGCCATTCGGATCCCAGGGTAGTCCCACCAATCATCGACAAACCCAATCCGACTACCCCTTCCCCGAGCATCCACAATGGTCCAAACAGCACTAGCAAAGCCCTAATTAATCAGCTACGTCGCACCCATACTTGGCCTCGTGGTGGCACTGTAGTCCTGGCTTATTCTCACATGAACCGGTCCTTATCTAAAGCAAGCAAACCACCATAACATCCAACCCATCCACATACCAGGCTTGCTTAGATCACCCATCACCATGCCGTATCGACCAGTTCACATTAACCAGAATATCATTAATACATAATTAAATGTGTAGTGTTGGTTTTTTCCATCCCAATAAATTAAGCGAAGCAAAAAGGTAAAAACCCTTCCCGACTTTCTACCATAAATTCCAGGTGACAAGGGTGGTCAAACAAAACTAGTAAACTTCCTACCATAGGATTCCCATCAATTTGACACAAGCATGCAAGTTCGCAAACAAAACATTTAATAAAACAGGATCAATATGCTTCAAGGACACTTGCCTTGCTCTGACGGATGGGGTTGCTCAAGCGCTTCGAAATCTTGATTCTGAAAATCCTCGTACACGATCTCTTGAGCACTTCCCTCTACTCGTGATCACACATACAAGAATATGCATACAAATCAATATGATGCACACACTTTAATCAACATGCGATGATATGCATGCATGCAAGGACCAATTAATTAATTAACTATAGTTGTTTATTTATTAGATGCAACTAGTTCATACGTGTTCATATGAGTTTACGGGGGTTTTAGAGTGGATTAATGCTGCTAAAAATAAAATTATGGTGCAACTAAAATCAATTCACGTCTATTAGATTCAATACGTCGCTAAAATTCGCATTGGAAAAACTAATCCTACCGCAGATCTGACGGCTTGACGGTCGCGGAACGAATGCGACGCGTAGACGAAGTGGATGGCGTAGCAGTCCCTCGGCGGCACGACGACGGCGACGATCTCCGGTGGATGATGGCACCCTCCTCTTTTTCTTCCTCTTCTTCCCTCTTTTTTTCTTCCTTTTCTTCCCCTGGCGGCACAGCCTTCTGGTATCTTTTTTTCCTTTTCTGCACCGGCGGCGTTCCTGGAAGGCGGCGGCATTTTCTGGAATCGGGGGAAAATCTAGGGACCTACGGTCCTTTTTATAGGCGGCGGTAGGGCGCTAGGGATCGGGCGCGTCGCGCGGGAGTCGCGGGAATCGCGGTCCGGGGCGGCGGCGGGAATCGCGGTCCGGGGGCGAGGCGTGGGAGCGGGAGCGGGAGGAGGCGGGGCCCAGGGCGCTGGCGGGGTGGGTCGGCTCGGGGGAGGCGCCCAGGCAGCGGGGCTGGGAGCAGGCGGCGGGTGGGCGCGGGTTTCGGGCAGGCGCGCGTGAGCGCGCGTGGGAGGCGGGAGCGATTGGCGAGAGCCGGGATTCGGGGGGCGGGGTGTGGCGCGTGGAGGCGGGGGGGGGGGGGGGGGGGCCAGGCGGCGGGGCGTGGCGCCTGGCGGCTGCAGCGGGGTGGGGCCCGTGCTGGGCGGCGGGACGCGGGAGCCAGCGGGGCCGCGAGGCTGGCTGGGCCGGTCGGCGGCCTGGCCGGCGGGCTATTTTTCCTTTTTTTTCTTCTTTTTTTTTTTATATTATTATTATTATATATTTTATTATTTATATTTTATTTATCTTATTCATTTTATTTATTTATTATTATATATATATTTATTATTATATAATTTATTTATATATATTTCTTTTTATCTATTATTATTTTTTTATATTTATTCTTTAATACATGTTTTAGGCTATAATTGTTATTTTCTATTTCTTCTTTTGCTACATACATTTGTATATATGCTCCATCTTTTATGTTTTATTATTTTTCTTTTATCCTACTAATGTTTAATGCATGATCATGTATGCAATGCATGATGCGAAAATTTAGGGTGTTACAAACCTACCCCCCTTAAAGTGAATCTCGCCCTCGAGATTCGATAGCATGGAGAAAAGATGCGGGAATTCTGCCTTCAGGTCTTCTTCACGTTCTCATGTAGCTTCGGCTTCCGTATGGTGCTTCCATTGCACTTTGCACCAACGGATCCTCTTATTTCTCGTGACTCTTTCCTTCACGTCCAAGATCTTGATAGGTTGCTCGACATAAGACAAATCCTCCTGAAGTTGTAACTCGTCCATCGGCACTTGTTCTTCCGGCACCCTGAGACACTTCTTGAGTTGAGACACGTGAAACACATCATGTACGTCTGAAAGATGAGCTGGCATCTCCAACTTATATGCTACTTCTCCTCTTTCGTCCAAAATCTTGAATGGTCCAATATAACGAGGTGCTAGCTTTCCTCTTATGTTGAACCTCTTATGATCTCTCATAGGTGACACCTTGAGGTAAACAAAATCTCCTATTTCAAAGGCTAATTTCCTTCTCCTATTATCCGCATAGCCTTTTTGCCTTGATTGGGCAGCCCTCAAGTTTTCACGAATTATTAAGACTTGCTTTTCGGCTTCTTGCATCACGTCCGGACCAAATACTTGAGCTTCTCCTGCCTCATTCCAGAATAATGGCGTCCTACACTTCCTCCCATAAAGCGCTTCATACGGTGACATTTTCAAGCTTGCTTGGTAACTATTGTTGTATGAAAATTCCGCGTATGGCAAGCTTTTATCCCAACTTTTCCCATGCTTTAATGCACAAGCTCTTAACATGTCCTACAAAATCTGATTGGTCCTCTCGGTTTGTCCATCCGTTTGAGGATGATATGCTGAACTAAAATTCAACCTCGTTCCCAAAGCTTCATGCAATTTTTGCCAAAATCTGGAGGTAAATTGAGAACCTCTATCCGAGACTATCTTCTTCGGGACTCCATGTCGACACACAATATGCTCCATGTATATTTCGGCCAATCGTGCAGCTGTATATTTGGTCTTTACAGGGACAAAATGAGCTGACTTGGTTAAGCGATCCACAATTACCCAAATTGAGTCATACCCGGACTGAGTACGCGGTAACCCAACTATGAAGTCCATACCAATTTCTTCCCACTTCCATTCCAGAATCTTCAACGGTTGCAATAATCCGGCTGGCCTTTGATGTTCCGCCTTGACTCGTTGGCACACATCACACAGTGCTACGTATTCAGCTATGTCCTTCTTCATGCTATTCCACCAATAGCAAGTCTTCAAGTCTTTGTACATCTTCGTACAACCAGGGTGAATTGAGTATGGCGAGTCATGTGCCTCCTTTAATATTGTCTCCCGAATATGTTTTACATTAGGCACAACGATCCTCTTTCCAAGCCATAAGGTACCATGTTCGTCTTCATCAAATCTGAATTCTCTCCCTTCTTCGATTCTTTCCTTGATTTCCTTGATCTCCTTATCTGCGGTTTGTGCCTCTCGAATTTCTTGCTCCAAGGTTGGGTTTAACTCCATCATCTCCATCTCATTTACAAACCCGAGGTTCAACCTTTCAAACTCCTTACATAACTCGGACGGTAACTCTCGAACTGTAAGTTGATGGCTTACTCCCTTTCTACTCAAAGCATCGGCCACTACATTGGCTTTTCCCGGATGGTAGTTGATTCCCACATCATAATCCTTGATGAGCTCCAACCATCTTCGTTGCCTCAAATTCAGATCTGTCTGTGTGAAAATATACTTAAGACTCTTGTGATCCGTATAAATTTCACACCTATGTCTTAGTATATAGTGTCTCCAAATCTTCAATGCATGTACCACGGCTGCAAGTTCTAAATCATGTGTTGGGTAATTCTGCTCATGTTTCTTCAATTGTCTTGACGTATAGGCGACCACTTGACCTTCTTGCATCAATACTCATCCAAGTCCTTGTCTTGATGCATCACAATAGATGTCGAAACTCTTGCTTACATCCGGCAATACCAAAACTGGGGCTGTTGTCAACCTTTTCTTCAACTCCTCAAAACTATTCTGACAAGCTTCAGTCCATTGGAACGCTTTCCCCTTCATTAGCAATTCTGTCATGGGCTTGGCTATCTTGGAAAAGTCCTTGATGAATCGACGGTAATATCCAGCCATTCCAAGAAAACTCCTTATTTCCTTGACGTTTTGCGGTGGTTCCCACTTCAACACATCCCTCACTTTACTGGGGTCAACCGATACTCCTCCTCCGGAAATAATATGGCCTAATAAGGAAACTTCCCATAACCAGAATTGACATTTACTGAACTTGGCGTACAATTGATGCTCCCTCAATTTCTGCAGCGTAAGCCTCAAGTGTTCCTCATATTCCTTCTCATCCTTCGAGTAGATCATAATATCATCAATAAACACCACGACAAACTTATCCAAGTACTCCATGAAGACTTTATTCATGAGGTACATAAAGTAGGCAGGCGCATTCGTCAATCCAAAAGACATCACGGTGTACTCATAAGATCCATATCGTGTCCTGAAAGCTGTTTTGGGTATGTCTGATGGTCTAATCTTCATTTGGAAGTAACCTGACCTCAAATCAATCTTAGAGAAGACACAAGCACCCTTCATCTGATCAAACAAGTCTTCTATACGGGGCAAGGTGTACTTGTTCTTGATGGTCACCTCGTTGAGAGCTCGGCAATCCACACACATCCTTTGGGATCCATCCTTCTTGTCCACAAATAGAACGGGCACTCCCAAAGGTGAGGAGCTTGGGCGAATAAAACCTTTCTCTAGTTGTTCTTGAATCTGCTTCTTGAGCTCTGCTAATTCCATAGGAGGCATCCTATACGGCCTCTTAGCTATAGGTGCAGTTCCAGGTATTAAATCAATAACAAACTCAATGTCTCGATCGGGTGGCATACCTGGCAACTCACCTGGAAACACATCCAAAAATTCACACACTACCGGAATCTCCTCAATTGCGGCACCGTCCATATGGTTCAGCTCCAATTGCTTCGGCGCGATTTGAGATGCTTCAAATTCTACGGTGATCCCTTCCTCATTTGTCAACTTCACCGTCTTTGTGGCACACTCAATAACTCTATTGTGCTTCCTTAACTAGTCCATACCAAGTATAATGTCCAATCCTTGAGGATTCAAAATAATGAGGTTGGCGGAGAAGTCTACCCCCCTTATTCTAAGGCTTACTTTTGGACATACTATATTTGTCCTCATCTCTCCTCCAGGAGACTTAACCAACAGAGTAAACTTCATATGAGAGATAGGTAAACTATACTTGGCAACATACTTTGATGCAATGAATGAATGCGATGCTCCAGAATCAAATAACATAGTCGCGGGATTGGAGTTGGCGAGAAACATACCAATGACCACGTCATCCGCTTGTTGAGCATCCTCCGTAGAGACATGGTTCACGTTACCACGAGCAAAGTTCTGCTGTCCACGGCTTCCTTGTGGCTGTCCTCCATTAGGTCTTGGGTTTTGCCTCGGCGCATTGCTTCCTTGACCAAGGCCTGACTTAGGACATTGATTCGCAAAGTGTCCAGCTTCTCCACAAGTATAGCACCTCTTAACTCCACCAGAATTATTGGGATGGGCTTGGTTTTGAACATTTACAGCAGGAAAATTAGCACGAGGCTCATAGGGCATTGGAGGCCTAGGTGCTTGCATAACAGGGCACTGCTGCACAAACTGAGTTGGGCGTGGTGCATAACCAGGGCGCTGAGCAAGAATAGAGGAGTTGTAATGAGGCGCATTGGGTGGTGCAAGGCGAGGGCGCACATTACTTCCTTGTTGCTGTCCTTGATATTGCGTCTTCCTCTTGATTTCTTGCTCCATCTCACGGATCTTGTTCTCAACCACAATTGCTTTGTCCACAAGCTTCTGAAAATTGGCATAATCGCAGTTGAGTAGTTGCACTTGGATCTCATTGTTCAAGCCCCTCATGAACAAGTATTGCTTTCGGCTGTCCCGACTAATATCCTCAGGCGCGTACCTTGAGAGTTGAGTGAATTTATTGAGATATTCACTCACACTTGATCTTCCTTGCCTTAAGTTCTCGTATTCTTGCCTCTTCAAGATCATAACACCTTCCGGCACATAATGAGAACGGAAGTTCTCCTTGAATTCCGCCCAAGTGATCCCCTCTTGATTCTCATGAGCATTGCAATAAGCATCCCACCAATCTGCAGCTGCTCCAACGAGTTGATGAGAAGCAAATAGGACCTTCTCCCGATCACTGCATTGGACAATAGCAAGTTTCTTTTCCACGGACTTGAGCCAATCATCCGCATCCATAGGGTTAGCGGCTTGAGCAAAGGTTGGTGGCCTAGTCCTCATAAACTCTTCCAATCGGTTATGAGGAGGCGGGGGTGGCGGTGGAGGCATGTGGGGCTGATTGTTGATATTGCCAGCCTGCAGCTGTCCCATTGTTTTTATCATGGTCTGCATGAGCTGGTTTTGCATAGCCAATAGCTGCTCAATGTTGATAGCTCCCTGATCATGTCCTTGTCCGATGTTGTTCTGAGGCACTCCATTGTTCTCCTCCTCATCATTGCCATCCCTCTGGTTGCGAGTCCTCACCATTTGAAGAAAAGCAATAGGTAAGAATTAGAAAGCGTCCCCAACTATATGCATCAAGGGATATGAAGCTAACCAACTAGCTATACTAGCCTAGGTGGACATGGCAATGCTAAAGCATCCCAAAATCCTATATTAAGCACACAAGCAAACAATATATATATATATATAGCGAACAACACACCAAGCAAAATCAAATCGATTCCTGAGTGCTCCTATGTGCTCTAAAGTGTCCATTCTATCTAGGCTGCGTCCTACGGTCAACCTGTGGCTCTGATACCAATCTGTGACGCCCTGTTCCGAAAGTGAACCAAGCTAACGCATATGTGTGCCCAGGATGTTCATCACACATATACGAGTGCAATCACAAACGATATACAGATAATTACCACAGAACAAGATTAATTATCAAATTTTATTACACAACTATATTATCCTCGAATACAAGCTCTAATGAATATTAATGACAAGTTCAACTAATGTAGCGGAAATAAACTAATTAAGCAACTAAGCAAAAGGGATAGCGCAGCTCCAATAACACCACAGGCAAAGCTGACGGTAGACACGGCCTAGATCTCCACATTATCGCCATTAAACTCACAATTCTGACCTGCATCTGTTGGGGGGGGGGGGGGGTTGCAAGAGTGAGTACATGTCGTACTCAGCAAGTGTGGAAAGTATGACATGTGGCTGATTCAAATGACGACAATAATAATGGCAAAGTGCTGAAAAGTACAGTAAAACATTTGAAAAGCAACATATTATATTATGTGAAGTAAACCCGTCATAAACCATAAATAATACCATAATACCAGTCCATAATTCACCATTACCAATAACCATAATCAATGTCATAAACCATAATTCCATCCATAACCATAACCATAATCATAATGTCAACCATAACCATCCCAAATTTCCAATTTCCCTCTAATCATGGAAGTTGTCCAGGTGCTCATAACCGGGAGCACGGCTATCATGATAGTTTTAATTAACTCTGCAGAGTTTGTACCTCTTTACCCATGTGTTCGTGATTTCATCACCTTTCGGCGACTAAGAACCTCCCTTATGCCCATGACCCGTCGGTCACATTACACACTTCCGTTGGTGTGTGGCCAAGAGATCACAAAATAGCCTTTACAAAGGGATTACTAGCCTATTTAGACCCCACTGAGGTTTCACCGGTGGCGATGCCTCCAACTGAACACATCTTCAACCAAGGGCCCCCTCTTGAGCCATTCGGATCCCAGGGTAGTCCCACCAATCATCGACAAACCCAATCCGACTACCCCTTCCCCGAGCATCCACAATGGTCCAAACAGCACTAGCAAAGCCCTAATTAATCAGCTACGCCGCACCCATACTTGGCCTCGTGGTGGCACTGTAGTCCTGGCTTATTCTCGCATGAACCGGTCCTTAGATCTAAAGCAAGCAAACCACAATAACATCCAACCCATCCACATACTAGGCTTGCTTAGATCACCCATCACCATGCCGTATCGACCAGTTCACATTAACCAGAATATCATTAATACATAATTAAATGTGTAGTGTTGGTTTTTTCCATCCCAATTAATTAAGCGAAGCAAAAAGGTAAAAACCCTTCCCGACTTTCTACCATAAATTCCAGGTGACAAGGGTGGTCAAACAAAACTAGTAAACTTCCTACCATAGGATTACCATCAATTTGACACAAGCATGCAAGTTCGCAAACAAAACATTTAATAAAATAGGATCAATATGCTTCAAGGACACTTGCCTTGCTCTGACGGATGGGGTTGCTCAAGCGCTTCGAAATCTTGATTCTGAAAATCTTCGTACACGATCTCTTGAGCACTTCCCTCTACTCGTGATCACACATACAAGAATATGCATACAAATCAATATGATGCACACACTTTAATCAACATGCGATGATATGCATGCATGCAAGGACCAATTAATTAATTAACTATATTTGTTTATTTATTAGATGCAACTAGTTCATACGTGTTCATATGAGTTTACGGGGGTTTTAGAGTGGATTAATGCTGCTGAAAATAAAATTATGGTGCAACTAAAATCAATTCACGTCTATTAGATTCAATACGTCGCTAAAATTCACATTGGAAAAACGAATCCTACCGCAGATCTGACGGCTTGACGGTCGCGGAACGAATGCGACGCGTAGACGAAGTGGATGGCGCAGCAGTCCCTCGGCGGCACGACGACGGCGACGATCTCCGGTGGACGATGGCACCCTCCTCTTTTTCTTTCTCTTCTTCCCCCTTTTTTTTTCTTCCTTTTCTTCCCCTGGCGGCACAGCCTTCTGGTGCCTTTTTTTCCTTTCCTGCACCGGCGGCGTTCCTGGAAGGCGGCGGCGTTTTCTGGGATCGGGGAAAAATCTAGGGACCTACGGTCCTTTTTATAGGCGGCGGTAGGGTGCTAGGGATCGGGTGCGTCGCGCGGGAGTCGCGGGAATCGCGGTCCGGGGCGGCGGCGGGAATCGCAGTCCAGGGGCTAGGCGTGGGAGCGGGAGCGGGAGGCAGGCAGGGCCCAGGGCGCTGGCGGGGTGGGTCGACTCGGGGGAGGCGCCCAGGCGGCGGGGCCGGAAGCAGGCGGCGGGTGGGCGCGGGTTTCGGGCGGGCGCGCGTGAGCGCGCGTGGGAGGCGGGAGCGGTTGGCGGGAGCCGGGATTCAGGGGGCGGGGTGTGGCGCGTGGAGGCGGGGGGGGGGGGGGGGGCAGGCGGCGGGGCGTGGCGCCTGGCGGCTGCAACGGGGTGGGGCCCGTGCCGGGCGGTGAGACGCGGGAGCCAGCGGGGCCGCGAGGCTGGCTGGGCCGGTCGGCGGCCTGGCCGGCGGGCGGTTTTTCCTTTTTTTTTTCTTCTTTTTTATATTATTATTATTATGATATATTTTATTATTTATATTTTATTTATTTTATTTATCTTATTCATTTTATTTATTTATTATTTTATATATATATATTTATTTATTATTATATAATTTATTTATATATATTTCTTTTTATCTATTATTATTATTTTATATTTATTCTCTAATACATGTTTTAGGCTATAATTGTTATTTTCTATTTCTTCTTTTGCTACATACATTTGTATATATGCTCCATCTTTTATGTTTTATTATTTTTCTTTTATCCTACTAATGTTTAATGCATGATCATGTATGCAATGCATGATGCAAAAATTTAGGGTGTTACATGACTCTAGCGATGATGAGCTTTCCCCCGATGATTTAACTTCTTTAATAAATGAATATCATGCTATCATTAAGAGGGAAAAGAGTAAGGTTAAAGTGCTTGAAGAAACTCGTGCTAAACTTGAGAGTGCTAACCTTGATTTGCTTGACAAGTATGAAAGCATACTCAAAGAGCATGACACGCTCAAATCCCAGGGCAAGCAAATTGAGGAAGAAAAGGCTAAAATCAAGATAGATAATCATGAACTTGACTTAGCACACCAAACACTCTTGGAAGAGCACAACAAGTTAATACAAGAACATCAAACACTTAACCTTGCTCATGACATGCTTGATCAAGAATTGAAAAATATGAAGAAGAAAACCCTTAATGATAAGATATCCATTACTTCTCATGCCACTAATGCTTTGCACAAGTCTTTGCCTTTGAAAGCTAATGCTAGGGAGAAGGACTTGTTGGAAGAAATTGATAGTCTTCGCACTAGTGTGGCTAGACTTTCAAAAGGAGAAGTCAAGCACAAGGAAATTCTCTTCCAACAAGCAAAGGCCTTCAACAAGAGAGGACTTGGATCCTTCCCGGTGCCTAACAAAGGAAAGGTGCCCTCACCGGAGCTAAGAACAAACTTCATCAAGGAAGTTGGTTCTTATTGCCAACATTGTGAGGTCACCGGTCACCACACAAGGGAGTGTCCTCTTCCTAACCGACCTTCTCCTAAATTGCCTACTAACTATAAATCTACTTTCAATGATCATTATTATCTCTTAAGTAAAGTAGGTGGCAAGGTGAAGGCTATATTCATTGGCAAAGACATGAAGGGCATGAAGGGGAAGCTCCCCAAGCAACTTTGGGTCCCAAAAACACTTGTATCACATATACAAGGACCTAAGTTGGCTTGGGTGCCTAAAGTCAAAAATTGAATTCATGTGTGTAGGTGAACTACAAAGCCAGAGGAAAGCATTGGGTACTCGATAGCGGGTGCACTCAACATATGACCGGCAATGATGGTATGTTCACCACCATAGAAAACCCCGACAATCATGAACAAGTCACCTTTGGTGATAACTCTAAGGGAAAGGTAATTGGGTTAGGTAAAATTGCTATTTCAAATGACTTGTCTATTTCTAATGTTTTGTATGTTAAGTCACTTAGTTTCAATCTACTTTCTATTGCACAACTATGTGATCTTGGACTAACTTGCACATTTAGCAAAAATGATGTTGTTGTGAGTAGTGAAACTAGCCAAGACATAGTCTTCAAAGGATTTCGGCATGGACATCTCTACCTAGTGGACTTCGCCAACAAGAATGCTAGCTTGACCACTTGTCTTTTCACTAAGACAAGCTTGGGATGGCTATGGCACCGACGCATAGTGCACATTGGAATGAGCAAACTCAAGAAGTCATTCAAGCTTGGGATGGTGACCGGCATGAAGGATGTCACATTTGAGAATAACAAGCTTTGTAGCGCTTGTCAAGCCGGGAAGCAAGTTGCTTCACACCACCCAATGAAGACAATGGTGTCAACCTCCAAGCCACTTGAACTACTGCACATGGACCTCTTCGGACCGTCCACATATCAAAGCCTTGGCGGTAACCTCTATTGTCTCGTTATTGTTGATGACTATTCTCGCTATGCTTGGACTTTGTTTCTAGGTGACAAGAGTGAAACTCCGGAAGTGTTCAAGACCTTCGCCAACCACGCTCAAAGGGAATTTCAACTTCTCATAATCAAGGTCCAGAGCGACAACGGCACCGAATTCAAGAACTACAACATTGGGGAGTGGTGTGACCGTGAAGGAGTAAAACATGAGTTTTCGGCCACATACACCTGTAACACCCTCATTTTCATGCATCATGCCCTACATGCACTCATATACATGTTTAACATTAGCCCACAACAAGAGGAACGAGTTTAAAATTGATTTGGAGCAAAACCGCACTTAAAACGCAGGAAAGTGCGGACTAGTCCGATTTTACTGAGGACTAGTCCGATTTCTCTCTGACTAAAAACGGACTTGTCCGTTTTTGCTGCGGACTAGTCCGATTTTGGCTCTGGAAACTTTCGGACTTGTCCGATTTTGTGCGGACTAGTCCGATATTCCATGAATCCTTGAAAATTTGCTAAGTCCCTGGACTTTTCCGGACTAGTCCGGTGTTCCAGCGGACTTGTCCGTTTTCCTTTCTGACTAAGATCAGACTTGTTCGATTTTTGGCCAGACTTGTCCGATTTTCTCTCTGGACGACTTCGGACTAGTCCGGTCCTGTCCGGACTTGTCCGATATTTCGTGACTCCGAGATTGACCTTTTGTTTTACGACTTGTTTCTTGGGTTTCACGTCAAGTGGGCCTAGGGACGTCGTGCCCAACTCTTTTAGAGCCCATGTGGGACTCTAAACCGGCCTCTACTCATCCCAAAACTCGAAATCCATCTAACCCTAGCCTCCACCTCTATATAAACAGCCCCACCCCTTGGGTTGACATCTATTTGCCACTTTTCCACTCACCCAAACCCTAGTTCGTGGGGAGCCACCATCAAGGAGGGAGGAGAAGATCCCAAACAAGAAGAAGAAGAGGAGGAAACGAAGGAGGATCAAGATCTCCACCAAGTTTCGTCCTTCACCACCAATTCATCTCCAAGTTCCTCACCAACCCTAGATCATCAAGATCCAAGTGTTCCCTCCAAGTTTCTTGGTTCATTGGAGTTCTAAACACCTGGTATACCTTCTATTCTCTTTTCCTTATGTGAATTCAACCCCTAATCTCCGAATTTACATCGATCTAGAAAACCCTAATCTGCTGATCTCGCAGAGGGTGGACTTGTCCGGTCCCTAGCGGACTAGTCCGATCTTCCTGGTTAAATTGTGTTGAATTAATTCTAGAATTTGATCTAATCAACCCCAAACCTGTATAAACTTGTTAAAATCTATCAGAGCTAGTTAGTGATCATTAAAAGCAATCTAGTAACAAGTTCTACCTTGCATTTGCATCAATCATGCATGTCATGACATATTGAGTAATATTTGTGCACTCTTTGATTGTGTTTCTTGTCTTGTATGTTTATTGTGTGGATTAGACGGATTTGCGCTAGAAAGTGCCGCGGAGGATCTACAACATCAAGAGTTTGAAGGCTTTGACCCTAATCAACAGCAAGAGCAAGGCAAGTGTCCTTGAAGCATATTGATCCTGTTTTAAAATAAATGTTTTGTTTGCAAAACTGCATGCTTGTGTCAATTTGATGGGAATCCTATGGTAGGAAGTTTACTAGAATTGCTAAACCACCCTTGTCACCTGGAATATATGGTAGAGAGTTGGGAAGGGTTTTTACCTTTTTGCTTCGCTTAATTAATTGGGATGGAAAAACCAACACTACACATTTAATTATGTATTAATGATATTCTGGTTATTGCGAACTGGTCGATACGGTTTGGTAATGGGTGATCTAAGCAAGCCTGGAATGTGGATGGGTTGGATGTTATGGTGGTTTGCTTGCTTTAGATCTAAGGACCGGTTCATGCGAGAATAAGCCAGGACTACAGTGCCACCACGAGGCCAAGTATGGGTGCGGCGTAGCTGATTAATTAGGGCTTTGCTAGTGCTGTTTGGACCATTGTGGATGCTCGGGGAAGGGGTAGTCGGATTGGGTTTGTTGATGATTGGTGGGACTACCCTGGGATCCGAATGGCTCAAGAGGGGGCCCTTGGTTGAAGATGTGCTCTGCGGGAGACATCGCCACCGGTGAAACCTCAGTGGGGTCTAAATAGGCTAGTAATCCCTTTGTAAAGGCTATTTTGTGATCTCTTGGCCACACACCAACGGAAGTGTGTAATGTGACCGACGGGTCATGGGCATAAGGGAGGTTCTTAGTCGCCGAAGGGTGATGAAATCACGAACACGTGGGTAAAGAGGTACAAACTCTGCAGAGTGTTAAATAAAAACTATCATGATAGCCGTGCTCCTGGTTATGAGCACCTGGACAACTTCCATGATTAGAGGCAAATTGGAATTTGGGATGGTTATGGTTTGGTATTGGTTATGGTTTGGTAATGGTTATGGATGTTTATGGATTAATCTCTGGCATTGAATATGGTTATTGGCAATAATGAAATCTGGACTTATTGATGATGGTAATGAATTCGGTTTGGTATTATGGTATTACTCGTAATTATGTTGGGATTACTTCACATACTTATACTATATTGCTTTTCGAATGTTTTAATGTACTTTTCAGCACTTTACCATTATTATTGTCATCATTTGAATCAGCCACATGTCATACTTTCCACACTTGCTGAGTACGACATGTACTCACTCTTGCAATCCCCCACCCCAACAGTTGCAGGTCAGGATTGGGAGTTTAATGGCGATAATGTGGAGTTCTAGGTCGTGTCTACCGTCAGCTTTGCCTGTGGTGTTGATTGGAGCTGCGCATACATATCCTGTCGCTTATGCTGCATAGTTGCTTAGTTTGCTTAGTTGTTTAATTAGTTTATTTCCGCTGCATTAGTTGAACTTGTCATTAATATTCATTAGAGCTTGTGTTCGAGGATAATATGGTTTGTGTAATAAATCTGATAATTAATCTTGTCTTGTGGTAATTTTCTGTATACTCTTTTGTGATTGCACTCGTATATGTGTGATGAACATCCTGGGCACACATATGCGTTAGCTTGGTTCATTTTCGGAACCGGGCGTCACACACCCCTCAACAAAATGGTGTCGTTGAAAGGAAGAACAAGACACTCATCACTCTTGCAAGAGCAATGCTTGTTGACTACGTCACGTCGGAGAAGTTTTGGGCCGAAGCGATCAACACGGCGTGCCATGCTGCAAATAGGGTCTATCTCCATCGACTACTTCAAAAGACTCCATACGAGCTTCTCATTGGGAGAAAGCCCAACATCTCCTACATTCGAGTCTTTGGATGCAAGTGCTACATCTACCGCAAGAAAAGGCTCGGTAAGTTTGAAAGAAGATGTGATGTTGGTATATTTCTTGGTTATGCATCAAACTCAAAAGCATATCGAGTATTCAACCAAACCTCCGGTTTAGTTGAAGAAAGTTGTGATGTTGAGTTTGATGAATCTAATGGCTCCCAAGAGGAGAGTTTTGGTCATGATGAAATAGATGATGAGCCTCTACGAGAAGCCATGAAGAACTGACCATTGGAGACATCAAGCCCGAAGTTGAGGAGAGCCATGATCAAGGGGGAGCTTCAAGTTCCAACAACAACTCTATGGTGCCTCAAGTTGACGAAGAAGAGAAGGATGATCCATTGCCGACTCAAGACTCACAAGCACAACAACATCAAGAAGAAGAAGAAGAAGTCCATGATCAAGTCCAACCACAAGAGGAGCAACACGCATCACCTTCGCCAAGTGCTTCACAACCGCTTATGAGGCATGGACGCATCTCCAAGGCGCTTCCAATGGATCAAATCATTGGAAGTCCGTCAAGGGGTGTAAGTACACGTTCTCACCATGTTGCTTCGTTTTGTGAGCACTACTCTTTTGTTTCGTGTGTAGAACCCACTCACATTGAGGAAGCGCTCCAAGACCCAAATTGGGTGATGGCCATGCAAGAAGAACTCAACAACTTCATCCGCAATGAAGTTTGGGTGTTGGAGGAGCGACCCAAGGACAAGAACGTCATCGAAACAAAGTGGGTGTACCGCAACAAACAAGACGAGAATGGCGTTGTGGTCCGCAACAAGGCAAGACTTGTGGCCAAAGGGTTCTGGCAAGTTGAAGGACTAGATTTTGGGGAGACATTTGCCCCGGTCGCCCGGCTAGAAGCCATCCGTATACTTCTTTCCTTTGCATCACATCATAGTATTAGACTTTATCAAATGGATGTTAAAAGTGCATTTCTTAATGGTTACATTAACGAGCTTGTTTATGTTGAACAACCTCCCGGGTTTGAAGATCCGAGGAATCCTAATCATGTGTATAGGTTGCACAAGGCGCTCTACGGGCTCAAGCAAGCACCTAGGGCATGGTACGAACGACTACGGGACTTCCCCATCATGCAAGGATTCAAGATCGGGAGGGTGGACACTACACTCTTCACCAAGGACATCAACGGAGATTTGTTCATTTGTCAAATTTATGTTGATGATATTATTTTTGGTTCAACTAACGAAGCTTTTAGCCATGAGTTTGGCAAAATGATGTCTAGGGAATTCGAGATGTCAATGATTGGAGAGCTCAACTTCTTCCTTGGATTTCAAATCAAGCAACTTCAAGAGGGTACCTTCGTCTATCAAGAGAAATACACCAAGGACCTCTTGAAGAAATTTGAGATGGGAGATTGTAGCTCAAGAAGCACTCCAATGGCAACCAATTGTCATCTCGACGCGGATAAGGACGGTAAACCTATTGATCAATCCAACTACCATTCTATGATTGGTCCATTGCTTTACCTTACCGCATCTAGGCCCAATATCATGTTTAGTGTATGCTTATGTGCTCGCTTTCAAGCGGCACCTAAAGAATCGCATAGGAAGGCGGTCTTTAGGATACTTAGGTATCTTAAGCATACCCCTAGTGTGGGCTTGTGGTACCCTAAAGGTGCAAAATTCCAACTTGTGGGATACTCGGATTCGGACTTTGCCGGATGCCGCGTGGATCGCAAGAGTACCTCCGATGGGTGCCACTTGCTTGAGCGTTCCCTAGTCTCTTGGTCAAGCAAGAAGCAAAATTCCGTCGCCTTGTCCACGGCGGAAGCGGAATACATTGCGGCCGGTGCATGTTGTGCCGAAATTCTTTATATGAAACAAACCCTTTTGGACTTTTGTGTTAAACTTAGTTGTGTGCCTCTCCTTTGTGACAATGAAAGTGCGGTTAAGATAGCTAAAAACCCCGTTCAACACTCCTGCACTAAGCACATTGATATTCGCCATCATTTCTTAAGGGACCATGAAGCTAAGGGAGACATCTCATTGCGAGGTGTTAGGTTCGAAGAACAATTGGCGGATATCTTCACTAAACCACTTGATGAGAAAACTTTTTCTAGGCCTAGGAGTGAATTAAATGTGCTAGATGCAACAAACGTCATGTAAGAATGCATATCATATAGGTCTTGCCTAACTCTTAAAGGATAGGGGTGAGCAAGGGTTAGCTTGGGATGGTGGTTCTTTTGGGTTTCCCAAGGCTTGGAGAGTAGCTCTCCCTGAAGAAGCCTTTGAAAGGCTCAAAATTGGCAAGATAGATTTACTTTATGTCTTGCATGATGCCTGCCATATAGACTTACAATTCCTTGCATTATAAAATGTTTGGTATTGCATACGGTAGATTCTCACAAAGGGGAACCCACCTCATGAGAAAGAGACTTGTTTGAAATGCAATATCTCAACTCTAAGGTGGAAAGAACAAAATGTTAGGTGCGTTAATGCCTAGAGGAACATGCTTCAAAGAGATAGAAGTCTTCATACTCTACCTCACAAAGCATGGGCCTTACATTTTATTTGGATATCTTTCCTCCTATTTTTCTCGGTGTTCCATTTGCTTTAAGGCCTAGCCAAGTTATTGGCATATTAGCAGTTTTGAGGGGTAAGGGGTTGCCCAAAAAGTCCTAAGACATGTGTTTCCCTTTGCTTGTTTGTTTGGTCAAAGGACATATATGGGATGTTTTGTTCTGTAGTCATCAGATTATCCGATGCCTAGGTAATTCCCTCATCGGACCAATAGGTGTTCAATCTCCAAGGGCCAGTTCAGTCAGCATCTCAATTCAACCGACACGTTCATTCTGAAAAACATCGGTCCATCCGGTGTTCACAATTCTGGAGCTGTGCCAAATTCCACCGATGATACCTCTTCCATCGTCGGACCATCCGGTGTCAACATCCCTCTTTTGAACACCCTTACTGTGCCATTCGACCGATGATCCAAACCCTAAACATCGGTCCATCTGATGTCAACAACAACTTTTTGAATATCCTTACCGTGGCATTCGACCGATGTATATCCCTTCTAACATCGGTCCATCCGGTGTTAAAAAATCGGCTAGGGTTTGGGACCCACTATTTAAACCGGCCGTACCTCTTCCCCTTCCTCTCTCCCGATCCCGACGCCTCCACCGCCTCCCTCTCGCCGCGCCGCCACCTCCACCGCCCGCCGGACGCCGCCACCGCCGCCCACAGGCCGCCACCGCCGTCTCCGACCGCCGCCATCTCCACAACGGCCGCCGCCGCCCGTCTCGCCGCCGCCTCTAATCACGCGCCGCCCACTCCACCGCGCCTCCATCACAAGCGCCGCCGCCTCCACAAGCCGCCGCCTCACCGCCGCCGCTCCACCAGTCGCCGCTGCCGCTTGCCTCCACCCAAGCGACGCCGCCATCTCCGGTCATCACCCCATCGCTAGGGTTTCCCAGCCGGTTGATCTCCACGTCCCGTCGTCGACTCCATTCTCTCGCGCATCGCAATGGCTCGCGACAAGAAGAACAAGGGGAAGGCTATCACGGAGCCGGCCGCGAAGAAGCAAAAACTGTCGAAGGAGGAGAAGAAGGCCTTGATGGCCGCTCGCGCCGCCGAGGAGCGTGAGCGTGGCCAAGGAGGGTCGCTAAGGATCCGTGAGGCTCGTCCGAGGCACCCTCCCGTGATTGATGACTCCGAGGCCGAAGAGGAGCCGATTGAGCCGCTCGTCCGCCGGCGCTCAGCCCAGACCCATGGGGGTCATCCCCCGGCTGCTCCTCGTCCGAGACCGACGGCTGCCGACCGTCGTCAGGACAGGGAGGCCCAGCGTGATATCTACGAGATGGACACCACTGTCCATGTTGCTGAAGGAGTCTGGTTGACCGACTACCAGAAGATGAAGGTGAAGCAGCTTCACAAGCTCAGATGGAATGTGCTGCTTGAGGAGTGGTACCCGCAGCCTAGAGAAGCTCTGGTATATAGTCGCTTCTGGACTGTCGCCCAGGCGTCTCTCTACGAGACCTACAGGCGTCGAGGGCACAAGCTGTTTCAACACAACTATCTGGATTGGGGACAGCTAGCTTTGGCAGCAGAGACGGAGATCCGTCCTTACTTTGAGAGGTACCGAGGTTTGGTGCAGCTGATGGCATATGAGTGGAGTGCCTATGTGGAAGATTGAGTCCGCGTCTTCTACGCCACCCTCTATGTCTCTGAGGGCAGAAGATCTATTGACTTCATGTTCATGGGTCAGCACTACCACCTGACGAGGCAGACGCTGGGACAGTTGCTTGGAGTGGACTTGCACGACACATGCGTGCATGAGAGAGTCTATGGTCAGGCAGATCCACTGAGGAGGCCGCTCACTGGAGGAGTGGCACCGCCGCTGGAGGAGATCCATTCTTTGTTCGGTCCTACTTTCTCTCCTGACCAACCAAGAGTTCCAGCCCTGTTGACTCCAGTTGCACGCACAGTGCACCTCGCCTTGCGTCGCACGCTCCTGCCGAGGTCTGGTTATTTGGAGGGGTTCACCAGCTTGCAGCAGACTCTCCTGTTCTACATCATGAACGGGATGGAGTTCGACATCGTGGACGTCCTCATATGCGAGATGGAGGATGTGATCACAGACGGTGTGGGCATGATGAGGCAGCTAGTATATGGGCACTGGATCAGCTACCTGCTTACTATGATGGTTCCCGAGGGGTCTGTCGTGCACGACCGTCTCTCTGACGAGAGTGTGACGCGGTTCGGTCACTACCGTGCCCCGGCTCCTGGAGACCGCCGCCTTGGCCGTCCAGTTGAGCGTCAGGTCAGGGCCCGACTGTCTGAGGAGGACTGGTCTGACCTAGAGAAGGAGGATGAGAGGCTTGCCGAGGCTGAGGCACAGGGGGAGGACCTGCAACATATCTGGTCTGAGAGCGACACCGATGACAGTGTCGAGGAGTACTTCCCTCCTTCGCCCTCTCCTAGGCAGCACGATGCGGAGGCTGGAGGCTCTACAGTGCCACCTCCTACTCCACCTCCTGTCACTGAGGCACAGGTCACGCAGCCGTCAGAGCTGACGTCGCTCCTCCAGCAAATGGTTGAGCAGCAGCGTCTGGATAGGCTGGCAGCCGAGCAGGCCCGAGCGGAGCAGGCTGCCCGTCTCCTTGAGCTCTAGCAGCAGCAGCAGCAGGAGATGCAACGTCAGATCACCCGTGTGAGGCATGAAGACACTGACAGGCTGACGGGCCTTATCGACCAGATGCACCAGCGCACCCTCGACCAGCAGCAGCAGACGCAGCAGGCAATGATGGGCATCCTGGGGTTGATCACCAACCTCTACACCCAGACCAGGATTGCCCTCCTGTCGCAGCTACCAGGAGTCGCTCCACCACCTCCAGTCCTGGCTCCAGCTGCCGCTCCAGTGGCCCCAGTACCTTCTACACCAATTCCCACCTTCAGCATGTCTCCTCTTCTGGCTCCTAGTGCTCCACTTCACTCCCCGCTGCCGGCCACGACCTTGTTCCAGCAGACGTCGGCCTCCGTCGTCAGTGCCCCTGCTCCAGCAGCTCCTCCACAGCAGGCACCGACGGTGGCTCCCTCGGCTCCGACAGCTCCCTCCACCACTACTCCAGCCAGTAGCTCCGACGACAGCGACGGTGACCAGTTCGTCATCGCGCCCAGCACTCAGGGTCCTTAGGCGCTCGGATCCCTTTTTGGTGTCTTGATGCCAAAGGGGGAGAAGAGTTAGAGGAGTCAGGGGGAGCGTCTTAGTGAGCATCTTAGTGTCAGGGGGAGTCTCATTTATCGTTTATCATTCTTGTAATTCAGTGTGTTTGCTACATTTGGTGTGTTTGCTACTCGTTTGCTATTTATTGAGCTCTAATGAACTTATTTCCATGAGTTGTTAATCGATTGGGCTCATTTGGTGTTTATCTCTGTTTATGATCACTTTTTATTCACACTTGAGTTATTAATTGATGTTTAAGCTTCAAGTGTGACATCCTGTATTCATTGCATATTCTTTTAAGTTTCATTCTATCAAATTCATTACTATTGCGCTTTGATAATTGTGTTGTCATCAATCACCAAAAAGGGGGAGATTGAAAGCATCTAGGCCCCCCTATGAAGTACGGTTTCGGTGATTAATGACAACCATTGAACTTTACTAATGAATTTGTGAATGCAAGGTCCCCATAATCACTCATAAAATTAAATGAATATGTCATTGGAGACCCATATACAATCAACTTTTGAGATCAAATCAATGAGATAAACACACGAAGTGAAAGCTCTTACGTCTAAGTCACTCAACCATAAGTTGACAGAGAGCCTTGTGGAACAAATTTCTAAGAGGTCATAGGAGCAAGACACAAAAGATTCACTCAAAACAACTCGAAGCAAACAAAATCAACTCACTGGATCAACCGATGATTTCAGAAATGTACACATCGGTCGAGTTGGTTCAACTGAAGAAGAAGACCTCAGACAAATGTACTCACCGGATCATCCGATGTGAATGGCTCAGTGACATCGGACCATCAGTACAGTTTGCAATATCATTGGACCAAGTGAAGCACCGGATCATCCGATGTGCAGACTTACACACATCGGTCGATCACTCCAGTAAGCATCAAGATTAAGCAAATTCTGGAGGAAGAGCCACCGAATCATCCGATGAGAAGACAGGGGCAAAATCGGTCTAACAACGGTCATATCTGACACGATGACGTCAGCCAAAGTAATTAGACCGATGATAACTAAAGGGGAGACATCGGATTATCCGGTGTTCACAGTAAAGTTCTGTCAGCCTACTTTTCCAACGGCTA
Organism: Tuctoria greenei; assembly: GCA_036927565.1. NCBI lineage: Eukaryota > Viridiplantae > Streptophyta > Magnoliopsida > Poales > Poaceae > Tuctoria > Tuctoria greenei. The sequence continues at coordinate 20,231,597 of JAYESD010000003.1, forward strand.
TTTCGGGGAGGCTGGCTATAAATACCCCCTAACCCTGTCATTTCGTTAATTCTTGATCACCTGAAGCTATCCACACATCCACAAGTGTTCAAGACCAAGAGCAATCACTTCCACACCATTTTGATCATCTCTACACCAAGGTTTAGGCTAGAACTAGCTAGAGAGAGAGCTTGTGTGCCACCATTCTGTGTGAGTGGACTCTCTAGGTTAGTGTGAGAGACTCAAGGGAGTGCCCATGGTGTTGTAATCGTGAAGAAACTTCCGTCTTGCCAAGGCGTGTGTGGAAGCCCGGAAGGTCGAAGTTGTACAAGGCTTGAGCTCCACCTTGCCAACGAGGCGAACGGAGAGGAATAGTGAAGACCCCTCGTCTCGGTGACGTGGGTGTGGCAAAACCCTTTGGTGGGTGCCACAACGTGAATGTAGGAAGATCTTCACGATCTTGACGAACCACGGGATAAATCCTTGTCTCCTCGGGAGTTTGCATCCTTCTCCTTCCCTTTCTTTTATGCATTTATATTCCGCAAAGTTTCTATCTACTAGAATGCATAGTTAGTCGCGTAGGGAATTGGGCTTTAGAAATTAAGTTTCAATTGCTTAGAATTTTTTGAAAAAAGCCCAATTCACCCCCCTTCTTGGGCATTCGGTCCTTACAACTATCATGATAGCCGTGCTCCCAGTTATGAGCACCTGGAAAACTTCCATGATTAGAGGGAAATTGGAATTTGGGATGGTTATGGTTCGATAATGGTTATGGATGGTTATGGATTAATTTCTGGTATTGAATATGGTTATTCACAATGGTGAAATCTGGAATTATTGATGATGGTAGTGAATTCAGATTGGTATTATGGTATTATTTATGATTATGATGGGTTTACTTCACATACATATAATATATTGCTTTTCAAATGTTTTGATGTACTTTTTAGCACTTTGCCATTATTATTGTTGTCATTTGAATCAGCCACATGTCATACTTTCCACACTTGCTGAGTACGACATGTACTCACTCTTGCAATCCCCCCCCAACAGTTGCAGGTCAGGATTGGGAGTTTAATGGTGATAATGCAGAGTTCTAGGCCGTGTCTACCGTCAGTTTTGCATGTGGTGTTGATTGGAGCTGCGCATATATACCCTATCCCTTATGCTTTGTTGCTTAGTTTGCTTAATTAGTTTATTTCCGCTGCATTAGTTGAACTTGTCATTAATATTCATTAGAGTTTGTATTCAAGGATAATCTGGTTTGTGTAATAATATTTGGTTAATTAATCTTGTTCTGTGGTAATTTTCTGTATACTCTTTTGTGATTGCACTCGTGTATGTGTGATGAACATCCTGGGCACACATATGCGTTAGCTTGGTTCATTTTTTGGAACCGGACGTCACAGATTGGTATCAGAGCCACAGGTTGACCGTAGGACGCAGCCTAGATAGAATGGACACTTTAGAGCACAAAGGAGCACTCAGAAATCAATGAGTTTTGCTTGGGGTGCTGTTTGCTATATATATTGCTTGCTTGTGTGCTTAATAGAGGATTTTGGGATGCTCTAGCAGTGCCATGTCCACCTAGGCTAGTGTAGATAGCTGTTTAGCTTCGTATCCCTTGATGCATATAGTTGGGGACATTCTAATTCTTACCTATTGCTTTTCTTCAGATGGTGAGGACTCGCAACCAGAGGGATGGCAATGATGAGGAGGAGGACAATGGAGTGCCTCAGAACAACATTGGACAAGGTTCTACTCCAGGAGCTATCAATATTGAGCAGCTATTGGCTATGCAAAACCAGCTCATGCAGACCATGATACAAACAATGGGACACCTGCAGGCTGAAAATATCAACAATCAGCCCCACATGCCTCCACCGCCACCCCCGCCTCCTCATAACCGATTGGGAGAGTTTATGAGGACTAGGCCGCGAACCTTTTCTCAAGCCGCTGACCCTATGGATGCGGATGATTGGCTCAAGTCCATGGAGAAGAAGCTAGCTATTGTCCAGTGCAGTGACCGGGAGAAGGTGCTATTTGCTTCTCATCAACTAGTTGGAGCAGCTACGGATTGGTGGGATGCTTATTGCAATGCTCATGAGAACCAAGAGAGAATTACTTGGGCCGAATTCAAGGAGAATTTCCGTTCTCATTATTTGCCTGAGGGTGTTATGATTTTGAAGAGGCAAGAATTTGAGAATTTAATGCAAGGAAAATCAAGCGTGAGTGAATATCTCAACAAGTTCACTCAACTCTCAAGATATGCACCTGAGGATGTTAGTCGGGACAGCCGAAAGCAATATTTCATGAGAGGCCTCAACAATGGGATCCAAGTGCAACTACTCAACTGCGATTATGCCAATTTTCAGAAGCTCGTGGACAAAGCAATTGTGGTGGAGAACAAGATTCATGAGATAGAGCAAGAAATCAAGAGGAAGGCGCCATATCAAGGACAACAACAAGGAAGTAATGTGCACCCTCGCTTTGCGCCGCCCAATGCGCCATACTACAACTCCTCTGCTCCTATACAACGCCCTAGTTATGCACCACGCCCAACTCAGTTTGTGCAGCAGCGCCCTGTCATGCAAGCACCTAGGCCTCCGATGCCTTATGCGCCTCGTGCTGATTTTCCTGGAGCCAATGCTCAAAACCAAGCTCGTCCCAACAATTCAGGTGGAGTTAAGAAGTGTTATACTTGTGGAGAAGCTGGACACTTTTCGCACCAATGTCCTAAGTCAGGCCTTGGTCAAGGAAGCAATGCACCGAGGCAAAACCCAAGACCCAATGGAGGAGCGCCACAAGGAAGCCGTGGACAGCAGAATTTTGCTCGTGGCAATGTGAACCATGTCTCTACGGAGGATGCTCAACAAGCGGATGACGTGGTCATTGGTATGTTTTTCGCCAACTCCAGCCCCGCGACTATGTTATTTGATTCTGGAGCATCGCATTCATTCGTTGCATCGAAGTATGTTGCCAAGTACAGTTTGCCTATATCTCATATGAAGTTTACCCTGTTGGTTAAGTCTCTTGGAGGAGAGATGAGGACAAATATAGTATGTCCAAAAGTAAGCCTTAGAATAAGGGGGGTAGACTTCTCCGCCAACCTCATTGTTTTAGATTCTCAAGGGTTGGACATTATACTTGGTATGGACTGGTTGAGGAAGCACAATGGAGTTATTGAGTGTGCCACAAAGACGGTGAAGTTGACCAACGAAGAAGGGAGCACCGTAGAATTTGAAGCATCTCAAACCGCACCGAAGCAATTGGAGTTGAATCATATGGACGATGCCGCAATGGAGGAGATTCCGGTGGTGTGTGAATTTTTGGATGTTTTCCGGACGAGTTGCCAGGTATGCCACCTGATCGAGACATTGAGTTTATTATTGATTTAATACCTGGAACTGCACCTATAGCTAAGAGGCCATATAGGATGCCTCCTTTGGAATTAGCAGAGCTCAAGAAGCAAATTCAAGAGCAATTAGAGAAGGGTTTTATTCGCCCTAGCTCTTCACCTTGGGGGGCGCCCGTGATGTTTGTGGACAAGAAGGATGGATCCCAAAGGATGTGCGTGGATTACCGAGCTCTCAACGAGGTAACAATCATGAACAAGTATACCTTGCCACGTATAGAAGACTTGTTTGATTAGATGAAGGGTGCTTGTGTCTTCTCCAAGATTGATTTGAGGTCGGGATACTTTCAAATGAAGATTAGACCATCGGACATACCCAAGACGACTTTTAGAACACGGTATGGATCTTATGAGTACACGGTGATGTCTTTTGGATTGACAAATGCGCCTGCCTACTTTATGTACCTCATGAATAAGGTCTTCATGGAGTACTTGGATAAGTTCGTCGTGGTGTTTATTGATGATATTATGATCTACTCGAAGGATGAGAAAGAACATGAGGAACACTCGAGGCTTACGCTACAGAAATTGAGGGAGCATCAATTGTATGCCAAGTTCAACAAGTGTCAGTTTTGGTTGAAATAGGTGCCATTTTTGGGTCATATAATCTCAGGAGGAGGAGTATCGGTCGACCCCGGAAAAGTGAGAGACGTGTTGAAGTGGGAACCGCCGGAAAACGTAAAGGAAATAAGAAGTTTTCTTGGGATGGCTGGATATTACCGTCGGTTTATCAAGGACTTTTCCAAGATAGCCAAGCCTATGACGGAGTTGCTAATGAAGGGAAAGGCGTTCCAATGGACTGAAGCTTGTCAAAATAGTTTTGAGGAGTTAAAGAAGAGGTTGACAACAGCCCCAGTTTTGGTATTGCCAGATGTAAGCAAGAGTTTTAATATTTATTGCGACGCATCGAGACAAGGACTTGGATGTGTATTGATGCAAGAAGGTCAAGTGGTCGCCTATGCATCAAGACAATTGAAGAAACATGAGCAGAATTACCCCACACATCATCTTGAACTAGCAGCCATGGTACACGCATTGAAGATTTGGAGACACTATATTCTTGGACATAGGTGTGAAATTTATACGGATCACAAGAGTTTGAAGTATATTTTTACACAAACGGATCTGAACTTGAGGCAACGTAGATGGTTGGAGCTCATCAAAGATTATGATTTGGGGATCAACTATCATCCGGGAAAGGCCAATGTAGTGGCCGATGCTTTGAGTAGAAAGGGAGTAAGTCATCAACTCAGAGTTCGAGAGTTACCATCCGAGTTATGCAAGGAGTTTGAACGGTTGAACCTCGGGTTTGTAAATGAGATGGAGATGATGGAATTAAACCCAACCTTGGAGCAAAAAATTCGAGAGGCACAAACCACAGATGAGGAGATCAAGGAAATCAAAGAAAGGACCGAAGAAGGGAGAGAATTCAGATTTGATGAGGATGAACATGGTACCTTATGGCTTGGAAAGAGAATCGTTGTGCCTAATGTAAAGCATATTTGGGAGACAATATTAAAGGAGGCACATGACTCGCCTTACTCGATTCACCCCGGTTGTACGAAGGTGTACAAAGACTTGAAGATTTGCTATTGGTGGGATATCATGAAGAAGGACATAGCCGAATATGTTGCAATGTGTGACGTGTGCCAACGAGTCAAGGCGGAACATCAAAGGCCAGCAGGATTATTGCAGCCATTAAAGATTCCGGAGTGGAAGTGGGAAGAGATTGGTATGGACTTTATAGTTGGATTACCACGTACTCAGTCCGGGTATGACTCAATTTGGGTAATTGTGGATTGCTTAACCAAGTCGGCTCATTTTGTCCCTGTGAAGACCAAATATACAGCTGCACGATTGGCCGAAATATACATGGAGCATATTGTGTGTCGACATGTAGTCCCTAAGAAGATAGTCTCGAATAAAGGTTCTCAATTTACCTCCAGATTTTGGCAAAAATTGCATGAAGCTTTGGGAACGAGGTTGAACTTTAGTTCAGCATATCATCCTCAAACGGATGGACAAACCGAGAGGACCAATCATATTTTGGAGGACATGTTAAGAGCTTGTGCTTTGAAGCATGGGAAAAGTTGGGACAAAAGCTTGCCATACGCGGAATTTTCATACAACAATAGTTACCAAGCAAGCTTGAAAATGTCACCATATGAAGCGCTTTATGGGAGGAAGTGTAGGACACCTTTATTCTGGAATGAGGCAGGAGAAACTCAAGTATTTGGTCCAGATGTGTTGCAAGAAGCCGAAAAGCAAGTCCGAATAATTCGTGAAAACTTGAGGGCTGCCCAATCAAGACAAAAAGGCTATGCGGACAATAGGAGAAGGAAACTAGCCTTTGAAGTGGGAGATTTTGTTTACCTCAAGGTGTCACCAATGAGAGGTCATAAGAGGTTTAAAATAAGAGGCAAGCTCGCACCTCGCTATATTGGACCGTTCAAGATTTTGGACAAAAGAGGAGAAGTAGCGTATAAGTTGGAGATGCCAGCTCATCTTTCGGATGTACATGATGTCTTTCATGTTTCCCAGCTCAAGAAGTGTTTGAGAGTACCGGAAGAGCAAGTGCCAATGGAAGAATTGGAACTAGAGGAAGATTTGACTTATGCCAAGCAACCGATCAAAATCTTGGAAACCAAGGAGAGAGTCACAAGGAACAAGGTTATTAGATGGTGTAAAGTTCAATGGAAGCACCACACAGAAAAAGAAGCAACGTGGGAATTGGAGAATGATCTCAAGAAGGATTTTCCCTATCTCTTCTCTTCCGCGTCGAATCTCGAGGGCGAGATTCATTTTAATGGGGGGTAGGTTTGTAACACCCTCATTTCCATGCATCATGCCTTGCATACATTCATATACATGCTTAACATTAATCCACATAAAGAGGAACAAGTTTAAAATTGATTTGGAACAAAACTACACTTAAAACGCAGGAAAGTGCGGACTAGTCCATTTTTGCTGCGGACTAGTTCGATTTCTCTCTGACTAAAAACGGACTTGTCCGTTTTTGTGCGGATTAGTCCGATTTTTGGCACTGGAAACTTTCAGACTTGTCCGATTTTGTGCTGATTAGTCCGATATTCCAAGAATCCTTGAAAAATTGCTAAGTCCCTGGACTTTTCCGGACTAGTCCGGTGTTTCAGCGGACTTGTCCGTTTTCCTTTCTGTTCAAATTCGGACTTGTCTGATGTTTGGCCAGACTTGTCTGATTTTCTCTCTGGACGACTTCGGACTAGTCCGGTCCTGTCCGGACTTGTCTGATATTTCATGACTCCGAATTTATCTTTTTTTTTTACGACTTGTTTCTCGGGTTTCACGTTAAGTGGGACTAGGGCGTCGTGCCCAACTCTTTTAGAGCCCATGTGGGACTCTAAACCGGCCTCTACTTATCCCAAACTCGAAATCCATCTAACCCTAGCCTCCACCTCTATACAAACAGCCCCACCCCTTGGGTTGACATCTATTTGCCACTTTTCCACCCACCCAAACCCTAGTTCGTGGAGATCCACCATCAAGGAGGGAGGAGAAGATCTCAAGCAAGAAGAAAGAAGAGGAGGAAACGAAAGAGGATCAAGATCTCCACCGAGTTTCGTCCTTCACCACCAATTCATCCCCAAGTTCATCACCAACCCTAGATCACCAAGATCCAAGTGCTACCTCCAAGTTTCTTGATTCATTGGAGTTCTAAACACCTGGTATATCTTCTATTCTCTTTTCCTTACGTGAATTCAACCCCTAATCTCCAAATTCACGTCGATCTAGAAAACCCTAATCTGCTGATCTCGTCAAGTGCGGACTTGTCCGGTCCCTAGCAGACTAGTCCGATCTTCCTGGTTAAATTGGGTTGAATTAATTCTAAAATTTGATCTAATCAACTCCAAACCTGTATAAACTTGTTAAAAGCTATTAGAACTAGTTAGAGATCATTAAAAGCAATCTAGTAACAAGTTCTACCTTGCATTTGCATTAATCATGCATGTCATGTCATATTGAGTAATATTTGTGCAATCTTTGATTGTGTTTCTTGTCTTGTATGTTTATTATGTGGATTAGACGGATTTGCGCTAGAAAGTGCCGCGGAGGATCGACAACATCAAGAGTTTGAAGGCTTTGATCCTGATCAACAGCAAGAGGAAGGCAAGTGTCCTTGAAGCATATTGATCCTGTTTTTAAAATAAATGTTTTGTTTGCAAACTACATGCTTGTATCAATTTGATGGGAATCCTATGGTAGGAAGTTGACTAGATTTGCTAAACCACCCTTGTCACCTGGAATATATGGTAGAGAGTCGGGAAGGGCTTTTACCTTTTTGCTTCGCTTAATCAACTGGGATGGAAAACAATTATACCACTCAATTTAATTATGCATGGATGAGATTATGGTTAACATGAACTGGTTAAATATGATATGGTAATGGATGATCTAAGCAAGCCTGGTATGTGGATGGGTTGGATGTTATGGTGGTTTGCTTGCTTTAGATCTAAGGATTGGTTCATGCGAGAATAAGCCAGGACTACAGTGCCACCACGAGGCCAAGTATGGGTGCAGCGTAGCTGATTAATTAGGGCTTTGCCAGTTCTATTTGGACCATTGTGGATGTTCGGGGAAGGGGTAGTCGGATTGGGTTTGTTGAGAATGGGTGGGACTACCCTGGGATCCGAATGGCTCAAGAGGGGGCCCTTAGTTGAAGATGTGCTCAGTGGGAGACATCGCCACCGGTGAAACCTCAGTGGGGTCTAAATAGGCTAGTAATCCCTTTGTAAAGGCTATTTTGTGATCTCTTGGCCATACACCAAAGGAAGTGTAATTGGCATGAGGGAGGTTCTTTAGTCGCCGACGGGTGATGAAATCACAAACACGTGGGTAAAGAGGTACAAACTTTGCAGAGTCTAAATAAACTATCATGATAGTCGTGCTCCCGGTTATGAGCACCTGGACAACTTCCATGTTTAGAGGGAAATTGGAATTTGGGATGATTATGGATGGTTATGGATTAATTTCTGGTATTGACTATGGTTATTGACAATGGTGAAATCTGGAATTATTGATGATGGTAGTGAATTCAGATTGGTATTATGGTATTATTTATGATTATGATGGGTTTACTTCACATACATATAATATATTGTTTTTCAAATGTTTTGATGTACTTTTCAGCACTTTGCCATTATTATTGTCGTCATTTGAATCAGCCTCATGTCATACTTTCCACACTTGCTGAGTACGACATGTACTCACTCTTGCAATCCCCCCCCCCCCCAACAGTTGCAGGTCAGAATTGGGAATTTATTGGTGATAATGCGGAGTTCTAGGCCATGTCTACCGTCAGCTTTGCCTGTGGTGTTGATTGGAGCTGCGCATATATACCCTATCCCTTATGCTTAGTTGCTTAGTTTGCTTAATTAGTTTATTTCCGCTGCATTAGTTGAACTTGTCAGTAATATTCATTAGAGTTTGTATTCAAGGATAATCTGGTTTGTGTAATAAAATTTGGTTAATTAATCTTGTTCTGTGGTAATTTTCTGTATACTCTTTTGTGATTGCACTCGTGTATGTGTGATGAACATCCTGGGCACACATATGCGTTAGCTTGGTTCATTTTTTAGAACCGGGCAACACATTGACGTATGAAGTTTTGTCACTCTACTGATTGCTTCCGAGGCTTCTTATGTACAGGCCAAGCATCGGGATAAATCTTCAGATTGTGCTCAATCACTTCCCTAAGGATCCCAGGCATTTGTGACGGTTGCCAGACAAACACGTCGACGTTAGCCCGGAGGAAAGTGATGAGCGCGAGTTCCTATTTGTCGTTCAGACCTTTCGATATACGAGTGGTCTGAGCGGCGTTGGAACCAATTTGGACGTCTTTGACAGGAATGTCGATATCGCCGCTTGGTTGCACACGAGGTGTGGAAGTTGAGCCTCGATGACGAATGCTCGGGGGCTTCGAAGCTTGCTCCTTTCCAGATTCTTCCTCCTGCACTGTAGTAAGCGCGTGGAGTTCTTCCAGAGCAGTAACTCCGGCGGTGCGATCCCCATGGATCCGGAGAATGTCTGAGGGTGTTGGCATCTTCAACACCAAGTAGCCATAATGAGCAGCAGCCATGAATTTGTACAATGCTGGCCTGCCCAAGATGGCGTTGAATGGCAAGTTGATATGCGCCACGTCGAAGACCAACTTCTCGGTCATGTAATTCTCCCGAGTTCCGAAGGTCACCGGGAGAGTAATGGCACCGAGTGGAGTTATGGCCCCCGGACCTACTTCGGAGAAAGGTCGAGAGGGGCGAAGATCTGAAGGTCAGAGCTGAAGCTTGACGAAGGCTTCAAAGCTTATGAGGTTCAGCCCCGAACCCCCGCCCACCATTACGTGGTGGAGCTGGATGTTATTGATGGTCAGAGATACCATCAGTGGAAGTTGGCCAGCTCCAATCATGTTCCGAGGGCAGTCCGAAGCATCGAAGGTGATGATAGTATCCATCCACTTCTGATGAGGCTCCATTCTGGCGGTGGGAGCTACAGAGGCCATGTCTCGCCGCATTGTCTTGAGGACACGGCGGGAGGTGATGTCCCACGAACCACCAAAGATGGTGGTCATGGCCTTCTAACGCTCGTTGTTGGTGACGTCGGAATCATCGTCAACGGAGGTGTAAACAGCCTTCAAGACCTTTTTAGGGTCCTGAAAGCCTAACTTCTCTTTAGCCGGAGCTTCGTCGACTTTTTTTTTCCTTCCCTTTGACAAAAAGGAGCTTCTTCCCGACGCTTGTTGTAACACTCGGCAAGGTTCTGGACCTCTCGGCAGCCTTCCAGGTTGTGGCTGTTCATCTTATGTATGGGACATCACATCTTGGAGCTGCCACCGTCTTCGGACGACGGCCGAGGTCGTTTCTCGGGGCATGGCCCCCGGCCACCCGGAGCTGCAGCAGCTGCAGCAGTAGGTGTGCCGGTCGACGGCTTCTTCTTGCTGTTGGACTTTTTCTTCTTCTTGCCACTCCTGGAGGTAGTGGCTTCACCCTTGGAGGACTTTTTATTGTCCTCCGGAGGTGGTTGGGAGTGCATTTCATGGCCCTCCGCAGCCTTGGCACACTTGTCTGCCCAGCTGAAGAGTTCCGTGACGCTGGTGACTTCCTTGGTCGCCAGCTTCTCCAGCATCTTCTTATCTCGAATGCCCTATCTAAATGCTACAATGACAGAAGCGCTTGAGATAGAAGGAATGGTATTTCGTACCTGGGAGAACCTCTGGATGAAAGATCGTAAGGAATCTCCCCGTTTTTGCTTGACAGCAAAAATGCCCAGTTCTATGCCTAGTCGGGTGTATGAGCTCCCGAAATTGGCAGTGAACTGTTGGCACAACTCCGCCCAACTGTTGATGGAGTCAGGCGAAAGGCTCATGAACCAAGACCTGGCGGTCCCAGTTAAAGCCACAGGGAAATAATTGGCCATCACAACCTCACTTCCCCCAGTCGCAAGGATAGCGATGGAGTAGGTTTGAAGAAATTCAGTGGGATTGATAGTCCTGTTAAATTTACTCGGCAGGTGAGGCCAGAACTTTTGCGGCCATCTGACCATGCGTAGGTGCATGGCCAGGGCAGAACAGCCTCCTCCTACTCCTTTAGGAGCAGGGCTGTCCCGAGCCTCTCGCCTCTTGCGAGCACGCTCGATGTGGACACGGCCGTCCTGCTGACGGTAACGACGATCGAGCTCCGCCCGGAGGTCATGAGTCGAAAGCCTCGTTATCGTATGAGTACGTCGCGCCCCGGAAGGCAGCGACGTCGCCTGCAATGATGCAGCACGCCTCCTGGGCTGTGAAGCTTGCGGACCGAGTCTACCCAACAAGGTCTGATGCTGCGATGGGGCCCGCCCCGAGGGGGGAGGACCTTGATTGCTGATACGATCGGCTGCTGCTACAACCAGATGATCCACATCAGCTCTCCACTATTCCATCGCACACTGGGGTGCTTCTAGAGGCAGTGGACGTTGGAGAAGAGCACGCACAGCATTTAGCGTGTTCGAGGTTGTTGTTCTCCGATGCAGTGACCGACGTGGTCGCCCCATCTCGCTGTCCAGCTTGATTCACCGGAGCGGATGGTGGCGGTGGTGGCATGACTCCTGCTGGGGCCACAACACCTGCTCGCTGCTGCATGTTGGAGGGATTGCCTCTAGCAGGTTGCACAGCGTGGTTATCGTTCAATGATCCAGCAGCAGAATTCACCATCTTTGAATCTCAGGCCCCCTACCTGGCACGCCAACTGTCGGAGTCTGGTTCCGGCAATTCTCCCGATACTACTGTTGGTAGCCTGTAGAGTTTTGTAGTTCGGCTAGGGCGCGCGGAGATTCAGAAGAAGGTGGTGATTTGACACAAGTATTTACATGGTTCGGGCCGCCTGAGCGTAATACCCTACTCCACGGGTGTGTGTTGTTGTTGTATTGAGCGTCTGAGCGATTAAGTGTGAGAGACCAGAGTGTCTGGGAGTCTTAGGCGCGTGTGGAAGCTCCTAGCGTGAGTGAGGAATTGTCCCCTTGTGTATCGCTCGGTCAATCCTTTTATAGTACAAGGACTGGCCGTTACATCATCAGCCTGGCCCGACATGTGGCCCTGACAGTTACTGATGCTTAATACACAGTTAATGTACTTAATTCCCCTTAACAACATGATAACGCGCCTTGATGGCGGCGTTACTGGTATTAAGGGTCCTCCGATCGTGTGTCATTAAGATAGCATTAATGACACATAATCGGGTCTTGAAGCTTTAATTGTTCCATGAAGGTCCGAGCCGTTGGAGGTCCACCAGTCTGCTTGTTGAGGTTGAAGTTCCGACGGTTGGACGCGTGGCAGTTCTGGAGCTTACCTTCTTGGACGAGTAGGTCTGGTGTTGTTGTACACGTGTCGGTACTGGAGCTTCCCTCTATCGGGGGTTAGGTCCGGGGTGCCACACAGGTATCTAGTCTGGAGCTATCCCATGTATGGAATGTAGCTCCGATTTTATGATACACGTGGCGGCATTGGGACTAACCATAGAAGGGAGGCAGGTCCGGTTTCGTGTGACACGTGAGGCCTTCGGAGGTCTTCAATTCAGATAGGTGGAGCTCTGTTGCACTCTTTGCAGTCCCAAGGGGTATCCAGTACGCAGGGTACCGACAGTATCGATCTATGTTGGACTTATGTTTTAAACCTCATTTCAAGTTGGATTGTAAGACTTAATCTATGTATTCTTGTATTCTTGTATCTTGTCTAAATTTGTGATGTGTTGCCTCATTTAATTGTCTGTTTTGTATAATCATTGTCTTATCACACTTTATGAACACATCATGTAGGCACCCCACCATAACATGTATTTGTATGAAAACTCTCTCAATCTCTCTTATTCATGATGCATACATTAAGGGGGAGTCACTCATACGAATACATGTTATGAAAACAAATTATTAACCTTATTGTTGAAGCCTTAATGTGTTGTCATCAATTCACCAAAAAGGAGGAGATTGAAAGTGCATCTAGGCATCCCCGTGGGTTTTGGATGATTGATGACGACAATTAAGAGGCTAATGAGCGCAGTTGATCTTAAGCACAGGTACAAGGATTGAAATGAGAACAAAACCCTCAAATAGGAAAAGGAGAAAACGGGCGTCAAAGACTCAAGCGTAGAAATTAGGGTTTCTATGATATTGAGCTTATATGAGCTGTATCATGTGAGAGGGTGGTTGTATCATGTGCATTGAGATCATACCAAGGGGTTCAAAGTTGTGGTTTAGAGAAAAATCCAAGTGAGAAGCCTAAAATGAGAAAAACCTTAGGAGGCCGGACTAGTCCGGGACTCATGGCCGGACTAGTCCATCCATGGCAGACAAGTCCGTTTTGAGATGGACCAAATGTCTCTGGAGTGAACCTGAGTGAATTTGGAGCTAAGTCCGAGAAGTCCGGACTTGTCGGTTTTTGGACGGACCAAAGCTCTCTGGAGTAGTTCGAACTTGTCTGTTTGGGTACGAACTTGTCCATTTGAGACTTAGTGTGACAGACCGAGAGAAACCCTAGGGGGCGGACTAGTCTGCCCCTTTGGCCGGACTAGTCTGGGCCGACCCAAAAAAGTCTGTTTTGGAACGGACCAAGTGGTTCTGTTCCACTTCGGACTAGTCCGTTGTCTAGTGACCATTTGAATTTGGAAATTTGGCGGATAGTGTGACGATCGTTGCTCAGTGTGGCAGTTGTCGGGAACTGACTAGGGGTCAGTGGTCCCATAGGGCCGGACAAGTCTGGGGTCTGAGACTGGACTAGTCCGCCCCTTTGCTGATGTAAGCCAAAGGGGCTCGCGACCTCTATAAAAGGGGACCCTCGGGTTCATTTGAATAAGTCTTGAACCCTAGCACCGCCACAAGCATCCTACAGCCTTCTAAAGCCTTCCACTCGTCCTACTAACCCCCTAAGAGAAAATCTTGAAGAGATTAGTGTTTGGGGAGGAGAGTAAAGGAAGATCATCGCACTTTGGCTCTCGGTTTGATCTCTTGCACATTGTGTTGTGTTTTGTGGCTTGTGTGAGTTGAGCTTCGTGTGCTCCTCATTGTATTGATTTGTGGGAGCCTCAAGTTGTGAGCAGCCCCATCAAACTTGGTGATTACCCATTGATATAGTGGAAACCAAGCCGGCCATCGTGGTGGCTTGGTGAGAGAAGGGTCAAGTGAGACCCGGTCCTTGTGTGGACTTCTCAACATGGAGGTAGGCTTCTTCGTGGAGCTGAACCGCGAGATAAACCTCGTTTCACTTGTCTCTCGCTTTTCGTGATCACTAGTATTTCTATTAGGGTTCACTTTGCTCTTATTGCCTTACACTTTGATCATCATTATAATCTTGCAATCTAAGCGTTTAAACCTCCCAATCTGAGCTTTATAAGTTTACTACACTTTGCTCATACCTTTGGTGAACTTTATTTCCGCAAATAACTTGTAGAAATCAAATTTTAGGGTTTTCACCCTGTGCTGAGCGGACTAGTCTGGCCCTGAGCAGACTAGTCAGGCCATAGGAATTTAATCCTGTTTGATTAAGTGATTTCAGGTATTATTGCCTATTCACCCCCCCTCTAGGCGACTTTCAATTTGTATCAGAGCAGGCTTCTCCCCAAGAGTCTAACAACTAGGAGAAGTAATGGCCGAAAGGGGTGACAACGAGGTTCCGGTGGTCGTCGATGACACCAAGACGAAGAACATCGATGTTCTTCAAGATGATCCAAATGATGATGAAGAAGTTCGGATGCTCAAGGCACGACTTCGTTAGAAGCTCAACATGCTGAAGAAGGAGATCAAGCCAATTGCTCCGGTTAACATCGACAACGGGAGTAGTTCACAAGACTACTCCTGGTATCCTTACAATTATGAGCAACTTACCGCTAGCAATCATTACTTGTCTATTCCCATTGGCAAACCTCCTCAATTTGATGGAAATGATTATTCTATGTGGAAGCATAATACGAAGATGCACCTCATTTCCTTAAACCCTAGCTTGTGGCAAATTGTGATGACAGGTGTTCATCTTCCCAAGAATGAGGAAGACATCACTCCAGAGCAAGCTGTTCTTCTACATCGAAATGCTCAAGTCGTTGGAGTGATTACCTCCTCATTGACTCGTGAGGATTTCAATTGCATTGAAGGGTTGGAGGTTGCCAAGGAGATTTGGGATACCCTCAAGACGGCACACGAAGGCAACCGCGTCATTATGGAGGCCAAGTTTGAGATGATCGAAGGAGAGCTTGGAAGATTCACCATCATGGAGGGTGAATCTCCCCAAGATATGTATGACCGCCTCAAGACTCTCATCAACAAGAGTCGGTCATATGGAAGCACCTGATGGACCGATCACAAAGTAGTAAAGAGGATGATTCGAGCATTCATGCCTCAAAACGTCACTCTCTGCTCACTAATTCGTGAAAGTTCGGGCTTCCACAAGATGACCCCCAAAGAAGTGCTAGGGAGAATCATCAATCATGAGATGATGGAGAAAGAAGCAATGTTCTACAACGATCTACAAAAGCTTTCCTCCTCCAAGAAAAGGGATGTTGCATTCAAAGCAACGTCCTTAAGATCACAAGAAAAGGAAGAATGTGGTGAAGAGAGTCCTGACACCGATGAGGAAGAAGCTCTCTTCATCAACAACTTTAAGAGGATGTTTAGAAGGAGGAGGGGGAGCTACCAAAATGAGAGAGGGAGCAAAGACAAGCCAAAGACAATATCAAAAAGGGCTTGCTACCGTTGTGGAGAATATGGCCACTTCATTGTGGATTGTCAACGTGAAGAAAACAAGAAGAAGAAGAAGGAGGGCAAGTCCAAAGATAAGAAGTACTTCAAGAAGAAGAAGCAATTCAGACATGCCCACCTTGGGAAGGAGTGGGATTCAAATGAGGAATCCTCCTCTGATGAATATGAGAAGGTAGCAACTGTTGCTATGAAGAATACAACAACGGAGAACAAGCTCTTCCCCAACTTGGAGATTTCAAGGCTAACATGTCTCATGGCCAAGGAGGGAATAAAGAAGGTTAAATATAAATCCTCTTCTTCAATTTCTTCTCATGATGACTTTGATAGTAGTAGTGAAAATGAACATATGCTTAAAGACATGAGCAAAAGCACCTTGAAGAGATTGAGATTGCTAACGGAGGAGATATTTGAGAAGGAAGAACTCATCAACCGCCAAGAGGACATGCTCATCTAACAAAAGGAGAGATGTCAAGAGGTTGAGTAGCTCTTGTAGCTTGAAGGAGAAAGAAGCAAGGCACTTGAGCGTGAACTCGCTTTGAGCAAGGAAACTTGCTCAAACCTTGAGAACACTACAATTTTTCTCAAGGATGAACTTGTTAGTTTGACACAAGCTAACAAGATCCTTGAGACGCAAGTGAAGTCTCTCAAGGTCAATGCACCTTCTTCCTCTACAAGCTCACCTTCCACAAATATTAAATCCGAAGCATCTCAACCTTGTAAATGCTCAAACTTAATCATGAAGCTTAAATATAAGCTAAAGTTGACACAAACCAATCAAGCACCCAAGGGTGGCATCTTTGACAAGGAGAAGGTGACATATGCACGTAGTGCATATACCAACACAAGACATCCCCTTGTCAAGGATGGTCTTGGTTATTCTAGGGGGATGAGGCAAAACGCAAAAACTCCCAAGAATGACAAATAATTGATTGTGTTTGTCAAAGGAGGCTCATATACAATAAAGGAAAGAACATTGTTACTACACCTAAAATGCCTAAGAAAGAGCTTCATCCAACGTTCCATGATTTTGATGCTTCATATGTTTTATTAAGGAACAAGTTTGGAAAGGCATATGCTAGGTATGTTGGGCCACACGGCAAGAGTCCCAAACCTTGTGTGTGAGTGCCCAAGTGCCTCTTGACTAATATCAAAGGACCCAGCATCGATTGGGTACCTAAAGCCAAGGCTTAAATCTTTCTTGTAGGCATACTCCTCCGGTGGAACCAAGTGGGTTCTTGATAGTGGATGCACAAATCATATGACCGGAGAGAGGAAGATGTTTGTGGAGTATGAGCTAAATGAAGATCCAAGTGAAGGAATCTATTTTGGGGACAATAGCCAAGGAAAAATCATTGGCACCGGTAAAATTGTTATATCCCCCAATCATACTCTCTCAAATGTTTTACATGTTAATTCACTTGATTATAACCTCTTGTCCATCTCACAACTATGTGACAAAGGTTATAATTGTTTATTCACTAATGAGGGTGTGACCGTCACAAGGAGAAGCAATGGCTCAATTGCTTTTAAGGGTGTACTCGAGGGAAAGCTCTATCTTGTGGATTTCTCCACGAATAAAGCCCAACTTGATACATGCTTAATTGCAAAAACTAACATGGGATGGCTTTGGCATAGAAGGCTAGCCCATGTTGGGATGAGGAATTTGCAAAAACTCCTTAAGGGCGAGCACATCCGTGGTTTAAAGAATGTTGTGTTTGAAAAGGATAGGCCATGTAGCGCATGCCAAGCCGGAAAGCAAGTTGGAGCACCACATCCATCCAAGAACATTATGACAACATCAAGACCATTGGAGCTTCTACACATGGATATCTTCGGTCCAATCGCCTACATTAGTATTGGTGGTAACAAATATGGTCTTGTTATTGTTGATGACTTTTCACGTTTCACTTGGGTATTCTTATTGCATGACAAGAGTGAGACTCAAGGTGTTCTCAAGAAATACTTGAAGAGAGCTCAAAATGAGTTCTCCTTGAGTATCAAGACCATAAGGAGTGACAATGGCACCAAATTCAAGAATACTCAGGTTGAAGAATTTTTGGATGAAGAAGGCATCAAGCATGAGTTATCGGATCCCTACTCCCCTCAACAAAATGGGGTGGTCGAGAGGAAGAATAGGACTCTCATTGAGATGTCAAGAACCATGATTGATGAGTACAAGACGTCAGATCGGTTTTGGGCGGAAGCGGTCAACACCGCTTGCCATGCCATAAACTGGTTGTATCTTCACCGCATACTTAAGAAGATGTCATATGAGCTCCTAACTGGTAACAAGCTCAACATTTCTTACTTTCGTGTTTTTGGGAGTAAATGCTACATTCTTAACAAGAAGCCTAGGACTTCTAAGTTTGCTTCTAAGTCCGATGAGGGTTTCTTGCTTGGTTATGACTCAAACACTTACGCCTATCGTGTCTTTAACAAATCCTCCGGAATTGTTGAAGTAGCACGTGATGTAGTGTTTAACGAGACTAATGGCTCCCAAGTGGAGAAAGTTGATCGTCATGTGATAGATCAAGAAGAAGCTCCACAAGTGGTGATAGGAAGGATGGCACTTGGAGACATACGACCACAAGAACAACCTCAAGATGCAAGTGACCATCCTACACATCAAGCAAGCTCTTCCTCAAATGATGAAGATCAAATACCCCAAGATGGGTGTTCCGCAACAAACAAGATGAACACGGGGTGGTTACAAGGAACAAGGCGCGACTTGTGGCCAAAGGGTACTCACAAGTCGAAGGTTTGGATTTCGAAGAAACCTTCGCTCCCGTAGCTAGGCTTGAATCAATTCGTATATTACTTGCCTTTGCTACTCACCATGATTTTAAGCTATATCAAATGGACGTCAAGAGCGCATTCCTCAATGGTCCAATCGAGGAAGAAGTGTATGTGTAGCAACCCCCCGGATTTGAAGATGAAGAATTCCCAAACCATGTGTACAAATTGCGTAACGCTCTCTATGGACTCGAACAAGCTCCTAGAGCTTGGTATGAGTGCCTTAGAGACTTTCTAACTCAAAATGGTTTCAAAATTGGGAAGGCGGATTATACTCTATTCACTAAGCACTTTGATGATGATTTGTTTGTTTGCCAAATATATGTCGATGACATTATATTTGGTTCTACTAACAAAGCTTTTTGTGATGAGTTTTCCAAGATAATGACGGAAAGATTTGAGATGTCCATGATGGGGAAGTTGAAGTTCTTTCTAGGTTTTCAAGTGAAGAAACTCAAGGAAGGCACATTCATTAGTCAAACCAAGTACACACAAGGTATACTCAAGACGTTTGACATGGACAAGGCCAAACCCATCAAGACTCCTATGCCAACCAACGGGCATCTCGATCTTAATGAAGATGGTCCAAGTGTGGACCAAAAGGTATATCTTTCCATGATAGGCTCATTTCTATACTTATGTGCATCTAGGCCCGATATCATGCTTAGTGTGTGTATGTTTGCTAGATTTCAAGTCACTCCTAAGGTGTGTCATTTGACCGCCGTTAAGAGAATTCTTAGATATTTGGTTCACACACCAAGCCTAGTACTTTGGTACCCCAAAGGTTCTAAGTTTAACCTCATTGGATATTCTGATGCGGACTATGCGGGGTGCAAAGTTGATAGAAAGAGTACATCGGGAACTTGACAATTCCTTGGTAGATCTCTAGTGTCTTGGTTCTCAAAGAAACAAAACTCCATTGCACTTTCCATAGCCGAAGTGGAGTATGTCACCGCCGAAGTTGTTGTGCATAACTTCTTTGGATGCGACAAACTCTTAGGGACTATGGCATAAACTTGGGCCATATCCCTCGCCTATGTGACAATGAGAGTGCCATCAAAATAGCCCACAATCCAGTTGAACACTCAAGGACCAAACACGTCGATATTTGCCACCATTTCTTGATAGATCACTCCATCAAAGGAGACATTGCAATTTCCCATGTGAGAACCGATAAACAATTGGCCGATATCATTACCAAGCCCCTAGATGAGAAAAGGTTTTGTAAACTTAGGAGTGAGCTAAATATCTTAGATTCTCTAAATCTGGCTTAAGTCTTGCATATCTGATTGCTACATTCAAAATTCACACATGCTTGCGAAAAATTCATCCTCCTCAATTTTCCTACAAATTATTTTGAAATTATTGAATCCTTGTGAATCATGGTCATAGTTTGATTGTTGATTGCTTACTAACCATATTTACAAAGATCTTTTGTGAAATATAGTCCAAAAGGATCAAATCTCCACTCAAAACTCAATATATAGGAGTTTCAGGTCTTAGGACTGGACTTGTCCGCTCAGGGGACCGGAAAAGTCTGGTGGTTCAGGCTGTCCGGACCCAGTCTAGAGGCCGGACAAGTCCGAGTCCCAGACCGGACTAGTCCGACCCTTGGGGACTTAACCTCCCCAGGGTGCCCTCAACCTCTCCACTTCGTTTCAAACACACTCTCTCTCTCTCCAAAAATGCTCAAAAACCATCTCCCAAACGGCGATTTTTGACTCCCCCACAAAATCTTGATTCCAATCGGTGGATTGAAGCCCTAAGGTGCTTAGGAACCTTTCCCCAAGCATCGGAGGCCAATTCCTCTTCTACATTTCATCAAATCGAAGACTTCAAGAGGTATTCTTGACCTAACTCCAAAATCCTTGAAATTCAATTCTTTTGGGTCCATTGATCCAAACTTCTTCACAAATGTTGTTGTACACATCAATGTGATCATGTAGCTCCATTTTTGTGGTAGGATCCGTAGTTTTTGCAAAATTTCCCTCGATTAGGGTTCTTACTGTGTGAATCGGATTAGTCCGACCTCATGCGGACTAGTCCGGCCCTTGGGCGGACAAGTCCGGGTTACACAGTGAAAACCCTAACCTAGGTTGATCTTGTGAATTCTACCATTTTACCTTAACCTCCTTGACTCATACACATTCCTTTGCTTCTATTGTCAGCAATCATGTCGGACAATGAGTATGTTCCACCTTTCGACTCCGAGACCGAAGCCGAGAAGCAAGTTCTTGTTCGCCGGAAGCAAAGAGAGGATCAAGAGATGGTGGCTGTGTACTTTGCCTCTCAGAGGGCAAAGAAGACGTAGCGTGAGGAGCACAACTTTTCTGCTACCGAGGCTGCCCCGAAAAGAAAGAGGCTTGTGACCTTGGGTGAGCAAGCAAAGTCTCAGGGGGCAAGGACCTCCAAAGATAAGGGCAAGGCCCCTATTGATGCTGCACCCAATAAGAGGGTGATTGTGTCCAAGAAGGCTGCAAGCAAAGTGAAGAAGGGTGCCCCACAACCCATTGGCCCCTTGAGGATGTCCTCTCCTGCACGGAACCCAAACCGTGCAGCTGCCTTCGACGCCAACATCTTCAAGGGCAAGGGGGCTGAGAAGGCCCGCAAACTGAGGAAGATAAATGTTTATCAGTGTGACAGGAGCACAGTGGATCCCCGTTTCAGGTGTGACTTCCACTGTGACTACTACAGGATGGTCTATATGACCAAGCAGACCCCTGTCACAGACGCTCAGTGGATTGAGTGGGACTACATGGCCCAGAAAGATCATCAAGCCATAAATGCAGTGATTGAGGCTGTCGAGAGGCATGGCCTGAAGAAGTTTATGGCCTTCCAGTACGACTGGAATGTGGAGGTCATCACTCAATTCTACTCCACGTTGTACTTCCACACCGATGGGGACAGGAGGATTACCTGGATGACCCATGGAGAGCAGTACACCACCACATATTGGGAATTTGCTCAGTTTCTTTACTTGGAGGATCAACTGGATAATGAAATCATCATCCCTAATCTGAAGCCAGTTGATCGAGACACATTAGAGTATATGTATCCAAGTCATGCACAGTATGAGGCCGGGCACATCAAGAACCTCAAGCCATTCTATAGTGTGCTCAACCGGGTCCTCAGAAAGACTATTTCCCCCAAGGATGGAGATGCGGGGATAATAAAAGGCAACTTGAGGCACTTGATGGTGCTAATTGATGGATATGTCCGCTTCAATGTGGTGGACTACATCTTTGATGACATCTTCAACATCTCTCACACCCCCAACCGATCATGTGGATATGCTCCATACATTATGTACATGATCGAGAAGATCTCCGGGCTCTCATCAAGAAAGACATCATTCACCGGAGGCTTCGACCACAACTCCCACCTGCGGAGCCGGCTGCTCCTAGGAGGAAGAATGCGGATCCTCCCGCTTCTTCCTCTCTCTTTGTGCCATCTCCACCACCTCCGCCTTCGACACAATGCGGGAGTGGCTTCTTCAAATGTTTCAAGGCCCTCTTCTCCTCTTGCCGGAAGAAGGAAATATGGCAACGTCGCATGGAGCGTTGCAATGAGAAGTATCTCAAAGCGATGGCAACAAGCTGGACATTCCAATGTCCCCCGCCGAGGAGAGCGATGGTGAGCTCACTTCCTTTCCCGAGTTCACTGCCGAGGAGCTTGCTGAATTTGGAGAAGTTGGGACTTCCAGCGCGGCCCCGACCGATGATGATGAGGCACGTCTTGACCCGGAGGCCACAGAGAGCGACAGCGAGCGCCAAGGCGATGACGACTCCGACTCCGACGATGAGTAGTCCTAAGGGCCCTTCCTCTCTTATTTTCCTTTTTGGTGTCTTGATGCCAAAGGGGAAGAGATGGAGATAGCTTGATGGGCACTTAGACCTAGGGGGAGTGATATAGAGAGTGAGATGTAGGGGAGAGATAAGATAGATAGACTATTATTGTGAGAGTATCTGTCGGGGTCTCCTCTCACAATGATCATGACAACTGAACCATGTCAACTTTTGCATCTTGACACCGTAGGACCTTCATGTGTCAATCCTTCGGAGATAAATGGTATGTACTTGTGATTGTTGATGATTATTCTAGATACTCTTGGGTTTACTTTATGGCGTCTAAGAATGAAGTTTTTAGTCACTTTAGAACTTTATTTCTTAGATTATCAATTGATTACCCAGGATCTTTAAAAGCAATTAGAAGTGATAATGGAACTGAATTTAAAAATCAATCTTTTGATCACTTTTGTGCTGAAAATAGAATAGATCATCAATTTTCTTCACCATATGTACCTCAACAAAACGGTGTTGTAGAACGAAAGAACATAACCTTAGTTGAGATGGCAAGGACTATGCTTGATGAATATCAAACTCCTAGGAAATTTTGGGCTGATGCGTTAGCAACCGCTTGTTATGTCTCAAATCGTGTTTTCTTGCGTGCTAAGCTATGTAAAACACCATATGAGCTCCGGTTTGGACATAGGCCTAGTGTTACACACTTTCGGGTCTTTGGTTGCAAATGCTTTGTTAAAAAACATGGTAATCTTGATAAATTTGAACCTAGATCCATTGATGGCATGTTTCTTGGTTATCCATCTCATACTAGAGGCTACCGTGTGCTTTTACTTGACACTAACAAAATTGTGGAGACTTGTGAACTGTCTTTTGATGAAGCTAGCCCAGGTACTAGTTTAAACATTGCAGGTTCAGATCCATATCCGCATGGGGAGAGCATTTTCGTTGAAGATGAGGAAGAATTGGAGCTGCTGCCCAAAAACTCAGCAGCAAAAGACTTTGGTTCAGCTCCGGGTGTTAATTCTCAACCAGCACTGACCACCATCAATGCTGATTCAAATCATCCTCAAGTCACAAGCGCATCAATTTGTAATGAACATGAAGAAGAAGAAGCTTGTGATACATCTGTTCCCTTACGGTTTTACAAAGATCATCCCCCACAACAGATAATTGGAAGCTTGCACGAACGAGTCACACGGTCCAGGTTTTGCGGTCCAAACTCTTATGCTCATTCTGCTTTTGTTGCTTCTTTTGAACCCAAAGATATATCACACGCACTCACTAATGAATCTTGGATTATTGTCATGCAAGAAGAGTTAGAAAATTTTGAAAGAAACATTGTTTGGAAACTTGTACCTCCACCTCAAGGTCACACTTTAATTGGAACTAAATGGGTATTTAAAAATAGACAAAGTGAGGATGGGGTTGTGGTTAGGAATAAGGCTAGGTTGGTTGCTCAAGGTTTCACTCAAGTTGAAGGTCTAGATTTTGATGAAACTTTTGCTCCTGTTGCTAGATTAGAAGCCATAAGAATTTTGTTAGCTTTTGCTACATCTAAAGGTTTTAAGCTATATCAAATGGATGTTAGAAGTGATTTACTTAATGGCTACATAGATGAGGAGGTTTATGTGAAACAACCACCGGGTTTTGTAAATCCAGATTTTCCTAAACATGTTTACAAACTGTCCAAAGCCTTGTACGGTCTCAAACAAGCCCCTAGAGCATGGTATGATAGGTTAAAAACATTCTTACTTGAAAAAGGGTTTACCATGGGAAAGGTTTATAAAACTCTTTTTGTGCTTAAGCATGGCAATGACTCATTATTCGTTCAAGTGTATGTGGATGATATTACCTTTGGTTGTGCTTCTCATGGTCTTGTGTCCAAGTTTTCAGCAATGATGAGTTCCGAATTTGAAATGAGTATGATGGGTGAACTCACTTACTTTTTGGGGCTGCAAATCAAGCAAACTAAGGAGCGTACCTTTGTGCATCAAACGAAGTATACAAAAGATCTCCTAAGGCACTTCAACATGGACAAAAGCAAGCCTCTTCGGACACCAATGGGAACAGCAACAACACTTGGACTTGATGAAGATGGTGAACCTGTGGATCAAAAAGAATATAGAAGCATGATCGGATCACTTTTGTACCTCACGACATCAAGACTAGACATACAATTCAGCGTATGTCTTTGTGCACGGTTTCAAGTCTCCCCATGTGTTTCACATCGTCAAGCCGTCAAAAGGATTCTCAGGTACTTACATGGAACTCAAGAATTTGGAATTTTTCTTCCTTCTTCCTCAACCGTTACTTTGAAAGCTTTTTCGGATGCTGATTTTGGGGGTTGTAGGATTGATAGGAAAAGTACTTCTGGTGCTTGTCATTTTCTTGGTAATTCTCTTGTTGCTTGGTCCTCTAGAAAACAAAATTTAGTTGCACAATCCACAGTTGAATCTGAATATGTAGCTACTGCTAGTGCTTGCTCACAAATTCTTTGGATTGTTCAAACACTTAAGGACTATGGGGTTGATCAAGATAGTGTTCCACTGTTCTGTGATAACACTAGTGCCATTTGCATTGCTAAAAACCCCGTGCAACATTCTAGAACTAAGCACATTGACATTAGGTATCACTTTCTCTAAGATAATGTTGAAAAGGAAACATTGTGCTTCACCATGTAGATACCGAACAACAATTGGCTGACATTTTTACAAAACCTTTGGATTTCACTCATTTTTGTTACATTCGTAGTGAACTAGGGGTTATGAATCCTCATGGCTTAAATTGAGGGGGAGTTTTGAAACTTGGGAAGTCTATATGTGAATCTAAAATTAAGATAATATGAGCATAGTATTTCATACATATATGACTTTGTGATTCCTTTTACATGCTGAAAGTTCTTACTACATTACTCGTGTTATAAATTTTGTAGTTTTTGCCATGTCTAGTAATTGGAATAATTACTTACATTGAAACTGGTCATGGTCGAACTTTCTTGCTGTTTTGAACTTGTTACATGATCACAAGTGATTTTAATCATTAACAATTAATCAAGTAATCAACTCACATGTTGAGTTTTTATGAACAAATATAAATTGAGAAAAGATCAAGAGAATATGCATGCATCGCACTCCTTCTTTTGAGATGGCTTATCATTGCACTTAGATTTGAACTTGGAAGAAGTTGTGTATGACTAAAACAATGTCCTTAAGCTTCTGATTGTCAAATGACATAGGCTTGGCTTGGTTGGTTAGAATAAGGCAGATGCGCATATAATCTCTTGCAAATATCATATGATCTAAATTTATGCTTTGAAAAATAGTAAAATGCAGCAACTAGTGTCATTATTTCAGGTTTTGGAATAGTTAAGTTTGTGAGATCATGACTTACTTAACTTGAAAATTACATTTGATCTCTAGTATGGCTTACACTACTTTGTGTATTTCATTGATGTGATAATGTAAGGTACTTGATAGTATGACTTGGATGAGATTTGTTTATATGTATATGTTATAATATGCTCATAACAACTAAAGGGGAAGAGATAATTTGTTTATATGCTCATGACTTGCTGAATACATTGTCAAAGGGGGAGAGATAAGCATGAAGAGAAAGAGAATATGTGCATAAGGAGAGATAATAAAGGGGGAGAGATAATATGGGATAATTTTTGAATTTTCTTCTCATTTTACTTTTGATTTACAAAGGGGGGGGGGAATTGCCTTCAAAACTTTTATGTGAATAAGCCAATGTTCGGATTTTAAATGGTGTTGCCAATGCATTCATCAAGGGGGAGATTGTAAGACCTATGTGTGCTGAATACATTGGCTTGTAGTGAATACACTTGCTTTGACGATAAAAGTTTTGAATATCACCAAAACACCTTTTATCAAGGTCCGACTAGTTTTGTAAGCTCCGGCGAGAGCTTGGTTGTACTAGTTTTGGTAAGCTCCGGCGCTAGGTTCTACTAGCTTTTGTTAGCTCCGGCTCATGGTCCGGGTTGCTCTGGCAAGATCCGGAACTTGACCATAATGCTTGCTTTACATCTCTGGAAAGATTGCTTAGTATTCATTTGCTAAGTCTTTGATGTGTTTTTGGTTGACATGGATGATATCGTGTTATTGTGGTTTTGCAACATGCTTATGTGAGGTTCTCACGTAAGGTGTTGTGTTCGGAACTAACTTGAGTCAAGTCGAGGACTTGGGCTCATATGGATTGGTTGTTTATTCATGTGTAGGTGTCGCTTGAGTTCAATACATGGCTGGTGATGGGATCCATTGGACTAGTCTCAGAGAGGAGATGAGGTTCCAACAATCAAATTCAGGAGGAATTGTGGTTGAGCTGATTAGGAGGTTGCGCAGCATGATTGAATCAAGAACAATGTGTGTGAAGGTATCATGGATGTCATTGGAAGATGTTTGCACGTGTGCAAGGAGTGCATGGACGTGTCTACATGGTTCCTAGATGTGATGAAGAGATCTGGACGTAAAAAGTTGGTCGGAAAGGTCCAACCGACTAGGTTATGGACTCAGGCTGCGGCTCAGTCGGGTTTGACTCAAATATGGAAAGATTTGAGTTGGTTATGATAGGATTTCGTGTGGGTCACGAATTTGAGTTGTTTAGGAATTTGGGATACGTTCCCAAGGTGTTTGGAAGTCTTAAGATTACTTCTATCTGCGTATAGAAGAATCCTAAGCAGTTATGGAAAGTTACGATTCGTGAACAGAGTATGATTAGGTTCCTGATCTGAGTTGAGTTGGCTTTCGAGCTGGTTATATAAGCAAGGGAGCCCAGAGCTCATGGTGCACGACTTTGGGGTTGTTCCTCTTATTTTCTATTGAACAAAATTCGTAGTTTGAAGGCTTTTGTGCCTTGTTCGTCCGACTTGTTCCAGACAAGTTTTACTCGTTGAGTTTCTGGACAGCACTACCTTTCGTCGGTGGTTTTATCATAACTCGAGTTTTATAGATCCAATTGACGTTATTATTTTTGGTTTGTCTTAACAACTTGATTATCTATCATATGTCAAAATTTCACGGTCATTGGATTTGTAGTCTATGATCTACATGAGTTTCTTTGCAGCGTTCCAGAACTGTTTTTTCTTGGGTAGGGCAGATTGACCTTTGTTTGATCTTTCGATCATAACTTGAATTTTTATCGACGGATTTGAGTGATTCTTGTTGTGTTGTCTTCGTGACTTGATTCTCTCTGATATCTATCACTTTTGTCACGGTGAAACACGTTTAGATTAGTCTCACACACGATTTCTTTAACAGATCGTTTTTCTGCCGAAGGGGTTGGGGTTTAATTGTTTCCGATACGTAAGATTTTTAAATCTACCATTCACCCCCCCCCCCTCTGGTAGCTTTTCACGTGCTCTTCGATCCTACAGAGAGATGTTTCTAGGCATGAATGCGCAAGTCATCCTCTTCACCACCTTGTGGTTCGTCCACTTGGTGCAGCTATAAGATCTACTCTTGTTGATGAGCAGCTTTAGGCGGCTGTACATCTCCTGGGGAGATTCACCATCCATAATGGCAAACCTCCCGAGCTCTACTTCAATGAGCTCAATCTTTGCCTCCTTCACGACTCGGTTTCCTTCATGAGCCATCTTGAGGGTGTCCCAAATATCCTTTGCCACTTCAAATCCATCTACTCAGTTGAACTCATCTCTTGAGAGAGACGAGATGATCACTCTGGTCGCTTGGGCATTGCGGTGAAGGAGCACGGCTTGCTCTGGAGTGATGTCTTCCTCATTCTTTGCGATATGCACCCCGGTCAACACAATTTGCCACAATGAAGGGTTGAGTGACACGAGATGGATCTTCATGTTGTGCTTCCACATCCCGTAGTCGGTTCCATCGAATTGGGGAGGCTTCCCCAATGGGATGGAAAGATAGTGGTTGTTGGAGACAAGGCGTTCATAGTTGTAGCCTTGTTGGTTGTAGTGGGTCGTGTCACCCGTTGTAGAGGTTGAAGAGTCAATCTTTGGAATCTTCAATTTTTCTCGAAGTTTCGCCTTGAGCTGGCGAGTCTCTTCGTCATCCGTAGATTTGTCTTGGTAGACAAGCATCTCCTCTTGGGTTGCTTGGACCTCATTGGTCGAGACTTCATCATACCCCACTCCGGCCATCTTCTCTCTGAGTTGTTAGACTCTTTGGGAGAGTCCTTGCTCTGATACCAATTGAAAGTTGCCTAGAGGAGGGTGAATAGGCTAATTGACCTGAAATGACTCAATAAAACGAAATCAGCACTTAGGGGGCGGACTAGTCCAGTCTAGGGGCAGACTAGTCAGGTCCACCTGCAGGGAAAAAGTAAAAGGGGTTTCTAACAGGTTTTAGTTGGAATTTTTGTGATGCGATATGTGTTAGAATGATTCGGTGAACCTTAACAAGTTATAGAGCAAGTATGAAGCTAAGGATCACGGTGAGATGAAAAGCGATGAATGAAAAACAATAAATCTAACCCTAGAAGCGATATGCAATAAATGAAAGCAAGGTACACAAGGGACACAAGGATTTTACCCTGAGGTTCGATCCCACACAGGGATCTACGTCCCCGTTGAGGAGTCCACAAAGGACCGGGTTGAACAACCCTTCCCAAACCCTAATCCACACAAGAATTAGTTTTTGAGGGAAAGTAGGCAAGAAGGAGGCTTTTGAAGGCTCAAAGTTTGCTGTGGTGGCGCTAGGGTTTCAAGGTTTTTCAAATCAACCCGGGGGTCCTCTATTTATAGAGGATCCAGGCCCATACTACTGACCTCAGCAGATGGACGGACTAGTCCGGACCTGACTAGTCTGGCCTTTGGGAGCACTGACATCCCTAACAACTGCCACACTGCGCGGCAATCGTCACACTACCCGCCAAAATCAAATTCAAATGGTCACTTCATAAAGGACTAGTCCGGTCCAAATCGGACTAGTCCGATCTCACACAGAACCTTTTTTTCGTGTGAAAACGGACTAGTGTGGAGACCACGGACTACTACGGCCCCCAGGGTGGAATAGTCTGGCCTCCCAGACTTAGTCGCTGAAGCACCCAACTTTCACCAAACCCGGAATAGTCCGCACCAGCAGCGGACTAGTCTGATCGCAGTCAGGACCTCTTGGTCCCGACTAAAACAGACAAGTCTGGGGTTTTGAGACTTAGTCTCGAAAACCTACTCCATGACTACACCGGACTAGTCTTTCCGACTACGGACTAGTTCGAAGTTAGTCAGAACCTCCTGGTCCGCCTGAAAACGGACTAGGCCGGCCAGGAGCGGACTAGTCCGGCCACCAGCACGGACTAGTCTGGCCACTCTTGCCAGACTTCTATAGCTCTCTTCTCTCAATAGGTTTTGATCTCTAAACCGCTTTGAGCTCCAAACTTGATCTCAATGCACTTTACGCACACATCCTCATACATATACGGCTAGTCTAAACTCGACACACTAGAAACCCTAGTTTCTTCTTTTCGAGTCGACATTGCCGTTTTCATCCTTTTCCTTTTTGAGGGTTTGCGATTTCACTTGAGTCCACACCTGTACTTATGATCACTGAGCTCATTAGTTACTTAATTGTCATCATCAATCATCCAAAACCCACGGGGATCCTAGATGCACTTTCAACTGCTGATATCCTTATTTGCCAGCTTCTCTAGCATCTTCTTATCTCAAACCCCATATCAGAAGTGTTGGAGATAGAAGGTATGGTGTTCCATACCTAAGAGAATCGTCGGATGAAATATCATAGTGACTCTCCCAACTTCTGTTGTACGGCAAAGAGGTCCAACTCAGTTTCAGGCCGAGTGTAGGAGCTCCCAAAAATTGCGGTGAATTGGCAACATAATTCCACCCCCCCCCCCCCAACTGTAGATGGAGTTAGGGGGTAAGCTCATAAACCAGGACCTAGCAGTCCTGGTCAAAGCCACTAGAAGTAATTGGTCATGACGACCTCATTCCCTCCTGCCGCGAGGATGGCGGTGGAGTAGATTTGTAGAATCTCAATGAGATTGAATGTCCCATCATATTTTTCTCTCATATGAGGCTGGAACTTCGGTGGCCACTCCACCATGCAGAGATGCAAGGCGAGGGCCGAATTGTCACCTCCAACTTCGAGAGGAGAAGGGTTTTCACGAGCAAGTCGCCTCTCGCGACTACGCTCGATGTTGATGCAGCCATCCTGCCTCATGTACCGACAATCGAGCTCCGACCGGAGGTCTTGAGTCGGGAGCCTCAATGCTATATGAGTACAACGAGCCCTCGAGGGCAGAGATGTTGTGTGCTGAGAGGGCGCACGTCTCATGGGCTGCAACGCCATAGGATCAATCCTTCTAGAAAAGGTCCTTTTATGAGAAGGTGCCTGCCCTGCATGGGGCAGACCCTGGTTGTTGAGCGCAGTGGCCACGGCTGCAACCAAATGCTCAACATCAGCGCACCATTGTTCCAGCGAGGCCGGAGGAGCTCCCGACGATGGAGGACGCTGAAGAAGAGTCTGTGTTGCGTTCAGTGCGTTCTCAGAGTTGTTGGTCGATTCCGTGAACGACACGAAGTCACCATCCTGCTGCCCAGTGTTCAATGCTGCAGCAGGTGGTGGTGGTAGAACAACGTTTGTCAGGACAACGTTGCTCGACTTCTGAGCATTGGAGGGATTTCCACCAACAGCTTGTGTAGTTGGTCCGTTTGAAGCGGCAGCGGAGTTCACCATCTTGAAGATATTGAGCCCCCCTTCCTGGCGCGTCAAATGTCGAAGTGTGCCAACGAAACTTCCCTCGGTACTACTAAGAAGTAGTCCGCAGAGGTTCATATTTAGGCAGGGAGCAAAATCATGATGCAAGAGCAAGGTGACACAGAGAGTTTTACGTGGTTCGGGCCGCATGAGCGTAATACCCTACTCCACGAGGTGTTTGTGTATTGTATGAGAATGTGTAAGCCTGAGCGTAGTCTGGATTGACCTTGAGTTCTACCATGCAGCACAACCCTTTTATATGGTAAGGATTAGCTGTTACAGTCCTTTACACGATCTACGAGTGTTAAGGGGGGTTAATAGTGTGATAATGTGCCTTAACGACAGCATTACCAGTCTTGATAGTCCTCTGATTGTGTGTCATTAATATGGCATTAATGGCGCATTAATCAGGTCTTGTAACGACCTGATTGATAGCCCTTGAATGTTTGCACCGTTGGAGATCCTGGTGTCTTCTTGTTGCAGACATAGATCAGACGTGTGACACGTGGTAGCTCTGGAGCTTCCCTCTACGGGGAAGCAGGTCCGGAGCTACTAGACACGTGGCAGCACTAGAGCTTCCCCTGTTGGGGGGGGGGGCATGTCCGGCACCCCAGGACGCATGGCAGCACCGGAGCCACCCTAAGGAGGGAGGCAGGTCCGGTACTGCGGGACACGTGACAGGGTCAGAGCCACCCTAAGGAGGGAGGCAGATCCAGCTCTGTGGGACATGTGTTGCATCCGGAAGTCCATAATACTGGAAGGTGGAACTCAACACGCCTTCTTCTGGTACAAAGGAATACCTGGTATGTAGGGTATCGGCAGTCGAACTTGTTAATAACGATGCTAATACTGTGATGATGGAAGTTGCACGTAAGTAGCTTCCTTACTTTCACGTGACACCTCGATTGAAGCGGTTGTTCCTTTAAAAAAACTACCAGACACGTGATATGGCACAAATAAGGTGTACGTCAGAACAATGGAGTCATGACGCACCCGTTCGACAGTGAGGCATGGAAGGCGCTCGACTGGTTCGATCCATATTTTGGCTGAAGCAAGAAATGTTTGCATCAGGTTGGCAAAAGATGGATTCTCGCCGTTCAGCACAAATGCCACAACGTACTCCCGTTGGCCTATCTTTGTCATTGCGTACAACCTACCATCGGCTTTTTGCATGAAGTATGAGTTCATGTTTCTTAGCCTCATTGTACCTGGGCTGTATCATCCTAGGTCACGTCTCAATGTGATGTTGAAACCGTTGATCAAAGAATTGAAAATGGTGTGGACATGAGTCGAAGCGTACGACTATTACAAGAAGCGGAAATTCAACCTTCAACTGCTTATTTGTGGTTCGTCCATGATTTCCCAGCATACGGCATGTATTCAGGATGGAGCACTCACGGTTGTTTGAAGTGTTCGATATGTGCTTCGAACACCGATTGCTTTTGACTTACTCATGAAGGCAAGATAAGCTACTTCGATTGTCACAGACGTTGGCTGCCTCCGAATCACCTGTTTAGGCAACAGAGGAATGTCTTCAGAAAGGACACCGTTGTCACTAAAGGACCACAGAAATGACTTAACAGGTCAGAAATATCTGATATGTTAGAAAAATTGGTGTCAGATGAAGGTCATCCTAGATATTTTGTAGGTTATGGAGATGAACACAATTGGAGTCACATATGTGGACTTTGGGAGCTAACATATGTGAAGTCGTTGATTCTAATGCACAGCATTGATGTCATGCATCAAGAGCATAACATGGGCGAATGTATCATAATCACATGCATGGACATGACAGGCAAAATGAAAGACGATTTAAAAGCTCGAAAGGATCTAGCTGAGCTTTGTAACCATCCAACTCTTGAACTCTCCGAAAGTGGTGGTAAACCGCATGCTTCTTTCTGTCTTCAACCTAAAGAAAAGAAAGAAGTTTTCGAATGGTTTAAAGTTTAAAATTCCTAGATGGTTATGCAACTAGTCTGAGATGGGCCCTGGATGTGAAACAAGAAAGCTCATTGGGTTGAAGAGTCATGATTATCACATATCATGGAAAGACGTATGTCTGTTATGTTCTAGGGCTACTTTGATGATGCGGTGTGGAAGGTGTTAGCCGAGCTTAGCCACTTCTATAAACAACTATGTGCTAAAGAAATCACAACAAAGATGATGAGTAAGTTGGAGAAGGAGATACCAGTACTATTGTGTAAGATGGAAAAAATTCCTCCAGGGTTCTTTAATCCAATGCAACATCTCCTAATACATCTTTTATTTGAAGCGAAAGTGGATGGTCCCATGCAATATAGGTGTATGTATCATATTGAAAGAGCACTAAGATATCTGAAACCAATGGTTGGTAACAGGGCAAGGGTAGAAGGGTGCATCGCCGAAGCTTTTACTCTTAAGGAAGTAGGATACTTCTCAAATGTTTACTTTGCAGAGGAACACAATGTCAATACTTCGGAAATTCGATACAATATGGATGAGTAACCTCCTTGTAGCAGTCTCTCCATTTTGCACCAAGAGGCACTACTGTTGGTAGTTACCCTTCCTACGACGTTAGTGAAGATGAAAGGAGTGTTGCTTTCCTCTACATGTATGATAATACAAATGAGATGGACAAATATTTCGAGTAAGTGTTTGTCTTACATTTATGCTAATCAGTATATTTTTCAACACGTCTATTCTAAAAAGTTATCTTTTCGTACAGTGAGTTCCACAAGCAAAATTAGACACATAGACAGCAACCTACGAGCAAACAAGTAGAAGGGATGCAACGGGATGGAATAAATGGAGGACCTAATTTTCTATCCTGGTTTCGAGATCATGTAACATTTTCTCGTTAGCTCATATCTTGGACAGTGCATGAAAGATGGCAACGTCCATGAAGACTTGTGACAACTATCCTATGGATTGGTTAAAGTTTGAAGCTACGGTCGATATGACATCAACGACTTTCAATTCTGTACAACTCACTTTGAATCGCTTCGTCCTCTCGCGACAACATGTAATACCGGAGTTGTGACGAGGACAACCGATTCTCGAGGAAATAAAACTAATACCTATGGGATTATTAAAAAAACCTTGAATTTGCTTTTATCAGAAACAAGGATATTCGAGCAGTATTCTTTGACTGTGATTGGTTTGATGCCATTCATGGAATTCAACTAAACCAATTTGGCATGGTCAAAGTAAAACACAAGGAACGGTTGAAAGGACTTGATTCATTTTTTCTTGCACACCAAGTGGAGCAAGTGTACTATCTACCTTATCCATGCAAAAAACTCAAAGCTTGGTGGGTGGTACATAAGGTGAATCCTCGTGAGTAGTTATACAGTCCAGAAAATTATGATTACCATGAGCAAGATGAGGTTGATGAGGTTTACCAAGAGGAAGAGTTGTCATACTCGTTTAAAGTCGAGCCTCATGTAGGACTCAATGACTCAATTGGAGACACTCAAGATATTGAGACTGCTGCTATGCGGCAACAGAAACAGAAACAAAATGCAATCGAGATGGTCACGGAAGAAGAAGATCGATGAGCTAGTTTAAGGAGTAGGATGCATGAATATGACGTTGATGAATTTTGAAATTTATGAAGTAACATTTTCTGAACTAACTTAACATGAATTTTGTATATTATCTTAGCATATTAATCAATTATTCCTTACCACAGGATGTCATCATACACGGGAATGAAGGGGACGGGGGTGAGAGGCTTCCTCGTACAGGCATGAAAGCCGGCACGAGATGTTTCCTCAAGTAGCTCGTCAGGTGCGAGCAGATGCTCCCAGCTGCTAGCGCACCTTCTATAGTTTGCGGCTCAGGTCCAGTCCGGTGAGGTGGGCTTACAGCGCACAGAGGTAAATTTCAGTTGACAATCACGTTATCTTAAATTGCACTTATCAATAATTATTTCTGATCAATCTTTTTATTTTTGCAGTCTAACTCAGGGTCATTGAGTCAGACAGAGGCTAGGGTGTCACCACAGGAGCCGACTAGCCTCCATTCGGAGCTACCTAGCGTGGATCCTTCGGGCTTCGATGGTGAACGGCCTTCCGGGTCATAGGATGTGGTGGCGCTGCAGAGGCGACGGGTGAGGAGGACCCACTTTATGGCTCCTCATCCGGTCCCTAGTCGGCGGATCACTGTCCGTCCAGTTGGAGAACAGTAAAAAAACCATACAGTATTAAATATATTAGATGTTGTCTTCCGGTACTTAATGAGTTAACAAATTTTGTAGACTTTGGTTGGACTATTCGTTCTCGGGCCAGGGACATCACAAGTAGGTTAACAATGTCATCAGGGGTTAAGTTGCACTACCCCGGTGTCATCAACGGTTTCCCTGCCCTGTCATGGGACGACTACGCTCGTGTCTCTCACGAGGTCTACAGCTCCCTTCAGGGAGCTGTGTGGAATGATTTAATGGTAAATTTAACTATTTAAATTTTTCAACTCTCATTTCAATCCTAGTGCATATCACTTAAATGTTTGTTTGCTTAAAGCTGAGGTACCACTTAGAGGAATCGGGCGAGAGCATGGAGGAACACACGAGACGCGTGTTCCACCACAATGCTCGGAAGCTCTTGATGTCAGTGTTGTCGTACGCCCGGATCTAGGCCGTGAACGAGTACCAGAAGCGGCATTAGCACCGGCAGGAACATGGTTTGTTTAGGAAGGACTCCGACATGTACTTGACAGAGGAGCAGTACATGGAGGTAAGTTTATATTGTTAAATATTTACAATACTTATGTATGTTAACAATATTGATAAAATATTAAATATGTGCAGGTTAGCATTTCCTGGCTACGGGGTCAACCTGAGGCGTACCGAGCTCTTTGTCGATACTGGGCTAGTGATGCTTTCACCGCTAAGTCCATTAAGGCAAGACAGTGCAGGGGTCGGGGGCAAGCACAACTATGGTGGCGATGGCTACTTGTGTTTGGCTAAATGCATGGTAAGTACATTTTAAGTTCATTTATGTGTTCATAATATATTTATCCCACTAATACGGCTATACAGGAGCGAGAGACCGGTCAGGAGCCGACCCCGACCCTGGTTTAGAAGAGAGGTCACAAGGGAAGTGACCCTTCCCAACCTGGGTAGTGCAGTCAGGTCGCGACCGATCGACTGATAAGTTTTCAAAATTCATCAATTTAATTATAACTAATACTATTAATGACACACTTACAAGATTTTTTGTCTTTTAGGAAAAGTACGCACAGGAGGTTGTGAAGATATACTGCAAAGATTACGATTGGGAAAATGTGTTGATCGACCCCCAAGCCGTGTACGCGAATGGAGGCGCGAAGGCCCATGGACCGTGAGTTGGTCATTTGTTTCATTTTTTCAAATCTACCTTCTTTTACTTAGTATTTTTCATTCTTTTGCAGGTTTGCCATTTTTGTGAAGTTGTCGACTCGAGGTCGGCGCAACCTTTGTGTGGCGCTTCATCAACGCAGGCCATGTCCGTTGGGCCATCAAGTGGCCGTCTCTCGGAGACCCAGTTGGAGCTCAATGTCGTGAAGGAGACGATGATGCAGACCCAGGCAGGGCTGGACAGGTCGAGGGCCTTTCAGGAGGCCACGACTAGGTACATGGTCCAATACTGTAGTTTAATTTCATAGCATTTCAATAAAATATATCTTCTAAATTTTGCAATGGCATGCCTTTGCTTGACAGACCGGTCACCAGATCAAGATTCCTCTGTTTCATCTGCCACAGGTGACTCCGGCACAGACGCCCCCACACAGGCGACCCCAACGCGGATAATAAACTCTTTCTTTAATATTGTCATATTCATTTTAATATTTCACATAGGGAGAGAAAGGGGTAGAACATAGTATGAGAGAGAGAGTGAGATCGAGGTGGAGTAAGAGAGGCAGAGATAGGTTGAGAGAGGGGGTGAGATAGAGGTGGAGTACGAGTGACATAAATAGGCAGAGATAGAGTGCGAGAGAGAGGGTAAAGTGAGAGAGAGAGGATGCCAGAGAGGGAAAGGAAGAGAGTGAGAGGATGAGAGAAAGAGAGGGGGAAGAGGGAAAGTGTGACACAAAGAGAGGGAGAGAAAGAGAGTGAGAGAAAGTGAGGGAGAGGAAGAGAGTGAGAGAAGAAGACAAAGAGAGGGAGAGGATGAGAGGTGTGACATAAAGAGAGGGAGAGGAAGAGAGTGAGACAAAGTGAGGGAGAGGAAGAGAGTGAGAAAAAGAGAGAAAGAGAGAGAGGGAGAGGAAGAGAGTGTGAGAGAAAGAGAGGGGGGGAGAAAGAGGAAGAGGGAGAGAGTGAGAGAAAGAGAGAGGGGGAGGAAGAGAGTGAGAGGATGGAAGTTAGATAGAGGTAAGAGTGTGAGAGAAAGAAAAAGATAGATGCATTTGTAATATATTTAACTCTAATTTTCTTTTGCAGGGTTCAACGACGGAGATGCAAACCCCTTCAGCACAAGTATCGGCACCAGGAGGAATGCGTGAAGATGAGATTTTCGGCTTCGGGGGTAGTCGAGGGGCTAGCGTGTAGGCCATTTGTAAATTGTTGTGGTGAATGTGTTGTTTGACTATGAATTGATATTGTGTTGAATCTGTTTGACTATATATTGCGTTGTTATTTGTATTTGTGAGCTCGCCATCATGCGAGGTAAGCAGTTTCTGTTTTAAAAAAATACAAACATAACTTACGTCGGTTATGGCAAAGTCTATGTGAGATAGCCCAGATTAACTTACGTCGGTTTTGGCTTTAATTACATCGGCCTGACCGACGTAATTGGTTGGGATTCCTGTAGAGTGGGCCAGGTTGTGAGAAAATTTGCTTGGAGTGAGGATAAGTATATTAGTGTGCTTTTTATGGGTTGTAGTGTAGTTTGGGCCTAAATCGTTAGTTCGACAAATACAACGTGAAAATGGAAGAAAATTTGGTTAAATGTTATAGACAAACCTGAAAACCAATATTAACCATAAAGTTTAGTTAATCATAAATTTCAGTTCGATTTTGTTTAGATTTCTTGATTAACCGAGACCATTAACCCTACTGAGAAATGGTGCAGGAAAGATTCTCATGTCCTGCCATTCACACATGAGAAACTTATGTACTCCCTCGGAGACCTGATCTTCCTCTCTGGACTAACACGTGACACTATCGGAAATTGTGTTGGTAAAGTCCCGACCTTTCCCTCCAAGAAGGTTATGGTCATTTTATTACAAGCGAGTACAAATGCACAGTGGCAGACCTAGGATTTTATAATGGGTTATGCCGCACAAAAACAATTATATGTAATTCAATAGACAAATTACCAAATCAGGAAATAAATGTAAAATTTGTAACATAAATTGGTATACATACAGTAAATAATATAATAAGTGTTAAAATTATTAAACTAAAATGTAAAAAAGTTTAAGTATATAGGTATAAGGGATACTAGTACTATAGAAAACTTACTATGTTATAAATATCTAACACTAATGTTTATATTGGACGAGCTGATCTCTAATTTAGCGATCTCGTTGGTGTTACTTTTTTTAATAATATGATATATATACAAATAAAACTCTGCCTATGTTGTAATGAAATAGCCGGTCCCAAGCCCGGGTAAAGGAGGAGAGGTTGTAATAGGCTTGGCGAGCCACCAACTAAACTCAGCCATTCTTATGGAAATGAAACTCATTGGAAATTCGTTGGGGCGTAACCCTCTTAGCGACGCGCC
This sequence comes from Tuctoria greenei, assembly GCA_036927565.1. Taxonomy (NCBI): domain Eukaryota; kingdom Viridiplantae; phylum Streptophyta; class Magnoliopsida; order Poales; family Poaceae; genus Tuctoria; species Tuctoria greenei. Next base: position 20,270,235 of record JAYESD010000003.1, read on the forward strand.
ATACCGGAACCTGGGTATGGTGTTAAGTGGGTGAGGGTCGGGTCGCCACCACCTTAGTGGCGCGCCATATCGGAACCCAAATGTGGTGTTAAATGAGCGAGGGCCGGATCGCCACCACCTTAGTGGAGTGCTACATCATCGCCCGAATGTAGTGTTAAGTGAGCAAGGGTCTTTGCATCTTCCTCGATGGATGTGAAGGGTAAGGAAGCTAGCCGAGGAAACTAGGTTTCGGGTGGGTAGTTGGAATGTAGGATCCTTAACAGGAAAGCTACAAGAGTTAGTGGACGTTGTGATTAGGAGGCGTGTAAATATCCTTTGTGTACAAGAGACTAGGGGCAGGTCAAAAAGCGAGAGAGATTGAGAATACCGGTTCAAGCTTTGGTATCCTGGCTCGACTGGAACTAGGAATGGCGTAGGCATCCTAATAGATAAGAGCCTCAAGGATGGAGTAGTGGATGTCCGTAGACAACGGGATAGGATCATCCTAGTCAAGGGGGTTGTGGGGGACCTTATCTTGAATGTCATTAGTGCTTATGCCCCACAAGTTGGGCTCGACATGATCACTAAGAGACAATTTTGGGAGGACTTGGAGGTTATGGTTAGTAGTGTACCGATAATCGATAAGCTCTTCATAGGAGGAGATCTCAATGGTCATGTAGGTACAACTAACGTAGGTTTTGAGGGGGTACACAGAGGTTTTGGGTGTGGCGATAGAAACCAGGAGGGTAAGGATATCCTAGACTTTGCCGTAGCCTATGACCTATTGGTAGCTAACACACTCATTAAGAAGAGGCTATCTCAATTAGTGACCTTTACTAGTGCCTAACATTCTAGTCAAATCGACTATATCCTCACCAGGAGAAGGGAGAGAGGGGCATGTTTAGATTGTAAGGTGATTCCTGGGGAATGTGTTGTTCCACAACATAAACTTGTGGTAGCCAACTTTCGTTTCCACGTGCATGTGTCACGAGACAAAGGTGTTAATACCGCAAGAACAAAGTGGTGAAAGTTGAAGGATGAAGCGCAACAATCATTCAAAAGGAGGATGATCGCAGAAGGACCTTGGAGCGAAGAGGAAGATGCAGATAGTATGTGGGTGAAGATGGCGACTTACATTAGAAAGGCATCTAGGGAGGTGCTTGGGTGGACAAAAGGTAAGAAACTTGTAGATAAAGACACTTGGTGGTGGAATGAAGATGTACAAAAGCTATTAAGGAGAAGAAGGAGTCTTATAAGAGTTGGCATCATGAGAGAAGCGCAAGTAACATGGCGAAGTGTAAAGAGGCTAAGAAAAATGCAAGGCGTGTTGTGATTAAAGCAAGGGGACAGGCCTATGATGTGCTATATGAGAGGCTAGGGACAAAAGAAGGCGAAAAGAATATATACAAGATGGCGAAACTTCGTGAGAGAAAGGTGAGAGATCTCAACCAAGTCAAATGCATTAAGGATGAGGCAGGCAAAATTCTATTAAAGGGGGAAGAAATTAGGAACAGATGGCGGGATACATCAATGGACTATTCAATGACAGGAATGAGAGTATTAGGTTCGAGTTGGATGACTCATTTGATGACACCGACAGACGATTCGTGCGGAGGATACAAGAGCCTGAGGTTAGAGAGGCCTTAAAAAGTATGAAAGGAGGAAAGGCATGTGGCCCCGATGATGTCCCCATTGAGGTGTGGAGATGTAGCAATAGTATGGCTCACTAAACTATTCAACCACATTTTTCAGTCAAACAAAATGCCTGGAGAGTGGCGGAAAATTATTTTAGTACCCATCTTCAAAAATAAAGGAGATGTTCAAAGTTGTACTAATTACCGAGGAATTAAGCTCATGAGTCATACTATGAAGATCTGTGAGAGAGTGATTGAACACCGCTTGAGGAAAGTGACCAATGTCACTAAAACCAGTTTGGTTTTATGCCTGGGAGGTCCACTATGGAGGCGATTTTCTTACTCCGTCAGCTTATGGAGAGGTATATAGAGCAAAAGAAGGATCTATATATGGTGTTCATTGACTTGGAGAAGGCATACGATAAGGTACCAAGACCGATCATGTGGTGGGCACTAGAGAAACACAAAGTCCCAACAAAGTACATTAACCTTATCAAGGATATGTACGATAATGTGGTGACAAGTGTGCGCGTAAGAGATAGTGAGACCGACACTTCTCCTATCACAATAGGGTTACACCAAGGATCAACCTTAAGTCCTTACATCTTTTCCTTACTAATGGATGAGGTGTCGAAGGATATACAAGGGGATATCCCTTGGTGTATGCTCTTTGCTAATGATGTAGTGTTGGTAGATGAAACTAGGGATGGTGTTGATAGAAAATTGGAGCTATGGGGGCAGACATTGGAGTCTAAGGGGTTTAGGGGCTGTTTGGTTTATATACTAAGGTTGCCATAATTTGCCACAAATTTTTGCCTAACTTGACTAAGTTTAGGTGCTCAAATTTTCAGCCACAACTTGGCAAGCCTAAGGGAATCTTGCCACACTTTTTTGAGACCTTGACATGTGGGACCCAGTTAGGTGGCAAGGAATCTTGCCACAATTGTGGCTATGAACCAAACACATGACTAAGGTGGTCAAACTTGACTAACTTTAGGTGTGGTAAAGTGTGGCAAATTGTGGCTTCAAACCAAACATCCCCTTAGACTTAGTAGAACCAAGACTGAGTATATGAGATGCAACTTTATTGATGTCGGGTGCGAGGATGGTAATGTTAGTTTACAAGGACAAGTAGTACCTAGGAGAGACACATTTCGATATTTAGGATCAATGTTACAAAGCAATGGTGATATTAACGAAGATGTTTGCCACAGGATCAAGATCGGTTCGATGAAGTGACGACAAGCATTTGAAATCTTATGTGATAAGAAAGTTCCACAAAAATTGAAAGGAAAATTCTATAGGATGGTGATCAGAGCTGCGATGCTGTATGGAGCAGAATGTTGCCCAACTAAAAGACAACATATCCAACAAATGAGTGTTGCGGAGATGCGCATGCTACGGTCGATGTGCGGTCACACAAGAAGAGACAAAATTAGGAACGAGGTGATACGTGATAGGGTAGGGGTGGCACCGATTGAGGAGAAGCTAGTCCAACATCGCCTATGGTGGTTTGGGCATATCCAACGGAGACCTCCAGAAGCATCGGTTAACAGTGAGATTATAAAGAGTAGCGAAAATTTTAGGAGGGGTAGTGGTCGACCAAGGTTGACATGGCAGGAGGTAGTAAAACGAGACTTAAAGGAGTGAGACATATCTAGAGATTTGGCTCATTTGGCTCATGATAGGACTGTATGGAAATTAGCAATTCATGTGTCAGAATCTTAGTTTATTCGTAATTTGTTACTCTTATCTTCTTTTTTATTAACCCATTTCTAAAATAAATAAAATGTAGAATCTTATTTTATTTGTATTTTTTTTATTATTATTATACTTTTATCTTATTTCTATTACTTTTCTTCAAAATTGTTGGGTTTCATTTCTTGCCGACCCCAACTTGTTTGGGACAAAAGCTTGGTTGTTGTTGTTGTTGTATGATATATACAAATAAATTATTGATAAAAATGCATGCAAGGAGAAAATATGTAAAATTCATCCAATTCAAACAAACTACATATCGTGGAGTGTGTGCTCACTAAAACGGAAGAAGCTGCTTCGCTAGATGACTGTAACAAGATTGGTGATTGGCGTCCATCCACATAGTCTGAGCGTGCGTGAGCCACTGTGATTGGAGGTCAGAACTCAAACGGTGAACAGATGCAAAGAGGATTAGAAACGTCCATTTCACCCACGTGCAGTTCTTGATGTGCTCATGATACGTTGAGTTGCGATTTGTTTTCAGTTTGTTGAGACTCCGGCAGCAAATTTTCTTCCATAAACGTACAGACCCTGCCTCAGTTCCTGACGACGTGACAGGTAGTGGGCTAGCTGCTGCAGAATAGGCCGTCATTATGCGTAACTCTAGCTGCTGCAGAATAAGCCGTCATTATGCGTACCTGGCTAGAACGGGCTGCGGATGGCTGGGCCACAACCTGTAGGTCCGCCACTGCAAATGCAGACAATCACAACCGATTGTCTAGAACAAAGTGACAATAATTGAAAGGTTATGTACACGACTGTGGACTGAACTTCGTAAACTAATATTGCAGTACGTTCATTATATCATATTTTTCATAAGTTCACATTTTTCATAAGTGCACCCTAGATTCAGCGTCTATGACTTCCTCTGTAGAGTATTTGCATATAGTACTGTAAAATTTAGTCTGAAATTCACTTCTACCGGAAATCGAACTCAGGACCTGAGTAATATTACTCAGAGTACTTAACCACTAGACTAAGCTTTCTTTTATATTGTGTTGTTCCTGTGGGCCAAGCACAGTTAGGGAAATAGCTGAAACACACACGAAAAACAAAGAAATCAATTGTTGGGTACACATAACTTTTCCTTCATGCACATAAGTTTTTTTGGAACAACAGTTGTGTAATCTCCTGTTTTGTGCAAGCATGCAATCTCTACATCCTAACCGTTCCCTACTGATCTAAGGTGTTGCACTTTTCGCACTTAAATACCTCCACTTGGTGTTGTTGACAATATGTAAAAAGAACTCTGAGTGCAGCCACCTTAGGTTGGTAGGAAACAGTTGAGATGTGAAGGTTACATACTTGCACAAAACAGCGGATTGCACAACAGTTGTTCCCTAAATTTTTTACTCGAATCATGCAGAGGAGTTGACATTTTAGCTGCGAGTTGTTATTAGTGCTCGCAGTAACAATCCCACCCGACCCAAATCCCAGGTTTCGTTCCCGTTCTGGCCCGGCCTAGCTTGCTCCCCGTGTCGCGCATCGGGCCGACATCGCGAGGACTGAGGCCTAAGGTCAACCAAAATGTTGAAATTTACAGGAGATTTTTTTTCAAACAAGGATGAAGTTTAAGAAGGCGGAGAAAGCAGCCACTACAGGAATCGAGCAAAAGGTCGTCGGCCATATAGGCGTCCGTAACCTAAAGAAACTGATGCCTTTAGATTATAGACGTCGGTATACCGACGTTCATAGCCGATGACTCAGATTTGACGCTTTGCTATGGATGTCGGGGCCGACGCCTTTAACGGTTAAAACCGTCAATTTCGGCTGTCGATGCATTTAAATGCTATAGGTGTCGGTTGTGGGCCTGACGGCTTTAATGCGCATAAGAGCATCGGCTTGGGTCCACGCCGACACCTTTAGGAAGGTTAAGGACGTCGCCAAGCAGGGAGTCGACGCATTTAAGGTGTTTAAGACCGTCGGCCATAAGACAAAGCCGACGCCTTTAAACCCTTTAAGGCCGTTGGCCTGACAATAACCGACGGCTATAGTTTGCTTTTTTTAAATGCCCGTCTCTTTTCCTTCGCGCCTGAATGGGCAGCCTCCGGCCGGAGCTCTCCAGTTACAGCACCACAACAGCAATTCTTCACAGCACAATTCTTCACAGCACCAGTTATACAACAGCAATAATAAGCAACAATTCACAAGCACAAAGACATAAGCACAATACAAGTTCACGCATATGTATATAACGAGCACTACATATGAGAATGAAAACAAAGATCACAAGTTCACATAAAGTTCACAAAGCGGCAATTAAAACAACATTCACGAATTCATGTGTTGGAACCTCCGCCACTCGCACCTCCCTCGTTCAAATTCAGAAAATCATCACAACCTTGTAGATGATCGGAACCCTGCAAGAAACAAATACAAGTTACACTACGCTAATTTCATGTCATTTCACCAGTTATGACTCATCTAAACAAATCCATTTAACTTATCTAAACATTCATGTGAACTAGAAATTAACAGTAGAGCGCAAATACACTTGAAAACTTGAGCCCATGATTATCCATAGGACAATGTTATCCTATATTCTCTAGGCTCACTGTCATATATGCAAATATACTTGAATGTACAATATAGTGGATGAGCACTGCAGCATTGACCACAATAGCCCAGTTATTTTGAGTTAAAATTACACAGGAGGAAATAACTCTCTCAGTATATAAAAGCAAATCAAGTGTTAGCAGCAAAAGAAAAAAGTGACCCCTCTTCACATGCAAAAACTGATGGTAATAAAAGGACAGACATACTTATAATTCGGCATTCTTAATCTCTCTAAAATGTGCTAATTGACTTATTTGTTACAAAACTCACAAATATGCTAATTTGACTCAAAGCCGCTAAGTATTATTCTGTCGGTACCCTGCGTACCGAATACCCCTTGGGACTATAAAAAGACCGAAGGAACTTCACTTGTCTGAGTTGAAGACCTGCGAAGGCCCCACGTGTCATACATGACTGGACATGCCTCCCATCTATGGTTAGTCCTGGTGCTGCCACGTGTATACTGCAACTGGACCTACATCCCACACATGGGATAGCTCCGGGCTAAACACTTGAGTGGCACCCCCGGACCTAACCTCCGAAAGAAGGAAGCTCCGGTACTAACACATGTACATCTACACTGGACCTACCCGTCCCAAGACGGACAGCTCCGATGCTGCCACGCGTCCAACGCCGGACCTTCAGCCTTAACAATCAGACTGGTGGACCCCCAACGGCTCGGACCATCAAGGGGCAATCAAAGACTTCAAGACCCGATTAAGTGTTATTAATACCATATTAATGACACACGATCGAAAGACCCTTAATACCGGTCACGGCATTATCAAGCCCGTTACCATGCTATTAAGGGTAATTAACCTCATTAATTGTGTATTAAGCATCAGTAACTGCCAGAGCCACATGTCGGGCCAGGCTAACGGTGTAACGGCTGGTCCTTGTACTATAAAAGGACTGGTCGACGATACGCAAGGACGGCTCTCTGGAACCTTGAGACCTCTCCCATACACGGCTCTCTGGAACCTTGAGACCTCTCCCATACATAGCTTTGATACCCAATACAACAACTACACACCCCGTGGAGTAGGGTATTATACTCAGGCGACCCGAACCACGTAAATCCTGGTGTCCATTTGACATTGTCTTTCGAATCTATGCGCGCCCAATACCGAACTACAAACTTCGCGGACTACCAACGGTAGTACCAGGAGAACTGCCAGATCAACACTCCGACAGCTGGCGCGCCAGGTACGGGGGCCCGAGATTCGAAGATGGTGAACTCTGCTGCTGGATCGTCCAACGGCAACCCTGCAGTGCAACCTGCTGGAGACAATCCCTCCAATGTGCAACAACCAGCAGTTGTTGTGGCTCCAGCAGGAGTCATGCCTCCGCCGCCGCCATCCGCACCGGCAAATCAAGCTGAACAGCGGGATGGAGCATCTGCGTCGGTCACGGCATCGGCGAATAACAACCCTGAACACGCGCTCCATGCCGCGCGTGCTCTTCTCCAACGTCCACCACCTCCAGGTGCATCCCAGGGTGCAATGGAACAGCGGAGGGCTGATGTGGAACATTTGGTTGCAGCAGCAGCCGATCGCATTAGCAACCAAGGTCCTCCCCCCTCGGGGCGGGCCCCATGCAGCATCAGACTGTGTCGGGTAGACTTGGTCCACACGCTTCCCAACATAGGAGGTGTGATGCATCTCAACAAGTGATGTCGCTGCCTTCTGGGGTGCGACGCACTCATACGGTAACCAGGATTTCAACTCACAACCTCCGGGCAGAGCTTGATCGCCGTTACCGCCAACAGGACGGTCGTGTCCATATCGAGCGTGCTCGTGAAAGGCGAGAGGCTCGAGACAGCCTGCTCCCGAGGGAGTAGGAGGAGGTTGTTCTGCTTTGGCCATACACCTACGCATGGTCAGATGGCCACAAAAGTTCTAGCCTCACCTGCCGGAGAAATTTGACAGAACTGTCAATCCCGCCGAGTTCCTCTAGATTTACTCCACCGCAATTCTTGCGGCCGGAGGCAACGAGGCCGTAATGGCCAACTACTTCCGCGTGGCTTTGACTACGACCTCCAGGTTCTAGTTCATGAGCCTTCCGTCCGACTCCATCAACAGTTGGGCTGAATTGTGCCAACAGTTCACCGCCAATTTCGGAAGTTCATACACCCGACTAGGCACCAAACTGGACCTTTTTACTGTCAAGCTGAAGGGGGGAGAATCCCTGCGATCCTTCATCCAGAGGTTCTCCCAGGTACGAAACATCATTCCTTCTATCTCTAGCGCCTCTGTTATTGTGGCATTTAGACAGGGCATACGAGACAAGAAGATGCTGGAGAAGCTGGCGACCAAGGAGATCACCAGCGTCACGGAGCTCTTCAGCTTGGCAGACAAATGCGCCAAAGCTGCGGAGGGCTAAGAAATGCACTCCCAACCACCTCCGGGGGACAACAAAAAGTCCTCCAAGGGTGAAGCCACTACCTCTGTGAGTGGTAAGAAGAAGAAAAAGTCCAACGGCAAGAAGAAGCTGTCGGCTGGCACACCTACAGTCGCAGCTGCTGCAGATCCGGGTGGCCGGGGCCACGCCCTAAAAAACGACCTCGGTCGTCGTCTGAAGACGGAGGCAGTTCCAAGATGTGGTGTCCTATACACAAGTCGACCGGCCACAACTTGGAAGGCTACCGTGAGGTCCAGAACCTTGTCGAGCGCTACAACAAGCGCTGGGAAGAAGTTCCTTTCCGCCAAAGTGAAGGAAAACAGAAAGTCGACGAAGCTCCGGCTGAAGAGGAGTTAGGCTACCAGGACCCTAAAAAAGTCTTGAAGGTTGTTTACACCTCCGTCGACGACGATTCTGACGTCTCCGACAACAAACGTCGGAAAACTATGAACACCATCTTTAGTGGGTCGTGGAACATCACCTCCCGCCGGGTCCTCAAGACCATGTGGTGGGACATGGCCTCAGTAGCTCCCACTGCCAGGGCGGAGCCGCACTGGAAGTGGATGGACACTGCCATCACTTTTGATGCTTTGTACTGCACTCGGAATATGATCGGAGCTTGCCAACTCCCACTGAGGGTATCTCCGACCATCAACAAAATCCAACTTCACCATGTAATGGTGGACGGAGGTTCGGGGCTGAACCTCATAAGCTTCGAAGCTTTCGTTAAGCTTCAGCTCCGACCATCGGACCTTCGCCCCTCCCGACCTTTCTCCAGAGTAGGTCCGGGGGCCATAACCCCACTCGGTGCAATTACTCTTCCGGTAACCTTCGGGACCCGGGAGAATTACCGCACTGAAAAGTTGGTCTTCGACGTGGCGTATATCAACTTACCTTTCAATGCCATTTTGGGCAGGCCATCCTTATACAAATTCATGGCTGCTGCTCACTATGGCTACTTGGTGTTGAAGATGCCAACACCAGCCGGTGTTCTCCGAATTCATGGAGATCGCACCACCAGAGTGACAGCTCTGGAAGAACTCCATGCGCTTGCTACAGCACAGGAGGAAGAATCCGGAAAGGAGCAAACTCCGAAACCCCCGATCATTTGTCATCGAGGCTCAACCTCTGCACCTCGCGTGCAACCAAGCGGCGACACCGACATTCCTGTCAAGTCGTCCAAATCAGTTCTGACGCTGCTCATACCACCCGTATATCGGGATGTCTGAATGACAAATAGGAACTCGCGCTTGTCACTTTCCTTCAGGCTAACGTCGACGTGTTTGCCTGGCAACCGTCATAAATGCCTGGGATCCCTAGGGAAGTGAACGAGCACAATCTGAAGATCTATCCTGATGCTCGGCCTGTACATCAAAAGCCTTGGAAGCAATCAGTAGAGCGACGAAACTTCATACGTCAAGAAGTGAAGAAGTTGCTTGAAGCTGGATTTATCCGAGAAGTCTTCCACCCAAAATGGTTGGAAAACCCAGTCGTTGTACCCAATGTCGGCGGGAAGCTTCGGATGTGTATCGACTAAACTACACTAAATAAGGCATGTCCAAAAGATCCATTCCCACTACCTAGAATTGATCATATAGTGGATTCCACCTCCGGGTGCGAATTACTGTGTTTCCTAGACGCATATTCTGGGTACCATCAAATCAGAATGTCCAGAGAAGATGAAGAGCATACCTCATTCATCACAGTAGATGGATTATATTGTTATATTGCCATGCCATTTGGTCTCAAGAATGCTGCTTCAACATTTGTACGAGCTATGTAAAAACTTTTGGAGAGCTTATCAGAGACGTAGTGGAAGTATATGTCGATGACATCATCATCAATATTAAAAACAAGGAGTCATTCCTTGACACCTTGCAAGCTGTCTTCGACAAGTTGCGAGTCACTCGCACGAAGCTGAACCCGGACAAGTGTGTCTTTGGGGTTAGCTCCGGAAAACTTCTTGGTTTCTTGGTGAATCACCGAGGAATAGAAGCAAATCTGGCGAAGATAAAAGCCATTGAAGATATGTGGCCACCAGCCCGCATCAAGGACATCCAGAAGCTGACTGGATGTCTAGCTGCCCTCAGTCGGTTCATCTCCAGACTGGCGGAACGGGCGCTACCCTTCTTCAAGCTGTTGAGAAAGTCCGGACCATTCCAATGGTCTGAAGAAGCAGAGAAGGCATTCTAGGAGCTGAAGCAGCTCCTCACCACCCTACCAACATTGGTAGCTCCGAACCCTAGTGAGCGACTCCTGCTTTACATTTCAGCAACTGACGAAGTTGTCAGCATGGTCCTAGTTGCGGAAAGGCCAGAACCATCTCCAGTTCAGAAATCCAGACCCCTTTGGGAGGGTTCGGAGCTACCTGAAGTCGAGTCTGAGTCTCAGCTCCTAGACCTGAATCCTCAAGGAGAAACTCCGGGGGATCCCACTTTTTTAAATGAAGGAGTCAATGCTGCTGAGCAACAAGATCCGGACCCCTCCGGGAAGGTCCGAGTCACTTCACAAGAAGCTCCGAGTACCTCCAACCGGCACCCGGAGGTCCCCGACCAAGGTCTGGACCCCTCCGGGAGGGTCCGGGTAGATGAGGAGGAAGCTCCGAGCCCCTTTAGGAAGGTCCGGACGGTCCAGCGCCAGCGTACTTTATTAGCGAAGTACTCCATGACGCCAAGACTCGGTATCTAGAGGTGCATAAGCTGCTCTATGCAGTTCTTATTGCCTCTAGGAAGCTTCGACACTACTTCCAAGCTCACAAAATCTCAGTGGTAACTTCTTATCCACTGCGTACAATCTTGCATAATCCCAACTCTACAGGGAATATTGCAAAGTGGGCAGCAGAATTGGCCGAGATCAATCTGGAATTCATCCCAAGACAAGCGATCAAGAGTCAAGCTCTGACGGACTTCGTGGCGGAATGGACTCCCTCTCCATCAAATCCTGGGGGCCCCAATGAGCAGAAGTCGGAACCCAAGGTTCCGGTCTTCACTGAGCCTCACTGGACTCTCTACTTCAACGGCTCCATGCAGAAGCAGGGGGCCGGAGCTGGAGTCCTTCTCCTCGCTCCAACCAGGGAGAAGGTTAAATACATAGTGCACCTTGACTTCAAGGCGACCAACAACATGGCGGAGTATGAAGCACTAATTTATGGACTCAAGGTGGCACTATCGTATGGTGTCAAGCAGCTATTGGTAAAGTGTGATTCACAACTTGTTGTAAAACAAGTCAAAAGTGAATGTTGCTCCAACAACCCTCAACTAGCGGCATACCTACTTGAGGTCCAGAAGCTTCAGAAGGACTTCGACGTCCTGGATCTCTACCATGTTCAATGTCTCAACAACGCTGAAGCTGATGAACTCTCGACGAAAGCTTCAACCGGGGCTCCGGCTCCCCACAGAACCTTCATCCGGAGGTTGTCTAAACCTACAGCTCAGCCTACCGAACTGAGCGAAGGGGGCAAGACCAGCACCTCAAAGCTGGCAGTCCCGATGTCCCTATTACCATGGCGCCCATCAAGGGTCGTAGGTGCTGCAGGAAGCTCTGAGCAACCCAACATGCAAGACTCAAATCCTCAAGCTAGTTCCGATGCATGGATCTCGGAGATCCGGAGCTACTTGAAAGACAATTTCCTTCCTGAAGATAATGTATCTGCTGACCGGATAGTCAGATTGGCTAAAAGATACACACTAGTACAAGGGGATCTCTACCGGCGTGGTGCCAATGGCGTCCTAATGCGGTGCATTACAAGGAAAGAAGGCTACGAGCTCCTCGCGGAAATCCATGGAGGCGAGTGTGGGAACTACGTGTCTTCTCGCACGCTGGTCGGTAAAGCCTTTCGGCATGGCTTCTATTGGCCTACAGCGATCCACGATGCAACTGAGCTAGTGAAGAAATGTGAAGCATGCCAGTTCCATGCAAAGCAAATTCACACATCGGCTCAGCCTCTACAAATTATACCTCCTACGTGGCCATTCGTTGTGTAGGGGATGGATATCTTAGGACCTTTCCCAAGAGCCGTCAGAGGTTACAAGTTCTTGTATGTTGCCATTGACAAATTCACCAAATGGCCGGAAGCAGCTCTAGTTGTGACAATAAACAAGCAATCAGCTATCAACTTCTTGCAGTCCATCGTATGTAGATTTGGAGTCTCAAACAAGATCATAACTGACAATGGGACCCAGTTCACAAGCTCTGCATTCAAAGGATATTGCGAAGACCTCGGCATTCAGGTCAGCTACACCTCCGTAGCTCACCCGACAAGCAATGGCCAAGCCGAGAGAGCAAATGCAGAAATCCTAAAAGGACTCAAGATGCACACATACGAGCACTTGAAAAAACATGGAGCCAACTAGATTGAAGAGCTTCCGCCCACACTGTGGGCCAACAGGACAACTCCAAACCAATCAACTGTAGAGACACCCTTCTTCCTGGTGTACAGAGCCGAAGCAGTCCTTCCTCCGAAAATCACCTTGGAGTTGCTCCGGGTCCGAACCTTCGATGATGCCACACAGGACTAGCTCCGGTGTGAAGACCTTGACCTCCTTGAAGAGGGAAGGTGCCGGGCAGCTGTTCGGAATGCCCGATACCGCCAAGCTCTTCGGTGCTATCACCAACAGCATATTCACAGCCGACAGCTCGAGGAAGGCGATCTAGTGCTACAAAGAATACAACCCAGAGAAGGGTTAAACAAACTTTCCCCCAGCTGGGAAGGACCCTTACGATTGATCAAAGTATCCCGTCCCGGATGCGTTCGCTTGGCAACCGAGGATGGGACACCTCTCCCATATCCTTGGAACATTGAGCACCTCCGTAAGTTCTACGCTTAATATCACGGAGGTGAGTCTATAATTACATGTGATGTATGTTATAGAGTCATTGTACAGTGTCGGGTAGCTCCTCCGGTAGAACAGCCGGACCTTCCCCGGAAGGTCCGCAAAGTTCAGGCAACACTTGTCACAGTCTCAGAACTAAAAGTGTAGCTAGTTACCTTGGGTCAAACGAGAAACAAAACACACTTAGCCTGGTTCCGTATCCTAAGAGTGTACTTGTTTCCCCTGTACCCCGGACCTATAATGAAATACATCATTGTGTGAAAACAGACTCCACGTGCATTTATTTTTGTACAGGCTCAATATTTTTTATTTTTCTCTTTCTTCATCCTCCCTCTTGTGGAGGTCCTGTCCTCGCTGCCAGGCCTTCTTCTCCTCTTTTTCGCAGCGCTCATCTAGCTTCTTGGTGCGCTCTGCGAGACTCTTGTCACCCAGAGTTGGCCTCTGAGTAATCTCTTCCTCCCTCTTCACGAGGTCATCCCGCAACTCCAGGAGTTTTTGCTCTTCATCTTCGATTTTTTTCTCCTGCTCCTCAAGGGCCTCCCAGTGCTTGACGAGGTTGTCGTGGATAGCACGGAGCTTCTCCCCGCGATCATTTGCTGCGTTATTAGCAGCTATGGCTTGTTCGTGGATGGCCCGGGACTGGTTGTCGAGAGATCGCACCATGCTTTCCCTCTCGTCTAGCAGCTTACCGCAGTACTCCAACCGGACCTTCTCCATCTTCACCCACTCTTTGTCGTCAGCCAGCCTCGACTGCGCCAGCTTGGTCTCGAATTGGAGCCGGTTGTGCCACCTCCTAAGAGTTTGACGCTCCTCCTCGAGGTCCTTGCTGTCGTGGTAAAAGGCCAGCTGAACCTGACGAAGACTGGAGCAGGCATTATCAATAGACAACGACAGAGGGATTGGGTCCGGACCTGCTGGGGTCCTCTCCGCTGGTTTCAGCGGGTCCTCTATGACAAAAATTGGGTCCCACTCTACAAGAGCGGTCCCCTGGGCTTCCACGGCACTAGGGTCGTCCTCTGGGATAGCCTCGGCCACTGCCGAGGAAGGTCCTGCAATAGAAGTTTCTACCTCCGGAGTTGGCTCCGAAGGTCCCGCCGCCAGGTCATCAACAACTGGCCCCTCAGACGGGGGGGGGGGGGGGGGCAGCAGCTTCATCTTGGCACCCTGGCTCAGGCGCGGGCACCTCCGGGACCACTGCCTCCGAGGCAGGTGTCGAAGATTCTGCCGGAGTTGAAGCCACTTCCGGCTCCGACGCTTGCGCCTCCTCCGCCACCAGCTCAGGCGCTAGCGCTTCGACCATCAGGGGCTCGGGCGCCGGCACCTCTGCAGCAACCGACTCAGGCACCAGAACTTCTTCAACGATCAGCTCAAGTGCCGGAACTTCATCAGCCACTGGCTCTACCGCCAGGACCTCATCAACCACCGGCTCGACTGTCGGGGCTTCAACAACATCTGGCACTAGGGCCGGAATCGCAGCTACCTCCAGCTCTGAGGCCGGAGCGTCCATCATTTCAGCATCCAAACCCGGAGCTTCAACCTCTAGGGCTGGTGTCGCTGGTACATCTTCATTCCCGTGGTCCGGCGCTACCACGAGAGCTTCTGGGGATGAGTCGAGGTTCAAGACCACGACAGCCGGCGCCGGAGCTGCCGCAACCTCAGCCACCTCTTGGGGCGGCACTGGAATTGGAGCCGGAGCTTCCGTATCCACAGCATCTGTTGCTATCGCGGGAGCCGGAGCTTCAGTCCTCCTCTTGGGGACACTGCAGATGAAGGACAAAGAAGCTTAAAACACAGTTACAACAAAGAACAACCAACTGAGGTAAAAAACCAAATTTACCTCAGAAGGCTACCACTCCAGTTAGCACGGAACCTCTTCTCCGGACGTTTGGCGTCGGACCCTGTCGCCCCTAGCGTGCCAGCTCTGGAAAGTTCCCCGGAGCTCGTTGCTGTTGTCGGCGCCACCTTGGTTGAGGCCCTCCTCGACTGGGAAGGACCTCCGGACCCATATCCTTCAGTTGACCCTGGTACTAGAGTCACATGGCCAGAGCTAGCACCCTGGGGAGATGCCGATGCTGGAGTGGTTGCCACCGTTGAAGACCTTCCCCTCCGGGGAGAAGGAGCCGTTGTGGAAGGAGCAGGTCTGACAGACCTACCGTCAGAGTGCTTCAGCTTCCTTTTATGACTCGAGGGCTCGACCAACTCCTTGACCTTGCCCACAACTTCAACTCTCTGTCTCCGGGCGGAAGGGGAACCACCCTCGAAAGCTCTGGGGGTCGCCAACCCGGTGGCCGGGTGCCTCTCGATTTCACCAAGATCGTCAAGCACCGGCATCTTCCACCGGAGCTCCCTGCTGAACTCCACCTCCATGTTCAGACGGAGGAAAGCCGCCGGCGGAGTCAAGTCATCACCCTCAACATCGATGTCGTGCTGGAACTTCTTGAGGTGAAACTCCAAAGTTGCACCTTCCATGTTGGACTTCAAACCAGTCTCGATCCGGTCATCGTCCATCACACTGTTGAGGGCCCAGGCAAGCTTCTCCCTCTTCTTCAGCGGAGCCCATCTGTTAACCAGGAAGTTGCAAAATACCGCCTGAGGAGTCACCCCTCCTTCCAAGCATTGGCGGATCCTGGTCAGAGCAGGGTTGAAGGCGTCTGATACACCAGAACTTCGCTCCAAGCTTCAGTGTCGATGTTGGGGAGGCCTTCGGGTAGCTCCAGCTTCTCATACTCGTCCACCCTAATGACGATCCAATCCTTCTTCCAGTCGTCCCACTTCCCAGAAGGGAACGACCGCAAGTACTTTTACGGGCACTTGTTGCGCTTCACAAAATAATAGAAGCCAAGGTACTCGTCACTCTTGCCGGTGGTGTGAATGGTCAACAAGGTGTGGAAGAGCTCGACGCAGGGGGGAATGCCCACCCTCATCTCGCAAAAGTGGACAAAAATCGACACCGGAAGAATGGAGTGGGGACCGAGGTGGTACAGCTGCAGACCATAGAAGTCTAGTAGCATTAAGAGAAAAGTGGAGAAGGGTGGGATCAGTCCCACCATGGCGTACACGGAGAAGTACACCATGTCGCCGGTGTGTTCCTTCTTAACAGAAGCTTGCCGGCGTGGACCTAATGGTTGAAGAAGTCATTGGACCACCCCATGAGGGCCCGAACCTTCTTCAACTCACCGTCGGTCTTCAGTCGGCTCTTGCGGAGACCCAACTCCATCGCAGCACAGCGAGGCGAGAGATGAAAAGCAAGCAAAAGTTTGGTGGATTTGAGCGCAAGTTCGAATGAAGGCATAAAGAATCCCCAAACTATGCGCACTTTCCTTCTTAAGTAAGCCCCCGCAACGCTTGGATGGAAATCGCAGAGGAGCCGACGATACAATTCACCCTGCCAATGACAAGGGGGCCCGGGGCCACCCTGACGATCAAGTCGAGGTTCTTACCCCAGGCGAACGGTTGTCATCATGAAAGGCGGAAAGCCCGAAGGCGGCGACCTGACAGGGCACGCGGAACCGATACGATTTTCGCATCGGGAACAGGCGACCTTCAATTGCGTGAGATCTGCACGCTCATATCTCACCTGCCGCATCCTGGATATGCCACGCGGCGTTGGTTGAACTGCGAACTACCACCAACAGCACATCCGAAGACCCTTGAAGGCGCAGCTCAAAAACCGAAGGATGGACCCACCTCCGGCAGAATGACTTCATCCAAAAGGTCTCTCCCAGAGGTGGGCCCAGGGGGACACTGTCGGTACCCTGCATACCGAATACCCCTTGGGACTACAAAAAGACCGAAGGAACATCACCTGTATGAGTTGAAGACCTACAAAGGCCCCATGTGTCATACGTGATCGGACCTGCCTCCCATCTATGGTTAGTCCTGGTGCTGCCACGTGTATACTGCAACCGGACCAACATCCCACACATGGGATAGCTCCGGGCTATACGCTTGAGCGGCACCCCCAGACCTAACCCCCGACAGAAGGAAGCTCTGATATTGACACGTGTACATCTACACCGGACCTACCTGTCCCAAGACCGACAGCTCCAATGCTGCCACACGTCCAACGCCGGACCTTCTGGCTTAACAATCAGACTGGTGGACCCCCAACGGATCGGACCTTCAAGGGGCAATCAAAGACTTCAAGACCCGATTAAGTGTCATTAATACCATATTAATGACACACGATCGGAAGACCCTTAATATCGGTAATGGCATTATCAAGCCCGTTACCATGCTATTTACGGTAATTAACCTCATTAATTATGTATTAAGCATCAGTAACCGCCAGGGCCACATGTCGGGCCAGGCTAACGGTGTTACAACTGGTCCTTGTACTATAAAAGGACTGGTCGACGATACGCAAGGGACGGCTCTCTGGAACCTTGAGACCTCTCCCATACATGGCTCTCTGGAACCTTTAGACCTCTCCCATACACAGCTTTAATACCCAATACAACAACTACACACCCTGTGGAGTAGGGTATTACGCTCAGGCGATCTGAACCACGTAAATCCTGGTGTCCATTTGACATTGTCTTTTGAATCTCTGCGCGCCCAATACCGAACTACAAACTCCGCGGACTACCAAAGGTAGTACCGGGAAAAGTGCCGGATCAACACTGCGACATATTCAAATTAACCTATGTTTTATAGGAAATAAAGATTAGAAGTCATACTGCTGCGACCGGAGTAGTTGATGGGTTAGTCTGTCCCGGATTAAAGGGTATCGGTGGTATAACAGCTGGATATGGCTGCAATCCAGGATCCAACAACGACATAAATTCCTGAGGTTGAGGAGCAAATGGTTGACCACTCTCAGAACACTGTTACACATATGGTTAAAATTTTGTATTATAACTCAATGTAGTAAGACACGCAGTGATACCTATGACAAGGAGCCAATATGATGTCCTGGCTGCATTGGACGAGGCATACCACCTTGAGCGAAGAACTACATCAAATAAAGATATTCGGTTAATTTAACACATAGTAAAGAGTATTATAACTTGAATAAAACAACAAAGTATACATGCGACATCATGTCAAACTAAGGTGGTTGTGGTGTGTCGAACGGAGTACTGGTGCTACCGTGACACAAAAACTGCATCAAGTAAATTATTTGTGAGATCTTAAGTGAAACATTTTAAAATCGAATAAATAGCTCAATTGTTAAGATACCTGTGCCATATACAAATACTTCATCTGTTGCTATATCTGTTGTTGCATCTGTTGCATCTGCATCTGCATCTCTGCCTGGTGTTGCTGTTGTTGCCGTTGGAACTGGGTCTGCATCTCTTCTTGAGTGCGTCTCAACTCTTCTCTTAGTGCATCCGTCTCCGCGGTAGACTGGGACCTACTAGAACTAGCACTAGAGTGTCGTCGCCTAACATAGGCCTCACGCTCCAGATAGTTGTCACCCAATCCAAGTCTACAAAAGATACAAGTGCGATGAATCGACAATCATTAACTCAAAAACAACATTATCTTTACACATACCTCCCATGCGGTACACCTCCACCGGCTTCGTACGCCGCACCCACATCCAAAGGCGCTCTTACAAAATCCGCCTCATCTCCATAAATTTTCTTGAAGCACTCAATATATTTCACCTGCGAGGATACAATGAGTTCATGCATAGATGTAATAAAAGGTAAAATAACTTGGATAGATCATACTTACCACATTTTGCGTTGCTGCCTCATCACACAATTGCTCCGGGCGATTTGGGTCTGGACCTCTATGCCCCTTAAGGTAAACCTCAAAAAAGCTAGGAGCGATACCAGTTTCAGCATGCTGCAATAACAAAATTCAAAATTTAGTCAATACAATTATTTGAAGCAATCTATGTTTGATTTTAAGAATTCATACCATTCTTTGTTCCATCCGCACATGTCCATCCGGCCCATAGTAATGCTTTCAAGGCTTGCTCTTCCGGTTTTTTAGGTTTCTATCCGAAACTAACTTGAACTAATTCGATGCCCAGTACTCACTTAACCATTCCCAAGCTTCTGGATTCACACATATCCAATCCACATTGCTATTCAAGTACTCCTCCTTAGTTAGATGTATCTTGGCTGCTTCATTTTTTGATATGTGTGTCAACAACTTAGTCTTGTAGTACACAATCACAACTTTGATCCAGGCATCGGAGAAGGAGTCCTTTGTGCGCCTTTTTGCAAACTCATGAAAAACCGCTCTTGCATATGCTTCACTCTCACCTTCCTGCAAACGAAACACAACCTGCAATACAAACAACAATTAATGTTAATTAGGACAAGATGTAATATAATTGAAGGACTATGAATACACTTACCCAAAACATATCGCAAACTCTGTTCTGACAAGTACCCGCAGGGGCATACTCTTTTAGTGCATAGTGATCCCAACTATGTGCGGCAATTCTTTGACCGTTCAACACAACCATCCCGGGGAAGCAAAATCGGATGGTGTTTCCCAAGTCTGTGTTAATTACTCGTCGATGCCCCCTGTCACTCCAATTAACCACGACCCAGCACCTAGTTACCTTCGGCTTTATAAATATCCGCTCATCCAAGCTTTTGCTTGGAGTACATAAAAGGTGCCTCTGTAGCCTGTTCAAACAATATTAGTTAATTAGTTAACAATAAACAAAGATAAAAGATAGCTTATCAATTAATCCAAAATAGTATCTGAAAGGGCATCGAGCGGGAGGCTGACCTGCCTCAGCTAGCTCCGCAAGTCTTGCCAACCTCATATCTCGCTCGGGGTCACCCCCCTCTTCGTCATCGCCGCCCTCGTCGTCCCCCTCAGCACCACCCTCAGAGGAGGACTGCCCAAAGACTGCCGTAATCGTTCGGTCTCTCGTGTCCGAACTTGAGTCTTCTTCCTGCTCTGACGACTGTCTTACAGTATCTATCTCCTCCTTGTGCAAGTCCTGAGCCAGACTCGGCTCTGGCTCTCGTGAGGGCTCTGGCTCTCGTGACGGTCAACTTGTGGCTCTGATACCAATATTTGACGCCCGGTTCCGAAAAATGAACCAAGCTAACGCATATGTGTGCCCAGGATGTTCAACACACATACACGAGCGCAATCACAAAAGAGTATACAGAAAATTACCACAGAACAAGATTAATTATCAAATTTTATTACACAAACCATATTATCCTCGAGTACAAGCTCTAATAAATATTAATGACAAGTTCAACTAATGCAACGGAAATAAACTAATTAAGCAACTAAGCAAACTAAGCAAAAGGGATAGCGCAGCTCCATGCAACACCACAGGCAAAGCTGACGGTAGACACGGCCTAGATCTCCACATTATCGCCATTAAACTCACAATTATGACCTGCAACTGTTGGGGGGGGGGATTGCAAGAGTGAGTACATGTCGTACTCAGCAAGTGTGGAAAGTATGACATGTGGCTGATTCAAATGACGACAATAATAATGGCTAAGTGCTGAAAAGTACAGTAAAACCATTTGGAAAAGCAATGTATCATGTTTATGTGAAGTAAACCCATCATAAACCATGTAACCATAATAATACATGTCCATAATTCACCATTGCCAATAACCATAATCAATGTCATAAACCATGATTCCGTCCCGTAACCATAACCGTAACCATAATATCAACCATAACCATTACCAAACCATAACCATCCCAAATCCAAATTTCCCTCTAATCATGTAGGTCATCCAGGCGCTCATAACCGGGAGCACGGCTATCATGATAGTTTTAATATACTCTGCAGAGTTTGTACCACTTTACCCACGTGTTTGTGATTTCATCACCCGTCGGCGACTAAAGAAACCTCTCTTATGCAGATTACACTTCCTTTGGTGTATGGCCAAGAGATCACAAAATAGCCTTTACAAAGGGATTACTAGCCTATTCAGACCCCACTGAGGTTTCACCAGTGGTGATGCCTCCAACTGAGCACATCTTCAACCAAGGGCCCCCTCTTGAGCCATTCGGATCCCAGGGTAGTCCCACCAATCATCAACAAACCCAATCCGACTACCCCTTCCCCGAGCATCCATAATGGTCCAAACAGCACTAGCAAAGCCCTAATTAATCAGCTACGCCGCACCCATACTTGGCCTCGTGGTGGTACTGTAGTCCTGGCCTATTCTCGCATGAACCGGTTCTTAGATCTAAAGCAAGCAAACCACCATAACATCCAACCCATCCACATACCAGGCTTGCTTAGATCACCCATTGTATTGACCAGTTCACATTAACCAGAATATCATTGATGCATAATTAAATGTGTATTGGTGTTTGCCATCCCAATTAATTAAGCGAAGCAAAAAGGTAAAAACCCTTCCCGACTCTCTACCATATATCCCAGGTGACAAAGGTGGTTAAACAAAACTAGTAAACTTCCTACCATAGGATTCCCATCAATTTGACACAAGCATGCAAGTTCGCAAACAAAACATTTATTTTAAAACAGGATCAATATGCTTCAAGGACACTTGCCTTGCTCCGACGGATGGGGTTGCTCAAGCGCTTCGAAATCTTGGTTCTGGAAATCCTCATACGCGGCCTCTTGAGCACGTTCCTCTACGTGTGATCATACATACAAGAGAACATATACAATCAACATGATGCACACACATTAATCAACATGCGATGATATGCATGCATGCAAAGATCAATTATTAATTAACTATGGTTGTTTATTAATTAGATGCAACTAGTTCATACGTGTTCATATGAGTTTACGGGGGTTTTAGAGTGGATTAATGCTGCTGAAAATAAAAATATGACGCAACTACGATCAATTTACGTCTATTAGACCTAATACGTCGCTAAAATTCGCATTGGAAAAACGAATCCTACCGTAGATGCGATGGCTTCGAAGATCGAGGGACGAAGGTGACGCGTAGACGAAGTAGATGCGCAAGATCCTCCGGCGGCACGATGACGGCGATGATCTCCGGTGGACGACGGCACCCTCCTATTTTTCTTCCTCTTCTTCCCCTCTTTTTTTCTTCCTTTTCTTCCCCTGGCGGCTGCTCTGTTCTTCCCTATTTTTTTCCCTACCGGTGGCTAGGGCTTCCCTTTTTCTTCTTCTAGCGGCACTGCGGTTCCTGGGATCGGGAAACACGAAGTCTCCGTGGCTTTTTATAGCCAGCGGCTAGGGCCGGCGCTGGGAGTTACGCGCGGGACGCGTATCGCGCGGGGCTCGGCGCGCGATCGAGGCAGATCGGTCGCGACGGGGTGGGGCCCGGGGCGGGGCGCTGCGCGGCCGGGCGGCGCACGTTGAGGCGGGGCGTGGGAGGCGTGGCGGGGTGGGGCTCGAGAATCGCGCTGGGCGAGGCGGCGGGGGTGGCGGGAGCCGGGAGGCGCTGCGCGGGAACCCGCGTTTTGGCGCGGGGGGCCAAGGCGCGTCGGCGCGGGGTGGGGCCCAGGCGGCGGGGCTGGTCGGGCGAGCGAGCGCGGGAGCGGTCGGCGGGGCGCGTCAACGCGCGGGAATCGGTCGGCGCGGGCTGGCTGGGCCGTCGGCCTAGCCGGCGCTGTTTGTTTTGTTTTTTTCTTTTCTTTTTTTCTTTTTTTTTATATTATTATTTATATTTTATTTATTTTATTTATCTTATTCATTTTATTTATATATATATATTATATAATTTATTTATATATATTTCTTTTTATCTATTATTATTATTTTATATTTATTCCCTAATGCATATTTTAGGCTATAATTATTATTTTCTATTTCTTCTTTTGCTACATACATTTGTATATATATGCTCCATCTTTTATGTTTTATTATTTTTCTTCATGATGCGAAAATCTAGGGTGTTACAAACCTAACCCCCTTAAAGTGAATCTCGCCCTCGAGATTCGACAGCGTGGAGAAAAGATGCGGGAATTCTGCCTTCAGGTCTTCTTCACGTTCCCACGTAGCTTCGGCTTCTGTATGGTGGTTCCATTGCACTTTGCACCAACGGATCCTCTTATTCCTTGTGAATCCAAAACAATGAGGTTGGCAGAGAAGTCTACCCCCCTTGTTCTAAGGCTTACTTTTGGACATACTATATTTGTCCTCATCTCTCCTCCAGGAGACTTAACCAATAGAGTAAACTTCATATGAGAGACAGGCAAACTATACTTGGCAACATACTTCGATGCAATGAATGAATACGATGCTCCAGAATCAAATAACATAGTCGCGGGGTTGGAGTTAGCAAGAAACATACCAATGACCACGTCATCCGCTTGTTGAGCATCCTCCGTAGAGACATGGTTCACGTTGCCACGAGCAAAATTCTACTGTCCACGGTTCCCTTGTGGTTGTCCTCCATTGGGTCTTGAATTTTGCCTCGGCGCATTGCTTCCTTGACCAATGCCTGACTTAGGACATTGATGCGCAAAGTGTCCAGCTTCTCCACAAGTATAACACTTCTTAACTCCACCAGAATTATTGGGACGAGCTTGGTTTTGAACATTGGCTCCAGGAAAATCAGCACGAGGTGCATAAGGCATTGCTTGCATGACAGGGCGCTGCTGCACAAACTGAGTTGGGCGTGGTGCATAACAGGGCGCCGAGCAGGAATAGAGGAGCTATAATAGGGTGCATTGGGTGGTGCAAGGCGAGGGCGCACATTACTTCCTTGTTGCTGTCCTTGATATGGCGTCTTCCTCTTGATTTCTTGCTCCATCTCATGGATCTTGTTCTCAACCACAATTGCTTTGTCCACAAGCTTCTGGAAATTGACATAGTCACAATTGAGCAATTGCACTTGGATCTCATTATTCAAGCCCCTCATGAACAAGTATTGCTTCCGGCTGTCCCGACTAACATCCTCAGGCGCATACCTTGAGAGTTGAGTGAACTTGTTGAGATATTCACTCACGCTTGATCTTCCTTGCCTTAAGTTCTCGAATTCTTGCCTCTTCAAGATCATAACACCTTCCGGCACATAATGAGAACGGAAACTCTCCTTGAATTCCGCCCAGGTGATCCTCTCTTGATCCTCATGAGCATTGCAATAAGCATCCCACCAATCTGCAGCTGCTCCAACTAGTTGATGAGAAGCAAATAGGACCTTCTCTCGGTCACTGCATTGGACAATAGCAAGTTTCTTCTCCACGGACTTGAGCCAATCATCAGCATCCACAGGGTCAGCAGCTTGAGCAAAGGTTGGCGGCCTAGTCCTCATGAACTCTCCCAATCGGTTATGAGGAGGCAGGGGTGGCGGTGGAGGCATGTGGGGCTGATTGTTGATGTTATTGCCAGCCTGCAGCTGTCCTATAGTTTGTATCATGGTCTGCATGAGCTGGTTTTGCATGGCCAGTAGCCGCTCAATATTGATAGCTCCATGAGCAAGTCCTTGTCTAGTATTGTTCTGAGGTACTCCATGGTTCTCCTCCTCATCATTGACATCCCTCTGGTTGCGAGTCCTCACCATCTGAAGAAAAGCAATAGGTAAGAATTAGAGAACGTCCCCAACTATATGCATCAAGGGATATGAAGCTAAACAGCTAGCTACACTAGCCTAGGTGGACATGGCAATGCTAAAGCATCCCAAAATCCTCTATTAAGCACACAAGCAACCAATATATATAGCAAACAACACTCCAAGCAGAAACACATCGATTCCTGAGTGCTCCTATGTGCTCTAAAGTGTCCATTCTATCTAGGCTGTGTCCTACGGTCAACCTGTGGCTCTGATACCAATCTTTGATGCCCGGTTCCGAAAAATGAACCAAGCTAACGCATATGTGTGCCCAGGATGTTCAACACACATACACGAGCGCAATCACAAAAGAGTATACAGAAAATTACCACAGAACAAGATTAATTATCAAATTTTATTACACAAACCATATTATCCTCGAGTACAAGCTCTAATGAATATTAATGACAAGTTCAACTAATGCAGCGGAAATAAACTAATTAAGCAACTAAGCAAACTAAGCAAAAGGGGTAGCGCAGCTCCATGCAACACCACAGGCAAAGCTGACGGTAGACACGGCCTAGATCTCCACATTATCGCCATTAAACTCACAATTCTGACCTGCAACTGTTGGGGGGGACTGCAAGAGTGAGTACATGTCGTACTCAGCAAGTGTGGATTGTATGACATGTGGCTGATTCAAATGATGACAATAATAATGGCTAAGTGCTGAAAAGTACAGTAAAACCATTTGGAAAAGCAATGTATCATGTATGTGAAGTAAACCCATCATAAACCATGTAACCATAATAATACTTGTCCATAATTCACCATTGCCAATAACCATAATCAATGTCATAAACCATGATTCCGTCCCGTAACCATAACCATAACCATAATATCAACCATAACCATTACCAAACCATAACCATCCCAAATCCAAATTTCCCTCTAATCATGTAGGTCATCCATGCACTCATAACCGGGAGCACGGCTATCATGATAGTTCTAATATACTCTGCAGAGTTTGTACCACTTTACCCACGTGTTTGTGATTTCATCACCCGTCGGCGACTAAAGAAACCTCTCTTATGCCAATTACACATCCTTTGGTGTATGGCCAAGAGATCACAAAATAGCCTTTACAAAGGGATTACTAGCCTATTCAGACCCCACTAAGGTTTCACCGGTGGCGATGCCTCCAACTGAGCACATCTTCAACCAAGGGCCCCCTCTTAAGCCATTCGGATCCCAGGGTAGTCCCACCAATCATCAACAAACCCAATCCGACTACCCCTTCCCCGAGCATCCATAATGGTCCAAACAGCACTAGCAAAGCCCCAATTAATCAGCTATGCCGCACCCATACTTGGCCTCGTGGTGGCACTGTAGTCCTGGCCTATTCTCGCATGAACCGGTCCTTAGATCTAAAGCAAACAAACCACCATAACATCCAACCCATCCACATACCAGGCTTGCTTAGATCACCCATTGTATTGACCAGTTCACATTAACCAGAATATCATTGATGCATAATTAAATGTGTATTGGTGTTTGCCATCCCAATTAATTAAGCGAAGCAAAAAGGTAAAAACCTTTCCCGACTCTCTACCATATATCCCAGGTGACAAGGGTGGTTAAACAAAACTAGTAAACTTCCTACCATAGGACTCCTATCAATTTGACACAAGCATGCAAGTTCGCAAACAAAACATTTATTTTAAAACAGGATCAATATGCTTCAAGGACAATTGCCTTGCTCCAACGGATGGGGTTGCTCAAGCGCTTCGAAATCTTGGTTCTGGAAATCCTCGTACGCGGCCTCTTGAGCATGTTCCTCTACGCGTGATCATACATACAAGAGAACATATACAATCAACATGATGCACACATATTAATCAACATGCGATGATATGCATGCATGCAAAGATCAATTATTAATTAACTATGGTTGTTTATTAATTAGATGCAACTAGTTCATACGTGTTCATATGAGTTTACGGGGGTTTTAGAGCGGATTAATGCTGCTGAAAATAAAAATACGACGCAACTACGATCAATTTACGTCTATTAGATCTAATACGTCGCTAAAATTCGCATTGGAAAACGAATCCTACCGTAGATGCGATGGCTTCGAAGATCGAGAGACGAAGGTTACGCGTAGACGAAGTAGATGCGCAAGATCCTCCGGCGGCACGACGACGGTGACGATCTTCGGTGGACGACGGCACCCTCCTCTTTTTCTTCCTCTTCTTCCCCTCTTTTTTTCTTCCTTTTCTTCCCCTGGCGGCTGCTCTGTTCTTACCTATTTTTTTCCCTACCGGCGGCTAGGGCTTCCCTTTTTCTTCTTCTGGCGGCGCTGCGGTTCCTGGGATCGGGAAACACGAAGTCTCCGTGGCTTTTTATAGCCAGCGGCTAGGGCCGGCGCTGGGAGTTACGCGCGGGACGCGTATCGCGCGGGGCTCAGCGCGCGATCGAGGCGGATCGGTCGCGGCGGGGTGGGGCCCGGGGCAGGGCGCTGCGCGGCCGGGCGACGCGCATGGAGGCGGGGCGTGGGAGGCGTGGCGGGGTGGGGCCCGGGAATCGCGCTTGGCGAGGCGGCGGGGTGGGCGGGAGCCGGGAGGCGCTGCGCGGGAATCCCGCGTTTCGGCGGGGGGGCCAAGGCGCGTCGGCGCGGGGTGGGGCCCAGGCGGCGGGGCTGGTCGGGCGAGCGAGCGCGGGAGCGGTCGGCAGGGCGCGTCAACGCGCGGGAATCGGTCGGCGCGGGCTGGCTGGGCCGTCGGCCTGGCCGGCGCTGTTTGTTTTGTTTTTTTTCTTTTCTTATTCTTTTCTTTTTTTATATTATTATTTATATTTTATTTATTTTATTTATCTTATTCATTTTATTTATATATATATTATATAATTTATTTATATATATTTCTTTTTATCTATTATTATTATTTTATATTTATTCCCTAATACATGTTTTAGGCTATAATTATTATTTTCTATTTCTTCTTTTGCTACATACATTTGTATATATATGCTCCATCTTTTATGTTTTATTATTTTTCTTTTATCCTACTAATGTTTAATGCATGATCATGTATGCAATGCATGATGCGAAAATCTAGGGTGTTACGGTTTGATATGCTTGAACATCTGCATAAATTTCAAAATAATGATTAGTTATACAAAAGAATGATAAATAATAAAATATACTCAAAATGTTTAAAATAAGAATCAAAATCTAACATAATGCGTACAATAAGAATCAAAATCTAACAGAATGCGTACAATAAGAATCAAAAGTCATCAGCATCAGAATCTGCTTCTGCCACACGTGTTTGAAGATGTTCACGTGTCTCTTGTTCTTATATCTCTTCTTCAAACTCTTCTCCTTCACTGTCTTGATCAAATTCTTCTAGATCCTCAATAATCCATTTCTGCTTTTCAATAATCCTTTGTGACTATCAAATACGTTTCCTCGAAATGTCAATATGTTCTTCAGACATTGACTCAAAAGTATCACTAGCGATCTCTGCTAGTCCTATCCCGCTAGATATTCTAAAATCTTCTACTTCCTCGACTTCATCTTGATAGACACCACCATCATCATCTTCCTCATTCTCTATGTATCCATCATAACGATGATGGTCCACTTCAGAATTAACTTTGTATACAACCCACCAATTTTTGAAACTTAGATGCGGATAACTTAAATAGTACACTTGTTCCACTTGATGGGCAAGTACAACATTGTTGTTATGAGCTGTGTACCATGAGTTGTGGTTAACCTCCACCATTCCAAAATAATTGAATCGCGTGCCTGATGTTGGATCAAACCATTGACAATTGAAAATCACAAGCTTCAGTTCTTTCGGACTGCCAAATGTGTACTCGATTATTTTTTTAAGAACACCATAGTAAGCATTGACTTCTCCACAACCCTCCGCTACCGTTATCATTACTCCACTGTTTGATGTGGTTGAAAGTGGGCGGCTTGCTTCTAAACTTGCCGTACGAAAACGGTATCCGTTGATATCGTATCGGCTAAATTCTCTTGCTTTCAGTTGACCATGCGAAATTTGTCGCAAGTCATCTGAGATATTGCGATCTTGTATACACTACATAAATAGACAAAGTTAGCATTTTACGACAAGCATGTGAACTATAATTGAAGACAAAAGACGGATAGAAACATTACATGTTCACGGAACCATGCCACAAAGCTTAGTCCACCATTTATGCCATATTGTCGCATCTTATCCAACTGACTTTGTGTAGGTCTTCGGGAAGATGTCCAATACAACTTGTCAAATATTTCAAAATATGGTAACACTTCCTCCATGTTGAAAAACATGTAAAGCATGGTGTAGTTCCTCTCTTGCTCTGAAATATGATGAGAATTGGCAGCTCCAACACCTTTACCCTTCCAATTAAAAATCTTAAGCCCAGTCATATATTGCTCCTCTATATCATGATATCGTGTCTTAGATGCATTCACATTGTTGGCACGTGAGAAATATTTCATAGAAAAAATTGTAATTTCTTTAGCTGCAAATGCCTCTGCAATACACCCCTCAACTCTTGCCTTGTTGCGTACTGTAGCTCTAAGTTTTTTCAATTCCCTTTCTTGACTATACATCCACCTGAACTACACAGGACCCGCTACCAATGCTTTATAAGGTAAATCCACCAGCAAATGTTGCATAACATTCATAAAACCAGGTGGAAATACTTTTTCCATCTTACACACAAGCACAATAATTTCTTTCTCCCACTGTCGCATTATCTTCTTCGACACTTCTTTAGCGCATATCTGCCTAAAAAGTAACCCAATTCAGCAAATATCTTCCACAAATCAGGTTTGAAGTAGCCACAAAAATTACGAGCACAAGTCTCTCTATCATAATATGGTAATCATGACTCTTCAATCCATTTAGTTTATCGGTACTAAGGTTAACACATCGTTTTATGTTAGCTGCATAGCGGTTCGAAAACTTCAATGTCTTCAACAAAGTAAGTATTTGCCTCCTTTCTTCTAGCTTGACATAGTAAGGAGCTCGTGTTCTACTATCATTTCCACTTGCATTAGTTATAATCTCAAGCCCAGGACGATCGCAAAGATCAGCTAAGTCTTTCCTCGTATTCATATTATCTTTGGTTTGACCAGTGAAATCAAAACACATACTTATGATGCTTTCAGCCACATTACTCTCATGGTGCATCAAATCTATGTTGTGCGGTAAAATCAACGCCTTTGCGTATGGTAGCTCCCAAAGAAAAGAAATATGAGTCCAGTTGTGTTTTGTACCATACCTTACGAAACCACCTCCAGTGGACTCTTTTAACTTTGCATGTCATGCCATTTTTTGTTCACTTGTCAATCGACAAGATGGACCTTTTGTAACCATTTTGCCTTTCCAAAATGATTGTGTATCATCCTGAAATGATGGTTTGAAGGAAGGAATCGTCGATAACAATCAAAGAAGCTGACTTTTTTTCCATACTTTAACCTGGTAGCATCGATGTCAGCCATACATATGGGACAACACAATTGTTCGTGAACACATCGACCAACCCAAATGCCATATGCCAACAAATCATGGATCAACCATAAATACGCGGCACGTAAGGTAAATTCACATTTCAGATGATTGTCATATGCCTTTACACCATGACATAGCTCTTTCAGCTCTTCAATCAACAGCTGCATAAACACATTGATTTTCTTCCCAGGATGTTTAGGGCCAGGAATGATAGCTGTGAGAAATATGTATCCTTCTTTCATGCACATGTTGGGAGGAAGATTGTATGGCATGATAAATACAGGCCAACAAGAGTATGGACTGCTACTGGTGCTGAAAGGAGTGAAACCATCTGTTGACAATCCAAGACGAACATTTATGTGATCTCTTGCAAACTCCAGATCAAAACGGTCTAGAGCTTGCCATGCCGCACCATCAGAAGGGTGCGTCATAATATGTTTGTCATCGCTCTCATGTATCCTTCAGAATGTCACCTCATCTGTTTCGCTATTTCTTGGGACACGAACAATCGTTTTAGCCTTGTTGTGATAGCCATGTACCGAAGTTGTTTAATCGGTACTTTTGTAGTTTTTTCTCTCCATCATCGTTTAGAACCTTGAATTATCTAGATGCATTGCAATGCATACAATGGGTATCGTTCATGTGTTCCTTCCAAAATAACATGCACTTATTATCACACTCATCAATCTTCTTATAGTTCATGCCCAGATCACTCAAAATTTTCTTAGAGTGGTATATGTCTTCCGGCATCTTATGCCCAGATGGAAGGAGATCACCAATCAGCTTCAAGATACCATTATAGCAATTGTTTGCGAAATTAAACTTGGACTTCAAAGCCATAAGTCGTGTCACCGCCTGCAGAACGCTCACATTGGTGCTCTCATGCACTTTTTCACCTGAGGCGGCAAGATGGTCGTAAAACTCCTTCACCTCATTCGACATTGACCCATCTTCGTACTCTCTACCAATATCCGCTAACATCTCATCCATCTTATCGTCATCCTCGTTTCTGTCCAACTGATTGTCATGAACCATCTCCCCATGCTTGTGCCATACTAGATAGTCAGGCATAAAACTGTGCTTGCAAAGGTGCAACTCAATTTCATCCTTATAGAGATGTCGACGATTCCGACACTTGCTACACGGATACTTCGCAAGATGAGCACCACTAGTAAAGGCTTGGTTGATGAAAACATTCGCGATACGAGCCCATTCCATAGTGTGCACACCACTTGGACTCCAATCATCATACATCGCTTTACGATCGTCACTCATTTTAGCTTATACCTTCAAAGCAGAAAATGTAAAAAATCTAATAGATAATACACACAAACCTTATAACTATATATAAGATGTATCGTTCTTTTATGGATGACAACACGGAGACTCACTCTACATTACCTATCGAACATAACACACTAAAAATAACCACAATTTTGTAATAAGAATCTAGAAAGAAAAGAATCAATCAATTATGATATCACTAATAGCTAAAAAACTTTGTTAACATACATTTCAAACATACATTTTAACTCAATTAATAGCTAGAAATAAAACTAATAACTACAAACATATATTAGAAATTCAACCAATTAATATCTAGAAATGCAACTAATAGCTAAAAATAGACATTAGAAATTTAACTTAAGAGCTACAAATACAACTAATAGCTAGAATTAGACATTAGAAATTCAACTTAATAGCTAAAAATAAAACTAATGCTTCTACAATTCACAAGAGTCGGGGGATTTTACCTTGATTCTCTTTTGTTGAAGCCGGAGGGGCGCGCGTTGGGGGATGGGATGGCGGGCGGGCGCCGGAGGGGTCAGAGGGCCGTAGGACGGCGCGGGCAGAGCTAAGGCGGGCGGCGGCGGCGGGCAGGGGGGCAGCCGCCGGACGGCCGGGAGCGGGGGCCAGGGGCCGGCCGCCGAACGGGCGGGCGCGGGGGCCGAACGGTTGGCCGCCGGATGGGCGGGCGCGGGGGCCAGAGGATGGGCCGCCGGATGAACACCAATAACTTATCATCGTCGGTCCTCCCTAAGGAACCGACGGCCATAACCCTCCAACAACGGGTCCCATCTCCACCGCTAGCCGGGCCCGCAATAAAATCGTCGGTCGGACCCCGCCAACCGAGACGGCCTGAATAAAGTTGTCGGTATCTGACAAATAACCAACGGCATTAACATAAAGACCGTCGGTTAGTGTGCTGTAGCCGACATATTTAAGTAAATACGTCGGCTGGCCGATGCTGATAAAATTATATATGTCGGGTCTTAAAAACCGACGCTTATATGCTTTTAAATTCGACAGCCCTGACAGTCTTTTTTAAAACCGACGTCTGATTGCCCGTTTCTGTAGTGAGCCCGTTCAAACTTCACCTTCAACTCATCTGTCCCCAGGTATGCTGCTCGCCTTCGGAGCTACCAGTGTTATGCGCCCACGCAGTGTTTGTCGCCTTCAGATTTGGAATAATGCACATTCTCCGGTCGCTGCAACTTCAGAGCTAACCATTCCTAATCTCACGTTGGAAGCTGAGGTCCCCGATAGGCGATAACCAACCTAATAAACTGCTACACCGATGATGATGCATGGCTTCGCATGGAAAAGGCGCGGTACACGCGACAGGAAAGAGACGCCGGCCGCTGGCAAAGACTGCGTTGGTCCCAGAAATCGTGCAACAGAAGCGGCTGGAACCGGAAACAGGGGTCAGATTTGATGACCGAGGTTGGGAGGTTGAGATGGTGGTAGTCGAGGCTGCGCTGTTCCGATGGAACGAACTCGTTCGCCAACCACATCTAACAGGAGAAAGCCGAAAGCGATAGAGGAGATGGTGCACGCTGGCTGAAGCTGAATCTGGCCGATTGCTCATAGCTCATTGCTATATACCTGTGGCCCAGCCTCCCGTCCCATGGTTTCTCACCTAAAAGCACTCGTTTAGGGCAACTACTTCAACGGAGTGTCTGGAGTCCACGCTTTTGTCGATCGAAACCGACGTGGCCTCCCCTTCCTCTCGAAATGGGAACAACAGCTTCCGTACCAGGTGAACAAACAAAAAAGAGTCGTTACATTGCCATCGGCAACAAGGTAATTAAGTGGAGTTAGATTGTTACGAAAATAAGGAGACAACTTACTAAACAATTCTAGAAGAATACAAGCAAAACAACAGCGATCGACAGACAGACGGGACGAGAAATAACACGTGCCGATTTGAAACCGAACGCACACTTGTAAATCCGACGGCAACAGCCGCTGCAGGCGTTGGTGACGACGTTGAGCCGCAGCGCCCAATCTCCTTGGTAGACGAGCTGTGGTGCAGAACGCGAGCAGTCGCACGGAGCGCTTCCCAAAAACCTTATTCGCCCTCTCCCGGTGCAGGATCGCAAGGGCGAGCGGTTCTGGAGATCTGCTCTCCCGATCGTTGTTGCACACCGGCGCTCGGGATGGAGTAGACTAGAAGGCGGCGCAAGGAACACGAACGTGGGAATGATCTGATCGTGGGATACCTGACGTACCGCGGACGTCCGTATTTATAGAGTTCCAGGAGGCGGTTCATGTATGATCCGGAGGGTCCAGATCCGAAATGACTCCGCAGTCGTAGACGCGTCCGTCTCCAACGACTTGGACTCTGACTCGGTAGCCCCAAAAATTCGGAGGCCCAAAGCCCAATTTAATTTTCTGCAAAAATATAAAATTTGGACTCGGCTCGAGGCTCGAATTCACACGCGCGCGCGCGCGTGTGCGGGGCGGGGCGAGGCGAGACGTGGCGTGGCGAGGCGAGCGAGCGAGGAGGAGGAGGAGGAGGAGGAGCGCGCGTGGGCCACCCCTCTCTTCCTCTCTTCTCTCTCACTCAAGGAGTGGAAAAGCAACCTCCCTTATATGTAGGGGTTGCTCCACTTCCACTTCCGATGTAGGACTAAACACTTAGCACCACTCTCTCTTGCCCTAATGGGCATTTGATATTTATTGGGAATTAATCTGAATATTATATGGGCCAAGCCTATTTATTCCAACAATCTCCTACCAAATCTCAAAGCCATTAGGAGAGAGGTCATTCTCGTTCCTTGTTTGATATACTAGTGTTTTCGGCAGAGACTATGAAGTTGAACTTCTACCTAGATCCTCAAGTTTTATCAGGTCACAACTTGAACAACGGACTACACCTTGAATTGCAAGTTTTGTGTGAACTGACTTCACCCAAAGACCATTACCAGTACTTGACTACCAAGTCTACCCCCCGGGTGAAGCATATGCGTCGTACTCCCTGGTCTCTTCATGAGCTTTCCAGAGATCACCCAAATCTCACAGACTGCGATGTTAGACAGTCGGAGCTCATATAGGTGTGTTTCCTTCAAGACTGTTCTGTAGGACGGCATCTTTGCTACACATAGCCAACAGAAACACATTAAGGCAATTCGCCAACCTGCCTTACAATTTGAGAGTACAAGTGTGCATCTTCACATAGAGAGGGTATAAAGGAAGTACTCTTCTCGGTGAACCACTAGCTTGTTTTCCCATGTCCTAATTCACTGGATCTCCGATCACATAGGTTGGGTTACTACTATGGTGTCACATCAATGGGTCTCAAACCCATCTCTCTCGATGCACTTTCTATCACATTACATGATAGACCCTTCGTAAAGAGATCTGTCAGGTTTTTGTCTATTTGTATGTACGAAACAGTAATAACTCTGGAGTTTCTCATTTTCCTGATAGATTTTAAACATCTCTTGACGTATCTTGATGATTTTGCATTATCCTTAGAACTGGTCACTTTGGCAATCACCGTCTGATTGTCACAGTTCATAAGGATTGTCAGCAATGGTTTCTCAACTATAGGCAAATCCATCAAGAGCTCTTGCAGCCATTCTGCCTCTGCAGTGGCCATCTCTAAAGCAGTGAGTTCTGCTTTCATGGTTGACCTCGTCAAAATGGTCTGTTTGCAAGACCTTCATGATATAGCGCCACCAGCTAGAGTGAACACATATCCACTCGTGGCATAGAGTTCATCAACATCAAAGATCCAGTTCGAATCACTATAACCCTTAGGCACGGTCGGATGCCCAGTATAGTGAATTCCATAACTAATTGTACCTCTCAGGTAGCACATAACCCTTTCAAGTGCATGCCAATGATCTGTACCCGGGTTTGACATGAACCTGCTCAGTTTGCTCACAGCAAACGAGATATCAGGACGGGTTGCGCTAGCTAGATACATGAGTGAACCGATCATCTGAGAATATCTGAGTTGATCTCTTGACTCTTTCTTGTTCTTTCTAAGTATCACGCTAGGATCATAAGGCGTTGGATAAATCTTGCTATCCATAAAGCCGAACCGGCTCAATATTTTTTCAACATAGTGGGATTGATTTAAAGTAATTCCACTCTCATCCTTATTCAGCTTAATGTTCAAAATAACATTAGTTTCTCTCAGATCTTTCATATCAAAATACTTTGATAGAAAAGACTTGACCTCAAAAATTATATTAATGCTCGTACCAAAAATGAGTATATCATCCACATACAAGCATAATATAACGCTATCGCCCCCACCATGGCGATAGTACACGCACCGATCAGCCTCATTAATGAGAAAGACAGCAGAAGTCAAAGTACTATCGAACTTCTCATGCCATTGCTTAGGTGCTTGTTTCAGGTCATACAAGGATTTCAACAATTTGCACACCTTGTCTCTTCACCTTTTACTACGAACCCATCAGGTTGTTCCATATAAATCTCCTCTTCCAACTCTCCGTTCAGGAAAGCTGTCTTTACATCCATTTGATGGATGATTAGACTATAAATGGCAGCCAAAGAAAGTAGTACACGAATTGTCGTCATTTCTGGCGATAGGTGAATAGGTGTCAAAATAGTCTTCACCTTCCTTTTGAGTATAGTCATTTGCAACTAGTCTTGCCTTGTAATTTTCAATAGTACCATCAGGCCTAAGCTTCTTCTTGAACACCCACTTGCAGCCTACTGGTTTGCACCCGTATGGCCGTTCAGTTAACTCCCAGGTTCCATTGAAAAGAATTGAGCCCATCTCACTATGAATTGTTTCTTTCCAGTCATCTGCATCAAGTGATGCATATGCCTCTACTATGGATCTAGGAGTATCGTCCACAAGGTACACAATGAAATCATCACCGAAGGATTTTGCAATCCGTGATCTACTCGACTGAGTTATTTCATTGTGTTCCTCCTCTGGAATATTCTCAAATGGTGTATCAAGAAACTCGCTAGTTGTGGTGGATTCAGGACAAATTTCAGAAGAGATCCTAGCAGTGCTATGTATATCTTTCATAGGAAAAATATTCTCAAAAAATGTTGCATCACGAGATTCCATAATAGTATCAACATGCATATCAGGTACCTCAGATTTGACTACTAAAAATCTATATGTGATGCTCCGATGAGCATAGCCTAGAAAGATACAATCCACTGTCTTTGGTCCCAGCTTGCGTTTCTTGGTAATTGGAACATTGACCTTTGTCAAACATCCCGAAGTACGCAAGTATGATAGTGATGTTTTTCTCCCAACCCACTCCTCATAGGGGGTTTTCTCTTTATTCTTGTTTGGAACGCGATTTAGGACATGACATGAAGTCAATAGAGCCTCCCCCCACCATGCCTTAGATAAACCAGATGTGTCTAACATGGCATTCACCAAGTCACACAGTGTGCGGTTTTTCCTCTCGGCTACCTTGTTTGATTGGGGTGAATAAGGAGGCGTCCTCTCATGTATAATACCGTGTTCCGCACAAAAATCATCAAATATTTTGAGAAAATACTTACCACCACGATCTGACCTAAGACGTTTGATCTTTCTCTCTAATTGAGTTTCTACTTCAGATTTATAGATTTTAAAGTAGTCTAAAGCTTCATCTTTAGTTTGCAACAAGTAAACATAGCAGAATCTAGTAGAAACGTCTATTAATGTCATAAAATATTTCTTTCCACCTTTTGTCAACACACCATTCATCTCACATAGATCAGAATGTATGAGTTCTAATGGTGCCAAGTTTCTCTCCTCGGCTGCCTTGTGAGGCTTTCAAGGTTGCTTTGACTGCACACAACTATGATACTTAGAACCTTTGACAATAGTGAATTCCAAAATTAATTTGAGACTAGATAGCCGATTCCTTAAATCAAAATTAATGTGACATAAACGAGAATGCCAAACACTTGCATCATCATTAATACCGCCACAAATATGCTTTGCTGACTTATTATTAAACTCCGAAAGAGAAAAGCGGAATAGGCCTCCGCATTCATATCCTTTACCAATAAATTGTCCATACTTAGACACAACTATTTTATTGGACTCTAAAACTACTTTAAACCCATCTCTGCATAGAAGGGTACCGCTAACAAGATTTTTGTTCATAGTAGGGACATGCTGCACGTTCTTCAGCTGGACAATCTTTCCCGAAGTGAACTTCAGATCGACCGTGCCAACACCACGAACAGAAGCATGTGACCCATTCCCCATTAGGACGGCAGAATCCCGGACGAACTGGTAAGAAGTAAACATGGACATATCAGAACATACATGAACATTAGCACCCGTATCAAACCACCAAGATGGTGTTTGATAAACAGAAAGAACAGTAAAGGAATTATCGTACCTGTCTGCATTGCTGGATGTCACGATGTTGACATTCTTTTTCCCTTTGCGATCTGCCCTCTCAGGACGGTTCTTGGAAATATGTCCCTG
This sequence comes from Tuctoria greenei, assembly GCA_036927565.1. Classification (NCBI taxonomy): domain Eukaryota; kingdom Viridiplantae; phylum Streptophyta; class Magnoliopsida; order Poales; family Poaceae; genus Tuctoria; species Tuctoria greenei. The sequence goes on from JAYESD010000003.1 coordinate 20,308,035, forward strand.
CTCCCCACAGGTGTAGCAGCAGCCATCATTGGCTTTGTTTGACTTCTTCTTCTTGAAAGCAGTAGTTTTGTTTGGCTTGAATAGAGACTTGTTCCCTTTGTTCTTGACATTGGGTTTCTGCACCATATTAGCATTAGCGCTAGATTGACCCTCGCCTCCTTTCTTAGTAGCGTCCTTAGCCCGAGCCTTCTCCTTAACATCAAGAGATGCTATCAGGTTTTCAACTGATATTTCCTATCTCTTGTGTTTGAGAGCTGTGGCGAAGTTCCTCCATGAAGAAGGTAACTTTGCAATAATGCACTCAGCTACAAACTTATCAGGTAAAGGACACTTAAGGAGATTGAGCTCTCTCGCAAGGCATTGTATTTCATGAGCCTGTTCAACTACAGGACGGTTGTTAACCATCTTGTAGTCATGAAAATTCTCCATTATATACAGTTCACCGCCTGCATCGGCTGCATCATACTTTGCATTAAGTGCATCTCAGAGCTCTTTCCCGTCTGTGGTCAGATAGACATCACAGAGTTTATTATTAAGAACACTTAAGATGCATCCTCTCAGGGCAGAATTGGCATCCTCGAACTTTGTCTGTTCTTCAACAGACAAAGGACCTTGAGTCCTGCCCTCAGTTACCCAGAAGATCTTAAGCGATTGGAGTCAGAGCGTGGCCTTAACTTGCCACCTCTTGAAGTGCACGCTAGAGAATTTCTCCGGCCTCAGTGCATCGGATAGAGTCATCATATTCAACTCAGGAAATTGCCTAATAAGGTTTTTGGATTGTTACGAAAATAAGGAGGCAATTTATTGAACAATTCCGGAAGAACACGAGCAAAACAGTACCGATTTAAAGCCGAACGCACCCCTGTAGATCCGACGGCGAACAGCCGCTGCAGGCGTTGGTGACGACGTTGAGTCGCAACGCCCGATCTCCTTGGTAGACGAGCCATGGTGAATAACGCGAGCAGTCGCGCAGAACGCTTCCCAAAAACCTTATTCGTCCTCTCCCGGTGCAGGATCGCAAGGGCAAGCGGTTCCGGAGACCTTCTCTCCCGATCGTCGTTGCACGCCGACGCTCGGGATGGAGTAGACTAGAAGGCGGCGCAAGAAACACGAACGTGGAAACGATCTGATCGTGGGATACCTGCCGTACCGCGGACGCCCGTATTTATAGAGTCCGAGGAGGCGGTTCATGTACGATCCGGAAGGTCTACATCCGAACTGACTCCGCAGTCGTAGACGCGTCCGTCTCCAACGACTTGGACTCTGACTCGGTAGCCCCAAAAATTCAGAGGCCCAAAATCCCAAAGCCCAATTTCATTTTCTGCAAAAATATAAAATTTGGGCTCGGCTCGAATTCACACGCGCGCGCGCGTGTGCGGGGCGGGGCGGGGCGTGGCGAGGCGAGCGAGGAGGAGGAGGAGGAGGAGTGTGCGTGGGCCACCCCTCTCTTCCTCTCCTCTCTCACTCAAAGAGTGGAAGAGCAACCTCCCTTATATGTAGGGGTTGCTCCACTTCCACTTCCCATGTGGGACTAAACACTTAGCACAACTCCTTCTTACCTTAATGGGTCTTTGAAATTTATTGGGAATTAATTCTGAATATTATATGTGCCAAGCCCATGTATTCCAACATAGATATCCATCATTGAATAGCAGCAGAACATTTGTTCAAGGTGACATGCCATGAGACTCTGGCAAAGATAATAAAGCCAACATGATAGCTTCTTTTCTTGATCACGTATTAGAGATAATTAATATAGATGTTGGTGCAATAATAAGCCATTGCGTTGCAACCAAAAAGAAAAAAACCAAGGTTAGTTATGGATTATGCTTTGTTAACTTAAACCTTTAGGGTTTGACTTGTAAGATGTAACAAGAGAGGCCTAGAGCTTTGGGCAACAGAGAGGCCTAGAGCTTTGGAGGGGCAAATGGTTGCTTACCGTATACTCCCTCCTTTTCTTAATAGATATCATTACGACATGTCATCTTATTTTATTTTTAGTTGTTTTGCTTGGTCAGAAACGACATCTATTGTAGAAAAAAGAAAGTATTAGCACACATATGTAGTCAACAAATTTGACAAATGTTTATGTGAGAAATAAACTTGTAAAATATGGAGTCAGAAGGTAGAATAAAGTCGTTTCAGCTAGTATTTTTTTTCTAAACTTTAACCGAATAATGATTCCGAAAAGCCTAACAAATTCTGGTGACTTGTGGTAGCCACTACTCCATCCGTTCTAGTATAAAGTATGTTTAGGACAGAAAATCTAGTTCAAAATGAATTAGTTTTTTCTTCCTAAACATCTATTTTAGAACAGAAAGTGTGAAAATTAGTTGAAGAATCAACCTTACAGTCTCAATTAGGCTGATGGTGATGGATCCCCGGTGCCTTATTTTTCTTTTTTCATTCTTGGAAGGATTGGAAATATCTGGCTCATCATCCCCTGACGGTGAGGACGCGGTGCGGTGAAACGATGCTGCAGTGAACCTGAAACGCGCGCGCCAGCGCACGTCAGCGGAACCGCGAGACGGGCTACATAAGGGAAGCCGTGGTTCTTCACATCCCATCCCCCCGCTTCACTGCCATTGTCCCGCCGCCCGCTCCTCTTCCATTCCGCCGATCAACTCCACCTCTCCACGGCGTAGAACGTGCACCAGCCGCGCGGCGAGGAGGTAGCTAGCTCGGCCTGCCGGCCGGCGCCATGTCCCCCGTGAAGGCCGATGAGCTGGTGCCGTTCCCCGTCAAGGAGCAGTTCGCCGGCCTCGACTACTGCATCACCAGCCCCCCGCCATGGCGTCCGTTTATATTCGATCTCACCATTATTTGTTTTGGTTACCACCGAATGTTGTGACCACTGACCCTTCGTTTTTTCCGTCTGTTTGCTTGCTGTGGTGCAGTCACGACGGTGCTCCTGGGCTTCCAGCACTACCTGGTCATGCTCGGCACCACCGTCCTCATCGCCACCATCATCGTCCCCCTCATGGGCGGCGGCCATGTACGTGACGAGCTCGACTCCTCTCTCCCTCCCCCTCCCGCCTTCGCTGCTCTGCACGAGCTCTGACTGACGGGGAAAGTGAACCGTCGACGTGAACGCAGGCGGAGAAGGCTATAGTGATCCAGACCATCCTGTTCCTCGCCGGGATCAACACGCTCCTGCAGGTCCACTTCGGTACGCGACTCCCCGCCGTGATGGGTGGCTCCTACACATACATCTACCCGGCCGTCGCCATCATCCTCAGCCCGCGATACGCCCTCTTCATCGGCGACCCCCTCGAGGTCCGTACACACTCTGTTCTGCAGAGAGCGAGGCTGCTGCCGCTGCTGCTGATGATGATGATGGTCGTACAACTGATCTGCTGACCAATGAATGTCGTCGTTTCTTCTTCAGAGGTTCGTGTACACGATGAGGTCACTTCAGGGCGCGCTCATCATCGCCGGCGTGTTCCAGGCCGTCATCGGCTTCTTCGGCATATGGAGAGTCTTCATAAGGTATTTTCTTCTTCTTCTGTGGTCCCTCACTAATCAGTCATCACTCTCCATCGCTGTCGTCTCTGTTCTCGCACTGACTCGGGTCTGAGCCATCCATGGCAGGTTCCTAACCCCGCTCGCAGCGGTGCCCTTCGTTACGCTCTCAGGGCTGGGCCTCTTCTACTTCACTTTCCCCGGGGTGAGCTCGTGGCAACGCAGAGCGATCGCTTCTCTGGCTGGCCGTCGATCGGTTCTGTGCAGCTCGCTAATCTTTTCTACTTTCCCGCACCTCCTTCTGCAGGTCGCCAAATGCATCGAGGTGGGACTTCCGGCGCTTGTTCTCCTGGTGCTCTTCGCAGAGGTAAGTCGTAGCAGTGCAACCAGGAACAGGCATCCCCTGCCGTCTGCGAAACACTGAAAAAAAAACTCTTTGTTTCCCGTTGCAGTACGCGGGCCATTTCTTCGTCAAAGGGAGCTTCGTGTTCGGCCGGTGCGCGGTGCTGGTGACGGTCGTCATCGTGTGGATCTACGCCGAGATACTGACGGCGGCCGGCGCCTACAACGAGAGGGGTCCCATAACGCAGTTCAGCTGCCGCACCGACCGAGCTGGGATCATCCAGGGCGCGCCTTGGTAGGCCGATCGTCGCTACATGCGTGCTAGTTGATCCGTGCATCAATCACGGCGCATTTTCAGTTCAATTTTGCTTTGAATCGCTGCGTGCTGACCGCTGAGCTGATGGTACATGTCGTGTTCTTTGCAGGGTCAGGTTTCCTTACCCGTTTCAGTGGGGGTACCCTATCTTCTGCTTCCAAGATTGCTTCGCCATGATGGCTGCTTCTTTCGCCTCACTCATCGAGGTCTGCCATTTATGTTCTTCAGCGACAGGCGTCTTATTCGATAAGAGTAGAGCTTTCACTTTCTGAAGTGCAGTCGTCGAACATTGGTAATTAAGAATCCAAAAGGATCAGAGTAGCAGCGAAATGGTTTTAACAGAAGCAAATATGATCGTCGGAAAGAACTGGATAATACGCTTTTCGCTTGTTCTAAGGAAAAATATTTACTCTTAATTTCAGAGCATCAAGGTTAATTATTTGAATGTCTATAATGTTTACTCTGTTTCCACCCTGATGAGCAATTTTCCTTTCAGTCTACTGGTACCTTAATCGCGGTGCAAAGATACTCAGGCGCCACATTCTGCCCACCTGCAGTTTTCTCTCGTGGAATAGGTTGGGAGGTAATCAAATAATGAACCGAACCTTTGCAGTTCGTTCTGACCGTCTCTTGCAATTATTTCACTGATTGGACTACAACTGCTAACATATTAGGGAATATCTATCATACTGGACGGGTTATGCGGTACAATATCAGGCACGGCAGCTTCAGTGTAATGCACTCTACTCTTATCAGCTTCAGCGCCTTGGTGAACGAGCTAGCTCAAATTGAAATTTAGTAACCGGCTTTTGTTGTTTTGAAAGTGAGAATGTAGGCCTGTTGGCGTTGACAAGAGTTGGAAGTCGACGAGTTATAAAGATTGCAGCACTGTTCATGATTTTCTTCTCACTGTTTGGTAGGTTTCTCATTCTCTGAAACTTGCAGCACTTTCAGTGTTCAACTGTATGGCTTTACTGGACTAAATTGATACGATTCAACAGGGAAATTCGGGGCAGTTCTTGCATCTATTCCACTGCCACTTTTCTCTGCACTTTACTGTGTTCTCTTTGCTTATACAGGTTAGCCTTATAGCCTTATCCATATCAGTTTTACCCAGATATACTATGAGCTCTTAATTTTTTTGTACTGTCTTTTGTTGTTCTGAAACTTCTTTTCTGTTTGATACAGCTGGCGCAGGCCTCAGCCTCCTTCAGTACTGCAACCTTAACAGCCTGAGAACAAAGTTCATACTCAGCATCTCCTTGTTCCTGGGACTGTCCATTCCACAATACTTCCGGGTGTACGAGATGTTCTTCGGATTTGGTCCAGTTCACACCCATTCAGTTGCGGTATGCGCGCTTAATGCAATACTGACTGACAAACAGAATAGTTAACTTTCACACTCTGATCACTTTCTCCCCCCATGACAATGCAGTTCAATGTGGTGGTCAATGTGATCTTCTCCTCGCCAGCGACGGTGGCTGCCATACTTGCCTATCTCCTGGACTGCACCCATCTCTACTGGGAAGCTAGTGTGAGGAAGGACAGTGGCTGGCATTGGTGGGAGAAGTTCAAATCCTACAGATATGATGTTAGGAGCGAGGAGTTCTACTCTCTTCCTTATGGTATGAGCAGGTACTTCCCCTCGCTCTAGGATGCGAGCGAGGATGATGATAATGTTCTATGTAACCTGCTTGAGGGCCGGGTGCACTCCCTTTATCTAAAAAATGTAACCTGTTTGAGAGTAGAAACTGAACATTCAGGGAGGTCGAATCATATGATGTTTTGATTGGAGATTCTTAAACATTTATTGGACCAAGAAAATTTTGAAGCATCTGAAGGCAATGCCATGACTAGTACAGTTGATGAGGAGCAAGGCTCAGATTCAGTTGCAGTTCAAGCAAGCAATCATTAGATTGGGACCCAGTTAGTCACTAGAGTTTGCCACATGTACAAATGGATTGCAGGTCATCATCTGAATTGAATTTAGCCCCCAAATTCCAGGAGATCGCTACTGCAATCCAATTATTCCTCCAACCTAGCAATTTCAAAGTTCATGGCAGCCGGCCGACGCGGCCGCCTTAGGCACCCACATCCGCCCGTGCTGCTCCCTGGTCCCGTCGCACCGGTCCCCGCGACCGCGAGGCCGCGGCCAAGCCTGGCGCCTCACGACCCGTGGCTTCTGCTCGGCCGCGCCCTGGACCTCCACCGCCGGCGGCCGGCGCTGCCCTTCCACAAAACCCTCGGGATTTGTCCCCGCGGTAATGCGGAGCTCGCTGACAACGCCCGTGGCGGCCGATGTGGGTGGCACAGGCGTGACTTCCGCCTTCTTCCCGTGCGATGAATCGCTGACGGGACTCGCGTCAGCACGCTTGCCCCCAGGGGATTTCGGCCTCCGGGCGTTCTCCAAGTTGACGCCTTGCGGTGGTGACGCGCCGGCCGTCTCCGCGCTTGGTTCTGCGCTGCGGCCACCCGCGCTCTTCTTCCACTTGGGACTCTTGCGGCGCCGGGATGATGCACCGGCCGACCCCCCTGACCCGCCGATCGAGCCAGGTTCCGCTCCCGAGGCCGCCTTCTTCGACTTCCCCTTCCCCTTGCCCTTGTTCTCCGGCTTGCCGCCGTGCGATGAAGCCTCCGCCGTCTTATCTGGCTCATCGGCGGTACGCGTTTGCGCGCTTGTAGCTGCCGAGACCTCCTTCTTCCCTCCCCCCTTAACCTTCCCATCCGGCTTGCCTCCACCAGGGGGTGCATCGGCCGGCCCCTTGATGCGACGGCCGACTCCTATCGGGACCGCCTGCGGCACAGCTTCCCTGAGCGCCGGCGGCGGGATCACCGGCCGACGGGCCACGGCAACCCACTGGGGTCCCACCCGGCCATCGCGCCTCTCCTTGGCCCGCACAGGGGCCAAGGGGACGACTGCGCTAACCTTCGTCTCCGGCTTCCGCGCCGCGTCCCGCTTAACCGCCGCCGCGGTCATGACCTCCATCTCCACCTTGCGCGCCGCCTCCTCATTCCGCTGCCGCTTCTCCAGCTCCTCCTCATTGAGGCGGAGCTCCTGGAGTTGCCTGAGGCTGACGTAGTTGGGAGGGATCGGAGGAGAGTCCCTTCTCAACTTCACGCTCGGCGCCGCCTCCATCCGTGTCCTCCTCTCCGGCGATAGCAACAACTGTTTCTGAACGGAAACCGTAAGGGGCTATTGGCAGGGCAAAATAAAATCGGTGGCCCCCAGGCCAAGATTCATTGAGCCTGGCCACTGACACGAGAAGTACGATATCTTCGCCCCTAAGGAATATAGCCTGTACCGGGCTTTCTTCTTCAAAACCGAATTCTCGTGCACCAGACGTTGGTGCATACCCACCTAGATTTATGCTACATCAGCCATTCCCGAAGGGAAAAAAATTTGCTGCATACGGTATGTAAAACTGGTGTTGTGCATACCCATAGCAGATGTTGACACCTGTCCCTGGCAGTTCAATCCACCGTTGGCCGCCGAGCGCGTGTGGCTCGCGGTGGATTGAGCCGACTCCATCTCCGATGTTTCGTGGATGGCCTTCTCGTGCGCGCGTGTGGCTCGATCGAGCTAACTCGGTGTCAACATGCTCGTGCCGTGCGTACGGCGCTGTGCGTACGATGTTACTGTGTTGGGGTCAATGAAAACGGTGCACCAATAAAATTACACAACGTATAGTGCCCCGTGTTGTAGCAGGCTGCTCCTCGTCGCTGCTTCTCACTGTCGGGGAAGACAGCAGTGACAACTTTTTGCCGGGACCATACGGCCATATGGGGGTATCTCGTACTTTTCGTGCGTGCTCGGGTACCCGTGTACGTTCAGACGTGCGCACTCGTGCACCTGTGTATGTTCAGGACTCTATCTGGGAACAATCCATGGTTTTTGAAGCGTGCGAATGGCACAAAACGAAACATTACGGATGTTTGGAACAAGCGAGTCACAAAATTTATGTTAATTTGCTTCATTGAGTTGACACGTCGAATTTATCTTTGGGAAATATCACTCCCTGTATAGCCAAAATCATCTGAAAGAGTACTACCGGTAGTAGTCGAAGACACGAGAGGCGGTAGCGAAACATTTCCCAACGCACAGCGCCGTACGCACGGTGCGGGCATGTTGACACCGAGTCGGCTCGATCGAGCCCACACGCACGCACGAGACGGCCGTCCACGAGCCAGCGGAGATCCAGTCGGCTCCATCCACCGCGAGCCACACGCGCTCGGCGGCCAACGGTGGATTGAACTGTCAAGAGACAGATGTCAACATCTGCAATGGGTATACACATCATCCGTTTTACATACCGTATGCAGCAAATTTCTTTCCATCCCGAAGAGATTATCCGTGATGATCGAACCAGCGGAAATCCAGCCTGAAGTTGTTGCACCGATGGAAACCAACTACCGGGCCACTGGATTCGGACGGTGATGGCAGCCCGTACTGGGTACGTGGTGCGATCTACATCCGGTATACACGGGCCCTCTATGTATACCGGATGCAAAAAAAATTTTGTTCCAGCTTTCACTTTTCCTAAAATCTCTGTATATGTAAAGTTTTTTTAATAAAACCCCATTTGCGATGGTTTTGGTGGTGAGAAAAGACTAGAATACAATCAGCTCTCGGATGTAATTCTGCAAATATCACTTGTGATCTGCACGATCTTCATCCCATTCTCATCCTACTTTTACACTTAAACCCTCATACTAGACAACAAAAATCCTATTACCTCGTGAGAGAGTTTAAATGCAAAAATACAATTATCGCACGATGAAGATCGTGTGACCAACAATTAACTTTTGCACGATTGTATTGGAGAGTTGATTGCATTGTAATCATTCTCTTAGTTGTGCGAAGAAGTTATAGTGTTCTCTGCTTTGTGTGTCATCAAATAAAAAACAACTAAGAGTATATTTTTAGAGTTTTTTTGGCTCACCCGACGATCTTCGAGCTTAGAAAAAGGTTTAGGTGAGACATGCGGATCAGGGTGGACGGTGTTGAGAGCCACAGGCGGTAAGCGGTCTAGAGATGGTGCAGGACTGAAGATCGAGGAATAAGAAGCTACGAGGTAAGTACGGGTGAGGCGGCAAAGACATATGAGAGAAAGCTGGTGAGAGGGTTATGGTGTGAGTTTCATCGCCCACACGTGAAACTACCTGTAGATTGGAGACGAACTGCAATCGTCAATTCTCGATTCGATGGTTCATATGCGTCATGTGAAATCTAGTTGTCCCATATAGTAAACATATTTTCTAGTATGCATGAATCAACTAAAACCAAAATGGGCGGTAGAGGCAGCTGAACGGAATCTGGCGGGGGGGGGGGGAATTTCATCACACACTTGGAACCACCTAGGGGTTGAATAAGAACTAATGATCATTAATTTCTGATCCGATACTCTCTTCGTTTCGAAATAAATATCACCGGTTATTTCAAAAATGAACTAGCCGGTGATAAATATTTTGAAAATGAGGGAGTAGTTCATATGCGTTAACTGAAGTCATGCTTTTTCAGACATATGCGTTAAGTAAACATATTTATTGTACATCATTCGACTATCATCAAAGGAGGTGGATGAGGTAACCAAATCATCTGTAATAACTACAATGCAGTTGACATGTGAGACCAGGTGGAGCGTGAGATCCACGTGCCAGTAATTGCACTATAGTTAATGTAGAGGATTTCAATCCGCAGATGAGAGGAAGTTGGTGGAGGGTTATGGTGCAAGTTTCATTACCCCACATGTAAAAACCATCTCGAGGTTAAAGAAAAATTGACGATGGTTGATTTCCACCTAATGGTTCATATGCATTGTCGGTACCCTGCAGACCGAGTATCCCCGCGTACAAGCTAGAAGAAGCTTCGGACCTGACCTCTCCACTGAGACAGACTCCAGGGCTGCTTCGCGTCCTCCAGCTCCTAGAGCTACCACGCGTCCTCCGGCTCCGGACCCTTGCTCCCACCAAGGAGGGCTCCGAAGTTGCCATGTGTCCCACGACCAGCAATGGGCATGGGTCCCAAAGAGTAAAGGGTGGCGTGTCCAGTCCAGTAAGGCATGCTCCTTTCCCAGGCGCACAGGTGCGGCACACGTCCTTGTCAGGTACCGCTGCGTCTAGTCACATTGCAGTGAAGGTGTCGTAGGGCTACTCCACGCTACCAAGTGGATAACTTACGGCGAGAAGACGAGACATCCTCCACCATCATCACCTGCTACGCTCTGGCCACTGACGCGCGGACAGAGGTAGCAGATAGCCATTACACCTTAGATATTGTACAGGATAAGATCACTTTGGAGCCTCCTGTCGGTTGTCACACCTGGTAATAAGAAGACAACCAGATGCTTTCCACATGTATGCCAGGATCAGTTCAACTCATACATGTGTAGACGAAAGTGAAATACTATAAATAATGCCATGTTTGAGTACATCACCTTATTACATAAATGAGCTTCTAGGTCTAAAATAAAAGTACAAGCAGCGGAAAAACATATTGTTGACAGCTGTTATATACCAATTTCATCCGTCAATTTAACTCGATTATGTGAAGGATTTGACATTTCTTGCACACATCACCTTTCTATCTAACCCAATTCCATTTAGACTTGGAGAAATATGTGTATGCAGCATTTTATGCAGGAAATGAGGAAATGTAGAGGGACCAATCCTATAAAATATCATCCCAGCCAATCAGACGATGACACGTGGCATCCCATGGATCAAATGGCCCACAAACAGAAGTATCCGAGGAGATCCAACGGTGTATCACCCATATACATCAACGGGACCCACCTGGCAGCCACCTGGAGAAAGCACACGAGAAACGGTGTAATGACCAGGTCGGCCGAACCAGGGGGTCGGTCGACCTGGTCTTTGCACCAAACTCGGTCAGCCTCCACGTGTTTGCTCCTACCGGCTCCCTGGAGTCAATGGTGACTGATTCGCGCACTTTTGGTGGTGGGAACCGACCTCAACACTAGTATAAATAGGACCCCATACCCCTCACTTCAACAAACACCACTTGGGCATCATTCTATTGTATACACTATCTTCCATAGTCCTTATGTAAAAGCCCGCTTTTCGGAAGAACAAAAACGCAAAAATGCGAACTTAAAATTTTTGAAAGTGGACTTGGAAATCAAAACTCACATGAACCAGATGAGTTGACCAATGTTCACTAAAAGAATAGGGGCTTGTTAAAATTTTACATATAGAACATGTTTGCTAATGTATTTTAGAACTTAAGGTGTAAAATCCTTAAATTCCAAGTATTTACATTTTCAATGAAAAATTAAAGGAGAAAAAAAACAAAATAGAGAGAAAGAAAAAGGAATTATTCCAACCCTAAAATGGGACATTCAAAAAAATTCAAATCTAAGGCTGTAAATTTTTCTATGACCTTCTAATATTCCAAATAGACTCTCGGTAAAGTTTCAAAATTTTTGAAGCACATTTTCCATTTATTGGACATGTACTGAGAGTTTAATCAGAGTCGACTTCAAATTTAAACTTTGTACTTAACTTTGTCCAAATCCATTCCAAATTTTTCCTGAGGTCCCTTATGGTTCAAAAAGGGTAACTTCAAAGTTTCAGGATTTTTAAACCTAATCTACCATTTATTCATCAAATCGAGTATCACCGCTTGAATTCAAATTCAAACCTGAGTTCGAAATTCAACTTGCTCAGTTTTGAAATCTGGTTGCACCATAAAATTCTTCATATTTTATTTAGTCATTGGGCAAAAGTTGAATATTTTTGAAGCATGTTTGCTAGCCCTAATGGAAATTGGAAAGAGGAATGAGGGAGGTGGGTCCCACAAGTGGTCCCCACAGATGAGGTCGGCACCTCCTCTCTCTTTCCTCCCCTGCCTCCACGCAGGCGCGTGCATGTGCCACCGCGACGTTTCATCGGTCCTTATCCCAGCGCCCGACCGCAACGGAAGCACTCCCGCTTCCAGTTCCGCTGCGCTACTCCCTCCGGCTTGCCCCGCCCCGACGACGCCCTGGCCCGCGCTCGGCCGCCGGCCCGCGCGCATCGCCCCAGCCTCTCCCCGCTCGCCGCTACGCTGTGCCTCTGCTCGCTCACGATGTGGGCAAACCAACCTACACACATCCCCGTCCACGTCTCATATTAAGGAGTTAATGTTATGGTAACAACTCGCGAGTAGGTTTCCCTCACTCGACTTCTCTCGCAAGTAGAATTCAACTACTTGACTTGTGATCAGTAAAATGTGACCAATCTCGCGAGTAGTATCCGACATACTCGACTTCTACCGATCTTCCAACTAAACATTAAGCATAGCAATATAAATCGAGGGGGTCTTATACTACCCATTCACTTCAAGGATTATTTGGTCATGCATGTGGGGTATTCAATCAACATAGACCTAATGCACATATTAAGTCTATTTAATACAGTGTGTATAAAAGCGAAACTTTAAAAGGCACTTAAATGCAAACCGGGGCTTGCCTTGTTTGTGACTCTATAACAATGTCAGTTGTTAAGTCTTGTGTCTTTCCTTCAAAGAGTCTGCCACAGAACTTCAAGTGGAAACACCTTGGCCTTCTCCTCCAAGCGAAGTTTCTTGTCGATCACCCATTAGCACGTTCCTATCAACATGATATGCATATAAGTAATTAAGTAATTTAATAATAGACTCCACGGGGTTGTGTAAACTTTAAGAACGAGGAGTTTGACTAGGAAAGACAGATATGCCTCTGTTGTGTGGGTAACCAGAGGATGAGTCAAGGTGGACATAGTAGTGTCGGTATGAACTGAAAGGTACAACATAAAGCTACATTGCAACTTAGCATACCACAGTGCAAGCTATGCCACGTGAGATTGATATTTATGAATGGTGAAGAAGTGTTGGGCGGAGAAGTGTAAGGACGACCCAAAAATCAAGGTGGGACATCGAAAGCTTGAGTATGAGTGGAGTGTACAAGACCGTTCTGTGATGCAGGGGTAGAATGATGTGGCAATCGACAAGGACATGTGCCAAGATACCTTTGAATGGTGATGAAGCGACAGAATCGAATACAACCCCAAGATATTTGGCGAAATGCCTACAAGGTGAGCCTTGCCCTAAAATGCCTTTTTTGACATCACTGAAGTCCGTTCATCGTGATCGCTAATGGTACTCATGTGTCGTCAAGTCGTACGTCCATGTTCCGCATTAATATCGTTCCTATAGAAATCCCTAAGTTGACCTCCTTTGTCGTTTGTATCACGTTGACCTGTCCGTGCGTCCTCGTGATGCTCCACCATGAGCCGTGTCGACGTCGTTGACCACATAACGTCGTCGTGACATTCCGAGCCATCATCGTGTCCCGGCATCGAGATGAAGTATGCCTATAACGTACATGATGCTGGAACACAACCACGACACATCGGGCGATGACCGTTTGGCCAAATTAGGGTTTAGTGGAGGTGAGATTCATCAAGTCCTAGGTGTAGCCTAGGTGCTCAATGAAATGACTTCTAGTTCAAACCAAGGTGGTTGGTGATACCGATGACCTATGGTTAAGTAAAGCGAGAATGTTGCGACCGACAAGGAAAACTAGACCAAGGGGAACCTTGAATAAGAGTTTCTTGTTCGTGTCGACGATGTTTCTTAATCGTCCGCAGAATTGCTTATCTAGGCGTGTCGTTTCATCGACGACAGGTTCATCGAGTCGCTTGCAGACGATCGAGTCGACATCACTAGCCTTGAGACTCAAGAGGTGGTGTTCGGAAGTCTGTTCACCACCGTTGACGAGTCTGGGTTGATGTGGACGACGCTAAGAAGATCTTCTCGAGATGGCAAAGCATGCCTTCACGACAAGGTCTCGCGTCATGTTTAAGTCCCGAGAGCTTACCGAGCTCACCTAGACAAGCTTGCGGGAGACACTACATTAGTGTCGTCGTGTAAGCACCTGAACGATGCTTGCGACGTTAGTCGTAGCAACTGGTTTACCTAAAAGCGGTTTAAATGTTGTCTTGGTACTCATGCTAGGATAACAATGCTTGTAATGACTTCTTAAGTCCAAGCCATGTTGATCTCAATTCAGTCCCAAGTGTCGCTAGGTTCCATCATGGTTCATCCTAAGTCAGGACCCTACGACAGCACTGCTCACTTAACTAGGTTTACTCCTTTATGAGTTAAGTCAAGTTCATTGGTCGACTGCTAAATCGCGACCTTCGTCTTGTACACTCCACTCATACTCAAGCTTTCGATGTCCCACCTTGATTTTTGGGTCGTCCTTACACTTCTCCGCCCAACACTTCTTCACCATTCATAATTATCAATCTCACGTGGCATAGCTTGCCCTGTGGTATGCTAAGTTGCAATGTAGCTTTATGTTGTACCTTTCAGTTCATACCGACACTACTATGTCCACCTTGACTCATCCACTGGTTACCCACACAACAGAGGCATATCTGTCTTTCCTAGTCAAACTCCTCGTTCTTAAAGTTTACACAACCCCGTGGAGTCTATTATTAAATTACTTAACTACTTATATGCATATCATGTCGATAGGAACGTGCTAATTGGTGATCGACAAGAAACTTCGCTTGGAGGAGAAGGCCAAGGTGTTTCCACTTGAAGTTCCGTGGCAGACTCTTTGAAGGAAAGACACAAGACTTAACAACTGGCATTGTTATAGAGTCACAAACAAGGCAAGCCCCGGTTTGCATTTAAGTGCCTTTTAAAGTTTCACTTTTATACACACTGTATTAAATAGACTTAATATGTGCATTAGGTCTATGTTGATTGAATACCCCACATGCATGACCAAATAATCCTTGAAGTGAATGGGTAGTATAAGACCCCCTCAATTTATATTGCTATGCTTAATGTTTAGTTGGAAGATCGGTAGAAGTCGAGTATGTCGGATACTACTCGCGAGATTGGTCACATTTTACTGATCACAAGTCAAGTAGTTGAATTCTACTTGCGAGAGAAGTCGAGTGAGGGAAACCTACTTGCGAGTTGTTACCATAACGTTAACTCCTTAATATGAGACGTGGACGGGGATGTGTGTAGGTTGGTTTGCCCACATCGTGCCTGGGTTGGTAATGGCGAGGCAGGTGTTGGTAGATGGTTTGGTAGCCCCCTCTGTGTCGGTTAAGGCCCGTCTCGTGCTTGGCCATGTTGGACAAGTTTGAACTGTACCGGGTGCATACTGGCTATATGGAACCCAGGAAACCGATGTACCTTGAGGATCCTATGTTGGAACCTTTTCAATCGGCTTAAGATGTCGGTTGTGAGTATAGTGGGAGGTAACTTACTCAAGAACATTTCACGTCGGAGATGCACCTTGAGGTGAGCTCACTGTTCGGGTCGATCGAACTGTTTCGATGTGGTTGAATTTAGGGAAAGGTGGCTGCGTGTGACATCAGTGGAGTGTGCCGAGGCAACTCCGAGTATGGGCGTACGTGTCGTGCAGTCCGGGTGTTTTTGATTCGAATCACCGTCGCTCGCGGTTATGGATTGAGCATACTTGGACACTGAGTCTTGACGTAGTAAATACTAAAGAAGCCAGAAGAATACGTTGTATCAAATTATAATTGTTTTGCAACTTGGTGTGACTTAGAGATAGTAAAATTAAAGTTTACAGTTTTCCTATACTTTAGCTGTAATAACATTATGTGCTTTGGGCATGTCATATCATCGGCAAAGCGTTTCTTGTTTGATTGTGGAGTCTATGATGTGCCATGCCTGAAGAATGTCATGTGCTACTTAAAACATGACTATAAGGATCCACTTGTAGGCGAGTCTTTTATGCTATTCCTTACCTATGCTTAGTATTCACCCCTGCATATGTCTAGTGAGACGGGTTAGTCTTGCTGAGCCTTATGCTCACGTTTGTGCTTTAACGATTTTTGCGGGTATTAGTTTTATTTCTGCTGTTCGGGTTGTACATGAGACTCGAGGTGTCGAGATAAACCTCATGTGAACCACGCCGCTGCTTAATGTTCTTCGTGTTGCTAGTGAGAAGCATCCTAGGGCATGGATGTCTTCTCTCCTGCTTAGTTAGGTGAGGTTATGAGTATGTATTATCCGCTGCGTGTGTACCCCTGTTGTACACTCTTTTGTAAACTCTTCTTATTATGAAATGAAAACTTTATATGTTTTGGTATCCTTTTCGTGTGTGCTGTTAGGTGCCGCATCGCACGACACTACCCAATGAGATCCTCGGATGTGTGGACTCTGGTCCCCACAGACATGGTATTAGAGCTTCATTGGGAATAGCACGCTCGAAAAGAGCCTATTTTTGAAAACTCCGAAGTAGTCGAGTGAGGATTAGCTATATGCCCATTAAGGACTATTACTAGTATAAGTTATAAAGGTGATGAACTAACTTGTTATATTATTCTGTAACGACGCTCCGTCTTCAAGGTAAGAGGTAAGGTACGCCACTGAGCGGATCAATCTCGGTAAACTCTGCATACAAGATGTGGTGTGTGAAATTTCCGTGGCTTAGCACAGAAAGTCAATATGAGTCTCTAAAACTTTCCATGTTTCTGAGAACATATGACACGCGGTACCCCAGCATGATACAAAATTAGTTGGAGCCCCCGTTGGGTGATGTATAACCCGATAGTATGCATCTCTAGAACTATTCATGTTCTATGGGAGCATGCGAAACACGTATGCCCGAGCGTGTATAAGCCGGTTCGTGCGGGAGTCTTTGCTGTACAGACGTAGTACAACCATGTACCTCGACACATACTTCGCTCGAGGGCGACTCACACCAGTCGTATGCATTTACTTTCATATATATTATTGTGACTGCCTGTCGTGTTTCCCCGTACCGCCCTTGAGGTGTGAAGGTGTGAAAGGGAATTGTTTGTCTTCTACAGGTACACTAACTCCGGTAGCGACCCGTGTAGCAAATGTTTGTGAGTGATCGATATTAGGACCACCTATAGACGTATCCGAATATACCGGGTTAGACTTTTCTTTTGGTAAGACACGTAGTACCGTCAGTATCACAATTGATACTTTGACCATCCCCCACGAAAGAATGGCTTCATTATCATCTTGTAAGATCCAACTACCAGTTGCTGGCAAGTTTTGGGTCAAAGTTTCGACATGGTTAGTGCAATGCGAGGAAGGATGAAGATTAAGCCTTTTGTGTACTCTTGACGGAATCTAGCTCGATTTTTTCAAGAGGTGCTTCTAGTTAAACTTCATAGAACCTAATAGTATGCCATATGAATGGAGAAGGTCTTCAAGTCCTCTACGACATATTCTTTGACAATTTGGACCGGAAAGCACTTTGAACAAGTCCGAATCCTTGAAAACCAACAATTATTCACCTCCTTGATCTAATAAACCCTTATCCATTTTGATCATAACTCCTTGTAGATTTCATCTCTACAGGCCTATTTTATATGGTGTGAAAGTGTAGAAATTCATCTACAATTTTTCTTTTGAACTCCAAGTCTGAATCTTCAAGTAACTCGATGAAAAATTCGAAGTTACCTACTCTTCACCAATCTGGACCAGCTGGGGACAGATCTGTATACAGTCACGATTTCGACCATAACTCTTTGTAGAGTCGTCGAATTACTTCGTGTAATAGATTTTCGGAAACCTTGCGACCTGTGCAACAAGTTTGTAATGGAACTTGTTGTCAAATTGTGAGATTATCCATCTGAAAATCAGTGATGAAATCAGCAATAAACCAACCAAGTTCTGTCAAATTAATTTCTGAAACATGAACACCTTGTTTTACTTCAAAAATCCATATCTCTTCCACCTGGAGGGATATGAAGGCAAATGAATACTTTTTGGAAAGATTTTGAAGTCTTCTATAAGTTTTCTATTGATCCAAGCCAAAAGACGCTTTTATGGTGATGAAAATGCACCTTTATCACAGCAGCTGCTGTTCTGAAACTACATGGACCAGCATCTGAATTTTTGCCATATTTCCTTGTATAAAGCTCTTCTATTCCATTATGATACATTTCTAGAAAGGGGAGGAGCTATTATACAACTTTGTTATTCAATGTTATCTCAAATTCAGTTTAGAACTAATTAGAAAATGGAGTTGAAGATAGTACATGTATATAGGTGCTATCTGAAACAGCCAGGAAAAAATTCTGAACTTTGAACAGCCATAAATCTTAAAATAGAAATGCAACCTATGCATGTTTATGCATGTATGGAAATCTTAAAGAGTCCTCTATCAACTTCCTATTCAACACAAAGGCTAAAACTCGCAATAACATGGTCTAAATCGAAGTATCGTTTAAGGTGTCGTGACATTTACGAATCTGGCAGATTTGGATTTAGCTGTTGTTTAGACCCTAGCTTTGAGTAGGATCATCGATTGGCTTCGGGTTTTACCTTTATGGAATCTTGAAAATGTATGCAAAAATTTTGCTATGTATTATTTTTGCAAATGTTAATGTTTGTATATCTGAAAATTGTGGACAAAATCAGCCTTAAATAAAGGAGGTGCTGTCCAAATTTTCAGAAAAAACTGTCAACTTGCAAATGCCATATCTTCTCAACCAGAAGTGCTACTAGGGAAAGTAAGTACTCCTTAGAAATTTTTGGAAGTAATTTACAAGTTCTCTATTCAGATCGAGACCAAAATCCTTTTCTAAGTGGGTGAAATTTGGATAATCGCAGAGACTGTCCAGGCACACCCAAACTGGACAGCAATCTGTACACTTCTGAATTTTATCCATAAATCGCAGACCCTTGATACAATAATGTCGCGCGAGAAATATTTGGAAAGGTTAGAGAGTCAGCTACAATTTTTGCAATTGGCTCCAGACCTGAATCGGTCATCTACCTATTCCAAATCGAGTTTGAATGCAGAGTGGTCAATCTGAACTGAATTCACATTCTGAATGCTGAAATTTTACCCAAGTTCAAAAATTCATATCTTTTTAAACATTACTGATGTGGAGACAAGTAAGTACATTATGGAAATATTATTACATTTTCTACAACTTTGTAAATAAGAATATGTCCATATTTCCATCAGAACAGCCTGAAAACTTTAGATCAAAACTGCTACTTTTTAAGCAGGTTCTGCTGAAAGTGCTGAAAATCTGCTGACTTTAAAATCGCATAACTTGCAACTAAAGGATGATCTAGAGGCAAACTAATACTTTCTGGAAAGGTATTGAAGTGTACTTTAACTTTGTTATTCACCTAGAGATCTGATTTTGCCATTAACTGGATCAAAATTGAGTTTGCGTCCAGACTGGTCGTTTGTCACCATAGCCTGGCCAGTTTGAACCTTTTGATTTTTGTTAGGTATTTGGTTCTCGAGTTTAATTCGAGGAGTTTCATAACATCACAGGTGTTGTGATTCAACAATAATTACCATTATAGTTGAGTATTAAACTCAATCAAATCTCTTTGGCTCGGTTGCTCATGTTAGTGTTCTAATTAGTCAACCGTGCACCTCACACTTTAAGGGTGTATTGAGCATGTATTGCACTTTCATTAGTCGACGACCCTCCCCGTAAGGATCGTTTGGGGTAAGTTTCTCGCTTACCTAGCTTGAACCTTAAGGGGGAAGGAGTGCACCTAGTAATCAAAGTGATACATTCACCTAGGTGTCATACCGAGGTACATCGACACCGAACCAACGTACTGGAAGCAATGCTCAAGTAAGTAGAACCGAGTACAACATTGACTCATTGGGTCAATGAGAAGCTTAATTAACGGATCTTCTCGAACCCGGTTTCTTGGGGAACTCGATCATTGAGTTAAAGAAGTCAGTTGATTCTTCACGCTAAACCACTCCCTTGCTTCAGTCTTTGAGACGAGAAGCCATAGGTGAGTAGTATGAGTTGGAAATTCTTTAGCAAGAGCGTTGATCACTAACCAAGGTCGTGCCTAGCACAGTATCTTGTCAACCATTTAGTGTAACCCACGAAAGTGATGAGAACCTTACTCTTCAAAGGTTACTCTCTTTGCAACTTCTGAAGGCAACCCTACCGCACCTTTTAAAGGTTAGACATACTACCTTAGGAATCCTACGTGATGAAAAACCTGACCCTTTGTTAAGGAATCACAACTACCTGTAAGCTGTGATTAGCAAGCTTCAGGGAACTTCACATCAACAAGAAGTTCAATCGTTTTGTTCCATTATGTACACTCCGTTGCCTTGAGATGAACCTCATCATTCCTTGCTAATGTTCTTACCTTGAAATTCTTGAACTTGGTCAAGACGTGAAAGTGACTTTCGTCATTCGACACTTTTAATGACCAAGTCACTTAATCCTTCTGTATCTAGGGTACTTCTGTTTGTGTTTGAGTTGTCTTACCTATTTTTACTCAAAGCATAATACTGAATGCACCATACCTTGCATAGTTATCCGCGAAGTTGCATTGTGTCTACATAACATCATCCGGTTTGTGATGCATCATGAAACGTAATTACTAATGAGTTTTGAGCAAGAATATGTGACCCCGTTCAGATACTTAAGTAGTGCCTAAAATTTTTGAGTTGTGATCAATTTTATCGTTCGCAACGCCTTCGACTGGTTTCATTATCATGAGTAGCACAAGGGACACCTTGTGACTAAAACACAGTTGAGTCCTTGTCCTTGACTTGTTGAAACTCAAATCGCCTTGAGTACTGGCAACTGACTGTTTCTAGCTGCGAGGAGTTTCTTATTGACTTCTCGACCTCGCTAGAGCCTTAAAATCTCTCTATTCGCAATATTATTATTGATTACCAAACTTTGGAACTCTTTGACTTGTACTGCGTGATGACATTGCTTCAACTACAAAACCAAAGCACAAAAGTCTTCATAAGAGAAACATCTAGAGTTAAGGATGCTTAACTATGATAGAACTCTAAGTACCTCCTCAATGAAGAAGGTTACTTCATTTTGACGGAAAGAAGAAGACCTCAACACCTCAAAATAACTTTTTAAGACCCAAGTTTTACGATGTGATATTGTCATGTCGAGCCTCCTGTCAAGGTTATCAACTTAAAGACTGAAATCACTTGAAGCAGACTTTAGAATTTCTTAAGATGCCTGAAGATAATCACTATTTCGTAGAACCCAAGTCTTTAAGGGCATTGCCATTTTCCTTAGTCAATGACTCTCTCTTATGGATCGTCCCCTCATCATTTCTGTTATTCTACCTTTTAGAATATCGGGACGAGATTCCTTTAAGGGGGAAGGATTGTAAAAGCCCGCTTTTCGGAAGAACAAAAACGCAAAAATGCGAACTTAAAATTTTTGAAAGTGGACTTGGAAATCCAAACTCACATGAACCATATGAGTTGACCAATGTTCACTAAAAGAATAGGGGCTTGTTAAAATTTTACATATAGAACATGGTTGCTAATGTATTTTAGAACTTAAGGTGTAAAATCCTTAAATTCCAAGGATTTACATTTTCAATGAAAAATTAAAGGAGAAAAGAAAACAAAATAGAGAGAAAGAAAAAGGAATTATTCCAACCCTAAAATGGGACATTCAAAAAAATTCAAATCTAAGGCTGTAAATTTTTCCATGACCTTCTAATATTCCAAATAGACTCTCGGTAAAATTTCAAAATTTTTGAAGCACATTTTACATTTACTGGACACGTACTGAGAGTTTAATCAGAGTCGACATCAAATTTAAACTTTGTACTTAACTTTGTCCAAATCCATTCCAAATTTTTCCTGAGGTCCCTTATGGTTCAAAAAGGGTAACTTCAAAGTTTTAGGATTTTTGAACCTAATCTACTATTTATTTCATTGAATCAAGTATCACCGCTTGGATTCAAATTCAAACCTGAGTTCGAAATTCAACTTGATCAGTTTTGAAATCTGGTTGCACCATAAAATTCTTCACATTTTATTTAGTCATTGGGCCAAAGTTGAATATTTTTGAAGCATGTTTGCTAGCCCTAATGGAAATTGGAAAGAGGAATGAGGGAGGTGGGTCCCACAAGTGGTCCCCACAGGTCAGGTCGGCACCTCCTCTCTCTTTCCTCCCCTGCCTCCATGCAGACGCATGCATGTGGCACCGCGACGTTTCATCGGTCCTTATCCCAGTGCCTGACCGCAGCGGAAGCACTCCCGCTTCCAGTTCCGCTGCGCTACTCCCTTCGGCTTGCCCTGCCCCGACGGCGCCTGCCCGCGCTCGGCCGCCGGCCCGCGCGTGTCGCCCCAGCCTCTCCTCGCTTGCCGCTACGCCGTGCCTCTGCTCGCTTGTGCCCAGCCACGGCGACGGCCGCGCGCCTTCTCCGCGTCCGGCTGCCTCCTCGCCTCCCAGCTCCGGCGCATGGCGCCTGCTCCCTCGCCGCCACCCTGCTGCGTGCTCACCGAGCCGCCAAGCACCGCGCCGCCTCTGCTCCGGCCCCTGCACCACGGCACCGCACATGCTTGCCGTGCTGCTGCGCCCGGCGCGCTCACCGCCGCCCAGCGCACGTGCGCCGCTCACCCATGCTCCGCCCCCTCGCCTTGCCGCCAGCAGCGCGCGCCCCTTGTGCCAGCGCGCACCCCAGCTCGCTGGTGTCCTGTCGCCAGCCCTGGCTGCGCCAGCACCATGTCTGCGCCGATGGTCGTCTCTTCCCCAGATCGAAGTTGCTCGTAGGCCATGGCCGCCTTGTGCTTAGTCCCGCTTTCTTCCCTAGCGCCGAACACACCATCGGCCACTCCGTGCGTGCGACTCACCACGTGTCGCTGCCAACTTCGTCTGCCGCTGGTACTGAACACGTCACGCCCACCGCTGCACATGCCCAGTCCTGCTGCTCATTGGCCATTGTTTCCGCTCGTGCGCTGTCGCCGCTCTTCCGCTCGACATCAAGAGCCATGGGTACCTTGCTCGCGTGCTTCGCCTGCTACGTCGCTGAGGGCAACCACCACTGTCCATGGCAACGCCGCACTCCGCCCTGGCTCCCTGCTTGCAACCGCTACACCGTGTCGTGCCTGCAACACCTTATCCATGCCAGCAGTGCTATGTGTGTGTCACATCGATGTCGTCGCCTACCGCACGTCATTACGGTGTTTTGCTCTGTGGCTGCACCCAACCAGCGAAGCGAGTGACCTGTGAGATGTATGAGATGCAAGAACACATTGATGACACAATGGCGACGACAATTGGTTCAAGGTTAGCTCTGATTTGTGCAAAGATTAGTTGGGACAGTGCTGCAGCCAAGGTGTTCGATGAAATGTTCACGAGGAAAGAACCAACTTTGTTGATGATTAGAACTGGTCTGTGATGCAGGGGTAGAATGATGTGGCAATCGACGAGGACATGTGCCAAGATACCTTTGAATGGTGATGAAGCGATGAAATCAAATACAACCCCAATATATTCGGCGAAATGCCTACAAGCTGAGCCTTGCCCTAAAATGCCTTGTTTGACATCACCGAAGTCCGTTCGTCGTGATCGCTAATGGTACTCATGTGTCGTCAAGTCGTACATCCATGTTCCGCATTAATATCGTTCCTATAGAAATCCCTAAGTTGACCTCCTTTGTCGTTTGTATCACGTTACCTGTCCGTGCGTGCTCGTGATGCTCCACCATGAGCCGTGTCGACGTCATTGACCACATAACATCGTCGTGACATTCCGAGCCATCATCGTGTCCTGGCATCAAGATGAAGGATACCTGTAACGTACATGATGCTGGAACACAACCACGACACATCGGGTGATGACCGTTTGTCCAAATTAGGGTTTAGTCGAGGTGAGATTCATCAAGTCCTAGGTGTATCCTAGGTGCTCGATGAAATGACTTCTAGTTCAAACCAAGGTGGTTGGTGATCACTGATGACCTATGGTTAAGTAAAGCGAGAACGTTGCGACCGACAAGGAAAACTAGACCAAGGGGAACCTTGAATAAGAGTTTCTTGTTCGTGTCGACGATGTTTCTTAACCGTCCACAAAATTGCTTATCTAGGCGTGCTGTTTCATCGACAACAGGTTTGTCGAGTCACTTGCCGACGATCGAGTCGACATCACTAACCTTGAGACTCAAGAGGTGGTGTCCGGAAGTCTGTTCACCACCGTTGACGAGTCCAGATTGATGTGGACGACGCTAAGACGATCTTCTCGAGATGGTAAAGCATGCCTTCACGGCAAGGTCTCGCGTCATGTTTAAGTCCAGAGAGCTTACCGAGCTCATCTGGACAAGCTTGCGGGAGACAGTACATTAGTGTCGTCGTGTAAGCACCTGAACGATGCTTGCGACATTAGTCGTAGCAACTGGTTTATCTAAAAGCAGTTTGAGCATTGTCTTGGTACTCATGCTAGGATAACAATGCTTGTAATGACTTCTTAAGTCCAAGCCATGTTGATCTCAATTCAGTCCCAAGTGTCGCTAGGTTCCATCATGGTTCATCCTAAGTCAGGACCCTACGACAGCACTGCTCACTTAACTAGGTTTATCCCTTTATGAGTTAAGTCAAGTTCATTGGTCGACTGCTAAATCGCGACCTTCGTCTTGTACACTCCACTCATACTCAAGCTTTCGGTGTCCCACCTTGATTTTTGGGTCGTCCTTACACTTCTCCGCCCAACACTTATTCACCATTCATAATTATCAATCTCACGTGGCATAGCTTGCAGTGTGGTATGCTAAGTTGTAATGTAGCTTTATGTTGTACCTTTCAGTTCATACCGACACTACTATGTCCACCTTGACTCATCCTCTGGTTATCCACACAACAGAGGCATATCTGTCTTTCCTAGTCAAACTCCTCGTTCTTAAAGTTTACACAACCCCGTGGAGTCTATTATTAAATTACTTAATTACTTAATTACTTATATGCATATCATGTCGATAGGAACGTGGTGATAGGTGATCGACAAGAAACTTCGCTTGGAGGAGAAGGCCAAGGTGTTTCCACTTGAAGTTCCGTGGCAGACTCTTTTAAGGAAAGCACAAGACTTAACAACTGACATTGTTATAGAGTCGCAAACAAGGCAAGCCCGGTTTGCATTTAAGTGCCTTTTAAAGTTTCACTTCTATACACACTGTATTAAATAGACTTAATATGTGCATTAGGTCTATGTTGATTGAATACCCCACATGCATGACCAAATAATCCTTGAAGTGAATGGGTAGTATAAGACCCCCTCGATTTATATTGCTATGCTTAATGTTTAGTTGGAAGATCGGTAGAAGTCGAGTATGTCGGATACTACTCGCGAGATTGGTCACATTTTACTGATCACAAGTCAAGTAGTTGAATTCTACTTGTGAGAGAAGTCGAGTGAGGGAAACCTACTTGCGAGTTGTTACCATAACGTTAACTCCTTAATATGAGACGTGGACGGGGATGTGTGTAGGTTGGTTTGCCCACATCGTGCCTGTGTTGGTAATGGCGAGGCAGGTGTTGGTAGATGGTTTGGTAGCCCCCTCTGTGTCGGTTAAGGCCCGTCTCGTGCTTGGCCATGTTGGACAAGTTTGAACTGTACCGGGTGCATACTGGCTATATGGAACCCAGGAAACCGATGTACCTTGAGGATCCTATGTTGGAACCTTTTCAATCGGCTTAAGCTGTCGGTTGTGAGTATAGTGGGAGGTAACTTACTCAAGAACATTTCACGTCGGAGATGCACCTTGAGGTGAGCTCACTGTTCGGATCGATCGAACTGTTTCGATGTGGTTGAATTTAGGGAAAGGTGGCTGCGTGTGACATCAGTGGAGTGTGCCGAGGCAACTCCGAGTATGGGCGTACGTGTCGTGCAGTCCGGGTGTTTTTGATTCGAATCACCATCGCTCGCGGTTATGGATTGAGCATACTTGGACACTGAGTCTTGACGTAGTAAATACTAAAGAAGCCAGAAGAATACGTTGTATCGAATTATAATTGTTTTGCAACTTGGTGTGACTTAGAGATAGTAAAATTAAAGTTTACAGTTTCCCTATACTTTAGCTGTAATAACATTATGTGCTTTGGGCATGTCATATCATCGGCAAAGCGTTTCTTGTTTGATTGTGGAGTCTATGATGTGCCATGCCTGAAGAATGTCATGTGCTACTTAAAACATGACTATAAGGATCCACTTGTAGGCGAGTCTTTTATGCTATTCCTTACCTATGCTTAGTATTCACCCCTGCATATGTCTAGTGAGACGGGTTAGTCTTGCTGAGCCTTATGCTCACGTTTGTGCTTTAACGATTTTTGCGGCTATTAGTTTTATTTCTGCTGTTCGGGTTGTACATGAGACTCGAGGTGTCGAGATAAACCTCATGTGAACCACGCCGCTGCTTAATGTTCTTCGTGTTGCTAGTGAGAAGCGTCCTAGGGCATGGATGTCTTCTCTCCTGCTTAGTTAGGTGAGGTTATGAGTATGTATTATCCGTTGCGTGTGTACCCCTGTTGTACACTCTTTTGTAAACTCTCTTATTATGAAATGAAAACTTTATATGTTTTGGTATCCTTTTCGTGTGTGCTATTAGGTGCCGCATCGCACGGCACCACCCAATGAGATCCTCGGATGTGTGGACTCTGGTCCCCACACCTTAGAGGAGTTAGGATGTAGAGAGGAGAGCCTCTAGTCCCAAGTCCAAATTGGGAAAGGAGTAGAAGGAGTCTCTCTTCCCAATTCCACATTGGGAAAGGTATGGTTTATGTATTCATTCTTGTATTTGTGACTTTGCGCTCAATAGAGATATTATCTTTAGTCTTCTTTTATACGTATACTTGGACAAAGCGTTTCTTGTTTGATTGTGGAGTCCATGTATGTGAAAGGTATAGTCTTTATGATTTCACTCT
Organism: Tuctoria greenei; assembly: GCA_036927565.1. Taxonomy (NCBI): domain Eukaryota; kingdom Viridiplantae; phylum Streptophyta; class Magnoliopsida; order Poales; family Poaceae; genus Tuctoria; species Tuctoria greenei. The sequence continues at coordinate 20,334,846 of JAYESD010000003.1, forward strand.
CATGATCACATCTTATGGTCATAAACACTATAGACCCCCACTATAGTCTATGTAGTTATGATATGATTATGTTAATATGAATGACTTATGCTATGCTTCAACATTGGTTCAACGATGTTTAGGTTAGTCATTGCCTTAGGATGGCTTGTGCCATGGCTCCTAAGGTATTTGCTTAGTATGCTAGCATGGTGCTACGGTATTTAAGTAGCGTCGGATGTCTCGTAGACCCACGGATTGAAGAGGTAGGCAGTAGGTGGTGACAACCCTATCTGTCCTTTGTAATCCTCCACGTCCGGCTATGCCACAGGCTCTTGGCGGGAGTCGCCCTAGTATTGCTAGGGTTAAGCCCGTGCCTGATGTGTTGAATAGCATTGCATAGTAATTCATCATTGACATGACCATTAGTATCTACCTAAGGCTATGTATATGTATTAGGAGCATTGTAGGAGCAACTCTCTAACTCTCAATCCAATCTCCCTCTAGGACCCATTTTACCCTTTAGAATAGATTGCCTAGGTGTGTGTCACACTACCCCTATTATAAACTTACCCCTGTCCGGATAATGGATTAGTATCCCATAGCTTGACCATAAGAGTAGTATATACTTTACTCCATTGCCTTCCTTTGGGATAAATACGACACCCTTGGGAATACTCATGGGTGAAATATTACAATGGTATCTTTCGTGTGCTCGCGGATCTCATCTCTTTACTGGAGATGATCTGTGGTGTTAAAAAATACCAACAAGCATTTCTGGCGCCGTTGTCGGGGATGATTTGTTAGTATATATTAGGAGCCATCAACAAGCATTTCTGGCGCCGTTGCCGGGGAAGGCAGGAAGTGAAGGATAGCTATCACTTGTGATTAAGCCATAGGTACTAGTAGTTAATAGGCAGGATTACCCTTGTTTGTTTTCTCCTTTGTGTGAAAACAAGGTAGGTTGGCCAACCCATTGTATGAGATGGCCAATGAGGACACAAGTGCTAAACTGCAAGATGATTTAAGGCGTACCTCAACAAATGTCGCTAGGCAACACCATTGCCTTTTTGCGGGAGAATTTCAACTTTTAGTAGGAACCAAAGTCATCCATACCCAAGCTTGGGGAAGGCTCCAAGAAGTTCTTCTTGGTTTGCCTCCACCATGGGGTGGATAGCTGGCTCTTCATCCAACACTCGTTTCATGGGTTGGCTCCACCAATCCATGACCACATTCATGCTGGAGCTGAAGGAGTCCTATTCTCATTCATCATGGATGAGAAGAAGGTCTCCACTCAAGGGGTGGATTGAAGAATGCTTGAGTTCCCATAGCTTGTCATGCACACCACTTCACAAGGTGGATATGCTAGTTATGGAACTACACCTCCCATTGAAGTGTCATGAATATCCAAGTCGTTGGAGATTTGTTTGGATAATCCAAGTCGTGGATATTCATATGATTTGTGAAAATCCATGTCATCATGGGACGCGTGGGAATTATTTCCCTAAGACCCATGATGACCTTTTTCAAACAACAACTCCAATGGCTACCATTCACAAGGAGGTCAAGGGTGGGATTAACATCACCCTTGTATTCAAGGAGGCTATAGCTTTCCAAGGGATTTAAGTTCAACTAGCCTACCTTGAAGTATCTTGGCCAAGTAGAAATAAAGACAACATTCACATGAAGATCTTGGCCAAGGACAAGAACTTAAGGAGCATTCAAAGTCCAAGATTTCCCACATCACTTGTTGGGATTCCCACACTTCGACCAAACCCATTCAACCTAGGGCAAGTGACATTGTGGATGAAGCATTTCTTGTTTGATTGTGGAGTCCACATGTCATCATGCCCAAGGAAGCCTTTGACCCATGATCAAGGAATACATTCAAGAGGAAGAACCCGTCGCTACAACAACATGTCTATATCAATACAACAGGGAGAGGCTAGGGCCACCATGTGTCCCACATGTCCAAATGATAGGCAAATGAGTTTGGCATGTCAAGACAGAAGAAATCGTCCACATCTTCAACTCCGGGATTGGACAACAAATCATCGCGCTGAACAGAATGGAGGTAAGTCCTACTCATCAGACTTCAACAATTTGGTGAGTCCTTGCCAATAGGTTAATTGGTAGTTATCTCATATTTGTTTTCCAAATTGCATCAACCCTTGCATTTGCATGTTTGAAATTCCACACTTGCATGTTGGAAAGTAAAATTTCCAACCATCATAAAACTAAAAACTTGAATTAGGGGAGAAATTTAATTGGATATGAACTACGTGCATGACAACTTGAATTTATCTTCCTAGTTCAAACAAAAAAGATTTGCTTTGACCCTCATTGCATTTACAAGTTATTTCAAGTTGGGCAAGACAATTTGAAAATTGGGTTCAATTTGCTTTTGGCTAACGTAACCCGTTTTTCGAGTTGTTTTTTGTGTTCTTGATTAGAGTGTAGCTAGGTCAAAATTGTGAAGAGGTGGTATGGCAAGAAAGTGGAAGGTTTCATCAAGCTCAAGTCACCATTGGGAGGATTTGAGAACACTTCTCTCCTTCAAACTCATTTTGAGTTTGAGGAAGAGAAATGTTCAAGATGATGACCCAATGGAGGATCCATAACCAAATCTATTGCCAAATCCAATCTCAACTTGGCATTTGACATCAACCATCAAGCCTACGCCAAAAATCAATGTTGTGAGTTTCTCACACAAAGACTTTTGTCACCAACTGCTCTTCAAATGAGGTATGAGTTTAGAATTTTTCATTGTTTGGTTTGCTATAGAATTGGATGTATTTGCTTGCATTTGTGAGAAAGGTTGACACTTCCTCATCATTCAATTCTCAAGCATCCTCACAAGAGTAAGCGTGGGTATTGACTTTTGGATCTCCAAAAGGAAATCCCACCTTACTTGGAAAAATCTCAAAAAGTACCTAGAATCCTTTAAGAATTGTTTTGTAAACTTAGTCATTTTTGTCAAGGTTTAGAAAAAAAACTTTTGGGCATGATTTAATTGGTGAATTGGCATATAGGAACTTGGGCATAGTGACAGCCATAATTTTTAATTGAGCTTCATGCATAGATGGTGTCACTAGATTTCAAACTCCTAGGAATAAGTGATATCCTTGCTTTAAAATTGAATTGCATTTTTTGGAGGAGTCACTAAATTTTAAATTCCTAGTGAAGTTCAGGAGGATAAAATTGAATCTTGTTTGTGATGGTCTAAATGATAAAATTTGCTCTTGAAAGCTAAGATTGTTATAAATTTAAAAGGTGTAGGGATCCATATAGTGTATTTCTATCACATGCATTGCTATGAGTAGGAGCTTTAGAAAATATGCAACATGAGTTATCCATAAAGCTCACTCTTATCAATGAATAACACATTGATCATAGATACACTTGACATTGGATCCAATGCATATTTGATTTTTTTCTTCCCCATATGTACAAATGAAAGTTCGGTTACCTAACTCGAACGTTCATTTGTACAAGTCTCGGGAGCTAACCATCTCTCTCCATTCAAGAGAGGAAATTTGCAGGAGTAATATTACTATGCAGACATTCATGAAGCTGATTGTTGGGATCCCTAGAGGATTCCATTTCAACATCTCTTGGCCAAGGAGTAAACTAGGATGGTTGTTATTGTAAGTGCATCTAGGATATCCCTTGTGGGTTTTGGCTAACTGATGACAAACATATGAGATCCTAATGAATCCACTGAGATGATTGCAGGACAAATAAGTGAAACAGCTCGATGCACACAAAAAGGTGAAAAATGAAGTGGTGTTCAAAGAAAGATACTTTGATGAAGCTTGGAAGACTAAATTAGATTTTGAATGTATAGGGAGTGTATGAAATACACACTCCAAGAGCTCACAACTTTGCGCGAGGGTAAGGGATTAAAATTAACCTAACTTTCACAAAGCACCGGACTAGTCCGTTCATCTTTCTGGAATCTCACTTATTAGGAGACCGGACTAGTCCGTGCATCCACCGGACTAGTCCGTTGATGTTTCCGGAGTCTCTCATATTGAGGGACCGGACTAGTCCGATCATGGACCAGACTAGTCCGTTGAACTTTCTGGAATCTCCCATTCGTGGAGATCGGACTAGTCCGCGGAATAGTCTGTTGAACTGTCTGGAGTCACCTACACACAGCACCGGACTAGTCCGAGCTTGGACCGGACTAGTCCGGTAGACTTTCTGGACTTCAAAATGCACAGTGACCGGACAAGTCCGGACTTGCACCGGACTAGTCCGGTGTTAGGGTTTTTCAACGGCTACCTTTTGGAAACCCTATAAATAGAGAGTCCACAGCTTTCCTATTAACACACACGTCGAATACTGATCAAAGAACAAACCCTAGCGCCGCCACTTCGTCCCAAGAGCCCAAAACACATCTCCCCACACATCCAAAGTGCAAAAGAGTGAAATCAATTGAACACTTGGATTCGGGATTGGGAGATCGTCGTTCTTTCATTGCGAGCTCTTGGGGTTAGATCTTTCTACACTCATACTCTACATTGTAATACTTTTGAGTGTATTTGATCACTTATTTCGTTGTAATTCTCGTGGGAGCCCTCAACGTGTGAGGTTGCCCCACAAACTTGGTGATTACCCGTGATAGTGGAATCAAGTCGGCCTTCGTGGTGACTTGAAGAGGGAAAGGGTTGGAGACCCAGCTCTGTGTGAGCTTCCTCAACGAGGACGTAGATCTCGTGGTGAGATCGAACCTCGAGAAAAATTCGTGTGTCTTGCGTCTCATTTCATTTAAATTTTGTTCATTAGATCACTAGAGTGCTAAAACATCAACCTAAGGCAATTATAAGTTTTACCTGCATTCTTATATTAATCTCAAATAAAAATATCAGTTGTTCTCATTTCCGCTGCTAAAGAAATTTAGATTCCCAAACAACACTTGATCAACACACATATTTTTAGCACACCGGACAAGTCCGCCCACACAACCGGACTAGTCCGGCCAACCAAGGTTTGAAGATTCTATTAAGTGTGCAGGGAATTCAAAAGGTCTATTCACCCCCTCTAGGCCACATTCAATTGGTATCAGAGCAAGGTTCTCCACCGACAAGACTCACATCTCGGAGAGATCAATAGCCTCTGAGAAGAACAACGATATCTCGAAGATGAACATTAATGAGGAGGAACAAGAAACTAAAACTTTTGATGTGCTGAAAGAGAGCCCACACGATGATGAAGAAGTTCGACAATTAAAGGCACTTCTAAGAAAGAAACTGCTAGGACAAAAGGGAAAAGAAGAAGAGAAGACGACGGGGAGAGGTCATCACGACTACTCCCGACAGCTTTACAACTACAACCGTCTCAATTCCAACAACCATTATCCTTCCATCCCTATGGGAAAACCTCCAGAGTTTGACGGAAGCGACTATACAATGTGGAAGTACAACATGAAGATGCATCTAATATCCCTAAATCCTAGTCTGTGGCACATTGTCTGCACTGGCATAGACATCCCGAACACGGATGAAGAACTCACCCTAGAACAAGAACAAGAGATTCATAGAAATGCACAAGCCGTCACCGTGATCACATCATCACTAAGCAGAGAGGAATTCACCAAGATTGATGGCTTAGAAAGTGCAAAGGAAATCTGGGATACACACAAGACAGCTCACGAAGGAAATAGATCGGTTCGTGAAGCAAAAATCGAAATGCTTGAAGGAGAGTTGGGGAGATTCGCTATTGAAGAAGGCGAATCACCTCAAGACATGTACAACCAGATGAAGGCACTCATCAACAAAATACGTGCCTATGGAAGTAAGAAATGGACAGATCACGAGGTAGTCAAGAGAATGATTAGAGCCCTCATGCCAAGAAATGTCACACTTTGCTCAATGATTAGAGAAAGCCTCGTGTTTCAAAAAATGACTCCCGATGAGTTGTTGGGAAAGATAATAAATCATGAAATGATGGAGAAAGAGGCACAATACGTCAAAGACTTGGCCGAACTCACTTCCTCCAAAAAGAAAGAGGTTGCTCTCAAAACAACATGCCGACCCAAATTCAAAGAAGCTCGTGAAGATCAAGACGATGGGCATACAAGTGACGAGAGCACCGATCTTGATGATGAAGAAATGGTACTCTTTATCAAGAATTTCAAGCAAATGATGAAAAGAAGACACGACAACAACTCAAATGAAGGCAAAAACAAGGATAAAGGAAAATCCAAGGCTCGACGCACTTGCTACAACTGCGGAGAGTATGGTCACTTCATGGTGGACTGCCCTTATGAAGAAAACAAAAATAAGAAGGAAACAAGACCTCAAGAAAAGAAAAATTTCAGAAAAGAAGACAAACCCATCAAGCTCACATTGGCAAGGAGTGGGACTCAAATGACGAGTCCTCCTCCGATGAAGAAGAAGAGATGGCCACTATCGCAATCAAGAAACCTACTATGAAGGCCACACTCTTTCCAAACATGGGAGGATGGGACATGAACAACCACACTTGCCTTATGGCTAAGGAAGGCAAGAAAAAGGTACAGCTTACTCCTCCTACGCTAAATTCCTCTATTGATGACTTTGACAGCTCTAGTGATAATGAAGAAATGTTTAGAGGATTAAGTAAAATTGCTCTAAAGAAAATGGAAATGTTGTCGAACGAAATTTTTGAAAAGGAAGAACTTCTTGATCGACAAGAAGATATGCTCATCCGTGAAAGGAAGAGATATCAAGAAGTTGAAAAGCTTCTCGAGCTTGAAAGAGAGAAGAATGGGTCGCTTGAAGTTGAGCTAGCCTTGGATAAGGAAACTTACTCAAAGCTAGAAGACTCGCATATTGCAATCAAGGAAGAACTTGCTAACTTGTCAAAAGCTAACAAGATCCTTGAGGTGCAAGTTGAGTCGCTCAAGCAAAGTGACTCTTCATCCTCCAAGAGCTCTTCCTCCAAAGATATAAGTTCGACAACAATCGGAACTTGCACTTGCTCTAGTAAGAAGAATATTATTTCTAATACTTCAACTTCTCATAATATGCATGCCCCTCCAAGCGACATCTTTGATAAGAGAAGATCAAATATGCACGCAGTGCATATATGGTCACTAGACCTCCTAATGTCAAAGATGGCCATGGTTTTGATAAGAACAAACACATGTCTACTTCCAATCATGCTAAGAATAGAATTGTCTTTGTTAAAGAAAAATCCCATGAATCCGAACCACAAATATTGTTTCATACATTTAACGCTTCTTATGTTCTTATGAAAGCCAAATATGGAAAAGTCATTGCCAAATATACAGGGCCACGCCACAAGAACTTGAAAACTTGTGTATGGGTGCCCAAGACTCTTGTGACTAATCTGAGAGGACCCAAGCAAGCTTGGGTACCTAAAACCAATGAATAATTTTTTTTTGCAGGCTTACTCCTCCGGTGGAACAAAATGGGTACTTGATAGCGGATGCACAAATCACATGACCGGAGAGAGAGGTATGTTTGTAGAGTACGAGTACAATAAGGATCCAGGTGAAGGCATATACTTCGGAGACAACAGCCAAGGAAAGGTCCTTGGTAGCGGTAACATTGAAATATCCTCTCAACATACCTTATCAAATGTTTTACATGTAGATTCTCTAGATTATAACCTTTTGTCAATATCCCAACTATGCGACAAAGGTTACAACTGTTTATTTACTAATGAGGGTGTGACTGTTTTTAGAAGAAGCGATGGCTCGATTGCATTCAAGGGAATGTTGAAGGGCAAGCTTTATCTAGTTGACTTCAACAAAGATAAAGCCGAACTCAACACTTGCTTGGTTGCTAAGACCAACATGGGATGGCTGTGGCATAGACGGCTAGCCCATGTTGGGATGAGAAATCTGCAGAAACTTCTAAAAGGTGGTCACATCCGTGGTCTTAAGGATGTGGTTTTTGAAAAAGACAGGTCGTGCAGCGCTTGTCAAGCAGGAAAACAAGTCGGAGCACCACACCCCGCCAAGAATGTGATGACTACCGCAAGACCGCTGGAACTTCTCCACATGGATCTCTTTGGTCCAGTTTTGTACATCAGCATCGGTGGTAACAAATACGGTTTAGTAATTGTTGATGATTTTTCAAGATTTACCTGGGTATTTTTCTTGTATGATAAATCAGAAACTCAGGGGATCCTCAAGAAGTTCTTGAAAAGAGCTCAGAACGAATTCTCATCAACCATAAAGAACATTAGAAGTGACAACGGGACAGAATTCAAGAACCTCCAAGTTGAAGAGTTCCTCGATGAAGAAGGGATAAAGCATGAATTCTCGGCACCCTACTCCCCTCAACAAAATGGAGTGGCCGAAAGGAAGAATAGAACATTAATCGAAATGGCGAGAACTATGTTGGATGAATACAAGACATCAGATCGATTTTGGGCAGAAGCGGTGAACACCGCTTACCATGCCACGAATCGACTGTATCTCCATCGACTACTGAAGAAAACTCCATATGAGCTCCTTACCGGTAAAAAGCCTAATATTTCTTATTTTAAAGTTTTTGGTTGCAAATGTTTTATTCTGAACAAGAAACAGAGGGCCTCAAAGTTCGCTTCAAAGTCCGATGAAGGATTCTTGCTCGGTTATGAGTCGAATGCCTACGCCTATCGTGTCTTCAACAAGTTGTCCGGCCTTGTCGAAGTAGCACGTGACGTAGTGTTCGATGAATCTAACGGCTCACAAGCGGAGCAAGTTGATAAGTGTGTGCTAGATAAAGAGGAAGCTCCATATGAAGCACTGAAGAAAATGGGACTTGGTGATATCTTACCACAAGAGCAAACATTCGACTCAAATGCACAAGATGAACCTCAACACGGAGGCAATGATCAAGGGGGAGCTCTTGCACAAGATCAAGAGGAGGAAGATCAAGAAGATCAGGACAATCATGGAAACAATGATCTAGGGGGAGACAATGCACATGAAGATAATGAAGAACAAGCAACTGCACAAGCTCCACACCCAAGAGTACACCAGAGCGTGCAAAGAGACCACCCTGTCAACAATATCATTGGAGATATTGCTAAGGGAGTAACTACTAGATCTCGAGTTGCAAATTTCTGTGAATCCTATTCTTTTGTGTCTTTTCTAGAACCATACAGGGTAGAAGAAGCCTTAAGGGATCCAAACTGGGTGATTGCAATGCAAGAGGAGCTGAACAAGTTCAAGAGAAATGAAGTATGGGAGCTGGTGGAGAGACCAAAGGCGAACATAGTTGGAACCAAATGGGTCTTTCGGAACAAGCAAGATGAACATGGAGTACTAACAAGAAATAAGGCAAGACTGGTGGCCAAAGGTTATTCTCAGGTCGAAGGTTTGGACTTCGATGAAACATTCGCTCCTGTAGGTAGACTTGAGTCCATTCGTATTTTATTGGCATATGCTACTCACCATAATTTTAAGCTGTATCAAATGGACATCAAGAGCGCCTTCTTAAATGGCCCAATCAAGGAGGAAGTTTATGTGGAGCAGCCACCAGGATTCGAAGACCAGAAATATCCCAACCATGTCTACAAACTGCGTAAGGCTCTCTATGGCCTCAAACAAGCTCCTCGAGCTTGGTATGAGTGTCTTAGAGATTTTCTAATTCAGAATGGATTCAAAATTGGTAAAGATGATTATACACGTTTCACTAAACATTGTGATGATCATTTATTTGTATGTCAAATTTACTTTGATGACATTATCTTTGGATCCACTAACAAATCCTTCTGTGAAGAATTTAGCAAAATTATGACAAATAGGTTTGAGATGTCAATGATGGGTGAACTAAAGTTCTTCTTGGGATTCCAAGTGAAGCAACTAAGAGAAGGTACATTTATAAGCCAAACCAAATATACACAAGACATTCTCAAGAAATTCAATATGGACAAAGCCAAGCCCATCAAGACACCCATGGCCACTAATGGACACCTCGACCTCAATGAAGATGGTCCAAATGTGGACCAAAAGGTATATCGGTCCATGATTGGCTCCTTACTTTATTTATGTGCATCTAGGCCAGATATTATGCTTAGTGTTTGCTTGTGTGCAAGGTTTCAAGCTGCACCTAAAGAGTGTCACTTAGTTGCGGTAAAAAGAATCCTAAGGTACCTTGTGCACACACCCAACTTGGGCCTTTGGTATCCCAAAGGATCCAAATTTAACTTGATAGGGTATTCCGATGCCGACTATGCAGGATGCAAAGTCAATAGAAAGAGCACGTCAGAGACTTGTCAGTTTCTTGGTAGGTCCCTGGTCTCTTGGTCATCTAAAAAGCAAAACTTCATTGCCCTTTCCACAGCAGAAGCAGAATATATTGCGGCCGGTAGCTGTTGCGCCCAATTACTTTGGATGCGAAAAACACTTAGGGACTACAGCTACAATCTTAACCATATCCCACTTCTATGTGACAATGAAAGTGCTATAAAAATTGCACACAACCCAGTAGAGCACTCAAGAACTAAGCACGTAGATATTCGTCATCATTTTCTTATAGATCATTCATTAAAAGGTGACATTGCTATTTCACATGTTAGAATTGAAAAACAACTTGCGGATATTTTGACCAAACCATTGGATGAGAAAAAGTTTTGTGAACTTAGGAATGAACTTAATATTCTTGACTCTCGAATTGTGGCTTGAAACGTTGCACACATGGTTGAAACTTCAAATGTTACATTTTATTGCTAAAACTGCCCCTCACCTCTTTTTCTTCTAAGAAAACTAATTTTAATGAAGAGATCTTGGAATTTATGACCATTCTTCTGTGTTGATTGCTTTCTGGTCATAATCACAAAGATTATTTGCAAAACATGTCCTTGGATCACCTTTAGTTATCTCTAAATACTCAGTTTTTCCAGGAACACCAGACTAGTCAGGTTTGCCACCGGACTAGTCCGGACAGTCCCTCCTTCTAGGTTTTCCAGGGTCACCGGACTAGTCCGTCCTTTGACCGGACTAGTCCGGTCGGCCGCGTATGTAAGTAGCTGGTCGGCCAAAACCGTTTCAAACCTCCCTCCACTTTGAGTTGAACCCTCACCTCTCAAACCCTAGCCCCCAAAAGTGATTTTCGAGTTGAGCCCTCAAAATCCAAGCTTTCTCCATGGGAAATCCTCCCCTCGATGAGTTGATACTCCACTCCAAACTCATCTGGACAGATTCGTGCTCCTTCAACGCGAATCTTCAAATCTCGGTAAATTTCTCCCTAAAGTCAAACTCTCAACTTTTCTAGTTCTAGCCTATTTCTCTTGATTCCAAGGAAGTACATTAGCTTCAGAGATGTATTCATTTCACCTTCATGCTCCTTTGCATCCTTAGATAGAAGTTGTGATTCTAGTCTTGTTAGGGTTCTTGTGCCAGGCCGGACTTGTCCGACTCCCAGATACGGACTAGTCCGGTGCACCGGACAAGTCCGCACTCTGAAACCGGACAAGTCCGGTCTCTGACATTTGAATCCTCACATCACCTTCGTTCTTAGTTCATTCTCATCTAAATCATGAACTCCTTGTTAGGCACGATGTCTTCAAGCTCACATGACAGCTCCTTCCATGTTGATGAAGAAGTTGAACGCGAAAAAGTGAAGAGAGCCAAGGAGAGGTACATGAAGAAAAGGCATGATGTAAATGTGCACTCTCCACACTTCGACAACAACTTGCCCAAGAAAAGGAGAGTAGTTGTGAAGAAGGCCCAAGGAAAGGCTGGTGAGAGCTCCTCAGGGCCAAAGAGGACTCTCAACAAAGGAAAGGGGATTGCTAGTGGTCCCATTGGACCCCTGAAAATGAAGAACCCAAGTCACCGCAACAGGCAGCGCTCAAGTAAGGATTTCACCGGAAAAGGGGGGGAGCTTGCCGACGTTAATGTGTATGCTCAACCTCGGCAATGCTCAGACCCAAGATTTTGGAGCAACTTCCATGCCGACTACTACGAGCATGTGTACATGAAGATGAATAATCCCGTTGTGAAGAGTCAATGGGTGAACATTGGGTACATGCAGTCGAAGAAGTATCCTGCCTTCCGTGAGGTGGTTGAGTCCCTGGAGAGGCACGGACTGAAGGAACTGTTTTCCTTTGAGAATGACTGGAATAATGAGGTCATCACCCAATTCTACTCTACCCTCTACTTTGCTCGTGGTGATGGAGACAGTCTTACTTGGATGACTCATGGTTCCAAGTATAGTGTTACTTATGATGAGTTTGCAAGAATTCTCCACCTTGAACACACTTTGGATCATGATCTTGTTATCCACAATCTGCAACCCTTGGAGAAGGATGAGCTCAATTTTCTCTATGACACAAGGATGCCTTATGTCCCTCCTAATATCAATTATTTGAAGCCCTTCTATGTGGTCCTCAATAGAATTTTGAGGAAGACAATAGCCCCGAAAGATGGAGATGCGGGGACTATTCAAGGAACTTTGAGGACCCTAATGAAGGCCATTGGTGGGAGGAGACCGTTCAATGTATTTTAATACATCTACAATGACATTGTGAACATCTCAATCACTCCAAACAGATCCTGCGGGTATGCCCCGTACATCATGTTCATGATTGAGAAGGTGACTGGACTTGAGTTCGTCAAGGATGTTCACCATACGGGGTTGAAACCGCAAAAGCCCACCGAGTACACTCTACCTTCGGCTCCTGATGCACCTCCCTCCCCTGAAGCTGAGAGGAGGACTAAACAAACTCGGGATGTGAATGTCACAAGATCTTCAGCTGCTCCTCCTAGCTCTGCGCCTGCCCATGAACCCTCCGGTGGTGTGCTCAAAATGCTCACCTCTATCTTTGCCTGCTGCCGCAAGATTGAAGTCAGGCAGAAGAAGCATCAACAATATGTCAATGCCAACATCAAAACTATCTGTGACAAGCTGGAGATTGAGCTGGTGGGATCCCCGCCCGCCTTCGAGGACTCCGAGGGAGAGTCGGCTCCGACGAATGATGATGACGGTGGTGAAGATGAAGACCGGACTGAGACTGAGGAAGAGAGTGGCGATGAGTGATTCCCCTCAATTTTTCCCTTTTTGGTGCCTTGATGCCAAAGGGGGAGAGATTGAGACTAGTAGTTTGAGACCATCTCTAGTTGGTGTCTTTATGTTTTTGTGATCAAGGACATGTACTTATTTTTAAAACCTTGTAATGCACTATTTCTTCTCTTATGTGTGATGCTTATTGTTGCTTGGATGGTTATCTCTATGCTCATTATTGATTACCTTTACTTCATCGCACCTTGTTGATCACACACCTGTTAGGCACCCCACCATAAGGTGTGTGCATATGTGAGAAGCTTTTTGTGGACTTATCATTATTCTCATATGTGCACACCTTATGAAAATCAAGATTTTATTCTCAATTGTGATATCTCAAATGATTGTCATCAATCACCAAAAAGGGGGAGATTGTAAGTGCATCTAGGATATCCCTTGTGGGTTTTGGCTAATTGATGACGAACATATGAGATCCTAATGAATCCACTGAGATGATTGCAGGACAAACAAGTGAAACAGCTCGGTGCACACAAAAAGGTGAAAAATGAAGTGGTGTTCAAAGAAAGATACTTTGATGAAGCTTGGAAGACTAAATTAGATTTTGAATGTATAGGGAGTGTATGAAAGTCACACTCCAAGAGCTCACAACTTTGCGCGAGGGTAAGGGATTAAAATTAACCTAACTTTCACAAAGCACCGGACTAGTCCGATCATGGACCGGACTAGTCCGTTCATCTTTCTGGAATCTCACTTATTGGGAGACCGTACTAGTCCGTGCATCCACCGGACTAGTCCGTTGATGTTTCTGGAGTCTCTCATATTGAGGGACCGGACTAGTCCGATCATGGACCGGACTAGTCCGTTGAACTTTCTGGAATCTCCCATTCGTGGAGATCGGACTAGTACGCGGACTAGTCCGTTGAACTTTCTGGAGTCACCTACACACAGCACTGGAGTAGTCTGAGCTTGGACCGGACTAGTCTGGCAGACTTTCTGGACTTCAAAATGCACAGTGATCGGACAAGTCCGGACTTGCACCGGACTAGTCCGGTGTTAGGGTTTTTCAACGGCTACCTTTTGGAAACCCTATAAATAGAGAGTCCACAGCTTTCCTATTAACACACACGTCAAATACTGATCAAAGAACAAACCCTAGCGCCACCACTTCGTCCCAAGAGCCCAAAACACATCTCCCCACACATCTAAAGTGCAAAAAGAGTGAAATCAATTGAACACTTGGATTCGGGATTGGGAGATCGTCGTTCTTTTATTGCGAGCTCTTGGGGTTTGATCTTTCTACACTCATACTCTGCATTGTAATAATTTTGAGTGTATTTGATCACTTCTTTCGTTGTAATTCTCGTGGGAGCCCTCAACGTGTGAGGTTGCCCCACAAACTTGGTGATTACCCGTGATAGTGGAATCAAGTCGGCCTTCGTGGTGACTTGAAGAGGGAAAGGGTTGGAGAACCAACTCTGTGTGAGCTTCCTCAACGAGGACGTAGATCTCGTGGTGAGATCGAACCTTGGGAAAAATTCGTGTGTCTTGCGCCTCATTTCATTTAAAATTTGTTCATTAGATCACTAGTGTGCTAAAACATCAACCTAAGGCAATTATAAGTTTTACCTGCATTCTTATATTAATCTCAAATAAAAATATCAGTTGTTCTCATTTCCACTGCTAAATAAATTTAGATTCCCAAACAACACTTGATCAACACACATATTTTTAGCACACCGGACAAGTCCGCCCACACAACCGGACTAGTCCAGCCAACCAAGGTTTGACGATTCTATTAAGTGTGCAGGGAATTCAAAAGGCCTATTCAACCCCCTCTCTAGGCCACATTCAGTTATCTATCGGAAATTATGGCCGAAGGTCAATCATAACTATACGAGGCTAGAGATTTGAAATGGGAACCCTCCATGAGCAACCAATGAGCTGCCACGAATGGGTGAGAGCATTATGCTCTCAACTATTTTAAGCACTCATTCAAGCTCAAGGGATTTGCCACCATCATTGGGTACAAATTATTCCTATGTGGCTAAGAGTTATGATGTACCATGACCAAGGAATGACAAGATCACACCCAATTTATATTGGGTGCAAGTTGTTCCTATGTGGCTAGAAGGTATGTCATGCCTTAGCCAAGGAACAACATATCACACTCGACCCATGTTGAGTGCATGTCATTCCTTTGTGGTTCTAGGTATGTTGTACCTTACCCAAGGAACAACTGATCATACCCAATGCATGTTGGGCACATGTCACTCCCTTATGGCAAAAAGATATGATACACCTTAGCCAAAGAATGACGAAACATACTCAATGTATGTTGACTGCACGTCATTCCTTTGCATCTAAAGGTTATCATTATCCTAGCCAAGGAATGACAAATGACACCCAACAAATGGAGACCCTGATGTGCAGACGGTCAACATCGAAAACACTCTATTCAACCACACTCATGGTGTCTATGGGAGGCAACACAATAATCAACACTCAACCCTCAATTGTCAAAGCCACACTTCAACAAGGATATGCCAACTCATGGCCTACCTTCGTCGGTAGGGTTTCAACCCCTATCACAGACCTTGATCAAGAATAAGCTTGGGGGAGGACCCCCACTCGAGGTAACTTGTATCACACCCACTACATTTTTATTTCAAATCATCCATTTATATATATATATATATATATATATATATATATATATATATATATAGGTTAGATTTGCTTTCATCAAATAAATATGTGCAGTAAGAATGATTTAGAATTCACATAGATGAAATGATGAATTGTTGCTCTGTTTTATTTTCCTAAGTCTCTAGTTTACAACTTGCTACTCTCCAAATATTGCTTTCATTGGTTTGAAATACTTTTACCTTAATTTGGAAGTCGTGGGTAGCAAAAGCTTAATCTAATTCTAGGTTGTTGCATGATTAGAATTAGTAATAGGGCTGCTAGTCCTAGTTTGAAAGTAAAACTTAGATTTCCGGAGAAATTCTAAAAAGATTTAAGTTTCCCTCATTTGATTGGAAATACCTACCAAAGCCATATGATGTCCATACATAGACAAAACCTTATGCATATGCTATTTGCTTTCACATTGAGCCTAGTCAAACTAGTATAGACCTATGTGAGAAATCATTCAACTCTTTTTGAATTCAAGACTTCACTTGCACATGTGATACTTCTACACTAGAAGTAAGCAAAACGTCTATCATATCCACCATACCACAACAAAAAGAGAAACTCCATGTTATTTATGTTTAGCACTCTCTTCAAAATTCAGTGCAAAGAAAGGGAGTAGAAGACATGGCCACAAAAAGAAAAAAAAGCATGCTTACATCATAAGCATGAGAAAAAAAGAGAGAGAAAAGAAAAGTAGCCATGTTTCATCCCTGCAAAAAGAAAGAGAGATTATACCAAAAAGGAGTTATCTCAAGTATCCACATCCACTTCCACTCCATCACACATGCACAAGTATTGAATCAAAAAGTTTTGATTTGAATTCTCCTAAGGCTTACTCTTTTGACTTAGCAATATATGTGATGCAAATATGCCTACCTACTTTCCTTATCAAGCTCCACATACAAGCCATATTCAATGAGTAGGAATAGTAGAGGCACAATGCTTTGGTGAGGAAATATTTCCACTATCCACAAAGGAGTGACTGAGAGAATCAAATTGAGGTACTTAATATCTAAATTGAATTCTCCGGGATTTAAGTGGAACTTGATTTCTAGGCTATGTTTGCTCCAATTGCTATTCTACCTTTCAACTACTCATGAATATGAAAAAGCATAAGCCCCATGATAACTTAAGAAAGGTAGGGTATCATAGCCAATTTCTGCAATACTAGGTAGAGTATCTTGTTGTGCATTAGATACTTTCGAAAATAAGACATTGTAGCAACTTCTGATCATCAAACTAAAGTCTTGACTTTGCTCGGGACGAGCAAAGGATAAGCTTGGGGGAGTTTGTTGACGGCTGTTATATACAAATTTCTTCCGTCAATTTAACTCGATTATGTGAAGGATTTGTCATTTCTTGCACACATCACCTTTATATCTAACCCAATTCCACTTGGACTTGGAGAAATATGTGTATGCAGCATTTTATGCAGGAAATGAGGAAATGTAGAGGGACCAATCCTATAAAATATCACCCCAGCCAATCAGGCGACGACACATGGCATCCCATGGATCAAATGGCCCACAAACAGAAGTATCGGAGGAGATCCAACGGTGTATCACCCATATACATCAATGAGACCCACCTGGCAGCCACCTAGAGAAAGCACACGAGAAACGGTGCAATGACCAGGTCGGCCGAACCAGGGGGTCGGTCGACGTGGTCTTTGCACCAAACTCGGTCAGCCTCCATGTGTTTGCTCCTACCAGCTCCCTGGAGTCAATGGTGACTGATTCGCACGCTTTTGGTGGCGGGAACCGACCTCAACACTAGTATAAATAGGACCCCATACCCCTCACTTCAACACACACCACTTGGGCATCATTCTATTGTATACACTATCTTTCATAGTCCTTAGAGGAGTTAGGATGTAGAGAGGAGAGCCTCTAGTCCCAAGTCCAAATTGGGAAAGGAGTAGAAGGAGTATCTCTTCCCAATTCCACATTGGGAAAGGTATGGCTTATGTATTCATTCTTGTATTTGTGACTTTGCGCTCAATAAAGATATTATCTTTAGTCTTCTTTTATACGTATACTTGGACAAAGGGTTTCTTATTTGATTGTGGAGTCCATGTATGTGGAAGGTATAGTCTTTATGATTTCACTCTCATGATCACATCTTATGGTCATAAACACTATAGACCCCCACTATAGTCTATGTAGTTATGATATGATTATGTTAATATGAATGAATTATGCTATGCTTCAACATTGGTTCAACGATGTTTAGGTTAGTCATTGCCTTAGGATGACTTGTGCCATGGCCCCTAAGGTATTTGCTTAGTATGCTAGCATGGTGCTAGGGTATTTAAGTAGCATTGGATGTCTCGTAGACCCACAGATCGAAGAGGTAGGTAGTAGGTGGTGACAGCCCTATCTATCCTTTGTTATCCTCCACATTCGGCTATGCCACAGGCTCTTGGCGGGAGTCGCCCTAGTATTGCTAGGGGTAAGCCCGTGCCCGATGTGTTGAATAGCATTGCATAGGAATTCATCATTGACATGACCATTAGTATCTACCTAAGGCTATGTATATGTATTAGGAGAATTGTAGGAGCAACTCTCTAACTCTCAATCCAATCTCCCTCTAGGACCCATTTTACCCTTTAGAATAGATTGCCCACGTGTGTGTCACACTACCCTTATTATCAACTTACCCCTGTCCAGATAATGGATTAGTATCCCATAGCTTGACTATAAGAGTAGTATATACTTTACTCCATTGCCTTCCTTTGGGATAAATATGATACCCTTTGGAATACTCATGGGTGAAATGCTACAACGGTAGCTTTCGTGTGCTTGCAGATCTCATCTCTTTACCGGAGATGATCTGTGGTGTTAAGAAATACCAACAAGCATTTCTGGCGCCGTTGCCGGGGATAATTTGTTAGTATATATTAGGAGCCGTCAACACATATAAAAGGGGCTCCAAGCACAGGCATTGCACGGGAGAGTGCCAGCCTAGAACATCTTCTTAGGATCTCCATAGAAGTCTTGGTTCTCCACCTCTTCATCTTCGTAGACTGGGGGGGGGGGGGAAGTATGCAACTAACAAGTTTGAGTACCAACGATACTCGCAAGTTGGGAAGTTATGACATGTGGTTCACAACAAGGAAGGCAAATAATAGGTAAAGCACTATAGCAGTTACAGCCTATTCTTAATGTTATTAAGCACCTACATCTAGGTGAAATCCCAACCAACATCCCAAAATAACCAGGTAAGACCAAACCCAAACCATCCATTATGTAACCATGTGAGCTAATTATGAATTTTGGTTCCAAGCCGCTCGTGTCCGTGAGCACGGCTGTCTAGACAGTTTGACAAGACTCTACAGAGTGTGTATCCTTTACCCACAGCTCGTGATTTCATCCCCTGTTGCTAGGTGGACTAAGGTAAACCTCCCTGATGCCCGTGGTAGCTAACTACATTACAAACTTCTGAAGGTGTGTGGCCAGGAGATCACTACGAGGTGTTTCCAATGGTTCTCCCGACTTGCAGTGGGTACTCTAAGGTTTCACCGCTCTGGCACCTAGAGTCTATTTTTCCTCCACCAGGAGAAGCCCCCTCTTGAGCCATGCAGATCCCAAGGCAGAACCCATTCCCCGCCCATTCAATTACCTACGCTACATCGGGAGAGACCAAATTACTAAACCAAGTTGTCCCATATACAATTCTGTGGTGATACTAAAAGGCTTAACAAATTCTTCCATAAAACGGTCCTTAGAATCCGATAGGTGTCAAGCTCCAAACCAAGGTCTTGTGCACACATGTACCAATCCACACAAAACCCCATATCAGATTCCTATCTACTAAATTCCATTATTGCCATCAATCCATGAATCATAAAACATCAAATGTAACTTGTAGATAAATAGATCATATGTCAATTAAGCATGGCTAAGCGTAAACTAATTAATAGTAAAACATCCAAACCAAGCGACAAGGAGTTATTGGGAAAAACTAGGGAAACATAGCTTATGATCCATATTTTAATTTAGCATGTATCTAACTAAAACTTAACAAAAAGGGTGCAAGATGGTCAAGGAACTCGCCTCCAATTTGAGCCTGGTGGTCGCCGGGAAATTGTTGCTCTTGAAGGTTAAATGTTGGTTCTGGCCCCGACTCTAATTTTACGACGATGCATAAAATAATAATACACAATGAGAACACATAGAATGCAAATAATTCAAATAAACATAAATTCCTACGCAAAAGTGATGTTTATGGTTAATTTAAATTATAAGCATAATACCTTTTATTTGAGAATTTAGAGTTAAATGAAATATATTGAGTAAAACATATTTTTTAACAATTTTTATACCATTTTTATATTTATTAGAAACCTATTACTATTTTCCAGAAATTTTCTCCTTCAAAATATGCTTAAAATATATTTATAACACAAAATGTACATTTTACAATTTTTACACTATTTTTAATAATTATTTCTAAGTGCAAATCAATTTTTATGAATTAAATATACTTAAAAAGTATTTTATGATTAATTCAGCAATTTAAATGAATTAATAAAAATAATACAGAAATGGAAATAAATTAAACATATTTAAATCTATTTTTATAATTATTTTATATAAATTAAGGACTTTTATTTAATTGCTAGAACTATCAGGGGCTTTTCTGCAAAATTAGAACTATTCCAGAGGCTAAAAACAATTTTTATTAAGTCCAGGGATTATTCTACAATTTTCCAGAATTTATTTGCTATTTTATAATATTCCAGGGGCTTTAAAACACTTTTTATTTAATTATCCAGTATTTTCCTAATTTCCATAAAGCTGAGGGTTAATTCTGTAAAGTTTTGGACCAATATGCAATTAGTTAAAACCGTCCAGGGGTTTTCTAAACTAATCAGGGGGCCTACTGTAAAAATACCAACGGCTAAAGGGGTTTGAACTTGGGCCCTCAGATTTAAAATGGACGATCCAGATTTTATTAATCGAAGGGGTATCCTAGGATCTAATCTTGGTCGTTGAAACAAAATGGACGACGGGCAATGAGCCACGTCGCTTGGAAAGATGGGAGCGGCGGCGCTGGGTGGCGACGCTAAAAGTGCATCTAGGATCCCGTGGGTTTTGGATGATTGATGACGACAATTAAGTGACTAATGAGCTCAGCAATCTTAAGCACAAGTGTGGACTCAAGTGGAAGCATAATCTCTCAAAAAGGAAAAGGATGTAGACGGCTATGTCAACTCGAAAAGGAGAAACTAGGGTTTCTAGTGTGTCGAGTTTAGAATAGCCAAATATGTGTGAGGATGTGTGTGTAAAGTGCATTGAGGTCAAGTTGGGAGCTCAAAGCGGTTTAGAGATCAAACCCATTGAAAGAAGAGAGTTGGAAGCAGTCTGGCAGGAGTGGTCGGACTAGTCCGTGCAGGTGGCCGGACTAGTCCGCTCCTGGCCGGCCAAGTCCATTTTCAGCTGGACCAGATGGGTCTGACTATGTTCGGACTAGTCCGTAGTGGGACGGACTAGTCCGGGTAGTCGTGGAGTGGTTTTTGGGGACTAAGTCCCTAAACCACGGACTTGTCCATTTTGGTCCGGACCAAGAGGTCCTGACTGAGATCGGACTAGTCCGCCCTGAAGGCCAGACTAGTCCGGGTTTGAGAGAAGTCGGTGCTTCAACGACTAAGTCTGGGTAGACCAGACTAGTCCGTCCTGGGGGGCCGGACTAGTCCGTGGTCTTCAGACTAGTCCGTTTTCACACGGAACAGAAGGTTATGTGTGAGATCGGACTAGTCCGGTTGTGACTGGACTAGTCCGTTTTGAAGTGACCGTTTGAATTTGAAGTTTGGCGGGTAGTGTGACGATTGCCGCACAGTGCGACAGTTGTCAGGGACGTCAGTGGTCCCCTAGGCCGGACTAGTCCGGGCTATAGGCCAGACTAGTCCGCCCTTCCGCTGAAGTCAGCAGTAAGGGCTGGGAACCTCTATAAATAGAGGACCCCTGGGTTCATTTGAACCAATCTCTTGAGCAAGTTGAAACCCTAGTGCCGCCACAACAACCTTGAGCCTCCAAAAAGCCTCCTTCTTGCCTACATTCCCTGTAAAACTAATTCTTGTGTGGATTAGGGTTTGGTGAGGTGAAGAAGAGGAAGAACACCGCTCTTTGGCTCTCGGTTTGATCTCTTGCACTTTGTGAATCTTTGTGATCTGTGGCTTGAGTTAATCTTTGTGATTTGTGATTGTATTTGTGGTGGGAGCCTCAGATTTTGAGAAGCCCCAACGAATCTTGTATTCACCCTTTGTGATAGTGGAGAACCAAGTTAGGCCCGTGCGGTAAACTTGGTGAGGGAAGGGTTGTTGAACTCGGTCCTTCGTGGACTCCTCAACGGGGACATAGATTCCTTCGTGGGATTGAACCTCGGGATAAAATCTTTGTGTCCCTTGTGTACTTCGCTTTCACTTATCGCTCATTGCTTCTAGGGTTAGCTTTACCGGTTTTACTCATCACTCTTGTTTCATCGTGATCCTTAGTCTCACATTTGCTTCATAACTTGTTAAGGTTCACTAAGTCATTCTAACATACTTTGCATCACAAGAATTGGACTAAAACTTGTTAGAAACTCTTTTTAGGCCTTCCCTACAGGTGGACCAAACTAGTCCGCCCCTGGACCGGACTAGTCCGCCCCCTGAGTACTAATCTCGTTTTATTAAGTCATTTTAGGTTGATTAGCCTATTCACCCCCCTCTAGGCAACTTTCAATTGGTATCAGAGCAGGACTCTCCCAAAGAGTCTAACAACTCAAAGAGAAGATGGCCGAAGTGGGATACGAAGAAGTCTCAACCAGTGAGGTCCAAGCAACCCAAGAAGAGATTCTCTTCTATCAAGACAAATCAACGGATGACGAAGAAATTCACCAGCTCAAGGCGAAACATCGAGAGAAGCTGAAGATTCCCAAGGTTGACACCTCAACCTCCACATCGGGTGGCACAATCAACTACAACCAACAAGGCTACAACTATGAACGCCTTGTCTCCAACAACCACTACCTTTCCATCCCATTGGGGAAGCCTCCCCAGTTCAATGGAACCGACTACGGGATGTGGAAGCACAACATGAAGATCCATCTTGTGTCACTCAACCCCTCACTATGGCAAATCGTGTTGACCGGGGTACACATCTCGAAGAATGAAGAATATATCACTCCGGAGCAAGCCGTGCTCCTTCACCGCAATGCCCAAGCGGCCGGAGTGATCATCTCATCTCTCTCAAGAGATGAGTTCAACCGAGTGGATGGACTTGAGGTGGCCAAGGATATTTGGGACACTCTCAAGACGGCTCATGAAGGCAACCGAGTCGTGAAAGAAGCAAAGATTGAGCTCATTGAAGGAGAGCTCGGGAGGTTTGCCATTATGGATGGTGAATCTCCCCAAGAGATGTACAACCGCCTAAAGGTACTCATCAACAAGAGTAGATCTTATGGCTGTACCAAGTGGACGGACGACGAGGTGGTGAAGAGGATGATTCGGGCATTCATGCTTAGAAACGTCTCTCTTTGCTCCATGATCCGAGAAAGCCCGGGGTTTGCCAAAATGACCCCGAAGGAGGTCCTTGGAAGGATCATCAACCACGAGATCATGGAGAAGGAGGCGCTCTTCTACAATGACCTCCAAAGGTTCACCGCCTCGAAGATGAAGGATGTTGCACTTAAAGCGACATCATCCTCAAAAGAGCAGAACGAAGATGATGAGGAGAGCCTTGACTCCGATGAGGAAGAGGCCCTCTTCATCAACAACTTCAAGAGAATGACAAGAAGAAGGAGGAGGGCAAGCCGCATGAGAAGAAGTTCTACAAGAAGAAGAGGCTCTCCGGTCACGCTCACTTGGGCAAGGAATGGGACTCTAACGATGAGTCCTCCTCTTCCGAAGATGAGGAGAAGATGGCAACCATTGCCATCGGGAGGAGTTCTAAGGGAAGCAAGCTCTTCCCCAATCTCTACGACCACAAGCCAACTTGCCTCATGGCAAAACAAGGAAGAAGAAAGGTCACCTCTAACTCATCCTCTTCCATATCCTCTCATGATAATTTTGATAGTGCTAGTGAAAACGAGTACATGCTTAAAGATATAAGTAAGAGCACATTGCGAAGAATGAAATTGCTCTCGGATGAGATTTTTGAGAAGGAGGAGCTCATAGATAGGCAAGAGGACATGCTTATCCAAGAAAAGGAAAGATGTAAAGAGCTCATTGAGCTCCTTGAGCTTGAGAGAGAGAAGAGCAAGGCATTGGAGCATGACTTGCTCTAAGCAAGAAAGCATGCTCAAGTCTTGAGGACACAACCATTGAGCTCAAGGACGAACTTGGCAACTTAGAAAAAGTTAACAAGATCCTTGAGACCCAAGTTGAGTCTCTTAAGACTAATGTAGCCTCTTCCTACAAAAGCTTATCCTCCTCAAAGGTTGCATCCGAAGCAATATCAACTTGTAAATGTTCTAACTTGATTCTTAAATTAAAGGATGAGCTCAAATTGACTCAAGGCAGTCAAGCACCTAAGGGTGGCATCTTTGACAAAGAGAAAGTGACGTATGCACGAAGTGCATACACCAAAACAAGACCTCCCTATGTCAAGGATGGTCTTGGTTATACTAGAGATGGAAAGCAAAATGCCAAAACCTCCAAGTATGGCAAAGACTTGATTGTTTTTGTCAAGGGAAGCTCATCCACAACTAAAATTGGCAAGAACACTTCAACTAGCACTTACATGCCTAAATCTGAACCGCATCCTCTATTTCATGATTTTGATGCATCATATGCTTTGATGAGGAACAAGTATGGCAAATTATATGCTAGATATGTTGGGCCACTCCGCAAGAGCCCCAAGCCTTGCGTGTGGGTGCCCAAATGCCTCAACACTAACGTCAAAGGACCCAACTCCGCTTGGGTACCTAAAAGGAAGGCATAATCTTGTTTTGTAGGCGTACTCCTCCGGTGGATCCAAATGGGTGCTCGATAGTGGGTGCATAAACCACGTGACCGGAGAGAGGAAGATGTTGAGGAGTATGAGGAACATGATGCTCCAAATGAAGGGGTCCTCTTTGGGGACAATAGCCAAGGAAAATCCTTGGCTCCGGTAAAATTGTTATCTCTCCCCAACATACTCTTTCTCGCGTTTTACATATTAATTCTCTAGACTATAACCTCTTTTCCATATCACAACTATGTGACAAGGGTTATAATTGTATTTTCACTAATGAGGGTGTGAGCATCCTTAGAAGAAGTGATAACTCAATCGCTTTTATGGGTGTGCTCAATGGAAAGCTTTATCTTGTGGATTTTGCCTCGGATAAAGCTCAACTTGACACATGCTTAATGGCGAAAACCAACATGGGATGGCATTTGCATAGAAGGCTAGCCCATGTTGAGATGAGGAACTTACAAAAGCTTCTTAAGGGCGAGCACATCTATGGTTTGAAGAATGTTGTCTTTGAAAAGGATAGGCCATGTAGTGCTTGCCAAACAGGGAATCAAGTGGGAGCTCAACACCCCTCCAAGAACATCATGACGACGATAAGACCTTTGGAACTGCTACACATGGACCTTTTCAGGCCAATTACCTACATTAGCATTGGCGGTAACAAATATGGTATTGTTATTGTTGATGATTTTTCTCATTTCACTTGGGTATTTTTCTTGCATGATAACGGTGAAACTCACGGTGTCCTCAAGAGGTTCTTGGGGAGAGCTCAAAATGAGTTCACCTCAAGAATCAAGGCTATAAGAAGCGACAACGGCACCGAGTTCAAGAATACTCAAGTGGAAGAATTCTTGGATGAGGAGGGCATCAAGCATGAATTTTCAGCTCCATACTCCCCTCAACAAAATGGGGTGGCGGAACGGAAGAACAGGACACCCATCAAGATGTCAAGGACAATACTTGATGAGTACAAGACATCGGGTCAGTTTTGGGCGGAGGCGGTTAACACTGCTTGCCACGCCGTCAACCGATTATACCTCCACTGCTTCCTAAAGAAGACTCCCTATGAGCTTCTAGTTGGTAAGAAACCAAATGTCTCTTACTTTCGTGTTTTCGGGAGCAAGTGCTATATTCTCAACAAGAAGCCTAGGACTTCGAAGTTTGCTTCAAAGTCCGATGAAGGTTTCTTGTTTGGGTATGATTCAAACACCCACGCCTACCGTGTCTTCAACAAATCCTCCAAGATTGTTGAAATAGCACGCGACGTGGTGTTTGATGAAACTAATGGCTCCCAAGTGGAGCAAGTTGATCAAAGTGTGCTAGATCAAGAAGACTCTCCACAAGAAGCTCTTAGGAGGATGGCACTTGGAGATGTTCGACCACAAGAACAACCTCAATGCTCAAGTGACCAACAACAAGATGATGCAAGTCATCCCCCACGCGATCAAGTTGAAGATGGACAAGTGGCACCTCAACATGATCAAGAAGACAAAAGTCAAGAGGGAAGCATACATCAAGGGGGAGACCAAGAAGAAGAAGAGGATGATGATGACTCAAGAGTTCAACCTCCACATCCTTGTGTGCATCAAAGTGTTCAATGGGATCATCCCATTGACAACATTCAAGGAAACATTACAAAAGGGGTAATCACTCGTTCTTGTGTTGCAAATTTTTGTCAACATTACTCCTTTGTCTCTTCTTTGGAGCCCCATAAGGTTGAAGATGCATTGAGAGACCCAGATTGGGTGGTGGCCATGTAAGAGGAGCTTAACAACTTTGAAAGGAACAAAGTTTGGGAGCTTGTCAAGCATCCACAAGCAGATGTTGTAGGAACCAAGTGGGTGTTCTGCAACAAGCAAGACAAACATGACATGGTGACAAGGAACAAGGCACAACTTGTGGCCAAGGGGTACTCACAAGTCGAAGGTTTGGATTTTGATGAAACCTTTGCTCCCGTAGCTAGGCTAGAATCAATTCGTATATTACTTGCCTTTGCTACTCACCATGATTTTAAGCTTTACCAAATGGACATCAAGAGTGTGTTCTTAAATGGTCCAATCAAGGAGGAAGTCTATGTGGAGCAACCACCGGGCTTTGAAGACCAAGACTTCCCAAACCATGTCCTCAAATTGCGTAAGGCTCTCTATGGTCTCAAACAAGCTCCTAGAGCTTGGTATGAGTGTCTTAGAGACTTTCTAATTCAAAATGGTTTTATGATAGGAAAGGCTGATTACACTCTCTTTACAAAGCACTTTAATTATGATCTCTTTGTGTGCCAAATATATGTCGATGACATTATATTTGGTTCTACTAACAAAGTGTTTTGTGATGAGTTTTCTAAGATAATGACAGAGAGATTTGAGATGTCCATGATGGGGGAGTTGAAGTTCTTTTTAGGTTTCCAAGTCAAGCAACTCAAAGAAGACACGTTCATAAGTCAAACGAAATACACTCAAGACATACTAAAGAAGTTTGACATGGACAAGGCCAAACCCATCAAGACGCCTATGGCAACTAGTGGACACCTAGACCTCAACGAAGATGGTCCAAGTGTGGACCAAAAGGTATACCGTTCCATGATTGGTTCTTTGTTATATCTTTGTGCATCTAGACTGGATATTATGCTAAGTGTGTGTATGTGTGCACGTTTTCAAGCTGCACCTAAGGTGTGTCATATGACTGCAGTGAAGAGAATTCTTAGATATTTAGTTCACATACCTAGCCTAGGACTTTGGTACCCCAAAGGATCCAAGTTTAACCTTATTGGCTATTCCGATGCGGATTATGCGGGGTGCAAAGTTGATAGAAAGAGCACACTCGAGACATGCCAATTCTTGGGTAGATCCTTAGTGTCTTGGTCCTCTAAGAAACAAAATTCCATTGCTCTTTCCACAGCCAAAGCGGAGTATGTAGCAGCCGGAAGTTGTTGTGCATAACTTCTTTGGATGCGACAAACTCTAAGGGATTATGGTATAAACTTGCGGCATATTCCTCTCCTATGTGACAATGAGAGTGCCATCAAAATAGCCCATAATCCAGTTGAGCATTCGAGGACAAATCACATAGATATTAGACACCACTTCTTGGGAGATCATTCTTTCAAAGGGGATATAGTGATTTCCCATGTGAGAACCGAAAACCAACTAGCTGATATATTCACCAAGCCTCTAGATGAGAAGCGCTTTTGTGAGCTTAGGAGTGAGCTCAATATCTTAGATTCTCGAAATGTGGCTTGAAACATGCACATCTGAATGTTTACTTTTCACCTTATTCAAAAGAATGCATGTGTTTGAAAAATTTATCTCTATCTCGATTTTCTCCAAAATATTTGAAAAACTAGTGGCTTTGTGAGTTATGGTCATAGTTCGAACGTTGATTGCTTACTGACCATATTCATAAAGTTTTGTTGTGGCAATATGTCCAAAAGGATCATCTATAGTGGCTAAAACTCAAATATATATGTTTTCAGCCTCCTAGGACCGGACTAGTCCGTCCTATGGCCGGACAAGTCCGGATCCGGACTAGTCTGGTACGCATGACCGAACTAGTCCGGCCCCTTAACCGGACTAGTCCAGCCCCTGGGGACTTAAACCCCCAGGAGGCGGTCGACCCTTCCACTTCTCCATTTGCCTCTCTCTCTCCCACGCGCGCGAAACCGCCCTCCTTAGGCGATTTTCGATTCCAACCACCAAAAATCATTTCCAATCCACGCATTGGAAGCCCCGGAGGTGTGGGAGACTTTCCCCGATCACTCGCGACGCGATCCATCCCCGATTCCATCAATTTCTCAAGATTTGAAGAGGTATCCCTCACTTTTCAAAAACTTGCCTCGTTCTTGATTCATTGAGTTTTTGATAGATGCCTCTTCATTAAAGTTGCTTCTAGTATCCTTGTGATCATAGCCTAGGAATATTGCTACTCGATTCCAAGATTTCTCGAAAAACTGTTAGAGTTAGGGTTTAACCTGTGTAAACCGGACTAGTCCGGTGTCAGGCGGACTAGTCCGCCCCTTGGGCAGACAAGTCCGGTGTGCACAGGAAAAAACCCTAACTTTGGCTGTTTCTCGTAATTTCTTTCGCATTATTCAACTTCCTTGACCCTCTATCTCTTGTTTTCCTCCTGTTTCAGCAGTGATGGCAGCTCCTCGCCGATCCGCTTCTCCCTCCACTGACCCCGAGTGGGAGGCAGAGCAGCTTCGCCTTGGCGAGGAACAGGCAAGAGCCAAGGTTGAGGCTGCCGAGAAGTTTCTCGAACAGCAAGAAAGGGCGAAGGCAGCCAAGAAGCAACAAGCTAGGGCCGCAGCTATGGCCTATGACGAAGATGAAGCAATGGCTCGGGCCATTGAGGAGTCTTGCAAGGAACTCTGGAAGAAGAAGAGAGAGGAGTGCGAGGATCATAACTCTCAGGCTGCTGCTGCACAAGTCTCTAAGAGGAAGAGACTTGTGACAATTGGAGAGAAAGACAAGGGCAAGGAGCCAGCCCAAGAAGAAATTGCTGAACGCCGGATCGAGCGAGATCCGAAGAAGGGCAAGGCTCCGGCTCCAGTAGAGCCCAAGAAAAGGAATCCCACTGTGAAGATACCGGCGAAGAGAGCCGCATGACCTGTGATCAAGGAAAAGGGGAAGGCCAAACCCATTGGCCCCTTGGAAGTGCACACTCCTGAGAGAAATCCCAACAGGCAGCGTGAAATAGCTGCCAATGTCTTCTGTAGGATCGAAAAGCACATGAAAAGCTACCAGAGGGGGGGTGAATGGTAGATTTAAAAATCTTACACAGTGGAAACAATTAAACCCCAACACCTTCAGCAGAAAAACGATCTGTTAAAGAAATTATGTGTGAGACTAATCTAAACATGTTTCACCAAGCAAAAAGTGATCTATATCAGAGAGATTCAAGTCACGGAAAAAACACAAGAAGAATCACTCAATTCCGTCGATAGAAACTCAAGTTATGATCGAAAGATCGAACAAAGGTCAATCTGACCTACCCGAGAAGAACAGTTTCTGAAATGCTGCAAAGAAACTCGTGTAGATCAGAAACCACAAATCCAATGACCGTGAAATATTGACATATGATATATAATAAAGTTGTGAAGACAACCCAAAAAGAATCACATCAATTGGATCTGTAAAACTAGAGTTATGATAAAACCACCAACGAAAGGTAGTGCTGTCCAGAAACTCAACGAGTAAAACTTGTCTGGAACAAGTCAGACGAACAAGGCACAAAAGTTCCTTCAAACTACGAATTTTATTCAATAGAACACAAGAGGAACAGCCCCAAAGTCGTGCACCACGAGCTCTGGGCTCCCTTGCTTATATAACCAGCCCTTAGGCCAACCCAATATCAACTAGGACTCCAATCCTACTCAGATCACGAATGGTAACTTTCCATAACTGCTCAAGATTCTTCTATACGCAGATAGAAGCAATCTTAAGTTTTCCAAACACCTTAGGAACATATCCCACATTCCTAGACAACTCAAATTTGTGACCCACATGAAATCCTATCAAAACCAACTCGATACTTTCCATACCGAGCCATAACCGACTTCGCCGCAGCCGAAGTCATCAACCGATACGATCCGATCCTTCCAACCAGATATTCCCATCCATAAACCATCTTCGGAACCATGTTGCCACGTCATGCACCACATGCATACGTGAAACACCTTCTTTCGACATCTAGTAACCTTCATATGCACTGCCCTTGATTCAATCATCCTGCGAGACCTCCTGATTAGCTGAACCATAGTTCCTTCCGAACTTGGTTGTTGGAACCTCATCTCCTCCCTGAGACTAGTCCAATGGATCTTGTCACCAGCCATGACTTGAACTCAAGCAACACCTGCACATAAATAAACAACCAATCGATACGAGCACAAGTCTTCGACTTGACTCAAGTTAGTTCCGAACACAACACCTTATGTGAGCACCTCACATAAGCATGTTGCAAAACCACAATAACACGATATTATCCATATCAACCAAAACGCACCAAAAACTTAGCAAATGAATACTAAGCAATCTTTCCAACAACGTAAAGCAAGTACGAAACATTGCAAATGAAAAGCAGAAGTACTGCGGTCAAGTTCCGGACCTTGCCAGAGCAACCCGGACCTTGAGCCGGAGCTAACAAAAGCTAGTAGAACCTAGCGCCGGAGCTTACTAAAACTAGTACAACCAAGCTCCCGCCAGAGCTTGCAAAACTAGTCGTAGCTTAGCAAAAAACATGTCGGAGCTATCAAAAACATGTCGGAGCTAAAGACAAAACTTCACCAGAGCTGACCAAAGCTAGTCAGACCTTGCCAATAAGTCAGACCTAGCATTGAACGTAACCTGAGCTACCCAAACCTAGCCGGACCTACCGTCGGACCTTGCTGTAGCTCGGAGCTAGATTCGGACCTTGATAAAAAGGTGTTTTGGTGATATTCAAAACTTTTATCGTCAAAGCCAAGTGTATTCACTACAAGCCAATGTATTTAGCACATATAGGTCTTACAATCTCCCCCTTGATGAATGCATTGGCAACACCACTTAAAATCTGAACATTGGCTTATTCTCATTAAAAGTTTTGAAGACAATTTCTCCCCTTTTTGTAATTCAGAAATAAAATGAGAAAGAAAAGCAAAAATTCAAAATTCAAAATTCACATATCTCTCCCCCTTTATCATCTCTCCCCATGCACATTATCTTTCCCTTTTTGAATGTGTGATTAATCTCTCCCCCTTTGACAATGTATTCAGCAAGGTAAAAGAGAAATTTTAATTGTTATGAGCATATTATAACATATACATATAAAACAAAGCTCATCCAAGTCATACTATCAAGTAACTTACACTATCACATCACTGAAATACATAAAGTAGTGTAAGCCATGCTAGAGATCATATGTAATTTTCAATTTAAGTAAGTCATGATCTCACAAACTTAACTATTTCATAACTTGAAAGCATGACACTAGTTGCTGCATTTTATTATTTTTCAAAACACAAATTTAGATCATATGATATTTGCAAGAGATTATATGCGCATCTGCCTTATTCTAACCAACCAAGCCAAGCCTATGTCATTTGACAATCAGAAGCTTAAGGACATGGTTTTAGTCATACACAACTTCTTCCAAGTTCAAATCTAAGTGCAATGATAAGCCATCTCAAAAGAAGGAGTGCGATGCATGCATATTCTCTTGATCTTTTCTCAATTTATATTTGTCATAAAAACTCAACATGTGAGTTGATTACTTGATTAATTCTTTATGATTAAATGCACTTGTGAACATGCAACAAGTTCAAAACAACATGAAAGTTCGACCATGACCAGATTTAGTGTAAGTAATTATTCCAATTACTATACATGGCAAAAACTACAAAATGTATAACACGAGTAATGTAGTAAGAACTTTCAGCATGTAAAAGGAATCACAAGTCATATATGTATGAAATACTATGCTTATATCATTTTAGTTCATATTCACACATAGACTTCCATGTTTCAAAAACTCCCCCTCAATTTAAGCCATGAGGATGCATAACCCCTATTTTACTACGAATGTAACAAAAACGAGTGAAATCCAAAGGTTTTGTAAAAATATCAGCCAATTGTTGTTCGGTATCTACATGGTGAAGCACAATGTTTCCTTTTTCAACATTATCACGGAGAAAGTGATACCTAATGTCAATGTGCTTAGTTCTAGAATGTTGCACGGGGTTTTTAGCAATGCAAATGACACTAGTGTTATCACAAAAAAGTGGAACACTATCTAGATCAACCCCATAGTCCTTAAGTGTTTGAACAATCCAAAGGATTTGTGAGCAAGCACTAGTAGCAGCTACATATTCAGATTCGGCTGTGGATTGTGCAACTGAATTTTGTTTTCTAGAGGACCAAGCAACAAGTGAATTACCAAGAAAATGACAAGCACCGGAAGTACTTTTCCTATCAATCCTACAACCTCCAAAATCAGCATCGAAAAAAGCTTTCAAAGTAACGGTTGAGGAAGAAGGAAGAAAAATGCCAGTTCCATGTAAGTACCTGAGAATCCTTTTGATGGCTTGACGATGTGAAGCACGTGGGGAAGCTTGAAACCGTGCACAAAGACATACGCTAAATTGTAAGTCTGGTCTTGATGCCGTGAGGTATAAAAGTGATCCGATCATGCTTCTATATTCTTTTTGATCCACTGGTTCACCATCTTCATCAAGTTCAAGTGTTGTTGCTGTTCCTATTGGTGTCCGAAGAGGCTTGCTTTTGTCCATGTTGAAGCGCCTTAGGAGGTCTTTTTATACTTCGTCTGATGCACAAAGGTACCCTCCTTGGTTTGCTTGATTTGCAGCCCCAAAAAGTAAGTGAGTTCACCCATCATACCCATTTCAAATTTGGAACTCATCATTGCTGAAAATTTGGACACAAGATCATGAGAAGCACAACCAAAGATAATATCATCCACATACACTTGAACGAATAATAAGTCATTGCCATGTTTAAGCACAAAAAGAGTTTTGTAAACCTTGCCCATGATAAACCCCTTTTCAAGTAAGAATGTTTTTAACCTATCATACCATACTCTAGGGGCTTGTTTGAGACCGGATAAGGCTTTGGACAGTTTGTAAACATGATTAGGAAAATCTGGATTTTCAAAACCTGGTGGTTGTTTGACATAAACCTCCTCATCTATGTAGCCATTAAGAAAAGCACTTTTAACATCCATTTGATATAGCTTAAAACCTTTAGATGCTGCAAAAGCTAACAAAATTCTTATGGCTTCTAATCTAGCAATGGGAGCAAAAGTTTCATCAAAATCTAGACCCTCAACTTGAGTGAAACCTTGAGCAACCAACCTAGCCTTATTCCTAACCACAACCCCATCCTCACTTTGTTTATTTTTAAATACCCATTTAGTTCCAATTAAAGTGTGACCTTGAGGTGGAGGTACAAGTTTTCAAATATTATTTCTTTCAAAATTTTCTAACTCTTCTTGCATGGCAATAATCCAAGATTCATTAGTGAGTGCGTGTGATATATCTTTGGGTTCAAAAGAAGCAACAAAAGCAGAATGAGCATGAGAGTTTGGATCGCAAAACCTGGACCGTGTAACTCGTTCGTGCAAGATTCCAATAATTTGTTGTGGAGGATGAATTTTGAGAACCGGAGGGGAGTGGAAACTTCACAAGCTTCTTCTTCTTCTTGATGTTCATCACA
This sequence comes from Tuctoria greenei, assembly GCA_036927565.1. Classification (NCBI taxonomy): domain Eukaryota; kingdom Viridiplantae; phylum Streptophyta; class Magnoliopsida; order Poales; family Poaceae; genus Tuctoria; species Tuctoria greenei. The sequence goes on from JAYESD010000003.1 coordinate 20,368,623, forward strand.
AATCTATGAGCTTGTGACTTGAGGAGGATCTGGACCAGCAATGGTGGTCGTCGGTGCTGGCTGTGGATCAATATCAGGAGCTCTAACAATGTGATTAGCTGCTGAATTTTCGAGCAGCAGTTCCACCTCTTCCTCATCTTCAACAAAAATGCTCTCCCCCTGCGGATATGGATCTGGACCTGCAATGTTTGAACTAGTACGTGGGCTAGATTCATCAAAATACACTTCACAAGTCTCCACAATTTTGTTAATGTCAAGTAAAAGCACACGGTAGCCTCTAGTATGAGATGGATAACCAAGAAACATGCCATCAATGGATCGAGGTTCAAATTTATCAAGATTACCATGTTTCTTAACAAAGCATTTGCAACCAAAGACCCGAAAGTGAGTAACACTAGGCCTATGTCCAAACCGGAGCTCATATGGTGTTTTACCTAGCTTAGCGCGCAAGAAAACACAATTTGAGACATAACAAGCGGTTGCAATCGCATCAGACTAAAATTTCCTAGGAGTTTGATATTCATCAAGCACAGTCCTAGCCATCTCAACTAAGGTTCTGTTCTTTCTTTCTACAACACCATTTTGTTGAGGTACATATGGTGAAGAAAATTGATGATCTATTCCATTTTCAGCACAAAAGTGATCAAAAGATTAATTTTTAAATTCAGTTCCGTATCACTTCTAATTGCCTTTAAAGATCCTGGGTGATCAATTGATAATCTAAGAAATAAAGTCCTAAAGTGACTAAAAGCTTCATTCTTAGATGCCATAAAGTAAACCCAAGAGTATCTAGAATAATCATCAACAATAACAAGAACATACCATTTACCTTTGAAGGATTGAACACGTGAAGGTCCTATGGTGTCAAGGTGCAAAAGTGAATGTAGGCCTAGAGGGGGGGGTGAATAGGCCTTTTTGAATTTTCTCGGTTCCTGTAACACTCAACAACAAAGTCAATACCAGAGATATCGGACTAGTCCGGTAAAGTGCGGACTAGTCCGGTTTTCACGGGCTCAGTTGATCAAGTTCAGTCAATTTGATTGATTCGTTAATGTTTGCAGCGGAAGTATAAACTTGAATGACAGTTTAATAGTTGTATGTCAAATTCTATTACAATTAAGGCTCTTGTTCAACAATTTAACTCAAATTGAACAAAGTGAATCAAACCCTAGATTAAGTTGATGAATTAAGATGAAGAACGCAAAAGGACAAGACACACGATTTATCCCGTGGTTCGGCTGCTACGAAGGCAACCTACGTCCACGTTGAGGAGCCCACAAAAGGACCGGGTCTTCTCCAACCCTTCCCTCGTCGGATCGCCACGAAGGCCAATCCTCTTCCACTAATCACAAAGGGTAAATAACCAAGTTGAAGGGGCGTTCTCGCACGTTGAGAGCTCCCTTGATTACAACTTACAAAGCCACCAATAACACACTCGAAAATTACAAATTGAAACGCAAGAGTGTGTTAGAGAATCAAACCAAGAGCTCAATGATGTGTGCCAAGTGTCTCTCCAATGATCTAGAAGTGATCTTCAATAGATTGATCGATTTTGCACTTAATTTCATGGAGAGAGGTGGTTTCTGAGTCTCTTGGGAGGTGTGACGGCGCTAGGGTTCGAGAGAGTATAAAAGTGGGCCGTGCACCTCTATTTATATGGGGTTTCTAAAAGTGACCGTTAGGGTTCAGAAAGATCGGACTAGTCTGTGGTGGTCACTGGACTAGTCCGGTGTGCTGTGTGTAGCAAACCCTAAGTGTCCAGGAATATCGGACTAGTCTGGTTGAAAACGGACTTGTCCGATTTCACTACTGGAAATCTTCGGACTAGTCCGATTGCCATCGGACTTGTCCGGACATATGAAACCCTAAGTGTTTAGGATGACAAGTCCGCACTTGGAGGACTTGCCCTATTTAGATCAGTGTGTATATCGGACTAGTCCGTGTAGACACCGGACTTGTCCGAAGTGGATCAGAAAGAATATCGGACTAGTCCGGATCACAACGGACTTGTCCGATTTTGTGTGACTTGTGCATTGTGTTGAGGACTAGTCCGCATTGGGGAGGACTAGTCCGAAGTGGATCACAAAGATATCGGACTAGTCCGGTAGATATCGGACTTGTCCGATCTAGTGCAGAAAGTGATATCGGACTAGTCCGGCTGATATCGGACTAGTCCGGTCCTGTATAACTTTGTGCATTGTGTGTGTGTGCTTGAAAGTGATTGAGCTCTTGGGTGTGTTTCCTTAACACACTCCATACATAATAATCTACTATTTTCTTCTCCTTGAGCTCAAATTCACTTTGCTTCTCATTTCCCTTCTTTTTGGCATTTTGCTCATTTTTCATTATTTGCCTGCATTCATCTCAACAACAGGATTAGGATCCCAATTGCTTGTCATAAATTATCCAAAACCCACAAGGGAGTCCTAGATGCACTTTCAATCTCCCCCTTTTTGGTGATTGATGACAACCAATTGAGATTTCACAAAATAAGGCAAAAAATGAGATTTTCATAAAGTATGCACATATGACTCAAAAATACATCAAGCAACAAGAGAATTATCCATATGTGCATTCTTTATGGTGGGATGCATACTAAGTGCATGAATACATTGAGAATGACAAAATTTACATTAATCAACCGATACCAAGTGCATATGACATTCCAGGAGCAAAAATGCAGTTTTCATCACATACTCGCAAATAAATTGAGCAATTCATCACAAGACCAAACTTAATATGAAAACAGTGTTAAACTATTACAATCACAAATAAAAGTACAGAGAAGGCTCTCTCCTCGCATCCTATTACAGCTAAAGCTAAGACTTGACTCCCCCTCAATCTCTCCCCCTTTGGCATCAAGACACCAAAAAGAGAGAGAGGAAGGTCCTAGGTTCTTCACTCTTCGCTGTCTGTCCTCTCGTCATCTTCTTCGTCTTCTTCGCTCTCCGCTTGACGAGGAGGAGAGGGAGGAGGAGGAGCGGAGCTGCTCGAGCCCCCAATGCCAAAATAGGCAAGCTCGAAGGGGGACAAGGGCCCGAGCTCGGAGATGTCAAGATCAAAATCTTCAGAAATTACTGGAGATCCAATGGGGTTGATCTCCAGCTTTTCAATCAGTTGCTTCACATTGGCTTTGATATATCTCATATCCTCCTTCCTCTTCTGATTGAGTTTATGAAGCTTTACTTCAGTATTCTTGCAGGAGGAGAATATCGCGAACAAGTATTTGAGGATCCCACTGGCGGATCCTCTCCGAGGGGCTTCCCTAGAGGGGGGAGGAGCCCTAGCAGCATCTCTTTCTCTTGCCGGTGCCTCAGGACTTGAGGCCGGCGAGGGAGCGGCCTGGACACTCACAGGCTGAGGCTTCTGAGGCCTCAGGGGAGTGTGCTCTACATCCTTCACGAATTCTATTCCTGTGACCTTCTCAATCATGAACATCAAGTAGGGAGCATAGCCACAGGACCGGTTGGGGGTGCTTGAGATGTTGACCATGTCGTTCCATATGTAATCTGCAACATCAAACTGTCTCTTCTTGCTTATGACCCTCATTAGAGTCCGGAGGTAGCCCTGTACACTCCCTGCATCCCCATCCTTGGGGGCAATGGTCTTCCGGAGAACTCTGTTCAGAACCACAAAGAAGGGCTTCATGTTCTTTGTGGAGGGAGGAACATACTTAGAGTTGGGCTCATACAAGAACTTCATTCTGTCCCTCTCAACGACCCCTATGTTGTGGATGATCAGGTGGTCATGTCCAGCAGAGTCTAAATGGAGCAAGCTTGCAAAATCCTCCTAAGTGATGGAGTACTTAGATCCATGGGTCATCCAAGTCACACTCTCTTCATCTTCACTCGAGAAGTGGCACGTTGCATAGAATTGTGCAATCACTTCATCATTCCAATTGTGTCTGAAGGCAAACAGATCCTTCAGACCATGCCTTTCTGCTGCAGCAATGACCTCATCAAAAGCTGAGCACTTCTTCTTCTCTAGGTGGGCCCAGTCAATCCACTGACTGCGCACCACCGGAGTCTTCATCGGCAGGTAAACCAGCCTGTAGAAATCTGCATGGAAGTTTGACCAAAACCTTCCATCAGCTGCCTGCTTTGGCCTTCCATAGCAATCAATGCTTCTTAGCTTGGCTGCCACATCGCTGCCTTTCCCATTGAATTTCTCTTCATTGGGGTCCCGAACCCCTTCTCTGGGAGCATGAAGCTTCAAGGGCCCAACTGGCCCCGTTGCGACTCCCTTGCCCTTTCCCTTTGCTTGACGAAGGCCGCTTGAAGACGTAGCAGCCTTCGAGGCGGGCTTCTTGACACAGACCTTCCTCCGAACCTGAGGAGGGGAGGTAGAAGGCTCGAAATGTCTTTCTTGGCGTTTCTTGCCAAGACCCGCCGAGGAACGAGGTGCCACCTCGTGGTCCAACTCGGCCTCAAAGTCGGAGATCTCGTTGTCGGAGCTCGACATGATCTGAGAATGATTGAGCAAGAATAATGACAAGTTATACAAGGCATAGGTAAGACAAGATAGCAATGGATGGCATTAAGGAATTAAGGAATTAGGTTTTAGGTTCAGAAACATCGGACTTGTCCGGTGCTCAGGCACGGACTAGTCCGGGGTACCGGACTTGTCCGTGCATGGACCGGACTAGTCCGGTGTTCATCCTCAAAAACCTAACAGATTGGACAGGATACAATCCCTAATGCAAATCTAGTCTAGCATACACGTAGTACATCAACTAAACATGTAACTAGTGAAGGGTGCTAGGCCAAATGATCAACAATTGAGAAAAACACGATTTCCAGGATTTTGAAGATTTTTACCGAAGAAATCGATGGAGGCTCGAAGTTTTGGGGGTTGGAGGCCGGACTAGTCCGCTAGCTTCAATCCCCAAGTCTTCAAGCTTGATCTCCGCCCAAATGAGTGACTTTTCGACGGAGGATGCAAAAGATCGCCTTGGGAGCTCGAGCGCAAGAGAGAGGAAGCCTAGAGCGAATGTGAGGGAGAGGAGATTAGGGTTTGGTGGCGGCTAGGGTTATGGACACGAAAAATCGAACAAGTCCGGACATGACCGGACTAGTCCGAAGTCATCCAGAGACCTATATCGGACTAGTCCGTGGTCTATCGGACTAGTCCGGCCTAACCGGCACTCTGCGGACTAGTCTGCATGGGCGGACTAGTCCGGGTAACCACGGACTAGTCCGTGGTCACCAGGAAAGAATTGCATAGCCCATTCATATATATTTGAAGGTTCAATAATAGAGAATAGAGAGGCAAAACAATTCAAGTAATCTTGATGAATTTTACCAGAAAGCATACAACAATCATACAATGATCAAAATTCATCAAGATCTAATAATTGACATAGTTTTTCGAGAGAAAAATGGAGAGGGAAGATTTTCACAATTCAATCAACATTTTTGAAGCAATCATACAGGTATGCAACTTTTCAAGCCACACTCCGAGAATCAAGAATATTTAGCTCATTTCGGAGTTCGCAAAAACGCTTTTCATCAAGTGGCTTGGTGAATATGTCGGCCAATTGTTTTTGGGTGTTGACATGTGAGATGGTTATGTCTCCTTTCATGGAATGGTCTCTCAAGAAATGATGTCTTATGTCTATGTGTTTAGTCCTAGAGTGTTCAACTGGATTGTGGGCTATTTTAATGGCACTCTCATTATCACAAAGGAGAGGAATACGATTCATATTGTAACCGTAATCCCTTAGAGTTTGTCGCATCCAAAGGAGTTGTGCACAACAACTCCGGGCTGCAACATCCTCCGCTTCGGCTGTGGATAATGCAATGGAATTTTGTTTCTTAGATGACCAAGAAACCAAAGATCTTCCTAGGAATTGGCATGTGCCAGAGGTGCTTTTTCTATCAACTTTGCACCCGGCATAATCTGCATCGGAGTAACCAATGAGATTGAATTTGGAGCCTTTTGGGTACCAAAGACCAAGTTTGGGTGTATGAACTAAATATCTCAAAATTCTTTTTACGGCTGTCAAGTGACATTCCTTAGGGTTGGCTTGAAATCTTGCACACAAACATACACTCAACATAATATCTGGCCTAGATACACATAAGTAGAGTAAAGATCCAATCATGGAGCGATATACCTTTTGGTCGACGCTCGGTCCATCTTCATTGAGATCCAAGTGGCCATTCGTAGCCATGGGAGTCTTTATGGGCTTTGCCTTGTCCATGCCAAACTTCTTGAGTATGTCCTGCGTGTACTTGGTTTGGCTTATGAATGTTCCTTCCCTTTGTTGCCGCACTTGGAATCCCAAGAAGTACTTCAATTCTCCCATCATTGACATTTCAAACCTGTCTGTCATAATTCTACTAAATTCTTCACAGAAAGATTGGTTAGTTGACCCAAAAATTGTATCATCAACATAGATTTGGCAAATAAAAAGATCATTATCTGGATTCTTTGTGAATAATGTATAATCTACTTTGCCAATTTGAAAACCATTATCAATTAAGAAATCTCTAAGACGCTTTTCAGGCCAAGCTCTAGGAGCTTGTTTGAGGCCATAGAGAGCCTTACGCAGTTTATATACGTGGTCGGGGAACTCTTCGTCTTCAAACCCGGGTGGTTGCTCCACGTACAGCTCTTCCTTGATCGGTCCGTTGAGGAAGGCGCTTTTCACGTCCATTTGATACAGCTTGAAATCATGGTGAGTAGCATATGCAAGTAATATTCTAATTGATTCAAGCCTAGCTACTGGAGCAAAAGTCTCATCGAAATCCAAACCTTCGACTTGTGAGTAACCTTTGGCCACAAGTCGTGCCTTGTTTCTTGTCACCACTCCGTGTTCGTCTTGCTTGTTGCGGAAGACCCACTTGGTGCCCACTATATTTGCATTGGGTCTTGCCACAAGTTCCCAAACCTCGTTTCTCTTGAAGTTGTTCAACTCTTCTTGCATTGCCACCACCCAGTCCGGATCCTTCAATGCATCCTCAGTCCTGCGTGGTTCCAAAAAGGAGACAAACGAGTAATGCTCACAAAAATTAGCTATACGAGATCTAGTGGTTACTCCCTTTTGGATGTCACCGATGATGTTGTCGATTGGGTGATCCCTTTGAATGCATTGGTGTACTCTTGGGTGTGGCACTTGGAGAGTTGTGTGTTGGTGATCATTTTCTTCTCCCCCTGAGTGGTTGCCCTCGTTGATTTGTTGATCATCTTCATATTCTTGTGATTGATCTTGTATCGAAGCTCCCCCTTGATTGTTGATCTCCTCTTGTGGTTCACTTTCCTCTTGTATTTGTGACGATGACTCTTGTGGTCGAACTTCGCCTAGAGCCATTCTCTTCAATGCTTGATAAGGAGCTTCTTCTTTACCTAATTCACATTGATCAACTTGCTCCTTTTGGGAGCCATTAGTTTCATCGAACACTACGTCACATGCCACTTCAACAAGTCCAGAGGCCTTGTTGAAAACACGATAGGCGTAAGTGTTCGAATCATAACCAAGCAAGAAACCTTCATCGGACTTCGAAGCGAACTTTGAAGTCCTGGGCTTCTTGTTCAAGATATAACAAGGAGAGCTGAAAACTCGAAAATATGAAATGTTTGGTTTGTTATCGGTGAGTAGATCATAAGGAGTCTTCTTGAGTAGTCGATGAAGGTAGAGTCGATTTGCGGCGTGGCAAGCGGTGTTAATTGCTTCCGCCCAAAATCGATCCGAAGTCTTGTATTCATCGAGCATTGTTCTTGCCAGCTCTATGAGCGTTCGGTTCTTCCTTTCGGCAACTCCGTTTTGTTGTGGAGAGTATGGTGCTGAAAATTCGTGCTTGATTCCCTCCTCATCAAGGTACTCCTCCACTTGTATGTTCTTGAACTCCGTGCCATTGTCGCTCCGAATACTCTTGATCGATAGTGAGAACTCATTTTGCGCTCGCTTGAAGAATTTCTTGAGTGTCCCTTGTGTTTCTGACTTGTCATGCAAAAAGAACACCCAAGTGAAGCGGGAAAAATCATCAATAATGACTAAACCGTATTTATTACCGCCGATGCTTATGTAAGCAATTGGACCAGACAAGTCCATATGAAGGAGTTCGAGCGGTCTTGTCTTAGTCATGATGTTCTTTGCGGGATGATGTGCTCCAACTTGCTTCCCGGCTTGGCACGCGCTACAAGGCCTGTCTTTCTCAAAAACAACATCTTTCAAACCTCGGATGTGATCGCCCTTGAGGAGTTTTTGAAGATTCCTCATACCAACATGTGCTAGCCGTCTATGCCACAACCAACCCATGTTGGTTTTTGCAATCAAGCATGTGTTGAGTTCGGCTTTATCCTTGTTGAAGTCAACAAGGTAAAGCTTTCCCTTCAACATACCCTTGAATGCAACGGAACCATCACTCCTCCTTGAGACGGTCACACCCTCGTTAGTGAACAAGCAATTATAACCTTTGTCACATAATTGAGATATGCACAGCATGTTATAATCTAAAGATTCAACATGTAAAACATGAGAAAGAGTGTGTTCAGAGGATATTGCTATTTTACCGGTACCGAGCACACCTTCCTTGACTATTATCTCCGAAGTAGATGCCTTCGTTTGGGTCCTCGTTTTCTTCATATTCCACGAACATCCTCCTTTCTCCGGTCATGTGGTTGGTGCATCCACTGTCTAGCACCCATTTGGATCCACCGGAGGAACAGGCCTTGCGTTTACCTTCCTTTGCCATGAGGCAAGTGCCATTTCCCTTCTTTGTACCGAGCGTGGGGAAGAGTGTGGGTTTCTTGGACGTGCTTTCAATGGCTATGCTAGCCATCCCTTCTTCATCGGATGATGAGGACTCATCGTTTGAGTCCCACTCCTTTCCAATGTGTGCTTGTTCAGCTTGTTTTTTCTTCTTGAAGAATTTCTTCGGTTGAGGCTTGGCTTCTTTATTCTTCTTCTTGTTGTCCTCATACGGGCAATCGACTATAAAGTGGTTATACTCACCACAATTATAGCACGCCCGCCTCATCTTCGGCTTTGTCCTCTCCTTGTACTTGCCTTCACTTGATTTTGTTCCTTGTATTTTCTTCATTATTCTTTTGAACTTTTTCATGAACAAAATCATATCCTCTTCGTCCAGCTCACTGCTTTCATCATCGCTGTCCTCCTCAAGCTGTGCTTTTCTTGCTTCTTTGGATAGAGGCTTGAGTGTGGACTTTAAGGCAACTCCCTTCTTCTTGGCCGATGTGAGGTCGGTTATTTCTTTGACGTGCTTGGCTTGTTTCTCCATCATTTCAAAGTTGATGATTTTGCCAAGCAATTCATCTGGATTCATCCTCTTGTACCCGGGACTTTCTCTGATCATAGAGCATAGTGTGACATTGCGAGGCATAAAGGCTCTAAGGATGAGCTTTACAACCTCGTGGTCATTCCACTTCTTGCTCCCATATGATCGAACCTTGTTTACAAGTGTCTTCAATCGGTTGTACATGTCCTCGGGAGACTCGTCTTCCTCAATTGCGAACCTTCCTAGTTCGCCTTCGATCATTTCAATTTTCTCCTCCCGCACATGCTGGTCACCTTCATGGTCTGTTTGTAGTGTGTCCCATATTTCCTTGGCAATCTCTAGTCCGTCCACCTTTGTGAATTCATCTCGACTTAGAGAGGAGGTGATTACGGCTGCGGCTTGAGCGTTTCTGTGGATGGCTTGCTCTTGACTTGGGGTGAGCTCTTCGTCGTCATCTGGGATGTCTGTTCATGTGCAAACAATATGCCATAAACTTGGGTTAAGGGAAATCAAGTGCATCTTCATATTTTGCCTCCACATGGAGTAATCACTCCCATCGAAGTGTGGGGCTTTTCCAAGAGGAATAGATAGGTAATGGCTGTTGTTTGAATTTAAACGATCATAGTTAAAAGGATATCGGGAGTAGTCGGTGTGACTACTCCCCTTCTTCTTTTCTTCAACTTTAGCTTTCCCTTTGGAAAGTGCTTTCTTTCTGAGGAGTGCTTTCAACTCTAGCGTCTCCTCGTCATCATCATCGAAGTCTTGAATTGCTTCGAGATACTTTTCCAGCTTTTGGTTCTTGTCGTTGTTCACTTCTTCCTGGTTGTTGATTTTCTGAACTTCCTTCATGTCCGACATGATCTCTTCGAGTGGTTGCACTCTTTCTTGAAGAACCCGCTCTGATACCAATTGAATGTAGGCCTAGAGGGGGGGTGAATAGGCCTTTTTGAATTTTCTCGGTTCCTGTAACACTCAACAACAAAGTCAATACCAGAGATATCGGACTAGTCCGGTAAAGTGCGGACTAGTTCGGTTTTCACGGGCTAAGTTGATCAAGTTCAGTCAATTTGATTGATTCGTTAATGTTTGCAGCGAAAATATAAACTTGAATGACAATTTAATAGTTGTATGTCAAATTCTATTACAATTAAGGCTCTTGTTCAACAACTTAACTCAAATTGAACAAAGTGAATCAAACCCTAGATTAAGTTGATCAATTAAGATGAAGAACGCAAAAGGACAAGACACACGATTTATCCCGTGGTTCGGCTGCCACGAAGGCAACCTACGTCCACGTTGAGGAGCCCACAAAAGGACCGGGTCTTCTCCAACCCTTCCCTCGTCAGATCGCCACGAAGGCCAATCCTCTTCCACTAATCACAAAGGGTAAATAACCAAGTTGAAGGGGCGTTCTCACACGTTGAGAGCTCCCTTGATTACAACTTACAAAGCCACCAATAACACACTCGAAAATTACAAATTGAAACGCAAGAGTGTGTTAGAGAATCAAACCAAGAGCTCAATGATGTGTGCCAAGTGTCTCTCCAATGATCTAGAAGTGATCTTCAATAGATTGATCGATTTTGCACTTAATTTCGTGGAGAGAGGTGGTTTTTGAGTCTCTTGGGAGGTGTGACGGTGCTAGGGTTCGAGAGAGTATAAAAGTGGGCCGTGCACCTCTATTTATATGGGGTTTCTAAAAGTGACCGTTAGGGTTCAGAAAGATCGGACTAGTCCGTGGTGGTCACCAGACTAGTCCGGTGTGCTGTGTGTAGCAAACCCTAAGTGTCCAGGAATATCGGACTAGTCCGGTTGAAAACGGACTTGTCCGATTTCACTACTGGAAATCTTTGGACTAGTCTGATTGCCATCGGACTTGTCCAGACATATGAAACCCTAAGTGTTTAGGATGACAAGTCCACACTTGGAGGACTTGTCCGATTTAGATCAGTGTGTATATCGGACTAGTCCGTGTAGACACCGGACTTGTCCGAAGTGGATCAGAAAGAATATCGGACTAGTCCGGATCACAACGGACTTGTCCGATTTTGTGTGACTTGTGCATTGTGTTGAGGACTAGTCCGCATTGGGGAAGACTAGTCCGAAGTGGATCAGAAAGATATCGGACTAGTCCGGTGGATACCGGACTTGTCCGATCTAGTGCAGAAAGTGATATCGGACTAGTCCAGCTGATATCGGACTAGTCCGGTCCTGTATAACTTTGTGCATTGTGTGTGTGTGCTTGAAAGTGATTGAGCTCTTGGGTGTGTTTCCTTAACACACTCCATACATAATAATCTACTATTTTCTTCTCCTCGAGCTCAAATTCACTTTGCTTCTCATTTCCCTTCTTTTTGGCATTTTGCTCATTTTTCATTATTTGCCTGCATTCATCTCAACAAAAAGATTAGGATCCCAATTGCTTATCATAAATCATCCAAAACCCACAAGGGAGTCCTAGATGCACTTTCAAAAAGTTGACCCGATTCAGTTGTCATGATCATTGTGAGAGGAGTATGTGAACCTGCAACCATCTTATCATGTCTACAAGAAGAGCACACAATTTCTTTGTCCCCTTTAAGCTTAGGCAGCCCACATATGCGATCAAGAGCACTAACACGTATTAGATGATCAAAGCCTACGTGACCAAGTCTACGATGCCAAAAATATAAGTCCTTTGAATCATTAGCAACTAGACACCTATGCTTAGAGAAAGGCATATCAAAATCAGCATTAAAAACTCTTCCAAACTGTGATATGTTAAAAATAAGCTCACTATTTGAACCTACAACTTTGCAGCAGTTTTTATTAAAAATAATTTCCAGATTTTCATCTAGCAATTGTGAAACAGAAAGCAAGTTGTATTTCAATTTTTTGACAAGTGCCACATCTTTTAAAATGTAGTGATTATTTACTCTAACCGAACCTTTAGCAATTATAGGAGTTGAAAAATTATCGGCAAAAGTAACATTCTCTACACGTGACACAAAAGAGAGGGAGGAGAACCATTCTTTGTTACCTGTCATGTGGCGTGAACAACCTGAATCCACAATCCAAATGTTCTCCTTCCTTAAGCATGTAACCTATATAGAAGCACAATACGTCGATGACTCAATACTGGGGTTAGTCAAAAGGCATTTAGGTATCCAGTACTGAGTCACACGATGTGCAGCAGGAAAAACACGCGGAAGCTGAGATAAAACAACAGGTTTATGAGTCAAAGTTTGAGGTTTTCTATTCTTAACTCGTTTAGCACAAAAACCAGTAGCTCCGGAGGTAAAAGCAGAAGTTCCGAAGGAAACAACAGAAGGTCCGGGAGCTCTCGGAGCTATCGGAACTACCGGAGCTGCTGTTGCGGATTTCTTACCAGAAGGTCCGGAAGCTACCTTTTCAAATTTTTGACTCACTAAAGCAGGTTGTGTTTTTCTAATTGCATAAAAGTTATAAGATCTAGCAATCACTCTTTCCTTTTTCTGTTGTTTAGCTAGTCTATAACAAAAGTATATGACATGACCATATCTACCACAGTAGGTACAATGAAATTTAACTTTGTGTTCATGTCTAGATGAGCAAACAATATTTTTATTTGAAACCGAATGAGACAACACTCCTGCAGATTTTAAAACCACTTCTTTTTGTTTAGGAACTGTTTGAATCAAACCACTTCCTAATGACTTTACAATTTTAGGTGGATGTGCCTTAGCATGAGCATGAGAATCAAAAACCTAAACCAGTTTTATCTTTGCAAAACTTGGAAGAATTCAGCAGCAAGTTTAGGTTCTTATTCCCATTACAAAACCGATCTAGTGTCCTATTCATGTCATCAAGTCTCTTAGACAAGTCTAGGCAGTTTGCACATGAAGTTTTTCCTTTATTTTGCAATTGGAGCAATATTTAACTTCATGAGAACGTAAAGCATTGTTCAATATAGAAATTTCATTTATAGCATCTTGCAGTCTTTTATCAAGATCATCACAACTAGAACAATGCAAATCAATTGTAGAACAAGAAGCATCTTTTAAGTTTCCAATATTAAGTGCGGCAAGCTTTTTGTTCTTTTCAATTTCAAGTTCAAGTTTATCAAGTGTGGAGGTATGTGCACTTCTTAGGGAGGACAATTGTTCATATATTAAGTCACATGAGGAACAAGAGTCATCACTAGGAATCAAGGATTTCAAATGATTAATTTCATATTCTAGTGACTCAATTTTAACAGCATTGTCCCTAAGCTTCTTGTCCTTTTTCTTAACAATAATAGTGGCACGAGAAATAGCATCACACATTTCTTCGCAAGTAGGACATACCTCTTCATTGTAGCTGTTGTGTTCTGCCTCCTCCATACTTGATCTTGACTTGCCTGCCATGAGCACAAGTTTGCCAAATCATCTTCATCACTTCCAATGTCCACGTCGCTTGAGCCAAGTTCCTGGAGTGCTGAGATAAAATTGTTCACCAGTTGGCGACCTGTGAAGCCCTTCTTTTTCTTCTTATCATTTGTTGAGGAGTGCTTTATCCTTGATTGTTTTTCTTCCCAGGAGGTAGGACCTGAAAGATTAGGACAATTTGTACGAAAGTGTCCTATCTTACCACATTCGAAGTATCATTGAGGTCCGGAGCTTCCTCTCCTTCTAGTTCTCACATTTTGCAATGCTTTTGAGAACCTCGTAGAGAGAAGTGTTAGCTCCTCCTCTGGAAACTCCTCAATCTGTTCAAGGGTTAGAGAGGACAAAAAAGCAAGTGTACCACAAGATGAAGATTGGCCGGAGCTAGGCATATCACGTTGAGAAAAAAAAAAGCAATAGACTTGTTGGGGTTCTTACGTGATATTATGTCAATTTCATGAGTTTTTAGCTTGGAATATAGCACATCTAAAGTAAGTGTACTCATGACAGTAGATTCACGAATAGATGTGACTTTCATCTCTCAAATTGACATATCTAATGCACTTAGCAATTGCCTAGCATTTTCAGCATCTGAAAAATTTACATTCACGCTACGCAAGTTACTGAGAATTTTATTAAAGCGAGTAAAGAGGTCATCAATGGACTCACTGGGTTGCATCTCGAAGCGCATGTATTCTTTATTGAACATGTCATGTCTTACCTCCTTTATCGTGTTGGATCCTTCGTGGTAGTCACAAAGTGCTTTCCACACATCGTATGCAGATCGGAGGTGCGCAACACGGTCGAAGTCGCTTTGAGTTAATCCTTGTATGATCAAGTTCCGAGCCTTGTTGTTGTTGTCGACATCTCTTAGATTTGTAGCTATAACTTGATCGTTTGATGGCACTTCGTAAGGATTGTATACCTTCTCCCATATTGCAAAGCCTTGTGCCTAGATGAAAGCCTCCATGCGTGCCTTTCAAACCTGAAAATCAATACCAGCAAACACACAAGGTTTGGCGGAGTACTTCTCCATGATGATTAGTCAAAAGCACAAGCAAATCACAAAGATTAGAGCACCGTGGCATTGATACCAATTGTAGGATCGAAAAGCACATGAAAAGATACCAGAGGGGGTGAATGGTAGATTTTAAAATCTTACACAGCGGAAACAATTAAACCCCAACACCTTCGACAGAAAAATGATCTATTAAAGAAACCATGTGTGAGACTAATCTAAAAGTGTTTCACCAAGAAAAAAGTGATATATATCAGAGAGATTCAAGTCACGTAGAAAACACAAGAAGAATCACTCAATTCCGTCGAGAGAAACTCAAGTTATGATCGATAGATTGAACAAAGGTCAATCTGACCTACCCGAGAAAAACAGTTTCTGGAATGCTGCAAAGAAACTCGTGTAGATCAGAAACCACAAATACAATGACCGTAAAATTTTGACATATGATATATAATCA
The DNA here is from genome assembly GCA_036927565.1 of Tuctoria greenei. Taxonomy (NCBI): domain Eukaryota; kingdom Viridiplantae; phylum Streptophyta; class Magnoliopsida; order Poales; family Poaceae; genus Tuctoria; species Tuctoria greenei. The sequence continues at coordinate 20,383,719 of JAYESD010000003.1, forward strand.
AGTTTTGAAGACAACCCAAAAAAAATCACGTCAATTGGATCTGTAAAACTCGAGTTATGATAAAACCACTGACGAAAGGTAGTGCTGTCCAGAAACTCGACGAGTAAAACTTGTCTGGAACAAGTCGGACGAACAAGTCATAAAAGTTCCTTCAAACTACAAATTTTATTCAATAGAACACAATAGTAACAGCCCCAAAGTCGTGCACCACGAGCTCTGGGCTCCCTTGCTTATGTAACCAGCCCTTAGGCCAACCCAATATCAACTAGAACTCCAATCCTACTCAGATCACGAATCGTAACATTCCATAAGTGCTCAAGATTCTTCTATACGCAAATAGAAGCAATCTTAAGACTTCCAAACACCTTAGTAACGTATCCCACATTCCTAAACAACTCAAATTCGTGACCCACATGAAATCCTATCATAACCAACTCGATACTTTCCATACCGAGCCATAACTGACTTCGCCGCAGCCGAAGTCATCAACCGATACGATCTGATCCTTCCAACCAAATCTTCCATCCATAAACCATCTTCGGAACCATGTTGCCATGTCATGCACCGCATGCATATGTGCAAACACCTTCCTTCGACGTCCAGTAACCTTCATATGCACTGCCCTTGATTCAATCATCCTGCGCGATCTCCTGATCAGCTCAACCACAGTTCCTTCCGAACTTGGTTGTTGGAACCTCATCTCCTCCCTGATACTAGTCCAATGGATCCCGTCACCAGCCATGACTTGAACTCAAGCAACACCTGCACATGAATAAACAACCAATCCATACGAGCCCAAGTCCTCGACTTGACTCAAGTTAGTTCCGAACACAACACCTTATGTGAGCACCTCACATAAGCATGTTGCAAAACCACAGTAACACGATATGATCCATATCAACCAAAACGCACCAAAAACTTAGCAAATGAATACTAAGCAATCTTTCCAACAACGTAAAGCAAGTACAAAACATTGCAAATGAAAAGCAGAAGCACTGCGGTCAAGTTCCAGACCTTGCCAGAGCAACCCGGACCTTGAGCCGGAGCTAACAAAAGCTAGTAGAACCTAGTGCCGGAGCTTACTAAAACTAATACAACCATGCTCCCGCCAGAGCTTGCAAAACTAGTCGGAGCTTAGCAAAAAACATGTCGGGGCTATCAAAAACATGTCGGAGCTAAAGACAAAACTTCACCGGAGCTGACCAAAGCTAGTTGGACCTTGCCAATAAGTCGGACCTAGCATTGAACGTAACCTGAGCTACCCAAACCAAGCCGGACCTATCGTCGGACCTTGCTGTAGCTCGGAGCTAGAGTCGTACCTTGATAAAAAGGTGTTTTGGTGATATTCAAAACTTTTATCATCAAAGCCAAGTGTATTCACTACAAGCCAATGTATTCAACACACATAGGTCTTACATCTTCCATGGGAAGGGAGCTGAGAAAGCAAGAAGGCTCCGGACGGACAAGGTCTACAAGTATGAGAGGAGCACCGCGAACCCTCGGTTTTGGTGTGACTTTCATTGTGATTATTACCGTCTTGTCTACCAAAGAATGAAGAAGCCTGTGATTGAAGCACAATGGGTAGACTGGGAGTACATGGCCCATAAGCAACACTCTGCTTTTGATGCGGTCATTGAAGCAGTTGAGCGCCATGTGCTCAGGAAGATCATGGGATTCAAATATGATTGGAACATTGAAGTTATCTTGCAGCTTTATTCCACCATCTACTTCACCACCTCAGGTGATAGACGGATCATATGGGTGACGCATGGCGAGCAGCTTTCAGTCACATTTGAGGAGTTTGCCAAGATTCTAGGTCTTGAGGCACACTTGGATCATGAGATCATCATCTCTAACCTCAAGGCTGTAGACCGAGACGAGTTGTCCTACATGTATCCGAGTCATGTTCAGTATGATGCCAGGCATGCTCGCAATATCAAGCCATTCTACAACATTCTGAACAGGATCCTGAGGCAGACAATAGCACCAAAGGATGGTGATGCAGGGGTGATTCAAGGCAATCCAAGGCACCTGCTACTTCTTATTGATGGGGAGGAGAAGTTCAATCTCGTCCATTACATCTTCAACGACATTTTCAACATCTCGCATACCCCCAACCGTGCTTGCGGGTATGCCCCCTACATCATGTATCTCATTGAGAAGGTGTCGAGCGTGATTTTCGTCAAGGATGTGACTCATCACCCGCTCCATCCTCAGACGCCTCCTGCAGTGTCGCCTCCTCCGCGCTGGAAGAATGCGGAGCCTCCCTCTCACTCGGCGATGCCAGCTCCTCGCCCCGTGGTGCCTCCTTCCCCTCCTCCGCCTCAATCTATGAGCGCTTTCTTCAAGTGCTTCAAGGCGATCTTCACTTCCTGCCGGAAGCAAGAGATCCGGAATCAGAGGGCACACAAGCGCCAAGAGAAGTACCTCAAGGCGGTGTGTGACAAGCTGGAGGTTCCCATGTCCTCTCCGGAGGCGAGCGACGGGGAGATCACTCCATTCCCCGACTTCACCGCCGACGAGCTCGCCCAACTCCAAGAGGATGGGAGCTCTTCTCGGGCTGCTCCCTCGGCACGGGTCTCCGACGGCGACGACGCCGAGGACCCGGAGGCCACGGAGAGCGACTCTGACGATGGGGAAGATGATAGTGAGGACGATGACGACTAGTGGATAGGGATCGTTGTTCCCTTCTTCTTTTCCTTTTTGGTGTCTTGATGCCAAAGGGGGAGAGTTAGATGGGGGGAGAGTTAGAAAGGAGGGTAATTAGCTGTGGAGAGTGTAGCTCTTTTTTTTTGATCCTTAGACATGTTGCTTTTCTTATTGTAATATTTATGTCATGTTGAATGTTTAAATTTGTGCAAGACTATGTCTTGACTGTTCAATATCAATATGATGCTTTGAATGTCTATCTTTTAATCATATTCATATTTGTTATGTCTTGTCACAAATTGTTGAGCACAACACATAGGCACCCCACCATAACGTGTGTGTGTGTGTATGAAGGACTTCCTCACTCTCTCTTTTATGATGCATTCATTGAGGGGGAGTCACTCATACACCTGCATGTTATGAAAACCAAATTTATACTCTTATATGTGAATACTTAATGTGTTGTCATCAATCACCAAAAAGGGGGAGATTGAAAGTGCATCTAGGATCCCCGTGGGTTTTGGATGATTGATGACGACAATTAAGTGACTAATGAGCTCAACAATCTTAAGCACAGGTGTGGACTCAAGTGGAAGCACAATCCCTCAAAAAAGGAAAAGGATGAAAACGGCAATGTCAACTCGAAAAGGAGAAACTAGGGTTTCTAGTGTGTCGAGTTCAGACTAGCCAAATATGTGTGAGGATGTGTGTGTAAAGTGCATTGAGATCAAGTTGGGAGCTCAAAGCGGTTTAGAGATCAAACCCATTGAGAGAAGAGAGTTGGAAGCAGTCTGGCAGGAGTGGCCGGACTAGTCCATGCAGGTGGCCGGACTAGTCCGCTCCTGGTCGGCCAAGTCCGTTTTTAGCCGTACCAGATGGGTCTGACTGAGTTCGGACTAGTCCGTAGTGGGACGGACTAGTCCGGGTAGTCGTGGAGTGGTTTTTAAGGACTAAGCCCCAAAACCACGGACTTGTCCGTTTTGGTCCGGACCAAGAGGTTCTAACTGAGATCAGACTAGTCCACCCTGTAGGCCGGACTAGTCTGGGTTTGAGAGAAGTCGGTGCTTCAACGACTAAGTCTGGGTAGACCGGACTAGTCCGCCCTGGGGGGCCGGACTAGTCCGTGGTCTTCAGACTAGTCCGTTTTCACACGGAACAGAAGGTTCTGTGTGAGATCGGACTAGTTCGGTTGTGACACGACTAGTCCGTTTTGAAGTGACTGTTTGAATTTGAAGTTTGGCGGGTAGTGTGACGATTACCGCGCAGTGCGACAGTTGTTAGGGACGTCAGTGGTCCCCTAGGCTGGACTAGTTTGCCCTTCTGCTGAAGTTAGCAGTAAGGGCTGGGAACCTCTACAAATAGAGGACCCCTGGGTTCATTTGAACCAATCTCTTGAGCAAGTTGAAACCCTAGCGCCACCACAACAACCTTGAGCCTCCAAAAAGCCTCCTTCTTGCCTACATTCTCTCAAACTAATTCTTGTGTGGATTAGGGTTTGGTGAGGTGAAGAAGTGGAAGAACACCGCTCTTTGGCTCTCGGTTTGATCTCTTGCACTTTGTGAATCTTTATGATCTGTGGATTGAGTTAATCTTTGTGATTTGTGATTGTATTTGTGGTGGGAGCCTCAGATTGTGAGAAGCCCCAACGAATCTTGTATTCACCCTTTGTGATAGTGGAGAACCAAGTTAGGCCCAAGCGGTAAACTTGGTGAGGAAAGGGTTGTTGAACCTGGTCCTTCGTTGACTCCTCAACGGGGACGTAGATTCCTTCGTGGGATCGAACCTCACGATAAAATCCTTGTGTCCCTTGTGTACTTCGCTTTCACTTATCGCTCATTGCTTCTATGGTTAGCTTTACCGGTTTTACTCATCACTCTTGTTTCATCGTGATCCTTAGTCTCACATTTGCTTCATAACTTGTTAAGGTTCACTAAGTCATTCTAACATACTTTGCATCACAAGAATTGGACTAAAACTTGTTAGAAACTCTTTTTAGGCCTTCCCTGCAGGTGGACCGGACTAGCCCGCCCCTGGACCAGACTAGTCCGCCTCCTGAGTACTAATCTCGTTTTATTAAGTCATTTCAGGTCGATTAGCCTATTCACCCCCCCTCTAGGCAACTTTCAGGCGCGCGGCACGCGGCGCGCGCGCGTGGCGGCGATCTCGTTGGCGCGATCGGAACACATGATACAGTGGCTAAAGAGCAAAAGTAAGTGGCGCAAAATGAAGAGGGGGACTAGGGGATCTCACCGAAGGTTGTCGCACGGCTGGAGGAGGGTTGGAAGGTGGTCGGCGACGACGATTGGCGGCGGAGCTCCTCGGCGCTCGACGAAGTCGGCAACGCAGAGCTTGTTTCCCCCGTCGAAGATGTCCGACAAGATCCTGAGGACACGGCGAAGATGTTAGGCTAGTCTTCAGGGTGTGGATTTGGGTGAATTGACGGGAACACGATGGGTTCTACCGAGCTCGGCGGCGCTAGGGTTTCAACGTCGGGTGAAGGAATCGGGGGGGGGGGGGATTGGTCGGGTTTTTATAGGGGAACGGTGTAGTAATGGGCAGCGGTCATCATGGGCACGATTCCACTCTTGATTGAGGTGAAACGGCCAACATTGAAAGGGGAGGGTAGTGAGTGGGCAGCGCGGTGATGGCGCGGCGCGGGCGTGATGAAGACGGAGCTGACGGGTGGGCCAACTCGTCAGTGGAATGGGGAGGTAAGAGGGCGCGGGCGTCGGCTGTCGCGCGGGGCCAGGGTGGCAGAGAGGGGGGAGCGCGGGCCGGCGCGGGAGAGAGGAGGGAGTTGGGCCGGGGCGGGAATTCGGCCCAGGAGGGGTTTTTCAATTTCTTTTCATTTTTCTTTTTCTTTTCTGTTTTTCTTTTTCTTCTTTTTTACGTTTTGAATTTGTAAACTGAATTTTCTAGCAAATTTAAATTTCAAAAATTCACACAATCATTCAAACATGATGAAATTTGCCTTATATGAATTTTATTCCAAAGAAAACGTTTTTATCTCTTGCAAAAGAATTCATTTTACATTTTTTGTCTTCCTTCAAAAAGAGTGGGTGTTACAATTCTACCCCTCCTCCAAAAAAGAAATCTCGCCCTCGAGATTTAGACAGCCTAAGAGAATAGACTGGGAAACTCCGCCTTGAGGTCTTCTTCTCTTTCCCATGTTGCCTCTTCTTTTGAGTGATGTTTCCATTGAACTTTGCACGTACGAGTAACTTTATTCCTCGTAACTCGTTCTAATGTCTCGAGAATCTTAACTGGGTGTTCTACATAGGTCAGGTCCTCTTGCACGTCTACTGCTTCCAATGGCAACTGTTCTTCAGGTACTCTTAAGCATTTCTTCAATTGTGACACGTGGAATACGTCATGCACATCTGATAAGTGAGATGGTAGCTCGAGCCGATAGGCTACTTCTCCTCTTTTCTCCAACACCTTGAAAGGACCAATGTAACGGGGTGATAATTTGCCCTTCACCTTGAATCGTCTCAATCCTCTCACGAATGACACCTTAAGATACACAAAATCACCAAACTCAAATGACAGATCACGACGTTGAGTATCTGCATAACTCTTCTGCCTTGACTGAGTCGTCTTCAAATTCTTCCGGATTTTTTGCACTTGTCTCTCAGCTTCTCTTAACACTTCAGGCCCGAATACTTGGCTTTCCCCAGTTTGATTCCAAAACAACGGTGTTCTGCACTTTCATCCATATAACGCTTCAAACATAGACATCTTTAAACTGGCTTGATAATTGTTGTTATAAGAAAATTAAGCATACGGTAGGTTCTTATCCCAACTCCTACTGTTTTTAAAAGCACACGCTCTCAACATATCTTCAAGAATTTGATTAGTGCGCTCTGTCTGGCCGTCAGTCTGCGGATGATATGCTGAGCTGAAATTCAGTCGGGTATCCATAGACTCATGCGACTTCTGCCAAAATCTGGAAGTAAACTGAGTACCTCTATCTGATATTATCTTCTTCGTAACTCCATGTAGACATACAATTCTTTCCATATATAGTTCTGCCAATCTTGAACCAGAATAGCTTTCTTTTACTGGAATAAAGTGAGCCACTTTAGTCAAGCAGTCCACTATGACCCATATAGAGTCGTATCCTGACTGAGTTCTTGGCAATCCCACAATAAAGTCCATACTTATTTCTTCCCATTTCCATTTAGGAACTTTAATTGGTTTAAGTAACCCTGCTGGTCTTTGATGTTCTGCCTTGACCTTCTGACATGTGTCACACAGAGCTACATATTCTGCTACATTGCGTTTCATTCGATGCCACCAATATCGATCCTTAAGATCCTAATACATCTTTGTGCTTCTCGGGTGGATAGAATACGATGAATCATGGGCTTCTCTCAGTATTAACTCCCGAATCTCCTTGATATCAGACACACATATTTTCTTTCCTAGCCATAGGGTACCTTGTTCATCTTCTTTAAAGTCAGGTGCTTTTCCTTCTTTCATTAGTCGCTTAATCTTCTGGATCCACTTATCATTCTTTTGCCCTTCACGAATATCCTTCTCCAAAGTAGAATCTACTTCCATGGACACTACCTCAGTGTTAGTCACAATACTGAGGTTTAGCTTCGCAAATTCTTCACATAACAGCGGTTGCTGACCCTGTAGTGTCAAGCTATTGCATTGAGTTGGCCTACTTAAAGCATCTGCGACCACATTAGCTTTTCCAGGATGGTAATTGATTCTGACATCAAAATCATTAATAAGTTCCAACCATCTGCGTTGTATGAGGTTTAGATCTGGTTGAGTAAAAATATACTTCAGACTCTTGTGGGCCGTGTAGATTTCAGTTCTTGTTCCTATCAGATAATGTCTCCATAGCTTCAACGCATGAACCACGGCTGCTACTCCAAATCATGAGTAGGGTAATTTCTTTCATGCTTTCTAAGTTGACATGAAGCATAAGCCACTACATGTCCATCTTGCATCAATACACATCCTAGCCCTTGTCCAGATGCATCACAATAAACTGCAAATTCTTTTTGCATATCTGGCATAACCAACACAGGTGCGGTAGTCAATCTTTTCTTTAATTCCGCAAAACTAGCTTCACATCCCGGTGTCCACTTGTATATAGCTCCCTTCTCAAGTAACTTGGTTAACGGGCGAGATATTTTTGAGAATCCTTCGATGAACCGGCAATAATAGCCAGCCATTCCCAAGAAACTCCTGATTTCCCCAACATTTTCTAATGTTTTCCAATTCAGAACATTTTTCACTTTACTAGGGTCTACTGCTATTCCTCCTTGTGATATAACATGTCCCAGAAATGATACTCCCTTCAACCAGAACTCACATTTACTTAGCTTTGCATACAGCTGATGTTCATGAAGCTTTTGTAAGGCCAATCTTAGGTGTTCCTCATGTTCCTCTTCACTTTTGGAGAATATCAAGATATCATCAATGAACACCACGACAACTTGTCCAAATATTCCATAAACACCTTATTCATAAGATACATGAAATAAGCAAGGGCATTGGTTAAACCGAAGGACATGACTGTATATTCATATAGTCTGTATCTTGAAACAAATGTCGTCTTGGGTATGTCCGAGGGTCGTATCTTCAAATTGGTGATACCCCGAACGCAAATCAATTTTCGAGAACACACAAGCACCTCTCAATTGGTCAAACAAATCCTCAATCCTTGGTAGAGGATACTTGTTCTTAATAGTTACTGCGTTGAGAGCACGATAATCCACGCACAACCTCTGTGTACCATCCTTCTTATGCCAAATATCACTGGAGCTCCCCAGGGTGAGGAACTAGGACGGATGTATCCTTTTGCTAACAACTCATTGATATGATCCTTCAATTCTGCCAACTGTTTGGCATCCATCCTGTATGGCCACTTGTAAATTGGAGCTGTTCCAGAAACTAATTCAATGATGAATTCAATTTCTCTGTCAGGGGGCATACCAGATAGTTCATCGGTAAACACATCCGGAAAATCACAGACAACTTTAATCTCTTTTAGTCCCTCAACTTGATTGAGGTGTTTTTTCTGAACTGGTGCTTGATCAGGACGAAACTCCACGTTTGTGCTATCTGTATGAGTTAAACATATTGTTCTGGTGGCACAGTGGATCTCTCCTTTGTACTTGGTTAACCAATCCATTCCCAGAACAATATCTATTCCTTGTGACTCCAGCACTATAAGGTTTGCTAAGAATGCTACCCCCTAATGTTTATGCTTACATTAGGGCATACTTGCTTTGTCAACATCTCTCCTCCAGGAGAGTTGACTACTAATACTTGAGTCATTAATGTAACAATCATTCCATGTCTTCTTATGAATTCTTTTGCTATAAATGAATGTGTTGCACCAGAGTCAAACAATACTGTAGAAGAGAACGTACCGATCACCACATCGGATGCGTCTTGGGCTTCTTCCAAAACAACATGATTGACCCGACCTCTGGATTTATTCTGCTGTGATGGCTTCTTCGGGCAGTTGTTAGAGTAGTGTCCCTTGTCACCACATATGTAGCAAGCTCCCTAAGCACTGGTGTCTTGAGCCTTGTTTCTTTGTTGATTCTGCTGGGGTTGCCCATTTGGTCGAGGATTTGAAGACATAGGGCGTTGTTGATACATCTGAGGGCGTTGTGGTTGCATCTACTGGTACTGAGGGCGAACATACTATGCTTGAGGTCTGAATGAAGAGTTGTTGGTGTATCGCTGACTTTGACTATTACCCACGGGACGACTCATGTGTCTCGACTGTTGTGGGTTGAAGCGAGTACGATTGTTTCTTGAAGATTGTCCCATCATCATCTTCTGTTTGTGGTCTTCTCCCTCACATTCTTTCTTCTTTCTTTCCACCGTAAAAGCTTTGTCCACCAGATGTTGAAAGCTATCATAGTCGCTGGAAGACATCATCAACTATATCTCTTTGTCCAGTCCCTCCTTGAAACAAAATTGCTTCTTAGCATCAATATCAACATCTCCAGGGGTGTACCGCATAGTTGTGTAAACTTGTTCAAATACCCCCATATGTTCATGTTCCCTTGCTTCAGTGCTAGGAACTCCAGACGCTTAGCTTGAATCTCCCCTTCAGGTACATGATGATTGCGGAAGTTTTCTCTGAAATCCTCCCATGTGATGTTGTCTGGATTGTCATGAGCTGCAGTGAAAGCGGTCCACCAATCAGCTGCAAGTCCATGGAGTTGGTGTGATGCCAATAGTACCCTTTCTCTTCCTTCACATTGAACAATCCTCAATTTATTTTCAATTGTCTTGATCCAGTCATCAGCATCCATAGGTTCCACAGCGTTGGAAACGCGTGGAGGTTGAGTGTTCATGAAGTCTCTTAAGCAAGATCTCGGAGGTAGGGGTGGTGGTGGTGGAGGCGGTGGTGGTGCTTGCTGAGCCAGTTGCATGTTGTTCACAATTTGTGTCAAATTTTGCATCATCTGCAGCTGCATTGCCATCATCTGTTGCATTTGGTTTGCAGCCGGTGCTCCACGGGCACCTCTTCCATTCTATTTAAGTAATGGAACTTCATTGTTTTGGTTGGGTGGCGCACCATGTCCACGTCCTCTTCCTCTTCCTACCATCTGAGGTTGGGGTGTCGTTATAGGATAAGAAGATGAGAGAGAAACTATTCTATACGACCTTCCCATTATATGCATCAATAAGGAATATGAGCAACAAAAGTCATTTCATTAAGCAAACTCAAACATGGATAATCAAGTTCTCAAAGCAAATCATACAACTCAAGATTACATGGATCATCACTACTCGCTCTTATTACAACTCATGGGTAAATGTCTTAATCTTGAGTCGTAGGGATAGGTTGAAGTCTACTCTCGCTCCTCGGGGTCCTCCACCTCAGGGTCCTCATCCGGGTCTTCATCATCATCTCCATCATACCCCGAGTTGCTTCCACGAGACTCGTTGCCATGTGGAGGGGAGTTGGCGGGCTGCTGCGGCACAGAAGGCTCCTCTGAAGATGGCTCCTCGTCCGAAGTCTGGTCCAATGAATTAGTATTGCCACGACTGACACGGCGATCAGGGGAGTCCGGGATCCATGTGGAAGTGTCGGAAGCATAGCCATCAGGGTCCTCGTCAGTGATCCTACGATACCTCCTCACCAACCTCATATAGTGCGCTGCGAGGTCATGAACATCTTGTATCTCTTAGCCTTGTGGAATCATATGCTGAGGGGCTCCACATCATCTACTGCCTGGTGAGTCTGTGGAAGGTCCAGGGGTCCCTCCACGAACCTGGTGACGAAGTTGCCAGTACCGCTTGGACGCTGGGGTGTGTAGGCGTGCACGATGTTCCTCAGCTGGTACTGGTAGGAGTGACTCCGGAAAGTGATGGCCTCCCAACTGACATCTTGTTCAGCATGACAGCGGTAGCTCCTTGAGGAAGGTGTATGGTGCACCTTGAGTAGCTCTTCTCCATAGTAGACGAACAGCTTGCATGACCACTCTAGCCTGTAGGGGCGCTGCATCCCGATGGAGTGGTAGGTCAGCGACAGTATCTCGTGCCTGTAGCCGGTATCATGTAGTATAGCTTGAAGTTGAAGTCGGAGTCGTCCTGCAGCTCTTCCATCAGTGTGAGTCACCACTGCACGTCAAGGGTCGTTTAGCGGGGTGCGGCAGGAAGAAATCCTACGGTTTGGAACATATTCTCCAGTAGACATGCGAGCGGTTCTCCTAACGTTGGCCATCTACAATTTTGAAACAGGGGAGTGTCAGTAATAAAACAAATTAAGGAGTAAGTCAAACAAGTACAAGGTAAAGAATACAAAGAAATTTTCACAATTAATACTATTTGAAAATAGGTAAAGTTCTTAAATCGTCCTTTTCTATCTAGGCTTGCGTCCTACGGGCAACACGGCTCTGATACCACTTTGTCACACCTGGTAATAAGAAGACAACCATATGATTTCCACATGTATGCCAGGATCAGTTCAACTCATACCAAGCTCTAGGAGCTTGTTTGAGGCTGTAGAGAGCTTTGTGAAGCTTGAAGACATGGTTAGGATACTTATCGTCCTCGAAGCTGGGTGGTTGCTCCACGTACACTCCTCCTTGATTGGTCCATTGAGGAAGGCGCTTTTTCACGTCCATTTGAAACAACTTGAAATCGTTGTGAGTAGCATAGGCCAATAATATGCGAATAGATTCAAGCATAGCTACGGGAGCAAAGGTTTCATTGAAATTCAAACCTTCGACTTGAGAGTATCCTTTGGCTACGAGTCTAGCTTTGTTTCTTGTTACCACACCATGTTCATCTTGTTTGTTGTGGAAGACCCCCTTGGTTCCTACCACATTGGCATTAGGTCTTCTCACTAGCTCTCATACCTTGTTCCTCTTGAAGTTGTTGAGCTCCTCTTGCATGGCTATTACCCAATCTGGATCTCGTAGGGCATCTTCAACCTTAAATGGCTCTAAGGAGGACACAAAAGAATAGTGAGCAAAAAAGTTATCCATATGAGATCGAGTCATTACCCCCTTGGAGATGTCTCCAAGTATGTTGCCAACTAGATGATCCTGTTGAACACATTGATGAACTCTTGGGTGTGGTACACTTGGTATTGAGTCAACTTCTTCATCTCTTTCATCTTCATAGTCTCCCCCTTGACCATTGCCACCATCTTGATCTTCAATTCCTCGATCATGGTGATCTTGATTAGGTTGTTGATCTTGGGAATCTTGGATTTGATATTGTGCTTGGGGCACCTCTTGTGATGGAGTTGGGTCACTTGGACCTTGTTGCTCTTGAGGTCTTACATCACCAAGTGCCATCCTTCTCAACGCAACACATGGTGCCTCTTCTTCATCTAGCACACATTGATCAACTTGCTCCACTTGGGAGCCATTAGTTTCGTCAAACACCACGTCACGTGCGATTTCAACACAACCGGAGGTTTTGTTGAAGACGTGATAGGCGTAGGTGTTTGAGTCATAACCAAGCAAGAAACCTTCATTGGATTTCGGAGCGAACTTCAAAATTCTAGGTTTCTTGTTGTGAATATAACACTTGCTACCAAAGACTCTAAAGTAGGAGATGTTTGGTTTGTTACCCGTTAGAAGTTCATATGGAGTCTTCTTCAATAGGCGATGGAGGTAGAGACGGATTGTGGCATGGCCAGCGGTGTTTACCGCTTCCGCCCAAAACCTATTGAAAGACTTGTACTCATCAAGCATGGTCCTTGACATCTCTATTAGGGTTTGGTTCTTCCTTTCGTCCACCCCATTTTGTTCGGGTGAGTAGGGTGCCGAAAACTCATGTTTGATGCCCTTGTGGTCCAAGTACTCTTCAACTTGAGAGTTCTTGAATTTGGTGCCATTGTCGCTTCGTATCTTCTTGAATCTCAAGGAGAAATCATTTTGAGCTCTCCTCAAGAAACTCTTGAGGACACCTTGTGTTTCAACTTTGTCATGCAAGAAAAACACCCAACTGAAGCGGGAAAAGTCATCAACAATAACTAAGCCATACTTGTTACCGCCAATACTTATGTAAGCAATGGGACCAAAAAGGTCCATGTGCCGCATATCCAATGGTCTTGTTGTCGTCATCACATTTTTGGCGGGATGAGCTGCTCCGACTTGTTTCCCGGCTTGACACGCGCTACAAGACCTATCTTTCTCAAAAACAACATTCTTAAGACCTCAGACATGATTGCCTTTTAGAAGTTTGTGAAGATTCCTCATACCAACATGGGCTAGTCTGCGGTGCCACAACCAACCCATGTTGGTCTTTGCAATCAAGCATGTGTCAAGTTGAGTTTTATCCGCGGTGAAGTCCACGAGATAAAGCTTTCCCTTGAGCACACCCTTGAAGGCAATCAAGTTATCTATCCTTTTAGTGACCACCACACCCTCATTAGAAAACAAGCAATTATATCCCTTTTTGCATAATTGGGAAATGGCTAATAGATTATAATCCAATGACTCAACATGCATGACTTGAGAGATGGTGTGTTGTGAAGAAATAGAGATCTTACCCATACCTACCTTGACTTGGATCTTCATTTTCTTCATACTCCACAAACATTCTTCTCGCTTTGGTCATGTGATTTGTGCAGCCACTGTCTAGAACCCACTTTGAACCACTGGGGGAGTAAGCCTACAAGACAAGTTTAGGCTTTGGTTTTAGGTACCCAAGCTTGGTTGGGTCCTTTGAGGTTAGTCACAAGGCATTTGGGCACCCACACATAAGGTTTTGGGCTCTTGCGATGTGGCCCAACATATTTAGCATAAGTATAGCCAAATTTGTTTCTCATAAGCACATAAGATGCATCAAAGCCATGAAACATGGTTAAATTGACATTTTTAGCATTTTGTGCATCTTTGTCATGTTTCATTATCTCATTAGATGTAGATGCATGATATTCATTCTTGACTTGAGATGAACCTTCTTTGACAAATTCAATTTGCATCTTGTTGTTCCTGAGAATTCTAGTATTTTGCTTTCCTTCTCTTGAGTAGTCAAGACCATCTTTGATCAAGGGGGATCTTGTGATCGAGTATGCACTACGTGCATACTTGATCTTCTCCTTATCAAAGATGCCACCCTTAGGTGTGCTCTTGCTATTTGCCAAATTAAATCATTCTTTAGATCAAGAACAAGGTTAGCACACTTGCAAGTTTTAGTGTTTGAATCCATTTTAGACAAGTTTGAGCTTGTTGAGGAAGAAGAAGGGTCACTTGACTTGAGAGTTGCTAATTGTGCCTCAAGACTCTTGTGAACTTTGTTCAATCTCACAAGTTCATCTTGAAGCACAACATTCAAACTCTTAAGGCTTGAGGCAGCCTCCTTGCATTTAGCAAGTTCAAATCCAAGTGCCTTGTTCTTTTCTTTCTCAAGCTCGAGTGGCCTCTCAAGGTTAAGATTCTTTTGCTTCTCATTTACAAGCAATTCATCTTGTTCCTCGAGAAGCTCTTCCTTGTCTAAAATCTCATCGGAGAGATTCTTCATTTTAATGATAGCACTTTTACTCAAGCCTTCAAACATATATTCATTCTCACTATCACTATCAAAATCCTCATCTTTAATGGAACGCAAGGAGAGTTTAGATTTAACCTTTCTTTTTCCTTCCTTGGCCATAAGACACGTGTGGATTGAGCTTTTCCACTCTCCCTTGTTTGCCAGAAGAGTCTTCTTCATAGTTGGCTTCTTGATGGCGATGGTTGCCACTCCCGCTTCATCATCGGAGGAGGACTCATCATTGGAGTCCCACTCCTTGCCAACATGTGCGTGCCCATGTGCTTTCTTCTTCTTGAACATCTTCCTTTCTTGAGGCTTTTCATCCGTGTTCTTCTTCTTCTTGTCATCTTCCTTTTCATATGGGCAATTCACAATGAAGTTCCCATACTCACCACAGTTGTAGCACGCTCTCCTTGGTCTTGACTTGCTCTTGTCCTTGCCCTTGCTCTCATAGCTTGGCCCTCTTCTCTTCCTCATCATTCTCTTGAATCTTTTGATGAAGAAGGTCATTTCCTCTTCATCCATGTCATTGATTTCCTCCTCTTCACTTTCTTCATCATTGCTTGAAGCTTGCACCTCTTTGCCTTTGGAGTTGGGTGAGGCTTTGAGAGCAATGCCTTTCTTCTTGGAGGATGTGATCTTGGCAAGGTCATTGACATGGTGTGCTTCCATCTCCATCATCTTGTGGTTGATGATCTTGCCAAGCACCTCATCCGGAGTCATCTTTTGAAAAAATGGGACTCTCGCGGATGATAGTGCAAAGCGTCACATTACGAGTCATGAAGGCTCTAATCATTCTCTTGACTACTTCATGTTCGGTCCACTTCTTGCATCCGTACGCCCGACTTCTATTGATGAGAGTCTTGAGTCGATTGTACATCTCTTGAGGGGTCTCGCCTTCTTCCATGGCGAATCTTCCAAGCTCCCCCTCGATCATATCAATCTTAGCTTCCCTCACGGACCGATTGCCTTCATGAGCAATCTTGAGAGTGTCCCAAATTTCCTTGGCTTGCTCGAACCCATCCACTTTGTTGAAATCTTCTTGGTTCAAGGTTGAGTTGAGCACGGCCGCCGCTTGAGCATTGCGGTGGATGAGTTGTTCTTGTTCCGGAGTCAACTCTTCATCATCCACGGGGATATCTACACCTGTGCGAACAACATGCCAAAGTGTATGATTGAGAGAAATAAGATGCAAATTCATGTTGTGCTTCCACATGGTGTAGTTAGTCCCATCAAAATGTGGATATTTGCCCATAGGAATAGAGAGATAATTTGAATGAGAATTGAGGCACTCATAGTTAAAAGGATATAGCGTGTAATCCTCCTCAGGCTTCTTTAGCTTCATCTCCTTCTCAAGTCTTCTCCTTCTCTTGGCCTCGTCTCTTGCTTTTTGAAGAAGATCCACAAGACGCTTCACTTCTTCATCTTTGTCTTCGGTTTAACCATCGAAGGGTGGAGGCTTTGACTTGCTTTTGGTGGTGCTGATGGTCTTGTTGTGCGAAGAGTTGAATCTTGGTTCGCTATTGTGGCTGTTCTCACCGGTGTCGGTGGTGTCGACGATCGGCATCTCCTTCTCACCATTTTCTCCCATCTCCTCTCCAAGCGGTTAAGCTTTTAGGAGCATTAGGCTCTGATACCAATTGAAAGTTGCCTAGTGGGGGTGAATAGACGAATAACCTGAAATTTAACACAATAAAGGCTAATCAAATTACAGGGTGTGGACTAGTCCAGCCACGGGGCGGACTAGTCCGGTCAGGATAACAGAATTGATCGAAGGTGAGATTTTTAAGCAATTTAAAGTACTTCAAACGATGAAATGTATAGTATATGAGCCTAGCAATCTAGTAGATGGTGTGCACGAGGTAGTAACAACTAAATAGAGGCGGATCACGAGATTGAAGCTAAGAGCGTGTGAAACTCCAACTTGATCTAGCGACGAACGAGGAAGTCAAATCAAAGACACAAGATGCAGGATTTATCCCGTGGTTCAACCCCACAAAGGAGCCTATATCCACGTTGAGGATGCCCACGAAAGGTAGGGTTCCACTCAACCCTTTCCCCGCTTAGCCACCATGAACGTCGACTATTCTTCCACTAAATCACAGGGGTAATCACCAAATCTGTGGGGCAACTCACAACCTGCGGCTCCCATAAGTTTACAACTCGAAAAGATCGAAGATCAACGCCCACACGAACTCAAATCAATCAGTCAAACCGAGAGAATCAACCCAAGAGCTCAAGATTAAACAAACCCTTCTCTTTACTCTTTCAATCCTCACAAATCCTCAAAAATCACTCTTAGGACTCCAAGAATGGTTGAGAGAGGGTTAGGATGGCTCTAAGAAGGTTATGGCAGCGCTAAGGTTCGAGAGAGGGCCTTTGGAGGCTGGGGGATCCCTTTTTATAGGGGTCCCAACACTTAGCCGTTGCCACCAGAAAAAGTGCGAACTAGTCTGGCCTTTGACCCCGGATTAGTCCAACATGTGGGGACCAGTGATGTCATCCTTGACCAACCACAAAGACCCCCACCACCTTTTGAATTCAAACGGTCACCAAACCACGGACTAGTCTGTCCAACAACGGACTAGTCTGATCTCACTCAGAACAGTTTGTTCCGGTTGAGGAGTGAACAAGTATGACACATCGGACTAGTCCGGCCACTGGGGGAGGACAAGTCTGGCCCATGGGGGCGGACAAGTCCGGCCGTCCAGGACTTAGTCCCAGCAGCCTTCTCCAAATCCTTAGCGGACTAGTCTGTCAAGGGACGGACTAGTCCGAACTCAGTCACAAACAACTTTTCCGGACTGAAATGGACTAGTCTGACCTAGCGGACTAGTCCGGCCACCCTTGACGGACTAGTCCGGTCCTTTAGGACTTAGTCCCAAAAGGACACAGACACACTCACCATGGACTAGTCTGTCCACTAACGGACAAGTTCGAACTTACACAGAACACTTTGGTTAGCCTAACCTCGGATCAGTCCGATGTGGCCAGACTAGTCCGACCCTCCAGCCCGGACAAGTCCGGCCCTGTCCTTAGGGCTGCTTCAACTTATCTCTCAATCTAGTCTAACTTGGACTATGAGCTCTTAAGAGATTATTACACTTTGACTCATTGAACACACTCAATCTAAGTGACTAAACTCGACATGAAGAATTTAAACGCTCATGTTCCATTCTTCGAGTTCTTCACGTTTTCTTCTCTTTTTCCTTTTTGAGTGCATCCAATGTTGTCCATCTTTCATGGACATGTGCTTACACTTGCAAAGCTCGTTAGTCCCATAAGTGTTGTCATTAATCATCAAAACCCACGGGGATTAGCCTAGATGCACATTCAGGCGTGGCAGGGAGGTCGCCCCAGCCGGGCCTCCACCGAATCCACCAGCAACGCCGCCACCCTACATCGGCGTACCTCCACCGGCCCCGATAGAGCCACTCCCGAAGCCTCCTCCCGAGCTGCCGCCGACGTCGACCCAAGGCCTCTTGGTCTGAGGGTCTGTAGGCGTAACGCCCCCAGAGCCCCCTATGGAGCCTTTGACTGCTCTGACGGTGGGGATGCAAAATGATGCACCGACCACAGACGTCGGCGGAGCCATCGCTTGACGGACTGAGCCTCCCCCCGAAGAGTCGCTGACACCCAATGTTGAGGAGGGTGCGCTGGAGGACGGTGTCTTGGAGCGAAGACCACCAGCGGCAGCGCCTTCGGCGGCGACCGAGGGCGTTTCTCCTTCACGACCTCAACCAACAGCGACTTCCCCTTCCCCGTGTCAGGGATCGGAGCTTTTCCCTTGCATGCATCGGGGACTGGCGCATTGCTCTTCCCATTGACGGAGGGTGTGTCCTCCGCCCTTGAAGCTTTGGATCCTAGAGCAGGAGCGGACTCCAGCGGAGAGTCGACGATGGCCAGCCCACAGCTCTCGTCACCTACCTACTGCGGCACAAGACCGAGCGTGTCTAGGTTTGGCATCTCCTTCAAAATCTTCGTCGGAAGATCCCGATCCATGCAAAGCGGTGGCAAGACCGCAGGTCATCGTCGTCCGACTGCAGGTCGCCGCACGCCTTGGACATTGCATCGAGCACCTCTTACAGGGTCGTCTCCGTGTCGTGACCCAGCACCAGCCAGGTGCCATCCTATAGCCTGAAGTAAAGCCATGCAGGACGGCAACGGTGCTGAAGGGGAGCCAGGCATCAACGAACGAAGTCCACCATCACCATCAACTCCGACAGGACATGATCCGCCAGGAATTGGATCCTCTCCATCACCGGGGTGTAGGCCTGCTCCAACTTCGATCGCTCCTCCCAGGTCTCCTTCCTGATTGTCGCCCATCCAGTGGGCATAACCATGCGATCGTGGGCGTCGACTTGTACAATCACCCAGTCCCTCCTCCAATCGGCCCACTTCGCTGAGGAGAGCGGGGTGATGTACTTGAAGGAGTTGTTGGCCTGGTCCTGGAAGTCGTAGCCACCAAGGAAGTTGGCTTTGTTCTTCTTTCCGGTCCGCCTCAGCACGAAGAACTACTGGAACAAAGGCACGAACGGGAACCCCCAAACAAACATCTCACAGAAGTGCAAGAACACCGCCACCACCACCAGAGAGTTCGGTGACAAGTGGTGAAGCTAAAGCCCGAGGACCTCCAGGAGTGTCACCAGGAAGGAGGAAACAGGGGGAACTAACCCAGAGTACGTGTACGCCTCGAAGAAGACAATCTCCTTCTCCCCCAACTTCAGAGGCAGGGTGCCTGGGCAGATCAGATCCCGCTGCTCCTCGTCCTCCCAGCCGAACAGGCATCTCACAGGCACTACGTCAACAATGCGAGAAGGAGGCAAGGCTGAATCTATTGGGGCAGGAGTCGAGAACCACGAAGGTGGGGAAAGAGTGGGTGCACAAGGTGGAAGACAAAGGCTCGAACGTTGGGGAGTGCGTAAGGAAGAAACACCTTTGCTCCTAAAGGTTTCCTTGTAACTCTTGGTCAGGCGTTCGAGCGCTCCGAGCAGATTGCTTGAGGTCGAAACCCGCTGCTCAACCCGTAACGTCCCTGACAGCAGGGCCCATGTCCCCTATTAAAGAGACCAGCCTGAAGGGGTATCGACCCGAGAAGGCAACCCGGCGGTTCCCATAAAGGCGGGAGTGCAGTTGCATTGGGAACAGTCGCGGTAAAGAGACTGCATCAAGCAAAGATCCCGTCACCGCGACCCCTCAACCAAAGAGGGATGTGTGGTCACAAAAGCAGAGGCACGCACCGCTTCGGCTGATCAAGAAAAAAATTAAAAGGCCGTGCGGGAAAGCAGGATAGGGCTCCACCCTCGAGCTCGTCGTCTTCCCCCAAGGGGGACCCAGGGGCCACTGTTGGTACCCAGCATATCGGGTACTCTCGCGCACAAGCTAGAGTCGCCTAGGTACCTCGCCTTCCGCAGAGGCAGGGTCCAAGGACGCCACGTGTTTAGAAGACCCGGACCCGTCGACCTCAGATACAGGGTCCGGGGTACCTGCAAGAGACCCTGGGGAAGAGTTTAGCTCCCCCTCGAAGACAAGCTTCCAAGCAACCACGTGTCCAGACGGGAAGGATCCCTCTCCCCCACAAGACAGGGTTCCGGAGCTACCACGTGGCCCGAGGCATCAGACGGGCCAGCTCCCGTATAGGCGAGCTCCGGTGCTGCCATGTGTCCTGCAAGGAAGGACCTAACCTCCTCTACAGAGGTGAGCTCCCGTGTTGCCACATGGTCTGCAAGACAGGACCTGACCTCCTCCGCGGAGATGAGCTCCCGAGCTATCACGTAGTCCAGCCACTTGCCCCGGACGGAGGTACGCGAAAGTTAAGAGGGCGGTGTGCCTTGTCCCTGTCAAGGATTGAAAATACGCGACTTCCACAGAAGCATGGCGCGGCGCATGCCTGAAAGTGCATCTAGCAATCCCTTGTGAGTTTTGGATGATTTATGACAATCAAATGAGATCCTAACCAATTTGTTGAGATGAGCACATGTTTCAATAGCAAAATAAGCAAAGTGCCAAAAAGGAGGGAGAATGAGGAGCAAAGTGGAAATGAGCTCAAGAAAGAAGAATAGTAGATCATTGTGTATGGAGTGTGTTAAGAAAACACACCCCAAGAGCTCAATCACAATTAAACACACACACATTGCACAAAGTTACACAGGACCTGACAAGTCCGAATGTCACCGGACTAGTCCGATATCCTCTCTGCACAAAATCGGACAAGTCCGATATCAATCGGACTACTCCGATATCTCTTTGATTAGAATCGGACTAGTCCTCCCCAGTGCGGACTGTTCCTCAAAACACTTCACAAGTCAGACAAAATCGAACAAGTCCGATCACCACCGGACTAGTCCGATATCAATTCTGATCCAAATCGGACAAGTCCGATAATAGCACGGACTAGTCCAAAAAACCCTCTGACCTAAATCAGACAAGTCCTCCAAGTGCGGACTTGTCACCCAATTTACTTAGGGTTTCACATGTCTGAACAAGTCCGAAGATTTCCAGAAGCGAAATCACACAAGTCCGCTCCTAGCCGGACTAGTTCGATATTTCGAGACACTTAGGGTTTGCTACACAGAGCACATCGGACTAGTCCGGTGTCCACCACGGACAAGTCTGATCTTTTTGAACCCTAAATAGAGGTGCACGGCCCAACTTGAAACG
The DNA here is from genome assembly GCA_036927565.1 of Tuctoria greenei. NCBI lineage: Eukaryota > Viridiplantae > Streptophyta > Magnoliopsida > Poales > Poaceae > Tuctoria > Tuctoria greenei. Next base: position 20,405,007 of record JAYESD010000003.1, read on the forward strand.
CTCTCGAACCCTAGCGCCGTCACACCTCCCAAGAGCCTCAAAAACCACACCTCCCAACACCCTCATCTCCAAGCTCCAATCGATTTCCTCGGTAATTTTCACTCAAACCCTAGAAATCTCAAATTTCTTCGTTGTTGATCAAATAGCCTAGCATATTCCACTATATATATGCCTCCTTGATGTATTACGTTTATGCTATGCTTGTTGTGCATTAGGAATCAATATTTGTTCAATCGCTTAGGTTTTTGGGTATGAATATCGGACTAGTCCGGTCCATGCACGGACAAGTTCGGTCCCCCAGACTAGTCCGTGCCTGTACACCGGACAAGTCCGATTTTTCTGAACTCAAAACCTAACTTCTCAATTTCTCAATGCAATTCCTTGCTATCCTTTCACACCTATGCCTTGTACCATTCATTCTCATTCATGCCACTCATTCCCAGGTCATGTCGAGCTCGAACAATGAAGTTTCCGACTTTGAGGTCGAGATGGACCACGAGGTGGCACCTCGGACCTCGACGGGTCTTGGCAAGAAGCGCCAAGAGAGACCTTCCGAGCCAGCTCCGTATCCTCCACAGGCTCGGAGGAAAGTGCTAGTGAAGAAGCCGGCCTCCAAGGTGCCTGCTTCTAGGGCTACCACCGGTGGTGGCCCTAGCTCGGCAAGTGCCCGCCTAGTCAAAGGCAAGGGCAAAGGGATAGCGACGGGTCCAGTTGGCCCGTTGAAGCTCCATGCTCCGAGGGAAGGGGTCCGAGACCCCACTGAAGAGAAGTTCAACGGGAAAGGCAGTGATTCGGCAGCAAAGTTCCGAAGCATTGATTGGTATGGCCGACCAAAGCAAGCTGACGACGGAAGATTTTGGTGCAACTTCCATGCAGATTTCTACAAATTTGTGTATCTCCCAAAGAAGACACCAGTTGTGCGCAGTCAATGGATTGATTGGGCACATTTTGAGAAGAAGGACTGTTCCCCGTTCACTGAAGTGGTGGAAGCCATTGAGAGGCATGGCCTGAAGGACCTCTTTGCCTTCAGGAATAACTGGAATGATGAGATAATTGCACAATTCTTTGCAACATGCCATTTCTCAAGTGAAGATGAGGAAAGTGTTACTTGAATGACTCATGGATCCAAGTACAGTATCACCCAAGAAGACTTTGCAAGCCTGCTCACCTTGACACCTCAAGATTTGACTGCTTGATCATACACAACATAGGTGTCATTGAGAAGGATAAGATGAAGTTCCTATATGAGCCAAACTCCATGTTCAACCCCCCATCCACGAAGAACATGAAGCCGTTCTTTGTGGTGCTCAATAGAGTCTTGAGGAAGACCATCGCTCCCAAGGATGGAGATGTCGGGAGTGTGTAGGGTTATCTCCGGACATTGATGAGGGTGATAAGCAAGGACCGCCAGTTTGATGTGGTGGACCAGATATGGAATGATATGGTCAACATATCCTGCACACCCAACAGGTCTTGTGGGTATGCCCCATATCTGATGTTTGTGATCGAGAAGGTCACCCGAATTGAATTCGTCAAGGATGTGGAGCATCTACCCTTGAGGCCTCATACGCCTCAGAAGCTAAGTGTCCAGGCTGCTCCCTCGCCGGCCTCCAGTCCTGAGGCACCGGCAAGAAGAACAGAAGATGCCAGAGCTGCCCCTGCCAGTAGGGCAGCCCCTCAAAGGGGATCAGCCAGTGGGATCTTCAAATACTTGGCTGCCATCTTCGCTTCCTGCAAAAAGGCCGAAGTGAAGGCCCATAAGCTCAACAAGAGAAGAAAGGAAGATATGAAGTATGTGAAGGCAAATGTGAAGCAAATTTGCCAGAAACTGGAGATCGAACCCATTGGGTCTCTAGTAATCTCTGAAGATTCAGACTCAGACTTCACCGAGCTCGGACCCTTGACTCCCTCCGAGCTTGCCTACTTTGGCATTGGGGGCTCGAGTGGCTCCACTCCTCCTCCTCCTCCTCCTCCTCCTCCTCAGGCTAAAGATGAAGATGATGAAGACGACGATGAGAGGACTAACAGCGAAGAGTGAAGACCTTAAGACCCTTCTCTCCTTCTTTTTGGTGTCTTGATGCCAAAGGGGGAGAGATTGAGGGGGAGTCTTAACCATAGCTGTAGGATGCGAGGAGAGAGCTCTCTTGTATGCTTTTTGACTATATTGTGGGTTGTAAAGCTTTAACTATGTTCTTATGTTAATTATGGTTCTGTGATGCAATGTTATGATCTTTTGAGAAGTAAATGTTGAGTTATGTGATTTTGCTCCTAGAATGACACACATGCTTGGTTTTGGTTGATTTATGTCAATTATGACATTCTCATTGTTTCAATATACTTAGTCATGCATCCCACCATAAAGAATGCACATATGGATATGTTTTCATTGCTTGATGTATTTTAGACTCATATGTGCATACTTTATGAAAATCTCAATTTTTATCATAATCTGTGAAATCTCAATTGGTTTTCATCAATCACCAAAAAGGGGGAGATTGAAAGTGCATCTAGGAATCCCTTGTGGGTTTTGGATGATTTATGACAAGCAAATGAGATCCTAACCTATTTGTTGAGATGAGCACAGGTTTCAATAGCAAAATAAGCAAAGTGCCAAAAAGAAGGGAGAATGAGGAGCAAAGTGAAAATGAGCTCAAGAAAGAAGAATAGTAGATCATTGTGTATGGAGTGTGTTAAGGAAACACACCCCAAGAGCTCAATCACAATTAAACACACACATTGCACAAAGTTACACAGGACCGGACTAGTCCGAATGTCACCGGACTAGTCTGATATCCTCTCTGCACAAAATCGAACAAGTCCGATATCAATCGGACTACTCCGATATCTCTCTGACTAGAATCGGACTAGTCCTCCCCGGTGCGGACTGGTCCTCAAAACACTTCACAAGTCATACAAAATCGGACAAGTCCGATCACCACCGGACTAGTCCGATATTCATTCTGATCCAAATCGGACAAGTCCGATAATAGCACGGACTAGTCCGAAAAACCCTCTGACCTAAATCGGACAAGTCCTCCAAGTGCAGACTTGTCACCCAATTTACTTAGGGTTTCACATGTCCCGACAAGTCCGATGACTATCAGACTAGTCCGAAGATTTCCACAAGCAAAATCGGACAAGTCCGCTCCTAGCCGGACTAGTCCGATATTTCGGGACACTTAGGGTTTGCTACACACAGCACACCGGACTAGTCCGGTGTCCACCACGGACAAGTACGATCTTTCTGAACCCTAACAGTCACTTTTAAAAATCCCATATAAATAGAGGTGCACGGCACAACTTGAAACGCTCTCGAACCCTAGCGTCGTCACACCTCCCAAGAGCCTCAAAAATCACATCTCTCCACGAAATTAAGTGCAACAAAGATCAATCCTTTGAGGATTCACACTAGATCATTGGAGAGACACGTTCAACACTCATTGAGCTCTTGGTCTGATTCTCTAACACACTCCTGTGATTTCATTGTAATCTTTTGAGTGTGTTCTTGGTGGTATTTCGTGTTGTAATCTAGGGGAGCCCTCAACGTGTGAGAAGGCCCCTTTGAATTCGGTTATTCACCCATTTGTGATGAGTGGAAGAGGATTGGCCTTCGTGGCAATCCGACAAGGGTAGGGTTGGAGAAGACCCCGTCTTTTTGTGGACTCCTCAACGTGGATGTAGGTTGCCTCTGTGGGAGCCAAACCACGGGATAAATCCTTGTGTCTTCCTTTGTGTTCATTGTTCCTATTCATCACAACAATCTAGGGTTTCAATCATTATTGTATACTTTACGTTGAATCATTAAATATAAGATTGAATTGTGATAGACCCTAGTCCATAATCTTGCAACACTTGATTTGACTATATATTCCCACTGCATACATTGAAGAATCAAATTAATTGATCAAACTTAATCAAACTAGTCGGTACACACCGGACTAGTCCGCACTTTACCGGACTAGTCCGATATCTTTGGTTTTGAACTAGTTGTTAAGTGTTGCAGGTTCCGAAAAATTTCAAAAAGGCCTATTTACTCCCCCCCCCTCTAGGCCACATTCAATTGGTATCAGAACAGGTTCTTCAAGAAAGAGACTAATCGCTCGAAGAAGATCATGTCGGACATGAAGGACATCCACAAGAGCAACAACTGATGTTGAAAAGAACCTCAAGGTGGAGAAGCTCCTCGAAGCCATTCAAGACTTCGACGACGACGATGAGGAGACGCTAGAACTAAAGGCACTCCTAAGAAAGAAGACACTTTCCAAAGGGAAAGTGAAGATTGAAGAAAAGAAGGGGAGTAGTCACACCCACTACTCCCGATATCCTTTTAACTATGATCGTCTCAATTCCAATAATAATCATTATTTGTCTATCCCAGTTGGAAAAGCCCCACACTTCGATGGAAGTGATTACTCAATGTGGAGGCAAAATATGAAACTGCATCTAATTTCCCTCAATCCAAGTTTATGGCATTTTGTGTGCACAGGGATAGATATCCCGGACGACGATGAGGAGCTCACACCAAGCCAAGAGCAGGAAATTCATCGAAATGCTCAAGCCGCAGCTGTAATTACCTCTTCGCTCAGTCGGGACGAGTTCACCAAGGTGGATGGACTCGAAATTGCTAAGGAGATATGGGACACACTACAAACTGCACATGAAGGTGACCGACATGTGCATGAAGCAAAGATCGAAATGATTGAAGACGAATTAGGAAGATTCGCAATTGAAGAAGATGAGTCACCCCAAGACATGTACAACCGATTAAAGACACTCGTCAACAAGGTCAGATCATACGGAAGTAAGAAGTGAAATGACCACAAGGCGGTAAAGCTCATCCTTAGAGCTTTCATGTCTCGCAACGTCACACTATGCTCCATGATCAGAGAAAGCCCCGAATACAAAAGGATGAATCCGGATGAATTACTTGGAAAGATCATCAACTTCGAGATGATGGAAAAACAAGCAAAGCATGTCAAGGAGATTGCCGACCTCACCTCGGCAAAGAAGAAAGGGGTTGCTTTGAAGTCCACCCTCAAGCCCTTATCTAAAGAAGCTAGAGAAGCACAACTAGAAGAAGACAGTGACGACGAGAGCAGTGAACTAGACGAAGAAGACATGATATTGTTCATGAAGAAATTCAAGAGAATAATGGAAAAGAGACAAGGTGCAAAGTCAAGCGAAGGAAAGTACAAGGAAAGAACAAAGCCAAAGTTGAGGCGGGCATGTTATAATTGTAGTGAGTATATCCACTTTATAGTTGATTGCCCATATGAGAGAACAGAGAAGAAGAGCAAAGAAGCTTGGTAGCACGTTTGTTTTGGGTACAAAAGTAAAAGCTCGAAGGAGTTGACTCGCATGAGTCAACACTTACTACTCAGGTTCGGTAGAGCAATCTCAAGTAAACACTTCGACAATGTGCGTCTCCGAGTTTTATTTTAAGCTCTCGCGCGCTCTGTGGCGAAAATTTTCTCGCGCTCTCTCGACCAAAGGACGCTGAAATGAGAGACGTGTGTTATACAAGCACGTCTCCAATTTTTGCTATTTTAATCCATCGCGCGCTTCTCTCCCAACATTTTGGCGAAAAATTTTAGCTCTCACGCGCTCTCTCGACTTAGAAACCGCAGCTCCTGAGCGCACCCGCCGCCGTCCCGTCATCGTCAACGTCGCGCTGCCGCCGTCGACCCCGACCCCACCGTCCACCTCGAGCTTCATGTCATCAGAGAGTTGAGCACACTGGAGCACGTCGGCTCGTCCCCTGTCCCCGGAGCACGCTGCCGCCGTCCTCTTTCTCAACTCGCTCTTCGTCATTGTCGCCATACCACCCGTCGACCCCTACCCCGCCGTCAACCCCGACCTTCGTCATCAGAGAGCTGAGCACGCTGGAGCACGCCGCCTCGTCCTCTGTCCCCAGAGCACGTCGCCGCCATCGACCCCGACCTCAGTAATCGGTAAGAGCACGCCGCCACCTTCACATAAGTGGAAATGTTCTCCCTGTCCCCGGAGCACGTCGGCCTGATGTAATCAGAGAGTTGAGGAACCGCCACTCCGGCGCCTCCGCCAGCTCGTCCCGGAGCACGCCGCTGCTTCCGTCCCCTGTCTCCGGAGCACGTCGCTGCCTCGACCCTACCCTCAGAGCGTGCATTTCAGTGATTTTATTGAATTTGAGGATGTCCCAATAAAGGCCCATCGTTAATGAAGTCATTGATCCAAAGGAAGAATTTCATTTCGGTATACATTCATCTTCCTTGTTTATGACCAATGCAGAAGTAATGTATTTGTTTTGACTATGAATGTATATAATGAATTCTGATTCGCAAACCCTTGAAAATGCAGGAACTGTGGTTGACACTAGCATTTGCCATCGCAGTGAGTTTGAATTCTACCTCTGCAGCCATGCTGGAATAGAGATACCTATGCGATAATTGGTGTTTCTCTCATAAGTTTTTTATATCGGGCTATAAATACATCAGTGGAATGTAAATTGTTTCTTTTTTAGGGGACAAGCACACCAGCTCACTATCATGTCCTTTACCATGAGCATTTTCTCAGCTGATGCTTTGTATATGCTCACCAAATGCCTGTGCTATAAGTAAGCTCGATTCTCCATTCACTAACAGATATTTGCTACCTTATGTGTCAAGCGAATGTGACTGCAATTTGATAATGTTTTATATGATTTCAGTGATTTTATTGAATTTGAGGATGTCTCAGTCGGAGCATTAGAGGATATGAAGGCTCATTGTTAATAAAGTCATTGATCGGGAGAATTTTCATTACGGTATACAAGATTAGATTATAACAATTATGATGTGTGTAATTAGTTATATTGTAATCAGGATGAACAGTTTTTGTTGTGTAATTAGTATACTTGATAACCACAATTGACACTTTGTTAATATTTGATTGGTCAATATAATTTAAGGTGTGATCTTTTTTGCTATACATATGTTTATGTATGTGCATGTTGCTGACACTGGTAATACAAAGCCAAATCCTGGCTAGCTCCAGGATGCAGCCGATAATCAGGATAATCAAGAGTGGGGGGCACCTAATAGAAGACCCTGCTTGTAAACAATCAACGACGAGCTGTAACAAGAACGTCTCGGATAAACTACATAAAGAAGACAAGCTTCCATAAAACTCGTCTTAGATCAGTAAACAAATCTACGACGGGCTACAATATAGATCGTCATGGATCAGTCAATATATTTGCGACATGTTTTGTTAGGGCTTGTCACGCATGTATGCTGATGAGCGATGCGTGCCACCCGCGTCTCCAATGACCCCCGTAAAGACCGTTTGTTATGACACAAAGAAAGGAGACGCACTTCCTTTAAGCATGTCTCGTACTTAGGATGATCGGTGACGCGCCATAAGCACGTCTCTGATGACAACGTAATGTGAGACGCTACGACGGAGAAGCACAGTTTGTTCGTCTCCCTTCTTCGTTATGGGCACGTCTCTGGGACTGCCTTGCGTCATCCGACTTCGAGCCCTTGCTCCCGCTGAGGAGGGCTCCGGAGCTGTCACGCATTCTTTGGCTCTGGGCCCTCGCTCCCATTAAGGAGGGCTCCGGAGCTGGCATGTGTCCCACGACCAGCAATGGGTCGTGGGCCTCGAAGAGTAAAGAGTGGTGTGTCCTATCCAATCACGCATTGAAGGCACGCGCCTTTCCCAGGCGCACAGGTGCGACACACGCCCCTGTCAGGTACCGCTGCGTCCAGTCACATCATAGTGAATGCGCTGTAGGTCTACCTCACGCTGCCAAGTGAGTAGCTTACGACGACAAGACGGGACATCCTCCACCATCATCACCTGCTACACTCTGGCCACTGACGCGTGGTTAGGTGTAGCAGGTAGCCATTACACCTTAGATCTTGTATAGAATAAGATCGCCCGGAGGCCACCTGTTGGGCCCCAGACCCCACTTATAAGTTGTTCGGCCTTGAACTATAAAAAGACCGGACAGCTACTGACTTAGACAGATCCTCTCTGGTCCGCTCGAACTAGGGGGAAGCTCAAGCACACAGGGCCCGAAGCCAATATTTGACACACACACACTTAGACACTCAACAATACAAACCTCACCGTAGAGTAGGTATTACACTCCAGCGGTCCGAACCACGTAAAATCACCGTCTTACCATAGTCTCCTAAGCCGCACAACCTCGCGTGAGACTAAGCCCCCGTCGATCAAAGAACCTCTGCGGACTACTCTCTAAGTAGGTTCGGGAGAAATATTACAAAAACACTTCAACGTGCATTAATGCATTAATGGAATGAGTGTTTTTCAGTCATACGAAAGGGGTACGGGAGCACCAGGTTTGTTGTCCACAACAAGGTACTCTAGGAGAGAGCATGTGAAGTAATACTCTAAATTTGAAGTGTTATGGTGCATACTCTAAAATGATCTTGCGCTGATTGATATATAGGATTATGTTTTATTTTAGTTATATAGAGTAGGATATGATGAGTGTAATAAATTATAATATGGAGTATTGTAAAGGATAAATAATATTATGTTAATGTAGTAATTTAAAGCATGAGGAGTGCAGATAGGCTCAACAAAAGTTGTCGAAATGGCCAATGCTCCTGCTCAGAGCTTCATAATGTACTTCTACTTGTTTTACATGGATTTGCACTTCTGGATATTTGAAGTTCGCGGCAGCACAACTGCTGCCATCGACCCTATTATAGAACGAGAACACAGAACAGACAGGCACAGCATGTAGCTCTGCCTCATTTTTCCTTTGGGAGGGCAGAGTACTGCTCAACTTACTGACAAATAATTGCAACTGGTAACTACAACCATTTGCAGGCACAAAAGGCTTACACTATTACTAGTTCAGTTTATAGATACTAAGTTTTACCATAAAAAATCATTAGCTGTTTATCATGAATTGGTCCGTGATGCAAGATAACAAAAGCATTATCACTCAAGGTCACCGTTGAGTTATTATCATGTATTATCATGTTGCTGGAAACAGATGGATCATCGTACAGACATTACAGTTTAGGGAAAGATTGCAACATCAAAATGGAGCACAACCATACATAAATGCTACCAGTGAACTACCAATGTGCTGCCCGCTAAGATATGCTCTCACTGACCCCTGCACAAGGAAATTCTTTCCAGATGAGTAAAGCGGCAACTTATGTGACTCATGCAAATCATGCAAAGAGCGAGAAAATCCTATGCACGAACTGCCGATTTCTACCTAATAGCTGGCAGGCGGCATAAATGCATACTTATTTCGCAAAAAAGGTTATATGCCAACACAGTACCAAGTCATTGGTGTTGTTTCAGCATATTTGCAACAAGTTCGAAATGTGAACTATTTGAACAACAGTCTCAGTCACGTGAACGGGATAGATAATCAGAATGTAGCATAATTGTTACAATCAACTTTTCATGATATTGCAATGAATTAATACAAGCAACCACAATCACAATTGCAACCCGATATCGTTTTAGGATGAATGCTATCGTCCTTTGTCCAACATTAACGTAATTATCATCCTTAACCTCCACTTGAATTACCATCCCATCCGATAGTACCAAACAACAAAAGATAAAACTCGGGGATGCTACCCTATGTTTCAATGTTGTCCATTTTAACATTTCTTAAATCTGTCAGCAGTTGACAGGACAGACAGTCATTCAACATTAACAAGAAGATAAATTGGAAGGGAATTTTATAGATTAAATATCAGAAACCCAAATTTTCAGTCGTTGTTAGAAACTATTGCCTATAGACCTGTGGCGCATGACCCATATTTGAGGTCATATAGTTTCACATAGCCCACTCTACCAAAAACTCTTGCCCTAATTGGCATGCCATCAGCAAGTCCACTTTCTCATGAACTAAAATTTATCAGCTATCCCTCCGGTTTTTAATTGATGATGTGAGGATAACATTTCTAATTTATTTTTGAATTAAAAATGTTGTCTTGACAACATCAATAAGAAACCAGAGGCAGTAGCCGATATGGATGACAAATTGACACTGGAGGAGAAATCAGCATGACAATTGGAGCGAGATTTGGTCAGGGTGAGCTATCTGGGAAACAACATGACCAAAAATTCTTACACAATCGTCGAAGTGTTAATGCGACACTTTCTCCGGATCTGCTAAGTAGCAGTCCGCGGATGTTCTTTGATCGGCAGGACTTAGTCATCTATCGAGTGATCGTGCGTATGAGAGTGTGAGACTGTGGTTTTTACATGGTTCGGGACGTAAGAGTGTAACACCCTACTCCACGTTGAGGTTGTATTGCTGGTGTGTGTGTATGCGTAGATTGGGGATCCTTTGTAACGGTGGCGGTCTGATCCTTTCATAGACAAGACCAGATGCCTTACAAGTGAGCCCGGGGCCCGACAGGTGGCCCCAGAGCGATCATATCCAAAAGATCTGAAGCTTCTCGCAAAAGTCTCTTCTGACAGTGGGTTGAAGTCTCGCCCGCCACCTCGGTCGCCAGTGGCCCATGCGTAGTGGTTGATGATGGCAGGAAATGTCCCATCCGACTGTCCCTGTCGTCGTAAGCTACCCACTTGGCGGCGTGGGGTAGGCCTGCGGCGTCTTCACTGCGATGCGATTAGGCGCGACAGTACCTGACAGCAGGTGTGCACTGCGTCATTTGCCTGGGGAAGACGCAAGTCTTCAATGCCTGATCTGGACAAGGCACACCGCCCTCTTAACTCCCGCAACCCACCGCCTAGGACAAGTTGCAGGGTACGTGGCAACTCGGGAGCTAGCCTCTACGGGGGAGGTCGGGTCCCGACCCGCGGACCACGTGGCAGGGGCTCTAGGGTTGTGGAACACGTGGAAGACCCGGAGCCCGCCTCTTCGTGGAGGTGGTCTGTTTGTTGCCTCGAACCACGTGACAGCACCGGAGCCCTCTCCTATGGGGGGAGCGGGGTCCCGTCCTGCTAGACACATGGCCGCTTGGGAGCTTGTCCCTAAGGGGGAGCTGGACTCCTCCTTGAGGTCCATGTGGATACTCCGAACCCCGTATCTGAGGTAGAGGGATTCGGGCCTTCTGGACACGTGGCGCCCTCGGACTCTGCCTTGGCGGGAAGGCTGGGCTCCTAGGCAGCTTTAGCTTGTGCGCGAGGGTACCCAGTATGTCGAGTACCGACAGTGGCCCCTGGGTCCACCCTAGGGGGAGGTGATAAGCCCGAGGGTGGAGCCCTATCCCTACTTTCCCGTGTTGTCTTCTGATTTTGTCTTGATCAGCCGAAACGGTGTGCGCCTCTACCATCATGGCCACGCGTCCTCCTCTGGTTGAGGGCTCGTAACAACGGGATCTTTACTTGTTGCAGCTTCTTTATTGCGACGGTTCCCAATGCGGCTATTGCGCTTCTGCTGCTTTCACTTCCGCCTTCATGGGAACCGTCAGGTTGTCTTCTCAGATGGGGGTTCACTCGGGCCAATCTCTCTAATAGGAGAACTGGGCCCCGCCGTCAGGGATGTTGCGGGTTGAGCAACGGGTTTCGGCCCCATGCGATTTGCACGGTGCGCTCAAACGTCAACGAGGTGTTAAAAAGGAAACCTTTGTGGGCAAAGGTGGTTCCTCCCTTACGCACCCCCAACGTTCGAGCCCTCGTCTTCCACCTTGAGCACCCACTCTTTCCCCACCTTTGAGGTTCTTGACTCCTGCTCCAATGGACTCAACCTTGCCTTCTTCCCGCATAGAGGACGTAGCGCATGTGAGGCGACTATTCGGCTAGGATGACGAGGAGCGATGGGATCTGATCCGTGTCGGCTCCCTACCTTTGGAGTTGCAGGAGAAAGAGATCGTCTTCTTCAAATCGTATGCGTACTTCGGGTTTGTTCCCCCCGTTTCCTCCTTCCCGGTGACGCTTCTGGAGGTCCCCGGGCTCCAGCTTCACCACTTGTCGCCGAACTCTCTGGTGGTGGCGGCGGTGTTCTCGCACTTCTGCGAGATGTTTGTCGGGGTGTACCCGTTCGTGCTGGTGTTCCGGCAATTCTTCGTGCTGAGGCGGACCGGGAAGAAGAGCAAGACGAGCTTCCACGGTGCCTACTACTTCTAGCATCGGGCCAACAACCCTTTCAAGTACATCATCCCGCTCTCCACATCGAAGTGAGTCGATTGGAGGAGCGACTGGGTGATCGTACAGGCCAATGCCCACGATCGCATGGTCCTGCCCACTGACTGGCCGGTACTCAGGAAGAAGACTGGAAGGAGCACCCGAAGTTGGAATACACCCCGGTGATGGAGAGGATCCGATTCTTGGCAGATCAGGGTTTGTTGGAGTTGATGGTGATGGCGGACTTCGTGCGTCGACGCCTAGCCCCCCTCCAGCATCGTAGCCGCCCCGCGTGGCTATACTTTGGGTCGCAGGACAGCACCAAGCTAGTGCGGGGTCGCGACACGAAGATGACCCCGCAAGAGGTGTTTGATGTAATGTCGAAGGCGTGTGACGACCTGCTAACTTCTGACGTCTTCAACCTTCCGCGGTCCTGTCCGCCGCTTTGCTCGGATCGGAACCTTCGGATGAAGACCCTGAAGGAGATGTCGAACCTGGACGCGCTCGGTCTCGCGTCGCGGCAGGTTGGCAGCAGACCGTGGACTGGCCATCGTTGACCCTCCACAGTAGTCTACAACTGCTCCAGGCTCCGAAGCATCAAGGGTGGAAGACACGCTCTCCGTCAGAGGGAAAGACAAGGTGCCGGTCCCCGACACAGGGAAGGGGAAGGCGCCCGTCCCAGACATAGGGAAGGGGAAGTCACTGGGGATCGAGGTTGCGAAGGAGAAACGCCCGAGGTCGCCACCGAGGGCGCCGCCTCGGGCGGTCCTGGCTCCAAGTCAATGTCCCCCGGAGCGCCCTTCCTCTGCATCGGGTGTTGGCGGTTCTTCGGGGAAGGCCCAGCCCAACAAGCGGCGGTTCCGCAATCGTCTACGACTGGTGCACCAGCCACCATCTCTGGCACCGGTGCCGTCCAAGGCGGCAAAGAGAGCTTTGGGAGTGCTACACCCATGGAGCCTCAAGCCAAGAAGCCTCGGGCCGACGTCGGCGGCGGCTCAAGAGGAGGCTCCGGGAGTGGCACCGTTGGAGTCGGTGGAGGTACGCCGATGCGGGGTGGCAGCATCGTCGGTGGTTCCGACAGAGACCCGGCCGGGGCGACCATGCCTGCCACACTGTTGATATGGCCCACAGCCTCAGAGCCGCCAAAGGTCGAGGCCCGCTGGGCTTCCAGGGACGTCGATAAGGCATTCTTACCAATGCTTGCTTCGTTATCTCTTCTGTTCTTCTAGTTTGGGCAGATTTTGAAGTTGATCTGCAGGTCTATGTCAGCTGTTGTGACGCCTTTACCGTCGGGGGCAGTGTCCCGTAGCGCTCCGAAGTCGGCCCAAGGGGCTACAGCTGCACTGACGGAGCAGACCGCCAAGCCGGCACATGGGAGCGTTGCTCTGGTGTTCACACCTAGCGCGGGTAGTGAAGCACCTTCAGCCTCTGTACCGAAGGAAATGTCGGAGTCAGCTCAGCAGGCTAAGGGCCTGGCCTCCGCGACTGCTGATCCGACGGGTGGCTTCTTGGGCGATGGTGGTGCTGCCGCTTCGGGTAGCGCTGCGATTTCCGCTCAGTCCCCGGGGACGAGGTCCCCGGTACTGGTGGTCTCGCCTTCACCGCCGCGGGAGGAAGAGGTTCCCGAGCATAGTTATTAAGGCGGTAAGACGACCTAAGGCGACCGCCCCCCTTTTTATCTTTTTAAGCGATAAGGCATAAGGCGAGGCGACGCCTTACTAATATGTAAAAATAGCAAAATATAGAAATACAGTTCCAAATAGAGAAAAATAAAAGTAGCACATAGAAGTAGTCCAATATAAACCTACATAATAGAGTAAAAGTAAGGTCACTACAGAAATTCCTGAAAGGACAAAAAACAAAAAAATCCACTCTGGATATCCATTGAGGTTGAGGGAATGAACTGGACAAAGGACAGTAAGACCCAACAAACAAAAAGCCCAGTGTTATCCTTCCTGTGAGTAAGGCCTCTTCCCCTGCCTTCCACGTCATATATACAGAGAAACTTGTACCTGTCTCACTAGGTTTTCCTTTCAGCGCCGCCTCCGCTCCACCTGCTCCACCTGCATCCAGATCATTCCACACGCTGCCGCTCCACTCTGCAGTGCGCCATGCCCGGCCGCCGGGTCACGCCCCGCACTGCTCCTTGCCGCGCCATACTCCGCCTCCCCGACGCCGGTCCCCCCTGCTGCTCCCCGCCACCCCGACAAGCCTGACGCCTTACTCGCAAACTCAAGACGACGGGGACGTCTTGCATCCCTGACTACTTTACCGCTTAAGCGACGCTTAGGCGACGCCTTAAGAATTATGTTCCCGAGATGATCACCAGGCGGCCTTCCATAACTTCGGCGCAGCCAAAGTGCCTCTCCGACGTCATGGACTCGGCGCAGTCCAGTATCAACCTGGTGCAATCCAACCTCCGTCGGGTGCAAGAGGCCCTCGCCGCAGAGTGGGAGAAGTTGCGTGTTGAGGGCGAGCGCCTCCGAGCCTGGCAGGACCTTCTGAGGTCCAGGATCGCCGAGGCGAAGGCGAAGTACCAGAAGGAGAGTGAGGGGTTGGAGTTGAGGCACCGCTTAGCGAAGGTCATGGACGTAATGTCTCAGAAGATTCTGGCCGACGCCAAGGTAGCCAATGACACAGCTGACGCCGCCTACGTGCCCTTGAAGAGAGTCGAGAGGCCCTGGGTCGCTGGGAAGCCGCTGTTGCTGAGCAGGAGGCTGCTGTCCCTGAGCAAGAGGCGGCGGCCCAGGTGATGATGACTCGGGCTGCGGCAGATCGGGACAGGTTGCAGTCCCGCGTCGAAAACCTTGAGCTTCGGGAGAGCAATCTGGCGCTGGACCGGGAGCAGCACCTATCCGAGCACCAAGAACTCTTGCTGGAGCTTGATGTTCGGTCTCGGGAGCAATCTTCGGAGCGTCGCGCTCGAGAGCTAGATCTGCAGAAGCGTTAGCTGGCCCAGCGTTCTGGAAGCCCGAGGGTAGGGTAGTGGCGGAGACAATGGCATCCCATGTTCTGGTGTGCTACCGGAGTTGGTACCCTGAGATGCCACGGAAGCCGGTTTTCGAAGGCCCCGTCGAGGAGCGCGAGGAGACAACAGCGGCGGAGGTCAAGGATGTCGCCAAACATGTTGTCGCGCAATTTGCCAGGGATTAAAGCCGGCAGCCCATCTTTGTATCCGGGGTTCACCCCTTTGTAAATATTCTTCAATGAATTTGACATTGTGTTTGGTTTCTTGGCTTGTCTTGTGTTTCTCAAACTGTTGCTTCGAGTCCTTAGCTGCCTAAGGGCTTGAAAAACTTTTGTCGAGTTCGTTAGTTTTTTAGGGACCAACAATCGCACAGTTGACATGGCTGATTCGTCGTCGGTTGACGCCCTGCCTATGGAACCCCCTAAGAAGCCCCCTGGTAGATGTGGCCAGGTGGCTGGGCACACATATCACTTGATCGCAGGATGTCTTCGACGGGCCCCCAGTGGAGCGGGGGAGTTTAAGTGGGTGACCTTGGTGTGGCCCCTCCAGGGGCGCTGACCTCTGTCTAAGTGGAGACGTCGCCAGCAGGCCCTTTGGGTGGAGCCGGAGCTGGCTGCTCCGGCGTTGCCCACCATCGTCGCGAAAACGTCGACGACAGGCCCCTTGGGAGGTGTCGGAGCTGGCTGCTCCAGCTTCGCCCACCATCGTCGTTGAGGCGTTGACGACAGGCCCCCTGAGGGGTGCCGGAGCTGGCTGCTCCGGCGTCGCCCACTATCGTCGCGAAGTCATCGACGGTAGGCCCCCTGGGAGGTGCCAGAGCTGACTGCTTCAGCATCGCCCACCATCGTCGTTGAGACGTCAACAGCAGGCCCCTTGGGTGGTGCCGGAGCTAGCTGCTCCGGCTTCGCCCACTATCGTGGTTGAGGCATCGACGGCAGGCCCCCTGAGTGGTGTCGGAGCTGGCTGCTTCGGCGTCGCCCACCATCGTCGTAGAATCGTCAACGGCAGGTCCCCTATGAGGTGTCGGAGTTGGCTGCTCCGGCGTTGCTCACCATCGTCGTTAAGGTGTCGACAGCAAGCCCCCTGGGTGGTGTCAGAGCTAGCTGCTCCGGCGTCGCCCACCATCGTCGTTGAGTCGTTGACGGCAGGCCCCTGGTATACAGGCTACCACAAGCGAACCCTGTTAGCAACAAGAGCACGACAGGAGAGTGTACTCACTTATCAGCGCTTGTTGCTGTCGTCAACATGTCGGGACGTCGACGGTAGGCCCCTTGAGTGGTGCCGGAGCTAGCTGCTCCGGCGTGCCCACCATCGTCACAGAGTCGTCTGCGGCAGGCCCCCTGGGAGTTGCCGGAGTTGGCTGCTCTGGCGTCGCCCACCATCATCGTTGAGACGTCGACGGCAGGCCCCTTGGGTGGTGCCAGAGTTGGCTGCTCCAACATCACCCACCATCGTCGTAGAGTCGTCGACGGCAGGCCCCCTGAGAGGTGCCAGAGCTGGCTGCTCCAACGTCGCCCACCATCTTCGTAGAGTCGTCGACGGCAGGACCCCTGGGAGGTGCCGGAGCTGGCTGCTCCAGTGTCGCCCACCATCGTTGTTGAGGCATCGACGGCAAGCCCCTTGGATGGTGTCGAAGCTGGCTGCTTCGGCGTCACCCACCATCGTCATTATGTCATCGACGGCAGGCCCCTGGTGTACAGGCTACCACAAGAGAACCCTGTTAGCAACAAGAGCTGGGAAGGAGAGTGTACTCACTTATCAGCGCTGGTTGTTGTCGTCAACATGCTAGGACGTCGACGGCAGGCCCCTTGGGTGGTGTCGAAGCTGGATGCTCCGGCGTCGCCCACCGTCATCGTAGAGTCGTCGACGGCAGGCCTCCGGGGAGGTGCCGAAGCTGGCTCCTCCAGTGTAGCCCACCATCATCGTTGAGTCGTCGACGGTGGGACCCTAGTGTACAGGCTACCACAAGAGGACTCTGTTAGCAACAAGAGCAGGGCAGGAGAGCATACTCACTTATCAGCGCTTGTTGTTGTCCTCAACATGTCGGGACGTCGACGGCAGGCCCCCGGGGAGGTGGCGAAGTTGGCTCCTCCGGTGTAGCCCACCATCGTCGTTGAGTCGTCGACGGCGGGACCCTAGTGTACAGGCTACCACAAGAGAACCCTGTTAGCAACAAGAGCAAGGCGGGAGAGCATACTCACTTATCAGCGCTTGTTGTTGTCCTCAACATGTCGGGACGTCGACGACGGGCCCCTTGGATGGTGCCGGAGTTGGCTGCTCCGGCGTCGCCCACCATCGTCGTAGAGTCGTCGAAGGCAGGCCCCCTACGAAGTGCCGGAGTTGGCTGCTCTGGCGTCGCCCACCATCATCGTTGAGACGTCAACGGCAGGCCCCTTGGGTGGTGCCAGAGTTGGCTGCTCCGGCGTCGCTCACCATCGCTGTAGAGTCGTCGACGGCAAGCCCCCTAAGAGGTGTCAGAACTGGTTGCTCCGGCGTCACCCACCATCGTTGTAGAGTCGTCGACGGCAGGCACACTGGAAGGTGTCAGAGTTGGATGCTCTGACGTCGCCCACCATTGTCGTTGACGCATCGACGGCAGTGCTCCGGCGTCGCCCACCATCGTCGTTGGGCCGTCGACGGCAAGCCCCTTGTGTACAGGCTACCACAAGAGAACCCTATTAGCAACAAGAGCAGAGCAGGAGAGTGTACTCAGTTATCAACGTTTGTTGCAGTCGTCAACATGCTAGGACGTCGACGACAGGCCTCTTAGGTGGTGCCGAATTTGGCTGCTCCGGCGTCGCCCACCATCGTCGTAGAGTCATCGACGGCAGGCCCTTTAGGAGGTGTCGGAGCTGGCTGCTCCGACGTCGCCCACCATCATCGTTGAGTCGTCGATGGCAGGACCCTGGTGTACAGGCTACCACAAGAGAACTCTGTTAGCAACAACAGCAGGGCAGGAGAGTGTACTCACTTATCAACGCTTGTTGTTGTCGTCAACATGCTGGGACGTCGACGGCAGGCCCCTTGGGTGGTGCCGGAGTTGGCTGCTCCAGCGCCGCCTGCCATCGTCGTCGAGTCGTCGACGGCAGGCTCCTCGTGGGTGGTGCCGGAGGTGGCTCTTCCGGCGTCACCCACCATTGTCGCAGAAACGTCGACGGCAGGCCTCTTGGGAGGTGCCGAAGCTAGCTGCTCCGACGTCGCCCACCATTGTCGCAGAAACGTCGACGGCAAGCCTCTTGGGAGGTGCCGGAGCTGGCTGCTCCGACGTCACCCACCATCACCGCAGAGTCATCGACGGCAGTCCCCATAGGAGGTGTTGGAGCATGGCTGCTCCAGCGTCATCCACCACCGATGTGTAGCACTTCGATGGTAGGCCCCTGGTGTACAGATACTACAAGAGAACCATGTTAGCAACACGAGCAGAGCAGGAGAGTGTACTACTTATCAGCGCTTGTTGCTGTCGTCAACATGATGGGACGTCGACGGCAGGCCCCTTGGGTGGTGTCGGAGCTGGCTGTCCTGCACACGATAAAGGAGGGACTAATTTGCTCGCCGGTTTTACCTATTTATCTTCCTTAGCTTTGTCATGTCTTACTGTGCTGACACACGGGACTTGGGTAATTCAATACATTAGTGCTTCAAGGTCCAGCTCCCGCCGTCCTTAGGGTGTGATCTTTCCGGCCCCTAGTACTCGGCCGCAGCGCTGAGAAGCAAGGTGTGCGTGCTTAGGGTACAGGACCAGGCTAAGCAGTTCATACGCCCTGGACATCCGGCTTGGCTTAGGCCTTTCCTGGGAGGCCATCCAGCTTCACAAAACTCCAAGGATGGGGGCAGCCGCAAGAACCCTTCACACATTGCAGGTACCTCAAGCAAGCCCGCCTGCAGTAGGATTGCACGACTCCAGCAAGGGTGAGATACAGAGTGTACAACCGTGTATATGAAGGCAATATACAGTAAACGAGTCTAGCATGGTTGATCATAAAATTAGCGCGTAATTAAATGAACACTATTAGAGAAACATGAAGTAAGACATAAGGAACATGAAGTAAGACAGTGATTCTTTTATATCGATATTCATAGGAGGAGGCAGTCTTTTACAAAAGAGGGCAACTGCTTGCTTCCGGATGTCGAGGGAGGCAGGGTGGACAGACTTAGGGTTCGAAACCAGGCTAAGCTGACTGCACACTCTGGACCTGACCCTCCCAGAGCTTGATTGTCCTAAATGCTCCTTCTAGACTCTATGAAAACCTTTACACTGTCCTACTAAGCTAATATTAACATATATAGGGGTGCCCAAAGCTCCAAGGATAGTTGTGACGGTTGTCGGGCAACTTGCCATCGATAGCTACCAGTGGGGCGATGAGCGGACGCCTTACTTTCTGCCTTGGCCCCCCGCCTTGCGGGTGGTCAGAGCAGAGTCAGAACTGATCTTGACAGCTTTGACGGAAGCGTTGGTGTTGTCTGAAGGCTGCAGACGGGGTGCAGCGGGTGAGCCGCGCTGGTGCGAACTCGGTGGAGGCTGACTCGGCCAAACGCCGCCCTGGGCTGCTGGGTCTGCTGTGAGGGCTTGGAGCTTCTCCAAGGCTAACACCGCAGCAATGCAGTCTCCGCGGATCCTGAGGACGCCGGAGGGGGTTGGCATCTTCAGGACTAGGGGTGGGCTTTCGGTCTACCCGGTAAATTCGGTTCGATCATTTCGGTCTTTTTGAATTTCGATTTTTGAAAATCACTACCCGAAATGTTATACAAATATTAGGTAGCCAAAAATTTTGGGTACCTAAATTTCGGTTCAGTCTTCGGTCTTACCCGAAATACCTAAATTGTACATTATTCTTACTTCATGCTCTCAACAATCAATATAAATTTAATATTATTCGTAAATTTAATCTCGAGAGACAATACATTATTAGTTAATTATTGATGAATCGTAAATAAATAGTTTAATCTAATGATTTCACATATCAAAACTCACAAATGAAATATCAAAATCCATATTGTTTAGGATTCATAGATCATAATTTAACTTGAGATTTTATTGTTCGGTTATTCGGTTATTTTGGGTACCTGAGAGAGTGATACACGAATTCAAAATTAATATATCGGTTATTTAGATTTGGTACCTGAATAGGTATCCGATACCCGATATTTCGGTCTTTCTGGTCTCGGTCTCGATTTTTTCGGTTCGGTTTTTTCGGTCCCGGTTTTTTTGCCCACCCCTATTCACGACAAGGTAGCCGTAGTGAGCTACAGCTAGGAATCGGTACAAAGCGGGCCTGCCGATGATGGCGTTGAAGGGGAGGCTGACGTCTGCGATGTGCAACGTCGAACAGGATGCTCTCGGCTCTCGGTCCTGTAGTTGTCGGGTGTCCCAAAGGCTAACCGGAGGTTGATGTTGCCGTACGGGATGATGTTCCCTGACCCCACCCCCGAGAGCGGGCTCGAGGGGGTGAGCTTGGACATCGGGATCTGCAGCTGGTCGAAGGCCGCAGGGCTGATGAGGTTGAGGCTGGCCCCACCATCTATCCAGACGTAGTGGAGCTTGACGTTGGCAATGGTGGGGGCAACCAGGAGAGGCTGGATCTCGACTCCCGCCATGTTCTTGGGGCAGTCGAAGGCGTCGAAGCTGATAGGCGTCTCCTTCCACTTGTGGTGCAGCGCCAAAGCAGAAGCAGGAAGCCACTGCTCGACGAAGGGTCTTGACCGCGTTCCGGGACGCGGGATCCCGAGACCCCCCCCCCACCCCGAATATGACGTGGAGAGTCTTGCGACGCTCGTGGTCGTTGCTGGCGTCGGAGTCCTCGTCTTGGTGGACCACCTTGACGGCACGTTCCTGCTTCTGGTACTCCATCTCCTCGTCGTCGTCGACCTTGGGGTCGACCTTCTGCTTGCCCTCCTGCTGGCGGAAGGGGGCGCAGCCGGTATGCTGTTGCGCCCGCTCTTGGTATCGCGCGTCTCATCTCTTGATCTCCCGGCACTCGCTCGCGGTGTGGTCACGAGTCTTGTGCACCGGCCATGGCTCAATGTCGTCGTCAGCAACAGGCGGCTGAAGTGGGCGTTTACCGAAGCGTGGGGTCTTCCACCACCGGCCGCCACTACTGCGGCGACGGGTGACCCATGCAGCGGCTTGTTCTGGCCGCTGCCCCGGTTCTTGTTCTTCTTTTTGCTGCTACACGGGGTAACGGCACCTTCGTCGGTCTAGCCGACTCCGCCCACTCCGGGGGCGGGCTAGGTGTGCAAGTCACGGCCTTCTGCCACCCGGGCGCACCGTTCGGCGATGGAGAAGAGCTCGAAGACATCTTGCACGTTGTGTGTGGCTAACTTCTCGAGCATCTTCCGGTCGTGCACTCCCTGCCGGAATGCCACAATAACAGAAACATTCGGGATGTTGGGGATGGAGTTGCGTACCTGGAAGAAGCGTTGGATGAATGATCACAGCGTCTCCATGAGTTGTTGGCGCACGGTGTGGAGGTCGAGCTCAGTGCCGAGGCGCGTGTAGGAGCTGCGAAAGTTCGTCGTGAACTGCCGGCAGAGCTCATCCCAAGAGGTCATGGACCCTTCGGGCAGGTTCATCAGCCTTGACCGGGCTGAGCCGATAAGGGCGACAGGGAAGTAGTTCGTCAGGACAGACTCATCTGGTCCTGCAGCAAGGAGTGTCGTGGTGTAGATCTGCAGGAACACGGCTGGGTTGACGCTCCCATCAAACTTCTCCGGCGAGTGTGGCCGGAACTTGTGCGGCCACGTCGTCAGGCGGAGGTATGGTGCTAAGGCCATGCACCCTCCGATGGGCTTCGCCGGGAGGCGCATGGAATGGCATACCCCAGAGGGGTTTGCTGCAGAGCATGCGGCTGTTGCGCAGCCTGCTGCTATGGTGTCAGCTAAGCCTGGTATTGTTGTTGCGGCACCTGCTGCACAGAATGTTGCAAGGGGCGGTCGACCCCTTATAATCCTGGTGAGACGACGGCGGGGGGTTTACTTGCGGTGCTCCTCGGACGTAGGACACCTCCTGCTCAGGCCCTTGAGGGTCGTACTCGGCGTCAAGATTGTGTCGTCTCTACCACTGCCACTCGATGATGACGCGGCCATCTGTCTAAGCTTGACGACGGTCAAGCTCGGCTCTCAGGTCCTCCGTGGGGATCCGACCAGCGCTGGTGGAACGGGAGTCAAAGGTGCAACTGTTGATGGATGGTGTGCGCGATAGCGACACGTGACACCTCCATCTGTTGGGGGAGTTGATGGCCGCGACGACGAAGTGGTCGATGTCTTAGACCCACTGTTGAGCCGCTTCCTGGGAAGCGTTCAAGGACGGTGGGTGGTGGAGAAGGGCTCTGGCTGCTGCCAGAGCACTCTCCGGACTTGCAGTCGGCGGCTGCAGGGGCGCTGACTAGGCCGGGACGTGCCTGGAGGCGCCACCCTGGCCAGCTGCATCTGCGCGGGGGCGTGTTGGACCAGAGTGTGTCGCTCGGGCGATGGATCTGGTAACCGGACAACAGCCTCGAAAACCGCCATCCACAAGCCTGATGAACACCATTGCAGCGAAAGCGCTACCACTTTTTTGAGGAAAAAAACCGCTTCCTACGCGCCAAATGTTGAAGTGTTAATGCGACACTTCTACGGGATCTGCTAAGGAGCGGCCCGCGGAGATTCTTTGATCGGCAGGGTTTAGTCCTGTATCGAGTGACCGCGCGTATGAGTGTGAGGCTGTGATTTTTACGTGGTTCGGGCCGTTGTGTGTGTGTGTCTGCATAGATTGGGTATCCTTTGTAACAGTGGCGGTCTGGTCCTTATAAGGCCAGACGCCTTACAAGTGGGGTCCGGAGCCCGACAGGTGGCCCCGGGGCGATCTTATCCTAAAGATCTGAAGCTTCTCGCCCAAGTCTCTCCTGACCGCGGCTTGAAGTCTCCATCTTGCCGCCTCGGTCGCAAGTGGCCCATGCGTAGTCGTTGATGATGGCAGGGAATGTCCCATCCGACTATCCCTGTCGCCGTAAGCTACCCACTTGGCGGAGTGGGGTAGGCCTACAGCGTCTTCACTGCGATGCGATTGGGCGCAGCGGTACCTGACAGCAGGCGTGTGCCAAGCGTGTGCCACGTCATTTGCCTGGGAAGACGCGAGTCTTCAATGCCTAATCTGGACAAGGCGCACCGCCCTCTTAACTCCCGCAACCCACCGCCCGGGGCAAGTTGTATGGTACGTGGCAGCTCGGGAGTTAGCCTCTACGGGGGAGGTCGGGCCCCGACCCGCGGACCACGTGGCAGCCCTGGAGCCCGCTCCTGAGTAGAGCGGGGGCTCCAGGGTTGCGGAACACGTGGAAGAGTCGGAGCTTGCCTCTTCGGGGAGGTGGCCTGTCTGTTGCCTCGAACCACGTGGCAGCACCGGAGCCCTCTCATATGCGAGGGGGGGATCCCATCCTGCTGGACATGTGGCCGCTTGGAAGCTCGTCCCTAAGGGGAAGTTGAACTCCTCCTTGTGGTCCATGTAGATACTTCGGACCCTGTATTTGAGGTAGAGGGATTCGGGCCTTCTGGACACATGGCGCCCTCGGACCCTGCCTAAGCAGGAAGGTTGGGCTCCTAGGCAGCTTTAGCCTGCGCGCGAGGGTACCCGGTATGTCGGGTACCGACAACAACATTTAATCGGCCAAACGATGATGCGTTCTACCACCTAATGTTGAATATAGATGCACTCATGTCCATGCGTGTGTTGGATAAAACATTAAGTACAGCCATAATCAAGTTTTCAAGTTAGCATGTTTTTTGTGAACAAAACTAAATAATAATTACTAATATCTCATAGCCTTAAGAAGTGGCTGATCATGCAGCAGCAAGGTAAATGTGAATCAGATTGTGCATTAGAATCAGTTTGTACATGAACGTTTTTTTCCCAGGCAAACCAAGAGAACTGATTACAAGAATAACTTTCTAACAATAAATACCAAGTCACCAGCCCTTTTTGAACTATTATTGATTTGCGTTAAGTTTTGAGATGATTTATATCAGGGTGCTGGTGGTCTTCTATTTGAGGGGCCCATATCCTCTGCGGTGGAGTTACTGCCACTGACATGTGGGCCTAGAGACATCGTGCCACATGTCAGTGGAGGTAACTGCACTGCAGTTACTGTAGAGGATTTCGGTCCTTATATGAGGCACATACTTCTTGGAGTGTGGCAAATGGGTAGTGGCTGCCAAGAAGAACTGAGATGCTATAGGTTTACTGGCTGGTACAAAGAGATGCCCTACATTCATGTCATCAGAAAATGTGACAATAGCAAGGAAGTTCATTAGCATATGCAACATCTACAATTCGTGAGACAAATGCTAGAGCACTTTGTAGAGTTAATCTAACACTTAAAACTGACACAAAACAGCTGATGCAAAATACATATGAAAAAGGGACATACTTTGTTAGGGTACATTACAAATTAAATATACTGAGTCAATTTTGGATTAAATAACATACAGCTAATCAATCAGTTGGGAGCTAGAGCTAATCAATCAGTCGGGAGCTAAAACTTCCAGTTAACGTAAAGTTAATTTCATTGCTGGACATTGAATTTATGGGGCATAGTCTAACCATTTCTCTGCTTATGTAGGACACCAAATTTGCGAATCACTGACCTGAGAATAGCATATCTGCAGTCACCCTAGTATTTACTACAAATTTCACCTAACAAAGGCAGTTTTGATAGACTCAACAAAGGTTGCCCAGAACTTTACTAATAACAGGGCTCAAAATTTGAGCAAACAGGAGGCATCACCGAAACACATGCTGAGAAAACAATAATTTAAATTAGGAAGAAATGTCACTCAAGGTCAATAAAAAAGATTGTGTTCCAGGATTTGATGCCTAAGTGAGCTCCAGAGAGGAGTGAAGTGCAATAGGCGAGGGTACTGCATCTCCGATCCAGCGGTCTGGGTTCTTAAAAGAGCTGTTCATCCAAATTTTCCTGTGCACAATCTGATCGGAACAATTTCTTTGCAGAACGACAATCATCTAACGAATCTCACGAAGCCTCCCAACTAGGACTACACCAGACATTCCGTCGAGCACATGGCTAGCACATACAGAAGCTAACAGGATTCCTCACAGCCTCTCTCTAGACGTTGTATCAACAGAGGGGCAAGCAAGCATACAGGAATGGTTTATTAGCGGGAGGAAGCGGAGGTGGAGGAGGACGAGGGGGCGGCCCTGACCTGATCTTCTTGATGAGGATGTCGCGGAGCCTCTTGCCGAGCTCCTGGGACTTGACGCGCTGCATGAGCGCCTTGCGCGCGAGCACGCGCTTCTGCGAGTCCTTGACGTGGTGGTCGGTGCGGGCCCGGATCAGCCGCTCCATGCCGCTGGACCGCATCTTGCGCTCCATGATCGTCAGCGCCCGATCCAAGTTCCCGTCCCTAACCTCCACTACGATCCCTCGGGCCGGCTGCACCTGCCCGCGGCGGCCCGCCTCCACCGACGGCCGCACCGCCGCCTTCGCGATTCCCCGCGTTGCTCGTGCCAGCACCTGCATGATGCGCCCCTCCGCTCCTCCCGCCGCCGCCGCCGCCGCACGCTCTCGCTCGGGTCGCGCCGCTCCCTCTGCCTTCGTTTCCGTGGGTCGAGGTTCGGGAGGTCTCGTTCTAGGGCCAAATCAAGGGCGAGCCCAAATCTAAAATCTTGTTCAGCTACTTTTCGGCCCATTGCATAAAACCTGAACCGACGGCTCTGTACGCGCGCTCGTAGAATATTTTTCAAAAAAAAAAAACAGCTTCTTTGAAACTTAAATTACAAAATTGGCCAATAGGGTATGAATTCAAACAATTACAAAAATATTCTCCTAGGCGGTTCATGAACTGTAGCGATGAACTGCCCCTACGGGGTGGTTCATCGTTCCAAGGATTGTTTCACAAGTTTTAATTCCTGTAAAGTTTGCAAAGAACCCCTGGCCATAAATCGTGGACGACTTTTGATGAACAATGGATGAACTGACCTGTGGGAGCGAAGTTTTTGATACATTTTAAACATGATACATATAGTTCCAACGTTTTAAACATGACATACTTATCACACATTGCAGTAAATATACTTCCAACATGCTACAAATGAGAAACTTTTACATATATTACAGTAAACATAGTTCGCTACATCAATTTTAGTTGGTAGTTCAAATGCTCATTTTCTGTTATATCATTTTGCTTTATTTCACGATGTGACCGTTCATTCAATCATTTTTCAGGCCACAGCAGGTGAAGCTGCTCAATAGGAAGATTTTGATTGAGCGAAGAATTGTATCTGACTTCATTGAAGTCAGATCATATTAAGCTGCATAATCTTTAAATTCATTTTTTTCTTGCAGGTCAGATGCTTTCTTCAACGCAGGGAGAAAAACTGGAATTGGAGTCTTTATTTCTTTCATAAACGAAGCAAACAACTGGTATGAGTTGCAGATGCAAAAGATGAATGCAAAAGATCATTAACAAAGTTTTAACCACATATCTATGGATATCAACTATATTGCAGGTAAATTCGCTAGGAATGCAACTCAGAATAGACAAGATACAAGTTCTCCTTTAAGCAGGTTATCATCAACAATGTCCCTTTGAGCATATTAAATGTACATGGCCACCTTGGGATGATCTCTGTAAAATTACTTGTGTTTAATGACTAGCCCTTTATGGACATGTTTTCTTGAAAAAAAAAAACATCACACTCCACAAATTTGACAGTTAAGCGACCAGTTTCCACCACAAATTCACAACAACTTCACACCGGCAGCTCTAAGAGAGTCTATCACAGCCTTGACCTTGCCATGGTACTTCTGGTCTCTTGACATGGAGACGGACACTGCAGGAATGCCATTGAACAGCAAGCGCTCACCAAGCAGTTTCCCTATCTTAGCTGCCGCAGCAACGTCCCGCGTAGACTCCATGCTTGGCCTGAGGACCTTCTCCTGAGAGCTAGCTGCACACGCAACCGTGGCTGATGGGGTGTGGATGACCTGCGCACTCACAAAATTGTTTGTGAAATGCATCTTCAAAACATAGGGCTTCAGGAACTTGGTAATTGCAGGCGCCCTGGCAGGTGGAGGGATAACCATATCAGCTAGGTAAGCTTACCTGCAAAACCCAAGAAACAAGAGATAATTAACCAAAAGCACAATCAGTGCATACAAAAGATTCAAGGATAGACAAGTATGAATGAACATATAACCTTAGATTATATGTTACAGATTCTAAATTCAATATTATATAAACATAACATATAGGATGGACAGTAACAAACGTGTTCAATGGGTCATGTTACATGAATCCAGGGAAGGCATAGAGAATTTTACATCCCAATTCACTGTCATGATAAGGAACACCAATAGCCCAATGCAATAAGAGAAAGTTGCTGACTTGGTACATTTTGAGCATGCAACATGTTATGAAGAAAAACCAAATCTATTCTATTTGGTTGCTGATTATGTGGTTGTCCTGTCAACTGGGCAAAGCATGTACCAACAAATATTTATTTCAGGAATACTGATCTGGGTATGCATCTTAAATGCAAATGCTACCTATTATTTTCCACAAGGAATTTGGTGGCGGCCTAAGAGTAGGAAATTGCTACTGCAAAGAAAGGACAAAAAACAAACTTAGCAAAAGTTCTCATGGTCTTCTATTTAATTCTTTTCACAGAAACAATGTCAGATGATCTAACGGTATATTAGGAAGAGTCCAGATAAGATTAGATTAGAGAGTTCTAATTAGATTGGAGTTGAGTTAAGTCCTAAGAGGAGAAGATTACATGTAATCGGGCTATATAATGAGCCCAACCCCATTGTAATAGTGCACCTCCTAGATTAACAATCTTGCGTTCCTAAATTGAGTCTCGGAATTCCAACAATCTGGCATCAGACCCGGTTCGATTTTAGATCCAATCTCCTTCCCCCGACAGAAAGCATGGTCCCGGGGGAGGGTCGGCCTGGGACCCGGCATAGGATTCCTCTGAGCGGGGACGAGAGTCGGGCGCTGGAGAACACAGGGCGGCGCAAGGCCGTCTCGCGCGAAACGAGCAGATCCTGGCGGATGGACATGAATCCGCTCGGGCGCAGCAGTGGGACCAAGGCCTGGTTGTGTGCGGCTCGCGAGGGAGCACGGCTTCGTCTGCCAGCGCCGAAGGTGTGTTCGTCGACGGTTCTGGCGGCGCGGACAACTCGATGTAGGCGGACGGCGCTGCGGCTTCTCGGCGCGCGGGCAGGAACGCTTGTGCTACGACTTCTCAGCGCACGGGCAGGAACGCGTCACTACGGCTTCTCAACACGCGGGCAGGAACTCGTGCTGGGGCGCAAGCCTCGTCGATTCGATTCGCAGAGCGACAGACGGCTTCGACAATCGTGCACCGGGCAGGCGGAAATCTCGGGGAAGTCTGGGCTGGTCCACGAGCGCGAGCAGCTAAAGGGCGTGGGACCCATGGAAGGTGCATGCCCAAGGATGTGTTGCGCGCTGCCAGGAAACAAAGTGGGTGCTATGTTGTGCACAGGAAACCACGTGGGTGCTATGTTGTGCAGTCAAACAGCGATGGGTGCAGCTGGGCGCGTGGGTGCAGCTGGCCGCAGGTCAGCTTATCTATCCAGATCTGCCATCCGTCACCTGCCTGTTGTTTCCACGTGCTAAGGAATATAAGAAGAAACTAGCCAGCTGGGTCGAGTTGGGCCGGAGGAGACTCAATTTGGATTGGGCCAAAAGAAAATGCAGGTTGCGCCGGACTGGATTGGACCTTGTGGACAGAAAAGGAATGTCATCATGGTCTCGCCGTGTCGGATGTGCTCAAGGAGACGTTCGCGACACCAAGTACAACTTCATCGCACATGCGACGCTATGGGTTTGAGTACCACTATGGTTGCGGAGAGATGTCATGTTCAAGTCCTATCATCCTCCCACAAGGAGGCTTGGCACACGGGAGATAGCAGACTGTGCATGAGGTCAATGAGCACGAGCGGAAGCGCAACAGCGAGTGTGCGGTAGAGGTTGATCGAAGGCGGGGCGGCGGCTCAGATCGGGAGGATCTGGAGCACAGGACCCGACAATCTTCTCCGACTTACGGCGGCTCAAAGACGCAAGAGGCTCGATGCAAAGAAGGCTCATGACGGAGGGAGCAACAATGATATCATGACGACTCCAAGCAGCAAAGGTTCGACGGTGGACACAACACGACATGTGAGACAAGCACAGGTGCTAGGATCGGGGGAGTTTGTTGGATGATCCTGAACATTGTGGGTTGTGAGCATGATTCAAGTTGTAGGAAGTTGAGATCAGGGGGAGAATGTCGGGTGATCTCAACGGTATATTAGGAAGAGTCTAGATAAGATTAGATTAGGAGAGTTGTAATTAGATTGAAGTTCAGTTAGAGTCCTAAGAGGAGAAGATTACATGTAATCGGACTATATAATGAGCCCAACCCCATTGTAATAGTGCACCTCCTAGATTGGCAATCCTACGTTCCTAAATTAAGAGCCTCGGAATTCCAACAAAAAAGGGGGGAGTTTTTTCAGAACAATGAAAAACACCAGATTCGTGTTCCTAACATATGACACAAAGAAAAACCTCAATCGAACCTGAAACCTACAAGATTGAGAACGCAATGTTCAACTGAAGCTATTCCATGCAGAAATAGAAGCCAAAGCCCCACAAAGATCGCAATCAAAGAATCAACAATTGCTCTGCACAAGAGAAACATCGATATAAGTAGCACTGGATCCATTCCATGTAGCTGTTTTGTCATTTGAGACTTGCAGAACACGCTTGAAAGGCCACAAGCAGGAAATGACAAATTTACTCTAGGAAGATTGTATCGGGTAGGCATCTTGTCTTCTGAATGCTACCTTTCTTTTCTTCCATGGCACATACATTTGGTCACGAACTATGAGTTGCTAATTGCTTTACAAAGAACGATAAGCACATAATATTAGTATTTGCTAGTCACTGCCTTCAATCGAGAAAATGAGTGCATGAAAGATAAACAGAAATTAAAGCTTTCAGATGCACAAAAAACTGATAAAATGAATCATAGCCATACTTGTATACAAAGTTCGCTAAAACAACACAATGCTCAACTCTGTCTATGAATCTGGTTCAGGCTGTTGCTCAAACATCTGAAGTGCCCTGCGGCCTTGTTGTTTCAAAGATTTTTTTTTTTTTTTTTTTGCGGGCAAGTTTTTTCATAGATTCCAATGTACAGATGATTCCATTTTTGGATAAAATTCCGATTTTATTAAACCCCTACTCCTGCTCAAACCTGCCGAAACAAGGTTTTTACACAAAACGTAAAAGACAAAAAAAACAGCCAAGCCATCTTTCAAGCCCTAGGCCCTTTATCACAGTTATTAGATCGAAGTATGCCCCGCTAATAATACGGATTCGTGAATTGAAGCTAATAAAGATTACAATGTCAAAATAGACAGGATAGAAGGGCTGCTAGATTGAACTAGAAGCCAAACCCCGACAAGAACGCAGTGAGTGAAAAATCAAAGAGAACGGTTCCCAAGTGGAATCGAAGAAAGATAAGGATAGGAGAAAAAGAAAAGCATTGCACCGGATCGGGTTGGCTGATTACGGCGATGTTTCTTGTCCCGTCACCGACGACCGACGGGATGGGGAGGCGCGGCGACGGCAGTGACAAACTGAAACCCGGCGACGACGCGCCTGCTTGATGCGATCCGGGGGCGGAGAATTTCTGGGCCGTTAGGGTTTCTGTATACTGGGCTGAGCAGTATGGTTCGGGGGCCCAGTAAGTTCTTGTGCTCAAAATAGGAAGAATAAGCCTCCGCCACCAGCTTCCTCAGATCTTTTGGTCGATTTTCTTCCCTCTTCCGGAAATCAGGCATTCACAGTACTTGAATTTGTAATATCGATTATTTTCTTATTTTGATAATATTGGACGGCGATTTTACCCACTTGCCATTCTACCACAGCAATGAGTCCTATCTACTCGATTGCTCTTTTCTCCTATTCAGTCGGCTATCCTTCTCTCTCCGGGCTCACAATCTCGGTTCTCCCGTTGTATTTTTTTAAAGTCATCATGAGCCAGATGTCATGGGCTAATATATTAAGAAGAGGTGTGGGCACTCCACGCTGGAGCCAGCGCTCGAACAGCGGCGGGCTAGCACCAACCCTACGGTGCTAGCCGCAAGAGCCCCCGCTTGTTCCCACGGTTCTCCCGTTGTCGCTCATTATAGCTGTCAAAATAGATCGGGTTTATCGGAACAGTCAAGGTCGGTGTTTTTGACCTGGTACGAGCACAGTCTAGCACGAAGGGGACCGGATCTAGGCCGGCTCGAAGTCAAGCTCGGGTTGTGCCTGGAATTAAGCGCAAGCCCCCAGCTAGCCCAATGTGTAGCCCGCATAGCCCGCGGGAGCCCGACACGGCCGTTTAAGCGTGTGTAATATGATTTTTCAAGTTTTTGCATGTATTTTTTCGTTACCGAGCTTCGGACAGGTCCGACATGATACTGCACGTGTAAAATAACCTAGGGTCGTGCTTGGGCCGAGGAACGGGCCCTTCGTACTGGCCCATCCCATTTATTTGGGGTCGTGCGGGGCCGAGAATTCAAGCCTTGAGCCCGGTCAGGCTCGTGCTAAGATCAGGCTTCAGGCAGGCTTGACACGACATGACACATGTAAAACGACCTCGAGCCTATTGTGCCTGGGTCGAGGAACAGGCGCGGCCCAGCGTGGTCTATTTCCGAACCTTGTCGGGCCAGCTCGACAGTGTTTGTTGGACAATATATTGCCCACAACAAGAATTCATGTTTAACTGCATTCAGGACCAGGAATTCAAGTAACATTTAATCTTAAAGTTCTTACTCAAAATATGATGGAGAAGAGAGAGACGAATGACAAATTTAAGAAGCATCATGTGGATGGGCTCATAGTCGAGTGATAAAGATGTCTAGGAGTGTCTGTGTGAGCAAGGTTTAAACTTCTACCCCGCATCTTGCCTCCGACACTATAGGTGGCCAGATGGTCGGGCCAACCGGGCCACATTGGGACATGTCTAGGCCTTGATGCAAGCCCGTAGTGTTGGCATGGCACGACTTGTTTATCGACGGTCTGACATGTGGCCCATATAGCCTGTTTGGGTCGACTCGGCATGACCAGAGACTGTTTAACACGAATGTTGGGATATGGTATAAAGTGGTCACCTCCTAGCAAAACACTAATCCCCGACACACCCCCACCGTCCCTGACTCATTCAGCGCTTGCCAGCTCGCGCATATCAGTCTCAAGCCCTCGACTCCCCGCCTTGCTGCATCATCAGCTCGCGCCCCCTCCCTCTCCAATAGTCTGCCTCACCCCTCATCGCTTCCGCCATCGCCCGTGTGTCGCTCCACTCGACCTTTCCCACCATGGCTCCTCGCCTCCGCCATGCCGCTCCACTCAACCTAGCGCAACAAAATCTTGAACGAGGAGTTGTGACGGGGCGTGATCTCAATCGAGGATGGCGAGGAGTTATGGCGGCTGACGAGACCTCGACCGAGTCACCGAGGAGCTGTGGCAGCCCACGGGCGGGCGATCTTGACGGGGTCACCGAGGAGCTGTGGCGACCGACACGGTGCGATCAAGACCAAAGACTATGGATCTCGACCGCGTCCGTGTTGGCCCAGCTATCACCAGACTTTGGATTGACCTGTCCGTCATGGGTCTGACACATGTAAGAATGGTCCACGTCATGTTGGGCCGAGACTCTGACCCGTCATTGCCGACCAAGGGTTTCCAGGCCTACCGCCTACAGCATGTTGGCCACCTATATCCGGCAAAGGTCAAGATCGCAGTAGCTCAAGCATGCCGCTCACGTCGTGGGTTCGAGGCCCAACGTGAGTTTAGGTCGAAACCACTCCTTTAAGGGCTTGTTTGGCAGCCCGAAATTCCTCCGAGATCCCGACCCATTCCATGGCCCAAAAAAACCCGGACCGAATTCTCCCCTTAGCCCATTTTGCAACTCGTTTTCCCGGCCCAGTCCATGGGAAACCACGGGCCTCCACCCCAACCTCGAGGGGTCAAGCAGGAAAACCCTACTCGGATGCGTCCCTCAACCCCCCCGAATAACCTCCCACACGTCGCTCCTCTCCCACCGCCCGATGTCGCTCTCATCCCATGTCGCTCCTCTCCCACTGCTCGACACTGCTCCCTCCACCTTCGAGCTATGATCGCCAACCCCCTCACGGCTAGCCCACGGACCTCGCACCGCTCACCCTCCTCGTGACTCCGCACCACTCGTCTCCTCGGACGTCGTGCGACTCGCTGAACTAGGGACGACGGGGCGCTCGATCGCCCAGTGGACCAGCTGCCGCCACCGACATCGTGTCCCGACTTCATTGGGTCAATAGGTTAGGGTTAGGTCTATCGCCTCCCCCCCCCCCCCCCCCCGAACCCTCCCCAGCACCGCTCGCCTACCTTGACCCATGCTTCACTTGGCCAGATCGAAGCAAATACATAGTCTTCTTCCTCAAATTGCGGTATATAGGACCAGTGGTAGGTAAAATTTTACTTTCTTTATTTCTTGCAGTTTGTTTCTTTAATGATGTATGACTTGTCGCTCAAAGACTTCCATGGCTATGTGAAGTACACCATCACCGCTGACAAGGACATCAAGTATGTGGCCCTCATTATCTCCTTCAAAACAATGCATAGACCTAAAATCCCTCCCTCTTTAATCATATGTACCATGGGGGTCAAACCCATTATCTCCTTCAAAGCTAGTTGCATGGTTGGTGCCTTTTGCTCCGGATCATACACATTATCTCTATTAGCAGACATCTTGTACATTATATTTTGTCTAGTTAGATGTGATTTGCATGGTTGATTTTTGTTATTGTTACTATTCATTCAGCCCATTCTCATTGATACTCACTGTCATTATGTTGTACATTATGTTTTAATTTATGTTTGTGATATCTAGTTAATTATGTCATTATGCTCTGCTATCTAGTTCCTTTTGTCTTTATCTCATCTTCTACATTATATTTTGCTTTATATCTTAACTTTACTTCAGGGCATGTTCTTTTTATCTCATTTTTTGCGAATTGGAAGTGGTTGAGTTAGATCGATCATTATATGTATTCCTCCAAATCTATGTACATGAACATAGTGTCCTTCCTGTTACTTTTATCATTTTCCCCTACTTGTGTTCTCTACTTTTCTGCTACTTCCGCAGCAACCCACAAGCCATCTTTCTTTCTTTTCTTCTTAAACATGTGTTGTTAAGGGTGAAAGTGCATCTAGGCATCCCCGTGGGTTTTGGATGATTGATGACGACAATTAAAAGGCTAATGAGCTAAAGTGATCTTAAGAACAGGTACGAGGATTGAAATGAGATGAAAACCCTCAAAAAGGAAAAGGATAAAACGGGCGTCAAAGACTCAAGCGTAGAAATTAGGGTTTCTATGGTGTTGGGCTTATATGAGCCGTGTCATGTGAGAGGGTGGATGTATCATGTGGAATGAGATCATTCTAGAGGGCTCAAAGTGGTGGTTTAGAGAAAAACCTAAGTGAGAAGCCTAAATGAGGAAAAATCCTAAGAGGACGGACTAGTCTGGGCCTCAGGGTCGGACTAGTCCGGCCAGACAGACAAGTCCGTTTTAAGACGAACCAAACGTCTCTGGAGTGTTTCTTAGTGAATTTGGATCAAAGTCCCAGAAGACCGGACTTGTCCGTTTTTGGACGGACCAAAGCTCTCTGGAAAAGTTTGGACTTGTCCGTTTGGGTACGGACTAGCCCGTTTGAGACTTAGTGAGATTAACCGAGAGAAAACCTAGAGGGTTGGACTAGTCCACCCCTGTGGCCGGACTAGTACAGGCCAACCCAGAAGAGTCCATTTTGGGACGGACCAAACAGTTTTGTTCCACTTCGGACTTGTCCGTTTTGGACCGGACTAGTCCGTTGTCTAGTGACCGTTTGAATTTTGAAATTTGGCGGGTAGCATGACGATCATCGCTCAGTGTGGCAGTTGTCGGGACCTGACCAGAGGTCAGTGGTCCGATAGGGTCGAACTAGTCTGGGGCAAATGGCCGGACTAGTATGCCCTTCTGTTGAGATCAGCAGAAGGGGCTCGGGCCCCCTATAAAAAGGGGACCCCCGACCTCATTTGAAGAAGTCTTGAACCCTAGCGCCGCCACAAGAATCCTAGAGCCTTCCAAAGCCTTTTACTCGTCCTACTAGCCCTCTAAGAGCAAATCTTGAAGAGATTAGGGTTTGGAGAGGAGTGTAAAGGAAGATCATCGCGCTTTGGCTCTCGGTTTGATCTCTTGTATATTGTGATTGTGTTTTGTGACTTGTGTGAGTTGAGCTTCGTGTGCTCCTCATTGTATTGATTTGTGGGAGCCTCAACTTGTGAGTAGCCCCATCAAACTTGGTGATTACCCATTGATATAGTGGAAACCAAGCTGACCATCGTGGTGGCTTGGTGAGAGAAGGGTCAAGTGAGACCCGGTCCTTGTGTGGACTTCTCAATGTGGATGTAGGCTTCTTCATGGAGCTGAACCACGGGATAAATCTTCTCTCACTTGTCTTTTACTTTTCGTGATCACTAGTATTGCTATTAGGGTTCTTATTGCTCATATTGCTCTTCACTTTGATCATTGTTGAGAACTTGTGATCTAAGTGTCTTAACTTCACAATCTGAATTGTACTAGTTTACCACATATTGCTTATCTCTTTGGTGAACTTAAATTTTGCAAATAACTTGTAGAAACCAAGTTTTTAGGTTTTCACCCTGTGCTGAGCGGACTAGTCTGGCCTTGTCAAGACAAGTCCGGCCTCAGGAATTTAATCTCATTGATTAAGTCATTTCAGGGATTATTGCCTATTCACCCCCCTCTAGGCGACTTTCAATTGGTATCAGAGTGGGTTTCTCCACAAGAGTCTAACAACTCGGAGAAGAAATGGTCGAAAGGGGTGATAACGAGGTTCCGGTGGTCGTCGATGACACCAAGATGAAGAACGTCGATGTTCTTCAAGATGATCCAAACGACGACAAAGAAGTTCGGATGCTCAAGGCACGTCTTCGTGAGAAGCTTAATGTGCCCAAGAAGGAGATGAAGCCAATTACTCCGGTCAACATCGACAATGGGAGTAGTTCACAAGACTTCTCCCGGTATCCTTACAATTATGAGCAACTTACCGCAAGCAACCATTATTTGTCTATTCCCATTGGCAAGCCTCCTCAATTCAATGTAAACGATTACTCTATGTGGAAGCATAATATGAAGATGCACCTCATTTCCTTAAACCCTAGCTTGTGGCAAATTGTTATGACAGGTGTTCATCTAACAAAGAATGAGGAGGACATCACTCTGGAGCAAGCCGTCCTTCTCCATCGCAATGCTCAAGCCGTTGGAGTTATTACCTCCTCATTGACTCGAGAGGAGTTCAACTACATTGAAGGGTTGGAGGTTGCCAAGGAAATATGGGATACCCTCAAGACGGCGCATGAAGGCAACCGCGTCATTAGGGAGGCAAAGATCGAGATGATTGAATGAGAGCTTGGGAGGTTTACCATCATGGATGGTGAGTCTACCCAAGACATGTATGACCGCATCAAGACTCTCATCAACAAGAGTCGGTCATATGGAAGCAACCGGTGGAATGACCACGAAGTGGTAAAGAGAATGATTTGAACATTCATGCCTCGAAATGTCACTCTTTGCTCACTAATTCATGAGAGTCTAGGGTTTCATAAGATGACTCCCGAAGAGGTGCTAGGGAGGATCATCAACCATGAGATGATGGATCAAGAAGCGATGTTCTACAATGATCTACAAAAGCTTTCCTCATCCAAGAAAAGGGATGTTGCATTCAAGGCAACGTCCTCAAGATCACAAGAAAAGGAAGAGAGTGATAAAGAGAGTCCCGACATCGATGAGGAAGAAGCTCTATTCATCAACAACTTTAAGAGGATGTTTAGAAGAAGTAGGGGGAGCTACCAAAATGAAAGAAAGAGTAAAGACAAGCCCAAAACAAGATCAAAGAGGGCTTGCTACAATTGTGGGGAATATGGCCACTTCATTGTAGATTGTCCACATGAAGAAAATAAGAAGAAGAAGGAGGGCAAGTCCAAGGAAAAGAAGTATTTAAAGAAGAAGAAGCAATCCGGACATGCCCACCTTGGAAAGGATTGGGATTTAAATGAGGAATCCTCCTCCGATGAAGATGAGAAGATAGCAACCATTGCTATGAAGAAGACAACAACGGAGAACAAGCTCTTCCCAAACTTGGAGACTTCAAAGGCAACTTGTCTCATGGCCAAGGAGGGAAGAAAGAAGGTTAAATCTAAATCCTCTTCTTTAATTTCTTCTCAATATGATTTTAACAGTAGTAGTGAAAATGAACATATGCTTAAAGACATGAGTAAAAGTACTTTGAAGAGATTGAGATTGTTAACAAAGGAAATATTTGAGAAGGAATAACTCATCAACCGTCAAGAGGACATGCTCATCCAACAAAAGGTGAGATTTCAAGAGGTTGAGGAGCTCTTGGAGCTTGAAAGAGAAAGAAGCAAGGCACTTGAGCATGAACTCGCTTTGAGCAAGGAAACTTGCTCAAACCTTGAGAACACTATAATTGTGCTCAAGGATGAACTTGTTAGTTTGACACAAGCTAACAAGATCCTTGGGACGCAAGTGAAGTCTCTCAAGGTCAATGCACCTTCTTCATCTACAAGCTCACCTTCCACAAATATTAAATCCGAAGCATCTCAACGTTGTAAATGCTCAAACTTAATCATAAAGCTTAAAGATGAGATTGAGTTGGCACAAATCAATCAAGCACCAAAGGGTGGCATCTTTGACAACAAGAAGGTGACATATGCACATAGTACATATACCAACACAAGACATCCCCTTGTCAAAGATGGTCTTGGTTATTCTAGGGAGATGAGGCAAAATGCCAAAACTCCCAAGAATGGCAAAGACTTGATTGTTTTGTCAAAGGAGGCTCATACAACGTAAAAGGG
Organism: Tuctoria greenei; assembly: GCA_036927565.1. Classification (NCBI taxonomy): domain Eukaryota; kingdom Viridiplantae; phylum Streptophyta; class Magnoliopsida; order Poales; family Poaceae; genus Tuctoria; species Tuctoria greenei. Next base: position 20,442,998 of record JAYESD010000003.1, read on the forward strand.
AAGAACATTGCTACTTCACCTAAAATTCCTAAGAAAGAACCGCATCCATTGTTCCATGACTTTGATGCATCATATGTTTTATTGAGGAACAAGTTTGGAAAAGCTTATGCTAGGTATGTTGGGCCACACCGCAAGAGTCCCAAACCTTGTGTGTGGGTGCCCAAGTGTCTCTTGACTAACATCAAAGTACCCAACACCGCTTGGGTACCTAAAGCCAAGGCTTAAATCTTTCTTGTAGGCATACTCCTCCGGTGACACCAAATGGGTTCTTGATAGCGGGTGCACTAATCATATGACCGGAGAGAGGAAGATGTTTGTGGAGTATGAGCTAAATGAAGATCCAAGTGAAGGAATCTATTTTGGGGACAATAGCCAAGGAAATATCCTTGGCATTGGTAAAGTTGCTATATCCCCTAATCATACACTTTCAAATGTTTTACATGTTGTTTCACTAGATTATAACCTCTTGTCCATATCACAACTATGTGACAAAGGTTATAATTGTTTATTTACTAATGAGGGTGTGACCGTCACAAGGAGAAGTAATGACTCAATTGCTTTTACGTGTGTACTCAAAGGAAAGCTCTATCTTGTGGATTTCTCCGTGGATAAACCCCAACTTGATACATGCTTAATTGCAAAAACTAATATGGGATGGCTTTGGCATAGAAGGCTAGCCCATGTTGGGATGAGAAATTTGCAAAAACTCCTTAAGGGCGAGCACATTCGTGGTTTAAAGAATTTTGTGTTTGAAAAGGATAGGCCATGTAGCGCATGCGAAGCCGAAAAGCAAGTTGGAGCACTACATCCATCCAAGAACATTATGACAACATCAAGACCATTGGAGCTTCTACACATGGATCTCTTTGGTCCAATCGCCTACATTAGTATTGGTGATAAAAAATATGGTCTTGTTATTGTTGATGACTTTTCACGTTTCACTTAGGTATTCTTTTTGCATGACAAGAGTGAGACTCAAGGTGTCCTCAAGAGATACTTGAAGAGAGCTCAAAATGAGTTCTCCTTGAGTATCGAGACCATAAGGAGTGACAACGGCACCGAATTCAAGAATAATCAAGTTGAAGAATTTTTGGATGAAGAAGGCATCAAGCATGAGTTCTCGGCCCCCTACTCCCCTCAACAAAATGGTGGGACAAGAGGAAGAATATGACTCTAATTGAGATGTAAAGAACCATGCTTGATGAGTCAAGACGTTGGACCGGTTTTGGGCGGAGGCGGTCAACACCGCTTGCCATGCCATAAACCGGTTGTACCCTCACCACATACTTAAGAAGACGTATTATGATCTCCTAACCGGTAACAAGCCAAACATCTCCTACTTTCGTGTTTTTTGGAGCAAATGCTACATTCTTAACAAGAAGCCTAAGACTTCGAAGTTCGCTTCTAAGTCCAATGATGGTTTCTTACTTGGTTATGACTCAAACACTTAAGCCTATCGTGTCTTTAACAAATCCTCCGGAATTGTTGAAGTAGCACGTGACATAGTGTTTGATGAGACTAATGGCTCCCAAGTGGAGCAAGTTGATCGTCATGTGCTAGATCAAGAAGAAGCTCCACAAGTGGTGATAGGAAGGAAGGCACTTGGAGATATACGACCACAAGAACAACTTCAAGATGTAAGTGACCATCTTACACATCAAGCAAGCTCTTCCTCAAATGATCAAGATCAAGTTCCCCAAGATGCGCTCCAAGAAGAGGAAAATGGAGGCATCAATCAAGGGTGAGACAATGAGGATGAGGAAGTCCAAGATGATGAATCAAGACCTCAAGCGCCTCACCCAAGAGTGCATCAAAGCGTCCAACGGGACCATCCCGTTGACAATATACTTGGAGACATCTCCAAGGGGGTAAATACTCGATCTCGGGTTGCAAACTTTTGTGAACATTAATCTTTTGTTTCTTCCTTGGAGCCCCACAAGGTTGAAGAAGCACTACGAGATCCGGATTGGGTGATGGCCATGCAAGAAGAGCTCAACAACTTCGAAAGAAATCAAGTATGGGAGCTAGTGAAGAGGCCTAATGCGAATGTTGTAGGCACCAAATGGGTGTTCCGCAACAAACAAGATGAGCACGGGGTGGTTACAAGGAACAAGGCACGGCTTGTGGCCAAAGGGTATTCACAAGTCGAAGGTTTGGATTTCAAAGAAACCTTTGCTCCCGTAGCTAGGCTTGAATCAATTCGTATATTACTTGCCTTTGCTACTCACCATGATTTTAAGTTATATCAAATGGACGTCAACGGCGCATTCCTCAATGGTCCAATCAAGGAAGAGGTGTACGTGGAGCAACCCCCCGAATTTGAAGATGAATAATTCCCAAACCATGTGTACAAATTGCGTAAGGCTCTCTATGGACTCAAACAAGCTCCTAGAGCTTGGTATGAGTGCCTTAACTCAAAATGGTTTCAAAATTGGGAAGGCAAACTATACTTTATTCACTAAGCACTTCAATGATGATTTGTTTGTTTGCCAAATATATGTTGATGACATCATATTTGGTTCTACTAACAAAGCTTTTTGTGATGAGTTTTCTAAGATAATGACGGAAATATTTGAGATGTCCATGATGGGGGAGTTGAAGTTCTTCCTAGGTTTTCAAGTGAAGCAACTCAAGGATGGCACGTTCATTAGTCAAACCAAGTACACACAAGATATACTCAAGAAGTTTGACATGCACAAGGCCAAACCCATCAAGACTCATATGGTAACCAATGGGCATCTCGATCTCAATGAAGATGGTCCAAGTGCGGACCAAAAGGTATATCGTTCTATGATAGGCTCATTGCTTTATTTATGTGCATCTAGGCCCGATATCATGCTTAGTGTGTGTATGTGTGCTAGAATTCAAGCTGCTCCCAAGGTGTGTCATTTGACCGCCGTTAAGAGAATTCTTAGATATTTGGTTCACACACCAAGCCTAGGACTTTGGTACCCCAAAGGCTCTAAGTTTAACCTCATTGGATATTCTGATGCGGACTATGCGGGGTGCAAAGTTGATAGGAAGAGTACATCGGGAACTTGCCAATTTATTGGTAGATCTCTAGTGTCTTGGTCCTCAAAGAAACAAAACTCCATTGCACTTTCCACAGCCGAAGCGGAGTATGTCGCCGCCAAAAGTTGTTGTGCACAACTTCTTTGGATGCGACAAACTCTTAGGGACTATGGCATAAACTTGCGCGATATCCCTCTCCTATGTGACAATGAGAGTGCCATCAAAATAGCCCATAATCCATTTGAACACTCAAGGACCAAACACATTGATATTCGACACCATTTCTTGAGAGATCACTCCATCAAAGGAGATATTGCAATTTCACATGTGAGAACCGACAACCAATTAGCCGATATATTCACCAAACCCTTAGATGAGAAAATATTTTGTGAACTTAGGAGTGAACTTAATATCCTGTATTCTCGAAATGTGGCTTGAATCTTGCACATCTGATTGTCATATTCAAAGTTCACACATGCTTGCAAAAAACTCATCCTCCTCGATTTTCTACAAATTATTTTGAAATTATTGAATCCTTGTGAATCATGGTGATAGTTTGATTGTTGATTGCTTACTGACCATGTTTACAAAGATCTTTTGTGAAATCTAGTCCAAAAGGATCAAATCTCCACTGAAAACTCAATATATAGGAGTTTTCAGCCTTAGGACCGGACTAGTTCGGTGGATCAGAACTGTCCGGACTCAGTCCGATAGCCAAACAAGTCCGGGTCCCTGACCGGACTAGTCTGACCCTTGGGGAATTAACCTCCCCAAGGAACCCTCGACCTCTACACTTCCATTCAAACACTCTCTCTCCAAAAAGGCTCGAAAACCGCCTCCCAAATGGCGATTTTCGATTCCCACCAACAAATCTCGACTCCAATCCGTGGTTTTAAGCCCTAAGGTGCTAAGGAATCTTTCCCCAAGCACCGGAGGCCGATTATTCATCCACATTTTATCAATTTGAAGATTTGAAGATGTATTTTTGACCTAACCCTAAAATCCTTGAAATTCAATTCTTTTGGGTCTATTGATAGAAACTTCTTCACAAATGTTGTTGTGCACATCATTGTGATCATGTACCTCCATTTTTGTGGTAGGATCCATAGTGAATGTGGCCTAGAGGGGGGGTGAATAGGACTTTTTGATTTTGTCAGAACCTGCAACACTTAACAACCAGATCAAAACTCGAGATATCAGACTAGTCCGGTCAGGTGCAAACTAGTCTGGTGTATACCGACTAGGTTAATCAAGTTTGATCGATTAATTTGATTCTAGGTAATATGCAGCGGAAATATACTCGCAATTGATGTTTTACACGATTATGAACTAGGGTATATCACAAGTCAATCTTATATTTGATGTTTTAACGTAAAGTAAACAAGATCGATTGAAACCCTAGATTGATATGATGTATAAGAACGATGAACACAAAGTAAGAACACAAGCAATTTATCCCATGGTTCGGTTCCCACAGAGGCAACCTACATCCATGTTGAGGAGTCCACAAAAGGAACGGGTCTTCTCCAACCCTACCCTCGTCAGATCGCCACGAAGGCCAATCCTCGTCACTTATCACAAAGGGGTAAATAACAAAATTCAAGGGGCTTTCTCACACGTTGAGGGCTCCCCTAGATTACAACAAGAACTCCACCAAGAACACACTCGAAAGATTACAAAGAAAATCACAGGAGTGTGTTAGGGAATCAAAACAAGAGCTCAATGAGTGATGAACTGTGTCTCTCCAATGTCCCAAAGTGTATCCTCAAGGGATTGATCTTTTTGGCTTTTGATTTCGTGGATAGATGTGTCTTTTGAGGCTCTTGGGAGATGTGACGGCGCAGGGGGTCGAGTGTTATTAAATTTGGGTTGTGAACATCAATTTATATGGGGTTTCTAAAAGTGACCGTTAGAGTTTAGGAAGATCAGACTAGTCCGTGGTGGACTGTAAGGATCGAATGCTCAAGAGGGGGGGGGGGGGTGAATTGGGCTTCTTTTCAAAAATAAAAGCAATAAAACTTAATTACTAAAAGCCCAATTCCCTACGCAAACAACCTATGCATTCAAGTAAATAGCAACTTCGCGATATATAAAATGCATAAGTGTAGGGTGAGAGGAAGAGAATGCAAACTCCCGAGGAGACACGAAGATTTATCCCGTGGTTCGGCAAGATCGTCAAGATCTTCCTACATCCACGTTGTGGCACCCACCAAAGGGTATAGCCACACGCAAGTCACCGAGACTAGGGATCTTCACTATTCTTCTCCGTTCGCCAACCTCGGCAAGGTGGAGCTCAAGCCTTGTACAACTTGGATCTTCCGGGCTTCCACAATCCTTTTGGAAAGCTCTGGTAGTCACTCTCGGTTACAAACACCAAGGGACACTCCCCTTACAGCTCTCACTACACTAGAGATTCCAATCACCAAGAATGGAGGCACACAAGCACTATCTCTAGTTAGTTCTAGCCTATCTCTTGGTGTACAAGTGGTGAAAATGATATGGAAGTGGTAGATCTTTGTCTTGAATGCTTGAGGATGTGTAGAGTATGTCTGGTGATCAAGACTTATCGATTTGACGGGTTGAAGGGGTATAAATAGCGAGCCTCCACGAAATAGCCGTTGGAAAAGTAGGCTGACATCACTGCTCTGCGAACACCGGATGATCCGATGCTCTTCCTTAAGTTATCATCGGTCAAGTTCACTTTAGCTGATGTCACTGTGTCAGATATGACCGTTGTTAGACCGATGTTGCTCTTGTCTTCTCATCGGATGATCCGGTGGCACTTCCTTCAGAATTGATTCAAACTTGATGCTTACTGGAGTGATTGACCGATGTGTATATTGATGTACATCGGTTGATCTGGTGCTACACTTGGTCCAAGGATATTGCATACTGTACTGATGGACCGATGTAACACTGCCCTTAACATCGGATGATCCGGTGAGTACTTTGTTCTGAGGTCTTCTTCTTCTGCTGAATCAACTCGACCGATGTGTTGTTCTATGGAAACATCGGTTGATCCGGTGAGTTGGTTTTGTTTGCTTCGAGTTGTTCTAAGTTATTCTTTTGGAATTTTCTCGATTCACCTCTTGGATACTTGTTGTAAATATTCTTCTGATGAATGTCAAGCATTGAGTGTTGTCAATTATGGTTGAATGACTTTGACATATGAGCTTTTACTTCTAATCTTCATAGCATTGATTGATCTCATAAAGTGATTGTTTAGGGGTCTCCAATGATCATTAGTTGATGTTCATATTCATATAGATTTCATTTGATTGAGTGATATGGGAGACCTTGCATCCACAAATTCATTAGTAAAATCCAATGGTTGTCATTAATCACCGAATCATACCTCATGGGGGCCTAGATGCTTTCAATCTCCCCCTTTTTGGTGATTGATGACAACACAACAAGTGAAGCATAATAATGAATTTGATAGTACGATACTCAAGAAGATATGCAATGAGTACAAGATATGGCATATTAAACTTGAAGACTCAAAAGAGATTAAGATTAATAACACAAAAGCTCAATCGATCAATAACTCAAGAGAATAAGTGCACACGAATATACACCAATAAGCTCAATCGATCAATAGCTTACGAGTACTCAATGAATAACAGAAGAGTAGCAATAACACCAAAATACAAAAGATATAGATACAGACTCCCCCTGAGACTAAGACACCCCCCCCCCCCTGAGGCTAGGCTATCCTCCCCTGGCTCTACTCTAACTCTTCTCCCCCTTTGGCATCAAGACACCAAAAAGGGATCCGAGTACCTAAGAACCCTGAGTGCTCGGAGCGATGACGAACTAGTCGCCGTCGGGGGTGCTGTCGTCAGAGTTGCTGCCTGCTGCTGCGACTGAAACTGGAGTAGAAGTAGAGGGAGCTGAAGGTGCCGTAGGAGCCGCCGTCGGTGCCTGCTGAGTCGGAGCTGCTGGCAATGGGGCACTAACGATGGATGCTGACGTCTGCTAGAACAATGTCGTAGCCGACAGCGGAGAGTGGATCGGTGCGCCTGGAGCTAGCAGTGGAGACATGATGATCATCGGGATTGGCGTGGTCGGCACTGGAGCTGCAGCTGGAGCAAGGACAGGCGAGGGTGGAGCAAGGCCTGGCAGCTGCGACGGCAGGGCAATCTCGGTCTGGGTGTAGAGGTTGGTGATCAACCCCAGGATGCCCATCATCGCCTGCCGCGTCTGCTGCTGCTGGTCGAGGGAGCGCTGGTGCATCTGGTCGATAAGCCCCGTCAGCCGGTCTGTGTCCTCTCGCCTCTCACGGGCAATCTGGCGCTGCATCTCCTGTTGCTGCTGCTGGAGCTCCAAAAGGCGCGCTGCCTGCTTAGCTCGGGCCTGCTCAGCTGCAAGTCGGTCCAGGCGCTGCTGCTCAACCATCTGCTGCAGGAGTGAGGTGAGCTCTGACGGCTGAGAGACCTGTGCCTCTGAGACGGGAGGTGGAGTAGGAGGTGGCACGGTCGAGCCTCCAGCCTCCGCGTCGTGCTGCCTGGGTGAGGGAGGAGGTGGGAAATACTCCTCAACACTGTCATCCGTGTCGCTCTCGGACTATATATGCTGAAGGTCCCCACCCTGAGCCTCTGCCTGAGCAAGTCTCTCATCTTCCTTTTCCAGATCAGACCAATCCTCCTCGGATAGCCGAGCACGGACCTTACGCTCGACTGGACGACCAAGGCGGCGGTCTCCAGGAGCTGGAGCACGGTAGTGGCTGAACCGTGTGACACTCTTGTCAGTGAGACAGTCACGCACGGCGGACTCCTCAGGAACCATCATGGAGAGCAGGTAGCTGATCCAGTGTCCAAACACAAGCTGCCTCATCATGCCAACTCCGTCAGTGATCACGTCCTCCATCTCACATATGAGGATGTCTACAATATCGAACTCCATCCCATTCATGATGTAGAACAGGAGGGTCTGCTGCAGACTGGTGAACCCTTCTAGGTATCCGGACCTCGGCAAGAGTGTGCGGTGCAAGGCAAGATGCACTGTGCGCGCAGCTGGAGTCAGTAGTGCCGGTACCCTCGGCTGGTCTGGAGAGAAGGATTGTCCAAACAGAGAGCGTATCTCCTCCAGTGGTGGTGCCACTCCTCTAGTAAGCGGCCTCCTCGGCGGGTTTGCCTATCCATATACCCTCTCATGCACGCAAGTGTCGTGCAGGTCAACTCCTAGCAGCTGTGCCAACGTCTGCCTCGTCAAGTGATGGTGTTGGCCCATGAACATGAAGTCTATAGATATGCGGCCCTCAGAGACATATAGGGTAGCGTAGAATACGCGGACCCAATCCTCCACATATGCACTCCTGTCGTAGGACATCAGCTCCACCAGCCCTCTATATCTCTCAAAGTATGGGCGTATCTCTGTCTCTGCTGCCAGGGCGAGCTGATCCCAATCCAGAAAGTTGTGCTGGAAGAGCTTATGGCCTCGGCGTCTATAGGTCTCGTGTAGTGACGCCTGCGTCAAATTCCAGAAACGACTGTCCACAAGAGCCTCTCTGGGCTGCGGGTACCACTCCTCAAGCAAAACACTCCATCTGACTCTTCTGAGCTGCTTGGCCTTCATCTTCCTATAATCTGTCAGCCGAACACCTTCACCAACATGGACGGTGGTGTCCATCTCGTAGACGGCTCTCTGGGCCGCCCTGTCCTCTCGAAGGTCGGCAGCTGACGGTCGTGAACGTGGTACTGCCGGGGGATGACCCCCATGGGTCCTGGCTGAGCGCCGGCGAACAAGTGGCACTTCTGGCTCTTCTTCTGCCTCAGACTCATCTAGCACGGGAGGCTACCTCTGACGAGCCTCACGGATCCTCAATGATCCTCCTTGGCCACGTCTCGCTCCTCGGCAGCGCGAGCGGCCATCAACGCCTTCTTCTCCTCCTTCGATAGCTTTTGCTTCTTTGCGGCTGACTCCGCAATGGCCTTGCCCTTGTTCTTCTTGTCACGAGCCATTGCAATGAGGCGCGTGAATGAAGTCGATGATGTCAAGCGCACGAAATGGCCACATTACGATCGACGCGGGCGGAAACCCTAGCGTCGAAGAGACAATGACCGTTGGAGGTACCACGACGACGCAGAGGGTGGCGGTGGTGTGGCTGCTGGGGGGAGCGGCTGCGGTAGTGGAGAGAGGCGACGGCGGTGGCTGCGGTGGAGGAGAGTGGCGGTGGCGGCGCTGGACGAAGTGCCGGCGGCAGCTGCGGTGGTGCGGCAGCAGCCGAAGGGTGGCGGCGGCCGGAGGGCGGCGACGGACGGAGGGCGGCGGCGGCCGGAGACAGCGATGGCGCAGGGCGAGAGGAGCGGCGGCGGCAGAGGTGAGGCGCGGGTGAGTCAGGGTCGGGGAGAGAGAAAGGAGGAGGCGAAGGGCCGTTTAAATAGTGGGTCCCAAACCTTAGCTTAAAATTTAACACCGGATGGACCGACGTTAATCGATAGGAGCATCGGTCGAATGGCACAGTAAGGGTATTCAAAAAGGTACCGTTGACACCGGATGGTCCGACGTGGAAGGGAATAGCATCGGTGAAATTCAGTGCAGTTCCAGAAAAGTGAACATCAGATGCACTGATGTTTTTTAGGATGAACTCGTCGGTTGATTTGTCACACTGACTGAACTGACTCTTGATACTTGAACACCAACTGATCTGATGGTGGTCTACCCTAAGCATCGGATAATCCAATGACTACAAAACATCAACATCCCATATATGTCCTTTGACCAAACAAACAAACAATGGGAAACACATGTCTCAGGACTTTTTGGGCAACCCCTTACCCCTCAAAAATACTAATTGCCAATGACTTGGCTAAGCCTTAAAGCAAATAGAACACAAGAAAATAGGGAGGAAATTATCCAAATAAAATGTAAGGCCCATGCTTTGTGAGCTAGAGTATGAAGACTTCTATCTCTTTAAAGCATGTTCCTTTAGGCATTAACGCACCTAACATTTTGTTCTTTCCACCTCATATGAGTTGAGATATTGCATTTCAAACAAGTCTCTTTCTCATGAGGTGGGTTCCCCTTTGTGACAATCTACCGTATGCAATGCCAAACAATTTATAATGCAAGAAGTTTAAATATGAGTGCAAGTCTATATGGCAGGCATCATGCAAGACATAAAGTAAATCTATCTTGCCAAGTTTGAACCTTTCAAAGGCTTCTTCAGGGAGAGCCACTCTCCAAGCCTTGGGGAAACCCAAAAGAACCTCCATCCCAAGCTAACCCTTGCTCACCCCTATCCTTTGAAAGTTAGACAAGACCTATATGAGATGCATTCTTACATGATCATGACAACTTACATGATGTTCGATGCATCTAGCACATTTAACTCACTTCTTAGCCTAGAAAAAAGTTTTCTCATCAAGTGGTTTAGTGAAGATATTCGCCAATTGTTCTTCGGACCTAACACCTCACAATGAGATGTCTCCCTTAGCTTCATGGTCCTCAAGAAATGATGGCGAATATCAGTGTGCTTAGTGCGGGAGTGTTGAACAGGGTTTTTAGCTATCTTAACCGCACTTTCATTGTCACAAAGGAGAGGCACACAACCAAGTTTAATACCAAAGTCCAAAAGGGTTTGCTTCATATAAAGAATTTGGGCACAACATGATATCGGACCTAGATGCGCTAAGATAAAGCAATGAACCAATCATAGAACGGTAGTTGGATTTATCAATAGGTTTACCGTCCTTATCCGCGTCGAGATGACAATTTGTTGCCATTGGAGTGCTTCTTGAGCTACAATCTCCCATCTCAAATTTCTTCAAGGGGTCCTTGGTATACTTCTCTTGATAGACGAAGGTCCCCTCTTGAAGTTGCTTGATTTGGAATCCAAGGAAGAAGTTGAGCTCTCCAATTATTGACATCTCGAATTTCCTAGAAATCATTTTGCCAAACTCATGGCTAAGAGCTTTGTTAGTTGAATCAAAAATGATATCATCGACATAAATTTGACAAATGAATAATTTTCCGTCGATGTGTACATGTTGGAACTTGAAGCTCCCCCTTGATCGTGGCTCTCCTCAACTTTGGGCTTGTCACAATGACATCATTCTTGCTAAAGATGCACGTTGGCCCAAAATCACAAAATTTGTGCAATGGAAAGCGAATTGAAACTAAGTGACTTAACGTGCAACATATTTTAAATAAACCATGAAAAATACAATCTTACCCAACCGAATTACCTTCCCCTTATAATTATCACCAAAGGTGACTTGTTCATGATTGTCGGGGGTCCTCTATGGAGGTGAACATACCATCATTGCCAGTCATGTGTTGAGTGCACCCGCTATTGAGTACCCAATGCTTTCCACCGGCTTTGTAGTTCACCTACACACATGAATTCAATTTTTGATTTTTGGCACCCAAGCCAATTTAGGTCCTTGTATGTGTGATACAAGTGTCTTTGGGACCCAAAGTTGCTTGGGGAGCTTCCCCTTCATGCCCTTTATGTCCTTGCCGATGAACCTTGCCTTCACCTTGCCATCTACTTTACTTAAGAGATAATAATGATCATTGAAAGTAGACTTGTAGTTAGTAGACAATTTTGGAGAAGGTCGGTTAGGAAGAGGACACTCCCTTGTGTGGTGACCGGTGACCTCACAATGTTGGCAATAAGAACCAACTTCCTTGATGAAGCTTGTTCTAAGCTCCGGTGAGGGCACCTTTCCTTTGTTAGGCACCGGGAAGGATCCAAGTCCTCTCTTGTTGAAGGTTTTTGCTTGTTGGAAGAGGATTTCCTTATGCTTGACTTCTCCTTCTGATAGTCTAGCCACACTAGTGCGAAGACTCTCAATTTCTTCCAACAAGTCCTTCTCCCTAGTGTTCTTTTTCAAAGGCAAAGACTTGTACAAGACATTAGTAGCATGAGAAGTAATGGATACATTATCATTAAGAGTTTGTTTCTTTATATTTTTCAATTCTTGATCAAGCACTTCATAAGCAAGGTTAAGTTTTTGATGTTCTTGTATTAAATTGTTGTGCTCTCCCAAGAGTGTTTGGTGTGCTAAGTTAAGCTCATGATGATCTAGCTTTATTTTAGCCTTATCCTCCTCAATTTGCTTGACATGGGATTTGAGCGTGTCATGCTCTTTAAGTATGCTTTCATACTTGTCAAGCAAATCGAGGTTAGCACTCTTAAGCTTGGCACGAGTTTCTTCAAGAGATTTAACCTTGCTCTTTTCCCTCTTAATGATAGTATGATATTCATTTATTAATGAAGTTAAATCATCGGGGGAAAGCTCATCATCGCTAGAGTCATCACATACCTTGGTGTTACCTTTCGCCATGAGGCACATGGGTGGTGGATGAAGAGGTGAGTCATCATTGTTGGCAATGGCAAGGCCAGCCAAACTTTCTTCTTCCGCTTCACTCTCTTCATCACTTGATTCTTCGTCGGTGACCCATTCATTTGCCTCACACAAGAACACCTTTTGTGGTCCTTTTCTTTTCTTTGGGAAGAGTTTTGCCTTCTTGCCCTTTTCATATTTCCTTTTCCCAAAAGATCTTGGTTTGGGCTTGTCCTCTTCATCATCCTCACTATCTTCAAGCTTGCGATGCTTGCTCTTGTGGTTCTCTCTTCTTTTGTCCGGTTTTGGACAATCATAGGAGATATGACCTTGATCGCCAAAATTATAACAAGTCTTGTTGTCATCTCTCTTTGGTAGAAATGCTTTTGTTTTGGGATCAAAGGTGTATCCCTTCTTGGCAATCTTGGAGTTCAAGTGAGAGAACTTTCTCATCATTGATGCAAGCTCATCATCGTCATCTTCACTTGATGCTTGCTCTTCTTCACTTGGGCTAGGCTCAACCACTTTCTTTTTGTTGAGATTTGTTCTCTTGGTGGAGGCCTTTAGAGCAATTGTCTTTGAAGATGATTGCTCCATCATCCCAAGTACACTCATCTCATGAGCGTGAATCTCCCCAATGAGTTCCGAAACTTCAATGTGGTCAAGAGATTCTTTTTGGAGCATGGAGTTGATGATGTTGTACTTTGGCTTAGAGAGGAGCATAAGAATCTTGCGGTTGATGAGTCCCTTGCCAAGAGAAGCAATGTCAAGAGCATTAATTTCTTTAATAAGCACATTTAAGCGAGAAAACATTTCATTGACATTTTCATGAGGTAACATTTTGAACTCATCATATTTGGATTTAAGCATATGATATTTTAGTTCTTTGACACGAGAATAACCCTCATGAATTTCTATCAAGCAAGCCCAAATTTCACAAGCTTTCTCTTTGCTAGCAATCCTAGCAAACACAACTTGACTAATGCATTCATAAATAGCATTCCTAGCTTTAGCATCCCACTTAATTTGATCACCCACATAATTGTGCTCACCAAACCCCGCGTGGGTCGCTTCCCATACTTCGGGAGCAATAGCCTCTAGATAAGTGCGCATGCGTGCTTTCCAATAGGCAAAGTTTTTGCCCTCGAAGATAGGAACCGAACCCCCAACCTTGGCCATTTTAGCTCTCTAGCGGTGAAGCTAGAATGATCCTATGAGCAACCTTGCTCTGATACCAATTGTAAGGATCGAATGCCTAAGAGGGGGGGGGGGGTGAATTGGGCTTCTTTTCAAAAATCAAAGCAATAAAACTTAATTACTAAAAGCCCAATTCCCTATGCAAACAACCTATGCATTCAAGTAAATAGCAACTTCGCGATATATAAAATGCATAAGTGTAGGGTGATAGGAAGAGAATGCAAACTCCCGAGGAGACACGAAGATTTATCCCGTGGTTCGGCAAGATCGTCAAGATCTTCCTACATCCACGTTGTGGCACCCACCAAAGGGTATAGCCACAACCAAGTCACCGAGACTAGGGATCTTCACTATTCTTCTTTGTTCGCCAACCTCGGCAAGGTGGAGCTCAAGCCTTGTACAACTTGGATCTTCCGGGCTTCCACAATCCTATTGGCAAGCTCCGGTAGTCACTCTCGGTTACAAACACCAAGGGACACTCCCCTTACAGCTCTCACTACACTAGAGATTCCAATCACCAAGAATGGAGGCACACAAGCACTATCTCTAGTTAGTTCTAGCCTATCTCTTGGTGTACAAGTGGTGAAAATGATATGGAAGTGGTAGCTCTATGTCTTGAATGCTTGAGGATGTGTAGAGTATGTCTGGTGATCAAGACTTATCAATTTGACAGGTTGAAGGGGTATAAATAGCCAGCCTTCACGAAATAGCCGTTGGAAAAGTAGGCTGACATCACTGCTCTGCGAACACCGGATGATCCGATGCTCTCCCTTCAGTTATCATCGGTCAAGTTCACTTTAGCTGATGTCACTATGTCAGATATTACCGTTGTTAGACCGATGTTGCTCTTGTCTTCTCATCAGATGATCCGGTGGCACTTCCTTCAGAATTGATTCAAACTTGATGCTTACTGGAGTGATTGACCGATGTGTATATTGCTGTACATCGGTTGATCCGGTGCTACACTTGGTCCAAGGATATTGCATATTGTACTGATGGACCGATGTAACACTGCCCTTAACATCGGATGATCCGGTGAGTACTTTGTTCTGAGGTCTTCTTCTTATGCTGAATCAACTCGACCGATGTGTTGTTCTCTGGAAACATCGGTTGATCCGGTGAGTTGATTTTGTTTGCTTCGAGTTGTTCTAAGTGATTCTTTTGGAATTTTCTCGATTGACCTCTTGGATACTTGTTGTAAATATTCTTCTAATGAATGTCAAGCATTGAGTGTTGTCAATTATGGTTGAATGACTTTGACATATGAGCTTTTACTTCTAATCTTCATAGCGTTGATTGATCTCATAAAGTGATTGTTTAGGGGTCTCCAATGATCATTAGTTGATGTTCATATTCATATAGATTTCATTTGATTGAGTGATATGGGAGACCTTGCATCCACAAATTCATTAGTAAAATCCAATGGTTGTCATTAATCACCAAAATCATACGTCATGGGGGCCTAGATGCTTTCATGGACACCGGACTAGTCTGGTGTGCTGTGTGCAGCAAACCCTAAGTGTCTCGAAATATCGGACTAGTCCAGCTAGGAGCGGACTTGTCCGATTTCACTTTTGTAAATCTTCAGACTAGTCCAATAATCATCGGACTTGTCCGGATCAGTGAAACCCTAAGTGAATTGGGTGACAAGTCCGGACTTGGAGGACTTGTCCGGTTTGGGTCAGAGGGTTTTTGGACTAGTCCGTGCCAATATCGGACTTGTCCGATTTACATCAGAATGATATCGGACTAGTCTGATTCTAGACAGAGAGATATCAGACTAGTCCGTGGTGATATTGGACTTGTACGATCTTGTGCAGAAAGATATCAGACCAGTCCGGTGTCAATCGGACTAGTCTGATCCTGTATAAATTTGTGCAATGTGTGTGTTTATTTGTGTTTGAGCTCTTGGGGTGTGTTTCCTTAACACACTCCATACACAATGATCTACTACACTTGTTCCTTGAGCTCTTTTCCACATTGCTCCTCATTTTCCCTTCTTTTTGGCACTTTGCTTATTTTCACATTAAAACCTGTGCTCATCTCAACAAAGTGGTTAGGATCTCATTTGCTTGTCATAAATCATACAAAACCCACAAGGGATTCCTAGATGCACTTTCAATCTCCCCCTTTTTGGTGATTGATGACAACCAATTGAGATTTCACAAAATATGATAAAAGTTGAGATTTTCATAAAGTGTGCACATATGAGTTTAAAATACATCAAGCAATGAAAACATGATCCATATGTGCATTCTTTATGGTGGGATGCATAACTAAGTGCATTGAAACAATAATCATGAAGAGAATGACATAATTGACATTAACATACCAACAACAAGCATATATGTCATTCTAGGAGCAAAATCACAGATTTCATCAATTACTTGACAAATAGTTCAAAACATTGCATACAAGACCATGATTAACATAAGAGCATAGTAAAAGTTTTACAACCCACAAAATAGATAAAAAAGCACAAAGGAAGCTCTCTCCTCGCATCCTACAGCTTGAGACCTAAGACCTAAGACCCCCCCTCAATCTCTCTACCTTTGGCATTAAGACACCAAAAAGAAGGAGAGGAGGGACCTAAAGTCTTCACGCCTTGCTGTCGGTCCTCTCATTGTCTTCATCTTCATCTTCGGGCTGATGAAGAGGAGGGGGAGGAGGTACGGAGCCACTCGAGCCCCCAATGCCGAAATAGGCAAGCTCGGAGGGAGTCAAGGGCCCGAGCTCGGTGTAATCGAAATCGGAATCTTCAGAGATAACTGGAGCTCCAATGGGCTCGATCTCCAGTTTTTGACAAATTTGCTTCACATTAGCCTTGACATACTTCATGTATTCCTTTCTTCTCTTGTTAAGCTTGTGGGCCTTCACCTCGGCCTTTCTGCAGGAAGGAAAGATAGCATCCAAGTATTTGAAGATGCCACTTGCAGATCCTTTTTGAGGAGCTGCCCTAGTGGCAGAGGCAGCCCTGGCATCTCCACTTCCTCTTGCCGGAGCCTCAGAACTGGAGGCCGGAGATGGAGCAGCCTGAATGCTTGGCTTTTGAGGCATCTGGGGCCTCAAAGGAAGGTGCTCCACATCTTTGACAAACTCTATGCCAATGACTTTCTCAATCATGAACATTAGATATGGATCATAGCCACATGACCTGTTGGGTGTGCAAGAGATGTTGACCATATCATTCCAGATATAGTTAGCCACATCAAACTTGCGGTCCTAGCTTATGACCCTCATCAAGGTTCGGAGATATCCCTGCACACTCCCAACATCCCCATCCTTGGGGGCAATTGTCTTCCTCAAGACTCTGTTCAAGACCACAAAGAAAGGCTTCATGTTCTTTGTGGAGGGAGGATTGTACTTGGAGTTGGGCTCATGGAGGAATTTCATCTTGTCCTTCTCAATGACACCTATGTTGTGGATGATCAAGTTGTCATGGCTTGAGGTGTCAAGGTGTAGCAGGCTTGCAAAGTCTTCATAAGTTATACTGTACTTGGACCCGTTAGTCATCCAAGTAACACTCTCTTCATCATCACTTGAGAAATGGCAAGTCGCAAAGAATTGCGCTGTGACCTCATGATTCCAATTGTTCCTGAAGGCGAAGAGATCCTTCAGGCCATGTCTCTCAGCTGCCTCCACCATCAACAAACGGTGGGCAACCCTTCTTCTCAAAGTGTGCCCAATCAATCCATTGGCTGCGCACTACAGGTGTCTTCATGGGGAGGTACACAGACTTGTAGAAATCTGCATGGAAATTGCTCCAAAATTTGCCATCGACAGCTTGCTTCGGACGGCTGTAGCAATGAACATTGCGGAACTTAGCCGCTGAGTCACTGCCCTTCCCATTGAACTTTTCTTCTGTGGGGTCTCAAGCCCCTTGCTTCGGAGCTGACATCTTCAGGGGGCCAATTGGGCCCATTGCAATCCCCTTGCCCTTGCCCTTGGCTAGGCAGGCACTTGCCGATCTAGGGTTATGGACACGAAAAATCGGACAAGTCCAAAAATGATCGGACTAGTCCAAACTTTTCTAGAGGCTATATCGGACTATTCCATGGTCTACCAGACTAGTCCGGCCTAACTGACGCTCTACGGACTAGTCTGCATGGGCAGACTAGTCCGGGTAACCACGGACTAGTCTGTGGTCACCAGGGAAGAACTTCTTAGCCCATTCATATATATTTGAAGGTAGATATTTAGAAAATGGGGATGTAAATCAAATCAAATAATCTTGATGAATATGATCAGTAAGCATACAACAATCAAACAATGACCATAATTCACCAAGATCTAGTAGTTGACATAATTTTCCGGAGAAAATTGAGAGAGATGATTTTCACAATCCAATCAACATATTTTGAAGAATTCATACAGGTATGCAAATTTTCAAGTCACATTCTGAGCATCAAGGATATTTAGTTCATTTCAAAGCTCGCAAAAGCGTTTTTCATCAAGTGGCTTGGTGAATATGTCGGCCAATTGCTTTTCGGTGTTGACATGGGAAATGGCTATATCTCCTTTCATGGAGTGGTCTCTCAAGAAGTGATGCCGAATGTCTATGTGTTTGGTTCTAGAATGCTCAACTGGATTATGGGAAATTTAATGGCACTCTCATTATCACAAATGAGTGGAATACGGTTCATATTGTAACCGTAATCCCTTAGAGTTTGTCGCATCCAAAGGAGTTGTGAACAACAACTCCCGGCTGCAACGTACTCTGCTTCGGCTGTGGATAAAGCAATGAAGTTTTGTTTCTTGGAGGACTAAGAAACTAGGGATCTACCTAGGAATTGGCATGTACCGGAGGTAATTTTTCTATCTATTTTGCATCTGACATAATCTGCATCAGAGTAACCAATGAGATTGAATTTGGAGCCTTTTGGATACCAAAGACCAAGTTTGGGTGTATGAACTAAATATCTCATGATCCTTTTTACGGTTGTCAAGTGACATTCCTTAGGATTGGCTTGAAACCTTGCACACAAACATACACTCAACATAATGTCTGGCCTAGATGCACATAAATAGAGTAGAGATCCAATCATGGAGCGATATACCTTTTGGTCGACGGTTGGTCCATCTTCATTGAGATCCAAGTGGCCATTCGTTGCCATGGGAGTCTTTATGGGCTTTGCCTTGTCCATTCCAAACTTCTTGAGTATGTCTTGAGTGTACTTAGTTTGGCTTATGAATGTCCCTTCCTTTTGTTGCTTCACTTGGAATCCCAAGAAGTACTTAAGCTCTCCCATCATGGACATCTCAAACCTATCTGTCATAATTTTGCGGTGAGTAGCTCATAGGATGTCTTCTTGAGTAGTCGATGAAGATAAAGTCGATTTATGGCGTGGCAAGCGGTGTTGACCGCTTCCGCCCAAAATTGATCCAAGGTCTTGTACTCATCGAGCATTGTTCTCGCCATCTCTATGAGGGTTCGGTTCTTTCTTTCAGCAACTCCATTTTGTTGAGGAGAGTAAGGAGCTGAAAATTCGTGCTTTATGCCTTCCTCATCTAGGTACTCCTCCACTTGTGTGTTCTTGAACTCCGTGCCGTTGTCGCTTCGAATGTTCTTGATTGTCAATGAGAACTCATTTTGAGCACGCTTGAAAAATTTCTTCAAGATTCCTTGTGTTTCTGCCTTATCATGTAAAAAGAAAACCCAAGTGAAGCGAGAAAAATCATCAACAACTACTAAGCCATATTTGTTACTGCCGATGCTTATGTAAGCAATTGGACCGAATAAGTCCATGTGGAGCAGCCCGAGCGGTCTTGTTGTGGTCATGACGTTCTTAGCAGGATGAGGTGCTCCAACTTGCTTCCTGGCTTGGCATGGAGGAGTTTTTGAAGATTCCTCATATCAACATGCGCTAGCCGTCTATGCCACAGCCAACCCATGTTGGTCTTTGCAATCAAGCATGTGTCGAGTTCGGCTTTATCCTTGTTGAAGTCAACAAGATAAAGCTTTCCCTTTAACATACCCATGAAGGCAATGGAACCATCACTCCTCCTAGAGACGGTCACACCCTCGTTAGTGAACAAGCAATTATAACCTTTGTCACATAATTGAGATATGGGCAGCAGGTTATAATCTAAGGAATCAACATGTAATACATGAGAAAGAGTGTGTTGTGGTGATATGGAAATTTTACCGGTACCGAGCACTTTTCCTTGACTATTGTCTCCAAAGTAGATGCCCTCGCTTGGATCTTCATTTGCTTCATACTCAACGAACATTCTTCTTTCTCCGGTCATATGGTTGGTGCAGCCACTGTCTAGCACCCATTTAGATCCACCGGAGGAATAGGCCTGCAAAAACAAATTATGTCTTAGTTTTAGGTACCCAAGCTTGCTTGGGTCCTTTTAGGTTAGTCACATGGGATTTGGGAACCCACACATGAGACTTGGTGTTCCCATGGCGTGGCCCAACATAATGAGCATAAACTTTTCCATAATTACTTCTCATTAAGACATAAGATGCATCGAAAGTTCTAAATAGCAATTGTTGTTGTTTATACACAGGACTAGTCTGGGAGACCGGACTTGTCCGGATCCCGACCGGACTAGTCCGGTGGTCATGCGTGTTGTATTCATTAATTTTGGATCTTCCAGTTTGAGAGAGTCTTCCCTTTACAAAGACATTGCTATCCTTGTTATTCTTATGGCTTTTAGCTTGTTGCTTTTCACCATAAGAGTAACCAATGCCATATTTGACATTTGGAGGTCTTGTGACCAAGTATGCACTACGTGCATATTTGATCTTCTCCTTGTCAAATATGCCATTTTGTGCAGGATGCTTGTCCTTGGTAGAGGTTGACTTGTCTTTCAAACTGTTGTCAACTTTACCACATGTACAAGTAGAAGCAACTTCAGTTTTAATGTGTTGAGAAGGTGAGCTTGAAGGGGATGAAGGGTCACCTTGCTTGAGTGACTCAACTTGCACCTCAAGGATCTTGTTAACCTTGATTAGGTTAGCAAGTTCTTCCTTGATTGTAGCATTTGAGTCACTTAACTCCAAGCAAGTTTCCTTGCTTGAAGCTAATTCAAGCTCTAGTGACTTGCTCCACTCCTTTTCAAGTTCTAGAAGATTGTCAAGTTCAACATACTCCTACTTTTGGGAGACAATCATGTCTTCTTGACGATGTATTAATCTCTCCTTCTCAACAAGTTGATCAAGTAAAAATTTCATTTTAGTGGTTGTTTTCTTATCTAATCCAATAAGCATATCTTCATTATCACTATCAATTTCGCTATCACTAGAATAGGAATGCACGGAAGAGGGTTTTGTTGTTACCTTGCATTTACCTTCCTTTGCCATGAGGCAAGTGTCGTTCCCCTTCCATGCGCCGCGAGTAGGGAAGAGAGTGGACTTCTTGTATGTCTTCTCGATGGCTATGCTAGCCATCTCTTCTTCTGATGATGATGAGGACTCATCATTTGAGTCCCACTCTTTCCCTATGCGCGCTTGTTCGGCTTGTTTCTTCTTCTTGAAGAACTTCTTTGGTTGAGGCTTTGCTTCTTTGGTTTTCTTCTTGTTCTCTTCATATGGGCAATCAACTATAAAGTGGCTATACTCACCACAATTATAGCATGTCCGCCTCAACTTTGGCTTTGATCTTTCCTTGTATTTTCCTTCACTTGATTTAGCACCATGTCTCTTCTTCATCATCTTCTTGAATTTCTTCATAAATAATATCATGTCATCTTCATCTAAGTCACTGCTCTCATCATCACTATGTTTTTCTAGTTCTGCTTCTCGCGCTTCTTTAGACAAGGGCTTGAGGGTAAACTTCAAAGCAACCCCTTTCTTCTTT
Source organism: Tuctoria greenei (assembly GCA_036927565.1). Taxonomy (NCBI): domain Eukaryota; kingdom Viridiplantae; phylum Streptophyta; class Magnoliopsida; order Poales; family Poaceae; genus Tuctoria; species Tuctoria greenei. Next base: position 20,464,308 of record JAYESD010000003.1, read on the forward strand.
GCCGAGGTGAGGTCGGCAATTTCCTTGACATGCTTCGCTTGCTTTTCCATCATCTCAAAATTGATGATTTTTCCAAGTAGCTCATCCGGAGTCATTCTCTTGTATCTGGGGCTTTCTCTAATCATGGAGCATAAGGTGACGTTGTGAGGCATGAAAGCTCTAAGGATGAGCTTCACCACCTCGTGGTCGTTCCACTTCTTGCTTCCGTACGGTCGAACCTTGTTGATGAGCGTCTTAAGTCGGTTGTACATATCTTGAGGCGACTCATCTTCTTCTATTGCGAATCTCCCCAATTCACCCTCGATCATTTCGATCTTCGCTTTGCGCACATGACGATCACTTTCATGTGCAGTTTGCAATGTCTCCCAGATCTCCTTTGCAATCTCGAGTCCATCGATCTTGGTGAACTCGTCCCGACTGAGCGAAGAGGTAATGACTGTCGCGGCTTGAGCATTTCAATGAATTGCCTTCTCTTGGCTTGGTGTGAGCTCTTCGTCGTCGTCTGGGATATCTATCCCTGTGCACACAATATGCCACAAACTTGGATTGAGAGAAATTAGATGCATTTTCATATTTTGCCTCCACATTGAGTAATCACTTCCATCGAAGTGTGGGGCTTTTCCTAGAGGGATAGACAAATAATGATTATTGCTAGAATTAAGATGATCATAGTTGAAAGGATATCGAGAGTAGTCGGTGTGACTACTCCCCTTCTTCTTCTCATCTTCGATCTTTACTTTCCCTTTGGAAAGAGTTTTCTTCCTTAGGAGCGTCTTTAGTTCCAGCGTCTCCTCATCATCATCCTCGAAGTCTTGAATGGCTTCTAGAAGCATCTCCAATATCTGGTTCTTGTCTTCATCAACCTTCTCTTGGTTGTTGCTCTTGTGTACGTCTTTCATGTCCGACATGATCTCTTCGAGCGTTTAGTCTCCTTCTTAAAGAACCAGCTCTGATACCAATTGAATGTGGCCTAGAGGGGGGTTAATAGGCCTTTTTGATTTTGTCGGAACCTGCAACACTTAACAACCAGATCAAAACTCGAGATATCGGACTAGTCCGGTCAGGTGCAGACTAGTCCGATGTATACCGACTAGGTTAATCAAGTTTGATCGATTAATTTGATTCTAGGTAATATGCAGCGGAAATATACTTGTAATTGAGGTGTTACACGATTATGAACTAGGGTATATCATAAGTCAATCTTATATTTGATGTTTCAACATAAAGTAAGCAAGATCGATTGAAACCCTAGATTTATATGATGTATAAGAATGATGAATGCAAATTAAGAACACAAGAAATTTATCCCATGGTTCGGTTCCCACAGAGGCAACCTACATCCACGTTGAGGAGTCCACAAAAGGACCGGGTCTTCTCCAACCCTACCCTCATCGGATCGCCACGAAGGCCAATCCTCTTCACTTATCACAAAGGGGTAAATAACCAAATTCAAGGGGCTTTCTCACACGTTGAGGGCTCCCCTAGATTACAACAAGAACTCCACCAAGAACATACTCGAAAGATTACAATGAAAATCACAGGAGTGTGTTAGGGAATCAAACTAAGAGCTCAATGAGTGATGAACCGTGTCTCTCCAACGTCCCAAAGTGTATCCTCAAGGGATTGATCTTTTTTGGCTTTTGATTTCGTGGAGAGATGTGTTTTTGAGGCTCTTGGGAGGTGTGACGGCGCAGGGGGTTGAGTGTTATTAAAGTTGGGCCGTGCACATCTATTTATATGGGGTTTCTAAAAGTGACCGTTAGGGTTTAGGAAGATCGAACTAGTGCGTGGTGGACACCGGACTAGTCTGGTGTGCTGTGTGCAACAAACCCTAAGTGTCCCGAAATATCGGACTAGTCCGGCTAGGAGCGGACTTGTCCGATTTCGCTTCTGGAAATCTTCGGACTAGTCCGATAATCATCAGACTTGTCTGGATCAGTGAAACCCTAAGTGAATTGGGTGACAAGTCCACACATGGAGGACTTGTCCAATTTGGGTCAGAGGATTTTTGGACTAGTCCGTGCCAATATCAGACTTGTCCGATTTACATCAGAATGATATCGGACTAGTCCGTTGTGTGATCGGACTTGTCCTATTTTGTGCAGCTTGTGAAGTGTTTTGAGGACTAGTCCGCACTGGGGAGGAGACAGAGAGATATCGGACTAGTCCGTGGTGATATCGGACTTGTCCGATCTTGTGCAGAAAGATATCGGACTAGTCTAGTGTCAATCAGACTAGTCCGGTCCTGCATAAATTTGTGCAATGTGTGTGTTTATTTGTGTTTGAGCTCTTGGGGTGTGTTTCCTTAACACACTCCATACACAATGATCTACTACACTCGTTCCTTGAGCTCTTTTCCACATTGCTCCTCATTTTCCCTTCTTTTTGGTACTTTGCTTATTTTCACATTAAAACCTGTGCTCATCTCAACAAAGTGGTTAGGATCTCATTTGCTTGTAATAAATCATCCAAAACCCACAGGAGATTCCTAGATGCTCTTTCACGTAGTTTTCACAAAATTTCTCTAGATTAGGGTTCTTGCTGTGTGAACCGGACTAGTCTGGCTTCAGGGCGGACAAGTCCGGCCCTAGGCGGACAAGTCTGGATTACACAGTTAAAACCCTAACCTTGATCGATTCTGTGAATTCTACCACTTTATCTTGACTCCTTGGACTCATACACATTCCCTTGCTTCTTTTATCAGCAACCATGTCGGATAACGAGTATATTCCGCCTTCCAACTCCGAGGCCGAAGCAGAGAATCAAGCTCTTTATCGCCGGAGGCGCGAGGATCAAGAAATGGTTGTTGCCTACTTTGCATCAAAGAGGGCAAAGAAGATGCATACAATTCTACAGCTGCCAAGGCAGCCCCGAAAAGGAAGCGGCTTGTGACTTTGGGTGAACAAGCTAGAACCAAGGGGGCGAGGACCTCCAAGGATAAAGGCAAGGCCCCAGTGGAGGTTGCACCCAAGAAAAGGGTGACTGTTGCCAAGAAGGCTGCAAGCAAGGCAACAAAGGGGGCCTCTCAGCCTATTGGCCCGTTGAGGATGTCATCCCCCGCACGGAATCCAAACCGTGCAGCTGCCTTTGATGCCAACATCTTCAAGGGCAAAGGGGCTGAGAAAGCAAGGAAACTAAGGAAGATCAATGTCTACCAGAGGGAGAGGAGCACAATGGATCCCTGTTTCTGGTGTGACTTCCACTGTGACTACTACCGGACGGTCTATATGTCCAAGCAAACTCCAGTCACCGATGCTCAGTGGATAGACAGGGATTACATGGCTCAGAAGGATCATCAAGCCTTCACTGTTGTGATTGAGGTCGTAGAGCGTCATGGTCTGAAGAAGCTCCTAGCCTTTCAGTATGACTGGAATGTAGAAGTGATTGCCCAGTTCTACTCTACAGTCTACTTCCACACTGAAGGGGATCGCCTTATCACCTGGATGACTCATGGCGAGCAATACTCCACCACCTATTGGGAGTTTGCTCAGTTGCTTGACTTGGAGGACCAACTGGATAATGAGATTATCATTTAAAATCTGAAGCCAGTTGATCGGGACACCTTGGAGTACATGTACCAAGTCATGCACAGTTTGAGGCCGGGCATATAAAAAATATCAAGCCTTTCTATAATGTGCTCATCTGGGTCCTCAGGAAGACCATTTCCTCCAAGGATGGAGATGCGGGGATCATTCAAGGCAACTTAAGGCACTTGATGGTGCTGATTGATGGAGATGTCCGCTTCAATATGGTGGACTACATCTTTGATGACATCTTCAACATCTCGCACACTCCTAATCGATCATGTGGATATGATCCATATATCATGTATATGATCGAGAAGGTCTCGGGGCTCAACTTCAAGAAAAATATCATCCATCGGAGGCTCCGTCCTCAGATTCCTCCTCCGGAGTCGGTTGCCCCTCTTAGGAAGGATGCAGATCCTCCCGCTTCCTCCTCGCACTTTGTACCTCCACCTCCTCCTTAATCATCGAGGGGCTTCTTCAAATGCTTTAAGGCCATTTTCTCCTCTTGCCGGAAGGCAGAAGTTCGGCAACGTCGCATGGAGCATTGCCAAGAGAAGTATCTCAAGGCGGTGTGCGACAAGCTGGACATCCCCATGTCTCCCACCAAGGAAAGTGATGGGGAGATCACACCCTTCTCGGAGTTCACCGCCGATGAGCTTGCTCAATTCGGTGAAGCTGGCACGCCCACCGCGGCCCCGTTCGATGATGACGCTTACATTGATCTGGAGGCCACGGAAAGTGACAGCAGGCACCAAGGCGACGACGACGACGCTGACGATGATGATGAAGAGTAGCTTTTAGGACTCTTCTTTATCCTTTCTTTTTCTTTCTCTTTTCCTTTTTGGTGTCTTGATGCCAAAGGGGGAGATATTAGAGGGGATAGTAAATTAGAGGGGAGAGACTAGGGAGAATTTGTTGGGAGAAATGCGATGGAGGAGTATTTGATCTATTAAGGACTTATGTTTTAAACTCTCATCTCAAGTTGTATTGTAAGACTTAATCTATGTATTCATGTATCTTGCCTAAATTTGTGATGTGTTGCCTCATTTACATGTTTATCTTGCATAATCGTTGCCTTATCACACTTTATGAACTCATCATTTAGGCACCCCACAATAATGTGTATATGTATGAGAACTCTCTCAATATCTCTTACTCATGATGCATACATTGAGGGGGAGTCACTCATACAAATACATGTTATGAAAAACAAATTATTATCCTTTTTGTTGAAGTCTTAATGTGTTGTCATCAATCATCAAAAAGGGGGAGATTGAAAGTGCATCTAGGCATCCCTGTGGGTTTTGGATGATTGATGACGACAATTAAGAGGCTAATGAGCTAAAGTGATCTTAAGCACAGGTACAAGGATTGAAATGATATGAAAACCCTCAAAAAGGAAAAGGATAAAACGGGCGTCAAAGACTCAAGCGTAGAAATTAGGGTTTCTATGGTGTTGGGCTTATATGAGCCGTGTCATGTGAGAGGGTGGATGTATCATGTGCAATGAGATCATTCTAGAGGGCTCAAAGTGGTGGTTTAGAGAAAAACCTAAGTGAGAGGTCTAAATGAGGAAAACCCTAGAAGGCTGGACTAGTCTGGCCAGACAGACAAGTTCGTTTTGAGATGGACCAAACGTCTCTAGAGTGTTTCTTAGTGAATTTGGAGCTAAGTACCAGAAGATCAGACTTGTCCGTTTTTGGACGGACGGCCAACTCAGAAGAGTCCGTTTTGGGATGGACCAAACGGTTCTGTTCCACTTCGGACTAGTCCATTTTGGACTGGACTAGTCTGTTGTCTAGTGATCGTTTGAATTTGGAAATTTGTCGGGTAGCGTGACGATCGTCGCTTAATGTGGCAGTTGTTAGGACCTGACCAGAGGTCAGTGCTCCGATAGGGCCGGACTAGTCCGGGGCAAATGGCTGGACTAGTCCGCCCTTCTGCTGAGGTCAACAGAAGGGGCTCAGGACCCCTATAAAAAGGGGACCCCCGACCTCATTTGAAGAAGTCTTGAACCCTAGTGCCGCCACAAGCATCCTAGAGCCTTCCAAAGCCTTCTACTCATCCTACTAACCCTCTAAGAGCAAATATTGAAGAGATTAGGGTTTGGAGAGGAGAGTAAAGGAAGATCATCGCGCTTTGGCTCTCGGTTTGATCTCTTGCACATTGTGATTGTGTTTTGTGGCTTTGTGTGAGTTGAGCTTCGTGTGCTCCTCATTGTATTGATTTGTGGGAGCCTCAACTTGTGAGTAGCCCCATCAAACTTGATGATTACCCATTGATATAGTGGAAACCAAGCCGACCATTGTGGTGGCTTGGTGAGAGAAGGGTCAAGTGAGACCCGATCCTTGTGTGGACTTCTCAACGTGGATGTAGGCTTCTTCGTGGAGCTGAACCACGGGATAAATCTTGTCTCACTTGTCTTTTACTTTTCGTGATCACTAGTATTGCTATTAGGGTTCTTATTGCTCATATTGCTCTTCACTTTGATCATTGTTGAAAACTTGTGATCTAAGTGTCTTAACTTCACAATCTAAATTGTACTAGTTTGCCACATATTGCTTATCTCTTTGGTGAACTTAAATTCTGCAAATAACTTGTAGAAATCAAGTTTTTATGTTTTCACCCCGTGCTGAGCAAACTAGTCCGGCCCTATCCAGACAAGTCCGGCCTCAGAAATTTAATCTCGTTTGATTAAGTCATTTTAGGGATTATTGCCTATTCACCCCCTCTAGGCGACTTTCAAAGGGGCTGCCTTATATTGCATAACATAAAATTATAATATTGTAGGGATATTATCAAATGGGTTCTAGAAATGAATTAATAAGGAAAGTTATAGAGGATGAGGAGGAAGATAATGATGATTTGTTTTTTTGTGTTAGTTCCAGCTTTATATTCATTGCTTCATACTGAAAAAAAGTACAATACACACTTCTTGTCATAGTAGTGCATAAAAAGTTAGGAAAATTTTGTATGGACGTGAGAGTTGGTGTAAATTTGAGTTTTGAATAGAGCCAGATATATTTAGAGTTGTAGCAAGTTATCTTAGAAGGAAATAATTATTGCAAGAAACTCCAAAATTTAGCATTGAGGAGCATCTTGAGATTTTCATGTATATGATATCTCAAAATGCTAGCAATGCAATTCTACAAAAAAATTCCATCGCAGTGATGAAGCAATCCTTAGGAAGAAAAATTAGTTTTTTATATAATTCCTACTCTAACTCAAAGATTTGTTAAGCTTCCAACAAGATCAATCCCATGTGCAAATTGTGTCGACCCTAGATTTTGGCCATATTTTCATAATCGCATTGGCGCAATCGACGACACACACATTCCCATAACAATAAGTGAAGAGAAAGCTCCTCCATATAGCTGGACAGGAACTTTGTCCGAAAATGTAATGCTAGCATGCGACTTTGATCTCAACTTCACATTTATCTCTTGTAGATGGGAGTGGTCCACATCAGATGTAGGAGTTCTTCAATCTGCTCTAATAAAGGGTTTTTGTGTGCCAAGGTGTAAATTCTACCTTGTATATGGAGAATATGTAAACACACCCTCTTTTATTGTTCCATATAGAGGAGTTTGGTACCATCTTAGCAAATATCAGAGGCGAGGATGAGGAATTGAGTATGCTGATTATAAAGAGTCCCATTTTGATGCACTCCTTCGCAATCACATCAAAAGAGTCATTGGTGTCTTGAGGAAGCAATTTCCTATCCTCAAAGTGGGCATGTTTTATTCTATAAAGTCCCAAATTTTAATTGTAGTAGCAAAATATCTTTTCATAATATCATTAGAGGTCTAAATGGTAAAGAAGGATGGTTGAATCAGCATCCAACTACCATTGACCAAGATTAGATTATTGAATTACCAAAGTGAAATGCCAACTATCAACATGTCATTCAATCAAATGATGGACATGTTCTTAGAGATTAAATTCTATGCAAATGCGGAATGAATATATTAGTCATTAATATTATTCAGATATAATAAGTGGCTATTCTATATTAGTAGCCATGGCAAGAGCTTCGTGTAATATGAATTATGAGAAGACTCTAGTTGACATCCTCCATGAGCACAATAATCCAATATTTAGAGGTCAGAATGGTTGGATACGTGACGAGTGGCGTAGTAACTCAAATGTTCGATGAAAAGTTTCCGTTGGCTATTCTTTTAAAGGCACAAATTCAAGAGAAAGAAAAAAAACTTAAATCAAACTATAAGGTTATAAAGGAAGCTTGCAAATAATATGGTGTTGGATGGAATGAATCACTTGGTTTGATAATTGCCGAGCCACCAATATGGGAAAGAAAAGTTAAAGTAAAACACTTTTCTGAAAAAATTTTGACCCTATAAAGCATTTGTTTATTTCTGATCCTAATACTTACTTTTTGCTAAAAAATGAATCATCCAAAGGTGAAGAAATTTTAATCAAAGTCATTTCACCTCTTTAATCAATTGGCAACATTTTATGAAGGTAGTCGTGCTACGGGAGATTTGAATTTTACATCAATTCAACAACATGTTCCATCTAGATGAAGCTGCTAGCTTGTCGGTGGTTTTGATCTGGCAGATCTCCCGACACTACTAAAGTGTTTGCGGAGTTTGAAGTTTGGTGTGGGCGCGTGGAGATTCAAGAAGGTGAAGTGTAAAATGACATAGGAGACACGAAGATTTACGTGGTTCGGGCCGTCTGAGCGTAATACCCTACTCCACGGGTTGTGTTGGTGTTGTATTGGATGTATGAACTCAACGTGAGTTGAGAGTGCGCGATCAGATTAGAGCAGGTCAGATCAGTCTCGATCCCCCTATGTATCGTCGGCCTGTCCTTTTATAGTACAAGGACAGGCCGTTACAAGTTGGCCTAGCCCGACATGTGGCCCTGGCGGTTACTAATATTGATACACATTTGATGTGCTTAATTACCCTTAATGACCGAGTTACGAGCTTTGACAGCACCGTTACTGGTAATTAAGGTCGTCCGATCATGTGTCATTAACATAGTATTAATGACACTTAATCGGGTCTTGAAGTCCTTGATTCCCCTTTGAAGATCCGGAGCCGTTGTGGAGTCTTCCGGAGGTTTGAGGCTGAAGATCCGACGGTTGGACACATGGCAGCTCCGGAGCATACTGTGGGGAACAGATAGGTCCGGTGCCACCAGACACGTGTCAGTTCCGGAGCTTCCCTCGGTTTGGGGTTAGGTCCGGGGGTGCCGTTGTGGTACATAGCCCGGAGCTTCCCCCTTGTGGGCGGTAGCTCCGATTTGATGGTACACATGGCGACCCTGGGACTAACCATGTTGGGGAAGCGGGTCCGGTTATGTCTGACATGTGGGCCTCTGAAGGTCTTCAAATCAAGTAGATGACCTTTCCTTGGGATCTTTGCAATATCAAGGGGTATACGGTACCCAGGGTACCGATAGTGGCCCCCTAGGCCCACCTCTGGGGAAGACCCCTTGGGTGAAGTCATTCCACCGGAGGTGGGTCCATCCTTTGACTTTTGAGCCGAGTCTTCAAAGGTCTTCAGATGTGCCGTTGGCGATAGTTTTGGAGTTAAATCCTCGCCGCATGGCATATCCCGGGTGCAGCAAATGAGATCTTTGGCGTGCGGATCTCACGCAATTGAAGGTCGCCGGTTCCCGATACGAAAATTGTATCGGTTCCGCGCGCCTTGTCAGGACGCTTCCCGCCTCTCTTGATGACAACCGTTCGCCTGGGTAAGAACCTCGACTTGATCGTCGGGGTGGTCCGGGCCCTCTTGTCATCGGTACGGAGAAATTTTTGAATAGTATCTTCGGCTTCCTTGCGGTTTCCATCCAAGTGTTATGGGGGCTTACTTAAGAAGGAAAGCGCGCACCGTCTAGGGTTCTTTACGCCTCTCATCTGAACTTTCGCTCGAACTCCCAAACTTGCGCTTGCTTTCCCTCCCTTGCCTCACTGTGCTGCGATGGAGTTGGGTCTCCGCAAGAGTCGCTTGAAGACCGAAGGTGACCTGAAGAAGGTCCGGGCCCTCATGGGGTGGTCCTCGGACTTCTTCAACCACCAGGTCCGCGCCGGTGGGGAGCTCCCGTTCGAGAAGGAGCACGCCAGCGAGATGGTGTACTTCTCTTCGTACGCCATGGTGGGGTTGATCCCACCTTTTTCTCCTTTTTCTTGATGCTGCTAGACTTCTATGGTCTGCAGCTGTATCACCTTGGCCCCCACTCCATTCTTCTAGTGTCTGTCTTCGTCCACTTCTGCGAAATGTGGGTGGGCATCCCACCCAGTATTGAGCTTTTCCGGACCTTCTTCACCGTCCATACCACCGGAAGGGGTGATGAGTACCTTGGTTTCTACTACTTCGTGAAGCGCAGGAAGTGCCCATTCAAGTACCTTCGGTCGTTTCCCTCTGGAAAGTGGGATGATTGGAAGAAGGACTGGATAGTCATCCGGGTGGAGGAGCACGAGAAGCTGGAGCTGCCCGAAGGCCTCCCCAACATCGACACTGCAATCTGGAGTGAAGCTCCGGTGCTGTCAGATGCCTTCAACCCTACTCTGACCAGAATCCGCCAGTGTGTGGAAGGAGGATTAACTTCTCAGGCGGTATTTTGCAATTTCATGGTCAACAGGAGGGCACCGCTGAAGAGGAGAGAAAAACTCGCTTGGGCCCTCAACAGTGTGATGGACGACGACCGAGTCGAGACCGGGCTGAAGTCCAACATGGAGGGGGCGATCTTGGAGTTTCATCTCAAGAAGTTCCAGCACGACATCGACGTTGCGGGTGATGACTTGACCCCGCCACCAGCTTTCCTCCCTCTGAACGTGGAAGTAGAGTTTAGCAGGGAGATCTGGCGGACGATGCCGGTGCTTGACGACCTTGGTGTCGCCAAGAGAAGATCGACCTCCAGGGTGGTGATCCCTGGGGCTTCTGAAGGTGGCTCCGACCCTGCCCCAAAGCCAAGGACCGAAGTCGTCGGCAAGGGCAAGGAGCTGGCAGACGAACCCTCGAGTCGGAAGAGGAAACTGAAGCATGCCGACGGAAGGTCCTCAGGCCTGCATCTTCTACAGCAGCTCCTTCTCCCTGGAGGGGGAGGTCTTCTACAACTGCGGCGACTGTACCTGCAGCAGCGTCTTCCCGGGGTGCTAGCTCCAGGCATGCGACTCCAGCACCAGGGCCAGTTGAGGCCTCTGGGTCCAGAGGTCTTTCCCAGTCGAGGGGGGCCTCAACTAAGGAAATGCCCGCGACTGCAACAAGTTCTGGGGGGCCTTCCGGATCTACCACACCGGCGGCGACCGTGGTTAGTCCAGAACGCCCGGGAAAGAGATTTCGTGCAAGCTGGTGCGGAAGCCTTCTGAGGTAGTTTTTAATCTTTACCTCAGACAGTTGTTTTGTTATAGTAATTGTTTTTTAAGTTTCTTCATCCATCATCTGCAGCATCCCCAAGAAGAGGAGTAAGGCTTCGCCCTCAGCCACAGCGGCTGAAGCTGTGAGGGCGAAGGCTTCTGCTCCTGTCCTGGTGCCACCCCAAGTGGTGGCTGAAGCTGCGGCAGCCCCGACGCCAGCTGTCGTGGTCATGGACCTCGACTCACCCCCCGAGACTCCCGTGGTAGTGCCAGACCACGGGAGAAAAGATGCACCAGCGGCACCTGCCCCGGAGGTTGAAGCCCCGGGTCTTGATGCTGAGATGTTGGAAGCTTCGGCCGTTGAGCTGGAGGAAGCAGTGATTCCGGCCTCAGAGCCGGAAATTGTCGAAGCCTCGGCGAGCGAAACGGATGTTGAGGAAGTCCCGGTGGTTGAGCCGGCTACCTCCGAAGCTCCGTCCTTAGAGATGGTTGCCACTGAAGCTCCGGCTGCAGAGCCGGTTGCAGTTGAAGACCTTCCGGCACCTGAGCCGGTCGTTGCAGAGGCATAAGCACTCGAACCCATGGTGGTCGAGGTGCCAACACCCGAGCCACCAGCGGAGGAGGAGCCCAGGCCGGAGCCTGAAGTTGCCCCTGCCCCGGAAGTGATGAAGGCGGAGGTGCCTGCTGCTAGGCCAGGGTGCCCAGATGAAGTCGTTGGCCCCCTGCCCGAGGGGGCAAATGAAGACCTGGCGGCAGGGCCTTCAGAACCACTTCCGGAGATCGGAACTTCTTCTGCGGGACCCTCCTCGGTGGCAACTGGGGCTATCCCAGAGGACGGCCCTAGTGCCGTGGAGGCTCAGGGGACCACTCTTGTGGAGTGGGACCCAATTTTTGTAAGCGAGAACCCGCTGGAGCCAACGGAGGAGACCCCAACAGGTCCGGACCCTATTCCCCTGTCGTTTTCCATTGACAACGCTTGCTCCAGTATGCGTCAAGTCCAGCTGGCATTCTACCACGACAGCAAGGCTCTTGAAGAGGAGCGCCAAACCCTTAGGCGGTGGCGTAATCGGCTCTACTTCGAGACCAAGCTGGCGCAGTCGAGGCTGGCAGACGACAAGGAGTGGATCAAACAGGAGAAGGTCCGCCTGGAGTACTGGGGCAAATTATTGGATGATAGGGAGAGCTTGACTCGTGCCCTCGATGCTCAATCCCAGGCCATTTATGAGCAGACCAAGGCAGCTAATAGTGCGGCTGATGATCGCCAATAAAGGCTTGAAGCCATTAACACTACTCTCATCAAGCGCCGGGAGGCACTTGAGGAGAGGGAGAAGAGGCTCGAAGACGAAGAGCAAAATCTCCTAGAGCTGCGGGATGATGTCTTGAAGAGGGAGGAGGAGCTCGCCGAAAAGGTGGCTCTGGCTGACAAGGGCCTCGAGGAACGCGCCAAGAAATTGGAGGAACGTTGCATTGAGGAGGAGGAGAAGGCCTGGGTGCGAGGGCAGGAACTCTACCAGCAAGAGTGTGCCATCGCTGCCAGGGAGAAGAAAGTTAGGGGTAGGGAGAAGGACCTGGTTGACCATCGGAACAAGATCTACCTCCAGAAGGAGGAGCTTGGAAAACTCGAGAAGCAGGTTGCTGAAAAGATTCAGCAAAATGCCAAAGAGGTTGAGTGCCTTGCTCGTGAGAATTCTGAACTGACGGTGGCCAAAAGATCCTTAGAGGAACTGAAGGGCTTGAGGACTGCGGACTCCCTGCAGATTTGGGAGTTCCTGAGCAAAGCCAACGCCGCGCTGACACCGATGGGCTTCAGTCCCGTGCGTCCGGATGATCCGGAGCCGGAGCCGGACCTGGCGTTGCAAGCGTTGAGCTCGGCAGGTGGCAAACTCTCCAAGGTGGGTGACGTCATCGCGGACCAGTTGGAGGTTGAGGGGCAGTCCCTGGCGAAGAACATCGCAGAGTATGTGCTGATGTGCTACACCAGCCGGGATCCCCAATTCCCTCTAGACCCGGTGCTTGAAGGTCCTGTCGAAGGAGAAGGTGAAGTCACCCGAGCCAACGTGTCGGAGGTTGCTCAAAAGGTCGCCTAGTTCTTTCATAGGGTCTAGGACCATCTCTGTAACTCCCACTTGTATTCTCTCTTTTTCTTCCCCAATTTTATAATCCCTTCTCTCTAGATGAATGAAATCCAAATTTTTGTGAATTTCATTTTTTGTCTTCAACACTTTTGTTTTCACTTGTCCCCCTGGTAGATGTACACAATTTGATTGTGAACATGTAACAAGAGGATATTGTATTTTGTTGAAGACTCATTTGCTTCGAACTTGTAGAGTGTAGGTTCGAAGTCTTCGATAGTGAAGGCCCCCTGAGGTTGTCGGGGCTCAGAAGCTCCGGCATTGACTACCGTCAGAGCTCAGTAGCTCCGACAATAGTCCCTATCAACGCGTAGAGCATCAATAGTTAACCCTCCGGGGTGTCGGAGCTCAGTAGCTCCGGCAGTGACCTTTGCCAACGCGTAGTTTGTCGGTAGCAGACTCCGCTTGTGGGGTCTTCTCACCATCTTTTATTCTGCATCGATGTCTGGTCCCCCTAGCTTTACCGGAGCTTGGTTGCCCCGGTGATGCTCGTTTTCAATGTTTAACATCGATTACAAGCCACCTAGGAGGAGTCAAAGCTTCGTTAGCTCTGGCTTTTCTCTATCAACGTGGATTCTTTATTTTTCCTGCACACTTGAAGCCAAGAAAAATAGTTAAATTCGCTCCTTGCCTATAACTTCGTCGCGGCTTACGATTCCCGAGAAAATTTTAGGTCAAACACAATTCTAAATACAACCGAATGCATTGCCTTATTTATTCCAGATCCAATTGTACTTGGACCCGCCTTACTTCGGCCTGCCGGGGTGTAGGTAGAGTGGCGTACTTAGGGTGCTTGACCAGGCTAAGTTGATAGCACACTCCGGCCCTAGATTGGCTTGGCGGCATTCAGGCGAGTGGGCCATGAACAATATTTGAATCCAAAAGAATTGTCAATACTGCTCGGATTTTACATGAACTGGTCGAACTAAAATTTCTTAAGAATTGCACAACTTTGTTATAGACAAGAAAGAGAAAAATAAAAAATGTTGAGCCTGTACAAAATAAATGCACGTGGAGTCTGTTTCACATGAAGATGCCTTTCATTATAGGTCCGGGGTACAGGGAAAACAAGTACACTCTTAGGGTACGGAACCAGGCTAAGCGTGATTAATTCCTCGTTTGACCTAGGGTAGCTAGCCACACTTTTAGTCCTGAGACTGTGACAAGTGTCGCATGAACTTTGTGGACCTTCCGGGAAAGGTCCGGCTGTTCTCCCGGAGGAACTACCCGACTCTGTACAATGACTCTATAACATACACCTCAAGTTACTACAGACTCACCTCCGTGATATTAAGTGTAAAACTTACGGAGGTGCTCAATATTCCAAGGATTTGGGAGAGGTGTCCCATCCTCGGTAGCCAAGCGAACGCTTCCGGGACGGGATACTTTAATCACTCAGAAGGGTCCCTCCCAGCTGGGGGAGAGTTTGTTTAACCCTTCTCTGGATTGTATTCTCCGTAGCACCAAATCGCCTTCCTCGAGCTGTCGGTTGTGTACATCCCGCTGATGATAGCGCCGAAGGGCTTGGCGGTATCGGGCATTCCGAACAGCTGCTTGGCACCTTCCCTCCTCAAGGAGGTCTAGGTCTTCGCGCCGGAGCTGGTCCTGCGTGGCTTCGTCGAAGGTCCGGACCCGGAGTGACCCCAAGGTGATTTCCGGAGGAAGGATTGCATCAGCTCCGTACACCAGGAAGAAGGGTGTCTCTCCAGTTGACCGGTTTGGAGTTGTCCTGTTGGCCCATAGAGTGGGCAGAAGCTCTTCAATCCAGTTGGCTCCATGTTTTTTCAAGCGCTCATAGGTGCACGTTTTGAGTCCTTTCAAGATTTCAGCATTTGCTCTCTCGGCCTGGCCATTGCTTGCCAGGTGAGCTACGGAGGCGTAGCAAACTTGAATGCCGAGGTCTTCGCAATATCCTTGAAATGCAGAGCTTGTGAATTGGGTCCCATTATCAGTAATGATTTTGTTTGGGACTCCAAATCTGCATACAATGGAGTGCAAAAAGTTGATAGTTGATTGCTTGTTTATTGTCACAACTGGAGTTGCTTCCGGCCACTTGATGAACTTATCAATGGCAACATACAGGAACTTGTAACCTCCGACGACACTTGGGAAAGGTCCCAAGATGTCCATCCCCCACACAACGAAGGGCCATGTAGGAGGTATCATTTGTAGAGGCTGAGCCGGTGTGTGAATTTGTTTTGCATGAAATTGACATGCTTTGCATTTCTTCACCAGCTCAGTTGCATCCTGGAGTGCTGTAGGCCAGTAGAAGCCATGCCGGAAGGCTTTACCGACCAGCGTGTGGGAAGACGCGTGGTTCCCACACTCGCCTCCATGGATTTCTGCGAGGAGCTCACAACCTTCTTCCCTTGTGATGCACCGCATTAGGACGCCGTTGGCACCGCGCCGGTAGAGATCCCCTTCTACCAACGTGTATCTTTTAGCCAATCTGACTATCCGGTCAGCGGATACATCATCATCAAGAAGGATGTTGTCTTTCAAGTAGCTCCGGATTTCCGAGATCCATGCATCAGATCTAACTTGAGCATTTGAGTCTTGCGTGCTGGGTTGCTCGAAGCTTCCGGCAGCACCTACGACCCTTGATGGTTGCCATGGTAACAGGGCCATCGGGACCGTCAGCTTCGGGATGCTGATCTCGCCCAATTCGCTCAGTTCGGTAGGCTGAGCTGTGGGTTTTGACAACCTCTGGACAAAAGTTTCGTCAGGAGATGGAGCTTCGGTTGACGCTTTCATCGAGAGATTGTCGGCTTAAGCGTTGTGGACACGTTGGACATGGTGGAGGTCTAGGACTTCGAAGTCCTTCTGAAGCCTCTGGACTTCAAGGAGGTAAGCAGCTAGCTGGAGATTGTTGCAGGAGCATTCACCCTTCACTTGTTTAATGATGAGCTGTGAATCTCCCTTGATCAGCAGTTGCTTGACACCGTATGATAGTGCCACCTTTAGTCCGTAGATGAGTGCTTCGTACTCCGCCATGTTGTTAGTCGCCTAAGTCAAGGTGTACCATGTATTTTACCTTCTGCCCGGTTGGTGCGAGGAGAAGGATTCTAGCTCCGGCCCCCTGCTTTTGCATGGAGCCATCGAAGTAGAGGGTCCAGTGAGGCTCGGTGAAGACCGGAGCCTTATGTTCTGGCTTCTGCTCACTGGGGCCCCCAGGGTTTGATGGAGAGGGAGTCCATTCTGCCACGAAATCCGCCAATGCTTGACTCTTGATTGCTTGCCTTGGAATGAATTCGAGATCAAATTTGGCCAATTCCGCTACCCACTTTGCAATATTCCCAGTTGATTTGGGATTATGCAAGATTGCTCGAAGTGGGTAAGAAGTCACCACTGAAATCTTGTGAGCTTGGAAGTGATGGCGAAGCTTCCTGGAGGCGATAAGAACTGCATAGAGCAGCTTATGCACCTCTAGGTATCGAGTCCTGGCGTCATGAAGTACTTCACTGATGAAGTACACTGGGCGCTGGATGGTCCAGACCCTCCCGGAGGGGCCCGAAGCTTCCTCTTCATTGACCCGGATCCTCCCGGAGGGATCCGAACCTTCTTCGGGGACCTTCGGGTCCTTGCTGGAGCGACCCGAAGCTTCTTCAGAAGCGACCTGGACCCTCCCGGAGGGGTATGGGTCTTATGAAGTAACTTCTTGTGGACTCAAGTCTGGGAACTGGGACCCATACTCGCTTTCAGGAACCTCCGGACCCTCCCGGAGGGGTCTGGATTCCTGAGTATGAGATAGTTCTGGTCTCTCCGCAACCAGAACCATACTGACGACTTCGTCAGTTGCTGAAATGTAAAGCAGCAAAGGCTCACCAGGGTTCAGAGCTACTAGAGTTGGTAGGGTGGTGAGGAACTGTTTTAGCTCCTGGAACACCTTTTCTGCTTCTTCAGACCATTGGAATGGTCCAGACTTCCTCAATAACTTGAAGAAGGGAAGTGCTCGTTCCGCCAGTCTTGAAATGAACCGGCTGAGGGCTGCTAGACATCCAGTCAGCTTTTGGACATCCTTGATGTGGGCTGGTGGCCGCATGTCTTCCATGACTTTGATCTTCGCCGGATTAGCTTCTATGCCCCAATGACTTATCAGGAAACCAAGAAGTTTTCCGGAGCTAACCCCGAAGACACACTTGTCTGGGTTTAGCTTTGTGTGGGTGACCCGCAGCTTGTCGAAGACAGCCTGCAAGGTGTCAAGGAGTGACTCCTTGTTCTTGACCTTGACCACGATGTCATCGACGTACACTTCCACTATGTCTCTAATGAGTTCTTCAAAAGTTTTGTACATAGCTCGTACAAAGGTTGAAGCTGCATTCTTGAGACCAAATGGCATGGCTGTATAACAGTACAATCCATCTACTGTGATGAAAGAGGTATGCTCTTCATCTTCCCTAGACATTCTGATTTGATGATATCCAGAATATGCGTCTAGGAAACACAATAATTCACACCCGGAGGTGGAATCCGCTATCTGATCTATTCTAGGTAGTGGGAATGGATCTTTTGGACATGCCTTATTTAGTGTTGTGTAGTCAATACACATCCAAAGCTTCCCACCGGCCTTGGGCACAATGACTGGGTTTGCCAGCCATTTTGGATGGAAGACTTCTCGGATGAATCCAGCTTCGAGCAACTTCTTCACTTCTTGTCAAATGAAGTTCTGTCGCTCCACGGATTGCTTCCGAGGCTTCTGATGCATGGGTCGGGCATCAGGGTAGATCTTCAGATTGTGCTCAATCACTTCCCTGGGGATCCCAGGCATTTGTGACGGTTGCCAGGCAAACACGTCGACATTAGCCCGGAGGAAAGCGATGAGCGCGAGTTCCTATTTGTCATTCAGTCCCCCCGATATTCGGGTGGTCTGAGCGGCATCGGAACCGATTTGGACGACTTTGACGGGAATATCGGTGTCGCCGCTTGGCTGCACTCGAGGTGTAGAAGTCGAGCCCCGTTGACGAATGCTCGGGGGTTTTGGAGCTTGCTCCTGCCTGGAGTCCTGCTCTTGCGCCGTAGTAAGCGCATGAAGTTCTTCCAGAGCAGTTACTCCGGCAGTGGGATCTCCGCGGATCCGGAGAACGCCGTGTTGGCATCTTTAACACCAAGTAGCCATAATGAGCAGCTGCCATGAATTTGTACAAAGAAGGCCTGCCCAAGATGGCGTTGAAAGGTAAGTTGATCTGAACAACGACAAAGACCAACTTCTCAGTGCGGTACTTCTCCCGGGTCCCGAAGGTAACGGGGAGAGTAATAGCACCGAGTGGGGTAATGGATCCCGGACCTACTCCGGAGAAAGGTCAGGAGGGATGAAGATCCGAAGGTCGGAGCTGAAGCTTGGTAAAAGCTTCGAAGCTTATGAGGTTCAGCCCCGAACCTCCGTCTACCATAACATGGTGGAGCTGAATGTTATTGATGGTAGGAGATACCATCAAAGGTAACTGGCCTGCTCCAACCATGCTTCGAGGGCAGTCCGAAGCATCAAAAGTGATGGTTGTGTCCATCCACTTCCAATGAGGCTCCGCCCTGGCTGTAGGAGCTACAACGGCCATGTCCCGACGCATTGTCTTGAGGATGCGGCGGGAGGTGATGTCCCATGATCCACCAAAATGGTGTTCATGGTCTTCCGACGCTCTTTGTCAGAGACGTCAGAATCGTCGTCGACGGAGTGTAGACGGCTTTCAGGACCTTTTTAGGATCCTGAAAACCTAACTCCTCTTAAGCCGGAGCTTCGTCAACTTTTTGTTTTCCTTCCCTCTGTCGAAAAGGAACTTCTTTCCGACGCTTGTTGTAGCGCTCGGTAAGGTTTTGGACCTCCCGGCAGTCTTCCAAACTATGGTTGTCTGTCTTATGAATTGGACACCACACCTTGGGTTTGCCACCGTCTTCAGAAGACAGTCGAGGTCGCTTTTCGGGGCGTGGCCCCCGGCCACCCAGAGCTGCAGCAGCTGCAGCATTAGATGCGCCGACCGACAACTTCTTCTTGTCGTTGGTCTTTTTCTTCTTCTTGCCACCCCTCGAGGTAGTGGCTTATCCTTTGGAGGATTTCTTGTGATCCTCCGGAGGTGGTTTGGAGTGCATTTCACGGCCCTCCGCAGCCCTGGCACATTTGTCAGCCAAGCTGAAGAGTTCCGTGACACTGGTGATCTCCTTGATCGCCAGTTTCTCCAACATCTTCTTATCCCGTACGCCCTGTCTAAATGCCACAATGATAGAAGCGCTAGAGATAGAAGGGATAATGTTTCGTACCTGAGAGAATCTCTGGATGAATGATCGCAGGGATTCTCCCCCTTTTTGCACGACTGCAAAAAGGTCCAGTTCGGTGCCTGGTCGGGTGTATGAACTCCCGAAGTTGGCAGTGAACTGCCGGCACAACTCCTACCAACTGTTGATGAAGTTGAGTGGAAGGCTCATAAACCAGGACCGAGCGGTCCCAGTTAAAGCCACTGGAAAATAGTTGGCCATTACGGCCTCATTTCCTCCAGCTGCCAGGATAGCAGTGGAGTAAATCTAAAGAAATTCGACGGGATTAACGGTTCTGTCAAACTTCTCCAGCAGGTGAGGCCGGAATTTCTGTGGCCACCTAACCATACGCAGATGCATGGCTAGGGCCGAACAACCTCCTCCTACTCCTTTAGGAGCAGGAATGTCCTGAGCTTCTCGTCTTTCACGAGCACGCTCGATATGGACTCGGCCGTCTTGTTGACGGTATCGGCGATCAAGCTCCGCTCGGAGGTCATGAGTTGAAAGCCTTGATACCGTGTGAGTGCGTCTCGCCCCGGAGGGCAACGACGTCACTTGTTGTGATGCAGCACGTCTCCTGTTGTTGGAAACGTGCAGACCAAGTCTGCCAGACAAGGTCCATCGCTGCGACGGGGCCCGTCCTGAAGGAGGAGGACCCTGGTTACTGATGCGGTCAGCTACTGCTGCAACCAAGTGTTCCACATCGGCCCTCCACTGCTCCATTGCATCCCGGGATGCGTCTGGAGGTGGTGGGCGCTGAAGGAGAGCACATGCTGCATGGAGCGCGTGTTCCGGGTTGTCATGATTCGCCGATGCAGTGATTGGCGACGGTGCACCATCGCGCTGCCCAGCTTGATTTGCTGGTGGAGGCGGCGGTGGTGGAAGTGTGACTCCTGCTCGGACTGAGGTTCCTACTGGTGGCTGCATATTGGAGGGATTCCCCCCAGTAGCTTGAACAGCAGGATGATCATTGGATGATCCAGCAGCTGAGTTCACCATTCTTGAAATCTCAGGCGCCCCCTACCTGGCGCGCCAACTGTCGGTGGTTTTGATCCGGTAGATCTCCCAAAACTACTAAAGTGTTTGCGGAGTTTGAAGTTCGGTGTGGCCGCGCGAAGATTCAAGAAGGTGAAGTGTAAAATGACACAGGAGACACGAATATTTACGTGGTTCGGGCCGCCTGAGCGTAATACCCTACTCCACGGAGTGTGTTGGTGTTGTATTGAATGTATGAACTCAACGTGAGTTGAGAGTGCGCGATCAGATCAGAGCAGGTCAGATCAGTCTCGATTCCCCTATGTATCGTCGGCCTGTCCTTTTATAGTACAAGGACAGGCCGTTACAAGTTGGCCTGGCCCGACATGTGGCCCTGGCGGTTACTAATATTGATACACATTTGATGCACTTAATTACCCTTAATGATTGAGTTACGGGCTTTGACAGCACCATTACTGGTAATTAAGGTCGTCCGATCGTGTGTCATTAACATATTATTAATGACACTTAATCGGGTCTTGAAGTCCTTGATTCCCCTTTGAAGATCCGGAGCCGTTGTGGAGTCTTCCAGAGGTTTGAGGCTGAAGATCCGACGGTTGGACACGTGGCAGCTCCGGAGCATACTGTGGGGAACAGATAGGTCCGGTGCCACCAGACACGTGTCAGTTCTGGAGCTTCCCTCGATCTGGGGTTAGGTCCGGGGGTGCCGTTATGGTACATAGCCCGGAGCTTCCCCCTTGTGGGCGGTAGCTCCGGTTTGATGGTACACATGGTGGCCCTGGGACTAACCATGTTGGGGAAGCGGGTCCGGTTATGTTTGACATGTGGGCCTCTGAAGGTCTTCAAATCAAGTAGATGACCTTTCTTTGAGATCTTTGCAATCTCAAGGGGTATACGGTACCCAGGGTACCGACATAGCTCTTTTAGAATGTTGAGCTTGAGGTTAATCATGGTATGAACCTATTGTCTTCAAATCTAGAAGTGCACGCAGGTTCAAGTAATCATGATAACATTGGTAGAAATGAACACACACCCGCATCTTCTTTTAACATTAGAGAGGATAGTCGTGGAAAGAAGCGTAAGCAAAACCAAATTGCTGGTGTCCTTGAGGGGTATTTGGAATTTAAAAAGGAGAAAAACAATAAATTTCTTAATATGATAAATCAACCAACAAAGGGAAGTAACAAGAATGAATATACGATTGCAAATTGTGTTGCTGCTTTAGAGTCAAGACAAGATTTAAATGAATAGGAAATAGCAAAAGCATTAGAAATGTTCAAGTGTGAGATAAATAGAGAGATATTGTTAATACCAAAAGGCCACGTGTTCGATTGTTCTGTCTTAAGGAAGATATTGACAAAAAGATATTTTAATAAAGTACTCATTTTTATGTAACATTTAATTTCTTGACGATCATTTTGTAATACCTATTTTTGAAATTCTAGGCATTATCTCCATGATTGAGTGGTGTTAAGTGTTGCCTTCACTTTCCTGGTAAGTTGAAATCTTTTCAGTTTTTATATGCAAAGGAACCAACTTTATATGGACATATGGGTGTTTACCTTGCTCTTGTCAGTTTTTATATGAAATCTGTTTCATCTCAATTGTGCAAAAATCTTATATCTGTTAAATTGTCCAGTGTTATTTGGTTGTGAATCAGAGTATTATTGATATTTTAACACATAGTTATTAAATTTGTTACATTCCTTTTTCTCTTTCCTTCAGCAAATGAGCAAACATAACTCGAATAGAACCCTACGTGCATCTAGCATAGGGGGGGGGGCATTCGGTTAACCGATAAAATTCCGTTCAGTTCCTCAATTTCTTTCAAAATTTGATTTTTTGAAAAACGGAAACCGAAATATAGAACACAAAAGAAAAACCGGTTCTTCGGTTAACAGGAAACTGAGGTGAGACAGTGGTGGCGGCGCAGTTCACCGAACGGCGGTGGCGATACGCTACGGGCCGAGCTGCAGTGCGAGCAGCGGCTGCGGGAGGCGAGCGTGATGGCACGGGCGGCAAGCTCGACGACAAGCACGATAGCTAGCGCGGTGGGAGTGACAGCTGGCGTGACGGTGAGCGACGAGCGTGGCGGCCCGACTGCTCTATATGGCCAAATGGGTCAGCACGAAGCACAACTGTTTGTGCCTGACCTGAGCATGACCGGGTACAAAGCACATCGGCTCGGGTCGGTCCAAAGCACGACCCGGGCCGTGCTTGGGATCAGCCTCCAGCCCGTTGGGCCAGCATTGCACGACACGAATAAGGGGCGACCTAGTAGGCCTGATCTCCGGCACGACTGGACCGTCAGTGCACAGTTTGGCCCGACACAGCTCGAGAAAGCCCGTCCTTCTAGATTCAGTATAAAAGTTGGACGTTCCTCTCCAAACCCTAATTCGTTTTCTAGAAAACCGCCACAATCCACAGCTCCTTCTCTGCACAACCCCTTCTCCGCCCCCTGCCTCACTCACGGCCCCTTCTCCGCATGACCGCACCCGCTCGCCGGTGGCTGCCTCGTCCGCGGCGGACCCTCCTCTGCACGTCCACAGCGCCGCGACGGTCGTCCTCGCTCGCCCTATTCGGTGTGATGACCCCCTCCTCTCCACGTCCTCTGTGCTGCGACGGTTGTTCTCGCCCGCCCTCCTCGACGCGATAGCACTCCCTCCTCTCCACCACTGACCTATCGCGTCTTGCCCCTGCCCTCTTCTGCGCGTCGGGCCTCCGTCTCCATCGCCCACCCATCCTCGTCATCGCCGTCGCCTGCCTCCAACCATCCTCGTCGCCATCGCAAGTAGATCCGGCAGTCGGCGGCAAGTGATCAGTGTGTGTTTCCTTGTGGCAGCTGATAGATCTGAGGAGCGTCGGGTCTCAGGTGAACACGACACGCTCAACCCGTCGTGAGCTGGGCCCAACATGGCCCGTGTAGTCGGGCCTCGTGTCGTAATTGGGCTGGCACGGCACGGTCCATTTCAAAATTGCGTCGAGTCGGGCCGATGATATCCAAGCTCGAGCCCGGTCGGCCTCGTGCCGTGCTGGTCTCGTGCGTTGGCTTCTGATGGGAGGAGCAGCCAGTGGGAAGATTAGGGTCTGTGTTGCTGGGCCTGTGCCGCTGGGCCTGCTACTGGACTGGTTTTTGTTTTACAGTGGTGTTGTTTGGTTAACCGGGAAAATAAACCGGAAATTGAAAAAAATTGATTTTCTCTGAATGACAACAACAATTTGCTTCGCTTTAATCGGTTTCGATTTATTCGGATCCGGTGTTCAGTTTCAGTTTTTTTTTTTGCCGACCCCTAATCTAGCAACATGTTGTTTGGATTCGCTCTGAGTTTCTTGTCCAAATTGGAGCAAGTTTGTTCGTAGCTTTGTCCAGGCAAATGGTGGAGAGGCTCAAATGAGAGTTGCATCTTTTGTTATTTCTGTTATGAGCTGGTTTGTTTATTTTGGATGTTCCTGAGAGGGAGGGGGGGGGGGGGGGGGGGATTGCAACAGTTTCTTTGCGTCTGCTGCGTCTTTTTTGCCTGCTTCCTCCTGTGCTCTTCCAGTGAGGCGAGCTAGATGTTTATGTAGATCTAGTACAGAGCTTGCTGTGTGTGGTATGTGTGTACATGTCTTCAACCTTTCTTGTGAGAGAACTCGTTTGACCCTGGTGGTCCTGTAGTTCTTATTTTCTTGTTGTATTTATGCTCTTTCCTTTCTCATCCTAAGCTCCATCCTCACTCCGGCATGTTTCTGTGGCAGGGCTGTAGAGAGACAGAGCGAGATGAAAGCTTTAAATCTCACACGCCTCATGATATGTAATCAGCGAATTATGAAAAGATTTTTGGTGGAGCATTTCTCTAGTTGGATTATTTTATCGCACCAGAACTACATTCTTATTTATGAATTTACTGTGCAAGTGTTTTCGGAATATGCTACATGGATGGCTCAACCAATCGAAGACAGAGATGCATGGGAGGAAGTTTGGTAGGAATCAGGTGTTCGATGTGTTCTATCCTGATAACAAGTTTGTTGTTTAGGAGTACTACGAATAAATTAGAACCTGAATTCAGATTCATCGATCATAACAATGTTGTTTTTATCTTAATTTTAGTTCATAATATTGATTATGAAATATGATGGAGTCGAGAAGTGTGTGGCCTGACATCTAGTAAACAATTGATATGTTATTTATCGTTATGTTGTTGGGTGAAATATGAATGCTGGTTGGTTGACTTGATAGAACAGAAAAAAACTGATTCCAACTTGAATGCTGCTTGATCTCATGGTTGATGTATGTATGTATCTATGTTTGTTACATGGTGGGACAAAAAATTTCATTATTTTTTCTGATTGAATACTCAGTGTCGTTTGGTATTTCTGAATTTTAATTTTAGTGTTTTTGGTTTTGATTTTTCCGGCTGCATTTCATTTTTTCTGAATATTTTGAGCATTTTCTGATTTTTTTTAAAAAAATCATTGGATTTTTTTTTCTCGAATCCACTAAATAAACCTCACAGCCTGAAAACGACAGTCCGTGCAAAGCAAGAGAATAGGAGAGATGAAGTAAGAGATTTGTTGCTCTTGGCTCTCCCCTTGGTACCAAAGAGGCCTAAAAGAACATCCACGGAGGGCAGGTAGTAAAACGAT
This sequence comes from Tuctoria greenei, assembly GCA_036927565.1. Classification (NCBI taxonomy): domain Eukaryota; kingdom Viridiplantae; phylum Streptophyta; class Magnoliopsida; order Poales; family Poaceae; genus Tuctoria; species Tuctoria greenei. The sequence goes on from JAYESD010000003.1 coordinate 20,489,162, forward strand.
AGTTTTATTAAGGGAGGATAATCTCTCTACAAGGCAAGCCTGATATATTATTCCCGGTTCATAAACCAAACCAACGTAGCGATCACCGAGATTCGCGCTCCATGGCATCATCACATCTCGGGCCCTGCAGGCTCGTTGCTCTCCAATACCAGCTCCTTCCGCTTCTCTGCAGCTCCGGCGCGCACGAACTCCACGAAGTCGTCCATGTTCCGGTCAGAGCTGCCGCCGGGCGCCACCGCCGCGCGAGCCCTGTCCTTCCACATCCCCGCGGCCTCGCGCACGGCGCACGCGCGCTCGCCGCCGTCCATGACCGCGCGGACGCAGCGCTCGACCTCGCCGCGGAGGAACATGCCCGCGACCGCGTCGCGGGCCGCGCGCACACCGGCGGCCCAGGTGCGCTCGACGTTCAGCGCGTTCATGGGCTGGTCCGTCCACAGGCCCAACGCCACCATCGGCACGCCAAAGCTGAGCGCCTCCAGCGTCGAGTTCCAGCCGCAGTGCGTCAGGAAGCAGCCCACGGCAGGGTGCGCGAGCACCTCCAGCTGCGGGCTCCAGCGCACGACGAGCGCGGCGCCCGATGCCGTGGCCTCGTCCAGCAGTCCGTCCGGAAGGTTCGCTTCCTCGGAGGCCCTGATTACCCACAGGAAGGGGTTGCCGGCGGCGAGGAGGCCGCGGGCGATCTCCTCTGCCTGGGCGGCACCGAGGGACGCGATGCTACCGAAGGAGACGTAAGCCACGGAGCCCGGGGCTTTGGTGTCCAGCCACTTGATGCAGGCGTCCTCTGGATTTAGCAGGTTGGCGCCATAGGTGATGCGACCAGCGGCGCCGGTGTTGGCAGCGGGCAGTGGAATGCACGGTCCGATTGCTCGGGCTTTCATGTGGTTTCTCAGTCCAGCCAAGACCTAGCCATCGCAATCAAATGACTAGTCAGTTTAATAAACCCTTATCAATATCACATATGTGGTCAGAAATGAAATTCATCTAGTAGTAGAAGTTCAGATATACAGTTTTCTTATTATTACAAATTGAAGTCATAGGTTCTGTAAAAGCCATAATATGAGTAAATTTAATAGACCCCACAGGTTCTTGGGTCTAACCTCGCTCACATGTAAACCCAGTTTTGTGGTTCAATATTCCATAAAACAACACTCCATTAAACTGAAATATATGTCTGACATGTGAACCTAGTTTTAATATTGAGAGACTATATGCCCATGATCTGATTTATCAACACCAAATCAATTCGATCGACGACAACACGTGTCACCAAAAGTGAGATTTGCATGTCGTATTCCTAATTGAATTGTTGTGGTTTTCTGCAACATATAACCATAAAATGTGTGATTAAGGGACAGAAGCTAAAATATTTGGGACTTCCCAAACTTGGGGTATACAAATTTTACTCTTTAGTATTGATAACTACAGTTACACTGATAAATATCCAGCGGGCCTAAGGACTTCCATAGGTAAAATGCTAAGTCTGAAACTAGCGCGAAACGTCAAAAATGTTCTTCACAGTGAAGTTTATATACTTGTCATTCTGTAGTCCATTTCTTAAATTAAATAGTAACAAATAATTTGGGATGGAGCGAGTACGTAAAATTTGTGTTTTACAAATACAATCTTTTGTAAAATAAATTTTGTATATATAAAAGATTGTATTTGTAAAACACAAATTTTATACAATAAATTTACGATAAAAGTTACAGCAACCGTTATCGATAAAAAATGTACAACAAAGTTCGAAACATGAGAAACATGACTAAACAAGTGATGTTTCCAAAACGTAACTCACCTCACTCTCCAGCTCTTCGAACGAGTTGAACAGCACCCAGTCATCTTTCCCCTCACGAGCGAACTGGTTGAGCGCGAGTTCAGCGAGTACCGGGTACGGCCCGGGGCCCAACACGAACGACGGAAACTCCGACCTCTCCATCTCCGGCAGGCCCTCGAACGCCACGCACCTGGCGACGCCGCCGCCGACGTCGTCCGCCTCCGGCGGTGGCGCGGCAAGGCTCCCCTGGCTGACGTAGTGGTAGACGGCGCTGACGGCGCACGACTGCGTGGAGAAGGGCACGGCCGGCAGGCCCGTTCGCCGCGCCACGGGCAGCACCCACTGCTCGTACGAGTCGTACACGACGCACGTGAAGGCCGCCGCCGGCGACGAGACGCCGGCGCGCGCCTCGATGAGCGCCGCCAGCGATGCCGATGCGGCGACCGTCTGCTTCGCGATGTACTCGCCGACGCTGGCGGCCGAGGCGAAGCCGCCCTCGTCGTGGCCGTCGGAGATGGCCTCCACCATCGCCGGCGCCGCGTCCACGCCGGCCGTCCGCGCGATGAAGTGGGTGGTGACGAGCGTGGTGTCCACGCCCTTGGACGCCAGCGCCTTGGCGAACTGCACCATGGGGTTCATGTGCCCCTGGGCAGGGAAGGGTACGACGAGGACGTGCGCCATGGCTGGAAACTGGCAACGAACAGGTTAGCCTCCGTGAGCACGCTTGATATACGGGAAGCTTGCTAAGCTTACTGACGAATGCGTTTTCCCACATACACAAGCGATATGTACACAACAAATGCAACTCAGGTCAACGAAGCTCCCCTACAAGCAATGCATGAACCGTGTCCAAATTATGGACTGGTGTGGCCAACTGGATGCATGAACCATTTACCTTTTAACTTGCCGCCAAAATTCTTGGTTGTTATGCATGATTCTGCTGTGCAATCCCCACGGTCGACCGAGAAGCTTAAGGACGTATTTTTATTTTCTAAAATAAAAATGGAATGGAAATCATTTCCACTGAAAATAATCATGTAGCGGAAACAACGTGGCTTACTGATTACTCTCTCTACAAATTACTTGTCACTCTCGAGTTCATTTTTTGAATTAGAAAGTGACAAATAATTTGGAATGGTGTGAGCAGAAGAGTTTGATTTTTTTTTGATAAAATATGCTCAAATGCACTTTTTTTCTCCAGTGTTCCGTTGAATGGGGAGCACGGAGTGTTAAGCTACTATGCTGACCAACTGTCTCAAACGCTTAAGCTGATAAGGGATGATAGACAATTCACATGTATTTGAACACTACCCCTCACATGCAGACTCCCGTGAGCAGCAAACGTGGAATATGAGTCGGCTGCAAATTTATTTTATTTTTTTAATAAATTGCGTCCGCCAGGATTCGAACTCGAGACCTTTGACTCTAATACAATGTTAAACTACTGTGCACTGACCGGTTGCTTCTTAAAAGCTTGAGCTGATAAGAGATGATAGATAATTCACTTGTATTTGAACACGGAGGAGGACCGAAGAGGACAACGCAGATGTCAGGAGACACCGTTGTTCTGTTTCGTTGAATGGGGAACAGTTGGCGTGCAGTGAGTGTGGTCTAGGCCCATCAGTCATGGGAGCTGGAGCAGTTTACTGAGCTGAGCTAGACATTGTTGAGAATGAAATTTGAGAGAGACAAAACTGTTCTTGCAATATCAATTCATACTTTATTCATTCACTTGCTTTCTATTTATACATGTGATAGTGACCATTCGGCGAGGAGATGCGTCCATCCGGGAGAAGGCGGTTCGAACCGCCGGTGTCCATTCAAGTGATCACATGATCAAATGTAATGTAACACTCCTCCTTGAGCACTTGAAATCCTCGTTGAATGAATAATATCCTCAAAAAAACCTAGCGAGAAATTTTGAAGATGTATATAATTAAATGCTTGTGTAAAAACTCCTAAAAATTATGTTAAAACAGCAGAAAAACACAACATGAGAATGTCATATTCGTTTTCATATAAAAATCCCTGTGGGGGAAAAAAGAAAACTGACATTGTCTTACATTCTCATTGCCTCATTAAAATTTATTGTGAGAAAACTATAGTAGTAAAGCTCACATAAGAAAAAAGTACAATGTGATGCTTAATTTCAGGTGACTTTTATACAAAGCTCCCCCTAAACTCTGCAAATCTCTAAGTCGACACATACCTATACCATCGACACATTTGAAAAATATGGAGTATGGTAGAGACTTAGTGAATAAATTAGCTAAATTATCATATGACTTAGTTTGGAGGAGACTAATTTCTCTATTAACTTGAAGTTTATGTGGGTAGATTAGTTTAGGTGTTATGTGTCTAGTAATATTAGTTTCACATAACCTGACTGCATCCGAGCAATGCAAGCTGCATTATCTTCATATATAATGGTTGGTGATTCAATAGGCCCGATGCCACATGAGACTTGAATGTGGTTAATCACTCTACGTTGCTGTCGAAGTGTATGATACAACACTTCCCCCGGACCTGCTAAGAAGCAGACCGCAGATGTTCTTTTGTAGTTGGGACACACAGAGATCAAGATCAAGATGATGACCTAAGAGATTTACGTGGTCCGGGCTGCTTGAGCGTAACACCTTACTCCATGAGGTTTGTGTTTTTGTATTGTGCGAGTATGTTCGCTAGAATCAGCTTCTATCATATGTTCTTTTCTGTTCGTGTGGTACAACCCTTTTATAGTTCTAAGGACTGACCGTTACAAAGCTTGCCTGACCCGACATGTGGCCCTGACGTATTTAGTGACCTAATACATTGTCTAAAGAGTATTAAGTATAATTAGTTGTGTGATAACGTGCCTTAATGGCTGTGTTACCCCTGTTAACAATGCACCGATCGTGTGTCATTAATATGATATTAATGACATGTTATCAGGCCTTGTAACCGCCGCTTTAACCATCCTTAAATATTTGTAATGGACGTGATCTGCTTGTATTTCTGTTGGCGATGAAGGTCCGTAGGCTCCACACGTGGCTGATCCGGAGATCTCCCTTGCGGGAGGATAGGTCCGAGGTCACTGTATACGTGTCGGCACCGGAGCTCCTCTCTGACGGGGGCTAGGTCCGGGGATTTTGTACACGTGTAGTCGCCGGAACTTCCATTGGTTGGGAGTTTAGTTCCGGTCTTCTTTTACATGTGTTAACCCGAGAGCCAGTCATGTGAGGAGAGCGGGTCTGATGTAACGTGACATGTGGGACCTGAAAGGGCCTTTGACTCTGGCGGGTGGAACTTTCTTGCAATTTTTGCAGTATTGCGGGGTACCCAATACGTAGGGAACTGACAGTGGCCCCCAAGCCCACCTCTGGGAGAAATCCTTTGGGTTAAGTTATTCTGCTGGAGGTGGGGCCATCCTCGATTCCCGCGCTTCGATTTTCAAAAGTACTTTGATGCGCTGATAGAGTGATGGTCCAGGAGTGAACCTTCGATGCGTGGCTTGTTATGAATACGACAGATGAGATCTTTGAGTGCGGATCTCACGCAATTGAAGGTCGCCAGTTCCCAATATGAAAATCGTATTGGTTCCGCGCGCCCTGTCAGAGCGCCGACTTTGGGTTTCCTGCCGCTCATCATGACAATGATTCGCCTTGGGTAAGAACCTCGATTTCTTTGTTGAGGTGGCCCCAGGCCCACTCGTCATTGACGGGGTAGATTTTTGAATAGTGCCTTCGATCTCACTGCGGTTTCCATTCAAGCGTCGCGAATGCTTACTTAAGAAGGAAAGTGTGCATGGTTTGAGGACTCTTTACGCCTTCAATCATCTTTGCGCTCAGAGCCTCCCAAACTCCGCCTAACTTCCCATCCTTTGCTCCACTTTATTGCGATGGAGTTGGGTCTCCCCAAGAGCCGCCTCAAGAGCGATGATGATCTGAAGAAGGTTCGGACCTACATGGGGTGGTCCAGCGACTCCTTCAACCATTTGGTCAGTGCCGGCAAGCTCCCGTTCAAGAAGGAGCGCAATGGCGATATGATGTACTTTACAGCATACGCCATGGTGGGATTCATTCCACCTTTCCCTTCTTTCCTCTTGATGCTGCTAGACTTTTATGGTCTGTAGCTGTATCACCTTGGCCCCCATTCTCTTCTTCTCATGGCCACATTCGTCCACTTTTGCGAGATGTGGGTGGGTATTCCCCCCTGCGTCGAGCTTTTCTGCCCCTTCTTCACCATCCACACCACCGGCAAGGGGTCCGAGTTTCTTGGCTTCTACTATTTTGTGAAGCGCAAGAACTGCCCCTACAAATACTTGAAGTCGTTTCCTTCGGGCAAGTGGGACGACTGGAAGAAGGATTGAATCATCGTTACGGTGGAGGAGCATGAGAAATTGGAGCTACCCGAAGGTCTCCCCAATATTGACACTGACGCTTGGAGTGTGGTTCCGGTGCTGTCAGATGCCTTCAACCTTGTTTTGACCAGGATCCGCGAGTGCGTGGAAGGTGGAGTGACCCCCCCAGATGGTCTTTTGCAACCTCCTGGTCAACAGGTGGGCTCTGCTGAAGAAGAGGGAGAAGCTCGCGTGGGCCCTCAACAGCGTAAAGGATGACGACCGGATTGAAACCGGTCTGAAATCAAACTTGGATGATGAATCCATGGAGTTTCATTTGAAGAAATTCCAGCATGGGATTAACGTCAACAGCGATGACTTGGTTCCGCCAGCAGCCTTCCGCCCCTGAACATGGAAGCACAGTTCAGTAGGGAGCTCTGGAGGAGCATGCCGGTGCTTGACGACCTTGGCGAGGTAGAGAGGCGTCCGACCACCAAATTGGCGATCCCCGAAGCTTCTGAGGGTGGTCCTGCCTCCACCCCGAGCCGAAAGACTAAAGACACCGGCAAGGGCAAGGGCAAAGAGCCAGCTGAGCCCTCCAGCCGGAAGAGGAAGTTGAAGCATGCTGACGGGAGGTCCGTCAGACCTGCTCCTTCCACTATGGATCCTTCTCCCCGGCGAGGGAGGTCTCATGCAACTACCCCTGCCCCAGTGCAAGCGTCTTCAAGAGGCGTCAGCTCTGGGCAATCGACCCTGACCTTAGTGCCGGCTAAAGGCTCCAGGCCTGGGAGTTCTTCCCGGCCCAGAGAAGCTCCGGCCGAAAGAACTCCGGCTGCTGCGTGTGGTCCTCAACTGAGGTCCAAAGCAGTTGTCCCACCAGATTTGATGGGCTCTAGCTCCGGGCCCCAGAAGAAGAGGTTCCGAGGTGACTGGAGTGGCAGCATCCCTAGGTAAGCATTGTTTGCTCGCCCTGACATGCCAATCTTGTTCTTGACATGTTTTTAATCTTCTCTTCCCTTTATTTCTAGGGTGTCAAAGAAGGGGCTAGGAGCTTCAGCGCCTGTTACAGCGGCCAAGGTGGCGCCTGCCGAAGCTCCGACTTCAAGCGTCGAGCCTCCTCGTCAAGCGGAGGCGGGATTTGCGACAGCTCCGACGCCAGCTGTCTTGAGCTTGGACTCGAAGTCCTCGCGCTGAAGCTCTTGTGGTAGCGCTGGACCACAGGAGTGAAGTTGAAGATGTACCCCTGGCGGCGGAGGCTGATGCTCCAGCACCAGTGATGCTAGAAGTTCCGGCTTTTGAGCCGGAAGTTGTTGAAGCTCTCGCTGCTGAGCCAGAAGTAGTTGAAGCCCCAGCTATTGAGCCGGAAATTACCCAAGTTCTGGCCCTTGTGCCGGAAATGGTTGTAGATCCGGCGGCTGAGCCAGAAGTGGTAGAAGGTCCGGCGGCTGAGCCTGAGGTGATTGAAGGTCCGGTGGTTAACCCGGATGTAGTCGCTGTACTGGAGCTTGAGCCAGCCGTGGTTGAGGCCCCAGTCGAATCCCCGACTGATGTTCCGGAGGTGGTGGTCCTGGAGGTACCTGGGCCGGAGCTAGAGCAGCCTGAAGAACTGGCGACAGTTCCTCCGACTTTGGACCTATCAACTGAAGACCCTGAAGTGGCACCTTCAATTGCTCCGAAGGTGGAAGTTCCCCCAGTGGTTTCTTCTGCTACCACTGAAGGGTTCCAGGAGAGCGGCCCTAGCATTGCAGGAGTCCGGGGGACCACTATTGTAGAGTGGGACCTAATTTTTGTGATGGAAAATCCTTTGGAGCCTGCAGAAATGGTCACAGCAGGACTGAAACCTATCCCTCTGGCGTTGTCTATAGACAACGCCTATTCAAGTCTTCGATAGGTCCAACTTGCCTTTGATCATGTGAGCAAAGCCTTGGAGGAGGAGCGCCACACCTTGAGACGGTGGCGGAATAGACTCCATTTTGAGACCAGCCTTGCCCAAACGAGGCTGGCTGACCAGAAGGAGTGGATTAAGAGGGAGAAAGCCCGGATAGAATACTGGGACAAGTTGATGGAAGAGAAGGAAGCCGCCATCCGGGCGCTCGATGCTAACTCTAGGGAAATCCTGGAGCAAGCCAAGGAGAGACGCGATGCTGCTGACGAGCGTCACGAAAAGCTTGCTGAATTGAATGAAATTCTCCTGAAGCGTCGGGCGGACCTGGAGGTGAGGGAGGAAAAACTCCTGGAGTAGCAGGAGGATGTGGTGAGGAGAGAGGCGGAGGTCACCCAGAAGTTGACTCTGGGTGAGAAAAAATTGGCGGATCGCAGCAAAAAGCTGGATCTATGGAAGGAGGAAGAGAGGAAGAAGAACTGGAAGGTGGGGCAAGAGCTCTCGTAAAGAGAGTCTGACATTGCCGCTAGGGAGGAGAGAGTTAAAGGAAGGGAGAAAGACCTTGCTGAATGGCGGAACCGCATCCACCTCCGGGAGACGGAGCTGGCCGACTGGTAAAAGCAAGTTGCTGAGAGCATGCAACAACATGCTAAGTTGGCTGAGCGCCTTCCCCGTGAAGGTTCGGAGCTTGCGGCTGCCTGGAAGTCACTGGAGGAGCTACGGAGCCTGAAGGAGACTGAAGCCATTCAAGTATGGGACTTCATAGGGCGGGCGAATGACGCTGACACCGTTGGGCTTTAGTCCTGTACGTCCGAAGAACCCGGAACCGGACTTGGACCGAGCACTGGTGGCCTTCGACGGCGCTGGCGGCAAACTTGACATAATGGGCGACGTTATCGCGGATCAGCTGGAGACATAGGGGAAGTCTTTGGCTACAAACGTCGAAGAATACGTGCTGACGTGTTATGTGAGCCGAGATCCCCAGTTCCCACTGGACCCGGTGCTCGAAGGTCCCATTGCTGAAGAGGAAGACGCCGCCAAAGCCAACGTCCAAGAAGTTGCCCAAAAAGTAGCTTCATTCTTCCGCAGGTCTTAGGTTCTCCAGTAGCTTAGGACTTTCTTTCTTTTGCCTTCTACTGTACTCTCCCCATTTTGTAATCCAGCATCTCAAATTAATAAAAACCTCCTTTCTGCCCACAATTTCACTTTGTCTTCAATATACTGTGCCGTATCTTGTTGGCCCCCTGGTACATGTGTACAATTGAAGTGTGTACATGTACCAAAGGTTGTGGCAGTATGTTGATGACTTGAATGCTTCGCACTTGTAGATTTTAGGTCCGAAGTCTTAAATTTTGAGGCGTCGAAGACAGACCCCCCTGAGATGGTCGAAGCTTGGTAGCTCCTATGTCTTCCACTGTCAACATATTAGACATTGACGGTGGACCCCTATTGGAGGATGTTGGAGCTTAGTAGCTCCGACGTCATCCACCATCGCTATGAATTTTTGCTTTTCCTACACATTAAAGGCAAGAGAAAAAGTATAATTCGTCCTCTTGTCTATAAATTGGTTGTGACTTATCGTTCTTATTTGGACTTTAGATCCGAAGAAACTCAACATGATAACGAGCATTTTTATATAACCTTTCTAGATCTGCATGCCTTTTTAGTACTCACCCTACTGAGGCCTGCCGGGTTGTAGGTAGAGCGGCGTACTTAGGGTGCAGGACCAGGCTAAGCCGATAGCACACTCCGGACCTATGTTGGCTTGGCGTTCAGGCAAGTAGACTATGTAGCAATGTTAAGATCCAAAAAGACTATCAATAAGGTTTGTAATGCATGTGACTTACATAAAACAAAGCTCAAGAAGATTTGCACAACTTCATTATAGACAAGTGGGGCAAAAATAATTTGATATATTGAGCCTTGCACAAAAGGTAAATGCACGTGAAGTCTGCTTTCACACAGCAATGCCTTTCATTATAGGTTCGGATTGCAGGGGAGACAAGGACACACTTATGGTGCTGGACCAAGCTAAATGTGCTATACATCTTGTGCTATCCCAGAGCAAGTAGTTACACTTTTAGTGCTGTGACTGTCTCAAGTGTTATTTGAACTTCCTGGACCCTCCCGGAGGGGTCCGTATGTTCTCCCGGAGGACTTGCCTGTCTGTGTATAATGACTCTACAACATGCATTGTGTATAATTACAGACTCACCTCCGTAATTCTAAGCATAAAACTTTCAAAGGTGCTCGATGTTCCAAGGATTGGGAAGCGGGGTCCCATCCTCTATTGCCAAGCGAACGCATCCTGATCGGGATACTATAATTACTCGAAAGAGACCCTCCCAGCTGGGGGAAAGTTTGTTCATTCCTTCACAGCTTAGTATATTCCTAAGCACCAAATCGCCTTCTTAAAGTGGTCGATCACGCACATGCCTTTGATGATAGCACCGGAGCGCTTGGCGATAATGTGCATTCTGAACAGCTGCTTGGCCCCTTCCCTCGTTGACGAGGTCAAGGTATTCACGCCGGAGCTGGTCCTGCATGGCTTTGTCGAAGGTTCGGACCCGTAAGGACCCCAAGGTGATCTCTGGAGGAAGGACTGCTTCAGCTCCGTACACCAGGAAGAATGGAGTCTCCCCAGTTGACCGGTTGGGTGTTGTCCTGTTCGCCCATAATGTGGACGGAAGCTCCTCAATCCAGTTAACTCCGTGCTTCTTCAAGCGCTCATATGTGCGCGTCTTGAGTCCTTTTAAGATTTCTGCATTTGCTCTCTCGGCTTGGCCATTGCTTGCTGGATGGGCTACTAAGGCGTAGCTAAGTTGAATGCCGAGGTCTTCGCAATATTCTTGGAATGCAGCACTTGTAAATTGAGTTCCGTTGTCAGTTATGACTTTGTTTGGAACTCCAAATCTACATATAATGGACTTCAAGAACTTGATTGCTGATTGTTTATTGATTGTTACTACTGAAGTTGCTTCTGGCCACTTGGTGAACTTGTCGATGGCGACATACAAGAACCTGTAACCTCCGACGGCTTTTGGGAAAGGTCCCAAGATGTCCATGTCCCACACAGCGAATGGCCATGTAGGAGGTATCATTTGTAGCGATTGAGCCAGTGTGTGAATCTGTTTGGCATGGAACTGACACGCTTCACATTTTTTCACTAGCTCAACTGCATCCTGAAGTGCTGTAGGCCAGTAAAAGCCATGCTGGAAGGCTTTACCGACCAGCGTGCGACAAGAAGCATGGTTCCCGCACTCGCCTCCATGGATTTTCGCGAGAAGGTCGTGACCTTCTTCCCTTATAATGCACCGCATTAGGACGCCATTGGCACCACGTCGGTAGAGATCCCCTTCTACCAACGTGTATCGTTTAGCCAATCTGATAATTCGGTCAGCAGGTACACTGATGTCAGGAAGGATGTTGTCTTTCAAGTAGCTCCAGATCTACAAGATCCATGCATCGGAACTAACTTGAGCTTCTGTGTCTTGCGTGCTGGGTTACTCTGAGCTTCCGACAACACCTACAACCCTTGGTGGACGCCATGGTAGCAGGGCCACCGGGACCACCAGCTTCGAGGAGCTGGTCTTGCCCCCTTCGCTCAGTTCGGCAGGCTGAGCTGTTGGTTTTGATAACCTCCGGACAAAGATTCCGTCAGGAGCCGGAGCTCCAGTTGAGGCTTTCGTAGAGAGTTTGTCGGCTTTAGAGTTATGAAGACGCTGAACATGATGGAGATCTAGGACTTCGAAGTCCTTCTGAAGCCTTTGGACTTCAAGGAGATAAGCATCTAAGTGAGAATTGTTGCAGGAACATTCACCTTTCACTTGTTTGATTATGAGTTGTGAATCTCCCTTCACCAATAGTTGTTTGACACCATAAGATAGTGCCACCTTGAGTCCATAGATGAGGGATTCATACTCCGCTGTCGCTACCCTGCGTATCGGATACCCCTTGAGATTGCAAAGATCACAAGGAAACTCCATCTACCAGATTTGAAGACCTCTGAAGGCCCCACATGTCAGCTGTAACCGGACCTGCTTCCCCGACATGGTTAGTCCCAGGGCCGCCACGTGTATCATAAGACTGGGGCTATCGCCCACACATGGAAAAGATCCAGACTGGATACCAGTATGGCACCCCCGAACCTAACCCCAAACAGAGGGAAGCTCCGGTACTGACACGTGTCCAACAGCACCAGACCTACGCGTCCACGACGGTAAGCTCCAGAGCTGCCACATGTCCGAACTACCGGACCTTCAACCTCAACAATCAGACTGGTGGGACCCCAACGGCTCGGACCTTCAAGGGGCAATCGAAGACTTCAAGACCCGATTAAGTGTCATTAATACCTATTAATGACACACGATCGGAAGGCCCTAAATGCCAGTAACGACACTATTAAGGCCCGTTACCACGCTATTAAGGGTAATTAACCTCATTAATTGTGTATCAAACATTAGTAACCACCAGGGCCACATGTCGGGCCAGGCTAACAGTGTAACGACCAGTCCTTGTGCTATAAAAGGACTGGTCGATGATACACAGGGGGATCTCTTAGACTCTCAGACTCTGGAGACTCTCAGGCTCTCGGAGACTCTCTCTCTCTGACACTCTGATACTCTGAGAAGCTCAATACAATAGCTACACACCCCGTGGAGTAGGGTATTACGCTCAGGCGGCCCAGACCACGTAAACCTCTGTGTCAATTTGCCACCATCTCTTGAATCTCTGCGTGCCCATTACCGAACTACAAACTCCACGAACTACTAACAGTAGTGTCGGGAGATCTGCCGGATTTACCCACCGACAGCTGGCGTGCCAGGTAGGGGGTGCCTGAGATTTCAAGAATGGTGAACTCTGCTGCTGGATCGTCCAACGGCAACCCCGCTGCGCAACCTGCTGGAGGCAATCCCTCCAACATGCAACAACCAGCCGGTGTCGTGGCTCCAGCAGGAGTCATGCCTCCGCCTCCACCGCCTGCACCAGCAAATCAAGCTGGAAACCGGGACAGAGCATCTGCGTCAGTCACTGCATCGGTGAATAACAACAACCCCGAACACGCGCTCCATGCGGCGCGTGCTCTCCTCCAACGCCCACCACCTCCGGGTGCATCCCAGGGTGCAATGGAGCAGTGGAGAGCTGATGTGGAACACTTGGTTGCAGCAGCAGCCGATCGCATCAGCAACCGAGGTCCTTCCCCCTCGGGGCGGGCCCCATCGTAGCATTGGACTTTGTCAGGCAGACTTGGTCCGCACGCTTCCCAAAATAGGAGGCGTGCTGCATCTCAACAAGTGACGTCGTTTCCTCCCGGGGCGCGACACACCCATACGGTAACCAGGCTTTCAACTCATGACCTCCGGGCGGAGCTTGATCGCCGTTACCGTCAGCAGGACGGCCGCGTCCACATCGAGCGTGCTCGCGAAAGGCGAGAGGCTCGAGACAGTCCTGCTCCCGAGGGAGTAGGAGGAGGTTGTTCTGCCCTGGCCATGCACCTACGCATGGTCAGATGGCCACAAAAGTTCCGGAATCACCTGCTGGAGAAATTTGACGGGACTGTCAATCCCACTGAGTTTCTCCAGATTTACTCCACTACAATCCTTGCAGCCGGAGGTAACGAGGCTGTAATGGCCAACTACTTCCCCGTGGCTTTAACTGGGACTGCCAGGTCCTGGTTCATGAGCCTTCCGCCCAACTCCATCAACAGCTGGGCAGAATTGTGCCAACAGTTCACCGCCAATTTCGGGAGTTCATACACCCGACCAGGAATCGAACTGGACCTTTTTGCTGTAACGCAGAAGGGCGGAGAATCCCTGCGTTCCTTCATCTAGAGGTTCTCATAGGTACGAAACATTATTCCTTCTATCTCTAGAGCCTCTGTTATTGTGGCATTTAGACAGGGTGTACGAGATAAGAAGATGCTAGAGAAGCTGGCGATCAAGGAGATCACCAGCGTCATGGAGCTCTTCAGCTTGGCAGACAAATGTGCCAAAGCTGCAGAGGGCAGTGAAATGCACTCCAAACCACCTCCGAAGGATAACAAAAAATCCTCCAAGGGAGAAGCCACTACCTCCGGGAGTTGCAAAAAGAAGAAAAAGTCTAACGGCAAGAAAAAGCCGTCGGCTGGCACACCTACTGCTGCAGCTGCTGCAGCTCCGGGTGGCCGGGGGCCACGCCTCGAGAAACGACCTTGACCTTCATCTGAAGATGGCGGTAACTCCAAAATGTGGTGTCCTATCCATAAGTCGAACAACCACAACTTGGAAGACTGCTGAGAGGTTCAGAACCTTGCCGAGCGCTGCAATAAGCGACGGGAAGAAGTTCCTTTCCGATAAAGTGAAGGAAAACAGAAAGTCGACGAATCTTCGGCTGAAGAGGAGTTAGGTTTTCATAACCCCAAAAAGGTCCTGAAGGCTGTATACACTTCCGTCGACAACGACGCTGACGTCTCTGACAATGAACGTCGAAAAACCATGAACACCATTTTTGGTGGTTCGTGGGACATCACCTCCCGCTGTGTTCTCAAAACCATGCGGCGAGACATGGCCTCAGTAGCTCCCACCGCCAGGGCGGAGCCGCACCAGAAGTGGATAGATACTGCCATCACTTTGATGCATCAGACTGCCCATGGAACATGATTGGAGCTGGCCAACTCCCATTGATGGTATCTCCGACCATCAACAACATCCAACTCCACCATGTAAGGGTGGACGGAGGTTCGGGGCTGAACCTCATAAGCTTCAAAGCTTTCGTCAAGCTTCAACTCTGACCTTCGGACCTTCACCCCTCTAGACCTTTCTCCAGAGTAGGTCCGGGGGCCATAACCCGATTTGGTGCCATTACTCTCCCCGTGACCTTTGGGACTCGGGAGAATTATCGCACTGAAAAGTTGGTCTTTGGCGTTGCTCAGATCAACTTACCCTTTAATGCCATTCTGGGCAGGCCAGCCTTGTACAAGTTCATGTCTGCTGCTCATTATGGCTACCTGGTGTTGAAGATGCCAACTCCAGCTGGTGTTCTCCGGATCTGCGGAGACCGCACTGCCGGAGTGACTGCTCTGGAAGAACTTCATGCGCTTGCTACAACACAGGAGGAAGAGTCCAGGCAGGAGCAAGCTCCGAAACCCTTGAGCATTCGTCAACGAGGCTCAACCTCTGCACCCCGTGTGCAACCAAGCGGCGACACCGACATTCCCGTCAAAGTCGTCCAAATCGGTTCTGACACTACTCAGACCACCCGAATATCGGGAGGTCTGAATGACAAATAGGAACTCGCACTCATCACTTTCCTCCGGACTAATGTCGACGTTTTTGCCTGGAAAACGTCACAAATGCGTGGGATTCCTAGGGAAGTGATCGAGCATAATCTGAAGATCTATCCTGATGCTCGGCCTGTACACCAGAAGCCTCAGAAGCAATCAGTTGAGCGACAAAACTTCATACGACAAGAAGTGAAGAAGTTGCTTGAAGCTGGATTCATCGGAGAGGTCTTCCACCCAAAATGGCTGGCAAACCCAGTCGTTGTACCCAAGGCCGGTGGGAAGCTTCGGATGTGTATCGACTATACAACACTGAATAAGGCATGTCCAAAAGATCCATTCCCACTACTTAGAATAGATCAGATAGTGGATTCCACCTTCGGGTGTGAATTACTGTGTTTTCTAGACGCATATTATGGGTACCATCAAATCAGAATGTCTAGGGAAGATGAAGAGCACACTTCTTTTATCACAGTAGATTGATTGTATTGTTATACTGCCATGCCATTTGATCTCAAGAATGCAGCTTCAACATTTGTACGAGCTATGTACAAAACCTTTGGAGAGCTCATCAGAGACGTAGTGGAAGTGTATGTTGATGACATCGTCATCAAAATCAAGGACAAGAAGTCACTTCTTGACACCTTGCAAGCTGTCTTCGACAAGCTGTGGGTCACCCGCACAAAGCTCAACCCAGACAAGTGTGTCTTCGGGGTTAGCACTAGAAAGCTTCCTGGATTCATGGTGAACCACCGAGGCATAGAGGCGAATCCGACGAAGATTAAAGCCATTGAATATATGCGGCCACCAGCCCGCATTAAGGACGTCCAAAAGCTGATCGGATGTCTAGCTGCCCTCAACCGGTTCATCTCAAGACTGGCAGAACGGGCACTACCCTTCTTCAAGCTATTGAGGAAGTCCAGACCATTCCAATGGTCTAAAGAAGTAGAAAAGGCATTCCAGGAGCTAAAGCATCTCCTCACCACTCTACCAACCTTGGTAGCTCCGAACCCTGGTGAGCCTTTACCGCTTTACATTTTGGCAACTGACGAAGTTGTCAGCATGGTCCTGGTGGCGGAGAGACCAGAACCTTTACAAGCTCAAGAATCTAGACCCCTCCAGGAGGGTCAGGAGGTTCCTGAAGGCGAGTCTGGGTCCCAACCCCCAGACTTGGATCTACAAGGAGTTACTCCTGTTGAACAAAAGGATTCGGACCCCTCCGGGAGGGTCCGGGTCACTCCAGAAGAAGTTCCGGGTTCCTTCAGCAAGGACCCGAAGGTCCCCGAAGAAGGTCCAGACCCCTCCGTGAGAGTCCGGGTCGATGAGGAGGAAGCTCCGGGCCCCTCCGGGAGGGTCGGAGAGTCCAACGCCTAGTGTACTTTATCAGCAAAGTACTCCATGATTCCAAGACTCGATACCTAGAGGTGCATAAGCTACTCTATGCAGTTCTTATCGCCTCCAGGAAGCTTCACCATTACTTCCAAGCACATAAGATCTCAGTAGTGACCTCTTACCCACTGCGTGCAATCTTGTATAATCCCAATTCCACTGGGAACATTGCAAAGTGGGCAGCAAAATTGGCCGAATTCGATCTTGAATTTGTCCCAAGACAAGCGATTAAGAGTCAAACACTGGCGGACTTTGTGGCGGAATGAACCCCCTATCCATGAAACCCTGGGGGCCCTAGTGAGCAGAAGCCGGAACTCAAGGCTCTGGTCTTCACCGAGCCTCACTGGACCCTCTACTTTGACGGCTCCATGCAAAAGCAGGGGGCCGGAGCTGGAGTCCTTCTCCTCGCTCCAACCGGGGAGAAGGTAAAATACATGGTCCACCTTGACTTCAAGGCGACCAACAACATGGCGGAGTATGAAGCACTCATTTATGGATTAAAGGTGGCACTATCATACGGTGTCAAGCAGATGTTGGTCAAGGGAGATTTGCAGCTCATCATTAAACAGGTGAAGGGTGAATGCTCCTGCAACAATCCCCAACTAGCTGCTTATCTCCTTGAAGTCCAGAGGCTTCAAAAGGACTTCGAAGTCCTGGACCTCCACCATGTCTAGCGTGTCCATAACGCTGAAGCTGATGAACTCTCGACGAAAGCGTCAATCGGAGCTCCGGCTCCCAACGGAACCTTCGTCCGGAGGTTGTCAAAACCCACAGCTCAGCCCACTGAACTGAGCGAAGGGGGCGAGACTAGCATCCCGAAGCCGGCGGTCCCGATGGCCCTGTTACCATGGCAGCCATCAAGGGTCGTAGGTGCTGTCGGAAGCTCCGAGCAACCCAGTATGCAAGACTCAAATGCTCAAGCAAGCTCTGATGCATGGATCTCAGAGATCCGGAGCTACTTGAAAGACAATGTCCTTCCTGACGATGATGTATCCGCTGACCGGATAGTCAGATTGGCTAAAAGATACACGTTGGTAGAAGGGGATCACTACCGGCGCAGTGCCAACGGCGTCCTAATGCGCTGCATCACAAGGGAAGAAGGCTGTGAGCTCCTCACGGAAATCCATGGAGACGAGTGTGGGAACCACGCGTCTTCCCGCACGCTGGTCGATAAAGCCTTTCGACATGGCTTTTACTGGCCTACAACGCTCCAGGATGCAATTGAGCTGGTGAAGAAATGCGAAGCATGCCAGTTTCATGCAAAATAAATTCATACACCAGCTCAACCTCTACAAATGATACCTCCTACATGGCCTTTCGCTGTGTGGGGGATGGATATATTGGGACCTTTCCCAAGAGCCGTCAGAGGTTACAAGTTCCTGTATGTTGCCATTGACAAATTCACCAAATGGCCGGAAGCAACTCCAGTTGTGACAATAAACAAGCAATCAACTATCAACTTCTTGCCGTCCATCGTATGCAGATTCAGAGTCCCAAACAAAATCATAACATATAATGGGACCCAATTCACAAGCTCTGCTTTCCAAGGATACCGCGAAGACCTCAGCATTCGAGTCAGCTACGCTTCCGTAGCTCACCCGACAAGCAATGGACAAGCCGAGAGAGAAAATGCAGAAATCCTGAAAGGACTCAAGATGCGCACATATGAGCGCCTAAAAAAACATGGAGCCAACTGGATCGAAGAGCTTCCGCCCACTCTATGGGCCAACAGGACAACTCCAAACCGGTCAACTGGAGAGACACCCTTCTTCCTAGTGTACGGAGCTGAAGCAATCCTTCCTCCAGAAATCACCTTGGGGTCGCTCCGGGTCCGAACCTTCGACGAAGCCACGCAGGACCAGCTCCAGCGTGAAGACCTTGACCTCCTTGAAGAGGGAAGATGCCGAGCAGCTGTTCGGAATGCCAGATACCGCCAAGCTCTTCGGTGCTATCACCAACGGCATGTTCACAACCGACAGCTCGAGGAAGGCGATCTGGTGCTACAGAGAATACAATCCAGAGAAGGGTTAAACAAACTTTCCCCTAGCTGGGAAGGACCCTTCCGAGTGATCAAAGTATCCCGTCCTGGATGCGTTCACTTGGCAACCGAGGATGGGACACCTCTCCCAAATCCTTGGAACATTGAGCACCTCCGTAAGTTCTACGCTTAATATCATGGAGGTGAGTCTGTAATTACATGTGATGTATGTTATAGAGTCATTGTACAGAGTCGGGTAGCTCCTCCGCGAGGACAGCCGGACCTACCCCGTTAGGTCCGCAACGTCCATGCAACACTTGTCACAATCTCAAAACTAAAAGTGTAGCTAGCTACCTTGGGTCAAACGAGAAACGAAACACACTTAGTCTGGTTCCGTACCCTAGGAGTGTACTTGTTTCCCCTGTACCCCGGACCTATAATGAAAGATGTCATTATTTGAAAACAGACTCCACGTGCATTTATTTTGTACAAGCTCAATATTTTTTATTTTTCTCTTTCTTGTCTATAACAAAGTTGTGCAGTTATTAAGAAACTTTAGCTCGACCAGTTCATGTACAATTCGAGTTGCATCGTCTATTCTTCTGGGTCCAAACATTGTTGATGGTCTACTCGTCTGAATGCCGCCAAGACAATCTAGAGCCGGAGTGTGCTATTGACTTAGCCTAGTCATGCACCCTAAGTACGCCACTCTACCTACACCCCGGCAGGCCGAAGTAAGGCGAGTCCAGAAATGATCAGACCTGAAGGAAATAAGGCAGTGCACTTGATTGTATTTAGAATTGTGTTCGACCTAAAAATTTCTCGGGAATAGTAAGTCACAATGATGTTATAGATAGGAAAATGGATTTTACTGTTTTTCTTGACTCCAGTGTGCAGGAAAAATAAATATTTTATGATGATGGTGAATGAAGTCGGAGTTGCCAAAGCTGCGACATCCTCTAGGCGGCTTGTGGTCGATGTTCAAACATTGATAGCGAGCGTCGCTGGAGCTACTCAGCTCCGGTAAAGCTAGGGGACCAACTGTCAATGTGAAGAAAAGATGGTGATAAGACTCTATAGTGGAGTCTGCTGTCGACACACCACGTGTTGACAGAGGTCACTGCCAGAGCTACCAAGCTCTGACACCCCAGAGGACTAACCGTTGATGCTTTACACTTTGATGGAGACTACTGCCGGAGCTACTAAGCTCCAACGATGGTCAATGCCGGAGCCACTAAGCTCCGACAACCTCAGGGGGCCTTCACTATCAAAGACTTCAAACCTACATTCTACAACTGTTACATCCTCTTGGTACATGTTCACAATCAAATTGTGTACATCTACCAGGGGGCCAAGTGGGACAAAGGTGTTGAAGACAAAAAAAATGAAATTTACAAAAAACTTGGATTTCATTCATCTGGAGACAAGAGATTACAAAATTGGAGAAAAAGAAGAGAGGATACAAGCTGGAAGAACGAGGCGACCTTCTGGGCAGCCTCCGATACGCTGGCTTGGGCAGCTTCTCCCTCTCCTTCGATGGGCCCTTCAAGCACCGAGTCTAGGGGGAATTGAGGGTCCCGACTTGTGTAGCAAGTCAGCACAAATTCTGCGATGTCCTTCGCCAGGGATTGTCCCTTGGTCTCCAACTGGTCCGCAATGACATCACCCATCTTGGTGAATTTGTTGCCTGCTGAACTCAACGCCTGCAACGCCAGGTCCAGCTCTGGCTCCGGATCATCTAGACGCACGGGACTACAACCCATTGGCGTCAGTGCGTCGTTGGCTTTTCCCAGGAAGTCCCAAACTTGTTGGGACTCCACAGTCCTCGAGCCTCACATCTCCTCCAAGGATCTTCTGGTCGCCGCAAGCTCCGAATTCGCACGGGCAAGGCGCTCAACCTCTTTAGCGTTCTGCTGAATCTTTCCAACAACCTGCCTTTCGAGTTTGCTGAGCTCTTCCTCCCAGAGGTGGATCTTGTTCCGGTGGTCGACCAGGTTCTTCTCCTGGCCCCACACTTTCTTCTCTGTGCCAGCAATGGCATTCTCCCTCCTGTGGAGTTCCTGCCCTCGCTCCCAGGCCTTCTTCTCCTCTCTCTCGCAGCGCTCCTCCAATTTCTTGGTACGCTCCTCGAGACTCTTGTCACCGAGAGTTAGCCTCTGAGTAAGCTCTTCTTCCCTCTTCACGATGTCGTCCCGCAGCTCGAGGAGTTTTTGCTCTTCATTCTCGAGCTTTCTCCCCCGCTCCTCAAGAGCCTCCCTGCGCTTGACGAGACTAGCATGGATGGCGTCGAGCCTCTCCTGGCGATCATCCGCTGCGCTATTAGCAGCTTTGGCCTGCTCGTAGATGGCCCGGGACTGGTTGTCAAGGGATCGTGTCATGCTTTCACTCTCATCCAACAGCTTACCCCAGTATTCCAGGCGGACCTTCTCCCTCTGCACCCACTCCTTGTTGTTAGCCAACCTTGACTACGCCAGCTTGGTCTCGAAATGGAACCGGTTGCGCCACCTCCTAAGAGTTTGGCGCTCCTCCTCGAGGGCCTTGCCGTCGTGGTAGAAAGGCAGCTGGACCTGACGAAGACTGGAACAGGCGTTGTCAATAGACAACAACAGGGGGATCGGGTCAGGACCTGCCGGGGTCATCTCCGCCAGTTCCAGTGGGTTCTCTGTGACAAAAATTAGGTCCCACTCTACAAGAGCGGTCCCCTGAGCTTCCACGGCACTAGGGCTGTCCTCTGGGATAGCCTCGGCCGCCACCGAGGAAGGTCCTGCAGTAGAAGTTTCGACCTCCGGAATTGGCTCCGAAGATCCCGCCGCCAGGTCATCAACATCTGGCCCCTCAGGCGGGGGGCCGACAGCTTCATCTTGGCACCCTGGCTCAGGTGTGGGCACTGCCAAGACCACCGCTTCCGGGGCGGGCGTAGAAGATTCCGCTAGAGCTGAATCCACATTCGGCTCCGACGCTGGCACCTCCTCCACAGCCGGTTCCGGTGCTAACGCCTCGACCACCATGGGCTCGAGCGCCAGCACCTCTACAGCAACTGGCCTAGGCGCTAGTACTTCTTCGACGACCGGCTCTACCGCCGGAACTTCTGCCGCAACCGGCTCTACCGCCAGAGCTTCCTCGACAACCGGCTCAAGCGCCGGAACTTCATTTACACCCGGCTCTACCGCCGGGGCCTCATCAACCACCAGCTCAACTGTCAGGGCTTTAACAACATCCAAATCTGAGGCTGGAGCGTCCATCATTTCAACATCCAAGCCCGGAGCTTCAATGTAACACCCTCAATTTTCGCATCATGCATAGCATACATGATCATGCATTAAACACTAGTAGAATAAAAGAAAAATAATAAAACATATATATATACAAATGTATGTAGCAAAAGAAGAAATAGAAAATAATAATAGCCTAAAACCTGTAATAGGGAATAAGAATAAAAATAATAATAAAAATATATATAAATAATATATATAACAATATATAAAAATAGAAAAAATAATAATAATATTAATAATATATATTATAAAAATAATAAATAATAAATAATAAATATATAGTATTAATAATATATATAAAAAATATATATACAATAAATTATATAATAAAGAAAAAAAAGAAAAAAATAGGGCAACCCGCCGGCCAGGCCAAGCGGCCCAGCCGGCCGAGCTGGCCCCGCTCCGCACCAGCGCCGAGGCGCCTGGCCCCGCCGTACCGGACGCCAGCCCCGAGGCCACAGCCGGGCCCCGCCCCCACGCCGAACCGCCGCCTGCCGCTGCAGCGCGCAGCACGCGCTGCGCCCGGCCCCGCCTGGGTCCCGCCCCGAGCGTGCCGCCCGCGCCTCGGCTCGGTCGCCGCGCCCCGATGCTGCCTGACCGCGCCTGCGCGCTGGGTCCTGCACGCCCGATGCCCAGCGCCGTGTCCAGCCCCAACACGCGCGCCGAATCCCGCCCCCCCGCGATTTTCCCGCGAGCGCCCGGTCTCCCGCGCCGTAACCGCCTCTGATTCTACCGATGCCGTACCCTAGCCACGCCTCTATAAATAGGACCGAAGCCCTAGGCTTTTTCCCCACGATCCAACAGCCGCCAGCAGAGAAGAAAAGCCGCCGGAACCAAGGTCCAGAAGGCTGCGCCCAGGGAAGAAAAAAAGAGAAAAAGAAGGGGAAGAAAGGGGGAGAAAAAGAGGAGGGCACCACCATTCGCCGGAGATCGTCGCCGACATCGCGCCGCCGTCGTCGTGCCGCCGAAGGACTGCTGCACCATCTATTTCGTCTACACGTCGCATTGTTCCGCGACCGTCAAGCCGTCAGATCTACGGTAGGACATGTTCCCGATGTGAATTTTAGCGATCATATTGAATCTAATAGGCGTAAATTAATTTTAGTTGCACCATAAATTTTATTTCAGCAGCATTAATCCACCCTAAAACACCCGTAAACTCATATGGACATGTATGAACTAGTCGCATCTAATTAATAAACGACTGTAGTAAATTAAATTATTAAATTGTGCATGCGTGCATGTCATTGCATGTTGATTATTTTGTGTGCATTATGTTGAATTGTATATGTTTTCTTGTATGTATGATCACGCGTAGAGGAACGTGCTCAAGAGGCCGCATACGAGGATTTCCAAAACCAAGACTTTGAAGCGCTTGAGCAACCCCATCCGCCGAAGCAAGGCAAGTGTCCTTGAAGCATATTGATCCTATTTTAAATTAAATGTTTTGTTTGCGAACTTGCATGCTTGTGTCAAATTGATGGGAATCCTATGGTAGAAAGTTTACTAGTTTTGTTTGACCACCCTTGTCACCTGGAATTTATGGTAGAGAGTCGGGAAGGGTTTTTACCTTTTTGCTTCGCTTAATTAATTGGGATGACAAACAACACTACACAATTAATTATGCATCAATGATATTATGGTTAATGTGAACTGGTCAATACGATGGGTGATCTAAGCAAGCCTGGTTATGCGGATGGGTTGGCTGTTATGGTGGTTTGCTTGCCTTAGATCTAAGGACCGGTTCATGCGAGAATATGCCAGGTCAACAGTGCCACCACAAGGCCAAGTATGGGTGCGGCGTAGCTGAATAATTAGGAGCGCTGCTAGTATTGTATGGACCATTGGATGGCGCGGGGAATGGGAGTCGAGGAGGACTGCCCTGGGATCCGCATGGCACACGAGGGGGCCCGTGGGTGGGAGAATAGAGATTCAAGCCTGCCGGTGAAACCTTAGTGGGCCTGTACATACTAGTAGTCCCTTTTGAAAGGCTATTTTGTGATCTCTTGGCCACACACCTACGGAAGTGTGAGATGGCACAATGGAGGTTTCTTAGTCATCGAAAGGTGGTAAAATCACAAACATGTGGGTAAAGTGGCACAACCTCTGCAGAGTGTTTAAAACTATCATGATAGCCGTGCTCCCAGTTATGAGCGCCTGGATGACCTACATGATTAGAGTTGGAATTGGGATTTGGGATGGTTATGGTTTGGTAATGGTCATAGTTTATGGATTATGGTCATGGATATGAATTTGAGTTATGGTAATTGGACATGGATAATGGTAATGTTGGCAATAATTGGATATGGTTTATATTTTGTTAATATGATGGTATGATGGGATTGGTTTCACATAGACATAATATAATGATTTTCAAATGTTTTACTGTACTTTTCAGCACTTAGCCATTTATTACTTTCGTCATTTGAATTAGCCACATGTCATACTTTCCACACTTGCTGAGTATGACATGTACTCACCCTTGCAATCCCCCCCCCCAACAGCTACTGGAGACAATTGGGAGTACCCTGAGGATCACGTGCAGTACTAGGTTGCGTACCGCCGTCAATTGCCTGTGGATTGGAGTCGTGTTGTTTAGCTTATTTTCCGCTGCAATTATTTAGAGTTTTATTATTCGTGAACTATTGGATTATTGTAATAAAGTACTTATTTATTAGTTAAGACGTGGTTAAATTCTGTTTATCATTTGTGAATCACTCGTGTATGTGTGTTGAACATCCTGGGCACACATATGCGTTACGCTTGGTTCATATTCAGAACCGGGTGTCACAAATTGGTATCAGAGCCGCGTTGACCGTAGGACGCAAGCCTCGGTAGAATGGACACTCTAGAGCACTTAGGAACACTCTTCTAATCTGCTATTTTCGAAAATTTTTGCTGCTGTTTTGTTTCCCTTATTTTCAGCCGCAAAAAGTACTGATCGCTGCTGCGTTTTTGATAAAAATTTTCGGAA
This sequence comes from Tuctoria greenei, assembly GCA_036927565.1. Lineage (NCBI taxonomy): Eukaryota > Viridiplantae > Streptophyta > Magnoliopsida > Poales > Poaceae > Tuctoria > Tuctoria greenei. The sequence goes on from JAYESD010000003.1 coordinate 20,514,010, forward strand.
GTGAGCAATATTAAGTGCTGCTGTTTTGCTGTATAAATTTTCGCGAAAAATGGTGTTTTGCCGCTGTTATGTGTGGGTAAAATTATTGTGTTGGTTGCTGTATTTTTTCTCTTTATTTTTCGTTCTTTTGGAACCACTGCACCGCTCTTTTTCCACCGTTTTAGCTGCTGAAAGTTTCAGATTTGTAATTGTTATTTTTTCCTCTAATGCATTCTTGTTTTCTGTAGATGGCCCGCACCAAGACAACCCCCCGTAAGTCGACCGGTGGACTTGTGCCCCCGCGTAGGTTGACTAGTCGCTCTCCGGCCGTCGACCCCCGTCACCCCGTGGTGATCCGTTCTGACGGCAGAGCCGCAGGACAACTGCGTCACCGTCTTCGTGCTCTACTCCGTGAGGCTGGCTACCGTCACCACAGCCTCTCGCTCTCCTACCACACCACTGGAGTGCAGCGCCCCGGCAGGAAGGAGTGGAGCTGCAAAATCTATATCTACTACGGTGACGAGTTGGTGAAGACCCACAGCAGCCCCGCTTGGAGGAGCTCCCGCCGATCTGCGGAGCAGGATGCTAGCTGGGAAGCAACCACTTTTTGGAGCCACGCTCGCCGTTTCCGTCTGGAGGACACGGTGCACGCCTTCGTCCCGCAGCGTCCCAGTGGCACTGCGCGCTTCGTCTCCAGGCACGTGGAGGGACCCCTGGACCTCCCGCAGTCTCGTCAGACTGTTGACGACGTGGCCCAGCTCAGTGCCCGACTTCAGAGGGCACACCAGGAGATTCAGGATGGACGTGACCTCGCCCAGCGCCACGAGGCGATAATCAGGAGGTATCGTTGGATCACCGACGAGGACCCGGACGACTACGCGTCCGACACCCCGATGTGGACCCCAGACTCTCCAGACCGTCGCAACGGTCAGCGTGAGTCGTCTTCTGAGGAGTCCTCTGACGAGGAGCCTTCCAGTGTGGCGTCTACCGCACCATCGCCGCCTGCTGCCTCACCACCCCAGGACCCACAGGACCCCGAGGACCCCGACGACGACGACGACGACGAGGACCCGGATGAGTTCCCGCTCGACGACGAGTAGTCCTCGACCTATGCCACGACTCAAGGATAGGCACACCCCCATTAGTAAATAAGAGCGATGTAGATATACTTGTGTGACCTTGAGTTGTGTTACTTCTTTTAGGATCTTTGTAAATTCTGTTTGGTGCTTGTTTGAGTGCTTGTGTGCTTAGTAGAGGGTTGTGGGATGCTTCAGCAATTGTCCACATCCTCATAATATAGGTCTATATTAATAAAGGATTATTTAGTGTCACATACCTTGATGCATATAGTTGGGACGTTTCCTTCCAAATTCTAAATCCTTCTGTCCCCACCCTTCTTACGCCAACAGATGGTGAGAACTCGTAACCAGAGGGATGCCAACGATGAGGAGGAGCGCAATGAAGTACCTCAGAACAACCAGGGACATGCTCATGGAGCCATCAATATTGAACAGCTGTTAGCTATGCAGAACCAGCTCATGCAGACCATGATACAGACCATGGGACAGCTGCAAGCTGGCAACAACAATCAGCCCCACCTGCCTCCACCGCCACCCCCGCCACATCACAACCGTTTGGGAGAGTTCATGAGGACCAGACCGCCCACCTTTGCACAAGCCACAGACCCAATGGAAGCTGATGATTGGCTGAAGTCTGTTGAGAAGAAACTTGCTATTGTCCAGTGCACTGATAGGGAGAAGGTTCTCTTTGCATCACATCAGCTAGTTGGAGCAGCCGCTGACTGGTGGGAAGCTCTTTGCAACGCTCATGATAATCAGGAGACAATCACTTGGGCTGAGTTTAAGCAGAGTTTCCGTTCCCATTATGTACCTGAAGGAGTTATGATACTGAGGAGACAAGACTTTGAAAATCTCAGGCAAGGAAGGATGAGCGTGAGTGAGTATCTCAACAAATTCACTCAATTATCAAGGTATGCTCCAGAAGACATCAAAACTGATAGTAGGAAGCAGTATCTGTTTATGAGGGGTCTCAACAATGAAATTCAAGTCCAGTTACTCAATACTGATTATCCAAACTTCCAAAAGCTGGTTGACAAGGCTATTGTGGTTGAGAACAAGATTCGTGAGATGGAGCAGGACAACAAGAGGAAGATGTCACATCATGGACCGCAACAAGGAAGCAATGTTCGCCCCCGCTATGCACCACCTACTGCACCACACTACAACCCATCTGCTCCTGCATACCGTGCTGCTTATCCACCCCGCCCAAATCAGCCACCGCAGCAACGCCCCGCCATGCAAGCGCCTCGCAATCCTGTGCCACCTGCGCCGCGTCCTAATATGGCGGCAAATGCTCAAAACCAGTTGCGCCCAAACTTCCCCAATGCTATGGGTGGTAAGACATGCTATGCGTGTGGAGAACTCGGACACTTTGCAAGTCAATGCCCCAAGAGAAACAATGGACCTATGAACAATGCACCAAGGCCAAATCACCCGCGGCCAAATGGAGGAGCACCACAAGGCAACCGTGGACAGCAGAATTTTGCTCGTGGCAATGTGAATCATGTCTCTACTGAGGAAGCCCAGCAAGCTGATGACGTCGTGATTGGTATGTTTCTCGCCAACTCCAACCCCGCGACTGTTTTATTTGATTCAGGAGCATCTCATTCTTTCATCTCGTCAAAGTATGTTGCCAAGTACAATTTGCCTATATATCATATGAAGCAAACTATGCTAGTAAGTTCTCCTGGCGGAGAGATGAGGACAAATATAGTATGTCCGAAAGTAAGCATTAAAATAAGGGGGGTAGACTTTCTCGCAAACCTCATAGTCTTGGACTCCCAAGGAATAGACATAATACTTGGAATGGACTGGCTGAGCAAGTACAATGGAGTCATTCAATGCGCCGAGAGGATTGTGCAGTTGACAAGTGAACATGGTACCCACATTGAAGTTGAAGCAGCCCAACCTGCAAGAGGGAAAGCGATGCTGAATCACGTGGAAGAAGTGACATTGGAAAGCATTCCGATCGTTCGCGAGTACCCAGACGTGTTTCCAGATGATTTGCCAGGTATGCCACCTGATCGTGACATAGAATTCGCCATTGAGTTGATACCCAGAACTGCACCTATAGATAAGAGGCCGTATAGGATGCCTCCTAAGGAATTAGCAGAGCTCAAGAAGCAAATTCAAGAGCAGCTAGAGAAGGGTTTTATACGCCCAAGTTCATCCCCGTGGGGAGCCCCAGTGCTCTTCGTAGATAAGAAGGATGGAACCCAGAGGATGTGTGTGGACTATAGGTCTCTCAATGAAGTGACAATTAAGAACAAGTACTCACTGCCCCGTATAGAGGATTTGTTCGACCAAATGAAGGGTGCCTGTATCTTCTCCAAGATCGACTTGTGGTCAGGATACTTCCAAATGAAGATTAGACCATCGGATATACCCAAGACAGCATTTCGGACACGATATGAATCTTATGAGTACACTGTCATGTCATTTGGATTAACGAATGCGCCTGCGTACTTTATGTATCTCATGAATAAGGTCTTTATGGAATATCTGGATAAGTTCGTTGTAGTGTTCATCGATGATATTATGATCTACTCGAGGGATGAGAAGGAACACGAGGAACACTTGAGGCTTACGCTGCAGAAGTTGAGGGAGCATCAATTGTATGCCAAGTTCAGTAAATGTCAATTTTGGTTATGGGAAGTTTCTTTCTTAGGCCATATTATATCTGGAGGAGGAGTATCAGTTGACCCAGGGAAGGTGAGAGATGTGCTTAAATGGGAACCGCCACAGAATGTCAAGGAAATTCGGAGTTTCCTTGGAATGGCTGGGTATTACCGCCGATTCATAAAGGATTTTTCCAAAATAGCCAAGCCTATGACCGAATTACTCATGAAAGGGAAGGCATTCCGATGGACTCAAGCTTGTCAGGATAGCTTTGAGGAGTTAAAGAAAAGGTTGACAACCGCCCCGGTGTTAGTATTACCGGACGTAAGCAAGAGTTTTGATATATATTGTGATGCATCAAGACAAGGATTAGGATGTGTGCTCATGCAAGAAGGCCAAGTGGTAGCTTATGCATCGAGGCAACTAAAGAAACATGAGTTGGATTATCCTACACACGACCTTGAACTCGCAGCCGTGGTACACACCTTGAAGATATGGAGACACTATGTTTTTGGTCACCGATGTGAGATTTATACAGATCACAAGAGTCTCAAGTACATATTTACGCAAACGGATATGAATCTGAGGCAACGCTGATGGTTGGAGCTCATCAAGGATTATGACGTGGGAATCAACTATCACCCAGGGAAGGCCAACATAGTGGCCGATGCCTTGAGCCGAAAAGGAGTAAGTCATCAACTCACAGTTCAAGAACTGCCATCCGAGTTATGTAAGGAGTTTGAACGGTTGAACCTTGGATTCATAAATGAGATGGGAACGATGGAAGTCAACCCAACATTAGAGCAGGAAATACGGGAAGGACAGACAAAGGACAAGGAAATACAAGAAATCAAGGAAAGGACCCAAGAAGGAAAGGAATTCAGATTTGATGAGGACGAACAGGGTACCTTATGGCTTGGAAAGAGGATTGTGGTGCCTAATGTCAGGCATATTCGTGAAACAATATTGAAGGAGGCACATGACTCGCCTTACTCAATTCATCCCGGCTGTACGAAGATGTACAAAGACTTAAAGACATGTTACTGGTGGGCCAGCATGAAAAAGGACATAGCCGAATATGTTGCACTTTGTGATGTGTGCCAACGAGTTAAGGCTGAACATCAAAGGCCAGCCGGATTGTTACAACCATTGAAGATCCCGGAGTGGAAGTGGGAAGAGATTGGTATGAATTTTATAGTTGGATTACCGCGAACTCAGTCTGGCTATGATTCAATATGGGTTATTGTGGATCGATTGACAAAATCAGCTCATTTCATCCCCGTCAAGACCACATATACCACCGCGAAGCTAGCAGAATTGTATATGGAGCACATTGTGTGTCGACACGGAGTACCGAAGAAGATAGTCTCGGATAGAGGTTCTCAGTTTACCTCCAGATTTTGGCAGAAATTGCATGAAGCAATGGGAACAAGGCTGAACTTTAGTTCGGCGTATCACCATCAAACAGATGGACAAACCGAGAGGACCAACCAAATTTTGGAAGACATGTTGAGAGCATGTGCTTTAAAACATAGGAAAAGTTGGGATAAAAGTTTGTCGTATGCTGAATTCTCGTACAACAATAGTTACCAAGCAAGTTTGAAAATGTCACCCTATGAAGCACTATACGGAAGGAAATGTAGGACTCCCTTGTTTTGGAATGAAACCGGAGAGAATCAAGTGTTTGGTCCCGACTTGTTACAAGAAGCTGAAAGGCAAGTCCAAATAATACGGGAAAACTTAAAGGATGCCCAGTCTCGACAGAAAGGTTATGCTGATAATAGGCGAAGGAGTTTGACTTTTGAAGTTGGAGATTTTGTATACCTCAAAGTGTCACCTATCAGAGGTCAGCGACGGTTTAACGTCAAAGGAAAACTGGCACCACGTTACATCGGACCATTCAAGATTCTGGACAAGCGAGGAGAGGTAGCTTATCGACTTGAGCTGCCGACGTATCTCCCCGATGTATTCACGTCTCTCAACTCAAGAAGTGTCTCAGGGTACCGGAAGAACAAGTGTCGATGGACGAGTTAGAACTTCAAGATGATTTATCTTATGTCGAGCAACCTATCAAAATTTTGGACATAAAGGAAAGAGTCACGAGAAATAAGAGGATCCGTTGGTGCAAAGTGCAATGGAAACACCATACGGAAGCCGAAGCTACATGGGAACGTGAAGAAGACCTGAAGGCAGAATTCCCTCATCTTTTCTCCACGCTATCGAATCTCGAGGGCGAGATTCACTTTAAGGGGGGTAGGTTTGTAACACCCTCAATTTTCGCATCATGCATAGCATACATGATCATGCATTAAACACTAGTAGAATAAAAGAAAAATAATAAAACATATATATATATACAAATGTATGTAGCAAAAGAAGAAATAGAAAATAATAATAGCCTAAAACTTGTAATAGGGAATAAGAATAAAAATAATAATAAAAATATATATAAATAATATATATAACAATATATAAATATAGAAAAAATAATAATAATATTAATAATATATATTATAAAAATAATAAATAATAAATAATAAATATATAGTATTAATAATATATATATAAAAAATATATATATAATAAATTATATAATAAAGAAAAAAAAGAAAAAAAAATAGGGCAACCCGCCGGCCAGGCCAAGCGGCCCAGCCGGCCGAGCCGGCCCCGCTCCGCACCAGCGCCGAGGCGCCTGGCCCTGCCGTACCGGACGCCAGCCCCGAGGCCGCAGCCGGGCCCCGCCCCCACGCCGAACCGCCGCCTGCCGCTGCAGCGCGCAGCGCGCGCTGCGCCCGGCCCCGCCTGGGTCCCGCCCCGAGCGTGCCGCCCGCGCCTCAGCTCGGTCGCCGCGCCCCGATGCTGCCTGACCGCGCCTGCGCGCTGGGTCCCGCACGCCTGATGCCCAGCGCCGTGTCCAGCCCCAACACGCGCGCCGAATCCCGCCGCCCCGCGATTTTCCCGCGAGCGCCCGGTCTCCCGCGCCGTAACCGCCTCTGATTCTACCGATGCCGTACCCTAGCCACGCCTCTATAAATAGGACCGAAGCCCTAGGCTTTTTCCCCACGATCCAACAGCCGCCAGCAGAGAAGGAAAGCCGCCGGAACCAAGGTCCAGAAGGCTGCGCCCAGGGAAGAAAAAAAGAGAAAAAGAAGGGGAAGAAGGGGGAGAAAAAGAGGAGGGCACCACTGTTCGCCGGAGATCGTCGCCGACATCGCGCCGCCGTCGTCGTGCCGCCGAAGGACTGCTGCACCATCTATTTCGTCTACAGGTCGCATTGTTCCGCGACCGTCAAGCCGTCAGATCTACGGTAGGACATGTCCCCGATGTGAATTTTAGCGATCATATTGAATCTAATAGGCGTAAATTAATTTTAGTTGCACCATAAATTTTATTTCAGCAGCATTAATCCACCCTAAAACCTCCGTAAACTCATATGAACACGTATGAACTAGTCGCATCTAATTAATAAACGACTGTAGTAAATTAAATTATTAAATTGTGCATGCGTGCATGTCATTGCATGTTGATTATTTTGTGTGCATTATGTTGAATTGTATATGTTTTCTTGTATGTATGATCACCCGTAGAGGAACGTGCTCAAGAGGCCGCATACGAGGATTTCCAAAACCAAGACTTTGAAGCGCTTGAGCAACCCCATCCGCCGGAGCAAGGCAAGTGTCCTTGAAGCATATTGATCCTATTTTAAATTAAATGTTTTGTTTGCGAACTTGCATGCTTGTGTCAAATTGATGGGAATCCTATGGTAGGAAGTTTACTAGTTTTGTTTGACCACCCTTGTCACCTGGAATTTATGGTAGAGAGTCGGGAAGGGTTTTTACCTTTTTGCTTCGCTTAATTAATTGGGATGACAAACAACACTACACAATTAATTATGCATCAATGATATTATGGTTAATGTGAACTGGTCAATACGATGGGTGATCTAAGCAAGCCTGTTTATGCGGATGGGTTGGCTGTTATGGTGGTTTGCTTGCCTTAGATCTAAGGACCGATTCATGCGAGAATATGCCAGGTCAACAGTGCCACCACAAGGCCAAGTATGGGTGCGGCGTAGCTGAATAATTAGGAGCGCTGCTAGTATTGTATGGACCATTGGATGGCGCGGGGAATGGGAGTCGAGGAGGACTGCCCTGGGATCCGCATGGCACACGAGGGGGCCCGTGGGTGGGAGAATAGAGATTCAAGCCTGCCGATGAAACCTTAGTGGGCCTGTACATACTAGTAGTCCCTTTTGAAAGGCTATTTTGTGATCTCTTGGCCACACACCTACGGAAGTGTGAGATGGCACAATGGAGGTTTCTTAGTCATCGAAAGGTGGTAAAATCACAAACATGTGGGTAAAGTGGCACAACCTCTGCATAGTGTTTAAAACTATCATGATAGCCGTGCTCCCGGTTATGAGCGCCTGGATGACCTACATGATTAGAGTTGGAATTGGGATTTGGGATGGTTATGGTTTGGTAATGGTCATGGTTTATGGATTATGGTCATGGATATGAATTTGAGTTATGGTAATTGGACATGGATAATGGTAATGTTGGCAATAATTGGATATGGTTTATATTTTGTTAATATGATGGTTATGATGGGATTGGTTTCACATAGACATAGTATAATGCTTTTCAAATGTTTTACTGTACTTTCCAGCACTTAGCCATTTATTACTTTCGTCATTTGAATTAGCCACATGTCATACTTTCCACACTTGCTGAGTACGACATGTACTCACTCTTGCAATCCCCCCCCCCCCCAACAGCTACTGGAGACAATTGGGAGTACCCTGAGGATCACGTGGAGTACTAGGTTGCGTACCGCCGTCAATTGCCTGTGGATTGGAGTCGTGTTGTTTAGCTTACTTTCCGCTGCAATTATTTAGAGTTTTATTATTCGTGAACTATTGGATTATTGTAATAAAGTACTTATTTATTAGTTAAGACGTGGTTAAATTCTGTTTATCATTTGTGAATCACTCGTGTATGTGTGTTGAACATCCTGGGCACACATATGCGTTACGCTTGGTTCATATTCGGAACCGGGTGTCACATTCAACCTCCAGGGCAGGTGCCACTGGTAAATCTTCATTCCCGTGGTCCAGCGCTACCACAAGAGCTTTTGGGGATGAGTCGAGGTCCAATACCACGACAGCCGGCGCTGGAGCTGTCGCAGCCTCAACCACCTCTTGGGGCGGCGCTGGAATCAGAGCCGGAGCTTCCGCCTGCACAGCCTCAGCTGCTTCTGCAGGAATCGAAGCTTCAACTCTCTTCTTGGGCACTCCGTGGATGAAGGACAAAGAAACTCAAAACACAGTTACAACAAAAAACAATCAACTGAGGTAAAAAAATCAAAAATTACCTCAGAAGGCTTCTACACCAGCTAGCACGGAACCTCTTTCCCGGACGCTCGGCGTTGGACCCTGTCGCCCCTGGCGTGCTAGCTCCGGAAGGTTCCCCGGAGCTTGCTGCTGCTATCGATGTCGCCTCGGTTGAGGCCCCCCTCAACTGGGAAGGACCTCCAGACCCAGAGCCTTCAGCTGGCCCTAGTACTAGAGTCACATGGCCGGAGCTAGCACCCCAGGTAGATGCCGACGCTAAAGTAGTTGCCGCCACCGAAGACGTCCTCCACCGGGGAGAACGAGCCATCATGGAGGGAACAGGTCTGACGGACCCTCCCGTCGGCATGCTTTAGCTTCTTCTTGCGGCTCGAGGGCTCGGCCAACTCCTTGCCCTTGCCTACGACTTCGATTCTTGGCTTTGGGGTGGGAGTGGAGCCGCCTTCAGAAGCCCCGGGGATTGCCACCCCGGAGGTTGATCACCTCTCCACCAGGCCCAAGTCATCCAACAGCGGCATCTTCCTCCGGAGCTCTTTGCACTCCTCTGGAATCATATTCAGAGGCAGGAAGTCCGCCGGTGGAGACACGTCTGCAGGACCGATGTTCCCAGGCTGGAACTTCTTGAGATGAGTCTTCAAGGCTTCACCGGCCAAGTTGGTGTCCAAGCCGACTTCAATGCGGTTGGTATCCATCTCACTGTTGAAGGCCCAGGTAGGCCGGCTCCAATCCCTCAGTGGGGCCCACCTGTTCATCAAGAAGTTGCCGAAGACCAGCTGCGAGGTCACCCCACCTTCGACACATTCCTGGATTCTGTCCAGGATTGGCCAGTACTCCCTCGGTAGCACCGGTACATCCTTCCAAGTGTCGGTGTCGACACGAGGAAGGCCTTCAGGCAGCTCTAGCCTCTCGTGTCCCTCAACGGTGATGACCACCCAGTCTTCCTTCCAGTCGTCCCACTTGCCTGAAGGGAATGACCTCAAGTACTTGAGGGGAGAGTTTTTCCGCTTCACGAAGTAGTAGAAGCCGATGAACTCATCACTCTTCCCAGTCGGGTGGATAGTGAAGAAGGTCCGGAACAACTCCATGCAACGGGGCACGCCCACCCACATCTCGCAAAAGTGGACAAAAGTTGCCACTAGCAAGATGGAATGAGGGCCCATATGGTGGAGCTGCAGGCCATAGAAATCCAGCAACATCAGAAAGAAGGTGGAGAAAGGCGGGATCAAACCCGCCATGGCGTACCCAAGGAAGTACACCATATCTCCGGCTCGCTTCTTCTCGAAGGGAAGCTCGTCGCAGCGATTGTCGTTGTCAAAGGAGTCACTAGACCACCCCATGTAGGACCGGACCCTGGACAACTTCTTCTTGCTTCCAATGCGGCTTTTGGGGAGACCCAACTTCATCGCAGCACAGCAAGGCGAGAGAGGAAAAGCAAGCGAAAGTTTGGAGGATTTGAGCGCAAGTTCGAATGAGAGGCGTAAAGAACCCCCAAACGGTGCGTGCTTTCCTTCTTAAGTAAGCCCTCGCAATGCTTGGATGGAAACCGCAGAGGAGCCAACGATGCCATTCAAAAACTTCACCCTGCCAATGACAAGGGGGCCCGGGTCCACCCCGACGATCAAGTTGAGGTCCTTACCCCAGGCGAAGGGTTGTCATCATGAAAGGCGGAAAACCCGAAGGCGGCGGCCTGACAGGGCGCGCGGAACCGATACGATTTTCATATCAGGAACCGACGACCTTCATTTGCGTGAGATCTGCACGCTAAGATCTCACCTGCCGCATCCAGGATACGCCACACGGTGTTGGTTTAACTACGAACTACCACCAACGGCACATCCGAAGACCCTTGAAGACATGGCTCAGAAACCGAAGAATGGACCCACCTCCGGCAGAATGACTTCATCTAAAAGGTCTCTCCCAGAGGTGGGCCCAGGGGGCCACTATCGGTACCCTGCGTACCGGATACCCCTTGGGATTGCAAAGATCACAAGGAAACTCCATCTACTAGATTTGAAGACCTTTGAAGGCCCCACATGTCAGCCGTAACCGGACCTGCTTCCCCGACATGGTTAGTCCCAGGGCCACCACGTGTATCAGAAGACCGGGGCTATCGCCCACACATGGGAAAGCTCCGGACTGGATACCAGTATGGCACCCCCGGACCTAACCCCAGACAGAGGGAAGCTTCGGTACCAGCACGTGTCCAACAGCACCGGTCCTACGCGTCCACGACGGTAAGCTCCAGAGCTGCCACGTGTCCAAACTGCGTGACCTTCAACCTCAACAATAAGACTGGTGGGCCCCCAACAACTTGGATCTTCAAGGGGCAATCAAAGACTTCAAGACCCGATTAAGTGTCATTAATACCATATTAATGACACACGATCGGAAGGCCCTAAATGCCAGTAACGGCACTGTTATGGCCCGTTTCCACGCTATTAAGGGTAATTAACCTCATTAATTGTGTATCAAACATTAGTAACCGCCAGGGCCACATGTCGGGCCAGGCTAATAGTGTAACGACCAATCCTTGTGCTATAAAAGGACTGGTCGATGATACACAGGGGGATCTCTTAGACTCTCAGACTCTGGAAACTCTTAGGCTCTCGGAGACTCTCTCTCTGACACTCTGATACTCTGAGAAGCTCAATACAACAGCTACACACCCCGTGGAGTAGGGTATTACGCTTAGGCGGCCCGAACCACGTAAACCCCCGTGTCGATTTGCCACCATCTCTTGAATCTCTGCACGCCCATTACTGAACTACAAACTCCATGAACTACTAACAGTAGTGTCGGGAGATCTGCCGGATTTACCCCCCTGACATCCGCCATATTGTTGGTTGCCTTGAAATCAAGGTGTACCATGTACTTGACCTTCTCTCCGGTTGGATCCAAGAGAAGGATTCCAGCTCTGGCCCCCTGCTTCTGCACGGAGCCGTCGAAGTAGAGGGTCCAATGAGGCTATGTGAATACCGGAACTTTGAGTTCTGGTTTCTGCTCACTATGGCCCCCAGGGTTTGATGGAGAGGGGGTCCACTCCGCCACAAAGTCAGCCAAGACTGGACTTTTAATTGCTTGTCTTGACACAAATTCTAGATCGAATTCTGCCTGCTCCGCTGCCCACTTTGTAATGTTCCCAATAGAATTAGGATTATGCAAAATTGTATGTAGTGGAAAAGAATTTACCTTTTATATTTTGTGGGCTTGGAAGTAGTGACGAAGATTTCTTGAGGCAATAAGAACTGCGTAAAGCAGTTTATGCACCTCAATGTATCTTGTCTTGGCATCGTGGAGTACTTCACTGATGAAGTACATAGGGCGTTGCATGGTCCGAACCCTTTCAGAAGGACCCGAAGCTTCCTCTCCATCAACCCAGACCCTGCTGGAGGGTCCCGAACCTTCAGGTTGTGCTTCTTGGACCCTCCCGGAAGGGTCTTGAACTCTTTCTTGTTCAACCCGGATCTCACTATGAAGATCCAGATCATTTTGGTTAGCCAGGTGAACCTCCTCAGACGATTGAGGTTGATCTCCTAGCACTTCATTTCGAGATTCCATGTCTGGGAGCTGAGACCCAGTCGCGTCTTCAGGTGGTTCCGGATCCTCCTGGAGGGGTCTGGACTCCTGGACTGAATGTGGTTCTGGTCTTTCCACAACCAGAACCATACTGACAACTTCGGTGGTTGTCGAAATGTAAAGTAGTAGAGGCTCACCAGGATTAGGAGTTACCAATATTGTTAGTGTGGTGAGGAGCCGTTTGTGACGCCCGGTTCCAAAAATGAACCAAGCTAACGCATATGTGTGCCCAGGATGTTCAACACACATACACGAGTGCAATCACAAAAGAGTATACAGAAAATTACCACAGAACAAGATTAATTATCAAATTTATTACACAAACCATATTATCCTCGATTACAAGCTCTAATGAATATAAATGACAAGTTCAACTAATGCAGCGGAAATAAACTAATTAAGCAAACTAAGCAACTATGCAGCATAAGCGACAGGGTATGTATGCGTAGCTCCAATCAACACCACAGGCAAAGCTGACGGTAGACACGGCCTAGAACTCCGCATTATCACCATTAAACTCCCAATCCTGACCTGCAACTGTTGGGAGGGGAATTGCAAGAGTGAGTACATGTCGTACTCAACATGTGTGGAAAGTATGACATGTGGCTGATTCAAATGACGACAATAATAATGGCAAAGTGCTGAAAAGTACAGTAAAACATTTGAAAAGCAATATATATATTATATGTATGTGAAATAAACCAATCATAATCACGAGTAATACCATAATACCAAACTGAATTCATTACCATCATCAATAAGTCCAGACTTCACCATTGCCAATAACCATATTCAATACCAGAAATTAAATCCATAACTGTTATCAAACCATAACCATTCCAATACCAAATTCCCTCTAATCATGGAAGTTGTCCAGGTGCTCATAACCGGGAGCACGGCTATCATGATAGTTTTGATTTACTCTGCAGAGTTTGTACCTCTTTACCCACGTGTTCGTGATTTCATCACCCTTCGGCGACTAAGAACCTCCCTTATGCCCATGACCCGTCGGTCACATTACACACTTCCGTTGGTGTGTGGCCAAGAGATCACAAAATAGCCTTTACAAAGGGATTACTAGCCTATTTAGACCCCACTGAGGTTTCACCGGTGGCGATGTCTCCCGCAGAGCACATCTTCAACCAAGGGCCCCCTCTTGAGCCATTCGGATCCCAGGGTAGTCCCACCAATCATCAACAAACCCAATCCGACTACCCCTTCCCCGAGCATCCACAATGGTCCAAACAGCACTAGCAAAGCCCTAATTAATCAGCTACGCCACACCCATACTTGGCCTCGTGGTGGCATTGTAGTCCTGGCTTATTCTCGCATGAACCGGTCCTTAGATCTAAAGCAAGCAAACCACCATAACATCCAACCCATCCACATACCAGGCTTGCTTAGATCACCCATTACCAAACCGTATCGACCAGTTCACAATAACCAGAATATCATTAATACATAATTAAATGTGTAGTGTTGGTTTTTCCATCCCAATTAATTAAGCGAAGCAAAAGGTAAAAAGTCCATCCCGACGCTCTACCATAAATTCCAGGTGACAAGGGTGGTTTAAAAATTCTAGTAAACTTCCTACCATAGGATTCCCATCAAATTGACACAGCATGCAGTTTGCAAACAAAACATTTATTTTAAAAACAGGATCAATATGCTTCAAGGACACTTGCCTTGCTCTTGCTGTTGATTAGGATCAAAGCCTTCAAACTCTTGGTGATGTAGATCCTCCGTGGAACTCTCTAGCGCAAATCCGTCTAATCCACACAATGAACATACAAGACAAGAAACACAATCAAAGAGTGCACAAATATTACTCAATATGACATGACATGCATGATTGATGCAAATGCAAGTTAGAACTTGTTACTAGATTGCTTTTTAATGATCACTAACTAGTTCTAATAGATTTTAACAAGTTATACAGGTTTGGGGTCGATTAGATCAAATTTTAGAATTAATTCAACACAATTTAACTAGAAAGATCGGACTAGTCCGCTAGGGACTGGACAAGTCCGCACTTGACGAGATCAGCAGATTAGGGTTTTCTAGATCGACGTGAATTTGGAGATTAGGGGTTGAATTCACGTAAGGAAAAGAGAATGGAAGGTATACCAGGCGTTTAGAACTCCAATGAATCAAGAAACTTGGAGGTAGCACTTGGATCTTGAAGATCTAGGGTTGGTGATGAACTTGGAGATGAATTGGTGGTGAAGGATGAAACTTGGTGGAGATCTTGATCCTTCTTCGTTTCCTCCTCTTCTTCCTCTTGCTTGGGATCTTCTCCTCCCTCCTTGATGGTGGCTCCCCACGAACTAGGGTTTGGGTGGGTGGAAAAGTGGCAAATAGATGTCAAACCAAGGGGTTGGGCTGTTTATATAGAGGTGGAGGCTAGGGTTAGATGGATTTCGAGTTTTGGGATGAGTAGAGGCCGGTTTAGAGTCCCACATGGGCTCTAAAAGAGTTAGGCACGACGTCCCTAGGCCCACTTAACGTGAAACCCAAGAAACAAGTCGTAAAACAAAAGATCAACTCGGAGTCGCGAAATATCGAACAAGTCCGGATAGGACCGGCCTAGTCCGAAGTCGTCCAGAGAGAAAATCGGACAAGTCCGGCCAAAAATCGAACAAGTCCGAATTTGAACAGAGAGGAAAAACGGACAAGTCCGCTGGAACACCGAACTAGTCCGGAAAAGTCCAGGGACTTAGCAAATTTTCAAGGATTCATGGAATATCGGACTAGTCCGCACAAAATCGGACAAGTCCGAAAGTTTCCAGAGCCAAAATCGGACTAGTACGCAGCAAAAACGGACAAGTCCGTTTTTAGTCAGAGAGAAATCAGACTAGTCCTCAGTAAAATCAGACTAGTCCGCACTTTCCTGCGTTTTAAGTGCGGTTTTGCTCCAAATCAATTTTAAATGCTCCGAATCAATGTTAAACTCCTTCCTCTTTATGTGGGTTAATGTTAAACATGTATATGAGTGTATGTAGGGCATGATGCATGAAAATGAGGGTGTTACAAACCTACCCCCCTTAAAATGAATCTCGCCCTCGAGATTCGACGCGGAAGAGAAGAGATAGGGAAATTCCTTCTTGAGATAATCTTCTAGCTCCCAAGTTGCTTCTTTTTCGGTATGGTGCTTCCATTGAACTTTACACCATCTAATGACCTTGTTCCTTGTGACCCTCTCCTTAGTTTCCAAGACTTTGACCGATTGCTCGGCATACGTCAAATCTTCCTCTAGTTCCAATTCTTCCATTGGCACTTGTTCTTCCGGTACTCTCAAATACTTCTTGAGCTGGGAAACATGAAAGACATCATGCACATCTGAAAGATGAGCTGGCATCTCCAACTTATATGCTACTTCTCCTCTTTTGTCCAAAATCTTGAATGGTCCAATATAACAAGGTGCGAGCTTGCCCCTTATGTTAAACCTCTTATGACCCCTCATTGGTGACACCTTGAGGTAAACAAAATCTCCTATTTCAAAGGCTAATTTCCTTCTCCTATTATCCACATAGCCTTTTTGCCTTGATTGGGCAGCCCTCAAGTTTTCACGAATTATTTGGAGTTGCTTTTCGGCTTCTTGCAACACGTCCGGACCAAATACTTGAGTTTCTCCTGCCTCATTCCAGAATAAAGGTGTCCTACACTTCCTCCCATAAAGTGCTTCATATGGTGACATCTTCAAGCTTGCTTGGTAACTATTGTTGTATGAGAACTCCGTGTATGGCAAGCTTTTGTCCCAACTTTTCCCATGTTTTAAAGCACAAGCTCTTAACATGTCCTCCAAAATCTGATTTGTCCTCTCGGTTTGTCCGTCCGTTTGAGGATGATATGCTGAACTAAAATTCAACCTCGTTCCCAAAGCTTCATGCAATTTTTGCCAAAATCTGGAGGTAAATTGAGAACCTCTATCCGAGACTATCTTCTTACGAACTCCATGTCGACACACAATATGCTCCATGTATATTTCGGCCAATCGTGCAGCTGTATACTTGGTCTTTACAGGGACAAAATGAGCTGACTTGGTTAAGCGATCCATAATTACCCAAATTGAGTCATACCCGGACTGAGTACGTGGTAACCCAACTATGAAGTCAATTCCAATTTCTTCCCACTTCCATTCCGGAATCTTTAACGGTTGCAATAATCCGGCTGGCCTTTGAAGTTCCGCCTTGACTCGTTGGCACACATCAAACAATGCTACGTATTCAGCTATGTCCTTCTTCATGCTATCCCACCAATAGCAAGTCTTCAAGTCTTTGTACATCTTTGTACAACCAGGGTGAATTGAGTAAGGCGAGTCATGTGCCTCCTTTAATATTGTCTCCCTAATATGCTTTACATTAGGCACAACGATCCTCTTTCCAAGCCATAAGGTACCATGTTCGTCTTCATCGAATCTGAATTCTCTCCCTTCCTCGATCCTTTCCTTGATTTCCTTGATATCATCATCCGTGGTTTGTGCTTCTCGAATTTCTTGCTCCAAGGTTGGGTTTAACTCCATCATCTCCGTCTCATTTACAAACCCGAGGTTCAACCGTTCAAACTCCTTACATAATTCGAATGGTAACTCTTGAACCGTGAGTTGATGACTTACTCCTTTCTACTCAAAGCATCGGCCACTACATTGGCTTTTCCTGGATGATAGTTGATCCCCAAATCATAATCCTTGATGAGCTCCAACCATCTTTGTTGCCTTAAGTTCAGATCCGTTTGTGTGAAAATATACTTCAAACTCTTATGATCCGTGTAAATTTCACACCTATGTCCAAGAATATAGTGTCTCCAAATATTCAATGCATGTACCACGGCTGCAAGTTCCAAATCGTGTGTCGGGTAGTTCTGCTCATGTTTCTTCAATTGTCTTGACTCATAGGCGACCACTTGACCTTCTTGCATAAGCACGCATCCGAGTCTTGTCTTGATGTGTCACAATAAATATCAAAACTCTTGCTTACATCCGACAATACCAAAACTGGGGCTGTTGTTAACCTCTTCTTCAACTCCTCAAAACTGTTTTGACAAGCTTCAGTCCATTGGAACGCCTTTCCCTTCATTAGCAACTCCGTCATAGGCTTGGATATCTTGGAGAAATCCTTGATAAACCGACGGTAATATCCAGCCATCCCAAGAAAACTCCTTATTTCCTTGACATTTTGCGGTGACTCCCACTTCAACACGTCTCTCACCTTTCCGAGGTCAACCGATACTCCTCCTCCTGAGATTATATGACCCAAAAATGGCACCTCTTTCAACCAAAACTGGCACTTGTTGAACTTGGCATACAATTGATGCTCCCTCAATTTCTGCAGCGTAAGCCTCAAGTGTTCCTTATGTTCCTTCTCATCCTTTGAGTAGATCATAATATCATCAATGAACACCACGACAAACTTATCCAAGTACTCCATGAAGACCTTATTCATGAGGTACATAAAGTAGGCAGGTGCATTTGCAATCCAAAAGACATCACGGTGTACTCATAAGATCCATATCGTGTCCTAAAAGCTGTCTTGGGTATGTCCGATGGTCTAATCTTCATTTGAAAGTAACCTGACCTCAAATCAATCTTGGAAAACACACAGGCACCTTTCATCTGATCAAACAAATCCTCTATACGGGGCAAGGTATACCTGTTCTTGATTGTTACCTCATTGAGATCTCGGTAATCCACACACATCCTTTGGGATCTATCCTTCTTGTCCACGAATAGAACGGGCGCTCCCCAAGGTGAAGAGCTAGGGCGAATAAAACCCTTCTCTAATTGCTCTTGAATTTGTTTCTTGAGCTCCGCTAATGCCATAGGAGGCATCCTATACGGCCTCTTAGCTATAGGTGCATTTCCAGGTATTAAATCAATAACAAACTCAATGTCTCGATCGGGTGGCATACGTAGCAACTCGTCCGGAAAAACATCCAAAAATTCACACACTACCGGAATCTCCTCAATTGCGGCACCGTCCATATGATTCAATTCCAATTGCTTCGGTGCGGTTTGAGATGCTTCAAATTCTATGGTGATCCCTTCTTCATTGGTCAACTTCACCGTCTTCGTGGCACACTCAATAACTCCATTGTGCTTCCTCAACCAGTCCATACCAAGTATAATATCCAACCCTTGAGAATGTAAAACAATGAGGTTGGCGGAGAAGTCTACCCCCCTTATTATAAGGCTTACTTTTGGACATACTATATTTGTCCTCATCTCTCCTCCAGGAGACTTAACCAACAGAGTAAACTTCATATGAGAGATAGGCAAACTATACTTGGCAACATACTTCGATGCAATGAATGAATGCGATGCTCTAGAATCAAATAACATAGTCGCGGGGTTGGAGTTGGCGAGAAACATACCAATGACCACGTCATCCGCTTGTTGAGCATCCTCCGTAGAGACATGGTTCATGTTTCCACGAGCAAAATTCTGCTGTCCACGGCTTCCTTGTGGCGCTCCTCCATTGGGTCTTGGGTTTTGCCTCGGTGCATTGCTCCCTTGACCAAGGCCTGACTTAGGACATTGATGCGCAAAGTGTCCAGCTTCTCCACAGGTATAACACTTCTTAACTCCACCAGAATTATTGGGACGAGTTTGGTTTTGAGCATTGGCTCCAGGAAAATCAGCACGAGGTGCATAAGGCATTGAAGGCCTAGGTGCTTGCATAACAGGGCGCTGCTGCACAAACTGAGTTGGGCGTGGTGCATAACTAGGGCACTGAGCAGGAATAGAGGAGCTGTAATGAGGCGCATTGGGCGGCGCAAAGCGAGGGCACACATTACTTCCTTGTTGCTGTCCTTGATATGGTGCCTTCCTCTTGATTTCTTGCTCCATCTCACGGATCTTGTTCTCAACCATAATTGCTTTGTCCACAAGCTTCTGGAAATTGACATAATCACAGTTGAGCAATTGCACTTGGATCGTATTGTTCAATCCCCTCATGAACAAGTATTGCTTCCGGCTGTCCCGGCTAACATCCTCAGGCGCATATCTTGAGAGTTGAGTGAACTTATTGAGATATTCACTCACGCTTGATTTTCCTTGTCTCAAGTTCTCAAATTCTTGCCTCTTCAAGATCATAACACCTTCCGGCACATAATGAGAACGGAAACTCTCTTTGAATTCCGCCCATGTAATTCTCTCTTGGTTCTCATGAGCATTGCAATAAGAATCCCACCAATCTGCAGCTGCTCCAACGAGTTGATGAGAAGAAAATAGCACCTTCACCCGGTCACTGCATTGGACAATGGCTAGCTTCTTCTCCACAGACTTGAGCCAATCATCAGCATCCATAGGGTCAGCAGCTTGAGCAAAGGTTGGTGGCCTAGTCCTCATAAACTCTCCCAATCGGTTATGAGGAGGTGGGGGTGGCGGTGGAGGCATGTGGGGCTGATTGTTGATATTGCCAGCCTGCAGCTGTCCCATAGTCTGTATCATGGTCTGCATGAGCTGGTTTTGCATGGCCAATAGCTGCTCGATGTTGATACCTCCCTGAGTAGATCCTTGTCCGATGTTGTTCTGAGGTACTCCATTGTTCTCCTCCGCATCATTGCCACCCCTCTGGTTGCGAGTCCTCACCATCTGAAGAAAAGCAGTAGGTAAGAATTAGAAAACGCCCCCAACTATATGCATCAAGGGATATGAAACTAAACAACTAGCTACACTAGCCTAGGTGGACATGGCAATGCTAAAGCATCCCAAAATCCTCTATTAAGCACACAAGCAAACAATATATATAGCAAACAGCACTCCAAGCAAAAACACATCGATTCCTGAGTGCTCCTATGTGCCCTAAAGTGTCCATTCTATCTAGGCTGCATCCTACGGTCAACCTGTGGCTCTGATACCAATCTGTGACGCCCAGTTCCAAAAATGAACCAAGCTAACGCATATGTGTGCCCAGTATGTTCAACACACATACATGAGTGCAATCACAAAAGAGTATACAGAAAATTACCACAAAACAAGATTAATTATCAAATTTATTACACAAACCATATTATCCTCGATTACAAGCTCTAATGAATATAAATGACAAGTTCAACTAATGCAGCGGAAATAAACTAATTAAGCAAACTAAGCAACTCTGCAGCATAAGATAGGGTATGTATGCGCAGCTCCAATCAACACCACAGGCAAAGCTGACGGTAGACACGGCCTAGAACTCCGCATTATCACCATTAAACTCCCAATCCTGACCTGCAACTGTTGGGAGGGGGATTGCAAGAGTGAGTACATGTCGTACTCAACAAGTGTGGAAAGTATGACATGTGGCTGATTCAAATGACGACAATAATAATGGCAAAGTGCTGAAAAGTACAGTAAAACATTTGAAAAGCAATATATATATTATATGTATGTGAAATAAACCAATCATAATCACGAGTAATACCATAATACCAAACTGAATTCATTACCATCATCAATAAGTCCATACTTCACCATTGCCAATAACCATATTCAATACCAGAAATTAAATCCATAACTGTTATCAAACCATAACCATTCCAATACCAAATTCCCTCTAATCATGGAAGTTGTCCAGGTGCTCATAACCGGGAGCACGGCTATCATGATAGTTTTGATTTACTCTGCAGAGTTTGTACCTATTTACCCACGTGTTCGTGATTTCGTCACCCTTCGGCGACTAAGAACCTCCCTTATGCCCATGACTCGTCGGTCACATTACACACTTCCGTTGGTGTGTGGCCAAGAGATCACAAAATAGCCTTTACAAAGGGATTACTAGCCTATTTAGACCCCACTGAGGTTTCACCGGTGGCGATGTCTCCCGCAGAGCACATCTTCAACCAAGGGCCCCCTCTTGAGCCATTCGGATCCCAGGGTAGTCCCACCAATCATCAACAAACCCAATTCGACTACACCTTCCCCGAGCATCCACAATGGTCCAAACAGCACTAGCAAAGCCCTAATTAATCAGCTACGCCGCACCCATACTTGGCCTCGTGGTGGCACTGTAGTCCTGGCTTATTCTCGCATGAACCGGTCCTTAGATCTAAAGCAAGCAAACCACCATAACATCCAACCCATCCACATACCAGGCTTGCTTAGATCACCCATTACCAAACCGTGTCGACCAGTTCACAATAACCAGAATATCATTAATACATAATTAAATGTGTAGTGTTGGTTTTTCCATCCTAATTTATTTAAGCGAAGCAAAAGGTAAAAAGTCCATCCCGACGCTCTACCATAAATTCCAGGTGACAAGGGTGGTTTAACAATTCTAGTAAACTTTCTACCATAGGATTCCCATCAAATTGACACAGCATGCAGTTTGCAAACAAAACATTTATTTTAAAAACAGGATCAATATGCTTCAAGGACACTTGCCTTGCTCTTGCTGTTGATTAGGATCAAAGCTTTCAAACTCTTGGTGATGTAGATCCTTCGTGGCACTCTCTAGCGCAAATCCATCTAATCCACACAATGAACATACAAGACAAGAAACACAATCAAAGAGTGCACAAATATTACTCAATATGACATGACATGCATGAATGATGCAAATGCAAGTTAGAACTCGTTACTAGATTGCTTTTTAATGATCACTAACTAGTTCTAACAGATTTTAACAAGTTATACAGGTTTGGGGTCGATTAGATCAAATTTTAGAATTAATTCAACACAATTTAACCATAAAGATCGGACTAGTCCGCTAGGGACCGGACAAGTCCGCACTTGACGAGATCAGCAGATTAGGGTTTTCTAGATCGACGTGAATTTGGAGATTAGGGGTTGAATTCACGTAAGGAAAAGAGAATAGAAGGTATACCAGGCGTTTAGAACTCCAATGAATCAATAAACTTGGAGGTAGCACTTGGATCTTGAAGATCTAGGGTTGGTGATGAACTTGGAGATGAATTGGTGGTGAAGGACGAAACTTGGTGGAGATCTTGATCCTTCTTCGTTTCCTCCTCTTCTTCCTCTTGCTTGGGATCTTCTCCTCCCTCCTTGATGGTGGCTCCCCACGAACTAGGGTTTGGGTGGGTGGAAAAGTGGCAAATAGATGTCAAACCAAGGGGTTGGGCTGTTTATATAGAGGTGGAGGCTAGGGTTAGATGGATTTTGAGTTTTGGGATGAGTAGAGGCCGGTTTAGAGTCCCACATGGGCTCTAAAAGAGTTAGGCACGACGTCCCTAGGCCCACTTAACGTGAAACCTAAGAAACAAGTTGTAAAACAAAAGATCAACTCGGAGTCGCGAAATATCGGACAAGTCCGGACAGGACCGGCCTAGTCCGAAGTCGTCTAGAGAGAAAATCGGACAAGTCTGGCCAAAAATCGGACAAGTCCGAATTTGAACAGAGAGGAAAAACGGACAAGTCCGCTGGAACACCGGACTAGTCCGAAAAAGTCCAGGGACTTAGCAAATTTTCAAGGATTCATGGAATATCGGACTAGTCCGCACAAAATCGGACAAGTCCAAAAGTTTCCAGAGCCAAAATCGGACTAGTCCGCAGCAAAAACGGACAAGTCCGTTTTTAGTCAGAGAGAAATTGGACTAGTCCTCAGTAAAATCGGACTAGTCCGCACTTTCCTGCGTTTTAAGTGCGGTTTTGCTCCAAATCAATTTTAAATGCTCCGAATCAATGTTAAACTCGTTCCTCTTTATGTGGGTTAATGTTAAACATGTATATGAGTGTATGTAGGGCATGATGCATGAAAATGAGGGTGTTACACCGTTTCAGCTCTTGAAACACCTTTTCTACTTCTTCGGACCAAAGAAATGGTCCGGACTTCCTCAAGAGTTTGAAGAAGGGTAGCTCCTGTTCTGCCAGTCTCGATATAAACCGACTGAGCGCATCTAGACATCCAGTCAACTTTTGGACATCTTTAATGCGGGGTGGGGGCCACATTTCTTCTATTGCCTTGATCTTCGTCGGATTTGCTTCAATTCCGTGTTGAGTGCCCAAGTGTAACACCCTCAATTTTCGCATCATGCATTGCATACATGTTCATGCATTAAATATTAATAGAATAAAAGAAAAATGATAAAACATACATAGATGCTGTAGCAAAAAGAAGAAAAAGAAAATAATAATTATAGCTTAAAACTTGTAATAAGGAATAAGTATAAAAATAATAATAATAAAAAATATATATAAAAAGTATATATAAATAATATATATAATAATAATATATAATAATAAAATAAAATATAAATAATAAAATATATTATAATAATAATATAAAGGAAAAAATAAAAGAAAAAGAAAGTAAAAAAAAAAAAAAAGAAAAAGAAAAAGAAGACTGCTGGCCAGGCGGCCGAGCCGGCCCAGCCAGCAACCCCGCGCGACCCTGGCCCCACCCAACGGGCCGACCGCGCTTTACCCCGCCACCCACGCCCGCCGCTCCCGCGCACGCACGCGCCGCCCGGGCTCCACGCCCCGCCGCCCTCCCGCAGCGCGCGACACCCGACCGGCCGCGCGCCTGCCCGCCTGGGCCCCGCCTGCCCCGCACCGCAACCCCAGCCCCGCGCGCTCGCCCCGGCCTCCTGCGCGCGCCCCGAAGCCCCGCCTGGCCTGCGCTCGCCCTAGCCCCGATCTCGCGCAGCGCTCCCGCGCCGCCAGCGCGCGCCGCATGCGGTGCCCTAGCGTTCGTCCCATGCCCTAGCCGCCGGCTATAAAAAGCCACAGAGACTTCGTAAGTTTCCTCGACACCAGAGAACAGCGCCGACAGAAGCAGCCCCGCCGCCAGGAAAAAAAGGGAAAAAACCCTAGCCGCCCCAAGAAAAAGAACATAGGAGACCAGAGGCTGCCGCAGCCAGGGGAAGAGAGGAAAAAAAGAGGAGGAAGAGGAAGAAAAAGAGGAGGGCGCCGCCGTCTGCCGGAGATCGTCGTCGCCGTCGTCGTGCCGCCGGGGGACCCTTGCGCCATCTACTTCGTCTACGCATTGTCCCCATCCCGCGATCTTCGAAGCCGTCGCATCTACGGTAGGGTTCGTTTTTCCGATGCGAATTTAGCGACATATTAGATCTAATAGACGTAAATTGATTTTTGTTGCATCGCTTTTTTATTTTCAGCCGCATTAATTCTCGCTAAAACCCCTGTAAACTCATATGAACACGTACGAACTAGTTGCATCTAATTAATAAACAACCATAATTAATTAATTGGTCTTTGCATGCATGCATGTCATCGTATATTGATTAGTATGTATGCATCGTGTTGATTTGTATGTAATTTCTTGTATGTGTGATCACAAGTAGAGGGAAGTGCTCAAGAGGTCGTGTACGAGGATTTCCATAACCAAGACTTCGAAGCGCTTGAGCAACCCTATCCGCCGGAGCAAGGCAAGTGTCCTTGAAGCATATTGAACCTGTTTTTAAAATAAATGTTTTGTTTGCAAAACTGCATGCTTGTGTCAATTTTGATGGGAATCCTATGATAGGAAGTTTACTAGACTTGTTAACCACCCTTGTCACCTGGAATATATAGTAGAGAGTCGGGAAGGGCTTTTTACCCTTTTGCTTCGCTTAATCAACTGGGATGGGAGGTAACTATACCACTCAACTTAATTATGTATGGATGAGATTATGGTTAACATGAACTAGTTAAATATGATATGATAATGGGCGATCTAAGAAAGCCTGGTATGTGGATGGGTTGGATGTCATGGTGGTTTTGCTTGCTTTAGATCTAAGGAACGGTTCATGCGAGAATAAGCCAGGACTACAGTGCCACCATGAGGCCAAGTATGGGCGCAGCGTAGCTGATTAATTAGGGTTTAGCTAGTACTGTTTGGACCATTGTGGATGCTCGGGGAAAGGGTAGTCGGATTGGGTTGTTGATGATTGGTGGGACTACCCTGGGATCCGAATGGCTCAAGAGGGGGCCCTTGGTTGAAGATGTGCTCAGTTGGAGGCATCACCACCGGTGAAACCGAATAGACTAGTAATCCCTTTGTAAAGGCTATTTTGTGATCTCTTGGCCACACACCCACGGAAGTGTGTAATGTGACTGACGGGTCATGGGCATAAGGGAGATTCTTAGTCGCCGAAAGGTGATGAAATCACGAACACGTGGGTAAAGAGGTACAAACTCTGCAGAGTTAAATAAAACTATCATGATAGCCGTGCTCCCGGTTATGAGCACCTGGACAGCTTCCATGATTAGAGGGAAATTGGGATTTGAGATGGTTATGGTTTGGCAATGGTTATGGTTGATATTATGATTATGGTTATGGTTATGGGATGGAATTATGGTTTATGACATTGATTATGGTTATTGGTAATGGTGATTTATGGACTGGTATTATTATGGTTACATGGTTTATGATGGGTTTACTTCACATAAATATGATACATTGCTTTTCCAAATGGTCTTACTGTACTTTTCAGCACTTTGCCATTATTATTGTCATCATTTGAATCAGCCACATGTCATACTTTCCACACTTGCTGAGTACGACATGTACTCACTCTTGCTATCCCCCCCAACAGTTGCAGGTCAGGATTGTGAGTTTAATGGCGATAATGCGGAGTTCTAGGCCGTGTCTACCGTCAGCTTTGCCTGTGGTGTTGCATGGAGCTGCGCTATCCCTTTTGCTTAGTTGCTTAATTAGTTTATTTCCGCTGCATTAGTTGAACTTGTCATTAATATTCATTAGAGCTTGTATTCGAGGATAATATGGTTTGTGTAATAAAATTTGATAATTAATCTTGTTCTGTGGTAATTTTCTGTATACTATTTTGTGATTGCACTCGTGTATGTGTGTTGAACATCCTGGGCACACATATGCATTAGCTTGGTTCCGTTTTCGGAACCGGGCGTCACAGATTGGTATCAGAGCCAGGTTGACCGTAGGACGCAGCCTAGATAGAATGGACACTTTAGAGCACATAGGAGCACTCAGGAATGATTTGATTTTGTTGGCTTGCTGTTTGCTATATATATATTGTTTGCTTGTGTGTTTAATAGAGGATTTTGGGATGCTTTAGCATTGCCATGTCCACCTAGGCTAGTATAGCTAGTTGGTTAGCTTCATATCCCTTGATGCATATAGTTGGGGACGTTTCTAAATTCTTACCTATTGCTCTTCTTGAGATGGTGAGGACTCGCAATCAGAGGGATGTCAATGGTGAGGAGGATAACCATGGAGTACCTCAAAACAACAACGGACAAGGACCTGCTCATGGAGCTATCAATATTGAGCAGCTACTGGCTATGCAGAACCAGCTCATGCAGACCATGATACAAACTATGGGACAGCTGCAGGCTGGCAATATCAACAATCGGCCCCACATGCCTCCACCGCCACCCCCACCTCCTCATAACCGATTGAGAGAGTTTATGAGGACTAGGCCGCCAACCTTTGCTCAAGCCGCAGACCCTATGGATGCAGATGATTGGCTCAAGTCCGTGGAGAAGAAGCTAGCGATTGTCCAATGCAGTGACCGGGAGAAGGTCCTGTTCGCTTCTCATCAACTCGTTGGAGCAGCTGTGGATTGGTGGGATGCTTATTGTAGTGCTCATGAGAACCAAGAAAGAATCACTTGGGCCGAATTCAAGGAGAATTTTCGTTCTCATTATGTGCTCGAGGGTGCTATGATCTTGAAGAGGCAAGAATTTGAGAATTTAAGGCAAGGAAGATCAAGTGTGAGTGAATATCTCAACAAGTTCACTCAACTCTCAAGGCATGCGCCTGAGGATGTTAGTCGGGACAGCCGGAAACAATACTTGTTCATGAGGGGCTTGAACAATGAGATCCAAGTGCAACTACTCAACTGCGATTATGCCAATTTTCAGAAGCTTGTGGACAAAGCAATTATGTTTGAGAACAAGATCCGTGAGATGGAGCAAGAAATCAAGAGGAAGGCGCCATATCAAGGACAGCAACAAGGAAGTAATGTGCGCCCTCACTTTGCGCCGCCCAATGCGCATCATTACAGCTCCTCCATCCCTGCTCAGCGCCCTAGTTATGCACCGCGCCCAACTCAGTTTGTGCAGCAGCGCCCTGTCATGCAAACACCTAGGCCTCCGATGCCTTATGAGCCTCATGCTAATTTTCTTGCTGCAAGTGTTCAGAACCAAGCTCGTACCAATAATTCTGGTAGGGTTAAGAAGTGCTATACTTGTGGAGAAGCTGGACACTTTGCGCATCAATGTCCTAAGTCAGGACTGGGTCAAGGAAGCAATGCGCCGAGGCAAAACCCAAGACCCAATGGAGGACAACCACAAGGAAACCGCGGACAGCAGAATTTTGCTCGTGGCAACGTGAACCATGTCTCTACGGAGGATGCTCAACAAGCGGATGACGTGATCATTGGTATGTTTCTCGCCAACTCCAACCCCGCGACTATGTTATTTGATTCTGGAGCATCGCATTCATTCATTACATCGAAGTATGTTGCCAAGTATAGTTTGCCTATCTCTCATATGAAGTTTACTCTGTTGGTTAAGTCTCCTGGAGGAGAGATGAGGACAAATATAGTATGTCCAAAAGTAAGCCTTAGAATAAGGGGGGTAGACTTCTTCGCCAACCTCATTGTTTTAGATTCTCAAGGATTGGACATTATACTTGGTATGGACTGGTTGAGGAAGCACAATGGAGTTATTGAGTGTGCCACGAAGACGGTGAAGTTGACAAATGAGGAAGGGATCACCGTAGAATTTGAAGCATCTCAAACCGCACCGAAGCAATTGGAGCTGAATCATATGGACGGTGCTGCAATTGAGGAGATTCCGGTAGTGTGTGAATTTTTGGATGTGTTTCCGGATGAGTTGCCAGGTATGCCACCTAATCGAGACATTGAGTTTGTTATTGATTCAATACCTGGAACTGCACCTATAGCTAAGAGGCCGTATAGGATGCCTCCTATGGAATTAGCGGAGCTCAAGAAGCAGATTCAAGAACAACTAGAGAAGGGTTTTATTCGCCCTAGATCTTCACCTTGGGGAGTGCCCGTTCTATTTGTGGACAAGAAGGATGGAACGCAAAGGATGTGTGTGGATTACCGAGCTCTCAACGAGGTGACCATCAAGAACAAGTACACCTTGCCCCGTATAGAGGATTTGTTTGATCAGATGAAAGGTGCCTGTGTGTTTTCCAAGATTGATTTGAGGTCAGGGTACTTTCAAATGAAGATTAGACCGTCAGACATAACCAAGACAGCTTTTAGAACACGGTATGGATTTTATGAGTACACCGTGATGTCTTTTGAATTGACAAATGCACCTGCCTACTTTATGTACCTCATGAATAAGGTCTTCATGGAGTACTTGGATAAGTTTGTTGTGGTGTTCATTGATGATATTATGATCTACTCGAAGGATGAGAAGGAACATGAGGAACACTTGAGGCTTACGTTGCAGAAATTGAGGGAGCATCAATTGTATGCCAAGTTCAACAAGTGTCAGTTTTGGTTGAAAGAGGTGCCATTTTTGGGTCATATCATCTGAGGAGGAGGAGTATCGGTTGACCACGGTAAAGTGAGGGATGTGTTGAAATGGGAACCGCAGCAAAATGTAAAGGAAATCAAGGAAAGGACTGAGGAAGGGAGAGAATTCAGATTTGATGAAGACGAACATGGTACCTTATGGCTTGGAAAGAGAATTGTTGTGCCTAATGTAAAGCATATTCGGGAGACAATATTAAAGGTGGCACATGACTCACCGTACTCAATTCATCCCGTCTGTACAAAGATGTACAAGGACTTAAAGACATGCTATTGGTGGGCTAGCATGAAAAAGGACATAGCCGAATATGTTGCACTTTGTGATGTGTGCCGACGAGTGAAAGCTGAACATCAATGGCCAGCCGGATTGTTACAACCATTGAAGATCCCGGAGTGGAAGTGGGAAGAGATTGGTATGGACTTTATAGTTGGATTACCGCGAACTCAG
This sequence comes from Tuctoria greenei, assembly GCA_036927565.1. Classification (NCBI taxonomy): domain Eukaryota; kingdom Viridiplantae; phylum Streptophyta; class Magnoliopsida; order Poales; family Poaceae; genus Tuctoria; species Tuctoria greenei. The sequence goes on from JAYESD010000003.1 coordinate 20,543,489, forward strand.
TCTGGCTATGATTCAATATGGGTTATTGTGGATCGGTTGACAAAATCAGCTCACATCATTCCTGTCAAGACCACATATACCACCGCGAAGCTAGCAAAATTGTATATGGAGCATATTGTGTGCCGACATGGAGTACCGAAGAAGATAGTCTCGGATAGAGGTTCTCAGTTCACCTCCAGATTCTGGCAGAAATTGCATGAAGCAATGGGAACAAGGTTGAACTTCAGTTCGGCGTATCACCCTCAAACAGATGGACAAACCGAGAGGACCAACCAAATTTTGGAAGACATGTTAAGAGCTTGTGCTTTAAAGCATGGGAAAAGTTGGGATAAAAGTTTGCCGTATGCAGAATTCTCGTACAACAATAGCTACCAAGCAAGTCTGAAAATGTCACCCTATGAAGCATTGTACGGAAGGAAGTGTAGGACTCCTTTGTTTTGGAATGAAATCGGAGAGAATCAAGTGTTTGGTCCCGACGTGTTACAAGATGCTGAAAGGCAAGTCCAAATAATACAGGAAAACTTAAAGGCTGCCCAGTCTCGACAGAAAGGTTATGCTGATAATAGGCGAAGGAGTCTGACTTTTGAAGTTGGAGATTTTGTATGCCTCAAAGTGTCACCTATCCGAGGTCAGCGACGGTTTAACGTCAAAGGAAAACTGGCACCACGTTACATCGGACCGTTCAAGATTTTGGACAAACGAGGAGAAGTGGCATATCGACTTGAGCTGCCGATGTATCTCTCCGATGTACACGACGTATTTCACGTCTCTCAACTCAAGAAGTGTCTCAGGGTACCGGAAGAACAAGTGCCGATAGACGAGTTAGAACTTCAAGAGGATTTGTCCTATGTCGAGCAACCTATCAAGATCTTGGACATAAAGGAAAGAGTCACGAGAAATAAGAGGATCCGTTGGTGCAAAGTGCAATGGAAACACCACACGAAAGCCGAAGCTACATGGGAACGTGAAGAAGACCTGAAGACAGAATTCCCTCATCTTTTCTCCACGCTATCGAATCTCGAGGGCGAGATTCACTTTAAGGGGGGTAGGTTTGTAACACCCTCAATTTTCGCATCATGCATTGCATACATGTTCATGCATTAAATATTAATAGAATATAAGAAAAATGATAAAACATACATATATGCTGTAGTAAAAAGAAGAAAAAGAAAATAATAATTATAGCTTAAAACTTGTAATAGGGAATAAGTATAAAAATAATAATAATAAAAAATATATATAAAAAGTATATATAAATAATATATATAATAATATATAAAAAAATAAAATAAAATATAAATAATAAAATATATTATAATAATAATATAAAGAAAAAAAATAAAAGAAAAAGAAAGTAAAAAAAAGAAAAAGAAAAAGAAAAAGAAAAAAAAGACTGCTGGCCAGGCGGCCGAGCCGGCCCAGCCAGCAACCCCGCGCGACCCTGGCCCCACCCAACGCGCCGACCGCGCTTTACCCCGCCGCCCACGCCCGCCGCTCCCGCGCACGCACGTGCCGCCCCGGGCCCCACGCCCTGCCGCCCTCCCGCAGCGCGCGACCCCCGACCGACCGTGCGCCTGCCCGCCTGGGCCCCGCCTGCCCCGCATCGCAACCCCAGCCCCGCGCGCTTGCCCGGCCTCCTGCGCGCACCCCGAAGCCCCACCTGGCCCGCGCTCGCCCTAGCCCCGATCCCGCACAGCGCTCCCGCGCCGCCAGCGCGTGCCGCACGCGGTGCCCTAGCGCTCGTCCCGTGCCCTAGCCGCCGGCTATAAAAAGACACGGAGACTTCGTAAGTTTCCTCGACACCAGAGAACAGCGTCGGCAGAAGCAGCCCCGCCGCCAGGAAAAAAAAGGGAAAAAACCCTAGCCGCCCCAAGAAAAAGAACAGAGGAGACCAGAGGCTGCCGCAGCCAGGGGAAGAGAGGAAAAAAAGAGGAGGAAGAGGAAGAAAAAGAGGAGCGCGCCGCTGTCCGCCGGAGATCGTCGTCGCCGTTGTCGTGCCGCCGGAGGACCCTTGCGCCATCTACTTCGTCTACGCATCGTCCCCATCCCGCGATCTTCGAAGCCGTCACATCTACGGTAGGGTTCGTTTTTCCGATGCAAATTTTAGCGACGTATTAGATCTAATAGATTTAAATTGATTTTTGTTGCATCGATTTTTTATTTTCAGCTGCATTAATTCTCGCTAAAACCCCCGTAAACTCATATGAACACGTACGAACTAGTTGCATCTAATTAATAAACAACCATAATTAATTAATTGGTCTTTGCATGCATGCATGTCATCGCATATTGATTAGTATGTATGCATCGTGTTGATTTGTATGTAATTTCTTGTATGTGTGATCACAAGTAGAGGGAAGTGCTCAAGAGGTCGTGTACGAGGATTTCCATAACCAAGACTTCGAAGCGCTTGAGCAACCCTATCCGCCGGAGCAAGGCAAGTGTCCTTGAAGCATATTGATCCTGTTTTTAAAATAAATGTTTTGTTTGCAAAACTGCATGCTTGTGTCAATTTTGATGGGAATCCTATGATAGGAAGTTTACTAGACTTGTTAACCACCCTTGTCACCTGGAATATATGGTAGAGAGTCGGGAAGGGCTTTTTACCTTTTTGCTTCGCTTAACTAATTGGGATGGGAGGTAACTATACCACTCAACTTAATTATGCATGGATGAGATTACGGTTAACATGAACTGGTTAAATATGGTATGGTAATGGGCGATCTAAGCAAGCCTGGTATGTGGATGGGTTGGATGTCATGGTGGTTTTGCTTGCTTTAGATCTAAGGACCGGTTCATGCGAGAATAAGCCAAGACTACAGTGCCACCACGAGGCCAAGTATGGGTGCGGCGTAGCTGATTAATTAGGGTTTTGCTGGTACTGTTTGGACCATTGTGGATGCTCGAGAAGGGGTAGTCGGATTGGGTTGTTGATGATTGGTGGGACTACCCTGGGATCCGAATGGCTCAAGAGGGGGCCCTCGGTTGAAGATGTGCTCAGTTGGAGGCATCGCCATCGGTGAAACCTCAGTGGGGTCTGAATAGACTAGTAATCCCTTTGTAAAGGCTATTTTGTGATCTCTTGGCCACACACCCACGGAAGTGTGTAATGTGACCGACGGGTCATGGGCATAAGGGAGATTCTTAGTCGCCGAAAGGTGATGAAATCACGAACACGTGGGTAAAGAGGTACAAACTCTGCAGAGTTAAATAAAACTATCATGATAGCCGTGCTCCCGGTTATGAGCACCTAGACAACTTCCATGATTAGAGGGAAATTGGGATTTGGGATGGTTATGGTTTGGTAATGGTTATGGTTGATATTATGATTATGGTTATGGGATGGAATTATGGTTTATGACATTGATTATGGTTATTGGTAATGGTGATTTATGGACTGGTATTATTATGGTTACATGGTTTATGATGGGTTTACTTCACATAAATATGATACATTGCTTTTCCAAATGGTCTTACTGTACTTTTCAGCACTTTGCCATTATTATTGTCGTCATTTGAATCAGCCACATGTCATACTTTCCACACTTGCTGAGTACGACATGTACTCACTCTTGCAATCCCCCCAATAGTTGTAGGTCAGGATTGTGAATTTAATGGCGATAATGCGGAGTTCTAGGCCGTGTCTACCGTCAGCTTTGCCTGTGGTGTTGCATGGAGCTGCGCTATCCCTTTTGCTTAGTTGCTTAATTAGTTTATTTTCGCTGCATTAGTTGAACTTGTCATTAATATTCATTAGAGCTTGTATTTGAGGATAATATGGTTTGTGTAATAAAATTTGATAATTAATCTTGTTCTATGGTAATTTTCTGTATACTCTTTTGTGATTGCACTCGTGTATGTGTGTTGAACATCCTGGGCACACATATGCGTTAGCTTGGTTCAGTTTTCGGAACCGGGCGTCACACCAAGAATCCCAGAAGCTTTCCGGAGCTAACCCCGAAGACACACTTGTCCGGGTTCAGCTTGGTGCGCGTGGTGCGCAGCTTGTCGAAGACGGCTTGTAAGTTGTCAAGAAGTGACTCCTTGTTTTTGATCTTCACGACGATGTCATCAACATACACCTCCACCAAGTCTCTAATTAGCTCTCCAAATGTTTTGTACATAGCTCGTACAAATGTTGAAGCAGCATTTTTAAGACCAAACGACATGGCAGTATAACAATACAATCCATCTACTGTTATGAAGGAAGTATGCTCTTCGTCTTCCTTAGACATTTGGATTTGATGATATCCAGAATATGCATCTAAGAAACACAGTAGCTCACACCCGGAGGTGGAGTCCACTATCTGATCTATTCTAGGTAGTGGAAATGGATCCTTTGGACATGCCTTATTTAAGGTGGTGTAGTCGATACACATCCGAAGCTTCCCACTGGCATTGGGTACAACAACTCGGTTTGCCAGCCATTTTGGATGGAAGACTTCCCGGATGAATCCAACTTCGAGCAACTTTTTGATTTCCCGTCGGATGAAGTTTTGTCGCTCGATTGATTGCTTTCGGGGCTTCTGGTGTACATGACGTGCATTTTGGTAAATCTTCAGATTGTGCTCAATCACCTCCCTAGGGATCCCAGGCATTTATGACGGTTTCCAGGCAAACACGTTGACATTAGCCCAGAGGAAAGTGATGAGTGCAAGTTCCTATTTGTTGTTCAGACCCCCGATATACGGGTAGTCTGAGCAGTATCGGAACCAATTTGGATGACTTTGATGAGAATGTCTGCGTCGCTGCTTGGTTGGACACGAGGTGCAGAGGTGGAACCTTTGTGACGAATGCTTGGAGGATTCGGAGCTGGCTCCTTACCGGATGCTTCCTCTTGCGCCGTGGTAAGCACATAGAGTTTTTCCAGCGCAGTAACTCCTGCGGTACGATCTTCGCGGATCCGGAGAACGCCCGTGGGTGTTGGCATATTCAACACCAAGTAACCATAATGGGCAGCAGTCATAAATTTGTATAAAGCTGGTCTACCCAAAACGGCATTGAAAGGAAGACTGATCTGCACAACGTCGAAAACCAGTTTCTCAGTTCTGTAGTTCTCCCGAATCCCGAAGGTCACTGGGAGTGTGATGGAACCAAGTGGAGTAATGGTTCCCGGACCCACTCTGGAGAAAGGTCGGGATGGGCGAAGGTCCGAAGGTCGGAGCTGAAGCTTAACGAAAGCTTCGAAGCTTATGAGGTTTAGCCCAGAACCTCCGTCCACCATTACATGGTGGATTTGGATATTGTTAATGGTGGGTGACACCATCAACGGGAGTTGACCGGCCCCGATCATATTTCGAGGGCAGTCTGAAGCATCGAAAATGATGGGTGTATCCATCCACTTTCGATGTGGTTCCGCCTTAGCAGCGGGAGCTGCCACGGCCATGTCCTGCCGCATTGTCTTAAGGATGCGGCGAGAGGTGATGTCCCAAGAACCACTATAGATGGTGTTCAAGGTCTTCCAATGTTCGTTGTCAGAGACGTCGAAATCATCGTCGATAGTGTTGTAAACGGCTTTCAAGACCTTTTTAGGATCCTGGAAACCTAGTTCCTCTTTAGTCGGAGCTTCGTCGACTTTTTTTTTCCTTCCATTTGACGGAAAGGAGCTTCTTCCGAACGCTTGTTGTAGCGCTCAGCAAGGTTCTGAACCTCCCGACATTCTTCCAAGCTGTGACGGTTCGTCTTGTGAATCGGACACCATGCTTTGGAACTGTTGCCGTCTTCTGATGAAGGACGAGGTCGCTTCTCGGGGTATGGCCCCCGGCTTCCAGGAGCCGTAGCAGCAGCAGCTGGAGCGCTGACCAACAGCTTCTTTTTGCTGTTGGGCTTCTTTTTCTTCTTGCCACTACTGGAGGTAGCGGCTTCAGTTTTGGAGGACTTCTGGATGGCCTCCGGAGCTGGCTTGGAGTGCATTCCACAGCCCTCCACAACTCTAGCACATTTGTCGGCTAGGCTGAAGAGTTCCGTGATGCTGGTAACTTCTTTAATGGCCAGCTTCTCTAGCATCTTCTGAAAGTTGCCTAGAGGGGGGGTGAATAGGCTAATCAACCTGAAATGACTTAATAAAACGAGGTTAATACACAGGGGGCGGACTAGTCCGGTCCAGGGGTGGACTAGTCCGGTCCACCTACAGGGAAAAACCTAAAAAGGGTTTCTAACAGGTTTTAGTCCAATTCTTGTGATGCAAAGTTTGTTAGAGTAACTTAGTGAGCCTTAACAAGTTATATGGCAAGTATGAAGCTAAGGATCACAATAAAGCAAAGGTGATGAGCAAAACCGGTAAAGCTAACCCTAGAAGCAATATGTGATGAATGAACGCTAAGAACACAAGTGACACGATGATTTTATCCTGAGGTTCGATCCCACATAAGGAATCTACATCCCCGTTGAGGAGTCCACAAAGGACCGGGTTCAACAACCCTTCCCTCACCAAGTTTACTGCACGGGCCTAACTTGGGTCTCCACTATCACAAAGAATGAATACAAGATTCGTTGGGGCTTCTCACAATCTGAGGCTCCCACCACAATTACAATTGCAAATCACAAATATTGACTCAAGCCACAGATCACAAAGATTCACAAAGTGCAAGAGATCAAACCAAGAGCCAAAGAGCGGTGTTCTTCCTCTTCTTCACCTCACTAAACCCTAATCCACACAAGAATTAGTTTTAGAGGGAATGTAGGCAAGAAGGAGGCTTTTGGAGGATCAAGGTTGCTGTGGCGGCACTAGGGTTTCAGTTTGCTCAAAGGGATGGTTCAAATGAACCCAGGGGACCTCTATTTATAGAGGTCCCAAGCCCATACTACTGACTTCAGCAGATGGGTGGACTAGTCCGGCCTACAGCCCGGACTAGTCCGGCCTAGGGGACCACTGACACCCCTAACAACTGTCGCACTGCGCGGCAATCGTCACACTACCCGCCAAACTTCAAATTCAAACGGTCACTTCAACAACGGACTAGTCCGGCCCTTACCAGACTAGTCCGATCTCACACAGAACCTTTTGTTCTGTGTGAAAACGGACTAGTCTGAAGACCATGGACTAGTCCGGCCTTCCCAGACTTAGTCTCTGAAACACCGTCTCCTCTCAATCCCGGACTAGTCCGGCCCCCAGGGCGGACTAGTCCGATCTCAGTCAGGACCTCTTGGTCTGGACTAAAATGGACAAGTCCGTGGTTTTGGGACTTAGTCCCCAAAATCCACTTCACGACTACCCGGACTAGTCCGTCCCAATACGGACTAGTCCGATCTCAGTCAGACCCTTCTGGTCCGGCCGAAAACGGACTTGGCCGGCCAGGGGTGGACTAGTCCGGCCCTACTGTCAGACTACTTCCAACTCTCTTCTCTCAATTGGTTTGACCTCTAAACCGCTTTGAGCTCCCAACTTGATCTCAATGCACTTTACACACACATACTCACACAAATTTGGCTAGTCTAAACTCGACACACTAGAAACCCTAGTTTCTCCTTTTCGAGTTGACATCGCCGTTTCCATATTTTTCTTTTTTGAGGGATTGTGCTTCCACTTAGTGCACACCTGTGCTTAAGATCACTGAGCTCATTAGTTACTTAATTGTCGTCATCAATCATCCAAAACCCACGGGGATCCTAGATGCACTTTCAATCTCCCCCTTTTTGGTGATTGATGACAACACATTAAGTCTTCACATATAAGAGTGTAAATTTGTGGTTTTCATAACATGTGGGTGTATGAGTGACTCCCCCTCAATGAATGCATCAAAAAAAAAAGAGATTGAGGAAGTCCTTCATACACACACACGTTATGGTGGGGTGCCTACGTGTTGTGCTTAACAATTTATGACAAGACATAATAAGCATTAATATGATCAAAGGATAGACATTCAAAGCATTCAAAACATAGTCTTGCACAAATTTAAACATTCGACATAACATAGATATTACAATAAAGGAGTGCAACATGTCCACAGATCCAAAATAAGAACTACACTTGACTCTCCACACCTAAATACCCTTGCCCAACATTTCTAACAGTCCCCCATATTGACTATCTCTCCCGACTGACTCCGAACTATCTCTCCCCCTTTGGCATCAAGACACCAAAAAGGGAAAAGAAGAGGGGAAACACGACCTCGAAGTCTAGTCGTCGTCTTCCTCATCATCGTCGTCGTCGCGGGAGTCGCTCTCCGTGGCCTCCGGGTCCTCTTGATCCTCATCGTCATCGTCGGAGGCATGAGCCGAAGGAGCTGCCCGGGAAGAGCTTCCGTCCTCTTGGAGCTGGGCGAGCTCGTCGGCGGTGAAGTTGGGGAAAGGAGTGATCTCCCCGTCACTCACTTCCGGAGAGGACATAGGGACCTCCAGCTTGTCGCACACCGCCTTAAGATACTTTTCTTGGCACTTGTGTGTCCTCTGAGCCCGGATCTCTTGCTTCTGGCAGGAAGTGAAGATCGCCTTGAAGCACTTGAAGAAAGCGCTCATCGATTGAGGCAGAGGCGTAGAAGGAGGCGCCACGGGGCGAGATGGAGGATCTGCATTCTTCCGGCGTGGAGGAGCCAGCACATTTGGAGGCTGCTGAGGACGAAGCGGGCAATGCGACACATCCTTGACGAAGGACAAGCCCGACACCTTCTCTATGAGGCACATAATGTAGGGAGCATACCCGCAAGCACGATTGGGGGTATGCGAGATGTTGAAGATATCGTCGAAGATGTAATCGACGAGGTTGAATTTCTCCTCCCCATCAACAAGAAGTAGCAAGTGCCTCAAGTTTCCTTGAATCACCCCAGCATCACCATCCTTTGGTGCTATTGTCCTTTTGAGGATCCTGTTCATGATGCTATAGAAGGGCTTGATGTTGCGAGCATGTCCGGCACTATATTGGACATGACTGGGGTACATGTATGCCAGCTCATCACGGTCCACGACCTTGAGGTTAGAGATGATGATCTCAGGATCCAGATGTGCCTCAAGCCCTAGAATCTTGGCAAACTATGCAAAAGTGACTAAGTATTGCTCGCCATGTGTCATCCATATGATCCTCCTGTCACCTGAGGTGGTGAAGTAGATAGTAGAGTAAAACTGCAGGATCACTTCGACGTTCCAATCATATTTAAACCCCATGATCTCCTTGAGCTCATGGCGCTCAGCAGCTTCAATGACGGCGTCAAATGCAGAGTGTTGCTTCTTGGCCATGTACTCCCAGTCTACCCACTGGGCTTCAATCACAGGCTTCTTCATGCTTTGGTACACTAGACGGTAGTAATCACAATGGAAGTCACACCAAAACCGAGGGTCGGCGGTGCTCCTTTCATACTTGTACACCTTATCCGTCCGGAGCCTTCTTGCTTTCTCAGCTCCCTTTCCATGAAAGATATTTGCAGCTATGTCACGCTGCCTGTTGGGATTCCTCTCGGGAGTGTGAACTTCCAGGGGACCAATCAGTTTGCCTTTCCCCTTCTCCTTGATAGCAATGCCCTTGGCCTTCGCAGCCGAGGCCTTCACCGAGGGCTTGTTTTTCTTTGGCTCAGCAGGAGCCGGGGCCTTGCCCTTCTTCGGATCTCTCTCGATCCGGCGTTCAACAATGTCTTCTTGGGCTGGTTCCTTGCCCTTGTCCTTCTCTCCAAGTGTCACAAGTCTCTTCCTCTTGGAGACTTGTGTAGCAGCAGCCTGAGAGTTGTGAGCTTCACGCTCCTCTCGCTTCTTCTTCCGGAGATCCTTCCGTGACTCCTCAATGGCCCGAGCCATTGCTTCATCCTCGTCGTAGGCCAATGCGGCAGCCCGAGCAACGTGTTGCTTCTTGGCTGCTTTTGCTTTCTCATGCTGCTCGAGATATTTCTCGGTAGCTTCAACTTCGGCTCTTGCATGTTCTTCGGCGAGACGAAGTTGCTCCGCCTCCCACTCGGGACCAGTGGGGGGAGAAGCGGAACGGCGAGGAGTGGCCATTTCAGCTGAAAGGAATAGAGTTCATAAGATAGAAGGTCAAGGAGTTGGAATAATGCGAAAGAATTCACGAAACACAGCCAAAGTGTGAGTTTGACCTGTGCAGACCGGACTTGTCCGCTCCAGAGGTGGACTAGTCCGGTTTGCACAAGCTAAACCCTAACTCTAACGGTTTTTCGAGAAAGTTTGGAATCAAGTCGCAATACTCATAGGTTATGATCACAAGGTCACTAGAAACAACTTTAATGAAGAGGCATCTACCAAAAACTTAATGAATTTAGAATGAGGCTAGTTTTTGAAAAAGGAGAAATACCTCTTCAAATCTTGAAAAATCGACAAGATCGGGGAGGGATCGCGTCGAGGATGTTTGGGAAAGGTCTCCCTTGCCTCCAAGGAGTCCAATGCACGGATTGAAATCAGTTTTTGGTGGTTGGAATCAAAAATTGTCGAAAGGGGACGGTTTCGCGCGCGTGGGAGAGAGAGAAAACTAGATGAGGAAGTGGAGGGGTCGGCCGCTTCCTGGGGGGTTTAAGTCCCCAGGGGCCGGACTAGTCCAGTAGGGGAGCCGGACTAGTCCGGTCCGCGGACCAGACCCGGACCAGTCCGGATCCGGACTTGTCCAGCCATAGGGCAGACTAGTCCGGTCCTAGGAGGCTGAAAACATATATATTTGAGTTTTAGCCACTATAAAAGATCCTCTTGGACATATTGCACAAAAAACCTTGTGAATATGGTCAGTAAGCAATCAACATTCAAACTATGACCATGACTCACAAAGTCACTAGTTTTTCAAATATTTTGGAGAAAATTGAGATAGAGATGAATTTTCCAACCACATGCATTCTTTTGAACAAGCCAAAAGTAATCATTCAGATGTGCATGTTTCAAGCCACATTTCGAGAATCTAAGATATTGAGCTCACTCCTAAGCTCACAAAATCGCTTCTCATCTAGGGGCTTGGTGAATATGTCGGCTAGTTGGTTTTCGGTTCTCACATGTGAAATCACTATACCCCCCTTTAAGGAATGATCTCTCAAGAAGTGGTGTCTAATGTCTATGTGTTTGGTCCTTGAATTCTCAACTGGATTATGGGCTATTTTGATGGCACTCTCATTGTCACATAGGAGAGGAATATGGCGCAAGTTTATACCATAATCCCTTAGAGTTTGTCTCATCCAAAGAAGCTGTGCACAACAACTTCCGGCTGCGATGTACTCCGCTTCGGCTGTGGAAAGAGCAATGGAGTTTTGTTTCTTCGTGGACCAAGACACTAATGATATACCCAAGAATTGGCATGTCCCGGATGTGCTCTTTTTATCAACTTTGCACCCCGCATAATACGCATCGGAATAACCAATGAGGTTGAATTTGGATCCTTTGGGGTACCAAAGTCCTAGGCTAGGTGTGTGAACTAGATATCTAAGAATTCTCTTCACGGCAGTCAAATGACACACCTTTGGTGCAGCTTGAAACCGTGCACACATACACACGCTAAGCATGATATCCGGTCTAGATGCACAAAGATATAACAAGGAGCCAATCATGGAATGATATACCTTTTGGTCCACACTTGGACCATTTTCATTGAGGTCTAGGTGTCCATTCATTGCCATAGGAGTCTTAATGGGTTTGGCCTTGTCCATGTCAAACTTCTTCAATATGTCTTGAGTGTACTTTGTTTGACTTATGAACGTGCCTTCTTTGAGTTGCTTGACTTGGAAACCTAAAAAGAACTTCAACTCCCCCATCATGGACATCTCAAATCTTTTCGTCATAATCTTTGAAAACTCATCACAAAACACTTTGTTAGTAGAACCAAATATAATTTCATCGACATATATTTGGCACACAAAAAGATCATCATTGAAGTTCTTTGTAAATAGAGTGTAGTCAGCTTTTCCTATCTTAAAACCATTTTCAATTAGAAAGTCTCTAAGACACTGGTACCAAGCTCTAGGAGCTTGTTTGAGGCCATAGAGAGCCTTACGCAATTTGAATACATGATTTGGGTATTCTTGGTCTTCGAAGCCCGGTGGTTGCTCCACATATACTTCCTCCTTGATTGGGCCATTTAGGAACGCACTCTTGACGTCCATTTGATAGAGCTTAAAATCATGGTGAGTGGCAAAGGCAAGTAATATTCGAATTGACTCTAACCTAGCTACGGGAGCAAAGGTTTCATCAAAATCCAAACCTTCGACTTGTGAGTACCCCTTGGCCACAAGTCGTGCCTTGTTCCTTGTCACAACACCATGTTCATCTTGTTTTTTGCGGAACACCCACTTGGTGCCCACAACATTTGCTTGTGGACGCTTGACAAGCTCCCAAACTTTGTTCCTCTCAAAGTTATTAAGCTCCTCTTGCATGGCCACCATCCAATCCGGGTCTCTCAAGGTATCTTCAACCCTATGGGGCTCCAAAGAAGAGACAAAGGAGTAATGTTCACAAAAGTTTGCAACACGAGAACGAGGGATTACCCCTTTAGTAATGTCTCCTAGTATGTTGTCAACGGGGTGATCCCGTTGAACACTTTAATGTACACGAGGATGTGGAGGTTGAGCTCTTGAGTCATCATCATCTTCTTCTTCTTCTTCTTGATCTCCCCCTTGATGAGTGCCTCCCCCTAGAATTTCGTCTTCTTGGTCGTTTTGAGGTCCTACTTGACCGTCGACAACTTTATCGCGTGGAGGAGTACTTGCATCATCTTGTTGTTGGTCACTTGAGCATTGAGGTTGTTCTTGTGGTCGAACATCTCCAAGTGCCATTCTCCTAAGTGCTTCTTGTGGAGAGTCTTCTTGATCTAGCACACTTTGATCAACTTGCTCCACTTGGGAGCCATTAGTTTCATCAAACACCACGCCGCGTGCTATTTCAACAATTCCGGAGGTTTTGTTGAAGACACGGTAGGCGTGAGTGTTTGAGTCATAGCCAAGCAAGAAACCCTCATCGGACTTTGAAGCAAACTTCGAATTCCTAGGCTTCTTGTTGAGAATATAGCACTTGCTCCCAAAAACACGAAAGTAAGAGATATTGGGTTTCTTACCAACTAGAAGCTCATAGGGAGTCTTCTTGAGGAGGCGGTGGAGGTATAATCGGTTGACGGCGTGGCAAGCGGTGTTAACCACCTCCGCCCGAAATCGATCCTATGTCTTGTACTCATCAAGCATTGTCCTTGACATCTCGATGAGTGTTCTATTCTTCCGTTCCGCCACCCCATTTTGTTGAGGGGAGTATGGAGCTGAAAATTCATGCTTGATGCCCTCCTCATCCAAGAATCCTTCCACTTGAGTGTTTTTGAACTCGGTGCCATTTTCACTTCTTATAGCTTTGATTCTTGAGGTGAACTCATTTTGAGCTCTCCTCAAGAACCTCTCGAGGACACCATGGGTTTCACCCTTGTCATGCAAGAAAAACACCCAAGTGAAACGAGAAAAGTCATCAACAATAACAAGACCATATTTGTTACCGCTAATGCTTATGTAGGTTATTGGCCCGAAAAGGTCCATGTGTAGTAGCTCCAACGGTCTTGTTGTCATCATGATGTTCTTGGAGGGATGTTGAGCTCCCACTTGCTTCCCCGCTTGGCAAGCACTACATGGCTTGTCTTTTTCGAAGACAACATTCTTCAAGCCATGGATGTGCTCGCCCTTAAGAAGCTTTTGTAAGTTCCTCATGCCAACATGGGCCAGCCGTCTATGCCAAAGCCATCCCATGTTGGTTTTCGCCATTAAGCATGTGTCAAGTTGAGCTTTATCCGAGGCAAAGTCCACAAGATAAAGCTTTCCCTTTAGCACACCCTTAAAAGCGATTAAGTTATCACTTCTTCTAAGGACGCTCACACCCTCATTAGTAAAAACACAATTATAACCTTTGTCACATAGTTGTGATATGGACAAGAGGTTATAGTCTAAAGAATCAATGTGTAGAACGCTATAAAGAGTGTGTTGAGGGGAGATGACAATTTTACCGGAGCCAAGGATTTTTCCTCGGCTATTGTCTCCAAAAAGGATTCCTTCATTTGGATCATCGTGTTCTTCATACTCCTCAAGCATCGTCCTCTCTCTGTTCATGTGGTTTGTGAACCCACTATCGAGCACCCATTTGGATCCACCGGAGGAGTATGCCTACAAAACAAGATTATGCCTTCCTTTTAGGTACCCAAGCGGAGTTGGGTCCTTTGATGTTAGTGGTAAGGCATTTGGGCACCCACACGCAAGGCCTGGGGCTCTTGCGGAGTGGCCCAACATATCTAGCATATACTTTGCCGCATTTGTTCCTCAACAAAACATATGATGCATCGAAATCATGAAATAGAGGATGCGGTTCAGCTTTAGGCGTATAAGTGCTAGTTGAGGTGTTCTTCACAATTTTAGTTGGAGATGAGCTTCCTTTGACAAAGACAATCAAGTCTTTGCCATACTTGAAGGTTTTAGCATTTTGCCTTCCACCTTTAGTATAGCCAAGACCATCCTTGACATTTGGAGGTCTTGTGTTGGTGTATGAACTTCGTGCATACGCCACCTTTTCCTTGTCAAAGATGCCACCTTTGGTGCTTGCTTGTCTTGAGTCAACTTAAGCTCATCCTTTAATTTAAGAATCAAGTTAGAACATTTGCAAGTTGATATTGCTTTGGATGCAACTTTTGAGGAAGATGAGCTTGTGGAGGAAGAGGCTACACTAGTCTTAAGGGACTCAACTTGAGTCTCAAGGATCTTGTTAACTTTTTTCAAGTTGCCAAGTTCGCCCTTGAGCTCAATAGTTGTCTCCTCAAGACTTGAGCATGTTTTCTTGCTTAGAGAAAGTTCATGCTCTAATGCCTTGCTCTTCTCTCTCTCAAGCTCAAGGAGCTCAATGAGCTCTTTACATCTTTCCTTTTCTTGGATAAGCAAGTCCTCTTGCCTATCTAAGAGCTCCTCCTTCTAAAAAATCTCATCCGAAAGCAATTTCATTCTTCGCAATGTGCTCTTGCTTTTATCCTTAAACATGTGTTCATTTTTGCTAGCACTATCAAAATCATCATGGGAGGATATGGAAGAGGATGAGATAGAATTTACCTTTATTCTTCCCTATTTTGCCATGAGGCACGTTGGCTTATAGTCGTGGAGATTTGGGAAGAGCTTGCTTCCCTTGGAGCTCCTCTCGATGGCTATGGTTGCCATCTTCTCCTTATCTTCGGACGTGGAGGACTCATCGTTAGAGTCCCACTCCTTGCCTAAGTGAGCATGACCGGAGGGCCTCTTCTTTTTGTAGAACTTCTTCTCTTGTGGCTTGCCCTCCTTCTTCTTCTTGCCATCTTCATGTGGACAATCTACCATGAAATGCCCGTACTCGCCACAATTGTAGCAGGCCCTCTTGTTTTTGGGCCTTGCCTTTTCTTTGCCTTTGCCCTCATGCTTGTATCCTCCTTTTCTTCTCCTCATCATCCTCTTGAAGTTGTTGATGAAGAAGGCCTCTTCCTCATCGGTGTCAAGGCTCTCCTCATCATCTTCTGTTTGCTCTTTTGGGGGGCATGTTGCTTTGAGTGCAACATTCTTCATCTTCGAGGCGGTGAACCTTTGAAGGTCATTGTAGAAGAGCGCCTCCTTTTCAATGATCTCGTGATTGATGATCCTTCAAAGGACCTCCTCTGGGGTCATTTTGGCAAACCCCGGACTTTCTCGAATCATGGAGCAAAGAGAGACGTTCCTAGGCATGAATGCCTGAATCATTCTCTTCACTACCTCGTGGTTCGTACACTTGGTACAGCCGTAAGATCTACTCTTGTTGATGAGTATCTTTAGGAGGTTGTACATCTCTTGGGGAGATTCACCATCCATAATGGCAAACCTCCCGAGCTCTCCTTCAGTGAGCTCAATCTTTGCTTCCTTGACGACTCGGTTGCCTTCATGAGCCGTCTTGAGAGTGTCCCAAATGTCTTTGGCCACCTCAAGTCCATCCACTCGGTTGAACTCATCTCTTGAGAGAGATGAGATGATCACTCTGACCGCTTGGGCATTGCGGTGAAGGAGCACGGCTTGCTCCGGAGTGATATCTTCTTCATTCTTAGGGATGTGCACCCCGGTCAACACAATTTGCCATAGTGAGGGATTGAGTGACACAAGGTGGATCTTCATGTTGTGCTTCCACATCCCGTAGTCGGTTCCATCGAATTAGGGAGGCTTCCCCAATGGGATGGAAAGGTAGTGGTTGTTGGAAACAAGGCGCTCATAGTTGTAGCCTTGTTGGTTGTAGTTGATTGTACCACTCGATGTGGAGGTTGAGGTGTCAACTTTGGGAATCTTCAAATTCTCTCGAAGTTTCGCCTTGAGCTGGCAAACTTCTTCGTCAATCGTTAATTTGTATTGATAGAAGAGAATCTCTTCTAGAGTTGCTTGGATTTCGCTGGTAGAAACTTCTTCGTACCCCACTCTGGCCATCTTCTCTCCGAGTTGTTAGACTCTTTTGGGAGAGTCCTGCTCTGATAACAATTGAAAGTTGCCTAGAGGGGGGGGTGAATAGGATAATCAACCTGAAATGACTTAATAAAACGAGTTTAATACACAGGGGGCGGACTAGTCTGGTCCAGGGGCGGACTAGTCCGGTCCACCTACAGGGAAAAACCTAAAAAGGGTTTCTAACAGGTTTTAGTCCAATTCTTGTGATGCAAAGTTTGTTAGAGTAACTTAGTGAGCCTTAACAAGTTATATGGCAAGTATGAAGCTAAGGATCACAATAAAGCAAAGGTGATGAGCAAAACCGGTAAAGCTAACCCTAGAAGCAATATGTGATGAATGAACACTAAGAACACAAGTGACACGAGGATTTTATACCGAGGTTCGATCCCACACAAGGAATCTACGTCCCCATTGAGGAGTCCACAAAGGACCGGGTTCAACAACCCTTCCCTCACCAAGTTTACCGCACGGGCCTAACTTGGTTCTCCACTATCACAAAGAATGAATACAAGATTCGTTGGGGCTTCTCACAATCTGAGGCTCCCACCAAAATTACAATTGCAAATCACAAAGATTGACTCAAGCCACAGATCACAAAGATTCACAAAGTGCAAGAGATCAAACCGAGAGCCAAAGAGCGGTGTTCTTCCTATTCTTCACCTCACTAAACCCTAATCCACACAAGAATTAGTTTTAGAGGGAATGTAGGCAAGAAGTAGGATTTTGGAGGCTCAAGGTTGCTGTGGCGGCGCTAGGGTTTCAGTTTGCTCAAAGGGATGGTTCAAATGAACCCAGGGGACCTCTATTTATAGAGGTCCCAAGCCCATACTGCTGACTTCAGCAGATGGGCGGACTAGTCCGGCCTAGGGGACCACTAACGCCCCTGACAACTATCGCACTGCGCGGCAATCGTCACACTACCCGCCAAACTTCAAATTCAAACGGTCGCTTCAACAACAGACTAGTCCGACCCTTACCGGACTAGTCCGATCTCACACATAACCTTTTGTTCTGTGTGAAAACGGACTAGTATGAAGACCACAGACTAGTCTGGCCCCATGGGCGGACTAGTCCGGCCTTCCCAGACTTAGTCTCTGAAACACCGTCTCCTCTCAATCCCGGACTAGTCCGGCCCCCAGGGCGGACTAGTCCGATCTCAGTCAGGACCTCTTGGTCCGGACTAAAATGGACAAGTCCGTTGTTTTGGGAATTAGTCCCCAAAAACCACTTCATGACTAGTCCGATCTCAGTCAGACCCTTCTGGTCCGGCCGAAAACGGACTTGGCCGGCCAGGGGCGGACTAGTCCAGCCACCTGCACGGACTAGTCCGGCCCTACTGCCAGACTACTTCCAACTCTCTTCTCTCAATTGGTTTGACCACTAAACCGCTTTGAGCTCCCAACTTGATCTCAATGCACTTTACACACACAGCCTCACACAAATTTGGCTAGTCTAAACTCGACACACTAGAAACCCTAGTTTCTCCTTTTCGAGTTGACATCGCCATTTCCATCTTTTTCCTTTTTGAGGGATTGTGCTTCCACTTAGTCCACACCTGTGCTTAAGATCGCTGAGCTCATTAGTTACTTAATTGTCGTCATCAATCATCCAAAACCCACGGGGATCCTAGATGCACTTTCATCTTCTTATCTCAAACATCCTGTCTGAATGCAACGATAATAGAGAAGCTTGAGATTGAAGGAATGGTATTTCGTACCTGAGAGAATCGCTGGATAAAGGACCATAGCAATTTCCCCGATGTTTGCTTTATGGCAAACAGGTCCAATTCAGTGTCGGGCTGAGTGTAGGAGCTCCCAAAGTTGGCAGTGAATTGTTGGCACAGCTCCACCCAACTATTAATGGAGTCGGGTGGAAGACTCATGACACAGGACCTTGCAGTCCCAATTAAAGCCACCGGGAAGTAATTGGCCATTACAGCCTCATCGCCCCCCGCTGCCAGTATGGCAATAGAGTAGTTTTGAAGAAATTCAGCAGGGTTGACAGTCCCGTCGATTTTTTCTGGTAAGTGGGGACGGAACTTCTGTGGCCACCTGACCATACGTAAGTGCATGGCCAGGGTAGAACAGCCCCCTCCTACTACCTGAGGAGCGGGGTTGTCCCGAGCTTCTCGCCTCTCACGAGCGCGCTCAATGTGGACACGGTTGTCCCGCTGCCGGTAACGGTGATCCAGTTCTGATCGCAGGTCATGAGTCGGAATCCTGGTAATTGTGTGGGTGCGTCGTGCCCCGGGAGGCAACGAAGTCACCTGTTGGGAGGCAGCACGTCTCCTTTGTTGAGAGGCTTGTGGACCAAGTCTTGCAAAGGTGCTCGCCCCGAAGGGGGAGGGCCTTGGTTACTGATGCCTGCAGTTGTAGATGCGACCAGATGGTCAACATCAGCCCTCCACTGCTCCATAGCACCCTGGGGTGGACCTGGAGGCGGTGGGAGTTGTAGAAGAGCTCGCCAGCAATGAGCGCGTGCTCGGGGTTATTGTTTGCCGATGCAGTGATTGACACAGATGCTCCATCTTGTTGACCAACATTATTTGCTAGAACAGATGGTGGCTGTGGTGCAACAGTGCCTGTTGGAACAATGGCACCTGCTGGTTGTTGGATGTTGGAGGGATTGCCTCCGATAGGTTGCCCAGCTTGGTTGCCATTGGAGGATCCAACAGCTGAATTCACCATCTTGTGATCTCGGGATTTAGTCCCTCTTCCTGGCGTGCCAAATGTCGAAGTGTGTGATATGACACTTCCCTTGGACCCGCTAAGAAGTAGGCCGCGGAGGTTCTTTTGTAGTTGGGACACACAGAGATCAAGATCAAGATGGTGACCTCAGAGATTTACGTGGTTCAGGTCGCTTGAGCGTAACACCCTACTCCATGGGGTTTGTGTTTTTGTATTGTGCGAGTATGTTCGCTAGAATCAGCTTCTGTCAGATGTTCTTTTCTGTTCATGTAGTACAACCCTTTTATAATTCTAAGGACTGACTGTTACAAAGCCTTCCTGGCCCGACATGTGGCCCTGGCGTATTTAACGACCTAATACACTGTATAAAGAGTATTAAGTATAATTAGTTGTGTGATAACATGCCTTAATGGCTGTGTTACCCCTGTTAACAATGCACTGATCGTGTGTAATTAATACGACATTAATGACACGTTATCAGGCCTTGTAACTGCAACTTTAACCGTCCTTGAATATTTGTAATGAAGATGATCTACTTGTATTTCTGTTGGCGATGAAGGTCTGTAGGCTCCACACATGTCAGATCCGGAGCTCTCCCTTGCGGGAGGGTAGGTCCGGGGTCGCTGTATACGTGTTGGCACTGGAGCTCCTCTCTGACGGGGGCTAGGTCTGGGGCTGTTGTACACGTGTAGTCGCCGGAGCTTCCCTTGGTTGGGAGTTCAGTTCCGGTCTTCTTTTATACGTGTTAACCCGGGAGCCAGTCATGTCAGGGGAGCGGGTCCGATGCAGCGTGACATGTGGGACCTGAAAGGGCCTTTGACTCTGGTGGATGGAACTTTCTTGCACTTTTTGCAGTATTGCGGGGTATCCAATACGTACGGTACCGACAGTAGCCATGCACATTCAAGTGCAACTTCATACAATGCTATGATTTTGGAGTGATTTGAAGACGTAGCAATTAGAGTCTGTTTGCAAGACTTCCATGATATTGTCGTCTGTCCGTGTAAAAACACGAAGCCTATCTGAGATTTACCATCGTGAGGACCACTCAAGTAACCAGCATCGGCATAGCCAATGAGGTTAAGATCTTGATTTTTCTGAAAAAAAGACCTAGATCTGTTGTACCTTGAATATATCGAAAGACATCTTTCACTCGTTTCCAATGACGTATGGTTGGAACGACACTGTATCTTGCTAGTAGATTGACTACAAAAGCAATATCGAGTCTTTTGTTATTAGCAAGATACATAAGTGCTTCAATAACACTTAGGTATGGGTATTCTGAATCTAATACCTCTTCTCCTTCTTGGCGTGGCCAAAATGGATCTGTATCTTTTCTAAGGCTCTAACCACCATAGGAGTTTTAGATGGATATACTTTATCTATGTTAAATTTCTCCAATACTTTTTGGACTTAAGCCGATTGATGTACGAGAATGCCTGTATGAAGGTGCTCTAATTGTAAACCTAAGCAAAATTTATTTGTACCTAAATCCTTCATCTCAAATTTGATCTTTAGATGATTGCGTGCCTCATTAATGTCAAACTCAGTGCCAATGATATTTAAATCATCAACATATATTGAAATAATGCAAAATCCAGTCAAGGATTTGCGAGTGAAGACACAAGGACAATCATTATTAGTATAGTATCCTTTGATTAGAAGGAACTCCTTAAGTTGGTTATACCACATTCTTCTAGACTGTTTTAAGCCATATAATGACTTGTTGAGCTTGACATAGTACATGTTGCGACTTACATTTTCATTCGGTACAGGTATCCCGTCAGGGACTTTCATGTATATATCTGAATCTAGTGACCCATATAAATATGCAGTCATGACATCTATCAACTGCAAAGATAGATATTTTTGTATTGCCAAAGATATAAGATATCAGAAAGTTATTCCATTCATTACAGGAGAATATGTTTCATTGAAGTCAATGACAGATCTCTGCGCGAACCCTTGTGCAACTAGCTTTGCCTTATATCTCACAACCTCATTGTTTTCATTTCGTTTCCGGACGAAAACCCACTTGAACCTGACATGGTAGATTCTAGGAGGTGTAGGTATTACATCATTAAATACCTCTCTTTTTCATTGAGTAGAGTTTTGTCTTGATTGCTTCATTCCATTTGATCCAGTCCGAGCTTTGTTTACACTTCGCCATGGTCTTAGGATCAGGACCATTGAGAAGATCAGCTATCTTGGTTGAAAAGCATGAGATGACAATTGTTGTATTATGGTCAAGTAATTATCCATCACTAGTATAATTGATGGAAATTTCTTGTACCCCGTGAAACTCATCATGATTTCCCAACATGTGAGAATTAGGCTCTTCTAATCCTCCAGCCTGCTCCGTATTGTGCACGTGAGGGCTGGATCTTCGATTTATCACATCTATTTGATGTCCATCAATATTTTGTTGACTAGCATTTACTTGCTTTGAGGAAGATCTTGTCCTCGTAGTCTTTGGACGCTTATTTGAAGCATCTTTCTGCTGAATTGCCCCCCCCCCCTTTTCGATGGTGGAGTGATTTTTTTGTAACTCCACTCGACAAGGCGCATTAACAACAGGATTCAAAGACTTCGTGACACCTTTGTAATCAATAAACACATCTGGCAGGTTACTAGCAATTTGTTGTAACTCAATAATTTTATGAACTTGAAGTTCAATCTCCTTTGTACATGGATCATGGGTTAGGATGGATTTATCATCCCAATTAATTTCTCAGCTATCATTGATAAATTTATTATATCCTCCTAATGCTGAAAAATGATCCTTATTAAAAATACAGTAAGCAAACCGGGCCGTAAATAAATCAAGGCCTCCAAAATTTTTAAGATAGACGAGGATTGATATTCCACGTAGATCCCCAATTTTCTATGAGGGCACATAGAGATTTGCTTAGGTGGTGAAATTGGTGTGTACACACCACATCCAAATTTCTGCAGATGGGAGATATTTGGTTGATTCCACGTACAAGTTCGAGTGGGAAGGTGGTATGATATGCAGTTGGTCGTAGTTGCAGAAGATCGGCAGCGTATAAAACTACATGACCCCAACAAGATGTTGGTAAATTGCAAACTTGCAATAATGGCTTAGCTATGAGCTTGATTCTCTTTATCAGAGATTTTGTCGTATTGGACCTAGGAAAAAGGGAGCTCTAGCGATGTTCTCTAGCACTCGTTATCGACCATTTTGTGTGTGTACATATGGAACATAATGCTGTACTTCAATACCTTGAGCCATACAATAATCATTGAAGGCTCGAGATGAAAATTCAGCAGCATTGTCCATACAGATATTTTTTTATTCTATGTTCAGAATAATTCACTTTTAATCTAATGACTTGTATCATAAATTTAGCGAAAGCATGGTTACGTGTAGATAGTAAACACACGTGTGACCATATTGTAGATGTGTCATTTAGTACCATGAAGTATTTAAAGAGACAACACATTAGTTGTATAGGACCACAAATGTCTCCTTGAATGCATTCAAGGAATTTTAAAGGTTCAGCGTGGGTCTTAAGCAGAGAAGTTCACAAGATCAATTTTCCCATAGCACATGAAGTGCACACAAAATCATTAGATTTTGAAAATTTGGCATTTTTTAATTCATGACCGGTGCAATTCCCAACAATTTTCCGCATCATCCCTATTCCAGTGTGACCTAAGCGTGTATGATAGATCTTGAATGTATTAACATTCTTGAAAATTACCTTGTATGCAACATATGGTACGAGTTTAATATAAGTGTAATACAATTCAGATGGGGTAGAAGGAATTCTTTCTAGAACCTCATGGCCATATCCGTAATTATTGGTAATAAAGAGAAATTCTTCTTTGTTATCTTCATAGGTACATACATGTAACCTATTTTTCGGATATCTCTAAAACCTATGAGGGTACATGTAGAATCGGGATACAATAAAGCCTCATCGATCCTAACTTGTGTACCATTTGGAAACATTATAGTGACTCGACCAGAGCCAACTATTGTTTCATCCGTCCAACGATGGTCAAAATATTTCCTGACCGTCTAGTTAGAGCTGGAATATTTTGTTTCCTTAACTCTAGAGTTTATGGTGCAACTATACACAATGCACATTTCTTCTTCCATCATAAACTTCATGTGAGACCTAACAATTAAGAATTGTAATAATTCAATTAATTGCATTGAAATACATATTTACAAAATTAGAGTGTTGAATAACTCTAATACAATATAACTAATATTGTTCATTACAACACACTTTTTTACATAGACTTAGTATTTACAAATTTCTATGGTAAGCAACCTAGATTAGATCGTTGAACATGTCGTTCGATTTATATTCCACCATAGCATTACCCAAGTCCATGTAGTCATCAACATTCAATGTTGGCTTGTTGTTGCTTGGATTTTGTTTATCCTTAGTTGACCAACCAGCTTCAAATGTTGGATTTTTTTGGATACTAAAGTGAGTTTCATACTCATTTCCCGATCCTTGAGTTTTCTTGTCTTTTCTCAGGGATTTCTGGTACAAGGCCACATGGTGTTTAGGAGTGCGACACTTGTGAGTTGTATGCTTGAAAGTGCCACATGCGTTACACTGCACATTTTTTCATTTGGAGGGAGTACCATCCTTTTTCATTGTCTTTGAGAACTTTCTATTTTTCTATCTATTACAGCGGCATCTAGCAGATCTACCATTGTTCTTTGGAGTTGAATCCTGAGAAGCATTTGCTTTCTTCTCATTGTGATGAATTTTAGGAAGAGGAGCCGCTCCAACACAGCGTTGGTGATGATTCTTAATAGTAAGTTCATCATGTTTCTCTGTCTGGAGTAAATCACGAATGAGATCAGCATATTATTGGTAGTTGTGAGCCTGGTATTGATGTTGTAAGACCCAGTCCGCGGGGAGCATTGTTTGAAGTGTCTTTTCAATTTTATCCTCCTCTGATGGTTCTTTCTCACAAAACCTTAATTTGGTGCAGACCTTATGAACAATATGATTATAATCCTCAATTGACTTAAAGTCTTGAAGAGTTCATTCATGGTTGGCCTCTAGCAATAAAATTTCCTTTTGTTGTTCATAACGACATTTTAATGCCACCCAAAGATTGAGGTTCCTACTCCATTACATATTCCAACTTTAAGTCGGGGTGAAGGTGGTTCCGGATGATAGAAAGTGCCTGATACTTGTATGTATCCAGAAATGCTGCATCTCTTTGTGCAGGAGGAGTAAGTGTAGGCATGGCTTCATGAAAATCCAAGCTTATCTTGATGTCAAGAGTCCATGTAGGGTAGTTGTGACCATCAAGGACAAATTCTTCAAACTGGCGAGCCATTGAGTCCTACATATAGGCAATCAGATATTTTATTAAAAAAATCATCATGGTGGTGTTGTAACAAGTGCATTAATCATAATGAAAGAGCACATATAAATTATTTATTTTGTCCATCCAAATTTCAAAAAATGGCGTATCAAAAAGAATAATTTTAGGTATAATTTATTTTTCAATAAGGCCAACTATGAAAATGAGTTATACACTTTGATGCATTTAGAGATGATTCATGTTTGTATTAAGCCAAATATTACAAAATGGCTTAATTAAGATGAATCAAATCTCTTGTTATTTTATGTGTAATAATATTGTCTCATCATAAGCCAAAATTTAAAATTTAGCGTAAATGATGGTACACACAAATAATCAAAATATAGTAAACAAAATTGTAGAACTTTTGGGCAAAAAATTAATGGCCTGAACAAAAGGAATTTTGGACAATGTGTCAATGATTGAATTTTTAAATTTAGTCAGCCAAAATATAAATTTTAGCCAAAGTTTGTAAATTCAATCGTAATATTGCAAGAAAAAAATATTTCAATGCTACAATTGTAATAATCATAATCATAATGTAAATTTGATTATCACTATATTTACATAATATTTAAATTTTAATATTTAAATTTGAATAATATTTAAATTTCAAATTAAGAAAATAATAATTAAAAATTTAATAAAAGAAACTGGAAATTAAAAATGGATCGGCCTAGGCGCGTAGCCAAGGACGGTGTAGCCCAACCGGTTTTGACGCAGGCGCGACCCAAGCGGCCAGGGGAAACAGGACGCCGATTAGGGTAAACTCTAACTGCACCCTTCTCCTCTCCTTCTCCGCTGCACGCCACCCTTCCACCGTCCTCCATTTTGCTCGGCGCCGCTCCTCCATACTTCCACCTGGCCATCAATGCTTCTCCATCCTTCCACCTTGCTGGCGCTGCTCCTCCGTCCTTCCACCTTGCTGGCTTCGTTCCTCCGCCGTGCCCCACCTCTGACCGGCTTGCACCGACGGCTGAGCCCCAAGCACGGGGCACTCAGGCTCTACCAGCGAGGTGGGCAAATCAGCGTAAAAGCAATTGCCACTTGGGCTTGTAATCGTTGGTGGTGGAACCAATTCTGACGTTTGGGGAGGAAGTGCTGCTGGTTGGGGAGGAAGTGCTGGCGGTTGGGGAGAAAGTGCCGGTGGTGGTCCGGCCGACGACATGCACATCGTTCTTGATGCGAACTAGCAGACAGAGGGCGGACTAGCCCGGTCAGGATCTTAAAACTAAAGAAAGGTGAGATTTTTACGCGATTCTATGAGATCAACTTGATGAAATGTGAAGTATAATAACCTAGCAATCTAGTAGAGTAAGTGCACGAAGAGTAAACAACTAGTCTAGGTGGATCGCAAGATTAGAACGAAGAAAGGATAAACCCTAAAGTTGTTCTTGCGAAGAAAGGAGAATAAATCGAGAGCAGAAAACACAAGATTTATCCCGTGGTTCAGCTTCACGGAGAAGCCTACATCCATGTTGAGGAGTCCACAAAAGGACCGGGTTTCCCTCAACCCTTTCCTCACCAAGCCACCACAAAGGCCGGATTGCTCTTCCACTAAATCAAAGGGAAATCACAATGATCAATGGGGTATGTCACAACCTGAGGCTCCCACAAAGTTACAGCACAAAGAGATCATGAATCAACATCCAAATCAACTCAAATCAACATATCAACGCTAGAGAATCAACCAACAGCTCGAGTCAAAGCACAACCCTTCTCTCTTCTCTCCCGAATCTCACAAACCCTCAAGATTCGCTCTTAGGGCTCAAAGATGTGAAGAG
Source organism: Tuctoria greenei (assembly GCA_036927565.1). NCBI lineage: Eukaryota > Viridiplantae > Streptophyta > Magnoliopsida > Poales > Poaceae > Tuctoria > Tuctoria greenei. The sequence goes on from JAYESD010000003.1 coordinate 20,569,676, forward strand.
AAAGGTCTAGGAGGGCTCTTGGAAGGCTATGGCGGTGCTAGGTTTCGAGAGAGGGCTTTAGAGTCCTGGGGGACCCCATTTTATAGGGGTCCCGACAATTAGTGGTTGCCACCAGAAAAAGTCCAGACCAGTCCAGCCTTAGACTCCAAACTAGTCTGGCCTATGGGGCCCAGTGATGTCACCCTTGATGAACCACAAAGTTCCCCGCCACGTTTTGAATTTTAATGTTCACAATACCATAGACTAGTCCGTCCAAAATGGACTAGTCCGATCTCACACAACCAAGTCTGGTCCACCGGACCAGTCCATCCTCCAAGGGCGGACAAGTGCGGTCACCCAGGACCTAGTCCCAACAGCCACCTCCAAGTCCCAAACGGACTAGTCTGACCCACAACAAACTATTCCGAACTCACGCAATAGCTTTTGTTCTGATCAGTATTGGACAAGTCTGTCAGGGCGGACTTCTCAAGCGCCCAGGGCGAACTAGTCTGGTCTTTTGGGACTTAGTCCCAGAAGGACTCAGACACACTCACCACAGACTTGTCCGTTCCCAAACGGACAAGTCCAAACTCACATAATTCCTCTTGCTCTGCCCAACATCAGATCAGTCCGATGTGGCCGAACTAGTCTGACCTTCCAGCCCAGACAAGTCCATCTCTGTCCTTAGGACTGCCTCAACTCATCTCTCCAACTAACCTAACTTGGACTAAGAGCTCTTAGATGATTCTCAACAATTTTATGCATTGAACACACTCATACTATAATGCTAAACTCGACGCAAAGAAATTTTAAACCCTGAATTCTCTTCTTCGAGTTTTTCTACCTTTTTTCTCTTCTTTTTCCTTTTTGAGTGTATCCAATTTCGCCTATCATTTAATCACTTGTGCTAACACTTGTAATGCTCATTAGTCTCTTAAGTGTTGTCATTAATCATCAAAATCCACGAGGATTAGCCTAAATGCACTTTCAATCTCCCCCTTTTTGGTGATTTAATGACAACACATTGAGGTTTTTGATAAAATACAATTGATTTTGTTTTCATAACACACAAGTGCATAAAGATCTCCCCCTAAACGTGTGCATGAATCATTTGCAATAAAAGTAATGAACAAAAATTAGATCCATGGGAGATTTATACATTTGTGTGTTATGGTGGGGTGCCTACAAGTGTTGCAAGTGTTGAGATGTGATAAATAAGAGTGAAACATGCATCTCAATTGGAATTAAGCATCATCACACATATGGAACAGTATTGTGATTAAATTAGAAAGATAATCAATAAAGCCAACATAGAGTAGCATAGCATAGCACGAAGTTATCACAACCCAAATATGAAAATGTAGCAACATTAAGACATTACAACCAGAGTTTTTCAAAATAACATAATATAGTCCATGGATCTAGAGGTACTCCCCCTCAATCTCTCCCCCTTTCGCATTGTTGATGTTTCTTACGTCACATATAAAAATACGCAAGTGCACGGAAATTGTCGTGTAGCACTTCCCCTTAAGAGAGTATTCCAAGGGTATCGTATCCAAGGAACATGGGTGTAATCTTACGAACTAATTCACCAAAGGACACAAAGTTGTTTGGTAGGCAAGTAAGAGAGAGTAATTCAAAGTATTGATTATAATTCAAAATAATTTGCAGTAGTTGCTTGCTTTGGGCACGGGTTTACCCCGAGCAACACTAGGACGACTCCCGCCAAAAGCCTATGGCATAGCCAAACATGGAGGATTACTAATGACAAATAGGGTTGTCACCACCTATTGCCTACCTCTTCAATCCGTGGGTCTACGAGATATTCACTGGTGATTTCTAACCTAAGCATCACACTTATGTTCTAAATCACAACTCTAGTTGTTTCTAACACAAGCTACAACTAGAGCCTCTAACAAATGAAAGCAATGAACCCACAAGTAACTACTTGAGCAAACTACTATGAATTGAGAATAAAACTTGAATTGAATTTACAAAGGTCTTACTTGATTTGAGTACACCTTTGTAGTGATACAAGTGTAGAAGAGGGACTTGACAAGCCCAAGCCTCCTTCTCTTAAACTCTCACCACACTCTCCTTCTACTTGGCAGCCTCTAGGACCACTCTAAACCTTAAGAGTGGTATTCTATTCTCAACTTTTGGTGTGTGTGTGAAGTGAGGTGTGGGGTTGTATTTATAGGGGGTGGGGTGGGGGGGGGGGAGAAGGGTCGGTTCCCACCACAAAATGCGCGCAAATCATGATCAAAACATCACAGGGAGTCGACACGTGGAAGCTGACTGAGTTTGGCGCCAGGAAGGGTTCAACCGAACCCCCTAGTCGGCCGAATAGAAAAGTTGACCATTTCTTGTGTGCTTCCTTGGGGTTACTTTCAGGTGGGCCAATTGACTGATATGGGTGCTACACCGGTGGATGGCCTCAGATACTTCTATTTGTCGGCCATTTGATCCATGTGGTGTCACGTGGCATCGCCTAATTCGTCGAAATCCAATTTTATGGATTACTCCCTGCATGTCTGCGTATTTTGGGTCTAAATTCACCTGCATACAAATAAACACCAACACTTGTGGAATTGGTTAGTTTTTAACCATACCACTATGTTGTGTTTCCCTTTTATGCACATTATGAGGTGAATTGACGGTCTAAATATGGCACTTAAGGACCATCAACAAACTCCCCCACACTTAGTCCTTTGCTCGTCCTCGAGTGAATGCAAGAAAAAGAACTAAGGTGCTGTCATAAATTTGCTATAAGTTAGAAAAAGAGAATACTAGATATTTCAACTCATACCTCAATTCATGAATTCCCTTTGTGGAATGTGGCTACCACATCAATCTTGGGTGTTTGAAGAGTGGAATGGTTGGAATGTAGTTCTCTTGGATCTTCCCCTGCCAAAATGATTTGATGATTTGCTATATTCAGAAAGTCAAAGAAACAATTGCCCATATCTCTCATTTGAAATCTCTCAAGTCTCTCAAAGTGTTTTCATCCTCACCTTGGCATGTTGTGCCAATTTTTTCCCTATAGTAAATATGGCTATGTCTGGAGCTTGGTAGGGATAAATGTGGCACACATTGCAATTCATATATTACTAAGTCAAAAACTTGATCCTATGAGAGACTTATGCAACAAACAAATTGACAAAGAAAATCTTGTGCACATGAATGGAATGGATATTTCATGGACTCTATGGTTTTCTCTCTTTAAGGATGAAACATGTCTACTCTCTTTTTCTCTTTTTTTTGATTGAATTCCTTGGCCATGTCTTCTACTCCTTTTTATTTTTTCTAGAGAGATTTTGATGACCAAAATGTATGGAGTTTCTTTATTGGGTGGATGAATGGTGGACGCAAATTCTTAATGTGAGAAATTTTGCATGAATAGAGTGCAAGAATTTCTAAGTCAAAAAGTTTGTGTATGTCACTCAATTGGGTCATGAGTTTGACAAAGTTCAATGAAAAACAAAGTGGCACATGCATGTGGTTTTCAAGAATTTGCATCATATGGCCGTGGTGGGTATTTAAATGTCCAATGTGAGAATCAAGAAAAGTTCAAGACTCCAAATTGTGCAAACATCAAAAATCAATTTGAAGCAATGGGATATCTCCTCGAATAACTCATTTACCATATCACACTAGCAAAATACCTAGATGACATGTTTTTTTTCGTATTTTGCTTGTGGGAATCATAAACAAGGCAATAAATTGAAATGTAAAGTATTCAAATTTTCAGCTCAAGCAAATTTTGACAACCAAGTTTTACATTTTAACTGTTGTGTTGAATTGAATTCACATATTCCGTATTAAATATTAAATCAAATCAAACATTAACGTATCATGCATATTCAGGGGTAAGAGATCCAAACCGAATTCGTGGAGCAAAACGGAGCCATGTGGGGCCACACCAGGTCAGACGACCAGGGGGTTCGGCCGACCCCCATCTGGCCTTCCTGCTGCCCTGTTTCGACGTGTCGGGTCGTATGTTCGGTTGCGACGTGTTTCGAGATGCAATCCTATTTTTGCACGTTGGAATTTCGCGAATTCGGGGTACCTCCCCCACACTTGTTCCCTGAGTTCTTTATTCAACACAAATAAACTAAAGGGAGAACTTTACCAGGTTAGATGAACCGGTAAGTTCACTTTATTGAACTCAAAATATGGGGATGCTTACATTATTCAATCTAAATTTAATGAAAATTTTGGAATAAAACTAAACTAAGCTAGTAAGCATCCTATGCGGTCGAGACATCTAAACTATGGAGCGTTGTAGATGTCGAGCTTCCCGACGGCATTGCATACGTTCCGCAGCTTCGTGCCCATGCCTTAGCGAACACCATCAATCTCCTCCTTGAGGGATATGAGCTCATCCTTCAGTTCCGTCCTCTCAATGCACCCTTCAGCCACTAAGTCCGATAGATTCTTGTTCTCCAATCGGAGAGAAGATAACTCCTTAGAAAGTTGTGCCACTTTAGGGGCACAAGGAGACTTTCCATCACTGTCTTTAAATTGGCCAGGTGGCCCTCTGATGGCAGGTGGAGAGAGGTGATGCCTAATCTTGGAGGGTGACGAGCCCATTGATTCCTCCATTGCCACATTATCCATTTGCTTAAAAAAGCATTTTGCATAGCCTCTTTCAGGCTTGCACACCCCATGGATAATAAGGCAGTCTCCCAGACGCTCAGGCAAGGTACGCATAGGTGACTTGTAGTGGTGGCTCACTACGTCACCGTCCTTGGTCTTATAGTGTACTTGAACTCCTCGTCAGGCTGCAGCGTTGGGAGAGACTCATCTTTTTCAGGAAAAAGATGGGTCTTGACTGACTTAAGACCACCCGTAGTCAGACAACGTGTAGATATCATCGACTTCATGGACGTCCTCCGAGGGGAGAGCGACTGTGCAGCACCATGAGGCGTGGTGCTACACCCACGCGGAGTCATCGTCGGTGGCGAGATCCTGACGAGAGGTATGGCATCTAATGCCATGACGGACTCCAAAGCGAGAGGGGACTTGTCATTGGCCAGCGTGATGTCTCCGCTCATGTTGAAGGTTGAGCTAGAGTGGGGATGAGGCACAATTTTCTTGTCGGCCATGACTTGGATGGGAGGAACAGGATATGGGTTTTTTTGGATGGTGAAAGTTTCTCCTCTCTGTTACTGTCAATATGTAAGCGGGGGAAAGCATGATAGCACTGAGATTCTTGTTGGGATACATCAAGAGAGTCCGCACGAGAAAACAGAAAGCTGACGGCACAAGGGGGAGGTCGACCGAACTCGAACCCTTCCTGGCTCCGTTCGGGATAAGTTTCCGTGGGTTGGCTTAATGGGCCCCATAAATGAATAGTTGGATGGGCCCATCAATTGGACGCGGAGAATTAGACAAAATTTAAAGAAACGGCGTGAAAATCAATAAGATTTATCATGTCAATTTATTTTTCCACCTCCCCCTCTTGGGATTCAAGAAATAATTTGAGTCGGTGCCTATTCACTTTAAATAGCTGATCATCATCACCTTGGAGTGTGATTGCTCCATGGAATGAGGTTTCTACTGCAGTGAAGGGTCCTTCCCATTTACTCCTAAGTTTCCCATGTTCAAAGAGTTTAACCCTAGAGTTGAGGAGTAGACCTTTATCTCCAGGTTTGAACTCTTTAGGCATAATCCTTTTGTCGTGCCATATTTTGGTTCTTTCCTTGTAGATTTTGGCACTATGGTATGCCTTATCTATCCACTCTTCCAACTCAGAAAGTTGCTTCAATTGATGTTTTCCTACTTCGTAGAGGTCCATGTTCCACAGCTTGATGGCCCAATAGGCTCTATGTTCCAACTCTACAGGAAGATGACAAGTCTTCCCATAGACAAGTTGGAAAGGAGACATGACGATGTGAGTTTTGTAGTCAGTACAGTATGCCCACAATGCGTCGGGTAGCTTATGATTCCATCACATTCCCATTTCCAAGATGGTCTTTTGCAGAATATTCTTAATTTGCTTATTAAATGTTTCTGCTTGACCACTTGTTTGTGGGTGGTATGGGGTAGCAATGTTATGTTGGACACCAAGATCCCTCAAAAAGTTCCGGAAAGTCTTATCTATGAATGAGACCCTCCATCACTTATGACCACACGGGGAGTGCCAAAGCGTGGGAAAATGATCTCATGGAATATTTTCCTAGCTTGCTTGGAATTAGCATTCTTGCATGGCAAAGCTTCTAACCATTTTGACACATAATCTACAACCACCAGAATGTACTCGCAATCATAGGACCTAGGGAAAGGACCCATGAAATCAATACCTCTCACATCAAATAATTCCACCTAGAGATTATAGGTTAGGGGCATCGCATTGCGAGCTGAGATTCCTCCATGCTTTTGGCATTTTCAACATCTGCGAATGTATTCTTTTGTATCTTCATACATAGAAGGCCAATAGAATCCACTTTGCCAGATCTTTGCCTGGGGACGGTAAACACCGTAATGGCCACCATAGGGGCTAGCATGACATTTCTCAATAATCTTGGTGCCTTCAATTGATGGGACATACCTTCTAAGAAGGTCATCGACACAAACTCGATAGACATATGGGTCATCCCAAAGGTGTCTACGACTCTCATAGATGAGTTTCTTTTTATTTTCCCCTGGTGGTACGTATCCCGTGACCATGAAGTTCACAATATCCGCATACCAAGGGTGAGAGTCGGTCACCTTGAGAAGCATATCATCTCGTAGGAAGTCATTGATAGGAATGTCTATGGTTTGGGTGACTTCCATACATGAGAGATGATTTGCCACATAATTCTCTACTCCCTTCTTATCCTTGATTTCTAAGTCAAACTCTTGGAGTATAAGAATCCAACGGATTAGCCTCGGTTTAGCATCCTTTTTGGTGAGCAAATACTTCAAGGCAGCATGGTCTATATAGACTATGACCTTGGCTCAAACAAAATAGGACCTAAATTTATTGATAGCAAAAACTACAGCCAAGAGCTCTTTTTTATTGTGGCATAATTGAGTTGAGCTCCTGTTAGAGTTTTGATAGCGTAGGATATTGCATGATGCTTTTTATCTTTGGTTTGGCATAGGACCGCACCAACGTCAAAATCCCTAGCATCACACATGATTTCGAATGGCAGCGTCCAATCGGGAGGTTGAATGATTGGAGCTGAGATGAGTGTTTTTTTTAGTGTTTCAAATGATTTAAGGCATTCATCATCAAAATCAAAGGGAGCTTCCTTATCTAATAGGTTAGTGAGGGGTCTAGCGACTTTTGAGGAGTCTTTGATGAATCGCCGATAGAATCCCACATGACCTAAAAAGTTGCGTATTACCTTAAAATTGATAGGAGGTGGAAATTTTTCAATGACTTCAATATTTTCTTTATCCACCTCTATCCATCTCTCGGGCACTAAGTGTCCAAGAACGATGCCTTCACGGACAATGAAATGGCACTTTTCCCAATTAAGTATAAGGTCCTTCTCTTGGCATCTTTGTAAGACCTTGTCTAAATTTTCCGGACAATGATCAGAAGTTTTCCCATAGATGGAGAAATCTTCCATGAAAACTCCATGATCTCCTCAATCATGTTGGAAAATATAGACATCACGCATCTTTGAAAAGAGGCAGGAGCATTGCAGAATCCAAAGGACATACGTTGGTAAGCATAAGTTCCATATGGACATGTGAATGTGGTCTTACTTTGATCATCGGGGTGGATGGAGATTTGATGATAACCCGAATACCCATCAAGGAAACAAAAGTAGGAGTGTTTTGCCAACCACTGTAACATCTCATCAATGAAGGGTAGTGGAAAATGATCCTTCCTTGTAGCCTTGTTATGTTTTCGGTAATCTATGCACATACTCCAACCCGTGATGGCTCGTTGAGGAATCAATTCATTCTTCTCATTTTGAACAACCGTCATACCTCCCTTCTTAGGCACTACTTGAACTGAGCTGACCCATTCACTATGAGAGACAGGGTAGATAATTCCGGCTTGCAAAAGTTTCAAGACTTCCTTCTTGAAAACTTCCTGCATCGCATTATTCAATCGCCTTTGAGGTTCCCTTGAAGGGACACTCTCGGGGTGAACGGGAATGCGATGGGTGCATCACGCTGGACTAATCCCCTTGAGATCCTCTAATGAATAGACAAAAACATCCCTATGCTTCTCTAACATGGAAATGTGTTTGAGTGTCTCATCGTCTAAAAGATTGTCACTTATGATAACAGGAGCTTCCAAATCGCCATTTAGAAAGGCATAACGTAGGCCAAGAGGTAGATTTTTTAACTCAACAGGAGGTTTTGAGAAGAAGTCTTCTTTTGGAAATTTAATTGCCTCCTGAAATTCATCCTCCTCTTGGATGAAATCTTCTTCTCCTTCAATTTCAGGGGGTGCTAAGAATTGAAGAGTTATAACCTCCTCTAAAGGCTCATATTTGATGGGAGGTTCTGCGGATGTGTTCTTGGAACGCATGATAGGAATAGAGAATTTCCTCCCTCCAAGTTTGACATTGAGGCTTCCTTCCAGGGGAATTTCCATGATAAATTTCTCAATGGGAATCCCAATCATAATGTCGAAATCTTGAATTTTGAACACATGGAAATCTAGGATTGCCTCAATATCTTTGTGTCTTAAAGACACCTGTTGTAAAACCCCGCATCCTTCAAGGATCTTTTCGAAAGAATCTCGAAAGGATTTACATGTTGGTGCCAACGGCACATCACCGAGAATGGTGAGAGCACAATAATCGGAAATGATATTTGCTCCAACAGTGGGGTTGTATAGGACCTTCATAGGTGTCCCTCTAATAAAACATAGAATATTTTCCAAAGGTGAGGTCATCCGAAGAATTTCGGGTGACTGCTCAACTTCCGCAGTCCATTCCCTGCTTAGAATAGAGGTTAACTCCTTCATCGTCTGTTGGACGAACACCCCATTCGGTGTGCAATTATGGTTTCCTATGGCAACAGTACTTCAAGGTATTTCCAAAATCTTCAAATATCTCTTCTTCGAAGTAGAAGGGAAACTCCAAAGGTTGAATTTCTTCTTCCTTTGTAGTTTCTGGTTCGGGGGAGGACTCCTCCGACAAGGTTTGAGATAAGCAAGTGATAGGTTCTTCCTTATCCATGGATTTATCCTCGGTTCTTGACACTACTTCTTCTTGAAGGGGCTCGTTAAGACCCATAATGAAGGAGTAATTTTCTAGAATTCAGTCTAGAAGATTCTTGCCTTCTTCGGCGTCTTATGGAGGAAAGATCCTCCAGCCGTAATGTCAAGATACAGGGCAAATTTTTTGTTCAATCCCATATAGAAGTGTTGCAAGAGCAATGGATTAGGGATGGATAAATCTGGGCCAGAATTTCTCAAAAGAGAAAATCTATCCCAAGCTGCACCTATGGATCCGTTCTCCATCCGTTGGAAGCATAGTACTTCCTTCCGTAAGGAAATAATTCGGGCAATTGGAAAGAAAGCAAGACAAAATCTGTCTCATAATTCATTCCAATTTCCATATGTTTTCCCAACGTTTTGGTCGTACCATTGTTTGGCTTTTTCCTTGAGGGAAAAAGGAAACAACTTCCATTTGAGAGTCTCTTGTGTCATACCTTTGATTAGAAGGCATGAACACAATTGTTCAAACTCTCGTAGATGGTGGTAAGGGTTTTCACAATCCATTCTTAAGAAAGATTGCTCCCGAACCATGGCTATAAAGCTAGGGCGAACTTCATAGCTGGTAGAACAAATGGGTTCCGCCGAAGGCGGTGGCTCACACGACTTGCCCTTTGGGACAGAATATGAAAGAATGATGGGCTGCTCAATATGTGTGGTGGTGGTAAGAAAAGAAAAGAAAAGATAAGATAGATAGATACGAGGGTAGACAAGGTTCGAAGATTAACAACAACCGTTCCTCGGCAATGGCGCCAGAAATGCTTGTTGACGTTTCTTACGTCACAGATAAAAATACGCAAGTGCACAGAAACTGTCGTGTAGCACTTCCTCTTAAGAGAGTATTCCAAGGGTATCAAATCCAAGGAATGTTCGTGTAATCTTACAAACTAATTCACCCAAGGGCACAAAGTTGTTTGATAGGCAAGGAAGAGAGAGAAATTCAAAGTATTGATTCTAATTCAAAAGAATTTGCAGTAGCTGCTTGCTTCGGACACTGGTTTACCCCTAGCAACACTAGGACGACTCCCGTCAAGAGCCTATGGCGTAGCCAAACATGGAGGATTACTAAGGACAGATAGGGTTGTCACCACCTACTGCCTACCTCTTCAATCCATGGGTCTACGAGATATTCACTGGTGATTTCTAACCTAAGCACCACACTTATGTTCTAAATCACAACTCTTGTTGTTTCGAACACAAAGCTACAACTAGAGCCTCTAATAAATTAAAGCAATGAACCCACAAGTAACTACTTGTGCAAACTATTATGAATTGTGAATCAAACTTGAATTGAATTCACAAAGGGCTTACTTGATTTGAGTACACCTTTGTAGGGATACAAGTGTAGAAGAGGGACTTGTGTAGGATCGAAGAGAATGTGAAAAGCTACCAGAGGGGGTGAATGGTAGATTAAAACTTTTTCAGTGGAAGCAACAAAAACCCCTCGGTAGAAAATCAATATGTTAAGAAATCGTGTGTGTGACTAATCTCAACGTGATCAATTGTGACAAAACCAATATAGATAGTGGAGAATAAAGTCACAAAACAAGACAACAAGAATCATGAAAAACTGTCAAGAAAAACTCAAGTTATGATCGAAAGATTGAACGAAGATCAATATGTTCTACTCGAGAAAAACCAGATCTGCAACACTACAAAGGAACTCGTGTAAATCCAAAACCACAAATCCAATGACTGTGAGATTTTCACAGATGATATATAATAAAGTTGTGAAGACAACCCAAAAAATCAAGTCAATTGGATCTGTAAAACTCAAGTTATGATAAAACCACCAAAGCAAGGTAGTGCTGTGCAGAAACTCAACGAGAAAGACTTGACGAAAACAAGTCGGACGAACAAGGTACAAAAGTTCATTTAAACTACGAATTTTATTGATCAAACCACAAGAGGAACATCCCCAAAGTTGTGTACCACGAGCTCTAGCCTCCCTTGCTTATATTACCAGCCCTTAGGCCTACCCAATCCTAACTAGGACTCAAATCCTACTCAGATTCAATCGAAACTTTCTATAACTACTCAAGACTCTTTCATACGCACATAGAAGCAATCTTAAGACTTCCAAACACCTTAGGAACGTATCCCGCATTCCTAAAATGACTCAACTTCATGACCCACACGAAATCCTATCATAACCAACTCAAATATTTCCATATTTGAGTCAAACCCGACTCAGCCGCAGTCTGAGTCCATAACCTAGTCGGTTGGACATTTCCGACCAATTCTTTACATCCACATCTCTTCATCACGCTGTGGAACCATGTAGCCACATCCATGCACTCCTTGCACACGTGCAAACATCTTCCAAAGATGTCCACATTACTTCATATGCGTTGTTCTTGATTCAACCATGATGCGCGACCCCCCGATCAATTCAACCACAATTCTTCTCGAACTTGGTTGTTGAACCTCATCTTCTCTCTAAGACTAGTTCAATGGATCTCGTCACCAGCCATGTCTTGAACTCAAGCAACACCTGCACATGAATAAACAACCTATACTTCCGAGCACAAGTCCTCGACTTGACTCACGTTAGTTCCGAAACCACAAAAACTTACGTGAGCACCTCACATAAGCAAGTTGCAAACCTTAGCAAAAAGATATCAACCATAACCACCAAAACAAACCAAAAACTTAGTAAAAGAATACTAAGCAAACTTTCCTTAAGTGTAAACAAGTTTGAAATATTTGCAAGGCAAAAGCAGAACCACTGCAATCTAGCTCCGGACCTTGCCAAAACAAACCAGACCTTGAGCTGGAGCTTACCAAGGCTAGCAGGACCAAGCACCAGAGCTTACCAAAGCTAGTCGGACCTAGCGCTGGAGCTTACCAAAGCTAGTCGAGCCTAGCGCCGAAGCTTACCAAAGCTAGTAGGACCTAGCGGCAGAGCTGACCAAAGCTAGTCAGACCAAGTCACAGCAAGTCGGACCTAACGTCGGACCTTGCCAGAGCTACTCAAAACAAGCCGGACCTATCGTCGGACCTAGCAAGAGCTCGGACCTAGAGTTGGACCTTGCTAAAAGGGTTTTTTGGCAGTATTCAAAACTTTTATCATCATAATCAATGTATTTAGCACACATAGGTCTCAGAATCTCCCCCTTGATGAATGCATTGACAACACTGTTTAAAATCCGAACATTAGCTTATTCACATGAAAAGTTTTGAAAACAAAATTCTCCCCCTATACATATTTCTCCCCCTTTGTAAATCAGAAATAAAATGAGAAGAAAAATAAAAATACAAAAAATACCCCCCTGAGAAGAATTGTGCCAAAACACTTGTGAATACGTGCAATGTGTGATCAATTTCTCCCCCTTTGACAATGTATTCAGCAAGGTACAAAAGAGAAATTTTAATTGTTATGAGCATATTATAACATATACATATAAAACAAAGCTCATCCAAATCATACCATCAAGTATCTTATACTATCACATCAATGAGATACATAAAGTAGTGTATGCCATGATAGAGATCAAGTGTAATTTTTAATTTAAGCAAGTCATGATCTCACAAACTTAACTATTTCAAAACATGAAAGAATGACACTTGGTGCTGTATTTTTTCATTTTTCAATATCATTTAAAGCTCAAATTTTGATCATATAACATTTGCAAGAGATTATATGCAACATCAGCTTTATTCTAACCAACCAAGCCAAGCCTATGTCATTTGACAATTAGAATATTAAGGACATGGTTTTAGTCATACACAACTTCTTCCAAGTTCATATCTAAGTGCAATGATAAGCCATCTCAAAAGAAGAAGTGCGATACATGCATATTCTCTTGATCTTTTCTCAATTTTTCATTTGATCATAAAAACTCAATATGTTAGTTGATTAATTGATTAATATTTTATGATTAAAAGCACTTGTGATCATGCAACAAGTTCAAAACAGCAAGAAAGTTCGATCATGACCAGATTTAGTGTAAGTAATTATTCCAATTACTAGTCATGGCAAACACTACAAAATGTATAACACGAGTAATGTAGTAAGACCTTTCGGCATGTAAAAGGAATCACAAAGTCATATATGTATGAAATACTATGCTCATATTATTTTAAATTCAGATTTACACATAGAGTTCCCGAGTTTCAAAACTTCCCCTCCATTTAAGCCATGAGGATGCATAACCCCTATTTCACTACGAATGTAACAAAAATGAGTGAAATCCAAAGGTTTTGTAAAATATAAGCTAATTGTTGTTCGGTATCTACATGGTGAAGCACAATGTTTCCCTTTTTAACATTATCACAGAGAAAGTGATATCTAATGTCAATGTGCTTTGTTCTATAATGTTGCACGAGGTTTTTAGCAATATAAATGACACTAGTGTTATCACAAAACAGCGGAACACTATCTAGATCAACCCCATAGTCCTTAAGAGTTTGAACAATCCAAATAATTTGTGAGCAAGCACTAGCAGCTGCTATATATTCAAATTCGGTTGTGGATTGTGCAACTGAACTTTGTTTTCTAGAGGAACAAGCAACAAGTGAATTACCAAGAAAATGACAAGTACACGAAGTACTTTTCCTATCAATCCTACAACCCCCAAAATCAGCATCCGAAAAAGCTTTCAAAGTAACAGTTGAGGAAGAAGGAAGAAAAATGCCAAATTATTGAGTTCCATGTAAGTACCTGAGAATTATTTTGATGGCTTGACGATGTGAAGTACGTGGGGAAGCTTGAAACCGTGCACAAAGACATAAGCTGAATTGTATGTCCGGTCTTGATGCCGTGAGGTACAAAAGTGATCCGATCATGCTTCATATTCTTTTTGATCGACTGGTTCACCATCTTTATCAAGTTCAAGTGTCATTGTTGTACCCATTTGTGTCCGAAGAGGCTTGCTTTTGTCCATGTTGATGCGCTTAAGAAGGTCTTTCATATACTTCGTTTGATGCACAAAAGTACCCTCCTTGGTTTGCTTGATTTGCAGCCCTCAAAAGTACGTGAGTTCTCCCATCATACTCATTTCAAATTCTGAACTCATCATAGCTGAAAACTTGGACACAAGGTCATGAGAAGCACAACCAAAGATAATATCATCCACATACACTTGAACGAATAATGAGTCATTGCCATGCTTAAGTACAAAAAGTGTTTTATCAAACTTGCCCATGGTAAACCCCTTTCCAAGTAAGAATGTTTTTAACCTATCATACCATGCTCTAGGGGATTGTTTGAGGCCGTACAAGGCTTTGGACAGTTTGTAAACATGATTAGGAAAATCAGGATTTTCAAAACCCGGCGGTTGCTTGACATAAACCTCCTCATCTATGTAGCCATTAAGAAAAGCACTTTTAACATCCATTTGATATAACTTCAAACCTTTAGATGCAGCAAAAGCTAACAAAATTCTTATGGCTTCTAATCTAGCAACAGGAGCAAGTTTCATCAAAATCTAGACCTTCAACTTGTGTGAAACCTTGAGCAACCAACCTAGCCTTATTCCTAACCACAACCCCATCCTCACTTTGTTTATTTTTAAACACCCATTTAGTTCCAATTAGAGAATCACCTTGAGGTGGAGGTACAAGTTTCCAAACATTATTTCTTTCAAAATTTTCTAACTCTTCTCGCATGGCAATAATCCAAGATTCATTAGTGGATGCGTGTGATATATCTTTGGGTTCAAAAGAAGCAATAAAAGTAGAATGAGCATGGAAGTTTGGATCGCAAAACCTAGACTGCGACTCATTCGTGCAAGCTTCCAATGATTTGTTGTGGAGGATGAGTTTTGAGAATCTAGAGGGGAGTAGACACTTCTTAAGCTTCTTCTTCTTCTTCATGTTCATCACAAATCGATGAGCTTGTGACTTGAGGACGATCTGGACCAGCAATGGTGGTCGTCGGTGCTGGTTGAGAATCAAAATCAGGAGCTGGAACAATGTCATTAGCTGCTGAATTTTCGGACAGCAGCACCACTTCTTCCTCATCTTCAACGAAAATACTCTCCCCCTACGGATATGGATCCAGACCTGCAATATTTAAGCTAGTACCTGGGCTAGCTTCATCAAAAGAAACCGAACAAGTCTCCACAATTTTGTTAGTGTCAAGTAAAATCACATGATAGCCTCTAGTATGAGATGGATAACCAAGAAACATGACATCAACAGATCTAGCTTCAAATTTATCAAGATTACCATGTTTCTTAACAAAGCATTTGCAACCAAAGCCCCTAAAGTGTGTGACACTAGGTCAATGTCCAAACTAAAGTTCATATGGTGTTTTACCAAGCTTAACACACAAGAAAACACAATTTGAGACATAACAAGCGGTTGCAATTGCATCAGCCCAAAATTTCCTAGGAATTTGATATTCATCAAGTATAGTCCTAGCCATCTCAACTAAGGTTATGTTCTTTATTTCTACAACACCGTTTTGTTGAGGTACATATGGTGAAGAAAATTGATGATCTACTCCTTTTTCAGCACAAAAATGATCAAAGGATTGATTTTTAAATTCAGTTCCATTATCACTTCTAATTGCTCTTAAAGATCCTAGGTGATCAATTGATAATCTAAGAAATAAATTTCTAAAGTGACTAAAAGCTTTATTCTTGGATGCCATAAAATAAACCCAAGAGTATCTAGAATAGTTATCAACAATCACAAGAACATACCATTTACCTCCGAAGGATTGAACACGTGAAGGTCCTACGGTGTCAAGATGCAAAAGTTGACCCGGTTCAGTTGTCATGGTCATTGTGAGAGGAGCATGTGAACCTGCAACCATCTTAGCATGTCTACAAGAAGAGCACACAATTTCTTTGTCCCCTTTTAGCTTAGGCGGCCCACGTATGCAATCAAGTGCACTAACACATGTGAGATGATCAAAGCCTACATGACCAAGTCTATGATGCCAAAAATATAAGTCTTTGGAATCATTAGCAACTAGATACCTATTCTTAGAAGAAGACATATCAAAATTAGCTTTAAAAACTCTTCCAAACTGAGACATGTTAAAAATAAGTTCACTATTTGAACCTACAACTTTGCGGCAATTTTTTTTGAAAATAATTTCTAGACTTTCATCTAGCAATCGTGAAACAGAAAGCAAGTTGTATTTCAAATTTTTGACAAGTGCCACATCCTTCAAAGTGTAGTGCTTATTTACTCTAACCGAACCCTTAGCAATTATAGGAGTTGTAGAATTATTGGCAAAAGTAACATTCTCTACACGTGACACAAAAGAGAGGGGGGAGAACCATTCATTGTTACCGGTCATGTGGCGTGAGCAACCTAAATTCACAATCCAAATGTTCTCCTTCCTCAAGCATGTAACCTACATAGAAGCACAATATGTTGATGATTCAATACTGGGGTTAGTCAAAAGGTATTTAGGAATCCAGTACAGAGTCACACGACGTCCATCAGGAATAACACGTGAAAGCTGAGATAAAACATCAGATTTATGAGCCAATTTGAGAATTCTTGTACCCAACTACTGACCTACGAGGTGTTACATGTGTAGCATGATAAACAGTAGATTTGGGAGCAATCTTTGCATGTTTTTGACTCATTACAGCAGGTTGCAAGTTCCTAACATTTGGTTCAGCATGTGCGACACATTTTGCATGAGAGTTATGAGATCTAGCTTGCATTCTTTGCTTTTTATGCTGTTAGCTAGTCTATAACAAAAATCTATGACATGACCGTATTTATCACAATAGATACAGTGAAATTTAACTTGGTGTTCATGTCTAGATGAGCAAGCAACATTTTTACTTGAAATCGAATGAGACAACACTCCTGCAAATTTGAAAACCACTTTTTTTGTTTAGGAACTGTTTGAATCAAACCACTTTCTAATAATTGTACAATTTTAGGTGGATGTGCCTTATCATGAGCATGAGAATAAAAACTTAAACCAGATTTATTATTGCAAGATTTAGAGGATTCAACAGCAAGTTTAGATTCTTATTTGCAGTACAAAACCGATCTAATGTCTTATGCATGTGATCAAGTTTATTTGACAGATCAAGGCAATATTCACATGAAGTTTTTCATTTTATTTTTCAATTGGAACAATATTTAACTCATGAGAACGTAAAGCATTATTCAATATAGAAATTTCATTCATAGCATCTTGTAGTTTCTTGTCAAGATCATCACAAGTAGAACAATGCAAATCAATTGTAGAATAGCAATCATCTTTCAAGTTCTTATTATTAAGTGCAATATGCTTTTTGTTCTTTTCAATTTCAAGTTCAAGTTTATCAAGTGTGGAGATGTGTGCACTTCTTAGAGAGGACAATTGTTCATATATTAAATCACATGAGGAACAAGAATTATCACTAGGAATCAAAGATTTCAAATGATCAATTTCAGATTCTAGTGACTCAATTTTAACAGCATTGTCCCTAAGCTTTTTGACCTTTTTTCTTAACTATAAGAGTGGCACGAGAAATAGCATCACACATTTCTTTGCAGGTAGGACATACCTCTTCATTTTCACTATTGTGTTCTGCCTCCTCCATACTTGATCTTGACTTGTCCGCCATGAAACACAAGTTTTCCAAATTATCTTCATCTTCGTCACTTCTGATGTCCACATCGCTCGAGCCAAGTTCTTGAAGTGCGGAGATAAAACTATTCACCAATTGGCGTCCTGTAAAACCCTTTTTTTTTCTAATTGTTATTTGCATAGGAGTGCTTTGTCCTTGTTTGCTCTTCATAACTAGAAGTAGCACCTGAAAGGTTAGGGCAATCCATGTGAAAATGTTTTGTCTTACCACATTCGAAGCATTGTTGAGGTCTGACACTTTCTCTCCTTCTAGTTCTCACATTTTGCAATGCTTTTGAGAACCGAGTAGAGATGAGTGCAAGTTCTTCCTCTAGAAACTCTTCAACGGGTTAGAGAGGACAACAAATCAATTGTCCCACATGATGAAGATTGGCCGGATCTAGGCATATCACGTTGAGAAGCAAATGTAAGAGACTTGTTGGGGTTCTTATGTGAGATTATATCAATTTCAAAAGTTTTTAATTTAGAATATATAACATTTAAAGTAAGTATACTCATGACAGTAGATTCACGAATAGATGTGACTTTCATCTCCCAAATTGACATGTCTAACACACTTAGTAATTGCCTAGCATTTTCAACATCTAAAAAATTAACATTGACGCTATGCAAGTTGCTGAGAATTTTATTAAAACAAGCAAAGAGATCGTCGATAGACTCACCTGGTTGCATCTCAAAGCGCATGTACTCCTTTTTGAACATTTCTTGCCTTAACTCCTTGATCATGTTGGATCATTCGTGGTAGTCACAGAGTGCTTTCTACACATCATATGCAGATCGGAGGGGAGCAACACGGTCGAAGTCACTTTGAGTTAATCCTTGTATGATCAAGTTACGAGCCTTGTTGTTATTTTTGACATCTCTCATGTTTGTAGCCGTGACTTGATTGTTTGATGACATGTCGTAAGGCTTGTACACTTTCCCATATTGCGAAGCCTTGCGCCTGGATAAAAGCTTCTATACGTGCCTTCCACACCTGAAAATCATTACCACTAAACACACAAGGTTTGGCGGAGTATTTATCTATGATGATTATTCAAAACACGTGCAAATCTCAAAGATTAGAGCACCGTGGATCTGATACCATTTGTAGGATCGAAGAGCACGTGAAAAGCTCCGGGGGGGGGGGTGAATGTTAGATTAAAACTTTTTCAGCGGAAGCAACAAAAACCCCTCGGTAGAAAATCAATCTGTTAAGGAATCATATGTGCGACTAATCTAAATGTGATCAATCGTGACAAAACTAGTATATATAGTGGAGACTAAAGTCACGAAGATACGACAACAAGAATGACAAAAACCGTCGGGAAAAACTCAAGTTACGATCGAAAGATTGAACGAAGATCAATCTGTTCTACCCGAGAAAAACTAGATATACAATACTGCAAAGAAACTCATGTAGATCCAAAACCACAAATCCAATGACCGTGAAACTTTCAGAGATGATAGATATCAAAATTGTGAAGGCAACCCAGAAAAATTAAGTAAATTGGATCTGTAAAACTCAAGTTATGATAAAACCACTGAAGCAAGGTAGTGCTGTGCAAAAACTCGACGAGAAAGACTTGACGAAAACAAGTTGGACGAACAAGGCACAAAAGTTCCTTTAAAATACGAATCTTATTGATCAAACCACAAGAGGAACAGCTGCAAAGTTGTGTACCACGAGCTCTGGCCTCCATTGCTTATATAACCAGCCCTTAGGCCCACCCAATCCTAACTAGGACTCAAATCCTACTCAGATTCAATCAAAACTTTTCATAACTGCTCAAGACTCTTCCATACGCAGATAGAAGCAATCTTAAGACTTCCAAACACCTTAGGAACGTATCACACATTCATAAAACAACTCAACTTACCCACATGAAATCCTATCATAACCAACTCAAATCTTTCCATATTTGAGTCAAACCCGACTCAACTATAGCCTGAGTCCATAACCTAGTCGGTTGGACGTTTCCGACCAATTCTTTACGTCCACATCTCTTCATGACGCCTTGGAACTATGTAGCCACATCCATGGACTCCTTGCACACGTGCAAACATCTTCCAATGACATCCTTGATATGCATTGTTCTTGATTCAACCATGCTACGCGACCTCCCGATCAACTCAACCACAATTCCTCCCGAACTTGGTTGTTGAACCTCATCTTCTCCCTAAGACTGGCTCAATGGACCCTGTCACCGGCCATGTCTAGAAATCAAGCAACACCTGCACATGAATAAACAAACAATATTTCCAAGCTCAAGCCCTCGACTCGACTCACGTTAGTTGCGAAACCACAACACCTTACGTGAGCACCTCACATAAGCATGTTGCAAACCTTAGCAAAAAAAATATCAACCATAACCACCAAAACACACCAAAAACTTAGTAAAAGAATACTAAGCAAACTTTCCATAAGTGTAAAGCAAGTTTGAAACATTTGCAAGGTAAAAGCAGAACCACTGCAATCTAGCTCTGGACCTTGCCAAAATTAACCAGACCTTGAGTTGGAGCTTACCAAATCTAGTAGGACCTAGCACCGGAGCTTACCAAAGCTAGTCGGACCCAGTGCCATAGCTTACCAAAGCTAGTCAGACCTAGCGCCGGAGCTGACCAAAGCTAGTCCGACCTAGCCACAACAAGTCGGACCTAGCGCCATAGCTTACCAAAGCTAGTCGGACCTAGCGTCGGAGCTGACCAAAGCTAGTCGGACCTAGTTACAACAAGTCGAACCTAACATCAGACCTTGCCGGAGCTACCAAAAACAAGCTGGACCTATAACTGGACCTAGCAAGAGCTCAGACCTAGAGTCGGACCTTGTTAAAAGGGTGTTTTTGCAGTATTTGAAACTTTTATCGTCATAACCAATGTATTCAGCACATATAGGCCTCACAACTTGACAAAACCAAGCCTCCTTATCTTAAACTCTCACCACACTCTCCTTCTACTTGGCAGCCTCTAGGACTACTCTAAATCTTAAGAGTGGTATTCTATTCTCAACTTTTGGTGTGTGTGTGAAGTGAGGTGTGGGGTTCTATTTATAGGGGGAGAAGGGTCGGTTCCCACCACAAAATGCACGTGAATAAGTATTCATCGTGATCAGGGCATCACAGGGAGTTGAAACGTAGAAGCTAACCGAGTTTTGCGCCAGGAAGGGTTCGAACGAACCCCCTAGTCGGCTGAACAAAAAAGTTGATCATTTCTTGTGTGCTTCCTCGGGGCAACTTCCCGGTGGGTCCCATTGACTGATATGGGTGCTACCTCGTTGGATGGCCTCATATACTTCTGTTTGTGGGCAATTTGATCCATGTGGTGCCATGTGGCATTGCTTGATTTGTAAAAATCCAATTTTATAGATTACTCCCTGCATGTCTTGGTATATTCGGTCTAAATTCACCTGCATACAAATAAACACCAAAACTTGTGCAATTGGTTAGTTTTTAACCCTACCACCATGTTGTGTTTCCCTTTTATGAACATTATGAGGTCAATTGACGGTCTAAATATGGCACTTAAGGACCATCAACAAGCATCAAGACACCAACAAGGAAAAGACTAAGGGAGAAGAAAGGAGAGAGCCTAAGTCTACTCGTCATCACTCTCACTCTCCTCACCACGGTATGCATCTCTTTGTGTTGCTTCATCATCCTCTTCTCCATCATTATCTTCATCTTGGACATCACCAACCTCCTCAATGGCGGGAGCGACACTAGAAGGGCCACCCCCACCACCAAGGAGAGCAGCTTCCACCTCCATAGGATCCAAGAAAGTTGTCAACTACTGATCCTCATAAGCCTATGAGGACATAGAAATGTCCGCCTTCTCAAAGAGCTTCTTCAAGTACTTGTCTTGCCTTCTAGCCATCTTCTTAGTTTTAACTTCAACTTTGTGACAAGAAGTGAAGATAGACTTCAAGAAGTTGAGAATGGCACTTGAAGAGTCACTGGAGGAGGAAGAGGCGGGAGTGGGAGGAGGAGGCACAGAAGAGGTACCCCGCCTCGAAGCTCCGCTAATCTTCAGCACGAGAGGATGAATTTTAGGATGAGTGCCCTATGCTTGACATCTTTCATGAACTCCAAGCCTGAAACTTTCTCAATGAGACACATAATGAAGGGTACATACCCACACGAGCGATTGGGGGTATGGGATATGTTGAAGATGTCATTGTAGATATAGTAAAAAATGTTGAATTTTTCATCTTCAACAATTATCCCCATCAAATGCTGGAGGTTGCCTTGGATCATCCTCGCGTCCCCATCCTCAGGTGCTAGAGTTTTCCTTCAAATCTAATTAAGCACGCTAAAGAAGAGGAATAGAATCTTCATGGTGGAGGAATTGCAGAAACCACTCTCGTACATAAACTCCATCTCCCCCAAATCCATTGCCTTGAGGTTGTGGATAGTCAACTCATAATTTAGAAACTCCTCAAGTCCAATAATTCTTGCGAAGTCATCATATAGGATGGAGTATTGGACTCCGTCAGTCAACCATGTGATCTTCCTGTCTCCAAAGGTGGAGAAATAGCATGTGGTGTAAAACTAAGACACCACCTTCGTGTTACAATTGTATTGAAACCCAAGCAATTCCTTGAGGCCATGATGATCAACTGCTTGTATGACTGTGTTGAAAGCTTGGTGATTCTTGTTCTCCATATAGGGCCAATCAACCCATTGAGCATCTGCAACCGGTGTCTTCATCCTCAAGTAAATCAAGCGATAGTAGTCGCAGTGGAAATCACACCATAAGCGGTGATCTGGTGTGGCCTTCTCATACTTGTAGGGGTCCTTCACACGGAACCTCTTAACCTTCTTGGAGCCTTTTCCCTCAAAGATGTTGCTTGAGAGATCTAGTTGCCGGTTGGGGTCATGCATAGGAGGAGTCATGACCAACGGTCCAATGGGGCCTTGTGGGGGAGCACTTGACCCCACAGGACGGTCTCGGATGACCAACCCCCTACCGGCAAGATCCTTCTTCCTTGGTGCGGTCTCCTTGGCGGGCACCTTCTTCATTGGGGCCTTTCCTTTGCCCTTAGCTGTCTCTCCTTCAACCATAGGTCTTTTGCCCTTATCGAACGCTTGGGACCTTTCCTTTTCTCTAATGGTGACTAGCCTTTTCCTTCGGCTAGTTTGCTCCTCTGCCACTTGAGCTTGAGATGCATCTCTGTCATGCTTCTTTTTGGTTCTAGCTTTGCGGCGAGCTAGCTCTTGAGCAAGTTGCGTCCTCCTCCGCGCAGCGATGATAAGCCTCTTGGCGTGTCGCCTCTTTTTTTTTGGATTATAAAGAGGAAGATATGAGTGAGGGCACATGAAGGAATCGAGTCGAAGATGTGACAATTTCAAAAGTTAGGGGCTCAAACTGTGCTGGTCGGACTTGTCCAGTCTCTGGCCAGACTAGTCCGGTCAGGAACGAACTTGTCCGCCCAGACCACACAGTTTCAAACCCTAACTTTTCTAAAATTGACAAAACTTGCAAACCGAAGCTACAATACTTTGTGCAAGGAATCACATAGCATAGTAGACTAGATACAAGTCCTAACTTGCATAGGAAACAACCTAGAAAGCAAGGAATCTAACAAACTAGGGTTTGGCTCAAAAGTTACCTTGTGAGGTCAAATTTGAGCAAAACACCGAATCCGAGGGTGGAGAAGTCTGGACATTGACTTCTCAAAGCTTCGAAGGGTTGAAAGCACAGATTCCTTGAGGATTTTGAAGGTGGAACTCAAAATTCGCCAATGGGGACGAGTTTTTGAAAGGGGCGCATTTGAAAAACGAATGGAGTGAAGTGGAGGAGTCGAGGCCCGACGCTTGGGTTAAGTTCCCAAGGTCCAGACTAGTCCGGGGGGATACCGGACAAGTCCAATCGCCGAACCAAGTCCAGACTTATCTAGCAGTCTGGACAAGTCTGGTGACAGGCCGAACTAGTCCAGCCCTAAGGACGGACTAGTCCGGTCCTAGACAACAAATTCTCGTATATATTGAGAGATTTGCAAGAAGTGATCCATATGGACCAAGTTTTCACAAATATTCTTAATGAATATGGCAAGTAAAGCACACAAACAATCATACAATGACCATGATTCAAGGAGACAATAATCAAAAATAGTATGATAGAAAATCGAGGGAGGCAAGTTTTCGAAAGCATGCATAATTTTTTTTCTCGAACGCGCAGGAGAAAGCATGCATAATTTTGAAGAGAGTAAACAACTAACAATCAGATGTGCAACATTTCAAGCCACATTTCGAGAATCAAGGATATTTAACTCATTCCTATGTTCGCAAAAGCGTTTTACATATAGTGGCTTGGTGAAGATATCAGCTAGTTATTTTTGGTTCTCACATGTGAAATAACAATATCTCCCTTCATTGAATGATATCTCAAGAAGTGGTGCCGAATGTCAATGTGTTTGGTTCTAGAGTGTTCAACATGGTTATGGGCAATCTTAATGGCACTCTCATTGTCGAACTGGAATATGGTTCATATTGAGACCATAGTCCCTTAGAGTTTGTCGCATCTAAAGAAGTTGGGCACAACAACTTCTGGCTGCGACATACCCCGCTTCGGCTGTGGATAGGGAAATGGAATTTTGTTTCTTGGATGACCATGACACTGCGGACCTACCCAAGAATTGGCAAGTTCTAGAGGTAGTTTTCCTATCCACCTTGCATCCAGCATAATCCGCATCGAAGTATCTGATGAGATTAAACTTGGACCCTTTAGGATACCACAAACCTAGGCTAGGTGTATGAACTAAATAGCGCAAGATTCTCTTTACGGCTGTCAAGTGACACTCCTTAGGAGCGGCTTGAAACCTTGCACACATGCATACACTTACATAATATCAGGCCTAGATGCACAAAGGCAGACAAATAAATCATCATCCATGTTCTTAGTAAAGAGTGTATAGTCGGACTTTCCTATCTTAAAACCATTGCCAATGAGAAAATCTCTAAGGCACTCATACCAAGCTCTAGGAGCTTGTCTGAGGCTGTAGTGAGCTTTGTGAAGCTTAAAGACATGGTTAGGATACTTATCGTCCTCGAAGTCAGGCGGTTGCTCCACATACACTTCCACCTTGATCGAAACATTGAGGAAGGCGCTTTTCACATCCATTTGATATAATTTTAAATCGTTGTGAGTAGCATAGGCCAATAATATGTGAAAGATTCAAGCCTAGCTATGGGAGCAAAAGTTTCATCAAAGTCCAAACCTTCGACTTGTGAGTACCCCTTGGCCACAAGTCTAGCTTTGTTTCTTGTCACCACGCCATGCTCATCTTGCTTGTTGCGGAAGACCCACTTGGTGCCTACCACATTGGCATTAGGTCTTTTCACAAGCTCCCACACTTTGTTTCTCTTGAAGTTGTTGAGCTCCTCTTGCATGACCATCACCCAATCCTGGTCTCGTAGGGCATCTTCAACCTTAAATGGCTCCAAAGAAGACACAAAGGAATAGTGAGCACAAAAGTTAGCCATACAAGAGCGAGTCATTACCCCCTTGGAGATGTCTCCAAGTATGTTGTCAACGGGGTGATCCTGTTGAACACATTGATGAACTCTTGGGTGAGGTACACTTGGCATTGAGTCAACTTCTTCATCTCCTTCTTCATCCTCATCTCCCCCTTGATCATTGCCACCATTTGGATATTCATTGACTTGATCATGGTGATCTTGATCTCAAGGAACTTGGCCTTGATCTTGTGCGTGGGGCACCTCTTGTGATGAGAATGGGTCACTTGGGACTTGTTGCTCTTGTGGTCGCACATCACCAAGTGCCATCCTTCTCAACGCCATACATGGCATCTCTTATTCTTCTAGCACACATTGATCAACTTGCTCTACTTGGAAGCCATTAGTTTTATCAATCACCACGTCGCATGCAATTTCAACACAACCATAGGTATTGTTGAATACACGATAGGTGTAAGTGTTTGAATCATAGCCAAGCAAGAAAACTTCATTGGATTTCGAAGCGAACTTTGAAATTCAAGACTTCTTGAATGTAACATTTGCTACCAAAGACTATAAAATAGGAAATATTGGGTTTGTTACCCGTTAGATGTTCGTATGGAGTCTTCTTCAGTAGTTAATGGGGGTGGAGGTGGTTTCTTGCATGACAGGCGGTGTTGACGCTTCCGTCCAAAATTGATCTGACATCTTGTATTCATCAAGCTTGGTTCTTGACATCTCTATAAGAGTTCAGTTCTTCCTTTCGGCCACCCCCATTTTGTTCGGGTGAGTAGGGTGCCAAAAACTCATGCTTGATGCCCTCCTCATCCAAATACTCTTCTACTTGGGTGTTTTTTAATTAGGTGTTGTTGTTGCTTCCTATCTTCTTGATTCTCAATGAGAACTCATTTTAAGGCCTCCTCAAGAAACTCTTGAGTACACCTTGAGTTTCACCATTGTCATGCAAGAAAAACACCCAAGTGAAGCGAGAGAAGTCATTATCGGTACCCTGCGTACTGGGTACCCCCTGATACCGCAAACAAAGCTGAGGAGTTCCTATGTCCAAGTTGAGAACATCAGATAGGGATATGCCTCCTGCAGAACTGGATCTACCTCCCTCCTTAGGGTGGCTCTGGTGTAGCCATGTGTCCAGAAGAGCCAGACCTGCCTCCCTCGTTTGGGAAGCTCCAGTGCTACCACGTGTCCTGTAGAACCGGACTTGCCTCCCTCCTCAGGGAAGCTCCGACACTGCCATGTGTCCAACGACACCGGATCTATCCCCCAGTAGAGGGAAGCTCAAAAGCTTCCACGTGTCAACACACGGACCTACAGCGGCAACCAGAAGACAGCGGGATCTCCAACAGCATGGACATTCAAGGGCTATCAATTAGCCGTTACAAGGCCTGGTTAACATGATATTAATGCTATATTAATGATGCACGATCAAAGGACTATCAAGGCTGGTAACGCTGTTATTAAGGCACGTTATCGCACAATCAACCCCTCATAACACTGTAGATTGTGTACATGATAGTTAATATAGCCGAGGCCACTTGTCAGGCCAGACACAAACTGTAACAGCCAGTCCTTGGCGTATAAAAGGGCTACACTGCACGGCAGAGAGACAAGCTATCACAACCAATCTCAGACGCACACAAGCCTAGAGACACTCATACAATACACAAACCCCCGTGGAGTAGGGCATTACGCTCAGGTGGCCTGAACCACGTAAAACTCCAGGTGTTCACATCTTGCATTGATCTTGACTTGTGCCCCAACCGAATATGAACCTCCGCGGACTACTCCTTAGTAGTACCAGGGGAAGTGTCCTAGTCCACACTTCGATATTTGGCGCGCCAGGTAGGGGGGCTTTGTAACACCCTAAATTTTTGCATCATGCATTGCATACATGTTCATGCATTAAACATTAGTAGAATAAAAGAAAGATAATAGAAGATAAAACATACATATACAAATATGTGTAGCAAAAGAAGAAAAAAGAAAATAATAGCATAAAACATGTATTAGGGAATACATATAATAATAATAATATATATAAAAAAGTATATATAAATAAATAATATATATAATAATATATAAATAATATAAATAATAAAATATATAATCATAATAATAATGAAAAAAATAATGAAAAAAAAAGAAAGTATAAAAAAAGAAAAAAAAGAAAAAAAAGCGGCAACCGCCGGCGAGGCCAAGCCGGCCCATCTAGGGCGCCCCGCCCGGCCCCGCACCGCTGGCCCCGTGCCCCCGCAGCACACGCGCCATGCGCCGCCCGCGCTCCCCGCTGCCCCGCGTTGACCCGCTCCCGCGCCGGCCCTAGCGCCGCGCCCTGCCAGAGCAGCCCCGCTGCGGCTATAAAAGGACCGGGGACTCGTATTTTTCCCGACCCCAGAACAAGCGCACCCAGGAAGCCCTAGCGCCGCCGGTAGAGAAAAAAAAGGGAGACCAGAGGCGCCACCAGAGAGAAGAAAAGGAAGAAAAAAAGAGGAGAAGAACGGAGGCACCGCCAGGGAAGAAAAAAGGGGAAGGAAGAGGAGGAAAAAGAGGAGGGCGTCGTCGTTCGCCGGAGATCATCGTCGTCATCGTGCCACCGGAGGAATGCTGCGCCATCCACTTCATCTACGCGTCGCCTCCGATCCGCGATCTTCGAAGCCGTCGCATCTACGGTAGGATTCGTTTTTTCCGATGCGAATTTTAGCGACGTATTAAATCTAGTAGACGTAATTTGATCGTAGTCGCACTATCTTTTTATTTTCAGCAGCATTAATTCTTGTTAAAACCCCCGCAAACTCATATGAACACGTATGAACTAGTTGCATCTAATTAATAAACAACCATAGTTAATTAATAATTGTACTTTGCATGCATGCATGTCATTGCATGTTGATTAATGTGTGTGCATCATGTTGATTTGTATGTATTTTCTTGTATGTGTGATCACTAGTAGAGGGAAGTGCTCAAGATGTCGTGTATGAGGATTTCCAGAACCAAGACTTCGAAGCGCTTGAGCAACCCTATCCGCTGGAGCAAGGCAAGTGTCCTTGAAGCATATTGATCCTGTCTTAAAATAAATGTTTTGTTTGCAAAATTGCATGCTCGTGTCAATTTGATGGGAATCCTATGATAGGAAGTTGACTAGCTTTGTTTAACCACCCTTGTCACCTGGAATACTTAGTAGAGAGTCAGGAAGGGTTTTTACCTTTTTGATTCGCTTAATTAATTGGGATGGGAGAACAACACTACATATTTAATTATGCATTAATGATATTCTGGTTAATGTGAACTGGTCAATACGGTATGGTAATGGGTGAGCTAAGCAAGCCTGGTATGTGGATGGGTTGGATGTTATGGTGGTTTGCTTGCTTTAGATCTAAAGAACGGTTCATGCGAGAATAGGCCAGGACTACAGTGCCACCACGAGGCCAAGTATGGGTGCGACGTAACTGATTAATTAGGGTATTGCTAGTATTGCACAGATCATTTGGTGCACCGGGGAAGGGGAGTCGGATTGGGTTTGGATTTGTGGCAGGGACTCCTTGGGATCCTAATGGCACAAGAGGGGGCCCTTGGTTGAAGACGTGCTCTGTAGGAGACCTCGCCACCGGTGAAACCTCAGTGGGTCCATACATGCTAGTAGTCCCTTTGTAAAGGCTATTTTGTGATCTCTTGGCCATACACCAAAGGAAGTGTAATTGGCGAAAGGCAGGTTCTTTAGTCGCTGACGGGTGATGAAATCACAAACACGTGGGTAAAGTGGTACAAACTCTGCAGAGTATTAAAACTGTCATGATAGTCGTGCTCCCGATTATGAGCTCCTGGATGACCTACATGATTAGAGGGAAATTGGGATTTGGGATGGTTATGGTTTGGTAATGGTTATGGTTGATATTATGGTTATGGAATGGAATCATGGTTTATGACATTGATTATGGTTATTGGCAATGGTAAATTATGGACTGGCATTATGATGGTTACATGGTTTACGATGGGTTTATTTCACTTACATATAATATACTGCTTTTCAAATATTTAATGTACTTTTCAGCACTTAGCCATTACTATTGTTGTCGTTTGAATCAGCCACATGTCATACTTTCCACAATTGCTGAGTACGACATGTACTCACTCTTGCAATCCCCCCACCAAGAGTTTCAGGTGATGGTTGGGAGTGTCTTGAGGATAATGTGGAGTTCTAGGCTGTGTGCTGCCGTCGACTTGCCCGTGGTGTTATTGGAGCTGCGCTATCCCTTATGCTTAGTTTGCTTAGTTTCCCAGTTTAGTTTATTTCCGCTACATTAGTTCAAACTTGTCATTAATATTCATTAGAGCTTGTATTCAAGGATATTATGAATTGTGTAATAAAATTTGGTTAATTAATCTTTCTATGTGGTAATTATCTGTATATCATTTGTGATGTAGTTGTATATGTGTGTTAAACATCCTGGGCACATATATACTACACTTGGATCATTTTCGGAACCGGGTGTCACAGATTGGTATCAGAGCCACAGGTTGACCGTAGGACGCAACCTAGATAGAATGGACATTTTAGAGCACATAGGAGCACTTAGGAATTGATGTGTTTTTGCTTGGAGTGTCGTTTGCTATATATATTGTTTGCTTGTGTGCTTAATAGAGGATTTTGGGATGCTTTAGCATTGCCATGTCCACCTAGGCTAGTATAGCTAGTTGTTTAGTTTCATATCCCTTGATGCATATAGTTGGGGACATTTCTAAATTCTTACCTATTGCTTTTCTCTAGATGGTGAGGACTCGCAACCAGAGGGATGTCAATGATGAGGAGGAGAACCATGGAGCACCTCAGAAAAACAATGGACAAGGACCTGCTAATGGAGATATCAACATTGAGCAGCTTTTGGCTATGCAAAACCAGCTCATGCAGACCATGATACAAACTATGGGACAGCTGCAGGCTAGCAATATCAACAATCAGCCCCACATGCCTCCACCGCCACCCCGCCTCCTCATAACCGATTGGGAGAGTTTATGAGGACTAGGCCGCCAACCTTTGCTCAAGCTGCCGACCCTATGGATGTTGATGATTGGCTCAAGTCCGTGGAGAAGAAACTTGCTATTGTCCAATGCAGTGACCGGGAGAAGGTGCTATTTGCTTCTCATCAACTCGTTGGAGCAGCTGCAGATTGGTGGGATGCTTATTGCAATGCTCATGAGAATCAAGAGAGAATTACTTGGGCAGAATTCAAGGAGAACTTCCGTTCTCATTATGTGCCAGAAGGTGTTATGATTTTGAAGAGACAGGAATTTGAGAACTTGGGGCAAGGAAGATCGAGTGTGGGTGAATACCTTAATAAATTCACTCAACTTTCAAGGTATGCCCCTGAAGATGTTAGTCGTGACATTCGAAAGCATTATTTGTTCATGAGAGGCTTGAACAATGAGATCCAAGTGCAATTGCTCAACTACGACTATGCCAACTTCCAGAAGCTTGTGGACAAAGCAATTGTTGTGGAGAACAAGATTCGTGAGATGGAGCAAGACAATAAGAGGGAGGCGCCATATCAAGGACAGCAACAAGGAAGCAATGTGCGCCCTCACCTTGCACCACCCAATGCACCTTATTTCAGCTCTCCTGTTCCTGTACAACGCCCTAGATTTGCACCACGCCCAACTCAGTTTTTGCAGCAGCGCCCTGTCATGCAAGCACCTAGGCCTCCAATGCCTTATGCGCCTCGTGCTAACTTTCCTGGTGCAAAAGTTCAGAATCAAGTTCGTCCAAATTCTGGTGGAGCTAGGAAGTGCTATACTTGTGGAGAAGCTGGACACTTTGCACGTCAATGCCCTAAGTCAGGCCTCGGACAAGGAAGCAATGCGCCAAAACAGAACCCAACATCCCATGGAGGACAACTGCAAGGGAATCGTGGGCAGTAGAATTTTGCTTGTGGCAACGTCAACCATGTCTCTACAGAGGAAGCACAACAAAGTGGACGACGTGGTCATTGGTATGTTTCTCGCAAACTCCAACCCCGCGACTATGTTATTTGATTCTGGAGCATCGCATTCATTCATTGCATCGAAGTATGTTGCCAAGTATAGTTTGCCTATCTCTCATATGAAGTTTACTCTATTGGTTAAGTCTCCTAGAGGAGAGATGAGGACAAATATAGTATGTCCAAAAGTAAGCCTTAGAATAAGGGGGGTAGACTTCTTTGCCAACCTTATAGTCTTGGATTCCCAAGGATTGGACATTATACTTGGTATGGACTGGTTGAGGAAGCACAATGGAGTTATCGAATGTGCCACAAAGACGTTGAAGTTGACCAATGAAGAAGGGATCACCATAGAATTTGAAGCATCTCAAACCGCACCGAAGCAATTGGAGTTGAATCATATGGACAGTGCCACAATTGAGGAGATTCCGGTGGTGTGTGAATTTTTGGATGTTTTTTCAGACGAGTTGCCAGGTATTCCACCTGATCGAGACATTGAGTTTGTTATTGATTTAATACCTGGAACTGCACCTATAGCTAAGAGGCCGTATAGGATGCCCCCTATGGAATTAGCGGAGCTCAAGAAACAGATTTAAGAGCAATTAGAGAAGGGTTTTGTTCGCCCGAGCTCTTCACCTTGGGGAGCGACCGTTCTATTTGTGGACAAGAAGGATGGAATGCAAAGGATGTGTGTGGATTACCGAGATCTCAACGAGGTGACCATCAAGAACAAGTACACCTTGCCACGGATAGAAGACTTGTTTGATCAGATGAAATGTGCCTGTGTGTTTTCCAATATCAATTTGAGGTCAGGTTACTTTCAAATGAAGATTAGGCCATCGTACATACCTAAGACATCTTTTAGGACACGGTATGGATCTTATAAGTACAGGGTGATGTCCTTTGGATTGACCAATGCACCTGTCTACTTTATGTACCTCATGAATAAAGTCTTCATGGAGTACTTGGATAAATTTGTCATGGTGTTTATTGATGATATTATGATCTACTCGAAGGATGAGAAAGAACATGATGAACACTTGAGGCTCACGTTGCAGAAATTGAGGGAGCATCAATTGTATGCCAAGTTCAACAAGTGTCAGTTTTGGTTGGAAGAGGTGCCGTTTTTAGGTCATATCATCTCAGGAGGAGGAGTATCGGCCGACCCCGGAAAAGTGAGGGACGTGTTGAAGTGGGAGCCACCGCAAAATGTAAAGGAAATAAGGAGTTTTCTTGGAATGACTGGATATTACCGTTGATTCATCAAGGACTTTTCCAAGATAGCCAAGCTCATGAAGGAATTGCTAATGAAAGGGAAGGCTTTCCAATGGACTCAAGCTTGTCAAGAGAGTTTTGAGGAGTTAAAGAAAGGTTAACAACAACCCCAGTCTTAATATTGCCGGACATGAGCAAGAGTTTTGATATTTATTGTGACGCATCAAGACAAGGACTCGTATGCCTGCTTATGCAAGAATGTCAAGTGGTTGCATATGCATCAAGACAATTCAAGAAACATGAGCAGAATTATCCTACACATGATCTTGAACTAGCAGCCGTGGTACATGCATTGAAGATTTGAAGACACTACATCCTTGGACATAGGTGTGAAATTTATATGGATTATAAGAGTCTCAATTACATATTCACACAAACGGATCTGAATTTGAGGCAACGAAGATGGTTGGAGCTCATCAAGGATTATGATGTGGGGATCAACTATCATCCAGGAAAGGCCAATGTAGTGGCCGATGCCTTGAGCTGGAAAGGAGTAAGTAATCAACTCACAGTTCGAGAGTTACCATATGAGCTATGTAAGGAATTCGAACGATTGAACCTTGGATTTGTGAATGAGATGGGAATAATGGAGTTAAATCCAACCTTGGAGCAAGAAATTCGAGAAGCACAAACCACGGATAAGGAGATCAAGGAAATCAAGGAAAGGACCGAAGAAGGGAGAGAATTCAGATTCGATGAGGGTGAACATGGTACCTTATGGCTTGGGAAGAGAATCGTTGTGCCTAATGTAAAACATATTCAGGAGACAATATTAAGGGAGACACATGACCCGCCGTACTCAATTCATCCTGGTTGTACAAAGATGTACAAGGACTTGAAGACATGCTATTGGTGGGCCAACATGAAAAAGGACATAGCCGAATATGTTGCATTGTATGATGTGTGCCAACGAGTTAAAGCAGAACACCAAAGGACAACAGGATTATTGCAACCATTAAAGATTCCGGAGTGGAAGTGGGAAGAGATTGGTATGGACTTTATAGTTGGCTTACCACGTACCCAGTCCGGCTATGATTCAATATGGGTTATTGTAGACCGGTTGACAAAATCAGCTCACTTCATTCCTGTCAAGACCACATATACCACCGCGAAGCTAGCAGAACTGTATATGGAGCATATTGTGGGTCAACATGGAGTTCCAAAGAAAATAGTCTCGGACCGTGGTTCTCAGTTTACCTCTAGGTTTTGGCAGAAACTCATGAAGCTATAGGTACAAGGTCCACTACTACAAAAAATGTTTTTACAGGCGGTTCGAAATATATTATTACAGGCGGTTTTAAAAACCGCCTGTAACAAAGAGCCTGTGAAAATAGCCAATTATCACAGGCAAAATCAAAAACCGCCTGTGAAAATGCATTATTACAGGCTGTCTTTTTGTTACCAACCGCCCGTGATAATGTATTATCGCAGACTGTTTTTTACGTTCTTTTACACCGCCTGTGATAAAATGAGGTGGAAAGTTCCAACACTTTTGCAACTTTCGGTTGTACAGTTGAAAAAATATTCTGCCAGCACTGATGATGGAATTGAACGAGACAAGAGATCATCAAACACAGTTCGAGTTTGTCTATTTTGGTGATTCATGAAGCTTGTCACATATAAAACGAAAAGAGAGAAATTGGTCTTGATTTTACAGTAGTGGTCGTCTGTTGATTTTGGGACTACAAATACAAATACAAACACATATCGAGATTGTTGACGCGCTGAGGCCGGCAAAGTCGCGGTCGTTGAGGCCGGTGAAGGCGCGCATCCGCGCGGCAGGGAGGTGGAGGCCTCGAGGTTCACATCCGCACAGCGAAGTCGGCGGGGGCAACGAAGTCGCACGGCAGGGAGGTGGAGGCCCCGATGCTCGCATCCGGACGTGCGAAGTCGGCGAGGTCGACGAAGTCACGCACTGAGGCCGACGAAGGCGGGCATCTGCGCGTCAGTAAGGTGGAGGTCGAGGCTCGCATCCGTACGGCAAGGTCGGCGAGGACAGCGAAGTACAGTTGAGGTTGACGAAGTCGGCGGGCTGAGGTTGGCGGAGCCACGCTGAGGCCGGCGGAGTCGCGCTGGCGAGGCCGTGCTCGTCCGCGAGCGCCAGCCTACATCGCCTCAGAGGCCCGATGCTCTTCGCCATGGCCGGATCTCGGAGAGCAGGAACGCGATGTGCTTTTGAAATAATAAAGAGAGGATCGTAGCAAACACTAGGAAAGGAACGAGAAGATTCGGGTGGGAGCTAGCACGGGAGTTGGTGGTGTATTATTGAGGAGGGAGAAAGAAGGACGTAGGTGGATCCGCGTGAAGTCTTCTGATTGGTCTAAACGCTGAAGCTCAGATAAAAGAAGGTGTGGGCTCCAGGCAGTACTTTGCAGACATTTTTATACAACCGCCTATGAAAATGAGTGCATCTTCACGTGCGTTTTTTAGCCTACAACCGCCTATGATATTATTTATTATGACAGATGGTTTGTACCACCCACCGCCTGTGATAATCTATATATTTTTACAGACGGTTTTTAGTTACGAACCGCCTGTGATATATTATTATTATAGGTGGATTTTAATGCATTTCACATCACAGACATATTTTTTTATGGACCGCCTATAAAAAAATTTAGTAAGCGTCTGCGAAAATGTGTTTTGTAGTAGTGGTCAAATTTCAGCTCAACATATCACCCTCAAACGGATGGACAAACCAAGAGGACTAATCAAATTTTGGAAGACATGTTAAGATCTTGTGCTTTGAAGCATGGTAAAAATTGGGACAAGAGCTTGCCATATGCAGAATTTTCATACAACAATAGTTACCAAGCAAGTTTGAAAATGTCACCCTATGAAGCACTATACGGAAGGAAGTGTAGGACACCTTTGTTTTGGAATGAAACAGGAGAGAACCAAGTATTTGGTACTGATGTGTTACAAGACGTTGAAAGACAAGTCCAAATAATACGTGAAAACCTAAGGGCTGCTCAGTCGCGACAGAAAGGTTATGCGAATAATAGGCAAAGGAATCTGGCATTCAAAGTTGGAGATTTCGTATACCTCAAAGTGTCACCTATCCGAGGGCAATGCCGGTTTAACGTCAAAGGAAAACTGGCACCTCTCTATATCGGGCCATTTAAGATTCTGGACAAGCGAGGAGAGGTAGCTTATCGACTTGAGCTGCCGGCGTATCTCTCCGATGTACACGACGTGTTTCACGTGTCTCAACTCAAGAAGTGTCTCAGGGTGCCGGAAGAACAGGTGCCGATGGACGAGTTAGAACTTCAGGAGGATTTGTCCTATGTCGAGCAACCTATCAAGATCATGGACGTGAAGGAAAGGGTCACGAGGAATAAGAGAGTCTGTTGGTGCAAAGTGCAATGGAACCACCATACGGAAGCTGAAGCTACGTGGGAACGTGAAGAAGACCTGAAGGCAGAATTCCCTCATCTTTTCTCCACGCTGTCGAATCTCGAGGGCGAGATTCACTTTAAGGGGGTAGGTTTGTAACACTCTAAATTTTTGCATCATGCATTGTATACATGTTCATGCATTAAACATTAGTAGAATAAAAGAAAGATAATAAAAGATAAAACATACATATACAAATATGTGTAGCAAAAGAAGAAAAAGAAAATAATAGCATAAAACATGTATTAGGGAATAAATATAATAATATATATATATAAAAGTATATATATAAATAAATAATATAATATACATATATAAATTATAAATAATAAAATATATAATCATAATATTAATAAAAAAATAATGAAAAAATGTATAAAAAAGAAAAAAAGAAGAAAAAAAAAGAAAAGAAAAGGGGCAACCGCCAGCCAGGCCAAGCCGACCCAGCCAGGGCGCCCCGCCCGGCCCTGCACCGCTGGCCCCACGCCCCCGCAGCACGCGCGCCACGAGCCGCCTGCGCTCGCGCCTCCCGTGCGCGCCCCGCTGCCCCGCGTTGACCCGCTCCCGCGCGGCCCTAGCGCCGTGCCCTGCCAGAGCAGCCCCGCTGCGGCTATAAAAGGACCAGTGACTCGTATTTTTCCCAACCCTAGAACAAGCGCCACCCAGGAAGCCCTAGCGCTGCCGGTAGAGAAAAAAAAGAGAGATCAGAGGCGCCGCCAGAGAGAAGAAAAGGAAGAAAAAAAAGAGGAGAAGAACAGAGGCACCGCCAGGGAAGAAAAAAAGGGAATGAAGAGGAAGAAAAAGAGGAGGGCGCCGTCGTTCGCCGGAGATCGTCGTCGTCGTCGTCGTGCCGCCGGAGGACCGCTGCTCCATCCACTTTGTCTACGCGTCGCCTCCGTTCCGCGATCTTCGAAGCCGTCGCATCTACGGTAGGATTCATTTTTCCGATGTGCATTTTAGCGACGTATTAAATCTAGTAGACGTAATTTGATCGTAGTCACACCATCTTTTTATTTTCAGCAGCATTAATTCTCGTTAAAACCCCCATAAACTCATATGAACACGTATGAACTAGTTGCATCTAATTAATAAATAACCATAATTAATTAATAATTGTACTTTTCATGCATGCATATCGTTGCATGTTGATTAATGTGTGTGCATCATGTTGATTTGTATGTATTTTCTTGTATGTGTGATCACGAGTAGAGGGAAGTGCTCAAGAGATCGTGTACGAGGATTTCCAGAACCAAGACTCCGAAGCGCTTGAGCAACCCTATCCACCGGAGCAAGGCAAGTGTCCTTGAAGCATATTGATTCTGTCTTAAAATAAATGTTCTGTTTGCAAAATTGTATGCTTGTGTCAATTTGATGGGAATCCTATGATAAGAAGTTGACTATCTTTGTTTAACCACCCTTGTCACCTGGAATACCTGGTAGAGAGTCGGGAAGGGTTTTTACCTTTTTGCTTCGCTTAATTAATTGGGATGGGAGAAAAATACTACACATTTAATTATGCATTAATGATATTCTGGTTAATGTGAACTGGTCAATACGGTATGGTAATGGGTGATCTAAGCAAGCCTAGTATGTGGATGGGTTGGATGTTATGGTGGTTTGCTTGCTTTAGATCTAAGGACTAATTCATGCGAGAATAGGCCAGGACTAAAGTGCCACCACGAGGCCAAGTATGGGTGCAGTGTAGCTGATTAATTAGGGTATTGCTGGTATTGCGCATATCATTTGGTGCACCGGGGAAGGGGAGTCGGATTGGATTTGGATTTGTGGCAGGACTCCCTCGGATCCGAATGGCACAAGAGGGAGC
Organism: Tuctoria greenei; assembly: GCA_036927565.1. Classification (NCBI taxonomy): domain Eukaryota; kingdom Viridiplantae; phylum Streptophyta; class Magnoliopsida; order Poales; family Poaceae; genus Tuctoria; species Tuctoria greenei. Next base: position 20,607,303 of record JAYESD010000003.1, read on the forward strand.
CCTTGGTTGAAGACATGCTCTGTAGGAGACGTCGCCACCGGTGAAACCTCAGTGGGTCCGTACATGCTAGTAGTCCCTTTGTAAAGGCTATTTTGTGATCTCTTGGCCATACACCAAAGGAAGTGTAATTGGCGAAAGGGAGGTTCTTTAGTCGCCGATGGGTGATTAAATCACAAACACGTGGGTAAAGTGGTACAAACTCTGCAGAGTATTAAAACAATCATGATAGCCGTGCTCCCGATTATGAGCGCCTGGATGACCTACATGATTAGAGGGAAATTGGGATTTGGGATGGTTATGGTTTGGTAATGGTTATGGTTGATATTATGGTTATGGTTATGGAATGGAATCATGGTTTATGACATTGATTATGGTTATTGGCAATGGTAAATTATGGACTGGTATTATGATGGTTACATGGTTTATGTGGGTTTATTTCACTTACATATGATATAATGCTTTTTAAATGTTTCAATGTACTTTTTAGCACTTAGACATTATTATTGTCGTTGTTTGAATCAGCCACATGTCATACTTTCCACACTTGCTGAGTACGACATGTACTCACTCTTGCAATCCCACACCAACAGTTTTAGGTGATGGTTGGGAGTGTCTTGAGGATAATGCGGAGTTCTAGGCTGTGTGCTACCATCGACTTGCCTGTGGTGTTATTAGAGATGCGCTATCCCTTATGCTTAGTTTGCTTAGTTGCTCAGTTTAGTTTATTTCCGCTGCATTAGTTAAAACTTGTCATTAATATTCATTAGAGCTTGTATTTAAGGATATTATGAATTGTGTAATAAAATTTGGTTAATTAATCTTGCTCTGTTGTAATTATCTGTATATCATTTGTGATGCACTCGTATATGTGTGTTAAACATCCTGGTCACACATATACTGCACTTGGTTCATTTGCAGAACCGGGTGTCACAGGCTTTCAAGATTCAAGATGGTGAACTCCGCCACCGATTCATCCAACGGACCGGCTGTGTAGCCTAGTGTAGGAAATCCTTCTAATGTGCAACATTTGGCAAATGTTGTTGTTTCAGCGGGTGTCGTTCCTCCACCGCCACCACTATCTCAGCAGGATGGTGTATTTGCGTTGGTATCTGCATCGACGAACAACCCTGAGAACACGCTAAATGCAGCACAGACTCTCCTCCAACGTCCACCATCGTCGGGAGCTCCTCCCGCCATGCTAGAGCAGTGGGGAGCTGATGTGGAGCATTTGTTGCAGCCGCAACCAATGCGATCAGCAACCAAGGTCTGCCCCATGCTGGATAGGCACCTTCTCAGAACAGGACCTTGCTGGTAGACTTGGTCCTCAGGCGTTGCAACACTGGAGACGTGCGCCCTCCCAGGAAGTGACGTAATTGCCCTCCGGGGCTCGCCGTACTCACACGGTGACGAGGCTACCGACTCAGGATCTTTGGTTGGAGCTCGATCGCCGCTACATGCGGCAAGACGACCGTGTCAACATCGGGCTTGCTCGCGAGAGGCGCATTGCTTGAGAAAACCCTTATCCTTTGGGAGTTGGGGGTGGCTGTTTGGCCCCCGCCATGCACCTCCGCATGGTCGAGTGGCCACCCAAGTTCCAACCTCATCTGCCGAAGAAATACGACGGGACAGTCAACCCCATTGAATTTCTTCAGATCTACTCCACCGCCATCCTTGCGGCTGAAGGCAAAGAGGCCGTGATGGCAAACTACTTCCCCATGTCCTTAACTGGGATTGCAAGATCCTAGTTCATGAGCTTATCGCCCGACTCTAACAACAGGTTGGCAGAACTCTGCTGCCAGTTCACCGCCAACTTCGGGAGCACCTACACCTGGCCTAGCACCGAGCTAGACCTCTTCGCCGTAAAATAGAAGTTGGGGGAGTCACTGCGATCCTTCATCCAGTGATTCTCTCAGGCACAAAACACCATCCCTTCTATCTCCAATGCTTCTGTTGTCATTGCATTTCAACAGGGGTCCGAGATAAGAAGATGTTGGAGAAGCTGGCAACCAAGAATGTCAGCAACGTCAAGGAGCTCTTCAGCCTGGCTAACAAATGCGCCAGAGCTGCAGAGGGCTGGGAGATGCACTCCAAACCAGCTGCGGAGGAAAAACTATCCTCCAAAGCTAAAGCTACTGCCTCTGGCAGTGGAAAAAAGAAGAAGAAGTAGTCAAGTGACAAGAAGAAGTCACTTGCTGGCACAGCTACTACTGCCACTGCCACAGCTTCTGTAGGCTGAGGGCCATGCCCCGACAAGCGACCATAACCATTTTCTGAAGATGGTGACGGTGAAAAGATGTGGTGTCCGATCCACAAGTCGACAACCCACAATCTTGAAGACCGTCGAGAGGTCAAGAAGCTTGCTGAATGCAACAGCAACCATCAAGACGAGACCCCTTTTCATCAGCGAGAAGGGAAGCAAAAAGTCGATGAAGCTCCATCTGACCAGGAGCTAGGCTTCCAAGACGCCAAGAAGGAGTTAAAGGCAGTCTATAACACCGTCGACGATGACTCCGACATCTCCGACAACGAGCGTCCGGAGACTCTCCATATGGTGTATGGAGGGTCCTGAGACATCACCTCTCGATGCATTCTGAAGACTATGCGTTGGGAGATGGCCGCTGGTGCTCCTACTACCAAGGTGGAGCCACATCGGAAGTGGATGGATACTTCCATCACCTTTGATGCTTCGGATGTTCGAAGAACATGGTGGGAGCTAGACAATTGCCCATGTTTGTCTCTCTGACTATCAACAATATCCAGCTCTACCATGTCTTGGTGGATGGAGGCGCAACACTCAACCTCCTCAGCTTCGTGGCTTTCGTGAAGCTCGAGCTCTACCTTCAGACCTTCAGTCATCATGCCCATTCTCTGGAGTAGGTCCGGGAGCTATCACGCCTCTTGGATCAGTTACTTTATGTGTGACCTTCGGGACACAGGACAACTACAGATCTGAGAAGTTGGTGTTTGTTGTAGCTCACATCAATCTGCCCTTCAACGTGATCCTAGGCAGTCCTGCCCTGTATAGATTCATGGTTGTGGTCCACTACGACTATCCCATGTTGAAGATGTCGACTCCATCAACGTCCTCTAGATCCAAGGGGATCGCACTGCTAGGGTCACTACGCTGGTAGGACTTCATGTTCTTGCTACAGTGCAAGAAGAAGGGCCCGACAAGGAGCAAGCTGCTCAACAACCCCCGAGCTCACGTCAACGCGGTTCATCTTCTGCACCTCATGTGCAACTAAGCAGAGACACTGATGTTCCCATAAAAGTTGTCCAAATTGGTTCTGAAGCCGCTCATACCAACCGTATATCAGTAGGTCTGACCGACAAGTAGGAACTCGCACTCATCACTTTTCTCTGGGAAAAGTGGACGTGTTTGCATGGCAACCATCACAAATGCTTGGGATCCCTAGGGAGGTGATCGAGCACCATCTGAAGATCTACCCCGATGCACGACCTATACAAAAGAAGACCAAAAAGCAATCTGTTGAGCAGCATAACTTCATTAGACAAGAAGTCAAGAAGCTGCTCAACGCTGGATTCATCCGGGAGGTTCACCATCCACGGTGGCTGGCAAACTCAGTTGTTGTACCATAGGCCGGCGTGAAGCTTCGGATGTGCATCAACTACACTACACTGAATAATGCCTACCCAAAAGACCCTTTTCCACTACCAAGAATAGATCAGATAGTGGATTCTACCTCTGGATGTGAGCTACTGTGTTTCTTAGACGCATATTCTGGATATCATCAAATTCCAATGTTTAAGGAAGATGAAGTGTATACTACCTTCATTACAGTAGATGGGTTGTATTGTTATAATGCCATGCCTTTTGGTCTTAAGAATGCTGCCTCAACTTTTGTGCGAGCCATGCACAAAACCTTTGGGGAACTGATTAGGGACCTGGTGGAAGTCTATGTTGATGACATTGTTGTCAAAGTGAAGAACCATGACTCACTCCTGGACAATCTTCAAGCCGTCTTTGATAAGCTGCGTCTGACCTGCATGAAGCTCAACCCGGACAAGTGTGTCTTCGGGGTTAGCTCCGGAAAGCTCCTTGGTTTCTTGGTGACCCACCGATTAATTGAGGTGAATCCTGCAAAAATCAAACCATTAAAGAGATGCAACCTCCAGCCCGTATCAAGGACGTCCAGAAGCTAACTGGATGTCTAGCTTCGCTCAGCCAATTCATCTCAAGATTGGCGGAGCAACCGCTTCCCTTCTTCAAGTTGTTGAGGAAGTCCGTACCATTCCATTGGTCTGAAGAAGCAGAGAAGGCGTTCCAAGAGCTCAAGAAGCTCCTCATCACACTACCAATCATGGTAGCTCCAGATCCTGGTGAGCCTCTTCTGCTATGGAGGTTGTCAGCACGGTTCTGGTTGCGAAGAGACCAGAAACACCTTCAACTCAGGAGCTTAGACCCCTTCGGGAGGGTCCGGAGCTACCCGAAGGCGAGTCTGGGTCCTAGCCCCCAGGCACGAATCCTAAAGGCAAGATGCATGTGGATCAACCTCTTTCATTCGAGGGAGTACCCACTCAATAAGAAGAAGGTACGAACCCCTCCAGGAGGGTCCGAGTTGATGAAGAAGAAGTTACAAACCCGTCTGAGAGGGTCCAAACTATCTAGCGGCCGGTGTACTTCATCAGTGAAGTACTTTATGACGCCAAGACTCGGTACATTGAGGTGCATAAGCTGCTATACGCAATCCTTATTGCCTGAAGGAAGCTTTGTCACTACTTTTAAGCCCACAAGATATCAATGGTAACCTCTTATCCACTGCGAGCAATTTTGCATAATCCTAATTCTACAGGAAATATCTCAAAGTGGCCAGTGGAGTTGGCAGAATTCAACCTCGAATTCTCGCCTCGACATGCGATCAAGAGTCAAGCATTGGATGACTTCGTGGCAGAGTGTACACCTTCTTCATCAACTTCAGGGGGCCTTGACGAGTAGAAGCCGGAATCTAAGGTCACGGTCTACATTAAGCCCCACTGGACTCTCTACTTTGATGGTTCCGTGCAGAAGCAGGGGGCTGGAGTTGTAATCCTTCTCCTCGCTCCAACCGGGGAGAAGGTCAAGTACATGGTACGCCTCAACTTCAAGGCAACTAACAACATGGAGGAATATGAAGCTCTTATCTTTGGACTCAAGGTGGCGATATCATATGGCATCTGGCAGCTCCTGGTGTAGGGTGACTCGCAACTCATCATCAAGCAAGTCAAAGGTGAATGCAGTTGTAATAACCCTCAACTTGTTGTATATTTACATGAAGTCCAGAAGCTGCAGAAGGACTTCAACGTCCTCGATCTTCACCATGTCTAGCGTCTCAACAACTGTGAGACCTATGTGTGTTGAATACATTGGCTTTGACAATAAAAGTTTTGAATGCTACCATAACATCTTTTTAGCAAGGTCCAACTCTAGCTCTGAGCTTCTACAAGGTATGACTTGCTTTGTCTAGGTCCGACATGTTTTTGGATAGCTCCGGTGAGCTTTGTCTTTAGGTCTGGCATGTCTTTGATAGCTCCGGCATGTCTTTGTTAAGCTCCGAGCTCCAACAAGGTCCGGCACTAGGTCCGACTAGCTTTGGTTAGCTCCGGCACTAGGTCTGACTAGCTTTGATAAGCTCCAGCGCTAGGTTGTACTAGCTTTGGTAAGCTCTAGCTCAAGGTCCGGTTAGTTTTGGCAAGGTCTGGAGCTGGTTTGCGATGGTTCTGCTTTTATTTTGAATTAATTTGAACCTTCTTTACATCTATGGAAAGTTTGCTTAGTATTCGTTTACTAAGTTTTTGGCGTGTTTTGGTTGATATGGTTGATATCGTTTTACTGTGGTTTTGCAACATGCTTATGTGAGGTGCTCACGTAAGGTGTTGTGTTTGGAACTGGCTTGAGTCAAGTTGCGGACTTGGGCTCATACGGATTGATTGTTTGTTCATGTGCAGGTGTTGCTTGAGTTCAAGTCATGGCTGGTGACAGGATCCTTTGGACTAGTCTCAGGGGGGAGATGAGGTTCCAACAACCAAATTCAGGAGGAATTGTGGTTGAGCAGGTCAGGAGGTCGCGCAAGATGATTGAATCAAGGGCAGTGCATATGAAGGTTACTGGATGTCGAAGGAAGGTGTTTGCACGTATGCATGCGGTGCATGACGTGGCAACATGGTTCCGAAGATGGTTTATGGATGGGAAGATCTGGTTGGAAGGATCGGATCGTATCGGTTGATGACTTTGGCTGCAGCGGAGTCGATTATGGCTCGGTATGGAAAGTATCGAGTTGGTTATGTTAGGATTTCGTGTGGCTCACGAATTTGAGTTGTTTTAGGAATGTGGGATAAGTTTCTAAGGTGTTTGGAAGTCTTAAGATTGCTTCTATCTGCGTATATAAGAGTCCTAAGCAGTTATGGAAAGTTTCAATCCGTGATCGGAGTAGGATTAGGGTTCTGATTTGAGTTGAGTTGGCTTTCGAGCTGGTTATATAAGCAAGGGAGGCCAGAGCTCGTGGGAGACGACTTTGGGGCTGTTACTCTTGTGTTCTATTGAATAAAATTTGTAGTTTGAAGGAACTTTTGTGCCTTGTTCGTCCGACTTGTTCCAGACAAGTTTTACTCGTCGAATTTCTGGACAGCACTACCTTTCGTCGGTGGTTTTATCATAACTCGAGTTTTACAGATCCAATTGATGTGATTCTTTTTTGGTTGTCTTCACAACTTGATTATCTATCATCTGTCAAAATTTCTTGGTCATTGGATTTGTGGTTTCTGATCTACACGAGTTTTCTTTCAGCGTTCCAGAACTGTTTTTCTCGGGTAGGACAGATTGGCCTTCGTTTGATCTTTCGATCATAACTTGAGTTTCTCTCGACGGATTTGAGTGTTATTCTTGTGTTTTCTTCGTGACTTGATTCTCTCTGATATATATCACTTTTGTCACGGTGAAACTGTAACATCCCACATTTTCCTTCATATGAGGTTCAATTGTAAATTGGTTGTTAACCCTAATGGAGACCAATTATAGCCATGTTTATGAACTTGATCTCATCAAATCTTTTCTTCTACTAATGTTTAAATTTATTAACATGAGTAATAAACTTCACCAATGAACTTATATTAATTCTTTTGACCTCTCTTCAAAGTTTGGAATTATTTGAAGAAAGATTTCTAGGCCAATTTAATATGCAGTACCAAATAGATATTCAAATTAATATAAAATTGAATATATACTACTGTATATTTGGCTCTGTCAAAATTATTCAATTCAGAGGCCATAAATTTTTCTATGGTTTTCTAATATTCCAAATAGACTTCCTGCAAAGTTTCATAAATTTTGAACTTCATTTGCAATTTTAATTGAAACGCTTAGCAAATTCAAACCATGTTTTGAATTCAAATTATGAATTCTGTTCAACTAAATTGAACATCAATATTGGAACACACTCATGTTCAACATATGTTGCTTGACTTATCCCCATAGTTTCACAATTTTTGGAACTCAATTGCTATTTAAAACAGTGGCACCATTGAATTCCATCCAAATTCAAATTTGAATTTGAAATCCAATTGAAACTTGCTCCAATTCAAAATCCAATTGCAGAATAAAATTTTAGATATTTATTGGAGCCTCCCCACAAAAATCTAGAATTTTTGGACACCATTTGGTAGGAGAATTGAAGTCTGCAGAGGAGGGACGGGGATAAGGGTCGTGGGACCCACTAGCCAGTGGGACTCACTCGAAGCGGCTCTGCACGCCGTTTTTCCGGCACTCCTCCACTCGACACCGCGTCGCATGCAAAGCCCCACGGAGCTGCTCGCCTGCCTGCTTCATGGCGTCCCCCATACTCCTCCCTGGCCTATAAATACTCTCCCCCGGTCGCAGTGGACACCACCCCGAGCACTCGCCTCTGTTTTCATTCTTCCGCCACTGCACCGCATCGCCGCCGCCATTCTCAATGCGCCAGCCAAACGAGGCAAAGAATCGCAGTGCTTCCAACAGCAAAAGGTTGCTCAACTAGTTGCTCTTCCTTCCTGTCCAATCGCTTGTTTGATTCACTGCTTATATGTGTGGTATTTCGAAGTTCCTTGACGCTCGCGGGTGAGGTCGCGAAGGGAAGCTTCCTGTTCCACGAGGACAGACCACTCCAAGCCGATTCCATCTTCTTCTTTGAAGCAATAAGGTACGCAAAGGTACCTAGATGCTTCTTGTGAAGTTTCAGACACTGTCATGCTTCCTAGCTCCTTTATCTCCAGTTTTCCCCAAAACAGTTCATACCGATGTCGATAGATTACCATTTAAATTCTATTTCTACATACGATTAATTGTCAATCCAGTAAGGTATTATCTCCTAGACCTCCATGCGCATCACCTCTCAAAAATTGAGAGAAAGCCATCGAGAAACGAGGTCGGATTTTGAGTTTTCATGGCCGCCGATGAAAACCCGTACCTCACCGTCGAGTTCAACTTTGCCGGTGATTTCACCCCAATCTGAACCCCAAATCATCATCTTGGTGTTTCCAGGAACCTTCCCGAGCTTTTCCCGAGTCGATTGAGCCATTCCCAAGCATTTCCGACGAAGACCGACTCCCTAGCTCCGCCGTCGCCGTTGCACCGCCGTCTCCAGCCATCGCCGGCATGATTGGACACCACCATCGTCTTGAGCAGTCGGTTTTAGGGTGGAGCGGTCACGGCGAGGCCGAAAGGAGGTCGACGCACCAGTTCCGGCGAGGCACCGCCGCGTCGGGAGGTAGACGAAGACGCGAGCCCCACCAGTCAGCGTAACCCTCTCGCGTGGGATCAGTTGCGGATAGGATCCGGTGTGGCTGCGTGGTTAAACCCCGTGACCCCCGGTGTGGCTCAAATCCGATTGGTCGAATTCAAATGAAGTGGGACCAACCCTTTTTATTTGAAATTTCCAATAGGAAAATAAATCCAGATTCAATTCCAACTTAGAAAATCTATAACTTCCAATAGAATTATCCGAAAATTCCCAAATAAATTTTGTTAGAACCAGCATGAATAATACGTCCAGTCGTGCACTTGGATTTGTATGAAAGGCCATAGAAATTTCTCCAAAATTCAGATAAAAAAATGCTTAAAGAATTCATTCCTACAGTTCTGTTAATTGGAAAATTCCCAATTTTGGTCAGAACCCTATAGTTGATACATGTGATCTCCAGTAAAAATTTCAAGTTCTTTGGACTTAAAATACTGGGTTTATCTATGTCCCAAACCTCTATGTAGCTATAAATTGAGAAAAATGGAAAAAATCAATTTCTAGAAATTTACCCAAACTTTAAAAATCAGTTTCTTCCTATATAAAACTAAGAAAATTGTGAAACAAATTTTCATAGAACCAGTGAGACCCCCTGTACATGATACAACCCTTCGTAGCCATAATACATCTCCAAAAAAAAATTCAACCAAAATTTAAGGAAGCTTATTGCTTACCATAATTGTTAAGAATAACAAACATCCTTTATCATCTCCTGTTCTTTGCAAGAGTCTTCCCCATAATATCTAGTATACACCATAAAAATCCCAAAGTCAATTAAGATAATTGTCTTATTGTATCTTAATATACACACCCCACCTTAAGCATATTAATTATTCACAAAATTATTTATACCTAGTATATGCATATCGTGTACTAGCTGAAGTTGAGGAGCAGCCGGAAGCCTTGGTGGTCCAGCTGCCAGAAACTAACATAGACTCAAACTCGCTTTCAGGCAAGCCCCAGTTTGCATTTAAGTTCCTTACAGTATTTTGTAGTTTTCATTCACCTTACGTCTTCAGATGATTATGCATTTTGTTTAAGGTGTTCGACATCCACTTGCATGGCCCACAAATCCTATGGAGTCTTGGGTGGGTCTACGGTCCGTTGAGTAGACACTGCTATGCTTATACTCATAGGAATTCGGTAGAAGTAGAGTAATTAAAATCTACTCGCGAGATAGGAATTTTATCACAAGGGAGATTCTAGAATAAGGAAATGGTTTATGAATATGAAATTGAGACCGAGCAGTGGATAGGATGCAGTGAGACGTGGTCGCACGTGCGTAGCCCTGCTTGTGTCGATTGAGGACCATTTCTTGTGCGGTCCTGCTGGATAAGTTTGAATTGTACCGACGACATACTGGAGGAATGGGCTCTAGTAAACTGACATAGCTTGATACTGATTTGTCGAGGCATTCCGTTCCATTTTATAGGCGTGTGTTGAGGGCAACAAGGTGTAAATCAGCTGGTGGGCACGTCAGAGTACGCCCCACACAGTGACCTCGTGCTCATCACGAATCGACCGGTTCGACGTTCAAGTGTTTAGTGAAAGGTGGCCATATACGACTAGTACTGAACTCTTATGTAGGTACTGCTGAAAGTACTCGCTGGCATTTCCGAAAGTGCGTATGTGTCGTGTTGTCCTGGGTATGTCCTGATTGCAATCACCGTCCCTCGCGGTAATAGAGTACCACTTGTTCACTGTGCCGTGACGTAGTAAATACTAAAGAAGTCAGACGAATATGATGTATTGGTTACAACTTGCTTGAACAACCTTGTTTGGCTTAGAGATAGTACAATTAAAAGTTTACAGTTTCCCCATACTTTAGTTTTAATAGCATTATGTGCCTTGTGCACGTCATATCATCGGCAAAGTGTTTCTTGTTTGATTGTGGAGTCTATGATGTGCCGTGCCTGAGAAATGTCATGTGCTAAATAAAACATGACTATAAGGATCCACTTGTAGGCGAGTCCTTATGCTTTACTTACCTATGTTTAGTACTTATCCTTGCATATGTCTAGTGAGACGGGTTAGTCTTGCTGAGCCTTATGCTCACGTTTGCAGTTAACGAGTTTTTGCAGATTATACGACTGATGACGGGTTTAATGAGGAGGTTGCACCCCCTCCAGGGTTTACAACCGAGTGGGAACCCTGCACGCTACCGTGAATTGCGTGTTGCTAGTGCAAAGTATCCAGGACATGGATGACTTTGCTTTTGCATAGCTAGTACTGAGAGGGTAGCTATGATGTACAGTTCTCTTTCCTTCCGCTAGTACTTTTAAAACTTCCGTTGTGCTTACCAATAAAGACTTGGTATTGTAAATTTGTTCTCGTTCTATTCTTGTATACTGTTGGGTGTCGCATCGCACGACACCACCCAATAAGATCCTTGGCGGTCGGGATTCCGGTCCCCACAGGCATGGTATCAGATCATCATTGGGAACAGTGTACTTGAAAAGAACATATTTTCAAAAATTAGGATTTGAGTGAGGAATTAGCTATATGCCCTTATAAGGAGTATTATTAGTATAAGATATACAGGTGGTAAACTAACTTATATGTTACTAATTCTGTAACGACGCTCCGACGTCAGGTAAGAGGTAAGGTACGCCACCGTAAGCGGATCAATTGCGGTAAGCTCACCATGCGAGAGGTAGCATGGAAGTTTTCCGTGGCTTAGCACAGAAATGTTTATTGGAGTCTCTGAAACTTTCTATGTTCCTAAGAACCTATGACACGCGGTACCCCAGCGTGCTTCAAAGTTAGTGGGAGCCCCCGTCGGGTGGTGTATAACCCGATAGTATGCCTCTCTAGAATCATTCATATTCTAAGGGAGAATGCGATACACGTATGCCCGAGCGTGTATAATCCAGTTCGCATGGGAGTCTTTGTTGTACAGACGTATTTACAGCCATGTACCTCGAGACATGACCTCGCTCGGGGGCGACTCACACCAGAGTCGTATGCATTTATTTTCATATGTATTATTGTGACTGCTTATCGTGTTTCTCTGTGCCGCCCTTGAGGTGTGAAGGTGTGAAAGTGGATTGTTTGTCTTTTGCAGCATTGACTACGGTAGCAACCCGTGTAGCACACGTTTGCGAGTGAACAATACTAGGACCACCTATAAACGTATCCTGAAATAACCGGTTAGAATTTTCTTTGGTGAGGCACGTAGTACCGTCAGTATCAACTTTGATACTTGACCATCCCCAACAACGACAAAAATTGGATGCATTGTATTTTGGAAAGTCCGACTATCAGGTGCTGGTAGGTTTGGACTCCGTAAAGATAAAAATTCGATTCAACATGTGTGAGCACCAAGATTTTTGATTTCTGGCCAAAGTTTGCTCAACTTCGCCAGGTTGTAATCTTGGTTAGTTATAAATAAACATAGGGGTATGCTATATGGATGAAAAGTTCTCGAAATCCTCTACAACTTTTCTGTTGACCATCAAGGCAGGAAAGCTTGATAATCTATTGAAATTCGGAGTATGCTTAAACTACTCCAGATAACCCTACCGATGTACCAGTCTCAGTAATTTTTCCTCACTGTAGAAAAGTCTTCTGCCTTATTATGATATATATCTGAAAAGGAGAGAAGCTAATATACATTTTTGTTATTCAAAGTTACTCTTGATTCGAATTTGAAGCAATTCAAATTTCGAGCTCAAAACAGTGAACTGCAGGGCTGCTGTTGAACGATAGTCAGTTCATCTGTTAAGTTTAGGTAGCTTTAGATTTTGATACAGCATAGTGACATGGCCATATATATACATTTCTGGAAATCTTAGCAAGTCCTCTATCAACTTCACGTTGTACTCATGGCCTAAATCTGGGTATAGCCGTGTTGAATTCCTATGGTTGCAAACTTGGTTCTGGCAGATCAGAACTTAAACAGTTGGCACCTAGTTTAGAATTAGCACACTATACCTATGTAACAAATGTTTCATGGGCGAAATCTTTTACCAATGGATTTTTTAACTTGATGTTATATAATGTTTATTTTTTCATTACCTCAAAATATTGTCATGATATACCTGTATAAATTGTGGGAATCACCACATATACAGGGGAGGTTCTGTCAAAATTTCCAGAAAATATGGGTCAACTTAAAACCTGTGTATATTCTATTTCATAGCTCACCTGGAGCTCTATGAGTATAATCTGGAAAGGATGGAAAGTGTCCTACAACTTTTGTATTAAACCCAACATCTGGTTCTGAGGTTTCCTGTATGAAAATTTTGAATTTATATAGGAAGGTCAGCTGGAACAGACTGTGATTACAACTCTAGTTTTAAATTTTCTTAAACTGTTGAGAGTTGGAAACCTTCTCATTGTTCCAGTATCTTTTCACAGATGGCTGATTCTATGGTATACTTACCAAATGGATGGGTGTTCACGAAGTGTACACTTTTGAAGTGTTTTCCGGATTTGTTGATTGCAATGCTTCAACGGTTCGGGTATCCTGAAATACCGGACTATTGGGGCAAGGAGATCGATGATGGAGGGGTAACGAGGTCCACCATTTATGTGGATGTGCCTGCTGCTCCATTAAATATTGGATGGGCCCCCTTTTCCATCCAAGTACAAGGAATTCAATTGGAAGACACGTGGTGTTATGCCGCAAGTGTGGCCATCTTGAGGTTTTGCAAACTTCATTACCATGCTATGGATGGCACTCCATTCGAGCTCTTTCCGGTCGACGGTAGAGCCGGTGACGAGTGGGAAAGTCGGATGGTTGCAGCATATGGGCTGAAGAAGTATCCAAGATGATTTTAGCCTCATATGTGGCATCAGCGTGTCAGGAGAGCCTTGATCAGCATATTAGCCTGGGAAAAATGATGAGTGACTTGAAGCAGGCCTTGATTCAAGGGGATCACTTTGAAGGTGCCAACGATTCACTTAGGGCCACGGTTGGTCCCCTAAACCGCCGTTTAAACTTAAGGGAGAAGCAGTGGCACCAGGCTGTTCAAGCTCGATCGGAAGCTCGCATGAAAACACAACACACAGAAAGCGCGTTGGAAGCGAGTCAACTCGAGGTGCAACTGTTGGATGAACAGTTGAGTGAGGTTACTCAAGAAAGGGATCAATCCAGAGGGGAAGCTTGATGAGGACATCACAACAGTGGAGATGAACATTGAACTGCAAGGACCAATCACAAAAGCACGAGCACGGATATTAAATCAGCAGATGAATTCATTCCTAACTTATTTGGCATGTGAGTTTGAGAATAGATTGCTATGTAATGATCTAATTGTTATTAGGAATAATGGAGAAGATCAACAAGTGAAGGAAGGAGGCCTTGGGAGCATGGAGAACCAGCTGGGACGTCCACAAGTTGATGGAAACAGTTTACAACTCGGACTCGAGTTCAACTCGGAGTCCAGGAGGAGTCCACCTTAAAACAGACACCCAGGAGGCATACGGACCCCGTTTTTGACGTTCTACATATGCACGGAAAGAGGAGAAGATAAAATTTCCAATGGTTCTAGTCCCACCTCAAAATTCCTCCGGAGTCATTGGGAATCGTCGAAACAAGTCGAGTCCAGATTTCTGTCCGGTGCTACGCCACCGAATCGGGCCTTTGGGTCTTGTATCCCGTAAGAGTCCATTAGGGACGTGTATAATCGTGTTTTGGTCGAACCCTAGCCTATAAATACTGCAGCCGCCGGTCATATTCGGTGGGTTTTGCTTAGATCAATAATATCGCTGTTCTACGGTTTGTGAGACCCCAACTTCGCGATTTCCTGATCGTGTCTTCGACGTTCTTGCTCGTGTTCTCTGTTGCACTTGCAGGCATTAGCCTTCTTGGCGAGGTCAAGCGTGTGCAGCACAGTTGATAACCAACAGAGCCGTGGTGTAGTGATTGCAGGGGTACTCGTACCGCTCGAGTGCCGCGGATCATCAACGTCGAGTTCTTTACCCCAATCGACATACCTTTCGGAAGATCGGGCCTAAACCTACTCATCAATTGGTATCAGATTTCCAGGTTGCCCGTGAGGTATCTTTGTTTTTCCTTCCATTAGATCTATTTTGTTTCGTACCTAGAGTCCACAGAAAAGCCACAAAAAAAATAGATCGTTTTTACCGCTTCCCAGACTATAGTGCCCGCAGTTTCATTTTTCAGTTTGCATTGTTGAGTTTGCATTCGTGTGGTTGAGTCTTGTTGCTGGTTTAGCTTTGTGTTTTGGGTCCTATTTATCGTGTTTCGTCCTTGTTTTCTTGTTGTTCGAGACCTATTCTACAATCCCTAAATAACAAACCGATCCACCACGTTCATCGGTTTGCCCTAGCTAGCTGCCTTGCGTGAACTCCCGCATCGCCAGCCCTAGATTAGGTGACAAACCTTTGTACCACTCATCCTTGAATCATCACACACCAACCCATTAGTTGCTGTGCAAATTCCCGATCGTTTTCATATCCGATTACGAGTTCTGTTCTCAAACCGAGTTGGAATCAACATCCAAAAAAACATAACTCGGACAGCCTACCTTAAAACGGCCATAACTTTCGCATACGAACTCGAAATCGGGCGATTTTTTTTTCAAATTCATCTACGCAAAATTTCGCATCTGATTTTCAGCCGCGTAGCCGCGTTCGGCGAAATTAGATTGCCCAAATTCCCCTCGGAAGATAGGCTATCCGGCCTCTGAAGTTTGAGCACGAATTTTAAAGAATCTTCTTGATTTTCTATAGGCCGCATATTACATCCAATTGAGCTGCAAATTTGTGTGCTTCCTATATTTGTGCTCCTGAGTAAAGAAAAAATATCAAAAAAATATTACAAAAAAGAAAAAAATAGTGAAGAGCACGCATATTAAAGCAATTGGCCTATACCACTTGGTTCTGTTTTGTTGGTTATATCATTCTGTCTTTCTTTTGCCTTGATACTTCCTTGTGTTGTGCTAGGCTCTAGGGCACTCGGTTGACCAGCAACAGTTTCCTACATTGAATACTTATTCAACTTTTGTTTAGCTGTTAACGATTTTCTGCTTATTAGCCACCATATTGTGCCATCCAAGCTCCACCTTTCTCTTGAGCATAACAGGTACCTTTGCAATCACCCCACGCTTCATTGGTTCATCTCACCGTCCACACCACCTGCTGTGTCGGTAAGAACACTTGTAAGAGCGTGGTAAGACGCTTGAGCGAGAGAGATTGTTTTCTTCCACCTTCCACATTGTCACTATAGTTGATAGGGATAACATATTTTTTTTGTTGTCTTTTGTTTCCTACTAACAATGGCAGGAGAAGACAATAATGAAGAATGTGTTCAACATGCTGAGTTACATGATATGATGAAGACCATGATGGATATGTTTGCCAAATACAACGCAGCAACAGAGGAGTCATTGGCGAACTTGACTCGCCAACTGGATGACCTTGCTCTTCGGATGAATACTTTTGAGGCTCAGTTGCCTCTCGCTCGAAGACAAGAATACAATGCTTATGATGAACTGGAAGATCACAATAATCAGCCAAGACTGCCACTTTATCGTCGAGGTATGGGAGGTAATAATCATAACAATTATAATCGCCCTCCTGATGATCCTTTTGCTAAAGTGAAATTTATTATACCCTCTTTTTCTGGTGCTTATGATGCTGAGGCTTATCTTGATTGGGAGATGACAGTAGAGCAAAAATTTAATTCCCATCTTGTTCCTGAACAACATAGAGTTCGTCAAGCCACTAGTGAGTTTAAGGACTTTGCTATCATATGGTTGAATGAACTTGTTAAAACTAGAATTGATCCTCCAACATGGGATAGATTAAAGGAAGCTATGCGTGTTCGATTTGTTCCTCCATCTTTCCAGCGGGACCTTCGCAAAAAATTGCAGCGTTTAGACTAAGGTAACATATCCGTAGAGGAGTATTATCAAGAGTTACAAAAGGGTATGCTGCGTTGTGGGGTAGTAGAGGACATGGATGATAAAATAACTCGTTTTTATGGGGGGTTGAGGCATGAAATTCAGGACATTATTGATTACAAGGAATATGATACTGTTAACAGATTGTTTCAGCTTGCTATGTTGGCAGAAAAAGAATTGCAGGGCCGACAACAACAGCAACAACGCACGAGGAGCAACTTCACGCCGCGTGCAGCGACTACACCATCCAAAACAGCACCATCTTCGACCCCCCGTGCAGCGACTACACCACCCAATGGCGGTCAACGAACTATACCTGCTGCTCCACCTTCTCGCGTGCCGGAAGGCAGCAAGGCGACATCATTCAAGCCTTCTTCGTCCACTCCTTCTACGGGTCGTACTTCCGACATCAAGTGTCACCGCTGTTAGGGACTTGGTCATATGATGAGAGATTGCCCGAGCAAACGAGCATACATAGCACGCGACGATGGCGGGTATGATAGTACTTCGGATGTTGAAGATGAATATTCTCTTGCTACTGACTTTACAGATCCAAATGACGAACACACTGAAGAAGAGGTACTTGGTACAGCGGCGATGGAGAACTATAGGAGCATCATTGTGCAGCGTGCCTTGAGCTCCAAAGTGGAGACCAACGACAAGCTACAATGACACAACCTCTTCCACATGTTTCTCATCGTCAAGGACTGTTGTGTACACACTATAATTGATGGAGGTAGCTGCAATAACTTGGTGAACACGGACGTCGTCAAGAAACTCGGTTTGACAACAAGAGCACACCCTCATCCGTACCACATTCAATAGTTCAACAACAGCAGTAAGGTTCGGGTAACACAAACAGCAAGAATACATTTTTCAATTGGTTCATACCATGATTTTGCTGATTTTGATGTTGTTCCTATGGATGCTTGTTCTCTTTTATTTGGTCATCCTTGGGAATTTGATACAGATGCTATTCATCATGGTAGAACCAATAAATATACTCTCATGCATAAGGGAAAGAAAATCACTTTGCTCCCCATGACTCCTGCTGAAATTGTGCATTTTGAGAAGAGTAAAATTCGTGATGGCAAAGCAACAAAATTAGAATATGAAAAACAGCAAGTTATTAAGTTAAAATCACCATCGTTGCTCGCAACTAATTCTGAACTTGCTGATTTATTCGATGCTAAGGGGATGTGCTATGCTTTAGTTTGCAAAGAAGCCATGTTTTCACTTCATGAATTGTCTATTGCATTGCCCCCTGCTGTTGCTAACCTTTTGCAGGAGTTTGAGGATGTGTTTCCCTCCGAGATACCCCTGGTTTACCACCGATGAGAGGTATTTAACACAAGATCGATTTGATTCCAGGAGCAAGTTTGCCAAATCGTGCAGCATACAGGGCGAATCCACAAGAAACTAAGGAAATTCAGCGACAAGTCCAAGATCTTTTGGACCGCGGGTACATTCGTGAAAGCCTTAGCCCTTGTTCCGTTCCTGTTCTTTTGGTTACTAAGAAAGATGGTAGTTGGAGCATGTGTGTTGATTGTCGAGCGATTAATAACATCACCATTCGATATCGTTATCCTATTCCTAGATTAGATGACATGCTTGATGAATTGAGTGATGCTATCATCTTCACAAAAATTGACTTGCGTAGCGGTTACCACCAAATTAGAATGGCACTAGGAGATGAATGGCAAACTGCATTTAAAACCAAGTTTGGACTTTATGAGTGGTTAGTCATGCCTTTTGGTTTAACTAATGCACCCAACACCTTTATGCGATTAATGAACGAAGTTTTACGTGCTTTCATTGGACAATTTGTGGTGGTTTACTTTGATGATATCCTCATTTACAGCAAGTCATATGATGAACATCTTGATCATTTACGTGCTGTTTTTACTGTTTTGAGAGATGCACGTTTGTTTGGTAACCTCGGAAAGTGCGTCTTTTGCACCAATCAAGTCTCGTTTCTTGGCTATGTCGTTTCCTCGCAGGGAATTGAGATGGATGAGGCAAAAATTGAAGCAATCACCAGCTGGCCAGCCCCAACAACCGTCACACAGGTTCGTAGTTTTCTTGGTCTTGCAGGTTTTTATCGGTGCTTTGTGCGGGATTTCAGCACCATTGCAGCACCTCTACATGAGCTAAGAAAGAAGGGAGTGCCATTTCAATGGGGAGAACAGCAGCAACATGCTTTTGATGCTCTCAAATCAAAGCTTACACAAGCACCATTGCTACAACTTCCTGATTTTGACAAGACCTTTGAGCTAGAATGCGATGCAAGCAGCATTGGTATTGGAGGCGTTCTCATACAAGGAGGTAAACCCGTTGCTTTCTTTAGAGAAAAACTTCATGGTCCTTCTCTGAATTATTCTACTTATGATAAGGAATTGTATGCCTTAGTGCGTGTATTACAAACTTGGCAACATTATCTTTGGTCTAAGGAGTTTGTCATACATTCCGATCATGAATCATTGAAGTATCTTAAGTGTCAAACCAATCTGAATAAACGACATGCTAAATGGTTTGAGTTCATAGAGTCGTTTCCATACATCATTAAGCATAAGAAAGGAAAGGAAAATATCATTGCCGATGCATTATCTAGGCATTATACCATGCTGTCCCAACTTGATCATAAAATCTTTAGTTTGGAAAAGATAAAAGCATTATATCCTACTGATTTGGACTTCAAAGATGCTTTTGAAAATTGTAGAGAAGGAAGAACTTGGAATAAATATGTGATGCGAGAGGGTCTCCTCTATCGTGCTAACAAGCTATGTGTTCCAGCTAGCTCCGTTCGTCTATTACTTTTGCAGGAAGCACATGGAGGAGGTTTGATGGGACATTTTGGAGTGAAGAAAACTGAATACGTGCTGTCCACACACTTTTTTTGGCCAAAGATGAGGCGTGATGTCGAGCGCTACGTGTCACGATGCACTACTTGCAACAAAGCTAAGTCTCGCCTTAACCCACATGGTCTTTATATGCCTCTTCCTGTTCCTAGTGCACCTTGGGAGGATATTTCTATGGACTTTGTTTTGGGATTGCCTAGGACTAAAAGGGGGAGGGATAGTATTTTTGTAGTTGTTGATCGTTTTTCCAAAATGGCACACTTTATACCATGTCATAAGAATGATAATGCCTCACACATTGCTGATTTATTTATGACGGAAATTGTTCATCTACATGGTGTGCCAAATACCATTGTTTCTGATATTGATGCAAAATTTTTAAGTCATTTTTGGAGAACTTTGTGCTATAAATTGGGAACCAAGTTGCTGTTTTCAACTACATGTCACCGACAAACGGATGGACAGACCTAGGTAGTTAATCGTACTTTATCCACTATGTTGCGGGCTGTCTTGAAAACAAATTTGAAGTTGTGGGAGGAGTGTTTACCACATATAGAATTTGCTTACAACAGATCCGTTCACTCCACGACAAAGGTAAGTCCATTCCAGGTAGTGTATGGTTTCAATTCCCGTGCTCCTATTGATTTACTACCTTTGCCTCCTCCTGAAACTATAAATTTGGATGCTACACAACGATCTGAATTCATTCTTTAGATGCATGAAACTACAAAGAAAAATATTGAAATGATGAATGAGAAGTATAGGATTGCAGGTAGTAAAGGTAGACAATAAGTAAAACTTGAACCGGGTGATTTGGTGTGGTTACATTTGAGAAAAGAGCAATTTCCCGACTTGAGAAAATCTAAACTTATGCCACGAGCTGCTGGTCCTTTTAAGATCGTTTAAAAGATTAATGATAATGCATATAAGCTTGAATTGCCTCCCGATTTTGGTGTTAGTCCTACATTTAACATTTCAGATTTGCGACCGTACTTGGGAGAAGAAGATGAACTTGAGTCGAGGACGACTCCAATTCAAGAGGTATAGGATGATGAGACATCACAACAGCGGAGACGAACATTGAACTGCAAGGACCAATCACAAGAGCACGAGCACGGTTATTAAATCAGCAGGTGAATTCGTTCCTAACTTCTTTTGCATGTGAGTTTGATAATAGATTGCTATGTAATGATTTAATTGTTATTAGGAATAATGGAGAAGATCAACAAGTGAAGGAAGGAGGCCTTGGGAGCATGGAGAACCAGCTGGGACGTCCACAAGTTGATGGAAACAGTTTACAACTCGGACTCGAGTTCAACTCGGAGTCCAGGAGCAGTCCACCTTAAAACAGACGCCCAGGAGGCATACGGACCCCGTTTTTTATGTTCTACATATGCACGGAAAGAGGAGAAGATAAACTTTCCAATGGTTCTGGTCCACCTCAAAATTCCTCCAGAGTCATTGGGAATCGTCGAAACAAGTCGAGGTCCAGATTTCGATCCGGTGCTGCGCCACCGAATCGGGCCTTTGGGCCTTGTATCCCGTAAGAGTCCATTAGGGATGCGTCTAATCGTATTTTGGTTGAACCCTAGCCTATAAATACTGCAGCCGCCGGTCATATTCGGTGGGTTTTGCTTATATCAATAATATCGCCGTTCTACGGTTTGTGAGACCCCAACTTCGCGATTTCCTGATCGTGTCTTCGACGTTCTTGCTCGTGTTCTCGGTTCCACTTGCAGGATTAGCCTTCTTGGCGAGGTCAAGCGTGTGCAGCACAGTTGATAACCAACAGAGCCGTGGTGTAATGATTGCAGGGGTACTCGTACCGCTCGAGTGCCGCAGATCATCAACGTCGAGTTCTCCACCCCAATCGACATACCTTTCGAAAGATCGGGGCCTAAACCTACTCATCAAAACTCAGGATTGGAAGGCCAATTGCAAAATGCACAGAAGGAACTGGAAGACTTAAGGATGTTTCTTCTGTAGGGCTGATGTGAAATCTTTGGTTGTTGTGACGTCATCTATGGTGGGTGGGGTAGAAACTCTTGCTCCCGCAACCGCACCTATGGCACCAACTTCGAATGAAGAAGAAGAAGATCCCGAGGAACTCGAGTACGTCGAGTAGGACGTATTGGAGTGGGATGTGTGGCAGCACTTCTAACGTCACGAGGCAACATATAGTTTAATAGTTGCTCGTGTGTTTCTTTTGTGACCATGTTTGTGTCATATTAAGAATAGTAGTGGGTATGTCTAAGCTGATAAGATGTGTATGACATCTCATGGGAACCAAGTATGGTAGAGATGTATTTCCATAGTGGGAGTCCATCATTTTGAAGTACACTACTGTAAACTTGGTCACGAGATAATATATCTCGTATAAAGTTTGTACTTTATCACTATATGTGATGTGATGCACGTATTTCCTTATCAAAAAGTCGTACTACTGATTGATAAACTGGATAAAGGAAAGAAAACATGTGCTGATTTTAAGTCGTTTGGATGCAGAATGGTGCGTACTCGCTCGACACCTGAAATGGGGGGATCCAGTCGTCGTCGTGAGGACGAATCTCCAACCCAGGAGACAGCTGCAACACTGCAGCAATGAGTTCCTCCGCCACCACCTCCGGAACTTCCAAGGAGTCTAGTGGAGGTTCTCGCCACGGTACATGGCTCGCGCGACGAGCAAACAGAGTTACTACGAACTCTGGTCCAGCATTCATCCCGTCAAGGCGGGCGACCAGATGCGGGTCCACGACAACCTTCTCCGAGTTTGTACTTGGATTTCATGTCAACACACCCGCCGGTCTTCATGGAGGCCGATGAACCATTGGAGGCGGAAAACTGGCTCCGCTCCATTGAAGGAAAGTTCGGTTTGCTACGGGTGACCGAACACCAGAAGACCCTGTTCGCGGCCCAACAACTACAACGGTCCGCTGGTGCGTGGTGGTCGAATTACCTTGCCGCATGACCAGTCGGCTACGCCGCGAGCTGGGAGGAGTTCCGAGAGGCATTTCACGCCTACCACATACCTCCCGGTGTTATGAGGAAGAAGCTTCAAGAGTTCTTGGAGCTGAAACAAGGAGGACGAAGTGCTTACAAGTACTCCAAGATATTCAACCACCTGGCCCAATATGCTCAGGACCAAGTGAATACTGAGGATCAGAAGCGGGAATGCTTCTATCGGGGTTTGAACCCCAAGATGAAGGACAAGCTTGCCGTGTTCAACAGCGGCAGCTTCAACAACATGGTCAATGCCGCCATCGTGCAGGAGGACGCTACTAGGGAGCTGTTCTCTGACAAGAAAAAAAGGAGTGCTCCGCAGGGCAGCGGAGGAGGTACTCCTCAGAAATACCGCATGGTGTATCGATCACCATCCGGCCAGAGGTGGCAGCCGCCATCCCGACCATTGATGTTTCGTGGTCGACTATTCAACAACGCCGGTTTCCGCCCACAACAGCAACAAGGGATGATTCCGCGTGCACCTCTACCTTCACCGCGTGCACCGGGATTCTGTCCTCCACTCCATACCGGTCAGACCCCGTACACGTGCTATACATGTGGACGTACGGGACACTTCGCCATGGACCGCCCACAGAGCAGAGGACAATCATCGTACCAGGGGGAAAACCAACCTCGCAACCAGCCCAAGAAGCCAACCACCAGAATCGGCAACGTCCACCACCTCACTATCGAGGATGTTCCGAAAGGCGCACCTGTACTCAGGGGTACATTCTCTCTCTTTAATCATCCCATAGTCATCCTTTTTGACTTCGGTGCCTCCCATTATTTTATTAGCAAGTCTTATGTCAATGAATACCAATTGCCTATCATTTCCACAAAAACCCCATATATGATTTGTTCTACAGGAGGCAAAGTAGTAGCAGATAAGATGGTCCATAGGGTACCTCTTAATCTGGGTTGGAACATATACCCTATCGCTCTCATTATATTGGAGCATCATAAATTAGATGTCATTTTAGGGATGGCATGGTTGCAATACAATGGTGCTATCATTGACATCATTCCTCAAAGAACATATCTAAATTCTTCGGTCCACTCTCCCCAAATTCTCACTCTTGAGAGTAATATCCACATGCCTCCAACTGCTGATAACACTGAAGCCTGTAAACTCGAAGATATTCCAGTAGTATGTGAGTACCCAGACGTTATTCCCGAAGATCTTCCTGGTATGCCACTAGAAAGAGATGTCGAGTTTAAGATTGAACTAGTACTGGGAACAGTACCAATCTCGAGAAGGCCGTATAAGATGGCACCTAAAGAACTGGCAGAACTGATAGAGCAGCTGAATGAACTGTTGGACAAGGGTTTCATTCGTACAAGTTCATCACCTTGGGGCTGTTCTGCACTGTTCGTGGAAAAGAAGGATAAAACATTGAGACTATGTGTGGACTATCGTCCACTCAATGCTGTCACAATCAAGAACAAATATCAACTACCTCATATCGATATTCTGTTTGATCAGTTGGTAGGTGCTCGGGTATTTTCAAAAATGGATCTTCGCTCTGGTTATCATCAGATCAGGATTCGACCCGAGGATATACCTAAGACAACATTCTCGATGAGGTATGGCTTATATGAGTACCTTGTCATGTCCTTCGGATTAACCAACGCACCGACCCATTTCTTGTATCTCATGAATTCGATATTCATGCCGGATTTGGACAAGTTTGTCGTGGTCTTCATCGACAACATCCTTGTATACTCAAAGTCCAAAGAAGAACATGCACAACATTTGCACATCGTGCTTCAGCGATTGCAAGACCACAAGTTGTACGCTAAGTTCAGCAAATGTGAGTTCTGGATCAACCAAGTGCCATTTTTGGGGCACATCATCTTTGCCGAGGGGATTGCAGTTGTTCCAAGCAAGATTAAGCAAGTACTCAAATGGGAGTCTCCCAAGTCTGTGCATGAAGTTTGAAGTTTCCTGGGTTTAGCTGGATATTACCGGAGGTTCATCCCAAGCTTTTCCAAGATAGCTACACCAATGACGGAAATTCTGAAGAAAGACAAGAGGTATACCTGGACAAAGGAATGTGAGGAGGGTTTCCAAGCATTGGTAAAACACCTCACAACAGCACCAGTATTGGCCCAACTAGACACAACAAGATCCTTTGATGTTTATTGTGATGCATCTGGAATTGGTCTGGGTTGTGTATTAATGCAAGACAGAAGGGTGATCACTTATGGATCACGACAGCTTTAGAACCATGAGCAGCATTACCCGACTCATGATCTTGAGCTCGCTGCCGTGGTACTAGCTTTAAAGATGTGGAGACACTATCTATGGGGCAACCTAGTACATCTCTACAGCGATCATAAAAGCTTGAAGTACATCTTCACCCAGAAAGAATTGAATATGTGACAACGACTACGAGATTGAGATCCACTACCATCCTGGAAAGGCAAATGTAGTCACAGATGCAGTAAGTTGCAAGTCCCATATCAATAACCTTTCTATCACCTTGATAGAGGAAGAAGAACCGATTCTCTACTTGGTTCCTATGGGGCACTCTACAACCTAGCCCTCATTCCCACCATAAGGGAGGAAATTATGGAGGCTCAAAAGAAGAACAAGGGAATATCCCATATTCGTCAACGAATGAAAAAGGGAGAAATGAAGTGTTTCGGAGGTGATGATGACGGTACCATCTGGTTCAAAGACCGCATCATGGTACCCCGCGATGTGGAACTTCGGAAGAAAATTTTGGACGAGACTCATTTGTCCAAATATTCTATTCATCCGGGGAGTAACAAATTGTACCAAGATTTAAAGAAGAAATTTTGGTGGACTCGGATGAAGAGGGAAATAGAGAAGTATGTATCTGAATGTCATACATGTCGCCATTTGAAAGCAGTCGAACAATTACAACCGTTAAGCATACCTGCCTGAAAATGGGAGGACATCAGCATGGATTTCATTGTTGGGTTACCTCTCACTTTTCGCAAACATGACTTGATTTGGGTCATAGTCGACCGACTCACCAAGTCGGCTCACTTTATTCCAGTCAATGTCAATTATGTGGCACGACAATATGCAGAGCTGTATATTGCCAGGATCTTATGCTTACAAGGAGTACACCACACTATCATATCAGATCGTGGAACTTTGTTTGTTGCTCGATTTTGGGAGCAGCTTCATGCATCTCTGGGTACCAAATTGATTCGAAGCTCAGCTTACCACCCACAGACTGATGGTCAAACGGAACGAGTAAACCAAGTACTAGAGGATATGCTCCGCGCCTGTGCCATCCACCACGGTAAGAATTGGGATGATCATCTACCATTGGTGGAGTTTTCATACAACAATGGTTATCAGACTAGCATTCAAATGGCACCATATGAAGCTCTTTATGGCTGGAAGTGCCGCACACCGTTGAACTAGTGTGAATCCAGCGAACGAGTAACCTATGGTATAGACTTGGTGAAGGAAGCCGAAGATCGAGTACGAGTTATTAAAGCCAACCTCAAGGTTGCCCAGTCTCGCAAGAAAAGCTATGCAGACAAACGACGTCGACCGCTTCATTTTGATATTGAGGATCACGTTTACCTTCGGGTATCCCCAATGAAAGGGATTCATCGTTTCGGAGTAAAATGGAAACTAGCTCCGCGTTTCATCGGACCTTTCGCAATAAGTGAGAAGTGCGAACCTGTAGCCTATCGGCTAGAGCTGCCCACATCATTTTCAGGGGTCCACAATGTGTTTCACATTTCACAATTGAGAAAATGTCTCAAGACCCCAGCAAAAGTCCGTATGGAGGATATGGAAGCCCTCCAACCAGATCTTACTTACTCCAAGCATCCAACCCAGATAATTGATGAGAAGACTCGTACCACAAGAAACCGCACCTTGCGTTTCTACAAGGTCTTGTGGGCAAACCACACCGCTAATGAAGCAACGTGGGAAAGCGAGGAATATCTTAAAACCAATTATCCGGACTTGTTAACGTCATATGTTCATTAGGTCTTTTCTTTTATCTTTCCTTTTGTAATCTCGGGACGAGATTCTTTTAAGGGGGGAGGAATGTAAAATCCCACATTTTCCTTCATATGAGGTTCATTTGTAAATTGGTTGTTAACCCTAATGGAGACCAATTATAGCCATGTTTATGAACTTGATCTCATCAAATCTTTTCTTCTACTCATGTTTAAATTTATTAACATTAGGAATAAAATTCACCAATGAACTTAGATTAATTCTTTTGACCTCTCTTCAAAGTTAGGAATTATTTGAAGAAATATTTCTAGGCCAATTTAATATGCAGTACCAAATAGATATTCAAATTAATATAAAATTGAATATATACTACTGTATATTTAGCTCTGTCAAAATTATTCAATTCAGAAGCCATAAATTTTTCTTTGGTTTTCTAATATTCCAAATAGACTTCCTGCAAAGTTTCATAAATTTTGAACTTCATTTGCTATTTTAATTGAGATGCTTAGCAAATTCAAACCATGTTTTGAATTCAAATTATGAATTCTGTTCAACTAAATTGAACATCAAGATTTGAACACACACTCATGTTCAGCATATGTTGCTTGACTTATTCCCATAGTTTCACAATTTTTGGAACTGAATTGCTATTTAAAACAGTGGCACCATTGAATTCCATCCAAATTCAAATTTGAATTTGAAATCCAATTGAAACTTGCTCCAGTTCAAAATCCAATTGCAGAAATCAAATTCTAGATATTTATTTGAGCCTCCCCACAAAAATCTAGAATTTTTGGACACCATTTGGTAGGAGAATTGAAGTCTGCAGAGGAGGGACAGGGATAAGGGTCGTGGGACCCACCAGTTAGTGGGACTCACTCGAAGCGGCTCTACACGCCGTTTTTCCGGCGTTCCTCCGCTCGACACTGCGCCGCATGCAAAGCCCCACGGAGCTGCTTGCCTGCCTGCTTTATGGCGTCCCCCCTACTCCTCCCGGCCTATAAATACTCTCCCCCGGTCGCAGTGCACACCACCCCAAGCACTCGCATCTGTTTTCATTCTTCCTCCACTGCACCGCACCGCCGCCGCCATTCTCGACGCGTCGGCCAAACAAGGCAAAGAATCGCAGTGCTTCCAACAGCAAAAGGTTGCTCAACTAGTTGCTCTTCCTTCCTGTCCAGTCGCTTGTTTGATTCACTGCTTATATGTGTGGTATTTCGAAGTTCCTCGACGCTCGCGGGTGAGGTCGCGAAGGGAAGCTTCCTGTTCCACGAGGACAGACCACTCCAAGCCGATTCCATCTTCCTCTTTGAAGCAATAAGGTGCGCAAAGGTACCTATATGCTTCTTGTGAAGTTTCAGACACTGTCATGCTTCCTAGCTCCTTTATCTCCAGTTTTCCCCAAAACAGTTCATACTGATGTCGATAGATTACCGTTTAAATTCCATTTCTACATACGATTAATTGTCAATCCAGTAAGGTATTATCTCTTAGACCTCCATGCGCGTCACCTCTCAAAAATTGAGAGAAAGCCATTGAGAAACGAGGTCGGATTTTGAGTTTTCATGGCCGCCGATTGAAAACCCATACCTCGCCATCGAGTTCAACTTTGCTGGTGATTTCACCCCAATCTGACGCCCAAATCATCATCCTGGTGTTCCCAGGAACCTTCCCGAGCTTTCCCCGAGTCGATTGAGCCATTCCCAAGCATTTCTGACGAAGACCGACTCCCTAGCTCCGCCGTCGCCATCGCACCGCCGTCTCCGGCCATCACCGGCATGATTGGACCCCACCATCGGCTTGAGCAGTCGATTTTAGGGTGGAGCGGTCACGCCGAGGCCGAGAGGAGGTCGACGCACCAGTTCCGGTGAGGCACCACAGCAGTTTCTGGCGAGGAGCGCCGCCGTGTCGTGAGGTAGACGAAGACGTGGGCCCCACCAGTCAGCGTAACCCTCTCGCGTGGGATCAGTTGCGGATAGGATCCGGTGTGGCTGCGCGGTTAAACCCCGTGACCCCTGGTGTGGCTCAAATCCGATTGGTCGAATTCAAATGAAGTGGGACCAGCCCTTTTTATTTGAAATTTCCAATAGGAAAATAAATCCAGATTCAGTTCCAACTTAGAAAATCCATAACTTCCAGTAGAATTATCCAAAAATTCCCAAATAAATTTTGTTAGAACCAGCATGAAGAATACTGTCCAGTGGTGCACTTGCATTTGTATGAAAATCCATAGAAATTTCTCCAAAATTCAGATAAGCAAAATGCTTAAAGAATTCATTCATACAGTTCTGTTAATTGGAAAATTCCCAATTTTGGTCAGAACCCTATAGTTGATACATGTGATCTTCAGTAAAAATTTCAAGTTCTTTGGACTTAAAATCCTGGGTTGATCTATGTCCCAAACCTCTATGTAGCTATAAATTGAGAAAAATGGAAAAAATCAATTTCCAGAAATTTACCAAAACTTTAAAAATCAGTTTCTTCCTGTAGAAAACTCAGAAAATTGTGAAACAAATTTTCCTAGAACCAGTGAGACCCCCTCTACATGATACAACCCTTGGTAGCCATAATACATCTCCAAAAAAAATTTCAACCAAAATTTAAGGAAGCTTATTGCTTACCATAATTGTTAAGAATAACAAACATCCTTTATCATCTCCTGTTCTTTGCAAGAGTCTTCCCCATAATATCTAGTATACACCATAAAAATCCCAAAGTCAATTAAGATAATTGTCTTATTATATCTTAATATACACACCCCACCTTAAGCATATTAATTATTCACAGAATTATTTATACCTAGTATGTGCATATCGTGTAGTAGCTGAAGTCGAGGAGCATCCGGAAGCCTTGGAGGTCCAGCTGCCAGAAACTAACATAGACTCAAACTCGCTTTCAGGCAAACCCTGGTTTGCATTTAAGTTCCTTACAGTATTTTGCAGTTTTCATTCACCTTACGTCTTCAGATGATTGTGCATTACGTTTAAGGTGTTCGACATCCACTTGCATGGCTTACAAATCCTATGGAGTCTTGGGTAGGTCTACGGCCCATTGAGCAGACACTGCTATGCTTATACTCATAGGAATTCGGTAGAAGTCGAGTAATTGGAATTTACTCGCGAGATAGGAATTTTATCACACGGGAGATTCTAGAATAAGGAAGTGGTTTATGAATATGAAATTGAGACCGAGCAGTGGATAGGATGCAGTGAGACGTGGTATCACGTGCGTAGCCCTGCTTGTGTTGATTGAGGACTGTTTCGTGTGTGGTCCTGCTGTACAAGCTTGAATTGTACCAGCGACATACTAGAGGAATGGGCTCCAGTAAACTGACGTAGCTTGATACTGGTTTGTCGAGGCATTCCGTTTTGTTTTATAGGCATGGGTTGAGGGCAACAAGGTGTAAATTAGCTGGTGGGCATGTCAGAGTACACCCCACGCAGTGACCTCGTGCTCGTGATGGATCGACCGATTCAACATTCGAGTGTTTAGTGAAAGGTGGCCATATACGACTAGTACTGAACTGTTATGTAGGTACTGCTGAAAGTACTCGCTGGCATTTCCGAAAGTGCGTATGTGTCGTGTTGTCCCGGGTATGTCCTGATTGCAATCACCGTCCCTCGCGGTGATAGAGTACCACTTGTTCACTGTGCCGTGACGTAGTAAATACTAAAGAAGTCAGACGAATATGATGTATTGGTTACAAATTGCTTGAACAACCTTGTTTGGCTTAGAGATAGTACAATTAAAAGTTTACAGTTTCCCCATACTTTAGCTGTAATAGCATTATGTGCCTTGTGCACGTCATATCATCGGCAAAGCGTTTCTTGTTTGATTGTGGAGTCTATGATGTGCCGTGCCTGAGGAATGTCATGTGCTAAATAAAACATGACTATAAGGATCCACTTGTAGGCGAGTCCTTATGCTTTACTTACCTATGTTTAGTACTTATCCTTGCATATGTCTATTGAGACGAGTTAGTCTTGCTGAGCCTTATGCTCACGTTTGTAGTTAACGAGTTTTTCCAGATTATACGATTGATGATGGGTTTAATGACGAGGTTGCACCTCCTCCAGGGTTTACAGCCGAGTGGGAACCCTGCACACCGCCGTGAATTGCATGTTACTAGTGCAAAGTATCTAGAGCATAGATGACTTTGCTTTTGCATAGCTAGTGCTGAGAGCATAGCTATGATGTATAGTTCTCTTTTCTTCCACTAGTACTTTTAAAACTTCCATTGTGCTTGTCCATAAAGACTTGGTATTGTAAATTTGTTCTCGTTCTATTCTTGTATACTGTTGGGTGTTGCATCGCACGACACCACCCAATGAGATCCTTGGTGGTCGGGATTCCGGTCCCCACAAAAACACGTTTAGATTAGTTTCACACACGATTTCTTTAACATATCATTTTTCTGCCGAAGGGTTGGGATTTAATTGTTTCCGCTGCGTAAGATTTTTAATCTACTATTCACCCCCCTCTGGTAGCTTTTCACGTGCTCTTCGATCCTACAATTGGTATCTGAGCCACGGTGCTCTAATCATTGTGATTTGCACGTGTTTTTGACTAATCATCATGGAGAAATACTCCGCGAAACCTTGTGTGTTTGCTGGTATTGATTTTCAGGTTTGGAAGGCACGCATGGAGGCTTTCATCCAAGCGCAAGGCTTTGCAATATGGGAGAAGGTGCACAAGCCTTACGAAGTTCCACCTAACGATCAAGTTACGGCTACAAGCCTACGAGACATCGACAACAACAACAAAGCCCGGAACTTGATCATCCAAGGACTCACTCAGAGCGACCTCGACCGCGTTGCACATCTCCGATCGGCATACGATGTATGGAGAGCACTTTGTGACTATCATGAAGGATCCAACACGATCAAGGAGGTAAGACAAGACATGTTCAAGAAAGAATACATGCACTTTGAGAGGCAACCCGGTGAGTCCATTGATGATCTCTTTGCCTGCTTTAACAAAATTCTCAGTAACTTGCGTAGTGTCAACGTTAATTTTTCTGATGCTGAAAATGCTAGACAACTTCTTAGTGCATTAGACATGTCAATCTGGGAGATGAAAGTTACATCTATACGTGAATCTACAGTCATGAGTACACTTACTTTAGACGTGCTTCACTCTAAACTCAAAACTCATGAAATTTACATCTTATCACGTAAGAACCCAAATAAGTCTATTGCATTTGTCTCACAACGTGATATGCCTAACTCCGGCTAATCATCATCTTGCAATACTCTTGCTTTGTTGTCCTCGCTAACCCTGGAGTAGATCGAGGAATTTCCAGAGGAGGAGCTAGCACTTCTCTCTACTAGGTTCTCAAAAGCATTGCAAAATGTGAGAACTAGAAGGAGAGGAAGCTCCAGACCTCAACGATGCTTCGAATGTGGTAAGACAGGACACTTTCTTACAGAATGCCCTAACCTTTCAGGTTCTACTTCCCGAGAAGAAAAACAATCAAGGACGAAGCACTCCTCAACAAATGATAAGAAGAACAAGAAGAAGGGCTTTACAGGTCGCCAACTGGTGAACAGTTTTATCTCCGCACTTCAGGAACTTAGCTCAAGCGATGTGGACATTGGAAGTGACGAAGATGAAGATGATTTGGCCAACTTATGCTTCATGGCAGGCAAAACAAGATCAAGATCAAGT
Source organism: Tuctoria greenei (assembly GCA_036927565.1). Lineage (NCBI taxonomy): Eukaryota > Viridiplantae > Streptophyta > Magnoliopsida > Poales > Poaceae > Tuctoria > Tuctoria greenei. The sequence goes on from JAYESD010000003.1 coordinate 20,639,422, forward strand.
CAGGAGTATGCAGAACACAACATTGACGACGACGAGGTATGTTCTACCTGTAATGAAATGTGTGATGCAATTTATCGTGCAATATTATTGTTAAGAGAAAGGACAAAAAGCTTAGGGATAATGCTGCTAAAATTGAATCACTAGAATCTAAAATCAACTGTTTGAAAACCTTGATTGCTAGTGATGATTCTTGTCCCTCATGTGATTTAATCTATGAACAATTGTCCACACTAAGAACTGCACACTCCTCCACTCTAGATAGACTTGAACTTGAAATTGAAAAGAACAAAAAGCTTGCAACACTTGATATTGGAAACTTAAAAGATGCTTCTTGTTCTACATTTGATTTGCATTGTTCTAGTTGTGATGATCTTGAAAAGAAACTAAAAGATGCTATGAATGAAATTTAAATATTGAACAATGCTTTACAATCTCATGAAGTTAAATATTGTTCCAATTGCAAATTAAAAGGAAAAACTTCATGTGAAAATTGCCTTGATCTGTCCAATAAACTTGATAACATGCATAGGACATTAGATCGGTTTTGTAATGGGAATAAGAACCTAAACTTGCTGCTGAATTCTTCCAAGTCTTGCAATGATAAAATTGGTTTAGACTTTGATTCTCATGCTCATGCTAAGGCACATCCACCTAAAATTGTAAAGTCATTTGGAAGCGGTTTGATTCAAACAGTTCCTAAACAAAAAGAAGTAGTTTTTAAATCTGCAAGAGTGCTTTCTAATTCTGTTTCTAATGTTGGATGTTCATCTAAACATGATTACAAAATTAAATTTCATTGTACTTACTGTGATAAAGATGGTCATGTCGTAGATTTCTGTTATAGACTAGCTAAACAAATTGAAAGGAATAAAAGGTCTGCTAGATCTCATAACTTTCATGATAAATTCTCCATGCTTGCTAAACAGAAAATTAGAAACATGCAACCTGCTTTAATAAGTCAGAAATTTGCAAAGGTAGCTTCCGGACCTTCTGGCAAGAAATCTATAAAGGCAGCTCCAGTAGTTCTCATAGCTCTGAGAGCTCCCGGACCTTCTGTTGTTCTCTCTGGAACTTCAGTTTTTGCACCTGGAGCTTCAGCACTTTCCCTTGGAACTTCTGCGTTCACCTCCGGAGCTACTGGTTTTCATGCTAAACGTGTAACAACTTTTAAATCAGGGGTTAAGAACAGAAAACCTCAACTCTTGACTTATAAACCTGCTGTTTTATCTCAGCTTTCGCGTGTTTTTCCTGCTACACGTCGTGTGACTCAGTACTAGATACCTAAATGCCTTTTGACTAACCCCTATATTGAGTCATCGACGTATTATGCTTCTATGTAGGTTACATGCTTGAGGAAGCAGAACATTTGGATTGTGGATTCAGGTTGCTCATGTCACATGACCGGTAACAAAGAATGGTTCTCCTCCCTCTCTTTTGTGTCACGTGTAGAGAATGTTACTTTTGCCGATAATTCTTCAACTCCTATAATTGCTAAGGGTTCGGTTAGAGTAAATGATCACTACACTTCGAAGGATGTGGCACTTGTCAAAAATTTGAAATACAACTTGCTTTCTATTTCACAATTGCTAGATGAAAATCTGGAAATTATTTTCAATAAAAACTGCTACAAAGTTGTAGGTTCAAATAGTGAGCTTATTTTTAACATGTCTCGGTTTGGAAGAGTTTTTAAAGCTGATTTTGATATGTCTTCCTCTAAGCATAGGTGTCTAGTTGCTAATGATTCAAAGGACTTATATTTTTGGCATCGTAGACTTGGTCACGTAGGCTTTGATCATCTCACGCGTGTTAGTGCTCTTGATCGCATACGTGGGCTTCCTATGATTAATGGGGACAAAGAAATTGTGTGCTCTTCTTGTAGACATGCTAAGATAGTTGCAGGTTCACATACTCCTCTCACAATGATCATGACAACTGAACCGGGTCAACTTTTGCACCTTGACACCGTAGGACCTTCACGTGTTCAATCCTTCGGAGGTAAATGGTATGTTCTTGTTATTGTTGATGATTATTCTAGATACTCTTGGGTTTATTTTATGGCGTCTAAGAATGAAGCTTTTGGTCACTTTAGAACTTTATTTCTTAGATTATCAATTGATCACCTAGGATCTTTAAAAGCAATTAGAAGTGATAATGGAACTGAATTTAAAAATCAATCTTTTGATCACTTTTGTGCTAAAAATGGAATAGATCATCAATTTTCTTCACCATATGTACCTCAACAAAACGGTGTTGTAGAAAGAAAGAACATAACCTTAATTGAGATGGCTAGGACTATGCTTGATGAATATTAAACTCCTAGGAAATTTTGGGCTGATGCGATTGCAACCGCTTGTTATGTCTCAAATCGTGTTTTCTTGCGCGCTAAGCTAGGTAGAACACCATATGAGCTCCAGTTTGGATATAGGACAAGTGTCACACACTTTCGGGTCTTTGATTGCAAATGCTTTGTTAAGATACATGGTAATCTTGATAAATTTGAACCTAGAACCATTGATGGCATGTTTCTTGGTTATCCATCTCATACTAGAGGCTACCGTGTGCTTTTATTTGACACTAACAAAATTGTGGAGACCTGTGAGGTTTCTTTTGATGAAGCTAGCCCAGGTACTAGCTCAAACATTGCAGGTCCAGATCCATATCCGCAGGGGGAGAGCATTTTCGTTGAAGATGAGGAAGACTTGGAGCTGTTGCCCGAAAATTCAGCAGCTAAAGACTTTGGTTCAGCTCCGGATGTTAATTCTCAACTAGCACCGACAACCATCAATGCTGATTCAGATCATCCTCAAGTCACAAGCTCATCGATTTTTTATGAACATGAAGAAGAAGAATCTTGTGAAACACCTGTTCCCCTATAGTTTTACAAAGATCATCCCCCGCAACAGATAATTGGAAGCTTGCACGAACGAGTTACACGGTCCCGGTTTTGCGATCCAAACTCTCATGATCATTCTGCTTTTGTTGCTTCTTTTGAACCCAAAGATATGTCACACGCACTCACTAATGAATCTTGGATTATTGCCATGCAAATAGAGTTAGAAAATTTTGAAAGAAATAATGTTTGGAAACTTGTACCTCCACTTCAAGGTCACACTTTAGTTGGAATCAAATTGGTGTTTAAAAATAAAGAAAGGGAGGATGTGGTTGTGGTTAGGAATAAGGCTAGGTTGGTTGCTCAAGGTTCCACTCAAGATGAAGTTCTAGACTTTGATGAAACTTTTGCTCCTGTTGCTAGATTAGAAGCCATAAGAATTTTGTTAGCTTTTGCTGCATCTAAAGGTTTTAAGCTATATCAAATGGATGTTAAAAGTGCTTTTCTTAATGGCTACATAGATGAGGAGGTTTATGTCAAACAACCACCGGGTTTTGAAAATTCAGATTTTCCTAATCATGTTTACAAACTGTCCAAAGCCTTGTACGGTCTCAAACAAGGCCCTAGAGCATGGTATGATAGGTTAAAAACATTCCTACTTGAAAAGGGGTTTACCATGGGCAAGTTTGATAAAACTCTTTTTGTGCTTAAGCATGGCAATGACTCATTATTCGTTCAAGTGTATGTGGATGATATTATCTTTGGTTGTGCTTCTCATGATCTTGTGTCCAAGTTTTCAGCTATGATGAGTTCAGAATTTGAGATGAGTATGATGGGAGAACTCACGTACTTTTTGGGGCTGCAAATCAAGCAAACCAAAGAGGGTACCTTTGTGCATCAAACGAAGTATACAAAATACCTCCTAAGGCGCTTCAACATGGACAAAAGCAAGCCTCTTCGGACACCAATGGGAACAGCAACAACACTTAAACTTGATGAGGATGGTGAACCCGTGGATCAAAAAGAATATAGAAGCATGATCGGATCACTTTTGTACCTCACGGCATCAAGACTGAAAATACAATTCAGCGTATGTCTTTGTGCACGGTTTCAAGCCTCCCCACGTGCTTCACATCGTCAAGCCGTCAAAAGTATTCTCAGGTACTTACATGGAACTCAAGAATTTGGCATTTTTCTTCCTTCTTCCTCAACCATTACTTTGAAAGCTTTTTCCAATGCTGATTTTGGGGGTTGTAGGATTGATAGGAAAAGTACTTCGGGTGCTTCTCATTTACTTTGTAATTCACTTATTGCATGGTCCTCTAGAAAACAAAGTTTAGTTGCACAATCCACCGCTGAATCTGAATATGTAGCTGCTGCTAGAGCTTGTTCACAAATTCTTTGGATTATTCAAACACTTAAGGACTATGGGGTTGATCTAGATAGTGTTCCACTATTTTGTGACAACACTAGTGCTATTTGCATTACTAAAAACCCCGTGCAATATTCTAGAACAAAGAACATTGACATTAGGTATCACTTTCTCTGTGATAATGTTGAAAAAGGAAACATTGTGCTTCACCATGTAGATACCGAACAACAATTGGCTGACATTTTTACAAAACCTTTGGATTTCACTCATTTTTGTTACATTCGTAGTGAAATAGGGGTTATGCATCCTCATGGCTTAAATTGAGGGGGGGGGGGTTTCAAACTTGAGAAGTCTATGTGTGAATATGAAATTAAAATAATATGAGCATAGTATTTCATACATATATGACTTTGTGATTCCTTTTACATGCTAAAAGTTCTTACTACATTACTCGTGTTATATATATTGTAGTTTTTGCCATGTCTAGTAATTGGAATAATTACTTACACTAAATCTGGTCATGGTTGAACTGTCTTGCTGTTTTGAACTTGTTGCATGTTCACAAGTGTTTTTTATCATAAAGAATTAATCAAGTAATCAACTCACATGTTGAGTTTTTGGGAGCAAATGTAAGTTGGGAAAAGATCAAGAGAATATGCATGCATCACACTTCTTCTTGTGAGATGGCTTATCATTGCACTTAGATATGAACTTGGAAGAAGTTGTGTATGACTAAAACCATGTCCTTAAGCATCTGAATTTCAAATGACATAGACTTGGCTTGGTTGGTTAGAATAAGGCAGATGCGCATATAATCTCTTGCAAATATCATATGATCTAAATTTGTGCTTTGAAAAATAATAAAATGCAGCAACAAGTGTCATGCTTTCAGGTATTGAAATAGTTAAGTTTGTGAGATCATGACTTGCTTAAATTGAAAATTACATTTGATCTCTAGCATGGCTTACACTACTTGATGTATCTCATTGTTGTGATAGTATAAGTTACTTGATAGTTTGACTTGGATGAGCTTTGTTTTATAAGTATATGTTATAATATGCTCATAACAATTAAAATTTCTCTTTTGAACCTTGTTGAATACATTGTCAAAGGGGGGGGGAGATAATATGTGAATTTTTAAAATCAAATATGCAAGGGGGAGACATTGATTACACATTGCACATATTCACAATTGTTCTTGGCACGATTCTTCTCAGGGGGAGAATTTCTTTTTCTCATTTTATTTCTGTTTTACAAAGGGTGAGAAATTGTTTTCAAAGCTTTTAATACGAATAAGCCAATGTTTGGATCTTAAGTGGTGTTGCCAATGCATTCATCAAGGGGGAGAATGTGAGACCTATGTGTGCTGAATACATTGGCTTTGACAATAAAAGTTTTGAATGCTGCCATAACATCTTTTTAGCAATGTCCAACTCTAGCTCTGAGCTTCTGCAAGGTCCGACTTGCTTTGTCTAGGTCCGACATGTTTTTGGGTAGCTCCGGTGAGCTTTGTCTTTAGCTCTGGCATGTTTTTGATAGCTCCGACATGTCTTTGTTAAGCTTCGAGCTACAACAAGGTCCGGCGCTAGGTCCGACTAGCTTTGGTTAGCTCCGGCACTAGGTACGACTAGCTTTGATAAGCTCCGGCGCTAGGTTGTACTAGCTTTGGTAAGCTCCGGCTCAAGGTCCAGTTAGTTTTGGCAAGGTTCGGAGCTGGTTTGCGATGGTTCTGCTTTTATTTTGAATTGATTTGAACCTTCTTTACATCAATGGAAAGTTTGGTTAGTATTCGTTTACTAAGTTTTTGGCGCGTTTTGGTTTATATGGTTGATATCGTTTTACTGTGGTTTTGCAACATGCTTATGTGAGGTGCTCACATAAGGTGTTGTGTTCGGAACTGACTTGAGTCAAATCGCAGACTTGGGCTCGTACGGATTGGTTGTTTGTTCATGTGCAGGTGTTGCTTGAGTTCAAGTCATGGCTGGTGACAGGATCCTTTGGACTAGTTTCAGGGGGGAGATGAGGTTCCAACAACCAAATTCAGGAGGAATTGTGGTTGAGCGGGTCAGGAGGTTGCGCAGGATGATTGAATCAAGGGCAATGCATATGAAGGTTATTGGACGTCGAAGGAAGGTGTTTGCATGTATGCATGCGGTGCATGACGTGGCAACATGGTTCCGAAGATGCTTTATGGATGGGAAGATCTGGTTGGAAGGATCGGATCATATCGGTTGATGACTTTGGCTACGCCGGAGTCGATTATGGCTCGGTATGGAAAGTATCGAGTTGGTTATGTTAGGATTTCGTGTGGGTCACGAATTTGAGTTGTTTTAGGAATGTGGGATACGTTCCTAAGGTGTTTGTAAGTCTTAAGATTGCTTCTATTTGCGTATAGAAGAGTCCTAAGCAGTTATGGAAAGTTTCGATTCGTGATCGGAGTAGGATTTGGGTCATGATTTGAGTTGAGCTGGCTTTCGAGCTGGTTATATAAGCAAGGGAGGCCAGAGCTCATGAGAGACGACTTTGGGTCTGTTCCTCTTGTGTTCTATTGAATAAGATTCGTATTTTGAAGGAACTTTTGTGCATTGTTCGTCCGAGTTGTTCCAGACAAGTTTTACTCGTCGAGTTTCTGGACAGCACTACCTTTCGTCGGTGGTTTTATCATAACTCGAGTTTTACAGATCCAATTGATGTGATTAATTTTGCTTATATTCACAACTTGATTATCTATCATCTGTTAAAATTTTACGGTAATTGGATTTTTGGTTTCTGATCTACACGAGTTTTCTTTCAGCGTTCCAGAACTATTTTTCTTGGGTAGGACAGATTGACCTTTGTTTGATCTTTCGATCATAACTTGAGTTTCTCTCGACGGATTTGAGTGATTCTTCTTGTGTTTTCTTCGTAACTTGATTCTCTCTGATATATATCACTTTTTTCATGGTGAAACACATTTATATTAGTTTCACACACGATTTCTTTAACAGATCGTTTTTCTGCTGAAGGGGTTGGGATTTAATTGTTTCCACTGCATAAGATTTTTAATCTACCATTCACCCCCCTTTGGTAGCTTTTCACGTGCTCTTCGATCCTACAACATCGGTGAAGATGAAGACCTCTCGACGAAGGCTTCAACCGGAGCTCAAGCTCCCAACAGAGTTTTTGTCAGGAGATTGTCATCACCTACCGCTCAGCCTGCCGAACTGAGTGATGGGGGCGAGACCAGCACCTCGAAGCTAGCAGTCCCGGTAGCCCTGTTTCCATGGTGCCCACCAAGGATCGTAGGCACTATAGGAAGCTCCGAGCAACCAATCGTGCAAGATCCAGAAGTTCAAGTCAGTCGAGATGCATGGATCTCGGAGGTCTGGGACTACTTGAAAGACAACATCCTTCCCGAAGATGGTGTATCCGCTTAGCGAATTGTCAGGTTGTCTAAAAGATACAGGTTGGTAGAAAGGGATCTCTATCGACATGGCGCCAACTGCATTCTAATGCGATGCATTTCTTGGGAAGAAGGCTACGAGCTCCTTGCAGAGATCCATTGAGGCGAGTTCGAGAACCACGCGTCTTCTCGCACATTGGTCGGTAATGCCTTTCCGCATGGTTTTTATTGGCCTACAGCATTCCAGGATGCAGTCGAGCTGGTAAAGAAGTGTGAAGCATGCCAGTTCCACGGGAAGCAAATTCACACACCTAAGCAATCACTACATATGATTCCCTTAACGTGGCCATTCGTTGTGTGGAGGATGGACATTTTGGGACCTTTCCTAAAGGCCGTCGGAGGTTATCGAATCTTTTATGTCACCATCAACAAGTTCACGAAGTAGCCAGAAGCAACTCCAGTTGTGACTATCAAAGAACAAGCAACCATCAAAATCTTGAAGTCCATTGTCTGCATATTTGGAGTTCCAAACAGAATTATCACTGACAACAGAATCTAATTCACAAGTGCAGCATTCCAAGAGTACTGGGAAGAACTCGACATACAAGTCAGCTACACATTCGTAGCTCATGCAGCATGCAATGGCCAAACTGAGAGGGTAAACGTAGAGATACTCAAGGGACTCAAGACGCGCACTTATGAGCACTTGAAAAAACACGGTGCCAATTAGATAGAAGAGTTTCCATTTGCATTGTGGGAAAGTCGGACTACACAGGAGAGACACTGTTCTTCTTGGTGTATGGAGCTGAAACGGTCCTTGCTCTGAAGATCACCATGGGTTCTATTTTCGTCTAGACCTTCGATGAAGCCACGCAGGACTAGCTCCAGCGTGAAGACCTGGACCTCGTTGACGAGGCAAGGTGCCAAGCAGCTGTTTGGAACGCACGATACTACTAGGCTCTCAGGCGCTATCAACAAAGGCATGCGCGCAACCGATAGCTAGAAGAAGGCGATCTGGTGCTTTGGAGAATACTAACTCGAGAAGGGATGATCAAACTCTTCCCCAGCTAGGAAGGTCCTTTCCGGGTTATCAAAGTTTGCCGCCTCTGATGCGTCCGCTTGGCAACAGAGGATAGGATACCACTTCCCAACCCCTGGAACATTGAGCACCTTCATAAGTTCTACACCTAGTTCACGGAGGTGAGTCTGTATTTGTATAAGTTGTATCTCTTAGAGTCTATGAACAAAGTCGGGAGGGCCTTAGGTCAAAAGCACACTGAACTTGGTCATGTACTTTAGGTGTGTCCTTACCTTCCATGGGTATTACAAGATGAATAGCGCACTTAACTTGGTCCTTTAATTTAAGTGTGTCCTTGTATTCCCATGTTATTCAGACCTTAATGAGAAACATTTTATACAAACAGACTCTATGTGCATCTCAATTGTGAAAGCTCATTTCATTTTATACCTTCTTGTTAATAGTGATGTTGTGCAATCTGCTTGAAATAAGGTCCTAAATATCCATTTCAATTATATAAGTATTAATGATAATTTTCCATTGGATTCCGGTCATTGCTAGACGGTCTACTCGCCTAAAAACCAAAGCCACCATAGGTTCGAAGTTTGCTATTGATTTAGCCTGGTCTAGCATCCTAAGTACGCCACTTTACCTATTCCAGCAGGTCTTAGTAAGGTGGGTCTTGAAAGCGTACGGACCTTTGGGAAGTTAATCATAAAGCTTGTATTTTCAATGAATTTGTTGGAACCTAAATTTCAAGTAAGGACAATAAGCCGCAACTAAGCTATAGGCAAAGGGATGAATTTTACTGCTTTTCTTGCCTTTCTTGCGCAGGAAAAATAAAGAATTGATGACAATTTGCACGGGCGATGATGGATATTGCCGGAGTACCAAGCTCCAACAACCCCCAGGGGGCCCGCTGTCGACGTTCTATGCGTTGACGGTAGGCGCCGTCGGAGGTACCGAGCTCCGACAAACCCCAGGGGGCCTGTCGTCGACGTTCTATGCATTGAATGTGGGCGTCATCAAAGCTACCAAGCTCCGACAACCCCCAGGGGGACCGACGACAACGTTCTATGTGTTGACAGTGGGCGCCGTCGAAGCTACCAAGATCCAATAACACCCAGGGGCCCACCATCGATGTTCTATGCATTGACAGTGGGCGCCATCAAACCTACCAAGCTCCGACAACCCCTAGGGGGCCCATCGTCGATGTTCTATGCGTTGATAGTTGGCGCCGTTGAAGCTACCAAGCTCTGACAACCCCCAGGAGGCCCGCCGTCGACGTTCTATGTGTTGACAGTGGTCGTTGTTGAAGCTATCAAGCTCCAAAAACCCCCAGGGGCCTGCCGTCGATGTTCTATGTGTTGATAGTGGGCACCGTCGAAGCTACCAAGCTCCGACAACTCTCAGGGGGCCCGCCTTTGATGTTCTACACGTTGAGAGTGGGCGTCGTCGAAGCATCAAGCTCCGACAACACCCAGGGGGCCCACTGTCGATGTTCTAAGCATTGGTAGTGGGTGCCATCGAAGTATCAAGCTCCGACAACCCACATGGGGCCCGCTGTCGACGTTCTACATGTTGACAGTGGGCGTAGTCGAAGCATCAAGCTCCGACAAGCCCCAGGGGGCCCGCCGTCGACGTTCTAGGCATTGGCAGTGGGTGCTGCCAAAGCTACCAAGCTCCAACAATTCCTAGGGGGCCCGTCATCGACGTAACTAAGGGTCCCTGGAGATTTGAAAGCAAGACTCGGACCTCAGAGCTATCATATTGGATACAAGTCAGAGCAAACAAGTTTTCAAGACATTGTCAAATTCCCCATGGTAGATGTCCTCAATCAATTATACACATCTACCAGGGGGCCAACAATATAAAGGGCAACGCATTGAAGACACAAAAATGGAATTCGAAAGGATTTCATTCATTCAAAATCGGAGATTTACAAGGGGAAGGTACAAAGAGGAAGGTCCTAACTACTGGAGTTCCTCACGAAGAATGAAGCAACCTTCTAGGTGGCTTCTTGGACACTGGCCTTGGCGGCTTCCTCCTCTTCGATGATGGTCCTTCGACCACTGGAGCTAAAGACATTGTGGGGTCTCGGCTTTGGTAACACATCAGCACATACTCTGCGACGTTCTTAGCCAAGGACTTCCCTTCAGTCTCCAACTGGACGACCACATCTCCCAGAACATCCAGCTTAGCTCCGGCAGAGTTCAACGCTCTCAAGGCTTTGTTCATATCTAGCTCCGGGTCATCCGATCGGACCAGACAAAATCCCAGAGACACCAGAGCTTCATTTGCTTGCCCGAGGATGTCCCAGACTTGCTAAGACTCAACTGCTCTTGAGCTTCGGAGCTACTCCAGTGACCTCTTTGCAGAAGAGAGCTCCGAGCCCTCCTTCGAGAAGCGCTCGACCTCCTTGGCGTGATGCTAGATACATTCGACCAACAACTTCTCTTGGTCAGCGTCTTGTTTCTCCCAAGGGTGGACGCAACCTCATCTATGTGCAAGGTCTTTCTCTTTTGCCTTCACCTTCCCCTCCCTAGCAAAGACAACATATTCTCTTTGGCTAACTCCTTGCCCTACCTGCCACAATCGATGCTTCTCTTGTTCGCACCATGACTTGAATTCATCCACGTGGTTATCCAAGTTTTACTTGCCGCATGCCAGCTTCTGGGAGAGCTCATCATCCCTCTACTGGATTTCATCCTCCTTCTCTTGGAGTTTAACCTCCCTTTCATTGAGTCCCTCCTGATGCTTGAGAAGTTGTTCCCTCAACTCATCAAGGCTCTCCGAGCGACCGTCAGCCAATTCATTGGCCTTCTGAGCGTGCTCGTAGACCTCCCGGGTCTTCTCATCAAGGGACTTCATGATGGCCTCTCTCTCATTAAGCGCATTGTTCAAGTGCGACAGTCAAGCCTTTTCCTTCTCCACCCGCTCCCGCTAGTCTGCAAGCTGGGATTGCGCCAGCCTCGTCTTGAAATGAAGTCTACTGCGTCAACACATCAAAGTGTTGTGCTCTTCTTCAAGAGATTTGCTTTTGTAGTCAAAGGCAAGATGGACCTTGCGGAGAATGGGCTCTGCGCCCACCTGAGGTGCCTCCACAGGCTCCAACAGGTCTTACAAAATAACTGTAGGAGACCATGGCACGAGCGTGTTCTCCATCATCTCAATGTCGGCAGGGCCAACCTCTAGAAGCTCCTCAACATGAGGTGCGGTAGAAGTAGGTCCTGCAGCTAGATCTTCTACTTCTGGGGCTGATGAGGAGGGTCCTACCGCCGAATCGCCAACCACCAGTGCAGAGGAACAATGTTCTGCAACTGGATATTCCGCCAATGGCTCCGTCATATCCGGGACCAGTGTTGAAGTTTCAACCGCAGCCTTTGAAGCTTCCGATACTGGCGCCTGTACCTTCGGTGCTGGCTTCAAAGCAGTAGGCACTGGCGCCAGTACCTCTGGTGTTGGTTCTGGAATGTTTGAAGCCTGCTCCGACACCACCGCAGCCTCTTCATCAGCCGTTAGTACAGAGACCGCCTCAGTTCTAGTTGGCCCTGGAGCTGTGGCGTCTACTGCCTCAACCGTCGGAGGATCCGCTTCAGCAGAGAAGGCTCCGAATGGTGTGGCTTCTAGGGCCGAGGCATTGGTCAGTGTTGGAACAGAAGCTCTTGATACTCTTGAAACAAAGGATATAGAATTCAAAATAAAGCAATAAACAAAATCAAGACATAAGCTAAAGAGTTGACCCTTACCTAGGGACGTTGTCGCTCCAATCGGCACGAATCTTTTTCCTCGGGCGCTTGGAGCTAGAGCCTACCGTCGTCGGTGTGGCGGATGCTCCAGGCTCCGAACCAGGTGTTGAGGCAGCCGCCAGCGCTGCCACGTCTGTTACCTCCGTCGTAGGAGGAATTGCTCCGGACCCAGAGCCCTCTGCTGGCACCAAGATTGGAGTTGACCTGCCGGATCTAGCGCGCTTTGTGGACACTAGAGCCGAAGGATTAGCCAGAGCTGGGGGTACAACCACCACATACCTCAACCAAGGCTGAGGAATTGCTTCTCTCGGAGCGTCCCTCACATGGCTCTCGTTTCTTTTGGCCAACTTCCGCTTGAACCTCGGGGCTTCGACGGGAGCTTTTTCCTTGCCTCAGCTTGAGGCTGATTTCTTGGGAGGTGAAGCCGCGGGACCTTTGCCTTTGCTGCTAACTGGCGTAGGACCAGATCCTTCATGAGGGAAAGGAGCCCCGGGGATCACAATCCCCGATGGAGGAATGCTCCAACACCTATCCACAATGCCCAAATCATCAAGCATTTGCATCTTCTTCTGCAGCTCCGTCCTGAACTCTGGAACCATGTTCAAGGGCAGGAACTCTGTTGGAGGTGTCAGATCATTGGGATTGATGACTCTGTGGTGCAACTTTTGGAGATGAAGCTTCAAAGCCTTTTCATCCAAATTTGACCCGATATGATGTCAAGCTGGTATAGGTCCATCTCTCCACTGAATGCCCATGCATGCCATTCCTTCATCTTCAACAAAGCCCACTAGTTGGTAAGGAAGTTTGCAATCACCATCAAGGGCATCACTCCTCCTTCCACGCACTCCCGAATCCTTGTCAAGATCGGGTTATACTCCTGCGACAACTTTGGGACCACCTCTAAAGCATCAGTGTCAATGACGGGAAGGCTGTCAGGCAGCTCCAGCATGTCATGGCGATCTACTCTGATGACCACCCAATCTTTCTTCCAGCCATCCTACTTCCTGGAAGAGAACGTCATCAAATACTTGAATGGCGAGTTCTTGCGCTTCGCGAAGTATTAGAAGTCGGGAATCTCATTTCCTTTCCCGGTTGTGTGGGCCTTGAAGAAGGTCCGGAAGAGCTGGATGCAGGGCGGCACACCCACCCACATCTCGCAAAAGTGGACAAATGTCTCCACTAGAAAGAAGGAGTGGGGGGAGAGGTGGTGGTGTTGCAGGCCGTAGAAGTCCAGCAGCATCAGCAGGAAGCTAGAGAACGGCGGGATGAGCCCCACCATGGCAAATGCCAAGCAGTACACAATCTCGTCAGGGCATTCCTTCTTAAAGGGAAGCTTGCCGAGGTGAATCGAGTTGTTGAAGGAGTCGCTCGACCACCCCATGAAGGTGTAAACTCTCGACAACTCTTTGTCGCTCTTGATCCGGCTGCGAGGAAGACCCAACTCCATCGCCGCAAAGTGGAGCATAAGTGGAAGAAAGGTTGCAAAGGCAGAGAGCTCTAAGCGCAAGTTCAAATGAAAGCGTAAGGATGTCTCTTCCCGTGCAAACTTTCTCCCTTTAGTAAGCCTCTGCAACGCTTGGATGGAAACTACCCCCAGACCCAAATCTCAAATGACCTCGTTAATGACAAGGGGGCCCGGGTCCACTTTGTTAAAAAGTTGCACCAGGTGAATCATTGTCATGATGGGAAGTTGGAAGCCCGAGGGCAGCAGCTTGACAGGGCTAGAAAGATTACGCTGGGAACCGATACAAATTTTGTATTGAGAACCGACAACATTCAATTGCGTGAGATCTGCATGCCAGGATCCCATTCACCATATCAAGAAGGGCCACACGACGATGGCATAACTACGTGTCGTTATCCCAACTGCCTAGGAAAAGACTTTGAAGCAGCAGCATGGCAATCGATGATGGCCCCACCTCCGGTAGCATAAGCTCTCCATGAGGACTTCTCCTTGAGGTGGGTCCGTGCACCACTAATGGTACCCTGCTTACCGGGTACCCCCTTATACCGCAAAAAAGCTGAGGAATTCCTATGTCCAAGTGGGGGACGTTAGAGGGGGATATGCCTCCCGTGGAATTGGATCTACCTCCCTCTTTAGAGTGGCTCCATGAAAGTGCATCTAGGCTAATCCCCGTGGGTTTTGATGATTAATAACAACACTTAAGGGACTAATGAGCTTTGCAAGTGTAAGCACAGGTGATTGAAAGATGGACGACATTGGATGCACTCAAAAAGGAAAAAGACAAGAAAATGTGAAGAACTCGAATAATGGAATTTGAGCTTTTATATTCTTTGTGTCGAGTTTAGTCACTTAGCTTGAGTGTGTTCAATGAGTCAAAGTGTTAGAATCTCCTAAGAGCTCATAGTCCAAACTAGACTAGATTGAGAGATGAGTTCAAGCAGCCCTAAAGACAGGGCCAGACTTGTCCTGGCTGGAAGGTCAAACTAGTCCGGCCACATCGGACTGATCCGATGTTAGGCAGACCAAAGCGTTCTGTGTAAGTTAGGACTTCTCCGGTAGGGGACGGACTAGTCCGGGGTGAGTGTGTATGCGACCTTATGTCCTGAAGGACCGGACTACTCCACCGTCAGGGCCCGGACTAGTCCGCTAGGACAGACTAGTCCATTTCAGTCCGAAAAAGTAGTTCCTGACTAAGATCGGACTAGTCCGTTCCTTCATAGACTAGTCCACTGTGGACTTGGAGATGGTCGTTGGGACTAAGTCTTGGACGGCCGAAATTGTCCACCCTTAGGGGCCGGACTAGTCCGGTGTGCCAGATTGGTCCATTCTCAACCGGAAAAAATTATTCTGTGTGAGATCGGACTAGTCCCTTGTTGGATGGACTAGTCTGTGGTTTGGTGACTGTTTGAATTCAAAAGGTGGCAGGGGGATTTGTGGTTGGTCATGGATGACATCACTGGTCCCCATAGGCCGGACAAGTCTGGGGTCAAAGGCCGTAGTCCGCACTTT
Source organism: Tuctoria greenei (assembly GCA_036927565.1). Lineage (NCBI taxonomy): Eukaryota > Viridiplantae > Streptophyta > Magnoliopsida > Poales > Poaceae > Tuctoria > Tuctoria greenei. Next base: position 20,654,747 of record JAYESD010000003.1, read on the forward strand.
TCCTGGTGGCAACGGCTAATTGTCAGGACCCCTATGAAAGGGGATCCCCAGACTCCAAAGGCCCACTCTCGAACCCTATCACCGCCATAGCCTTCCTAGAGCCATCCTAGCCCTCTCTCAACCATTCTTGGAGTCCTAAGAGTGAATCTTGAGGATTTGTGAGGTTTGGAAAAGGAGAGAGAAGGGTTTGCTTGATCTTGAGCTCTTGGTTGATTCTCTCGGTTTGACTGATTGATTTGAGTTCGTGGGTGTTGATCTTCAATCTTTTCGAGTTGTAAACTTGTGGGAGCCTCAGGTTGTGAGTTGCCCCACGATTTTGGTGATTACCCTTGTGATGTAGTGGAAGAAAAGCCGGCCTTCGTGGTGGCTAGGTGAGGAAAGGGTTGAGTGAAACCCTGCCTTTTGTGGACATCCTCAATGTGGATGTAGGATCCTTTGTGGGGTTGAACCACGGGATAAATCCTGCATCTTGTTTCTTTGATTTGACCTCCTCGTTCTTTGCTAGATCAAGTTCGGGTTCCACGTGTTCTTCGCTTCAATCTCGTGATCCGCCTCTATCTAGTTGTTATTACTTCGTGCATACCATCTACTAGATTTCTAGGCTCATATACTTTACATTTCATCGAGTTAAGTCTTTTAGATCGCTTAAAAAATTTCACCTTTGATCAAATCTGTTATCCTGATCGGACTAGTCCACCCCCAGGCTGAACTAGTCCGCACTCTGTAATTTGATTAGATTTTATTGAGTTAAATTTTAGGTTATCTGCCTATTCACCCCCCTCTAGGCAACTTCCAATTGGTATCTGAGCCTAACTCTCCCAAAAGCTTAACCGCTTGGAGAGGGGATGGGGGGAAATGGTGATAAGGAGATGCCGATCGTCGACACCACTAGCACCAGCGAGAACAACCACACCAGAAGACAAGGATCCAATCCCTTGCTTGAAAAGACTGGCAACACCTCCAAGGACAAGCCAAAGCCTCCTTCATTCAATGGTGAAACTGAAGATGAAGATGAAAAAGTGAAGCGCCTTGCGGACTGTCGATGTGTGTACTAAGACTCTTCCCACGGTACTACTAAAGCGTAGTCCGCGGAGGTTCGTATTCGGTTGGGGCGCACATAAGATTATGAACGAGACGGTGACCCAGAGGATTTTTACGTGGTTCAGGCCGCCTGAGCATAATATCCTACTCCACGGGGTGGTTGTTGATGTAGTATGCTTGTGTGCTTGAGTTGGCTTAGTTCGCCTTGGTTTGGACTTGGTTTATACCATGCGGCTCAACCATTTTATATGCCAAGGTCTAGCCGTTATAGGGATTGCCAAGCCTGACAAGTGGCCCCGGTGATACTTAATCACATAATACACGATCTACATGTATTAAGTATGATTAACAGATTGATAACGCACCTTAATGGCAGCGTTACCAGTACTGAAGGTCCTCTGATCGTGCATGATTAATGTTAAATTAATGACACGTTAATCAGGTCTTGCAACGGCTGCCTTAATAGCCCCTTGAATGCCAGTGCCATTGGAGATCCTATAGTCGTTGCTGGCTTAGGTCTGAAGGTACAACACGTGGCATCTCGGGACCTTCCCTCTGCGTGGAGGTAGGACCGGAGCTACTCAATGCGTGGCAGCACCGGAGCTTCCCTCTACTGGTGGTTAGGTCCGGGGTTGCTAGACACGTGGCGAGACCGGAGTTTCCCTATGGAGAGAGGTAGTTCTGGTCCCGCGGGACACGTGGCAGTACCGGAGCTACCCAAACGAGGGATGCGAGCCCAGTGTTGTCAAACGTGTGTTGCCTTTAGAAGTCTTCAATTGAACGGGATAACTCTTTGGCTTTTCTAGCGGTATCGTGGGGTACCCGGCACGCAGGGTACCGCCTATGGGAGGAACCCTCTAGGTGAAGTTTTTCTACCAAAGGTGGGGCCATGTTCGATTCCCGCGCTATGGCTTCAAAGCTCTTTTTCTGGGTTGTTGGGGCGATGATCTGCTGTTAAGCCATCGCCACGTGGCTCCGTTTGATGTTGTGAGTGAGATCCAGGCGTCCGGATCTCACACACTTGAAGGTCGCTGGTTTCCAACACGAAAACCGTATCGGTTCCGAGCACCCTGTCAGGCCGCTGCCCTCGGCCTTCCAACTTTGCATCACGACAACGACTCACCTGGTGCGACTTTTTTGCCAAAGTGGACCCGGGCCCATTTGTCATTGACAGGGTAAATTTTTGAAATGAGACCTTGATCCCGACGTGGTTTCCATCCAAGCGTTGCGGAGGCTTACTTAAGAAGGAAAGCCTACACGTTTTGAGGATTCTTTACGCTTCCATTTGAACTTGCACTCTGAACCTCTCCATCTTTGCTTAGCTTCTCCAACTTTCGCTCCACTTTGCCGTGATGGATTTGGGTCTTCCCCGCAGCAAGATCAAGAGCAACGAAGACTTGTCGAGGGTCCGAACCTACATGGGATGGTCAAGCGACTCCTTCAACAACTTGTTTCGCTTCGGCAAGCTTCCCTTCAAGAAGGAACGCGCCGGAGAGATCTTCTACTTTGTAGGATCAAAGATCACGTGAAAATCTACCAGAGGGGGGGGGGTTGAATGGTAGATTAAAAAAATCTTACGCAGCGGAAACAATTAAATCCCAACCCCTTCGGCAGAAAAACGATCTGTTAAAGAAATCGTGTGTGAGACTAATCTAAACGTGTTTCACCAGGATAAAAGTGATATATACCAGAGAGAATCAAGTCAAGAAGAAAATACAAGAAGAATCACTCAAATCCTTCAAGAGAAACTCAAGTTATGATCGAAAGATCGAACAAAGGTCAATCTGTCCTACCCGAGAAAAACAGTTCTGGAACACTGCAAAGAAAATCGTGTACATCAGAAACCACAAATCCAATGACCGTGCAATTTTGACATATGATATATAATCAAGTTGTGAAGACAACCCAAAAACAATCATGTCAATTGGATCTGTAAAACTGGAGTTATGATAAAACCACCAACGAAAGGTAGTGCAGTCCAGAAACTCGACGAGTAAAACTTGTCTGGAACAAGTCGGACGAACAAGGCACAAAGTTCCTTCAAACTACGAATTTTATTCAATAGAACACAAGAGGAACAGCCCCAAAGTCGTACTCCACGATCTCTGGCCTCCCATGCTTATATAACCAGCCCTTAGGCCAACCCAATCTCAACTAGGTCTCCAATCCTACTCCGATCACGAATCAAAACTTTCCATAACTGCTTAGGACTCTTCTATACGCAGATAGAAGCAATCTTAAGACTTCCAAACACCTTAGAAACATATCCCAAATTCCTAAAACAACTCAAATTCGTGACCCACACGAAATCCTATCATAACCAACCCGATACTTTCCATACCGAGCCATAACTGACTCCGTCGCAGCCAAAGTCATCAACCGATACGATCCGATCCTTCCAACCAGATCTTTCAATCCATAAACCATCTTCGGAACCATGTTTCCACATCATGCACCATATGCATATGTGCAAACACCTTCCTTCGATGTCCAGTAACCTTCATATGCACTTCCCTTGATTCAATCATTCTGTGTGACCTCCTGACCCACTCAACCACAATTCCTCCTGAATTTGGTTGTTGGAACCTCATCTCCTCCCTGAGACTAGTCCAAAGGATCCTGTCACCAGCCATGACTTGAACTCAAGCAACACATGCACATGAACAAACAACCAATCCGTACGAGCCCAAGTCCGCGACTTGACTCAACTTAGTTCCGAACACAACACCTTACGTGAGCACCTCACATTAGATTGTTGCAAAGCATATCAAAATGATATCAGCCATATCAACCAAAACGCACCAAAAACTTAGCAAATGAATACTAAGTAATCTTCTTAAGAATATAAAGCAAGTTTGAAACATTGCAAGATAAAAGCAGGAACATTGCGATCAAGCTCTGAACCTAGAAAAAGCTAACCGAAGCTTGAGCTGGAGCTTACCAAAGCTATTACAACCTAGTGTTGGAGCTTATCAAAACTAGCAGGACCTAGCACTGGAGCTAACCAAAGCTAGTCGGTCCTAGCGCCGGAGCTGACCAAAACTAGTCGGAACTAGTTAACCCGAAAGTCGGAGCTAGAGAAACATGTTGGAGCTTAGCAAAGATATGTCGGAGCTATCAAAGAGATGCCGAAGCTATCAAAGACATGCCGGAGCTAAAGACAAAGCTCATCGGAGCTACCCAAAAACATGTCGGAGCTAACCAACATAAGTCGGACCTTGCAAAACATATCGGAGCTAGGGTCGGACCTTGCTAAAAAGATGTTATGGCAGCATTCAAAACTTTTATTGTCAAAGCCAATGTATTCTGCACACATAGGTCGCACAATCTCCCCCTTGATGAATGCATTGGTAACACCATTTAAATCCGAACATTGGAATGAAAAGTTTTGAGAACAATTTTCCCCCTTTTTGAAAATAAAATGAGATAGAAATAAATTTCTCCCCCTATACATATTTCTCCCCCTTGCATAATTCACCATATTATCTCTCCCCCTTTGACAATGTATTCAGCAAGGTTCAAAAGAGAAATTTTATTTGTTATGAGCATATTATAACATATACATATAAAACAAAGCTCATCCAAGTCATACTATCAAGTAACTTACACTAACACAACAATGAGATACATAAAGTAGGGTAAGCCATGCTAGAGATCAAATGTAATTTTCAATTTAAGTAAGTCATGATCTCACAAACTTAACTATTTCAATACCTGAAATCATGACACTTGTTGCTGCATTTTATTATTTTCAAGGCACAAATTTAGATCATATGATATTTGCAAGAGATTATATGTGCATCTGCCTTATTCTAACCAACCAAGCCAAGCCTATGTCATTTGACAATCAGAAGCTTAAGGACATGGTTTTAGTCATACACAACTTCTTCCAAGCTCATATCTAAGTGCAATGACAAGCCATCTCAAAAGATGTGCGATGCATGCATATTCTCTTGATCTTTTCTCAACTTATATTTGTTTATAAAAACTCAACATGTGAGTTGATTACTTGATTAATTCTTTATGATTAAAAACATGTGTGAGCATGCAACAAGTTCAAAACAGCAAGAAAGTTCAACCATGACACAATTTAGTGTAAGTAATTATTCCAATTACTAAACATGGCAAAAACTACAAAATGTATAACACGAGTAATGTAGTAAGAACTTTTAGCATGTAAAAGCAATCACAAAGTCATATATGTATGAAATACTATGCTCATATTATTTTAATTTCAGATTTACACATAGACTTCTCAAGTTTAAAAACTCCCCCTCAATGTAAGCCATGAGGATGCATAACCCGTATTTCACTACGAATGAAACAAAAACGAGTGAAATCCAAAGGTTTTGTAAAAATGTCAGCCAATTATTGTTCGGTATCTACATGGTGAAGCACAATATTTCCTTTTTCAACATTATCACGGAGAAAGTGATATCTAATATCAATATGCTTAGTTCTAGAATGTTGCACAGGGTTTTTAGCAATGCAAATGGCACTAGTGTTATCACAAAACAGTGGAACACTATCTAGATCAACCCCATAGTCCTTAAGTGTTTGAACAATCCAAAGAATTTGTGAGCAAGCACTAGAAGCAGCTACATATTCAGATTCGGCTGTGGATTGTGCAACTGAATTTTGTTTTCTAGAGGACCAAGCAACAAGCGAATTACCAAGAAAATGACAAGCACCCGAAGTACTTTTCCTATCAATCCTACAACCTCTAAAATCAGCATCGGAAAAAGCTTTCAAAGTAACGGTTGAGGAAGAAGGAAGAAAAATGCCAAATTCTTGAGTTCCATGTAAGTACCTGAGAATCCTTTTGACGGCTTGACGATGTGAACATGTGGGGAGGCTTGAAACCGTGCACAAAGACATATGCTGAATTGTATGTCTGGTCTTGATGTCGTGAGGTACAAAAGTGATCCGATCATGCCTCTATATTCTTTTTGATCCATGGGTTCACCATCTTCATCAAGTTCAAGTGTTGTTGTTGTTCCCATTGGTGTCCGAAGAGGCTTGCTTTTGTCCATGTTGAAGCGCCTTAGGAGGTCTTTTGTATACTTCGTTGATGCACAAAGGTACCCTCCTTGGTTTGCTTGATTTGCAGCCCCAAAAAGTACGTGAGTTCTCCCATCATACTCATCTCAAATTCTGAACTCATCATAGCTGAAAACTTGGACACAAGATCATGAGAAGCACAACCAAAGATAATATCATCCACATACACTTGAACGAATAATGAGTCATTGCCATGCTTAAGCACAAAAAGAGTTTTATCAAACTTGCCCATGGTAAACCCCTTTTCAAGTAGGAATGTTTTTAACCTATCATACCATGCTCTAGGGCCTTGTTTGAGACCGTACAAGGCTTTGGACAGTTTGTAAACATGATTAGGAAAATCTGAATTTTCAAAACCCGGTGGTTGTTTGACATAAACCTCCTCATCTATGTAGCCATTAAGAAAAGCACTTTTAACATCCATTTGATATAGCTTAAAACCTTTAGATGCAGCAAAAGCTAACAAAATTCTTATGGCTTCTAATCTAGCAACAGGAGCAAAAGTTTCATCAAAGTCTAGAACTTCATCTTGAGTGGAACCTTGAGCAACCAACCTAGCCTTATTCCTAACCACAACCACATCCTCCCTTTCTTTATTTTTAAACACCAATTTGATTCCAACTAAAGTGTGACCTTGAAGTGGAGGTACAAGTTTCCAAACATTATTTCTTTCAAAATTTTCTAACTCTATTTGCATGGCAACAATCCAAGATTCATTAGTGAGTGCGTGTGATATATCTTTGGGTTAAAAAGAAGCAACAAAAGCAGACTGAGCATGAGAGTTTTGATCGCAAAACCTGGACCGTGTAACTCGTTCGTGCAAGCTTCCAATAATATGTCGTGCAGGATGAATTTTGAGAACCCGGAGAGGAGTAGACACTTCACAAGCTTCTTCTTCTTCATGTTCATCACAAATCGATGAGCTTGTGACTTGAGGAGGATCTGGACTAGCAATGGTGGTCGTCGGTGCTGACTATGAATCAAAATCAGGAGCTCGAACAATGTCATTAGCTGCTGAATTTTCGGGCAGCAGCTCCACCTCTTCCTCATCTTCAAGGAAAATGCTCTCCCCCTGCAGATATGGATCTGGACCTGCAATGTTTGCGCTAGTACCTGGGCTAGATTCATCAAAAGACACTTCACAAGTCTCCACAATTTTGTTAGTGTCAAGTAAAAGCACACGGTAGCCTCTAGTATAAGATGGATAACCAAGAAACATGCCATCAATGGATCTAGGTTCAAATTTATCAAGATTACCATGTTTCTTAACAAAGAATTTGCAACCAAAGACCTGAAAGTGCGTAACACTAGGCCTATGTCCAAACCGGAGCTCATATGGTGTTTTACCTAGCTTAGCGCGCAAGAAAACACGATTTGAGACATAAGAAGCGGTTGCAATTGCATCAGCCCAAAATTTCTTAGGAGTTTGATATTCATCAAGCATAGTCCTAGCCATCTCAACTAAGGTTCTGTTCTTTCTTTCTACAACACCATTTTGTTGAGGTACATATGGTGAAGAAAATTGATGATCTATTCCATTTTCAGCACAAAAGTGATCAAAAGATTGATTTTTAAATTCAGTTTCATTATCAATTCTAATTGCTTTTAAAGATTCTGGTTGATCAATTGATAATCTAAGAAATAAAGTTCTAAAGTGACTAAAAGCTTCATTCTTAGATGCCATAAAGTAAACCCAGGAGTATCTAGAATAATCATCAACAATAACAAGAACATACCATTTACCTTCGAAGGATTGAACACGTGAAGGTCCTACGGCGTCAAGGTGCAAAAGTTGACCCAGTTCAGTTGTCATGATCATTGTAAGAGGAGTATGTGAACCTGCAACCATGTTAGCATGTCTACAAGAAGAGCACACAATTTCTTTGTCCCCTTTAAGCTTAGGCAGCCCACGTATGCGATCAAGAGCACTAATACGCGTTAGGTGATCAAAGCCTACGTGACCAAGTCTACGATGCCAAAAATATAAGTCCTTAGAATCACTAGCAACTAGACACCTATGCTTAGAGGAAGACATATCAAAATCATCTTTAAAAACTCTTCCAAATCGTTACATGTTAAAAATAAGCTCACTGTTTGAATTTACAACTTTGCAGCAATTTTTAGTGAAGATAATTTCCATATTTTCATCTAGCAGTTGTGAAACAGAAAGCAAGTTGTATTTCAGATTTTTAACAAGTGTCACATTCTTCAAAGTGTAGTGATCATTTACTTTAACCGAACCCTTAGCAATTATAGGAGTTGAAGAATTATCAGCAAAAGTAACATTCTCTACACGTGACACAAAAGAGAGGGAGGAGAACCATTATTTGTTACTGGTCATGTGGCGTGAGCAACCTGAATCCGCAATCCAAATATTCTCCTTCCTCAAACATGTAACCTACATAGAAGCACAATACGTCGATGACTCAATACTGGGGTTAGTCAAAAGGCATTTAGGTATCCAGTACTGAGTCACACGACGTGCAGCAGGAAAAACACGCAAAAGCTGTGACAAAACAGCAGGTTTATGAGTCAAAGGTTGAGGTTTTCTGTTCTTAACAATTGATTTAGAAGCTGTTACTCGTTTAGAGCGAAAACCAGTAGCTCCGAAGGTGTGGACATTTGTTTCAAAAGAAATAGCTGAAGCTCCGGATGTACAAACCGAAGGTCTGAAAGCAAAAACTAAAGCTCCGGAGGGAACAACAGAAGTTCCGGGAGCTTTCGGAGCTATCGGAACTACCGAAGCTGTCTTTGCAAGTCTCTTACCAGAGGGTCCGGAAGCTACCTTTTCTAATTTCTGACTCATTAAAGCAGGTTGCATGTTTCTAATTTTAGGTTTAGCATGAAAGTTATGAGACCTAGCAGACATTTTCTCCTTTTTAATTTGTTTAGCTAGTCTATAACAAAAATCTACGACATGAACATCTTTATCACAATAAGTACAATGAAATTTAATTTTGTAATCATGTCTAGATGAGCATCCAACATTAGAAACAAAATTAGAAAGCACTCCTGCAGATTCAAAGATCACATCCTTTTGTTTAGGGACAATTTTGATTAAACCTCTTCCAAATGATTTTACAATTTGAGGTGGATGTGTTTTAGAATAAACATGAGAATCAAAACCTAAACCGGTTTTATCATTACAAGATTTAGATGAACTCAGTAGCAAGTTTAGATTTTTGTTCCCAACACAAAACTGCTCTAGCGTCCTATTCATGTCATCAAGCCTTTTAGACAATTCTAGGCAGTTTTCACATGAATGTTTTCCTTTTAATTTACAATTTGAACAACTCTTAACTTCATGAGTACGTAAAGCATTGTTCAGAATGAAAATTTCATTTATTGCATCTTTTAGTTTCTTATCAAGATTATCACATGCAGAACAATGCAAATCATCTGTTGAACAGGAAGCATCTTTTAAGTTTTATCATTAAGTGAAGCAAGCTCTCTGTTCTTTTCAATTTCTTCATCAAGTCTATCTAGAGTGGAGGAATGTGCACTTCTTAATGTGGACAATTGTTCATAGATTAAGTCACATGCGGGACATGCATCATCACTAGGAATCAAAGTTTTTAAATGGTTGATTTCAGATTCTAGTGATTCAATTTTAGCAGCATTATCCCTAAGATTTTTGTCCTTTTTCTTGACAATAATAGTTGCACGAGAAATAGCATCACACATTTCATTGCAGGTAGAACATACCTCATCGTTGTCACTATTGTGTTCTGCATCCTCCTGACTTGATCTTGTTTTGCCCGCCATGAAGCATAAGTTGGCCAGATCATCATCGTCTTCATCACTTTCAAAGTCTACATCACTTGAACTGAGTTCTTGAAGGGCGGTGATGAATCTGTTAATCATCTTGTGTCCTATGGTACCCTTCTTTTTCTTGTTGGGATTTCCAGAGGTGGTCTTGACCTTGTTCTGTTTTTCTTCACGGGTAGTAGGACCTGAAAGGTTAGGGCATTCTGTACAAAAGTGTCCTGTCTTACCACCTTCAAAACAGCGTTGAGGTCCGGAGCTTCCTCTCCTTCTAGTTCTCACATTTTGCAATGCTTTTGAGAATATAGTTGAGATGAGTGCTAACTCCTCTTCTGGAAATTCCTCGATCTGCTCCAGGGTTAGTGAGGACAACAAAGCAAGAGTATTGCAAGATGATGATTGGCCGGAGCTAGGCATATCACGTTTTGAGACAAATGCAATAGACTTATTGTGACGCCCGGTTCCGAAAATGAACCAAGCTAACGCATATGTGTGCCCAGGATGTTCATCACACATACACGAGTGATTCACAAATGATAAACAGATAATTACCACAGCTCAAATTATTAAATAAGTACTCTTATTACACAATTCATTAAATCCTCGAATACAAGCTCTAATGAATATTAATGACAAGTTCAACTAATGCAGCGGAAATAAACTAATTAAACAACTAAGCAAACTAAGCATAAGCATTAGGGTATATATGCGCAGCTCCAATCAACACCACAGGCAAAGCTGACGATAGACACGGCCTAGAACTCTGCATTATCGCCATTAAACTCCCAATCCTGACCTACAACTGTTGGGGTGGAGGATTGCAAGAGTGAGTACATGTCGTACTCAGCAAGTGTGGAAAGTATGACATGTGGCTTATTCAAATGTCGACAATAATAATGGTAAAGTGCTGAAAGGTACATCAAAACATTTGAAAAAGCAATACATTACATGTATGTGAAATAAACCCATCATAATCATAAGTAATACCATAATACCAAACTGAATTCATTACCATCATCAATAATTCCAGATTTCACCATCGTCAATAACCATATTAAATACCAGAAATTAATCCATAACCATCCGTAACCATTACTAGACCATAACCATCCCAAGTTCCAATTTCCCTCTAATCATGGAAGTTGTCCAGGTGCTCATAACCGGGAGCACGGCTATCATGATAGTTTTAGTTAACTCTGCAGAGTTTGTACCTCTTTACCCACGTGTTCGTGATTTCATCACCCTTCGGCGACTAAGAACCTCCCTTATGCCCATGACCCGTCGGTCACATTACACACTTCCGTTGGTGTGTGGCCAAGAGATCACAAAATAGCCTTTACAAAGGGATTACTAGCCTATTTAGACCCCACTGAGGTTTCACCGGTGGCGATGTCTCCCGCAGAGCACATCTTCAACCAAGGGCCCCCTCTTGAGCCATTCGGATCCCAGGGTAGTCCCACCAATCATCAACAAACCCAATCTGACTACCCCTTCCCCGAGCATCCACAATGGTCCAAACAGCACTAGCAAAACCCTAATTAATCATCTACGCCGCACCCATACTTGGCCTCGTGGTGGCACTGTAGTCCTGGCTTATTCTCGCATGAACCGGTCCTTAGATCTAAAGCAAGCAAACCACCATAACATCCAACCCATCCACATACCAGGCTTGCTTAGATCACCCATCACCATACCGTATCGACCAATTCATGTTAACCATAATCTCATCCATGCATAATTAAATTGAGTGATATAGTTGTTTCCCATCCCAGTTGATTAAGCGAAGCAAAAACGTAAAAACCCTTCCCGACTCTCTACCATAAATTCCAGGTGACAAGGGTGGTTTAGCAAATCTAGTAAACTTCCTATCATAGGATTCCCATCAAATTGACACAGCATGCAGTTTTCCAAACAAAACATTTATTTTAAAACAGGATCAATATGCTTCAAGGACACTTGCCTTGCTCTTGCTGTTGATTAGGGTCAAAGCCTTCAAACTCTTGATGTTGTAGATCCTCTGTGGCACTCTCTAGCGCAAATCCATCTAATCCACACAATAAACATACAAAACAAGAAACACAATCAAAGAGTGCACAAATATTACTCAATATGACATGACATGCATGATTGATGCAATGCAAGGTAGAACTTGTCACTAGATTGCTTTTAATGATCACTAACTATCTCTAATAGATTTTAACAAGTTTATACAGATTTGGGGTCGATTAGATCAAATTTTAGAATTAATTCAACACAATTTAACCAGAAAGATCGGACTAGTCCGCTAGGGACCGGACAAGTCCGCACTTGATGAGATCAGCAGATTAGGGTTTTCTAGATCGACGTGAATTTGGAGATTAGGGGTTGAATTCACATAAGGAAAAGAGAATAGAAGGTATACCAGGTGTTTAGAACTCCAATGAACCAAGAAACTTGGAGGTTACACTTGGATCTTGATGATCTAGGGTTGGTGATGAACTTGGAGATGAATTGGTGGTGAAGGACGAAACTTGGTGGAGATCTTGATCCTCCTTCGTTTCCTCCTCTTCTTCTTCTTGTTTGGGATCTTCTCCTCCCTCCTTGATGGTGGCTCCCCACGAACTAGGGTTTGGGTGGGTGGAAAAGTGGCAAATAGATGTCCAACCAAGGGGTGGGGTTGTTTATATAGAGGTGGAGGCTAGGGTTAGATGGATTTCGAGTTTAGGATGAGTAGAGGCCGGTTTAGAGTCCCACATGGGCTCTAAAAGAGTTGGGCACGACGTCCCTAGGCCCATTTGACGTGAAACCCAAGAAACAAGTCGTAAAACAAAAGGTTAATCTCGGAGTCACGAAATATCGGACAAGTCCGGACAGGACTGGACTAGTCCGAAGTCGTCCACAAAGAAAATCGGACAAGTCTGGCCAAAAATCGCACAAGTCCGATCTTAGTCAGAAAGGGAAACGGACAAGTCCGCTGGAACACCAGACTAGTCCGGAAAAGTCCAGGGACTTAGCAAATTTTCAAGGATTCATGGAATACCGGACTAGTCCGCACAAAATCGGACAAGTCCAAAGTTTTGCAGGGGCAAATATCGGACTAATCCGCAGCAAAAACGGACAAGTCCGTTTTTAGACAGAGAGAAATCGGACTAGTCCTCAGAAAAACCGGACTAGTCCGCACTTTCCTACATTTTTAAGTGCGGTTTTGTTCCAAATCAATTTTAAACTTGTTCCTCTTGTTATGGGTTAATGTTAAACATGTATATGAGTGCATGTAAGGCATGATGCATGAAAATGAGGGTGTTACAAACCTACCCCCCTTAAAATGAATCTCGCCCTCGAGATTCGACGCGGAAGAGAAGAGATAGGGAAATTCCTTCTTGAGATCAACTTCTAGCTCCCAAGTTGCTTCCTTTTCTGTGTGGTGCTTCCATTGAACCTTACACCATCTAATAACCTTGTTCCTTGTGACTCTCTCCTTGGTTTCCAAGATTTTGACCGGTTGCTCGGCATACGTCAAATCTTCCTCTAGTTCCAATTCTTCCATTGGCACTTGATCTTCCGGTACCCTGAGACACTTCTTGAGTTAGGAAACATGAAACACATTATGTACGTCTGAAAGATGAGCTAGCATCTCCAACTTATCTGCTACTTCTCCTCTTTTGTCCAAAATCTTGAATGGTCCAATATAACGAGGTGCGAGCTTGCCTCTTATGTTAAACCTCTTATGACCTCTCATTGGTGACACCTTGAGCTAAATAAAATCTCCTATTTCAAAGGCTAATTTCCTTCTCCTATTATCCGCATAGCCTTTTTGCCTTGATTGGGCAGCCCTCAAGTTTTCACGAATTATTTGGACTTGCTTTTCGGCTTCTTGCAACACATCCGGACCAAATACTTGAGTTTCTCCTGCCTCATTCCAGAATAAAGGTGTCCTACACTTCCTCCCATAAAGCGCTTCATATGGTGACATTTTCAAGCTTGCTTGGTAACTATTGTTGTACGAAAATTCTGCGTATGGCAAGCTTTTGTCCCAACTTTTCCCATGCTTTAAAGCACAAGATCTTAACATGTCCTCCAAAATCTGATTGGTCCTCTCGGTTTGTCCATCCGTTTGAGGATGATATGCTGAACTAAAATTCAACCTCGTTCCCAAAGTTTCATGCAATTTTTGCCAAAATCTGGAGGTAAATTGAGAACCTCTATCCGAGACTATCTTCTTAGGGACTCCATGTCGACACACAATATGCCCCATGTATATTTCGGCCAATCGTGCAGCTGTATACTTGGTCTTCACAGGGACAAAATGAGCTGACTTGGTTAAGCGATCCACAATTACCCAAATTGAGTCATACCCGGACTGAGTACGCGGTAACCCAACTATGAAGTCCATACCAATTTCTTCCCACTTCCATTCCGGAATCTTCAACGGTTGCAATAGTCCGGCTGGCCTTTGATGTTCCGCCTTGACTCGTTGGCACACATCACATAATGCTACATATTCGGCTATGTCCTTCTTCATGCTATCCCACCAATAGCAAGTCTTCAAGTCTTTGTACATCTTCGTACAACCAGGGTGAATTGAGTATGGCGAGTCATGTGCCTCCTTTAATATTGTCTCCCGAATATGTTTTACATTAGGCACAACGATTCTCTTTCCAAGCCATAAGGTACCATATTCGTCTTCATCAAATCTGAATTCTCTCCCTTCTTCGGTCCTTTCCTTGATTTCATTGATCTCTTCATCTGCGGTTTGGGCCTCTCGAATTTCTTGCTCCAAGGTTGGGTTTAACTCCATCATCTCCATCTCATTTACAAACCCGAGGTTCAACCGTTCAAACTCCTTACATAACTCGAATGGTAACTCTCGAACCGTGAGTTGATGACTTACTCCCTTTCTACTCAAAGCATCGGCCACTACATTGGCTTTTCCCGGATGATAGTTGATCCCCAAATCGTAATCTTTGATGAGCTCTAACCATCTTCGTTGCCTCAAGTTCAGATCCGTTTGTGTGAAAATATACTTCAAACTCTTATGATCTGTATAAATTTCACACCTATGTCCAAGAATATAGTGTCTCCAAATCTTCAATGCATGTACCACGGCTGCTAGTTCTAAATCATGTGTTGGGTAATTCTGCTCATGTTTCTTCAATTGTCTCGACGCATAGGCGACCACTTGACCTCCTTGCATCAATACACATCCAAGCCCTTGTCTTGATGCGTCACAATAAATGTCAAAACTCTTGCTTACATCCGGCAATACCAAAACCGGGGCTGTTGTCAACCTCTTCTTCAACTCCTCAAAACTATTCTGACAAGCTTCAGTCCATTGGAACGCCTTTCCCTTCATTAGCAACTCCGTCATAGGCTTGGCTATCTTGGAAAAATCCTTGATAAACCGACGGTAATATCCAGCCATCCCAAGAAAACTCCTTATTTCCTTGACGTTTTGCAGTGGTTCCCACTTCAACACGTCTCTCACTTTTCCGGGGTCAACCGATACTCCTCCTCCTGAGATTATATGACCCAAAAATGGCACCTCTTTCAACCAAAACTGGCACTTGTTGAACTTGGCATACAATTGATGCTCCCTCAATTTCTGCAACGTAAGCCTCAAGTGTTCCTCATGTTCCTTCTCATCCTTCGAGTAGATCATAATATCATCAATAAACACCACAACGAACTTATCTAAGTACTCCATGAAGACCTTATTCATGAGGTACATAAAGTAGGCAGGTGCATTTGTCAATCCAAAAGACATCACGGTGTACTCATAAGATCCATACCGTGTCCTAAAAGCTGTCTTGGGTATGTCCGATGGTCTAATCTTCATTTGAAAGTATCCCGACCTCAAGTCAATCTTAGAGAAGACACAAGCACCCTTTATCTGATCAAACAAGTCTTCTATGCGTGGCAAGGTGTACTTGTTCTTGATTGTTACCTCATTGAGAGCTCGGTAATCCACGCACATCCTTTGGGATCCGTCCTTCTTGTCCACAAATAGAACGGGCGCTCCCCAAGGTGAAGAGCTAGGGAGAATAAAACCCTTCTCTAATTGCTCTTGAATTTGTTTCTTGAGCTCCGCTAATTCCATAGGAGGCATCCTATACGGCCTCTTAGCTATAGGTGCAGTTCCAGGTATTAAATCAATAACAAACTCAATGTCTCGATCGGGTGGCATACCTGGCAACTCATCCGGAAACACATCCAAAAATTCACATACAACCGGAATTTCCTCAATTGCGGCACCGTCCATATGATTCAATTCCAATTGCTTCGGTGCGATTTGAGATGCTTCAAATTCTACGGTGATCCCTTCCTCATTGGTCAACTTCACCGTCTTTGTGGCACATTCAATAACTCCATTGTGCTTCCTCAACCAGTCCATACCAAGTATAATATCCAACCCTTGAGAATCTAAAACAATGAGGTTGGCGGAGAAGTCTACCCCCCTTATTCTAAGGCTTACTTTTGGACATACTATATTTGTCCTCATCTCTCCTCCAGGAGACTTAACCAACAGAGTAAACTTCATATGAGAGATAGGCAAACTATACTTGGCAACATACTTCGATGCAATGAATGAATGCGATGCTCCAGAATCAAATAACATAGTCGCGGGGTTGGAGTTGGCGAGAAACATACCAATGACCACGTCATCCGCTTGTTGAGCATCCTCCGTAGAGACATGGTTCACGTTGCCACGAGCAAAATTTTGCTGTCCACGGCTTCCTTGTGGCTGTCCTCCATTAGGTCTTGGGTTTTGCCTCGATGCATTGCTTCCTTGACCAAGGCCCGACTTAGGACATTGATGTGCAAAGTGTCCAGCTTCTCCACAAGTATAGCACTTCTTAACTCCACCAGAATTATTGGGACGAGCTTGGTTTTGAACATTGGCTCCAGGAAAATCAGCACGAGGTGCATAAGGCATCGGAGGCCTAGGTGCTTGCATAACAGGGCGCTGCTGCACAAACTGAGTTGGGCGTGGTGCATAACCAGGGCGCTGAGCAGGAATAGAGGAGCTGTAATGAGGCGCATTGGGCGGCGCAAAGCGAGGGCGCACATTACTTCCTTGTTGCTATCCTTGATATGGCGCCTTCCTCTTGATTTCTTGCTCCATCTCACGGATCTTGTTCTCAACCACAATTGCTTTGTCCACAAGCTTCTGAAAATTGACATAATCACAGTTTAGCAATTGCACTTGGATCGTATTGTTCAATCCCCTCATGAACAAGTATTGCTTTCGGCTGTCCCAGCTAACATCCTCAGGCGCATATCTTGAGAGTTGAGTGAACTTATTGAGATATTCACTCACGCTTGATTTTCCTTGTCTCAAGTTCTCAAATTCTTGCCTCTTCAAGATCATAACACCTTCCGGCACATAATGAGAACGGAAATTCTCCTTGAATTCGGCCCAGGTAATTCTTTCTTGGTTCTCATGAGCACTGCAATAAGAATCCCACCAATCTGCAGCTGCTCCAACAAGTTGATGAGAAGCAAATAGCACCTTCTCCCGGTCACTGCATTGGACAATGGCTAGCTTCTTCTCCACGGACTTGAGCCAATCATCCGCATCCATAGGGTCTGCGGCTTGAGCAAAGGTTGGCGGCCTAGTCCTCATAAACTCTCCCAATCGGTTATGAGGAGGTGGGGGTGGCGGTGGAGGCACGTGGGGCTGATTGTTGATATTGCCAGCCTACAGCTGTCCCATAGTCTGTATCATGGTCTGCATGAGCTGGTTTTGCATGGCCAATAGCTGCTCGATGTTGATAGCCCCCTGAGTAGATCCTTGCCCATTGTTGTTCTGAGGCACTCCATTGTTCTCCTCCTCATCATTGCCATCCCTCTGGTTGCGAGTCCTCGCCATCTGATGAAAAGCAGTAGGTAAGAATTAGAAAACATCCCCAACTATATGCATCAAGGGATATGAACTAAACAGCTAGCTACACTAGCCTAGGTGGACATGGCAATGCTAAGGCATCCCAAAATCCTCTATTAAGCACACAAGCAACCAATATATATAGCAAGCAGCACTCCAAGCAAAAACACATCGATTCCTGAGTGCTCCTATGTGCTCTAAAGTGTCCATTCTTTCTAGGCTGCATCCTACGGTCAACCTGTGGCTCTGATACCAATCTGTGACGCCCGGTTCCGAAAATGAACCAAGCTAACGCATATGTGTGCCCAGGATGTTCATCACACATACACGAGTGATTCACAAATGATAAACAGATAGTTACCACAGCTCAAATTATTAAATAAGTACTCTTATTACACAATTCATTAAATCCTCGAATACAAGCTCTAATGAATATTAATGACAAGTTCAACTAATGCAGCGGAAATAAACTAATTAAACAACTAAGCAAACTAAGCATAAGCAATAGGGTATATATGCGCAGCTCCATTCAACACCACAGGCAAAGCTGACGGTAGACACGGCCTAGAACTCCGCATTATCGCCATTAAACTCCCAATCCTGACCTGCAACTGTTGGGGTGGAGGATTGCAAGAGTGAGTACATGTCGTACTCAGCAAGTGTGGAAAGTATGACATGTGGCTTATTCAAATGTCGACAATAATAATGGTAAAGTGCTGAAAGGTACATCAAAACATTTGAAAACGCAATACATTACATGTATGTGAAATAAACCCATCATAATCATAAGTAATACCATAATACCAAACTGAATTCATTACCATCATCAATAATTCCAGATTTCACCATCGTCAATAACCATATTAAATACCAGAAATTAATCCATAACCATCCGTAACCATTACCAGACCATAACCATCCCAAGTTCCAATTTCCCTCTAATCATGGAAGTTGTCCAGGTGCTCATAACCGGGAGCACGGCTATCATGATAGTTTTAGTTAACTCTGCAGAGTTTGTACCTCTTTACCCACATGTTCGTGATTTCATCACCCTTCGGCGACTAAGAACCTCCCTTATGCCCATGACCCGTCGGTCACATTACACACTTCCGTTGGTGTGTGGCCAAGAGATCACAAAATAGCCTTTACAAAGGGATTACTAGCCTATTTAGACCCCACTGAGGTTTCACCGGTGGCGATGTCTCCCGCAGAGCACATCTTCAACCAAGGGCCCCCTCTTGAGCCATTCGGATCCCAGGGTAGTCCCACCAATCATCAACAAACCCAATCCGACTACCCCTTCCCCGAGCATCCACAATGGTCCAAACAGCACTAGCAAAGCCCTAATTAATTAGCTACGCCGCACCCATACTTGGCCTCGTGGTAGCACTGTAGTCCTGGCTTATTCTCGCATGAACCGGTCCTTAGATCTAAAGCAAGCAAACCACCATAACATCCAACCCATCCACATACCAGGCTTGCTTAGATCACCCATCACCATACCGTATCGACCAGTTCATGTTAACCATAATCTCATCCATGCATAATTAAATTGAGTGATATAGTTGTTTCCCATCCCAGTTGATTAAGCGAAGCAAAAAGGTAAAAACCCTTCCCGACTCTCTACCATAAATTCCAGGTGACAAGGGTGGTTTAGCAAATCTAGTAAACTTCCTATCATAGGATTCCCATCAAATTGACACAGCATGCAGTTTTGCAAACAAAACATTTATTTTAAAACAGGATCAATATGCTTCAAGGACACTTGCCTTGCTCTTGCTGTTGATTAGGGTCAAAGCCTTCAAACTCTTGATGTTGTAGATCCTCCGTGGCACTCTCTAGCGCAAATCCGTCTAATCCACACAATAAACATACAAAACAAGAAACACAATCAAAGAGTGCACAAATATTACTCAATATGACATGACATGCATGATTGATGCAATGCAAGGTAGAACTTGTCACTAGATTGCTTTTAATGATCACTAACTATCTCTAATAGATTTTAACAAGTTTATACAGGTTTGAGGTCGATTAGATCAAATTTTAGAATTAATTCAACACAATTTAACCAGAAAGATCGGACTAGTCCACTAGGGACCGGACAAGTCCGCACTTGACGAGATCAGCAGATTAGGGTTTTCTAGATCGACGTGAATTTGGAGATTAGGGGTTGAATTCACATAAGGAAAAGAGAATAGAAGGTATACCAGGTGTTTAGAACTCCAATGAACCAAGAAACTTGGAGGTTACACTTGGATCTTGATGATCTAGGGTTGGTGATGAACTTGGAGATGAATTGGTGGTGAAGGACGAAACTTGGTGGAGATCTTGATCCTCCTTCGTTTCCTCCTCTTCTTCTTCTTGTTTGGGATCTTCTCCTCCCTCCTTGATGGTGGCTCCCCACGAACTAGGGTTTGGGTGGGTGGAAAAGTGGCAAATAGATGTCCAACCAAGGGGTGGGGTTGTTTATATAGAGGTGGAGGCTAGGGTTAGATGGATTTCGAGTTTAGGATGAGTAGAGGCTGGTTTAGAGTCCCACATGGGCTCTAAAAGAGTTGGGCACGACGTCCCTAGGCCCATTTGACGTGAAACCCAAGAAACACGTCGTAAAACAAAAGGTTAATCTCGGAGTCACGAAATATCGGACAAGTCCGGACAGGACCGGACTAGTCCGAAGTCGTCCAGAAAGAAAATCGTACAAGTCTGGCCAAAAATCGGACAAGTCCGATCTTAGTCAGAAAGGGAAACGGACAAGTCCGCTGGAACACCGGACTAGTCCAGAAAAGTCCAGGGACTTAGCAAATTTTCAAGGATTCATGGAATACCGGACTAGTCCGCACAAAATCGGACAAGTCCGAAGTTTTCCAGGGGCAAATATCGGACTAATCCGCAGCAAAAATGGACAAGTCCGTTTTTAGACAGAGAGAAATCGGACTAGTCCTCAGAAAAACCGGACTAGTCCGCACTTTCCTACATTTTTAAGTGCGGTTTTGTTCCAAATCAATTTTAAACTTGTTCCGCTTGTTATGGGTTAATGTTAAACATGTATATGAGTGCATGTAGGGCATGATGCATGAAAATGAGGGTGTTACACTTATTTGGGTTCTTACGTGATAAGATGTCAATTTCATGAGTTTTAGTTTAGAATAAAGCACATCTAATGTAAGAGAACTCATGACAGTTGATTCACGAATAGATGTTACTTTCATCTCCCAAATTGACATGTCTAATGCACTAAGAAGTTGCCTAGCATTCTCAGCATCAGAAAAGTTAACATTGACACTATATAAGTTGCTGAGAATTTTATTGAAGCGAGCAAAGAGGTCATTGATAGACTCACCGGGTTGCATCTCGAAATGCATATATTCCTTTTTGAACATATCTTGTCTTACCTCCTTGATCGTGTTGGATCCTTTGTGATAGTCACAAAGTGCTCTCCATACATCGTATGTCGATCGGAGATGTGCAACGCGGTCGAAGTCGCTCTGGGTGAGTCCTTAGATGATCAAGTTTCGGGCTTTGTTGTTGTTGTCGACGTCCCATAGGTTTGTAGCCGTAACTTGATCGTTAGGTGGCACTTCCTAAGGCTTGTACACCTTCTCCCATATTGCGAAACCCAGCGCTTGGATGAAAGCCTCCATGCATGCCTTCCAAACCTGAAAATCAATACCAGCAAACACACAAGGTTTGGCAGAGTATTTCTCCATGTTGATTAGTCAAAAACACGTGCAAATCACAATAATTGGAGTACCGTGGCTCTGATACCAATTGTAGGATCGAAGAGCACATGAAAAGCTACCAGAGGGGGGTTGAATGGTAGATTTAAAAAATCTTACGTAGCGGAAACAATTAAATCGCAACCCCTTCGGCAGAAAAATGATCTGTTAAAGAAATCATGTTTGAGACTAATATAAACGTGTTTCTCCAGGACAAAAGTGATATATACCAGAGAGAATCAAGTCACTAATAAAACACAAGAAGAATCACTCAAATCCGTCGAGAGAAACTCTAGTTATGATCAAAAGATCAAACAAAGGTCAATCTGTCCTACCCGAGAAAAACAGTTTTGGAACACTGCAAAGAAACACGTGTAGATCAGAAACCTCAAATCCAATGACTGTGCAATTTTGACAGATGATAGATAATCAAGTTGTGAAGACAACCAAAAAAGAATCACGTCAATTGGATCTGTAAAACTTGAGTTATGATAAACCACCGACGAAAGGTAGTGCTGTCCAGAAACTCGACGAGTAAAACTTGTCTGGAACAAGTCGGACGAACAAGGCACAAAATTTCCTTCAAACTACGAATTATATTCAATAGAACACAAGAGGAACAGCCTCAAATTTGTACTCCATGATCTCTGGCCTCCCTTGCTTATATAACCAGCCCTTAGGCCAACCCAATCTCAACTAGGACTCCAATCCTACTCCGATCACGAATCGAAACTTTCCATAACTGCTTAGGACTCTTCTATACGCAGATAGAAGCAATCTTAGAAACACCTTAGAAACATGTCTCACATTCTTAAAACAACTCAAATTTGTGACTTACACGAAATCATATCATAACCAACTCGATACTTTCCATACTGAGCCATAACCGACTTCGCCGCAACCAAAGTCATCAACCAATACGATCCAATCCTTCCAACAAGATCTTTCCATCCATAAACCATCTTCGGAACCATGTTTTTTTTTACCAATAAAAACTGCAAGGGAGAACCCCAACAGCTATGAAAATATATTGAAAAACGAAATAGAGTTTAAGTTACAAAGGCATAGCAGCACTTGACTTGGTGTTCCAGAGAGAGGAACAACCCTTACAAGCTCTGTATCCACAGGAGCACACAGTCCCTATCCTCAGGCTTAAAGCGACAAGCTTGAAGCCTGGTAGAAGCAATGAAGGTCTTTTCCAGGCATTTACAGTAGGGGGAGAGTTTCTAAAAATGAAGTTGTTATGAACAATCCAAATCTCCCAGGCCGCTATAGAGAAGATTTCCATGAAAGCTCGATGACTCCAGCTGTGCTTGGCCTTCTGCAGAGTGTCGAAGAAAGGGATGTCATGGTCCCAATGAACCCCAAGGATGTTCCAACATGCCATGCTGAAGGAGCAGCTAAAGAAGAGATGGTAAGTGAGTTCCTCCACATTGTCAACACAGAGCACGCAGGTGTAGTCATTCCCATCAATGGCTATGTTCTTTCTCTTCAGGAGGTTGCGTGAGTTGAGCCGGTCCTGAAACATAAGCCACGTGAAGATCTTCACTTTCTTTACCACCCTCGAAGCCCAGATCCAACTAAAGGGTGCTGGTGGCTTGATGTGGTTGTAGCAGTTGTTGTAGATATTCTTGGAGCTGAATATCCTTACTCCCCCTGTCGGACTCCATACATCTTGCGAGGGGTCCCTGTGATAAACCTCATCCAGCAGCGCTTCCAGGTTGACCAGTTCCAGCAAGGCTTCATCTGACATTGGTTGGAAGAAATGGCTGAGGTGATCTGGCCTGCTGAGGAATTGGGCCATAGAGATGCCGGGTTTTTTGCGAAGGAGTGCAGGCGAGGCATGTCTCTTCTGAGCAAGTGACCTTCCCACTGATCCCGCCAGAGCCGAATTGTGTCCCCTTTTCCAGCTTTGACCTCAAAATTCTTGAGAAATGAGTCAGATAGTCTTACTACGTCCCTCCACCAGAAGGATCCTTTTCCTTTTGTGCCATGCGGTGGCTTACCATTGTTACAGTAATGTTGATGTATGAGATGGACCCAGGGGATGTTAGCTTTGTTATAGACTTTCCAGAGGAATTTCATGAGCAGGGCTTCATTCATTGTAGTGAGGTTTTTTAGACCTATGCCCCCATTTTCCTTTGGTGTTGTCACTTGATGCCAGGCCACCAGAGGCTGGCCTTTGCCATTGATATCTGAGCCTCTCCACAAGCATTGCTTTCTGGCTTTGTCAATTGCTTGAATGACTGGACTTCTCAGCTTGATAGTGCACATGGCATAAATAGGTATAGCGGATATGATCCTGTTAATGAGTGTGCATCGGCCAGCAATTGATAACCATGTTGCTGCTCCAGTTAGCGTCTTCTGTACTCATGAGACGAGCCCTTCAAAGGCGTCTGCTTTTGGTCTGCCAAGGCTCATAGGCAATCCCAAGTATGTAAATGGAAATGAGCCAATGGTGCAGCCCAGTGTGGCTGCAAGGATTGTGGTTTCCTCTTCATCAATGTTGCTTGGCATTAGGCTTGATTTTCCCCAATTCACTTTTGGACCTGTCGCTCCTCCAAAATATTGCAATAGGTTTTTCAGAAAGAAGAGCTCTATTTGATTAGCCTTGAGAACTAGGATAGTGTCGTCTGCATATTGGACCACCGGGAATTCCACATTTGTTCCTTGGTGCAGTGGCAATGTCAGAAGCCCCAACTCAACCGCTTTGTTGATTGATATTTGCAGGAGATCGGCTGCCAATACAAAAAGAAGGGGGGGATAGTGGGTCCCCCTACCGAACCCCTCTTCTGCAATGGAATGTCTTGCCTGGTACTCCATTGAGAAGCACTGAAGAAATGGCAGTTGATAGGATGTCTGCTACCCAATTGATCCACTGATTAGGAAAACCAAAAACTCGCAACATGTGTAATATGAAGTCATGTTCCACCTTGTCAAAGGCTTTTTCAAAGTCCAGTTTGAGTACTATGATACCTGTGTTGGTTTTCCTACATTGGTGGAGGTATTCAAAGACCCATGCCATGCAGTCCTGGATGGTTCTTTTTTTGATGAAGCCATATTGATTTTTGTGGATGATGGTTGTGATGACTTCCTGCAATCGTACTGAGAGTATTTTGGTGATCAGTTTGGCAGTGGTGTTCAGCAGTGATATGGGCCTGTAGTCTGCAACCCTGCAGGGATTGTTGATCTTTGGGATGAGAGTGATTAAAGAGCTATTCAGTGGTTGGATATTGATGTTGTTATTGAAGAAATCCGAGCAGAGCGGATATATATCTTCCTTAATGATGTGCCAACATGCTTGAAAGAATTTTGTGTTGAACCTATCTGGACCTGGAGCTTTATCACTTGGCATCATCTTGATTGTGGCGTCAACTTCCTCTCTGGTGACTAGGTTGCACAGTGTTTGTAAGTGTTGCCTGGGCAAAACCCATTGCTGAATTTGTGGACATTGATGAGTCGGGTTAGATTGGCCTAACCTTTCGTTGAATTCCTTCCAGAGAGCGGAAGCTTTGTGCCCATGGTCCACCAGCTCTACTCCTTGGTCTTCCTGAATGACTAGGATGTTGTTTCTCCTATACCTTTCCGTTGCCGCGGCCAGGAAGAATTTTGTTGGCTCATCTCCAAGCATGGCCCATCACTTTGTGTAGCGTTGTCTCCAGTAATCATTTTGTTGCTTGATAAGCTGAGCAAGTTGGCGTTTGATCATGTTTCTGAAGCTGCTTTCTTGTGGAAATAATGTCCTTTGTTCTTCCATTGTGTCCATGATCAGAATAACTTCATTGCATCGCTTGATCAGTTTATTCAGGCCACCCAGTGTTCTGCTCCACTTTTTTAGCTTTTATCTCAGTCATTTTAATTTAGCAGATACTCTCTTGGCACTTCCAACTGTGGCTAGGGGCTGATCCCACGAGTCTTTAACAATGGAGAAAAATTGGAGATGCCTGAGCCAGTAGTTCTCGAATCTGAAGCATTTTGCTTTGGGTATGGTAGTGCTGATCTGGGCCACTAGCGGAACGTGGTCCGATGTGTCCCTGGCTAGCGGCCGAAGTGTAGAGTTTGGGAATGATAGAGACCACTGCGCTGAAGTAAAGCAGCAGTCTAGTTGTTCAAGCAGGGGGGGACTGTTGCATGTTGCTCCAAGTGTATTTCCTTCCTTGTAAAGGGATTTCAATAAGTCCCAAGTGTAGGATGATACTATTGAAAGTCTGCATGTCACCTGCATTCGCTCCGGTGCAGTTACGGTCACTAGTGTGACGATAGAAATTGAAATCCCCCAGTATCATCCATAGCTCTTGCGGTTGCAAATCTAGGTTCCATAACCACTCAATGAATTCTTGCCGGCGAGGACCTTGACAAGGTCCATAGACTGAGACTAGGTGCCAAACGACCCCATTCTGTCGAGATGTGAACCGTATGGAAATGGCAAAGTCCCTAGTTTCTAGAGACTCCCCATGAAGAAAATTGTCGTTCCAGCCCACTAGTATACCTCCTGAGGCACCCCTGGATGATGCATAAGCGAATTTGTTGAATCTTCTGGGCGCCACTCGCTTAAGGAAAGATATATCAATATGTTCTTTTTTAGTCTCTTGAATACAGAAGATGTTACATTCATGAACCTCCTCTATTTTGGCTTTGACTGCCTGCTGTTTATCAGTACTATTGAGGCCACATATGTTCCAGTTAAAAACATTCCAGTTGCGGTTTAAATTGTGAGCCATAGATAATCATAGAGGGTAAAGGGGCAGACCAGGATGTAATCCCGGCCAGAGAAGAGAGGCTGGGGCCTGCACAAACGCGACTCAATGTACCCCCAAGACAACATCCACTGGGTGCCCGACCCCCAAAGGCGAGAATGCAGAAACCAGAAACTGATCCAACCGCCAGCACGTGTCAGGTAATTAGACCAAGCAACAAAGTAACAGGTCACAGCCAAAAGACTCCAGAAAGGAATAACTGACTTGGCCTTAGATTCAGGCCACCAACCGGTCCAAATGAGCAGGTGCTCACAACAGTTACTGTGCGTAATCAAAAACGTAGCAAAATAACAAGTGTTGATTATAACAACTACACCCTTGTCCAGCACATCGACATCCCAAAAGACAGAATAGCAAACAGTTTGAAGAGCAACCAAGCAGCTCCCAGCGTCCCCTGCGCCCTCCGCTCCCAGCAAATTAAGGTTGTTGGTCGACATCGTCATCCAGCTCCGGGAGGGACATCATCTGGCACGCCACCTCAGGGGGAACACCGCAGTCTCTTACCGCCGTCGCCTACAGCAAAGCAATGGGGAGCTCAGGGTAGGGACAGATAGAGTCAATAGAATCAAGGTTGGGGAATTTGACTGGACCTGGGAAAATATTGAGCATAGGAGTATCAGCAGGTGTGCCAGCACTGGAGTCATCCTCCTGAGCAGGTGGGGGGGTCGACCGGTGACCTTGCCTTATCAGTTGCAGCCGTGGGCTCCTCCTTAGCTTGCTAGCTTCCGGTGTCCTGTTGGAGTAGGAGGGGCCTATCAGGTCGACCACTGCTGACTTCACTGGTTGTTTACCCTTCTTCCTATCCGTGTCCGCAGTTGGCTCTGAGGTGATGTCCTTGATGACCACAGAGGATTGGCCTGGGCTCTGGTCCTTGCTCTGATGAGTGCTCTGCTGATCAGCGGTGTTGGTGAAGGACATGGTGAGGACCTTATTGAACCCCCCCGCATCCATTGGGCTCACCGAACTGCACATTCCACCACGCCGCCGTGGAGTTGGGGAAAGCCACCTGGAGCATTCTTCTTAGCCCCACGGAATCTAAGGGGCGAATCCAGTCTGGCTGTTGTGTGACATCATCAGGGTTAGCCAGAGAGTAAGGTTGTGGTCCAGTCCATGGTGTTCTGGCAGTGGTTTGCACAGTGTTCGCAACACTGGAGGAGTCATCCTGAGTAGGAGCGTCGGAGGGGATGTCCTTCTCCTGGTGCGGAGGGGGCGGTGGCAGCCCCCAGGGTTCCCATCCATCATTGTTTTGTTGCTGGTCATTGTGCACTGCCCAGTCTGCGTCTGCCTCGGGGTCATCCGCCTGCTGGTGCTCCCCCTCTGGTTCTGGTTCTTCAAGGGGGTGTGGGTTGCCATCCCCTGGCAAGTCATCTTCCGGGGGGGACGCCCGAGTGGATTTCTCCAAAGCCATGCAGGATTATCCAGTTAAGGATGTAAACCGGACAGGACCAAGAGTAACCGACACCATCCCTAGTACCTTGACGCAGGACTAGGCTCCTGGGGACTAGCCTAGCATGGGTGTAAAGACACTTAACAAGAATGAATCCTAGCGCCCTCGGGCTTGTGTGCCATTGGAGTAACTTGCCAAAACCGGAAACCGCCAGTTCAATTGCTTCCACTGATCTGTAGTCTAACAGATACCCCACGATCATGAACCATCCGACACAACCAAACTCATGCGTCCGACGGTTCCTTCCAAAATCATGCCTGACGAAAGATACACGGACCCCATCCACCATGATTGGTTCTCTCATCACTAGAAGATCCCGAAATAGGCTAGTCTGAAATGCAAACAAAGCTATGCCCAGAGGAGAGAGACAAGAGTGAGTGATAGTGATACCCATATCTTGCATGAGGAAGTTCCAGATCCTGAGCCTGAAGTCGTCGTACTGGTCTTCCGCCAGAACGTGCTCGACGTCCACTGCCACTACAAACTCCTCGTGCATCGGGTGATGATGCCCAGGCAGGTGAACCACCATCCTCGGTAGCCTGTCCAGCCCTCCATCAAGGAAGTCGAAGTGCTGTTTGGCCAAGAACCTGGTGGGATCGATCGGGAAGTTGGCCATGAGACCAAGGGAGCTGGCCGGCGAGAGAGCAATGGAGATGGAGGTGGAGTGCAAGATGCGGAGGAGCCAGGAACATGGATCGGCTGCGGAGAAGTTGAGGGGGCAGTTGAGTTTGTGGGTGACGATGGTGGAGGACGGTTCCAGAGAGAGGCCACTGGCCTTAATGAGGGGTATGCTTTTCTTGCGCCACACCCGGGTTTTTCTGGAGGCCAAAAAACAGTTTTTTCTGATATGCCCGTATCCAAAGCAAAGATTACAGCGAATCTTATTACGACATTGGGGTTTCATATGGAAGGGACTGAGGCATTTATAGCAGCATTTCACATCCCATGACACAGCGTCATGATCGCTTGGCAGCCTCGGTTCCCTCTCCTGCTTACTGTCTTGTCCATGTCGAGTTCCCTCGGGACCTTGCGAGACTGAGGCTGGAAGGGCTCTACCCCCCTTCGGACGAGAACACTCGCCGACCTCCCTCGTAGTAGGGCTAAGGCTAGGGTTGGTACTGCTCAACACGGTCGCATCAGGGGCATGCGCCGAATTGTTCACGCTCCATGGCGTCGGAGGCCAGTGAGGCATGAATGGTGTGCGACCAGACTTCCCACTGTCCACCCAAGAATTCAAAAAGTTGTAGTGATTGTTGTGCCATGTACCTCCCTTCGCGGTGGCCGGACGGTTAGCTCGGGCGAGCTTCCGATTAGCCGGAAAGCAGAGTCCGGCGGCACTTCTTGGGGCTTGGTGAAGATCACAGAAAACTTTGCCGATCCACAACCCTTTTATCGTTGGGGTTGCCTTTTTCGCAGGAGAACGTTGCCAGATTGGGGAGGCGAAGGAAACCCTCCTGTTTACTGACTTCTTCCTTGATACTATTGTCCAGCTTTCCCTCTGTTCCTCCTCCCATTTCATGTACTTGGAGACCCAATCTGGCCCTCCCGTGCGCCAAAGGTGGAAGTACACATCAAAGGTTGCTGTGGTGATCCTCCTCCTGGCATTGATCAGCAGACCCACTTGTTTGCTGGCCACCGAGAAGCGAAATGAACACTCTTGTAGTTGTTGAACATGGAAATCCACAGGTGATCCACCCAGCACCGAACAGAGATCCCAACCAACTGCACTCTCCGAGAGACAAAATGTGTACCTTCGAAAGGCTGTGATCATGAAGAAGCAGCCCTTGGGCGAGGAACCCAGATGATGAACCGTAGAATGAAACTTGTGGCGGACCTCTGCTTGAAATAACTTGCCAGGGCGAAGATCCCAGTCATCCCTGACCGGCAAGGGTCTCTCATCGCCCATGTTGAGCGAGATGACCAAACCACCGCGGCGCTCGACGTTACCAGCGTGGCCACGGCGGCGAGCAAGGGTTGGCGGTGAAGGAGGCGGAGGCGCGTCGTCCAGCAAAGTAGGAGCGAGAGCGAGACATGCTTTTTGGTATGGCCAAGAGATATCTTCGGAACCATGTTGCCACGTCATGCACCACATTCATACATGCAATGTGATGCCCGGTTCCGAAAACTGAACCAAGCTAACGCATATGTGTGCCCAGGATGTTCATCACACATACACGAGTGCAATCACAAACGATATACAGATAATTACCACAGAACAAGATGAATTAACCAAATTTTACTACACAAACCTTATTATCCTCGAATACAAGCTCTAATGAATATTAATGACAAGTTCAACTAATGCAGCGGAAATAAACTAATTAAGCAACTAAGCAAACTAAGCAAAAGGGATAGCGCAGCTCCATGCAACACCACAGGCAAAGCTGACGGTAGACACGACCTAGATCTCCACATTATCGCCATTAAACTCACAATTCTGACCTGCAACTGTTGGGGGGGATTGCAAGAGTGAGTACATGTCGTACTCAGCAAGTGTGGAAAGTATGACATGTGGCTGATTCAAGTGACGACAATAATAATGGCAAAGTTCTAAAAAGTACAGTAAGACATTTGGAAAGCAATATATATATTATATGTATGTGAAGTAAGCCCATCATAATCATAAGTAATACCATAATACTAATCTAAATTCACTACCATCATCAATAATTCCAGATTTCACCATCGTCAATAACCATATTCAATACCAGAGATTAATCCATAACCATCCATAACCATTACCAAACCATAACCATTACCAAACCATAACCAATCTAAATCCCAGTTTCCCTCTAATCATGGAAGTTGTCCAGGTGCTCATAACCTGGAGCACGGCTATCATGATAGTTTTAATTAACTCTGCAGAGTTTGTACCTCTTTACCCACGTGTTCGTGATTTCATCACCTTTCGGTGACTAAGAATCTCCCTTATGCCCATGACCCGTCAGTCATATTACACACTTCCGTTGGTGTGTGGCCAAGAGATCACAAAATAGCCTTTACAAAGGGATTACTAGCCTATTTAGACCCCACTGAGGTTTCACCGGTGGCGATGCCTCCAACTGAGCACATCTTCAACCAAGGGCCCCCTCTTGAGCCATTCGGATCCCAGGGTAGTCCCACCAATCATCAACAAACCCAATCCAACTACCCCTTCCCCGAGCATCCACAATGGTCCAAACAGTACTAGCAAAGCACTAATTAATCAGCTACGCCGCACCCATACTTGGCCTCTTGGTGGCACTGTAGTCCTGGCTTATTCTCGCATGAACCGGTCCTTAGATCTAAAGCAAGCAAAACCACCATGACATCCAACCCATCCACATACCAGGCTTGCTTAGATCGCCCATTACCATACCATATTTAACCAGTTCATGTTAACCATAATCTCATCCATGCATAATTAAGTTGAGTGGTATAGTTATTTCCCATCCCAGTTGATTAAGCAAAGCAAAAAGTAAAAAAGTCCATCCCGACCCTCTACCATATATTCCAGGTGACAAGGGTGGTTAAACAAATCTAGTAAACATCCTACCATAGGATTCCCATCAAATTAACACAAGCATGCAGTTTGCAAACAAAACATTTATTTTAAAAACAGGATCAATATGCTTCAAGGACACTTGCCTTGCTCCGACGGATAGGGTTGCTCAAGCGCTTCGAAGTCTTGATTCTGAAAATCCTCGTACACGATCTCTTGAGCACTTCCCTCTACACGTGATCACACATACAAGAAAATACATACAAATCAACATGATGCACACACATTAATCAACATGCGATGATATGCATGCATGCAAAGATCAATCATTAATTAACTATGGTTGTTTATTAATTAGATGCAACTAGTTCATACGTGTTCATACGAGTTTATGGGGGTTTTAACGGGGATTAATGTTGCTGAAAATAAAAAGACGATGCAGCTAAAATCAATTTACGTCTATTAGATCTAATACGTCGCTAGAATTCGCAGCGGAAAAACGAAAAAGATCGCGGGACGAAGGTGACACGTAGACGAAGTGGATGGCAGAACGGTCCTCCGGCGGCACGACAACGGCGACGCGACGATGACGATGATCTCCGGCAGACGACGGTGCCCTCCTCTTTTTCTTCCTCTTCTTCCCCTCCCTTTTCTTCCTTTTCTTCCCGTGGCGGCGCAGCCCTCTGGTCTTTTTTTTCTGTACTAGCGGCTAGGGCTTCTCCCTTTTCCTGGTGGCGGCGGCGTATGTTTTGCCTCTGGCGTCGAAAAAAAACGAGGCCCCTTCCGGCTTTTATAGCCGACGCAGCTAGGGCGCTGGCACCGTGGGGCATCGCGCTAGGGCCGGTGCGCGGGAGCCAGGCGCGGGGCGCGCGTCGCGCTTCTCGCGCTGAGGCGTCGGGATGGGCCAGGAGTGGTGCGGGCTGGGGTCGCACGGCGCGCGCGGGAGGGGTGCGGGGCAGGCGCGCGGTGCAGCGGCTCGGCGGGGACGCGTGTCGCGCAGGCGAGCGCGGGGTGCGGGGCTGGCGCACGTGCCGGTGGCGCGCAGTTGTAGGATCGAAGAGCACGTGAAAAGCTACCAGAGGGGGAATGAATGGTAGATTTAAAAATCTTACGCAGCGGAAACAATAAAACCCCAAACCCTTTCAGTAGAAAAATGATCTGTTAAAGAAATCGTGTATGAGACTAATCTAAACGTGTTTCACCGTGACAAAAGTGATAGATATCAGAGAGAATCAAGTCATGAAGACAACAAAAAAAGAATTTCTCAAATCCGTCGAGAAAAACTCAAGTTATGATCGAAAGATCAGACTATGGTCAATCTGACCTACCCGAGAAAAACAGTTTCTGGAATGCTGCAAAGAAACTCGTGTAGCTCAGAACCCACAAATCCAATGACCGTGAAATTTTGACAGATGATAGACAATCAAGTTTTGAAGACAACCCAGAAAGAATCATGTCAATTGGATCTGTAAAACTAGAGTTATGATAAAACCACTGACGA
Organism: Tuctoria greenei; assembly: GCA_036927565.1. Lineage (NCBI taxonomy): Eukaryota > Viridiplantae > Streptophyta > Magnoliopsida > Poales > Poaceae > Tuctoria > Tuctoria greenei. Next base: position 20,687,380 of record JAYESD010000003.1, read on the forward strand.
AAGGTAGTGCTGTCCAGAAACTCGACGAGTAAAACTTGTCTGGAACAAGTCGGACGAACAAGGCACAAAAGTTCCTTCAAACTACGAATTTTATTCAATAGAACACAAGAGGAACAACCCCGAAGTCGTCTTACACGAGCTTTGGCCTTCCCTTGCTTATATAACCAGCCCTTAGGCCATCCCAATCTCAACTAGGACTCCAATCCTAATCCGATCACAATCGGAACTTTCCAAAACTGCTTAGGACTCTTCTATACGCAGATAGAAGCAATCTTAAGACTTCCAAACACCTTAGGAACGTATCCCACATTCCTAAACAACTTAAATTTGTGACCCACACGAAATCCTAACATAACCAACTCGATATTTCCATACCGAGCCATAACCGACTCAGCTAGCAGCCTAAGTCTTCAACCGATATGATCCGATTCTTCTGATCAGATCTTCCTTCCATAATCCGTCTCTAGAAGCATATTGCCACGTCATGCACCTCATGCATACGTGTGAACACCTTCCTTTGACATTCATATGCACTACCCTTGATTCAATCATCCTGCGCGACCTCCTGATCAGCTCAACCACAGTTCCTCCCGAACTTGGTTGTTGGAACCTCATCTCCCCCTGAGACTAGTCCAATGGATCCTGTCACCAGCCATGACTTGAACTCAAGCAACACCTGCACATGAATAAACAACCAATCCATACGAGCCCAAGTCCTCGACTTGACTCAAGTTAGTTTCGAACACAACACCTTACGTGAGAGCCTCACATAAGCATGTTGCAAAACATAGCAAAGCGATATCAGCCATATTATCCAAAACGCACCAAAAACTTAGCAAATGAATACTAAGCAATCTTTCCAATCATGTAAAGAAAGTACGAAATATTGCAAATGAAAAGCAGAAGCATTGCGGTCAAGTTTCGGACCTTGCCAGAGCAACCCGGAGCTTGAGCCGGAGCTATCAAAAGCTAGTAGAACCTAGCGCCGGAGCTTTCCAGAACTAGTAGATCCTAGCACCGGAGCTTACCAAAAACTAGTCAAAACTAGTCAACCCAAAACGGGAGCTAGACAAAGTACGTCGGAGCTTAGCAAAAGCGTGCCAGCGCTATCAAGTATATGCCGGAGCTATCAAAGACATGCCGGAGCTAACAAAGACATGCCGGAGCTAACAAGGACATGACGGAGCTAAAGATAAAGCTCTCCCGAGCTAACCAAAGCTAGTCGGACCTTACCAAGAAGCCGGACCTAGCATATAACGTAGTCGGAGCTACCCAAAACAAGCCGGACCTACCGTCGGACCTTGTTGTAGCTCAGAGCTAGAGTCGGACCTTGATAAAAAAGATGTTTTGGTGATATTTAAAACTTTTATCATCAAAGCCAAGTGTATTCACTATAGGTCTTACAATCTCCCCCTTGATGAATGCATTGGCAACACCATTTAAAATCCGAACATTGGCTTATTCACATAAAAGTTTTGAAAGAAATTTCTTCCCCTTTGTAAATCAAAAGTAAAATGAGAAGAAGAAATTATCCCATATTATCTCTCATTATCTCTCCCCCTTTAGTAAATCAAAAGTAAAATGGGAGGAAAAATTATCCCATATTATCTGTCATTATCTCTCCCCCTTTATTATCTCTCCTTATTCTCTTTCTTTTCATGCTTATCTCTCCCCCTTTGACAATGTATTCAGCAAGTCATGAGTATATAAACAAATTATCTCTCCCTCTTTAGTTGTTATGAGCATATTATAACATATACATATAAACAAAGCTCATCCAAGTCATACTATCAAGTACCTTACATTATCACATCAATGAAATACATAAGGTAGTGTAAGCCATGCTAGAGATCAAATGTAATTTTTCAATTTAAGCAAGTCATGATCTCACAAACTTAACTATTTAAAAACTTGAAAGCATGACACTAGTTGCTGCATTTTTTTAAAAGCATAAATTTAGATCATATGATATTTGCAAGAGATTATATGCGCATCTGCCTTATTCTAACCAACCAAGCCAAGCCTATGTCATTTGACAATCAGTAGCTTAAGGACATGGTTTTAGTCATACACAACTTCGTCCAAGTTCACATCTAAGTGCAATGACAAGCCATCTCAAAAGAAGAAGTGCGATGCATGCATATTCTCTTGATCTTTTCTCAATTTATATTTGTTCATAAAAACTCAACATGTGAGTTGATTACTTGATTAATTCTTTATGATTAAAATCATTTGTGAGCATGCAACAAGTTCAAAACAGCAAGAAACTTCGACCATGACCAGATTTAGTGTAAGTAATTATTCCAATTACTAGACATGGCAAAAACTACAAAATGTATAACATGAGTAATGTAGTAAGAACTTTCAGCATGTAAAAGGAATCACAAAGTCATATATGTATGAAATGCTATGCTCATATTATTTTAATTTCAGATTCACACATAGACTTCCCAAGTTTCAAAAAAAAAACTCCCCCTCAATTTAAGCCATGAGTATGCACAACACCTATTTCACTACGAATGAAACAAAAACGAGTGAAATCCAAAGGTTTTGTAAAAATGTCAGCCAATTGTTGTTCGGTATCTACATGGTGAAGCACAATGTTTCCTTTTTCAACATTATCTCTGAGAAAGTGATACCTAATGTCAATGTGCTTAGTTCTAGAATGTTGCACGGGGTTTTTAGCAATGCAAATGGCACTAGTGTTATCACAGAACAGTGAAACACTATCTAGATCAACCCCATAGTCCTTAAGTGTTTGAACAATCCAAAGAATTTGTGAGCAAGCACTAGCAGCAGCTACATATTCAGATTTGGCTGTGGATTGTGCAACTGAATTTTGTTTTCTAGAGGACCAAGCAACAAGAGAATTACCAAGAAAATGATATGCACCGGAAGTACTTTTCCTATCAATCCTACAACCCCCAAAATCAGCATCCGAAAAAGCTTTCAAAGTAACGGTTGAGGAAGAAGGAAGAAAAACCAAATTCTTGGGTTCCATGTAAGTACGTGAGAATCCTTTTGACGGCTTGACAATGAGAAACACGTGGGGAAGCTTTAAACCGTGCACAAAGACATACGCTGAATTGTATGTCCGGTCTTGATGTCGTGAGGTACAAAAGTGATCCGATCATGCTTCTATATTCCTTTTGATCCACGGGTTCACCATCTTCATCAAGTTCAATTGTTGTTGCTGTTCCCATTGGTGTCCGAAGAGGCTTGCTTTTGTCCATGTTGAAGCGCCTTAGGAGATCTTTGGTATACTTCGTTTGATGCACAAAGGTACCCTCCTTGGTTTGTTTGATTTGCAGCCCCAAAAAGTAAGTGAGTTCACCCATCATACTCATTTCAAATTCGGAACTCATCATTGCTGAAAACTTGGACACAAGATCATGAGAAGCACAACCAAAGATAATATCATCCACATACACTTGAACAAATAATGAGTCATTGCCATGCTTAAGCACAAAAAGAGTTTTATCAACCTTGCCCATGGTAAACCCCTTTTCAAGTAAGAATGTTTTTAACCTATCATACCATGCTCTAGGGGCTTGTTTGAGACCGTATAAGGCTTTGTACAGTTTGTAAACATGATTAGGAAAATCTGGATTTTCAAAACCCGGTGGTTGTTTGACATAAACCTCCTCATCTATGTAGCCATTAAGAAAAGCACTTTTAACATCCATTTGATATAGCTTAAAACCTTTAGATGCTGCAAAAGCTAACAAAATTCTTATGGCTTCTAATCTAGTGACAGGAGCAAAAGTTTCATCAAAATCTAGACCTTCAACTTGAGTGAAACCTTGAGCAACCAACCTAGCCTTATTCCTAACCACAACCCCATCCTCACTTTGTTTATTTTTAAATACCCATTTAGTTCCAATTAAAGTGTGACCTTGAGGTGGAGGTACAAGTTTCCAAACATTATTTCTTTCAAAATTTTCTAACTCTTCTTGCATGGCAATAATCCAAGATTCATTAGTGAGTGCGTGTGATATATCTTTGGGTTCAAAAGAAGCAACAAAAGCAGAATGAGCATGAGAGTTTGGATCGCAAAACCTGGACCGTGTGACTCGTTCATGCAAGCTTCCAATCATCTGTTGTGGGGGATGATCTTTGTAAAAACGTAGGGGAACAGATGTCTCACAAGCTTCTTCTTCATTAGGTTCATCGTAGATTGATGAGCTTGTGACTTGTGGACAATCAGGACCAGCATGGGTGATATCCGGAGCTTGTTCAATGTCCGGAGCTGGACACGTGTCAACTTCGGAACTACCAGGCAGTATCACCGGCTCTTCTTCATCTTCAAAAATACCCTCCCCCTGAGGATACGGATCTGGTCCTGCAACACCGGAGCTAGTACCTGAGCTAGCTTCATCAGAAGACACTTCACAAGTCTCCACAATTTTGTTGGTGTCAAGTAAAAGCACACGGTAGCCTCTAGTATGAGATGGATAACCAAGAAACATGCCATCAATGGATCTAGGTTCAAATTTATCAAGGTTACCATGTTTCTTAACAAAGCATTTGCAACCAAAGACCCGAAAGTGTGTAACACTAGGCCTATGTCCAAACTGAAGCTCATATGGTGTTTTACCTAGCTTAGCACGCAAGAAAACACGATTTGAGACATAACAAGCGGTTGCTAACGCATCAGCCCAAAATTTCCTAGGAGTTTGATATTCATCAAGCATAGTCCTAGCCATCTCAACTAATGTTCTGTTCTTTCTTTCTACAACACCGTTTTGTTGGGGTACATATGGTGAAGAAAGTTGATGATCTATTCCATTTTCAGCACAAAAGTGATCAAAAGATTTATTTTTAAATTTAGTTCCGTTATCACTTCTAATTGCCTTTAAAGATCCTGGGTGATCAATTGATAATCTAAGAAATAAAGTCCTAAAGTGACTAAAAGCTTCATTCTTAGATGCCATAAAGTAAACCCAAGAGTATCTAGAATAATCATCAACAATAACCAGAACATACCATTTACCTCCGAAGGATTGAACACGTGAAGGTCCTATGGTGTCAAGATGCAAAAGTTGACATGGTTCAGTTGTCATGATCATTGTGAGAGGTGTATGTGAACCTGCAACCATCTTAGCATGTCTACAAGAAGAGCATACAATTTCTTTGTCCCCTTTAAGCTTAGGCAGCCCACGTATGCAATCAAGAGCACTAACACACATTAGGTGATCAAAGCCTACGTGACCAAGTCTACGATGCCAAAAATATAAGTCCTTTGAATCATTAGCAACTAGACACCTATGCTTAGAAGGAAGACATATCAAAATCAGCTTTAAAAACTCTTCCAAACCGAGACATTTTAAAAATAAGCTCACTATTTGAACCTACAACTTTGCAGCAGTTTTTATTGAAAATAATTTCTAGATTTTCATCTAGCAATTGTGAAACAGAAAGCAAGTTGTATTTCAAATTTTTGACAAGTGCCACATCCTTCAAAGTGTAGTGATCATTTACTCTAACCGAACCCTTAGCAATTATAGGAGTTGAAGAATTATCGGCAAAAGTAACATTCTCTACACGTGACACAAAAGAGAGGGAGGAGAACCAATCTTTGTTACCGGTCATGTGGCGTGAGCAACCTGAATCCAGAATCCAAATATTCTCCTTCCTCAAACGTGTAACCTACATAGAAGCACAATACGTCGATGACTCAATACTGGGGTTAGTCAAAAGGCATTTAGGTATCCAGTACTGAGTCACACGACGTGCAGCAGGAAAAACACACGAAAGCTGAGACAAAATAGCAGGTTTATGAGTCAAAGTTTGAGGTTTTCTGTTCTTAACAATTGATTTAGAAGTTGTTACTTGTTTAGAGTGAAAACCAGTAGCTCCGGAGGTAAAAGAAGAATGTCCGGAGGCAATAACTAAAGCTTTGGAGGGAACAGCAGAAGATCCGGGAGCTCTCGGAGCTATCATAACTGCCGGAGCTGCCTTTGTAGATTTCTTACCAGAAGGTCCAGAAGCTACCTTTTCAAATTTCTGACTCACTAAAGCAGGTTGTGTTTTTCTAATTGCATGAAAGTTATAAGATCTAGCAATTTTTCTTTCCTTTTTCTGTTGTTTAGCTAGTCTATAACAAAAATCTATGACATGACCATCTCTACCACAGAAGGTATAATGAAATTTAACTTTGTGTTCATGTCTAGATGAGCAAGCAATATTTTTAGTTGAAACCGAATGAAGCAACATTCCTGCAGATTTGAAAACCACTTCTTTTTTTTTAGGAACTGTTTGAACCAAACCACTTCCTAATGACTTTAGAATTTTAGGTGGATGTGCCTTAGCATGAGCATGAGAATCAAAACCTAAACCAGTTTTATTATTGCAAGAATTGGAAGAATTCAGCAGCAAGTTTAGGTTCTTATTCCCATTATAAAACCGATCTAATGTCCTATGCATGTCATCAAGTTTATTGGACAGATCAAGGCAATTTTCACATGAAGTTTTTCCTTTTAATTTGCAATTGGAACAAAATTTAACTTCATGAGAACGTAAAGCATTGTTCAATATAGAAATTTCATTCATAGCATCCTGTAGTTTCTTATCAAGATCATCACAAGTAGAACAATGCAAGTCAATTGTAGAACAGCTAGCATCTTTCAAGTTTTTATCATTAAGTGCAGCAAGCTCTTTGTTCTTTTTAATTTCTTCATCAAGTCTATCTAGAGTGGAGGAGTGTGCACTTCTTAATGTGGACAATTGTTCATAGATTAAGTCACATGAGGGACATGCATCATCACTAGGAATCAAAGTTTTTAAACGATTAATTTCAGATTCTAGTGATTCAATTTTAGCAGCATTATCCCTAAGCTTTTTGTCCTTTTTCTTGACAATAATAGTTGCACGAGAAATAGCATCACACATTTCATTGCAGGTAGAATATACCTCATCGTCTTCACTGCTGTGTTCTGCATCCTCCTGACTTGATCTTGATCTTGTTTTGCCCGCCATGAAGCATAAGTTGGCCAGATCGTCATCATCTTCATCACTTTCAAAGTCTACATCACTTGAACTAAGTTCTTGAAGTGCGGTGATGAAGTTGTTAATCATCTTGCGTCCTATGGTACCCTTCTTCTTCTTATTGGAGTTTCCAGAGGAGGTCCGAACCTTGCTTTGTTTTTCTTCCCGGATGGTCAGACCTGAAAGGTTAGGGCATTCTGTACGAAAGTGTCCTATTTTACCACATTCAAAACAGCGTTGAGGTCCGGAGCTTCCTCTCCTTCTAGTTCTCACATTTTGCAATGCTTTTGAGAACCTAGTAGAGATGAGTGCCAACTCCTCTTCTGGAAATTCTTCGATCTGTTCCAGGGTTAGCGAGGACAAAAAAGCAAGAGTATTGCAAGATGATGATTGACCAGAGCTAGACATATCACGTTGTGAGACAAATGCATAGACTTGTTTGGGTTCTTACGTGTTAGGATGTCAATTTCATGAGTTTTTAGTTTAGAATAGAGTACATCTAATGTAAGATAACTCATGACAGTTGATTCACATATAGACGTTACTTTCATCTCCCAAATTGACATGTCTAATGCACTAAGGAGTTGTCTAGCATTTTCAGCATCTGAAAAATTAACATTCACGCTACGCAAGTTGCTGAGAATTTTATTGAAACGAGCAAAGAGGTCATCGATAGACTCACCGGGTTGCATCTCAAAACGCATATATTCCTTTTTGAACATATCTTGTTTTACCTCTTTGATTGTGTTGGAGCCTTCATGGTAATCACAGAGAGTGCTCCAAACATCGTATGCTGATCGGAGGTGTGCGACACGATCAAAGTCGCTTTGAGTGAGTCCTTGGATGATCAAGTTTCGTGCTTTGTTGTTGTTGTCGACGTCCCGGAGGTTCGTAGCCGTAACTTGATCGTTAGGCGGGACTTCATAAGGTTTGTACACCTTTTCCCATATTGCGAAGCCTTGCGCCTGGATGAAGGCCTCCATGCGTGCCTTCCAAACCTGAAAATCAATACCAGCAAACACACAAAGTTTGGCGGAGTACTTCTCCATGATGATTAGTCAAAAACACGTGCTAATCACAAAGATTAGAGCACCGTGGCTCTGATACCAATTGTAGGATCGAAGAGCACGTGAAAATCTACCAGAGGGGGGGTGAATGGTAGATTTAAAAATCTTACGCAGCGGAAACAATAAAACCCCAAACCCTTTCGGCAGAAAAACGATCTGTTAAAGAAATCGTGTATGAGACTAATCTAAACGTGTTTCACCGTGACAAAAGTGATAGATATCAGAGAGAATCAAGTGACGAAGACAACACAAAAAGAATTTCTCAAATCCGTCAAGAAAAACTCAAGTTATGATCGAAAGATCAGACTATGGTCAATCTGACCTACCCGAGAAAAACAGTTTCTGGAATGCTGCAAAGAAACTCGTGTAGCTCAGATACCACAAATCCAATGACCGTGAAATTTTGAAAGATGATAGAAAATCAAGTTTTTAAGACAACCCAGAAAGAATCACATCAATTGGATCTGTAAAACTCGAGTTATGATAAAACCACTGACAAAAGGTAGTGCTGTCCTGAAACTCGACGAGTAAAACTTGTCTGGAACAAGTCGGACGAACAAGGCACAAAAGTTCCTTCAAACTACAAATTTTATTCAATAGAACACAATAGGAACAGCCCCGAAGTCGTCTTACACGAGCTTTGTCCTTCTCTTGCTTATATAACCAGCCCTTAGGCCATCCCAATCTCAACTAGGACTCCAATCCTAATCCGATCACAATCGGAACTTTCCATAACTGCTTAGGACTCTTCTATACGCAGATAGAAGCAATATTAAGACTTCCAAACACCTTAGGAACGTATCCCACATTCCTAAACAACTTAAATTTGTGACCCACACGAAATCCTAACATAACCAACTCGATATTTCCATACCGAGCCATAACCGACTCAGCTAGCAGCCTAAGTCTTCAACCGATACGATTCGATCCTTCCGATCAGATCTTCCTTCCATAATCCGTCTCTAGAAGCATATTGCCATGTCATACACCTTATGCATACGTGCGAACACCTTCCTTTGACCTTCATATGCACTGCCCTTGATTCAATCATCCTGCGCGACCTCCTGATCAGCTCAACCACAGTTCCTCCCGAACTTGGTTGTTAGAACCTCATCTCCTCCTGAGACTAGTCCAATGGATCCTGTCACCAGCCATGACTTGAACTCAAGCAACACCTGCACATGAATAAACAACCAATTCATACGAGCCCAAGTCCTCGACTTGACTCAAGTTAGTTCCGAACACAACACCTTACGTGAGAGCCTCACATAAGCATGTTGCAAAACATAGCAAAACGATATCAGCCATATCATCCAAAACGCACCAAAAACTTAGCAAATGAATACTAAGCAATCTTTCCAATCATGTAAAGCAAGTACGAAACATTGCAAATGAAAAGCAGAAGCACTGCGGTCAAGTTCCGGACCTTGCCAGAGCAACCCGGAGCTTGAGCCGGAGCTATCAAAAGCTAGTAGAACCTAGCGCTGGAGCTTTCCAAAACTAGTAGATCCTAGCACCGGAGCTTACCAAAAACTAGTCAAAACTAGTCAACCCAAAACCGGAGCTAGACAAAGTATGTCGGAGCTTAGCAAAAGCATGTCGGAGCTATCAAGTATATGCCGGAGCTAACAAGGACATGACGGAGCTAAAGATAAAGCTCTCCGGAGCTAACCAAAGCTAGTCGGACCTTACCAAGAAGCCGGACCTAGCATCTAACGTAGCCGGAGCTACCCAAAACAAGCCGGACCTACCGTCGGACCTTGCTGTAGCTCAGAGCTAGAGTCGGACCTTGATAAAAAAGATGTTTTGGTGATATTTAAAACTTTTATCATCAAAGCCAAGTGTATTCACTACAAGCCAATGTATTCAGCACGCATAGGTCTTACAGCAGTGGGGCCAGCGGGCGGGGTGCGGTGCGGGGCCGGCACGGGGGTCGCGCGGCCGGGGCGCGTGGCGCAAGGGAGGCGCGAGCGCGGGCGGCGCGTGGCGCGCGTGCTGCGGGGGCGCGCGGGAGGCGCTCGCTGGCTGGTTCGGTCGGGCGGCCTGGCCGGCTGAGCAGTCCTCTTTTTTTTCTTTTTTTTCCCTTTTTATATATATACTTTCTTTTTTTCATTATATTATTTATTTATATTTTTTTGATATTCCTTTTTTATTATTATTACATTTTTTATTTACATGTATATATTATTATATATTATTTATTTATATATATTTCTTTTATTATTATTTTTATATTATTGATTATTATTTATTTATACTTATTCCCTAATACATGTTTTATATTTTTTTTTCTTTTTTTTCTTCTTTTGCTACACATGTTTGTACATGTATGCTCCATCTTTTATTATTATTATTATTCATCTTCTCCTATAATTTTCTTGTCCAATTACTTTTCTATTGTATAAAATTTCTATTTTGATTTTAATAGATCTAGTTACTCAGTTTATATGAATGCATGTGCATAGACGATTTAGTCCCTTTTCTTTTCTTTTTATTTCTTTTCTTTCATATTCATTATGCTAATTTAATTTATTTTAATGTACTTCCTCTATTAAATAAATTTCTCTTAGCTTATTTATTTTGGTAATAAATTTTCAATACATGAGGACGAATGCAAAATGCAAAATGCAATATGAGATGCATATATTTTATATTTTTATTTATAAAAACAATTTCCTCCCATTATTAACTCTAAATTCCCATTTAAATTTTTAATTTGCCGAAACTCAAAAACCAGGGTGTTACAATTCAACCCCCCATAAAATGAATCTCGCCCTCGAGATTCAGATGGGCTGAAGAAAAGATTTGGAAATAAAAATTTTGAATCCCCTTTTATATTGAAATTAGCCAAGTTTGAAAATTTTGAGATGTTACAAATCTACGCCCCTTAAAGGAATCTCGCCCTCAAGATTCAGACGGATTAAAAAAGAGACGATAAAATCCTTGATAACATCTTCACGCTTCCATGTAGCTTCATCCAGGGTTATGAATCTTCTTGTAGTGCCAATCTTCCACGGAAGTAGAGACAGGAATGAAGATAGAAGGAATCCCAACCTATATGCATGCATCAAGGGATATGAAACTAAACAACTAACTATACAAGCCTATATGCATATGGCAATGCTAAAGCATCCCACAATCCTCTATTAAGCACACAAGCAAACAATATATATAGCAAACAGCACTTCAAGCAAAAACACATCGATCCCTGAGTGCTCCTATGTGCTCTAAAGTGTCCATTCTATCTCGTCCTACGGTCAACCTGTGGCTCTGATACCAATCTGTGATGCCCGGTTCCGAAAACTGAACCAAGCTAACGCATATGTGTGCCCAGGACATTCATCACACATACACGAGTGCAATCACAAACGATATACAGATAATTACCACAAAACAAGATGAATTAACCAAATTTTACTACACAAACCTTATTATCCTCGAATACAAGCTCTAATGAATATTAATGACAAGTTCAACTAATGCAGCGGAAATAAACTAATTAAGCAACTAAGCAAACTAAGCAAAAGGGATAGCGCAGCTCCATGCAACACCACAGGCAAAGCTGACGGTAGACACGGCCTAGATCTCCACATTATCGCCATTAAACTCACAATTCCGACCTGCAACTGTTGGGGGGGATTGCAAGAGTGAGTACATGTCGTACTCAGCAAGTGTGGAAAGTATGACATGTGGCTGATTCAAGTGACGACAATAATAATGGCAAAGTGCTGAAAAGTATAGTAAGATATTTGGAAAGCAATATATATATTATATGTATGTGAAGTAAGCCCATCATAATCATAAGTAATACCATAATACTAATCTGAATTCACTACCATCATCAATAATTCCAGATTTCACCATCGTCAATAACCATATTCAATACCAGAGATTAATCCATAACCATCCATAACCATTACCAAACCATAACCATTACCAAACCATAACCAATCCAAATCCCAATTTCCCTCTAATCATGGAAGTTGTCCAGGTGCTCATAACCGGGAGCACGACTATCATGATAGTTTTAATTAACTCTGCAGAGTTTGTACCTCTTTACCCACGTGTTCGTGATTTCATCACCTTTAGGCGACTAAGAATCTCTCATATGCCCATGACCTGTCAGTTATATTACACACTTCCGTTGGTATGTGGCCAAGAGATCACAAAATAGCCTTTACAAAGGGATTACTAGCCTATTTAGACCCCACTGAGGTTTCACCGGTGGCGATGCCTCCAACTGAGCACATCTTCAACCAAGGGCCCCCCCTTGAGCCATTCGGATCCCAGGGTAGTCCCACCAATCATCAACAAACCCAATCCGACTACCCCTTCCCCGAGCATCCACAATGGTCCAAACAGTACTAGCAAAGCCCTAATTAATCAGCTACGCCGCACCCATACTTGGCCTCGTGGTGGCACTGTAGTCCTGGCTTATTCTCGCATGAACCGGTCCTTAGATCTAAAGCAAGCAAAACCACCATGACATCCAACCCATCCACATACCAGGCTTGCTTAGATCGCCCATTACCATACCATATTTAACCAGTTCCTGTTAACCATAATCTCATCCATGCATAATTAAATTGAGTGGTATAGTTATTTCCCATCCCAGTTGATTAAGCGAAGCAAAAGTAAAAAAGTCCATCTCGACCCTCTACCATATATTCCAGGTGACAAGGGTGGTTAAACAAATCTAGTAAACTTCCTACCATAGGGTTTCCATCAAATTGACACAAGCATGCAGTTTGCAAACAAAACATTTATTTTAAAAACAGGATCAATATGCTTCAAGGACACTTGCCTTGCTCCGGCAGATAGGGTTGCTCAAGCGCTTCGAAGTCTTGATTCTGAAAATCCTCGTACACGATCTCTTGAGCACTTCCCTCTACTCGTTATCACACATACAAGAAAATACATACAAATCAACATGATGCACACACATTAATCAACATGCGATGATATGCATGCATGCAAAGATCAATCATTAATTAACTATGGTTGTTTATTAATTAGATGCAACTAGTTCATACGTGTTCATACGATTTTATGGGGGTTTTAACAGGGATTAATGTTGCTGAAAATAAAAAGACGATGCAGCTAAAATCAATTTACGTCTATTAGATCTAATACGTCGCTAGAATTCGCATCAGAAAAACGAATCCTACCATAGATGTGACGGCCTCGAAGATCGCAGGACGAAGGCGACACGTAGATGAAGTGGATGGCAGAACGGTCCTCCGGTGGCACGACAACGGCAACGCGACGATGACGACGATCTCCGGCGGATGACAGCGCCCTCCTCTTTTTCTTCCTCTTCTTCCCCTCCTTTTTCTTCCTTTTCTTCCTGTGGTGGCGTAGCCCTCTGGTCCTTTTTTTATTACCGGTGGTTAGGGCTTCTCCCTTTTCTTGGTGGCGGCAGCTTATGTTTTGCCTCTGGCGTCGAAAAAAAACGAGGCCCCTTCCGGCTTTTATAGCTGACGCAGTTAGGGCACCGGCACCGTGGGGCATCGCGGTAGGGCCGGCGCGCGGGAGCCAGGCACGGGGCGCGCGGCGCGCTTCTCGCGCTGGGGCGTCGGGGTGGGCCAGGAGCGGTGCGGGCTGGGGTCGCACGGCGCGCGCGGGAGGGGCGCGGGGCAGGCGCGTGGCGCGAGGGAGGCGCGAGCGCGGGCGGCGCGTGGCGCGAGGGAGGCGGGAGCACGGGCGGCGCGTGGCGCGCGTGCTGCGAGGGCGCGCGGGAGGCGCTCGCTGGCTGGGCCGGTCGGGCGGCCTGGCCGGCTGAGTAGTCCTCTTTTTTTTCTCTTTTTTTCCTTTTTTTATATATATACTTTCTTTTTTTCATTATATTATTTATTTATTTATATTTTTTTGATATCCTTTTTTATTATTATTACATTTTTTACATGTATATATTATTATATATTATTTATTTATATATATTTCTTTTATTATTATTTTTATATTACTGATTATTATTTATTTATACTTATTCCCTAATACATGTTTTATATTTTTTTTCTTTTTTTTTCTTCTTTTGCTACACATGTTTGTACATGTATGCTCCATCTTTTATTATTATTATTATTCATCTTCTCCTATAATTTTCTTTTCCAATTACTTTTCTATTGTAGAAAATTTCTATTTTGATTTTAATAGATCTAGTTATCCAGTTTATATGAATGCATGTGAATAGACGATTTAGTCCCTTTTCTTTTCTTTTTATTTCTTTTCTTTCATATTTGTTATGCTAATTTAATTTATTTTAACGTACTTCCTCTGTTAAATAAATTTCTCTTAGCTTATTTATTTTGGTAATAAATTTTCAATACATGAGGACGAATGCAAAATGCAAAATGCAATATGAGATGCATATATTTTATATTTTTATTTATAAAAACAATTTCCTCCCAATATTAACTCTAAATTCCCATTTAAATTTTTAATTTGCCGAAACTCGAAAATCAGGGTGTTACATGCAAACACCATCCTTCGACGTCCAGTAACCTTCATATGCACTGCCCTTGATTCAATCATCCTGCGCGACCTCCTGACCCGCTCAACCACAATTCCTCCTAAATTTGGTTGTTGGAACCTCATCTCCTCCCTGAGACTAGTCCAAAGGATCCTGTCACCAGCCATGACTTGAACTCAAGCAACACATGTACATGAACAAACAACCAATCCGTACGAGCCCAAGTCCGCGACTTGACTCAAGTTAGTTCCGCACACAATACCTTACGTGAGCACCTCACATAAGCATGTTGCAAAGCATATCAAAACGATATCAACCATATCAACCAAAACGCACCAAAAAACTTAGCAAATTAATACTAAGCAATCTTTCTATGAATATAAAGCAAGTTTGAAACATTGCAAGATAAAAACAAGAACATTGCGATCAAGCTCCGAACCTAGAAAAAGCTAACCAAAGCTTGAGCCGGAGCTTACCAAAGCTAGTACAACCTAGCGTCAGAGCTTATCAAAACTAGCAGGACCTAGCACCGGAGGTAACCAAAGCTAGTCGATCCTAGCGCCGGAGCTGACCAAAACTAGTCGGAACTAGTTAACCCAAAAGCCGGAGCTAGAGAAACATGTTGGAGCTTAGCAAAGGCATGCCGGAGCTATCAAAGACATGCCGGAGCAATCAAAGATATGCCGGAGATAAAGACAAAGCTCATCGGAGCTACCCAAAAATATGGCAGAGCTAACCAACATAAGTCTGACCTAGCAAAACATATCGGATCTAGGGTCGGACCTTGCTAAAAAGATGTTATGGCAGCATTCAAAACTTTTATTGTCAAAGCCAATGTATTCAACACACATAGGTCTCACATACTTCTCAGCGTACACCATGGTGAGGTTGATCCCGCCTTTTTCAAGTTTCCTCTTGATGTTGCTGGACTTCTACGGGCTCCAGCTTCATCACCTCGGCCCTCACTCATTCTTGCTAGTGGCGACCTTCGTCCACTTCTGCGAGATATGGGTGAGCGTGCTGCCAAGCATCGAGCTCTTCCGGACCTTCTTCACGGTCCACACTACCGGAAAGGGGACTGAGCTGGTCAGCTTCTTCTACTTCGTGAAGCGCAAAAATTGTCCCTTCAAGTACTTGAAGAATTTCCCCTCCCGAAGTGGGACAACTAGAAGAAGGACTGGGTGGTCACCACGGTGGATCATCACGACATGATGGAGTTGCCTACAAGCCTCCCCAACGTCGACACCGACGCCTTGAATACAGCTCCGGAGTTCTCTGAAGCATACAAGCCTGTCCTGACCAGGATCTAGCAATGTGTGGAGGGTGGAGTGACCCCTCAGATAGTCTTCAGCAACTTCCTGGTCAACAGGTGGGCTCCGCTGAAGATGAGGGAGTGGCCTGCATGAGCTTTCAACATCGATATGGATCACAACCAGATCAAAGATGGTTTTTAGACCAACATGGATAATGAATCTTTGAAGCTCCATCTCCAGAAGATTCAACACGGAGATATCTCCCAAGACGCCTTGACCTCACCAGCGGACTTCCTCCCTCTGAATATGGTTCCAGAGTTCAGGAGGGAGCTCCGGAAGGGAATGCCTGGGCTGGACCACCTAGACTTGGTGGAGAAGCTGGGACCACTGGGATTTCCATTCCTGAAGCTTCGGAAAAGGTGGCTCCCACTGCTCCAAGACAGAAGGTTGATGAATTTGGCAAGGGCAAGGGCAAGGAGCTGGCCAAATCTTCCAGCCCGAAGAGGAAGCTGAGACATGCTGATGGAAGCTCTCTCAGGTCAGCTCCATCTCTAGCAGCTTCTTCCCCCCCCCCCCCCCCCAGCCCAGCAGAGCTTCGGCGGCCACACCTTCTTTGGTGTCGTCATCCACGAGGGGCGCTAGTTCTGTCAAGTCTACCCCCTGACCCCATTGTCGGCTGTAGGCTCTAGGTCCGGAGGTCCTTCCTAGCCGAGGGAGGTCCCGGCTGAGGCGACTCCAACCCCTGCGGCAAGCTCCCGACCGAAGTGTGGGGTCTCTGGCTCACCGGGTCTGGTGGGCTCTGACTCCGGGCCACAGGAGTAGAAGTTATGCTGTGACTGGAGTGGAAGATTCCCAAGGTAAGCATTGTCTTCTCACCTTGAGTTGCTATTTTTATATTTACCATGTTTTGAATTCTTTGATCTTTTGCTTCCAGGGTGTCGAAGAAGAACACTTCAAACTCTTAGTGTTGTACATCTTCCGCGGCACTCTCTAGCACAAATCCGTCTAATTCGCACAATAAACATACAAACAAGAAACACAATCAAAGAGTGCACAAATATTACTCAATATGACATGACATGCATGATTAATGTAATATCAAGGTGGAACTTGTTAATGAGTTGTTTTTATTGATCACTAACTAGTTCTAATAGATTTGAACAAGTTTATACAGGTTTGGATTTGATTCGATCAAATTTAGATTTAATTCAACAGAAGTTAACCAGGAAAATCGGACTAGTTCGCTAGGGATCGGACAAGTCCGCAGTGCGCAAGATCAGCATATTAGGGTTTTTTAGATCGACGTAAATTTGGAGATTTGGGGTTGAATTCACGTAAGGAAAAGAGAATAGAAGGTATACCAGGTGTTTAGGACTCCAATGAATCAAGAAACTTGGAGACAACACTTGGATCTTGATGATCTAGGGTTGATGATGAACTTGGAGTTGAATTGGTGATGAAGAACGAAACATGATGGAGATCTTGATCCTCTTTCGTTTCCTCCTCTTCTTCATCTTTCTTGGGATCTCCTTCTCCCTCCTTGATGGTGTCTCTCCAAAAACTAGGGTTTGGGTGGGGTGGAAAAGTGGCAAATAGATGTCAAGCCAAGGGGTGGGGTTGTTTATATAGAGGTGGAGGCTAGGGTTAGATGGATTTCGAGTTTGGGGGTGAGTATAGGCCGGTTTAGAGTCCCACATGGGCACTAAAAGAGTTTGGCACGACGTCCCTAGGCCCACTTAACATAAAACCTAAGAAACAAGTCATGAAACAAAGATCAAATTGGAGTCACGATTTATCAGACAAGTCCGAAAAGGATCGGACTAGTCCGAAGTTGTCCAGAGAGAAATCGGACAAGTCTAGACTATACATCGGACAAGTCCAAACTTTTTCAGAGGGGAAAAATAGACAAGTCTGGTCTAAAATCAGACAAGTCCGACTTTAGTCAGAAAGGAAAACAGACAAGTCCGCTGGAATACCGGACTAGTCCGCACAATTCTAGGGACTTAGCAAATTTTCAAGGATTCTTGGAACACCGAACAAGTCCGAAAATGTCCAGAGAGAAAAACATACTAGTCCGCAGCAAAATGGACAAATCCGTTTGAAGTCAGAGAGAAATTAGACTAGTCCGCACCAAAATCGGACTAGTCCGCACTTCCCAGAATTCTTAAGTGCGGTTTTGTTTCTAATTAATTTTAAACTTGTTTCTTTTTATGTTACTAGATTTTAAACATGTATTAGAATGTATGTAATGCATGATGGATGAAAATGAGTGTGTTACATCTGGCACCTGAGCCGGAAGTAGTTGAAGCTCCAGCACCCGAGCGAGAGGTAGTTGAAGTCTGTGCATCTGGGCCGGAGGTGATGGTAGCTCCGGACGAAGCCACAATGCTAGCCCCGGAGGTGATTACACCGGAGGTGTGCATGTCCGAGCTGGAACACCCAGAGGAGCCGGCGGTAGGTCCTCCACCCACTGAGCCAATAGTTGAGGATCCGGCAGGGGGACCTTCCTAATCAGCTCCGGAGGTTGAAGTTTCTGTAGTGGGACCTTCCTCAGTCGTGCCAGACGCAGAAGAGCTCCTGGAAAGCGGCCCCAGCACCGTGGAGCAGCAGGGGACCACTCTAGTGCAGTGGGGCCCATTATTTGTTTTTGAAGACCCACTGGAGCCTACGGAGGCGCATCAGGCGAGCCTGGAGCCAATTCCTCTTGCGTTGTATATTGACAACACCTGCTCAAGTCTCCGCCAAGTCCAACTTGCCTTCAGTTATGAGAGCAAGACTCTTGAAGAAGAGTGCAACACGTTAAGGCATTGGCGCAACAGGTTTCATTTCGAGAGAAGCTAACACAATTGATGCTGGCAGACCAGCGAGAATGGGTGGAGAAGCAGAAGGCCCGACTGGCACGGTACGACCGCATGCTGAATGAGCAAGAGGCTGCCATCAAGGCCCTCGACGAGAAGACTCGAGAGATATTTGAGTATTCTAAGAAGACCAATGAGGCTGCTGATGATCGTCAGGACAGCCTCAATGATTTGAATGAAGTACTCCTCGAGCGCCAGGAAGCTCTCGACGAGAGGGAGGATAAGCTCCTGGAGAAACAGGAAGATCTCCTGAAAAGGGAGGAGGAGCTCGCCTAGAGGCTATCACTAGGAGAGTAAAGTTTGGCTGATCGTGCCAAACAGTTTGAACAACATTGTGTTCAAGAGAAAGAGAGGATTTGGCAGGTGGGACAAGAAGTCTCCAAGAGAGAGAGTGACGTCTCCGCTTGGGAGGAAATAGTGAAAGGCAGAGAGAAGGACCAGGCGGACCATCGAAACCGCATCCACCTCCAGGAGATGGAGCTTGCTGACCGAGAAAAGCATGTGGCCGAAAGGATCCATCAACAAGCTAAGGTGGTAGAGCGCCTCGCCAGGGATGGTTTGGAACTTGCGGCTGCTAGAAGATCATCGGAGGAACTAAGGAGATCGAGGGCAACTGAGTCTTAGCGAGTTTGGGACTTCCTAGGGCGAGCCAACAAAGCTCTGGTGCCACTTGTCTTCAGTGCGATACGTCCGGATGACCTGGAGCGGGAGCTGGACAAGACGCTGGTGGCATTGGGATCTGCTGGCAACAAACTTGATGCAATGGGTGACGTCATCGTCGACCAACTAGAGATAGAAGGGAAATCTCTGGCCAAGAACATCGCCGAATATGTGCTGACGTGTTTCAAAAGCCAGGACCCCCAAATGTCTTTAGCTCCGGTGATTGAAGGTCCCGTTGTCGAAGAGGAAGATGCCACCAGGGCCAGCATGCAAGAAGCTGCCGAAAAAGTTGTCTCGTTTTTCCAGAGGACCTCCAGTAGTTAGATCTTTTGTTCTTCTGCCTTTACTTATAATTCCACGACTTTGAATCAATGAAATCCAATCTTTTGAATGAATGAATGAATTCCATTTTGCGTGTGTGTGTATTCAATGCATGGTCCTTCATATTGTTGGCCCCCTAGTAGATGTACACAATTTCATTGTGAACATGTACCAAAAGGATTTGACAATGTCTTGATGACTTCAATTCAAGATAGTAGCCAAAACGATAGCACCGAGTTCCAAAGTTTACCTCCGACATCTTCAGGGACCCTTTGTTACATCGATGGCGGGCCCCTGTGAGTTGTCAGAGCTAGGTAGGCCCGATGACGCCCAACGTCAATGCTTAGAAACGTTGATGGCGGGCCCCCTGGGGGTTGTTGGAGTCTGGTAGGTCCGACGGCGCCCACTATCAACGCTTAGAAACATAGATGGCGGGCCCTCTGGGAGTTGTCGGAGCTAGGAAGGTCCGATGGCACCCACTGTCAACGCTTATAAATGTGTACGGCGGGCCCCCTAGGGGTTGTCGGAGCTTGATAGGTCTGACGACGTCCACTGTCAATGCTTAGAAATGTGGACGGCGGGACCCTGGGGGTTGTCGGAGCTTTGCAGCTTCAATAGTGTCCATTTTCAATGCGTTGAACGTCGACGGCGGCCCCCCTGGGGGTTGTCGGAGGATTATGGCTTTGACGGCGCCCATTGTCAACGCGTAGAACATCGATGGCGAGCCCCCTGGGGTTTGTCGGAGCTTTGTATCTTCGACGACGCCCATTGTCAATGCGTAATACGTCGACGGCAGACCCCCTTGGTGTGATTTCTCCACCATCTTTGTTTAGATCGCCATTAATTGTTCACGTCGACGGCTGGCCCCCATGAGAGTTGTCGGAGCTTGTTAGCTCCGATGACACCGACTTTCAACGTATGAAACAACGACAGCGGGCCCCCCAGGGGTTGTCAGAGCTTAGAAGCTCCGGCATCGTCCACCATCGTCATGAATTTCTCATTTTTCCTGTGCATTAAAGACAAGAAAAGCAGTAAAATTCATCCTCTCGTTTATATCTTATGTTGCGGCTTACTATTCTTATTTGAATTTTAGATCCAAAGGAACTCAACATGATAACAAATATATTGATGCAATCTCTTTAGATCCAAATGCCTTCCAGACCCACCCTACTGAGACCTGCCAGAATATAGGTAGAGTGGCGTACTTAGGGTGCCTGACCAGTCTAAGTCAATAGCACACTCCAGACCTTTCATTGGCTTTGGTTTTTAGGCGAGTAGACCATCTAGCAATGCTAAGATCCCCAAAAAGATCAACAATATAACTTGAATATCATATGAATAACTCGGACTAAATCTCAAAAAGAATTATACAACTTCGTTATAGACGAGAAGGGAAAGATAAGAAAGAAAATGAGCATGTACAAAATTAACGTACGTGGAGTCTGTTTTCACACAACAATGTCTTTCATTATAGGTTCAAATTACAGGGGAGACAAGGACAAACTTAGAGTACGGAACCAGGCTAAATGTGCTATTCATCTTGTTCTAACCCAGGGTAGGTAAGCTACACTTAAAGTACACAGACCAAGTTAAGTGTGCTTGAACTGTTCGGGCCCTCCCGGAGGGGACCGGATGTTCTTCTTAAGGACCTACCCGACTCTGTCCATAGACTCTATAATTTACATTATGTGTAAGTACAGACTCACCTCTGTGAAACTAAGTGTAGAACTTACAGAGGTTCTCGATATTCCATGGATTGGGAAATGGGGTCCCATCCTCTGTTGCCAAGCGAACGCATCCAGGGCGAGAAACTTTGATAACTCGGAAGGGACCTTCCCAGCTTGGGGAGAGTTTGTTCATCCCTTCTCGAGTTTGTATTCTCCGCAGCACCAGATCGCCTTCTTCAAGGTGATGGTTGTGCACGAACCTTTGATGATAGCGCGGGAGCGCCTGGCGATATCGTTTGTTTCGAACAGCTGCTTGGCACCTTCCCTCATCGATGAGGTCTAGGTCTTCACGTCAGAGCTTGTCCTGTGCGGCTTCGTTGAAGGTCTGTACCCTGAGTGACCCCATGGTAATCTCCGGAGGAAGGACCGCTTTAGCTCCGTACAACAAGAAGAAGGGTGTCTCTCCAATTGACTGGTTAGGTGTTGTCCTGCTCGCCCACAGTGCAGACGGAAGCTCCTCTATCCAGTTGGCTCCGTGTTTCTTCAGGTGCTCATATGTGCGCGTCTTGAGTCCTTTTAGTATGTCTACATTTGCTCTCTCAGCTTGGCCATTACTTGTCGGGTGAGCTACTGATGTGTAGCTAACTTGTATGCCGAGGTATTCGCAATATTCTTGGAAGGCTGCACTTGTGAATTGGGTTCTGTTGTCTGTGATGACTCTATTCGGAACTCAAAATCTGCGGACTATGGACTTTAAGAACTTGATAGCAGATTGCTTGTTAATTGTTGCAGCTGGAGTAGCTTCCGGCCACCTAGTGAACTTGTCGATGGCGACATATAGGAATTTGTAACCTCCGACGGCTTTTGGGAAAGGTCCCAAAATGTCCATCCCCCACACAGTGAGTGGCCATGTAGGAGGTATCATTTGCAGCGGCTGAGCCGGTGTGTGATTTTGTTTCGCGTGGAACTAGAATGCTTCACACTTTTTTACCAGCTCAACTGCATCTTGGAGTGTTGTAGGCCAGTAAAAGCCATGCCGGAAGGCTTTACCAACCAACATGCGGAATGATGCATGGTTCCCACACTCGCCTCCATGGATTTCTACAAGGAGCTCGCAGCCTTCTTCTCGGGCAATGCATCGCATTAGAACGCCATTGGCACCACATCGGTAGAGATCACCTTCTACCAACGTGTATCTTTTAGCCAATCTAACAATTCAGTCTGCGGAAGCACCATCTTCACGAAGGATGTTGTCTTTCAAGTAGCTCAGGATCTCCGGGATCCATGCATTGGAGCTAACTTGAGCTTTTGGATCTTGCGCACTGGGTTGCTCGGAGCTTCCTCCAGAGCCTACGATCCTTGGTGGATGCCATGGTAACAGGGCCACTGGGACCGCCAGCTTCTGGGTGTTGGTCTTGCCCCCATCACTCAGTTCAACGGGCTGAGCGACAGGTCCTGACAAAAACTCCATCCGGAGCTTGAGCTCCAGTTGAAGCTTTCATCGAGAGTTCATCAGCTTCAACATTGTTGAGACGCTGGACATGGCGGTCTAGGATATCGAAGTACTTCTACAACTTCTGGACTTCAAGGAGGTAAGCAGCGAGTTGAGGGTTGTTGCAACTGCATTCACCTTTGACTTGCTTGATGATGATTTGCGTGTCACCCTTCACCAGCATCTGCTTGACACCATATCATAGTGCCACCTTGAGTCCGTAGATGAGAGCTTCATACTCTGCCATGTTGTCGGTTGCCTTGAAGTTAAGGTGTACCATGTACTTGATCTTCTCCCCAGTCGGAGCGAGGAGAAGGATTCCAGCTCCGGCCCCCTGCTTCTGCACGGAGCAATCGAAGTAGAGAGTCTAGTGAGGCTCGATGAAGACAGGGACCTTGGGTTCTGTCTTCTGCTCACTGTGGCCCCGTGGATTTAATGAAGAAGGAGTCCACTCCGCCACGAAGTCATCCAATGCCTGACTCTTGATAGCATGTAGAGGCAAGAATGAGATTGAACTCTGCCAGCTGCGCTGCCCACATTGCAATATTTCCCGTAGAGTTAGGGTTATGCAATATAGCACGTAGTGGATAAGATGTTACCACTGGTATTTGTGGGCTTGGAAGTAGTGACAAAGCTTCCTTGAGGCAATAAGAACTGCATAGAGCAGTTTATGCACCTCAATGTACCGAGTCTTGGCGTCATGTAGTACTTTGCTGATGAAGTACACTGGCCGTTGAACAGTTTGGACCTTCCTAGAAGGGCCCAGAGCTTCTTCTTCATCAACCAAGACCCTCCCGGAGGGGTCCAGACCTTCTTCTTGAGCTTTCTGGACACTCCTGGAGGGGTCCAGAACTTCTTCTTGATGAGCCGTGAGAACTCCCTCGGGTGAGAGAGGTTGATCCTCTGGCAGCTTGCCTTTAGGATCTTCGCCTGGGGGCTGGGGCCCAGACTCGCCTTCAGGTAGCTCTGGACCCTCCCGAAGGGGTCTGGACTCCTGAATTGAAGATGGCTGTGGTCTTTCCACGACTAGGACCATGCTAACAACCTTCGTAGTTGCTGAAATGTAAAGCAAAATAGGCTCACCAAGATCTGGCGCTACCATGATTGGTAGTGTGGTGAGGAGATGCTTGAGCTCTTGGAATGCCTTTTCTACTTCTTCGGTCCAATAGAATGACCCAGACTTCCTCAATAACTTGAAGAAGGGAAGTGCCCGCTGTGCCAATCTTGAAATGAACCGGCTGAGTACAGCTAGGCATCCAGTTAGCTTCTGGACATCATTGACATGGGCTGGGGGCCGCATCTCTTCAATAGCCTTGACTTTTGTCGGATTTGCCTCAATTCCTCGGTGAGTCACCAAGAATCCAAGGAGCTTCCCAGAGCTAACCCAGAAAACACATTGGTCCGGGTTTAGCTTGGTGCGCGTTACGTGCAGCTTGTCGAAGACGGCTTGCAGGTTGTCAAGGAGCGATTCCTTGTTCTTCACCTTCACGATGATGTCATCGACGTAGACCTCCACCAAGTCCCTAATGAGCTCTCCAAATGTTTTGTGCATGGCTCGCACAAAAGTTGAAGAAGCATTTTTTAGACTGAAAGGCATGGCAGTATAACAATACAACCAATCTATTGTTATGAAGGCAGTATGCTCTTCATCTTCCCTATACATTTGGATCTAATGATATCCAGAATACGCATCTAGGAAACACAATAGCTCACACCCGGAGGTGTATTCCACTATCTGATCTATCCTAGGTAGTGGAAATGGGTCTTTAGGACATGCCTTATTCAAGGTGGTATAGTCGATACACATCCGAAGCTTCCCGCCGGCCTTGTGTACAACGACTCAGTTTTCCAGCCACCAAGGATGATGAACCTCCCGGATGAAACCATCTTTGAGCAGCTTCTTGATTTCTTGTCTGATGAAGTTATGTCGCTCGATTGATTGCTTTTAGTGCTTCTGATGTACTGACCGTGCGTCGGGATATATCTTCATAATGTGCTCAATCACTTCCTTAGGGATCCCATGCATCTGTGATGGTTTCCATGCAAACACGTCGACATTCGCCCAGAAGAAAGTGATGAGCGCGAGTTCCTATTTGTTGTCCAGACCTCCCGATATACGGGTGGTTTGGGCAGCATCAAAATCAATTTGGACAACTTTGACAGGAATGTCGGTGTCGCCACTTGGTTGCACACGTGGTGTAGAGGTAGAGCCTCGATGACAAGAGCTCGGAGGTTGAGCAGCTTGCTCCTTGCCGGATTCTTCCTCTTGCGTTGTTGCAAGCGCGTGGAGTTCTTCCAGCGCAGTGACTCCCGCAGTACAATCCCCTCGGATCTGGAGGACACCTAAAGGAGTCAGCATCTTCAACTCCAAGTAGTCGTAAAGAGCTATGGCCATGAAGCTATACAGGGTTGGCCTGCATAGGATGGCATTTAAGGGAAGGTTGATGTGCACGACGTCAAAGATCAACTACTCAGACCTATAATTGTCCCGAGTCCCAAAGGTTACCGGGAGTGTAATTGATCTGAGAGGAGTGATAGCTTCCGGACCTACCCCGAAGAAAGGACGTGAGGGAAAATGGTCCGAGCGGCTGAGTTGGAGCTTCACGAATGCGGTCTAGCTGAGGAGGTTGAGCGCCGCTCCCCATCTACCAGGACATGGTAGAGTTGGATGTTGTTAATGGTAGGAGAAACCATCAAGGGTAACTGATCAGCTCCAGTCATGTTCTTCGGTCAATCCGAAGCATCGAAGGTGATGGCAGTGTCCATCCACTTCCGATGAGGTTCTGCCTTGGCAGTGGGAGCTACAGCAGCCATCTCTCGACGCATCGTCTTGAGGATACACCGGGAGGTAATATCCCAGGACCCTTCATATATCATATGGAGAGTCTTCTGATGCTCATTGTTGGAGACGTCAGAATCATCGTCGACAGCATTGTAGATGGCCTTAAGGACCTTCTTGGGGTTCTAGAAACCTAGCTTTATGTTTCCCTTCCCGTTGGCGAAAAGGGGCTCTTTCTTGGCGCTCATTGTTGCATTCAATGAGCCGTTGGTCCTCGCGGCAGTCTTCAAGATTGTGGGTGTCCGTTTTGTGAATTGGACACCACATCTTTTGACCACCGTCGTCTTCAGACGAGGGTCATGGATGTTTTTTGGGACGTGGCCCTCGGCCACCCGGAGCTGCAGCAGCAGCAGCAGCAGTAGGTTTGCCGACCGACGGCTATTTCTTGCCGTTGGACTTCTTCTTCTTTTTTCCAATACCAGAGGTAGTGGCTTCAGTCTTGAAGTAGGATTTACTAGCCTCTGGAGATGGTTTGGAGTGCATCTCATGGCCCTCCGCAGCCATAGCACATTTGTCGGCTAGGCTGAAGAGCTCCGTGACGTTGCTGACTTCTTTGGTCGCCAGCTTCTCCAGAATTGTATCTAACACCCTGTCAAAATGCGACAATAACAGAAGCTTTGGAGATTGAACGAACTGTGTTTCGTACCTGAGAAAACCACTGGATAAATGACTGCAGTGATTCTCCCGCCTTCTGCTCTACGACAAATAAGTCCAGCTTTGTGCCAGGTTGGGTGTAGGAGCTCCCAAAGTTGGCAGTGAACTAGCAGCAAAGGTCCCCCCAACAATCGATGGAGTCAGGCAGAAGACTCAAGAACCAGGACCTTATCATCTCGGTTAGAGCCACTGGAAAGTAGTTGGCCATCACGGCCTCATTTCCTCCCACCGCGAGGATGGTGGTGGAGTAGATCTAGAGGAACTCAATGGGGTTGACAGTCCCATCGTACTTTTATGGCAGATGAGGTCAAAACTTTGGTGGCCATTCGACCAAGCAAAGATGCATGGCCAGAGCTGAACAGTTGCCCCCAACTCCCAAAGGAGAAGGGTTTTCACGGGCAGTTCACCTCTCGCGAGCATGCTCCATGAAGACGCAACCATTCTGTCGCCTATATCTGCGGTTGAGCTCTGACCGAAGATCATGCATCGAGAGCCTCGACGCCGTATGGGTGCAGCGTGCCCCGGAGGGCAGCGACATCACTTGGTTAGATACAGCATGTCTCACCACTACAGGAATATCGAAGAGTTACATCGGCCAGTTTAAGTTACGTCGGTTGGCCGACGTAAGTTAAATAACTTACGTCGGCGCCATGGAACCGACATAAGTACGTCAACCTACGTCGGCTGCCGACGTAAGTAAGGAGACCGACAACTTTTAACACTAACTTACGTCGGCTAGAGCAACAGGCCGACGTAAATAAAAGAGCCGACGTAAGTTAGGGTTAACTTACGACGGCCAATAGTATGGCCGTCGTAAGTTACGTCCGCCGACGTAAGTTATGTATTTTAACCTAGCCCGCGTGCCCTTCTCTTTTCTTCCTTACCCGCCGCTTTCTCTTCTCTTCCCCGCCGCCTGCGCACGACGCCCCCACCGCGCCCCGGCCCCGCCGCCGCCGCCCCCCGCTCCCGCTCCAGCTCCCGCCGACCCGCGGCGCCCACGCCGCCGCCGTCCTCACCGCGACCCGGCCCCACCGCCCCCGCTCCCGCCGACCCGAGGCACCCACGCCGCCGCCGGCCTCGCCGCGCCCCGGCCCCACCGCCCCCGCTCCCGCCGACCCGAGGCACCCACGCCGCCGCCGGCCTCGCCGCGCCCCGGCCCCACCGCCCCCGCTCCCGCTCCGGCTGACCCGCGGCGCCCACACCGCCGCCGGCCTCGCCGCACCCCCGTCTCCTCCGGCCCCCTGCGCCGCCCCGGCCCTCACCGCCCACACCGCCGCCGGCCTCGTTGCAAGTATTTCCTCACCACTCCCCTTGCTCTCATTGTTTTTAATTATTGCACATGCATTTGCTTGAAATTTTTCCTAAATTGTCGATTGCACATGCATTTGCAAGTGTTTACTCTTAATAGAAAATTGTGAATTGCTATGCTTATGTTAGAAATTGATGAATTGCTATGCTTATGTTAGAAATTGATTAGAAATTATATAGATACACAAATAATGTTTACTATGCTTATGTTAGAATTAAATCGATAAATTGATGAATTACAATTGATGAATTTTTATGCTTATTTGTTATGCTTAGAATTATGGTTAGAATTGAATTGCTTATGTTTAGGTTTAATTTAATTGAATTCAATTGCTTATGTTAGAATTGAGTTGATAAATTGATGAATTACAATGGATAATTGTTATGTTTAGGTTTATTTGAATTGCTTAGTTTTTTTGAATTATGGTTACAATTTTAATTTTGATTGCTTGAGTGTTTAAGAACTATATATACATAAATGGGCTTCGGACCGACTTGACAAGGCCCGACAAGGCCCATTTAGTGGTAAGGTAAAGTATGCGTGTAGACGGGCACGAAGGCGAACGACGACGGTGAGGATGGCAAGCACCTGCGCGTGGATGGCGTACCCCGACAAAGTGGTTTCATCTCCGATCTATTTACAGCAGCTAACCCTAAAGCCGTCATGGAATTGTCATCTAAGACCAACTTTCCTCTCAGTCTTTCTCTAGTTCTTTCCTCTCTCTTAAATGACCTCAAAATGAAAATGAGCAACGTAACCTATAGCAATGTGTTACCCGTTTCGGATCGGCACGTCTCACATGCCATTGGCATGTGAGACGTGCAGGTTCGGAATTGTCCCTTTTTGGACAGCCTCGGAGTGACCGAGGGGGCGTGGCTTGTGACGAGACGCGGGTCCGGATTTGGACGAGATTTCGGTGGCGTAACCCTGTTGTTCTCTGCTGCACCATTTTTGGGCGTGCAGTGGAGAACAGCGGGGTTATGCTGCCGAAATTTCGTTCGAATCCGGATCACGCGTCTCGTCATGAGCACGCTCCGCTCGGTCACTCTTGGGTGGGTTTAGGATCTATCTGCCTAGGTTGTAGGGCCGTGACACATAACATAACAATACATTAACGACAATTTCTTTCGCGTTAAACTGCAGAGTCAAACATGGGCGAAGACCGTAGTTGGATGTACACTGGTTGGAAGAGCAGAACTGGTGGTCACTCAGATGAGTGGTACGCCAAGACAGAAGCTTTTGTGGAACGAGCTTTTTCGTTGTCAAATAGCGATAAGGCGCGGTGCCCATGTACGAAATGCCGAAACGGAACGTTTTTGGACAAAGTGGAACTTACGTTGCACTTGTGTCGAAACGGTTACGTGTCACATTATGAGTTGTGGAACTTCCACGGCGAGACAGCTTCTCAAGCTGTACAAGAAGTGGAAGCTGACAATGATGATGCTCAAGAGGTTGATATGATGGATGAGATGCTGGAAGCTATACGACCAGAGCTTACAGAAGATACTCAAACAGCAGAGGTTAAAGAGTTCTTCAAACGTCTCAAAGATTCAGAAGAGGCTCTGCATGAACACACTAAAATGTCAATCCTCAATTTTGTGACTAGACTTATGGCAATTAAGTCTAAGTTCTTCTTTTCTAACAATTGTTACAACATGCTCATCGATTTGTTCAAAGATGCTCTTCCACAACCCAACAAAGTGCCTAAGGATATGTACAACTCGAAGAAAATTCTTTCTGGTCTCGGGATGAAGCACGAAAAGATTGATGTGTGTCCGGACAACTGCATGCTTTTCTGGAGAGAGCATGCCAATGAGAACAAATGTTTGAAATGTGGTCAACCGAGGTTTGTCGTGTGTTCCATTTCTTTTTCAATTAATCTTCTTCTACTTAGTGTTTTCATTCTTTTGCAGGTTTGCCATTTTCGATGGAGTTGTCGACTCGAGGTCGACGCGACCTTTGAGAGGCGCTTCATCGTCGCAGGCTTCGACCGCTGGGACCAGTGGTCGTCTCTCGCAGACGCAGCTGGAGCTCCAGGCCATGAGGGAGTCGCTGACTCAAACTCAGGCAGAGCTGGAGAGGACGAGGGAGGAGCAGCAGAGGACGGCCTTAATGATGGCCCAGATGCAAGCAACGATCGCGGTAAGTAATTTAAAGTACCGTAGTTAAATTTCACAGCACTTAATAACATATATCTGCTAATATCTTGCAATGGCAGGCTCTTGCTCGACAAAGCGGTCAGGACATCCAGATTCCTACGCTTCCGCCACAGCAGACACCGGAGCAGGTAATATTGTCTATACCTAGGAGTTTGATTCCCTTTTCATTATGTTAAAAATTTATTTGCATCACATTTAATCCTAATTATGATTCTTTTGCAGGGTTCCGGAACGCGTCGAGATCCCGGAGGCAGTGGAGGGGGTAGCGTGTAGACACTGGAGCAGGTGAGAAACTCTCTTTAAGTGTATCTAATCAAGCTTTAGTAGTTTTTGGCCATGGTAGAAATGATTAGTATATAGTGAATAAGTTGTCAGTGCTTGCATTTAACAAAAGGGCTAGTGATTATCGCTGATGTTTCCTTCTTATGTCGAAACTGATGTTCACTGAGTTAACAAAGGGCTAGTGCTTCCATTTAACTAGTGATATAGTACATTACTTCATTTGAAACTACATCATGCTTCCTTCTTTTGTCACTGATGTTCTTGGCCTCTTATGTTATCACTGAGTTGACATTGATGCTTACTAGTGATTATGTTTCTTTTGCAGGGATCCGGAACGTGCCGAGAAGATCCCGGAGGTAATGGAGGGGCTAGCGTGTAGCCCGGTGGTTGTTGATGTTGATTGTTGCAAATTGTGTTGTTGTTGATGTTTTGAACTATATATTGAAACTGTTATGTTGTGTATGATATTATTTGTTTGTTCTGTGTTCTCGCCATTGAGCGAGGTAGTCAGTTTCTGTTTTTAAAAAAAAAATCGAAAACTTAACTTACGTCGGCTACGGGCAGGCCGACGTAAGTTAGCCCAGGTTAACTTACGTCGGTCAGACCATACCGACGTAAGTTAAACCACTAAACTTACGTCGGTTTCACCAGGCCGACGTAAGTTACGGCACTTTACTTACATCGGCCTGCCCAAGCCGACGTAAGTCCTCAGGCCCAGCCCAAGGCCCATCTCGACACTTAACTTACGTCGGCTTCCGAAGACCGACGTAATTAAGTTAACTTACGTCGGTGGCCGACGTAAGTCACCTTAATTACGTCCAAATGCCTACGTCGGCTGAAAGCCGACGTAATTAAGGGAAAACCGACGTAATTAAGTTACTTACGTCGGTTTAAGCCTTACTTACGTCGGCTTTGGCCGACGTAAGTGACCGTTCTTCCTGTAGTGCATGTGCTGTGACACTTGAGGACTAAGTCTGCCAAAGAAGGTCCTACCCTAAGAAGGTGCCTGCCCTAGAGGGGGCGGGCCTTGGTTACTGATGGCATTGGCTGCAGCTGCAACCATGTGATCCACATTAGTGCGCCATTGCACCATCACGCCCTGAGGAGCTCAAGAGTCCGCGCTGCATTCAGCGCGTTCTCAGGGTTGTTTGTCAATGTAGTGACCGACACGAGGACACCATCCTGTTGTCCGGTGTTGGTTGCCAGAACAAGTGGTGGTGGTGGAACGACTCCCGCTAGGATAACAGCGTTAGCTGTCTGCTGTACGTTGGAGGGATTTCCTCCAGCAAGCTGCTCGGCATGGCCGTTGGACGACGCTGCGGATGAGTTCACCATCTCGAAATCTAGAGCGCCCCTACCTGGCGCGCCAAATGTTGAAGTGTGGACTAAAACACTTCCCCCAGCACTACTAAAGCGTAACGAGACAGTGACACAGAGGATTTTTACGTGGTTCGGGCCGCCTGAGCGTAATACCCTACTCCACGGGGTGGTTGTTGATGCAGTATGTGTGTGTGCTTTAGTTGGCTTAGTTCACCTTGGTTTGTACTTGGTTTCTACCGTGCGGCTCAGCCCTTTTATATGCTAAGGGCTGGCGATTATAGGGATTGCCTGGCCCGACAAGTGGCCCCAGCGGTACTTAATCACCTAATACACGATCTACATGTATTAGGTATGATTAATAGACCGATAATGTGCCTTAATGGTGGCATTACCAGCACTAAAGGTCCTCTGATCGTGCATCATTAATGCTAAATTAATGACATGCACTACAGGAATACCGGTCACTTACGTCGGCCAAAGCCGACGTAAGTTAGGCTTAAACTGACGTAATTAACTTAATTACGTCGGTTTTTGCTTAATTACATCGGCTTTCAGCCGACGTAGGGTTTTGGACGTAATTAAGGTAACTTACGTCGGCCACCGACGTAAGTTACCTTAATTACGTCGGTCTGCAGGAGCCGACGTAAGTTCACCCTCGAGATGGGCCTTGGGCTGGGCCGGATGACTTACGTCGGCTTGGGCAGGCCGACGTAAGTTAAGTGCTGTAACTTACGTCGGCCAGGGCAAACCGACGTAAGTTAAGTGGTTTAACTTACGTCGGTCTGGCCATACCGACGTAAGTTAACCTGGGCAAACTTACGTCGGCATGCTCATAGCCGACGTAAGTTAAGTTTTTGAAATTTTTTTAAAAACAGAAACTGTCTACCTCGCTCGATGGCGAGTCACAGAACAGTCAAAAAATATATATAGATATATACAGATATATTCAGTCACAGAACAGTCAATATAAGTTCGCCCATGGTTCAAAACATCAACAAACACCACAATTTTCCAAATAAATTACACCGGGCTACACGCTAGCCCCTCCATTACCTCCAGGATCTTCCCGGCGCGTTCCGGATCCCTGCAAAACAAACATAATCACTAGTAAGCATCAATGTCAACTAAGTGATAACATAAGAGGCCAAGAACATCAGTGACAAAAGAAGGAAGCATGATGTAGTTTCAAATGAAGTAATGTACTATATCACTAGTTAAATGGAAGCACTAGCCCTTTGTTAACTCAATGAACATCAGTTTCGACATAAGAAGGTAACATCAGTGATAATCACTAGCTCTTTTGTTAAATGGAAGCACTAACAACTTATTCACTATATACTAATCATTTCTATCATTGTCAAAAACTACTAAAGCTTGATTAGATACACTTAAAGAGAGTTTCTCACCTGCTCCAGTGTCTACACGCTACCCCCTCCACTGCCTCCGGGATCTCGATGCGTTCCGGAACCCTGCAAAAGAATCATAATTAGGATTAAATGTGATGCAAATAACTTTTTAACATAATGAAAAGGGAATCAAACTCCTAGGTATAGACAATATTACCTGCTCCGGTGTCTGCTGCGGCGGAAGCGTAGGAATCTGGATGTCCTGACCGCTTTGTCGAGCAAGAGCCTGCCATTGCAAGATATTAGCAGATATATGTTATTAAGTGTTGTGAAATTTAACTACGGTACTTTAAATTACTTATCGCCACCGTTGCTTGCATCTGGGCCATCATTAAGGCCGTCCTCTGCTGCTCCTCCCTTGCCTCCGCTCTCGTCCGCTCCAGCTCTGCCTGAGTTTGCGTCAGCGACTCCCTCATGGCCTGGAGCTCCAGCTGCGTCTGCGAGAGACGACCACTGGTCCCAGCGGTCGAAGCCTGCGACGATGAAGCGCCTCTCAAAGGTCGCGTCGACCTCGAGTCGACAACTCCATCGAAAATGGCAAACCTGCAAAAGAATGAAAACACTAAGTAGAAGAAGATTAATTGAAAAAGAAATGAAACACACGAAGAACTCACCGTCCGTGGGCCTTCCCGCCTCCGCTTGCGTACGCGGCTTGGGGGTCGATCGGCGCGCTTTCCCAATCGTAATCCGCACCGTGTATCTTCGCGACCTCCTGCGCGTACTTTGTCTACAAAACAAATAAATCTTGTAAGTATGTCAATAATAGTATTAGTTATAATGAAATTGATGAATTTCGAAAACTTACCAGTCGGTCGGCTGCGACCTGACTACACTGCCCTGGCTGAGAAGGGTCACTTCCCTTGTGACCTCTCTTCCAAACCTGGGTCGGGGTCGGCTCATGACCCAGCTCTCGCTCCTGTACATCTGTGTTAGTGAGATAAATAATATATTAAGAACACATAAATAAAATAAAAAGGTACTTACCATGCGTTTAGCCAAACGCAAGTAGCCGTCACCGCCATAGTTGTGCTTGCCCTCGGACCCCATGCGGCACTGTCTAGCCTTCGTGGACTTGTTGATAAAAGCGTTGCTAGCCCAGTACCGACAGAGAGCTAAGTACGCCTCGATGTTACCCTGTAACCAGGAAATACTAACCTGCACATATTTCATTTTCATCAACGCGGTTAACATACGTAGATATTGTAAATATTTAACAATATTAAAAACTTACCTCCGCGTACTGCTCCTCTGTCAAGTAGGAGTCCGAGTCCTTCCTAAAGACACCCCTTTGCTGCTCCTGCTCCTGCTCCCGGGGGTGCCGCTTGTAGTAAGCGTTGACGGCCTGAATCCGGGCGTATGACAACGCCGCCGTCGTGAGCTTCCGAGCGTTGTAATGGAACACGCGTCTCGCGTGGTCCTCCATGCCCGGCTCCTCTACTTGGTACCTCAACTTTAAGCAAACAAATATTTAAGTGATATGCAATTAAGAATTCAAAGGAGTTGAAAAAACGAAACAGTTAAACTTACCATAAAATCATGCCACACGGCTCCCTGAACCGTGCCGTGCACCGGGTGAGAGACCCGAGCGTAGTCATCCCACGACAGGGCAGGAAAACCGTCAATTACACCGGGGTAGTGCAACTTGACGATAGCACGGAGGACACTGTTAACCTGCCTGTGGTGCTTCTCGGCCCCCGTGAACGAGAAGTCGTACCAACATCTACAAAATATATTAAATCATTAAGTAAAGAAAAACAACATCTAATATTTAGTATACTATATATAGTTTTTATACCTGTCTCCAACGGGACGGATCGTGGTCCGCTGAGTAGTAACCGGAGGAGGAGCCGCAAAGTGGGTCCTCCTCGTCCGTCGCCTCTGCTGCGACGCTGCCGCGTCCTGCGACCCTGAAGGCTCTGCGGACCCCCCGGAGCCTCCAGGAAGGCTAGTGGTAGAGGGCTGCCCAGGGAGGCTAGCGCTAGCCGGCTCCGAAGGGAGGCTAGCGCTAGAGGGCCCCCTAGCCTCTGAGTCGGGCTCCTGTAGCGGCCCCCTAGCCTCAGACTCTGACTCAGACTCAGAAGTCTCTAAGTCAGACTGCACAAAAGGAATGACTTTATTAATAATTAATAACAATTGCAATTTCAAAAATAACTTTATAGTAACTAAAGTTTACCTCTGTCTGCTGAAAGCACACGACAGCTGAGGGTGGAGCGTGTGCCAGAAAGAGCTCACGTCGACTAGAACGGAACGAGCTCCCTGAGCAAGGGTCTGCTGGCGGCTCAAACCCTCTCACTGGCTTCCCCTTCCCCTTCCCCTTTGACGACATCCTATTGCAAGGAATAAATGATTAATATACAAAGATAATATACAAAATTAATGTTAAATTAGTGAATAAAACGTTACTTCAAAATTCATCAACATCACGATCATGCACCCTACTCCTTAAACCAGCCCATCGATCTTCTTGTTGCGCATATCGTTTTCGTTTGCGCAAATCAGCAGGTTCGACTATGTCATCGATATCTTCAGATTCTGATTCTGATTCTGTTTCCGCTTCCGTGCCAGCCTCGATATCTTGAGCGTCTCCAACTAAGTTATCGAGTCCTACACCGGGCTCGACTGAGAAGGAGTCTGGCAACTCTTCCTCTTGGTAGACACAATCAACCTCAGCTTCGTCGTGATAATCATCATCTCCTGGAGCGTATAACCGCTCACGAGGATTCACCTTATGTACCACCCACCAAGCTTTGAATTTATTGCATGGATAAGGTAGATAGTACACTTGCTCTACTTGGTGTGCAAGAACTAATGAATCGAATCCTTTCAACCGTTCCTTGTGTTTTACTTCGACCATGCCAAATTCGTTTACTCGAATTCCACGAATGGAATCAAACCATTCGCAGTCAAAGAATACCGCTCGAATTGGCTTGTTTGCAACAAAAGTGAATTCAAGGATTTTTTTAATAATCTGAGTGACCACCAGTTCTGCTCTTCCAACCAGTGTACATCCAACTACGGTCTTCGCCCATGTTTGACTCTGCAGTTTAACGCGAAAGAAATTGTCGTTAATGTATTGTTATGTTATGTGTCACGGCCCTACAACCTAGGCAGATAGATCCTAAACCCACCCAAGAGTGACCGAGCGGAGCGTGCTCATGATGAGACGCGTGATCCGGATTCGAACGAAATTTCGGCAGCATAACCCCGCTGTTCTCCACTGCACGCCCAAAAATGGTGCAGCAGAGAACAACAGGGTTACGCCACCGAAATCTCGTCCAAATCCGGACCCGCGTCTCGTCACAAGCCACGCCCCCTCGGTCACTCCGAGGCTGTCCAAAAAGGGACAATTCCGAACCTACACGTCTCACATGCCAATGGCATGTGAGACGTGCCGATCCGAAACGGGTAACACATTGCTATAGGTTACATTGCTCATTTTCATTTTGAGGTCATTTAAGAGAGAGGAAAGAACTAGAGAAAGACTGAGAGGAAAGTTGGTCTTAGAGAAGGAGGCGGAGGACTAAGCCATCGGGGGAGGCGGAGGACTGAGGCGAGTGAGCCGTCAGATAATATCCGACGGTCCACACTTCAGATCGGCCACATAAAAGTCCTCCCCGACCTAACCCTACTCATTTTCCTTTCTCTTCTCCACGATTCCATCGCTCCAGAGTCCAGATACGGCAGCCGCGACGATCCCCTTCTCCTCTCCTCGATACCCCTACTCCAGCGACGGTCCTCCAGGTGCTTGCCATCCTCACCGTCGTCGTTCGCATACTTTACCTTACCACTAAATGGGCCTTGTCGGGCCATGTCAAGCCTGTCCGAAGCCCATTTATGTATATATAGTACTAGAACACTCAAGCAATCAAAATTAAAATTGTAACCATAATTTAAGCAATTTAAGCATAATTAAACATAATTAAATACACCACCTAAGCGTAATTAAGCAAATTAAGCAAAAATAAGGAAATTAAGCATAATTATGCATAATTAAGCAAATTAATCATAATAAAATAAACCACTTAAGCATATTTAAGCAAATTAAGCAAAAATAAGGAAATTAAGCATAATTATGCATAACTAAGCAAATTAATCATAATAAAATAAACCACTAATGCATATTTAAGCAAATTAAGGAAAAATAAGGAAATTAAGCATAATGAAGCAAATTAATCATAATAAAATAAACCACTCATGCATATTTAAGTAAATTAAGCAAAAATAAGCAAATTAAGCTCCAGGGCCGGCCGGGAATGGCGGGGCGACGCTCCGGGTCCGGGCCGGCGGTCAGGGAGGGTGAGGGGGAGGGGGTCGGGGAGGGTTGGGGAGGGGAGGGGAAGGGGGGCGGCGCTCGCCGTGGAGGGGAGGGGGAGGGGGAGGCAGCGGTGCAGTGGTGGCGTCGGCCGGGAAGGGCTGCAAGATATCTATGTCATGTCATCTAGTCGTCTACGTTGCTGAGGGAGATGATCGGCGCCGGGCCGGCGGTCAGGAAGGGTGAGGGCCAGGGGAGGGGGTCGGGGAGGGGAGGGGAAGGGGCCGGGGCAGCGCTCGCCGTGGAGGGGAGGGGGAGGGGGAGGGGGAGGCGGCGGTGCCGTCGGCCGGGAAGCCGTGGCGGCACTCCTCGGGGTCGGGCCGCCGGCGGTGAGGGCCGGGGGAGCTAGGGGGAGGGGGTCGGGGAGGAGGGGAGGCCGGGTCGGGGAGCTAGGGGAGGAGGGGACGGTCGGGGAGTAGGGGAGGGGAAGGGGCCGGGGCGGGGCGGCGCTCGCCGTGGAGGGGAGCCGGCGGTGGCGTCGGCCGGGAAGGCGGCGGTGGCGTCGGCCAGGAAGCGGCGGCGGTGGCGCTCGGGGCCGGGCCGCCGGCGGTTAGGGAGGGGAGGAGGGGAGGAGGGGAGGGGAGGAGGGGAAGGGGTCGAGGCGGGGCGGCGCTCGCCGTGGAGGGGAGCCGGCAGTGGCGTCGGCCGGGAAGGCGGCGGTGGCGTCGGCCGGGAATCGGCGGCGGTGGCGCTCGGGGCCGGGCAGCCGGCGGTTAGGGAGGGGAGGAGGGGAGGAGGGGAGGGGAGGAGGGGAAGGGGCCGGGGCGGGGCGGCGCTCGCCGTGGAGGGGAGCCGGCGGTCGCGTCGGCCGGCAAGACGGCCGTGCATATTTAAGCAAATAATCAATCAAACAATTAAGCAATTAAATAATTTCAGCATAATTTAATAAACAATTAAGGAATTTCAGCAAATTTAAATTAAGCAATTAAACAATTTCAGCAAACAATTAAGCAATTAAACAATTAAGCAATCAAACAATTAATCAATCAAACAATTAAGAATTTAAACAATTAATCAATTAAATTGGGGAGGAGGAGGGGGAGAGAAGGGTCTCGGGATGGGAGGGGAGGGGAAGGGGGGCGCTCGGCTGTGGAGGGGAGGTCGACGGGGAGGGCGGCGTCGGGATGGGGAGGTGGACGGCGGCGGCAGAGCGGCGGCGGCCCGTGGGGTGGGGGGGTCGGGGAGGAGAGGAGGGAGGGGAGAGGAGGGATTACCTTGCTTGTGGCGGCCGGGCGGCGACGGCGACGGCGGGGCGGCCGGGCGGCGTCGGGCGGCCGGGCGGCGACGGCGGGGCGGCGACGGGGCGGCGGCGGCGGCTCGGGTCGGCGGCGTCGGCTGGGAAAAGGAGAGCGCGCGTGAAATGAGAGCGCGCACCGCTCGCGCGGTTAGGTTAAACAACTACTTACGTCGGCCCGACTTACTTACGTCGGCCAACGTCAGGGCCGACGTAAGTTAGGCTTAACTTACGTCGGCCAATTAACTTACGTCGGCTATGGGCCGAGGCCGACGTGGGTAATTTTTATTACTATCGGTCCGTATACTTACGTCGGTCTGCCGACGTAATTTATTTAACTTACGTCGGCTACCAGGGACCGACGTAAGTTACTTACTTACGTCGGCCAGCCGACGTAAGTTGCTCTGGCCGACGTAAGTGATCGATATTCCTGTAGTGATGTTAATTAGGTCTTGCAACGGCTGTCTTAATAGCCCCTTGAATGTCAGTGCCGTTGGAGATCCTGTAGTCGTTGCTGGCTTAGGTTCGGAGGTACAACACGTGGCAGCTCTGGAGCTTCCCTCTGTGTTGAGGTAGGTCCAGAACTAGTGGACGTGTGGCAGCACTAGAGCTTCCATCTACTGGTGGTTAGGTCCGGGGTTGCCAGACACGTGGCAGGACTAGAGCTTCCCTATGGAGGGAGGTAGGTCTGGTCCCGCTGGACACATGGCAGTACCGGAGCTATCAAAATGAGGGATGCAGTGCTGTCAGACATGTGTTGCCTTCGGAAGTCTTCAACTCGGACATGGGAACTCTTTGGCTTTTCTTGCAGTATCGTGGGATACCCAGTATGCAGGGTACCGACGTGGACCTTCTTCAAAAAGCAAGAGATGAGGCCAAGAGGAGGAGAAGGCTTCAGAAGGAGAAGAAGCTCAAGAAGTCCAAGGATGATTACACGCGATATCCTTTTAACTATGAGCGCCTCAATTCTCATTCAAACTACCTTTCTATTCCTATGGGCAAAGCTCCACACTTTGATGGGATTAACTACACCATGTGGAAGCACAACATGAAGTTGCATCTTATTTCTCTCAATCCTACACTTTGGCATGTTGTTTGCACAGGTGTAGATATCCCTGTGGATGATGAAGAGTTGACCCCAGAACAAGAACAACTCATTCACCGCAATGCTCAAGCGGCGATCGTGCTCAACTCAGCCTTGAACTAAGAAGAATTCAACAAACTGAATGGGTTAGATCAATCCAAGGAAATTTGGTACACTCTAAAGATTGCTCATGAAGGAAACCGGTCCGTGAGGGAAGCTAAGATTGAGATGATCGAGGGGGAGCTTGGAAGATTCGCCATGGAAGAAGGCGATACCCCTCAAGAGATGTACAACCAACTCAAGACTCTCATCAATAGGAGTCGGGCGTACGGGTGCAAGAAGTGGACTGAACATGAAGTAGTCAAGAGAATGATTAGAGCCTTCAAGCCTCGCAATGTGACACTTTCCACTCTCATCTGCGAGAGTCCCAACTTTCACAAGATGACTCCGATGAGGTTCTTGGCAAGATCATCAACCACGAGATGATGGAGATGGAAGCACGCCATGTCAATGACCTTGCCAAGATCACATCCTCCAAGAAGAAAGGCATTGCTCTCAAAGCCTCACCCAAGTCCAAAAGCAAAGAGGTGCAAGCTTCAAGCAATGATGAAGAAAGTGAAGAAGAGGAAAGCACCGACATGGATGAAGAGGAAATGGCCTTCTTCACCAAAAGATTCAAGAGAATGATGAGGAAGAGAAGAGGGTCAAATGGTTAAAATCCGTGGAGAAGAAGCTCGCTAATGTCCAATGCAGTGACAGGGAAAAGGTTCTTTTTGTATCCCACCAACTAGTTGGAGCAACTGTGGATTGGTGGGATTCGCTATGCAACGCCCATGAAAATCAAGAGAGGATCACTTTGGCTGAATTCAAGGAGAGTTTCCGTTCTCATTTTGGGCCTGAGGGTGTTATGATCTTGAAAAGGCAAGAATTTGAGAACCTAAGGCAAGGAAAGTCAAGTGCGAGTGAGTACCTCAATAAATTCACTCAACTCTCAAGGTATGCTCCAGAGGATGTCAACCGGGACAACCGCAAGCAATACCTGTTCATGAGGGGCCTAAACAATGAGATTCAAGTCCAATTGCTCAATTGTGACTATGCAAATTTCCACAAGCTTGTGGACAAGGCTATTGTAGTTGAGAACAAGGTTCATGAGATGGAGCAAGATAACAAGAGGAAGGTGTCATATCAAGGACAGCCACAAGGAAGTAATGTCCACCCCCGCTTTGCACCACCAAATTCACCATAGTGCAACCCCTCTGCTCCTGCATATCGCATTGCTATTCCGCCGCACCCAACTTAGCCTATGCAGCAAGCCCTGCTATGCAAGCACCTCACCCTCCAATGCCTCAAGCGCCTCGCGCAAATTTTCCTGCTAATGCTTAAAACCAAGCTCGCCCAAACAATTCTGGTACAGTAAGGTCATGCTATACTTGTGGTGAGGTGGGACACTTTGCATCTCGATGCCCTAAGTCAGGCATTGGTCAAGGGAACAATGCTCCAAGACAGAACCCAGGACCGAATGGAGCAGCGCCACAAGGCAAACGTGGACCGCAAAATTTTGTTCGTGGCAAAGTGAACCATGTCTCTACGGAGGAAGCGCAACAAGTGAATGACGTGGTGATTGGTATGTTTCTCGCAAACTCCAACCCAGCGACTATGTTATTTGATTCTTGAGCATCGCATTCATTCATTGCATCAAAGTATGTTGCCAAGTATAGTTTGCCTATATCTCATATGAAGTATACCTTGTTGGTTAAATCTCCTGGAGGGGAGATGAGGATCAATATAGTATGTCCGAAAGTAAGCATTAGAGTAAGGGGGGTAGACCTCTTCGCCAACCTCATTGTCTTGGATTCTCAAGGATTGGACATAATACTTGGTATGGATTGGTTAAGGAAGCACAATGGAATTATTCAATGTGCCATGAAGACGGTGAAGTTGACGAATGAGGAAGGGGTCAGCATAGAATTTAAAGCATCTCAACACGCACCCAAGCAAGTGGAGTTGAATCAAATGGATGGTGCCGCAATTAAGGATATTCAAGTAGTGTGTGAGTTTTCAGATGTGTTTCCGGATGAGTTGCTAGGTATTCCACCTGATCATGAAATAGATTTCGTTATTTAATTAATACCTGTAACTGCACCCATAGCTAAAAGGCCCTATAGGATGCCTCCTATGGAGTTAGCGAAGCTCAAGAACCACATTCAAGAGCAGCTAGAGAAGGGTTTCATTCACCCAAGCTATTCACCTTGGGGAGCACCTGTGCTTTTCGTGGACAAGAAGGATGGATCCCAAAGGATGTGTGTGGATTACCGAGCTCTCAGCGAGGTGACAATCAAGAACAAGTATAAATTGCCCTGTATAGAGGATTTGTTTGATCAAATGAAGGGTGTATGTGTTTTATCCAAGATCAACTTGAGGTCAGGCTACTTCCAAATAAAGATTAGACTGTCGGATATACCCAAAACAGCTTTTTGAATACGGTATGGGTCTTATGAGTACACTGTGATGTCTTTTGGATTGACAAATGCACCTGCATAATTTATGTACCTCATGAATGAGGTCTTCATGGAGTACTTGGATAACTTCGTTGTGGTGTTCATTGATGATATTATGATCTACCCGAAGAGTGAAGAGGAGCATGAAGAGCATTTGAGGCTCACATTATAGAAATTGAGGCAACACCAATTATATGCCAAATTCAGCAAGTGCCTGTTTTGGTTAAAGAAAGTGTCATTTTTGGGTCATATCATCTCGGGAGGAGGAGTAATTGTTGATCCAGGAAAAGTGACAGATGTGCTAAAGTGGGAACCGCCCCAGAATGTGATGGAAATCCAAAGTTTTCTTGGAATGGTTGGGTACTACTATCAGTTCATCAAGGATTTCTCCAAGATAGCCAAGCCCATGACTAAGTTATTAACGAAGGGGAAAACATTCCAGTGGACTAAAGCTTGTCAAGACAGCTTTGAGGAGCTCAAGAAGAGATTGACAACAACACCTGTGGTGGTATTGCCAGATGTGAGCAAAAGCTTTGATATCTATTGTGACGCATCGAGACAAGGACTTGGATGTGTAATCATGCAAGAAGGTCAAGTGGTAGCCTACGCATCGAGACAATTGAAGAAACATGAGCAGAATTATCATACACATGATCTCAAACTTACAGCTGTAGTGCATGCCTTGAAGATTTGGAGACATTACATTCTTGGCCTCGGTGTGAGATTTACACGGACCACAAGAGCCTTGAGTACATATTCACGCAAATGGATCTAAATTCGAGGCAACAAAGATGGTTGGAACTCATCAAGGATTATGATGTGGGAATTAATTATCATCCGGGGAAGGCTAATGTAGTTGTTGATGCCTTGAGTAGGAAAGGAGTAAGCCACCAACTCACGATCTGAGAGCTGCCATCCGAGTTATGCAAGGAGTTTGAACGGTTGAATCTTGGATTCATGTGAATGAGATGGGGATAATGGACTTAAATCTGACCTTGGAGCAAGAAATTCGAGAAGGTCAGATCAAGGATGAGGAAATTCAAGATATCAAGGGAAGGACCCAAGAAGGGAGAGAATTCATATTTGATGAGGAGGAACATGTTACTTTATGGATTGGAAAGAG
Organism: Tuctoria greenei; assembly: GCA_036927565.1. Taxonomy (NCBI): domain Eukaryota; kingdom Viridiplantae; phylum Streptophyta; class Magnoliopsida; order Poales; family Poaceae; genus Tuctoria; species Tuctoria greenei. The sequence goes on from JAYESD010000003.1 coordinate 20,730,377, forward strand.
GATTGTGGTGCCTAATGTTAAGCATATTCAGGAGACGATATTGAAGGAGACACATGACTCACCTTACTAAATCCATCCCGGTTGTACAAATATGTACAAGGACTTGAAGACATGTTATTGGTGGGCCAGCATGAAAAAGGACAGTAGAGTATGTTGCACTATGTGATGTATGCCAACGAGTCAAAGTTGAACATCAAAGGCCAGCTGGACTATTGCAACCATTGAAGATTCCAGAATGGAAGTGGGAAGAGATTGGTATGGACATCATAGTCAGATTACCACGAACTCAGTCCGGCTATGACTCAATATGGGTTATTGTGGATCGGTTGACCAGATCAGCTCATTTCATACCTGTCAAGACCACATATATCACCACAAAGCTAGCAGAATTGTACATGGAGCATATTGTGTGCTAACATGGAGTTCCGAAGAAAATAGTCTCAGATCGAGGTTCTTAGTTCACCTCTAGGTTTTGGTAGAAACTGCATGAAGCTATGGGTACAAGGTTAAATTTCAGTTCATCATATCATCCACAAACCGATGGACAAACCGAGAGTACAAATAAAATATTGGAGGATATGTTGAGATCATGCGCTTTGAAACATGGACGTAGTTGGGACAAGAGTTTGCCATATGTTGAATTCTCGTACAACATTAGTGTAACAGCCTCATTTTCATGCATCATGCATTGCATACATTCTAATACATGTCTAACATTAATCCACATAAAAAGAAATAAGTTTAAAATGAATTTAGAAGCAACACCGCACTCAAAAGTTCTGATGAGTGCAGACTAGTCCGGTTTCAATACGGACTAGTCCGATTTCTCTCTGACCTCCATCGAACTAGTCTGTTTTTAGTGCGGACTATTCCGGTTTTTGCCTCTGGACACTTTCGGACTTGTCCGATCCATTGCGGACTAGTCCGATGTACCAATTCCTTGGAAATTTTGCTAAGTTCGTGGACTTGTCCGAACTTAACCGATATTCCTGCGGACTTGTCTGTTTTCCCTCTGACTAAAATCAGACTTGTCCGGTTTTGGCCAGACTTGTTTGGTTTCCCTCTGACCAAGTTCGGACTTGTCCGATATATTCCAGACTTGTTCTATATCTCTCTGTCTAACTTCGGACCAGTCCGGCCCTTTTCGGACTTGTCTGGTACATCACGATTCCGAGTTGATCTTTTATTCCACGACTTGTTATTTGGTTTTACATTAAGTGGGCCTAAGGACGTCGTGTCTAACTCTTTTTGGAGTCCATGTGCGACCCCACCCGGCCTCAACCCTCCCCAAACTCGAATTCTGTAAAACCCTCATTTTCATCCATCATGCATTGCATACATTCTAATACAAGTCTAACATTAATACACATCAAAAGGAACAAGTTTAAAATGAATTAGAAACAAAACCGCACTTAAGAATTCTAGGAAGTGCGGACTAGTTCGATTTTTGTGCGGACTAGTCCGATTTCTCTGACTTTAAACATACTTGTTCGTTTTTCTACGGACTAGTCTGTTTTTCCCTCTGGACATTTTCGGACATGTCCGGCCCGGTGCGGATTAGTTCGGTGTTCCAAGAATCCTTGAAAATAGCTAAGTCCCCAGACTCGCCCAGACTAGTCCGGTGTTCCAGCGGACTTGTCCGTTTTTCCCTCTGACTAAAGTCGAACTTGTCAGATTTTTGGACAGACTTGTCTGTTTTTCCCCTCTGGATAAGTTCGGACTTGTCTGATATCTAGTCCGGGCTTGTTCGATTTCCCTCTGTCCAACTTCGGACTAGTCCGGCACTCTTCGGACTTGTTCGATAAATCGCGACTCCGAGTTGATCTTTTGTTTCATGACTTGTTTCTTGGGTTTCATGTGAAGGCCCAGGGACGTCATGCATAACTCTTTTAGAGCCCATGTGGGACTCCAAACCGGCCTCTACTCATCTCAAACTCGAAATTCATCTAACCCTAGCCTCCACCTCTATATAAACAACCCCACCCCTTGGCTTGACATCTATTTGCCACTTTTCCACCACACCCAAACCCTAGCTCGTGGATAGCCGCCACCAAGGAGGGAGAAGAAGATCTAGACCAAGAATAAGAAGAGAAGGAAATGAAAGAGGATCAAGATCTCCATTAACTTCGCGTTCTTTGTCAACAATTCACCATCAAGTTCTTCATCAACCCTAGATCGTCAAGATCCAAGTGTTACCTCCAAGATCCTTAATTCATTGGAGTCCCAAACACCTGGTATACCTTCTATTTCCTTTTCCTCACGCGAATTCAACAACTATTCTCCAAATTCACGTCGATCTAGAAAACCCTAATTCGCTAGTTCTGCGAAGTGCGGACTTGTTCGGTCCCTAGCGGACTAGTCTGATTTTCCTGGTTAATTTCTATTGAATTAATTCTAAAATTTGATCTAATCAATTCCAAACCTGTCCAAACTTGTTAATAGCTATTAGAACTAGTTAATAAACATCATTAACAACTCATTAACTAGTTTTACTTCACAATTGCATTAATCATGCATATCATGTCATATTGAGTAATATTTGTGCACTCTTTGATTGTAATTCTTGTCTTGTATGTTTATTGTGCGGATTAGACGGATTTGCGCTAGAGAGTGCCGCGGAGGATCTACAACACCAAGAGTTTGAAGTCTTTGATCCCAATCAAGCCCAGGAGCAAGGCAAGAGTCCTTGAAGCATATTGATCCTGTTTCTAAATAAATGTTTTATTTGCAAAACTGAATGCTTGTGTCAATTTGATGGGAATCCTACGATAGGAAGTTTACTAGATTTGTTTAACCACCCTTGTCACCTGGAATTCATGGTAGAAAGTCAGGAAGGGCTTTTCACCTTTTTGCTTCGCTTAATTAATTGGGTTGGGAAAACAACTATACCATTAATTATACATTGATGAGATTATGGTTAACATGAACTTGTTAATATGATGTGGTAATAGGTGATCTAAGCAAGCCTTGTATGTTAATGGGTTGGTTGTTATGGTGGTTTGCTTGCTTTAGATCAAAGAACCGGTTCGTGGAGTGATCATCCAGGATTTACAGTGCCACCACGAGGCCAAGTATGGGTGTGGCGTAGCTGATTAATTAGGGCTTTGCCAGTGCTATTTGGACCATTAAGGATGCTCGAGGAAGGGGTAGTCTGATTGGGTTTGTTGATGATTGGTGGGACTACTCTGGGATTTGAATGGCTCAAGAGGGGGCCCTTGGTTGAAGCTGTGCTCTGTAGGAGACATTGCCAAAACCCCGATTGGGTACAAATAGGCTAGTAATCCCTTTGTAAAGGCTATTTTGTGATCTCTTGGCCACACACTGAAGGAAGTGTGAGACGGCATAATAGAGGTTCTAGTCATCAAAAGGTGATGAAATCACAAACACGTGGGTAAAGTGGTACAAACTCTACAGAGTCTAATAAAACTATCATGATAGCCGTGCTATCGGTTATTAGCAACCTGGACCCTCACATGATTAGAGAAAACTTGGGTATTGGGATGGTTTGGTTATGGTTTGGGATGGTTATGGTTTGGTACTGGTTATAGTTGGTAATATGGTTATGGCTGGTTATGGATTAAATTTTGGTATTGAATATGGTTAGTGGTAAATGGTAAAATCTGGAATATGGATGATGGTAATGAAATATGGACTAGTATTATGATGACTACGTGGTTTACGATGGGTTTACTTCACATACATATATAATATATTGCTTTTCAAATGTTTTAATGTACTTTTCAGCACTTAGCCATTGTTACATTTGTCATTTGAATTAGCTACATGTCATACTTTTCACACTTGCTGAGTACGACATGTACTCACCCTTGAAATTCGCCCACCAACAGTTGCAGGTCAGGATTGGGAGTATAACCATGATAATGCGGAGTTCTAGGCCGTGTCTACTGTCAGCTTTGCCTGTGGAGTGTTGGAGCTGTGCTATCCCTTTTGCTTAGTGACTTATTAGTTTATTTCCGCCGCATTAGTCGAACTTGTCATTAATATTCATTAGAGCTTGTGTTCGATAATAATATGATTGTGTAATAAATGAGTTTAATTAACTTTGTTCTGTGGTAATTTTGTGTATATCCTTTTGTGATTGCACTCGTGTATGTGTGTTGAACGTCCTGGGCACACATATGCGTTCACTTGGTTCAATTTTGGAACTGGGTGTCACAAATTTGTATCAGAGGCACAGGTTGACCTTAGGACGCAACCTAGGTAGAATGGACACTTTAGAGCACATAGGAATACTCAGGGATTGATGTGTTTTTGCTTGGTGTGCTATTTGTTATATATTGTTTACTTGTGTATTTAATAGAGGATTCTGTGATTCTTTAGCATTGCCATGTCCATGTAGGCTATTATAGGTAGTTTCTTAGTTTCGTATCCCTTGATGCATATAGTTGGGGACGTTTCTAAATTCTTATCTCTTGTTTTCTTCAGATGGTGAGGACTCGCAACCAGAGGGATGGTAATGGTGAGGAGCAGAACAATGGAGCACCTCAGAACAACAATGGACAAGGACCTGCTCATGGAGCTATCAGCATTGAGTAGGTTTTGACTATGCAAAACCAGCTCATGCAGACCATGATACAAACTATGGGACAGCTGCAGGCTGTAACATCAACAATCAGCCCCACATGCCTCCACCGCCACCCCCACCCCCCTCATAAATGGTTGGGAGAGTTTATGAGGACTAAGCCGCCAACTTTTGCCCAAGCCGTTGACCCTATGGATGCTGATGATTGGCTCAAGTCTGTGGAGAATAAGCTAGCTATAGTCCGATGCAGCGACCGGAAGAAGGTTCTATATACTTCTCATCAACTAGTTGGAGCAGCCGCGGATTGGTGGATGCTTATTGCAATGCTCATGAGAACCAAAGAGAGAATTACTTGGGCTGAATTCAAGGAGAGCTTCCATTCTCATTATGTGCCTGAAGGTGTCATGATTTTGAAAAGACAAGAATTTGAAAACTTAAGGCAAGGAAGATCGAGTGTGGGTGAATATCTCAATAAATTCACTCGACTTTCAAGGTATGCGCCTAAGGATGTTAGTCGGGATAGCTGGAAGAAATACTTGTTCATGAGGGGCCTTAACAATAAGATCCAAGTACAATTGTTGAATTGTGACTATGCTAACTTCCAGAAGCTTGTGAACAAGGCAATTGTTGTGGAAAACAAGGTCCATGAGATGGAGCAAGACAACAAGAGGAAGGCGCCATATCAAGAACAGCAACAGGGAAGTAATGTGCGCCCTCGCTTTGCACCACCAAATGTGCCATATTACAGCTCTCCTGCTCCGGTTCAGCGCCCTGGTTATGCACCGCGCCCAACTCAGTTTGTGCAGTAGCGCCCTTTCATGCAAGCACCTAGGCCTCTAATGCCTTATGCACCTCGTGCTAATTTTCTTGGTGCAAATGTTTAGAACTAAGTCCGTCCAAATTCTGTTGGAGTAAAGAAGTGATATACTTGTGGAGAAGCTGGAAACTTTGCGCATCAATGTCCTAAGTCAGGCCTTGGTCAAGGAAGCAATGTGCCGAGGCAAAATCCAAGACCCAATGGAGGACAGCCGCAAGGGAACCATGGATAGCATAATTTTGCTCGTGGCAACGTGAACCATGTCTCTACAGAGGATGCTCAACAAGCGGTCGACGTGGTCATTGGTATGTTTCTCGAAAACTCCAACCCGGCGACTATGTTATTTGATTATGTAGCGTCGCATTCATTCATTGCATCGAAATATGTTGCCGAGTATAGTTTGCCTATCTCTCATATGAAGTTTACTCTATTGGTTAAGTCTCCTGGAGGAGTGATGAGGACAAATATAGTATGTCCAAAAGTAAGCCTTAGAATAAGGGGGGTAGACTTCTCCGCCAACCTCATTGTCTTGGATTCTCAAGAATTGGACATTATACTTGGTATGGACTGGTTGAGGAAGCACAGTGGAGTCATTGAGTGTTCCACGAAGACGGTGAAGTTGACCAATGAGGAAGGGATTATTGTAGAGTTTGAAGCATCTCAAACCGCACCGAAGCAATTGGAGCTGAACCACATGAATGGTGCCATAACTGAGGAGATTCTGGTGGTCTGTGAATTTTTGGATGTTTTTTCGGACAAGTTGCCAGGTATGCCACCTGACCGAGATATTGAGTTCATTATTAATTTAATACCTGGAATTGCACCTATAGCTAAGAGGCCATATAGGATGCCTCCTAAGGAATTAGCGGAGCTCAAGAAGCAGATTCAAGAGCAACTAGAGAAGGGTTTTATACGCTCCAGTTCTTCACCTTGGGGAGTGTCTGTTCTATTTGTGGACAAGAAGGATGGGTCCCAAAGGATGTGTGTGGATTACCGAGCTCTCAACAAGGTGACCATCAAGAACAAGTACACCTTGCCCCGTGTAGAGGACTTGTTTGATCAGATGAAGGGTGCTTGTGTCTTCTCTAAGATTGATTTGAGGTCGGCATACTTTCAAATGAAGATTAGACCATCGAACATACCCAAGACAGCTTTTAGGGCACGGTATGTATGATATGAGTATACCATTATGTCCTTTGGATTGACAAATGCACCTGCCTATTTTATGTACCTCATGAATAAGGTCTTCATGGAGTACTTGGATAAGATTGTAGTAGTATTCATTGACGATAGTATGATCTACTCGAAGGATGAGAAAGAACATAACGAACACTTGAGGCTCACATTGCAAAAATTGAGGGAGCACCAATTGTACGCCAAATTCAGCAAGTGTCAGTTTTGGTTGAAATAGGTGTCATTTTTGGGTCATATCATCTTTGGAGGAGGAGTATCGGTTGACCCCGAAAAAGTGAGGGACGTTTTAAAGTGGGAGCCACCGCAAAATGTAAAGGAGATCGGAGTTTTCTTGGGATGGCTGGATATTACCATCGATTCATCAAGGACTTTTCTAAGATAGCCAAACCAATGACAGAATTGCTAATGAAGGGAAAGGCTTTCCAATGGAATGAAGCTTGTCAAAACTGTTTTGAGGAGCTAAAGAAGAGGTTAACTACAGCCCTGATTCTGGTTTTGTTGGGTGTAAGCAAGAGTTTTGATATCTATTGTGATGCATCAAGACAAGGACTTGGATGTGTATTGATAAAAGAAGGTCAAGTGGTTGCATATGCATCGAGACAATTGAAGAAACATGAGCAAAATTACCTAACACATGACTTGGAACTTGCAGCTGTAGTACACACATTGAAGATTTGGAGACATTATATCCTTGGACATAGGTGTGAAATTTATACGGATCACAAGAGTCTTAAGTATATTTTCACGCAAACGGATCTGAATTTGAGGCAACAAAGATGGTTTGAGCTCATCAAGGATTATGATTTGGGAATTAATTATCAGCCGGGAAAAGCCAATGTAGTGGCCGATGCCTTGAGCCAAAAAGGAGTAAGTCACCAACGCATAGTTCGAGAGCTGTCATTCGAGTTATGTAGGGAGTTTGAACAATTGAATCTCCGATTTGTGAATGAGATGGGAATAATGGAGTTGAATCCGCCTTTGGAGCAACAAATTCGAGAGGGTCAAACAAAGGATGAGGAAATTCAAGAGATCAAGGAAAGGACCCAAGAGGGAAGAGAATTCAGATTTGATGAGGATGAACATGGTACTCTATGGCTTGGAAAGAGGATTGTCGTGCCCAATGTAAAGCATATTAGGGGAACGATACTAAAGGAGGCACATGACTCACCATACTCAATCCATCCCGGTTGTACGAAGATGTACAAGGACTTGAAGACATGTTATTGGTGGGCTAGCATGAAAAAGGACATAGCTGAATACGTAGCGTTTTGTGATGTGTGCCAACGAGTGAAGGCAGAACACCAAAGGCCAGCCAGATTATTGCAACCATTAAAGATTTCGGAATGAAAGTGGGAAGAAATTGGTATGGACTTCATAGTTGGACTGTCGCGTACTCAGTCCGGTTATGACTCAATTTGGGTAATCATGGATCGATTGACCAAGTCAGCTCACTTTATTCCCGTCAAGACCACTTTTAATGGAGAGAAATTGGCGGAACTGTATATGAGAAGAATAGTGTGTTTGCATGGAGTTCCAAATAAGATAGTCTCGTATAGATGTTCTCAATTACCTTCAGGTTTTGGCAAAAATTGCATGAAGCATTGTGAACAAGGTCGAATTTCAGCTCTGCATATCACCCTCAAATGGATGTACAAACTGAGAGGACCAATCAGATTTTAGAAGCTATGTTAAGAGCTTGTGCTTTAAAGCATAGGAAAAGTTGGGACAAGAGCTTGCCATATGCGGAATTTTCAAACAACAATAGTTACCAAGCAAGTTTGAAGATGTCACCTTATGAAGCACCATATGGAAGGAAGTGTAGGACACCTTTATTCTGGAATGAGACAGGAGAAACTCAAGTATTTGGTCCGGATGTGTTGCTAGAAGCTGAAAAACGAGTTCAGGTAATTCGTGAAAACTTGAGGGTTGCTCAATCAAGACAAAAAGGCTATGCGGACAATAGGAGAAGGAAGCTAGCCTTTGAAGTGGGAGATTTCGTATATCTCATGGTGTCACCAATAAGAGGTCATAAGAGGTTTAACATAAGAGGCAAGCTAGCACCTCGTTATATTGAACCATTCAAGATTTTGGACAAAAGAGGAGAAGTAGCGTATAAATTGGAGATGCCAACTCATCTTTCAAATGTCCATGATGTGTTTCATGTTTCTCAGCTCAAGAAGTGTTTAAGGGTACCAGAAGAACAAGTGTCAATGGAAAAATTGGAACTAGAGGCAGATTTGACTTATGCCAAGCAATCGGTCAAAATCTTGGAAACCAAGGAGAGGGTCACAATGAACAAGATGGTGTAAAGTTCAATGGATGCATCATACAGAATCAGAAGCAACATGGGAGCTAGAAGATGATCTCAAGAAGGAATTTCCCTATCTCTTCTCTTCCGCGTCGAATCTCGATGGCGAGATTCATTTTAAGGGGGGTAGGTTTGTAATACCCTCATTTTCATGCATCATGAATTGCATAAATTCTAATACATGCCTAACATTAATCCACATAAAAAGGAACAAGTTTAAAATGAATTAGATACAAAACCGCACTTAAGAATTCTAAAAAGTGCGGACTAGTTCGATTTTTGTGCGGACTAGTCCGATTTCTCTCTGACTTCAAATGGACTTGTCCGTTTTTCTGCGGACTAGTCTATTTTTCACTCTGGACATTTTCGGACTTGTCCGGCCCGGTGCAGACTAGTTCAGTGTTCTAAGAACCCTTGAAAATTGCTAAGTCCTTGGACTTGTTCGTACTAGTCCGGTGTTCCAGTGGACTTGTCCCCTTTTGCCTCTGACTAAAGTCAGACTTGTCTGATTTTTTGCTAGACTTGTCTGTTTTCCCCTCTGGATAAGTTCAGACTTGTTCGATATCCAGTCCAGACTTGTTCGATTTCCCTCTGTCCAACTTCGGACTAGTTCGGCCCTCTTCAGACTTGTTCAATAAATCGCGACTCCGAGTTGATCTTTTGTTTCATGACTTGTTTCTTGGATTTCACATTAAGTGGGCCTAAGGACGTCGTGCATAACTCTTTTAGAGCCCATGTGGGACTCCAAACCGGCCTCTACTCATCTCAAACTCGAAATCCATCTAACCCTAGCCTCCACCTCTATATAAACAACCCCACCCCTTGGCTTGATATCTATTTGCCACTTTTCCACCACACCCAAACTCTAGCTCGTGGATAGCTGCCACCAAGGAGGGAGAAGGAGATCTAGAGCAAGAAGAAGAAGAGAAGGAAACGAAAGAGGATAAAGATCTCCATCAACTTTGCGTTCTTCGTCAACAATTCACCATCAAGTTCTTCATCAACCCTAGATCGTCAAGATCCAAGTGTTACCTCCAAGATCCTTGATTCATTGGAGTCCTAAACACCGTGTATACCTTCTATTTCCTTTTCCTCACGCAAATTCAACCCCTATTCTCCAAATTCACGTCGATCTAGAAAACCCTAAATTGCTAGTTATGTGAAGTGCGGACTTGTCCGGTCCCTAGAGGACTAGTCCGATTTTCCTGGTTAATTTCTGTTGAATTAATTCTAAAATTGGATCTAATCAATTCCAAACCTGTCCAAACTTTTTAATAGCTATTAGAACTAGTTAATAAACATCATTAACAACTCATTAACTAGTTTTACTTCACAATTGCATTAATCATGCATATCATGTCATATTGAGTAATATTTGTGCACTCTTTGATTGTAATTCTTGTCTTGTATGTTTATGTGGATTAGACGGATTTGTGCTAGAGAGTGCCGCGGAGGATCTACAACACCAAGAGTTTGAAGTCTTTGATCCCAATCAAGCCCAAGAGCAAGGCAAGAGTCCTTGAAGCATATTGATCCTGTTTCTAAATAAATGTTTTGTTTGCAAAACTGAATGCTTGTGTCAATTTGATGGGAATCCTACGATAGGAAGTTTACTAGATTTGTTTAACCACCCTTGTCACCTGGAATTCATGGTAGAAAGTCGGGAAGGGCTTTTCACCTTTTTGCTTCGCTTAATTAATTGGGTTGGGAAAACAACTATACCATTAATTATACATTGATGAGATTATGGTTAACATGAACTTGTTAATATGATGTGGTAATAGGTGATCTAAGCAAGCCTGGTATGTTGATGGGTTGGTTGTTATGGTGGTTTGCTTGCTTTAGATCAAAGGACCGGTTCGTGGAGTGATCATCCAGGATTTACAGTGCCACCACGAGGCCAAGTATGGGTGTGGCGTAGCTGATTAATTAGGGATTTGCTAGTGCTATTTGGACCATTAAGGATGCTCGGGGAAGGGGTAGTCTGACTGGGTTTGTTGATGATTGGTGGGACTACTCTGGGATTTGAATGGCTCAAGAGGGGGCCCTTGGTTGAAGCTGTGCTCTGTAGGAGACATCGCCACCAGTGAAACCTCGATTGGGTACAAATAGGCTAGTAATCCCTTTGTAAACGCTATTTTGTGATCTCTTGGCCACACACTGAAGGAAGTGTGAGACGGCATAATAGAGGTTCTAGTCATCGAAAGGTGATGAAATCACAAACACGTGGTTAAAGTGGTACAAACTCTACAGAGTCTAATAAAACTATCATGATAGCCGTGCTATCGGTTATTAGCAACCTGGACCCTCACATGATTAGAGAAAACATGGGTATTGGGATGGTTTGGTTATTGTTTGGGATGGTTATGGTTTGGTACTGGTTATAGTTGGTAATATGGTTATGGCTGGTTACGGATTAAATTCTGGTATTGAATATGGTTAATGGTAAATGGTGAAATCTGGAATATGGATGATGGTAATAAAATATGGACTGGTATTATGTTGACTACATGGTTTACAATGGGTTTACTTCACATACATCTATAATATATTGCTTTTCAAATGTTTTAATGTACTTTTCAGCACTTAGCCATTATTACATTCGTCATTTGAATCAGCTACATTTCATATTTTCCACACATGTTGAGTTTCCACACATGCTGAGTACGACATTTACTCACCCTTGCAATTCCCCCACCAACATATGCAGGTCAGGATTGGGAGTATAACCATGATAATGTAGAGTTCTAGGCCGTGTCTACCGTCAGCTTTGCCTGTGGAGTGTTGGAGCTGCGCTATCCCTTTTTGCTTAGTGGCTTATTAGTTTATTTCCGCTGCATTAGTCGAACTTGTCATTAATATTCATTAGAGCTTGTGTTCGAGGATAATAGGATTGTGTAATAAATTAGTTTAATTAATTTTGTTTTGTGGTAATTTTCTATATATCCTTTTGTGATTGCACTCGTGTATGTGTGTTGAACATCCTGGGCACACATATGCGTTCACTTGGTTCAATTTTGGAACCGAGTGTCACAAATTCCATCAAACCCTAGCCTCCACCTCCATATAAACAACCCCACCCCTTGACATTACATCCTTTTGCCTCAATTGAAGTCCACAAAACCCTAGTTCGTGGAGAGCCGCCATCAAGGAGTGAGAAGGAGATCCCGAGCAAGAAGAAGAAGAGGAGGAAACGAAAGAGGATCAAGTAATCAAGATCTTTATCGAGTTTGCATTCTTTGTCGCCAATTCACCTTCAACTCTTCATCATCAACCCTAGATCATCAAGATCCAAGTGTTGCCTCCAAAACCTTTGATTCATTGGAGTTCTAAACACCTGGTACATCTTCTACTTCCTTTTTCTCACGTGAATTCAACTCCGAGTCTCCAAATTCACGTTGATCTAGAAAGCCCTAGTTCGTTGTTCCTACGAAGGGCAGACTAGTCTGGTCCCCTGCGGACTTGTCCGATTTATCGGTCCGTTTCCTGTTGAATTAAATCTAAATTAGTTCGAATCAATTCCACACCTGTTCAAACTTATTAAAAGCTATTAGAACTAGTTAGTAAACATCATTAACAACTCATTAACTAGTTTTGCTTTTCATTTGCATTAATCATGCATGTCATGTCATATTGAGTAATATATGTGCAATTATTGATTGTGTTTCTTCTCCTATATATTTGTTGTGCGGTTTAGACGAATTTGCGCCAGAGGGTGCTGCGGAGGATCTCCAGCACCATGGGTTTGAAGTCTTTGATCCTAATCAAGCCCAGGAGCAAGGCAAGTGTCCTTGAACATATTGATCTTGTTTTGACAATAGTTTTGTTTGCAAAACTGTATGCTTGTATCAATTTGATGGGAATCCTATGGTAGGAAGTTTACTAGCTTTTTTAACCACCCTTGTCACCTGGAATTCATGACAAAGAGTCGGCAAGGGCTTTTTACCTTTATGCTTCGCTTAATTAATTGGGATGGGAAAACAACTATACCATTTAATTATGCATTGATGAGATAATGGTTAATATGAACTGGTTAATATGACACGATAATGGGTGATCTAAGCAAGCATGGTGTGTGGATGGGTTGGATTTTATGGTGGTTTCGTTTGCTTTAGATCTAAGGACCGGTTCGTGGAGCGACCATCTAGGACAACAGTGCCACCACGAGGCCAAGTATGGGTGCGGCGTAGCTGATTAATTAGGGTATTGCTAGTATTGCATGGATCATTTGGTGCACCGGGGAAGGGGAGTCAGATTGGGTTTGGATATGGTTGGCGGGACTCCCTGAGATCCGAATGGCACAAGAGGGGGCCCTTGGTTGAAGATGTGCTCAGTTGGAGACATCACCAGCGGTGAAACCTCAATGGGTATGTACATGCTAGTAGTCCCTTTGTAAAGTCTATTTTGTGATCTCTTGGTCATACACCTATGATAGTGTTTTGGCATAATGGAGGTTTCATTTAGTCGCCGACGGGTGATGAAATCACAAACACGTGGGTAAAGTGGTACAAACTCTGCAGAGTATTAAAACTATCATGATAGTCGTGCGCCCGGTTATGAGCAACCTGGACAACTTCCATGATTAGAAGGGTTTTGGTTATGGTTGATAATATAGTTATGGCTGGTTATGGATGGTATTATGGTTTATGGCAATGGATATGGTTACTGGTAATGAGAAATCTAGTATGATGGTGATGGATATGGAACATAGACTGGTACTATGATAATAATTATGGTTGTGATGGGTTTACTTCACATGCATATAATATATTTCTTTTCAAATGTTTTAATGTACTTTTCAGCACTTAGCCATTATTACATTCTTCATTTGAATCAGCTACATTTCATATTTTCCACACATGCTGAGTTTCCACACATGCTGAGTACGACATTTACTCACCCTTGCAATTCCCCCACCAACATATGCAAGTCAGGATTGGGAGTATAACCATGATAATGTAGAGTTCTAGGCCGTGTCTACCGTCAGCTTTGCCTGTGGAGTGTTGGAGTTGCGCTATCCCTTTTTGCTTAGTGGCTTATTAGTTTATTTCCGCTGCATTAGTCGAACTTGTCATTAATATTCATTAGAGCTTGTGTTCGAGGATAATAGGATTGTGTAATAAATTAGTTTAATTAATTTTGTTTTGTGGTAATTTTCTATATATCCTTTTGTGATTGCACTCGTGTATGTGTGTTGAACATCCTGGGCACACATATGCGTTCACTTGGTTCAATTTTGGAACCGAGTGTCACAAATTCCATCAAACCCTAGCCTCCACCTCCATATAAACAACCCCACCCCTTGACTTTACATCCTTTTGCCTCAATTGAAGTCCACAAAACCCTAGTTCATGGAGAGCCGCCATCAAGGAGGGAGAAGGAGATCCCGAGCAAGAAGAAGAAGAGGAGGAAACGAAAGAGGATCAAGTAATCAAGATCTTTATCGAGTTTGCATTCTTCGTCGCCAATTCACCTTCAACTCTTCATCATCAACCCTAGATCATCAAGATCCAAGTGTTGCCTCCAAAACCTTTGATTCATTGGAGTTCTAAACACCTGGTACATCTTCTACTTCCTTTTTCTCACGTGAATTCAACTCCGAGTCTCCAAATTCACGTTGATCTAGAAAGCCCTAGTTTGTTGTTCCTACGAAGGGCAGACTAGTCTGGTCCCCTGCGGACTTGTCCAATTTATCGGTCCGTTTCCTGTTGAATTAAATCTAAATTAGTTCGAATCAATTCCACACCTGTTCAAACTTATTAAAAGCTATTAGAACTAGTTAGTAAACATAATTAACAACTCATTAACTAGTTTTGCTTTTCATTTGCATTAATCATGCATGTCATGTCATATTGAGTAATATATGTGCAATTATTGATTGTGTTTCTTCTCCTGTATATTTGTTGTGCGGTTTAGACGAATTTGCGCCAGAGGGTGCTGTGGAGGATCTCCAGCACCAGTGGTTTGAAGTCTTTGATCCTAATCAAGCCCAGGAGCAAGGCAAGTGCCCTTGAACATATTGATCCTGTTTTGACAATAGTTTTGTTTGCAAAACTGTATGCTTGTATCAATTTGATGGGAATCCTATGGTAGGAAGTTTACTAGCTTTGTTAACCACCCTTTTCACCTGGAATTCATGACAAAGAGTCGGCAAGGGCTTTTTACCTTTATGCTTCGCTTAATTAATTGGGATGGGAAAACAACTATACCATTTAATTATGCATTGATGAGATAATGGTTAATATGAACTGGTTAATATGACACGATAATGGGTGATCTAAGCAAGCATGGTGTGTGGATGGGTTGGATTTTATGGTGGTTTCGTTTGCTTTAGATCTAAGGACCGGTTCGTGGAGCGACCATCTAGGACAACAGTGCCACCACGAGGCCAAGTATGGGTGCAGCGTAGCTGATTAATTAGGGTATTGCTAGTATTGCATGGATCATTTGGTGCACCGGGGAAGGGGAGTTAGATTGGGTTTGGATATGGTTGGCGGGACTCCCTGAGATCCGAATGGCACAAGAGGGGGCCCTTGGTTGAAGATGTGCTCAGTTGGAGACATCACCACCGGTGAAACCTCAATGGGTATGTACATGCTAGTAGTCCCTTTGTAAAGTCTATTTTGTGATCTCTTGGTCATACACCTATGATAGTGTTTTGGCATAATGGAGGTTTCATTTAGTCGCTGACGGGTGATGAAATCACAAACACGTGGGTAAAGTGGTACAAACTCTGCAGAGTATTAAAACTATCATGATAGTCGTGCGCCCGGTTATGAGCAACCTGGACAACTTCCATGATTAGAAGGGTTTTGGTTATGGTTGATAATATGGTTATGGATGGTATTATGGTTTATGGCAATGGATATGGTTACTGGTAATGAGAAATCTGGTATGATGGTGATGGATATGGAACATGGAAATTATGGTTGTGATGGGTTTACTTCACATGCATATAATATATTTCTTTTCAAATGTTTTAATGTACTTTTCAGCACTTAGCCATTATTATATATGTCATTTGTATCAGCTACTTGTCATACTTTCCACACTTGCTGTGTACGACATGTACTCACCCTTGCAATTCCCCCACCAACAGTTGCAGGTCAGATTTGGGAGTATAACGATGATAATGCGGAGTTCTAGGCCGTGTTTGCCGTCAGCTTTGCCTGTGGTGTTGATTGGAGCTGCGTTGTACCCTTTTGCTTATTTGCTTAGCTACTTAGTTGCTTAATTAGCTTATTTCTGCTGCATTAGTTCAAACTTGTCATTAATATTTATTAGAGCTTGTAATAGAGGATATTATAAATTGTGTAATAAAAGTGCTTAATTAATATTGTTTTGTGGTAATTCTCTATATATGCTTTTGTGACTGCACTCGTGTATGTGTGTTGAACGTCCTGGGCACACATATGTGTTCACTTGGTTCATTTTCGGAACCGGGTGTCACAAATAGCTACCAAGCCAGTTTGAAAATGTCACCCAATGAAGCACTATATGGAAGGAAGTGTAGAACTCCTTTGTTTTGGAATGAGACAGGAGAGAATCAAGTATTTGGTCCTCATGTGTTACAAGACGCTGAAAGGCAAGTTCAAATAATACATGAAAACCTAAGGGTTGCTTAGTCTCGGCAAAAAGGCTATGCAGATAATAGGCGAAGGAATCTGGCATTTGAAGTTGGAGATTTTGTATACCCCAAAGTGTCACCTATCTGAGGTCAACGCTGGTGTAATGAAAGGGAAACTGGCACCTCGTTACATCGGGCCATTTAAGATTTTGGACAAGCGAGGCGAGGTAGTTTATCGACTTGACCTGTCGGCGCATCTCTCCAATGTGCATGATGTGTTCCACGTGTCTCAACTCAAGAAGTGCCTGAGAGTGCCGGAAGAACAGGTGTTGATGGACGAACTAGAACTCCAGGAGGATTTTCCCTATGTCGAGCAACCTATCAATATCTTGGACGTGAAGGAAAGAGTCACGAGGAACAAGAAAGTCTGTTGGTGCAAAGTGCAATGGAACCACCATACGGAAGTCAAAGCTACTTGGGAATGTGAAGAAGACCTAAAGGCAGAATTCCCTCATCTTTTCTCCACGCTATCGAATCTCGAGGGCGAGATTCATTTTAAGGGGGTAGGTTTGTAACACCCTAATTTTCTTTTAGAATCGTGCATTGCATAACATTTTCATGCATAAATCATTAGTAGAGCAAAGGAGAAGAAAAATTAATAAAACACATATATAAAAATATGTGTAGGTAATAAGAAAGTTGAATAAGAATATAAATTATATAATAGAAAATAAAAATAAACAAATGGAATATATATAATAAAACAAATGTATATAAATTCTATAAAGAAAGAGAAAAAAAGTTTTTGGAACCTTTCGGATGTTTCTGGGGGAACCTTTGCTCCCACCCCCAGAAGGTTCCAGGCAAATAGTGCAACCGAGCGGGGCTCGCCCGCGCCCGAGTCGGGCCGCTCACGCGCACCAAGCGCGCCCGGGGACCCGTGGCCAAGCCGATTTTGCTCTCCGCGGCTGCGTTTTGGGCCGATTTGTCCCGCGGCTCGGTACCGAGTTTGCTCCTCCGGCTATAAAAGTGCCCTGCCCTGTAGCCCCTCGTAATAAAACCTACTAGCGGATCGAGAGTTCCAGCAGCCGCCAGGGAAAAAAAACCTAACCGCCAAAGGGAAAAACAGAGGATTTGGCCAGGGATAAATAGGAGGAGGAAAAGAGAAGAAGAAGAGGAAGTGAAGGAAGAGCCGCCATCTGCCGGGGATCGTCGTGCTGCCGAAGGATCACTGCGCTGTCTACTTCATCTATGCTACGCGTTCGTCCTGCAACTTTCGAAGCCACTGCACCTATGGTAGGATACGTTTTCTGAGGCGAATTTTTGTGATGTAATAGATCTAATATCCGGAATTAAATCATAATTGCATCTATTTTATTTCAGCAACCTTAATTATCGCTAAAATCCCCGTAAAGTCGCATGAACAGATATGACTAGTCGCATCTAATTAAAAAACAATCATAGATAATTAATTATCAAACTTTGCATGCATTCATGTCATCTTATATTGATTAATATGTGTGCATTGTGTTGATTCGTATGTGTATTCTTGTATGTGTGTGATCGCGAGTAGAGGGACATGCTCAAGAGGTCGTATACGAGGATTTCCAAAACCAAAACTTTGAAGCGCTTAAGCAACCCTATACTTCGGAGCAAGGCAAGTGTCCTTGACCATATTGATCCTATTTTAAAATGTTTTGATTGAAAAATTTCATGCTTGTGTCAACTTGATGGGAAACCCAAAATAGATGTTTACTAGTCTTGTTTGACCATCATTTTCGCTTGGGATACATTGTAGAGAGTCGGGAAGGGCTTTTTACCTTTTTGCTTCGCTCTAATTAATTGGGATGGGAAAACAACCAAATGGCTTAATTATGACTTAATGACCCTATGGATGATATGAATTGATGAACATGGTTAATTGGTAACTTGGGACTTGGGAGATGTGGATTGGGGTGGATGTTATGGTGGTTTGCTTGCCTTGGATCTAAAGAACGGTTCATGCAAGAATAGGCCAGGAATATAGTACCACCACAAGGCCAAGTATGGATGCGGCTTAGCCAATTAATTAGGAGTATAACCAACATTTATTTGGATCATTTAGAGGAGCGTGGAATGGGAGTCGGTGGCCTTGGTTGGATGTGCTCAGTTGGAGGCATCACCACCGATGAAACCTTAGTGAGTTTGAATATGCTGGTAGTCCATTTGTAAAGGCTATTTTGTGATCTCTTAGCCATACACCTATGGTAGTGTTTTGGCATAATGGAGGTTTTCTTTAGTTGCCGACGGGTGATGAAATCATGAACTTGTGGATAAAGTGGTACAACCTCTTCAAAGTGTTAAAAACTATCATGATAGTCATGCTCCCGGTTAAGAGCATCTGGATGACCTACATGATTAGAGGGGACTTGGGATTTGGTATGGTTATTGTTGGGTTATGGTAATGGTTATGGGTTGAGTTATGATAAATGGACATGAATGATGATGATGGTAAAGATCTGGAATATGGATGTATAATTGATGATTATTGGGTTATAATGGGATGAATTCACATAGACATCTTAGTATGCTTTTTACATGTTTTGAATGTACTTTTATGCAAATCGGCAATGTTTATTATCATGCCTTGTTTAAGCTACATGTCATACTTTCCCACACTTACTGAGTATGACATGTACTGTAACACCCTCATTTTCATGCATCATTCCCTGCATCCATCATTAAACATGTCTAACATTAACCCACATAAAAAGGAACAAGTTTAAAATTAAATAGATACAAAACCGCACTTATGAATTCTGGGAAGTGCGGACTAGTCCGATTTCTCTTTGACTTTGAACGGACTAGTCTGTTTTGCTGCGGACTGGTCTGTTTTTCCCTCTGGACATTTTTGGACTTGTCCGGCCCATAGCGTACTAGTCCGGTGTTCCAATTCCTTAAAAAATTTGCTAAGTCCCTGGACTTGTCCAGACTTGTCCGTTTTACCCTCTGACTAAAGTCGGACTTGTCCGATTTTTGTCCAGACTTGTCTGTTGTTCCCGTATGGAAAAGTACGGACTTGTCCGATTTCTCCCTGTCCAACTTTTTGGGTCATATCATCAAGGGCTTTTCCAAGATAGCCAAGCCAATGACATAGTTGCTAATGAAGGGGAAAGCATTTCAATGGACCCATGCTTGTCAAGAAAGTTTTGAGGAGTTGAAGATATGGTTAACAACAACCTTAGTTTTAGTTTTGCCAGATGTGAGCAAGAGTTTTGACATATATTGTGATGCGTCGAGACAAGGACTTGGATGTGTATTGATGCAAGAAGGTCAAGTGGTCGCCTACGCATCGAGGCAATTGAAGAAACATAAGAAGAATTATCCTACGCATGATTTGAACTTGCAGTCGTGGTACACGCATTGAATATTTGGAGACATTATATTCTTGGACACATGTGTGAAATTTATACGGATCACAAAAGCCCTAAGTATATTTTTACACAAACGGATCTGAATTTGAGGCAACGGAGATGGTTGGAGCTCATCAAGGATTATGATTTAGGAATCAATTATCGTCCAGGGAAGGCTAATGTTGTGGTCGATGCACTGAGTAGGAAAGGAGTAAGTCATCAACTCGTAGTTCAGGAATTACCATCCGAGTTATGTAAGTAGTTTGAACATTTGAACCTTAGATTTGTGAATGAGATGGGAATGATGGAGTTAAATCCAACCTTGGAGCAAGAAATTTGAGAGGGCCAAACAAAGGATGAGGAAATCCAAGAAATCAAAGAAAGGACCCAAGAGGGAAGAGAATTCAGATTTGATGAGGACGAACATGGCACCTTATGGCTTGGAAAGAGAATTGTCGTGCCTAATGTGAAGCATATTCGGGAGACAATACTAAAGGAGGCACATGACTCGCCATACTCAATCCATCCCGATTGTACGGAGATGTATAAGGACTTGAAGACATGTTATTGGTGGGCTAGCATGAAGAAGGACATAGCTGAATATGTAGCATTGTGTGATGTGTGCCAACGAGTCAAGGCGGAACACCAAAGGCCAGCCGAATTATTGCAGCCATTGAAGATCCTGGAATGGAAGTGGGAAGAGATCGGTATGGACTTTATAGTTGGATTGCCACGTACCCAGTTCGGATATGACTCAATTTGGGAAATTGTGGATCGATTGACCAAATCAACTCACTTTATTCCTGTCAAGACCACCTATACCACCGCGAACTAGCAGAGCTATGCATGGAGCTTATTGTGTGCTGACATGGAGTCCCAAAGAAAATAGTTTCGGATAGAGGTTCTCAATTTACCTCCAGGTTTTGGCAGAAATTGCATGAAGCTTTGGGAATAAGGTTGAATTTCAGCTCAGCATATCACCCTTAAACGGATGTACAAACTGAGAGGACCTATCAGATTTTAGAGGATATGTTATGAGATTGTGTTTTGAAGCATGGGAAAAGTTGGGACAAGAGCTTGCCATATGCGGAATTCTCATACAACAATAGTTACCAAGCAAGTATGAAAATGTCACCCTATGAAGCACTATATGAAAGGAGGTGTAGGATGCCCTTGTTCTGGAGTGAGACAGGGGAGAATCAAGTATTTGGACCCGATGTGTTGCAAGAAGCTAAAAAACAAGTTCAGGTCATTCGCGAGAACTTGAGGGCTGCTCAATCAAGGTAAAAGGCTATGCAGACAATAGGAGAAGAAAACTAGCCTTTGAAATAGGATACTTCGTTTACCTCAAGGTGTCACCAATGAGAGGTCATAAGAGGTTTAACATAAGAGGCAAGCTAGCACCTCGTTATATTGGGCCATTCAAGATTTTGGACAAAGGGGGAGAAGTAGCGTATAAATTGGAGGTGCCAAGTCACCTTTCAGATGTTCATGATGTGTTTCATGTTTCCCAGCTCAATAAGTGTTTAAGAGTACCGGAAGAACAACTGCCAATGAATGATTGGAATTGGTGGTCGATTCGACTTATGCCGAGCAACCAGTCAAAATCTTGGAAACCAAGGAGAGAGTTACAAGAAACAAGGTCATCAGATGGTGTAAAGTTCAATGGAAGCATCACACAGAATCGGAAGCAACATGGGAGTTGGAGGACGATCTCAAGAAGTTATTTTCCTATCTCTTCTCTTCCGCGTCGAATCTCGAGGACAAGATTCATTTTAAGGGGGGTAGTTTTGTAACATCCTCATTTTCATGCATCATGCCCTGCATCCATCATTAAACATGTCTAACATTAACCCACATAAGAAAGAACAAGTTTAAAATGAATTAGATACAAACCGCACTTAAGAATTCTAAAAAGTGCGGACTAGTTCGATTTTTGTGCGGACTAGTCCAATTTCTCTCTGACTTCAAACGGACTTGTTCGTTTTGCTGCGGACTTGTCTGTTTTTCCCTCAAGACATTTTCGGACTTGTCCGGCCCATAGCAGACTAGTACGGTGTTCCAATTCCTTGAAAATTTTGCTAAGTTCCTGGACTTGTCCGGACTAGTCCGGTGTTCCAGCGGACTTGTCCATTTTACCCTCAGACTAAATTCGGACGTGTCCGATTTTTGGCCAGACTTGTCTATTGTTCCTCTCTGGAAAAGTACGGACTTGTTTGATTTCTCTATGTCCAACTTCAGACTAGTCCGGCCCTTTTCGGACTTGTCCGATAAATCGCGACTCTGAGTTGATCTTTTGTTTCACGACTTGTTCTTTGGATTTTACGTTAAGTGGGCTTAGGGACGTCGTGCCTAACTATTTTAGAGCCCATGTGGGACTCCAAACCGACCCCTACGCATCTCAAACTCGAAATCCATCTAACCCTAGCCTCCACCTCTATATAAATAACTCCACCCCTTGGCTTGACATCTATTTGCCACTTTTCCACCACACCCAAACCCTAGCTCGTGATTAGCCTCCACCAAGGAGGGAGAAGGAGATCAAGAACAAGGAGAAGAAGAGGAGGAAATGAAAGAGGATCAAGATCTCCATCAACTTCGCGTTCTTCATCAACAATTCACCATCAAGTTCTTCATCAACCCTAGATCATCAAGATTCAAGTGTTACCTCCAAGATCCTTGATTCGTTGGAGTTCTAAACACCTGGTATACCTTCTATTCTGTTTTCTTTACGTGAATTCAACCCCAAATCTCCAAATCCATGTCGACCTAGAAAACCCTAATATGTCATTCCTGCGCAATGCGGACTAGTTCGGCCTCCTGCAGACTTGTCCGATTGCAATCTAATTCCTGTTGAATTAAATCTAAATTGTTTTCAATCAACTCCAAACCTGTATAAACTTGTTAAAAGCTAAACTAGTTAGTGATCATTAAAAGCAACTCATTAACAAGTTCCACCTTGCATTTGCATCAATCATGCATATCATGTCATATTGAGTAATATTTGTGCACTCTTTGATTGTGTTTCTTGTTTGTATGTTTATTGTGCAAATTAGACGGATTTGAGCTAGAGAGTGCCGCGAAGGATCTCCAGCACCAAGAGTTTGAAGGCTTTGACCCGAACCAATCCCAAGAGCAAGGCAAGTGTCCTTGAAGCATATTGATCCTGTTTTAAAATAAATGTTTTGTTTGCAAAACTGCATGCTGGTGTCAATTTGATGGGAATCCTATGATAGGAAGTTTACTAGATTTGTTTAACCATCCTTGTCACCTGGAATTTATGGTAGAGAGTTGGGATGGGATTTTTACCCTTTTTGCTTCGCTTAATTAATTGGGATAGAACACAACTATACCACTTAACTTAATTATGCATTTATGAGATTATAATTAACATGAACTGGTTAATATGATGTGGTAACGTGGGATCTAAGCAAGCCTGGTATGTGGATGGGTTGATGTTATGGTGGTTTGATTGCTTTAGATCTAAGGACTTGTTCATGCGAGAATAAGTCAGGACTACAGTGCCACCATGAGGCCAAGTATGGTTGTGGCGTAGCTGATTAATTAGGGCTTTGCTAGTGCTGTTTGGACCATTAAGGATGCTCGGGGAAGGGGTAGTTGGATTGGGTTTATTGATGATTGGTGGGACTACCCTGGGATCTGAATAGCTCAAGAGGGGGCCCTTGGTTGAAGATGTGCTCTGTAGGAGACATCGCCACCGGTGAAACCTTAGTGGGATATAAATAGGCTAGTAATCCCTTTGTAAAAGCTATTTTGTGATCTCTTGGCCATACACCTATGGTAGTGCTTTGACATAATGGAGGTTTTCTTTAGTCGCTGACGGGTGATGAAATCACAAACACGTGGGTAAAGTGGTACAAACTCTGTAGAGTCTAATAAAACTACCATCATAGTCGTGCTCCCGGTTATGAGCACCTGGACAACTTCCATGATTAGAGGGAACTTGTATTGAGATGGTTTTTGGGATGGTTATGGTTATGGTTTGGTACTGGTTATAGTATTATAGTTTATGGCATTGAATATGGTTAATGGAAATGATGAAATTTGGTATAGTGATGATGGATATGGAATATGGACTGGTACTATGTTAATAATTATGGTTATGATGGGTTTACTTCACATACATATATTATGTTGCTTTTCAATGTTTTAATGTACTTTTCAGCACTTAGCCATTATTATATTCATCATTTTTAACCAGCTACATGCCATACTTTCCACACTTGATGAGTACGACATGTACTCACCCTTGCAATTCCCCCACCAATAGTTGCAGGTCAGGATTGGGAGTTTAACGATGATAATGCATTGTTCTAGGCCATGTCTGCCGTCAGCTTGCCTATGGTGTTGATTGGAGATGCGATATACCCTTTGCTTAGTTGCTTAGTTGCTTAATTAGTTATTTCTGCTACATTAATTTAACTTGTCAGTAATTATCATTAGTGCTTGTATTCAAGGATAATATAGTTTGTGTAATAAAAGTGCTTAATTAATCGTGTTCTGTGGTAAATTTTTTGTATACTCTTTTGTGAATGCACTCATGTATGTGTATTGAACGTCCTAGGCATACATATGCGTTCACTTGGTTCAGTTTTGGAACCGAGTGTCACATGTACTCACCCTTGCAATCCCCCACCAATAGTTTCAGGTGATGTTTGGGAATATCCTGAGGATAATGCGGAGTACTAGGCTATGTACTTGAAAGTGCATCTAGGAATCCCTTGTGGGTTTTGGTTGATTTATGACAAGCAAATGAGATCCTAACCACATTGTTGAGATGAGTACAGGTTCTAATGAGAGAATGAGCAAAGTGCCAAAAACAAAGGAGAATGAGAAGCAATGCGGAAAAGAGCTCAAGATACAAGTGTAGTAGATCAATGTGTATGGAGTGTGTTAAGGAAACACACCCCAAGAGCTCAAGAACAAATAATCTCACACATTGCACAAAACTATACAGGACCGGACTAGTCCGACTGACCTCGTACTAGTCTCATATCTTTCTACACAAGATCGGACAAGTCTTCACAATGCGGACTTGTCCTCACAGTCCAGTTTTTCACTAACCGGATTAGTTCGATATCACCATGGACTAGTCCGATATCTCTCTGACTAGAATCAGACTAGTCCTCCCCATTGCGGACTAGTCCCCCAAACACTTCACAAGTTGCACAAAATTGGACAAGTCCGATATCTTTCTGATGTCAATCGGACAAGTCCGATATTAGCACGGACTAGTCCAAAAACCCTCTGATCTAAATCGGACAAGTTCTCCAAGTGCGGACTTGTTCCCCAAATTCACTTAGAGTTTCACTTATCCGGACAAGTCTGATATTTATCGGACTAGTTCAAAGATTTCTAGAACCAAAATCGAACAAGTCCGCTCTTAGCCGGACAAGACTGATATTTCGAGACACCTAGGGTTCGCTACACGCAGCACACCGGACTAGTCCGATCTTTCTAAACCCTAACGGTAACTTTTGGAAACCCCATATAAATAGGTGTGCACGGCCCATCTTTCACAACTCTCGACCCCCTGCGCCGTCACACCTCCCAAGAGCCTAGAAAACACCTCTCTCCACGAAATCCAACGCAAGAAATATCAATCCCTTGAGGATAGACTTTTGATCATTGGAGAGACACGGTTCTTCACTCTTTGAGCTCTTGGTTTGATTCCCTAACACACTTTGTGGTTTTCATTGTGATCGAGTGTGTTCTTGGTGGTGTTTTCATGTTGTAATCTTTGGGAGCCCTCAACGTGTGAGAAGGCCCCTTGAATTTGGTTATTTGCCCTTTGTGATTAGTGAAGAGAATTGGCCTCCGTTCCGTGGCGATCCGACACGGGTAGGGTTGGAGAAGACCCGGTCCTTTTGTGGACTCCTCAATGTGGACGTAGGTTGCCTCTGTGGGAACTGAACCATAGGATAAAGAGCTTGTGTTCTTACTTTGCGCATATCGTTCTTACTCTTCATATCAATCTAGGGTTTCAATCAATCTTGTTCACTTTACGTTGAAACATTGAATATAAGATTAACTTGTAGTACATCCTAGTTCATAGTAGTGTAACACTTCAATTACAAGTATATTTCCACTGCATACATCCTAGGATCAAGATAATCGATCAAATTTGATCAATCTATTTGGTACACACCGGACTAGTCCGCACTTGACCGGACTAATCCGATATCTCGGGATTTGATCAATTTGTTAAGTGTTGCAGGATCCGACCAAAAATAAAAAAAGGCCTATTCACCCCCCCCCCCCCTCTAGGCCACATTCAGTACTGCCGTCGACTTGCCTGTGGTGTGGCTTGGAGCCACGCTACACTATTTGCTTAGTTGCTTAATTAGATTATTTCCACTGCAATAGTATTATCTTTAATAATCATTAGTGTAGGATTGAAGAGCACGTGTAAAGCTACCAGAGGGGGGTGAATGGTAGATTAAAACTTTTCAGCGGAAGCAACGAAAAACCCCTTGGTAGAAAACTGATCTATTAAAGAACCCGTGTGTGTGACTAATCTAAACATGTTCAACTATGAAAAAACTAATATAGATTGTAGAGAATCAAGTCATGAAGACGTCACAACAAGAATCACAAAAATCCGTCGAGAGAAACTCAATTTACGATTGAAAGATCGAACAAAGGTCAATCTGTCCTACCCGAGAAAAAGAGTTATGGAGCACTGCAAAGAAACTCGTGTAGATCAGAAACCACAGATCCAATGACCATGAAATTTTTAAAGATGATATAAAATCAATTTGTGAAGAAAACCAAAAAACAATCACATCAATCGGATCTGTAAAACTTGAGTTATGATAAAACCACCAAAGCAAGGTAGTGTTGTGCAGAAACTCGACTAGAAAAGCTTGTCTGAAAACAAGTCGGACGAACAAGGCACAAAATTTCCTTCGAACTATGAATTTTATTGATCAAACCACAAGAGGAACAGCCCCCAATATCCTCTTCACGAGCTCTGGCCTCCCTTACTTATATAACCAGCCCGAAGCCCAACTCAACTCTAACGAGGACTCTAATCCTACTCAATTCACAAATGAAAACTTTCCATAACTGCTCAAGATCTTCCTATTTGCAGATAGAAAAAATCTCGAGACTTCCTAACAATCCAGGAACACATCCCGTATTTCTAACAGCTTGACTTTCATGCAGCACACGAAAACTACCATAACTGCCGTTACCCTTCGTACCGGATACCCCTTGGAACTGCAAAGAGTGCAAAGGAACTTCACCTATCTGAGTTGAAGACCTCCGACGGCCCCACGTGTCACTCGGAAACGGACCTGCCTCCCTACTGTGGTTAGTCCCAGTGCCGCCACGTATATCATAAAGCCGGGGCTACATTCCATACATGGGAAAGCTCCGAACTAGATACCTGTGTGGCACACCCGGACCTAACCCCTGACAGAGGGAAGCTCCGGTACCGACACGTGTACAACGGCACCGGACCTACTCGTCCAAGACGGTAAGCTCCAGAGCTGCCACGCATCCAACCATTGGACCTTCAACTTCAACAAGCAGATTGGTGGACCTCCAACGGATCGGACCTTCAAGGGACTTTAAAGACTTCAAGACCTGATTATGTGTCATTAATGCTATCTAAATAACACACGATCGGATGATCCTTAATACCAGTAACGCCACCATTAAAGGGCGTTATCACGCTATTAAGGAGAATTAAGCACATTTAATTGTGTATTAGGCATCAGTACTACCAGGGCCACATGTCAGGCCAGGGTAACCGTGTAACGGCCAGCCCTTGTACTATAAAAGGACTGGACGAGCGATACATAGGGACCTCTCCCAGACACTCTAGTCTCTAATACACAAGTGCTCAGACGTTCAATACAACAACAACACACACCCGTGGAGTAGGGTATTACGCTTAGGTAGCCCGAACCATGTAAATCCTGGTGTCAAATTTCCATCTTGCTCTAAATCTCTGCGCGCCCCAACTGAACTAAGAAACTCCGCGAGCTGCCAATGGTAGTATTGGGAGAACTGCTGGAATCAGACTTCGACAGTTGGCGTGCCAGGTAGGGGGGGCGAGATTCAAAGATGGTGAATTCTGCTACTGGATCATCCAATGGTAACCATGATTTGCAACCTGCTGGAGGCAATCCCTCCAACATGCAGCAGCCAGCAGGTGTTGTAGCTCCAGCAGGAGTCATGCCACCGCCGCCACCGTCCGCTCCGGCGAATCAAGCTGGACGTCGATATGGGGCGTCCGCGTCAGTCACTGCATCGGCGAACCACAACCCCGAACATGCGATTAATGTTGCGTGTGCTCTTCTCCAACATCCACTGCCTCTAGGAGCACCCCAGGGTGCGATGGAGCAGTGGAGAGCTGATGTGGAACATCTGGTTGCAGCAGCAGCCGATGGCATCAGCAATCAAGGTCCTCCCCCCTCGGGGCGGGCCCCTTCATAGCGTTGGACCTTGTCGAGTCGACTTGGTCCGCACGCTTCACAGCACAAGAGGCGTGATGCATCTCAACAGGTGACGTCGCTGCCTTCCGGGGCGCGACGTACCCACACGGTAACCAGGCTTTCGACTCACGACCTCCGGGCGGAGCTCGATCGTCGTTATCGACAACAAGACGGTCGCGTCCACATCGAGCGTGCTCGCGAGAGGCGAGAGGCTCGGGGTAGTCCTGCCCCTGAGGGAGTAGGAGGAGGCTGTTCTGCCTTGGCCATACACCTACGCATGGTCAGATGGCTGCAGAAGTTCCGGCCTCACTTGCCGAAGAAATTTGACGAGACTGTCAATCCCGCTGAATTTCTTCAAATCTACTCCACCGCTATCCTTGCGGCTTGGGGCAATTAGGCCGTGATGGCCAATTATTTCCCTGTGGCTTTGACTGGGACCGCCAGGTCTTGGTTCATGAGCCTTCTGCCTGACTCCATCAACAGTTGGGCGGAGTTGTGCCAACAGTTCACCGCCAATTTCGGGAGCTCATACACCCGACTAGGCACAGAACTGGATCTTTTTGCTATCAAGCAAAAAGGGGGAGAATCCTTGCGATCCTTCATTCAGAGGTTCTCCCAGGTACGAAATACCATTCCTTCTATCTCAAGCGCTTCTGTTATTGTAGCATTCAGAAAAGGCGTTCAAGATAATAAAATGTTGGAGAAGCTGGCGACCAAGGAAGTCACCAGCATTACGAAACTCTTCAGCTTGGCAGACAAGTGTGTCAAAGCTGTTGAGGGCTGTGAAATGCACTCCCAACAACCTCCGGAGGACAACAAAAAGTCCTCCAAAGGTGAAGCCACCACCTCCGGGAGTGGCAAGAAGAAGAAAAAGTCCAACGACAAGAAGAAGTCATCGGGCGGCACACCTACTGCCGCATCTGCTGCAGCTCCGGGTGGTCGGGGGCCACACCCCGAGAAACAACCTCGGCCGTCGTCTAACGACGGTGGTAGCTTCAAGATGTGGTGTCCCATACACAAGACGTACAACCACAATCTAGAAAACTGTCGAGAGGTCCAGAACCTCGTCGAGCGCTACAACAAGCGCCAGGAAGAAGCTCTTTTCCGTCAAAAGAGAAGAAAAAAATGTCGATGAAGCTCCGACTGAAGAGGAGTTGGGCTTTCAAGACCCCAAAAAGATCTTGAAGTCTGTTTACACCTCCATTGATGACGACTCCGACGTCTGCGACAACAAGCGTCGGAAGACCATGAAGACCATCTTTGGTGGTTCGTGGGACATCACCTCCCGCCGTCTCCTCAAGACAATGCAGTGGGACATGGCCTCTGTAGCTCCCAACGCCAGGGCGGAGCCTCATCTGAAGTGGATGGATACTACCAACACCTTCGATGCTTCAGACTGCCCTCGAAACATGATCGGAGCTGGCCAACTTCCACTGATGTATCTCCGACCATCAATAACATCCATCTCCACCATGTAAATGTGGAGGGAGGTTCGGGGCTGAACCTCATAAGCTTTGAAGCCTTCGTCAAGCTTCAGCTCCGACCTTCGGATCTTCGCCCCTCCCGACCTTTCTCCGGAGTAGGTTCGGGGCCCATAACTCCACTCGGTGCCATTACTCTCCCGATGACCTTCAGAACCTAGGAGAATTATAGGACCGAAAAGTTGGTCTTCGACGTGGCGCAGATCAACTTACCCTTCAACGCCATCCTGGGCAGGCCAGCTTTGTACAAATTCATGACTGCTGCTCATTATGGCTACCTGGTATTGAAGATGCCAACACTCTCAGGCGCTCTCCGGATCCGCGGAGATCGCAGCGTCGGAGTTACTACTCTGGAAGAACTCCATGCGCTTGCTACAGCGCAGGAGGAACAATCCGAAAAGGAGCAAGCTCTGAAGCCCCCGAGCATTCGTCATCGAGGCTCAACTTTTGCACTTCGTGTGCAACCAAGCGGCGACACCGAAATTCCCATCAAAGTCATCCAAATTGGTTCTGATGCTGCTCAGACCACCCGTATATCGGGAGGTCTGAACAACAAATAGGAACTCGCGCTCAT
Source organism: Tuctoria greenei (assembly GCA_036927565.1). NCBI lineage: Eukaryota > Viridiplantae > Streptophyta > Magnoliopsida > Poales > Poaceae > Tuctoria > Tuctoria greenei. The sequence goes on from JAYESD010000003.1 coordinate 20,760,718, forward strand.
CACTTTCCTCCGGGCTAATGTTGACGTGTTTGCCTGGCAACCGTCACAAATGCCTGGGATCCCTAGGGAAGTGATTGAGAACAATCTGAAGATTTATCCTGACGCTCGGCTTGTACATCAGAAGCCTTGAAAGCAATCAGTAGAGCGACAGAACTTCATACGTCAAGAAGTGAAGAAGTTGCTCGAAGCTGGATTCATCCGGGAAGTCTTCCACCCAAAATGGCTGGCAAACCCAGTTGTTGTACCCAAGGTCGGCGGGAAGCTTCGTATGTGTATCGACTACATAACACTAAATAAGGCATGCCCAAAGGATCCATTTCCACTACCTAGAATTGATCAGATAGTGGATTCCACCTCCGGGTATGAACTATTGTGTTTCCTAGACGCATATTTTGGGTACCATCAAATCAGAATGTCTAGGGAAGATGAAAAGCATACTGCCTTCGTCACAGTAGATGGATTGTACTGTTACACTGCCATGTCATTCGGTCTCAAAAATGCTGCTTCAACATTTGTGTGAGCTATGTACAAAACTTTTGGAGAGCTCATTAGAGATGTAGTGGAAGTGTACATCGATGACATCATCATCAAGATCAAGAACAAGGAGTCATTCCTCGACACCTAGCAAGTTGTCTTTGACAAGTTGCGAGTCACACGCACAAAGCTGAACCTAGATAAGTGTGTCTTCAGGGTTAGCTCCGGAAAGCTTCTTGGATTCTTGGTGAACTACCAAGGAATAGAGGCAAATCCAGCGAAGATTAAAGATATTGAAGACATGCGACCACCAGCTCGCATCAAGGATGTCCAGAAGGTGACTGGATGTCTAGCTGCCCTCAGCCGGTTCATCTCAAGACTGGCGGAACGGGCACTACCCTTCTTCAAATTATTGAGGAAGTCCGGACCATTCCAATGGTCTGAAGAAGCAAAGAAGGCATTCCAAGAGCTGAAGCAGCTCGTCACCACTCTACCAACTTTGGTAGCTCCAAACCCTGGTGAGCCACTTCTGCTTTACATTTCAGCAATTGACGAAGTTGTTAGCATGGTCCTGGTTGCGTAAAGACCAGAACCATCTCCAGTTCAGGAATCCAGACCCCTCCGGGAAGGTCCAGAGCTACCTGAAGGTGAGTCTGGGTCCCAGCCCCCAGACCCAGATCCTCGAGGCAAGATGCCTGAGGATCAACCTCCTTCAAATGAAGGAGTTACTGTAGCTGAACAAGAAGATCCAGACCATTCCGGGAAGGTACGGGTCACTTCAGAAGAAGCTCCGGGTTCCTCTAGCAAGAACCTGAAGGTCCCTGAAGAAGGTCCGGACCCCTCCGGGAGGGTCCAGGTTGATGAGGAGGAAGCTTCGGGCCCCTCCAGGAGGGTCCGGACAGTCCAGCGCCATGTGTACTTCATTAGCGAGGTACTCCATGATGCCAAGACTCGATACCTAGAGGTGCATAAGCTACTCTATGCAGTTCTTATCGCCTCTAGGAAGCTTCGCCACTACTTCCAAGCTCACAAGATTTCAGTGGTAACCTCTTATCCAATGCGTGCAATCTTACATAACCCCAACTCCATTGGGAACATTGCAAAGTGGGCAGTGGAATTGGCCGAGTTCGATCTTGAATTCGTCCCAAGAAAAGCGATCAAGAGTCAAGCATTGGCAGACTTTGTGGCGGAATGGACCCCCTCTCCATCAAATCCTGGGGGCCCTAGTGAGCAGGAACCGGAACCTAGGGCTCCGGTCTTCACTGAGCCTCACTGGACTCTCTACTTCGACGGCTCCATGCAGAACCAGGGGGCCAGAGCTGGAATCCTTCTCCTCGCTCCGATCGGGGAGAATGTCAAAATACATGGTTCACCTTCACTTCAAGGCGACCAACAACATGGTGGAGTATGAAGCACTAATCTATGGGCTCAAGGTGGCACTATCATATGGTGTCAAGCAGCTGTTGGTAAAGGGTGACTCGCAGCTCATTATAAAACAAGTTAAAGGTGAATGCTGCTACAACAACCCACAATTAGCTGCATATCTACTTGAAGTCCAAAAGCTTCAGAAAGACTTCGAAGTCCTAGATATTTGCCATGTCCAGCGTCTCAACAACGCTAAAGCTGACGAACTCTCGACGAAAGCTTCAACCGGAGCTCTGGTTCCCGATGGAACCTTCGTCCGAAGATTGTCAAGACCAAAAGCTCAGCCTGCCGAACTGAGCAAATGGGGCGAGACCAGCACCTCGAAGCTGGCGGTCCTGATGGCCCTATTACCATGGCGTCCATCAAGGGTCGTAGGTGTTGCAGGAAGCTCTGAGCAACCCAGCACGCAAGACTCAGAAGATCAAGTTAGCTCCGATGCATGGATCTCGGAGATCCGGAGCTACTTGAAAGACAACATCCTTCCTGAGGACAATGTATCTGCTGATCGGATAGTCAGATTGGCTAAAAGATACACAATGGTAGAAGGGGATCTCTACCGGCGTGGTGCCAATGGCGTCCTAATGCGGTGCATTACAAGGGAAGAAGGCCGCGAGCTCCTCGCGGAAATCAATGGAGGTGAGTGTGGGAACCACACGTGTTCCCGCACGTTGGTCGGTAAAGCCTTCCGGCATGGTTTTTACTGGCCTATAGCACTCCAGGATGCAACCGAGCTAGTGAAGAAATGCGAAGCATGCCAGTTCCATGCGAAGCAATTCACACACCAGCTCAACCACTACAAATGATACCTCCAACATGGCCATTCGCCGTGTGGGGTATGGATATCTTGGTACCTTTCCCAAGAGCCGTCGGAGGTTACAAGTTCCTGTATGTTCCAATCGACAAGTTCACCAAGTGGTCGGAAGCAACTCCAGTTGTGAAAATAAACAAGCAATCAACTATCAATTTCTTGCAGTCCATAGTATGTAGATTTGGAGTCCCAAACAATATCATAACTGAAAATGGGACCCAATTCACAAGCTCTACATTCCAAGGATATTGCGAAGACCTTGGCATTCAAGTCATCTATGCCTCCGTAGCTCACCCGGCAAGCAATGGTCAAGCTGAGAGAGCAAATGCAGAAATCCTAAAAGGACTCAAGACGCGCACTTATGAGCGCCTGAAAAAAACATGGAGCCAACTGGATTGAAGAGCTTCCGCCCACCTTGTGGGCAAACAGGACAACTCCAAACCAATCAACTGGAGAGACACCCTTCTTCCTGGTGTACGGAGCTGAAGCAGTCCTTCCTCCGGAAATCACTTTGGGGTCGCTCGGGGTGCGGACCTTCGACGAAGCCACGTTGGACCAACTCCGGCGTGAAGACCTATACCTCATTGAAGAGGTAAGGTGTCGAGCAGCTGTTCAAAATGCACGATACCGCCAAGCGCTCCGGCGCTATCACCAAAGGCATGTGCATAACCGACAGCTCGAGGAAGACGATCTGGTGCTACGGAGAATACAATCTAGAGAAGGGTTAAACAAACTTTCCCCCAGCTGGGAAGGACCCTTCCAAGTGATCAAACTATCTCATCCCGGATGCGTTTGCTTGGCAACTGAGGATGGGACACCACTCCCTAATCCTTGGAACATTGAGCACCTCCGTAAGTTCTACACTTAATATCACAGAGGTGAGTCTGTAATTACATATGATGTATGTTATAGCGTCATTGTACAGAGTCAGGTAGCTCCTCCAGGAAGATAGCAGGACCTTTCCCAGAAGGTCCGCAAAGTTCAAGCAACACTTGACACAGTCTCAGAACTAAAAGTGTAGCTAGTTACCCTAGGTCAAGCAAGAAACGCAACACACTTAACCTGGTTCCGTACCCTAAGAGTGTACTTGTTTCCCCTGTACCCTGGACCTATAATGAAAGACAACATTATGTGAAAACAAACTCCACGTGCATTTATTTTGTACAGGCTCATTCTTTTTTTATTTTTCTCTTTCTTGTCTATAACAAAGTTGTGCAAGTCTCAAAAAACTTTAGCTCGAACAATTCATATATAATTCAAGTTGCATTGTTAATTCTTCCGGGTCTTAACATTGTTGAACGGCCTATTCGCTTGAACGCCAAGCCAATTTAGGTCCGGAGTGTGCTATCGACTTAGCCTGGTCCTGCACCCTAAGTACGCCACTCTACCTACACCCGCCAGGCCTGAGTAAGGTGAGTCCGAAAAACGATCGAACCTGGAGAAAATAAGCAAATGCACTTGATTATATATGGAATTGCGGTCGATCTAAAAATTTCTTTTGGGAATAGTAATCCACAAACAAGTTATAGATAAGAAATGGATTTTACTGTTTATATTGACTTCAGTGTGTAGGAAAAATAAAAATATCATGATGATGGTGGATGATGTTGGAACTATCAAAGCTTTGACACCCCCTAAGGTGGCCCGCTGTCGATGTTTTAAGCATTGATAGTAGGCATCGCGGAGCTATCAAGTTCCGACAAACCTAGGGGGCCAGCCGTCGATGTGAAGAAAAGATGGTAGAAGGACACCCTACTCTGGTCTGCTTTCGACACTCTACGTGTTGATAGTGGTCGCTGTCGGAGCTACTAAGCTCCGACAACCTCAGGGGGCCCTGCTATCAACGACTTCGAACCTACACTCTACAAGTTCGAAGCACGCAAGTCTTCAACAAAAAGCTACATCCTTTTGGTACATGTTCGCAATCAAATTGTGTACATCTACCAGAGGGCCAAGTGAGGCAACGGTTGAAGACAAAAAATGAAATTCATAAATTTCTTGGATTTCATTCATCTGAGGACAAGAGATTACAAAATTGGGGAAAAGAAGAGAAAATACAAGTGGGAGCTACAAGGAGAAAATCCTAAATCCTACAGAAGAACGAGGCGACCTTCTGGGCAACCTCCGACACGCTGGTCTTGGCGGCATCTCCCTCTCCATCGATGGGTCCTTCAAGCACCAGGTCTAGTGGGAAATGAGGATCCCGGCTTGTATAGCACGTCATCATATATTATGCAACGTTCTGCGCAAGGGATTTTCCTTCTGTTTCCAACTGGTCCGCGATGACATCGCCCATCTTGTTGAGTTTGTTGCCCGCCGAGCTCAACACCTGGTCCAGCTCCGGTTCCGGATCGTCCGGACGCACCGGACTAAAGCCCAGCGGCATCAGCGCGTCATTGGCTTTGCCCAAGAAGTCTTATACTTGTTGGGACTCCGCATCCCTTGAGCCTCGCATCTCTTCCAAGGACCTCTTGGTTGCCGCAAGCTCCGAACCCTCCTGGGCAAAGCGCTCGACCTCTTTGGCGTGCTGCTGAATCCTTTCAGCAACTTGCCTTTTGAGGTTGGCAAGATCCTCTTCCCGGACGTGGATCTTGTTCCGGCGGTCAACCAGGTCTCTCTCCCGGCCCCGCACCTTCTTCTCCCTGGCAGCGACTTCGTTCTCCCTTTTAGTGATGTCCTGTCCCCGCTGCCAGGCCTTCTTTTCCTCGCTCTCGCAGAGCTCCTCCCGCTTCTTGGTGCACTCTGCATGGCTCTTGTCACCCAGAGCCAGCCTTTGGATGAGCTCCTCCTCCCTCTTCACGAGGTCATCCCTCAGCTCCAGGAGTTTTTGCTCTTCATCTTCGAGCTTTTTCTCTCGCTCCTCAAGAGCCTCCAGGCGCTTGACGAGGATGTCGTGGATGGCATTGAGCTTCTCCTGGCGATCATTTGTTGCCTCATTAGCAGCCACGGCTTGTTCGTGTATAGCCCGTGACTGATTGTCGAGGGATCGCACCATGATTTCCCTCTCGTCCAGCAGCTGGCCCCAGTACTCCATCCGGGCCTTCTCCCTCTTGACCCACTCCTTATCGTCGGCCAGCCTTGTTTGCACCAGCTTGGTATCGAACTGGAGCTGGTTGCGCCACCTTCTAAGGGTTTGGTGCTCCTCCTCGAGGGACTTGCTGTCGTGATAACCCCTCTTTTCTCATTCGCTCTCTATTGCATGGGAAAAGGCCAGCTGGACCTGACGAAGGCTGGAGCAGGCGTTGTCGATGGATAACGACTGGGGAATTAGCTCCGGACCTACCGGGGTCCTCTCTGCTGACTCCAGCGGGTTCTTCATAAAAAAAAATTGGGTCCCACTCTACGAGAGTGGCCCCCTGAGCTTCCGCGGCACTAGGGCCTCTCTCCAGGATAGCCTCGATCGCCACCGAGGAAGGTCCTGCAATGGAAGCTTCTACCTACGGAGTCGGCTCCGAAGGTCCCGCCGCCAGGTCATCAGCAACTGGTCCCTCAGACAAAGGACCAGCCACTTCGTCTTGGCATCCTGGCTCAGGGACGTGTACCTCCAGAACTACCACCTCCGGGGCAGGCATTGAAGACTCGGCCGGAGCTGAAGCCACTTCCAGCTTCGATGCTGGTGCCTCCTCCACCGCCGGCTCAGGTGCCGGTGCGTCAACCTCCTCCGGTTCGGGTGCTGGCACCTCCACGACAACCGGCTCAGGCGCCGGAACTTCATCAACCACCGACTCCGTCGCCGGGCTTCAATAACATCTGGCCCTAAGGCCAGAACTGCAGCTACCTCTGGCTCTGAGGCTGGAGCGTCTGTTATCACAGCATCCAAAACCGGAGCTTCAACCTCCAGAGCTGGTGCCTGTAACACCATAGATTTTCGCATTATGCATTGCATACATGATCATGCATTAAACATTAGTAGGATAAAAGAAAAATAATAAAACATAAAAGATGGAGCATATATATACAAATGTATGTAGCAAAAGAAGAACTAGAAAATAATAATTATATCCTAAAACATGTATTAGGGAATAAGTATAAAATAATAATAATAATATATAAAAAGAAATATATATATATAAATAAATTATATATAATAATAAATATATATATATATATAATATAAAGAATAAATAAATAATATAATAATAATATAAAAATAAAACAAACAAAATAAAATAAATAAAATAATAATATTTATATAAAAAAAGAGAAAGAAAAAAAAGGCTCCGCTGGCCAGGCGGCCGAGCCGGCCCAGCCAGCCACGCCCCGGCCACGCAAGCCCCCGCCCACGTGCCGCACCGCTCCTGCCGCCCCGCGCCCCACGCCACCCCGCCTGTCGCACGCTGCAGCGCAGCCCCGCGCGCCCACTCACGCGCCCACGCAGCCTCGCTCCCGCGCCCCTGTCCCGCGCGACCGGCCCCACCCCGCCGCCTTCCCGCGCGTAGCCTCCCACGCGCTTTACCGCGTCGCCCTGGGCCCCACCCGCCTGCAGCGCCCTGGCGCGCTGCCCGCACACCCGACGCCACGCAGCCCCACGCCGCACCTGGCCGGCCTCGCACCGCGTGCCGAGCCCCAGCGCGCGTTTCGCGACCGCGCAGCGCCGGCCCTAGCCGTCCGGTATAAAAGCCACGGAGGCATCATATTTTTCCTCCCGATCCCATAAAAAAAACACCGCCGCCATCCCAGAAGCCACGCCGCCAGAGACGCCCAGGGAGGAGCCCTAGCCGCCGGTAGGGAGAAGAAACAGAGGAGACCAGAGGCTGCACCCAGGGGAAAAAGGGAAGAAAAAAGAGGGGAAGGAGAGGAAGAAAAAGAGGAGGGCCCCACCGTCCGCCGGAGATCATCACCGTCGTCGTGCCGCCGAAGGACTGCTGCGCCATCCACTTCGTCTACGTTGCCTTCGTTCCGCGAGCGTCAAGCCGTCACATCTACGGTAGGTTCGTTTTTCCGATGCGAATTTTAGCGACGTATTAGATCTGATAGGTGTAAATTGATTTTAGTTGCACCATGGATTTATTTTCAGCAGTATTAATCCCCGTTAAAACCCCTATAAACTCGTATGAACACGTATGAACTAGTTTCATCTAATTAATAAACAACCGTAGTTAATTAATTATTAAACTTTGCATGCATGCATATCATCGCATGTTGATTAATGTGTATGCATCATGTTGATTTGTATGTATATTCTTGTATGTGTGATCACGAGTAGAGGGAAGTGCTCAAGAGGTCGTGTACGAGGATTTCCAGAACCAAGACTTCGAAGCGCTTGAGCAACCCGATCCGCCGGAGCAAGGCAAGTGTCGTTGAAGCATATTGATCCTGTTTTTAAAATAAATGTTTTGTTTGCAAAATTGCATGCTGTGTCAATTTGATGAGAATCCTATGATAGGAAGTTTACTAGTTTTGTTTGACCACCCTTGTCACCTGGAATATATGGTAGAGAGTCGGGAAGGGTTTTTACCTTTTTGCTTCGCTTAATTAATTGGGATGGAAAACAACACTACATATTTAATTATGCATCAATGATATTCTGGTTAATGTGAACTGGTCAATATGATGGGTGATCTAAGCAAGCCTGGTATGTGGATGGGTTGGATGATATGGTGGTTTGCTTGCTTTATATCTAAGGACCGGTTCATGCGAGAATAAGCCATGACTACAGTGCCACCACGAGGCCAAGTATGGGTGCGACGTAGCTGATTAATTAGGGCTTTGCTAGTGCTGTTTGGACCATTGTGGATGCTCGGGGAAGGGGTAGTCGGATTGGGTTTGTTGATGATTGGTGGGACTATCCTGGGATCCGAATGGCTCAAGAGGGGGCCCTTGGTTGAAGATGTGCTCAGTTGGAGGCATCGCCACCGGTGAAACCTCAGTGGGGTCTGAATAGACTAGTAATCCCTTTGTAAAGGCTATTTTGTGATCTCTTGGCCATACGCCAAAGGAAGTGTAATTGGCATAAGGGAGGTTCTTTAGTCACCGACGGGTGATGAAATCACAAACACGTGGGTAAAGTGGTACAAACTCTGCAGAGTGTAAAACTATCATGATAGCCGTGCTCCCGGTTATGAGCACCTGGACAACTTCCATGATTAGAGGGAAATTGGGATTTGGGATGGTTATGGTTTGATAATGGTTATGGTTTGGTAATGGTTATGGTTGATATTATGATTATGGCTATGGTTATGGATGGAATTATGGTTTATGACATTGAGTATGGTTATTGGTAATGGTGAATTATGGACTGGTATTATTATGGCTACATGGTTTATGATGGGTTTACTTCACATAAATATGATACATTGCTTTTCCAAATGGTTTTATTGTACTTTTCAGCACTTAGCCATTATTATTGTCGTCATTTGAATCAGCCACATGTCATACTTTCCACACTTGCTGAGTACGACATGTACTCACTCTTGCAATCCCCCCCAACAGCTGCAGGTCAGGATTGTGAGTTTAATGGCGATAATGTGGAGTTCTAGGCCGTGTCTACCGTCAACTTTGCCTGTTGTGTTATTGGAGCTGCGCTATTCCCTTATGCTTAGTTTTCTTAGTTGCTTAATTAGTTTATTTCTGCTGCATTAGTTGAACTTGTCATTAATATTCATTAGAGCTTGTATTCGAGGATAATATGGTTTGTGTAATAAAATTTGATAATTAATCTTGTTATATGGTAATTTTCTGTATACTCTTTTGTGATTGCACTCGTGTATGTGTGTTGAACATCCTGGGCACACATATGCGTTAGCTTGGTTCACTTTCGGAACCGGGCATCACAGATTGGTATCAGAGCCACAGGTTGACCGTAGGACGCAGCCTAGATAGAATGGACACTTTAGAGCACATAGCAGCACATAGAAATCGATGTGTTTTTGCTTGGTGTGCTGGTTGCTATATATATATTGTTTGCTTGTGTGCTTAATAGAGGATTTTGGGATGCTTTAGCATTGCCATGTCCACCTAGGCTAGTATAGCTAGCTGGTTAGCTTCATATCCCTTGATGCATATAGTTGGGGACGTTTCTTAATTCTTACCTATTGCTCTCCTTCAGATGGTGAGGACTCGCAACCAGAGGGGTGTCAATGATGAGGAGGAGAACCATGGAGTACCTCAGAACAACAATGGACAAGGACCTGCTCATGGAGCTATCAATATTGAGCAGCTACTGGCTATGCAAAACCAGCTCATGCAGACCATGATACAAATAATGGGACAGCTGCGGGCTGGCAATAACATCAACAATCATCCCCACATGCCTCCACCGCCACCCCCACCTCCTCATAACCGATTGGGAGAGTTTATGAGGACTAGGCCGCCAACCTTTGCACAAGCCACAGACCCAATGGAAGCTGATGATTGGCTCAAGTCCGTGGAGAAGAAGCTAGCCATTGTCCAATGCAGTGACCGAGAGAAGGTCCTATTCGCTTCTCATCAACTCGTTGGAGCAGCTGCCGACTGGTGGGATTCACTATGCAATGCTCATGAGGATCAAGAGAGGATCACCTGGACGGAATTCAAGGAGAGTTTCCGTTCTCATTATGTGCCGGAAGGTGTTATGATCTTGAAGAGGCAAGAGTTCGAGAACTTAAGGCAAGGAAGATCAAGCGTGAGTGAATATCTCAACAAGTTCACTCAACTCTCAAGGTATGCACCTGAGGATGTTAGTCGGGACAGCCGGAAACAATATTTGTTCATGAGAGGATTGAACAATGAGATCCAAGTGCAACTACTCAACTGCGATTATGCAATTTTCAGAAGCTTGTGGACAAAGCAATTGTGGTTGAGAACAAGATCCGTGAGATGGAGCAAGAAATCAAGAGGAAGACGCCATATCAAGGACAACAACAAGGAAGTAATGTGTGCCCTCGCTTTGCGCCGCCCAATGCACTTTATTACAGCTCCTCTATTCCTGCTCAGCACCCTGGTTATGCACCACACCCAACTTAGTTTGTGCAGCAGCGCCCTGTTATGCAAGTAATGCCTTATGCGCCTCGTGCTGATTTTCCTGGAACCAATGCTCAAAACCAAGCTCGTCCCAATAATTCTGGTGGAGTTAAGAGGTGCTATACTTGTGGAGAAGCTGGACACTTTGCGCATCAATGTCCTAAGTCAGACCTTGGTCAAGGAAGCAATGCGCCGAGGCAAAACCCAAGACCTAATGGAGGACAGCCACAAGGAAGCCGTGGACAGGAGAATTTTGCTCGTGGCAACGTGAACCATGTCTCTACGAAGGATGCTCAACAAGCGGATAACGTGGTCATTGGTATGTTTCTTGCCAACTCCAACCCTGCGACTATGTTATTTGATTCTGGAGCATCGCATTCATTCATTGCATCGAAATATGTTGTCAAGTATAGTTTGCCTATCCCTCATATGAAGTTTACTCTATTGGTTAGGTCTCCTGGAGGAGAGATGAGGACACATATAGTATGTCCAAAAGTAAGCCTTAGAATAAGGGGGGTAGACTTCTCCGCCAACCTCATTGTTTTGGATTCACATGGAATAAGGGGATCCGTTGGTGCAAAGTGCAATGGAAACACCATACGGAGACCGAAGCTACATGGGAACGTGATGAGACTTGAATGCAGAATTCCCTCACCTTTTCTCCACGCTATCGAATCTCGAGGGCGAGATTCACTTTAAGGGGGGTAGGTTTGTAACACCCTAGATTTTCGCATTATGCATTGCATACATGATCATGCATTAAACATTAGTAGGATAAAAGAAAAATAATAAAACATAAAAGATGGAGCATATATATACAAATGTATGTAGCAAAAGAAGAAATAGAAAATAATAATTATAGCTTAAAACATGTATTAGGGAATAAGTATAAAATAATAATAATAATAATATATAAAAAGAAATATATATATATATAAATAAATTATATATAATAATAAATATATATATATAAATAATATAAAGAATAAATAAATAATATAATAATAATATAAAAATAAAACAAATAAAATAAAATAAATAAAATAATAATATTTATATAAAAAAAGAGAAAGAAAAAAAAAAGGCTCCGCTGGCCAGGCGGCCGAGCCGGCCCAGCCAGCCACGCCCCGGCCACGCAAGCCCCCGCCCACGTGCCGCACCGCTCCCGCCGCCCCGGGCCCCACGCCACCTCGCCTGCCGCACGCTGCAGCGCAGCCCCGCGCGCCCACTCGCGCGCCCACGCGGCCTCGCTCCCGCACCCCTGTCCCGCGCGACCGGCCCCACCTCGCCGCCTTCACGCGCGTAGCCTCCCACGCGCTTTACCGCGTCGCCCCGGGCCCCACCCGCCTGCAGCGCCCTGGCGCGCCGCACGGACACCCGACGCCACGCAGCCCCACGCCGCACCTGGCCGGCCTCGCACCGCGTGCCGAGCCCCAGCGCGCGTTCCGCGACCGCGCAGCGCCGGCCCTAGCCGCCAGGTATAAAAGCCACGGTGGCATCGTATTTTTCCTCCCGATCCCAGAAAAAAAAACCACTGCCGCCATCCCAGAAAGCCACGCCACCAGAGACGCCCAGGGAGGAGCCCTAGCCGCCGGTAGGGAGAAGAAACAGAGGATACCAGAGGCTGCGCCCAGGGGAAAAAGGGAAGAAAAAAGAGGGGAAGGAGAGGAAGAAAAAGAGGAGGGCCCCACAGTCCGCTGGAGATCGTCCCCGTCGTCGTGCCGCCGAAGGACTGTTGCGCCATCCACTTCGTCTACGTTGCCTTCGTTCCACGATCGTCAAGCCGTCACATCTACGGTAGGTTTGTTTTTCCGATGCGAATTTTAGCGACGTATTAGATCTGATAGACGTAAATTGATTTTAGTTGCACCATGAATTTATTTTCAGCAGTATTAATCCCCGTTAAAACCCCTATAAACTCGTATGAACACGTATGAACTAGTTGCATCTAATTAATAAACAACCGTAGTTAATTAATTATTAAACTTTGCATGCATGCATATCATCGCATGTTGATTAATGTGTATGCATCATGTTGATTTGTATGTATATTCTTGTATGTGTGATCACCCCTATATCAAAGCTTGGTTCACTTTCGGAACCGGGCGTCAAAGTGCCGCTGGTACATCTTCATTCCCATGGTCCGGCGCTACCACGGGAGCATCGGGAGATGATTTGAGGTCAAGAACCACGACAGTTGGCGCCGGAGCTGCCGCAACCTCAGCCACCACCAGGGGCGACGCTGGAATTGGAGCTGGAGCCTCCGCCTGCGCAGCATCAGTTGCTGTCACAGGAACCGGAGCTTCAGCCCCTTTTTGGAGACCCTATGGATGAAGGACAAAGAAACTCAAAACATGGTTACAACAAAAATGTGGACTCCAGCTCGCATCTCGCAGAAGTGGACAAATGTGGACACAACAAGAATGGAGTGAGGGCCAAGGTGGTACAACTACAGACCATAGAAGTCTAATAGCATCAAGAGAAAAGTTGGGAAAGGTGGGATCAGTCCCACCATGGCGTACGCAGAAAAGTACACCATGTCGTTGGCGCGCTTCTTCTTGAATGGAAGCTTGCCAGCGCGGACCAGTGGTTGAAGGAGTCGCTGGACCACCCCATGTAGGTCCGGACCTTCTTCAAATCGTCATCCGTCGTGAGATGGCTCTTGAGGAGACCCAACTCCATCGCAGCACGGCGGGACGAGAGAGAAGAAGCAAGCAAGTGCAAATGAAGGCGTAAGGAATCCCCAAATCTTGCATGCTTTCCTTCTTAAGTACGCCCCCGCAACACTTGGATGGAAACCGCAGAAGGGCTAAGGATACCGTTCAAAAATTTCACCCTGCCAATGACAAGGGGGCCCGGGGCCACCCCGACGATCAAGTCGAGGTCCTTACCCCGGGCGAACAGCTGTCATGATGAGAGGCGGGAAACCCGAGGGCGGCGGCCTGACAGGGCGCATGGAACTTATATGATTTTCGTATTGGGAACTGGCGACCTTCAATTGCGTGAGATCTGCATGCGCAGATCTCACCTGCCGCATCCTGAAGATGCCACGCGGTGATGGTTTAACTGCGAACCACCACCTCAATGGCACATCCAAAAACCCTTGAAGACACGATGCATAAATCGAAAGATGGACCCACCTCCAGCAGAATGACTTAATCCAAAAGGTCTCTCCCAGAGGTGGGCCCAGGGGGCCACTGTCGGTACCCTTCGTACTGGATACCCCTTGGAACTGCAAAGAGTGCAAAGGAACTCCACATATCTGAGTTGAAGACCTCTGAAGGCCCCACGTGTCACTTGGAACAGGACCTGCCTCCCTACTATGGTTAGTCCCAGTGCTGCCACGTATATCATAAAGCCGGAGCTACATTCCATACATGGTAAAGCTCTGGACTAGATACTTGTTTGGCACCCCCGGACCTAACCCCCGACAGAGGGAAGCTCCGGTACCGACATGTGTACAACAGCACCGGACCTACTCGTCCAAGACGGTAAGCTCCGGAGCTGCCACGCGTCCAACCGCCAGACCTTCAACTTCAACAGGCAGATTGGTGGACCTCCAACGACTCGGACCTTCAAGAGACATTAAATACTTCAAGACCTGATTATGTGTCATTAATGCTATCTTAATGACACACGATCAGATGACCCTTAATACCAGTAATACCACCATTAAAGGGCGTTATCACGCTATTAAGGAGAATTAAGCACATTTAACTATGTATTAGGCATTAGCAACCGCCAGGGCCACATGTCGGGCCAGGCTAACGGTGTAACGGCCAGCCCTTGTACTATAAAAGGACTGGCCCAGTGATACACAGGGACCTCTCCCAGACACTTTGGTCTCTGATACACAAGTGCTCAGACATTCCATACAACAACAACAACACACACCCGTGGGGTAGGGTATTACGCTCAGGCGGCCCGAACCACGTAAATCCTCGTGTCAAATCGCAATCTTGCTCTGAATCTCTGCGCGCCCCAACTGAACTAAGAAACTCCGCGGGCTGCCAACGGTAGTACCGGGAGAATTGCCGGAATCAGACTCTGACAATAACCAACTCAATACTTTCCATATTGAGCCATAACCGACTCAACCAGCAGCCGAAGTCATCATGCGATACGATCCGATCCTTCAGATCTTCCTTCAATGTCCAGTAACCTTCATATGCACTGCCCTTGATTCAATCATCCTGCACAACCTCCTGACCTATTCAACCACAATTCCTCCTTAACTTGGTTGTTGGAACCTCATCTCCTCCCTGAGACTAGTCTAAAGGATCCTGTCACCAGCCATGACTTGAACTCAAGCAACACCTGCACATGAACAAACAACCAATCCGTACGAGCCCAAGTCTGCGACTTAACTCACGTCAGTTCCAGAACACAAAACCTTATGTGAGTACCTCACATAAGCATGTTGCAAACCACAGTAAAACGATATCGACCATATCCAACCAAAATGTACCAAAAACTTAGTAAATGAATAGTAAGCAATCTTTCCAAGAATATAAAGGAAGTTTGAAACATTTCACAGGAAAATTAGGAACATTGCAATGAAGCTCCAAATGTTGCAAAAGCTAATCAGAGCTTGAACCGGAGCTCACCAAAACTAACAGGATATAGCGTCGAAACTTACCAAAGTTAGTCGGACCTAGCACCGGAGCTAACCAAAGCTAGTCAGACCTAGCGCTGGAGCTTACCAAAGCTAGTCAGACCTAGCGCTGGAGCTTACCAAAGCTAGTCGGACCTAGCACTGGAGCTAACCAAAACAAGTCGGGCCTATCATCGGACCTTGCTAGAGCTCGGACCTATAGTCAGACCTTGTTAAAAATGTGTTTTGGTAGTATTCGAAACTCATAGGTCTCACAATCTCCCCCTTGATGAATGTATTGGCAACACCACTAAAAATCTGAACATTGGCTTATTCACATGAAAAGTTTTGAAAACAAATTTTCCCCCTTTTTGAAAATCAAAAAAGATAGAAATAGATTTTCCCCCCTATACTTATTTTTCCCCCTTCCATACTTCTCCCCCTTTGACAATGTATTCAGCAAGGTACAAAAGAGAAGTTTTAATTTGTTATGACCACATTATAACATATACATATAAAACAAAACTCATCCAAGCCATACTATCAAGTAACTTACACTATCACAAGAATGAGATACATAAAGTAGTGTAAGCCATGCTAGAGATCAAATGTAATTTTCAATTTAAGCAAGTCATGATCTCACAATCTTAATTATTTCAAAACCTGAAAGCATGACACTTTTTGCTGCAATTTTTTAAGCACAAATTTTGATCATATGAATTTTGCAAGAGATTATATGTGCATTTGCCTTATTCTAACCAACCAAGCCAAGCCTATATCATTTGACAATCAGAAGCTTAAGGAAATGGTTTTAGTCTTACACAACTTCTTTCAAGTTCATATCTAAGTGCAATGATAAGCCATCTCAAAAGAAGAAGTGTGATGCATATATATTCTCTTGATCTTTTCTCAATTTATATTTGTTCATAAAACTCAACATGTGAGTTGATTACTTGATTAATTCATTATGATTAAAAGCACTCGTGATCATGCAACAAGTTCAAAACAGCAAGAAAGTTCGATCATGACCAGATTTATTGTATGTAATTATTCCAATTACTAGTCATGGCAAAAACTTCAAAAATGTATAACACGAGTAATGTAGTAAGTACTTTCTGCATGTAAAAAGTATCAAAAAGTCATATATGTATGAAATATTATGCTCATATTATTTTTAAATTCAGATTCACATATAGACTTCCCAAGTTTCAAAACTCCCCCTCAATTTAAGCCATGTGGATGCAAAACCCCTATTTCACTACGAATGTAACAAAAACGAGTGAAATCTAAAGGTTTTGTAAAAATGTCAGCCAATTGTTGTTCGGTATCTACATGGTGAAGCACAATGTTTCCTTTTTCAACATTATCACAGAGAAAGTGATACCTAATGTCAATGTGCTTAGTTCTAGAATGTTGCACGGGGTTTTTAGCAATGCAAATTGCACTAGTGTTATCACAAAATAAATGGAACACTATCTAGATCAACCCCATAGTCCTTAAGTGTTTGAACAAGCCAAAGAATTTATGAGCAAGCACTAGCAAGAGCTACATATCCAGATTCGGTTGTGGATTGTGCAACTGAACTTTGTTTTCTAGAGGACCAAGCAACAAGTGAATTACCAAGAAAATGACAAGAACCGGAAGTACTTTTCCTATCAATCCTACAACCTCCAAAATCAGCATCCGAAAATGCTTTCAAAGTAACGATTGAGGAAGAAGGAAGAAAAAAGGCCAAATTCTTGAGTTCCATGTAAGTAGCTTAGAATTCTTTTGATGGCTTGACGATGTGAAGCACGTGGGGAAGCTTGAAACCGTCCACAAAGACATACGCTAAATTGTATGTCCAATATTGATGTCGTGAGGTACAAAAGTGATCCGATCATGCTTCTATATTCTTTTTGATCCACGAGTTCACCATCTTCATCAAGTTCAAGTGTCATTACTGTTCCCATTGGTGTCCAAAGAGGCTTCCTTTTGTCCATGTTGAAGCGCTTAAGAAGGTCTCTTATATACTTCGTTTGATGCACAAAGGTTCCCTCCTTAGTTTGCTTGATTTGCAGCCCCAAAGAGTATGTGAGTTCTCCCATCATACTCATCTCAAATTCTGAACTCATCATAGCTGAAAACTTGGACACAAGATCATGAGAAGCACAAAAAAAAGATAATATCATCCACATACACTTGAACGAATAATGAGTCATTGCTATGCTTAAGCACAAAAAGAATTTCATCAACCTTTCCCATGGTAAACCCCTTTCAAGTAAGAATGTTTTTAACCTATTATACCATGCTCTAGGGGCTTGTTTGAGACCGTACAAGGCTTTGGACAGTTTGTAAACATGATTAAGAAAATCTGGATTTTCAAAACCTGGTGGTTGCTTAACACAAACCTCCTCATCTATGTAGCTATTAAGAAAAGCACTTTTTATATCCATTTGATATAACTTGTGTCGGTGGTTTTGATCCGGCATATCTCCCGACACTACTAAAGTGTTTGTGGAGTTTGAAGTTCGGTGTGAGCGCGCGGAGATTCAAGAAGGTGAAGTGTAAAATGACACAGGAGACACGAAGATTTACGTGGTTCGGGCCGCCTGAGCGTAATACCCTACTCCACGGGTTGTGTTGGTGTTGTATTGGATGTATGAACTCAACGTGAGTTGAGAGTGTGCGATCAGATCAGAGCAAGTCAGATCAGTCTCGATCCCCCTATGTATCGTCAGCCTTTCCTTTTATAGTACAAGGACAGGCCGTTACAAGTTGGTCTGGCCCGACATGTGGCCCTGGTGGTTACTAATATTGATACACATTTGATGCGCTTAATTACCCTTAATGACCGAGTTATGGGCTTTGACAGCACCGTTACTAGTAATTAAGGTCGTCCGATCGTGTGACATTAACATAGTATTAATGACACTTAATCGGGTCTTGAAGTCCTTGATTCCCCTTTGAAGATCCGGAGCCGTTGTGGAGTCTTCCGGAGGTTTGAGGCTGAAGATCCGACGGTTGGACACGTGGCAGCTCCGGAGCATACTGTGGGGAACAGATAGGCCCGGTGCCACCAGACACATGTCAGTTCTAGAGCTTCCCTCGGTCTGAGGTTAGGTCCAGGGGTGCCGTTATGGTACATAGCCCGCAGCTTCCCCCTTGTGGGCGGTAGCTCCGGTTTGATGGTACACGTGGTGACCCTGGGACTAACCATGTTGGGGAAGCGGGTCTGGTTATGTCTGACATGTGGGCCTCCGAAGGTCTTCAAATCAAGTAGATGACCTTTCCTTGAGATCTTTGCAATCTCAAGGGGTATACGGTACCCAGGGTACCGACAGTGGCCCCCTGGGCCCACCTCTGGGGAAGACCCTTTGGGTGAATCATTCCGCCGGAGGTGGGTCCATCCTTCGACTTTTGAGCCGAGTCTTTAAAGGTCTTCAGATGTGCCGTTGGCGATAGTTTTGGAGTTAAATCCTCGCCGCGTGGCATATCCCGGTGCGGCAAATGAGATCTTTGGCATGCGGATCTCACGCAATTGAAGGTCACCGGTTCCCAATACGAAAATCGTATCGGTTCCGCGCGCCTTGTCAGGCCGCCACCTTTGGGCTTCCCGCCTCTCTTAATGACAACCGTTCACATGGGTAAGAACCTCGACTTGATCGTAGGGGTGGTCCCGGGCCCTCTTGTCATCGGCAGGGTGAAATTTTTGAATAGTATCTTCGGCTTCCTTGCGGTTTCCATCCAAGCGTTGTGGGGGCCTACTCAAGAAGGAAAGCGTGCACCGTCTGGGGTTCTTTACGCCTCTCATCTGAACTTGCGCTCAAACACCCAAACTTGCGCTTGCTTTCCCTCCCTTGCCTCGCTGTGCTGCGATAGAGTTGGGTCTCCGCAAGAGCCGCTTGAAGGCCGAAGGTGACCTGAAGAAGGTCCGGGCCCTCATGGGGTTGTCCTCAGACTTCTTCAGCCACCAGGTCCGCGCCGGTGGGGAGCTCCCGTTTGAGAAGGAGCATGCCAGCGAGATGGTGTACTTCTCTTCGTACGCCATGGTGGGGTTGATCCCACCTTTTTCCTTCTTTTTCTTGATGCTGCTAGACTTCTATGGTCTGCAGCTGTATCACCTTGGCCCCCACTCCATTCTTCTAGTGTCTGTCTTCATCACCTTCTGTGAAATGTGGGTGGGCATCCCCCCCTGCATTGAGCTTTTCCGGACCTTCTTCACCGTCCATACCACCGGAAGGGGTGATGAGTACCTTGGCTTCTACTACTTCGTGAAGAGCAAGAAGTGCCCATTCGAGTACCTCCGGTCGTTTCCCTCTGGAAAGTGGGATGATTGGAAGAAGGACTGGATAGTCATCCGGGTGGAGGAGCACGAGAAGCTGGAGCTGCCCGAAGGCCTCCCCAACATCGACACTGCAGTCTGGAGTGAAGCTCCGGTGCTGTCGGATGCCTTCAACCCTGCTCTGACCAGGATCCGCCAGTGTGTGGAAGGAGGATTAACTCCTCAGGTGGTATTTTGCAATTTCCTGGTCAACAGGTGGGCACCGCTGAAGAGGAGAGAAAAACTCGCTCGGGCCCTCAATAGTGTGATGGACGACGACCGGGTCGAGACCGGGCTGAAGTCCAACATGGAGGGGCGAACTTGGAGTTTCATCTCAAGAAGTTCCAGCACGGCATCGACGTTACGGGTGATGACTTGACCCCGCCACCAGCTTTCCTCCCTCTGAACGTGGAAGTAGAGTTCAGCAGGGAGCTCTGGCGGATGATGCCGGTGCTTGACGACCTTGGTGTCATCGAGAGAAGATCGACCTCCAGGGTGGTGATCCCTGGGGCTTCTGAAGGTGGCTGCGACCCTGCCCCGAAGCCAAGGACCAAAGTCGTCGGCAAGGGCAAGGAGCCGGCAGACGAACCCTCGAGCCGGAAGAGGAAACTGTAGCATACCGACGGAAGGTCCGTCAGGCCTGCATCCTCTGCAGCAGCTCCTTCTCCCCGGAGGGGGAGGTCTTCTACAACTGCGGTGACTGTACCTGAAGCAGCGTCTTCCCGGGGTGCTAGCTCCGGGCATGCGACTCCAGCACCAGGGCCAATTGAGGCCTCTGGGTCCGGAGGTCTTTCCCAGTCGAGGGGGGGCCTCGACTAAGGAAATGCCCGCGGCCGCAACAAGTTCTGGGGGGCCTTCCGGATCGACCACGCCGGCGACGGCCGTGGTTAGTCCAGAACGCCCGGGAAAGAGATTCCGTGCAAGCTGGTGCGGAAGCCTTCCGAGGTAATTTTTAATCTTTACCTCAGACAGTTGTTTTGTTATAGTAATTGTTTTTAAGTTTCTTTATCCATCATCTGCAGCGTCCCCAAGAAGAGGAGTAAGGCTTCGCCCTCAGCCACAGTGGTTGAAGCTGTGAGGGCAGAGGTTTCTGCTCCTGTCCCGGTGCCGCCGCAAGTGGTGGCTGAAGCTGCGGCAGCCCCGGCGCCAGCTGTCGTGGTCATGGACCTCGACTTACCCCCTGAGACTCCCGTGGTAGCGCCGGACCACAGGAGATAAGATGCACCAGCGGCACCTGCCCCGGAGGTCGAAGCCCTGGGTCTTGATGCTGAGATGTTGGAAGCTTCGGCCGTTGAGCTGGAGGAAGCAGTGATTCCGGCCTCAGAGCCGGAAATTGTTGAAGCCCCGACGAGTGAACCGGATGTTGAGGAAGCCCCGGTGGTTGAGTCGGCAACCTCCGAAGCTCCGGCCTTAGAGCCGGTTGCCACTGAAGCTCCAGCTGTAGAGCCGGTTGCAGTTGAAGACCTTTCGGCGCCTGAGTCGTTCATTGCGGAGGCATCAGCACTCGAACCCATGGCGGTCGAGGTGCCAACACCCGAGCCACCAGTGGAGGAGGAGCTCAGGCTGGAGCCTGAAGTTGCCCCTGCCCCGAAAGTGATGACGGCGGAGGTGCCTGCTGCTGGGCTAGGGTGCCCAGATGAAGTCGCTGGCCTCCTGCCCGAGGGGGCAAATGAAGACCTGACGGCAGGGCCTTCGGAACCACTTCGGAGGTCGAAACTTCTTCTGCAGAACCCTCCTCGGTGGCGACTGAGGCTATCCCAGAGGACGGCCCTAGTGCCGTGGAGGCTCAGGGGACCACTCTTGTGGAGTGGGACCCAATTTTTGTAAGCGAGAACCCGCTGGAGCCAGCGGAGGAGACCCCAGCAGGTCCGGACCCTATTCCCCTGTTGTTGTCCATTGACAACGCTTGCTCCAGTCTGCGTCAAGTCCAGCTGGCGTTCTACCACGACAGCAAGGCTCTTAAAGAGGAGCGCCAAACCCTTAGGCGGTGGCGTAATCGGCTCTACTTCGAGACCAAGCTGGCGCGGTCGAGGCTGGCAGACGACAAGGAGTGGATCAAATAGGAGAAGGTCCGCCTGGAGTACTGGGGCAAATTATTGGATGATAGGGAGAGCTTGACTCGTGCCCTCGATGCTCAATCTTGGGCCATTTATGAGCAGACCAAGGCAGCTAATAGTGCGGCTGATGATCGCCAAGAAAGGCTTGAAGCCATTAACACTACTCTCATCAAGCGTCAGGAGGCACTTGAGGAGAGGGAGAAGAGGCTCGAAGACGAAGAGCAAAAACTCCTAGAGCTGCGGGATGACGTCTTGAAGAGGGAGGAGGAGCTCGCCGAAAAGGTGGCTCTGACTGACAAGGGCCTCGAGGAACGCGCTAAGAAATTGGAGGAGCGTTGCGTTGAGGAGGAGGAGAAGGCCTGGGTGCGAGGGCAGGAACTCTACCAGCAAGAGTGTGCCATCACTGCCAGGGAGAAGAAAGTTAGGGGCAGAAAGAAGGACCTGGTTGACCGCCGGAACAATATCTACCTCCGGGAGGAGCAGCTCGGAAAACTCGAGAAGCAGGTTGCTGAAAAGATTCAGCAAAATGCCAAAGAGGTTGAGCGCCTTGCTCGTGAGAATTTTGAACTGGCGGTGGCCAAAAGATCCTTGGAGGAACTGAAGGGCTTGAGGACTACGGACTCCCTACAGATTTGGGAGTTCCTGAGCAAAGCCAACGACGTGCTGACACCGATGGGCTTCAGTCCCCTGCGTCCGGATGATCCGAAGCCGGAGCCTGACCTGGCGTTGCAAGCGTTGAGCTCGGCGGGTGGCAAACTCTCCAAGGTGGGTGACAACATCGCGGACCAGTTGGATGTTGAGGGGCAGTCCCTGGCGAAGAACGTCGCAGAGTATGTGCTGACGTGCTACACCACCTGGGATCCCCAATTCCCTATGGACCCGATGCTTGAAGGTCCCGTCGAAGGAGAAGGCGAAGTCACCCGAGCCAACGTGTTGGAGGTTGCTCAGAAGGTCGCCCAGTTCTTCCATAGGGTCTAGGACCATCTCTATAGCTCCCACTTGTATTCTCTCTTTTTATTCCCCAATTTTGTAATCCCTTGTCTCCAGATGAATGAAATCCAAATTTTTGTGAATTTCATTTTTTGTCTTCAACACTTTTGTCTTCACTTGGCCCCCTGGTAGATGTACACAATTTGATTGTGAACATGTACCAATAGGATATTGTATTTTGTTGAAGACTCGTTTGCTTCGAACTTGTAGAGTGTAGGTCCGAAGTCTTCGATAGTGAAGGCCCCCTGAGGTTGTCGGAGCTCAGAAGCTCCGGCATTGACTACCGTCGGAGCTCAGTAGCTCCGGCAATAGTCCCTATCAACGCGTAGAGCATCGATAGTTAACCCTCCGGGGTGTCGGAGCTCAGAAGCTCCGGCAGTGACCTTTGCCAACGCGTAGTTTGTCGGCAGCAGACTCCGCTTGTGGGATCTTCTCACCATCTTTTATTCTGCGTCGATGGCTGGTCCCCCTAGCTTTACCGGAGCTTGGTTGCTCCGGTGATGCTCGTTTTGTTTAACATCAATTACAAGCCACCTTGGGGGAGTCGGAGCTTCGTTAGCTCTGGCTTTTCTCCATCAACGTGGATTCTTTATTTTTCCTGCACACTTGAAGCCAAGAAAAATAGTAAAATTCGCTCCTTGCCTATAACTTCGTCGCGGCTTACGATTCCCGAGAAAATTTTAGGTCAAACACAATTCTAAATACAACCGAATGCAATGCTTTCTTTCTTCCAGATCCAATTGTACTAGGACCCGCCTTACTTCGGCCTGCCGGGGTGTAGGTAGAGTGGCGTACTTAGGGTGCTTGACCAGGCTAAGTCGATAGCACACTCCGACCCTAGATTGGCTTGGCGGCATTCATGCGAGTGGGCCATGAACAATATTTGAATCCAAAAGAATTGTCAATACAGCTCGGATTGTACATGAACTGGTCGAACTGAAATTTCTTAAGAATTGCACAACTTTGTTATAGACAAGAAAGAGAAAATAAAAAATATTGAGCTTGTACAAAATAAATGCACGTGGAGTCTGTTTCACATGAAGATGCCTTTCATTATAGGTCCGGGGTACAGGGGAAACAAGTACACTCTTAGGGTACGAAACCAGGCTAAGCGTGTTTAATTTCTCGTTTGACCCAGGGTAGCTAGCCACACTTTTAGTCCTGAGACTGTGACAAGTGTCGCATGAACTTTGCGGGCCTTCCAGGAAAGGTCCAGCTGTTCTCCCAGAGGAACTACCCGACTCTGTACAATGACTCTATAACATACACCTCAAGTTACTACAGACTCACCTCCGTGATATTAAGTGTAGAACTTACGGAGGTGCTCAATATTCCAAGGATTTGGGAGAGGTGTCCCATCCTTGGTAGCCAAGCGAACGCTTCTGGGATGGGAAACTTTAATCACTCGGAAGGGTCCCTCCCAGCTGGGGGAGAGTTTGTTTAACCCTTCTCTAGATTGTATTCTCTGTAGCACCAGATCTCCTTCCTCGAGCTGTCGATTGTGTACATGCCGCTAATGATAGCGCCGAAGGGCTTGGCGGTATCGAGCATTCCGAACAGCTGCTTGGCACCTTCCCTCCTCAAGGAGGTCTAGGTCTTCACGTCGGAGCTGGTCCTGCGTGGCTTCGTCAAAGGTCCGGACCCGGAGTGACCCCAAGGTGATTTCTGGAGGAAGGATTGCTTCAGCTCCGTACACCAGGAAGAAGGGTGTCTCTCCAGTTGATCGGTTTGGAGTTGTCCTGTTAGCCCATAGAGTGGGCGGAAGCTCTTCAATCCAGTTGTATCCATGTTTTTTCAAGCGCTCATAGGTGCGCGTTTTGAGTCCTTTCAGGATTTCAGCATTTGCTCTCTCGACCTGGCCATTGCTTGCCGGGTGAGCTACGGAGGCGTAGCAAACTTGAATGCTGAGGTCTTCGCAATATCCTTGAAATGCAGAGCTTGTGAATTGGGTCCTGTTATCAATAATGATTTTGTTTGGGACTCCAAATCTGCATACAATGGACTGCAAAAAGTTGATAGCTGATTGCTTGTTTATTGTCACAACTGGAGTTGCTTCCGGCCACTTGGTGAACTTATCAATGGCAACATACAGGAACTTGTAACCTCCGACGGCTCTTGGGAAAGGTCCCAAGATGTCCATCCCCCACACAGCGAAGGGCTATGTAGGAGGTATCATTTGTAAAGGTTGAGACAGTGTGTGAATTTGTTTTGCATGAAATTGACATGCTTTGCATTTCTTCACCAGCTCAGTTGCATCCTAGAGTGTTGTAGGCCAGTAGAAGCCATGCCGGAAGGCTTTACCGACCAACGTGCGGGAAGACGCGTGGTTCCCACACTCGCCTCCATGGATTTCTGCGAGGAGCTCGCAGCCTTCTTCCCTTGTGATGCACCGCATTAGGACACCGTTGGCACCGCGCCGGTAGAGATCCCCTTCTACCAATGTGTATCTTTTAGCCAATCTGAATATCCGGTCAGCGGATACATCATCGTCAGGAAGGATGTTGTCTTTCAAGTAGCTCTGGATCTTCGAGATCCATGCATCGGATCTAACTTGAGCATTTGAGTCTTGCGTGCTGGGTTGCTCGGAGCTTCCGGCAGCACCTACAACCCTTGATGGCTGCCATGGTAACAGGGCCATCGGGACCGTCAGCTTCGGGATGCTGATCTCACCCCCTTCGCTCAGTTCGGCAGGCTGAGTTGTGGGTTTTGACAACCTCCAGACAAAAGTTCTGTCAGGAGCTGGAGCTCTGGTTGACGCTTTCTCGAGAGTTCGTCGGCTTCAGCGTTGTGGACACGCTGGACATGGTGGAGGTCTAGGACTTCGAAGTCCTTCTGAAGCCTCTGGACTTCAAGGAGGTAAGCAGCTAGCTGGAGATTGTTGCAGGAGCATTCACCCTTCACTTGTTTAATGATGAGCTGTGAATCTCCCTTGACTAGTAGTTGCTTGACACCGTATGATAGTGCCACCTTTAGTCCGTAGATGAGTGCTTCATACTCCGCCATGTTGTTGTTCGCCTTGAAGTCAAGGTGTACCATGTATTTTACCTTCTCCCCGGTTGGTGCGAGGAGAAGGATTCCAGCTCTGGCCCCCTGCTTTTGCATGGAGCCGTCGAAGTAGAGGGTCCAGTGAGGCTCGGTGAAGACCGGAGCCTTGTGTTCCGGCTTCTGCTCACTGGGGCCCCCAAGGTTTGATGGAGAGGGAGTCCATTCTGCCACGAAATCCGCCAATGCTTGACTCTTGATTGCTTGCCTTGGAATGAATTTGAGATCGAATTTGGCCAATTCCGCTGCCCACTTTGCAATATTCCCAGTTGAATTGGGATTATGCAAGATTGCTCGAAGTGGGTAAGAAGTCACCACTGAAATCTTGTGAGCTTGGAAGTAATGGCAAAGCTTCCTGGAGGCGATAACAAATGCATAGAGCAGCTTATGCACCTCTAGGTATCGAGTCCTGGCATCATGAAGTACTTCACTGATGAAGTACATTGGGCGTTGGATGGTTCGGACCCTCCCGGAGGGGCCCGGAGCTTCCTCTTCATTGACCCAGATCCTCCCGGTGGGATCCGGACCTTCTTCGGGGAACTCTGGGTCCTTGCTGGAGGGACCCGGAGCTTCTTCAAAAGCGACCTGGACCCTCCTGGAGGGTCTGGGTCTTCTGAAGTAACTTCTTGTGAACTTCAGTCTGGGAACTGGGACCCAGACTCGCTTTCAGGAACCTCCGGACCCTCCCGGAGGGGTCTGGATTCCGGAGTATGAGATAGTTCTGGTCTCTCCGCAACCAGGACCATACTGACGACTTCGTAAGTTGCTGAAATGTAAAGCAGCAAAGGCTCACCAGGGTTCGGAGCTACCAGAGTTGGTAGGGTGGTGAGGAACTGTTTTAGCTCCTGGAATGCCTTTTCTGCTTTTTCAGACCATTGGAATGGTCCGGACTTCCTCAATAACTTGAAGAAGGGAAGTGCCTGTTCCGCCAGTCTTGAAATGAACCGACTGAGGGCTGCTAGACATCCAGTCAGCTTTTGGACATCCTTGATGCGGGTTGGTGGCCGCATGTCTTCAATGGCTTTCATCTTCGCCGGATTAGCTTCTATGCCCCGGTGACTTACCAGGAAACCAAGAAGTTTTCCGGAGCTAACCCCGAAGACACACTTGTCTGGTTTTAGCTTTGTGCGGGTGACCTGCAGCTTGTCGAAGATAGCCTGCAAGGTGTCAAGGAGTGACTCCTTGTTCTTGACCTTGACCACGATGTCATCGACGTACACTTCCACTATGTCTCTAATGAGTTCTTCAAAAGTTTTGTACATAGCTCGTACAAAGGTTGAAGCTGCATTCTTGAGACCAAATGGCATGGCTGTATAACAGTACAATCCATCTACTGTGATGAAAGAGGTATGCTCTTCATCTTCCCTAGACATTCTCATTTGATGATACCCAGAATATGCGTCTAGGAAACACAATAATTCACACCCGGAGGTGGAATCCACTATCTGATCTATTCTAGGTAGTGGGAATGGATCTTTTGGACATGCCTTATTTAGTGTTGTGTAGTCAATACACATCCAAAGCTTCCCACCGGCCTTGGGCACAACGACTGGGTTTGCCAGCCATTTTGGATGGAAGACTTCTCGGATGAATCCAGCTTCGAGCAACTTCTTCACTTCTTGTCGAATGAAGTTCTGTCGCTCCACGGATTGCTTCCGAGGCTTCTGATGCACGGGCCGGGCGTCAGGGTAGATCTTCAGATTGTGCTCAATCACTTCCCCAGGGATCCAGGCATTTGTGACGGTTGCCAGGCAAACACGTCGACATTAGCCCGGAGGAAAGCGATGAGCGCGAGTTCCTATTTGTCATTCAGTCCCCCCAATATTCGGGTGGTCTGAGCAGCATCGGAACCGATTTGGACGACTTTGATGGGAATGTCGGTGTCGCCGCTTGGCTGCACTCGAGGTGCAGAAGTCGAGCCTCGTTGACGAATGCTCGGGGGTTTTGGAGCTTGCTCCTGCCTGGAGTCCTCCTCTTGCGCCATAGTAAGCGCATGAAGTTCTTCCAGAGCAGTTACTCCGGTAGTGCGATCTCCGCGGATTCGGAGAACACCTACTGGTGTTGGCATCTTTAACACCAAGTAGCCATAATGAGCAGCTGCCATGAATTTGTACAAAGCAAGCCTGTCCAAGATGGCGTTGAAAGGTAATTTGATCTGAGCAACGTCAAAGACCAACTTCTCAGTGCGGTACTTCTCACGGGTCCCGAAGGTAACAGGGAGAGTAATAGCACCGAGTGTGGTAATGGCTCCCGAACCTACTCTGGAGAAAGGTCGGGAGGGATGAAGATCCGAAGGTCGGAGCTGAAGCTTGGTAAAAGCTTCGAAGCTTATGAGGTTCAGCCCCGAACCTCCGTCTACCATAACATGGTGGAGCTGAATGTTATTGATGGTAGGAGATACCATCAAAGGTAATTGGCCTGCTCCAACCATGCTTCGAGGGCAGTCCGAAGCATCAAAAGTGATGGCCGTGTCCACCCACTTCCGATGAGGCTCCGCCCTGGCTGTAGGAGCTACAGCGGCCATGTCCCGACGCATTGTCTTGAGGATGCGGCGGGAGGTGATGTCCCATGATCCACCAAAAATGGTGTTCATGGTCTTCCGACGCTCGTTGTCAGAGACGTCAGAATCGTCGTCGACGGAGGTGTAGACGGCTTTCAGGACCTTTTTAGGATCCTGAAAACCTAACTCCTCTTCAGCCGGAGCATCGTCAACTTTTTGTTTTCCTTCCCTCTGTCAGAAAGGAACTTCTTCCCGGCACTTGTTGTAGCGCTCGGCAAGGTTTTGGACCTCCCGGCAGTCTTCCAAACTATGGTTGTCCGTCTTATGAATTGTACACCACACCTTGGGTTTGCCACCATCTTCAGAAGACGGTCGAGGTCGCTTCTCGGGGCGTGGGCCCCGGCCACCCGGAGCTGCAACAGCTGCAGCATTAGATGCGCTGGCCGACGGCTTCTTCTTGCCGTTGGTCTTTTTCTTCTTCTTGCCACTCCCAGAGGTAGTGGCTTCTCCTTTGGAGGATTCTTTGTGATCCTCCGGAGGTTGTTTGGAGTGCATTTCACGGCCCTCCGCAGCTTTGGCACATTTGTCAACCAAGCTGAAGAGTTCCGTGACACTGGTGATCTCCTTGATCGCCAGTTTCTCCAACATCTTCTTATCTCGTACGCCCTGTCTAAATGCCACAATGACAGAAGCGCTAGAGATATAAGGGATAGTTTTTCGTACCTGAGAGAATATCTGGATGAATGATTGCAGGGATTCTCCCCCTTTTTGCACGACTGCAAAAAGGTCCAGTTCGGTGCTTGGTCGGGTGTATGAACTCCCGAAGTTGGCAGTGAACTGCCGACACAACTCCTCCCAACTGTTGATGGAGTTGGGTGGAAGGCTCATAAACCAGGACCGGGCGGTCCCAGTTAAAGCCACTGGAAAATAGTTGGCCATTACGGCCTCATTTCCTCCAGCTGTCAGAATAGCAGTGGAGTAAATCTGAAGAAATTCGATGGGATTAACGGTTCCGTCAAACTTCTCCAGCAGGTGAGGCCGGAATTTCTGTGACCACCTGACCATACGCAGATGCATGGTCAGGGCCGAACAGACTCCTCCTACTCCTTCAGGAGCAGGAATGTCATGAGCTTTTCATATTTCATGAGCACGCTCGATATGGACTCAGCCGTCTTGTTGACGGTATCGGCGATCAAGCTCCGCCCGGAGGTCATGAGTTGAAAGCCTTGATACCGTGTGAGTGCGTCTCGCCACGGAGGGCAACGACGTCACTTGTTGTGACGCAGCACGTCTCTTGTTGTTGGAAACATGCGGACCAAGTCTGTCAGACAAGGTCCGTCGCTGCGACGGGGCCCATCCTGAAGGAGGAGGACCCTGGTTACTGATGCGGTCGGCTGCTGCTGCAACCAAGTGTTCCACATCGGCCCTCCACTGCTCCATTGCATCCTGGGATGCGTCTGGAAGTGGTGGGCGCTGAAGGAGAGCACGTGCTGCATGGAGCGCGTGTTCCGGGTTGTCATGATTCGCCGACGCAGTGATTGACGCCGGTGCACCGTCGCGCTGCCCAGCTTGATTTGCTGGTGGAGGCGGCGGTGGTGGAAGTGTGACTCCTGCTGGGACTGAGGTTCCTACTGGTGGCTGCATATTGGAGGGATTTCCCCCAGCAGCTTGAACAGCAGGATGACCATTGGATGATCCAGCAGCTGAGTTCACCATTCTTGAAATCTCAGGCGCCCCCTACCTGGCGCGCCAACTGTCGGTGGTTTTGATCCGGCAGATCTCCCAACACTACTAAAGTGTTTGCGGAGTTTGAAGTTCAATGTGGGCGCATGGAGATTCAAGAAGGTGAAGTGTAAAATGAAACAGGAGACACGAAGATTTACGTGGTTCGGGCCGCCTGAGTGTAATACCCTACTCCACAGGGTGTGTTGGTGTTGTATTGGATGTATGAACTCAACGTGAGTTGAGAGTGCGCGATCAGATCAGAGCAGGTCAGATCAGTCTTGATCCCCCTATGTATCGTTGGCCTGTCATTTTATAGTACAAGGATAGGCCGTTACAAGTTGGCCTGGCCCGACATGTGGCCCTGGCGGTTACTAATATTGATACACATTTGATGCGCTTAATTACCCTTAATGACCGAGTTACGGGCTTTGACAGCACTGTTACTGGTAATTAAGGTCGTCTGATCGTGTGTCATTAACATAGTATTAATGACACTTAATCGGGTCTTGAAGTCCTTGATTCCCCTTTGAAGATCCGGAGCCGTTGTGGAGTCTTCCAGAGGTTTGAGGCTGAAGATCCGACGGTTGGACACGTGGCAGCTCCAAAGCATACTGTGGGGAACAGATAGGTCTGGTGCCACCAAACACGTGTCAGTTCTGGAGCTTCCCTCGGTCTGGGGTTAGGTCCGGGGGTGCCGTTATGGTACATAGCCCGGAGCTACCCCTTGTGGGCGGTAGCTCCGGTTTGATGGTACACGTGGCGACCCTGGGACTAACCATGTTGGGGAAGCGGGTCCGGTTATGTCTGACATGTGGGCCTCCAAAGGTCTTCAAATCAAGTAGATGACCTTTCCTTGATATCTTTGCAATCTCAAGGGGTATACGGTACCCAGGGTAACGACAACTTGAAACCTTTAGATGCAACAAAAGCTAAAAAAATTCTTATGGCTTCTAATCTAGCAACAGGAGCAAAAGTTTCATAAAAATCTAGACCTTCAATTTGTGTGAAACCTTGAGCAACCAACCTAGCCTTATTCCTAACCACAACCCCATCCTCACTTTGTTTATTTTTAAACACCCATTTAGTTCCAATTAAAGTGTGACCTTGAGGTGGAGGTACAAGTTTCCAAACATTGTTTCTTTTAAAATTTTCTAACTCTTCTTGCATGGCAATAATCCAAGATTCATTAGTGAGTGCGTGTGATATATCTTTGGGTTCAAAAGAAGCAACAAAGGCAGAATGAGCATGAGAATTGGGTCAGAAAACCTGGATCTTGTAACTCATTCATGCAAGCTTCCAATTATCTGTTGTGGGGGGTGATTCTTGTAAATCCATAGGGGAACAGATGTCTCACAAGCTTTTTCTTCATCAGGTTCATCGCAGATTCATGAGCTTGTGGCTTGTGGACGATCAGGACCAGCAGAGATGGTAGTTGGAGCTTGTTCAAAGTTCAGAGTTGGACACGTGTCAGCTTCGGAACTATCAGGCAATATTACCGACTGTTCTTCTTCTTCGAAAATATCATCCCCCTGAGGATATGGATCTGGACCTGCAATGTTTGAGCTAGTACCTGGGCTAGCTTCATCAAAAGACACCTCACAAGTCTCCACAATTTTGTTAGTGTCAAGTAAAAGCACACGGTAGCCTCTAGTATGAGATGGATAACCAAGAAACATGCCATCAATGGATCTAGGTTCAAATTTACCAAGATTACCATGTTTCTTAACAAAGCATTTGCAACCAAAGACCCAAAAGTGTGTAACACTAGGCCTATGTCCAAACCGGAGCTCATATGGTGTCTTACCTAGCTTAGCGCACAAGAAAACATGATTTGAGACAAAACAAGCGATTGCAATCGTATAAGCCCAAAATTTCCTTGGAGTTTGATATTCATCAGGCATAGTCCTAGCCATCTCAACTAAGGTTCTGTTCTTTCTTTCTACAACACCGTCTTGTTGAGGTACATATGGTGAAGAAAATTGATGATCTATTCCATTTTCAGCGCAAAAGTGATCAAAAGATTGATTTTTAAATGCAGTTCTGTTATCACTTCTAATTGCTTTTAAAGATCCTGGGTGATCAATTGATAATCTAAGAAATAAAGTTCTAAAGTGACTAAAAGCTTCATTCTTACATGCTATAAATTGAACCCAAGAGTATCTAGAATAATCATCAACAATCACAAGAACATACCATTTACCTCTGAAGGATTGAGCACGTGAAGGTCCTACGGTGTCAAGGTGCAAAAGTTGACCCGGTTTAGTTGTCATGATCATTGTAAGAGGAGTATGTGAACCTACAACCATCTTAGCATGTCTACAAGAAGAGCACACAATTTCTTTGTTCCCTTTAAGCTTAGGCAGCCCACATATGTGATCAAGAGCACTTACATGCGTTAGATGATCAAAGCCTACGTGACCAAGTCTACGATGCCAAAAATATAAGTCTTTTGAATCATTAGCAACTAGACACCTATGCTTAGAGGAAGACATACCAAAATGGGCTTTAAAAACTCTCCCAAACCGAGACATGTTAAAAATAAGCTCACTATTTGAATTTACAACTTTGCATCAATTTTTAGTAAAAATAATTTCCAGATTTTCATCTAGCAGTTGTGAAACAGAAAGCAAGTTGTATTTTCAATTTTTAACAAGTGTCACATCCTTCAAAGTGTAGTGATCATTTACTCTTACCGAACCCTTAGCAATTATAGGAGTTGAAGAATTATCGGCAAAAGTAACATTCTCTACATGTGACACAAAAGAGAAGGAGGAGAACCATTCTTTGTTACCGGTCATGTGGCGTGAGCAACCTGAATCCACAATCCAATTGTTCTCCTTCCTCAAGCGTGTAACCCACATAGAAGAAGAATACGTCGATGACTCAATACTGGGGTTAGTCAATAAGCATTTGGGAATCCAGTACTGAGCTATGGGACGTCCAGTAGGAACAACACGCGAAAACTGTGACAAAATAGCAGGTTTGTGAGTCAAAGCTTGAGATTTTTTTGTTCTTAACTACTGACCTATAAGGTGTTATTTGTGTAGCACAAAAATCAGTAGTTTTGGAGACAAAAACAGAAGGTCCGGAGGTAACAACCGAAGGTCCGGTGGCAAAAAATGAAGCTCCGAAGATAAACTTTGAATATTTTTGACTCATAACAGCAGATTGCATGTTCCTGACATTCGGTTTAGTATGTGTAGCAAATTTTGCATGAGAGTTACAAGATCTAGCTTGCATTCTTTCCTTTTTATATTGTTTAGCTAGTCTATAACAAAAATATATGACATGACCATCTTTACCACAATAGGTACAATGAAATTTGACTTTGTGTTCATGTCTAGATGAGCATGTAGTATGTTTGACAACACTCCTGCAGATTTAAAAATCACCTCTTTTGGTTTAGGAACTGTTTTAATCAAACCACTTCCTAATGACTTTACAATTTTAGGTGGATGTGTTTTAGAATAAGCATGGGAATCAAAACCTAAACCATTTTTATCATTGCAAGGTTTATAAGAATTTAACAGCAAGTTTAGATTCTTTTTCCACTGTAGAACCACTCTAGTATCTTATTTTTATTGTCAAGTTCTTTAAATAAAACTAGGTAGTTTTGACATGAAGTTTTTCCTTTTAGTTTGTAATTGGAACAATATTTAACTTCTTGAGAACGTAAAGCATTGTTCAGAATGGAGATTTCATTCATTGCATCTTTTAGTTTCTTGTCAAGATTGTCACATGCAGAACAATGTAGATCATCTGTAGAACAAGAAGCATCTTTTAAGTTTTTAACATTAAAATCAGACAGCTTTTTGTTCTTCTCAATTTTTTCATCAAGTCTATCTAGAGTGGAGGAGTATGCACTTCTTAATGTGGACAATTGTTCATAGATTACCCTGGTCCAGACTAGTCCGGACTTCTGGTGACTTAACCCCCAGCGTCGGTCCCGACCCCTCCACTTTGTTTCAAACTCTCCAACGTGCGCCTCTCTCCTAAAAATCGCCCCCATTGGCAATTTTTGGTTCCAACCCTCAAAATCTTTGAGGAATCCGCGTGGAAGCTTCTTCAGAATGTTAGGAAGGCAAATCCCAGACTACTCTGCCCTTCCATTCACGGATTTCTCCATTTTTCACATCTCAAGCATATCTCAGCAAAACAACTCTCCTCTTTTCAATCCAGAAAGAGAAGCGGCTCTTCAAGAGTTCTATCGACAAAAAGAAGCATAGGATGCAGCCGTTATCACATAACTTGAGCGTCGAAGTGAAGCAAGAACGAAGAAGCGGCAAGAACGAGAGTCAACACAAGCTTAAGCAGCTGTAGAGCAAGCTAGCAGAAGGAAAAGGATAGTCACAATGGGTGAGAAACAAAAGGCCCAAGCGGCTGATAAGGGCAAAGCACCCATGGAACAGAGCAGTCAGGCTAAGGGGAAAGGAAAGGAGCCTGCCAAGAAATTTCCTCTCAAGAAGGTTGCTCCCATGAAAAAAGCCCTTGTAGGGAAACGCTTGGTCATTCATGACCAACCCGCGGAGCCTCGTGGTCCTCCACAAGGCCCCATTGGTCTGTTGGTCATGACTCCTCTTGTGCATGATCCTAACCAACAACCTGAGCTGGGAAGCAATGTGTTCAAAGAACAAGGATCTGATAAAGCAAGAAGGCTCAGGATGAAGGATCCCTACAAGTATGAGAAAGCAACAACAGATCCAGGTTTCTGGTGTGACTTCCATTGCAATTATTATCGCCTATTCTATCTATCCAACAAAACTCTAGTGACGGATGCTCAATGGGTGGATTGGTCTTATATGGAAAAGAAGGATGATCAAGCCTTCAGTGCAATAATCCAAGCTGTTGAGCACCATGGACTCAAAGAGTTGCTTGAGTTCAGGTACAACTGGAACACAGAAATGGTGGCTCAATTTTACTCCACTAGCTACTTCTCCACCTTTGGAGATAGGAAGATTACTTGGTTGACTAATGGAGTCAAAGATTCCATGCTCTATGATGAGTTTGTCAGAATTCTTGGACTTGAGGAGTTCTTGAACTATGAGTTGACCATCCACAACCTCAATGCTCTAGATTTGGGGGAGATGGAATTCATGTACCAGGTCATCTTCTGCAATCCCCCAACCACCAAGATTCCTCGCCCCTTCTTTAGCGTGCTTAATCGGATCTTGAGAAAAACTCTAGCACCCAAAGATAGGGATGCAGGCATGATCCAAAGCAATTTGATGCACTTGATGAAGTTGATAGTTGAAGATGAGAAGTTCAATGTTTTTTACTATATCTACAACGACATCTTCAACATATCACACACTCCCAATCGCTCTTGTGGATACGCCCCTCCCATCATGTGCTTGATTGAGAAGGTCTCAGGTTTGGAGTTTGTGAAGGACATAAAGCATAGAGCTCTCCACCCTCAGATTCCTCCTCCTGCGCCAAATATTTGCAGAGCTTCGAGGAGAGGTACCTCTTTTGTGCCTTCTCCTCCTCCGGCTTCCGCCACTTCCTCCTCCTCCTCCTCCGGCGACCTTGCGAGTGCTACATTGAAGTTTCTCAAGTCTATCGTCACCTCATGTCAAAAAGCGGAGGTGAAGGCTCACAAAACTGCAAAGAAGCACGACAAGTACATTAGCAAGCTTTGCAAAAAAGCGGACATTCCTATGTCCCCGGAGGCCTCTGAGGATGAAGACATCACGCCATTTCTAGAACTCTCGAAGGTGGAGGCTGCCCTCTTTGGTGGTGGGGGTGGTCCCTCTAGCGCTGCTCTTGCTGCTGTCATCGATGATGATGATGATGATGATGATGATGATGATGATGATGATGATGATGATGATGATGATGATGATGATGATGATGATGATGATGATGATGATGATGATGATGATGATGATGATGATGATGATGATGATGACGACGATGAAGACGACGACGCTCAAGATGATGAGGAGACAAGAGCGACCCAGGCCATGGAGAGTCGAGCAAGAGCGATGACGGGTAGATTTAAGCTATCTTTCTTCTCCCTTACCCTTTTTTCGTTTGGGTGTCTTGATGCCAAAGGGGGAGAGATTGAAGGGGGGGGGGGTATTATAGATCCATGGGCTATGCTGTTTTTAAAATTTGGGTTGTAATGTTAATTATGGATACTCTTTCTCATTTTGGTTTGTAATGACATTATCACTATGCTATATCACTCTATGTTATGTAAATCATATTACCTATTTTGTCATGTTGATTCTATTGAAGATCATTCTAGTCAAACATGTGTGATGATGCTATATTAAAATTTGAGATGCATGCTTCACTCCACTTTACACATCTAAACACTTGCATCACACGTAGGCACCCCACCATAACACACAAATGTATATGTCTCCCATAGACTTCATTCTTGTGCATCTAACTTATTGCAAATAATTTATGCACACATTTAGGGGGAGCTCCTTAAACACGTGTGTGTTATGAAAATCAACTCAACTTTATTTTTTTATCAAAAACCTCAATGTGTTGTCATCAAATCACCAAAAAGGGGGAGCTTGAAAGTGCATCTAGGCTAATCCCTGTGGGTTTTGATGATTAATGACAACACTTAAGAGACTAATGAGCTTTGCAAGTGTAAGCACAGGTGATTGAAAGATGGACGGCATTGGATGCACTCAAAAAGGAAAAAGACAAGAAAATGTGAGGAACTCGAAGAATGGAATTTAAGCTTTTAAATTCTTTGTGTCAAGTTTAGTCACTTAGCTTGAGTGTGTTCAATGAGTCAAAGTGTTAGAATCTCCTAAGAGCTCATAGTACAAACTAGACTAGATTGAGAGATGAACTGAAGCAGTCCTAAGAACAGGGTTGGACTACTCCGGCCACATCGGATTGATCCAATGTTAGGCAGACCAAAGTGTTATGTGTAAGTTCAGACTTGTCCAGTAGGAGACGAACTAGTCCGGGATGAGTGTGTCTGTGTCCTTCTGGGACTAAGTCCTGAAGGACCGGACTAGTCCGCCCTGGGGGACTGCACTAGTCCGCTAGGACACACTAGTTTGTTTCGGTCTGGAAAAGTAGTTCCTGACTCAGATCGGACTAGTCTGTTCCTTGACAGACTAGTCCGTTGTGTACTTGGAGATCTTTGTTGGTACTAAGTCCAGGACGGTCGAACTTGTCCGCCCTTAGGGGTCGGACTAGTCCAGTGTGCCAGATTGGTCTGTTCTCAACCGGAACAAACTGTTCTGTGTGAGATCGGACTAGTCCGTAGTTGGACGGGCAAGTCTGTTGTTTGGTGATCTTTTGAATTCAAAAGGTGGCGAGGGGCTTTGTGGTTGGTCAAGGATGACATCAATGGTCCCCACAGGCCGGACTAGTCCAGGATCAAAGGTCGGACTAGTCCGCACTTTTCCTGGTGGGAACGGCTAATTGTCGGTACCCCTATAAAAGGGGATTCCCCGGCCTCCAAAGTCCCTCTCTCGAACCCTATCGCTGTCATAGCCTCCCTAGAGCCATCCTAGCCCTCTTTCAACCATTCTTGGAGTCCTAAGAGTGAATCTTGAGGATTTGTGAGGTTTGGAAAAGGAGAGAGAAGGGTTTGCTTGATCTTGAGCTCTTGGTTAATTCTCTCGGTTTGACTGATTGATTTGAGTTCATGTGGGTGTTGATCTTCGATATTTTCGAGTTGTAAACTTGTGGAGCCTTAGGTTGTGACCCATGGTTTTGGTGATTACCCTTGTAATTTAGTGGAAGAAAAGTCGGCCTTCGTGGTGGCCAAGTGAGAAAAGGGTCGAGTGAAACCCTGCCTTTCGTGGGCGTCCTCAACGTGGATGTAGGCTCATTTGTGGGGTTGAACCATGGGATAAATCTTGCGTCTTGTTTCTTTGATTTTACCTCCTCGTTCTTCGCTAGATCAAGTTAGGGTTCCACACGTTCTTCGCTTCAATCTCATGATCCGCCTCTATCTAGTTGTTATTACTTTGTGCATACCATCTACTAGATTGCTAGGCTCATATAATCTATATTTCATTGAGTTATGTCTTTTAGATCGCTTAAAAAATCTCACCTTTGATCAAATCCATTATCCTGACCGGACTAGTCCGCCCCGAGGCCGGACTTGTCCGCACTCTGTAATTTGATTAGCTTTTATTGAGTTAAATTTTAGGTTATCCGCCTATTCAGGCCCCGCTCTAGGAAACTTTCACTCTGGTGTAGCCACGTGTTCAGAAGAGCTAGACTTGCCTCCATCATTTGGGAAGCTCCGAAGCTGCCACGTGACCTGCAGAGCCGGACTTGCCTCCCTCCTCAAGGAAGCTCTGGCACTGCCATGTGTCCAACGGCACTAGATCTATCCCCCAGTGCATGGAACTGCGGAGGTTCCACGTGTCAACGCCCGGACCTACGTCGGCAATGGGAAGACAACGGGATCTCCAATGGCACGGACATTCAAGGGCTATCAATTAGTCGTTACAAGGCCTGGTTAACGCGTTACTAATGCTATATTAATGACGCATGATCAGAGGACTATCAAGGCTGGTAACGCTATTATTAAGGCACATTATCACACAATTAACCCCTCATAACACTTTAGATCGTGTAGAGGATAATTACTACAGTCGGGGCCACTTGTCGGGCCAGGCATAAATTGTAACAGCCAATCCTTGGTGTATAAAAGCGTTGCGCTGCACAGTAGAGAGACAATCTATCATAGCCAATCTCAGATGCACACAATCCTAGAGACACTCATACAATACACAAACCCCCGTGGAGTAGGGTATTATGCTCAGGCGGCCCGAACCACGTAAAACTCCCGATGTTCATCTCTTGCATCGATCTTGACTCGCACCCCAACCGAATACAAACCCCCGAGGACTACTCCTTAGTAGTACCTGGGGAAGTGCCCTAGTCCACACTTCGATAGTCATCAACAATAACTAAATCATATTTGTTACCGTCAATGCTTATGTAAGCAATGGGACCGAAGAAGTCCATGTGAAGCATTTCCAATGGTCTTGTTGTTGTCATCACATTCTTGGTGGGGTGAACATGTGTCAAGTTGAGTTTTATCTGCGTTGAAGTCCACGAGATAAAGCTTCTCCGTTAGCAAACCCTTGAAGGCAATTGAGTTATCCATTCTTCTAGTGGCAATCACACCCTCTTTAGTGAACAAGCAATTATAACCTTTTGCGCATAATTGAGAAATGGATAAAAGATTATAATCTAGAGACTCAACATGCATAACATGAGAAATAGTGTGTTGAGGAGAAATGGAGATTTTACCCATACATAGTACCTTCCCTTGGATACTGTTGCCAAAGTAGATACCTTGACTTGGATCATTGTTTACTCCACAAACATCCTTCTCGCTCCAATCATGTGATTGGTGCATCCACTATCTTGCACCTATTTTGTACCACCGGAGGAGTGAGCCTACAAAACAGGTTTAGGCCTTGGTTTTAGGTACCCAAGCTTGGTTGAGTCCTTTGAGGTTAGTGACAATGAATTTAGGCACCCACAAGCAAGGCTTTGGACTCTTGCGGAGTGGCCCAACATATTTAGCATAGACATAACCAAACTTGCTTCTCATAAGCACATAAGATGCATCAAAATCATGAAACATAGTCAAATTTGCATTTTTATCATATTTGTCAAACTTAGCCATTTTAAGAGAAGTAGATGCACGATGTTCATTCTTGGCTTGATATGAGCCTTCCTTGACAAATGCAATGTGGATCTTGTTATTCTTGGGAATTCTAGCATTTTGCTTTCCTCCCCTTGAATAGCCAAGACCATCTTTTATCAAGGGGGATCTTGTAATCGAGTATGCACTACATGCATACTTGATCTTCTCCTTGTCAAAGATACCACCCTTAGGCGTACTCTTGCTCTTTGCCAAATTAAGCTCATTTTTCAAATCAAGTACAAGATTAGCACATTTGCAAGTTTTAGTGTTTGACTCCATATTAGGCAAGTTTGAGCTTGTTGAGGTGGAAGAGGAAACACTTGACTTGAGGGTTGACAATTGTGCCTCAAGATTCTTGTAAGCTTTGTTCAAACTCACAAGTTCATCATGGAGCACAACATTCAAACTCTTGATACTTGAGGAAGTCTCCTTGCATTTTGCAAGTTCAAGTTCAATTGTCTTGTTATTCCCCCTCTCAAGCTCGAGGAGCTTCTCAAGGTCAAGATTCTTTTGCCTCTCCTTGACAAGCAAATCATCTTGTCCCTCGAGAAGTTCGTCCTTGTCTAGTATTTCATCGGAGAGCTTTTTCATTTTAATTATAGAATTTCTGATCAAACCTTCAAACATGTACTCATTCTCACTAGCACAATCAAAATCTTCATCTTTAATGGAACGCAAGAAGAGTTTAGACTTAACCTTTTGCTTTTCCTCATTTGCCATCAGGCATGTGTGGCTTGATCTCTTACCTTCTCCCTTGTTTGGCAAAAGAGTCTTCTTCATCGTTGGCTTCTTGATGGTGACGGTTGCCACCTCCGCCTCATCATCGGAGGAGGACTCATTGTTGGAGTCCCACTCCTTGCCAATATGGGAATACCCATGTGCCTTCCTCTTTTTGAAGATCTTCATATCCCAAGGCTTCTCATCCTTGTTCTTCTTCTTATTGTCTTCTTCCTTTTCGTATGGGCAAATGAAGTGCCCATACTCGCTCTTTTCCTTGCCCTTGCTCTCTTGGCCCTTAACTTGCTCTTGTCCTTGCCCTTGCTCTCATAGTTGGACCCTCTTCTTTTATTCATCATTCTTTTGAATACCTTGATGAAGAAGGCCAACTCCTCATCGTCCATGTTAGTGTTTTCTTCTTCACTTTCTTCATCGTTGCTTGAAGCTTGCACTTCTTTGCCTATGGATTTGGGTGAGGCTTTGAGAGCGACACCCTTCTTCTTGGAGGATGTGACCTTGGCAAGGTCGTTGACGTGGCGTGCTTCTATCTCCATCATCTTGTGGTTGATGATCTTGCCAAGCACCTCATCCAGAGTCATTTTATGGAAATTTCGACTCTCGCAGATGAGGATGCAAAGTGTCACATTGCGAGGCATGAAAGCTCTTATCATCCTCTTGACCACTTCATGGTTGGTCCATTTATTGCATCCATACGCTCGAGTCCTATGATGAGGGTCTTGAGCCGGTTTTACATCTCTTGAGGGGTTTAGCCTTCTTCCATGGCGAATCTTTCAAGCTCCCCCTTGATCTTCTCAATCTTGGCTTTCCGCACGGACCGGTTGCCTTCATGTGCAATCTTGAGCGTGTCCCAAATCTCCTTGGCTTGCTCCAACCCGTCAATTTTGTTTAATTTTTTTGGCTCAAGGACGAGTTGAGCATGGCTGTCGTTTGAGCATTGCAGTGGATTTGTTGTTCTTGCTCCAGATAAGCTCTTCATCATCCACGGGGATATCTACACCTGTGCAAACAATATGCCAAAGTGTAGGATTGAGACAAATAAGATACAACTTCATGTTATGCTTCCACATGGTATAGTTAGTGCCATCGAAACGTGGGGGTTTGCCTATAGGAATAGACAAGTAGTTAGAGTGAGAGTTCAAGCGCTCATAGTTAAAAGGATATCACGTGTAATCCTCTTCGGGATCCTTGAGCTTCTTCTCTCTTTCAAGCCTTCTCCTCCCCCTCCTTGCTTCATCTCTTGCCTTTTGAAGAAGGTCCACAAGGTGCTTCACTTCTTCATCTTCATCTTCGGTCTTGCTATCGAAAGTAGGAGGCTTTGGCTTGTCCTCGGTCATGTTGTCGGTCTTGTTGGGTGAAGACTTGGATCCTTGTTTGCCGTTCCCGCTGCTCTCCGGTGCTGGTGGTGTCGATGATCGGCAACTCCTTCTCACTGTTTTCCTCCATCTACTCTCCAAACAGTTAAGCTCTTTTGGAGAGTTAGACTCTGATACCAATTGAAAGTTGCCTAGAGGGGGTGAATAGGCGAAAAACCTAAAATTCAACTTAATAAAACCTAATTAGCAGACAGAGGGCGGACTAGTCCGGCCTGAGGCGTACTAGTCCAGTCAAGATCTTGAAACTAAAAAAAGGTGATATTTTTATGCGATTCTATGAGATCAACTTGAAGAAATGTGAATTATGACAATCTAGCAATCTAGTAGAGTAAGTACACGAAGAGTAAACAACTAGATCTAGGTGGATCGCAAGATTGGAATGAAGAACACGATGAACCCTAAAGTTATTCTAGCAAAGAAAGTAGAACAAATCGAGAGCACAAGACACAAAATTTATCTTGTGATTTAGCTTCAAGGAGAAGCCTACATCCATGTTAAGGAGTCCACAAAGGACCGGGTGTGACGCCCGGTTCCGAAAATGAACCAAGCTAACGCATATGTGTGCCCAGGATGTTCATCACACATATACGAGTGCAATCACAAAAGAGTATACAGAAAATTACCACAAGACAAGATTAATTATCAGATTTATTACACAAACCATATTATCCTCGAATACAAGCTCTAATGAATATTATTGACAAGTTCAACTAATGCAGCGGAAATAAACTAATTAAACAACTAAGCAAACTAAGCAACTATGCAGCATAAGCGACAGGGTATGTATATGCGCAGCTCCAATCAACACCACAGGCAAAGCTGACGGTAGACACGGCCTAGAACTCCGCATTATCGCCATTAAAATCCCAGTCCTGACCTGCAACTGTTGGGGTGGGGAATTGCAAGAGTGAGTACATGTCGTACTCAGCAAGTGTGGAAAGTATGACATGTGGCTGATTCAAATGACGACAATGATAATGGTAAAGTGCTGAAAAGTACGGTAAAACATTTGAAAAGCAATATATTATAAGTATGTGAAATAAACCCATCATAACCATAAATAATACCATAATACCAAACTGAATTCCTTACCATCATAAATAATTCCAGATTTCACCATCATCAATAACCATATTCAATACCAGAAATTAATCCATAACCATCCATAACCATTATCAAACCATGACCATCCCAAATTCCAATTTCCCTCTAATCATGGAAGTTGTCCAGGCGCTCATAACCGGGAGCACGGCTATCATGATAGTTTTAATTAACACTCTGCAGAGTTTGTACCTCTTTACCCACGTGTTCGTGATTTCATCACCCTTCGGCGACTAAGAACCTCCCTTATGCCCATGACCCGTCGGTCACATTACACACTTCCGTTGGTGTGTGGCCAAGAGATCACAAAATAGCCTTTACAAAGGGATTACTAGCCTATTTAGACCCCACTGAGGTTTCACCGGTGGCGATGTCTCCCGCAGAGCACATCTTCAACCAAGGGCCCCCTCTTGAGCCATTCGGATCCCAGGGTAGTTCCACCAATCATCAACAAACCCAATCCAACTACCCCTTCCCCGAGCATCCACAATGGTCCAAACAGCACTAGCAAAGCCCTAATTAATCAGCTACGCCGCACCCATAACTTGGCCTCGTGGTGGCACTGTAGTCCTGGCTTATTCTCGCATGAACCGGTCCTTAGATCTAAAGCAAGCAAACCACCGTAACATCCAACCCATCCACATACCAGACTTGCTTAGATCATCCATTACCATACCATGTTTAACCAGTTCATGTTAACCATAATCTCATCCATGCATAATTAAATTGAGTGATATAGTTGTTCCCATCCCAGTTGATTAAGCGAAGCAAAAAGGTAAAAACCCTTCCCGACTCTCTACCATAATTTCCAGGTGACAAGGGTGGTTTAACAAGCCTAGTAAACTTCCTACCATAGGATTCCCATCAATTTGACACAAGCATGCAGTTTTGCAAACAAAACATTTATTTTAAAACAGGATCAATATGCTTCAAGGACACTTGCCTTGCTCTTGCTGTTGATTAGGGTCAAAGCCTTCGGACTCTTGAGGTTGTAGATCCTCCGTGGCACTCTCTAGCGCAAATCCGTCTAATCCACACAATAAACATACAAAACAAGAAACACAATCAAAGAGTGCACAAATATTACTCAACATGACATGACATGCATGATTGATGCAATGCAAGGTAGAACTTGTTACTAGATTGCTTTTAATGATTACTAACTAGCTCTAATAGATTATAACAAGTTTATACAGGTTTGGGGTTGATTAGATCAAATTCTAGAATTAATTCAACACAATTTAACCAGAAAGATCGGACTAGTCCGCTAGGGACCGGACAAGTCCGCACTTGACGAGATCAGCAGATTAGGGTTTTCTAGATCGACGTAAATTTGGAGATTAGGGGTTGAATTCATGTAAGGAAAAGAGAATAGAAGGTATACCAGGTGTTTAGAACTCCAATGAACCAAGAAACTTGGAGGTAACACTTGGATCTTGATGATCTAGGGTTAGTGATGAACTTGGGGATGAATTGGTGGTGAAGGACGAAACTTGGTGGAGATCTTGATCCTCCTTCGTTTCCTCCTCTTCTTCTTCTCGTTTGGGATCTTCTCCTCCCTCCTTGATGGTGGCTCCCCACGAACTAGGGTTTGGGTGGGTGGAAAAGTGGCAAATAGATGTCAAACCAAGGGGTGGGGTTGTTTATATAGAGGTGGAGGCTAGGGTTAGATGGATTTCGAGTTTTGGGATGAGTAGAGGCCGGTTTAGAGTCCCACATGGGCTCTAAAAGAGTTGGGCACGACGTCCCTAGGCCCACTTGACGTGAAACCCAAGAAACAAGTCGTAAAACAAAAGGTCAATCTCGGAGTCACGAAATATCGGACAAGTCCGAACAGGACCGGACTAGTCCGAAGTCGTCCAGAAAGAAAATCGGACAAGTCTGGCCAAAAATCGGACAAGTCCGATCTTAGTCAGAAAGGAAAACGGACAAGTCCGCTGGAACACCGGACTAGTCCGGAAAAGTCCAGGGACTTAGCAAATTTTCAAGGATTCATGGAATATCGGACTAGTCCGCACAAAATCGGACAAGTCCGAAAGTTTCCAGAGCCAAAATCGGACTAGTCCGCAGCAAAAACGGACAAGTCCGTTTTTAGTCAGAGAGAAATCGGACTAGTCCTCAGTAAAATCGGACTAGTCCGCACTTTCCTG
This sequence comes from Tuctoria greenei, assembly GCA_036927565.1. Lineage (NCBI taxonomy): Eukaryota > Viridiplantae > Streptophyta > Magnoliopsida > Poales > Poaceae > Tuctoria > Tuctoria greenei. The sequence continues at coordinate 20,805,594 of JAYESD010000003.1, forward strand.
CGTTTTAAGTGCGGTTTTGCTCCAAATCAATTTTAAATGCTCCGAATCGATTTTAAACTCGTTCCTCTTGTTGTGGGCTAATGTTAAACATGTATATGAGTGCATGTAGGGCATGATGCATGAAAATGAGGGTGTTACAAACCTACCCCCCTTAAAATGAATCTCGCCCTCGAGATTCGACGCGGAAGAGAAGAGATGGGGAAATTCCTTCTTGAGATCGTCTTCTAGCTCCCAAGTTGCTTCTTTTTCTGTATGGTGCTTCCATTGGACTTTACACCATCGAATCACCTTGTTCCTTGTGACTCTCTCCTTGGTTTCCAAGATCTTGACCGGTTGCTCAGCATACGTCAAATCTTCCTCTAGTTCCAATTCTTCCATTGGCACTTGTTCTTCCGGTACTCTCAAACACTTCTTGAGCTGGGAAACATGAAACACATCATGTACGTCTGAAAGATGAGCTGGCATCTCCAACTTATATGCTACTTCTCCTCTTTTGTCCAAAATCTTGAATGGTCCAATATAACGAGGTGCGAGCTTGCCTCTTATGTTAAACCTCTTATGACCTCTCATTGGTGACACCTTGAGGTAAACAAAATCTCCAATTTCAAAGGCTAATTTCCTTCTCCTATTGTCCGCATAGCCTTTTTGCCTTGATTGGGCAGCCCTCAAGTTTCCACGAATTATTTGGACTTGCTTTTCGGCTTCTTGCAACACATCCGGACCAAATACTTGAGTTTCTCCTGCCTCATTCCAGAATAAAGGTGTCCTACACTTCCTCCCATAAAGCGCTTCATATGGCGACATTTTCAAGCTTGCTTGGTAACTATTGTTGTATGAAAATTCCGCGTATGGCAAGCTTTTGTCCCAACTTTTCCCATGCTTTAAAGCACAAGCTCTTAACATGTCCTCCAAAATCTGATTGGTCCTCTCGGTTTGTCCATCCGTTTGAGGATGATATGCTGAACTAAAATTCAACCTCGTTCCCAAAGCTTCATGCAATTTTTGCCAAAATCTGGAGGTAAATTGAGAACCTCTATCCGAGACTATCTTCTTAGGGACTCCATGTCGACACACAATATGCTCCATGTATATTTCGGCCAATCGTGCAGCTGTATACTTGGTCTTCACAGGGACAAAATGAGCTGACTTGGTTAAACGATCCACAATTACCCAAATTGAGTCATACCCGGACTGAGTACGGGGTAACCCAACTATGAAGTCCATACCAATTTCTTCCCACTTCCATTCCGGAATCTTCAACGGTTGCAATAATCCGGCTGGCCTTTGATGTTCCGCCTTGACTCGTTGGCACACATCACATAATGCTACATATTCAGCTATGTCCTTTTTCATGCTATCCCACCAATAACAAGTCTTCAAATCCTTGTACATCTTCGTACAACCAGGGTGAATTGAGTATGGCGAGTCATGTGCCTCCTTTAATATTGTCTCCCGAATATGCTTTACATTAGGCACAACGATTCTCTTTCCAAGCCATAAGGTACCATGTTCATCCTCGTCAAATCTGAATTCTCTCCCTTCTTCGATCCTTTCCTTGATTTCCTTGATATCCTCATCCGTGGTTTGTGCTTCTCGAATTTCTTGCTCTAAGGTTGGATTTAACTCCATCATCTCCATCTCATTTACAAACCCGAGGTTCAACCTTTCAAACTCCTTACATAACTCGAACGGTAACTCTCGAACGGTAAGTTGATGACTTACTCCTTTCCTACTCAAAGCATCGGCCACTACGTTGGCTTTTCCCGGATGATAGTTGATCCCCAAATCATAATCTTTGATGAGCTCTAACCATCTTCGTTGCCTCAAGTTCAGATCCGTTTGTGTGAAAATATACTTCAAACTCTTATGATCCGTATAAATTTCACACCTATGTCCAAGAATATAGTGTCTCCAAACCTTCAATGCATGTACCACGGCTGCAAGTTCTAAATCATGCGTGGGGTAATTCTGCTCATGTTTCTTCAATTGTCTTGACGCATAGGCGACCACTTGACCTTCTTGCATCAATACACATCCAAGCCCTTGTCTTGATGCATCGCAATAAATGTCAAAACTCTTGCTTACATCCGGCAATACCAAAACTGGGGCTGTTGTCAACCGCTTCTTCAACTCCTCAAAACTCTCTTGACAAGCATGAGTCCATTGGAATGCCTTTCCTTTCGTTAGCAACTCCGTCATAGGCTTGGCTATCTTAGAAAAATCCTTGATAAACCGACGGTAATATCCAGCCATCCCAAGAAAACTCCTTATTTCTTTGACGTTTTGCGGTGGTTCCCACTTCAACACGTCTCTCACTTTTCCGGGGTCAACCGATACTCCTCCTCCTGAGATTATATGACCCAAAAATGGCACCTCTTTCAACCAAAACTGGCACTTGTTGAACTTGGCATACAATTGATGCTCCCTCAATTTCTGCAGCGTAAGCCTCAAGTGTTCCTCATGTTCCTTCTCATCCTTCGAGTAGATCATAATATCGTCAATAAACACCACAACGAACTTATCTAAGTACTCCATGAAGACCTTATTCATGAGGTACATAAAGTAGGCAGGTGCATTTGTCAATCCAAAAGACATCACGGTGTACTCATAAGATCCATACCGTGTCCTAAAAGCTGTCTTGGGTATGTCCGATGGTCTAATCTTCATTTGAAAGTATCCCGACCTCAAGTCAATCTTAGAGAAGACACAAGCACCCTTCATCTGATCAAACAAGTCTTCTATGCGTGGCAAGGTGTACTTGTTCTTGATTGTTACCTCGTTGAGAGCTCGGTAATCCACGCACATCCTTTGGGATCCGTCCTTCTTGTCCACAAATAGAACGGGCGCTCCCCAAGGTGAAGAGCTTGGGCGAATAAAACCCTTCTCTAATTGCTCTTGAATTTGTTTCTTGAGCTCCGCTAATTCCATAGGAGGCATCCTATACGGCCTCTTAGCTATAGGTGCAGTTCCAGGTATTAAATCAATAACAAACTCAATGTCTCGATCGGGTGGCATACCTGGCAACTCATCCGGAAAAACATCCAAAAATTCACACACCACCGGAATCTCCTCAATTGCGACACCGTCTATATGATTCAATTCCAATTGCTTCGGTGCGGTTTGAGATGCTTCAAATTCTACAGTTATCCCTTCCTCATTGGTCAACTTCACTGTCTTTGTGGCACATTCAATAACCCCATTGTGCTTCCTCAACCAGTCCATACCAAGTATAATATCCAACCCTTGAGAATCTAAAACAATGAGGTTGGCGGAGAAGTCTACCCCCCTTATTCTAAGGCTTACTTTTGGACATACTATATTTGTCCTCATCTCTCCTCCAGGAGACTTAACCAACAGAGTAAACTTCATATGAGAGATAGGCAAACTATACTTGGCAACATACTTCGATGCAATGAATGAATGCGATGCTCCAGAATCAAATAACATAGTCGCGGGGTTGGAGTTGGCGAGAAACATACCAATGACCACGTCATCCGCTTGTTGAGCATCCTCCGTAGAGACATGGTTCACGTTGCCACGAGCAAAATTCTGCTGTCCACGGCTTCCTTGTGGCTGTCCTCCATTAGGTCTTGGGTTTTGCCTCGATGCATTGCTTCCTTGACCAAGGCCCGACTTAGGACATTGATGTGCAAAGTGTCCAGCTTCTCCACAAGTATAGCACTTCTTAACTCCACCAGAATTATTGGGACGAGCTTGGTTTTGAGCATTGGCTCCAGGAAAATCAGCACGAGGTGCATAAGGCGTCGGAGGCCTAGGTGCTTGCATGACAGGGCGCTGCTGCACAAACTGAGTTGGGCGCGGTGCATATCCAGGGCGCTGAGCAGGAATAGAGGAGCTGTAATTAGGCGCATTGGGTGGCGCAAAGCGAGGGCGCACATTACTTCCTTGTTGTTGTCCTTGATATGGCGCCTTCCTCTTGATTTCTTGCTCCATCTCACGGATCTTGTTCTCAACCACAATTGCCTTGTCCACAAGCTTCTGAAAATCGACATAATCACAGTTGAGCAATTGCACTTGGATCGTATTGTTCAATCCCCTCATGAACAGGTATTGCTTCCGGCTGTCCCGGCTAACATCCTCAGGCGCATATCTTGAGAGTTGAGTGAACTTATTGAGATATTCACTCACGCTTGATTTTCCTTGTCTCAAGTTCTCAAATTCTTGCCTCTTCAAGAGCATAACACCTTCCGGCACATAATGAGAACGGAAACTCTCCTTGAATTCCGCCCAGGTAATTCTCTCTTGGTTCTCATGAGCACTGCAATAAGAATCCCACCAATCTGCAGCTGCTCCAACGAGTTGATGAGAAGCAAATAGCACCTTCTCCCGGTCACTGCATTGGACAATGGCTAGCTTCTTCTCCACGGACTTGAGCCAATCATCAGCGTCCATAGGGTCAGCAGCTTGAGCAAAGGTTGGCGGCCTAGTCCTCATAAACTCTCCCAATCGGTTATGAGGAGGTGGGGGTGGCGGTGGAGGCATGTGGGGCTGATTGTTGATATTGCCAGCCTGCAGCTGTCCCATAGTCTGTATCATGGTCTGCATGAGCTGGTTTTGCATGGCCAATAGCTGCTCGATGTTGATAGCTCCCTGAGCAGGTCCTTGTCCATTGTCGTTTTGAGGCACTCCATTGTTCCCCTCTTCATCATTGCCATCCCTCTGGTTGCGAGTCCTCACCATCTGAAGAAAAGCAGTAGGTAAGAATTAGAAAACGCCCCAACTATATGCATCAAGGGATATGAAACTAAACAACTGGCTACACTAGCCTAGGTGGACATGGCAATGCTAAAGCATCCCAAAATCCTCTATTAAGCACACAAGCAAGCAATATATATAGCAAACAGCACTCCAAGCAAAAATACATCGATTCCTGAGTGCTCCTATGTGCTCTAAAGTGTCCATTCTATCTAGGCTGCATCCTACAGTCAACCTGTGGCTCTGATACCAATCTGTGACGCCCGGTTCCGAAAATGAACCAAGCTAACGCATATGTGTGCCCAGGATGTTCATCACACATATACGAGTGCAATCACAAAAGAGTATACAGAAAATTACCACAAGACAAGATTAATTATCAGATTTATTACACAAACCATATTATCCTCGAATACAAGCTCTAATGAATATTATTGACAAGTTCAACTAATGCAGCGGAAATAAACTAATTAAACAACTAAGCAAACTAAGCAACTATGCAGCATAAGCGACAGGGTATGTATATGCGCAGCTCCAATCAACACCACAGGCAAAGCTGACGGTAGACACGGCCTAGAACTCCGCATTATCGCCATTAAAATCCCAGTCCTGACCTGCAACTGTTGGGGTGGGGAATTGCAAGAGTGAGTACATGTCGTACTCAGCAAGTGTGGAAAGTATGACATGTGGCTGATTCAAATGACGACAATGATAATGGTAAAGTGCTGAAAAGTACGGTAAAACATTTGAAAAGCAATATATTATAAGTATGTGAAATAAACCCATCATAACCATAAATAATACCATAATACCAAACTGAATTCCTTACCATCATAAATAATTCCAGATTTCACCATCATCAATAACCATATTCAATACCAGAAATTAATCCATAACCATCCATAACCATTATCAAACCATGACCATCCCAAATTCCAATTTCCCTCTAATCATGGAAGTTGTCCAGGCGCTCATAACCGGGAGCACGGCTATCATGATAGTTTTAATTAACACTCTGCAGAGTTTGTACCTCTTTACCCACGTGTTCGTGATTTCATCACCCTTCGGCGACTAAGAACCTCCCTTATGCCCATGACCCGTCGGTCACATTACACACTTCCGTTGGTGTGTGGCCAAGAGATCACAAAATAGCCTTTACAAAGGGATTACTAGCCTATTTAGACCCCACTGAGGTTTCACCGGTGGCGATGTCTCCCGCAGAGCACATCTTCAACCAAGGGCCCCCTCTTGAGCCATTCGGATCCCAGGGTAGTTCCACCAATCATCAACAAACCCAATCCAACTACCCCTTCCCCGAGCATCCACAATGGTCCAAACAGCACTAGCAAAGCCCTAATTAATCAGCTACGCCGCACCCATAACTTGGCCTCGTGGTGGCACTGTAGTCCTGGCTTATTCTCGCATGAACCGGTCCTTAGATCTAAAGCAAGCAAACCACCGTAACATCCAACCCATCCACATACCAGACTTGCTTAGATCATCCATTACCATACCATGTTTAACCAGTTCATGTTAACCATAATCTCATCCATGCATAATTAAATTGAGTGATATAGTTGTTCCCATCCCAGTTGATTAAGCGAAGCAAAAAGGTAAAAACCCTTCCCGACTCTCTACCATAATTTCCAGGTGACAAGGGTGGTTTAACAAGCCTAGTAAACTTCCTACCATAGGATTCCCATCAATTTGACACAAGCATGCAGTTTTGCAAACAAAACATTTATTTTAAAACAGGATCAATATGCTTCAAGGACACTTGCCTTGCTCTTGCTGTTGATTAGGGTCAAAGCCTTCGGACTCTTGAGGTTGTAGATCCTCCGTGGCACTCTCTAGCGCAAATCCGTCTAATCCACACAATAAACATACAAAACAAGAAACACAATCAAAGAGTGCACAAATATTACTCAACATGACATGACATGCATGATTGATGCAATGCAAGGTAGAACTTGTTACTAGATTGCTTTTAATGATTACTAACTAGCTCTAATAGATTATAACAAGTTTATACAGGTTTGGGGTTGATTAGATCAAATTCTAGAATTAATTCAACACAATTTAACCAGAAAGATCGGACTAGTCCGCTAGGGACCGGACAAGTCCGCACTTGACGAGATCAGCAGATTAGGGTTTTCTAGATCGACGTAAATTTGGAGATTAGGGGTTGAATTCATGTAAGGAAAAGAGAATAGAAGGTATACCAGGTGTTTAGAACTCCAATGAACCAAGAAACTTGGAGGTAACACTTGGATCTTGATGATCTAGGGTTAGTGATGAACTTGGGGATGAATTGGTGGTGAAGGACGAAACTTGGTGGAGATCTTGATCCTCCTTCGTTTCCTCCTCTTCTTCTTCTCGTTTGGGATCTTCTCCTCCCTCCTTGATGGTGGCTCCCCACGAACTAGGGTTTGGGTGGGTGGAAAAGTGGCAAATAGATGTCAAACCAAGGGGTGGGGTTGTTTATATAGAGGTGGAGGCTAGGGTTAGATGGATTTCGAGTTTTGGGATGAGTAGAGGCCGGTTTAGAGTCCCACATGGGCTCTAAAAGAGTTGGGCACGACGTCCCTAGGCCCACTTGACGTGAAACCCAAGAAACAAGTCGTAAAACAAAAGGTCAATCTCGGAGTCACGAAATATCGGACAAGTCCGAACAGGACCGGACTAGTCCGAAGTCGTCCAGAAAGAAAATCGGACAAGTCTGGTCAAAAATCGGACAAGTCCGATCTTAGTCAGAAAGGAAAACGGACAAGTCCGCTGGAACACCGGACTAGTCCGGAAAAGTCCAGGGACTTAGCAAATTTTCAAGGATTCATGGAATATCGGACTAGTCCGCACAAAATCGGACAAGTCCGAAAGTTTCCAGAGCCAAAATCGGACTAGTCCGCAGCAAAAACGGACAAGTCCGTTTTTAGTCAGAGAGAAATCGGACTAGTCCTCAGTAAAATCGGACTAGTCCGCACTTTCCTGCGTTTTAAGTGCGGTTTTGCTCCAAATCAATTTTAAATGCTCCGAATCGATTTTAAACTCGTTCCTCTTGTTGTGGGCTAATGTTAAACATGTATATGAGTGCATGTAGGGCATGATGCATGAAAATGAGGGTGTTACACCGGGTTTCTCTCAACCCTTTCCTCACCAAGCCACCACGAAGACTGGCTTGCTCTTCCACTAAATCATGGGGAAATCACAACAATCCATAGGGCAGCTCACAATCTGAGGCTCCCACAAAGTTATAGCACAAAGAGATCATGAATCAACACCCAAATCAACTAAAATCAACAGATCAACGCAAGAGAATCAACCAAGAGCTCGAGTCAAAGAACAACCCTTCTCTCTTCTCTCCCAAATCTCACAAACCCTCAAGATTCGCTCTTAGGGCACAAAGATGTGAAGAGAAAGGGATACGAGGGCTCCTGGAAGACTATAGCGGTGCTAGGGTTCAAGAGAGGGCTTTAGAAGACCGGGGTATCCCTTTTTTAGTGGTCCCGACAATTAGTTGTTGCTACCAGAAAAAGTCTGGACTAGTCCGGTCTATGGGGACCAGAGATATCACCCTTGAACAACCAAAAATTCCCCGCCACCATTTGAATTCAAACGGTCACAACATCACGGACTAGTCCGTCCAAGAACGGACTAGTTCGATCTCACACAGAACCGTTTGTTCCGGTTGAGAACGGACAAGTTTGGTCCACCGGACTAGTCCGACCTCCAAGGGCGGACAATTCCGGTCACCCAAGACTTAGTATCAGCAACCACTTCCAAGTCCCAAATGGACTAGTCTGAACTCACATAATACCTTTTATTTCGGTCAGTATTGGAAAAGTCTGTCAGGGTGGACTAGTTCGGCCCCCAGGGCAGACTAGTCTAGTCCTTCAAGACTTAGTCCCAGAAGGACTCAGACACACTCACCACAGACTAGTCCGTTCCTAAACAGATAAGTTCAAACTCACACAGTACCTCTTGGTCCGTCTAACATCAGATCAGTCCGATGTGGCCGGACTAGTCCGACCTTCCAGCCCAGACAAGTCCGACCCTATCCTTAGGGCTACCTCAACCAATCTCTCCAACTAACCTAACTTGGACTAAGAGCTCTTAGATGATTCTCAACACTTTGATGCATTGAAAACACTCATACTAGAGGGCTAAACTCGACGCAAAGAAATTTTCAACCCTAAATTTTACTCTTCGAGTTTTTTCGCCTTTTTCTCCTCTTTTTCCTTTTTGAGTGTATCCAATTCCGTTCATCATTCAATCACCTGTGATAACACTTGCAATGCTCATTAGTTCTTTAAGTGTTGTCACTAATCATCAAAACTCACGAGGATTAGCCTAGATGCACTTTCAACAACCCGGTTTAGGGAATCGACACCGAGGACGGGGCACGGTTCATCTTGACGACCCATTGGATGGGCGTTGGGATCTGAGGGTACATCAGGGCAAGGGGACGGTGGTTGTTCCATGACTTGCCGATGCGGTGTTGTTGTTATTGTTGCAGGGGTGGCGGCCACTTTGCGGCGGTGGCGCCGGCCACCACGGCGACAGCGGCGGCGTCGATGGTGAGGAATGGCATCCTCAACGAAAATTGCAGGAACAACAATATCAGTAAGCATCTTACCCGAAACTTGTTTTTTCTCTCTTGAATCGCTCGTAAAGCAGTGTTGATGACGTGCTGAAAATGAAATTTGAGAGAGACAAAATGTGTTCCTGCAATATCAATTCATACTTTATTCATTCACTTGTTTTTTATTTATACATGTGATGGTGGTCATTCGCCGAGGAGATGCGTCCATTCGGAAGAAGGCGGTTGGAATCGCCGGTGTGTATTAAAGTGATCACATGATCAAATGTATTGTAACAGATCACATGATCAAATGTATTGTAACAGACATGAGCGTCAGTCTACCGTTCCTGCGCTTTAACTGCCAGCTCAGCGCCTACAGCAGGCAGAGGAGATGGACCATTTTACTGAGCTGAGCGGGGCAAGAGTGCCCCAGCTCAGAGTCTACGCATACGGGATATTTTATTTTTGCCATTACGGGATCGAATGTTGTCCCATAATCATTGCTACTTGTATTTATATTAAGAAAAATGGCACCTAATGAAGTTGTCTCCTCTACCTCAACCATCACGACCATGATGATATGAATACACTAGTATGATTTTGTAGACCATAATAGCCGTCTAACACAGAGACTAGGGTCTGTTTGGATTAGTGTCAATGGTTATCTTATCAAAAAAAATTGTTGACCGTGAATCTAGGTGTATTTGGATTGAAGTCAAAGTTTGGCAAGCTAAAGCGCTAACAGATCCTTGTGTTGAGCTAGTTTATTTTTCTTGCCAATGTTGATTAAATCTTGGATGGTCAAATCCTCCGCCAAAATTGGCAATCCAACAATATGATAAGACAGAAAAAATGGAAAACCAAACAGGTCCTATATCCACAAACACGCTTAAGAAATATAGAAAGTGGTATGTCTTTAGTCTGCTCTCCCGCGCAGTCAACAGTTCAAGTAACCATATCCCTAGCAAAATCCTTCATCAATGCGCACCCCGGAGAAGGAGAGGGTGTCGGGGTATAGTTGTTACAAACAGAACCATCATCACCTCACACGACGATGCCATTATACAAAAGTGTCAATTGAAAGAAACAGCTAGAAAGAGATGAACGGAAAAATAAGATTATCGTATTAATAAGGGTGTGTTTAAATTTTAGATGTTTGAAATTTGAAAAAAAAAAGCATATAATGATAATTAACAACTAATTTATTGTCATTAAAAACTAATTATTGTAATTAATTCATTAATTTTATTTTATTTGACTATTTTATGATCTATCAATCAAAAAATTATTTTATTTAACTATTTTACAACTAACATAATTCTTACAAATTAAACAATATTAAAACTTGTTCCTAACAAAAAAAGCCAATTAAACAAACCCGCCGGCTGCTCCTCCGTGCTTGAAATCGATGCTGATTTCAGACGCTTGGGAGATAGCCTTTTCGTATTAATAAGGGTAAATAGAAATTTATTTGAGAGATCGTCTCGCTCACCGACAAATGGTCAGATGGGAAGAGGAATGGTGACCACTAGCGATGCAAGCGGGACTCGCCGCAGCTGGCCGCGTCCCGCCCGTGCGCGCCTCAAATTTCTGGTGGACTTCGCGCTCCGATCCCGCTTAAGCCGCAATTTTATGCAGACGTATAGCATCACCCGTTTTGATCCTGCTTCCGCGCTGCTCAGCGCCGGGCTGGCCGCAAGGCGCAAGGCCAACAAGCCAGCACGTCCACCGAACAACATATATAGAACTAGTTCATTTAAAAAAGTGTAAAAACATAATATATTGAATATTGTTTAAAAAATATGAAATAAATTTGTTAGACTTATAATGATGAGACCTATGTATTAAAATTAGCTGCATATTGTGAAAAGTGATTTTGTTATTTGTGCAATTTTTAAGATGAGCATATATTATATAAACAAACTCATCGCTCTATTTACATACAATCACTAACAATAATTAGAACATGATCGCACATTTCAAAATAAGCACATTTGGAACCAAATATAGTGGCCATTATAAAAAGTAAAATACAAGGGCAGTAATTATAAGAAATACAGTAGATGAATAGAGTCTAATCTACACAACATACGTGCAAAAGAAAAAAATCGTTGACACTGTCCACCGAAGCAATGACAGTAGCAACGGTCCCATGTCAGCAAGCTTATCATCATCTAAAAAAATTTCAACAAGCTAACTAGACTGCATCATAACGCGTTGAATTTGAGTGTTGTAACTCCGTCAAAATGTAGTTATACAGTAAACCAATATACCGAAAATTAGGCAACTATTAATCAACCCACAAAAGGTTGTACCACGTATTTATTCAAAGCGCACACTTGTAATAATCAACGATTGGATGTCACCATCAACCGAACACCGAACGGATTGACATTGACTGTAACTGTGAAGTATGGACGTTTGAATATACTAGTGGTCTCGTTTAATTAGAACGGAAGGCTACAGAATAAACAAGAGAATAAATTGAGAATTTTAACTTTGCTACAGAATAAACAAGAGAACAAATTGAGAGTTTTAACTTTATTTGCAGCTTACAAAGTACTGAGAAAAGTAAGTATGACAAACTGGCACACGATCAATTCTTGATTACTGTTGAAATAGTATAATATTATTACTCACTACTGCTGGCATTAGTGATTGATCATCAGCATATATATAATTGGTTATTAGTTGTACAGCTTATTAGTCAACTAGATAAGTGTAGATTATCAACTAATATATACGAAATATGTTCAGGAGATTTGAATCAGGTAGGTGAACAAGAGTTTCTTTTCTTTTCTTTTTTTGAAACGCGTTGGTGCTAAATTAATAATGTGTGCCCGCATTAGTAGTGTTGCTTGCCGGGAACCTGACTGGGATGCCTCCAACTTGTTGACGCTAGCGGTCAAGCGGCTTTCTAGCGGGGCCGCGGGCAATCGCACCGCATCTTTCCGTTATGTTTAAGCGGGTCCTTATGCGGACTCTTAGTGGTTAATAGAACAGGATGGCCCAGCGGGCGCTGTGGGCGGCCGCGCACTGCTTACATCCCTTGTGACCACGAGAGATGGCGACTAGAGCTTTTTTTCTTCAAATTGACTTACCAATTAGAAGAGTTGTAAATGTATTTAGTTGTCTTACATTACCAATGAGTTTTTACTCGATACAAAAATCTAAAAAAAAATATTCATTCCCTCAAAGATCGACCTGATGCTTCGAAGCACGATTCGGAGTACGTCTTGCTATTTTCAGCTTGGAACGATGGGCTTGATGGGCCGAACGGTCGAAGACAAACATGCAGTCAAGAAACTCGTTCCGATTCCAAATAACGGCAATCCAGATATTTCTACATTTCCTCACGTACTCAGCCTGCTCTCAATCAGGATCAGGTCTTTCCCCACCCAACACGTCATGCTACATGGATAATTTCAACTAGGCCCAATGGAATTGAAACTGTTTAGTGCTAGCTTTCATCTGACCGCATGAGAAAAAAAGAGTATTCGATAATAATAATCATTTAACCAAGATATGCATGTGAGTGGTAATGTGGCATCACAACAATTTCATTTCCGCTAATGATTAATCTCGTTTCATTCTAAGCGCTCGTTTCATTCTAAGCGAATACTCCCTCCATCCCATAAAGTATGTCGTCTTAGTTCAGATACGAAATGACCAAAAAGGTTGTTGTCTTGGTACAAATTTATAATGACCCCGAAAGTATTTTGACTATTTTACCCTTCTTCCTATCATTTCTTTCTTTCTCGTTTTACTGTTGTGGGCGCGAAAGTATTTTAGTGCGGACGCGGGAGACCTGTGAGGATCGGCACTACTGCGGGGTCCGGCCAGGCTCCTCCCAGATGGGGCCCGGCCAGGCTCCTCCCAGACGGGCTGGCATAACATGAGACTTTACCTAATGCACAAAATCTTCTGAAATGTTTCTAGCATGTTACAAGCATTGATTCTTTAACCATAATTTACTCTACACTGAAATGGTGCCTCAGTAACTGAATTTTCCTATGGCTGAATAATTTACAGGCTAACTCCGCCTATATTGTAATGACATAGCCGGTCCCAAGCTAGGGTAAAGGAGGAGGGGTTGTGATAGGCTTGGCGAGCCAGCAACTAAACTTAACCATTCTCATAGAAATGAAACCCACTGGAAATTCATTGGGGCGTAACCCTCTTAGCGATGCGCCATACCGGAACCTGGGTATGGTGTTAAGTGGGTGAGGGCCAGGTCGCCACCGCCTTAGTGGCGCGCCATATCGGAACCTGGATGTGGTGTTAAATGAGCGAGGGCCGGATCGCCACCACCTTAGTGGCGCGCTACATCATCGTGCGAATATAGTGTTAAGTGAGCAAGGGTCTTTACATCTTCCTCGACGGATGCGAAAGGTAAGGAATCTAGCCGAGGAAACTAGGTTTCGGGTGGGTAGTTGGAATGTAGGATCCTTGACGGGAAAGCTACGAGAGTTAGTGGACGTTGCGATTAGGAGGCGTGTAAATATCATTTGTGTACAAGAGACTAGATGGGCAAGTCAAAAGACGAGAGAGGTTGAGAATACCGGTTTCAAGCTTTGGTATTCTGGCTCGACTGGAACTAGGAATGGCGTAGGCATCCTAATAGATAAGAGCCTCAAGGATGGAGTAGTGGATGTCCGTAGACGAGAGGATATGATCATCCTAGTCAAGGTAGTTGTGGGGGACCTTATCTTGAATGTCATTAGTGCTTATGCCACATAAGTTGGGCTTGACATGAGCACTAAAAGACAATTTTGGGAGGACTTAGAGGATATGGTTAGTAGTGTACCAGTAACTGAGAAGCTCTTCATAGGAGGAGATCTCAATGGTCATGTAGGTACAACTAACGTAGGTTTTGAGGGGTACACGGGAGTTTTGGGTGTGGCAATAGAAACCAGGAGGGTAAAGATATCCTAAACTTTGTCGTAGCCTATGACCTATTGGTAGCTAACACCCTCTTTAATAAGAGGCTATCTCACTTAGTGACATTTACTAGTGCCCAACATTCTAGTCAAATCGACTATATCCTCACCAGGAGAAGGGAGAGAGGGGCATGTTTAGATTGTAATGTGATTCCTGGTGAATGTGTTGTTCCACAACATAAACTTGTGGTAGCCGATTTTCATTTCCACGTGCGTGTGTCACGAGACAAAGGTGTTAAAACCGCAAGAACAAAGTGGTGGAAGTTGAAGGATGAAGCGCAACAATCATTCAAAAGGAGGATGATCGCAGAAGGACCTTGGATTGAAGAGGAAGATGCGGATAGTATGTGGGTGAAGATGGCGACTTACATTAGGAAGGCAGCTAGGGAGGTGCTTGGATGGACAAAAGGTAAGAAACTTGTAGATAAAGACACTTGGTGGTGGAATGAAGATGTACAAAAGGCTATTAAGGAGAAGAAGGAGTCTTATAAGAGCTGGCATCATGAGAGAAGCGAAAGTAACATGGCGAAGTATAAAGAGGCTAAGAAAAATGCAAGGCGTGTTATGAGTAAAGCAAGGGGGCAATCCTATGATGCGCTATATGAGAGGCTAGGGATAAAAGAAGGCGAAAAAGATATATACAAGATGGCAAAACTTCGCGAGAGAAATGTGAGAGATCTCAACCAAGTCAAATGCATTAAGGATGAGGCAGACCAAATTCTATTGAAGGGGGAAGAAATTAGGAACAGATGGTGGGACTACTTCAATGGACTATTCAATGACGGGAATGAGAGTATTAGGTTTGAGTTGGATGAATCATTTGATGAAACCAATAGACGATTCGTGCGGAGGATAGAAGAGTCTGAGGTTAGAAGGGCCTTAAAAAGGATGAAAGGAGGAAAGGCTCGCGGCCCCGATGATGTCCCCATTGAGGTATAGAGATGTCTGGGAGATGTAGCAATAGTATGGCTCACTAAACTATTCAACCACATATTTTAGTCAAACAAAATACCTGAAGAGTGGCGGAAAAGTATTTTAGTACCCATCTTCAAAAATAAAGGAGATGTTCAAAGTTGTACTAATTACTGAGGAATTAAGCTCATGAGTCATACTATGAAGCTCTGGGAGAGAGTGATTGAACACCGCTTGAGGAAAGGGACCAATGTCACTAAAAACCAATTTGGTTTTATGCCTGGGAGGTCCACTATGGAGGCGATTTTCTTACTCCGTCAGCTTATGGGGAGGTATAGGGAGCAAAAGAAGGATCTACATATAGTGTTCATTGACTTGGAGAAGGCATACGATAAGGTACCAAGACCAATCATGTGGTGGGCACTAGAGAAACATAAAGTCCCAACAAAGTACATTAACCTTATAAAGGATATGTACAATAATGTGGTGACAACTGTGCGTGTAAGAGATAGTGAGACCGACACTTTTCCTATCACAATAGAGTTACACCAAGGATCGGCCTTAAGTCCTTACATCTTTTCCTTAGTGATGGATGAGGTGTCAAAGGATATACAAGGGGATATCCCTTGGTGTATGCTCTTTGTTGATGATGTAGTGTTGGTAGATGAAACTAGGGATGGTGTTGATAGAAAATTGGATCTATGGAGGCAAACCTTAGAGTCTAAGAGGTTTAGACTTAGTAGAACCAAGACCGAGTATATGAGATGCATCTTTAGTGATGTCGGGTGCGAGGATGGTATTGTTAGTTTATGTCGGTACCCTAGGTACCATATACTCCTTGGGATTGCAAAGATCTCAAGAGAAAGTCATCTACTTGATTTGAAGACCTTCGGAGGCCCAAATGTCAGACATAACCGGACCCGCTTCTCCAACATGGTTAGTCTCAGGGTCGCCACGTGTACTATCAAACTAGAGCTACCGCCCACAAGGGGGAAGCTCCGGGCTATGTACCGAAATGGCACCCCCGGACCTAACCCCAGACCGAGGGAAGCTCTGGAACTGACACGTGTCGGGTAACACCGGACCTATATGTTCCCCACAGTGTGCTCTGGCGCTGTCACGTGTCCAACCGTCGGATCTTCAGCCTCTAACCTCCGGAAGACTCCACAACGGCTCCGGATCTTCAAAGGGGAATCAAGGACTTCAAGACCCAATCAAGTGTCATTAATACTATATTAATGACACACGATTGGACGATCTTAATTACCAGTAACAGTGCTGTCAAAGCCCATAACTCGGTCATTAAGGGCAATTAAACGTGTTGAATGTGTATCAATATCAGTAACCGCCGGGGCCACATGTCGGGCCAGGCTAACTTGTAACGGCCTACCCTTGTACTATAAAAGGACATGCCGACGATACATAGGACACACTCTCCGGAGACACGCTGACTTTACACTCTCAACTGACGTTGAGCTCATACATCTAATACAACACCAACACACCCCGTGGAGTAGGGTATTACGCTCAGGCGGCCCGAACCACGTAAATCTTCGTGTCCCTTGTGTCACTCGACATCTCACCTTCTGGAATCTCCGTGCGCCCATACCTAACCTCAAACTCCTCTAATACTTTAGTAGTGTCGGGAGATATGCCGGATCAAAACCACCGACAGTTGGCGCGCCAGGTAGGGGCCCGGAGATTTCAAGAATGGTGAACTCAGCCGCTAGATCATCCAATGGTCATCCCGCTGTTCAAGCTGTTGAGGGTAATCTCAATATGCAGCCACCAGCAGGAACCACGGTTCCAGCAGGAGTCACACTTCCACCACCGTCGCCTCCACCAGCAAATCAAGCTGGACAATGCGATGGTGCACCGGCGTCAATCACTGCGTCAGCGAATCTTGACAACCCGGAACACACGCTTCATGCAGCACGTGCTCTTCTTCAGCGCCCACCACCTCCGGACGCATCCCGGGATGCAATGGAGCAGTGGAGGGCCGATGTGGAACACTTGGTTGCAGCAGCAGCCGACCGCATCAGCTACCAGGGTCCTCCTCCTTCAGGACGGGCCCCGTCGCAACGATGGACCTTGTCTGGCAGACTTGGTCCGCACGTTTCCAACAACAGGAGACGTGCTGCATCACAGCAGGTGACGTCATTGCCCTCCGGGGCACGACGCACTCACACGGTATCAAGGCTTTCAACTCATGACCTCCGGGTGGAGCTTGATCGCCGATATCGCCAACAAGATGGTCGAGTCTATATTGAGCATGCTCGTGAAAGACGAGAAGCTCAAGACATTCCTGCTCCTGAAAGAGTAGGAGGAGGCTATTCAGCCCTGGCCATGCATCTGCGTATGGTCAGGTGGCCACAGAAGTTGCAGCCTCACCTGCCGGAGAAGTTCGACGGGACCATTAATCCTGTCGAATTTCTTCAGATTTACTCCACTGCTATCTTGGCAGCTGAAGGAAATGAGGTTGTAATGGCCAATTATTTCCCAGTGGCTTTAACTAGGACCGTCAGGTCCTGGTTTATGAGCCTTCCACCCAACTCCATCAGCAGTTGGGAGGAGTTGTGCCGGTAGTTCACCGCCAACTTCGGGAGTTCTTACACCCGACCAGGCACCGAACTGGACCTTTTTGCAGTTGTGCAAAAAGGAGGAGAATCCCTGCGATCATTCATCCAGAGATTCTCTCAGGTACGAAACACTATCCCTTCTATCTCTAGCGCCTCTGTCATCGTGGCATTTAGACAGGGAGTGCGGGATAAGAAGATGCTGGAGAAACTGGCGATCAAGGAGATTACCAGTGTCACGGAACTCTTCAGCTTGACTGATAAATGTACCAGAGATGCGGAGGGCCGTGAAATGCACTCCAAACCAACTCCGGGGGATCACAAGAAATCTTCCAAAGGAGAAGCCGCTACCTCCAGGAGTGGCAAGAAACCAACGGCAAGAAGAAGTCGTCGACCGGTGCATCCAATGCTGCAGCTGTTGCAGCCCCAGGTGGCCGGGGGCCACGCCCCGAGAAGCGACCTCGATCGTCTTCTGAAGACGGTGGCAAACCCAAGGTGTGGTGTCCAATTCACAAAACGGACAACCACAGTTTGGAAGACTGCCAAGAGGTCCAAAACCTTGCCGAGCGCTACAACAAGCACTGGGAAGAAGCTCCTTTTCGACAGAGGGAAGGAAAACAAAAAGTTGACGAAGCTCCGGCTGAAGAGGAGTTAGGTTTTTAGGATCCCAAAAAGGTCCTGAAGGCCGTCTACACCTTCGTCGACGACGATTCCGATGTCTCTGACAACGAGCGTCGGAAGACCATGAACACCATTTTTGGTGGATCATGGGACATCACCTCCCGCCGCATCATCAAGACTATGCGTTGGGACATGGCTGCTGTAGCTTCTACAGCCAGGGCGGAGCCTCATCGGAAGTGGATGGACACAACAATCACTTTTGATGCTTCGGACTGCCCTCGAAGCATGGTTGGAGCAGGTCAGCTACCTTTGATGGTATCTCCTACCATTAATAACATCCAGCTCCACCATGTCATGGTAGATGGAGGTTCGGGGCTCAACCTCATAAGCTTCGAAGCTTTTACCAAGCTTCAGCTCCGACCTTCGGATCTCCACCCCTCCCGACCTTTCTCCGGAGTAGGTCCGGGAGCCATTACCCCACTCGGAGCTATTACCCTCCCCGTTACCTTCGGGACCCGGTAGAAGTATCGCACCGAGAAGTTGGTCTTTGACGTTGCTCAGATCAACTTACCCTTCAATGCCATCTTGGGTAGGCCTGCCTTGTACAAATTCATGGCAGCTGCTCATTATGGTTACCTGGTGTTAAAGATGCCAACACCAGTAGGCGTTCTCCGGATCCGCGGAGATCGTACTGTCGGAGTAACTACTCTGGAAGAACTCCATGCGCTTACTACAGCGCAAGAGGAGGACTCCAGGCAGGAGCAAGCTCCAAAACCCCCGAGCATTCGTCAGCGAGGCTCGACTTCTGCACCTCGTGTGCAGCCAAGCGGCGACACCGACATTCCCGTCAAAGTCGTCCAAATCGGTTTCGACGCCGCTCAGACCACCCGTATATCGGGGGGATTGAACGACAAATAGGAACTCGCACTCATTGCTTTCCTCCGGGCTAATGTCGACGTGTTTGCCTGGCAACCGTCACAAATACCTGGGATCCCCAGGGAAGTGATTGAGCACAATCTGAAGATCTACCCCGACGCCCGGCCTGTGCATCAGAAGCCTCGGAAGCAATCCGTAGAGCTACAGAACTTCATTTGACAAGAGGTGAAGAAGTTGCTTGAAGCTGGATTCATCCGAGAAGTCTTCCATCCAAAATGGCTGGAAAACCCAGTCGTTGTGCCCAAGGCCGGTGGGAAGCTTCGGATGTGTATCGACTACACAACACTAAATAAGGCATGTCCAAAAGATCCATTCCCATTACCTAGAATAGAACATATAGTGGATTCCACCTCCGGGTGTGAATTACTGTGTTTCCTAGACGCATATTCTGGGTATCATCAAATCGGAATGTCTAGGGAAGATGAAGAGCATACCTCTTTCATCACAGTAGATGGATTGTACTGTTATACATCCATGCCATTTGGTCTCAAGAATGCAGCTTCAACCTTTGTACAAGCTATGTACAAAACCTTTGAAGAACTCATTAGAGACATAGTGGAAGTGTACGTCGACGACATCATTGGTCAAGGTCAAGAACAAGGAGTCACTCCTTGACACCTTCCAGGTTGTCTTCGACAAGCTGCAGGTCACCCGCACAAAGCTAAATCCAAACAAGTGTGTCTTTGGGGTTAGCTCCGGAAAACTTCTTGGTTTCCTGGTAAGTCACCGGGGCATAGAAGCTAATCCGGTGAAGATCAAAGCCATTGAAGACATGCGGCCACCAGCCCGCATCAAAGATGTCCAAAAGCTAACTAGATGTCTATCAGCCCTCAGCCGGTTCATTTCAAGACTGGCGGAACGGGCACTCCCCTTCTTCAAGTTATTAAGGAAGTCCGGACCATTCCAATGGTCTAAAGAAGCAGAAAAGGCGTTCCAGGAGCTAAAACAGCTCCTCACCACCCTACCAATTTTGGTAGCTCCGAACCCTGGTGAGCCTTTGCTGCTTTACATTTCAGCCACTGACGAAGTCTTCAATATGGTCCTGGTTGTGGAGAGACCAGAACCATCCCATACTCAGGAGTCCAGACCCCTTCAGGAGGGTCTGGAGGTTCCTGAAAGCGAGTCTGGGTCCCAGCTCCCAGACTTGAATCTACAAGAAGTTACTTCAGAAGACCCAGACCCCTCCGGGAGGGTCCAGGTCGCTTCTGAAGAAGCTTCGGGTTCCTCCAGCAAGGACCCGGAAGTCCCCGAAGAAAATCTGGACCCCTCCGGGAGGATCCGGATCAATGAAGAGGAAGCTTCGGGCCCCTCCGGGAGGGTCCGGACCATCCAGCGCCCAGTGTACTTCATTAGTGAAGTACTTCATGACGCCAAGACTCGATACCTAGAGGTGCATAAGCTGCTCTATGCAGTTCTTATTGCCTCCAGGAAGCTTCGCCATTATTTCCAAGCTCACAAGATCTCAGTGGTGACTTCTTACCCACTTCGAGCAATCTTGCATAATCCCAACTCAACTGGGAATATTGCAAAGTTAGCAGCAGAATTGGTCGAATTCAATCTCGAATTCATTTCAAGGCAAGCAATCAAGAGTCAAGCATTGGCAGACTTCATGGCAGAATGGACTCCCTCTCAATCAAACCCTGGGGGCCCCAGCGAGCAGAAGCCAGAACACAAGGCTCCGATCTTCACCGAGCCTCACTGGACCCTCTACTTCGACGGCTCCATGCAAAAGCAGGGGGCCGGAGCTGGAATCCTTCTCCTCGCACCAACCGGAGAGAAGGTAAAATACATGGTACACCTTGACTTCAAGGCGACCAACAACATGGCGGAATATGAAGCACTCATTTACGGACTAAGGGTGGCACTGTCATACGGTGTCAAGCAACTGCTGGTCAAGGGAGATTCACAGCTCATCATTAAGCAAGTGAAGGATGAATGCTCCTGCAACAATCTCCAGCTAGCTGCTTACCTCCTTGAAGTCCAGAGGCTTCAGAAGGACTTCAAAGTCCTAGATATCCACCATGTCCAGCGTGCCCACAATGCTGAAGCCAACAAACTCTCGACGAAAGCGTCAACCGGAGCTCCAGCTCCTGACGAAACTTTTGTCCGGAGGTTGTCAAAACCCACAGCTCAGCTTGCCGAACTGAGCGAAGGGGGCGAGATCAGCATCCCGAAGCTGACGGTCCCGATGGCCCTGTTACCATGGCAGCCATCAAGGGTCATAGGTGCTGCCGGAAGCTCCGAGCAACCCAGCACGCAAGACTCAAATGCTCAAGTTAGTTCTGATGCATGGATCTCGGAGATCCGGAACTACTTGAAAGACAACATCCTTCCTGACGATGATGTATCCGCTGACCAGGTAGTCAGATTGGCTAAAAGATACACGTTGGTAGAAGGGGATCTCTACTGGCGCGGTGCCAATGGCATCCTAATGCGGTGCATCACAAGGGAAGAAGGCTCCGAGCTCCTCGCAGAAATCCATGGAGGCGAGTGTGGGAACCACGCGTCTTCCCGCACGCTGGTTGGTAAAGCCTTTCAGCATGGCTTCTACTGGCCTATAGCACTCCAGGATGCAACTGAGCTGGTGAAGAAATGTGAAGCATGTCAATTTCATGCAAAGCAAATTCACACACCGGCTCAGCCCCTACAAATGATACCTCCTACATGGCCCTTCGCTGTGTGGGGGGTGGACATCTTGGGACCTTTCCCAAGAGCCGTCGGAGGTTACAAGTTCCTGTACGTTGCCATTGACAAGTTCACCATGTGGTCGGAAGCAACTCCAGTTGTGACAATCAACAAGCAATCTGCTATGAACTTTTTGCAGTCCATTGTATGCAGATTTGGAGTCCCAAACAAAATCATCACTGATAATGGGACCCAATTCACAAGCTCTGCATTTCAAGGATATTGCAAAGACCTCGGCATTCAAGTTTGCTACGCCTCTGTAGCTCACCCAGCAAGCAATGGCCAAGCCGAGAGAGCAAATGCTGAAATCCTTAAAGGACTCAAAACGCGCACCTATGAGCGCTTGAAAAAACATGGAGCCAACTGGATTGAAGAGCTTCCGCCCACTTTATGGGCCAACAGGACAACTCCAAACTGGTCAACTGGAGAGACACCCTTCTTCCTGGTGTATGGAGCTGAAGCAATCCTTCCTCCGAAAATCACCTTGGGGTCACTCCGGGTCCAGACCTTCGACGAAGCCACGCAGGACCAGCTCTGGCATGAAGACCTAGACCTCCTTGAGGAGGGAAGGTGCCAAGCAGCTGTTCGGAATGCCCGATACCGCCAAGCCCTTCGGCGCTATCATCAGCGGCATGTACACAACCGACAGCTCGAGGAAGGCGATCTGGTGCTACGGAGAATACAATCCAGAGAAGGGTTAAACAAACTCTCCCCCAGGTGGGAGGGACCCTTCCGAGTGATTAAAGTATCCCGTCCTGGAAGCGTTCGCTTGGCTACCGAGGATGGGACACCTCTCCCAAATCCTTTGAACATTGAGCACCTCCGTAAGTTCTACACTTAATATCACGGAGGTGAGTCTGTAGTAACTTGAGGTGTATGTTATAGAGTCATTGTACAGAGTCGGGTAGTTCCTCCGGGAGAAGAGCCGGACCTTTCCTGGAAGGTCCGCAAAGTTCATGCAACACTTGTCGCAGTCTCAGGACTAAAAGTGTGGCTAGCTACCCTGGGTCAAACGAGAAATTAAACACGCTTAGCCTGGTTCTGTACCCTAAGAGTGTACTTGTTTCCCCTGTACCCCGGACCTATAATGAAAGACATCTTCATGTGAAACAGACTCCACGTGCATTTATTTTGTACAGGCTCGATATTTTTTGTTTTTCTCTTTCTTGTCTATAACAAAGACGTGCAATTCTTAAGAAATTTTAGTTCGACTGGTTCATATACGATTCGAGTTGTATTGTCGATTCTTCTAGATTCAAATATTGTTTATGGCCCACTCGCCTGAATGCTGCTAAGCCAACCTAGGGTCAGAGTGTGCTATCGACTTAGCCTGGTCAAGCACCCTAAGTACACCACTCTACCTACACCCCGACAAGACGAAGTAAGGCGGGTCCAAGTACAATTGGATCTGGAAGAAAAGACAACGCATTCGGTTATATTCAGAATCGCGTTTGACCTAAAACTCTCTTGGGAATCGTAAGCCGCGACGAAGTTATAGGCAAGGAACGAATTTTACTATTTTTCTTGGCTTCAGTGTGCAAGAAAAATAAAAAATCCACGTTAATGGAGAAAAGCCGGAGCTAACTAAGCTCCGACTCCCCCTAGGTGGCTTATAATCGATGTTAAACATTGAAAACGAGCATCACCGGAGCAACCAAGCTCCGGTAAAGCTAGGGGGGCCAGCCGTCGACGCAAAATAAATGATGGTGAGAAGACCCCGCGAGCGGAGTCTGCTACCAACAAACTACACGTTGGTAAAGGTCACTGCCGGAACTACTAAGCTCCGACACCCCGGAGGACTAACTATCGATGCTCTACGCGTTGATAGGGACTATTGCCAGAGCTACTAAGCTCCGACTATAGACAATGTCGGAGCTTCTAAGCTCTGGCAACCTCAGGGGGCCTTCACTATCGAAGACTTCGGACCTACACTCTACAAGTTCGAAGCAAATGAGTCTTCAACAAAACACAATATCCTCTTGGTACATGTTCACAATCAAATTGTGTACATCTACCAGGGGGCCAAGTGAAGACAAAAGTGTTGAAGACAAAAAGTGAAATTCACAAAAATTTGGGGATTTCATTCATCTGGAGACAAGGGATTAAAAAATTGAGGAAGAAAAAGAGAGAATACAAGTGGGAGCTACGGAGATGGTCCTAGATCCTATGGAAGAACTGGGCGACCTTCTGAGCAACCTCTGACACATTGGCTCAGGCGGCTTCACCTTCTCCTTTGACGGGACCTTCAAGCACAGGGTCCAGAGGGAATTGGGGATTCCGGCTGGTGTAGCACGTCAGCACATACTCTGCGACGTTCTTCGCCAGGGATTGCCCCTCAACCTCCAACTGTTCCGCGATGACGTCGCCCACCTTGGAGAGTTTGCTACCCGCCGAGCTCAGCGCTTGCAACGCCAGGTCTAGCTCCGGCTCCGGATCATCCGGACGCACGGGACTGAAGCCCATCGGTGTCAGCGTGTCGTTGACCTTGCCCAGGAACTCCCAAACCTGTAGGGAGTCTGCAGCCCTCAAGCCCTTCAGTTCTTCCAAGGATCTTTTGGCCGCCACCAGTTCAGAATTCTCGCGAGTGAGGCGCTCAACTTCTTTGACGTTTTGCTGAATCTTTTCAGCAACTCGCTTCTCGAGTTTTCCGAGCTCCTCCTCCCGGAGGTAGATTTTGTTCCGGTGGTCAACCAGGTCCTTCTCCCTACCCCTTACTTTCTTCTCCCTGGCAGCGATGGCACACTCTTGGTCGTAGAGTTCCTGCCCTCGCACCCAGGCCTTCTCCTCCTCCTCAGCGCAGTGCTCTTCCAATTTCTTGGTGCGCTCTTCGAGGCCCTTGTTAGCCAGAGCCACCTTTTCGGTGATCTCCTCCTCCCTTCTCAAGACGTCATCCTGCAGCTCTAGGAGTTTCTGCTCTTCATCTTCGAGCCTTTTCTCCCTCTCCTCAAGTGCCTCCCGACGCTTGATGAGAGTAGTGTTAATGGCCTCAAGCCTTTCTTGGCGTTCATCAGCCGCACTATTAGCTGCTTTGGTCTGCTCATAAATGGCCCGGGATTGAGCGTCGAGGGCGCGAGTAAAGCTCTCCCTATCATCCAATAACTTGCTCCAGTACTCCAGGCGGACCTTCTCCTGCTTGATCCATTCTTTGTCATCTGCCAGCCTTGACTGTGCCAGCTTGGTCTTGAAGTAGAGCCGATTACGCCACCTCCTAAGGGTTTGGCGCTCCTCTTCAAGAGCCTTCCTATCGTGGAAGAATGCCAGCTGAACTTGACGTAGACTGGAGCAGGCGTTGTCAATAGACAATGACAACGGGATAGGATCCGGACCTGCTGGGGTCTCCTCTGCTGGTTCCAGCGGGTTTTCAGTTACAAAAATTGGGTCCCACTCCACAAGAGTGGTCCCCTGAGCCTCCACGGCACCAGGGCCGTCCTCCAGGATGGCCTCAGTCGCCATCAAGGAGGGTCCCGCTGATGAAGTTCCGACCTCCGAAAGTGGTTCCAAAGGACCAGCCGCCAGATCTTCGTTCGTCCCCTCGGGCAGGGCGCCAGCGACTTCATCAGAGCACTCCGGCTCAGCCGCGGGTACCTCCAGCATCGTCACTCCCAGAGCAGGAACTGCTTGTGGCTCCGGCCTGGGCACCTCCTCTACTGGGGGCTCGAGCGCTGACGCCTTCGCAACGATCGGCTCAGGCGCCGGAAGATCTTCAACAACAACCGGCCCTATGGCCGGAGCTTCAACGGCAACCGGCTCGAGAGCCGGAAGGTCTTCAACATCAATCGGCCCTGCGTCCAGAGCTCCAGCAATGACCGACTCTACGGCCCGTGCTTCAGAGGTACCCGGCCCAACCGCCGGGACTTCCTCAACATTCGGCGCGTACGCCGGGACTTCAATTACCTCCGGCTCAACCGTCGGGGCTTCGACAATTTCCGGCTCTGGGGCCGGAATTATTGCTTCCTCCGGCTCAACGGCCGAAGCTTCCATCATCTCAGCACCCAAACCCGTAGTTTCAACCTCCAAGGCAGGTGCCACTGGCGCATCTTCTCTCCCGTGGTCCGGCGCTACCACGGGAGTCTCGGGGGGTGAGTCGAGGTCCATGACCACGACAGCTGGCGCTGGAGCTGCCGCAGCTTCAGCCACCACTTGGGGCGACACCGGGACAGGAGCAGAGGCTTCCGCCCTCACAACTTCAGCTGCTGTGGCTGAGAGTGGAGCCTCACTCCTCTTCTTGGGAACGCTGCAGATGAAGGATGAAGAAATTTAAAAGACAGTTACTACAAAAAAACAATTGTTTGAGGTAAAGATTAAAAATTACCTCAGGAGGCTTCCGCACCAGCTTGCGCGGAACCTCTTTCCCTGGCGTTCTGGGCTGACCATAGCCGCCGCCGGCGTGGAAGCTCCGGAAGGCCCCCCGGAACTCGTTGCAGTCACAGGCACTTCCTTAGTCGAGGCCCTCCTCGACCGGGAAGGACCTCCGGACCTAGAGGCCTCAACTGGCCCTGGTGATGGAGTTGCATGCCCGGAGCTAGCACCCCGGGAAGACGCCGCTGCGGGTACAGTCGCCGCAGTTGTAGAAGGCCTCCCCCTCCGGGGAGAAGGAGCTGATGCAGAGGTTGCAATCCTGACGGACCTTCCGTCGGCATGCTGCAGTTTCCTCTTCCGGCTCAAGGGTTCGTCCGCCGGTTCCTTGCCCTTGCCGACGACTTCGATCCTTGGGTTTGGGGTAGGGTCGGAACCACCTTCGGAAGCCCCAGGGATCACCACCCTGGAGGTCGATCTTCTCTCGACGACACCAAGGTCGTCAAGCACCGGCATCGTCCGTCGGAGCTCCCTGCTGAACTCTACTTCCACGTTCAGAGGGAGAAAGGTTGATGGCGGGGTCAAGCCATCTCCTGCAACGTCGATGCCGTGCTGGAACTTTTTGAGATGTAACTCCAAGGTTGCCCCCGCCATGTTGGACTTCAGTCCGGTCTCGACCCGGTCGTCGTCCATCACGCTGTTGAGGGCCCAAGCGAGTTTTTCTCTCCTCTTCAGCGGTGCCCACCTGTTGACTAGGAAGTTGCAAAATACCGCCTGAGGAGTTAATCCTCCCTCCACGCACTGGCGGAACCTGGTTAGAGCAGGGTTGAAGGCATCCGACAGCACCGGAGCTTCACTCCAGACTGCAGTGTCGATGTTGGGGAGGCCTTCGGGCAGCTCCAGCTTTTCGTGCTCCTCCACCCGGATGACTATCCAGTCCTTCTTCCAATCATCCCACTTTCCAGAGGGAAACGACCGGAGGTACTTGAATGGGCACTTCTTGCGCTTCACAAAGTAATAGAAGTCAAGGTACTCATTACTCCTACCGGTGGTATGGACAGTAAAGAAGGTCCGGAAAAGTTCAATGCAGGGGTGGATGCCCACCCACATTTCACAGAAGTGGACGAAGATAGACAAAACAAGAATGGAGTGGGGGCCAAGGTGGTATAGCTGCAGACCATAAAAGTCTAGCAGCATCAAGAAAAAGGAGGAAAAAGGTGGGATCAACCCCACCATGGCGTACGAAGAGAAGTACACCATCTCGCCGGCGTGCTCCTTCTCGAATGGGAGCTCTCTTCCGGCGCAGACCAGACGGTTTAAGAAGTCCGGGGACCATCCCATGAGGGCCCGGACCTTCTTCAAGTCACCTTCGGTGTTCAAACGACTCTCGCGGAGACCCAACTCCATCGCAGCACAACAAGGCAAGAGAGGAAAAGCGAGCACAAGTTGGGAGTTTGAGCGCAAGATCAGATGAGAGGCGTAAAGAACTCCAGACGGTGCGCGCTTTCCTCCTTAAGTAAGCCCTCGCAACGCTTGGATGGAAACCGCAAGGAAGTCGAAGATACTACTCAAAAATTCCACCCAGCCGATGACAAGAGGGCCCGGGACCACCCCGACGATCAAGTCGAGATTCTTACCCAGGCGAACGGTTGTCATCATGAGGCGGGAAGCCCGAAAGCGGCGGCCTGACAAGGCGCGCGAAACTGATACGATTTTCGTATCGGGAACCGGCGACCTTCAATTGCGTGAGATCCGCATGCCAAAGATCTCATTTGCCGCACACGGGATATGCCACGCGGCGAGGATTTAACTCCAAACTATCGCCAATGGCACATCCGAAGACCTTTGAAGACTCAGTTCAAAAGTTGAAGGATGGACCACCTCCGGCGGAATGACTTCACCCAAGGGGTCTTTCCCAGAGGTGGGCCCAGGAGGCCATTGTCGGTACCCTGGGTACCATATACTCCTTGGGATTGCAAAGATCTCAAGGGAAAGTCATCTACTTGATTTGAAGACCTTCGGAGGCCCACATGTCAGACATAATCAGACCCGCTTCTCCAACATGGTTAGTCCTAGGGTCACCACGTGTATTATCAAACCGGAGCTACCGCCCACAAGGGGGAAGCTCCGGGCTATGTACCGAAATGGCACCCCCAGACCTAACCCCAAACCGAGGGAAGCTCCGGAACTGACACGTGTCGGGTAACACCGGATCTATCTGTTCTCCACAGTGTGCTCCGGCGCTGTCACGTGTCCAACTGTCGGATCTTCAGCCTCTAACCTCCGGAAGACTCCACAACGGCTCCGGATCTTCAAAGGGGAATCAAGGACTTCAAGACCCAATCAAGTATCATTAATACTATATTAATGACACACGATCGGATGACCTTAATTACCAGTAACGGTGCTGTCAAAGCCCATAACTCGGTCATTAAGGGCAATTAAACGTGTTGAATATGTATCAATATCAGTAACCACCGGGGCCACATGTCGGGCCAGACTAACTTGTAATGGCATGCTCTTGTACTATAAAAGGACAGACCGACGATACATAGGACACACTCTCCGGAGACACGCTGACTTTACACTCTCAACTGACGTTGAGCTCATACATCCAATACAACACCAACACACCCCGTGAAGTACGGTATTACGCTCAGGCGGCCCGAACCACGTAAATCTTCGTGTCCCTTGTGTCACTCGACACCTCACCTTCTGGAATCTCCGCGCGCCCATACCGAACCTCAAACTCCTCTAACACTTTAGTAGTGTCGGGAGATCTGCCGGATCAAAACCACCGACAATTTACAAGGACAAGTAGTACCTAGGAGAGACACATTTCGATATTTGGGATCAATGTTACAAAGCAATGGTGATATTGACGAAGATGTTTGCCAGAGGATCAAGATTGGATGGCGACAAGCATCTGGAATCTTATGTGATAAGAAAGTCCCACAAAAATTGAAAGGAAAATTCTATAGGACGGTGATCAGACCTACGATGTTGTATGGAGCAGAATGTTGGGCAACTAAAAGGCAACATGTCCAACAAATAAGTGTTGCGGAGATGCGCATGCTACGGTGGATGTGCGGTCACACAAGAAGAGACAAAATTAGGAACGAGGTGATACGTGATAGGGTAGGGGTGGCCCCGATTGAGGAGAAGTTAGTCCAACATCGCCTACGGTGGTCTGGGCATATCCAGCGGAGACCTCCAGAAGCACCGGTTAACAGTGGGATTATAAAGAATATAGAAAATTTTAGGAGGGATAGAGGTCGACCAAGGTTGACATGGCAGGAGACGATGAAACGAGACTTAAAGGAGTGGTACATATCTAAAGATTTGGCTCATGATAGGACTGCATGAAAATTAGCAATTCATGTGTCAGAATCTTAGTTTATTTGTAATTTGTTACTCTTATCTTCTTTCTTATTAACCCATTTCTAAAATAAATAAAATGTAAAATCTTATTTTATTTGTATTTTTTTATTTTCATCTTATTTTCTATTATTTTTCTTCAAAATTGTTGAGTTTCATTTCTAGCCGACCCCAACTTATTTGGGACAAAGGCTTGATTGTTGTTGTTGTTGAATAATTTACAGGCTGCCAACTTATTCAGAGCACTTGACGGTGGCCATTCACTGCTTACTGCTTACTGTTTCATCAGTCAACCATGTCAAATCTTGCAGAAAATGTGGCATCATCGTTGCAGCTAAATCTGCATTACAATTGCACGAAATGCGGTATCATCGTTGCAGCACAGTAGTAAGTTAGTGCATTATGCAACACAATCAAAAGAATATAGAATTGTCCGCTCAAATATAACAAAAGGCTCAAGTGGCAACGCAAGTTGTCATTCAAAATTGCGTCTTTATTAACGAGCATTTCATTCATCAAAAGGAGTACTCCTGTGAAGAGTAACATCAAGTCCCTCGTGATTCATTAAGGCTCACAGGCGATACAAGAGATAGTGAGTCACAAGCCCGCCCCCCTGAAATCTAGCAGAAATGCTCATGATCAGATCAAGCCCTTGTTTGCAGAGTGAACAGTATAAATTTGTGCTTGCATCCCGATTTTGTGCTTGCAAATTAGTTATTCCTGTTACAGATTTTTGCTTGTAAACATCGAGGAATCGCAAATAATTGTACTCCAATATTCTCGTTATTGCACACTGCAGTGCTACATTCAGGTTCAATGCATTGAAAATGAATTGGCATTCAAACAATGTTGTTTGACCAATTTTCAGCTAAATGGAAATAAGATAATCCTGCACCACTGCACACTACAGTGCTACATTCAGGTAATTCTGTTTTCATCTTCTTGAAAAATTATATACTCCAATGTCCATCCAAATGTAAATAAGATCACCAAATGTCCATCCATGGTCCACCCTTGCTCCCTAACCTGCACACCAGAAAAATCACTATAGGTCACCAAAAGTTAACATATTACTACAGAAAAATACACTCTATGCAGCAGTACTACCTCCAGAATCCAGCAGCTGCTCTCAAGCTCATAAAAAGAATAAGACCAGCCGAAATTATTTAAAATGTTTAATCTCCTGCAAGGTGCAAGCCTAAATTCTTTTAAATTATGTATTTAAATATCTGAGCTAAGAAAAACTGACAGCTTCTCAGCACATCAAAATGCTACCCTGAGGCCCAATCCCAATATTTCTTGATAAATCAAGTTTGTGTTACTTTTGGTAGGTGCAAAGCACCTTCCATACAGGGCCAAGTTCCATATATAAATCAAAATTGCCTTGCTCAAATAATGGATAGCAAGAACACTGAGCCCTTTCTCTGTGATAACCAAGTCCATCTCTAACAAAACTTGCTACTGTGAAACACTGTCACAAACAATAACTTTCATGTCAAACACTATCAGAAACAATCAAGAATAAGTTCTGAGTTGTTACTGTCAGAAACATTGGATCCTTTATTTTAGTTAAGTTCTGATTTGCTACTGTAATTTTCCTTCTAATTTCATTGGTATATGTTAGATCAGGATAAGGAATCAAGATATGATACAAAGAAACATGTAACAAAAACAATCAAAACATTTAATTGTAATTACCTCTATGCATTAATATGCTCCATAACATTTTGCACCAATGACGCATCACACTTCAATTGCAAAGACATCCTTGCATTTTGAGCATCCCTTTTCTTATATGTGGAATGTTGTATCCGTTGCCGCCACCAATTTTCAAGACCTCCTGCATGCATGCATGGAGCATTAGGAAAATCTTATTCGCCCGGTGTGCTGAATAATAATTGAAAGCCTTATCAACAGTAGCTACAAAATCTTCTATTGTCTTGGAAGTTGACTTGTATTGCATTGTCTGCATAGAACTAAAAAAACTCAGATCCAAAATGTTAAAATCAGGTGAATTTGTAGGTTGACACACTATTCTTATGTCAAAACTATCTTTCTTTGCAGCCTCACAAAATATTCTATCATTATGTTTAATATATGGTGTCGCATTATCCTATTATATGTATATAGACTTGTGAGCATCTTGAGTTGGCCACTTTGCACGAATTGCAGGCAGAACTTTTTCAATCATAAATTACTGCATTTCTTTTTTCTTTATCGAACCAATAGGCTTCAATTCTATGGTCCTTGCAGGACGATTAACACTAGACCTTTTTGTCGGTTCATATGTCACAAACGGAAAACAACCGATCTTTCCATCGAAGGTACAATTCCCAGCTGAATTGAACCTTGGTCTGGCTAGAGCTATCAAAAACATAATCTTCATAACGAAATTCTTGTTCCTGCAGGTTCGCGTTGGCACCTCTTCACCAGGGACAATGTAATACTCCCCGTCTTCCTAGTTATGTTAAACCACTTCTCGTCTATGAAGACAAAATCAAATAGCCCTTTGAAAATGGGATCACGAGTTATACTTGATGGCTCAAGCATAAAGATACACCACTTTAGCCATTCTTTCTTATTCTCCTCTCGCAAGTGAAGCTTTAATGTGCTTGAGACACGCGCTAGGACACCTTCTCTTTTCATCCTGTGCACTGTATTTCTACTGACACCCAAATTTACAGCCACATCATCTATTGTCGTATGCTTGGATAGAGGAACATCTTTAAGGAGTGAAATGTCCAGATCCTTCTTCTTTCGACCACAATTTTACCATTTGTTCCTAACATCCACGGGAACACCACCATTTAGACATCTTCTGCCATGATACCAGATGTGTTGTACAGTTTGGATATGTACCGAAAACTGTACAGAAATTTGTCTTGTGTCACAATGCTTCAATTTTCCCTCTTTGGATCTTGCTAGCAAGGCTTCAAATATCTCTCTTCGTTTCTCATCAGACAACATAATATTCTTGCGAACGCTGTCTTGGCCTACCTCAACATTTGTCTGACCCATATCAACAATGTGAGAACCCATCTCAACAACATCATGACCCATCTCATCACTGTCCAGACCCATATCAACATTGTCAGAACCCATCTCAACAACATCCTGTCTCATCACCGTCCAGACCTATATCAACACTGTCATGACCCATCTCAACAACATTGTCACCCATATCATCACTGTTCGTACCCACATCAACACGTTCATGACCCATCTTAACAAAATCTTGACCCATCTCATCACTATATATACTCATATCAGCACTTCCATTATCCATCTCAACACCGTCCTAACCCAAATCAACCCTGTCTTGAACAACCATCATGTGTTGCATTGAAGGGGAACTAATTCTTGGAGACAACAATGTCCTTCTTAATGGGAAACTGAATAGTGGCATTGTCACACGAGGAGATTTTCTTTTCTTGCTCCGTTGCCCTTATTGAGAATTCAACAATATTTGTATAACCCTACACAAACATCAATTAATCTATGAGTGGAAAATGTAATGCAATATTACTTTTCATTGGGTGGTGCTTGAGAGTACTTTTCATTGGTATTGGAGTATAAAATTGTACCTTGTTGGACTTTTTAAGATTGAAGAAGGTGGTGGATCAACAAGCAACATTGATGGTGCATAGCCACCACCACCAATCTCCCCTTCCGCCACTTCACTCACTAAGTCCTCACGTATGCGTGCAGCTAACGTGGAGAGGCGAGCGATGCTGACCTCAGGTGTAGCACATGATTCATCACCATGGATTGGTGGGAGTGATGGTGTTGTTGTCCTAGCACACCGATTGGACAACAATGGAGGGTGGAAGGCTGGACGACGTCCCATCTAAAAAATACAAACATAATATAAATGATTATTGGATGTATATCATTTCATAAGAACCACTACGAAAAAGATATGAAGGCAACAGAGAGTTTACACCGACAATGACAAGCTGATTAAATAACAAATAAATGGTTATCCATGTCATAAAATGATAAAAACAAGTAACCCAAACTGAACCTTTTGAAGTTTATGACTAATAATGCTTATAAACATACACTGCGCACACAGATTGAGACAGAAAAAGTGTTATTTTGTGAGATAGAATGGTGAGAGTGACATGCACAAGGTGACAGGGTGTGAGTCATCTTAGGGTTACAAAGCCTTGAAGACAACTCCAGGCTCGAACCAAACCTTTTCTGGTTTTCCCCGTTCGTTTTGTCCATCGATCCATGGAGGGTGTTGTTCTTCCTCTGATCACAGCAGCTGGACATCAGTTTCTCACCAAGAAATCTACCCCCCTGGTGGATTTCTTTGTCTTTCAGTTAAGAAAGTTTGGATCAAAAGCGAAAGGTAAGAAAAAAAAGAGTGACGCTTGGCTCAACACGGCAATTGTCTTTGGTAGTGGGAATCTAGTTGCAACTCATCTCGCTCTCGTTCATTCAAACAAGGCGACGATGTGCACATGCCACCGGTTCAGACACGCTCATTCCAACAAGGAAACGATGTGCACAAGGGAATCTAGTGGGAATCTAGTATGCAGTAGTATGTAACTTGAGAGGTTACCTCTGGACCAGCAGGGTCTTGGTCGGTTCCTTCAGGCTGAACCGCAAGCCTTCCCCTGCTCTTGCGCGTTTCACCGGTGTGCAAACGGGGTCCTTGTCTGGACTGGATCTGGAACGAAGACGAGAGACCTGAACCAACCGATCAACAGACAGGAGGCCTTCAGATCTTGGTCGCCGCTGGCAACCGAGATGGCTACCCTGGCGGGCTAGATGCTTGGCTCTTCTAACCCCGTCTCACCAAATGGAGGGCAGAGAAGGCAGGAGGCGAACGAGAGCGGCGGTGCGACGAGCGCGAGGGCGAGAGGGAGTCACGCGAGGGTGTCCGGTGGAGAGGGAAAGCGAGAGGCGCGCAACTGAGATCAGGTCGCGACGGTAGCTGAGATGGGGAGGTGGCGGCGGCGGGAATCGGGAGGCGGGAGGCCGGCCGCCATCGAGAGGAACAAGATGTGAATAGTCTGGGCTTTGGTAGCTGAGATCCGGAGGGCAAAATAGTAATTTCACACATGCCTTATTTTCGTTGACCAGGTTTGACACGACAAGTTTTGTGGGATAGAGGGAGTACATCCAAACGGCGTAGAAAGTCCTCTTCAGAAGGGACAGTTAGGAGTAAGGTAGAATTACACAAAGGCCCTTCAAAGTTTTGATTGATGGTGTTAGGATAATAGGTGGCATGTTTTGTACTAAAGAGGGTGTCCTAATGATATCAATAAAAATAGATGTAGTATATTTTTTTTTAATAGTTGAATCCTTAGCCGTCACAAATGATCAAAATGAAGGTAGTAGTTTGCCATTTGGATTTTCCACTATGGAGTAAAAATTTAACATACATGACAACCGCTGTGATACGACTTACCCAAAAAAATATTATCAAGTATACTTTCACCCCCGACAAATTGTTTGTCATATTTTGACTTTTCCTTGCAGACCCTTGTGTAGAAGTGCTCGCAGGCAACGTGGTAACTTTATTTGGTTTCTCGGTAGAGCATGGGATTTTTTTTATTTTTATGAAATTATATCTGTGGTTGCTTGCTAAATTTTCTAGTTTGAATTTTGATGCTTCTTCTCATAGTAATACCGAAAATGAAAATAACTTTAGTGTCTTTGAAGAGCCAACGTGGCAACACAACTATGAGTCCACTCAAGTAACATTGTCCCTAGCCTTGAAAAAGATAAAAAAAAAGGGAGTTAAATGCACCAATGGTACATGAACTTGTGAGACTGTGTCACTTAGATCCATAAACTTTTAAAATGTGTTTAGGAGTCCCTAAACTTATTAAGAGGTTCATTAGAGGTCCAATGCATATGTGACACGCCTACATGGCGGAAACGTCAGGTGACACTTGGATTTGGTATTTTTGCAAATTAGCCCTCAAATATCAAAATATTTTCATCAAATTGCTCCCTGCTTTCTGCTTTGTTCGTGGTCCACGAATCGTAGGGGCGGGTGACGCCCCCGTTCTCCGATCAGCAGGAGCGGCGCCTCCGTATTTTCTTCGATCGATCGACCAGATGTGCTACGCTTTCGTCATCCAGGCGCGTGATCTCAGATGTGTTGCCAGCGCGGGTGGGAGTCGGCCAGCGCTCGAGTTGGAGTGCAAAGGAACGGTGAGATGTTGTAACACTTGTATAATAAGATTGCTTTCCTTTGTCTAAATGAAAGTGTTAATGGTGTAGCGGCTCAGGTGGTTGCTTGCTGTCCCAGCGACGCAGGTTTGAATCCAAGCAGCCGCCTGCTATTTTTTTTAAGGTCAGTATTTTTAACAGTGAGGATTCCAAGTACCAATCATGTATTTTTTGGCTGTGTTGTCAGTGAAAAGCAATAAACAAAAAGTGGGATCACTTCCCAGGATCAAATGACAAAGGCAGGTGTTTGAATATCAGGTAGTTCACATTAGCATTTCTTGTATGTCCCAAAAAGCTAAACAAAAATTCTCTCAAAAGAACATGAACCAGATAGTGACCAAACATGCCACACCTATGACAAGAAATCTTAACATTCAAAGTACAAAGTACTAAAAAAAAGAAAATATATATAGTATAGCAGCTCCACTATAGACAGCAGCTCTGTAAGTTTTCATCCAACCTCCTATATCTCCATATGTTTGTACATCAAGATTTTATGCCTGCAAAACACAGTTGTAGCAAATCAGCTCATATGAATTTGTAACAACATATTAGAGGTATGCAGAGCTTTTATCCAGTACCAACAAAAATGAAAAGTCATTTATTTGTTACTGCTGTTATTTTTTTTGAGCTTTTCTGTTTTTGTGCTGCAATAGCAGCCTTACGTTTAGCTGACATGAATTTGCCCTCTTTTGTTGTTGTAGTAGGTGCAAAATGACTTTTTTTGCTTTCCTTTGTCTAAATGAAAGTGTTAATGGTGTAGCGGCTCAGGTGGTTGCTTGCTGTCCCAGCGACGCAGGTTCGAATCCAAGCAGCCGCCTGCTATTTTTTTTAAGGTCAGTATTTTTAACAGTGAGGATTCCAAGTACCAATCATGTATTTTTTGGCTGTGTTGTCAGTGAAAAGCAATAAACAAAAAGTGGGATCACTTCCCAGGATCAAATGACAAAGGCAGGTGTTTGAATATCAGGTAGTTCACATTAGCATTTCTTGTATGTCCCAAAAAGCTAAACAAAAATTCTCTCAAAAAGAACATGAACCAGATAGTGACCAAACATGCCACACCTATGACAAGAAATCTTAACATTCAAAGTACAAAGTACTAAAAAAAAGAAAATATATATAGTATAGCAGCTCCACTATAGACAGCAGCTCTGTAAGTTTTCATCCAACCTCCTATATCTCCATATGTTTGTACATCAAGATTTTATGCCTGCAAAACACAGTTGTAGCAAATCAGCTCATATGAATTTGTAACAACATATTAGAGGTATGCAGAGCTTTTATCCAGTACCAGCAAAAATGAAAAGTCATTTATTTGTTACTGCTGTTATTTTTTTTGAGCTTTTCTGTTTTTGTGCTGCAATAGCAGCCTTACGTTTAGCTGACATGAATTTGCCCTCTTTTGTTGTTGTAGTAGGTGCAAAATGACTTTTTTCTGGTCTATTGGTCATAATGAAGTATGAGTCTGGCAAAACTTCAACCACCAGCTCAATAGACCTAGGTTCTGATGTCTGTCAAGAATTTGTAAAAAAAATTAGTTTCAACTTTCAAAACATTAAAAGCAGAATATGAATATTTACGGTTATTGTACCTCGGTTTCCATTTGTGATACCATTGTGTCAGTTACTTGTGATATAAGTAGTTGAATCGGAGGCTGAGACAATAGTGGTTCCTGCAAGAACTTGGGATGGTTATTTCTTAAATCAAATGTTTTTTGCTACAAAATTAACAAGTCTTTATAATTTACCTGTGTGATGTGAGTTTGTTAGTCATCAAATACTTCATGACTTGGTTGCACAGATTTTCTATGTGGCTGCAGTTTTGGCCTTACACCCGCCTCTCGTAATACACATCCAACTCTATTATGACCTGAAACTCCATAATAACCACAAGTGATGATTATTCCATGTCTTGACATTACAGCTGCCCCATTTCTCCCATCTTTCTCAAAAGGTTGTTTCCTTCTTTACTTGGCTGGTCTGCCAAACTTTTTGACATACACTGGAGGTAACACTTTAGGACCATTAACATTTTCCCATGTGGTCTTATCGCTGCATGGCCATATATTACGCCCATAAGCTTCCATGTACCTTTCAGCTGTATAGCACTCTGGAATAACTGATTCTGCATGTATCCTCTCATTTTTTAAGCAAACCATACCATGATTACAAGGAATTCATGTGAGTTCCCACCTTCTACAAGTACATGTTTTATGTAGGATATCAAAAATATGTGAGAACCCCCTATCATCTACTTGGAAAACACCTTTACCAGCAGGAAGTGCATAACAAATGTTTGCCAATTCAACATTTTCTTGAGCCCTTTTTCTGATTTTAGGACATATGGGACCTGCCCACACTACACCATGTTCTTTACCTTTGTTGTAGTGCCTAGTCATGAGTTGACACTTGATCCTTTCTAACAAACTAAGTATTGGCATCTCTCTAGTATCTAATATATATTTATTGAACACATCACAATTGTTGTCAAGTAAAATGTCACATTTAGGAAAGGTTCTGAAAAATGATCGCACCCAAATATTTGGTGACATTGTCTCTAGCCAATCATATGATTGCTGGTTCACTGACTTCATCGCCTCCATATTTTTATTCCACTCAACCACATTGCTAGACCTAGCACTTGCCCATAATTGTTTCTTCAAATATTCCCCCTTGAAATGCTGCTGAAAGTTGGAGTACAAATGTCTGACACAAAACCTATATTCAGATTCAGGGAACACCTGTTGCACAGCTGGAATAAGACCCTTCTGCTTATCCATCATCAAAGTCCATGGATAAGTGTTTTCTATGCCTAGGTATTCTTTCAAAGTCTGTAGAAACCACTTCCAGGAAGTAAAATTTCAACCTCCACAACACTCGTTACTATTGGATATATGCAATCGTTGGGATCAATATCAATTGCTGTTAAAATCTGACCTCCAAATTTTGTCTTAATATGACATCCATCAAGGCATAAGAGGCCTACATCCGGACAAGAAACATATTTTGGAAGCACTAGGTGAAAAAAATAAAGTGCCAAATCTAGGACCAATCAGATTTAAAAGAAAGTGCTGCCAGGATTAGTTCTCCTCAATTCATGCCCATAGTCCCATAACATGTTGTATTGTTCAATCTCATCTACATGAATTTGCTTCATTGCTATCCTTCTGGCTCTAGCAAGTTTGCTTCTTGATGGTGTTAGATTCCATTGTTTCTGTATAGTCATAGCAAAATTCTTTAAAGTCATTTTGTCATCAGCTCTGAATGTGTCTATATATTTATCAGCTAACCACTTTGAGGTACATCTTTAGAGTCCCCACTTCTTCTGACAGTTGTGGTTGCCATTGCAAGTCTTGATCATTAATCCAGAGCATCTTTTATCACTTGAAGCATAAAGGTTCCATTTATAGTTTTCTTCACAGATTGCATGAATTCTTTTTTTCTAATTCCTAGGCATTTTGATATTGACTTTGTTCTACAAAGAATACTCAGTTATTGCCTTCCTTAGAATATCAGCTGAACCAAACACCATGCCCACCTTAAATACATGATTGGTCATGTCTTCTGGTCTCCATAACTTGAACCTAAATTTAGGCTCTTCTTCTCCATCGGATTCTGGCAGCTGCAACCCATCATCAGAAGAAGAAGAAGATGTGCCACCTCCATCATCAATGAAATTCATAGGTTTCTTGCCCTTACTAATCTTCTGTCCTTTGGCCACACCCTCATTAACTACTTCTTCATCTACATTGTCCATAAAAAGGTCGTCATCCTCATTACCAATCTCATAGTCACTGTCAAAAAACTCTGGATCACTATCCTCAAGTTGATTTAAACTTTCATGAATGACCTCTTCTTCTGCCACCGATGGTACATCTGAGTAAAATGAAGGCAACTTATCTCCCATGGTTTCCTCCATAGTCACAACCTTACGTGGAGTAACTGGGTTTGCTATAATATCATCCCAATTGATACCTTCAATATTATCATCATGATCCAAATAAACAATCAAATTCTTCACCTTTTCCACAACAGCACACCTAGCAAGTGTGTATGCATCTGTTATAATTATCCTCAAACCATCTACACGACTTTTCCCAGACAATAACCAATAAACCTTCACATGTGCTTTTGCACCATAACCAAGTTGAGCAATAAAATCATTAAACTATGATGGCGACCAATTGTCTTTTTCACAATAATCAAACCAATTCACTTTTCCGTCAATGTAAGTTATGTTTACCTCTTGCCCAATAAAAAAAACCATCATGCCACACCTCCACTGAAAACAGTTCATCTCCAGCACCTACGAGAACAATTATCAAGTTTACATGGTAACGAAAAGCTGAAAAGTAAACAATATGTTGGTACATAATCAGCAAAAAAGATAATACTAAGTGTATCTACTCTAATTGTCAATAGAATTATTCTACCAAAACATTCACAAGACCATCTACATCTAACTCTTATAGTCTACAGTCACAAGTATAGGATCTGTTATAGCAGGACACCTATGATCATCATGGTTCCTGATGCATCTACGAGCTGACCACAAGACCAGATTTTCCTAGAATAGAAGCAAGTGCATTGTTTTGTCTCAATGAAACATAGAAGTATTGTGAAGAAAATTTGTTGGTGGTGGTTCCCCTTCTGGGCGCAATGTGGCCACCATGGCCGTAGAAGAACGCCCGAGTCTTTCGCCTGGACACCGAACAGAGCTGCTCCAAAGAAAATGCCGGATCAAATAACGAATCAAATCATTGTAAAACGAGGGAGCCCTCACTGAAGAACCCTATCCCCTGACCGATGAACCCTAGCCCCTTGCCAAGAGCCCCCACCGGCGCCTCACCTGGCCAACCGTACCCACACCAGGCCGACTCCCACCCGCGCTGGTAGCTGCCCTGAGATCGCGCGTCTGGATGACAATCGATCGAAGAACGGAGGCGCCACTCCAGCTGATCGATCGAAGAAAATACGGAGGTGTCGCCGCTGCCGATCGAAGAACCGGGGCGCGGCCCGCCCCTTAGATTCCTGGGTCACGAACAGAGAGCAGCAGAGACCCGATTCGATGAGAATATTTTGATCTTTGAGGGCTACTTTGCAAAAATACCGAATCCAAGTGTCACCTGTCGTATGCCACATAGGCGCGCCACATATGAATTGGACCTCTAATGAACCTCTTAGTGAGTTTAGAGATCCCTGAACACATTAAAAGTTCATGGACCTAAGTGACAGTCTCACAAATTCATGTACCATTAATGCATTTAACTAAAAAAACACATAGGAGTAGTTGTCGCCTCTCGGCCATGGTAACGAAGGAAACGGAATGGAGGAGTTGACGAAGCCAGTGTACTCCGTTGAGCCC
This sequence comes from Tuctoria greenei, assembly GCA_036927565.1. Classification (NCBI taxonomy): domain Eukaryota; kingdom Viridiplantae; phylum Streptophyta; class Magnoliopsida; order Poales; family Poaceae; genus Tuctoria; species Tuctoria greenei. The sequence continues at coordinate 20,846,792 of JAYESD010000003.1, forward strand.
AGGCCCAGCAGCTTTCACTTCACTTGGCTTCGGTTTCGACGATTTGCGCCGCGGCCACTGCCGATCCTCCTCCTCTTCTCGGTCCCACCAATGCCGCCCCCCGCTCTCCTCTTCCTCTTCCTCGCCGCCGGCGCGGCCCCAGCCGCGGCATCGGCGGACGATCCCGCAGCCCCTCCCTCCTCCCTGTCCCCTCCTCCTCCGCCGCCGCCGCACAAGAACACTACCCTCGCCGAGCTCCTCCCGCTCTATGGCCTACCCCCGGGCATCTTCCCCTCCACCGTCACTGGCTTCTCGTTCGCCACCAACGGCAGCCTCGTCGTGGACCTGGCCGGCCCCTGCTACGTCCACTTCGAGTACCTCACCTACTTCGAGTCCCGTGTCACGGGGGTGCTCCGCTACGGGTCCCTCTCCGACCTCTCGGGCGTCCAGGTCCGCCGCTTCCTCGTATGGTTCAACGTCATCCGCGTCAAGGTCGACCTGCCCCCGCCCCCGCGCTACGTGTACCTCGACATCGGGTGGATCACGCGCAAGCTCCCCGCCGCCGACTTCCAGTCACTCCACGCCTGCGAGGACTCCGAGAGGTGCCGCCTCTCATCCGCGCTCGCGGCCGCCGCCCAATGGTTCCAGGTACGATGGGAACAGTTTTCCTCCTCCCCCGGTGTTTTCTACACTTGAGCATGCTGATTGTATTCAAGCAGTACTATGTTTCGGCTTATTGGGATTGGGATATTATGTTGCTAAATTTGGTCCCGGATTAGAAATTTAGTTTATCGATTGATGATCAATGATCAATTTTAGCTTGGACTGGATTTTGTTTGTTCAATTGGAATGATCCCGGGAATATGTGGTTTAATGTGTTAGTTTCGTACACAACTTGTTTATTCTTTCTGGGGGCTGCCTGGATGTTGATGGTGGTTGGTTTTGATTCTTATAGAGGATAATAGACTTTGTAGGTAGCGTGGCTTTGAAGGAAGAACTAGCAAATAATTGCTTCCTATGGTTAAATTTGACATGGAAATTAAATGAACTTGGTTGAAAAATAATACTGTACTCACAGTTGCATCAGGGGAAGGTTGTTTTGAGTGGTCATAATATATATTTGTTCAGTGATCTGCATGTTGACTCAGGATGGGAAGATAATACAGTACAAGCAAGGAAATAATGGTGCCAAAATGTCACCGAGTGTCATAACCACAAGCCAATCATCTGTCAGTTTTAGTAAACTTTTACTACGGAGGAGCAGTTCCTTTACTGTTTACTTTAGTACCAGTGCACCAAGTTAACGGATTAGAGGTGACAAGTGAATTATTCCTTGAAAGGGAATGATGTTGTACTTGATTTTAAGATTATGATTTGCGACCACAAAACAAGTTTACTTCAGGAACTTGTTTCTGCATTGAGGATTTGGGTATCAGAGTGCTATTATTGAAAGCAAATGCTCTGCCTCTACATATAAGTTATCTTATCATGATATTATCTTGCCTGACTGGTAGCAGTAATGGATTTGTATGCTTGCAACATTCATTTATCCTATGGAGGCGATTTTCTTACTCCGTCAGCTTATGGAGAGGTAATGGAGCAAAAGAAGGATCTAGATATGGTGTTCATTGACTTGGAGAAGGCATACGATAAGGTACCAAGGTCGGTCATGTGTTGGGCGTTAGAGAAACACAAAGTCCCAACAAAGTACATTAACCTTATCAAGGATATGTACGATAATGTGGTGACAAGTTTGCGCGTAAGAGATAGTGAGACCAATACTTTTCCTATCACAATAGGGCTACACCAAGGATCAGCCTTAAGTCTATACATCTTTTTCTTAGTGATGGATGAGGTGTCGAAGGATATACAAGGGGATATCCCTTAGTGTATGCTCTTTGTTGATGATGTAGTGTTGGTAGATGAAATTAGGGATGGTGTTGATAGAAAATTGGAGCTATGGAGGCAGACCTTAGAGTCTAAGGGGTTTAGGCATAGTAGAACCAAGACCGAGTATATGAGATGCAACTTTATTGATGTCGGGTGCGAGGATGGAAATGTTAGTTTACAAGGACAAGTAGTATCTAGGAGAGACACATTTCGATATTTAGGATCAATGTACAAAGAAATAGTGATATTGACAAAGATGTTTGCCACAGGATCCAGATTGGGTGGATGAAGTGGCGACAAGCATCTGGAATCTTGCCTGATAAGAAAGTTCCACAAAAATTGAAAGAAAAATTCTATAGGACGGTGATTAGACCTGCGATGTTGTATGGAGCAGAATGTTGGTTAACTAAAAGGCAACATGTCTAACAAATGAGTGTTGCGGAGATGCGCATGTTACGGTGGATGTGCGGTCACACAAGAAGAGACAAAATTAGAAACGAGGTGATATGTGATAGGGTAGGGGTGGTACCGATTGAGGAGAAGCTAGTCCAACATCGCCTACGGTGGTTTGGACATATTCAGCGGAGACCTCGAGAAGCACCGTTTAACAGTGGGATTATAAAGAGTAGAGAAAATTTTAGGAGGGGTAGAGATCGAACTAAGGTTGACATGGCAGGAGACGGTGAAACGAGACTTAAAGGAGTGAGACATATCTAGAGATTTAGCTCATAATAGGACTACATAGAAATTAGCAATTCATGTGCTAGAATCTTAGTTTATTCGAATTTTGTTACTCTTATCTTCTTTCTTATTAGTCCATTTCTAAAATAAATAAAATATAGAATCTTATTTTACTTGTTTTTTATTTTATTTTTTTACTATCATCTTATTTTCTATTACTTTTCTTAAAAAATTGTTGGGTTTCATTTCTAGCCGACCCTAACTTCTTTGGAACAAAGGCTTGGTTGTTGTTGTTGTTGTACCGTCTTAGTGGTTTGATTCCTCTATTGTTTAGGCCACTGATGGTTAGTGTATGTCACTGATATTTATTTGCACTTGTTTAGTCAGTTAATTTGGCTATATTGGTGGCAGTTAATTTGGCCGTTATTTGCTTTTGCGGTGTGCTCGCAATACGGTATGTCAATTAGACATAAAGAAAAAGGACACAGCAAACATCAAAATGAACTGAAACTGGTTTATTCGTTTCATTGTATACCTTGACAATGCACTCTGTTTCTCAGGAGTGTCAATAATGTCACTGGCTGAATTAATAATAAATGAAAATCTCTTAGATCATTAGACCGTCCGCACCGGTCGACTCTATACGACCCGCTATAGCAATTTTAGCGGTCGAACACACTGTTTACTCCCGCAGCGGCAACTCTATATTGTCCTCCATTTTAGCAATCGCTACAGAACATCGCCAAATCAAGAAGTGGACTGTAGCGGTCTCCAAAGGACGTCGGTTGGTTCGCGCCCAACCGAAAGCTTCCGGACAGCACGGGGAGGACGATGACGCCGGATCTGACGACGCCGGAGAAAAGGGGTGGCGGGGAGATGGCGCATGGGGTCGAGCATGGCGGCTGTCAGCGCGGGGACGAAGCGGCAACGCCCATCGGCGCGGGGACGAAGCGGCAACGCCCATCGGCACGGGGACGAACCGGCGGCGCCTGACACCTCCGCACATCAACTGATCTCGCCATGGCCGTCACCACCTTCTCTTGGTGAGGAACGACGACTAGTAGGGCGGCGACGGGCATGAGAAGGGACCGAGGGAGGTGGAGCGAATGAAAAGGAAGCGGCGAGGGAGGGCCGCGTGACGAGCGTGGCGACGGGAAGGGCAGCTAGGACGGGATGAATGAATCGGGAGAAAACCAGAAACGGGGGCAGAGAACATACGGGGAGAGATTGAGAGAGGAACAGTTTGCCAGGAAGGTTCTGGAAGAGCCGTGGGGCAAGGAATATGGGAGATACATAAGGAAATAAAAAAGGTAATGAAAGGAAAGGAAAATATAGAATTATTGTGAAAATAAATGAAGGAAAAAGGAAATAAAGAGATAAAAAGGAATAAAATAATAGGAAAGAAGATGAAATAGAGTAAAATGAAAATGAAGAGTAGTTATATTATATAATATAAAATAGATGGTAGTTGATATAGAGGTGTAATATAGAGGTGAACGAGTAGAGAGATCGAAACTGTAAAGCAGAGAATCCTTTTAGAAGTGGGATATAGAGATGTGATATAGAGGTCAACGAGTGTGGACAGTCTTATAGCCAGGACTCAGGATAAATGATTCAACTTTTACGATGGCTTGTAGACAGAATATTGTGGTATGATTGTTTCATTGGGTATGAGAATTTTTGTTATGCACTGAAACTTCTATTTAATATTTGATTTGATCACTGAGTTAGTTTGGCAGATCTTAATATGTTTTGGACCAAATGCAGGACTTTGTAGCCCAGTTTTAGGGGATGGAGAAGATCTATGATTTTACAACACCTTGCATGAGGTAACCTTTTTTTTGCGAACGAGGTAACATATAATTCTGATTGTGAATATTCACTTCAGATCCTGCATTTTCATATTGTTAATCATAACATATCGATTGCAAATTGTTTATGGTAATCTACCTGATAAGGAATATCTGGCTTAGTGAGTAGTTTCGGTTGACTGAATTTTTTTAACTGGGGACATATGTTTGTTTCCTTATTTCAAACTACAGCAAACCATTTTGTCACTTCCCATTGCCAGGGTTTGTTTCACTTGATTTCATTGCCATTATGTGGTCTGGTCTGATCCGGTCCGGTAAAGGTCTGGTAACATTGCAAACACGTGCAGCATTGCAAACTTTTACTAATCAAGCATTTAATAATACAAAATAAAGGTCTGGTCTGATAAGAAGTTACTCCATAGTTGTCTCTTTCTGTGTATCGATTGTGGCAACAGTGGCTAATGTACCTAACGATTTTTTATCAGCTAATGTCACATAAGCTACACGTGTTTTTGGTTTATGCCTTCAAATGATTCGGTCAGTTACACTGATATATTTTTCCTCGTTCAACTTCTTGTAGGTTCCAGCCTTCAGCACCGAAGTATTGTTTGAGCTGTGAACATGCCGGTAGATTGGCATTTGTTACGATCGCAACACGCAACCTATATTGCAGTTGGTCATGCGTACATTTGTCAGCGTTTGATAGACATGTGATCCTTTGGATTGTTTGGTTTACACCACCTGCGGAGTGCGCTTCGCACTCGTAACAGAAAACTGTGAAATTGCACGTTTAGAGGTTTGGTAGGAATCTTAAAGCAGCACACACGAACTTCCAATGTTACAAAAGAAATGCCTCTCTTTGTATATTGTTGTCAGCCAGGCACCCGTCTAAGTGCTAACACGAGTTTCAGCAGGTAAAGCAAGACGAGATAACAAACTGCACCTGAAATACCAGCACTTTCTGTGGTTGCATTCAACACTACTCAATTATATCATCAGCTGTTCAGGATACACGATAGGCTACTTAAACGAACACTACAAAGTACTAACTTGCATAATATCCGGAAGACCTGGTAGGGTAATGAAATATCCAATCTTTTTACATAATTTCGGTGATATTACACGTTGACCACATACAGCAGACGGAAAACACAGCTTCCTGTCATTAGCCACAGGGTCCCTCCGAGATCATGGATTACATTATCAACAAATAACCCTTAAGGCCTCGTTTGGAAACGCCGAAATCGGCAGGGATCGGGACTCAATCCCCGTCATACGAGGGAGCGAATACACGTCTTATCTAATCCACTCCAACAGGCTAAGATTGCATTTGGCTAGGTCGTGTATTGGGTCGGCGTGCTCCTGATCCACTCCATTCGGCGTGGGAATCTAGCGACTCCTCTTCGGGCCGGGATACCACACCTCCTCTTACTGACAAGACGATGCGTCTCCTTCCATCGTCTACTCTCTCGCGATTTCTCCCCGTCGCCTCCTGTCGCGAGTAGTGACTCCTCCCCGCCGACTCTTTCAGATCGACGATGGCGAAGGCGACACTCCCCTATTCCAGATCGACGGATCGACGACGGCGAAGGTGACTCCTCCTCGTCACCTCCTCTCGCGGACTCCACCAGATCGTCGGTGGTGTAGGTGACACTCTCCTTATCAACAGCGACGGCGGCGGCGCGACTACTCCTGGTCGCCTCCTCTCTCACCCCTACCCTTCTTCGAACGGGCGGCACAACGGTATGGATCTTTCCTCCTTCCTCTACTCCCCTTTGTCTAGGGTTCCACTATGTTGACTTCTTTACCTGTGTCGTAGTCCGTGGATAGTTTAGCAAAATTGTAGATCTGGCAGTGCCTCCTGTCCTTGATCAGTTGTCTGGTTAATCTGTTCAAACGTAACAGTAAGTAGGATATTTTGGCAAAATTGTACAGAATTAACGAGATTTGATGGCCAAGATGACGTCGTTCTTTCTCATCCTTTCCATCCTCTTTCTTTTTTCAGTACACCTGTCTATGTGGCTCTTTTGTGTCCCTTGTTATTCTGATAAAGCTTGAAGTGTTTTCTTGCGTAATATGGAATTAAGCACAGACTGCTTTCCAAGGTCTTTGATTTTTTCAGTGCAGTTACATATTCAAGGGACATCATTTTCTCTACATTTTCCATGCATTTTTTTCTTCATTTGTTTCTTTGAATAGCTGTTTCCTGTTGGAATCAAAAGACAAATCTATATAATGCTAGTCCCCTCTCTAACTCTACCCCAACTAATTATTCTAATTCTGAACCAGCAATTATTCAGTAGTAACAGTAACACCTGGTTTTAACTAAATCCACGCAAGAATGCCTCACTTAGACTTTTTAGTCCGCAGAGGATGAAATAACAATTTTATTCTATACATGTTCCTAAAACATACCTATTGTTTCAACTTTTCCTCTTTATTCTGCTGTAGTTAGAGTTTTTTCTGGTCCATGTTTTTTATGGTTTCACAAGTGTCACTAGGGTGAATGCACTAAACTTATTCTGACAGGAGTAGAGCTTTCTTCAGGAAAAAAAAAATATATTGTTAGCTTCAGCTTCGGGCAACAGATTTTCAGTTACTTAATATTTTGTTCGGTTAGCTAAAAAAATTAATCAAGTGCAAATTATTGGACAATCAGGTTTCAGGGCCTGTCATGCTCTACTCAATCCAATTTTTAGTTGTGTTTTCTTTCACTTGGGGTTGCAGATGATTGATCTGTTTAGAAGTTGGTGAAAATTAGTTAATAATTTGTTGTTGCATCGATGAATAAAACTTATTCTGTTCAAACTTAATTTGTTTCTTTATGAAGTGTTGATCAACATTGGTCAGAAGTCTTTAGATGTAGATCATAAGTCTTTAGTAATATGTTTCTCACAACATTATTTTTATTAATATGTTTATTTACATCTTACTTCTATGTTCCTTTACTAATATGTTTGATTGCACAGGTACATTTACTACTGTCTTTAGTAACATGTTTTTTACATCTTTGTTTTTGTAGCATTGATCCGAAGGGTATCAGTTCGAGTTATTTGATGGCTGCCACTAGTTGGTATTCCATAGTTAGTATGCAATAACACATGTTGTCGAAGCAGTACTGATTTGTATGAGGGGCATTTTTAGTTTAGTGCAATTATATATGAAGTAATTGATATTTTCGGGTTGAATACCTCTTCAGAACTGAACTGTATGAGAATCAGTGGGCTTAACTGTTTGATGTTCTTTTATTTGACAAATAGTTGCATTTGCAAATTTGGATTTTTGTAATTCGTCTAAAAGCAACAACTATATTGTTGTCGATGCAGTAAAAATGTTAACCGTTTGAAATTTCACATTTTGATGATTATAGAAGTCACTTGTTGTGGATGGCCGACAGTGTCACTATTTGTTTATAATTTTTCTATAATCAATTTCTGGTGTCAAAGTTATGCTTGTTGAAGTTTGCCACACTTGGATATGAAAAGGAATAAATGGTGTCAGAATAAGTAAAAAACTACTAATCCACCACATTCACAAATATTGTTGGAGATATGAGTAAAAAATATTAATCCACCTCATTTCCCAAATGCACTTTGCAAGCTGAGGATTAACTCCCGCGGTGGATGTGGATTGGGTGGTGGGAGAGGATTCACCCAATCCACACAGGGATTGTTCCACACGTGTGTTATTTTCCACAGCTGCCAAACGAGGCCTAACAGGGGTACAACCAATTTGGAAATACGCTAAGGTACGGAGTCTACATAGAGTTGGGTGGTCGAGAATCCCTGAATACGGATGAACCACCAGATGCAGCAGGGGATGGTGATGAAGTTACATAACCTCCTGGCAATGACGCTGAGTGAAGGCCTGGAGGTTGTCCATGGGGCCCATTAGCTGCAAAGCGAGATGGACTTGCTGTAGAGAATGTCGCCGGACTCATAGGAGTGTGGCTCTGTAATATCAGATGTGGTTATTGAGCTGAAGTACGTGGTGGCATCACAGAAACCATTATATTCTAGAATTTCATTTACAATGTCAAAGGCCACACGCCCAATAAAGTCAGAAATGGTGTATATATGGATGCTAGCAGCATTTGAAAAATCAGAGACACTTTATCTAAGAAAAATATTAATTATCTGTTTTTTCGAAGTCTCAACCTCGTAGTTTGCTGGCATCGACGAGCACGCACCAAACAAAGGCAAATATGGAGTTAAAATAACACTATTCCATGAACCATTCAAACAACTTACAGAATGATGCTGCATCGAACCAAATGGTGACCTCATGAAAGATGCTGTTGACGGAGAGATACTGTGAAAGTGATTTAAGGGGCGTCCAGGAGTGCCCTGGTTGGAACCAGCATCTGAATCTACAGCAATATCACCAAAATTGACATCCACTGTCATTCTGGGAGCCAACCTAGAAACAGAACTTCCATCTGTTGCATTTTCTGATGACTGAAGCATGGCAGCACGCAACGAAGCCTGCAAGTTACGCCTTTGTATTTCCTCTTCGGCATTTAAAACCTGTTCAAACAGCCAAATCAATGATATTCAATGCCACTGCTGAGTTTTCAGGAGTCCGTATAAAAATTGTGGATTCATATGTTGCTTATTTAGTTCATTCAAAATAATGGACTAAGAAAAGCTTCACATTTATTTAGAGGTGGAGATAGCTCTAGCTAGTGACACCTAAAATTCATAGGGATAGCTAGTTACACCTAGCTACCCAGAGACCAAATCAACTGAGCACCCTTTCAGAAGTTACTGTGCAACTGTCTAATTACACCATGCGACATTCCGATGCAACGTCCTATGCAACGTAGTAGCAGGAACTGATAGCATTGTAATAAGTTTCTTGATAAAAAGAAAAATGAGAAAACCATTAAGTTATTCATACATAGTGACATACTTTGCAAGGCCAGAATGAATTTCACATTTTCCAATGGATATACATGCGAATCCCATTAGTTTGCAGATATTTTTCTATTATTGTTAGCATGATTCCAATATAAAACAAATAAAAATAAATAGACCATTTCTACTCAACTGATATTTTCTGAGGTTGTATTCAGTCAAGTTTGTACCCATATATGGGTATAGCGACTTAAATTCATCAGACTCATATATTCTGTAATGGGAAATACTATCCAGAAGACCAGAAAAGCATATTGTGAAATTGGTTATCACATAAATTTGTAAACCTAAGTACCACAAGAATCACACAGTACTTAAATTCAAACAATAAGTATGCAACAGATGCTAATTCGTTTGACAATAACCACATAAACTGACCAAAATATAATGGATAGCACAAATGATACCTGCTTCAGCATCTGTACAAGATCATGCTTTTTCTTGTTTAAGATATCTAGCTTTTCACTTAACTTCCTCTTCCTTTCTTCAATTCCATCAGGATAACTCACCTGGAGTAAATAAGAAAACCATGAGGTTCCAATAACAAAGTAAGCCAAATAGCAGGCAGGCTGCCAGCAACGTAACACAAGGTACGGAGGTCACAAACATAGGAACCCATCATACACAATCAGTATAAAAGATTACAAAGTTATACTCATGAGTCATGCCTTCATTCAGAAAAAAAAAAGTTGGTAAAGTAAAAGAATGTCCTATATTATATGTTTAAGGAAAAATAATCATGATACCATATATTATAAGCTTCTAATGGAAAAAAATCGCCTACTGTGTAATGCAAACAAGAGGCTCAACATTGGGTAAATCTCAGAGGCATCATTCCTCAGTGCACATGGGAAATTCTATATTCAATATTAGCTCGCATGAAGATACTGAGAGATGCCAGTTTGAAGAATCTGTCCAAAGCTCATCATCTTCATAGGCGATTCCTTGAGTGGGCCAAAATTTCCTCGAAATCATCTATCTCCTACAGGACCACTGACAAGAACAATGCTCCACACATTATCACAATACCCAGCAAGGGACTGTGCTATCTCAGTATCTAAACGCCTCCTAAGTTCTGAATTATGAATGTTGTCAGCAGTTCGCATCGCACAACCACAGGACAATTTGTCCACCCACCATCGAACAAGGAGATAGGGAACGTGGACTCGAGAGTTGGGAGGATTCTCACCTCCTGGTTCTGGTCTACGCTTTCACTCTCTCCTTGCCCTTCCTCAGCATCCCCATTACCATCAGCTTCAACGATTACCTCCCCCGCATCGTTCACGTCCGCGTCCTCCACCGCCCCCTCCTCCTGCTCCTCTACCTCCTCCACCTGCTGCTGCTCTACCTCCCCCTCTTCCAGCGGCTGCTGTTGCTGCTGCCCCTGTTGCTCCCCCTCGCCTTGCAGCTGCTCCTCCTCCCTCGATGAGGAGGGGGCCGGGGACTCCGGACGAGGCGGCGGAGGCGCCTCCCCGGCTAGGCGCGCGACGGCCAGGGAACGGCCGCGGAGGAGGCGGCGGAACCGCTTCGCGGTGATGGCCGGGCGGGGCAGCTCCCATCGTCGCGGCGCGGCGCCTTCGGCCCCGCCGCTGAGGTGGAGGTTGCCGCGGTACAGCGAGATCGCCACCATCGTATTCCTCCACACGCGAGACTTCGCTCGCCGCGGGCGCGCCGTATAGGGTTTGGTGACTCCGGCTTCGGTACGGCAGCCTAGGAATATTATCCCATCATGCTACACGCTCAAATACCATTATAATAGTATGAAATTTGCTCTAGATTGCATACCTAGTTAATCCTTTAAACACCAAATATTACCAACCAGACTAAAATACCTTCATTTGTTTCCATCTCTATAGAACTGTTCATCTCCAACTCCTTCCCGACGCCTCATATCCTGAGGCCGGAGTCTAGCCCAGTCGCCAATGCCGCCACCAGGGCCTGCCGTTGCCGCCCCCTCCCAGCAGCCCGTCGCCTCACCCCCGGTCGCGATGGCGGTCACGCGCGTCGCCATGGCCGCCGCTCCCTCGGCAGCCCCGCTCTCCTCCTCTCGCTGCCGCCAGGTCGCCCTCCCCTCCTCCCACTGAACTCTCCCTGCCGCTACCGCTGTCTGCAGCATCCGCGCGTCAAAGCCGCTCCAAGCCGCCGCAACCGGCACGGTCGACGAGGAGGCTCCCTCCTCGCCCCCGTTAGGTGTGTGTACCCCTCTTTCCCCCAACACTTCAACTACTAACAGATTGGACCGCCATCGGGACGCCCAGTTATCGCATTTGATCCCAGCGCTGTGGGAGCAGCAGCCAAGTGCTTGCAATGGACTTAGAACTGAAAATCGTGGTGAAGTGAACCCTGCTTTGATTCTTCTTGTCGCAGGTACTAGCAAGGGAGTGGAGAACGTGGTGATCATCGGCTCTGGTCCGGCCGGGTACACCGCTGCCATCTACTCTGCAGTGGACCTAGAACGTTCTATCGCAACTGTTTGAATCAATTTGATTTTGCTTTGTTGTTGTACTACATCATCACGGTGCATTGATTAAGCCAGAATGCGGAAGCAAGCAGAGCGATAGGGCGCAGAGCTTCATCAAGAGGACGTTGAGTTTGTGAATGTGAAGAGCAACCCATTTGTTATCTGTATTACTGATAATCATTTGTTATTTTGTGCCTTGTGAAGTTTATTGTGTGATATGTGAATATGTATGATCCGTGAAGTTTATTTTGTGATACGTGATATTTATTTTGTGACATGTGTAGTTTATTTTGTGATATATGAAATTTATTTTGTCATATGATTTGAACATGTAATAATTATTGTGTATATGTACAATTTATCTCTATATTTTTTCATTGTCTTCAAAAATTTCTCAGTATTTTTCATATTTTTTACAATTTATTTCCATTTTCTGTGTAATTTTCTTGTTTATATAATTTTCTAAAAAATCTTTTTTAAAATAAATCTGCACTATTTTTCTAATTTCTGATTTTTTTCTGAATTTATTTATATTTTTGTGTAATTTACTTTAATTTTCTGGCAAAAAAACTTTTCCTAAAATTTTCTGAGATATATTTTATTTTTTCAGTTATTTTTCGATTTTAAATTTTTTCTATTTATTTTTGAATTTTCTATCATTTTTTATTTTTTAGACAAACTAAGGGTATTTTGGTCATTTCTGATATATTTAGTTGTGAAAAGGGTTAATTAAGGATGTAATATATCTACAATAGTAAAAGAGCAAGTCTCACACTATTATAGTGGTATTGGGTGTGTCGCATGTTGGGAATAGTATTCTGGCAAAGCCCAGTATTGAGAGTAGCATAATTCCAAATTCCTCGGAGCAGCCGCTGTGTTCACGGGTCGCTGGCGCTTTCCGCGATTTGTCGCCGACCGGGCCGAGGCCGATCGTTTTGGGTCGGTCGGTGTTTCACAGGTGATGCTGATTTACTGGATGCCCTGTCCAGTCTTCTTCGAGCCCACGAAAAAATAGGTCAAGGGAAAAACCTTTTTAATATGGATGTGTCGACTCCTTCACGATCACGATTACAGTGTTGTAAATGAAAATTGAGAGAAATTTGAGAGAGACAAACAAAAATGATTCAACTGCTCTTTTTCATTCATATCTTTTCCTTTTATACATAGTGAGGAGGTATTACAGCGCGGGAGGTCGTGATGAGAGGAGGAGCCGCTCAGGCGCAACGAGGCAGAGCGGTTTCAAGTGCTCAGGTGCAAAATGCTTTTTGAGCACTTGATATCCTCGTGAAATGAATAATCTTCGGAAAACTCAGTGGAAAAAATATGAAGATATATAAAACAGGAGAAAAGCACATCATTTAAATGTCATATTCATTTTTATATAAAAACCCCCGTGGGGAAAGTAAGAAAACAAACAGTATCTTACATTCTCATTATCTCATTAATACTTATTTTGAGAAAACGTTAAAAGTAAAAACTCATACATGGAAAAGAGTATAATTCGATGCAATAGTCATGAAGCTCTATAGTAAAGCTCTTCCTAAACCATGTAAATCTAACTCTACGCATACCAATACCATCGACACATTTGGAAAATGTGGAGTATGGTAGTGAGTTAGTAAATAGATCAGCTAAATTATCACATGACTTCGTTTGTTTGAGATTAATTTCTCTATTTATTTGAAGTTCATATGGGTAAAAGAGTTTATGTGTTATGTGTTTAGTAACACTAGTTTTCATATAGTCTGACTGCATCTGAGCTATGCAAGATGCATTATCTTCATAGATAATGGTAGGTGACTCAATGGGTCCAATTCCACATGAGACTTGAATATGATTAATCACTATATATAGCCATGCACATTCACATGCGGCTTCATATAATGCTATGATTTTGGAGTACTTTGAATGCGTAGCAATTAGAGTCTGTTTAGAACACTTCTACGAAATTGTCGTTTGGCCATGTAAAAACACGAATCTGTCTAGGATTTACCGTTATGGGTATCACTTAAATATCCAGCATCAGCATAGCAATGAAGTTAAGATATCTAAAAACATCTTTAACTCTTTCCAACGACGCATAGTTAGAGCGGCACTGTATCTTACTAGTAAATTAACTGCAAATGCAATGTCAGATTTTGTATTATTTGCAACATACATAAGTGCTCCAATGGCACTAAGGAACGAATATTCAGAATTCAATACCTCTTCTCCTTGGTCTGGCCGAAATGGATTTGTAACCTTTTCTAAGGCTCTTACGCCCATAGGAGTTTTAGATGGATAAGCTTTATCCATATTGAATTTTTCTAATATCTTTTAGACATAAGACAATTGATGTACGAGAATGCCCGTTTGAAGGTGCTTCAGTTGTAAACCTAAGCAAAATTTAGTTTTACCTAAATCTTCATCTCGAATTTCATATTTAGATGATTGCAAGCTTCATTAATGTTAAGCTCAGTGCCAATGATATTTAAATCATCAACATATACTGAAATTATGCAAAATTCAGTTGAGGATTTATGTATGAATACACAAGGGCAATCATCATTAGTAGAGTAGCCTTTGTTTAGAAGGAACTCCTTCAGTCGGTTATACCACATCCTTTCAGACTATTTTAAGCCATATAATGACTTGTTAAGCTTGACATAGTACATGTTGCGTCCTACATTTTCATTCGGTATAGGTATTCTATCGAGGACACACACACACACACACACACACACACACACACACACACACACACACATATATATATATATATATATATATATATATATATATTTGTGAATCTAGTGACCCATATAAGTGTGCAGTCACGACATTCATCAACTGCAAAGATAGATGCTTTTGTATCGCCAGTGATATAAGATATAGGAAAGTTATTCCATTCATTATCGGACAATATATTTCATTGAAATCAATGTCTGGTCTCTGCGTGAACCCTTGTACAACTAGCCTTGTCTTGTATCTCACAACCACTACCAGGATTCCGGTTTATTGCGACGAAAAAAATCGTTGCAATAGGTCGAAATTCGTCGCGATAGGTTGTTGTCACAACGAAATAGAACGTTGCGATAGTTTTTTCGACTCGTGGCGATAACAGCCGTGGCAATAGGTTATTGCGACGACTTGACATCCGTGGCAAATAGTATGATATTGCGACGACTCCACGTTGGTGGCAAATAGTATGGTTTTGCAACGGTTTAATGAATTGCGACGATTTAACGTATTGCAACAAAAATAACGATGTTGCAACTATGCCACGTTCGTGGCAAAAAGTATGGTATTGCAACGACTCCACGTTCGTGGCAAATAGTATGGTATTGCAATGGTTTAACGTATTGCGACAATTTAACGTATTGCAACGAAAATAACGGTGTTGCAACGATGCCACATTCGTGGCAAAAAGTATGGTATTGCGACGCCTCCACATTCGTGGCAAATAGTATGGTATTGCAACGGTTTAAAGTATTGCGACGATTTAACGTATTGCAACAAAAATAATGGTGTTGCAACGATGCCACATTCGTGGCAAAAAGTATGGTATTGCGACGACTCCACGTTCGTTGAAAATAGTATGTATTGCAACGGTTTAATGTATTGCGATGATTTAACATATTGCAACGAAAATAATGGTGTTGCAACGATGCCATATTCGTGGCAAAAAGTGTGGTATTGCAACGACTCCACATTCGTGACAAAAAGTATGGTATTACAACGGTTTAACGTATTGCGACGATTTAACGTATTGCAATGAATAGTATGCTATTTGCGACGATTTCACATCTGTGGCGATAAGTACGGTGTCGCGACGATTTTATACTCGTGGCGAATAGTATGGTATCGCGACGTTTTCACATTTTCGGCGAATAGTACGGTGTTGCAACGATTTCACATCCGTAGCGAATAGTACGGTATGGCAACGTTTTTACATTCGTGGCGAATAGTACGGTGTTGCAGTGATTTCACATCCGTGGCGAATAGTACGGTATCGCGACGATTTCACACTCGTGGCGAATAATATGGTATCGCGAAATTTTCACATCCGCGGCGAATAGTACGGTATCGCGATGATTTCACACTCGTGGCGAATAATATCGTATCACGACATTTTCACATTCGTGGGGAATACTACAGTGTTGCAACGATTTCACTTCCGTGGCAAATAGTACGGTATCGCGATGATTTCACACTCGTGGCGAATAATATGGTATCGCGACAATTTCACAGCCGTGGCCAATAATACGGTAATGCAACGATTTCACGTTCATGGCGAATAGTACGGTATTGCAATGATTTCAAAACCGTGACAATAGTATTGTATTGCAACGATTTGTGATGTGTGGCAATAGGTTCGTAATGTAACATATTCAAATCTGTTGCAACAGGGTCGTAATGCGACATTCACTGGGTGGTGGCAATAGCAGTCTAGTGCAACGCTTTTTTGGTCGTAGCCAAATGTTTGTAGTGCAACATTTTATAATTTGTGGCAATATCTAGCTTCCTATTGCAACAGTTTATTTTTGTCGCAATAATCTGTTAATGCCACGTTTTATAATTAGCGGCACTAGAATCCTAATGCACCAGGTTTGAAAATTAGTGGCAACAAAATCAATTTATTCGCACACGATACGTCTGTCGACTTAACAACAAACATCCAGCAAGTGATGCAACACTCAAGGACCCTTGCGTCGTTGTGAGACGATGTTATTTACAGTTTTTCCAAGTTGCAACATTGTACCCATTAAAATAGCACCGCGACGAGTTGTAGTATTAGGAATAGTTTCTTGAACATCCAGCTTCGACTTGGTGCGAGCAGAAGCCTTTTGTTGAGTTGCTGCTAGCCGTTGTTGATTTTGCAAGCTCTCCATCATTTTGCGCATGTCTGCTAGCTCCTTTTCTTACGGTGCAGAATTGGCTACCATTTGATCATGTAAAGCCTGGACTTCCTAGTTGAGCTGTTCATTTGCCTGGACGAAGCCATCCATATGGGAGGTCATATAATCATTTCTTCCTTCCAACTCTTGCACCTGAGAGATGAGGTCTTCATTTCTATTTTGCAAGGATCGAACTTGCTGGCCGAGCTGGTCAGACATCTGAATATGCAGTCTTTCAAAAACATTAGGTTTATCCATATAACCACGCCCCCGAAACTGTGATCCTCCAGAACCGGTTGCAGATATATAAGTAAGCAGGAAGATGTTGTTTCTTTCCTAATCTGGGATTGGGACTCCCAGCTCAGCTTCCTTGACGTTGATTTGGGCACGTGCCTGGGTCTATATACAAAAAGAAAAGTCACATGTACATTGCAAATATTTATTTAAATGGGGTCTGTTTGAAGTGTTTCTCACATGTATAGCTTCTGCCTGCTCGTTTGCCCATTGACCGTTGTTCACATGGCTTGCCTCCCACAGTTCTATGTCATCGGGTTCTTTTCCGGTCTCTGGGTCTCGCTACTTCAAATACAAGTAAAATTTGATTGAATGATTGCAGTGCAAAGTAAAAGCATGATTTAGTTTTCATACCTTCTCGTAACTAAGTTGGGCGTAGGATTTCGAGCCAAGCAAGTGTTTTGTCTTTTGAGTACTTCGATTTCGTGAATTGGTTGTGCTTATTGACTGCAATTTTAAGAATTAATTTCACGAATGGGTGTTATCAAATAGTTTTTATAGGATATGAAGGTATTAGAAAGCTAGCTGACCTTGAATCGCTCGGACCCAAAATAGTCCATAAGCGCCAACCAATCGGAATCTGCTACGTCAACAGGCTTGTTTTGTATACGTTCCTCATCGGTCGAATACTTCTTATAGGTGGCATGCAATATTGATCGCCACCCCTTGTAGCGCTCACCAGCAATCTTCAATATTTTTCTTTTGGTATCATCTGTGTCCTCCAAGTCCCAGGCATTTTGTACATTGTATATCACATTGTTATAAATGTACAAGATGGAGGTCGCTAGAAAAAAATACTTATGTGGGGTGTCACAACACTAACCAGAATGTCTCTCACTATATCGCTCTTCGAAGTATCGCCAACCTCTGCCCACTTCCTTACACCAGCGAGGGGTGCATTTTTTTTTGTTGTAATAACCACATCATCGACAAAGTGCCGCTGATTAGGACCAACCGCAGCACCCAACCTATCGGACCACTGAATTTGTAGCTTCTGATTCTGATCATTCGTTCTATTTGCAGATGCTAGATAGCACAATTTAGCAACCTTAAGTCCTTTAGCAACCCCTCTTCCAAACTTCTTTCCTTCTATTAGTGTCATTTAAACGGTAAATGTTTAAAGCAAATTAGCAACTGACCAGGCCTAGTATCATGTAAAAATAGTGTGAAAGAAGAAGAAGTCTGATGTTTTACCATCTTCAGGACGAGTGCGGCAAATACGAGCGTGGGAACAACGCGTCGCAACAGCATTTTGCTCCATATTGGGTGATGCATTGACTTGTTGACTTCTTTGTTGCTGTTCATACCCTACAATTAGGCATCAGGCAGTAGTCAGTGGCGCTACAGCACCCGTAGTACTGCAGGGGATTTTCAGTCTAGCTGCAAAGCAGGCAAGACAGTAGCTGGCGATGCTAGAGAAAGAGAGGGTTCGCCAGGTGCTCATCCTCTGCAGTACTGCCGGTTTGGTCTGACCGACATCAGCAGGAGCGCGTCTCGAGGCGAATTGGTGGCAGGGCGAGTCATGGAAATCAGCGGTGTTAGCAGGTAGAGGATGCAAGACAGATGAGGCGGGCAGCTTGCGACGTTTAACAAAGCTAGGGTTCGGTCTGGCAGTGCAGTGACCATATTTAAGTCAGAGGATCGACGTCCAGATCACACCGGTGATCTCACGTGACTTACGTTTTTACTGCAAGCGATGCAGTAAAGATCCAACGGTGTGATTCCGTTGGATCTTTACGACATCGCGTGCAGTAAAAACGTATAAGTCAGGTGATCTGCGTCCATTGATATCACCCCGGAGCAAGTCTCGAGGCTAGGAGGACAGTGTGGCGGATCTAGGAATTAAATTTAGGTGGATTGCATACTGATATTTTGCTCTGCATGTTAGCATCTCGCCCTAAAGTGCTACTAGAACGGATACATGAATATAATCTTGCATTAATTACCAGACATCAGCAACACATTTTGCAGTGTAAAAAACGGAATTGAGATCATATAAGCAGCAATGAACCCTCATGTGCATGCATCTCTAAACTATATGATGCTAACATTTCTTAGTGGACAGGGGTTAATGATATTGGACTATTTTTTTCCAGGGTATGCCATGTCATATGGGGCATAGCATGTAGGAACGCCGTAATGGCCAGGGGTTTGCAGGCGGCGGGGTCATCATGGCACGCGAACGATGGGACGTGGTGATGGAGGGAGACGCGTCGGGGAGGACAGTGAAGTGACCACCAGCAGGGCGTGGGCGCCGGCCGGTGCCGGAGTGACCGGTGGCGACATGGGTTTGCAGGCGGCGGGGTCATCATGACATGCGAAGGATGGGACGTGACGGTCGTCGAGGGAGACACGTTTCTGAGGACACTGAAGTGAGCAGCACCAGAGCGTGGTCGCCGGTGCCGGAGTGGTGGCGGAGAGAGAGCCCAGCGTGCATGTGTAGGCATCAATAAATCACACCATCACATATACTCACCAGCAGGGCGTGGGCGCCAGCCAGTGCCGGAGTGACCGGCGGCGACAGGGGTTTGTGGGCGGCGGGGTCATCATGACACGAGAAGGATGGGACGTGGCGATGGTGGAGGGAGACGCGTCGGGGAGGACACTGAAGTGAGCAGCAGCAGGGTGTGGTCACTGGTGCCGGAGTGGCCGGCGGCGAGAGAGCCCATCGTGCGCGTGTAGGCATCAATAAATCATGCCATCACATATACTGATTAACTGTTAACTGGGACAAGGAAACTACAATCACAATGCTAAATTTTTAGTAGAGCCCGGTACATATTTATACTCGTAGTACCAGCATGGGATGACAAATCTCGGGGTTCCTGAGCATCAGGTGCTGCAATATTCTCTGCATACGATGCAAAGGAATTAACATGTTATAAATATGTGTATTTTGATAGTAAACACATTTATAGTTATACCAGGTGCTTGTTGCCCATCACGATTACTTGTAGACGACATGACGGTTTGGTGTCTTGTTCCTAAAGTAAAGAGTATATATAGTAAGTAACAGTGATAACGTCAGATTACATGAGGATGTGTATTTTAGATCGGGCGGTGTGATTGCTATGAACTAAAAATGTTTGTTTTGAACGGAGGAATTAGAAATGAAGGAGTAGGAAAAAAACCGTACAATCCGAGAAAGAAAAACAAGAAAAACGTGTATAAACCGTGGGAACCGAAAATCTTAGGAATACAAGTTTGGAACACAGGAATGAGAGTACAACATTGGGAGTGGTTGATAAGATAACCTTGCATCATTTACTTCTAAATCAAGAAATTACATAGTACATGCGGTTTTTAATAGTTATCTTTCCTGACATGGAAATGTACTAGAAATACACTATCATAAACTGTCAGAGCGACATTTATTTCAGGGCAGAGGTGTAGTGTATTTTATATATGGAAAAAAGTAGAATGCAATCAGATGCTAGGGTAAAATAAAAAGATGAATTGACTGTAGGATGCAGATCTAACGATTGAGGATAGTTGATTGCATGATTGCACCATTAATCAGATTTTATACTAGACATTCATGAAACATAAGAGCATATAAGGAGTTGGGACGACAACTAGGAATGAACTGGCTGCGGCTGTTGGGACGACAACTAAAGCGATAAGGAGGGAGTAGCTCTATAAAAAGATGGCATGGATCGTGTAGAACTTACGTAGCACAAAACTGGAGTCCGGGATGTCGCAGGGCGGGGTCGGCGATGAAGAGGTTCGGTAGAGCCCGTCAAACTTGGTCGCTCGACGTTGTACCCACAGTCACCACCACCACTCACACGAGAATTTCTTAGGAATGCAAGTTTGGAATACAGCACTAAGAGGAGAACATGTGTGCCGGGAACGGAAGCCACTACGGGATTAGAGGGAGACGCACATTTATATTCGTCGTGGCTAGCTACAAATGGGCGGGACTGGAATTTTGGGCGCACAGAGTGAAGTTTCAATTGTGAAAATCTCAATTGTGCGCGCCAAGAAGAACGAAAATTTTTTCGAGGGACCGCTACCTGCCGTTCATCTTTGTTTTCATGAAGATGTAAAAGCAGTCATGTGGTAGTGGGACATTCCAAAAAAAATACGAACAAAAAATATGAATCACCAAATGTATCATTGTGCTAATGCAAACGACATGCAAATACAGAGAACACCCAAGTCCACGAAAGGAGGATGGCAAATCCATGGTCTAGTAAAAGGTAAATGATCAGCATTTTATATATAACATTCGTCGCAATGAAATGATAACATATACAGAGTATATACTACTACAAAAAACATTTTCCCCTGTGATGTCTAATCTTCAGGTCGTCGATCCAAAGCCGCCTGTGATACGAGTATCACAGGTACATATGATATATATATCAACAATGTCATCGGATATTAGTTACAACGGATAAAGTACTTTTCATGCACCTGTTGCATCAGGCGATGGACTAGTTAGCAATTTAGATGACGTAATTTCCTAATCAAGTTAATTATGCATCATGTCTGTTGTTAGTTCTATTACTTGTAAGGATAATGTTTACTGGATTTCATTCATTCAGGCACAAGAAATATAGACGGTCCCAAGTTACAAACATATAGGAGATGTTTTCGATAAAAGCCGTCCGCCGATTATACATGACACCGTCTTCTTCCCAGTCCTCGATATCTCCTAATGATGGCTCATGAGAAGAACGAGATGCACTCAATTTTATAATATTTTCCTTCATAGTTTCCAAATATTTTGACACTTCTGATGAAGGTTTCTTATTTTCGTATGAGGTAACTTTGATAGGCACTGATGATCGAGGAGTAGTCATCGGAAGTTGGACACTGGCTTGTTGTTGAACCTATTATTCAACTGATTGCTCTTTACTCCCAGCAGTTGGCTTTAGTACTACTTCAAGCTGTTGCTCAACTGGTTGCTCTTTACTAGCAACAACTTGCTCTGGTACTGCTTGAAGTTGTTGTCCAACTTGTTGCTCTTGGATATCATCCTTGCTGACACATAGGGGGAGTGGATCTTCATGGACTGGGAGTGGATATTCATGCACTTTCTCCTTAGAAGATGAGGTTGCAATATTTGGAGATGCGACGGGGCTAGAAATTGGCTCATCGTCCAACACGATATCGCGTCGGTGCCAAAGGATTAATTGGTTGACAGCCTGCCCCGGAGTCGCGATCCCCTCAGGTGTGACGTGGTCTATTTCATAATCTTCATAATCATTATCAATAATCTGAAGAACTTGCACCACAGCATAATACAACGGAAGTGGATTCCCGTTGAAGTCACGATCAGGCTTTGCCATAGCAGTGGCAACCTGTTTGGTTTTGTTCCCTGCTCTGCCTATCGGAACAAGAAGACGACAAGATTTGTCGTTAGCAATATCATCGACAGAGAACTTATGGGTTGACCCTGAGCCTGGCACGAAACCAACGCCGCTAGGGTAGGCAGTTGGAGATACTAATTGCTCCTTTTGCACCGGAACCATCACTGTACTCAGTACCACTAATTGTTCCGATTGTCTAAGTTGTTCCATTATTTCTTGCATATTTTCTTTGACCTTTTGAGCAATCGTTTCATCAAGTGTTTTCTTAAACTTCTCACATCTTCTATATGTGTCTTTATCTTTAGGGAAACCATCTAGCCAAGACATTTGAGAAGAGACCGCTCGAACCCGTCCGCTGTGTTCAGGGTTTCCTAAGATAGCGGTAAGTTGATCATTCTCCCTCTTCAGCTTGAAGAGACCCTTCTGTTGCTTTTCAGTTACTTCTTTCATTTTATTCTCTACTTCATTCAGAGAGTCAGGCTTTTCAAGTTTGCCCTCGCTGGTCAAACCTGACCGAGCAAAGACCCAACATTGAGTTCACTCATCGCACCCTTCTAATGGGTGGGGATTGCCCTTACTGGTAATTTCGTCTAATATCTTATTCCATTTCTGGACTTTGGGGGCATATCCAACAGACCCCAAGCGATGATGGTATTTGTTCTTTTTTGCAAGCTCTGACCTAGTTGCACTTAGAGCTTTAGCATCAGGTGTGCTCTTTTGACGAACAAACTCTTGCCACTGAGCTTGTGTGATTTTTCCCATCTTCCTCGGGCTAGGGACCTTATCGGCCTTAACATAAGCATTCATTTCACTCTTCCAGCATCGAAACTTCTTGCCGCAAGAGACCAATGTTGCTTTCTTTACAGCTTCTTTTGTGCCTTTTGGGAACTTGAATTGTTTCTTTATCCTTTCCCACAACTCATTCTTGGTCTGCTCAGGTAATTTCCTCCAATTCTCGGTTGTGATCGGCACAACCTCCCTATCAAGAAAACCGCATGCATTACGGTACTTGGTAACTGAATCCAGTGGTTCTTGGGGAAGCCCACCTAGAACGACCCTTGTTATGTACATGATGCGGTCCAATGGACCCTTATATTGGGACCTCGTTGCCCTCGTTTCCGCTTGAGTGAAGTTGAGGATTCATCCATTGGAGAACCTTCTGCGATTTTAGGAGCCAATGTCACCTCATTGTCTTCGTGATTAATCTAGGTAGAAAAAAATTATAAGACTTCGTATACTTGACAACCAACATTAACTTGAACTGCTGAAGTTAAGATTCGTGATCCATACCTCGTCGGCAGGATCATATTTCGGGTCTAGATCCACTGAAGTCTTTTTAATTTTTATATTCGGAAAAGGATCTGATGGACTGTGATAGGAGCCTGAACTGCTGCAGTCAGTAAACTTCATATTGTCTTCTTTATTGTTACTACCAGGACCAGTATTCTTAGGGCTTTCCATGCTAGAACTAATAAGACAAAAAATCTAATAAATGGCATATTAACTCTACATGAAGTGTTGCATGAAGAAAAAGATGGAAGCATTCTAGGATTTGATAAGGCATTCTAGGGTTTAAGGCGACTGACCAAAAGGTTCCTATACATTGTGAGGGTGACAAGCATGTTAAAGTTGCTCACCAGCAATGGCAGTTTTATCTTCTTATTCTAAATAGGCTAGCTTCGTTCAGAGTGGCAACCATGCTCTTGAGGTTTACTAGGTGGCGCCTAGCTCCGGACCTATAAATGATCAAGCAAGGGACAAAAAGCAAATCCTCCAGCCTTTTTCTAGTATCAAGAATCGCAAAGTGTGGCACTTGGATTTGGATGGTGAGGTGAGGCGAGGCGAGTTAGCTGCAGGCGAGAAGAGACACTCTTTTTCAGCGATGAGGGCATACCTGGAAGTGACTAGGGCGAAGCTCGGCGGCGACGGCGAAGCTCGGCGGCCTACCTGGAAGTGACGAGGTCGAACACTTGGCTGCCGAGGGTATATATAAACTCCAATTTTCTTAGGCGGATTTTAAGTACCGACCGTCTGAGAAGATGGTTACCTCAGGCGGGTTTTACTTACCAACCGCCTGAGAAGATAAAATTATCTTAGGCGGTTGGTTAGTAACATCCGAGATAAACATCTTCTCAGGCGGTTATTAAGTACCAACCGTCTATGAAGATATTTACTTCTTCTTAATTAATATTCTTGATTAAATGTGGGTCCTTTAAAAAGGCAAAATTCCACTTTCTTGTAATATTATTGATATGTAAAGGTTACCATTAAATTTCACTTCATAAATCATTTGAAATTGGTCAGAACATAAAAAACATACAACAAATGCTATTTTTCATTTTTCTACCTTGATGAATATAATGCTTTTTTTCATTTATTTTTTAGTGGACATTTTTACTCATCATACCAACCTCTATGAATTTTTTCAGATTTTTTTAAATTTTTTTGAATCAATGTGTGTTCATAATTTGATGAACGCCTACATAAATACCCCTCACCAACCTCCTGTGAAGACGTGTCGATGACCGTGCGTGACCTTTCTTTTCCCAGAGGCGCGACCTTTCAATGCGCGGTAAACCAACTGCTCCATCTTCCACTCCGTGCGGCCTTAAAGACGCGCTATCACCCGTTAGTTCTCCACAAGCGCGTCGCTCACTTTGAATCCTCTTCTTTTCTTCGTCTTCCTCCGCTCCGACGACCCAACACCACTATGGCCGGCCTTTTGCCTCCAAGCCCTCCGAAGGAGCCACCTTGCAAGAAACTATGTTGCAGCTCCCCCGAGAGGTTCAACACCCTGCAGCGCCTCCTCATGGCGCGAGGGGCGTACAACAATACGTCTCGCGCCATGAGTGACTTGGGGCTGGGTACCCTTCCAGAGTATACTGGAATGGGTACCGTTGGCCACTACCTCTACGCCCTCACAGGGGTGGCTGATCGTCTCGACATTCTGTTCGCGACGATGGCCCAGGTTCTTGGCCCCGAGGGCCGCAGAACGCTGGTGGAGGCGACGGCTAGCAACCTCGGGGTTGCACCGCCGGTGCAGCCGGTGCAGCCGGTGCAACCGGCCCCTATTGCACCGGTGCCGGAGGACGAGGAGGAGGAAGAGGAGTAGGAGTAGGAGTAGGATTTAATTAGTTTTTCTTTGTTGTTTTTAGTTGCTTTTGTTTTGTAAATATTATTAATGAATGAAATATATCTTTGTTCATCTATGTGACTGAATATTACTTGTGTATCTTGTGTTCTTTTGTGAGATGCATGATTGGATATTGTTAATGAATGAGTATCTTGTGTGTTCTTCAACTATGTGAATGAATGAATGTGTAGTGTGTTCATCGTGTTCCTTAGACTCGGATATCATAAGCTAATCATCTTAGGCGGTTCGTAATTCAAACTCGTCTGAGAAGAAGATTATCTCAGGCGGTTGGTAAGTAATACCCGACTAAGATAAACATCTTCTCAGAAGGTTATTAAGTACCAACCGCCTGTGAAGATATTTACTTCTTCTTAATTAATATTCTTGATTAAATGTGGGTCCTTTAAAAAGGCAAAATTCCACTTTCTTGTAATATTATTGATAAGTAAAGGTTACCATTAAATTTCACTTCATAAATCTTTTGAAATCGGTCAGAACATAAAAAACATACAACAAATGATATTTTTCATTTTTCTATCTTGATAAATATAATGCCTTTTTCATTTATTTTTTCAGTGGACATTTTTACTCATCATACCAACCTCTATGAATTTTTTCAGATTTTTTTAAAATTTTTTTGAATCAATGTGTGTTCATAATTTGATGAATGCCTCATATGTATATGAGCATTTAGTTAGAATGATGGATAATTTGAAGTTTGACATGTTGGAATGCTTTTAACAAAATTAACAAAATTCATACATGTATAAATGATACAAATATGTTCATACAAACAAATTTGAGTGAAGGATATTTTTTTTACGAGATACACAATTGTGAATAATATGTGAGTAGAAATTAATTTGATATTTATCAAAACATTACAATGTCAGCTATACAAGTTTTAAAATTTTTTGTTCAGGTGGTAGATGTTAATTTTATACAAATGTAGAAGAAAGAATTATATAATTTGGACACAATTTGCAGAATCTAAACATGTTTGAGTATTTATATTGGAATCTAAATAAAAAATAAGCAAGGGATAAGGAAACTGAAGAACAGTATCGGGCATTATCTCAGACGGTTGGTAAGTAATACCCGCCTGAGATAAAAATCTTCTCAGAAGGTTATTAAGTACCAACCGCCTGTGAAGATATTTACTTCTTCTTAATTAATATTCTTGATTAAATGTGGGTCCTTTAAAAAGGCAAAATTCCACTTTCTTGTAATATTATTGATAAGTAAAGGTTACCATTAAATTTCACTTCATAAATCATTTGAAATCGGTGAGAAATTACAACAAATGATATTTTTCATTTTTCTATCTTGATGAATATAATGCATTTTTCATTTATTTTTTCAGTGGACATTTTTACTCATCATACCAACCTCTATGAATTTTTTCAGATTTTTTTAAATTTTTGAATCAATGTGTGTTCATAATTTGATGAATGCCTCATATGTATATGAGCATTTAGTTAGAATGATGGATAATTTGAAGTTTGACATGTTGGAATGCTTTTAAAAAAAATAACAAAATTCATACATGTATAAATGATGCAAATATGTTCATACAAACAAATTTGAGTGAAAAATCTTTTTTTTTTTTACGAGATACACAAATGTGAATAATATGTGAGTAGAAATTAATTTGATATTTACCAAAACATTACAATGTCAGCTATACAAGTTTTAAAATTTTTTGTTCAGGTGATAGATGTTAATTTTATACAAATGTAGAAGAAAGAATCATATAATTTGGACACAATTTGCAGAATCTAAACATGTTTGAGTATTTATATTGGAATCTAAATAAAAAAGAAGCAAGAGATAAGGAAACTGAAGAACAGTATCGGGCATTATCTCAGACGGTTGGTAAGTAATACCCGCCTGAGATAAAAATCTTCTCAGAAGGTTATTAAGTACCAACCGCCTGTGAAGATATTTACTTCTTCTTAATTAATATTCTTGATTAAATGTGGGTCCTTTAAAAAGGAAAAATTCCACTTTCTTGTAATATTATTGATAAGTAAAGGTTATCATTAAATTTTACTTCATAAATCATTTGAAATCGGTGAGAAATAAAAAAACATACAACAAATGATATTTTTCATTTTTCTATCTTGATGAATATAATGCCTTTTTCATTTATTTTTTCAGTGGACATTTTTACTCATCATACCAACCTCTATGAATTTTTTCAGATTTTTTTAAAATTTTTTGAATCAATGTGTGTTCATAATTTGATGAATGTCTCATATGTATATGAGCATTTAGTTAGAATGATGGATAATTTGAAGTTTGACATGTTGGAATGCTTTTAAAAAAATAACAAAATTCATACATGTATAAATGATGCAAATATGTTCATACAAACAAATTTGAGTGAAAGATCTTTTTTTTACAAGATACACAAATGTGAATAATATGTGAGTAGAAATTAATTTGATATTTACCAAAACATTACAATGTCAGCTATACAAATTTTAAAATTTTTTGTTCAGGTGGTAGATGTTAATTTTATACAAATGTAGAAGAAAGAATCATATAATTTGGACACAACTTGCAAAATCTAAACATGTTTGAGTATTTATATTGGAATCTAAATAAAAAAGAAGCAAGGGATAGGGAAACTGAAGAACAGTATCGGACATTATCTTAGACGGTTGGTAAGTAATACCCGCCTGAGATAAAAATTTTCTCAGAAGGTTATTAAGTACCAACCGCCTGTGAAGATATTTACTTGGGACGGAGGGAGTATAAGATGGTCACCCGCGCCATCGTCTTTTCCGCACAACCATTCCAACATCCTCTCTTCTCTCCACAAAACCTAGCCGCGGCTAGTATACAACAGATGCTTTTGAGCTCGAGCAACCATCCGCCACCGAGCCCGCCGAGGGACCCAGCCACCGGTAAGCAGCCGTGGCTGGACCCCCCCCTCGCCGCCGCGCGTGAAGGATACCCTCCTGTTCAATATGGCCCGAGATGTATTTACGAATACATGTCACTCCATGGAACGCCTTGGGCTCGGTACCCTTCCACAAAGTACTGGAATGGACACCACGAGCCACTACGTCTTTGGCCTCTCGCACGTGGCCTCTCGTCTCGACTCCCTCTGGGAGACGATGGCAGCCGAGCTCAGCGTCGCGGGTCGTCGCAACCTCGTTGTGGCGGCGGCCTTGAGACTGGGTCACCTTCCGCCGCTGGAGCCCGAGGCGCTAGAGGAGGGTCAGGAGCCCGAGGACCAACCCGAGGAGGAGGAGGTGGAGGCTGAGTAGAGTAGTATTTAGGTGTTTTCTTTTCATGTTTTTAGTTGTAGTTTTTCGTTTCATGTTTTTAGTTGTATTTTTTCGTTTCATGGTTTTAGTTGTAGTTTATCTTTTATTGTGTTTGTAATATACTCCCTCCATCCAAAGCGACAAGTATTTTGGGATGGAGATACTCCCTCCATCGAAAGGGACAAGTAGTATTTTGGGACGGAGGGAGTAATGTTTTTAAGTTAAATGTACTTGGTGTTCTTGTTCATGGATGTAATATCTGTGCAAAATTAGTTCGAATTTTCCGATCGCCAAACCCTCCTTGTCCCCAAACCGGTGGAGTTGCCAGGAGATCGCCTGCAACGGGGCCCGCAAAGCGGTCTGTAAAATAGTAGTAACAGGAAAATGCAACAGGCCGGTACCTAGGACTGGAAAGAAAAAAGTGAAGACAATACGAGGAAGAAAACGTAACACATGAGCTAGGACACTTTGGTAGCCATACTAAAAGAGCTGCTTATCCACCTAATCCACTTCCCCACGCCGCCAGTAGAATCTCTTCGGCTGCGGGAAGGTGTCCCCCGAAGAGTTCGAGGACACTAAGGAGTGTCCGTCAGAAGAGTCGCCTGATGACGAGGAGGCCGGAGAGTTGGGGTGGACCGGCGGCGTATAGTCGAGGTAGTGATCCAGGTGGATGATGAGCTCCGCCGTGAGGCCGCCAGGCCGGACCACTGCGGCATGGTTGAAAGGTCTTCTGGTTGAAATATGGACGAAAGCATTGTTACATGGGTCATTGTCGTTTCCTACCTCAGGA
The DNA here is from genome assembly GCA_036927565.1 of Tuctoria greenei. NCBI lineage: Eukaryota > Viridiplantae > Streptophyta > Magnoliopsida > Poales > Poaceae > Tuctoria > Tuctoria greenei. The sequence continues at coordinate 20,876,220 of JAYESD010000003.1, forward strand.
TCACAGATGGCGTCGAAGCAAAGGTTCTTTCAACAACAAGGCAGAGAATAGAGAGGCTCCAACATCACTCTCTGGTGACGAAGTACTCCAACAATACGAGTGTTTTGATCAAGTGAGTTTCGGACCGACGAATAATAAGAGAAAGCACACCGAGGAAAATAGATGGCATAATTGGAAGAAGAAAAGTATATTTTTTGACCTCCCTTATTGGAAGACATTGCTAATAAGGCATAACTTGGATGTCATGCACATTGAGAAAAACATTTGTGATAGCATATTGGGGACAACGTTAGGTGATCGGTTTGAGGTAGATGGAGTTGCATCAAAAAATGAAGACGACGACGATGACGATACATATACCAATGATGGTCATGTAGCTCCATTGTGGGGGGACGACAGCGAAGAAGATGATTTTTAGTATAATTAAGTACGTGACATGTAGCTCCACAATGAATTCATTCGTCCGAACCCGACATTTATTTTTCAGTTATTTATATTTGCTACCCGAAAAGTACCCGATACCCGATATTTTGGTCTTTTCAGTTCCGGTCTCGGTTTTATCGGTTTCGGTTTTTCGGTCTCGGTTTATTTGCCCACCCCTAATTTATGTAGTAGTAGCATATATATGGGATATACATATTTCTCCTGCATGTTTTTTTTTTGCAAAACTATTTAGTGATATATCCTATGTGCATATTACATATGTAAAACTAATGTAAAGTATAAAACTTTTTCAAAGGGAAGTCTTAGGTTTTGTCAAATCTATCATTCAGATTTATGCAATTTTGATCTGTTTTAACAATACAAGAATTGTACTTTTAGATTCACCATGAAAATATTTCCATAATATACAATCTAGTACTACATGTTATTTAAGTTAATAAATTCCATATGAATCATTTGTCAAAGGTAATTAGTTCGACCAAAACAGAAATAGAGTTGAGTTGGGGCGGAGGAAGTATTATACGTTGCTGCTTGCCGCATAAAATGTTTCGTCCTTCGTTCAAGCCGTAGCCATTTGTACAGGCGGCTGATGCGACCGAGCGCACCAAGCTTACATGCACGCCAGTCACCGAGGCGCCTTAGACGCGCGTAGCGCATGCGTTGAAATCACCTGCGATACTGCAGGTGCAGTAACAGTCACTAACATGTGGGTCCGGCTATCCGTGAGGCCCACATGTCAGTGACTGTTACTGCACCTGCAGTACTGCAGAGGTTATTGTAGGATCGAAGAGCACGTAAAAAGCTACCAGAGGGTGGTGAATGGTAGATATAAAAATCTTATGCAGCGGAAACAATTAACCCCAAACCCTTTCGGCAGAAAAACGATCTGTTAAAGAAATCGTGTGTGAGACTAATCTAAACGTGTTTCACCGTGACAAAAGTGATAGATATCAGAGAGAATCAAGTCACGAAGACAACACAGAAATAATCACTCAAATCCGACGAGAAAAACTCAAGTTATGATCGAAAGATCAAACAAAGGTCAATCTGCTCTACCCGAGAAAAACAGTTCTAGAGTGCTGCAAAGAAACTTGTGTAGATCATAGACCATAAATCCAATGACCGTGAAATTTTTATATATGATAGATAATCAAGTTTTGAAGACAACCCAAAAATAATCACGTCAATTGAATCTGTAAAACTCGAGTTATGATAAAACCACCGACGAAAGGTAGTGCTGTCCAGAAACTCGACGAGTAAAACTTGTCTGGAACAAGTCGGACGAACAAGGCACAAAAGTTCCTTCAAACTACGAATTTTATTCAATAGAACACAAGAGAAACAGCCCCAAAGTCGTCTGCCACGAGATATGGGCTCCCTTGTTTATATAACCAGCCCTTAGGCCAACCCAATATCAACTAGGACTCCAATCCTACTCTGATCACGAATCCTAACTTTCTATAACTGCTCAAGATTCTTCTATATGCAGATAGAAGCAATCTTAAGACTTCCAAACACCTTAGGAACATATCCCACATTCCTAAACAACTCAAATTCGTGACACACACGAAATCCTAACATAACCAACTTGATACTTTCCATACCGAGCCATAACCGACTCCGCCGCAGCCAAAGTCATCAACCGGTACGATCCGATTCTTCGAACCAGATCTTCCCTTCCTTATCCCATCTTCGGAACCATGTTGCCACGTCATGCACCGCATGGATACGTGCGAACAGCTTCCTTCGACGTCCAGTAACCTTCATATGCACTGCCCTTGATTCAATCATCCTGCTCGACCTCCTGATCAGCTCAACCACAGTTCCTCCCGAACTTGGTTGTTGGAACCTCATCTCCTCCCTGAGACTAGTCCAATGGATCCCTTCACCAGCCATGACTTGAACTCAAGCAACACCTGCACATGAATAAACAACCAATCTATACGAGCCCAAGTCCTCGACTTGACTCAAGTTAGTTCCGAACACAACACCTTACGTGAGCACCTCACATAAGCATGTTGCAAAACATAGCAAAACTATATCAGCCATATCATCCAAAATGCACCAAAAACTTAGTAAATGAATACTAAGCAATCTTTCCAACAATGTAAAGCAAGTACGAAACATTGCAAATGAAAAGCAGAAGCACTGCGGTCAAGTTCCGGACCTTGCCAGAGCAACCCGGAGCTTGAGCTGGAGCCAACAAAAGCTAGTAGAACCTAGCGCCGGAGCTTACCAAAACTAGCACAATGAAGCACCTGCCGGAGCTTACCAAAACTAGTAGATCCTAGCACCGGAGCTTACCAAAAACTAGTCAAAACTAGTCAACCCAAAACTGGAGCTAGACAAAGTACGTCGGAGCTTAGCAAAAGCATTCCGGAGCTATCAAATATATGCCGGAGCTAAAGATAAAGCTCACCGGAGCTAACCAATGCTAGTCTGACCTTACCAAGAAGTCGGACCTAGCTTCAAACATAGCCGGAGCTACCCAAAACAAGCCGGACCTACCGTCGGACCTTGCTGTAGCTCGGAGCTAGAGTTGAAACTTAATAAAAAGGTGTTTTGGTGATATTTAAAACTTTTATCATCAAAGCCAAGTGTATTCACTACAAGCCAATGTATTCAGCACATATAGGTCTTACAATCTCCCCCTTGATGAATGCATTGGCAACACCATTTAAAATCCGAACATTGGCTTATTCACATAAAAGTTTTGAAAGCAATTTCTCCCCCTTTGTAAATCAAAACTAAAATGAGAAGAAAAATTATCCCATATTATCTCTCCCCCTTTATTATCTCTCCTTATTCATATATTCTCTTTATCTTCATGCTTATCTCTCCCCCTTTGACAATGTATTTAGCAAGTCATATTCTCTCTCCAACTTTAGTTGTTATGAGCATATTATAACATATACATATAAACAAAGCTCATCCAAGTCATACTATCAAGTACCTTACATTATCACATCAATGAAATACATAAAGTAGTGTAAGCCATGCTAGAGATCAAATGTAATTTTCAATTTAAGCAAGTCATGATCTCACAAACTTAACTGTTTCAAAACCTGAAAGCATGACACTAGTTGCTGCATTTTATTATTTTTCAAAGCACAAATTTAGATCATATGATATTTGCAAGAGATTATATGTGCATCTGCCTTATTCTAACCAACCAAGCCAAGCATATGTCATTTGACAATCAGAAGCTTAAGGACATGGTTTTAGTCATACACAACTTCTTCCAAGTTCATATCTAAGTGCAATGACAAGCCATCTCAAAAGAAGAAGTGTGATGCATGCATATTCTCTTGATCTTTCCTCAATTTATATTTGTTCAAAAAAACTCAACATGTGAGTTGATTACTTGATGAATTCTTAATGATTAAAAGCACTTGTGAACATGTAACAAGTTCAAAACAGCAAGAAAGTTCGACGATGACCAGATTTAGTGTAAGTAATTATTCCAATTACTAGACATGGCAAAAACTACAAAATGTATAACACGAGTAATGTAGTAAGAACTTTCAGCATGTAAAAGGAATCACAAAGTCATATATGTATGAAATACTATGCTCTTATTATTTTAATTTCAGATTCGCACATAGACTTCCCAAGTTTCAAACCCCCCCCCCCCCTCAATTTAAGCCATGAGGATGCATAACCCCTATTTCACTACGAATGTAACAAAAACGAGTGAAATCCAAAGGTTTTGTAAAAATGTCAGCCAATTGATGTTCGGTATCTACATGGTGAAGCACAATGTTTCCTTTTTCAACGTTATCTCGGAGAAAGTGATACCTAATATCAATTTGCTTAGTTCTAGAATGTTGCACGGGGTTTTTGGCAATGCAAATAGCACTAGTGTTATCACAAAACAGTGGAACACTATCTAGATCAACCACATAGTCCTTAAGTGTTTGAACAATCCAAAGAATTTGTGAGCAAGCACTAGCAGCAGCTACATATTCAGATTCAATTGTGGATTGTGCAACTGAGTTTTGTTTTCTAGAGGACCAAGCAACAAGAGAATTACCAAAAAAATGACAAGCACCGGAAGTACTTTTCCTATCAATCCTACAACCCCCAAAATCAACATCCGAAAAAGCTTTCAAAGTAACAGTTGAGGAAGAAGGAAGAAAAATGCCAAATTATTGGGTTCCATGTAAGTACCTGAGAATCCTTTTGACGGCTTGATGATGTGAAACACGTGGGGAGGCTTGAAACCGTGCACAAAGACATACGCTGAATTGTATGTCTGGTCTTGATGCCGTGAGGTACAAAAGTGATCCGATCATGCTTCTATATTCTTTTTGATCCACGGGTTCACCATCTTCATCAAGTTCAAGTGTTGTTGCTGTTCCCATTGGTGTCCGAAGAGGCTTGCTTTTGTCCATGTTGAAGTGCCTTAGGAGGTCTTTGGTATACTTCGTTTGATGCACAAAGGTACCCTCCTTGGTTTGCTTGATTTGCAGTCCCAAAAAGTAAGTGAGTTCACCCATCATACTCATTTCAAATTCGGAACTCATCATTGCTGAAAACTTGGACACAAGATCATGAGAAGCACAACCAAAGATAATATCATCCACATACACTTGAACGAATAATGAGTCATTGCCATGCTTAAGCACAAAGAGAGTTTTATCAACCTTGCCCATGGTAAACCCCTTTTCAAGTAAGAATGTTTTTAACCTATCATACCATGCTCTAGGTGCTTGTTTGACACCGTATAAGGCTTTGGACAGTTTGTAAACATGATTAGGAAAATCTGGATTTTCAAAACCTGGTGGTTGTTTGACATAAACCTCCTCATCTATGTAGCCATTAAGAAAAGCACTTTTAACATCCATTTGAAATAGCTTAAAGCCTTTAGATGCTGCAAAAGATAACAAAATTCTTATGGCTTCTAATCTAGCGACAGGAGCAAAAGTTTCATCAAAATCTAGACCTTCAACTTGAGTGAAACCTTGAGAAACCAACCTAGCCTTATTCCTAACCACAGCCCCATCCTCACTTTGTTTATTTTTAAATACCCATTTAGTTCCAATTAAAGTGTGATCTTGAGGTGGAGGTACAAGTTTCCAAACATTATTTCTTTCAAAATTTTCTAACTCTTCTTGCATGGCAATAATCCAAGATTCATTAGTGAGTGTGTGTGATATATATTTGGGTTCAAAAGAAGCAACAAAAGCAGAATGAGCATGAGAGTTTGGATCGCAAAACCTGGACCGTGTGACTCGTTCGTGCAAGCTTATCATCTGTTGTGGGGGATGATCTTTATAAAACCGTAGGGGAACAGATGTCTCACAAGCTTCTTCTTCATTAGGTTCATCGTAGATTGATGAGCTTGTGACTTGTGGACGATCAGGACCAGCAGAGGTGATAGCCGGAGCTTGTTCAATGTCCGGAGCTGGACACGTGTCAGCTTCGGAACTACCAGGCAGTATCACCGGCTCTTCTTCATCTTCGAAAATACCCTCCCCCTAAGGATACGGTTCTGGTCCTGCAACATCGGAGCTAGTACCTGGGCTAGCTTCATCAAAAGACACTTCACAAGTCTCCACAATTTTGTTAGTGTCAAGTAAAAGCACACGGTAGCCTCTAGTATGAGATGGATAACCAAGAAACATGCCATCAATGGATCTAGGTTCAAATTTATCTAGATTACCATGTTTCTTAACAAAACATTTGCAACCAAAGACCTGAAAGTGTGTAACACTAGGCCTATGTCCAAACTGGAGCTCATATGGTGTTTTACCTAGCTTAGCACGCAAGAAAACATGATTTGAGACATAACAAGCGGTTGCTAACGCATCAGCCCAAAATTTCCTAGGAGTTTGATATTCATCAAGCATAGTCCTAGCCATCTCAACTAAGGTTCTGTTCTTTCTTTCTACAACACCGTTTTGTTGAGGTACATATGGTGAAGAGAATTGATGATCTATTCTATTTTCAGCACAAAAGTGATCAAAAGATTGATTTTTAAATTCAGTTCCATTATCACTTCTAATTGCTTTTAATGATCCTGGGTGATCAATTGATAATTTAAGAAATAAAGTTCTAAAGTGACTAAAAGCTTCATTCTTAGACGCCATAAAGTAAACCCAAGAGTATCTAGAATAATCATCAACAATAACAAGAACATACCATTTACCTCCAAAGGATTGAACACGTGAAGGTCCTACGGTGTCAAGATGCAAAAGTTGACTTGGTTCAGTTGTCATGATCATTGTGAGAGGAGTATGTGAACCTGCAACCATCTTAGCATGTCTACAAGAAGAGCACACAATCTTTTTGTCCCCTTTAAGCTTAGGCAGCCCACGTATGCGATCAAGAGCACTAACACGCGTTAGGTGATCAAAGCCTATGTGACCAAGTCTACGATGCCAAAAATATAAGTCCTTTGAATCATTAGCAACTAGACACCTATGCCTAGAGGAGGACATATCAAAATCAGCTTTAAAAACTCTTCCAAACCGAGACATGTTAAAAATAAGCTCACTATTTGAACTTACAACTTTGCAGTAGTTTTTATTGAAAATAATTTCCAGATTTTCATCTAGCAATTGCGAAACAGAAAGCAAGTTGTATTTCAAATTTTTGACAAGTTCCACATCCTTCAAAGTGTAGTGATCATTTACTCTAACCGAACCCTTAGCAATTATAGGAGTTGAAGAATTATCGGCAAAAGTAACATTCTCTACACGTGACACAAAAGAGAGGGAGGAGAACCAATCTTTGTTACCAGTCATGTGGCGTGAGCAACCTGAATCCACAATCCAAATGTTCTACTTCCTCAAATGTGTAACCTACATAGAAGCACAATACGTCGATGACTCAATACTGGGGTTAGTCAAAAGGCATTTAGGAATCCAGTACTGAGTCACGCGACGTGCAGCAGGAAAAACTCGCGAAAGCTAAGACAAAACAGCAGGTTTATGAGTCAAGGATTGAGGTTTTCTTTTCTTAACAATTGATTTAGAAGTTGTTATTTGTTTAGAGTGAAAACCAGTAGCTCCGGAGGTAAAAGCAAAAGTTCCAAAAGACAAGGCTGAAGCTCCGGAAACAAAAGCTGAAGTTCCGAAAGAAACAACAGAAGGTCCGGGAGCTCTCGGAGCTATCGGAACTATCGGAGCTGCTTTTGCGGATTTCTTACCAGAAGGTCTGGAAGCTACCTTTTCAAATTTATGACTCACTAAAGCAGGTTGTGTTTTTCTAGTTGCATGAAAGTTATGAGATCTAGCAACCATTCTTTCCTTTTTCTGTTGTTTAGCTAGTCTATAACAAAAATCTATGACATGACCATCTCTACCACAGTAGGTACAATGAAATTTAACTTTGTGTTCATGTCTTGATGAGCAAACAATATTTTTATTTGAAAACGAATGAGACAACACTCCTACAGATTTGAAAACCACTTCCTTTTGTTTAGGAACTGTTTGAATCAAACCATTTCCTAATGACTTTACAATTTTAGGTGGATGTGCCTTAGCATGAGTATGAGAATCAAAACCTAAACAAGTTTATCATTGCAAGACATGGAAGAATTCAGCAGTAAGTTTAGGTTCTTATTCCCATTACAAAATCGATCTAATGTCCTATGCATGTCATCAAGTTTATTTGACAGATCAAGGCAATTTTCACATGAAGTTTTTCCTTTTAGTTTGCAATTGGAACAAAATTTAACTTCATGAGAACGTAAATCATTGTTCAATATAGAAATTTCATTCATAGCATCATGTAGTTTCTTATCAAGATCATCACAACTAGAACAATGCAGATCAATTGTAGAACAGCTCGCATCTTTCAAGTTTTTATCATTAAGTGCGGCAAGCTCTCTGTTCTTTTCAATTTCTTCATCAAGTCTATCTAGAGTGGAGGAGTGTGCACTTCTTAATGTGGACAATTGTTCATAGATTAAGTCACATGAGGGACATGCATCATCACTAGGAATCAAAGTTTTTAAACGGTTAATTTCAGATTCTAGTGATTCAATTTTAGCAGCATTATCCCTAAGCTTTTTGTCCTTTTTCTTGACAATAATAGTTGCACAAGAAATAGCATCACACATTTCATTGCAGGTAGAACATACCTCATCGTCTTCACTGTTGTGTTCTGCATCCTCCAGACTTGATCTTGATCTTGTTTTGCTCGCCATGAAGCATAAGTTGGCCAGATCGTCATCATCTTCATCACTTTCAAAGTCTACATCACTTGAACTAAGTTCTTGAAGTGCGGTGATGAAGCTGTTGATCATCTTGCGTCCTATGGTACCTTTCTTCTTGTTGTTGGAATTTCCAGAGGAGGTCCGGACCTTGCTTTGTTTTTCTTCCCGGGTGGTCGGACCTGAAAGGTTAGGGCATTCTGTACGAAAGTGTCCTGTTTTACCACATTCAAAATAGCATTGAGGTCCGGAGCTTCCTCTCCTTCTAGTTCTCACATTTTGCAATGCTTTTGAGAATCTAGTAGAGATGAGTGCCAACTCCTCTTCTGGAAATTCTTCGATCTGCTCCAGGTTTAGTGAGGACAACAAAGCAAGAGTATTGCAAGATGATGATTGGCCGGAGCTAGACATATCACGTTGTGAAACAAATGCAATAGACTTATTTGGGTTCTTACGTGTTAGGATGTCAATTTCATGAGTTTTTAGTTTAGAATAAAGTACATCTAATGTAAGAGAACTCATGACTGTTGATTCACGAATAGATGTTACTTTCATCTCCCGAATTGACATGTCTAATGCACTAAGAAGTTGCCTAGCATTCTCAGCATCAGAAAAATTAACATTGACACTACGTAAGTTGCTGAGAATTTTATTGAAACGAGCAAAGAGGTCATCGATAGACTCACCTGGTTGCATCTCAAAACGCATATATTCCTTTTTGAACATATCTTGTTTTACTTCCTTGATTGTGTTGGAGCCTTCATGATAATCACAGGGAGCTCTCCAAACATCGTATGCTGATCGGAGGTGTGCAACACGGTCGAAGTCGCTTTGAGTTAATCCTTGTATGATCAAGTTCCGAGCCTTATTGTTATTGTCGACATCTCTCAGATTTGTAGCTGTAACTTGATCGTTTAATGGCACTTCGTAAGGCTTGTATACCTTCTCCCATATTGCAAAGCCTTGTGTCTGGATGAAAGCCTCCATGCGTGCCTTCCAAACCTGAAAATCAATACCAGCAAACACACAGGGTTTGGCAGAGTACTTCTCCATAATGGTTAGTCAAAAACATGCGCAAATCACAAAGATTAGAGCACCATGGCTCTGATACCAATTGTAGGATCGAAGAGCACGTGAAAAGCTACCAGAGGAGGGGTGAATGGTAGATTTAAAAATCTTATGCAGCGGAAACAATTAACCCCAGACCCTTTCGGCAGAAAAATGATCTATTAAAGAAATCGTGTGTGAGACTAATCTAAACGTGTTTCACCGTGACAAAAGTGATAGATACAGAGAGAATCAAGTCACGAAGACAATACAAAAAGAATCACTCAAATCCGACGAGAAAAACTCAAGTTATGATCGAAAGATCAAACAAAGGTCAATCTGCTCTACCCGAGAAAAACAGTTCTGGAGTGCTGCAAAGAAACTCGTGTATATCATAGACCACAAATCCAATGACCGTGAAATTTTGATATATGATATATAATCAAGTTGTGAAGACAACCCAAAAATAATCACGTCAATTGAATCTGTAAAACTCGAGTTATGATAAAACCACCGACGAAAGGTAGTGTTGTCCAGAAACTCGACGAGTAAAACTTGTCTGGAACAAGTCGGACGAACAAGGCACAAAAGTTCCTTCAAACTACGAATTTTATTCAATAGAACACAAGAGGAACAGCCCCAAAGTCGTCTGCCACGAGCTCTGGGCTCCCTTGTTTATATAACCAGCCCTTAGGCCAACCCAATATCAACTTGGACTCCAATCCTACTCTGATCACGAATCCTAACTTTCCATAACTGCTCAAGATTCTTCTATACGCAGATAGAAGCAATCTTAAGACTTCCAAACACCTTAGGAACGTATCCCACATTCATAAACAACTCAAATTCGTGACACATACGAAATCCTAACATAACCAACTCGATACTTTCCATACCAAGCCATAATCGACTCCGCCGCAACCAAAGTCATCAACCGGTACAATCCGATTCTTCCAACCAGATCTTCCCTTCCTTATCCCATCTTCGGAACCATGTTGCCGCGTCATGCACCGCATGCATACGTGCGAACACCTTCCTTCGACGTCCAGTAACCTTCATATGCACTGCCCTTGATTCAATCATCCTGCGCGACCTCCTGATCAGCTCAACCACAGTTCCTCCCAAACTTGGTTGTTGGAACCTCATCTCCTCCCTGAGACTAGTCCAATGGATCCCGTCACCAGCCATGACTTGAACTCAAGCAACACCTGCACATGAATAAACAACCAATCTATACGAGCCCAAGTCCTCGACTTGACTCAAGTTAGTTCCAAACACAACACCTTACGTGAGCACCTCACATAAGCATGTTGCAAAACATAGCAAAACGATATCAGCCATATCATCCAAAATGCACCAAAAACTTAGTAAATGAATACTAAGCAATCTTTCCAACAATGTAAAGCAAGTATGAAACATTGCAAATGAAAAGCAGAAGCACTGCGGTCAAGTTCCGGACCTTGCCAGAGCAACCCGGAGCTTGAGCCGGAGCTAACAAAAGCTAGTAGAACCTAGCGCTAGAGCTTACCAAAACTAGCACAATGAAGCACCTGCCAGAGCTTACCAAAACTAGTAGATCCTAGCACCAGAGCTTACCAAAAACTAGTCAAAACTAGTCAACCCAAAACCGGAGCTAGACAAAGTACGTCGGAGCTTAGCAAAAGCATTCCGGAACTATCAAAAATATGCCGGAGCTAAAGATAAAGCTCACCGGAGCTAACCAATGCTAGTCTGACCTTACCAAGAAGTCGGACCTAGCTTCAAACATAGCCGGAGCTACCCAAAACAAGTTGGACCTACCGTCGGACCTTGTTGTAGCTCGGAGCTAGAGTCGGAACTTAATAAAAAGGTGTTTTGGTGATATTTAAAACTTGTATCATCAAAGCCAAGTGTATTCACTACAAGCCAATGTATTCAGCACATATAGGTCTTACAGTTATGCATCCCGCGTGCGCATCTTTGAATTCAATTGGAACCGCTCCGCGTCCCATCACCGCTTTACCGTGAACCACTGCGGATGGTCTTAAAGGCAGGCCCGGCTCTGGGCCTAGGCGGGCAGAAATAAATTTTCTGCGGCCCTGTCGCACAACGTCGCCTGCCACGCCCGTACCGCCGTGCCCCCGGCTCCGTTGCCGGCCCGCTGCCCCTGCGCCCCCACCGCCGGCCCGCCACTCAAGAACGGATCTAGGAGAAGGCTCATCGCCCAGAGTGGTCGTGTAGCTTCCGTTGGCGATGAGCCTTCTCCTCATCCGTTCTCGAGTTCGCGGCGGCCACAACGCTGCTTCTACCCTGCTTCTGGACTGAGGACGCTGATGATCCGCAACATACTTTTAAATCTGCTTGCTGCTAGCCATTGTTGATGCGTTAATACCTGATTGATACTTAATCAAGCTTCGGTCTTTTACTGATTGATACTTAACCTCGTTTGTTGCATTTGCCAAGGTCCGAGGCCAACAAGGGCTACCGCTTTGTCAATGTCACATCGTTAGATGCGGCGTTCTGGCTGTGGACGAAGCACCTGCATGGCTTCTGTTGGAAGGTGAACGACTCGCGGAAGATGTGCGAGGTCGACTACGTAAACATCCAGGTACGTCGGCGTCCGCTGCCACCGTTTTCCATTGCGCCACCGCTGCATGGTGTTCACCTGCCGCTGCTCGTCATCCTTCTGCAGGGTCGGGATGCGTTGGTGGCCCATTTCTCCAAGTCATGCTTCAACTGCGAAACTGAGGAGTTCCTGCCAGTGTGGTTCAGCTCGTCGCGGAAGGTGAACGACTCGCGGAAGATGTGCGAGGTCGACTACGCCAACATCCAGGTACGTCACCGCCCACTGCCACCGTTTTCCATTGCGCCACCGCTGCAACGTGTTCACCTGCCGCTGCTCGTCATCCTTTCGCAGGGTCGGGATGCGTTGGTGGATGCAGCCAGATGGTTGCTCTTGCAGGTGTATGGTAATTACGTGAGTGTTTGGTCGGGCCATGTGGTTAGTCCACGATGCACCCTAAAACCGGTGTTGAGGCCGTGTATTTGTCATTTGTGCGTACACTCTAGTGACATGTGACAAAGTGCTCAGTCATCAATTGCGTTTGGTTTGACGTCGAAGTTTGATTGGAGATAGATCATCCATTTCTTTATGTCTTGGATCATCCAAATTAACGTTTGGTTGGATGGACTGGACGATCCAATTTTTCGTTGGTAGGTTGGATGAAACTTGATTGAGGTTATTGAATCATCAAAGTTGATAATTTCATAATATTATTCGTGCACATGATGATCGATCGTGGACGTCGAGCACCGAGTTATTCGGATCGCTGAGCAAAGTTCGGACGTGGAGTTCGTGTGTGCCCATGCGCCCTGCAAGATTCGGTGCGCTCGCGTACGTGGCAATCATCGGGCAGGGTGGTACAGTCGCGGGAACCGTGCAGTGTGCCCTTGGCTATAAGATTTGGAGCGTGAACGTACGTGGCAACCATCTGGGGATGCAACTTTGGTGCTCTCGTTTGTGCTTCCATGCGTACTCCGCGCTTATGTGTCATCATCTAATTGGTTGAAGTTAAATCAGACATTATGTTAGGTAAATGAAAGGGGTCCTGACGCCACAAAAAAGTGAATCGTGGCCACACATCCTAATTTCTACGATTGGGGTTTGTGGCCATTGATACTAACGCCACGAACCAGAGTATCGTGGCAACACATCCTAATGCAACGATTGTGTTCCGTGGCGATAGATCCTGTAACGCCACGAACCAGTAATTCGTGGCAACAGATCCTAATGCAACAATTGTGGTCTCGTGGCGATAGATCCTAACGCCACGAACCAGTGAATCGTGGCAAGACATCCTAATGCAACGATTGTGTTTCGTTGCATTAGTATCCTGACGCCACGAAAAAGTGAATCGTGGCCACACATCCTAATTGCTACAATTGGGGTCTGTGGCCATTGATACTAACGCCACGAACCAGAGTATCGTGGCAACACATCCTAATGCAACAATTGTGTTCCGTGGCGATAGATCCTGTAACGCCACGAACCAGTAATTCGTGGCAACATATCCTAATGCAACGATTGTGGTCTGTTGCATTAGCATCCTGATGCCACAAACCAGTGAATTGTGGCAAGACATCCTAATGCAACGATTGTGTTTTGTTGCATTAGCATCCCGACGCCACAAAAAAGTGAATCGTGGCCACACATCCTAATTGCTACGATTGGGGTCCGTGGCCATTGATACTAGCGCCACGAACCAGAGTATCGTGGCAACACATCCTAATGCAATGATTCTATTTCGTTGCATTACGGTCCAAATGCAACTGTTTGCTGATTCGTGGCAATAGATCCTAATGCAACGACTATGTTTCGTGGCAATAAAGCTGTAACACCACGGACCAGTAATTCGTGGCAACAAATCCTAATGCAACGATTGTGTTCCGTGGAAATAAAGTTGTAATGCCACAAACCAGAGTATCGTGGCAACACATCCTAATGCAACGATTCTGTTTCGTTGCATTACGGTCCAAATGCAACTGTTTGCTGATTCATGGCAACAGATCCTAATGCAACGACTGTGTTCCGTGGCAATAAAGCTGTAATGCCATAAACCAGTAATTCATGGCAACAGATCCTAATGCAACGATTGTGTTCCGTGGTAATAAAGATGTAACGCCACGAACCAGTAATTCGTGGAAACCGATCCTAATGCAATGATTGTGGTCCGTGGCGATAGATCCTGTAACGCCACAAACTAGTAATTCATGGCAACAGATCATAATGCAATGATTGTGGTCCGTTGCATTAGCATCCTGACGCCACGAACTAGTGATTCGTGGCAACAGATCCTAATGCAACGATTGTGTTTCGTTGCATTAGCATCCTGACGCCACGGAAAAGTGAATCGTGGAGACACATCCTAATTGCTACGATTGGGGTCTGTGGCCATTGATACTAACGCCACGAACTAGAGTATCATGGCAACACATCCTAATGCAACGATTCTGTTTCGTTGCATTACGGTCCAAATGCAACCATTTGCTGATTCGTGGCAACAGATCCTAATGCAACGACTGTGTTCCATGGCAATAAAGTTGTAACGCCACGAACCAGTAATTTGTGGCAACAGATCCTAATGCAATGATTGTGTTCCGTGGCAATAAAGTTGTATCGCCACGAACCAGTAATTCGTGGCAACAGATCCTAATGCAACGATTGTGGTCCGTGGGGATAGATCATGTAACTCCACGAACCAGTAATTCGTGGCAACAGATCCTAATGCAACGATTGTGTTCCATGGCATTAGCATCCTGATGCCACGAACTGTTGATTCATGGCAACAGATCCTAATGCAATGATTGTGGTCCGTTGCATTAGCATCCTAACGCCACGAACTAGTGATTCGTGGCAACAGATCCTAATGCAACGATTGTGTTCTGTGGCAATAGATCCTAGTGCCACAAACTAGTGAATCGTGGCAAAAAGCCAAGCTTACTACAACGATTTAGTATTCGTTGTAGTACAATCGTTGCAACAGGTCGAAATCCTTGTAGTGAACCTCATTGTTTTCGTTCTGTTTCCGAACAAAAACCCATTTGAACCCGACAGAATAGGTTATAGGAGGTGTAGGTATTACATTACCAAATAGCTCTCTCTTTTTCAGTGAGTCAAGTTCTGCCTTGATAGTTTTTTTTCTATTTGATCCAGTCCGAGCGTTGTTTACACTTTGTCATGGTCTTAGAATCAGGATCATTGAGTAGTTCAACTATCTTGGCTGGAAAGCATGAGTTGACAACCGTAGTATTGTGGTCAAGTAATTATTTGAAACTACTATAATTGATAGAAATTTATTGTACCCCGTGTAACTCATCATGATTTCCCAACATGTGAGTATTAGGGTCTTTCGATCCTCCAACCTGCTCTATAGTGCGCACTTGAGGGTTAGGTCTTAGATTTATCACATCCTATTGGTGTCCATCAATGTTTTGTTGACTTGCATTTACTTGATGTGAGGAAGATTTTGTCCTCGTAGTCTTTGGACGCTTATTTAAAGCATCTTTTTGCTGTATTGCTCTCCCCCTTTTCGGAGGTGGAGTGGTTTTTATTGGTACATCCACTCTACATGGCACATTAACAGCGGGATTTAAAGACTTTGTGACACATTTATAATCAGTAAACGCATCTAGCAGGTTACTAGCAATTTGTTGTAACTCAATAATTTTCTGAACTTGAAGTCCAGTCTCCTTTGTACGTGGATCATATGTTAGGATGGATTTATCATCCCAGTTAATTTCTTGGCTTTCATTATTATATTTATTGTCTTCTTCTAAAGTCGGGCAATGACCCACATTAAAAATACAATCAACAAATCGGACCGTGAATAAATCAATCGTCAATGGCTCCAAATATTTTAAGATAGATGGGGATTGAAATCCCACGTAGGTCCCCAATTTTCTATGAGGGTCCATAGAGGTTCGCTTAGGTGGTGAAATTGGTGTGTACACTGCACATCCAAATTTTCGCAGATGGAAGATATTTGGTTGATCTCCACGTACAAGTTAGAGTAGGGAGGTGGTATAATATGCAGTTAGACGTAGTTGTAGAAGATCACCAGCGTGTAAAACTGCATGACCCCAACAAGATGTTGGTAAATTGTATCTTTGCAATAATGACCTAGCTATGAGTTTTACTCTCTTTATGAGAGATTCTGCCAAACCATTTTGTGTGTGAACATATGGAACAAAATATTGTACTTCAATAATCTCTGAAAGCTCGAGATGTAAATTCATTAGTATTGTCCATACGGATACTCTTTATCCTATATTCAGGATAATTCGCCTTTAATCTTATAACTTGTATCATAAATTTAGCGAAGGCATAATTACGTGTTGATAGTAAACATATGTATGACCATCTTGTAGGTGCGTCAATTAATACCATGAAGTATCCAAACGGATCACACATTGGTTGATGGGTACACAAATATCTCGTTGAATGTGTTCAAGTAATTTTAAAGGTTCAACAAGGATCTTTTGCGGAGAAGGCCGCAAGATCAATTTGCCCATAGCACATTAAGTGCACACAAAATCATTAGATTTTGAAAATTTTGCATTATTTAATTCATGTATGATGCAATTACCAATAATTTTCCGCATCATCCCTATTCGAGAATGACCTAGGTGTGTATGTCATGTTTTGAATGTGTCAATATATTCTAGAAAATCACCTTGTATGCAACATATGGTACGAGTTTAATGTATATGTAATATAATTCAGATGGACTAGAAAGAATTCTTTCTAGAACTTCATAGTAATATCCAGAATTATTAGAAATAAGAAGAAATTCTTCTTTGTTACCTTCATAGGTACATATATGTAGCCCATTTTTCCAAATATTTGTAAAACTTATGAGAGTACGAGTAGAATCGGGATACAATAGAGCACCCTTGTTGGAGTGTTTTTTCGGTAATTCTCTCGATACTACCGTTGGTAGCTCGTGGAGTTTATAGTTCGGTATTGGGTGCGCAGAGATTTCGAAGAGTATGGCAAATGGACAAAGGGATTTACGTGGTTCCGGCAGCCTGAGCATAATACCCTACTCCACGGGGTGTGTAGCTGTTATATTGAGCGTCTAAGAGCGTCTAGAGAGTTTTCAGCCCAGAGAGCGTGTCTCCTGTGTATTGTCGACCAGTCCTTTTATAGTACAAGGACTGACCATTACACCGCTAGCCTGGCCCGACATGTGGCCCCGACGATTACTAATGTTTAATACATAATTAATGAGATTAATTACCCTTAATAGCGTGGTAACGGGACCTGACAGTGCCGTTACTGGTATTAAGGGCCTTCTGATTGTGTGTCATTAATATGGTATTAATGACACTTAATCAGGTCTTGAAGTCTTTGATTGCCCCTTGGAGGTCCGAGCCATTGGAGGTTCACCAGCTTGATTGCTGAGGTTGAAGGTCTGACGGTTTGGACACGTGGCAGCTTCGGAGCTATTCGTTTGGGACGGGTAGGTCCGGTATAGATGTACACGTGTCGATACTGGAGCTTCCCTCTGTCGGAGGTTAGGTCCAGGGGTGCCGCACAAGTGTTTAGCCCGGAGCTATCCCATGTGTGGGATATAGGTCCGACTGCAGTGTACACGTGGCAGTACCGGAGCTAACCATAGATGGGAGGCATGTCCAGTCCCGTATGACATGTGGGGCCTTCACAGGTCTTAAACTCAGATTGGTGAAGTCCCTTTGGTATTTTTGTAATCCCAAGGGATATATGGTACGCAGGGTACCGACAACCCTGAATCATAACTTGTGTATCATTTGGAAACATTATAGTGGCTCGACCGGAGCCAACAATTGTTGTATCGCGTCCAGCGATGGTTAAAACATTCCCTGATCTCCTAGTTAGGGTCTGAAAATATTTTATTTCCCTAAGTATAGAGTTTGTGGTGCAACTATCAACAAGGAACATTTTCTTCTTCCATCATAACTTCTCGTGGGATCTAACAATTAAGAATTGTATAAATTCAATTAATTGCATTGTAACATATATATATACAAAATTAGAGTATTAAATAACTCTAATACAAAAGAACAATTATGTTCATTACAATATACACTTTGTACATAGACTATAGTATTTACAAATTTCTATAGTAAGCGATCTATATGAGATCGCCGAACATGTCGTTCGATTTGTATTCTACCATAGCATTGTCTATGTTCATGTAGTCATCAACACTTAATGTTGTCTCATTGTTACTTGAATTTTCAACATCCTTGCTTGAACAACCAGTTTCAAATGTTGACTTTGTTGGGATAGTAAAATGAGTTTCATACTCATTTCCCGATCCTTGAGCTTTCTTGCCTTTTCCCAGTGATTTTTGGTACAAGGTCACAAGGTGTTTTGGAGTGCAGCACTTTTTAGCAGTATGCTTATAAGTGTCACATGCATTACATGACACATTTTTTCCTTTAAAGGGATTATCATCCTTTTTCATTATCTTTGAGAATTTTTATTTTTCTGCCTATTATGGCGGCGTCTAGCAGATCTACCATTCTTCTTAGGATTTGAGTCCTTGGAAGCATTAGTTTTCTTCTCATTATGATGAATTTCAGATAGAGGAGCAACCCCAACACGACGTTGGTGATAATTTTTAATAGTATGTTCATCATGCTTCTCCGCTTGAAGTAATTCACGAATGATGTCAGCATATTATTGGTAGTTGCGAGCTTGGTATTGATGTTGTAAGACTCGATCAGAGCGGAGCATTGTTTGAAGTGTCTTCTCAATTTTATCCTCCTCTGATGGTTCTTTCTCACAAAATCTTAATTTGACACGTACCTTATGAACAACATAATTATAATCTTCTATGGACTTAAAATCTTGAAGACGAAGTTGAGTCCATTTATGATTGGTCTTAGGCAATAATATTGCCTTTTGCTAGTCATAACGGTCTTTTAATGCCACCCAAAGACTCTGAGGTTTCTCCTCCATCACATATTCCGACTTTATGTCGGGATGAAGGTGGTTCCGGATGATATAAAGTGTCTGATACTTGTATGTATCCATAAATGTTGCATCTCTTTATGCAGAGACGGTAAGTGCATACATGATCTCACGAAAAGCCAAGCTTATCTTGACGTCAAAAGTCCATGTAGGATAGTTGTGACCATCAAGAGCAAGTTTTTCAAACTCGCGAGCCATTAATTCCTACATATAGGAAATCAGAGATTTTATTAATAAAACCATTATGGTGGTGTTGTAATAAGTGCATTAATCATGATGAATAAGCACATTAAAATTATTGATTTTTATGTAGCCAAATTTTGAAAAATGGCATAGCAAAATGAATAATTGAAGGTATAACTTATTCTCAATAAGGCCAACTTGTAAAATGGCCGAATGGAAATAAAGCATATCATTTATGTAGAGATGATCCATACATGTATTAAGCCATATATAACTAAATGGCTTAATTAAGATAAATCAAATCTCTTTTTATTTATGTGTAAATCATATAGTGTCATCATAAGCCAAATTTTAAAATTAGCTTAAATGATGGTACATGTAAATATTAGAAATATAGTTAACAAAATTCTATTACTTTTGAGCCAAAATTTAAAAATAATGTTCAGAAATTCTTTTTAGACAAAGTGTTAATGATTGAATATTTTGAATTCATTCGGCCAAAATTTTAATTCTAGCCAAATTGTGTTAATTCAATCATCATAGTGCAAAATATATTGCAATACAACACTTGTCATAATCATAACATAATGTAGAGCATAACTATATTTACAATATTACAAAAATATATTTGCAAAAATTGAAACTAATTTCAAATTCTAATTTAAAACAATTGTAAACTACAAATAATAAACGAAAAATAAAAAATATTTAATATAGGGGCCTGGAGAGGGCCCATGCGGGCGGCCCAGCACAGCGGCCCAGCCAGCAGTCGAGTCGGCAGCCCAGTCGGCGGCCCAACCAGCGATCTAGCGGCATCGCGGTATAAGAGGTGTGCGGGATCGACGGTGGGGTGGCTAGGTAAACTCTAACTGCATACCACCTCGTTCCCTTCACCGCTGCTCCATTAATCATACGCTGTCGGTTGTTCCACCGTCGTTGCTTGTACCACTGTTGTCGCTCCATTCCTCTAGTTGGCCATGGAACCTTCCTCTCCACCGGCATCGCACTAATGTCCTCCTTCCGGCGATGCTCTCCCTCAACCCCATCAATCAATGGGTTGAACCGTCGACCGAGGCCCAAGATTCGGGTGCTCGGCCTCTTCCGATTGGGGATGTGAGGTGCGAGAAGCGTCGGAGTATACAGTTTCCACTCGGGCTCGTAAGCGCCGATGTGGATCCGAGTTTCAGCGTCTTGTTTCCATGTTGAGGTGTTGCCGGCATAGGGACATGTGATGCTATTGTTGCAGGTGGTGCTGACGTAGGAGTGGTGCGAGCGGCCAAATGTCCTCGTGGTCCGACTCGAATCCTCGCTGTGCGCCGCATCGCCGGCGGCCTCACAGTTTCGGTGTCCACCGTGATGTCTTTGTCGGCGGTTTCATTTCCTTCTTCCCCCCCTTGTCCGCTGATGACGAAGAACTCTGGATCGGCACAACCCGATTTGACGTTTCCCCACTGAGGACGACGCTCGATCCGCCTTGACGACCCATCTAATGTGTGTCGAGGTCCGAGGGTTGTCGGGGGTTGGGAGTCGAAGACCGATCCTCAATGCAACATTGAGGTCTGCGTGGATCTGGTGGTGGTGGAGTCACTGCTCGGCAGAGATGCCAGCCTCGGCGGCGACAATGACAACAACGGCCACATCGCCGGCCTTCACGGCACGCGCAGCGACAACGGCGACCATTTCTGGTTGATCTTGCAGGGTTGAAGCGATGATGTCGGTCGCTGCGGTCGATCCAGCAATGGTGGGAATCATCATCTTGAAAGATGATGAGTACGAAATCGGTAAGACTTCCACTTCTGAACATCTTACCTTGAATTCGATCTTCGATCTCTCTGTTAAATTTCTCTCACTCGTAAAGCAATGTTGATAACATGTTGTGAATGAAAATTGAGAGAGACAAACAAGAATGATTCAACTGCTCTTTATTCATTCATATCTTTTCCTTTTATACGTGGTGAGGAAGCATTATAGCGTGGAAAGTTGGGACCGGAGGAGGAGCCGCACGGGGCAGTTATTGAGAACCGTGTGTTCAACCGAACGCTGGTGGTTGACGCTGTCGGCGGTCACGTCCCTCCCAGCGGTTGTGGCCGCTCCTCCTTGCCTCCTCTCGCCATCGGACACGCCCGTCCATTCAGCATGTATAAAAAGCAATGAAAAGAATGAACAAAAGAGAAGTTAGAATCAATCAAGTGTGTTAATTGTCTCTCTCAAATTTTCTTCTAACACGTCATCAGCACTGCTCTACGAGCGATTCAACAAAAGAGAAGAAGCAAATTGGTAAGATGTCGAACAATCAACTTACCAATCCAATAATCTTGGTGTTCTTCATTGGGGATGAAGATCAGAACCGTTTTCGTCACCGTCAATTCCGCCGCCGTGGCCATCACCATGTTCAACGCCGTGGTCGCTGTGGTGGCCGCCGCCGTCGTCCTCAACCAGTGGCTCCATCACCGAATCCACGCCGACCTCATCACCGCGTTGAGGATCGGTCTCTGACCCCTTATCCCCACCAACCCTCGGACCTAGACGCCCATCAATCGGGTCATCAAGGGGGATCGATCGCTGTCCTCGGTCGGGAACCCCCGGACCCGGTTGTGCCGATCCAAGGTACCTCGTCATCGAGTGGACAGGGGGAGGAAGGAGGAAGAGAAGGTGAACTTACCCGCGAGATCATGATGGACACGGCCACAGAGATGCCGCCGGTGTTAAGGCCGGCCATACGACGGACGGCAAGGATCCGGGTTGGTCCAAGGGGACTTCCCCGAGGACCATTAGCCTCGAGGACAACATCCTCTTCGCTAGATCCGGCGACCCCAATCGAGGAAGAACCGATAACGGCACCGGCGATCACTCATGACGAAGCTGGTCCTTCGACCTTCGGTTCCCAGTCGACGCTCACAAGCCCGAGCGGCAACCGGATCCTCTGCCGGTTTGCTCACCTCGCCGCCCCGGCCCGACCATCCCGGAGGTCCGGATCTTGGGCCTCAACCGCCGGTTCTAACTGAGCGGTGGGGGTGGGGGTGGGGGGGTTTGAGGGGGAGCGGCGCCGGAGGACGAGGGAGCAGCGTCGGTGGTGGAACCGAAGCGTCGAGCGGCGAGCGGTGGAACCAAAGTGCCGAGCGGCGGGCAGAGGTACTGAGGCGAGGCGGTCGGCTACGGTTCGGCCGGGCCCGAAGCTCCTCGGCTCCCCCCCCCCCCCTTTATTCATGCCGGTCGGACCTGGCTGGGTCGCGCGCGTCGATTGGGCCGCACGGCTGGGCCGCGCGTGTGGCCGGGCCATGTGCGGCTGGGCCGCGCGTGTGGCTGGGCCGCGCGTCGGTTGGGCCACAAAATACCAGGAAGATGGCCCACTTTCAAATATATGTTATTTAAATTAGTATTTATAGTTTAAGTTCAGTTTGAAGTTGAATTTAAGTGTAGTTTAAATTCCAGCAATTGTGTATGTGTAAATATATTGTAAATATTTGTGTAATGTAAATATTTATTATGACAATGTATATATTGCATTTAAATATTATTTATTTGCAATAAATTCAATATTTGGCTAATTTTCAAATTTTGGCCATATTGATAAAATTAAAACTTACATTGTCCAAAATTCAAATTTTAGGCCAATTCGGAATTTGACCTCAATATTGAATTTTGTTTATTACATTCACAAATTTAGAAAATTTTCATCATTTAAAGCTAATTTTCAAATTTTGGATTATGATGGAAATAATACTACACATAAAATATAAAGTAAATTGACTCATTTTGATTAAGCCATTTTTCTATAATTTTGCTTAATACATTATGAATCATACCTTAATACAACAAGATGTATAATTCATTTTAATTTGGCTATTGCTTCAATTGGCCATTTTAAACATGAAATATACATACATTAGTTCTTTTTGTCAAGCCATTTTCCTATATTTGGCTAGATAAGAAAGAATAAATTTAATGTGTTTTCATTATGATTAACACACATTACAACACCACCATGATGATTTTATTAATAAAATCTCTGGTTTCCTACATATAGGAATCAATGTCTCGCGGGTTTGAAGAACTTGCACTTGATGGTCATAATTACCCCACATGGGCTCTTGACATCAAGATAAGTTTGGCTTTTAGAGGACTTATGGCTGCTCTTACTCCTCCTGAAGAAAGACTTGCAGTATTTTTGGATACATTTAAGTACCAGACACTATACATCATCCATAATCATCTCCATCCTGACTTGAAATCAGAATATGTGATGGAAGAAGAACCACATACTCTTTGGATGGCATTAAAAAGTCGTTATGAACAACAAAAGACAATTCTATTGCCTGAGGCCAATCATGAATGGACTCAACTTTGTCTTCAAGATTTTAAGTCTATAGAAGACTATAATCATGTTGTTCATAAGGTATGTGCTAAATTGAGGTTTTGTGAGAAAGAACCATCAGAAGAGGACAAAATAGAGAAGACTCTTCAAACTATGCTCCCTTCTGATAGGGTCTTACAACATCAATATCGGGCTCGCAACTACCAACATTATGCTGACCTCATTAGAGATTTACTTCAGGCAGAGAAGCATGATGAACTTACTATTAAGAATCATCACCAACGTCGTGTTGGGGCTGCTCCTCTACCTGAAATCCATCATAATGAGAAGAAAGCTAATGCTTCTAAGAATTTATATTCTAAGAAAAATGGTAGATCTGCTAGACTCTGCCGTAATAGGCAAAAGAATAAGAAATTCTCAAAGAAAATGAGAAAGGATGGTGTTCCCTTAAAAGGGAAAATAGTGCAGTGTAAGGCATGTGACACTTATAAGCATACTGCTGATAACTGTCGCACGCCTAAACACCTTGTGGCTTTATACCAGAAATCACTGGGAAAAGACAAGAAAGCTTAAGGATCTGAAAATGAATATGAAACTCATTTGAGTATTCAAACAAAGCCAACACTTGAAGTCGGTTGTTCAAGCAAGGATATTGAAGATCCTAGAAACAACGATTCAACATTGAATGATGATGACCACATGGATTTGGACAATGCTATGGTGGAATACAATTCAAACGATGTATTCGATGATCTCTTATAGATCTTCTACCATAGAAATTTACATATGTTCGAATTTATGTAAATACAAGTGTGTTGTAATGTAATATTAAGTATATTGTATTAGGGTTATTCATCACTCTAATATTTTATATACATATTTGTATTTCAATGCAACTTATTATTATTATTCTTATTTATTAGATTTCACGGGAAATTTCCGATGGAAGAAGAAATGTGCCTTGTGGATAGTTGCACCACAAACTCTATACTTAGGGATACAAAATATTTCCAGACCCTAACTAGGAGGTCGGGAAATGTTTTGACCATCGCAGGACGCGATGCGACAATAGTTGGCTCTGGACAAGCCACTATTACTCTCCCTAATGGGACACAAGTGATGATTGAGGATGCTTTATTGTATCCCGATTCTACACGTACTCTCATAAGTTTTAGAGATATTCGGAAAAATGGGTTACATATACATACTCATGAAGAAAATAAAGAAGAATTTCTTCTTATTTCAAAATCTTCCGAATATGGCCAAGAAGTTCTAGAAAGAATTCCTTCTACTCCATCTGGACTGTACTTCACGTACATAAAACCCGTACCTCATGTTGCATACAAGGTGATTTTCCAGAATGTTGATATATTTAAGACCTGGCATTCACGCCTAGGCCACCCCGAAATAGGGATGATGCGGAAAATTATTGAAAATTGCACAAGCCATGATTTAAAGAACACTAAATTTCCAAAATCTAATGATTTTATGTGTACATCATGTGCTATGGGCAAGTTGATCTTGCGGCCTTCTCCGCTAAAGATCAATGCTGAACCATTAAAGTTCCTTGAAAGAATTCAAGGTGACATTTGTGGACCTATACAACCTATGTGTGGTCCATTTAGATACTTCATGGTTTTAATTGACGCATATACTAGATGGTCACACGTGTGTTTATTATCTACATGTAACCACGCTTTTGCCAAATTTATGATACAAGTCATAAGGTTGAAAGCGAATTATCCTAAATATAGGATTAAAAGTGTCCGTATGGACAATGCTGCTGAATTCTCATCTCGAGCCTTTAATGATTATTGTATGGCTCAAGAAATTGAAGTACAGCATTATGTTCCATATGTACACACACAAAATGGTTTGGCAGAATCTTTAATAAAGAGTGTTAAACTCATAGCTAGGCCATTATTACAAGGATGCAATTTACCAACATTTTGTTGGGGTCATGCAGTTTTACACGCTGTTGATCTTCTACAATTAAGACCAACTGCATATCATACCACCTCCCCTTTACAACTTGTACGTGGAGATCAACCCAATATTTCCCATCTGCGGAAATTTGGTTGTGCTGTATACACACCAATTTCACCACCTAAGCGAACTTTTATGGGCCCTCACAAGAAATTAGGAGTATATGTGGGATATCAATCCCCGTCTATTATTAAATACCTGGAGCCTTTAACAGGAGATTTATTCACGGCCCGGTTCGCTAATTGTATTTTTAATGAGGATCATTTCCCGGCTTTAGGGGGAGATAATAAATTTATCAATGACCGCTGAGAAATAAATTGGGATGACAAGTCCATCCTAAATGTTGATCCACGTACAAAGGAAACTGAACTTCAAGTTCAGAAAATTATAGAGTTACAGCAAATTGTAGTAACCTGCCAGATGCATTTACTGACTATAATAATGTCACAAAGTCTTTGAATCCTACTGCCAATGCACCTTGTCGAGTGGAGGTACCAATAAAAATCACTCAACCTCCGAAAAGGGGGAGAGCAAGTAAGGGAATAGATGCTTCAAGCAAGCGTCCAAAGACTAGACCTTCCTCGAGGAAAGTAAATGCAAGTCAAAAAAAATGTTGGCATACATCAAAGGGATATTTCAAATCCTTTATCTAGCCCTCAAATGCGCACTATAGACCAGGCTGGACAATCGGAAAACCCTGATTCTTCTATGTTGGGAAGTCAAGAAGAATTACAGGGGATAAGAGAAATTTCCATCAATTATACTAGTTCTGGAGAATTATTTGACTGTAATACAACGGTTGTCAACTCATGCTTTTCAACCATGATTGTTGATTTTCTCCAAGATCCTGATCCTAAGACCATGGCAGAGTGTAAACAACGCTCGGACTGGATCAAATGAAAAGAAGCAATCAAGGCAGAACTTGACTCACTTAAAAAGAGAGAGGTATTCGGAAATGTAATACCTACTCCTCCTCGAACCTATCCTGTTGGGTTCAAATGGGTTTTCGTTCGAAAGCGAAATTGAAACAATGAGGTTGTGAGATACAAGGCAAGTCTAGTTGCACAAGGTTTCACGTAGAGACCCGGCATTGATTTCAATGAAACATATTCTCCTGTTATGAATGGAATAACTTTCCGATACTTGATATCTCTGGCAACACAAAAACATCTATCTTTACAGTTGATGGATGTCGTGACTGCATATTTATATGGGTCACTAGATTCGAATATTTATATGAAGGTTCCCGATGGGATACCCATACCGAATGGAAAAGTAGACCGCAACATATTTTGTGTTAAACTCAACAAGTCATTATATGACTTTAAACAGTCTGGAAGGATGTGGTATAACCGACTGAAGGAGTTCCTTTTAAACAAAGGCTATTCTACAAATGATGATTGCACTTGTGTCTTCATTCGAAGATCCTCAACTGGTTTTTGTATTATATCAGTATATGTTGATGATTTAAATATCATTGGCACTGAGAATGACATTAAAGAGGCGCAAAATCATCTTAAAAGGGAGTTCGAGATGAAGGATTTAGGTAAAACTAAATTTTGCTTGGGTTTACAACTCGAGCACCTTCATACGGGCATTCTCGTACACTAATCAGCTTATGTTCAAAAAGTATTGGAGAAATTCAATATGAACAAAGCATATCTATCTAAAACTCCTATGGTAGTAAGAGGCTTAGAAAGGGACACAGATCCATTTCGGCCATGCCAAGAAGGAGAAGAAGTTTAGAGTTTTGAATACCCATACCTTAGCGCCATTGGTGCATTTATGTATCTTGCAAATAACACAAGACCCGATATTACTTTTGCAGTAAATTTATTAGCAAGATATAGTAGCGCTCCTACAATACGTCATTGGACGGAGTGAAAAATATTTTAAGATACCTTCAAGGTACACAAGATCTTGAACTATTCTTTCCAAAGAAACAAGATCTAAATCTCATTGGTTATGCCGATGCAGGTTATTTAAGTGATCCCCACAATAGTAGATCACAAACTGGTTTCGTGTTTTTACACGGACAAACAGCAATTTCTTGGAAATCATCTAAACAGACTTCAATTGCTACATCTTCTAATCACTCCGAAATCATAGCATTATATGAGGCCGCACGTGAATGTGCTTGGCTACGTAGAGTGATTAATCATATCCAAGTCTCAAGTGGCATTGGGCCCATTAAATCACCAACCATTATCTATGAAGATAATGCAGCTTGCATTGCTCAGATGCAGTCAGGTTATGTGAAAACTAATGTTACTAAGCACATAGTTCCTAAACTATTTTACCCACATGAACTTCAAGCGAATGGAGAAATTGATCTCCAACAAACTAAGTCATGTGATAATTTAGCTGATTTATTCACTAAGTCCCTACCATACTCCACATTTTCTAAATGTGTTGCAGGTATTGGTATGCGTAGACTTAGAGATTTCCAAGGTTTAGAGGGAGTTTCGTAAGAATACCACCTGACATTCTGCATTAAATTGTACTTTTTTTCTTATGTGAGTTTTACTTCTAAGGGTTTCTCACAATAAGTTTTAATGAGTCAATGACAATGCAAGTAACGTCTGTTTTTCGAAATTTTCCCTACAAGGGTTTTTATTCGAAAACACTAAAGACATTTTATGTTGTGTTTTCTCTTGTTTCAATAAAAAGTTGAAGGAGTTTTTACACAACAATCACTATATACATATGAATATATATCTTCGATTTTTCCCACTAAGTTTTTCGAAGACTTACATCATCTACCGCGGAGTTCGATTGCTCAAGGGGGATTGTTGAGAACCGTGTGTTCAACCGAACGCCGGCGGTTGACGCTGCCGGCGGTCGCATCCCTCCCGGCGGTCGTGACCGCTCCTCCTTGCGTCCTCTCGCCATCGGACACGCCCGTCCATTCAACATGTATAAAAAGCAATGAAAAGAATGAACAAAAGAGAAGTTAGAATCAATCAAGTGTATTAATTGTCTCTCTCAAATTTTCTTCTAACAGCAGTCACGTCGCTCGAGCACGAGACAGAGCGGTATCAAGTGCTCACGTGCAAAATGCTTTGTAACATATAGAACGCTAGTTGATGGAGCCATGCCGCAAGCGAACTATGGATGCCTCCTGCCTACACGCCTATATTGCCGTACGAGTACAAGGAGAGTCAGATCCCACGAGAACAGGAGAGGGCATTCTGTTCTTGCCGTCGCCAAGAGTCGAGGGAAACCGACAGGGAACATGAAGACAAGTTGTGGTGAGATAGCCAAAAGCAAGGGCACCAAGGGTTTCAGGGTTATCAGAACCAAGGTTTACGGAGTTAGATTTGTCTCCGACGAGGTTGGGAGAAGGCACACCGGCGGTGGGCTGGTTCACCACCGGCGAATAGTGCCTATCGAACCCGGAGGGTCCCTGTTGGCCAGCAAATCTGGTAGCTGCAGGTTGTCGAGACAACGAACAAGCCCTAACTTGCCTGTCACCAACACACTTCTTAGTCTTCCCTATCCCATGGTTCATTGCAGGAACGTTCAAGAAGCCGAGGACCATAACAGGCGTTGGAGAGCCGCTCAGAGCAAGTTGGCTGAAACAGATGCATCAAACAAACATACTCCCTCCGTCCCAAGAAGTTTGTCACTTTATAGTTCATTTTTGAATTACAGAGCGACAAACTTTTCGAGAGCAACAAACTTTTCCAGACAGAGAGAATAGTCAGTTTTCTTACATTATTATTATGGTCAAATACCAAAAAAGACATGTCACAGTAAGACATACGACATTTGCTCAGCACCAATCACGAAAGACAACTTAAACCGAGGACCAAAACATTGCGTCAACAAGCAGCAAATGAAATAATACAACATAGAACAACATGACGTAAAATAACTTCTGAATGATATAGCCAGCACCATATCCTCATTATAGTACCAATAGAAGTCGCGCATAACTACGTTGAACACAAAGCAGATAGGTTCAGACAACGCACTGTAATACCACAAAATAGATAGGTTCAGACAAACGAAATATGATAAACTAGAGCAAAAGGTCAGGGATTGCATTCCGGAGAGCTTATGCAGCAGCCTCAAGGAAAGCCTGCCCAGGTGAGCGTTTCTGGAGTCGACCATGGTTACCAAGGAGCTGTGCAAGGAAAAATGAAGATGGAATTAGAATATGCAGACTGGAGGATAATGTTAGCATATGAAAGAAAAAAATGCAAGCATAGATTTGAAAATTATACCTTAGCGTTCACACCATCAGGCACAATCCTACCCTCACTCTTGTACCTCAGGTAATCAGTACGGTTGAACTTGGTGAAGCCCCTGGGAGATTCAAAATAATCAGAGTAGTTGATACAGGATATCACATCAGTTCAAGACAGCAATGGACAGCAATTAAAGAATGAATTCTGTGGTACTCACCATTTCCGGCTCTCAATGATCTTCTGACGTCCAGGGAACTTGAACTTGGCACGACGCAGAGCTTCACTGGCATGGGCAGCATTGCTGTCCTTGCACCTCACAGAAAGGAGGACCTGACCAATAGCCACCCGAGCACAGGTTCCCTGGGGCTTGCCGAAGGCACCCCTCATTCCAGTCTGGAGCCTATCCGCTCCAGCACACGAAAGCATCTTGTTAATACGAAGCACATGGAACGGGTGAACTCTGACCCTGAGGTGGAAGGCATCCTTTCCTGCAGACTTGGTCATGTACTTATTGCATGCAATACGAGCAGCTTCAAGAGCCTCACTGGAGACATTCTCCTTCTCCCAGGAGACAAGGTGCACACAGTAGGGGAACTCATCAACGCCCTTCCTCTTCATTCCAACATCATAGATCCTGATCTTAGGGTCAGGGACACCACGGCAGTACCGCGACTTGGGGTACGGCTTGTTCTTGATCTGACGGTAGCACCTTGCAGGCCCTGACCAACATTTAAAAAATGCAAAAAATAGTTCATACAAAACAGAATATAAGACCTTAGGGCACAACTGGAGATAAACCACCACTGCATCAGGTCCTCCGTTCTTAATACAACCCAAAATACAAAATAAATGAACAAGAGCATCAATTATCACATGTACTCATTCAATAGATTGATACATAAAATTGAGCAGCTTTCAGTTTTAGATGGCACATACAGAGATCACTACAACTAACCAACAAGGAACTGCTGAAGCCAATAGTTAAATTTACAGAGTATATACAAAAGATTTAGAACATCACTAAAACCATTTTCTTACAATAATTTATGAAACATACAAGATGCCCTGCCAAAATAGAAAAAAAACCATAGCTACATGTCCTAAAAAACGCAAACAAATCAATAGCTACTGCAAGAGTCTACTTAACTTACACAGCATATGCAACTGCATTTAGACACAATTCTCATGAAAACTATATAAAATAAACTACATTTGTCCGAATGACATGGAAAGGTTTGAACAATAGACACATGGTCAAATCCATCAGAAATCACTGAAAGCTAGCCTACATAAAAAACGGTGCTAAAATTCCGCCTGCATTAATCCTAGTAAGTAGCTTCTAACAGAATATTATTTCTACAAACAGGAATATTTCGGAATAGACTACTAGTAATTACTACAACTATAGAAAATCTGCGATGGTTACGCAAAGAATGCATTTCTGCCCGCCCCTAAGAGTCTGGTGTCAAGCGGATCAACAGGTGATAAAGGTGCCAACATCTTTAACTCAAACGACGGGTAGTCCTCCCGAGTTTGACTAGCAAACACCAAAGCACATCGAAATAGTAGTTAACGCGTTCGACTCAATTGAAACATAGCATATTTCGCACAGCTCGGCGGATCTAAATCGAGACATGGAGGGGGAAGAAAGCACTATTGAAAATAAGCTGATAAATCGATCAACAAAGGACACAATCAACAGAGGACGAGAGGGATAGGAAACGCGGCCTTACTTCTCCCCATGGCGGCGACGACGGCGGCAGCAAAGAGGAAAGAGGGAGGGAGGCGGCTAGGGTTCGGAAGGGGGCGAGGAGGCGCGTTATATAGACGCCTCGGACGGAGAATAGAAGACGACTGGGCTTACGTCACGCTCCTCGTTCGAGCCTCCAGGCCCATTTTTGCTGGCCCGACTGGCCAGCCCATCAAGAATGCAACCAATAGAATTCTTGAAAATAGCCCAACCCATGGATGTTTCAAATAGATTTTTTTTGTTTTAGCATGATTATTTTATTATTTAATATTAATAGTCTCTCAATTTTTTTTGCAAAACTAACCACCCTACCGTCCACACTGTGGATTGCAGCAACACGTGGCAGGGGAGCCGTCCATGGTGTGGACGGCAAGAACACGTGGCGTCACGTGTGCAACACATTCGTCCACGACGTAGACAGTTGCCCGACGTGGCCGCCACGTCGATTGTTTCGACCATTGGACTCGGGAATTGGACCGTTGCAGCACGGACTGTTGGGCGGATGCGCCTGCCGTCTACACCGTGAACGACACAGTGGATGATAGGTCCGCTATAAAAGCCCCACCGTGCAGCAGGGGGAGAGGCATGAGAGAGGAGAGGAAGAGCAAGAGGAGAGGGGAAGAAGAAGAAAAGAAGAAAAAGAGAAGAGAAGGTATAATTTGTTTTGAAATTTTAAAAATTATAATTTAATTATTATATTGTAATAATTTAGTAGTGTTTGTAATTATATTTAGTATAGTTGTAAATTAGAAAATATTATTGTAAGTAGGTATTAGAATTATTTATTATATTGTTGTTGTTATATTTATTATGTTGTTAATATAATGATTATATTATGTTGTTAATATTTTTTTGTTAATTTGATTTTAGTTATTATATATTAATGTAATATATGTTATATAATTAGATAGTTTATGTGTACTTATTTATAGTTAATGTATCAATATAGTATATAGTTTAGTTAGTTTTGTGTGTATTTATTTAGTTTTTGTACTAATTTTATAGTATTTTATTTCCGCATTTGTTGGTGTTTAATATGTTACTATAGTTGTTGATAATTATATTTTTGTTTATTAGGAATGTCTGATAAAATATATTTTAAGATATTTTTTAAAATGAAGAGGAATGTCGGATAAATTACAGTCCGATTGGAGTAGATTTATCAGAAATTCCTTTTATAAATCGAGAAATACCTAGTCCAATGGAAATGGCATTTATAGGTGTTTATAAATAGTTGATGAAGGTGTTTAGATTAAGTGATGATGAATATGAGTTGAAAATATATGGAGTTGTTACTCGTGCAAGAGAGGGAATTTTTTGGGAATTATTTAAACTAAATAGAACATCTGTTTGGCGAACTTACGTTGCAACGGCGTTTGAATATGGATGGCTTTTGATTCTTGATGTTAAGATACAAGTGAAGAAGGTAGTTGCCGAGACACAAGAAGAATTTGATGACGAAGGAAATTCTGATAATGTTGGTAATGGGGAACAAGAAAATGAGGATGTTGCTGCTGGTGAAGAAGCAAATGATGATGTTGTTGTAGGTGAAGCAACAGGTCAAGCTGATGAAGGAGAGCATCTTCCACACTTAGTTCAATAGATGAATGAAGATAATATGAATTATAATAATATTCCTGAACATGATTCATCAGACGATGAAGATCAACCTCCAGTTCCTACCGAATGGAGTAATCAAAGTTATGAAAGTTTAAAAGTTAATAAAGGATATTCTTTGCCGTTAGATTATCATGAGAATGCAGTAATAGTGGAATCTCTTTTTAAGGATAAAGAAGCATTAAAAGATGTTGTTAAATACTGGCCTCTTTCACTGAAGAGATCATTCATGGTTTGCCGATCTACTAAAAAACTTAAAGATGTCACATGTTTATCAACAAGATATCCGTTTTGTGTTCGCGGATATGCAGAGAAGTGAAGTTCTCTTTGGAAGTGTTCTATTGTTGTTAATCACACTTGTGAGTTACAACATCTTGAGAAATGTAATACTGCTCTGACATCACAGTTTGTTGCAAATCACATGTATGCTCGTGTGGTTGATAATATTTCTTCTGAACCGAAATATATTATTAACACCATTTAACAAGATTTTAAGTATACCATAACTTATTCCAAAGCTTGGAAAGCCAAATAAAAGGTTATTGGGGCTAGATTTGGTACTTATGAAGAATCATATGATAATTTTCCGAAGTTACTTCATACCATAAGAAGTCGGAATATTAGCACTACTATAGACATCGTGGATGTTCCAAACCCTATGACTCCCAGAAAGCTGATTCTTCACCATGCATTCTTTCCGTTGGGTCAATGCATAAATGCATTTCAACAATGTAGGCCTATTCTTTGTATGGATGGTACGTTCCTAACTAGAAAATACAAAGGTCAAATCCTTACAGTCATTGGAGTTGATGGTGACAATCAAATTTTACCTGTGGCCTTTGCTTTTGTTGAGAGTGAAAATGCTGAAAGTTGGTTTTTGTATCGGGTTAAAGTTGATGTAGTGCAAGGTCGAGAAAATATATGTGTCATACATGACTGCCATGCTGGTTTGTTGAAGTCAATAATGGATATCAAATACAGTTGCGTTGAGCGTGGACCACCAGCTTCGCCGGATATACAATCAAGATGGTGCATGAGACACTTGGGTGCAAATTTTTACAATCACTCAAGAACAAACAACTTATGAACATATTTAAGCGTTTGTGTTGTCAGAATCAAGAAAGAAAGTTCAATGTTTTGTGGCTTCGTCTTGATGAGTTGACAAGGAAAAAACTGACGAGGTGCTTCAACTGGATAATAATGAAGAAAATTTTGTACCCCTTTCTAGTCTTCCATCAAATGATCATACAATTGCTCGAAGGGCAGAATCATATATACGATGCTTCTCGCATTGGATTCATAATGAGGCGAAAGAGAAGTGGTCTTTGTTATACAACACACATGGTGCTAGGTATGGAATTATGACATTAAATTTAGAAGAGGTATGCCATTTTGACTAGTAGTTGAGGTAATTTACTTTACATAAAAGTATTTGTAATTAAAAATTGTAATAGGTGTACAACTTTGTCCTACGTGGATCAAAAGTTTTACCACTTGTTGGTATTGTTGAAGGAATCTTGAGTAGAACGATGAAGTACTTTCATGATTGTTATGCAAAAGCATGTCTAATTCTAATTTGGTTTTCTCAAAATTTATTTCTGACTACATGCATGAGAAGATTAAGAAGACTCATTTACATAGTGTCAAACAAACATGAATATGGCAAAACAGATTCGAAATCATTTGTAGAGATAGAGGCAGACGTGCTGGCACGCATGAATGAACGGTGCACGAGTGTGTGATTAGTGAGTATTCGGCCGTTTGTAGTTGTATGAAGCCAAAACTACTTCATAGTCTTGTTCACATGTTATTGTTGCATGCAGTGGGAGTAAATTATCTCCAAACATGTATGTCTCACCTTACTTCTGCAAAGAGGCTCTACAGACGACTTGGAACGTCGAGATATTCGGCTATCGCATTGTTCGTACATTCACCACGGATCCATGACCAAATTTTGAAAGAGGTCCTGATTATTTGAAGTTGAAGTAGAAGCGTGGTTGTCGTAAGACCAGATGTATAAGAAATGATATGGATAAGTCATCATCTTCATTACAAGTGAGATGTAGCACCTGTAAAGGATTCGACCATAGTTACAAAAATTGCATTCAGGGTAATGTTACAGGAGCAGCTGAAGCGGGACCATCAGGAAATCTGCATGACAGAAGACGTCCTCGTGGTCGTTACTAAATTTCTTTATGTAATTTTAGAACATAGCTAAATTATGTAATATTAGGACATAACTTAATTATGTTGGTAAGATACTGTAATGAACTATTTTCTTTATGAAGAGCTTGGTTTTGTTAACGTATTTTGTCTTAACTTCAAATTACTATATTGTATTTCTGCACTTATGGCTGTAGGTACAGACAACACTCTTGAGCTACTGGACGCTCAGTTAGACTCACGACACTGGTCGTACTTGACGAGTGTTTGTGGTGCGGAACTTCCCACATTGCGATCAAGAGTTCCAAAGAAGTTGTTACCCATCGACGAGCGATGGATTCCACAGCACATATGTTTTAAATCGAATAATTAAATGAAATAATATATGGTTTTCATAGTAACTTGTAATTTCTTTATACAGTTTACATGCAGTGGGCTTCTTCCATTGTGTAGGATGTTGGAGCCTAATACAATTAAACGGTCTAAACAGAAGTCCACCCGTGTGACATATGACCGTTCCCTTGGTTGACCGATGGAGACCAAAGACACACACTTTCCACATGCCTTGCGGGAAGATGAGTGTGACACTACAGGATGTGTCGTACCTACTAGGTCTTCCTATCGCTGGCGACACAATTTGTAGGCCAGATGGGGCAGACGGGTGGCGTGAGGATATACTCCAACATTTTTTGAGTGTCCATGTTCACCCGAGGTACACCCAAATGAATGGTCTGTTATGATCGATTTCAAATAAATAGGATCACGAGCTGCCTAAGAGTTGGCTGCAGCAGTACGAGGTATGTGTTTTAAGAATTGTAGTCAGAAATTTCATATTTTAATATATATTTCTTACTAGCTTTATTGTTTTTTCTTTCATTTACGGCCTGAAAACATTCACCCTGATGTGGACGAGTACATGGTCTCTAGACACTTGGAGGCGTACTTGTTGAGTCTTTTTAGGTGGATCATGTTCACATATTCACATGGAGACTCATGCGACAAGCGTCTGATCTACTTTTCTAGACAAATAGCGGACACTCCACCTGAAGTACTACCACAGTTCAGTTGGGGCTCAGCGGTGTCGATATCCAGCATCCCGGGTACCCTTGCGCACAAGCTAGAGCCGCCAAGGTGCCTCGCCTCCCAATAGGGACAGGGTCCAAGGGCGCCACGTGTTCAAAGAAACCTGGACCCGCCAGCCTTAGATGAGGAGTCCGGGGTGCCCACGAGACATCCGAAAGGGGGGAGCTCAGCTCCACCTTGACAACAAGCTCCCAGGCAGCCACGTGTCCAGCAGGACGGGACCCAACCTCCTCCGCAGGGGTGAGCTCCCAAGCTGCCACGTGGCCCACGAAGTCGAGACCTGGCCTCCCCCACGAAGGTGAGCTCCCAAGCTGCCACGTGGCCCACAAGACGGGCGTGGCCTCCACCATGGCAGAGAGCTCCCCGTTGGCCGCATGGTCAGTCCACTTGCCCTGAGCAGATAATAGGAAAGTCAAGAGGGCGGTGTACCTTGTCTCCATCAAGTCTTGAAGATACGCGGCTTCCCCAGACGCATGGCACGGCGCACGCCTAATTTCAGGTACCGCCGCGACTAATCGCATCATAGTGAAGGCGCCGCAGGCCTATCCAACTCCGCCAAGTGGGTAGCTTACAACGCCAGAGACAGTTGGATGGGATGTTCCCTGCCAATGTCAGCAACAACGCATGGGCTACTGACAACTCGGGTGGCAAGGGGGCGAGTCCTCACATCTACGGTATGAGCAAGCTTGCAGAAGAACCCTAGATCTTTAGATAAGATTGCCCCGGGACCACCTGTCGGGCCCCGGGACCCTGCTTGTAAGGCGTCCGACCTTGACTATAAAAGGCCTGGACGATCTCCTATACAAGGACCAGACTCAGAATCCCCGATACACTCACATACGCATACACACTCACCAAGCAATACAATCCACCATGGAGTAGGATGTTATGCTCCTTGCGGCCCGGACCACGTAAAAACAACTGTCTCATACTCTTCCGCTAGAACACTAGTTTGAGACCTAAGCCCCACCGAACAAGAACCTCCGCGGGCTGCTCATTAGCAGATCCGGGGGAAGTGTCGCATTGACCCTTCGACATTTGGCGCACTAGGTAGGGGCTTTTTCCCTCAAAAAAGTGGTAGCACTTTCAACACCATGGTGTTCATCAGGCCCGTGGAAGGCGGTTTCTGAGGACGTCGTCCGGTGACCAGATCTGTCGCTCGAGCGACACTCTCTGGTCTGTCTCGCCCCCGTGCAGGTACGACTGGCCAAGATAGCACGCCGGGACACGCCCCGGCTCAGTCGGCTCCCCCAACAGCGAGCCTGGAGAGCGCTTTCACGGCGGCCAGAGCTTTCCTCCACCACCCACCATCGCTGAACGCCTCTCAGGGGGCAGCTCAGCAGTGAGTCCAAGACATCGACCACTTCGTTGTTGCAACCATCAACTCCCCCAATAGGGGAAGGCACCTCGTGTCGCTGTCACGCACGCCGTCCATCGACCATCACACCGCCAACTCCCGCTCTTCCAAACCTACGAGCGTTGGTCGACTCCCCACGGAGGACCTCAGGAACGAGCTTGACCGTCGTCAAGCTCACATGGACAGTCGTGTCATCATCGAGCGGCAGCGAGAGAGGCGGTGCAATCTCGACGCTGAATATGGCACTCAATGCCCTGTTCATGAGGCATCCTCCATCCAAGGTGCGCCGCAGGTAAACCCTCCGCCACCTGATCAGGAGCACGTCGGCTCGACAGCTCCCCTGCAATTATCGGTGCAGCAGGGTGTGCAACAACAGTACTTGGCACAGCTAGTACCGTTGCAGCAGCACATGGCACAATCAGTGACACAACAGCAGGTCCAGCAAGTACCACACGTCGTGTAGCAAACCCCCTTGGGGTATGCTATCCCATCTGCCTCTCCGACGAAGCCCATCAGAGGTTGCGCGACGTTGGCTCCGCACCTCCGCTTCGTGATGTGGCCACGCAAGTTCCGGTCACATATCCCAGAGAGGTTCGACAGAAGCATCAATCTGGCGGAGTTCCTGCAGATCTACACCACGACGCACCTTGTTGCGGGAGCAGACGAGACCATCCTGGTGAACTATTTCCCAGTCGCCCTGACTGGGTCAGCCTGCTCATGGCTGATGAACGTTCCTGAGGGGTCTATAACCTCTTGGGATGAGCTGTGCCGGCAGTTCACGATGAACTTTGGCAGCTCCTACACGCGTCCTGGCACCAAGCTCGACCTCCACGCCATGCGACAGCAACCCAAGGAGACGTTGTGGTCATTCATCCACGTTTCTCCTAGATACGCAACTCCATTCCCAACATCCCAAATGCCTCTGTCATAGTGGCATTTCGCCAGGGAGTGCGAGACCACAAGATGCTCGAGAAACTAGCCATGCACAATGAGCAAGACGTCTCTGAGATCTTCTCCATCGTCGATCGGTGTGTCAGAGCAGCAGAAGGCCGCGACTGGCACGCTCAGCCTGCCTCCGGAGCGGGCGGGGCTGGCCAGACCAGAGAAGGAGCTGCTTCCCCAGACATATATGTTGAACCTCACCTGATAATGCTCTAACATAAATGCAATGTTTTATTTTTCATTGTGCATGGGGTGACGACACATTGCATACGGGGTACGAGGAGTACTCCATGTGGTTCGATTCCCTACATGCCGACTCCAGTGTCATTTGGATTCCTTACTTGTATGAGGTTGTGCAGCAGCGTGCGCCAAGAGGGTTGTCTTTCTTATGCACCAGAGATGCATACTTTTGGTTCACTCGGAAAGCTCTCGTGTACGACACTTGCGTCGAGGAGTACTCACCTCATCGGGTCATGTGCCAATTCGGACGGCAGCAGGTTTTTCCAGTCTCGAGAGGTCTTGGCATTCCAACTTCAGCTCACACGTACGTATTTCATTTGCATATCTATCATAAATTACCCTTTCTATTCGTCTATAACATTTAGTGATGCACGCAGGCACACACGCAAGGGTTTCGCCTCTCCCGTGTTCTGGCCTCGCATGTCACTGTGGGTGCAGCAATGGGCAGATGCTGCTATGGACATCATTGAAGGCTCCATACCATGCACACCGGAGTCCTATGCGGAGTACATGCAATGGTACGTGACTCGAACACGTATTAGGATCACGTACACACCAATTGAGGCAGAGGTACATTTTGTGTTGTGTCTACTACTGACACGTACCCTACGTACCGAGCTCGTAACATCTTAGTTGCGGTAATATGACTCTTTCTTCAATTATTCAATTCACATTGGTTTTCTTAGTACATACATAATGGAAATGTTCATTATTTGCAGTTTGAGATGCTTTGCGAAGCAGAAATAGAGACTGAATCAATGGCTCAGAGGACGTCAGAAATGATGAAAGAGATGAACTCAACATGGATGAAGGTCAATAATTACACAAAGGAGGCTATGAAGAACTTGGCCCTGTCGTGCACAGAGTCCTGTTGCCACAACTCTTCTGTGCAACAGCCGAGGTGGACTCCTGCTACGACAGTTCCACCGTCTGCGCCGGTTGCACCATTCGAGCGAGGTAAGAAATTTTTATATAGTTCAT
Source organism: Tuctoria greenei (assembly GCA_036927565.1). Lineage (NCBI taxonomy): Eukaryota > Viridiplantae > Streptophyta > Magnoliopsida > Poales > Poaceae > Tuctoria > Tuctoria greenei. Next base: position 20,916,178 of record JAYESD010000003.1, read on the forward strand.
AATTCTTATTTTATTGATCTTAAAAATGTAATCATTTATCATTATAGTACCATCGATGTCATACGTTCAACCTACCCGTCATGGTGATATTGTTGGGACGTCGAACTTGTGCAGTGGTAAGTGCTTTGCGAGTTTTTTAAAGATTAGTTTTAACTTATACTTGTAATAACAATCATATTTTGTAGGTTCAACAATATGTCCTTTGGTTCCGATGATATTGCCCACCAAGACTTTGGAGACGTCTTCGACTGTGCAGATTACTCTGCCTCTGCAGCACGAGCACCAGACACGCTTCTTCAGACATAGGGAGATCCAGAGGCCACACAGCAGACACAACCCACACAAGGGGATCCAGAGGTCACGCTGCCGACGGAGGTGTTGCAACCCACGCAGGATGCGACACCCACACCTGTCCCTCGGGCTAGAAATGCTCCGGACCCATTGTCGTACGATGTTGACCACATTTGAGTGGGACGGAGGGGACGTACCAAGAGCACTAGGCGCTGATGTTGCACCTTCTATAGTGTATCATGTTTCCTCTGTACTTGGATGTGACTCTACATGCTATTTTATTTCTGTCTGTTATGCTGCATTTATTTCGATACTCAACTTCGTCTCTACTTGTACGCTTGGTCCATGGACCGCACCACGTTCATCTATAAAAGGGTAACCCCATACACAACACATCTCATTCAACTCACTACTCAGAAAATTGAGAGGAGAGGTCGTGGCAGAAGAGGAGGCGGAGAAAACATTAGAGCGGTGTGTGAGAACTACTTGGTTGGTGGTCCGCAGTGGTATGAAGTAGCACTCGACGACTTTCCGCTTTTAGGAAAAAGTGATTTTGCTGAGTTTCATCCTCTTCGTCCATATGATAGTACCAAAGAAAAGTGGCCTAAGTGTCGCTGTGGCCTTGATTGTGTTGTGCAAATGATGGATGGAAGAGAGGACATCGGTCGTCGATTCTTTCGTTGCCCTCTCGGTGGAGTAAGTTGAAATGTTTTTTTATATGACCTAACATATTTTCTTATATTCACTTTGCTTTTCTATTTATGTAGTGCTACTTCAATGAAGAAAATTGCGAATACACACTGTGGGTTAATCCACTGCCTATCAAGCCAACTAAAGCTTACATCAAATATCTACAACATCAAAATTGAGAATTAGTGGGAGAAATATCGGATTTGGAGTTACAACAATTCGACAACATGAGTAGTTCTACCGTATGCAACAACATATTTTGTGAATGCCCTCACCACAAGCCAAATTCTGATAGTTAAAAACTTTCAGGAATGTATGTTTTCAATATATGCTTCCAATGTATGTTGTTGTACCTTTTATTTCAATAAAACTTTATTTTCAATGTATGTACCCTTGCATCATGTTTTCATATTGTAGCAGTTACATTTATGACAAAAACAAATAACATAATTTATACTACTGAATCTTATATTTTTTGTCCATATTGAACACCAGTCGTCCACAGTGTGGATGACTCGTCTACAAGGTGGACGACTCGTCCACAGTGTGGATGATTACATGTCTCCATCGTCTATATAAGAGCGACTCCGCATCGTCACTACAATCCCATCTCACAAACTCAGCTTACACTGTCACCACACTCATTCCATACATCGTCTTACCATGGACGAACCTTACTCGCCACCAAACAACAAAGAGAGAGTCGACATATCCCAGGAATTGCAACTGCCAATGTGTCTATGCAACACTGATTGTCGGTTTATTAAAGATCTTAGGTTGGAAGACACTTATGGTTTGAGAAATAATTTTGAGTATGATCCCCCTCATAGGACCTTTCCATTTTTTCCCAATGGTAAAACTCAGGTAAAATACTTACTTCGCAATTCCTACCATTTCATATTCATATTTTCATTCTACTATTTATAATGACACATTTATAATCATGTAGTCTCCACCGCCTCTTTGCGAGTTTGCACAATACTTCGAACACGAACAAACACCAGAACAGATCGAGTACGTGTATTGCACGCATAGATCTGCTATAAGGAACTTCCTCTATCAAATAGACTGGGATGAAAAAGTTGAGAGAGACAGAAGGGATAGAGCTGAACAGGAAGAGCAGCGTCGTAAGCGTCAAGAAGAGCGTCGACGAGAGGAAGAAGAGCATCATCACAAGTGTCAAGAGGAGGAACGTATGGCACGACAGGCAAGAGAGGCTGAGAGGGAGCGCATGCGCGAAAGAGCATGTCGCGCAAGGGAAGCCAAACTGGATGCATTACGAAAGGGAAAATATCCACATTGCACTCAATAAAATCTACATGAAATATGCTTGACTGTAATTTCAACTAAGGTGTGTTAGGAGTAGCTTGGTGCACGTAGGTTAGATATTATTTAGTGCATCATACACATACCGTTTCTATTGTCTCTTTAATTTTCTGTTCTTAAATATGTGTTATCTGCCTTATGTATCGTAGTCGTAGAGAGACAGAGAACAAATACTTATTTGTGAACTTTGTCATGTATGCAATCACTGAGTCTTTTAGTGAAATGCATCTATTTTCGTCACTTTTGTTTTATGTTCGTAATTCATTTCAAAGGGACATAACAATTCATTCTACGTATCGAAAGTTTGTGTAACTCATTGCATGTAATCATAACAATGTACATTATCTTTACTTCCATAACAATATCTTTCAAATATGTTCTGAAGTATTTTTAAGTAACTGTCGGAATTCGAATACGATAGAGGCAAAATTACCTAATTTGAACTATGTGATCGTAGTGCATTATTCAAAAGCACATAACATTTCACTTCTTACACCAAAGTTTATATAAGTTATGAAATGAAATAACAAGAAAATGTACTACATTTACTTCTATAAAAACGACATTTTCAAAATTTGTCTCTAACTAATTTTAAATTGATGTAAAAAACTGAAGAGAAGGAGGGAAAATGGCGCTCGAGGCCTGCCTTCCACAGCGTGGACGTCAGGATGACGCGGTTGCGTCGTTAGGTAGCCGTCCACGGTGTTGACGTGCTCTTACCGTCCACAGTGTGAACGGTTTCCTTGCCACGTGTTCTTGCCGTCCACAATGTGGACGGCAGGGTGGCCAGTTTTTTTTTAAAAAAATTTGGAGACTATTAATATCAAATAATAAATAATCATGCTAAAAGAAAAAATTCCTTCAAATACTACTGAACTGATACCAGCGGAACTTTCACAATATTGTTTGAATACTCATGACAGAATTGAAGATCTGAAAGGGGAAAAAATACTGCTACCTCTCAGTTCAGCCGCATAAATTATCTTTGTACTTATTTTTGGATGGCAAAACAAGTGAAACGCACAAGTTTTAATGGTAAAAAAGGAATTCGGTGTGCCATTTTTCCAAAGTTGTTTCAATCATGTACGACCGTTCAACCACAAATCCAACTGGTCTGTCGCTAAAGCAGTTCAAGATCGGCGGCTCAGAATTTCAGGTGACCCAAACAGACCCTAAGCACGTCAAAAGCGATAACGATAACAATTGTTTCTCATCCGTGATAGCCAAGAGATCGAACGGGAATAGAGTTGATAATCGGCAATATTGGTGTGATCGTCATTGTCGGTACCCAGCTGGACACCCTCACGCACAAGCTAGAGTAGTTTAGGTACCTCGCCTCCCAACAGGGACAGGGTCCGAGAGTGCCATATGTTCAAAGAAACCTGGACCCACCGGTCTTAGATGGGAAGTCCGAGGTGCCCACGAGACATCCTAATGGGAGAGCTTAGCTCCACCTTAATGACAAGCTCCCAGACAGCCACGTGTCCAGCAGGACGGGACCTGACCTCCTCCGCTAAGGTGAGCTCCCAAGCTGCCACGTGGCCTATGAAGTCGAGACCCGATCTCCCCAGCGAAGGCGAGCACCTGAGCTGCCACGTGGCCCGCGGGGCGAGAACTGGCCTCCCCCACGGAGGTGAGCTCCCGAGCTGCCACGTGGCCCACAAGACGGGTGTGACCTCCACCATGGCAGAGAGCTCCCCAGTGGCCGCATGGTCAGTCCACTTTCCCGCATAGTGAGGAAGTTAAGAGGGTAGTGCGCCTTGTCTCTATCAAGCCTTAAAGATAAGCGGCTTCCCCAGACGCATGGCGCAGCGCACGCCTAATGTCAGGTACTGCTACGATAAATCGCATCACAGTGAAGGCGCCGCAGGCCTATCCCCCTCCGCCAAGTGGGTAGCTTACGGCGCCAGAGACAGTTGGATGGGACATTTCCTGCCAATATCAGCAATGGCGCGTGGGCTACTGACAACTCGGGCGGCAAGACGGTGAGTCCTCACGTCCGTGGTCAGAGCAAGCTTACAGAAGAAGCCTTAGATCTTTAGGATAAGATTGCCCTGGGACCACCTGTCAGGCCCCGGGACCCCACTTGTATGGCGTCCGACCTTGACTATAAAAGGCCCGGACCACCATCGCTACAAAAAAGACTGAGAATCCCCGATACACACACACTCGTATACACACTCACTAAGCAATACAATCCACTGTAGAGTAAGGTGTTACGCTCCTTGTGGCCCGAACCACTTAAAAACTTCACTGTCTCATACTCTTTCGCTAGAACACTACTTTGAGGCCTAAGCCCCGCCGAATAAGAACCTCCGCGGGCTCCTCCTTAGCAGATCTGGGGGAAGTGTCGCATTGACCCTTCGACATTTGGCGCGCTAGGTAGGGGCCTTTTCCCTCAAAAAAGTGGTAGTGCTTTCACCACCATGGTGTTCATCAGGCCCGTGGAAGGCGGTTTTCGCGGCTGCCGTCCGGTGACCAGATCCGTCGCTCGAGTGGCGCTCTCTGGTTCGTCTCGACCTCGTGCAGGTACGGCTAGCCAAAATGGCACGTCGGGACATGCCCCAGCTCAGTTGGCTCCACCAGCACCCGCAACAGCGAGCCCGAAGAGCACTTTGGCGGCGACCAGAGCTCTCCTCCACCACCCACCATCGTTGAACGCCTCTCAGGGGGTGGCTCAACAGTGGGTCCAAGACATCGACCACCTTGTCGTCACAGCCATCAACTCTCCCAACGGGGGAAGGCGCCTCGTGTCGCTATCACGCACGCCGTCCATCGACCGTCACTCTGCCAACTCCCGCTCTTCAAAGCCTACGAGTGTTGGTCGGCTCCCCACGGAGGACCTAAGGGCTGAGCTTGACCGTTGTCAAGCTCACATGGACGACCGTATCATCATCGAGCGACAGCGAGAGAGACGACGCAACCTCGACGACGAATATAGCCCTCAATGCCCTGTTCACGACGTGTCCTCCGTCCAAGGTGCGCTGCAGGTAAACACACCGCCACCTGACCAGGAGCATGTCGACTTGACATATCCCCTGCAGTACTCGGTGCAGCAGGATGTGCAACAATAGTACTTGGCGCAGCCAGTACCACTTCAACAACGCATGGCACAACCAATGCCACAACCGCAAGTCCAACAAGTGTCGCACGTTGTGTAGCAGACCCCCTTGGGGTATGCTGTCCCATCCGCCTCTCCGACGAGGCCCGTGGGAGGATGCTCGACGTTGGCTCTGCACCTTCGCTTTGCAATGTGTCCACGCAAGTTTCGACCACATATCCTGGAGAGATTCGATGGAATCATCAACCCGACGGAGTTCCTGCAGATCTACACTACGATGCTCCTCGCTGCAGGAGTGGATGAGACCACCCTGGCGAACTACTTCCTAGTTGCCCTGACTGGATCAGCCCGCTCGTGGTCGATGAACCTTCCCGAAGGGTCTATAACCTCTTGGGATGAGTTGTGCCGGCAGTTCACGGTGAACTTCGACAGCTCCTACATGTGCCCCGGCACTGAGCTTGACCTCCACGCCGTGCGACAGCAATTCAAGGAAACGCTATGATCATTCATCCAGTGTTTCTCCCAGGTACGCAACTCCATTCCCAACATCCCAAATGCCTCTGTCATAGTGGCATTTCGCTAGGGGGTGCGTGACCGCAAGATGCTCGAGAAGTTAGCTACGCACAATGTGCAAGACGTTTCCGAGCTCTTCTCCATCGCCGATCGGTGCGCCAGGGCGGCAGAAGGCTGCGACTGGCACGCTCAGCCCGCCCTCGGAGCGGGTGGGTCGGCCAGACTGGAGAAGGAGCCGCTACCCCTAGTAGCAGCAAAAATAAGAACAAGAACCGGGATGGCGGACAGAACAAGCCGCTGCATGGATCCCCTGTCGTGGCAGCAGCCGCAACCGGAGGAGGCAAGCCCCAATGCCGAGATAAATGCCCTCATCAACCACCTGCCACTAATGAAGACGTCGAGCTCTGCCCGGTGCACAAGACTCACGAACACACCACGAGCGAGTACCGGGAGATAAAAAGGTGTGTTGAACGCTACCAAGAGCGGGCACAGCAGCGATCGGACGACGCCCCTTCCGCCAACGGGAGAGCGAGCAGAAAGTCGAACCAAGGTCAACAATGATGAGGAGCTGGAGTACCAGAAGCAAGAGCAGACCATCAAAGTGGTCAACCAAGATGAGGACTCTGACGCCAGCAGCGACAACGAGCGTCGCAAGACCCTCCATGTCATCTTGGGAGGGTCTTGGGACCCCGCATCCCACAACGCGGTCAAGACCCTTCGTTGTATGGTGGCTTCGATAGCCCCTGTACCCACTCCGACGCAGCACCACCGCTGGAAGGAGATGTCGATCAGCTTCGACGCCACTGACTGGCCCAAGAACATGGCTGGGGCAGGGGTGCTACCTCTCCTAGTCTCCCCCACCATAGCCAACGTCAAACTCCACTACGTCTTGATAGATGGCGGGGCCGACCTCAACCTCCTCAGCGGTGCAACCTTTGAACAGCTGCAGATCCCAGTGTCCAAGCTGGCCCCCTCGAGCCCATTTTCGGGGGTGGGACCTGAAAGCATCATCCCGTACGACAACATCCACCTGCGGGTGACCTTCGGGACACCTGACAACTACAGGACGGAGAGCATCCTCTTTGACGTCGCCGATGTCAGCCTCCCCTTCAATGCCATCATCGGCAGGCCTTCCCTATACCAGTTCATGGCTGTAGCCCACTACGGCTACCTCGTCCTGAAGATGCCAACCCCTCCGGTGTCCTAAGGATCCGCAGAGATTGCACCGCTGTAGTGTTAGCCTTGGAGCAGCTCCAAGCACTCACGACGGACTCAACACCAGTCCCGATTGGTGCTGGATCAAGTTGACCTTCGCCAAGCTCACGACAGTGCAGAGCACCCGCCGCACCTCAGTTGCAGCCCTTCGGCAGCATCGACACCTCCGCCAAAGCTGCCAAGCCCAGTCCCGGCTCTGCTCGGACCACTCGCAAGACGGGCGGTCAAGGCAGCAAATAGGGATGCTCGCTCATCGCCCCTCTAAGTAGCTGTTGACAGCAAGGTTGCCCGCCAACCATCGCAGCTACTCATGGATCTGTGGGCACCCCTATTGTAAATACTAGTCTTAGTAGAACAGTGTAAAGGATTTCATAGGGCTTAGGAGCAGCACTAAGGACAACCAAGCACCGGGAGGGTCAGGCCCAGAGTGTGCAGCCAGCTTAGCTTGGTTCCGAACTCTAAGCTTGTGCACCCTGCCTCTCCCATCATCCGGAGGTAAGCTGTTGCGCTCTTTTTTTTAAAAGCCTGTCTCCCCCTATGAACTCCTATAAAAAAATCACTGTTTTACTTAAAGGATTCTTAAAAACATTGTCCATTTACTTACGCATTAAGTTTATGAACATGCCACACTAAGACTCGTTTATTGCGCATTAGTTATATGCGCGATTGTACACTCTGTAACTCACCCATGCAGGAGTCATGCAGTCCTAATGAAGGCGGGCCTGCTTGAGGTACCTGCGGTGTATGAGGGGTTCTTCTGGCCCCTCTCGTCATTAGGGACCTGTGACGCCAGAAGGTTCCCCAGGAAAGGCCTGTGCCGAGCAGGAGGTCCAGAGGGTGTAAACTGCTTAGCCTGGTCTTGTACCCTAAGCGTACACACCCTGCCTCCCAGCACTACAACCAAATACTAAGAGCCAGAAAGCTCACACCCTGAGGAAGACAGGAGCCGGGCCCCAGAGCACCAACGCACTGAATTATCCGGACCCCGCAAATCAGCCCAGGATAGTAAAGCATGACAGAGCTAAGGGAGAGCTACAGGTAAATCAACGAGCAAACTAGTCCACCTTGCTTCTATCATATGTGCAGAACAACCCGCTCCGACACCACTCCGGCACCACCCAAGGGGCCTGCCGTCGACGACTCTACGACGATGGTGGACAACGCTGGAGCATTGAAAGTGCATCTAGGAATCCCTTGTGGGTTTTGGATGATTTATGACAAGCAAATGAGATCCTAACCTCTTTGTTGAGATGAGCATAGGTTTTAATAGCAAAATAAGCAAAGTGCCAAAAAGAAGGGAGAATGAGGAGCAAAGTGGAAATGAGCTCAAGGAAGAAGAATAGTAGATCATTGTGTATGGAGTGTGTTAAGGAAACACACTCCAAGAGCCCAATCACATTTAAACACACACATTGCACAAATTTATACAGGACCAGACTAGTCCAAATGTCACCGGACTAGTCCGATATCCCTTCTGCACAAGATCGGACAAGTCCGATATCCATCGGACTAGTCCGATATCTCTCGGACTAGAATCGGACTAGTCCTCCCTAGTGCGGACTAGTCCTCAAAACACTTCACAAGTCACACAAAATCGGACAAGTCCGATCACCACCGGACTAGTCCGATATTCATTCTGATCTAAATCGGACAAGTCCGATATTAGCACGAACTAGTCCGAAAAACTCTCTGACCTAAATCGGACAAGTCCTCCAAGTGCGGACTTGTCCTCATAACCAGTTAGGGTTTCACTGTGCGGACAAGTTCGATGTCCATCGGACTAGTCCGAAGATTTCTAGAAGCAAAATCGGACAAGTCCGCTCCTAGCCGGATTAGTCCGATATTTTGGAACACTTAGGGTTTGCTACACACAGCACACCGGACTAGTTCGGTGTCCACCACAGACTAGTCCGATCTTTCTAAACCCTAACTGTCACTTTTAGAAACCCCATATAAATAGAGGTGCACGACCCAAATTTAAACTCTCTCGAACCCTAGCGCCGTCACACCTCCCAAGATCCTCAAAAACACATCTCTCCATGAAATTAAGTACAACAAAGATCAATCCTTTGAGGATACACTCTAGATCATTGGAGAGACATGTTCAACACTCATTGAGCTCTTGGTTTGATTTTCTAACACACTCCTATGATTTCATTGTAATCTTTTGAGTGTGTTCTTGGTGGTATTTCGTGTTGTAATCTAGGGGAGCCCTCAACGTGTGAGAAGGCCCCTTTGAATTCGATTATTCACCCCTTTGTGATAAGTGGAAGAGGACTGGCCTTGGTGGCGATCTGATGAGGGTAGGGTTGGAGAAGACCCGATCCTTTCGTGGACTCCTCAACGTGGATGTAGGTTGCCTCTATGGGAGCCGAACCACGGGATAAATCCTTGTGTCTTGCTTTGTGATTCATCGTTCTTATTCATCACAACAATCTAGGGTTTCAATCATTATTGCTTACTTTATGTTGAATCATTAAATATAAGATTGAATTGTGATATACCCTAGTCCATAATCTTGCAACACTTCATTTGACTGTATATTTCCGCTGCATACATCGAAGAATCAAATTAATCGATCAAACTTAATCAACCTAGTCGGTACACACCGAACTAGTCCGCACTTTACCAGACTAGTCGGATATCTCTGGTTTTGAACTGGTTGTTAAGTGTTGTAGGTTCTGACAAATTTCATAAAGGCCTATTCACCCCCCTCTAGGCCACATTCAATTGGTATCAGAGCAGGTTCTTCAAGAAAGAGACTAATCGCTCAAAGAAGATCATGTCAGACATGAAGGATATGCACAAGAGCAACAACTAAGAAAAGGTTGATGATGACAAGAACCTAAAGGTGGAGAAGCTCCTCGAAGCCATTCAATACTTCGAGGACGACGATGAGGAGATGCTAGAACTAAAGGCGCTCCTAAGAAAGAAGACACTTTCCAAAGGGAAAGTGAAGATTGAAGAAAAGAAGAAGGGGAGTAGTCACACCGACTACTCCCGATATCCTTTTAACTATGATCGTCTCAATTCCAACAATAATCATTACTTGTCTATTCCACTCGGAAAAGCCCCACACTTTGATGAAAGTGATTACTCAATGTGGAGGCAAAATATGAAAATGCATCTAATCTCTCTCAATCCAAGTCTATGGCATATTGTGTGCACAGGAATAGATATCCCGAACGACGACGAAGAACTCACACCAAGCCAAGAGTAGGCAATTCATCAAAATGCTCAAGCCGCCGCCGTAATTACCTCTTCGCTCAGTTGGGACGAGTTCACCAAGGTGGATGGACTCGAGATTGCTAAGGAGATATGGGACACACTACAAACTGCACATGAAGGTGACCGACATGTGCGTGAAGCAAAGATTGAAATGATCAAAGGCGAATTAGGAAGATTCGCAATCGAAGAAGACAAGTCACCTCAAGATATGTACAACCGATTAAAGACACTCGTCAACAAGGTGCGATCTTACAAAAGCAAGAAGTGGAATGACCACGAGGTGGTGAAGCTCATCCTTAGAGCTTTCATGCCTCGCAATGTCACTTTATGCTCAATGATTAGAGAAAGCCCCGAATACAAGAAAATGACTCCGGATGAATTACTTGGAAAAATCATCAATTTCGAGATGATGGAAAAACAAGCAAAGTATGTCAAGGAAATTGCCGACCTCACCTTGGCAAAGAAGAAAGGGGTTGCTTTGAAGTCCACCCTCAAGCCCCTATCTAAAGAAGCTCGAGAAGCTCAACTAGAAGAAGACAGTGATGATGAGAGCAGTGAATTAGACGAAGAAGACATGATATTGTTCATGAAGAAATTCAAGAAGAGACAAGGTGATAAATCAAGCGAAGGAAAGTACAAGGAAAGAACAAATCCAAAGTTGAGGCGGGCATGCTATAATTGTGGTAATTATATCCACTTTATAGTTGATTGCCCATATGAAGAGAACAAGAAAAAGACCAAAGAAGCCAAGCCTCAACCCAAGAAATTCTTCAAGAAGAATAAACAAGCTAAACAAGCTCACATAGGGAAAGAGTGGGACTCAAATGATGAGTCCTCATCATCCGAAGAAGAAGAGATGGCTAGCATAGCCATCGAGAAGACATCCAAGAAGTCTACTCTCTTCCCTACACTCGGGGCATGGAAAGGAAATGACACTTGTCTCATGGCAAAGGAAGGTAAACGCAAGGTAAACACCAAACCCCCTTCCGTGCATTCCTATTCAGCAATGATGAAATCAATAGTGATAATGAGGATATGCTTATTGGACTAGATAGGAAAACTGCCACAAAAATGAAAATTTTACTTGATCAACTTGTTGAGAAGGAGAGGTTGATACATCGTAAAGAGAACATGATTATCTCCCAAAAGGAGGAACATGTCGAACTTGAAAAACTTCTAGAGCTTGAAAAGGAGCAAAGCAAGTCACTAGAGGTTGAGTTAACTTCAAGCAAGGAAGCTTGCTTGGAGTTAAACGACTCAAATGCTGCAATCAAGGAAGAACTTGCTAACCTAATCAAGGTTAACAAGATCCTTGAAGTGCAAGTTGAGTCACTCAAGCAAGGTGACACTTCATCCTCCTCAAGTTCATCTTCTTAACCTATTAAAACTGAAGTTTCTTCTACTTGTACATGTAATAAAGTTGACACTTGTTTGAAAGACAAGCCAACCTCTACAAAGGATAAGCATCCTGCCCAAAGTGGCATATTTGACAAGGAGAATATCAAATATGCACATAGTGCATACTTGGTCACAAGACCTCCAAATGTCAAATATGGCATTGGTTACTCTCATGGTGAAAAGCAACAAGCTAGAAGCCATAAGAATAACATGGATAGCAATGTCTTTGTAAAGGGAGGAGCCTTCCAAACTGGAAAATCAAAAATTAATAAGTACAAAATGCATGACCGCTAGACTAGTCCGGTGAGGGTCCGAACAAATCCGGTACTACAGACAAGTCCGGCCTCCCAAACTAGTCCTGCGTATAAACAACAAAAGTTACTTTTCAATACTTTCGATGCCTCGTATGTCTTAATGAGAAATAATTATGGAAAGGTTTATGCTCATTATGTTGGGCCACGCCATGGGAACACCAAGTCTCATGTGTGGGTGCCCAAATGTCTTGTAACTAACCTCGACCCAAGCAAGCTTGGGTACCTAAAACCAAGGCATAAATTGTTTTTGCAGGCCTATTCCTCCGGTGGATCTAAATGGGTCTTAGACAGTGGCTGCACCAACCATATGACCAGAGAAAGAAGAATGTTCATTGAATATGAAGAGAATGAGGATCAAAATGAGGGCATCTATTTTGGAGACAATAGTCAAGGGAAGGTGCTCGGTACCGGTAAAATTGCCATATCATCTAAGCACACACTTACTCATGTATTACATGTTGATTCCTTAGATTATAACCTGCTGTCCATATCTCAATTATGCGACAAGGGTTATAATTGCTTGTTCACTAACGAGGGTGTGACCGTTTCTAGGAGGAGTGATGGTTCCATTGCATTCAAGGGTATGTTAAAGGGAAAGCTCTATCTTGTTGACTTCGACAAGGATAAAGCTAAACTTGACACATGCTTGATTGCAAAAACCAACATAGGTTGGCTGTGGTATAGACGGCTAGCACATGTTGGTATGAGAAACCTTCAAAAACTCCTCAAGGGTGATCACATCCGAGGTTTAAAGGATGTTGTTTTTGAGAAAGACAGGCCTTGTAGAGCATCATGACTACAACAAGACCGCTCGAACTACTTCACATGGACTTATTTGGTCCAATTGCCTACATAAGCATCAGCGGTAACAAATATGGTTTAGTAGTTGTTCATGATTTTTCTCGCTTCTCTTGGGTTTTCTTTTTACATGATAAGTCAGAAACACAAGGAATACTCAAGAAGTTCTTCAAGCGAGCTCAAAACGAATTCTCATTGACAATCAAGAACATTCGAAGCGACAACGACACGGAGTTCAAGAACACACAAGTGGAGGAGTACCTTGATGAAGAAGGCATAAAGCATGAGTTTTCGGCTCCGTACTCCCCACAACAAAACAGAGTTGCCGAAAGAAAGAACCGAACACTCATAGAGATGGCAAGAACAATGCTCGATGAGTACAAGACCTCAAATCGATTTTGGGCGGAAGAGATTAACACCGCTTGCCACACCGTAAATCGACTTTATCTTCATCGACCACTCAAGAAGACATCCTATGAGCTACTCACCGGTAACAAGCCTAATATTTAATATTTTCGAGTTTTTGGTTCTCCATGTTATATTTTAAACAAGAAGCCCAAGACTTCAAAGTTCGCTTCGAAGTCCGATGAAGGTTTCTTGCTTGGTTATGATTCGAACACTTACACCTATCGTGTTTTCAACAAGACCTCCGGACTTGTTGAAGTAGCACGTGACGTAGTGTTCGATGAAACTAATGGCTCCCAAAAGGATCAAGTTGATCCATGTGTACTAGGTAAATAAGAAGCTCCTTGTCAAGCATTAAAAAGAATGGCCTTAGGTGAAGTTCGACCACAAGAGTCACCTCTACACGTGTATGAGGAATATGAACCACAAGAGGAGGTCAACGATCAAGGGGGAGCTTCCACACAAGATCAACCACAAGAATACGAAGATAATAAACAAATCAACGAGGACAACCATTTAGGAGGAGAAGAAGATGATCATGAAGATACAACGCCTCAAGTGCCACACCCAAGAGTACACCAATGCGTCCAAAGGGATCACCCAATTGACAATATCATCGGTGACATCCAAAAGGGAGTAACCACTAGATCTCGCATAGCTAACTTTTGTGAGCACTATCCGTTTGTATCCTTTTTGGAACCACGCAGGGTTGAGGATGCATTGAATGATCCGGACTGGGTGGTGGCAATGAAAGAAGAATTGAACAACTTCAAGCGGAACGAGGTGTGAAAACTCGTGGCAAGACCCAATGCGAACATTGTCGGCACCAAGTGGGTCTTCCGCAACAAACAAGATGAACACGGGGTGGTGACAAGGAACAAGGCATGACTTATGGCCAAAGGGTATTCACAAGTCGAAGGTTTGGATTTCGATGAAACCTTTGCTCCCGTAGCTAGACTTGAATCTATTAGAATATTACTTGCATATGCTACTCACCATGATTTCAAGATCTATGAAATGGATGTGAAAAGCGCCTTCCTCAACGGACCAATCAAGGAGGAGGTGTATGTGGAGGAACCCCCCGGGTTTGAAGACGAAGAGTTTCCCGACCACGTATTTAAATTGCGTAAGGCTCTCTACGGCCTCAAACAAGCTCCTAGAGCTTGGTATGAGTGTCTTAGAGATTTCTTAATTGAAAATGGATTTAAGATTGGCAAAGTAGATGATACACTATTTACAAATAATTTTGACAATGATCTTTTTATTTGTGAAATTTACGTTGATGATATAATCTTTGGGTCAACTAATCAATCATTTTGTGAGGAATTTAGTAAATCATGACAGATAGGTTTGAAATGTCAATGATGGGAGAACTAAAGTACTTCTTGGGATTCTAAGTGCGACAACAAAAGGAAGGGACATTTATAAGCCAAACCAAGTACACACAAGACATACTCAAGATGTTTGGTATGGACAGGGCGAAGCCTATAAAGACTCCCATGGCAACAAATGGCCACTTGGATCTCAATGAATATGGACCTAGCGTCGACCAAAAGGTATATCGCTCCATGATTGGATCTCTACTATATTTATGTGCATCTAGGCCAGACATTATGTTGAGTGTATGTTTGTTTGCAAGGTTTCAAGCCAATCCTAAGGAGTGTCACTTGACAGTCGTAAAAAGGATCTTGAGATATTTAGTTCATACACCCAACCTTGGTCTTTGGTACCCAAAAGGCTCAAAATTCAATCTCATTGGTTACTCCGATGCAGATTATGCCGGATGCAAAGTAGATAGAAAAAGTACCTCTGGTACATGCCAATTCCTAGGGAGATCTTTAGTGTCTTGGTCCTCCAAGAAACAAAATTCCATTGCCTTATCCACAGCCGAAGCGGAGTATGTTGCAGCCGGGAGTTATTGTGCACAACTCCTTTGGATGCGACAAACTCTAAGGGATTACAGTTACAATATGAACCATATTCCACTCCTTTGTGACAATGAGAGTGCCATTAAAATTGCCCATAATCCCATTGAGCACTCTAGAACCAAACACATAGATATAAGGCATCACTTCTTGAGAGACCACTCCACGAAAGGAGATATAGCCATTTCCCATGTCAACACCCAAAAGCAATTGGCCGACATATTCACCAAGCCACTTGATGAAAAGTGCTTTTGTGAACTCCGAAATGAGCTAAACATCCTTGATGCTCGGAGTGTGGCTTGAAATGTTGCATATCTATATGAATTCTTCAAAATATGTTGATTGGATTGTGAAAATCATCTCTCTCAATTTTCTTCCGAAAACTATGTTAATTATTAGATCTTGGTGAATTATGATCATTACTTGATTGTTGTATGCTTACTGATCATATTCATCAAGATTATTTGATTTGATTTGCCTCCCTATTTTCTAAATATGTACCTTCAAATATATATGAATGGGCTAAGAAATTCTTGCCTGGTGACCACGAAATAGTCCGTGGTTACCCGGACTAGTCCGCCCATGCAGACTAGTTCACAGTGTGCCGATTAGGCCGGACTAGTCCGGTAGACAGCAGACTAGTCCGATATAGCCTCTGGAAAAGTTCGGACTAGTCCGGTCGTCTCCGGACTTGTCCGATTTTTCGTGTCCATAACCCTAGCCGTCGCCAAACCCGAATTTCTTCACCCACACTCTTGCCTCACGCGTTCTCTCTCATCGCGCTCGAGCTCCCAAGGCAATTTTGCATCCCCTCCACCAAAAAGCTCCGCATTTGGGTGGAAATCAAGCTTCCTCCCTCGAAGATTGAAGTTCTCGGACAAGTCCGGACTTCAACACCTCCTTCTTCGAGAATCAAGCGAATTCCTTGGTAATTTTCACTCAAACCCTAGAAATCCCAAATTTCTTCATTATTGATCGAATAGCCTAGCATATTTCACTATATACATGCCTCCTTGATGTATTACATTTATGCTAAGCTAGTTGTGCATTAGGAATCACCATTTGTCTAGCTGCTTAGGTTTTTGAGGTTGAATACCGGACTAGTCCGGTCCATGCAAGGACAAGTCCGATCACCCTGGACTAGTCTGTGCCTGTAAACCGACAAGTCCGATTTTTCTGAACTCAAAACCTAACCTGTCAATTCCTAAATGCAATACCTTGTTATTCTTTCTCACCCATGCATTGAATCATCAATACTCATTCATGCCTTACACAATTCATCCTCAGGACATGTCGAGCACAAATGATGAGATTTCCGATTTTGAGGCCGAGATGGACCACGAGGTGGCACCTCGGCCCTCGATGAGCCTTGGCAAGAAACACCAAGAGCGTCCTTTCGAGCCAGCTCCGTCTCCTCCACATGCACAGAGGAAAGTGCTAGCGAAGAAGCCGGCCTCCAAGGTGCCAGCTTCTAGGGCTACCACCGGTGGTGGCCCTAGCTCGACAAGTGCCCGCCTAGCCAAGGGAAAGGGCAAAGGAATAGCAACGGGTCAAGTTGGCCCGTTGAAGCTGCATGCTCCGAGGGAAGGGGTCCAGGACCCCACTGAAGAGAAGTTTAATGGAAATGGCAGTGACTCAACAACCAAGTTCCGCGGTGTGAATTGCTACAGTCATCCAAAGCAAGCTGCAGATGGAAGATTCTGGAGCAATTTTCACGCTGACTATTACAGGGTTGTATACCTGCAGATGAAGACACCAGTGGTGCGCAATCAGTGGATTGACTGGGCATATCTTGAGAAGAAGAGATGCTCCACATTTGATGAAGTGATTACAACAGCTGAAAGACATGGCTTGAAGGACCTCTTTGCCTTCAAGTACAATTGGAATGATGAAGTGGTGGCCCAGTTCTATGCCACTTGTCATTTTGCAAGCGATGAAGAAGAAAGGGTGACTTGGATGACTCATGGATCCAAGTACACTATCACATATGAGGAATTTGCAATGATGTTGCATCTTGACACCTCGAGCAATGATAATGTGATCATCCACAATGTTGGTGTCATCGAGAAGGAAAGGATGAAATTCCTTTATGAGCCAAACTCAACCCTCCCTCCACAAAGAACATGAAGCCCTTCTTTGTGGTCCTGAATAGAGTCTTGAGGAAGACGATTGCTCCCAAGGATGGAGATGCTGGGAGTGTGCAGGGTTATCTTCGGACCCTGATGAGAGTGATAAGCAAGGATCGTCAGTTTGATGTGGCTGACTATATTTGGAATGATATGATCAAAATCTCTAGTACTCCCAACCGATCCTGTTTCTATGCCCCTTATCTCATGTTCATGATTGAGAAAGTCACAGGGATCGAGTTTGTCAAGGATGTGGAGCACACACCATTGAGGCCTCAGAAGCCTCAACAAGCAAATGTCCAGGCTGCTCCCTCGCCGGCCTCCAGTCCTGAGGCTCCAGCAAGAAGGAAGATGCAAGAGCTGCTCCTGCTAGTAGAGTAGCCCCTCAAAGGGGATCTGCTAGTGGGATCTTCAAGTACTTGGCTGCTATATTTGCTTCCTGCAAAAAGGCCGAAGTGAGGGCCCACAAGCTGAACAAGAAGAGAAAGGAAGACATGAAGTATGTCAAGGCAAATTTGAAGCAAATTTGCCAGAAGCTAGAGATCGACCCCATTGGATCTCCAGTGATTTCTGAGGACTCCGACCCTGACATCATCGAGCTCGGGCCCTTGACCCCCCTCCAAGCTTGCCTACTTTGGCATTGGGGGCTCGAGTGGCTCCGCACCTCCCCCTCCTCCTCCTCATCAACCCGAAGACGACGATGAAGACGATGAAAGGACCGACAACGAGGAGTGAAGACTTTAGGACCCTCCTCTCCTTCTTTTTGGTGTCTTGATGCCAAAGGGGGAGAGATTGAGGGGGAGTCTTAGTCTTAGCTGTAGGATGCGAGGAGAGAGCTCTCTTTTATGCTTTTTGTCTATTTTGCGGGTTGTAAAGCTTTAACTATGTTCTTAAGTTAATTATGGTCCCATGATGCATTATTTTGATCTACTTGAGAAGTATTCGTTGAAAACTGTGTTGTTGCTCCTAGAATGACATATATGCTTGGCTTTAGTTGATTAATGTGAATTATGTCATTCTCATTGTTTCAATATACTTAGTTATGCATCCCACAATAAAGAATGCACATATGGATTATGTTTTTATTGCTTGATGTACTTTAGACTCATATGTGCATGCTTTATGAAAATCTGAATTTTTATCACATTTTGTGAAATCTCAATTGGTTGTCATCAATCACCAAAAAGGGGGTGATTGAAAGTGCATCTAGGAATCCCTTGTGGGTTTTGGATGATTTATGACAAGCAAATGAGATCATAACCTCTTTGTTGAGATGAGCACAGGTTTTAATAGCAAAATAAGCAAAGTGCCAAAAAGAAGGGAGAATGAGGAGCAAAGTGGAAATGAGCTCAAGGAAGAAGAATAGTAGATCATTGCGTATGGAGTGTGTTAAGGAAACACACCCCAAGAGCTCAATCACAATTAAACACACACATTGCACAAATTTATACAGGACCGGACTAGTCCGAATGTCACCGGACTAGTCCGATATCCCTTCTGCACAAGATCGGACAAGTCCGATATCCATCGGACTAGTCCGATATCTCTCTAACTAGAATTGGACTAGTCCTCCCCAGTGCGGACTAGTCCTCAAAACACTTCACGAGTCACAAAAAATCGGACAAGTCCGATCACCATCAGACTAGTCCGATATTCATTCTGATCTAAATCGGACAAGTATGATATTAGCACGGACTAGTCCAAAAAACTCTCTGAACTAAATCGGACAAGTCCTCCAAGTGTGGACTTGTCCTCATAACCACTTAGGGTTTCATTGTGCAGACAAGTCCGATGTCCATCAGACTAGTCCGAAGATTTCCAGAAGCAAAATCGGACAAGTCCGCTCCTAGCCGGATTAGTCCGATATTTCAGGACACTTAGGGTTTGCTACACACAGCACACCAGACTAGTCTGGTGTCCACCACGAACTAGTCCGATCTTTCTAAACCCTAACGGTCACTTTTAGAAACCCCATATAAATAGAGGTACACGACCTAACTTTAAACTCTCTCGAACCCTAGCGCCGTCAGACCTCCCAAGAGCCTCAAAAACACATCTCTCCATGAAATTGAGTGCAACAAAGATCAATCCTTTGAGGATACACTCTAGATCATTGGAGAGACACGTTCAACACTCCTGAGCTCTTGGTTTGATTCTCTAACACACTCCTGTGATTTTATTGTAATCTTTTGAGTGTGTTCTTGGTGGTATTTCGTGTTGTAATCTAGGGGAGCCCTCAACGTGTGAGAAGGCCCCTTTGAATTTGGTTATTCACCCCTTTGTGATAAGTGGAAGAGGATTGGCCTTGTTGGCAATCCGACAAGGGTAGGGTTGGAGAAGACTCGGTCCTTTCATGGACTCCTCAATGTGAATGTAGGTTGCCTCTGTGGGAGCCGAACCACAGGATAAATCCTTGTTTCTTTCTTTGTGATTCATCGTTCTTATTCATCACAACAATCTAGGGTTTCAATCATTATTGCTTACTTTACGTTGAATCATCAAATATAAGATTGAATTGTGATATACCCTAGTCCATAATCTTGCAACACTTCATTTGACTGTATATTTCCGCTGCATACATCGAAGAATCAAATTAATCAATCAAACTTAATCAACCTAGTCAGTACACACCGGACTAATCCGCACTTTATCAGACTAGTCCGATATCTCTGGTTTTGAACTGGTTATTAAGTGTTGCAGGTTCCAAAAAATTTCATAAAGGCCTATTCACCTCCCCTCTAGGCCACATACAAGCATCCAACTCCGGCACCCCCCAAGGGGCCTGCCATCGACGTCTCCACGACGATGGTGGACGACGCTGGAGCATTTAACTCTGGCTCCTCCCAAGGGGCCTACCGTCGACGTCCCAGAACATCAACGACAGCACCAAGCGCGGATAAGTGAGTAAACTCTCCTGCCCCACTCTTGTTGCTAACAAGGTTCCCTTGCGATAGCCTGTAAACCAGGGGCCTACCATTGACGACTCTACGACAATGGTGGATGACGTAGGAGCATCCAGCTCTGGCACCTCCCAAGGGGTCTATCGTTGATGACTCCACGACGATGGTGGACGACGCCAGAACATGCAGCTCTGGCACCTCCCAAGGGGCCTTCCGTTGACATCTACACGAAGATGGTGGACGATGCCGGAGCATCCTGCTCCGGTACCTCCCAAGGGGTCTGCCATCGACGTCTCTACGACAATGGTGAACGACGCCGGAGCATCCAGCTCCAGCGCCACCCAAGGGGCCTGCTATCGACGTCTCTACGATGATGGTGGACGACGCCAGAGCATCCAGCTCCGACACCTCATAAGGGGCTTGCCGTCGACATAATAGAACGTCAACAACAGCACCAAGCGCGGATAAGTGAGTAAACTCCTGCCCCGCTCTTTTTTCTAACAAGGTTCCCTTGCGATAGCCTGTAAACCAAGGGCCTGCCGTCGACGTCTACACGAAGATGGTGGACCACGCCAGAGCATCCAGCTCCGGCACCTCCCAAGGGGCCTGCCGTCGACGTCTCTACGACGATGGTGGACGACACTGGAGCATCCAGCTCCGGCACCTCCCCAGGGGCCTACCGTGGATGTCTCTACGACGATGGTGGACGACGCCGGAGCATCCAGCTCCAGCACCACCCAAAGGGCCTGCCATCAACGACTGTACGATGATGGTGGATTACGCCAGAGCATGCAGCTCCAGCACCTCCCAAGGGGCCCGCTGTCGACGTCTCTACGGTGATGGTGGACGACGCTGGATCTTCCAGCTTCATGCACCTCCCAAGGGGCCTGCCGTCGACGTCTACACGAAGATGGTGGACGACGCTGGAGCATCCATCTCTGGCACCTCCCAAGGGGCCTGACGTCGACGTCTCTACGACGATGGTGGATGACGTCGGAGCATCTAGCTCCGAAACCTCACAAGGGGCCTGCCGTTGATGTCCCAGAACGTCAACGACAACACCAAGCATGGATAAGTGAGTAAACTCTCCTGCCCCGCTCTTGTTGCTAACAAGGTTCCCTTGCGATAGCCTATAAACCAGGGGCCTGCCGTCAATGTCTACACGAAGATAGTGGACGATGCCTGAGCATCCAACTCCGGCACCTCTCAATGGGCTTGCCGTCGATGTCTCTACAACGATGGTGGACGACGCTGGAGCATCCAACTCTGGCACCTCCCCAGGGGCCTACCGTCGATGTCTCTATGATGATGGTGGACGACGCCGGAGCATCCAGCTCCGGCACCACCCAAAGGGCCTGCCGTCGACGACTCTACGACGATGGTGGACGACATCAGAGCATGCAGCTCCGGCACCTCCCAAGGGGCCTGCCGTCAACATCTCTACAATGATGGTGGATGACGCTGGAGCATCCAGCTCCAGCACCTCCCAAGGGGCCTGCCGTCGACGTCAACACAAAGATGGTGGACGATGCTGAAGCATCCAGCTCCGGCACCTCCCAAGGGGCCTGCCATCGATGACTCTACGATGATGGTGGACGACGCTAGAGCATCCAGCTCCAGCACCTCACAAGGGGCCTGCCGTCGACGTCCCAGAATGTCAACGACAACACCAAGCGCGAATAAGTGTGTAAATTCTCCTGCCCCTCTCTTGTGGCTAACAAGGTTCCCTTGCGATGGCCTGTAAACCAAGGGCCTGCCATCAACGACTCTACGACTATGGTGGACGATGCTGGAGCATCCAACTCTGACACCTCCCAAGGGGCCTGCCATCAAGTCTCTACAACAATGGTGAACGACGCCGGAACATCCAGCTCCGGCACCTCCCAAGGGGCCTGCCGTCGACGTCTACATGAAGATGGTGGATGATGCTAGAGTATCCAGCTCCGACACCTCCCAAGGGGACTGCCATCAACGTCTACACGAAGATGGTGGACGACGTCGGAGCATCCAGATCTGGCACCTCACAAGGGGCCTTTCGTCGACGTCACAGAACATCAACAACAGCACCAAGCGCAGATAAGTGAGTAAACTCTCCTGCCCCACTCCTATTGTTAACAAGGTTCCCTTGCGATAGCCTGTAAACCAGGGGCCTGCCGTCGATGACTCTACGACGATGGTGGACGAAGCCAGAGCATCCAGCTCCGACACCTCCCAAGGGGCCTGCAGTCAACGTCTCTACGACGATGGTGGACGACGCCGGAGCATCCAGCTCCGGCACCTCACAAGGGGACTGCATTTGATGTCCCAGAATGTCAACGACAACACCAAGCGTCGATAAGTGAGTAAACTCTCCTGCCCCGCTCTTGTTGCTAACAAGGTCCCCTTGCAAAAGCCTGTAAACCAGGGGCCTCCCGTCGATGACTCTACGACGATGGTGAACAACGCCGAAGCATCTAGCTCCGACACCTCCCAAGGGGCCCGCCGTCGACGACTCTGCGATGATGGTGGACGATACCAGAGCATCCAGCTCCGGCAAATGGTGGCGCTATGACACTCCAAACTCCCCCACTCCACTGGGGGCCAGTTCAAGAAATTCAGCGATCAAGTGGTAGATGTGCTTAGCCAACTAACCACATCTAACAAGGGACCTCTAAGGGGACTCACATGTAGAAAATCAACAGACGACACTTCGGCCATGTCAATTGTGCAAATTGTTGGTCCTCAGAAGCCAACGAGCTCAACAAATGTTCTGCAAATCCTTAAGTAGCTAAGGATTCAGAGCAACAGTTGAGAAGCACAGAGACAATGCAAGGGGCCAAACACAAATTCGAATTCATTAAGAAATTCTTTACAAGGGAGGGTGAACCACGAATACAAAAAACAAGCTACCAGCCACAGTGAAAGTGCATCTAGGAATCTCTTGTGGGTTTTGGATGATTTATGACAAGCAAATGAGATCCTAACCACTTTGTTGAGATGAGCACAGGTACTAATGAGAAAATGAGCAAAGTGCCAAAAAGAAAGGAGAATGAGGAGCAATGCAGAAAAGAGCTCAAGAAACAAGTGTAGTAGATCATTGTGTATGGAGTGTGTTAAGGAAACACACCCCAAGAGCTCAAGCACAAATAATCTCACACATTGCAGCTCCAGTGGTTTTCATGCAGCTCCAGCACCTCCCAAGGGGCCCGCCGTCAATGTCTCTACGGCGATGGTGGACGACGCTGGATCTTTCAGCTTCGTGCACCTCCCAAGAGGCCTGCCGTCGATGTCTACACGAAGATGGTGGACGACACCGGAGAATCCATCTCCGGCACCTTCCAAGGGGCCTGCCGTCGACGTCTCTACGACGATGGTGGATGACGTCGGAGCATCTAGCTCCGACACCTCACAAGGGGCCTGCCGTCAATGTCCCAGAACGTCAACGACAACACCAAGCGCGGATAAGTAAGTAAACTCTCCTACCCCGCTCTTGTTGCTAACAAGGTTTCCTTGCGATAGCCTATAAAACAGGGGCTCGCCGTCGACGTCTACATGAAGATAGTGGACGACGCCTGAGCATCCAACTCCGGCACCTCTCAATGGGCCTGCCGTCGATGTCTCTACGACGATGGTGGACGACGCCAAAGCATCCAACTCTGGCACCTCCCCAGGGGCCTACCATCGATGTCTCTACGACGATGGTGGACGGCGCCGAAGCATCCAACTCCGGCACCACCCAAAGGGCCTACCCTTGACGACTCTACGACGACGGTGGACGACATCAGAGCATGCAGCTCCAGCACCTTCCAAGGGGCCTGTCGTCAACATCTCTATGACAATGGTGGACGATGCCAGAGCATCCAGCTTCGGCACCTCCCAAGGGGCCCGCCGTCAATGTCAACACAAAGATGGTGGACGACGCTGGAGCATCCAACTCCGGCACCTCCCAAGGGGCCTGCCATCGACGACTCTACGACAATGGTGGACAACGCTAGAGCATCCAACTCCAGCACCTCACAAGGGGTCTATCGTCGACGTCCCAGAATGTCAACGACAACACCAAGCGTGGATAAGTGCGTAAACTCTCCTGCCCTGCTCTTGTTGCTAACAAGGTTCCCTTGCGATGGCTTGTAAACCAAGGGCCTGCCATCAACAACTCTACGACGATGGTGGATGATGCTGGAGTATCCAACTCTGACACTTCCCAAGGGGCCTGCCATCGACGTCTCTACGACAATGGTGAACGACGCTGGAGCATCCAGCTACGGCACCTCCCAAGGGGCCTGTCGTCGACATATACATGAAGATGGTGGACAATGCCGGAGTATCCAGCTCTGACACCTCCCAAGGGGCCTGCCGTCAATGTCTACACAAAGATGGTGGACGACGTCGGAGCATCCAGATCTGGCACCTCACAAGGGGCCTGTCGTCGACGTCACAGAACATCAACGACAACACCAAGTGCGGATAAGTGAGTAAACTCTCCTTCCCCACTACTATTGCTAACAAGGTTCCCTTGCGATAGCCTGTAAACCAGGGGCCTGCCGTCGATAACTCTACGATGATGGTGGATGACGCCAGAGCATCCAGCTCCGACACCTCCCAAGGGGCCTGCAGTCGACGTCTCTACGACGATGGTGGACGACGCCGGAGCATCCAGCTCCGGCACCTCACAAGGGGCCTGCCTTTGACGTCCCAGAATGTCAACGACAACACCAAGCGTGGATAAGTGAGTAAACTCTTCTGCCCCGCTCTTGTTGCTAACAAGGTCCCCTTGCGAAAGCCTGTAAACCAGGGGCCTCCCGTCGATGACTCTACGACGATGGTGAACAACGCCGAAGCATCTAGCTCCGACACCTCCCAAGGGGCCTGCCGTCGATGACTCCACGACGATGGTGGACGATGCCGGAGCATCCAACTCCGGCACCTCCCAAGGGGCCCGCCATCGACGACTCTGCGATGATGGTGGACGGCACTGGAGCATCCAGCTCCGGCAAATGGTGGCGCTACGACACTCCAAACTCCCCCACTCCACTGGGGGGCAGTTCAAGAAATTCTGTGATCAAGTGGTAGATGTGATTATCCAACTAACCACATCTACCAAGGGGCCTCTAAGGGGACCCACATGCAGAAAATCAACGGACGACACTTCGGCCATGTCAATTGTGCAAATTGTTGGTCCTCAGAAGCCAACGAGCTCAAGAAATGTTCTGCAAATCCTTAAGTAGCTAAGGACTCAGAGCAACAGTTGAGAAGCACAAAGACAATGCAAGGAGCCAAACACAAATTCAAATTCATTAAGAAATTCTTTACAAGGGAGGGTGAACCACGAATACAAAAAGCAAGCTACCAACCATAGTGAAAGTGCATCTAGGAATCCCTTGTGGGTTTTGGATGATTTATGACAAGCAAATGAGATCCTAACCACTTTGTTGAGACGAGCACATGTACTAATGAGAAAATGAGCAAAGTGCCAAAAAGAAAGGAGAATGAGGAGCAATGCGGAAAAGAGCTCAAGAAACAAGTCTAGTAGATCACTGTGTATGGAGTGTGTTAAGGAAACACACCCCAAGAGCTCGAGCACAAATAATCTCACAAATTGCGCAAATTTATACAGGACCGGACTAGTACGACTGACTCCGGACTAGTCCAATATCTTTCTGCACAAGATCAAACAAGTCCTCACAATGCGGACTTGTCCTCACAGTCCAATTTTTCACTAACCGGCTAGTCTGATATCACCACGGACTTGTCCGATATCTCTCTGACTAGAATTGGACTAGTCCTGCTCAGTGTGGACTAGTCCTCCAAACACTTCACAAATTGCACAAAATCGGACAAGTCCGATAACACAATGGACTAGTCCGATATCTTTCTGATATCAATCGAACAAGTCCAATATTATCACGGACTAGTCCAAAAACCCTTTGACCTAAATCGGACAAGTCCTCCAAGTGCGGACTTGTCCCCAAATTCACTTAAGGTTTCACTTATCCAGACAAGTCCAATATTCACCGGACTAGTCCGAAGATTTCCAGAACCAAAATCGGACAAGTCCGCTTTCAGCCGGACTAGTCCGATATTTCGGGACACCTAGGGTTTGCTACACGCAGCACACCGGACTAGTCCGGTGTCCACCATGAACTAGTCCGATCTTTCTAAACCCTAATGGTAACTTTTGGAAACCCCATATAAATAGGTGTACATGACCCATCTTTCAAATCTCTCGACCCTCTGCGCTGTCACACCTTCCAAGAGCCTAGAAAACACCTCTCTCCACGAAATCAAACGCAAGAAAGATCAATCCCTTGAGGATACACTTTTGATCATTGGAGAGACATGGTTCATCACTCATTGAGCTCTTGTTTTGATTCCCTAACACACTCATGTGGTTTTCATTGTGATCTTAAGAGTGTGTTCTTGGTTGTGTTCATATTGTAATCTTGGGGAGCCCTCAACTTGTGAGAAGGTCCCTTGAATTTGGTTATTTGCCCTTTGTGATTAGTGAAGAGGATTGGACTTCGTGGCCATCCGACGAGTTTAGGGTTGGAGAAGACCCAGTCCTTTTATGGACTCCTCAACGTGGATGTAGGTTGCCTCTGTGGGAACCGAACCACGGGATAAAGTGCTTGTGTTCTTACTTTGCTCACATCGTTCTTACACTTCATATCAATCTAGAGTTTCAATCAATCTTGTTCACTTTCGGTTGAAACATTGAATATAAGATTAACTTGTGGTACATCCCAGTTCATAGTTGTGTAACACTTCAATTACAAGTATATTTCCGCTGCATACATCCTAGGATCAAGATAATCGATCAAATTTGATCAACCAAGTCGGTACACACCAGACTAGTCCGCACTTGACCGGACTAGTCTGATATCTGGAGATTTGATCTGGTTGTTAGGTGTTGTAGGTTTCGACAAAATTCAAAAAGGCCTATTCACCCCCCTCTAGGCCACATTCAATTGGTATCAGAGCAAGGTTCTTCAAAAGGAGACTAATTGCTCGAAGAGATCATGTTGGACATGAAGGACGTACACAAGAGCATCAACCAAGAGAAGGTTGAAGAAGAAAAGAACCAAAAATTGGAGAGGCTCCTTGAGGCCATTCAAGACTTCGAGGATGACGATGAGGAGACAATGGAACTAAAGGCGCTCCTAAGGAAGAAAACCCTCTCCAAAGGAAAAGTAAAGATCGAAGATGAGAAGAAGAAGAAGGGGAGTAGTCACACCGACTACTCCCGATATCCTTTCAACTACGATCGGCTTATTCTAGCAATAATCACTACTTATCTATTCCACTTGGAAAATCCCTACACTTTGATGGCAATGACTACTCAATGTGGAGGCAAAACATGAAAATGCACTTGATTTCTCTCAATCCAAGTTTGTGGCATATTGTATGTACATGAATAGATATCCCCGACGATGATGAGGAGATCACACCTAGCCAAGAGCAAGCAATCCATCAAAATGCCCAAGCTGCTGTAGTCATCACCTCATCACTCAGTCGGGATGAGTTCACAAAGGTGGATGGACTCGAGATCGCAAAGGAGATATGGGATACGTTGCAAACCGCACATGAAGGCAATCGTCATTTGTGAGAAGCGAAGATCGAGATGATTGAATGCGAGTTGGGAAGATTCGCCATCGAAGAAGATGAGTCGCCACAAGACATGTACAACCGACTGAAGACACTCATCAACAAGGTGCGAGCATACAGAAGCAAGAAGTGGAGCGACCATGAGGTGGTGAAGCTCATTCTTAGATCTTTCATGCCTCGCAATGTCACCTTGTGCTCGATGATATGAGAAAGCCCCGGGTACAAGAAGATGACCTCAGATGAGTTACTTGGGAAAATCATCAACTTTGAGATGATGGAAAACCAGGCCAAGCATTTTAAGGAGATTGCCGATCTCACCTCGGCAAAGAAGAAAAGGGTCGCTTTGAAGTCCACTCTCAAGCCATTGTCTAAAGAAGATCGAGAAGCTCAACTAGAAGAAGGCGGTGATGATGAGAGCAGCGACATGGATGAAGATGACATGATACTTTTCATGAAGAAATTCCAAAGAATGATTAAGAAAAGACAAGCTGCTAAATCAAGTGAAGGAAAGTACAAGGAAAAATCGAGACCAAAGTTGAGGCAGACATGCTATAACTGTGGTGAGTATAGCCACTTTATAGTTGATTGCCCATATGAAGAAAACAAGAAGAAGACCAAGGAAATGAAGCCTAAACCCAAGAAATTCTTCAAGAAGAAGAAACAAGTTGAACAAGCGCATCTAGGGAAAGAGTGGGACTCAAATGATGAGTCCTCATCCGAAGAAGAAGAAGAGATGGCTAGCATAGCCATCGAGAAGACATCCAAAAAGTCCACTCTATTCCCTACTCTCGGTGCATGGATGGGGAACGATACTTGCCTCATGGAAAAGGAAGGTAAACGAAAGGTAACAACCAAACCCCCTTCCGTACATTCCTATTCTAGTGATAGTGAAATTGCTAGTGATAACAAAGATATGCTCATTGGCTTAGACAAGAAAACAGCTGCAAAAATGAAATTTTTACTTGATCAACTTGTTGAGAAGGAGAAGCTGATAAACCGTCAAGAATACATGATTATCTCCCAAAAGGAGGAATATGTTGAACTTGACAAGCTTCTAGAACTTGAAAAGGAGCGAAGCAAGTCACTAGAGCTTGAGTTAGCTTCAAGCAAGGAAGCTTGCTTGGAGTTAAGCGACTTAAATGCTACAATCAAGGATGAACTTGCTAACCTAATCAAGGTTAACAAGATCCTTGAAGTACAAGTTGAGTCACTCAAGAAAGGTGACCCTTCGTCCTCTTCAAGCTCACATTCTCAACCACTTAAAACTGAAGCTATCATTACCTGTTCATGTGGTAAAGTTGACACCAGCTTGAAAGACAAGTCAACCTCTACCAAGGACAAGCATCCTTCACAAAATGGCATATTTGACAAGGAGAAGATCAAATATGCACGTAGTGCATACTTGGTCACAAGATCTCCACATGTCAAATATGGCATTGATTACTCTTATGGTGAAAAGCAACATGCTAGAAGCCATAAGAATAACAAGGAGAGCATTGTCTTTGTAAAGGGAAGACCCTCTCAAACTGGAAAGTCCAAAGTTAACACACATGATCACCGGACTAGTCTGGTTGGGACACGGACAAGTCCGGTCCTCCGGACAAGTCTGATCTCCTGAACTAGTCCTGTATATAAACAACAACAGTTGCTTTTTAGAACCTTTAATGCATCTTATGTTTTAATGAGAAGTAATTATGTAAAAGTTTATGCTCATTATGTTGGGCCACGCCATGGGAACATCAAATCTCATGTGTGGGTGCCCAAATCCCTTGTTACTAACCTAAAAGGACCCAAGCAAGCTTGGGTACCTAAAACCAAGGCATGATTTGTTTTTGTAGGCCTTTTCCTCCGGTAGATCTAAATGGGTGCTAGACGGTGGTTGCACCAACCATATGACCGGAGAAAGAAGGATGTTCGTGGAGTATGAAGAAAATGAGAATCCAAGCGAGGGCATCTATTTTGGAGACAATAGTCAATGAAAGGTGCTCGGTACTGGTAAAAATGCCATATCATCTCAGCATACTCTTTATCATGTATTACATGTTGATTCCTTAGATTATAACCTGCTATCCATATCTCAATTATGTGACAAAGGTTATAATTGCTTGTTCACTAATGAGGGTGTGACCGTCTCTAGGAGGAGTGATGGTTCCATTGCATTCAAGGGTATGTTAAAGGGAAAGCTTTACCTTGTTGACTTCAACAAAGATAAAGCCAAACTTGACACATGCTTGATTGCAAAGACCAACATGGGTTGGCTGTTGGCATAGATGGCTAGTGCATGTTGGTATGAGGAATCTTCAAAAACTCCTCAAGGGCGATCACATCCGAGGTTTGAAGGATGTTGTTTTTGAGAAAGATAGGCCTTGTAGCGCTTGCCAAGCCGGGAAGCAAGTTGGAGCACCTCATCCTGCTAAGAACGTCATGACCACAACAAGACCGCTCGGGCTACTCCACATGGACTTATTCAGTCCAATTGCTTACATACGCATCGACAGTAACAAATATGGCTTAGTAGTTGTTGATGATTTTTCTCGCTTCACTTGGGTTTTCTTTTTACATGATAAGGCAGAAACACAAGGAATCTTGAAGAAAATTTTCAAGCGTGCTCAAAATGAGTTTTCATTGGCAATCAAGAACATTCGAAGAGACAACGGCACAGAGTTCAAGAACACACAAGTTGAGGAGTACCTAGATGAAGAAGGCATAAAACATGAGTTTTTAGCACCTTACTTCCCTCAACAAAACGGAGTTGCCGAAAGGAAGAACCGAACCCTCATAGAGATGGCGAGAACAATGCTCGATGAGTACAAGACCTCAGATCGATTTTGGGCGAAAGCAATCAACACTGCTTGCCACGCCATAAATCGACTTTATCTTCGTCGACTACTCAAGAAGACATCCTATGAGCTACTCACCAGTGACAAGCCTAATATTTCATATTTTTGAGTCTTCGGTTCCAAATGCTATATTTTGAACAAGAATCCTAGGACTTCAAAGTTCGCTTCGAAGTCCGATGAAGGTTTCTTGCTTGGTTATGACTCAAACTCTTATGCCTATCTTGTCTTCAACAAGACCTCCGGAATTGTTGAAGTAGCACGTGACGTAGTGTTCGATGAGACTAACGGCTCCCAAAAGGAGCAAGTTGATCCATGTGTGCTAGATAGAGAAGAAGCTCCTTGTCAAGAATTGAGAAGAATGGCGTTAGGTGAAGTTCGACCACAAGAACCACGTCCACATATGCATGAGGAATATGAACCACAAGAGGAGGTCAACGATCAAGGGGGGAGCTTCCATACAAGATCAACCTCAAGAAGATGAAAATGATCAACAAGTCAATGAAGGCAACCATCTAGGGGCAGAAGAAGATGACCATGAAGATTCAAGACAGCAAGTGCCACACCCAAGAGTACAAAAATGCGTCCAAAGGGATCACCCAATCGACAACATCATCGGTGACATCCAAAACGGAGTAACTACTAGATCTCGCATAACTAATTTTTGTGAGCATTATTCGTTTGTATCCTTTTTGGAACCGCACAGGGTTGAGGATGCGTTGAAGGATCCAGATTGGGTAGTGGCCATGCAAGAAGAACTCAACAACTTCAAACGGAATGAGGTGTGGGAACTAGTCGAAAGACCCAAATTCAACGTTGTCAGCACCACATGGGTCTTCCGCAACAAACAAGACGAACACAGGGTGGTGACAAGGAACAAGGCACGACTTGTGGCCAAAGGGTATTCACAAGTCGAAGGTTTGGATTTTGATGAAACCTTAGCTTCAGTAGCTAGACTTGAGCCTATTAGAATATTACTTGCATATGCTACTCACCATGATTTCAAGCTCTATCAAATGGATGTGAAAAGCGCCTTCCTCAAAGGACCAATGAAGGAGGAGGTGTATGTGGAGCAACCCCTCGGATTTGAAGATGAAGAGTTCCCCGACCACGTATTTAAATTGCGTAAGGCTCTCTACGGCCTCAAACAAGCTCCTAGAGCTTGGTACGAATGTCTTAGAGATTTCTTAATTGAAAATGGTTTTAAGATCGGCAAAGCAGATTATACATTGTTTACAAAGAACTTAGACAATGATCTCTTTATTTTTCAGATTTATGTTGATGATATTATCTTTGGTTCAACTAACAAATCTTTTTGTGAGGAATTTAGTAAGAATATGATAGATAGGTTTGAGATGTCTATGATGGGAGAGTTAAAGTACTTCTTGGGATTCCAAGTAAGGCAACAAAAGGAAGGGATGTTCATAAGCCAAACTAAGTACACTGAAGACATACTCAAGAAGTTTGGAATGGAAAGGGAGAAGCCTATAAAGACTCCCATGGCAACGAATGGCCACTTGGAGCTCAATGAAGATGGACCAAACGTCGATCAAAAGGCATATCGCACCATGATTGGTTCTCTTCTCTACTTATGTGCATCTAGGCCAGTATGTTGAGTGTATGCTTGTGTGCAAGGTTTCAAGCCAACCCAAAAGAGTGTCATTTGACACCCGTTAAGAGAATCTTGCGGTATTTAGTTCACACACCCAACCTAGGTCTTTGGTACCCCAAAGGTTCCAAATTCAATCTCATTGGTTACTCCTATGCAGATTATGCCGGATGCAAAGTAGATAGAAAAAGTACCTCCGGTACATGCCAATTCCTTGGAAGATCCCTAGTTTCTTGGTCCTCCAAGAAACAAAACTCCATTGCCTTATCCATGGCCGAAGCAGAGTATGTTGCTGCCGGGAGTTGTTGTGCACAACTCCTTTGGATGCGACAAACTCTAAGGGATTACGATTATAATATGAACCGTTTTCCACTCCTTTGTGACAATGAGAGTGCCATTAAAATTGCTCATAATCCTGTTGAGCACTCTAGGACCAAACGCATAGACATCTGACATCACTTTTTTAGAGAACATTCAATGAAGGGAGATATAGCCATTTCACATGTCAATACCGAAAAGCAACTAGCCGATATATTCACCAAGCCACTTGATGAAAAACGCTTTTGTGAGCTCCGAAATGAACTAAATATCCTCGATGCTCGGAGTGTGGCTTGAAATCTCGTATACCTGAATGCTATCTTCAAAATTCATTGATTGTGTTGTTAAAATCATCTCTCTCAATTTTTCTGAAAAACTATGTCAATTACTAGATCTTAGCAAATTATGATCATTGCTTGATTGTTGTATGCTTACTGATCATATTCATCAAGTTTATTTGATTTGCTTTGCCTTCTTATTTTTTAAATAAGTACCTTTGAATATATACGATGGGCTAAGCATTTCTTCCCTGGTGACCATGGACTAGTCTGTGGTTGCCCGGACTAGTCCGCCCATGCAGACTAGTCCGTAGTGTGACGGTTAGGCCGAACTAGTCCGGCAGACCACAGACTAGTCCGATATAGTCTCTGGAAAAGTTCGGACTAGTCCGATCATTTTTGGACAAGTCCAATTTTTCGTGTCCATAACCCTAGCCGCCGCCAAACCCTAATCTTCCTCACCCCACACTTGCCTCAAGCTTTCTCTCTCCACGCTCAAGCTCCCCAAGGCGATTCTTTGATTCCTCCATCAAAACTTTGCAAGTTTGGGTGGAAATTGACCTTCTTCGCGTAGGGATTGAAGACCATGGACTTGTCCGATCCTTCAACCCCTACATCTCTGAGAATCAAGCAATTTTGGTAAAATCTCATCCCAAACCCTAGAAATTAATATTTCCTTCAATGTTGATCAACTAGCTTAGTTCCTATCACCATATACATGCTTTCTTGATGTATTACATTGATGCTAAGATAGTTGTGCATTAGGAATCACCATTTGTCTCATAGTTAGGGTTTTAGAGGTTGAACACCGGACTAGTCCGGTCAATGCACGGACAAGTTCGATCAACTGGACTAGTCTGTGCCTGTACACCGGACTAGTCTGATTTTTCTGAACTCAACCCTAACTTCTTAATTCCTCAATGTAATTCCTTGTCATCTATTCTCATCAATACCTTGTGAAATCCATTCTCAGGACAATGTTGAGCACCAACGACAAAATTTCTGATTTCGAGGCCGAGATGGACCACGAAGCCGTGCTTCGGTCCTCGACGGGCCTAAGCAGGAAGCGCCAAGAGCGCCCGTCCGAGCCGGCTACTTCTTCCCCCAGGCTCGACGGAAAGTGCTCGCAAAGAAGCCTGCCTCCAAGGCTCCTGCTGGAGGAGGCCCTAGCTCAGCAAGTGCCCGCCAAGCAAAAGGCAAGGGCAAAGGGATAGCAACGGGCCCAATTGCCCCCCTAAAGATGTCAGCTCCAAGGGAAGGGGCCCGGGATCCCGTAGAGGAGAGATTTAACGGAAAGGGCAGCGACACGGCTGCGAAGTGCAGAAATGTTGATTGTTACAACCGTCCCAAGCAAGCTGCTGATGAGAGGTTTTGGAGTAACTTCCATGCAGACTTCTACAAGTCTGTATATCTTCTGATGAAGACCCCCATGGTGCGCAACCAATGGATCAATTGGGCGCATTTTGAGAAGAAGGGCTGCTCACCTTTTGTTGAAGTGGCTGAGGCAGTCGAGAGGCATGGATTGAAGGACCTCTTCGCCTTCAGAAAAAACTAGAATGATGAAGTCATCGCGCAGTTTTATGCTACTTGCCACTTTTCCAGCGATGAGGAAGAAAGGGTGATTTGGATGACTCACGGATCCAAGTACACCATTACCTACGATGAGTTTGCAAGGATGCTACATCTGGATAGCTCTAGCAATGACAACCTGATAATCCACAACATTGGTGTCATTGAGAAGGACAAGATGAAGTTTCTCTATGAACCTAACTCCAAGTTCAATCCTCCTTCTACCAAGAATATGAAGCCTCTATTCGTGGTGCCGAACAGAGTCCTAAGGAAGACCATTGCCCCGAAGGATGGGGATGCAGGGAGTGTTCAGGGATACCTCAGGACCTTGATGAAGGTCATTAGCAAAGATAGAAGGTTTGATGTCTTTGGCTACATTTGGAACGACATGGTGAACATATCCTGTACCCCAAATAGGTCCTGTGGCTATGCACCTTACCTCATGTTTATGATTGAGAAGGTCACAGGAATAGAGTTCGTCAAGGATGTGGGGAACCTCCCCTTGAGACCCCAAAAGCCTCAATAAGCAAGTGTTCGTGCTGCTACCTCTCCAGCTTTGAGTCCTGAGGCTCCAGTGAGAGCTAGTGGAGATTCTAGGGCTGCTCCCTCCACTAGGGCTCCTCCTCAAAAAGGGTCCACAAGTGGTATCTTGAAATACCTGTCAGCCATCTTTGCCTCCTGCAAAAAGGCTGAAGTGAAAGCCCACAAGCTAAACAAGAGAAGAAAGGCCGACATGAGATATGTTAAAGAGAATGTGAAGCAAATTTGCCAAAAACTGGAGATCGAGCCCATTGGGTCTCCAGTCATTTCTGATGACTCAAATTCTGACTTCACCGAGCTCGGGCCCTTGACTCCCTCCGAGCTTGCCTATTTCGGCATTGGAGACTCGAGTGGCTCCGTTCCTCCTCCTCCTCCTCATTAGCCCGAGAATGAAGATGAAGACGATGAGAGGACCAACAGCGAGGCTTGAAGACCTTAGGTCCCTCCTCTCCTTCTTTTTGGTGTCTTGATGCCAAAGGGGGAGAGATTGAGGGGGAGTCTTAGGCTTTAGCTGTAGGATGCGAGGAGAGCCTTCTTTTTGTGTCTTTTGTCTATTTGTGGGTTTTAAGACTTTTAATATGCACTTTTAGTACCATTGGTCCTGTAATGCAATGTTTTGAACAGTTTGTGAAGATATTGATGAAATCTGTGATTTTGCTCTAAGAATGGCATATATGCTTGTTGTTAACATGTTGATGTCAATTATGTCATTCTCATCGTGATTATTGTTTCTATACACTTAGTTCTACATCCCACCATAAAGAGTGCACATATGGATCATGTCTTCGTTGCTTAATATGTTTTAAACTCATATGTGCACACTTTATGAAAATCTCAATTTTTTATCATATTTTGTGAAATCTCAATTGGTTGTCATCAATCACCAAAAAGGGGGAGATTGAAAGTGCATCTAGGAATCCCTTGTGGGTTTTGGATGATTTATGACAAGCAAATGAGATCCTAACCACTTTGTTGAGATGAGCACATGTACTAATGAGAAAATGAGCAATGTGCCAAAAAGAAAGGAGAATGAGAAGCAATGCAGAAAAGAGCTCAAGAAACAAGTGTTGTAGATCATTGTGTATGGAGTGTGTTAAGGAAACACACCCCAAGAGCTCAAGCACAAATAATCTCACACATTGCACAAATTTATACAGGACCGGACTAGTCCGACTGACTCTGGACTAGTCCGATATCTTTCTGCACAAGATCGAACAAGTCCTCACAATGCGGACTTGTCCTCACAGTCCAGTTTTTCACTGACCAGACTAGTCTGATATCACCACAGACTAGTCCGATATCTCTCTGACTAGAATCGGACTAGTCCTCCCCAGTGCGGACTAGTCCTCCAAACACTTCACAAGTTGCGCAAAATCGGACAAGTCTGATAACACAACGGACTAGTCTAATATCTCTCTGATGTCAATCGGACAAGACTGATATTATCACGGACTAGTTCAAAAACCCTCTAACCTAAATCGGACAAGTCCTCCAAGTGCGGACTTGTCCCCAAATTCACTTAGGGTTTCACTTATCCAAACAAGTTCGATATTCATCGGACTAGTCCGAAGATTTCCAGAACCAAAATTGGACAAGTCCGCTTTCAGCCGTACTAGTGTGATATTTCGGGACACCTACGGTTTTCTACACGCAGCACACCAGACTAGTCCGGTGTCCACCACGGACTAGTTCGATCTTTCTAAACCCCAACGATAACTTTTGGAAACCCCATATAAATAGGTGTACACGACCCATCTTTCACATCTCTCGACCCACTGCGCTGTCACACCTTCCAAGAGCCTAGAAAACACCTCTCTCCACGAAATCAAACGCAAGAAAGATCAATCCCTTGAGGATACACTTTTGATCATTGGAGAGACATGGTTCATCACTCATTGAGCTCTTGGTTTGTTTCCCTAACACACGCCTGTGGTTTTCATTGTGATCTTAAGAGTGTGTTCTTGGTGGTGTTCATATTTTAATCTTGGGGATCCCTCAACTCGTGAGAAGATCCCTTGAATTTGGTTATTTGCCCTTTGTGATTAGTGAAGAGGATTGGCCTCCATGGCGATCCGACGAGGGTAGGGTTGGAGAAGACCCGATCCTTTTGTGGACGCCTCAACGTGGATGTATGTTGCCTCTGTGGGAACCGAACCATGGGATAAAGTGCTTGTGTTCTTACTTTGCTCACATCGTTCTTACACTTCATATCAATATAGAGTTTCAATCAATCTTGTTCACTTTAGGTTGAAATATTGAATATAAGATTAACTTGTGGTACATCTCAGTTCATAGTTGTGTAACACTTCAATTACAAGTATATTTCCGATGCATACATCCTAGGATCAAGATAATCGATCAAATTTGATCAACCAAGTCGGTACACACCGGACTAGTCCGCACTTGACTGGACTAGTTTGATATCTCGAAAATTTGATCTGGTTGTTAAGTGTTGCAGGTTCCGAAAAAATTCAAAAAAGCCTATTCAACCCCCCCCCCTCTAGGCCACATTCACTCAGCCCCGACTGAACTGCGCTACGACATGTTTGGCAGCTTCCTTAACCTCCACTGCTGCTATCGCCTCGCGTTCCTCAACAGGGCCTTCAAAACTGGCTCCAGTGGCAGATCAGGGTACCGACTCCGGTAGAACACCAAGACATGGGATGCCACCGTCTCAGCCACCGCCCTACCCTCTGCTTCCAGACGCTAAGCCAGCTGACGCTCCCACAGATCAAGCTCCTGACCGCGACGCTCTGTTGTCTGCTCCCAGGCTTGAACGTCAAGATCATGCAGGAGGAGTTCCTGACGCTCAGCTAGGTGTTGTGCCTGATCATGCGCCAAATTGCTCTCCTGGAGCTCAAGGTCTTTGAGGCGGGAATGTAGTATTTCCCGATCGGCCTCAGCCCGGGCCATCATCGCCTGCGCTGCCACCTCTTGTTCAGAGACAACAACCTCCCTCTTGGCAACGACGGCTTCTTGGCGACTCAGGGCCTCTTGACCGGTAGCAAGAGCGTGCAGGCGGGCATCAACAACATCGTTGGCTACCTTGGTGTTTGCCATAATCTTCTGGGTCAAGGAGTCTGAGGCCCTCACCAAGCGGTGCCTCACCTCTAGTTCCTTGCTCTCCTTCTGGTACTTCGCCTTCGCCTTGGTGATCCTGGAGCTTAGGAGACTCTCCCAGCCTCGAAGGCGCTCGCCCTCGGCACACAGCTTCTCCCACTCCGCGGCAAGAGCCTCTTGCGCCCCGTGGAGGTTGGATTACACCTGAAGGATGTTGGATTGCGTCAAGTCCATGATGTCGGAAAGCTGCACCGGTTGCGCCGAAGTCAGAGAAGGACGTCCGATGATCATATCGGGGACCCATTCCCCCCGTAGTGGTGAAGGCGAGGCCACCAGCACTAGGGATCTTGCCCCTGGAGTCTGAGCAGGAGTTGCGATGCCACCTGACACAGTAGGGCCACCATCGCTCAGAAAGCCACCTGCCGAATCAGCAGCAGTGGAGGTCAGACCCCTAGCCCCCAGAGTCGGCTCCGACATGGCCTCTGGCACGACGGCCAGAGGTGCCTCTGCCACGACGGTCAGAGGTGCCTCTGGCGCAACAGCTGGAGATTCATCTAGAGATGCTTCACTACCCACGCCGGGCACAGACGCCGGAGCAACACTCCCTGAACAAGCTTGGTAGGCTACCCCGCCAGCACAGCCGTAGCATCCTCGGATGCCTTCAAAGCACTTCTGGGCACTGCCCCCAACGTTAGGGTCCTCACAACAGCTGACGTAACCCTACAAATCAAGATCAAGCCCTGACCAATCAACATAGGCAGGCGAGATAATAGAGCAAGCGTCTGCAAGAATGCCTTACCGACGTCCCCAGAAGCTCCAGCGAGCCTCCACTTTCGGCGACCCTGAAACCGCGGGCCCTGACAATGGTGTAACAGACGATGCCATCCCGATAGGGCCTCCGCCAAAACCACCAGAAGTGCCGCCGCACTGCGCCGGTGTGCTTCCGCCAACCCCGAAAGAGCCACCTCCCGAGTTGCCGAAGACATCAGCTCGAGGCCTTTTTGCGTGAGGCTCCGTAGATGTGATGATACCGGAGTCCCCTATGGCACCCTGGACTGCGCAGGTGACGGGGATGCTGGATGATGTGCCGACCGCCGACGATGGTGGAGCCACCGCTTGACGGACCGAACCTCCCCCCGAAGAACTGCCGACGCCAAGTACTGAAGAGGGGTGCGTTGGTGGACGCTTGAAAGTCGCCTAGAGGGGGGAGTGAATAGGCAATAATACCTGAAATCACTTAATCAAACAAGATTAAATTCCGGTGGCCGGACTAGTCCGCTCAACACAGGGTGAAAACCCTAAAACTTGGTTTCTACAAGTTATTTGCGGAGTTAAAGTTCACCAAAGAGATAAGCAATGTGTGGTGAACTAGTAAAGCTCAGATTATGAAGTTTAAACACTTAGATTGCAAGTTTACAATAATGCTCAAAGTGTAGGGCAATAAGAGCGAGATGAACCCTAATAGCAACACTAGTGACACGAAAAGCGAGAGACAAGTGAAACGAGATTTATCCCGTGGTTCAGCTCCACGAAGAAGCCTACTCCACATTGAGAAGTCCACACAAGGACCGGATCTCACTTGACCCTTCTCTCACCAAGCCACCACGATGGTCGGCTTGGTTTCCACTATATCAATGGGTAATCACCAAGTTTGATGGGGCTGCTCACAACTCGAGGCTCCCACAAATAAATACAATGAGGAGCACACGAAGCTCAACTCACACAAGCCACAAAACACAACACAATGTGCAAGAGATCAAACCGAGAGCCAAAGTGCGATGATCTTCCTTTACTCTCCTCCCCAGACCCTAATCTCTTCAATATTTGCTCTTAGAGGGTTAGTAGGACAAGTAGAAGGCTTTGGAAGGCTCTAGGATGCTTGTGGCGGTGCTAGGGTTCAAGACTTGTTCAAATGAGCCTGGGGTACCCTTTTTATAGAGGTCCTGAGCTCCTACTACTGACCTCAGCAGAGGGGCGGACTAGTCCGGCCTCTGGGCCCGTACTAGTCTGGCCCTATGGGACCACTGACCTTTGGTCAGTTCT
The DNA here is from genome assembly GCA_036927565.1 of Tuctoria greenei. Classification (NCBI taxonomy): domain Eukaryota; kingdom Viridiplantae; phylum Streptophyta; class Magnoliopsida; order Poales; family Poaceae; genus Tuctoria; species Tuctoria greenei. The sequence continues at coordinate 20,956,206 of JAYESD010000003.1, forward strand.
CGGCAACTGTCACACTGAGCAATGATCGTCACGCTACCCGCCAAATTTCCAAATTCAAACGGTCACTAGACAATGGACTAGTCTGGTCAACAACAGACTAGTACGAAGTTGAACAGAACCACTTGGTCCGTTCCAAAACAGACTCTTCTGGGTTGGCCCAGACTAGTCCGGACATAGGGGCGGACTAGTCCGGCCCCCTAGGGTTTCTCTCGGTTAGTCTCACTAAGTCTCAAACGGACTAGTCCGTACCCAAACGGACAAGTCCGAACTATTCCAGAGAGCTTTGGTCTGTCCAAAAACGGACAAGTCCGGACTTCTCAGACTTAGCTCCAAATTCACTCAGACTCACTCCAGAGACGTTTGGTCCGTCTCAAAACGGACTTGTCTGCCATGGTCGGAATAGTCCGGCCTCCCAGGTTTTTTTTTCATTTTAGGCTTCTCACTTATGTTTTTATCTAAACCACCACTTTGAGCCCCCTGGTATGATCTCAATGCACATGATACATCCACCCTTTCTCATGATACGGCTCGCATAAACTCAACACCATAGAAACCCTAATTTCTATGCTTGAGTCTTTGACGCCCGTTTTCTCCTTTTCCTTTTTGAGGGTTTTCATCTCATTTCAATCCTTGTACCTATGCTTAAGATCACTTTAGCTCATTAGCCTCTTAATTGTCGTCATCAATCATCCAAAACCCACGGGGATGCCTAGATGCACTTTCAATCTCCCCCTTTTTGGTGAATTGATGACAACACATTAAGACTTCAACAATAAGGATAATAATTTGTTTTCATAACATGTATTTGTATGAGTGACCCCCCCCCCCTCAATGTATGCATCATGAGTAAGAGAGACTGAGAGAGTTCTCATACATATACACGTTATGGTGGGATGCCTAAGTGATGTGTTCATAAAGTGTGAGAAGACAACAATTTTGCAAGATAAACATGTAAATGAGGCAACACATCACAAATTTAGGTAAGATACATGAATACATAGATTAAGTCTTACAATACAACTTGAAATGAGTTTTAAAACATAAGTCCTTCATAGATCAATACTCTCACAAAATAATCTATCTTATCTCTCCCCCTTCATCTCTCCCCCTATATCTCTCCCCTATATCTAAGTGCCCCATCCAAGCTATCTCTCCCTCTTTGGCATCAAGACACCAAAAAGGAAAAGAAGAGAGGAAAGGCCCTACTCATCGTCAGAGTCATCCTCGTCATCGCCGCCTTGGCGCCCGCTGTCGCTCTCCGTGGCCCCCGGATCAAGATGGTCATCATCATCATCAGTCGGGGCCGCGGTGGAAGTTCCAGCTTCTCCAAACTGAGTGAGCTCCTCGGCAGTGAACTCCGGAAAAGAAGTGAGCTCACCATCACTCTCCTCGGTGGGAGACATTGGAATGTCCAGCTTGTCGCACATCGCTTTGAGATACTTCTCGTTGCGACGCTCCATGCGACGTTGCCGAATTTCTGTCTTCTAGCAAGAGGATAAAAGAGCATTGAAGCATTTGAGGAATCCACTTCTGCATTGTGTCGAAGGCGGAGGTGGTGGAGGAGATGGCACAAAGCGAGAGGAAGAAGCGGGAGGATCCACATTCTTCCTCCTAGGAGCAGCCGGCTCCGAAGGAGGGAGTTGTGGTCGAAGCCTTCATTGAGTGATATCTTTCTTGAAAGTGAGCCCGGAGATCTTCTCGATCATGTACATAATGTACGGAGTGTATCCACATGATCGGTTGGGGGTGTGAGAGATGTTGAAGATGTCATCAAAGATATAGTCCACCACATTGAAGAGGACATCTCCATCAATGAGCACCATCAAGTGCCTCAAATTTCCTTGTATTATCCCCGCATCTCCATCCTTGGGGGCAATGGTCTTTTTGAGGACTCGGTTGAGCACACTATAGAAAGGCTTGATGTTTCTAATGTGCCCGGCCTCATACTGTGCATGACTTGGGTACATGTACTCCAAGGTGTCCTGATCAACTGGCTCCAGTTTGAAATGACGATCTCATTATCCAGTTGGTCCTCCAAGTCCAGGTGGTGGAGTACTGCTCGCCATGGGTCATCCAGGTTATCCTCTTGTGCCCATCGGTGTGGAAGTATAAGGTGGAGTAGAACTGAGTGATGACTTCCACATTTCAGTAATACTGGAAGGCCATGCACTTCTTCAAGCCGTGCCTCTCGACGGCTTCAATCACAACATTGAAGGCTTGATGATCTTTCTGGGCCATGTAATCCCAGTCTATCCATTGAGCATCTGTGACAGGGGTCTGCTTGGTCATATAGATCGTCCGGTAGTAGTCATAGTAGAAGTCACACCAGAACCGGGGATCCACTGTGCTCCTGTCATGCTGATATACATTGATCTTCCTCAGCTTGCATGCCTTCTCAGCCTCCTTTCCCTTGAAGATGTTGGCGTCGAAGGCAGCTGCACGGTTTGGGTTCCGTGCAGGAGAAGACATCCTCAACGGGCCAATGGGTTGAGGAGCACCCTTCTTGACCTTGATTGCGGCCTTCTTGGCCACAATCACCCTTTTCCTGGGTGCAACATCAACTGGGGTCTTGCCTTTATCTTTGGAGGTCCTTGCCCCCTGTGACTTAGATTGCTCACCTAAGGTCACAAGCCGCTTTCTTTTTGGGGCTGCCTCGCCAGCTGCAGAGTTGTGCTCCTCTCGTTGCGTCTTCTTTGCCCCCTGTGAGGCAAAGTATGCATCAGCCATCTCTTGATCCTCTCTTTGCTTTCGGCGAAAGAGAGCTTGCTTCTCCGCTTCGGTCTCGGAGTCGGAAGGTGGAACATATTCATTGTCCGACATGGTTGCTGACAAGAGAAGCAAAGGAATGTGTATGAGTCAAGGAAGTTAAGGGGTAGAGGTAGAATTCACAAAACAAACCTAGGTTAGGGTTTTCACTGTGTAACTCGGACTTGTCTGCCCAGGGGCCGGACTAGTCCGCACTAGGTCAGACTTGTCCGCCCTGTGGCCAGACTAGTCTGGTTCACACAGCAAGAACCCTAATCTAGAGAAATTTTTCAAAGACTACGAATCCTACCACAAAAATAGAGGTACATGATCACATTGATGTGCACAACAACATTTGTCAAGAAGTTTCTATCAATGTACCCAAAATAATTGAATTTCGAGGATTTTGGGGTTAGGTCAAGAATACATCTTCAAATCTTCGATTTGACAAAATGTAGGACAGGAATCGGCCTCCGATGCTTGGGGAAAGGTTCCTAAGCACCTTAGGGCTTCAATCCACCGATTGGAATCAAGATTTGTTGGAGGGAATCGAAAATCACCGTTTGGGGGACGGTTTTCGAGCGTTTTTGGAGAGAGATGGTTGAATGGAAGTGGAGAGGTCGAGGGATCCCTAGGGAGGTTAAGTCCCTAAGGGTCGGACTAGTCCGGTCAGGGACCCGGACTTGTCCGACCTCCGGACTGGGTACGGACAACCTGAACCACTGGACTAGTCCAGTCCACTAGAGCGGACTAGTCCGGTCCTAAGACCTAAAACTCCTATATATTGGGTTTTTAGTGGAGATTTGATCCTTTTGGACTATATTTCACAAAAGATATTTGTAAATAAATCAAACTATGACCATGATTCACAAGGATTCAATAATTTCAAAATAATTTGTAGAGAAATTGAGGAGGATGAGTTTTTCGCAAGCATATATGAATTTTGAATATAACAATCAAATGTGCAATACTTAAGCCACATTTCGAGAATCTAGGATATTTAGCTCACTCCTAAGTTTACAAAATCTTTTATCATCTAGTGGTTTGGTAAAGATATCGGCCAATTGTTTATCGGTTCTCACATGGGAGATTGCAATGTCTCCTTTGATGGAGTGATCTCTCAAGAAATGATGGCGAATATCGATGTGCTTGGTCCTTGAGTGTTCAACTGGATTGTGGGCTATTTTGATGGCACTCTCATTGTCACATAGGAGAGGGATATGGCACAAGTTTATGCCATAGTCCCTAAGAGTTTGTCGCTTCCAAAGAAGTTGTGCACAACAACTTCTGGCGGCGACATACTCCGCTTCGGGTGTGGAAAATACAATGGAGTTTTGTTTCTTTGAGGACCAAGACACTAGATATCTACCAAGGAATTGGCAAATTCCTGATGTACTCTTCCTATCAACTTTGCACCCCGCATAGTCCGCATCGGAATATCCAATGAGGTTAAACTTAGAGCCTTTGGGGTACCAAAGTCCTAGGCTTGGTGTGTGAACCAAATATCTAAGAATTCTTTTAACGCCGGTCAAATGACACACCTTAGGAGCGGCTTGAAATCTAGCACACATACACACACTAAGCATGATATCGGGCCTAGATGCACATAAGTATAGCAATGAGCCTATCATGGAACGGTATACCTTTTGGTCCACACTTGGACCATCTTCATTGAGATCGAGATGCCCATTGGTTGCCATAGGAGTCTTGATGGGTTTGGTTTTGTCCATGTCAAACTTCTTGAGTATATCTTGTGTGTACTTGGTTTGACTAATGAATGTGCCTTCCTTGAGTTGCTTCACTTGAAAACCTAGAAAGAACTTCAACTCCCCCATCATGGACATCTCAAATCTTTCCGTTATTATCTTGGAAAACTCATCACAAAAAGCTTTGTTAGTAGAAGCAAATATAGTGGCATCAACATATATTTGACAAACAAACAAATCATCATTGAAGTGCTTAGTGAATAGAGTATAGTCTGCCTTCCAAATTTTGAAACCATTTTGAGTTAGAAAGTCTCTAAGGCACTCATACCAAGCTCTAGGAGCTTGTTTGAGTCCATAGAGAGCCTTACGCAATTCGTACACATGGTTTTGGAATTCTTTATCTTCAAATCCGGGGGGGGGGGGGGTTTCTCCACATACACCTCTTCCTCTATTGGACCACTGAGGAATGCGCTCTTCACGTCCATTTGATATAGCTTAAAATCGTGGTGAGTAGCAAAGGCAAGTAATATACGAATTGATTCAAGCCTAGCTATGGGAGCAAAGGTTTCTTCGAAATCCAAACCTTCGACTTGTGAATACCCTTTGGCCACAAGTCGTGCCATGTTCCTTGTAACCACCCCGTGTTCATCTTGTTTGTTGCAGAACACTCATTTGGTGCATACAACATTCGCATTGGGCCTCTTCACAAGCTCCCATACTTGGTTTCTCTCGATTTTGTTGAGCTCTTCTTGCATGGCCATCACCCAATCCGGATCTTGTAATGCTTCTTCAACCTTGTGGGGCTCCAAGGAAGAAATGAAAGAGTAATGTTAACAAAAGTTTGCAACACGAGATCGAGTAGTTACCCTCTTGGATGTGTCTCCAAGTATATTGTCAACGGGATGGTCCCGTTCGACGCTTTGATGCATTCTTGGGTGAGGCGCTTGAGGTCTTGATTCATAATCTTGGTATCCCTCATCCTCATTGTCTCCACCTTGATTGATGCCTCCATTTTCATCTTCTTGGAGCGCATCTTGGGGAACTTGATCTTGATCATTTGAGGAAGAGCTTGCTTGATGTGTAGGATGGTCACTTGCACCTTGAGGTTGTTCTGTGGTCGTATGTCTCCAAGTGCCATCCTTACTATCACAACTTGTGGAGCTTCTTCTTGATATAGCACATGACGATCAACTTGCTCCACTTGGGAGCCATTAGTCTCATCAAACACTACATCACGTGCTACTTCAACAATTCCGGAGGATTTGTTAAAGACACGATATGCGTAAGTGTTTGAGTCATAGCCAAGAAAGAAACCCTCATCGGACTTAGAAGCAAACTTCAAAGTCCTAGGCTTCTTGTTAAGAATGTAGCATTTGCTCCCAAAAATACGAAAGTAAGAGATGTTGGGCTTGTTACCGGTTAGGAGCTCATATGACGTCTTCTTAAGTATGCGGTGAAGATACAACCGGTTTATGGCATGGCAAGCAGTGTTAACCGCTTCCGCCCAAAACCGGTCCGACGTCTTGTACTCATCAAGCATGGTTCTTGACATCTCAATTAAAGTCCTATTCTTCCTCTCGGCCACCCCATTTTGTTGAGGGGAGTAGGGGGCCGAGAACTCATGCTTGATGCCTTCTTCATCCAAAATTCTTCAACTTGAGTATTCTTGAATTCGGTGCCATTGCCACTCCTTATGGTCTTGATACTCAAGGAGAACTCATTTTGAGCTCTCTTCAAGTATCTCTTGAGAACACCTTGAGTCTCGCTCTTGTCATGCAAAAAGAATACCCAAGTGAAACATGAAAAGTCATCAACAATAACAAGACCATATTTGTTACCACCAATACTAATGTAGGCGATTAAACCAAAGAGATCCATGTGTAGAAGCTCCAATGGTCTTGATGTTGTCATAATGTTCTTGGATGGATGTGGTGCTCCAACTTGCTTTTCGGCTTGGCATGCGCTACATGGCCTATCCTTTTCAAACACAACATTCTTTAAACCACGTATGTGCTCGCCCTTAAGGAGTTTTTGCAAATTCCTCATCCCAACATGGGCTAGCCTCCTATGCCAAAGTCATCCCATGTTAGTTTTTGCAATTTAGCATGTATCAAATTGGGCTTTATCTACGGAGAAATCCACAAGATAGAGCTTTCCCTTGAGTACACCCTTCAAGGCAATTGAGCCATTGCTTCTCCTTGTGACGGTCACACCCTCATTAGTGAATAAACAATTATAACCTTTTGTCACATAGTTGTGATATGGACAAGAGGTTATAATCAAGTGAATCAACGTGTAAAACATTTGAAAGAGTATGATTAGGGGATATAGAAATTTTACCGGTGCCAAGGATTTTTCCTTGGCTATTTTCCCCAAAATAGATTCCTTCACTTGGATCCTCATTTAGCTCATACTCCACAAACATCTTCCTCTCTCTGGTCATATGATTTGTACACCCACTATCAAGAACCCACTTGGTTCCACCGGAGGAGTATGTCTACAAGAAAGAGTTAAGCCTTGGCTTTAGGTACCCAAGTGGTGTTGGGTCCTTTGATGTTAGTCAAGAGGCATTTGGGCACCCACACACAAGGTTTGGGACTCTTGTGGTGCGGCCCAACATACCTATCATATGCCTTTCCAAACTTGTTCCTCAACAACACATATGAAGCATCAAAATCATGGAACAATAGATGAGGTTCTTTCTTAGGCATTTTAGGTGAAGTAGCAACGTTCTTTCCATTATTGTTGTATGAGCCTCCTTTGACAAAAACAATCAAGTCTTTGCCATTCTTGGGAGGTTTGGCGTTTTGCCTCATCCCCTTAGAGTAACCAAGACCATCCTTGACAAGGGGATGTCTTGTGTTGGTATATGCACTACGTGCATATGCCACCTTCTCCTTGTCAAATATGCTACCCTTGGGTGCTTGATTGGTTTGTGCCAACTTAAGCTCATCTTTAAGCTTTATGATTAAGTTTGAGCATTTACAAGGTTGAGATGCTTCAGGTTTAATATTTGTGGAAGGTGAGATTGTAGAGGAAGAAGGTGCATTGACCTTGAGAGACTTCACTTGCGTCTCAAGGATCTTGTTAGCTTGTTTCAAACTAACAAGTTCATCCTTGAGCACAATTGTAGTGTTCTCAAGGTTTGAACAAGTTTCCTTGCTCAAAGCGAGTTCACGCTCAAGTGCCTTGCTTCTTTCTCTTTCAAGCTCCAAGAGCTCCTCAACCTCTTGACATCTCTCCTTTTGTTGGACGAGCATGTCCTCTTGACGGTTGATGAGTTCTTCCTTCTGAAATATTTCCCCCCGTTAACAATCTCAATCTCTTCAAGGTGCTTTTAATCATGTCTTTAAGCATATGTTCATTTTCACTACTACTATCAAAATCATCATGAGAAGAAATTGAAGAAGAGGATTTAGATTTAACCTTCTTTCTTCCCTCCTTGTCCATGAGACATGTTGTCCTTGAAGTCTCCAAGTTGGGGAAGAGCTTGTTCTCTGTGGTTGTCTTCTTCATAGCAATAGTTGCTACCTTCTCATCTTCATCGGAGGAGGCTTCCTCATTTGAATCCCACTCCTTTCCAAGGTGGGCATGTCCGGATTGCTTCTTTTTCTTGAAGTACTTCTTCTCTTTGGACTTGCCCTTCTTCTTCTTCTTGTTTTCTTCATGTGGACAATCCACAATGAAGTGGCCATATTCTCCGCAATTGTAGCAATCCCTTTTTTATCTTCTCTTGGGCTTGTCTTTGCTCTTTCTTTCATTTTGGTAGCTCCCCCTCCTTCTTCTAAACATCCTCTTAAAGTTGTTGATGAAAAGAGCTTCTTCCTCATCAGTGTCGGGACTCTCTTCATCACCCTCTTCCTTATCTTGTGATCTTGAGGACGTTGCCTTGAATGCAACATCCCTTTTCTTGGAGGAGGAAAGCTTTTGTAAATCATTGTAGAACATTGCTTCTTGCTCCATCATCTCATGGTTGATGATCCTCCCTAGCACTTCTTCGGGGGTCATCTTGTGGAAGCCCGGGCTTTCATGAATTAGTGAGCAAAGAGTGACGTTTCGAGGCATGAATGCTCGAATCATCCTCTTTACCACCTCGTGGTCGGTCCAACAGGTGCTTCCATATGATCGACTCTTGTTGATGAGAGTCTTAAGGCGGTCATACATATCTTGGGGAGATTCACCCTCCATGATGGTGAATCTCCCAAGCTCTCCTTCGATCATCTCAATCTTTGCCTCCCTAATGACGCGGTTGCCTTCGTGCGGCATCTTGAGTGTATCCCAAATCTCCTTGGCAACCTCCAATCCTTCAATGCGGTTGAATTCTTCACGAGTCAATGAGGAGGTAATCACTCCAATGGCTTGAGCATTGTGATGTAGAAGAACGGCTTCCTCCGGAGTGATGTCTTCGTCATTCATTGGAAGATGAACACCTGTCATCACAATTTGCCACAAGCTAGGGTTTAAGGAAATGAGGTGCATCTTCATATGATGCTTCCACATAGAATGGTTGCTCGCGATAAGTTGCTCATAATTATAAGGATATCGGGAGTAGTCTTGTGAACTACTCCCATTGTCGATGTTGACCGGAGCAATTGGCTTGATCTCCTTCTTGGGCACGTTGAGATTCTCAAGAAGCCGTGCTTTGAGCATCCGGACTTCTTCGTCATCATTCGAATCATCTTGAAGAACATCGACGTTCTTCGTCTTGGTGTCATTGACGACCACCGGAACTTCGTTGACCCATCCGACCATTACTTCTCCGAGTTGTTAGACTCTTGAGGAGAAGCCTGCTCTGATACCAACTGAAAGTCGCCTAGAGGGGGGTGAATAGGCAATAATACCTGAAATCACTTAATCAAACAAGATTAAATTCCTGTGGCCAGACTAGTCTGCACAGGGCCGGACTAGTCCGCTCAGCACAGGGTGAAAACCCTAAAACTAGGTTTCTACAAGTTATTTGCGGAATTAAAGTTCACCAAAGAGATAAGCAATGTGTTTTGAACTAGTAAAGCTCAGATTATGAAGTTTAAACACTTAGATTGCAAGTTTACAATAATGCTCAAAGTGTAGGGCAATAAGAGGGAGATGAACCCTAATAGCAACACTAGTGACACGAAAAGCGAGAGAATAATGAAACAAGATTTATCCCGTGGTTCATCTCCACGAAGAAGCCTACCTCCACATTGAGAAGTCCACACAAGGACCGGGTCTCACTTGACCCTTTTCTCACCAAGCCACCACGATGGCCGGCTTGGTTTCCATTATATCAATGGGTAATCACCAAGTTTGATGGGGCTGCTCACAACACGAGGCTCCCACAAATCAATACAACAAGGATCACATGAAGCTCAACTCACACAAGCCACAAAACACAACACAATGTGCAAGAGATCAAACCGAGAGCCAAAGCACGATGATCTTCCTTTACTCTCCTCCCCAAACCCTAATCTCTTCAAGATTTGCTCTTAGAGGGTTAGTAGGACAAGTAGAAGGCTTTGAAAGGCTCTAGGATGCTTGTGGCGATGCTAGGGTTCAAGGCTTGTTTAAATGAGCCCGGGGGTCCCCTTTTGATAGAGGTCCTGGGCCCCTACTGCTGACCTCAGCAGAGGGGCGGACTAGTCCGGCCTCTGGGTCCGGACTAGTCCGGCCCTATGGGACCACTGACCTCTGTTCAGTTCCTGACAACTGCCAACTGAGCAATGATAGTCACGCTACCCGCCAAATTTCCAAATTCAAACAGTCACTAGACAACGGACTAGTTTGGTCAACAACGGACTAGTCCGAAGTTGAGCAGAACCACTTGGTCCGTTCCAAAATGGACTCTTCTGGGTTGGCCCGGACTAGTCTGTCCACAGGGGCGGACTAGTCTAGCCCCCTAGGGTTTCTCTCGGTTAGTCTCACTAAGTCACAAACGAACTAGTCCGTACCCAAACAGACAAGTCCGAACTATTCCAGAGAGCTTTGGTCCGTCCAAAAATGGACCAGTCCGGACTTCTCGGACTTAGCTCCAAATTCACTCAGATTCACTCCAGAGACGTTTGGTCCGTCTCAAAACAGACTTGTCTGCCATGGCCGGACTAGTCTGGCCTTGAGGCCCGGACTAGTCCGGCCTCCTAGGGTTTTTCTCATTTTAGGCTTCTCAGTTAGGTTTTTCTCTAAACCACCACTTTGAACCCCTTGGTATGATCTCAATGCACATGATATATCCACCCTTTCTCATGATACGGCTCCCATAAACTCAACACCATAGAAACCCTAATTTCTATGCTTGAGTCTTTGACGTCCATTTTCTCCTTTTCCTTTTTGAGGGTTTTCATCTCATTTCAATCCTTGTACCTGTGCTTAAGATCACTTTAGCTCATTATCCTCTTAATTGTCGTTATCAATAATCTAAAACCAACGGGGATGCCTAGATGCACTTTCAACGCTGACTTGGAGTGAAGGCCACCTATGGCGGCTCCCTCGGTGGCGACCGAGGGCGTTTCTACTTCATGACCTCGACCACCAGGGCCTTCCCTTTGCCTACATCGGGGACTGATGCCTTCCCCTTACCTATGTCGGGGACCAGCGCCTTGCCCTTTTCCCCAGCAGTGCGCGCCTCCTCCGCTTCAGAGGCTTCAGAGCCTGAAGAAGGTGCGGACTCCTCTGAAGAGTCGACGATGGCCAGGCCCCGACTCTCATCGCCAACCTGCTGCGGTGCAAGACCAATCGTGTCCAAGTTGGGCATCTCCTTCAGAACCTTCGTCCAAAGGTTCTGATCCGTGCAAAGCGGTGGGCAAGCCTGCGGAAGGTTGAAGACATCGTTCGACAGCAGGTCGTCGCACGCCTTGGACATTGCTTCAAACACCTCCTGCGGGGTCGTCTCCGTGTCGCGACCCCTCATCAACCTAGTACCATCTTGGAGCCCGAAGTAGAGCCAGTAGAGCCATGTAGAGCAGCAAAGGTGCTGGAGAGGGTCCACACGATGGCGAACAAAGTTGGCCATCACCGACAGCTCCGACAGGCCGTGGTCCGCCAGGAATCAGATCCTCTCCATCACCGGCGTGTACGCCGTCTAAAGCTCTAGGCATTCCTCCCAGGACGCCTTCCTAATCGCCGGCCATCTAGTGGGCAGGACCATGCGATCGTGGGCGTCGGCATGTACGACCACCCAGTCGCTCCTCCAGCCGGGCCACTTCGCCGAGGAGAGCGGAGTAATGTACTTAAAGGGGTTGTTGGCCCGATGCTGGAAGCAGAAGCCGCCAAGGAAGTTGACTTTGTTCTTCTTCCCGGTCCGCCTCAGAATGAAGAACTGCTGGAACACCAGCACACATGGTCACACCTCGACGAACATCTCGTAGAAATGCGAGAACACTGCCGCCACCACCAGAGAGTTCGGCGACAGGTGATGGAGCTGAAGCCCAAGGACTTCCAGGAGTGTCACCAAGAAGGAGGAAACAGGAGGGACGAACCCGGAGTATGCATACGCCTAGAAGAAGACGATCTCCTTCTCCCCCAACTCCAGTGGCAAGGAGCCGGGACGGATCAGATCCTGTTGTTCCTTGTCCTCCCAACCGAAAAGCCGCCTCACGAGTGAGACATCCTCCATCCGGGAAGGAGGCAAAGCTGTGTCCATTGGAGCAGGGGGTTTAGAACCTCAAGGATGGGCAGACACACAAGGAGGGAGTCGAAGTCTCAAATGCTTGTGACGTGCGGAGGAAAGGAAACTCCATTGCCCACAAATGTACCTTTTTAAAGTACCCTAGTGGCGTTTGGGCGTACCGTGCAAATTTAAGCGGGCTCCAAATCAACTGCTCGTAACACGACGTCCATGACGAGCGGGCCCAAGTCCCCCGTCAAAAAAGCCGGCCCGAGCAGTTCCCCGCTAGAGAAGGCAACCCGACGGTTCCCATAAAGACGAAAGTGAAAACAACAGAAGTGCAGTAGGTGCCTTGGCAACCGTCGTGATAATGTCGTAGCAATCAAAGATCCCATCGCCACGACCCCTCAACCAGAGAGGGATGTGTAGTCACAGCAGCAGAATAGCGCACCGCTTCGACTGATCAAGACAAAATTAAAAGACTGCATGGGAAAGCAGGATAAGGCCCCACCCTCGGGCTCGTCGCCTCACCCCAAGGTGGACCCAGGGGCCACTATCGATACCCATCATACTGGGTACCCTCGCGCACAAGCTAGAGCCGCCTAGGTACCTCGCCTCCCAAAAGGGACAGGGACCGAGAGCGCCACATGTTCAAAGAAACCCGGACCCACCGACCTCAGATGGGAAGTCTGGGGTGCCCACGAGACATCCAAAAGGGGGAGCTCAGCTCCACCTTAACGACAAGCTCTCAGGCAGCCATGTGTCCATCAGGACAGGACCCGATCTCCTCCATAGAGGTGAGCTCCCAAGCTGCCATGTGGCCCACAAAGTTGATACCCGATCTCCCCAGCGGAGGCGAGCACCCAAGCTGCCACGTGGCTCGTGGGCGAGACCTGGCCTCCCCCACGGAGGTGAGCTCCCGAACTGCCACGTGGCCCACAAGACGGGCGTGGCCTCCACCATGGCGGAGAGCTCCCCAGTGGCCGCATGGTCAGTCCACTTGCCCCGAGAAGATAGTGAGGAAGTTAATAGGGTGGTGCGCCTTGTCTCTATCAAGCCTTGAAGATACACGGCTTCCCCAGATGCATGGTGCGGTGCACGCCTAATGTCAGGTACCGCTACGACTAATCGCATCACAGTGAAGGCGTCATAGGCCTATCCCCCACTGCCAAGTGGGTAGCTTTCGACACTAGAGACAGTTGGATGGGACATTCCCTGCCAATATCAGCAACAGCGCATGGGCTACTGACAACCCGGGCAGCAACACGGCGAGTCCTCACGTCCGCGGTCAGATCAAGCTTACAGAAGAAGCCTTAGATCTTTAGGATAAGGTTGCCCCGTGACCACCTATCGGGCCCCGAGACCCCACTTGTAAGGCGTCCGACCTTGACTATAAAAGGTTCAGACCGCCATCGCTACAAAAAAGACTGAGAATCCCCGATATACACACACTCGTATACACACTCAGCAAGCAATACAATACACTGTGGAGTAGGGTGTTACGCTCCTTGTGGTCCAAACCACGTAAAACCTCCACTAGCTCATACTCTTTCACTAGAACACTAGTTTGAGGCCTAATCCCCACCGAACAAGAACCTCCATAGGCTACTCCTTAGCAGATTCGGAGAAAGTGTGGTATTGGCCCTTCAACAGTCATCTTCTACATCTGTTACTTTGTAGAAGAAGGAGCGATGAAGTTTTCCTGCTAACCATTTTTTCAGCAGCAAGCAAGCTGTTTAAATTAAAAAAAATTGAACTGTACAGAAGGGATACCTTGGTCCAGCAGTAAGCTGCTGTTTCCTTAGGCAGATAATCCGAGGGGAGCTTCTCTGAGCAGAGCCGATGCCTCCGTTCGTGTGTGGCTTGTGTTCCAGAGTTCGCTTTGATATTAGGAAGAGACACGTGGCAACAATCAGGATAGGTATGCATGAAGGTCTTGATGCACATCACATGTTTGATGAAATGTTTTAGTAAAAAAACATTGATTCAAAATTTGAATTTGTGTATGATAACATTTGAACTTGTGTCTATTAAAGCATGGTTCAACCTTCTTAGGATTTCGGTATGGATCTACCAATGTTATGTATGATAATATTTGAACTTGTATCTATTAAAACATGGTTCAACTTTCTAAAGATTTCGATCTCGATCCGTCAATATGTTCATGGGAACACAAGGGAACTGCCTTCGAAGTTTAAACCGGAGGGGACTTTGCTGATGAGTGGTGTGATGCAATTGGCTTGCCGATTTTTGTTCGAATTAAGACTATTCGCACTCATCTACTTTAAAGCATACTCTATACAGTATTCTCCTTCAATTTTCCATAATACTCTAAATTTACACTATTCAGTAGACTTTACAGTATTGTCTCTGTAGATGGTCTAATTCTACCTCTGTCTTCACACAGGCTGAGGTTTCCGCACGCATCGGCCCCCACCGCTCGTCGTCGACTCTATCGCCCACCTCCGTCAACTCCATCGCACAGATTTCAGGTTCTATTAGATTAGAAACCACAATTTTCAGACCGTTCTTCACTTTATCATAAGTTACCGTGGCACTACCGTTAGTATCGATCACTTTCAACATCTCCTTGAACTTGAAGTCACCAAGTCTCTTTCGTGAGACAACCTTTCAGGTAGCGCCTGCACAAGTGCTCTTTCTGCGGGAACGAAGGGCATCGTGCATGCAAAGGTGCAGCATAAGCATGAGCTACAGACTGATCTTTTAACCTAAACAACAATAATGGATTTGGTCGGATATCCTGACACAAAAACGTGATTAGTATGCTCGGAGGCCCATACCGAATAACTAGAAAAAACAGATTCTGGAATCATATGAAAGCTGCCGCTAAGCAGGCAAAAAAGAAGCCTCATATGTAAGCACGGGAGAAGCAAAAAGCTTGACAGTTGGCGGAATTAGGCACGATTCAGAGTGAGCAAAACACCAACCTGACAGGAATATCCTACGTGGTGGACTAATCAGAAAAATTATTGTACACATCATCAAAATCAGATTAGAAAGATTACTCAAGGTGTATTATAGACTGATTTAGCAAACCATGAGGATAAGTGGAACAAAAATGGGTACAAGTTGTTAGAATAGGAAATATATATTTGACATATTATGTACCCGATTCTGTCGAGGAAGTTTAGAATAGAAAATATATATTTGAGATATTATGTACTCGAGTCTATTGAGGTAGTTTAGAAATAGAATATCTGTTACTGTCGTGCGTACCGGGCACCCCACGATACCGTAAGAAAAGCTATGGAGTTCCACCTGTCCGAGTTGAAGACCTCCGAAGGCTCCACATGTCCTGCAGCATTGGACCCACCTCCCTCATTTGGGTAGCTCCGGTGCCGCCATGTGTAACACAAGACCGGACCTAACTCCCTGTACAGGGAAGCTCCAGTCTTGCCATGTGTCCAGTGGCCCCAGACCTAACCTCAGTAGAGGGAAGCTCTGGTGCTGCCACGTGTATAGCAGATCCGGACCTGCCTTCTCACATAGGAAAGCTCCGGAGCTGCCACGTGTCGAGCCTCCGGACCAAAGCCTCAACGGAAAGACTGCCGGATCTCCAACGGCGCGGACATTCAAGGGGCAATTAAAGCAGCCGTTACAAGACCTGATTATGTATCATTAATACCATGTTAATGCCACACGATCAGAGGACCTTTAGTACCCATAACGCCGCTATTAAAGCACGTTATCACACTATTAAATATACTTAATACATACAAATTGTGTATTAGGTAATTAAACACCATCGGGGCCACATGTCGGGTCAGACTGACAATGTAACAGTCAGTCCTTGGATTATAAAAGGGTTGTGCCGCACGGTACAAAGGGACAAGTCCGATCGACCAAGCGGACAGACACACTCATACAATCAACAACCACTCCGTGGAGTAGGGTATTACGCTCAGGCGGCCCGAACCACGTAAAAATCCCCTATGCCACCGTCTGGTTCTAATCTTACGCACGTCCCAACCGAATACAAACCTCCACGAACTACGCTTTAGTAGTACCGGGGGAAGTGTCGATCGCACACTTCGACATTTAGCGCGCCAGGAAGGGGCGCCTAAGATTACGAGATGGTGAACTCCGCCGCAGTATCATCCAACGACCATGCTGAGTAACCTGCTGGAGGAAATGCCTCCAACGTGCAACATCCAGCTGGTGTTGTTGTCCCAGCGGGCGTCATTCTGCCACCACCACCAACTGCTCTGGTAAACAATGCCAGACAACAGGATGGTGTTTTCGCATCGGTCATTGCATCGACGTACAACAACCCTGAGAACGCGATCAACGCGGCGTGTACTCTACTGCAGCATCCTCCAGCGCCTGGAGCTCCTCAAGGCACAATGGTGCAGTGGCGTGCTGATGTGGAGCATCTGGTTGCAGCCACAGCTAATGCCATCAGCAACCAAGATCCTCCCCCTTCGGGGCAGGCACCTTCCCAGTGAAGGGCCTTGTCTACCAGACTTGGTCCTTAGACGTACAGCACCGGAGGCGTGCGACCTCCCAACAAGTGACGTCCCTTCCCTCCGGGGCACGCCGTACTCACACGGCTTCAAGGCTCTCGACCCATGATCTGCGGTCGGAGCTTGATCGCCGATACAGGCACCAGGACAGCCGCATCTTCATGGAGTGTGCTCGCGAGAGGCGAGTTGCACGTGAGAACCCTTCTCCTTTGGGAGTAGGGGGAGGCTGTTCGGCTCTCGCCATGCACCTTCACATGGTTCAATAGCCGCAGAAGTTATGACCTCATCTGTCGGAGAAGTACGACGGGACTATCAACCCTGTTGAATTCCTCTAGATATACTCCGCCGCCATCCTCACGGCTAGAGGTAATGAGTCTGTGATGGCCAACTACTTCCCTATGGCTCTGACTGGGACAACCAAGTCCTGGTTCATGAGTCTTCCGCCTGACTCCATCAACAATTGGGCGGAACTATGCCACCAGTTCACCGCCAACTTCGGGAGCTCCTACACCCGACCTGGCACAGAGCTAGATCTGTTTCCCGTACATCAGAAGTTGGGAGAGTCGCTGCGATCGTTCATCCAACGATTTTCTCAGGTACGGAACATAATTCCTTCCATCTTCAATGCATCTGTCGTTGTTGCATTTCGACAGGGCGTTAGAGACAAGAAGATGCTGGAGAAGCTGGCAACGAAGGAAGTCACCAGCGTCACATAACTCTTCAGCCTAGCTAACAAGTATGCTAGGGCTGCGGAGGGCCGTGAAATGCACTCTAAGTCTTATAAAAAGTCATCCAAGGGTGAAGCCACTACCTCCGGTAGTGGAAAGAATAAGAAAAAGCCCAATGGGAAGAAGAAGCTGTCGGTCGGCACGCCTACTTCTACGGCAGCTGCAGCTCCGGGTGGTCGGGGGCCACGCCCTGAAAAACATCCTCGACCATCGTCTGAAGACGGCGACGGTCAAAAGATGTGGTGTTCGATCCATGAAACATACACCCACAATCTTGAAGATTTTCGTGAGGTCCAGAACCTTGTTGAGCGCTTCAACAAGCGCCGAGAAGAAGCTCCTTTCCGCTAGCGGGAAGGAAAATAGAAGGTCGACGAAGCTCTGGCTGACCCGGAGCTGGGCTTCCAAGATCCCAAGAACGTCCTCAAGTCTGTGTACAACACCGTAGACAATGACCCCGACGTCTCCGACAATGAGCATCGGAAGACTCTCCATACGATATATGGAGGGTCATGGGACATCACCTCCTGCTGCGTCCTCAAGACCATGCATCGGGAGATGGCCGCCACAACTCCTACTGCCAAGGCAGAATCCCATTGGAAGTGAATGGATACTCCCATCACTTTTGATGCTTCAGACTGCCTGAGGAACATGATCGGAGCTTGTCAACTACCATTGATGGTTTCTCCTACCATCAACAACATTCAGCTCTACCATGTCCTGGTGGATGGAGGTGCGGCGCTCAACCTCCTCAGCTATGAAGCGTTCGTGAAGATCCAGCTGAAGCTCTCGTACCTTCGCCCCTCACGTCCTTTCTCCGGGGTATGTCCGAGAACTATCTCTCCTCTTGGATCAGTTACACTCCCAGTGACCTTCGAGACTCGGGAGAACTACAAGACCGAGAAGATGGTCTTTGACGTGGCACACATTAGCCTACCCTTCAATGCCATCCTTGGAAGGCCAACCCTGTATAGGCTCATGGCCACAACCCACTATGGCTACTTGGTGTCGAAGATGCCGACACCTTCAGGCCTTCTCCGGATCCGCGAGGATCACACTCCAGGAGTCACTACGCTGGAAGAACTCCATGCGCTTGCAACAGCGCAGGAGGAAGCATCCAGCAAGGAACAAACTGCTCAACCTCTGAGCACTCGTCACCATGGCTCAACCTCTGCACCTCGCGTGCAGCCAAGCGGCAACACCGACATTCCCGTCAAACTCGTCCAAATTGGTTATGATGCTGCCCAGACCACCCATATTTTGGGAGGTCTGGACAATAAATAGGAAATCGCGCTCATCACTTTCCTCCGGGTGAATGTTGACTTGTTTGCATGGAAACAGTCACAGATGCCCGAGATCCCTAGGATGGTGATTGAGCACAGTCTGAAGATATACCCCGATGCACGTCCAATACACCAAAAGCCCCAGAAGCAATCAGTCGAGCAGCATAACTTCTTCTGACAAGAAATCAAGAAGCTGCTCGAAGTTGGTTTCATCCGGGAGGTTCATCATCCACGATGGCTGGCAAACCCAGTCGTTGTACACAAGGCCGGTGGGAAACTTCAGATGTGTATTGACTACACCATCTTAAATAAGGCATGTCCAAAAGACCCATTTCCACTACCTATGAGAGACCAGATAGTGGACTCCACCTCCGGGTGCAAGCTATTGTGTTTCCTAGATGCATACTCTGGATATAATCAGATCCAAATTTCTAGGGAAGATGAAGAGCATACTGCTTTCATAACAGTAGATGGGTTGTATTGTTACACTGCCATGCCTTTCAGTCTCAAAAATGCTGGTTCAACTTTTGTGCGAGCCATGCACAAAATATTTGGAGAGATGATCAGAGACTTGGTGGAGGTCTACGTCGATGACATCGTCGTGAAGGTAAAGAACAAGGAATCACTCCTTGAAAACATGCAAGCCGTCTTCGACAAGCTACACATTATGTGCACTAAGCTAAACCCAGACAAATGTATCTTCGGGGTTAGTTTCGGGAAGCTCCTTGGATTCTTGGTGACTCACCATGGAATTGAGGCAAACCCGGCGAAGATCAAGGCCATTGAAGACATGTGGCTCCCAACCCGCATCAAGGATGTCCAGAAGCTAACTGGATGTCTAGCCGCACTCAGCCGGTTCATCTGAAGACTGGCAGAACGGGCGCTACCCTTCTTCAAGTTTTTGAGGAAGTCTGGGCCATTCCATTGGTCCGAAGAAGGAGAAAAGGCGTACCAAGAGCTCAAACAGCTCCTCACCACACTACCAATCGTGGTAGCTTTGAACCCTGGTGAGCCTCTTTTGCTTTACATTTTGACAACTATGGAGGTTGTCAGCATGGTCCTGTTCACAGAAAGACCATAGCCACCTACAGTTCAGGAGCCCCGACCCCTTCAGAAGGGACCAGAGCTACCTGAAGGCGAGTTTGGGTCCCACCCACCAGGCACAGATCCTCAAGGCAAGCTACCCGAGGATCAACCTTTCTCGTTTGAGGGAGTTCACACAACTGAAGAAGAAGTTTCGGACCCCTCCGGGAGGGTCCGGGAAGCTTAAGAAGAAGGTCCGTACCCCTTCGGGAGGGTCTGGGTTGATAAAGAAGAATCTCCGGGACCTTCCGGGAAGGACCGAACTATCCAGCAGCCACTATACTTCATTAGTGAAGTACTCCACGATGCCAAGACTCGATACATTGAGGTCCATAAGCTGCTCTATGTAGTTCTCATCGCCTCAAGGAAGCTTCGTCATTACTCCCAAGCCCAAAAGATATCAGTGGTAACCTCCTATCCATTACGATCTATATTGCATAACCCCAACTCCACGGGAAACATTGCAAAGTGGGCAGCGGAGCTGGCAGAGTTCGATCTTGAATTTTTGCCTCGACATGCTATCAAGAGTTTGGCATTGGCTGACATTGTGGCGGAGTGGACCCCTTCTTAATCAAATCCAGGGGGCCCCAGCGAGTCGAAGCCGGAACCCAAGGTCCCGATATTCATCGATCCTCACTAGACTCTCTACTTTGGCGGCTTCGTGCAAAAGTAGGGTCTGAAGTTGGAATCCTTCTCCTCGCTCTGACCGGGGAGAAGGTCAAGTACATGGTACACCTTGACTTCAAGGCAACCAACAACATGGCAGAGTATGAAGCTCTCATCTATGGGCTCAAGGTGGGGCTATCATATGGCGTCAAGCAGATGCCGGTGAAGGGTGATTCACAACTCATTATCAAGCAAGTCAAAGGCGAATGCAGCTACAACAACCTACAACTCGATGCTTACCTCCTTGAAGTCTAGAAGCTCCAGAAAGACTTTCACGTCCTGGACCTCTGCCATGTCGAGCGTCTCAACAACGCTAAAGCTGATGAACTCTCAACGAAGGCTTCAACCGGAGCTCAAGCTCCCGACGACGTTTTTGTCAGGAGATTATCAAGACCCATCACTCATCCCACCGAACGGAGTGAAGGGGGCAAGACCAGCACCTCGAAGCTGGCGGTCCTGGTGGCCCTGTTACCATGGCGTCCATCAAGGATCATAGGTGTTGCAGGAAGCTCCGAGCAACCCAGTGTGCAAGATCCAGAGGCTCAAGATAGCTCTAATGCATGGATCTCGAATATCCAGAGCTACTTGAAAGACAACATCCTTCCTAAAGACAGTGCATTCGCTGACCGGATCGTCAGATTGGCTAAAAGATACACGCTTGTAGAAGGGGATCTCTACCGGCGCGGTGCCAATGGCGTCCTAATGCGGTGCATTGCCCAAGAAGAAGGTCACGAGATCCACACGGAAATCCCTAGAGGCAAGTGTGGGAACCAGGCGTATTCCCACACGTTGGTCAGTAAAGACTTCTGACAAGGCTTTTACTGGCCTATAGCACTTCAGGACGCAGTTGAGCTGGTAAAAAAGTGTGAAGCGTGCCAGTTTCACGCGAAACAAATCCACAAACTGGCTCAGTCGCTGCAAATGATACCTCCTACATGGCCATTCGCTGTGTGGGAGATGGACATTTTGGGACCTTTCCCAAAAGCCGTCAGAGGTTACAAGTTCCTGTACGTCACCGTCGACAAGTTCACCAGGTGGTCAGAAGCTACTCCAGTTGTGACTATCAACAAGCAATCTACTATCAAGTTCTTGAAGTCCATAATCTGCAGATTTGGAGTTCCGAACAGAGTCATAACTGACAACTGAACCCAATTCACAAGTGCAGCATTCCAAGAATATTGCGAAGACCTCAACATACAAGTTAGCTACGCATCAGTAGCTCACCCGACAAGTAATGGCCAAGCCGAGAGAGCAAATGTAGATATACTAAATGGACTCAAGACGCACACATATGAGCGCCTGAAGAAACATGGAGCCAACTGGATAGAGAAGCTTCCGTCTACACTGTGGGCGAGCAGGACAACACCCAACCGGTCAACTAAAGAGACACCCTTCTTCCTGGTGTAGGAGCTGAAACAGTCCTTCCTCCGGAGATCACCATGGGGTCACTCCGGGTCCGGACCTTCGATGAAGCCATGCAGGACAAGCTCCGGCATGAAGACCTTGACCTCGTCGACGAGAGAAGGTGTCAAGCAGCTGTTCGGAATGCACGATATTGCCAGGCGCTTCAGTGCTATCACCAAAGGCATGTGCGCAACCGACGGCTTGAATAAGGCGATCTGGTGCTGTGGAGAATACTAACTCGAGAAGGGGTGAACAAACTCTCCCCCAGCTGGGAAGGTCCCTTTCGAGTGATCAAAGTTTTCCACCCTGGATGCGTTCGCTTGGCAACAGAGGATGGGACTCTGCTTCCCAATCCATGGAACATCAAGCACCTCCGTAAGTTTTATGCTTAGTTTCACGGAGGTGAGTTTGTAATTACACATAATGTAAGTTATAGAGTCTATGAACAGAGTCGGGTAGGTCCTCAAGGAGAACATCTGGACCCCTCCGGGAGGGTCCAGAAAGTTCAAGCACACTTAACTTGGTCATTGTACTTTAAGTGTAGCTACCTGTCCTAGAAAAAGATGAATAGCACACTTGGCCTGGTTCCGTACCTAAGTGTGTCCTTGTCTCCCCTGTAATTCAGACCTATAATGAAAGACATTGTTGTATGAAAATAGACTCCACGTGCATTAATTTTATACAGGCTTGTTTTCTTTTATTATCTTTTCCTTCTTGTCTATAACGAAGTTATGCAATTCTTTTTGAGATTTAGTCCGAGTTATTCATATGATATACAAGTTATATTGTTGATCTTTTTTCAGATCTTAGCATTGCTAGATGGTTTACTCACCTGAACACCAAAGCCAATGACACGTCCGGAGTGCGCTATCGACTTAGACTGGTCCAGCACCCAAAGTACGCCACTCTACCTATATTCTGGCAGGCATCAGTAGGGCGGGTCTGGAAGGCATTCGGATTTGAAGAGATTACATCAATTTACTTGTGATCATGATGAGTTCCTTTGGATCTAAAATTCAAATAAGAACAGTAAGCCGCAAACAACTTGTAGAGGAGACGACAAATTTTACTTTTTTTCTTGTCCTTAATGCGCAGGAAAAATGGAAAACTCATGACGATGGTTGATGTTGCTGGAGCTACTAAGCTCCGACAACCCCCAGGAGCCACCGTTGATGTTTTATACGTTGAAAGTGGGCATCCTCGGAGCTAACAAGCTCCTACAACACCCTTGGGGGCCAACCAACGACATGAAGAATTAATGGATAATATTAACGAAGATGGTGGAGAAATCATCCCGAGGAGATTTACCGTCGATGTATTATGCGTTGATGGTGGACACTGTCAAAGCCGGGAAGCTCCGACGACTCCCAGGGGGCCCGAAGTCGATGTTTTTAAGTGTTGACAGTGGGCGCTGTCGGATCAAACAAGTTCTGACAACTCCCAGGGGCCCGCCGTCGACGTTTCTAAGCATTGATGGTGGGCGCTGTCGGACCTACAAAGCTTCGACAACTTCCAGGGGGCCCGCTGTCGACGTTTCTAAGCGTTGATAGTGGGCATCGTCGGACCTACCAAGCTCCGACAGTTCCCAAGGGGCCCACCGTCGACGTTCTAAGCGTTGATAGTGGGTGCTGTCGGACCTACCAAGCTCTGACAACTCCCAGGGGGCCCACCGTCGACGTTCCTAAGCATTGATAGTGGGTGTCGTCGGACCTACCTAGCTCCGACAACTCCCAGGGAGCCCGCCATCGATGTCACAAAGAGTCCCTGGAGATGTCGGAGGTAAACTTTAGAACTCAGAGCTATCGATTTGGCTACGAGCGAGGAGTGAAGTCATCAATACATTGTCAAATCCTTTTTGTACATGTTCGCAATCAAAATTGTATACATCTACCAGGGGGCGAACAATATAAAGGACAATGCATTGAAGACAAATACAAAATGGAATTCATTCATTCAAGAAGATTGTATTTCATTCATTCAAAGGATTTGATTACAAAATGAGGATTACAAGTGAAAGGCAGAAGAAAAGGTCCTAGCTACTGGAGGTCCTAGGTCCTATGGAAAAATGAGGCAACTTTTTCAGCAGCTTCTCGAACGGTGGCCCTGGCGGCATCTTCTTCTTCAAGGATGGGTCCTTCGACCACCGGATCTAGAGATAATTGGGGGTCCCGAATTTTGAAACACGTCAACACATATTCGGCGACGTTCTTGGCTAGAGACTTCCCCTCCGTCTCCAGTTGGTCAATGATGACATCACCCATTGCGTCCAGCTTGTTGCTGGTAGAGCTCAATGCCACCAGCGCCTTGTCCAGCTATGACACCCGGTTCCGAAAATGAACCAAGTGAACACATATGTGTGCCCAGGACGTTCAACACACATACACGAGCGCATTCACAAAAGGATATACAGAAAATTACCACAAGACAAGATTAATTAACCACATTTATTACACAATTCATAATATCCTCAAATACAAGCTATAATGAATATTAGTGACAAGTTTGAACTAATGCAGCAGAATTACACTAAATAAGCAACAAAGCAAAAGGGATAGCGCAACTCCAATACTCCACAGGCAAAGCTAACGGTAGACACGGCCTAGAACTCTGCATTATCATCATTATACTCCCAATCCTGACCTGCAACTGTTGGTGGGAGAATTGCAAGGGTGAGTACATGTCCTACTCAACAAGGGTGGAAAGTATGACATGTAGCTGATTCAAATAACGAAGATAATAAAGGCTAAGTGCTAAAAAGTACATTAAACCATTTGAAAAGCGATATATTATATGTATGTGAAATAAACCCATCATAAACCACGTAATCATCAAAATACCAGTCCATATTCATTACCATCATCCATATTCCAGATTTCTCATTACCAATAACCATAATCAATCTCGGAATTGGATTCATAACTAATTATAACCGTATTATTAACCATAACCATTACCAAACCATCCCAATACCAAGTTTCCCCTAATCATGTGAGGGTCCAGGTTGCTCATAACCATGAGCATGACTATCATGATAGTTTTATTAGACTCTGCAGAGTTTGTACCACTTTACCCACGTGTTTGTGATTACATCACCTTTCGATGACTAGAACCTCTATTATGCCGTGTCACACTTCCTTAGGTGTGTGGCCAAGAGATCACCAAATGCCTTTATAAAGGGATTACTAGCCTATTTAGACCCCACTAAGGTTTCACTGGTGGCAATGTCTCCTCCAGAGCACATCTTCAACCAAGGGCCCCCTCTTGAGCCATTCGGATCCCAGGGTAGTCCCACCAATCATCAACAAACCCAATCCGACTACCCCTTCCCCGAGCATCCTTAATGGTCCAAATAGTACTAGCAAAGCCCTAATTAATCATCTACGCTGCACCCATACTTGGCCTCATGGTGGCACTGTAAATCCTGGATGGTCGCTCCACAAACTGGTCCTTAGATCTAAAGCAAGCAAAACCACCATAACATCCAACCCATCCACATACCATGCTTGCTTAGATCACCAATTACCATATCATATTAACCAGTTTATGTTAATCATAATCTCACAAATGTATAATGAATGGTATAGTTGTTTTCCCATCCCAATTAATTAAGCGAAGCAAAAAGGTAAAAAGCCCATCCCAACTCTCTACCATAAATTCCAGGTGACAAGGATGGTTTAACAAATCTAATGAACTTCCTATCATAGGATTCCCATCAAATTGACACAGGCATGCAGTTTTGTAAACAAAAAATTTATTAAAAAAAATAGGATCAATATGCTTCAAGGACACTTGCCTTGCTCTTGGGATTGGTTCGGGTCAAAGCCTTCAAACTCTTGTTCCTGGAGATCCTCCGCGGCACTCTGTAGCGCAAATCCGTCTAATCCGCACAATAAACATACAAGACAAGAGAAACAATCAAAGAGTGCACAAACATTACTCAGTATGACATGACATGCATGATTGATGCAAATGCGAAGTAAAACTTGTTAATGGGTTGCTAATAATGTTTATTAATCAATTACAATGGTTATTAAGAAGTCTACATAGGTTTGTAGAGTATTCGATCTAATTTTGGAACTAATTCAACACAATTTAACCAGGAAAATTGGACTAGTCCGCTAGGGACCGGACTAGTCCGCACTTCGCAGAACTGGCGAACTAGGGTTTTCTAGATCGACGTGAATTTGGAGATTTGAGGTTCATGTAAGGAAAAGAAAATAGAAGGTATACCAGGTGTTTAGAACTCCAATGAATCAAGGATCTTGGAGGCAACACTTGGATCTTGACAATCTTGGGTTGATGAAAAACTTGATGGTGAATTGTTGATGAAGAACGCGAAGTTGATGGAGATCTTGATCCTCTTTCGTTTCCACTTCTTCTTCTTCTTTATCTAGATCTCCTTCTCCCTCCTTGGTGGTGGCTAATCACGAGCTAGCATTTGGGTGTGATGGAAAAGTGGCAAATAGATGTCAAGCCAAGGGGTGGGGATGTTTATATAGAGGTGGAGGTTAGGGTTAGATGGATTTAGAGTTTGGGGGTGAGTAGAGGCCGGTTTAGAGTCCCACATATGCTCTAAAAGAGTTAGACACAATGTCCTTAGGCCCACTTAATGTAAAACCCAAGAAACAAGTTGTGAAACAAAAAATCAACTCGGAGTCATGATTTATCGGACAAGTCCGAAAAGGGCCGGACTAGTCCAAAGTTGGACAGAGAGATATCAGAAAAGTCCGGACTGGACATCGAACAAGTCCAAAAGTGCCCAGAGGGGAAAAACACACAAGTCTGGCTAAAATCGGACAAATCCGACTTTAGTCAGAGGAAAAACGGACAAGTCCGCTGGAATACCAGACTAGTCCATACAAGTCCAGGGACTTAGCAAAATTTCAAACAATTTGGGATACCGGACTAGTCCGCTATGGGCCGGACAAGTCTGAAAATATCCAGTGGGAAAAACAAACTAGTCCGCAGCAAAACGCACAAGTCCATTCGAATTCAGAGAGAAATCGGACTAGTCCGCACCAAAATTGGACTAGTCCGCACTTCCTATAATTCTTAAGTGCGGTTTTTTCTAATTCATTTTAAACTTGTTCCTTTTTATGTGTATTAATGTTAGACATATATTAGAATGTAACCAATGCATGATGGATGAAAATGAGGGTGTTACACCAGCTCTGGCTTTGGGTCAACTGGACGTACCAGATTCAAGACAAGCGACACCAAAGCTTTGTCAGCGTACCCCAGGAAATCCCAAACTCGTTGGGACTCAATCGCCTTCATATTCCTCAGTTCCTCCAGTGACCTTCTGGCGGCCGCAAGCTCCGATCCTTCCCGGGCGAGGCACTCGACCTCCTTAGCATGTTGCTGTTTTAGCCACCTGCTTTTTGCGGTCAGTGAGCTCGGTCTCCCAAAGGTGGATGCGGTTTCGACGGTTCACCAGATCCTTCTCCCTGCCCCTCACTTTTTCCTCCTGGCACTTGAGGAGCACTTCATTTAATTTATTGAGGCCTCATTGGTCTCCCAAGCATGCTCGAAAATCTCTCTAGTCCTCTGGTCGAGAGCCTTAATGGTAGCCTCCCGCTCGTTCAACAAGGTCCATCAGCGCTAGCCATGCCTTCTCTTTGGCCACCCATTCCTACTGGTTTGCAAGCCTTGACTGCATCAACTTCATCTCGAAGTGAAGCCTGTTGCGCCAACGCCTCAAAGTGTTGCGCTCCTCTTCGAGAGTCTTGCTTTCATAGTCAAAGGTGAGGTGAACTTGGCGGAGACTAGAGCAGGCGTTGTCGATAGACAATGGCAAAGGAATTGGCTCTGGGCTCATCTGAAGAGCCTCTACAGGCTCGAGCGGATCTTCAACAATAGCAGTTGGGTCCCATGGCACAAGCGTGGTCCCCTGCGGCTCTACGGTGCTAGGGCCGCCCTCTGGGAGCTCTTCTGCGTCCGTCATGGCTGAGGAGGGTCTTGCAGTGGGAATTTCAACCTCCAGAGCTGACGAGGAAGGTCCCTCTACCGAATCTTCAATCATCGGCTTTGTGGGTGGAGGACTTGTCGTTGGCTCTTCTGGGTGCTCTGGCTCTGACATGAGCACCTCCAGAGTAGTCACCTCTGGGGCTGGCATTGGAGCCTCGCTCGGAACCCCCACCACCTCCGGCTTAGGGGCCGATACTTTAAACATCTCTGACTCGGGGGCTGGAGCTTCAACTACCTCCGGCTCAGGTGCCGGAGCTTTAACTTCATCCAGCGCAGGTGACGGAGCTTCAACTATTTCTGGCTCTAGAGCCGGAACTTCAGTTACCTCCGACTTAGGTGCTGGAGCTTCTGCCATCTCTGGCTCCGAAGCAGGAATTTCAGCCGCCGTCTCTAAGACATACGGTGCTTCATCATGAATACCCCCCTGTGGTCCGGCGCTACCACGGGAGCTTCAGGTGTCATCTCTGGATCCAGATCCACGACAGTTGGCTCTAGAACTTCCGTGTCATTAGACTCCACTTGGGGAGGCACTGGGATCGTGGCAGGGGCCTCTGCCTGCACAGCCTGAGTTGCTGCAACATGCGCTGAAGCTCCAACTTTCTTCTTTGACATCCTAGAAGCAAATATCAAAAAATTCAAAAAAGGAAAATAATGAAAACAACAACTCAAGGTGAGAAGACAATGCTTACCTTGGGAAGATTCCGCCCCAGTCGCCGTGAAACTTCTTCTTTTGAGGTCCGAAGTCGGAGCCCACCGGATCTGGTTAGGAAGAAACCTCGAACCTTGATCGGGAGCTTGCCGCAGTAGCTGGAGTCACCTCAGCCGGGACCTCCCTTGGCTCGGAAGGACCTCCCGACTTGGAGCCCAAAGCTGGCACTGGAGTCGAGGCCGATTTTCCAGAGCTAGTGGCCCTTGCGAAGGGTGGCTCCAAAGAGGGATTGGCCGCCGAAGCTCTGCTTGACCTGGGAGAAGAGGTTGCTTGAGATGGAGCCGACCTGAGAGAGCTCCCATCAGCATGTCTCAATTGCCTCTTCTGACTGGAAGACTCAACCGGCTCCTTGCCCTTGCCCCTGCCCTTGCCCTTGCTGGCGTCGTCAACCTTTTGGCTTGGAGTAGTGGTGACCACCTTCTCCGAAGCTTCGGGAATTGCAACCCCGGAGGTCCTATGCCTCTCCACTAGGCCAATGTCGTCCAGCTCCGACATCCCCCTTCGGAGCTCCCTCCTGATCTCTGGAACCATGTTTAGAGGGAGGAATTCCACCGGTGGAGTCAATGCGTCACGGGTGATGGCTTCATGTTAAAAATTCTGGAGATGGATCTTCAAAACTTCATCGTACAAGTTGGTGTGAAAACCGGCTTCTATCCGGTTATGGTCCATCTCAACGTTGAAGGCCCATGCGGGCCACTCCCTTGTCTTCAGCAAATCCCACCTGTTCACCAGGAAGTTGTCAAAGACCATCTGAGGGGTCACTCCACCTTCTACGCATTGTTGGATCCTTATCAAGATGGACTTGTATGCTTCGTACAACTTCGGAACTACATTCCAGGTGTCGGTGTCGATGTCGACATTGGGGAGGCTCTTGGGCAACTCCAACCTGTCGTGCTCCTCCACAACGATGACCGCCCAGTCCTTCTTCTAGCTGTCCCACTTATCGGAGGGGAAAGTCCTCAAGTACTTGAAAGGACAGTTTTTGTGCTTCACGAAGTAGTAGAATCCGATCAACTCTGTCCCCTTCCCGATAGTGTGGACCATGAAGAAGGTCTGAAAGGGCTCGATGCAAGGCAGCACACCCACCCACATCTCGCAGAAGTGTTCAAAGGTTGCCACTATCAAGAAGGAGTGGGGGCCAAGGTGATGAAGCTGGAGTTCGTAGAAATCTAGCAGCATTAGCAAAAA
Source organism: Tuctoria greenei (assembly GCA_036927565.1). Taxonomy (NCBI): domain Eukaryota; kingdom Viridiplantae; phylum Streptophyta; class Magnoliopsida; order Poales; family Poaceae; genus Tuctoria; species Tuctoria greenei. The sequence continues at coordinate 20,985,745 of JAYESD010000003.1, forward strand.
ACTTGAGAAGGGCAGGATCAGACCCACCATGGCGTACGCCGAGAAGTAGACGATCTCTCTGGTGCGCTCCTTCTAGAAGGGAAGCTTGCCGAAGCGGATCGCGTCGCTGGACCACCCCATGTTTGTTCGGACCCTCGACAGATCTTTGTCATTCTTGATCTTGCTGCGGGGAAGAGCTAACTCCATCGCGGCAAAGTGGAGCAAAGATTTGAAGGGATATACAAAGGTTGAGAGGCTCTGAGCGCAACTTCGATGGAAAGTGTAAGGAGTCCTCAAACCATACAAGCTTTCCTTCTTAATTAAGACTCCACAATGCTTGGATGGAAACTGTGTCGGGATCAAGATTTCATTTCAAAAGATTACCCCATCAATGACGAATGGGCCCGAACCCACTTCGGCGGAAGAGTTGAAGTTATCACACCAGGCGAACTGTTGTCATGATGGGAAGTTGGAAGCTCGAGGGCAGCGTACTGATAGGATGCTCAGAACTGATACAATTTTCATATTGGGAACTGGCGACCTTCAATTGCGTGAGATCTGCACGCCAAGATCTCACCTGCCGCGTCAAGAAGAGCCATGTGGCGATGGTTTAACTACAGACCGTTGCCCCAACGGCACATGGATAGACCTTTGAAGCTGCAGCGCAGGAATCGAAGATGGCCCCACCTCTAGTCGAATAACTTAACCCAAAGGGTTTCTCCCAAAGGTGGGCCCAGGGTACTCCATGATACCATAAGAAAAGCTATGGAGTTCCACCTGTCCGAGTTGGAGACCTCCGAAGGCTCCACGTGTCCTGCAACACTGGACCTGCCTCCCTCGTTTGGGTAGCTTCGGCGCCGCCACGTGTAACACAAGGCTAGACCTAACTCCCTGTATAGGGAAGCTCCGGTCTTGCCATGTGTCCAGTGGTCCCAGACCTAACCCCCCAGTAGAGGGAAGCTCCGATGTTGCCATGTGTATAGCAGTTCCATACATGCCTCCTCACAGAGGGAAGCTCCGAAGCTGCCACGTGTCAAGCCTCCGGACCAAAGCCTCAATGGGAAGACTGCCAGATCTCCAATAGCGCGAACGTTCAAGGGGCAGTTAAAACAACTATTACAAGACCTGTTACGTGTCATTAATGCCATGTCAATGACACACAATCAAAGGACCTTTATTACCGATAACACCGCCATTAAGGTGCGTTATCACACTATTAAATATACTTAATACATAGGAATCATATATTAGGTAATTAAACACCACCGGAGCTACATGTCAGGCCAGGTTGAAAATGTAACGGCCAGTCCTTGGACTATAAAAGGGTTGTGCCACACGGTACGAAGGGACAAGTCCGATCGACCAAGCGGATAGACACACTCATACAATCAACAACCACCCCTTGTAGTAGGGTATTACACTCAAGCAGCACAAACCACGTAAAAATCCCCTGTGCCACCATTTCATTCTAATCTTACGCGGGCTCCAAACGAATACTAACCTCCACGGACTACGCTTTAGTAGTACCGGGGGAAGTGTCAATCGCACACTTCAACAGTTACAATCAGGATCTTTATCTATAATCTAAACTTGTTTGTAAACACCACGAGTCAGGTTGTTTGGCTCCTATATAATAAACTCGCGGCCCATGAAAAGGATTCAACGCTTGTCACAAAATTTATTGTGGCATCAGAGCCAGGTCTCCACAAAATCATCTAGCTACCGAGAAGATCAAGACATTAGCGTAATGACAGCTTCATCAAGCACGTTGCCGATGCTCCTCAACTCGTCAATCAATGAAAAGTTGACAAGGGAAAACTATTCCTTATGGAGAGCTCAAGTCTTACCTCAAATCAAGGGTGCTCGTCTCTACGGTTATCTTGATGGCACGATAGTTGCACCTGATAAGAAGATATTGGGGTCAGAAAAAGATCAAAGCATTGACAATCCAGCCTATGATGCTTGGATTTCTCAGGATCAATTGCTCGTGGGATATCTTCGTGGTACTCTTTCGAAGGAAGTCCTGTCATAGGTCATCAACAAGGACACCTCAAAAGAATTATGGTCAGCCTTGGAAGAGATGTTTGCATCTCAATCTAGATCAAGAGTCAACAATCTACGTATCAAGTTGGCAAATGCATCAAAGGGAGAGAAATCGGTATCCACTTATTTTGCCGAGATCAATGGGTATGTAGATGAATTAGTTGCATCCAGAAGACCCTTGGCCGAAGATGAAATCATGTCATATATGTTGGCAGGGCTGGACCAGGAATATAACTCTCATTGCGGCACTAAATGTTCAGAAAGATCCAACCACGATTAGTGATTTATTTGCGTAGATGTCAAACTTTGACATGCGAAAAGAACTATTGAAGAATGGTTCATCTGATTTCAGATCCTCGGCAAATGCAGCATCTCAAGGAAGAGGAAACTATGGTCGTGGTAATTGTGGAACGTTCAGAGGAGGACATGGGGGCAGTCGTAACAACAGAGGAGGTCGCAGTTCTAGTCCAAATTGTGGTGAAAATAATAACACCTGAGGAGGACATGGAGGATACAACCCTAGAGAAAACAAGACATATGATAAGCCGATCTGTCAGATTTGCTTCAAGTAAGGTCACACCGCAGCAGTGTGCTGGCACCGATTTGAAGAGGAGTATGAACCATGGGAAAAGCTAGCCAGAGCAGTCAACAACTCTTCTTACAGGGTCGATACAAATTGGTATATGGATAGTGGAGCCACGGATCATATCACTGGAGAGTTAGAGAAGATGTCCACAAGAGAAAAGTATCAAGGTCAAGATCAAGTGCACAATGCCAACGCATCAGGTATGGGTATTAGTCACATTGGTCATTCACTTTTTATACCCCTCACAAGAACTCTAAACTTTATAATATCTCACATATTCCTAGCACCTCCAAAAATCTCTTATCCGTCCATCGTTTTGCTCTTGATAACAAGACCTACATAGAGTTTCACCCATGGTTCTTTTTGGTTAAGAATCAGGTCACGAAGAAAACTTTGTTCTAAGGCGAATGTAGGGGAGGTCTCTACCCTTTTGTTCCTCAAGACTGGACACCAAACAAGCAAACTCTTATGCTACAAAGTTCCCTTAATAAGATGGCATAATCGGTTGGGACACCCTCCTCCAACCATTGTCCAAAGAGTTGTTAGGAATAATAATCTTTTTACCTTAGATAAATCTGGTCTTGATTTAATTTGTGATTCATGTCAACTTGGAAAGAGTCATCAGTTACCATATTCCATATCTACAAGCACATCCACCGTACATCTTGCTTTGATTTTCACCGATGTTTGGTGTCGAGCCCCTATCCCTGTTGGTCGGTTTGAGTATTATGTTAGTTTCATCGATGACTTTAGCAAGTATACATGGATATATCTCATAAAGAAAAAATCAGATGTCTTTGATGTATTCCAAAATTTTCAAACTTTTGTGGAATGACAGTTTGATGGAAAAATCCTTGCTATTCCATCCGACTGGGGTGGAGAATATGAGAAACTCAATTCTTTCTTTCAAAAATGTGGCATTTCACACCATGTTTCTTGTCCACATGCACATCACCAAAACGGCTCCGTGGAACGAAAACATCGCCACATTGTTGAAACAGGGCTTACACTGCTAGCAAATGCAGGAATGCCTTTGAAATTTTGGGACGAAGCATTTCTAACTGAAACCTATTTGATTAATCTTCTCCCAAGCAAAGTACTTAATTTCATTACTCCCTTTGAGCATCTATTTGGATTAAAGCCCTCCTACTCCAATCTTAGAGTTTTTGGGTGTGTTTGTTGGCCTAATCTTAGACCGTATTCACATCCAAACTTGCCTTTAGATCCACCCAATGTGTGTTTCTAAGGTATAGCTCAAGGCACAAAGGAGTAAAATGTTTGGATATTAAGTCCGGCCGAGTATACATATCTCGAGATGTAGTTTTTGATGAGATGGTGTTTCCTTTTAAAAATCTACATCCTCATGCAAAAAGGCTTTTGAGGAAAGAAATCCTCCTTTTACTTGAGCATACTCGTTTTATGCTCTTTGATCAAGGGTGGATAAGAAGTAATGATCAAGAGACTAACCCATCTAATGATTCTGTTGATTTTGTTGATCTTGTTTTCGAGAATGTGAATGCAGAAAATAGAGTTGATAATATGGAAGACGGTGGCCAAAATCCTAGTGAAAATCTCGCAAGAAATCATGGAGAAGTACTGCCGGGTAACACAACAATAGGAACGAGTACTGAAGCTGATCCGGCTCTGAATCCAGCGCAGGCACGTCAATCCCGAGGCGGAAATAGTCCCACTGCAGCGGACAGACTGCATCAATCACGCTCAGCGGGTGTGCAGAATAACCGACTGTCACCATCTGCCTCGACTGGTTCACCTGGCCAGTACCAAACCGACATGCCACACACAGGATCCTCTACATCAGATTCTTCTGCGGATCAAACTGCAACAGCATCCACTCAAAATAGGCCAGTAACTAGATTACAAAGAGGAATTAGAAATCCAACTAAACCTTTTTCGGGCATGATAAGGTATAACTTCTTAACCACCACTGGTGAGCCGAATACCTTAGAAGAAGCATTAGAGAACAAGCAATGGAGGAGGAATATTCTGCCTTAATCAAGAACAAGACATGACACTTGGTTCATGCTAGCAAAGGAAAAAATATAATAGATTGCAAATGGGTCTATAAAATAAAGAGGAAGACAGATGGTACTATTGACAGTTATAAGGCTCGGCTAGTAGCGAAGGGATTCAAGCAACACTATTGTATTGACTATGAGGACACCTTTAGTCCGATGGTTAAGGCAGCTACTATTCGATTGGTTCTCTCAATTGTCACAAAAGGATGGAGTCTGAGGCAGCTAGACGTTCAGAATGCATTGTTGCATGGTATTCTGAATGAAGAAGTATATATGAGACAACCACATGGGTTCGAAAATAAAGAGGCACCATCATATGTGTGTAAGCTTGATGAAGTGCTATATGAGCTGAAACAAGGTCCCAGAGCTTGGTACTCGAGACTCAGTTCAAAACTGCAAGAGTTTGGTTTCATTCCTTCTAAAGCAGACATGTCTCTTTTTATATACATGAAGTTGGACATCATTATTTATATGCTAATCTATGTCGACGGCATTATCATCACTGGATCCTCTCAAGAGATCATTCAATCTCTACTCAAGATACTTAGCACACATTTTGCCTTGAAGGACTTAGGGTATCTTCATTATTTCTTGGGACTGGAAGTCAAGAGAACCAAAGAAGGCATAACACTTACATAGGAGAAATACGCAATTGATTTTGTGAGAAGAGCCGAAATGAAAGGGTGCAAACCAGTGCCAACCCCAGTGTCCATCAGGGAGAAGCTTTTTGCATAGGAAGGTGAAGCACTTGGAAGCGAAGATGCAAGAAAATTCCGAAGCATTGTGGGGGCACTTCAATACCTCACACTTACCAGGCCCGACATCATCCTCTTAGTAAATAAAATTTTCCAGTACTTGCATGCCCCCACCTTGGTCCATTGGACAGCAGTCACACGAATTTTGAGGTACATACACAACACCGCAAACCTCAGCTTGTTATTTACTGAATCATACTCTATGGTGATTAATGCATATTCGGATGCTGATTGGCCGGCTGCCTTGATGATCGTCGTTCCACCAGGGACTTTGCAATATTTCTTGGATCAAATCTTGTATCATGGTGTGCCAAGAAGCAACCAACAGTTTCAAGATCAGGCACCGAGGCGGAGTACAAAGCACTGACTAATGCAACATCAAAAGTTATTTGGGTCCAGTCAGTACTTGGTGAGCTGGGCATTGAAAAAACTCAGGTACCCTATCTCTGGTGTGACAATTTAGGAGCAACATACTTATCAGCAAATCCAATCTTTCACGTAAGAACAAAACACATTAAGATAGATTATCATTTGTTAGAGAGATAGAGAGTGGCAAATAAACAATTGAAGATTCAGTTTCTACACTTTGGAGATCAATTGGCCGATGCATTCACAAAGGCGCTGCTGACACAAAAATTACATGAATTTTGTTGTAATCTCAACTTAGCTAAGTTGTGATTAAGGGGGGATGTCAGAATAGGAAACATATATTTGAGATATTATGTACCCAAGTCTGTTGAGGAAGTTCAGAATAGGAAATATGTATTTGAGATATTATGTACCTGAGTCTGTTGAGGTAGTTTAGGAATAGAATATTTGTTACAATCAGGATCTTTATCTGTAATCTAAACTTTCTTGTAAACACCATGAGTCAGGTTGTTTGGCTCCTATATAATAAACTCGCGGCTTGAGAAAAAAGTTCAACGCTTGCCACATAATTTATCACAGGTATGTAGAAGTCCACTACTAAAAAAGCATTTTCACAAGCGCCTCGATTTTTTTATACAAGCGGGCCGTTAAAAAACCTGCCTGTGTTGTCGAATGAGTTAATAGCTGTCTATGATAATGGAACTTCACAAGTAGGTCACATAAATAATCCATCTGTGTAAATTAACCTATTTCTGCATGCAGTCTTTGAAGGACAAGCCGCCTACATAGTAGCCATTAATACAGACGTTTGATGGCGACGGGCGCATCGGATGTGCGCGCCAGTTACCGAGGTGCCTTAAACGCGCACAGCATATGTGCGTCCTTTGAATTCAATTTGAACCGCTCCACGTCCTATCACCACTGCCCGCATCCAGAGACGAACTGTCGGGCTGCTACAATGCTATAAGATCACCCGCACACGCCATCGTCTTCTCCGCACAACCACTCTTCCTCTCTTCGCAAAACCATGCCAAGAACACCATGGCTGACAAGAACATGCCTCCGCCAAACCCGCCGAACGACCTCAAGAGGAAGCGACGGTGACCAGACTCTGAAAGTTGCCTAGAGGGGGGGTGAATAGGCTAAAAACCTGAAATTTGACTTAATAAACTTGATTAGTAGGCAGAGTGTGGACTAGTCCGACCTGGGGGCGGACTAGTCCGGTCAAATGAAAGTAATGAGCAAAAGGTGAGATTTTTATGTGTTTCTTCGAGATCAACTTAATGAACTATAAAGTAGAACAACCTAGCAGTCTAGTAGAGTAATTGCACGAAGAGGAAACAACTAGATCTAGGTGGATCACACGATTGAGACAAAGAACACTAACAACCCTAAAAGTGATCTAACAAAGAATGGAGGACAAATCAAGGCACAACACACAAGATTTTATCCCAAGATTCAGTTTCACAGAGAAGCCTACATCCCCTGTTGAGGAGTCCACAAAAGACCGTGTTTCTCTCAACCCTATCCTCACCAAGCCACCACAATTGTCGGCTTGTTCTACCACTAAATCACGGGTGATCACAACGATGCGTGGGACAACTCACAATCTGAGGCTTCCATAAAGTTACAACATGAAGAGATCACACATCAACACCCAAATCAACTCAAAATAATGGATCAACGCGAGAGAATCAACCAAGAGCTCAAGTCAAAGCACAAGTCTTCTCTTACAAATCTCACAAACCCTCAACATTCGCTCTTAGGGCCCAAAGATGTGAAGAGAAAGGTGTAGGAAGGCTCTTTGAAGGCTATGGCGGTGCTAGGGTTTGAGAGTGAGCTATTGAAATCTGGGAGATCCCTTTTTATAGGGGTCCCGACACTTAACCGTTACCACCAGAAAAAGTGCGGACTAGTCCGGCCTTGGACCCCAGACTAGTCCGACCTATGGGAACCAATGATGTCAACATTGACCAACCATAAAGTCTCCAGCCACCTTTTGAATTGAAACGGTCACAACACAACGGACTAGTCCATCTAAGAACGGACCCTGTCTTCATCTATCCTTGCTGCAGTTGAAACCGGTCCAGAAAACCTGCATGCGCACTTTGGACCCGGTTTGTTCCCAACTGATTTGTTTGTAGAGGATTGAAGCTGCAGCAATCCAATTTCTCCTTCCTAAAACTCCTTGTCCACTCTCTGTTTCTCATCCACTAACTGAGGCGTTCCCTCTCCCGTGCTTGTAATAATAGCAATTTCATATACTTCATTCTGTTCCACAATTTTGCAATCATAAGCAGCATAATTAAATGGTTTTAGCACTTCAGAAAACACATGCAGCTGCACAATATCCTCCACATCTCCAGCCATGACACCTCCCTGTAGTTCTGGACTGAGAGAAACAACCTCATCATAGTTGATTGCAACATTGTGATCCATATCAGTAATCTTCTTCACAAGATCTTGTACAACATGAACATTCAGCAGCTCCCATAAGAAGTTTTCTCCTTAGCGTTTACCTTGCTGTGGCAGACTCCACATACCCCTCCAATATATGAAACCTCTTCCATCAACACCCTCCTACATGAAATATGCTCAGCACCCACATTGCGTCTACTGCAAACAACCTGCTTCTCCTCTCTAATGACAACTTCCTTGTCAAAATATGGTTTGCCCAAAACCCTCGCTTCATCACTTCCTAACTCCGAGTCAACATCATCACTATTATACTGATCATCATGTAAACGCCCAAAAATTTCAGAGTATAAAGTTATATTAGGAGAAATAACATCAAGCTTGAATGGAGAAATCAAAATAGCAATTTGCAAATCAATTCATTTCAACCCTATTGGAGGGAATTAAAAAAATCCAAAATTTGCTCCTGTTCAAGTGATGCAAAAATGGAAATCTGAGATCACCAATAGATTCCAAATATTTCAAATAGCCTCCCTCCAGACTTTCATAATTTTTGAAGCAAGTTTGCTATTTAATTCAATAGCTACATTGAATTCAACTCAAATTCAAATTTGAATACGAATGATACTTGGGCAAACAAACAATTTGAATTCAGAATCAAAGTCTCCACATTCAATTTGCCCCCCCCCCCACAAATATCTAGCAATTTAGGAACAAACCAGGGGTGTGAATTGGACTTTCCAGTGAGGGGATGAGGATGAGCAGATGTGGGACCCACCTATCATACTAAGGGGCTCTGTTCTTTTCTTCCCAAGGTGACCCTACACGGCATGCAACTGCCACTGAGGTGCTTGCCTCCCTGCTTCTCCTCCAGCTGCATACAGCCCATCCAAGGCTCCTCCTTATCATCCTCCAAGCCCCATAGTCGAGTACCTCACCTTTGTTTCATCCCTGGCGCAAAAACTTCGCTTTCCGGTGAGTTCTTCCCCTCCCCCTCGAAATCCAGCAAGGATCATCGGTATGGCTCATTTTTTTTCGCACTGGGTTACTCCTTAACCTTTGGCGCAGCTCCTTGATCATTTTGTTTCACAGTTTGAGCCTCCCCATCGAAGGACTTGACGATTTTCGGGCCGCCGGCGAACTCCCCTGTTTTGCCGCCCTTTGCTCCCTCGACACCCTTGCGATGCAAGCATCATATATCTCACCTCGGTCCTTGAAGGAAAAATGTGCGCTATAGTACCTAGAATCTGCTTGTAAAGTTTCAGCCCTTGCCATCCCTCCTAGCTCGAGTATTAGTGATTTTTCCGATGAACTTCGTGCATGAAACGAGCTAGGTTTGAGGTTAAATTCTTAAGACACGCATGATTATAGTTCAATCTTGATTGATATAATGTTCAAGAGTCTGTTGCGCATCCATAAGAAGAATAAGATTGAAGTTTCATCGATTATACGCGCCATACGTGCTGTTCTCCCCAAATCCGCCGCTCATGGCTCGGGTCACCGTCGACCTTGATGTTGCGACCCATTTCAATCCGTTTCCTATCCATGCTGATCACCCCCATACTCCCAGGAAGCTCCCTGTATAATTCCCGAGTGATTTAACCCATTGTCGATGCGAGTCAAGCTGACCTCCGGTCACTCCCGCACCTCGCTGACCATAACATCGTGTTGGACGACCCGAATTAGGCTCTGGCGGCCAGGCTCGCTGTTGTCTATGCACCAGAACTCCTTCCGGCGGGGGCGCCACCGCGGGTCTGGCGAGGGTGCCGCCAGCCCGAGGTGGAAGACGATCCCCTTTTGGGGCCCGTCTGTCAGCCTCCCGCCTGCCCCTTCTGATCCTCTGTGGCGTCTAGATCTCATGCGGCTATGTCCCAATTACTCAGTAGCACGGTGTGGCCTCCGTTTCATTGGTTAGTTTAAATCTTGTTGGCCCAGTCATTATTCAAACTTTTCCAAATGGAATTTAATTCCAGATTTTGCTCCAACTTTGAAAATCCATATCTCCTATAATACTTGTCAAAAATTTCCCAAATAAATTTTGTTGGAACCAGGATGATATATAGTTTCAATTTGTGCACTCGGATATGTATGAAAATCCATAACTTGACCTCAATAGTTCCATGAAGAAAAATGCTATTGGAATTTACTGGTGCTACATTCATTCAAAAATTCCCAAACTTGGAAAAATCATTCCAAATAATTCCTTTAAGTTTCCTTAAAATTTTCAGGTCCATTTGAGTTGATTTGAATAGCCAAATTGTGTTTCCAATCTATATGTACCTGAAAATTCCGAAATGTCCAGAAACATTTCAGCAAATTGTCCAAACTTCTAAATTCAATATATCACAGTATAATGCTTTAAAATTATGAAACAATTTTTGTTGAGTCACTCTTGACTTCCTATAAACAGAACATACACTTTCGGCCATGTTAAAGTCCCAGATTGTCCATGAAAATTCTAGGAAGAGTTTATCTACAATGAATTTTATACAACAGAGACTTCCATGAATTTATCCCGATTTTGGCCAGAGCCTCACTCATAGTACCTAGTATCCTCTGTAAAATTTCCAGAATCAGTGGTCTTAATTTCATATACTTAACTGTCTTTCCTTTGAACTATATTATAATACCAATATTGATTCACTTGCATAATTCTTTGCATATTGATTAGTTGCCGAGCTCAAGAGAACCCCGGAGCTACTTGAAGTCATCCCCGTGGAGATTAACTTTGTTACTGTTTCGCAGCCAGGCAATCCCTGATTTGCATTTAAATGCTATTACAAAATTTTGATTTTGTATCACCTATGTCTAGGGTGAGTTATGTGCATTAGGGCTAAGGTGATTGAAAATCCACTTGCATGACCAGATCACCCCATGGAGTATTTGGTTAGTTGTTAAGTCATAGTGTAGACTATGCTATGCTAAATGTTGTATAGGAATCGGTAGAAGTCGAGTAGTTGGAATCTACTCGCATGGCTAGGACTTTTTCACACAAGATTGGTTCAAAGAAATGAAGTAGTAATCTGAATATGAGACCGGGCTGGGGCGTAGGATGGAGCAAGACATGGTCTTGGGTGCGTAGCCCTGCCTATGTCAGTTAAGGACCAATCCGTATGCCGCCTTGCTGAGCAAGTTTGAACTGTACTGTAGTCATACTGGATATATGGGGTCCAGAAAACCGATGTACCTTCGGAAGCCTTTGTTTATTTTTTTGACCGCCTCAGGCTTTCGCCCATAGCACAGTAGACGAAAACCCGCTCACGACATCTTCACAGCGGAAAGGTGCACCGTGATCAAGAATACTGTCCTAGACGATTGAATCGATTCAACTTGGGCAGAACTTGAGAAAGGTGGCTGCGTACGACGTCCGTGGAGTGCACTTACGTGACTTCCAGTACGGGCGTACGTGTCGTGTATTCCGGGTATCTTTGGTTCGAATCACCGTCCCTTGCGGATATGAGTACCACTTGTTCACTAAGTTGTGACGTAGTTAATACTTGCACTTGAGATGAGAATTAATTGATGCTATTATGAACATTATATTATCATGGTATTGTTGTGTTGTATGTATTAGTTTAGTGCCCACTTAATTTATTTTCCACCTTGGGCATGCAGCATCGTGATGAAGCGTTTCTTGTTTGATTGTGGAGTTATGAGGTTGCCCCACACAAGGTTTAAACTGTTGCTAATAAATCTGAAAATAAGGACCAACATTTAGGCGAGTCTGTTATGCAAATCTGCCATCCTATGTTTATGTCTTTCCCCTCATGTAGAGTTCCATGTTCAGGTGAGACGGTTAAGTCTTGCTGAGCCTTCGTGCTCACGGTTGCTATATAAGTTGTTTTGCAGGTACTAACCTCTATGCTTATGTTTATTATTCTCTGATGAGACTCGGAACTCTCCGAGCGGTATACTCATGGGGAATCTCGCCGCTGCTGTTTGATCTTCATGGCTAGTGAGGAGCATCCGTGGGCTGTACGGCTTCTCTTTTGCTTATTAGATTTGAGTACGAGAGTTGTAATCTTATCTTCTGTTGTAATTTATTTTTATATAAACTATTTGTAAACTGAACATCTTTGTAAATTTCAGCAAATGATTTATGTAATACATGTTTCATTTTCATGTATGCTGTTGGGTGCCGCATCGCACGACACCATCCAATGCGATTCCTGGAAAGTGTGGACCCCGGTCCTCACACATCATTTGTGAATGGATCATGTACTGGTTCGGGATGCATCCACTTGAGTTCTTCATCAAATGAGTCAACAGATGCTGTATAGAACCACCACCAAAGTTTACAACCTCACCAAGTCCACAATCATCAAGTCCTGCTACCGCTTTTTTGTGGTTTGAATCACGTGCCCCTTTTTCATCATGACCACATATTTCACTCAATTCAGCCTTCTCTTCTTTCTTTTCACTACTGATATCCTCTTCACTGATCTCATATACTATAAGTTTCACCTGCTGCATCTCATCATCAGCCCCGTCTTTCTCCTTACTCATGACCACCTCACTCGTCTTAGCAGATGGAATAACCCTCTGGTCAAATGAGTAGCCTCAAAACTCTCATCCTTGTCAACAATCACTTCCTTATCTTCAACATCAAGATTGGTCTCATGAGTCATCTCTGGCTCCACCATATCTTCCTCTGGTTCCCCCTCTTTGATATATAAGAACTTCCCCTGGCAGTGGAGACCCATCGATGTCTCCCTATCAATACTCATTCCTCCTTTCTGTGAAAAATTGCTAGCTCTCTCGGACATGACTCGTGATGTTTCGTGATGCCACATAAGCTCGAAAACAAGCGACCCTATCGCTCATCTTCCTTATGTGCCGCTGTTGCATTCTTCTTAGTCACCAATTCAACACATCTTATCCTCACATTAACTGATCCATCTATAGCTTCACTTGGTAGTTCATAATCCCCATCACGACCACCACTCTCCCCATCACCACTGAGCACACCATACTCTAACCTTCCCTCTTTCTCCTAGTCAGAAGCATCCCATTTCACATCTGAAGAGACAAATGGTGGTTCCTCTTCTTCTGTAGAAAAAGCCTCTTTTGTGCTCTTCTCTTCTGCTGCATAGGAAACTGCCTCGACTTGCTCTCTCCCTGCTCACTCATTTCCTTGTACAATCCTTCTTCATCACTACCCAGCTCTTTCTTCCCCAGATTCACAACAATCCTCACTGACTGGTCACCCTCCCTACACATTTCATCAAACGGCTAGAAATCATCACCAGACACCACGGCTTAACAATCTTTGGCCTCCTTCCTCATGCCCTTGCCCCCCTCGCCGGAGGCTTCGATGATTATGCAATTGAGCGAGAGGAGATCATTGTAGTGTGCCTAGCGGAGCAGCAGTGCGTAGACGATGATGCAGGTGAAAATGGTGTGGTGGCTATTGGATTAGCAGGAGTGGCGCATGAGCAACACCGCCTCATCGAGGTTGTTCTCGTGGATCAGCTTGAGGATGCGGCGATGGAGGTCATGGCGCTTCCCCGTGAGCACAGCTACGGATTCCGGAAGCTTCATGGCATTTGGGTCGAAGGATGGCCAGGGTGACGTGTGTGGGCGATGGCCGTGGAGGGCCTCCCATGCAAGGTGAGCGGATGACGTGCTAAGGTGATGAGTGCGGAGGTCCTCGTCCCGCGCGGTTGGCGCCCGAGGGCGAGGGGTGCCTCGTCCCACGCGGGCACCACTGGTGAAGGCCGCCGATGTCTGGGTGTGAGGTTGAGGTGGTCGACGGGTGGTGTGCGGGGTTGACAGGTGAAGGGGGATCCCATGCAGGTGGCACTAGTGGTGGGGTCAGTCTTTCAGTGAATCGGGTCCGAGACAGTGATGTGGGCTTACTCGAAGGCCGTGGTGCATGAGAATCTCGAGGAGGTGGAGGACTGGTGGATGAAGAGGCCCTCACTACTGTCATTGGGGAAGATGAAGGTGAAACCCTTGGTGTCACCAGTGTTGTGCATCCTTGCCGCTGGCGAGGAGATCAAACTGATCTGTCACCGTGGACCATCGAGTTCTATACCATATGTCACGACCTGTGGTCGCCGGTTCGCCTAGGCCGAGGCATGAGCACACGACTTGGCCGCCAGTCAGCAATCCGATGAGGCGGGTAGAGGGCAGAGCCCATGCGAGAGAGAGAGAGAGAGTACTCTGATTTCTTTTCTGCTCAATAATCACTGACCAGTACGTCCCACCTCGTACATGCCCATTCGGAGACGCATCTCTTGGGCCCACATGTCATAATTGTCGTATTACATTCGACTACTGACTCTCTCGGTCCACCTATCATCATGGGCATGACAATATGATACGCGATAGAGTATGAGTTACACCGATTGAGCAGAAGTTAGTCCAACATCGACGATAGTGTTTTGAGCACATTTAGTGGAGACCTCCAAAAGCACCAGTTAATAGTGGAATTCTAAATTGTCGGGAAAATGTTAGAAGAGGTAGAAGAGATCAAGGTTGACATGACAGCAGGTAATGAAACAAGATTTGAAAGAGTAAGATATACTTAGAGATTTGACTCATGATAGGACCGCACGAAAATTAGCAATTCATGTGTGAGAATCTTAGTTTATTCGTCTTTGCTTACTCTTATCTTCCTATTATTACTTTATTTTCAAAAATAAAATTCAGAATTGTAGTCTATTTGGCCACTTCATTTTATTTTCCTATTAGTTATGTTTTTAAAAATAATTAAATAAATAAAATTGTTAGGTTTCATATCTAGCAAACCCTAACTTGTTTACCCTAACTTGTTTGAGACAAAGCCTTGATTGTAGTTGTTGTATAATTTGCTGACCTGTTATCTGATACGATACTGCTCGTCTGTTTCGGCAATATGGAAGTGGGGTGTGGGGAAGCAGAATATGACTAGTGTGTGCATTATTTTATGAATCACTCCAAGGCTTGAGGTCGCAGAACTCTCTGGAGGGAGCCGCCAGGTTGCAACATCCTCATTCTGCTGTCGCGTTTGATAGCGTGCTCTTGGTATGATTATTCGTGATCACGATGGCAACTTGAGCTGTCAGCCATTGTTATTTTGTTGAAGGGTCTTCTAAGAAACAGAATCAGCAGCATCATGTGTCCGGATGGTGTACTTGATAGTGCAATGGTCGTGGAGTCTGTTAATTTGTGGTCGATCACTAGTTACACTACGATAAAAAAACAACTATGGGAATCACCACATCTGAACCGGTTGGACACGAATAATTTCAGAAATGACATCAGTATCGGTTCTTGTTCTTAGCTGATCAAACTCAAGTTGAGACGTTAATAATCGATGCAGCTAGATCATAAGAATTGTTAGAAGGAAACTTCAGATAGAGTCCGGTTGTGTATCGCCTGACCGAGATAGAGATAATCTTGTTTAGGAAACAAACTTGGTTTAGGCAAGATGTAATCTGAACAGACTTGTATACGTCCTCCCCATTATAAATAGAAGCCAACAAACGCCTTGAGGTGTTGAGCCACTTTACCACAAATCTTTTCATGGTAACCAGAGCCACCTCTTCGACATAAACACATCTAGATCAATGGCGGCCACAAGTTCCTCATCGACGACAACAGTTCTTCTGGCACTTGGACCACCAATCACCGAGAAATTAACGCGAGAAAATTTCTTGCTTTGGAAGGCGCAGTTCCTCCCGGTCTTGAGGGGTGCACGGCTGATGCACTACCTTGATGAGACCGTGCAGCCTCCATAAAAAACAATCTCCATCACCAATGAAGACAAGAAGATTGAGGTGATAGCAAATCCAGAGTACATCTCATGGATTGCACAAGACCAGCAGGTAGTGGCTTATTTGTTAAACTCGCTCTCAAAAGAGGTATTGGTGTTAGTAGCCACAAAAGAAACATCTGCAGGAGCCTGGAAAGCGCCTCAACAGTCCTTTGCCTCTCAATCTAGGGCGAAGCTCTCTAATCTGAGGTTTTCCTTGACAAACACAAAGAAGGACACAATGACGATGGCTCAATATTTCAGCAAGATGAAAAGGTTTATTGATGAGCTAGCTTCGGCTGGAAAAATCCTTGAAGATGAATAAATTATTTCCTACATTTTGAATGGTCTGGACCCGAATATACTCCACTAGTGTCTTCCATCCTGGCAAGAGTAGACCAGATTACTGTTAATGATCTGTATGCACAAGCCTTGGGTTTTGAGCATAGACAAAATATGCTTCAAGGTGAAGATAATTATTCCTCTCTCGCGGCTAATTCTGCTATGCGAGGACGAGGCAGAGGCGGGAGATCTGCACGTGGAGGCAGAAATAATTCTGGTGGTCGTGGCCAAGGTAGAAGTGGAAGAGGAGATTATTCAAAGATGAATCAAGGAAATACTAATAAGGGTCAGAAAATTTTCTGTCAAATTTGTGGCAAACTGAATCATGTTGCAACTGAATGCTGGTACAGATATAATCAAGATTATCAGAAGGAGGACAAGTTTGCTGGTGCTACAATGCCTTCATATGGAGTGGATACGAATTGGTATACCGATACAGGGGCAACTGACCACATCACTGGTGAACTAGATAAACTCACGACACGTGAAAAATATCAAGGCCAAGATCAAATACATGCAGCCAATGGCAAAGGTATGAATATAAGTCACATTAGAAATACATTGATCTATTCACCTGAAAAGACATTATATCTTGACAAAGTGCTCCATGTCCCCACTTCAAAAATTAATCTATGTTTAGTACATAAGCTCACTAAGGACAATGATGTTTTTGTTGAATATCATCCCTGTCATTTTTTCATCAAGGATCAGGCCACGAAGAATATAATTCTTGAAGGGAGGTGCATAGGGGGGCTGTATTTGATCAAGGTGGGAAGCAATTTCAGGCAAAAGCAGGGATTGGTGTCGGTCAAGCCGACCTTGGAGTCCTGGCATAGTCGACTAGGCCATCCAGCTTTTACTATTGTCGACCATGTCATAAAAAATAATAGTATTTCAGTGTCTAAAGGTCAAGTAAGTAGAGTGGTGTGTGATGCTTGTCAAAGAGCAAAAAGTCACCAACTGTCATATCAAAAGTCTTATAGTGTGTCTAGTCACCCCTTAGAACTTGTGCATTCGGATGTCTGGGGACCTGCTCCTAAGTCATTTAATAAAAGTGAGTATTATGTGAGATTCATTGATAATTTTAGCAAATATACATGGATTTATTTACTTAGAAACAAATCAGAAGTATTCCAAGTGTTCCACAAGTTCCAAAATATGGTTGAAAGACAGTTTGATAGGAAAATTCTTGATGTTCAGACAGATTGGGGTGGAGAGTATGAGAAATTAAATTCTTTCTTTCAAAAGGTAGGAATTTATCATCATGTTTCATGCCCCTATGCACATCAACAGAATGGTGTCATTGAAAGGAAACATCGACATATTGTGGAAGTTGGACTCGCTTTATTAGCAAATGCATCTATGCCCTTGAAGTTTTGGGATGAGGCCTTCATAACAGCAGTTTATCTCATTAATATTCTTCCATCACGGGTTATTCAAATGAAGACACCGACCGAATTATTGTTTGATCACAAACCAGATTATACAAATCTCAAGGTATTTGGGTGTGCATGCTGGCCAAACTTAAGACCCTACAATAACAGGAAGTTGACCTTTCGCTCCACGAGGTGCATTTTTCTTGGGTATAGTCTTATGCATAAAGGTTTTAAATGTCTTGAACCGAAGACTGGTAGAGTATATATCTCGTGAGATGTTATATTCGATGAAGAAGTTTTTCCATTCTATCAAATGCATGAAAATGCGGGGGCAAGACTTAGAAAAGAGATCTTGCTTTTGCCAGAATATCTCCAGCCGTATGCATCTATGACAAAAGAAGGTCAAACTATTGATACATCTGGTCATACTAATAATGTTCAAAGAACTTGTGAGCTGCAGGAAATCGAAGAAAGATTTGAAGGAAATCCGAGTGTACAGATAACAGGTGAAGCTACTGTTTTTCAGCACTTAGGCGGGAGAAGTACACGCGCTGAAACCCAGGAGGATCTGGCAGCAGATCCTAGGGAACCCGAGTCTGACTCCGCACGTCCAGAGGTGTCAGACCAGCATCCATCGCCCGAAGACCACGTGGCGCATGGTGAATCGAGTGAGGCGGGAGATTCTTCGAACACTGCTTCCGATGCTGATGCTGCACGCAGTAATGTTGCCGGTCAGGGATCTCCCGCGACTGGTGCACCGGTACAATGAGCTAGAACAAGGTTGCAATATGGTATATCTTGTCTGAAAACTTATACTGATGACGCTATTCGATACACCAATTTTGCATCTACAGGAGAGCCTGGTCATCTACAGGAAGCTCTTAATAATCAAAACTAGAGGAGTGCAATGGATTTGGAGTTTCAAGCATTGAAGAATAATCAATCGGGATATAGTGTCATCTAAGCCAGGAAGAAATATAATCGATTGTAGATGGGTGTACAAAATTAAAAGAAAGGCTGATGGAACAATCAACAGGTATAAGGCTTGGTTGGTTGCAAAAGGTTTCAAACAAAGGTACGAGATAGATTATGAAGATATGTTCAGTCCCGTTGTTAAAATGGCTACAATTCGACTTGTGTTGTCTATCGCCGTCTCAAATAATTGGTGTTTACAACAACTAGATGTGCAGAATGCATTTCTTCATGGCATTCTCGAAGAGAAAGTTTATATGAAGCAAACTCCTGGGTATGAAGACAAAAGTATACATACACATGTATGCAAGTTGAAAAAGGCTATATATGGACTCAAACAAGCCCCTAGAGCTTGGTATTCCAGACAGAGTAAAAGATTACAAGAGCTTGGTTTTGCTCCCTCAAGGTCAGATCATTCAATGTTCTTTTTCAAAAATTCAGAAGTGACTATCTTCATGCTTATCTATGTGGATGACATCATTGTCACAAGCTCCTCTAAAACGCAGTCACTAGACTGCTTGATGAACTGAAAAGAAGTTTTGCTCTCAAAGATCTTGGGGATCTACACTATTTTCTTGGAATAGAGGTAAAAAAATGTCCAAAATGGATTGATTTTGTCACAAGAGAAATATGCTCGGGATATATTAAAAAGAGTAAACATGAGCAAGTTTAAGCCAGCTCCTACACCGATGATAGTGAACAGCAAGCTATCAGCTCATAGTGGTGATTTTCTGAGTGATGAAGACTGTCGAAGTGTGCAATACGACACTTCCCCCGGACCTACTGAAAAGACCTCAGAGATTTACGTGGTTCGAGCTGGCTAAGCGTAACACCCTACTCCACGGGGTTTGTGTGATTGTATTGAGCGAGTTAGTTCGCTAAGGTCAGGTTGCGATAGCTTGGATCAGAATGTCCTTATGTTCGTGCGGTGCAACCCTTTTATAGTTCTAAGGACTGACAGTTACAAAGCTACCCTGGCCCGACATGTAGCATGGCGTGCTTAATGACCTAATACACTGTCTAAAGAGTATTACATACAATTAATGGTGTGGTAACGTGCCTTCATGGCAGCGTTACCACTATTAACGGTATACTGATCGTGTGTCATTAATATAGTATTAATGACACATTATTAGACCTTGTAACTGCCACTTTAACCATCCTTGAATGTTTGTAATGGTCTTGTCCAGCTTGTATTTCCGTTGGTGACAAAAGTCCGGAGGCTCCAAACGTGTCGGATCCGGAGCATTCCCTTGCGGGAGAGCAGGTCCGGGGTTGCTGTACACGTGTCAGTACCGGAGCTCCTCGCTGATGGGGGCTAGGTCCGGGGCCGTTGTACATGTGTAGTCGTCGGAGCTTCCCTTGGTTGGGAGTTCTGTTTCGGGCTTATTTTAAACGTGTTACCTCGGGAGCTAGTCATATGAGGGGAGCGGGTCCGGTGCAACATGACATGTGGGACCAGCAAGGGCCTTCGACTCTGACAGGTAGAACTTTCTTACTCTTGTTACGGTATCCTGGGGTACTCGGTATGTAGGGTACCGATAGTGGCCCCCGGGCCCACCTCTGGAAGAAACCCCTTGGTTTAAGTTGTTCTGCCGGAGGTGGGGCCATTCTCGATTCTCGCGCTTCAATTTTCAAAAAGTCCTCTAATGCGCCGATAGAGTGGCGGTTCGGGGGTGAACCTTCGACGCGTGGCTTGTCATGAATACGACAGATGAGATCTTTGAGTGCGGATATCATGCAATTGAAGGTCGCTGGTTCCCAATACGAAAACCGTATCGGTTCTGCGCGCCCTGTCAGAGCGCCGACTTTGGGTTTCCCGCCGCTCATCATGGCAACAGTTGGCCTTGGGTAAGGACCTCGATCTCTTCGTCGGGGTGGCCCCCAGGCCCACTCGCCATTGATGGGGTAGATTTTGGAAAAGTACTCTTGATCTCATTACGGTTTCCATCCAAGCGTCGCAGAGGCTTACTTAAGAAGGAAAGTGCACACGGGTTGAGGACTCTTTATGCCTTCGATCATATTTGCGCTCAGAGCCTCCCAAACTCTGCCTAATTTTCCATCTTTTGCTCCACTTTTCCGCGATTGAGTTGGGTCTCCCCAAGAGCCACCTCAAGAGTGATGATGATCTGAAGAAGGTGCGGACCTACATGGTATGGTCTAGTGACTCCTTCAACCATTTTGTCCGCGCCGGCAACTCCCGTTCAAGACAGAGCGCAGCGGCGACATGGTGTACTTCTCTGCGTACGCCATGGTGGGGCTGATCCCACCTTTTTCAACTTTCCTTTTGATGCCGCTGGACTTCTATGGTCTGCAGCTGTACCACCTTGGTCCCCATTCTCTTCTTCTTGTGTCAACATTTGTCCACTTCTGCGAGATGTGGGTGGGTATTCCCCCTGCGTCGAGCTCTTCCGCACCTTCTTCACCATCCACACCACCGGGAAGGGGTCCGAATTTCTTGGCTTCTACTATTTCGTGAAGCGCAAGAAATGCCCCTTCAAATACTTGAGGTCGTTTCCTTCCAGCAAGTGGAACGACTGGAAGAAAGACTGGATCATCATCACGGCAGAGGAGCACGAGAAGTTGGAGCTGCCCGAAGGTCTCCCAAATATTGATACTGACGCATGGAGTGTGGTTCTGGTGCTGTCAGAGGCCTTCAACCCTACTTTGACCAAAATCCGCGAATGCGTGGAAGGTGGAGTGACCTCCCAGATGGTCTTCTGCAACTACCTGGTCAACAGGTGGGATCTGCTGAAGAAGAGGGAGAAGCTTGCGTGGGCCCTCAATAGTGTGATGGATGAAGACCGGATTGAAATCGATTTGAAATCCAATTTGGAGGGAGCAACTTTGGAGCTTCATCTCAATAAGTTCCAGCATGGAATTGACATCGAAGGCGATGACTTGACTCCGCCGACGGCTTTCCTCCCTCTAAACATGGTGGTGTAGTTCAACAGGGAGCTCCGGAGGAGTATGCCGGCGCTTGACAATCATGGTGAGGTGGAAAGGCTTCCGACCACCAGATTGACAATCCTCGGAGCTTCCGAGGGTGGTCTTGGCCCCGCCCCAAGCCGAAGGACTGAAGACGTCGGCAAAGGCAAGGGCAAAGAGCTAGCTGAGCCTTCCAGCCGGAAGAAGAAGTTGAAGCACACTGACGGGAGGTTCGTCAGGCCTGCTCCTTCCACGACGGCTACTTCTCCCCGGAGGGGGAGGTCTTCTGCTACTACCCCTGCTTCGGTGCCAGCGCCTTCAAGAGGCGTCAGCTCCAGGCAGTCAACTCTGGCTGCAGTGCCAGCTAGGAGCTCCATGTCCGAGAGTTCTTCCCGTCGAAGGGAAGCTCCGGCTAAAAGGACTCCGATGGCTGCAAGTTTTCCTCAACCGAGGTCCGAAGTAGTTGTGTCACCAGATTTGGTGGGCTCTAGCTCCAGTCCTTATAAGAAGAGGTCCCGAGGCGACTGGGGTGGTAGCATCCCAAGGTAAGCATTGATTGCTCACTCTGAAATGTTATTCCTGCTTTTGGATGTGTATTAATCTTCTCTTCCCTTTATTTCCAGGGTGTCGAAGAAAGAACCCAGAGCTTCAACGTCTGTTGCAATGGCTGGGGCTGCTCCTGCTGAAGCTCCAACTTTGATTGTTGAACCTCCTCGTCAAGCGGAGGTGGAGGTCGCAGTAGCTCCGACGCTAGCTGTCATGAGCCTGGACTCGGAGTCCTCACCTAAAGCTCCTGTGGTAGCGCCGGACCGCGGGAAGGAAGTTGAAGAGGTGCCGCTGGCGACAGAGGCTGACGCTCCATCACTGGCGGCGCTAGAAGT
This sequence comes from Tuctoria greenei, assembly GCA_036927565.1. Taxonomy (NCBI): domain Eukaryota; kingdom Viridiplantae; phylum Streptophyta; class Magnoliopsida; order Poales; family Poaceae; genus Tuctoria; species Tuctoria greenei. The sequence goes on from JAYESD010000003.1 coordinate 21,008,165, forward strand.
TCCGGCTCCCGAGCCAGAAGTTACCGAAGTCCTGGCTGTTGAGCTAGAGGTAGCTGAAGTCCCGACTGTGAAGCCAAAGATTGTTGAGGTTTTGACCCTTGTGCCAGGAACGGTCGAAGACCCGACAGTAGAGCCGAAAGTTGTAGAGGGTCCGGCTGCTGAGCCGGAGGAGGTTGGAGGTCCGACAATTATGCTGGAGGTGGTTGAAGGTTCGACGGCTGTGCTGGAGGTAGTTGCCGCACCAGGGCTCGAACCAGTGGAGGTCGAGGCCCCAGTTGAAGCTACTGTTGCTGGTCCAGAAGTGGTGGTCCAGGAGGTACCAGCGCTGGAGCCAGAGTAGCTCGTAGGACAGATGACAGGTCCTTCGACATCGGAGCCGTCGACTAAAGATCCGGACATGGTGCCTTCATCTGCTCCGGAGGCGGAAGTTCCCCCCATGGGTTCTTCTGCTGCCACTGAAGGACTCCAAGAGAGCGGTCCCAGCGCCGCGGAGTACAGGGGACCACTATTGTAGAGTGGGACCCAATTTTTGTTACGTAGAACCCACTTGATCCTGCAGAAATGGTCCCAGCAGGACTGGAACCTATCCCCCTGGCGTTGTCCATAGACAACACCTGCTCAAGCCTTAGGCAGGTCCAACTTGCCTTCAACCATGAGAGCAAAGCTTTGGAGGAGGAGCGCAACACCTTCGGGCGTTGGCGCAGTAGACTCCATTTTGAAACCAAGCTTTCTCAGACGAGTCTAGCTGACCAGAAGGAATGGATCAAGAGGGAGAAGGCCTGGTTAGAGTACTGGGACAAGTTGATGGAGGGGAAGGAGGCCGCCATCAGGGCGCTCGATGCTAACTCTAGGGAAATCTTGGAGCAAGCTAAAGAGAGACGTGACACTGCTGACGAGTGTTACTAAAAGCTCGTAGAGTTGAATGAAACTCTCATGAAGCATCGAGCAGACCTAGAGGCGAGGGAGGAAAAACTCCTGGGGCAGCAGGAGGATGTAGTGAGGAGGGAAGTGGAGGTCACCCAGAAGTTGGCTCTGGGTGAGAAGAATTTGGCGGATCGCAGCAAAAAGCTGGATCAATGGAAGGAGGAAGAGAGGAAGAAGAGCTGGAAGGTGGGGCAAGAGCTCTCGAAAAGAGAGTCTAACATTGCCGCTAGGGAAGAGAAAGTCAAGGGCAGGGGGAAAGACCTTGTTGAGAGGCGGAACATCATCCACCTTCGGGAGACGGAGCTGGCCGACCAGGAGAAGTAGGTTGCTGAGTTGAAGCAGCAACATGCCAAGCTGGATGAGTGACTTGCTCATGAAAGCTCGGAGCTTACGGCCGCCCATAGGTCATTGGAGGAGCTGCAGAGCTTGAAGGAGACCGAAGCTATTCAAGTATGGGAATTCCTCGAACGAGCGAATGATGCGCTAACACCGCTGGGTTTCAGTCCAGTACGTCTGGACAACCTGGAGCTGGATCTGGACCGAGCGCTGGTGGCCCTCAACGATACTGGCGGCAAACTTGATGCAATGGGCGACGTCATCGCGGAATAGCTGGAGATAGAGGGAAAAACTCTGGCTACAAACGTCGTAGAATATGTGCTGACGTGTTATGTAAGCCGAGATCCCCAATTTCGACTGGACCCGGTGCTCGAAGGCCCCGTCGCTGAGGAGGAAGATGCCGCCAAAGCCAGCGTCCAAGAGGTTGCCCAAAAAGTAGCTTTGTTCTTCTGCAGGTCTTAGGTCTTCCAGTAGCTTGGACTTTTCTCATTTTGTCCCTTGTAATCTCAGTTTTGTAATCCAGTTCTTCTGATTAATGAAATCCTCCTTTTTGCCTTAAATTTCACTTTGTCTTCAATATACTATGTCGTGTCTTGTTGGCCCCCTGGCACATGTGTACAGTTGAGGTGTGTACATGTACCAAAGGTTATGATAGTACATTGAAGTCTTCAATTTTGAAGCGTCAAAGACAAGCCCCCTGGAATGGTCGGAGCTTGGTAGCTCCAGTGTCAACATATTGGATGTCGACGGCAGACCTATCTTGGGAGATGTCGGAGCTTAGTAGCTCCAGTGTTGTCCATCATCACTATGAATTTTTTCTTTTCCTGCACATTAAAGGCTAGAGAGAAAGTAAAATTCATCCTCTTGTCTATAAATTGGTTGTGACTTATTGTTGTTATTTGAACTTTTAGATTCGAAGAAACTCAATATGATAACAAGCGTTTTGATAGAATCTTCTTAGATCCACGTTCCTTTTTAGTACTCACCCTACTGAGGCCTGTCGGGGTGTAGGTAGAGTGGCGTACTTAGGGTGCAGGACCATGCTAAGTCGATAGCACACTTTGGACCTAGATCTGCTTGGTGTTCAGGCAAGTAGACTATGTAGCGGTGTTAAGATCCAAAAAGACTATCAAATAGGCTTGTAATGCATGTGAGTTACTTGGAACAAAATTCAAAAAGATTTGCACAACTTCATTATAGACAAGCAGGGTAAAAATAATTTAACATACTGAGCCTTGTACAAAAAGTAAATGCACGTGAAGTATGTTTTCACACAACAATGCTTTTCATTATGGGTCCGAATTACAGGGGAGACAAGGACACACTTAGGGTGTTGGACCAAGCTAAATGTGCTATACATCTTGTTCTAGCCCAGAGCAAGTAGTTACACTTTTAGTACCGTGATTGTGTCAAGTGTTACTTGAACTTTTCGGACCCTCTCGGAGGGGTCCAAATGTTCTCCCGGGGGACTTGCTCGACTCTGTATAATGACTCTATAACATGCTTTGTGTGTAATTACAAACTCACCTCCATGATTCTAAGCATAAAACTTACGGAGGTGCTCGATGTTCCAAGGATTAGGGAGTGGGATCCCATCCTCAGTTGCCAAGCGAACGCAGCCTGGTCGGGATACTTTAATGACTCGAAAAGGACCCTCCCAGCTGGGGGAAAGTTTGTTCATCCCTTCACGAGTTAGTATCTTCCAGAGCATCATGTCACCTTCTTCGAGCTGATGGTAGCACCGAAGCGCTTGGCGATAACGTGCATTTTGAACAGCTGCTCGGCACCTTCCCTCGTCGACGAGGTCAAGGTCTTCACACTGGAGCTGGTCCTGCGTGGCTTCGTCGAAGGTCCAGACCCGGAGGGACCCCAAGGTGATCTCCGGAGGAAGGACTGCTTCAGCTTCGTACACCAGGAAAAATGGAGTCTCCCTAGTTGACCGATTAGGTGTTGTCCTATTCGCCCATAGTGTGGATGGAAGCTCTTCAATCCAGTTAGCTCCGTGCTTTTTCAAACGCTCATATGTGCGCGTCTTGAGTCCTTTTAAGATTTTTGCATTTGCTCTCTCGACTTGGCCATTGCTTGCTGGATGAGCTACTAAAGCATAGCTAAGTTGACTGCTGAGGTCTTCGCAATATTCTTGGAATGCAACACTTGTGAATTGAGTTCTGTTGTCAGTTATGACTTTTTTGGAACTCCAAATCTGCATATAATGGACTTCAAGAACTTGATTGCTGATTGTTTGTTGATTGTTACTACTGGAGTTGCTTCCGGCCACTTGGTGAAACTTGTCGATGGCGACATATAGGAACCTGTAACCTCCGACGGCTTTTGGGAAAGGTCCTAAGATGTCCATGCCCCACACAATGAATGGCCATGTAGGAGGTATCATTTGCAATGATTGAGCCGGTGTGTGAATCTGTTTTGCATGGAATTGAATGCTTCACATTTTTTCACCAGCTCAACCGCATCCTAGAGTGCTGTAGGCCAGTAAAAACCATGCCGGAAGGCTTTACCGACCAGCGTGCGAGAAGATGCGTGGTTCCCGCACTCGCCTCCATGGATTTCTGCAAGGAGATTGCGACCTTCTTCCCATGCAATGTATCACATTAGGATGCCATTGGCACCGCATCAGTAGAGATCCCCTTCTACCAACGTGTATCTTTTAGCCAATCTGACAATCCAGTCAGCAGATACATTGTCTTCGGGAAGGATATTGTCTTTCAAGTAGCTCTGGATCTCTGAGATCCATGCATCGAAACTAACTTGAGCTTCTGAGTTTTGCGTGCTGGGTTGCTCGGAGCTTCCGACAACACCTATGACCCTTGGTGAACGCCATGGTAACAGGGCCACCAGGACCGCCAGCTTCGAGGTGCTGGTCTCGCCACCTTTGCTCAGTTCGACAGGCTGAGCTGTTGGCTTTGACAACATCCGGACGAAGATTCCATCAAGAGCCGAAGCTCTGGTTGAGGCTTTCGTCAAGAGTTCATCAGCTTCAGAGTTATGAAGGCGTTGAACATGATGGAGGTCCAGGACTTCGAAGTCCTTCTGAAGCCTCTGGACTTCAAGGAGATAAACAGCTAATTGAGAATTGTTACAGGAGCATTCACCTTTCACTTGCTTGATGATGAGCTGTGAATCTCCCTTCACCAACAGTTGTTTGACACCATAAGATAGTGCCACCTTGAGTCCATAGATGAGGGATTCATACTCCGCCATATTGTTGGTTGCCTTGAAGTCAAGGTGTACCATATACTTGACCTTCTCTCTGGTCGAAGATAGGAGAAGGACTCCAGCTCCGGCCCCCTGCTTCTGCACGGAGCCGTCAAAGTAGAGGGTCCAGTGAGGCTTAGTGAATATCAGAACTTTGAGTTCTGGTTTCTGCTCACCGCGGCCCCCAGGGTTTGATGGAGAGGGGGTCCACTCCGCCACAAAGTCAGCCAAGGCTTGACTTTTAATTGCTTGTCTTGACACGAATTCTAGATCGAATTCTGCCAGCTCCGCTGCCCACTTTGCAATATTCCCAGTAGAATTAGGGTTATGAAAAATTGCACGTAGTGGAAAAGAAGTTACCACTGATATTTTGTGGACTTGGAAGTAATGACGAAGCTTTCTTGAGGCAATGAGAACTGGGTAAAGCAGATTATGCACCTCAATGTATCTTGTCTTGGCGTCGTGGATGTTGACGGTCCCTAAGTACCATATTTTGACCGTCAATTCACCTCATAATGTGCATAAAAGAAACACAAAACATAGTGGTAGGGTTATACACTAACTCAGTTCCACAAGTGTTGGTATCTATTTGTATGCAGGTGAATTATTACCCAAAATACCAAAACATGCAGGGATGAATCCATGAAATTGGATTTCAATGAATCAGGCGATGATACGTGGCAACACATGGATCAAATGGCCCACAAACAGAAGAATACGAGGAGATCCAACAGTGTTGCACCCATATATATCAAGAGGGCCCACCTGGAAGCCACTTGGAGGAAGCACTCCCCGAGGGGAGCCTTGACCAGGTCGGCCGAACCAGGGGTTCGGCCGACCTCTTCCTGGTGCCAAACTCGGTCAAATGACACGTGTTGGCTCCTCCCGACTCCCTGGAGTCAATGGTGACTGATTCGCGCGTTAATTGTGGCGGGAACCGACCCTTCTCCACCTATAAATAGGCCCCCTCACCTCACTTCTCGCACGCACCAAAAGTTGAGAATAGTGCTACACTCTAAAGGTTTAGAGTAGTCCTAGAGGCTACCAAAGTAGAAGGAGAGTGTGGTGACGAGTCTAGGAGAAGGAGGCTTGGGCTTGTCAAGTCCCTCTTCTACACTTGTACCCCTACAAAGGTTTTACTCAATCAAGTAAGCCATTGTGAATTCAATACAAGTTTGATCTTTTATTCTTAGTAGTTTGCACAAGTAGTTACTTGTGGGTTCACTGCTTTAATTCATTAGAGGCTCTAGTTGTAGCTTTGTGTTCGAAACAACTAGAGTAGTGATTTAGAACGTAAGCATGGTGCTTAGGTTATAAATCATCAGTGTATATCTCGTAGACCCACAGATTGAAGAGGTAGGCAGTAGGTGGTGACAACCCTATCTGTCCTTCGTAATCCTCCACGTTCGGCTATGCCATAGGCTCTTGGCGGGAGTGGTCCTAGTATTGCTAGGAGTAAGCCCGTGCCCGAAGCAAGCATCTACTGCAAAGTACCTTGAATTAGGATCAATACTTTGAATTCCTCTCTGTTCCTTGCCTACCAAACAACTTTGTGTCCTTGGGTGAGCTAGTTCGAAAGATTAGCACACATGTTCTTTGGATTCGATACCCTTGGGAATACTCCTTAAGGGGAAGTGCTACAACGGTATTTCTGTGCACTTGCGGATAACTCTGTGCTGTTAAGAAATTCCAACAAGCATTTCTGGCACCGTTGCCGGGGAACGGTTGCTGTTAATCTTCGAACCAAGATCACCCTCGTATCATATCCCCATTATCTATCATCTTACCTTTCTTATTCTTACCTTACCACCACCATATAAATGGAGCAACCCACCATTCTTTCTTACTCTGCTCCAAAGGGCAAGTTCTGTGAGCCACCGCCTTCGGCGGAACCTATTTGTTCAACCAGCTATGAACTTCGCCGTGGCTTTATAGCCATGGTTCGGGAATAATCCTTCTCAGGAACGGATTGTGAAAACCCTTACCATCATCTACAAGAGTTCAAACAGCTGTGTTCATGCCTTCTAATCAAAGGTATGACACAGGAAACTCTCAAATGGAAGTTGTTTCCTTTTTCCCTCAAGGAAAAAGCCGAACAAAGGTACAACCACTACGTTGGGAAGACAAATGGTGATTGGAGTGAATTACGGGACAAATTTTGTCTTGCTTTCTTTCCCATTGCCCAAATTGTTACCTTACGAAAGGAAGTACTATGCTTCCAGCAGATGGAGAAGGAATCCATAGGTGCAGCTTGGGACAAATTTTCTCTTTTGAAAAATTCTGGCCCGGATTTGTTAATCCCTGATCCAATGCTTTTGCAACATTTCTTCATCGGATTGAACAAAGAGTCTGCCCTATATCTTGACATTACGGCTAGAGGATCTTTCCTCCATAAGACTCCAGAAGAAGGCAAAGATCTTCTAGATAGAATTCTAGAAAATTTTTCTTTCATTATGGGTCTTAATGAGCCTCCCCAAGAGGAAGTCGTGTCAAGAACGGGGGATACACTCTTGGACAAGGATGAACCCATTTCTTGTTTACCCCCAGCCTTGCCAGAGGAATCCTCTCCCGAACCTGAGACTACAAAGGTAGAAGAAATTCAACCCTCGCAGTTTCCATTTTACTTCGAGGAAGAGCTTTTTGAAGATTATGGAAATACCTCAAAGTATTGTTGCTATAGGAAACCTTCATTGCCACCAAATCCACCTGAACCACCTGACGGGGTCTTCGTCCGTTAGATGGTCAAGGAGTTGACCTCTATCCTAAGTAGAGAGTGGACATCTGAAGTCGAGAATTCACCCGAAATTCTTCGGATGACCTCACCTTTGGCTACCATTTTATGTTCTATTAGAGGGACACTAATGAGAATCCTATACAACCCTACTGTTGGAGCAAATCTCATTTCCGATTCTTGTGCTCTCTCCATTCTTGGCGATGTGCCATTGGCACCAACATGCAAATCATTCCGAGATTCATTTGGAACCATTCTTGAAGGATGTGGGGTTCTGCAACAAGTGTCTGTTGGACACAAAGATGTTGAGGCTCTCCTAGATTTTCACGTGTTCGAAATCCCAGATTTCGACGTCATGATAGGGATTCCCATAGAGAAATTTCTCATGGAAGTTCCTTTGGAAGGAAGCCTCAATATCAATCTTGGAGGGAGAAATTTCTCCATGCCTATTCTGCGTTCAAAGAACACATCTGCAGAATCTCCCATCCAAGATGAGCCAATGGAGGAGGTTAGGACTCTTCAATTTTAGAACCCCCTAAAATTGAAGGAGAAGAAGACTTCGTCCAAGAGGAGGATGAATTTCAGGAGGAAATTGAATTGCCAAAAGAAGAGCCCTCCCCAAAACCTCCTGTTGAGCTCAAGATTCTACCTCCCGGCCTACGTTATGCCTTTCTAAATGGTGATTTGGAAGCCCCTGTCATCATAAGTAACAAGCTTTCAGATGATGAAACGCTCAAACTCATAGCCATGTTAGAAAGGCATAGAGCTGTTTTTGGATATTCAATTCAGGATCTCAAGGGAATTAGTCCAACGTTATGCACCCATCATATTCCTATTGACTCTGAGAGTGTCCCCTCAAGGGAACCTCAAAGGCAATTGAATAATGCGATGCGGGAAGTTGTCAAGAAAGAAGTCTTGAAACTTCTGCATGCCGGGATTATTTACCTAGTTCCTCATAGTGAATGGGTAAGTCCAGTTCAAGTAGTGCCTAAGAAGGGAGGTATGATGGTCGTTTAAAACGAGAGGAATGAATTAATTCCTCAACGAATCGTCAAGGGATGGAGGATGTGCATTGACTACCAAAAACTTAACAAGGAAACAAGGAAAGGCAATTTTCCATTACCCTTCATCGATGAGATGTTTGAGCGATTGGCAAAACACTCTTACTTCTGTTTCCTTGATGGGTATTTGGGATACCATCAAATTCTTATCCATCCCGATGATCAAAGTAAGACCACGTTCACATGTCCTTACGGGACCTATGCCTACCGGCGTATGTCCATTGGACTGTGTAATGCTCCTGCCTCTTTCCAGTGGTGCATGATGTCTATATTTTCAGACATGATCGAGGATATCATGGAAGTTTTCATGGACGATTTCTCCGTCTATGGAAAAACTTTTGATCATTGTCTAGAAAATTTAGACAGGGTCCTACAAAGATGCCAGGAGAAGGACCTCGTGCTTAATTGGGAAAAGTGCCATTTCATGGTCCGGGAAGGCATCGTTCTTGGACACTTGGTGTCCGAGAGAGGGATAGAGGTGGACAAAGCTAAAATTGAAATTATTGAAAAACTTCCACCTCCTATCAATGTTAAGGGAATCCGCAGCTTTTTAGGTCATGCAGGGTTCTACCGATGATTTATCAAGGATTTCTCCAAAATCGCTAGACCCCTCACCAACCTATTAGCTAAAGAAGCTCCCTTTGATTTCGATGATGAATGCCTTAAATCATTTGATATACTCAAAAAGGCACTCATCTCAGCTCCAATTATCCAACCTCCTGATTGGACGCTGCCATTCGAAATCATGTGTGATGCCAGTGACTTTGCTGTTGGTGCGGTCTTAGGCCAAACCAAAGATAAAAAGCATCATGAATAGCCTACGCTAGCAAAACTCTGACAGGAGCCCAACTCAATTATGCCACAACTGAGAAAGAGCTCCTAGCAGTAGTTTTTGCTATCGACAAGTTTAGATCCTATTTGGTTGGAGCAAAGGTCATAGTCTACACAGACCATGCTGCTTTAAAATATCTTCTTACCAAAAAGGATGCTAAACCCAGGCTAATTCGATGGATTCTTCTACTCCAAGAATTTGATCTGGAAATAAGAGATAAGAAAGGAGTAGAGAATTCAGTAGCAGATCATCTTTCACGTATGGAAGTCACACAAACCATGGAAATACCTATCAATGACTTCCTACGAGATGATATGCTCCTCAAGGTGACAGACTCTCACCCTTGGTATGCGGATATCGTGAACTTTATGGTCACGGATACGTACCACCAGGGGAGAACAAAAAGAAACTCATTTATGAGAGCCGTATACACCTTTGGGATGACCCTTATATCTATCGAGTATGTGCCGATGGCCTTCTTAGAAGGTGCGTCCCATCAATCGAAGGCACCAAAATTATAGAGAAATGCCATGCTGGCCCCTACGATGGTCATTACGGTGTTTACCGTACTCAGGCAAAGATCTGGTAGAGTGGATTCTATTGACCTTCAATGTATGAAGATACCAAGGAATTCATTCGTAGATGTTGGAAATGCCAGAAGCATGCAGGATTCTCTACTCGCAATGCGATGCCTCTAACATACAATCTCCAAGTGGAATTATTTGATGTATGGGGTATTGATTTCATGGGACCTTTTCCTAGGTCTTATGATTGCGAGTATATTCTGGTTGCCGTCGATTATGTGTCAAAATGGGTAGAAGCATTGCCATGCAAAAATGCCGATTCCAAGCAAGCAAGGAAAATATTCTATGAGATCATTTTCCCACGCTTTGGAACTCCCCGTATGGTCATAAGTGATGGAGGATCTCATTTCATAGATAAGACCTTCTGGAACTTTTTAAGGGAACTTGGAGTCCAGCATAACATTGCTACCCCATACCACCCATAGACAAAGTGGTCAAGCAGAAACATCTAATAAACAAATTAAGAATATTGTGCAAAAGACTGTCTTGGAAATGGGAACGGGATGGAAGCAAAAGCTACCCGACGCATTGTGGGCATATCGTACTGCCTACAAGACACCTATCGGCATGTCTCCCTTCCAACTTGTCTATTGGAAGACTTGCCACCTTCCCGTAGAATTGGAATATAGAGCGTATTGGGCCATCAAGCGGTGGAACATGAATCTTAACGAAGCTGGAAATCACCGATTGAAGCAAATCTCTGAGTTGGAGGAATGGCGAGATAAGGCGTATCACAGTGCCAGAATTTATAAAGAGAGAACCAAAAGATGGCACGATAAGAGGATTACGCTAAAAGAGTTCAAACCTGGAGATAAAGTTTTACTCTTTATCTCTAGGGTTAAACTCTTTGGACATGGGAAGCTTAAAAGTAAATGAGAAGGACCCTTCACTGTAATAGAGACTTCATCCCATGGAGCAATCACACTCCAAGGTGATGACGGTCAACTATTCAAAGTGAATGGGCACCGACTCAAATTATTTCTCGATTCCCAAAAGGATACAAAACAAGAATTTGACGTGGTAAATCTAATCGATTTCCATGCCATTTCTTTCAATTCTGTTTAAATTCTCCACGTCCAACTCTTCATCTATGAGGCCCATTCAATAAAGTGAACTTACCGGTTCATCTAACACCGGTAAAGTTCCCCCTTTAGTTTATTTTGTTGAATAAAGAATTTAGGAAACAAGTGTGGGGGAAACATGTCCCCAAGTCACAAAATCCTGACGTGAAAAATTAATGTTGCATATCAAAACACGTCGCGACCGAATGAGCAAAACGACCCGACGAAACAGAGCCACAGAAGAGCCAATAGGAGGTCGGCCGAACCCCATGGTCGACCGACCTGTTTTCTGCTCCATATGACTCTGTTTCGCTCCAGAAAATCGGTTTGGATTTCCTATCCCCACTTTTAGGCGCTACCCTGCTGTTTGAGTTGATTTCATATTTTTCATTGCATATCTAAAATGAATCAACTCAACAAATTGAAATAAAATTTGGTAGTCAAGAATTTGCTTAAGCTAAAAATTTGAATACTTTTTATTTCAATTCATTACCCTGTTTATGATTCCCATAATTCAATAGGAAAAACACATCATCTAGGTATTTGACTAGTGTGATATGGTAAATGAGTTCTTTAGAAATCATCCTTTTGCTTGAAATTGATTTTGACATTTGTAACTATTTGAAGTCTTGAACTTTGCCTAAATCTCTTATTGGAAATGTATATACCCACCAAGGCCATATGATACATTCATTGAAAACCACAAGCATATGCCACTTTTCTTTTCATTGAACTTTGTCAAACCCATGACCCAATTGAGTGACATGCATGAACTTTTTGAATTTAAAACTCTCATGCACTCAATTCATGCAAAATTTCTCACATTGAGAGTTTGCATCCATCGATTACCCATCCGCCAAGAAGAAACTCCATACAATACAAATTAAGGGGCCTCTCTAAAAAATAAAAAGGAGTAGAAGACATGGCTACAAGAAAAAGAAAAAGCATCCACTCTTGAAAAAGAGTAAGAGTGCTAAAAAAAGAGAAGTAGCCATGTTTCATCCTTAAAAGAGAGCAAATTCACGGGAGTGATCACCTCACCCCTCCATCTCATTCATATGCACAAGAATTTTCCCTTCACTTTGTTCATTGCATAGGTCTCTCACAGGATCAAGTTTTTGACTTAGTAACATATGAATTGCGAATGTGTGCCACATTCATCCCTACCAAGCTCCAGATATAGCCACTTTTAGTATAGGGACAAGAATTGGCAAAACATGCCATGGTGAGGACTCAAACACTTTGAGAGATTTGAGAGATTCCAATCGAGAAGGCAAGGGCAAAAGTTCCTATGACTTTCAAATATAGCAATTGCCTAATAATTTCGGCAGGGAATGATCCAAGGGAACTTCATTCTAACCGTTCCACTTTTCAAACACCCAAGATTGATGTGGTAGCCACATACACAAAGGGGATCCATGAATTAAGGTATAAGTTGAAATATCTAGTATCCTTATTTTCTACTTTATAGCAAATTCATGACAACACTCTAGTTCTTCTTGCCTTCACTCGAGGACGAGCAAAGGACTAAGTCTGGGGGAGTTTGTTGACGGTCCTTAAGTACCATATTTTGACCGTCAATTCACCTCATAATGTGCATAAAAGAAACACAAAACATAGTGGTAGGATTATACACTAACCCAATTCCACAAGTGTTGGTGTCTATTTTTATGCAGGTGAATTATTACCCAAAATACCAAAACATGCAGGGATGAATCCATGAAAATGGATTTCAACGAATCAGGCGATGACACATGGCAACACATGGATCAAATGGCCCACAAATAGAAAAATACGAGGAGATCCAATGGTGTTGCACCCATATATATCAAGAGGTCCCCACCTGGAAGCCACCTGGAGGAAGCACTCCCCGAGGGGAGCCTTGACCAGGTCGGCCGAACCAGGGGTTTGGCTGACCTCTTCCTGGCGCCAAACTCGGTCAATTGACACGTGTTGGCTCCTCCCGACTCCCTGGAGTCAATGGTGACTGGTTCACGCGTTAATTGTGGCGGGAACCGACCTTTTTCCACCTATAAATAGACCCCCTCACCTCACTTCTCACACACACCAAAAGTTGATAATAGTGCTACAATCCAAAGGTTTAGAGTAGTCCTAGAGGCTACCAAAGAAGAAGGAGAGTGTGGTGAAGAGTCTAGGAGAAGGAGGTTTGGGCTTGTCAAGTCCCTCTTCTACACTTGTACCCCTACAAAGGTTTTACTCAATCAAGTAAGCCATTGTGAATTCAATACAAGTTTGATCTTATATTCTTAGTAGTTTGCACAAGTAGTTACTTGTGGGTTCACTGCTTTAATTCATTAGAGGCTCTAGTTGTAGCTTTGTGTTTGAAACAACTAGAGTAGTGATTTAAAACGTAAGCGTGGTGCTTAGGATACAAATCATCAGTGGATATCTCGTAGACCCATGGATTGAAGAGGTAGGCAGTAGGTGGTGACATCCCTTTCAGTCCTTCGTAATCCTCCACGTTCGGCTATGCCATAGGCTCTTGGCGGGAGTCGTCCTAGTATTGCTAGGAGTAAGCCCGTGCCCGAAGCAAGCATCTACTGCAAAGTACCTTGAATTAGGATCAATACATTGAATTCCTCTCTGTTCCTTGCCTACCAAACAACTTTGTGTCCTTGGGTGAGCTAGTTCGAAAGATTAGCACACACGTTCTTTGGATTCGATACCCTTGGGAATACTCCTTAAGGGGAAGTGCTACAACGGTATTTCCGTGCGCTTGTGGATAACTCTGTGGTGTTAAGAAATACCAATAGTGGAGTACTTCACTGATGAAGTACACTAGGCGCTGGACTGTCCGGACCCTCCCGGATGGGCCCGGAGCTTCCTCTTCATCAACCTGGACCCTTTCGGAGGGGTCCAGACCTTCTTATGGAATTTCCTGGTCCCTTCCAAAGGAACCCGAAGATTCTTCTGGAGTGACCCGGACCCTCCCAGAGGGGTGTAGATCTTTTTGTTCAGCAGCAATTGCTCCTTCGTTTGAAGGAGGTTGATCCTCCATCATCTCGCCTTGAGGATATGTGCTTGAGTTCTGATCCCCAGACTCGCCTTCAGGTAGTTTCGGACCCTCCCGAAGGAGTCTAGAGTCCTGAATTGGGGATGGGTCCAGTCTTTCTGCGACCAGGATCATACTGACAACCTCTGTAGTTGCCGAAATGTAAAGCAGTAAAGGTTCACCAGGGTTAGGAGCTACCAGGATTGGTAGTGTGGTGAGGAACTGTTTCAGCTCTTGAAACACCTTTTCTGCTTCTTCAGACCAATGAAATGGCCTGTACTTCCTCAAGAGTTTGAAGAAGGGTAGCGCCCGTTCTTCCAGTCTTGAGATAAACCAGCTAAGCGCAGCGAGACATCCAATCAACTTTTGGACATCTTTAATGCGGGCTAGGGGCCGCATTTCTTCTATAGCCTTGATCTTCACCGGATTTCCTTCGATTCCTCGATGAGTCACCAAGAAACCCAAGAGCTTCTCAGAGCTAACCCCGAAGACACACTTGTCCGGGTTCATCTTGGTGCGCGTTGTACGCAACTTGTCGAAGACGACTTGTAAATTGTCAAGGAGTGATTCCTTGTTTTTAATCTTCACAATGATGTCATCAACATAAACCTCCACCAAGTCTCTAATTAGCTCTCCAAATATTTTGTACATAGCTCGCACAAATGTTGAAGCAGCATTTTTGAGACCAAATGGCATGGCAGTATAACAATACAATCCATCTACTGTTATAAAGGCAGTACGCTCTTCATCTTCCTTAGACATTTGGATTTGATGATACCCAGAATATGCATCTAAGAAACACAGTAGTTCACACTCGGAGGTGGAATCCACTATCTGATCTATTCTAGGTAGTGGAAATGGATCTTTTGGACATGCCTTATTTAAGGTGGTGTAGTCGATACACATCCGAAGCTTCCCACCGGCCTTGGGTGCAACAACTGGGTTTGCCAGCCATTTTGGATGGAAGACATCCCGGATGAATCCAGCTTCGAGCAACTTCTGGATTTCTTGTTGGATGAAGTTTTGTCGCTCGATTGATCGTTTCCGGGGCTTCTGGTGTACAGGTCGGGCGTCTGGGTAAATCTTCATATTGTGCTCACTCACCTCCCTAGGGATCCCATGCATTTGTGACGGTTGCCAGGCAAACACGTCAACATTAGCCCGGAGGAAAGTGATGAGCGCGAGTTCCTATTTGTTGTTCAGACCTTCCGATATATGGGTAGTCTGAGCAGCATCGGAACCTATTTGGACGACTTTGACGGGAACATCAGCGTCCCCGCTTGGTTACACACGAGGTGCGGAGGTAGAGCCTTTGTGGTGAATGCTTGGAGGATTCGCAGTTGGCTCTTTTCCAGATGTTTCCTCTTGCGTTGTGGTAAGCGCATAGAGTGTTGCCATCTTCAAGACCAGATAACCATAATGGGCAGCAACCATAAACTTATATAAAGCTGGCCTATCTAAAATGGTATTGAAAGGCAGACTGATCTGTGCAATGCCGAAGATCAACTTCTTGGTTCTGTAATTCTCCCGGGTCTCGAAGGTCACTGGGAGTGTAATAGAACCAAGAGGGGTGATGGTGCTCGGACCAACTCCGGAGAACGGTCGGGATGGACGGTGGTCCGAAGGCCAAAGATGAAGCTTAACGAAAGCTTCGAAGCTTGTGAGGTTAAGCCCGGAACCTCCATCCACCATCACATGGTGATATTGTTAATGGTGGGTGACACCATCAATGGGAGTTGACTAGCCCCGATCATGTTTCGAGGGCAGTCCGAAGCATCAAAAATGATGGGTGTGTCCATTCACTTTCGATGTGGTTCTGCCTTAGTAGCAGGAGCTACCATAGCCATGTCCCGTCGCATTGTCTTGAGGATGCGACGAGAATTGATGTCCCAAGAACCACCATAGATGGTGTTCAGGGTTTTTCGACGTTCGTTGTCAGAGACATCGGAATCATCGTCGACAGTGTTGTAGACAGCTTTCAAGACCTTTTTAGGGTCCTAGAATCCTAGCTCTTCATCATCCGGAGCTTCGTCGACTTTTTGTTTCCCTTCCCTTTGACAGAAAGGGACTTCTTCTCGACGCTTGTTGTAGCACTCGGCAAGGTTCTGGACCTCCAGGCATTCTTCCAAGCAGTGTCGATTCGTCTTGTGATTTGGACACCAAGCTTTAGAACTGTTGCCGTCCTCTGATGAAGGACGAGGTCGCTTCTCGGGACGTGGCCCTTGGCTTCCAGGAGCTGCTGCAGCAGCAGCTGGAGCGCCGGTCGACGACTTATTTTTTCCATTGGACTTCTTCCTCTTCTTGCCACTACTGGAGGTAGCAGCTTCAGTTTTGGAGGACTTTTGGTTGGCCTCCAGAGCTAGTTTGTAGTGCATTTCATGGCCCTCCGCAGCTCTAGCGCATTTTTCGGCTAGGCTAAAGAGTTTTGTGATGCTGGTAACTTCCTTAATAGCCAGCTTCTCTAGCATCTTCTTATCTCGAACACCGTGTCTGAATGCAACAATAACAGAGGAGCTCGATATTGAAGGAATGGTATTGCGTACCTGAGAGAATCGTTGGATGAAGGACCATAACGATTCCCCCGACGTTTGCTTTACAGCAAACAGGTCCAGTTCAGTGCCAGGTCGGATGTAGGAGCTCCCAAAATTGGCAATGAATTGCTGGCATAGTTCCGCCCAACTATTGATGGAGTCAGGTGGAAGAATCATGAACCAGGATCTTGCAGTCCCGGTTACGGCTACAGGGAAGTAATTGGCCATTACAGCCTCATCACCCCCCGCTGCCAGTAAGGCAGTGGAGTAGATTTGTAGAAATTTCCTCTAACAAATAAAAAAATCCATCTCTTCTCCCACTCCGTCCGGGTTTTGTTGGCCTCATCGTGGAACGAGAATACTTTCACGTGCGGCGGGGTTGATGTCCTGTCAAATTTTTCCGGCAAGAGGTTGGAACTTCTGTGGCCACCTGACCATACGTAAGTGCATGGCCAGGGGAGAACAACCTCCTCCTACTCCTTGAGGAGCAGGTTGTCCCGAGCTTCTCGCCTTTCGCGAGCACGCTCGATGTGGACTCGACCATCCTGTTGCTGGTAACGGTGATCCAGTTCCAACCGCATATCATGGGTCAGTATCCTGGTGATGGTATGAGTGCGTCGCGCCCCAGGGGGAAATGAAGTCACCTGTTGGGAGGTGGCACGCCTCCTTTGTTGAGAGGCTTGTGGACCAAGCCGACCGTACAAGGTCCGTCGTTGTGAAGGTGCCCTTCCCGAAGGAGGAGGACCTTGGTTACTGATGCCTGCAGCCGCAACTGCGACCAGATGGTCAAAATCAGCCCTCCATTGCCCCATAGCACCCTGGGGTGCGCTTGGAGGTGGTGGATGTTGCAGAAGAGCTCGCGCGGCAATGAGCGCGTGCTCGAGGTTATTGTTTGCTGATGCAGTGATCGATGCAGATGCCCCATCTCGTTGACTGGCATTATTTGCCAGAACAGATGGTGCTACATCGCCTGCTGGAGCGTTGGCACCTGCTGGTTGCAGAACATTGGAGGGGTTGCCTTTAGCAAGTTGTTCAGCATGATTGCCGTTGGATGATCTAGCAGCTGAATTCGCCATCTCGTGATCTTGGAACAAAGATCCCCCTACCTGGCGCGCCAAATGTCGAAGTGTGCAATACGACACTTCCCCTGGACCAGCTGAAAAGCAGCCCACAGAGGTTCTTTTGTGGTTAGGGGACACAAGATCAATATCAATATGGTGACCTCAGAGATTTACATGGTTCAGGCCGCCTGAGCGTAACACCCTACTCCACGGGGTTTGTGTGATTGTATTGAGCGAGTTAGTTCGCTAAGGTCAGGTTGCGATAGCTTGGATAAGAATGTCCTTATGTTCGTGCGGTGCGACCCTTTTATAGTTCTAAGGACTAACCGTGACAAAGCTAGCCTGGCCCGACATGTGGCCCTAGCGTTCTTAATAACCTAATACACTGTCTAAAGAGTCTTAAGTACAATTAGTGGTGTGGTAACGTGCCTTCATGGCAGCGTTATCGCTATTAACGGTATACTAATCGTGTGTAATTAATATGATATTAATGACACATTATCAGACCTTGTAACTGCCGATTTAACCATCCTTGAATGTCTGTAATGGTCTTGTCCAGCTTGTATTTCCATTGGTGATGAAGGTCTGGAGGCTCCACACGTGTCGGATTCGGAGCATTCGCTTGCGGGAGAGCAGGTTCGGGGTTGCTGTACACGTGTCAGTACCGGAGCTCCTCTCTGATGGGGGCTAGGTCTGGGGCCGTTGAACACGTGTAGTCGCTGGAGCTTTCCTTGGTTGGGAGTTCTGTTTCGGGCTTATTTTACACGAGTTACCTCGGGAGCTAGTCATATGAGGGGAGCGGGTCCAGTGCAGCATGACATGTGGGACCAACAAGGGCCTTCGACTCTGATGGGTAGAACTTTCTTACTCTTGTTACAGTATCGTGGGGTACCCGGTACGTAGGGTACCGAAAAAGACAGTAAGAATTATCGGAGCATTGTTGGGGCTTTACAATACCTAACTATTACTAGGCCAGATCTAACCTTTGTTGTTAACAAAGTGTCTCAGTACTTGCATGCTCCAACTACCGATCACTGGATAGCTGTTGGATCCTTCGGTTTGTTCAAGGAACAATTCAACTTGGGCTTTCATTCAAGAAATCAGTGTCAACTGTAATTAGTGCCTTCTCGGATGCCGACTGGGCCGGGTGCGTAGATAATTGGCGATCAACAGGAGGATTTGCTGTTTTTCTTGGAACAAACTTGATTTCTTGGAGTGCTAAAAAACAGCCCACTGTTTCTAGATCCTCCACTGAAGCTGAATACAAGGCCATGGCCAATGCCACTGCTGAGGTCATGTGGCTACAAAATACTCTAAAGAAACTGGGAGTTAAAAGAGAGTGGTAAGCCGAGATTATGGTGTGACAATCTTGGTGCAACATATTTAACAACGAATCCAGTTTTTCATGGAAGAGTGAAACATGTTGAAATTGACTATCATTTTGTCAGAGAGAAGGTAGTCAATATGATGATTGAAGTTCATTACATATCCACAAAAGATCAAGTAGCTGATGGTTTTACAAAAGCCCTGCCGTCAGATCTTCAGAAGAAGTTTCAATACAATCTTAACTTGGTTAAGTTATGATTGAGGGAAACTGTTAGAAGGAAACTTCAGATAGAGTCCAGTTGTGTATCGCTTGACTGAGATAGAAATAATCTTGTTTAGGAAACAAACTCGGTTTAGGCAAGATGTAATCTGAACATACTTGTATACATCCTCCCTATTATAAATAGAAGCCAACAGACGCCTTGAGGTGTTGAGGCACTTTACCACAAATCTTTTAATCACTCATTTAAGAAAACTGGTACTGAAACTCTTCAAATCATCTGTACCCGTTCATTGCTAAAACCGACATGGAAATTGTGAAACATCAGAATTGGAGTCTAACCGAAAGATGTTTTGATAATTTGAAGACTTTCTATACCAGTTCGTATAAGTAATCGGCCCTCATATATATAAAAATCAGATTCGGTTTATAAAGGAAACCATTTTTTTCACTTTTAAATTTTCTAATATACCACTTCTTAAAATAAACCGACGTTAAAACATGAACTAGTCACATTTGGTTCTTATAGAAAACTGGTTTTGAAATAAAACATACTTTCTGTATCAGTTCGTTTTGGTAATCGATACTTAAGTTATCATTAATCAACTTTGGTTTCATTACTTAAACCACTTTTAATAATTTCTAGATTTCCTGTATCAGTTCTTATTACAACCGACATTGAAATATGAAGTAAGAAAATTCTGTTCATTTGTGTACAACCAGTTTTGACTCTTTGCAGGCATTATGTACAATTTCGTTAGTAAAACCGGAATTGTATTATGTAATATAAATTCATTTTTGAACTAAAGAGTGATAAATATTTAGGGACGAAGGGAGTAGTATATTAGTTGCAGTATCGTAATAGTAGATCAAATGTAGTTAGGTACGCACACAGTTCAGGTTTACTGAGATGGATCAATCTGTAAAAATACAGATGCTCATGAAGGCCAGGTAAGCAAATACGAAGAAAATATTATTGGTTGATATACATGATTAATGTGTATATGCCACATCTTTGTTTATAAGCTAGTATAACGCACTAATCTGATTCAGTTAATTCTGTTTGTTTCTGCAACCGATATGGTACTAAACTTCCGGTTTGGAGGGCATGCAACACTACGGTGGACGATGAGCCGAAATTCAAGCCATTTGTATATTACGATATCAGAAAAGAAATATATGTGGGTATTTGAATTTTATATTATCTATCATCTAATCAAATTACACTAAAAGTCATCATAGTTTACAAGTTTCACTAAAAAAATGTTTCTATTGTCATACTCGCAAAGTTCTGACACAACTATTACACCGTCCTCATCGAAGAACAACCCTCTTCGGTGGAAAATTTCACGACACATGAAGTGACACAGTTCACTCGCAATCTTGTCGGCTCCTCTACCAGGAGTACTTCTACAAACTAACCATTCTTGGTTCACATTCTTCGTGTGCTGCAATGAAACACATAACAACTCATGAGTAGAACAGTAGTAATAATTCTATGAAATAAAGAGCTTAATAGATGTAATTCTTTGTGATGGCTATATAGATAAACCCTAGCTGTGGTTAGAAAATACGCCAGTTACAATGAAAATAAAACTCAAATGTAAGAAAATACAATATCGACATTAAAGATAACTTACATCCTCACGATTCACTCTATATTCATAGATGGTCCGAAGATGCTCACATACATAATACCCGCATAAGACGCTCCCGGAGGGCTGCTTGGGATAAGGATAATATGTTGATATCTCCAATGCATCCTTATTAGGAGGGCTCTAACCGCCAAGTTCTTTCGGGTAAAACCGGCAAGCCCTGTAATACAAGGAATGTCATAAAACTTGTCAACACATTTTAAATGTGTGTAAATTAATAGTATCGAATAATCGTACAATTTCAAAATGGAAAAGAAATCTTTGTAATGATCTGGTGTGTAATCAGCCGAGTCCAAGACTGTTGCCAAACCCTGCGTTGGCCTGATGAAGATCATTATGTAGTGTTTACTGCACATCTACAAACACACGTGTTTAGTTAACAATTAGCAATAATTGCTATTTCAATGTCATATGTCGAACTTACTCGAAGTGGTACGAAGCCTTTATGAGGTCCTTGCCATCTCTGACAAAGTTAAACATGGCACACCCTTTGTAAGTTGCAACACTTAATTTTTATCCTTCTTTTCGTTTGCGATTGTTTTGTCAAATTATTTTTTAGGTGCTTGTACCTAGAAGACCTCCGTTCCACTTGAAAGTTGAATTGGGACTTTGCAATCATTGTAGGGTCAAGGATACCTGTCTTGGTGTTCAACTTTTCATTATCTATGTATTGCATCCTATTGAAAAAGTTTGGAATTGTTATAATCTCATGACATGTGTATCCGTGTAGTAAGAAAAGCAAATACGAAATATCAGAGGTACTTACAAGCACCAGATGAGTAGCAGGTTGATTTCCAGCATGCCTCGATAGAAAAGGCTATGTAGATCTTTAAAGAGAAGGTCTGGTTTATCTGCTCCAATGCTCCAGAATGCTTCTTTTAGCACACAAAATGTGACGTAAGAAAGATCATATTTTGTCCTGGTAGTGATTGCATTACCATCTTCTGAGCGACAAATGTTGTTTGCTTAGTTGTACCAATGTCATGAACAACTTCCCATTCTTATATTCAAGAGGAACATCATTAATCTTGTATATTGGAACTTCTGGTTTAACTAAAGTCATTTGTCGATTATATATGACACCGTCTTCTTTCAACTCCTTAATATCTTCTAATGCTGGCTCATGTGAAGAACGAGATGCATTCTATTTTGCAATATTTTCCTTCAAATTTTCAAATACTTTGACACTTCTGATGAAGGTTTCTTATTTTTATATGAGCTAACTTTTATAGACACTTATGATCGAGGAGTAGTCGTCGGAAGTTGCTCAACTGGTTGCTCTATACTACCAGCAACTTCCTTTGGTACTGCTTCAAGCAGTTGTTCAACTAGTTGTTCTTAGTTATCTTCACTAGCAAGGTTAGTCTCATCCTTGCTAAGACATAGTGGGAGTGGATCTTCTTAGACTTTCAGCTTAGAAGACGGGGTTGCAGTCTTTTGAGATGCGACAGGGCTAGACATCAGCTCATCATCCAACAGGATATCGCATTGGTGCCAAATGATTAATTGGTTGACAACCTGCCCCAAAGTTGTGATACCCTCATGTATGATGTGGTCTATTTCATAATCTTCATAATCAATATCAATGATCTGAAGAACTTGCACCACAACATAATACAACAGAAGTGCATTGTCGTTGAAGTCACGATCAGGCTTTGGCATAGCAGTGGCAACCTGTTTGGTTTTGTTGTCTGCTCTACCGACCAGGACAAGAAGATGACAAGATCTTTCCTTAACAATATCATCAACAATGAACTTATGGGACCCTGAGCCTAGCACAGAACCTACGCTGCTAGGGTAGGCAGTTGGAGATACCAAATGCTCCTTTGCCACGGGAACCATCGCTATACTAGGTGCCACTAACTGTCCCGATTGTCTAAGTTGATCCATTATTTCTTACACATCTTTTTGACCTTTTGAGCAATCATTTTGTCAAGAGTTTTCTTGAACTTCTCACGTCTTCTATATGACTCTTGATCCTTCGGGAAACCATCTCTTTAGGACATCTGTGAAGAGATTGCTCGAACCCGTCCACTGTGTTCAGGGTTTCCTAGGATAGCGGTAAGTTGATAATTCTCTCTCTTCAGCTTGAAGAGACCCTTCTGTTGCTTTTCAATTACTTCTTTTATTTTTTGCTCTACTTTGTTCACAGAGTCGGGCTTTTCAAGTTTGTCGTCGCTGGTCAAACCTGACCGAGCAATGACCCACTGCTAAGTTCTCTCATCACAACCTTCTAACAGGTGAGGATTGCCCTTAGCTCTGACCTAGTTGCACTTAGGGCTTTAGAATCAGGTATGATCTTTTGATGAACAAATTCTTGCCGCTGAGCTTGTGTGATTTTTCCCATCTTCTTCGGGCTAGGGAACTTATCAGCCTTAACACAAGCATTCATTTTACCCTTCCAGCCATGAAACTTCTTGCCACAGGAGACCAATGTTGCTTTGTTAACAGCTTCTTCTATGCCTTTGTGCTTTTCGGGAACTTGAATTGTTTCTTTATCCTCTCTGACAACTCATTCTTGTTCTCTTCAGGTTATTTTCCCTAATTCTAGGTTGTGATTGGCACAAGCTCTCTAACAAGACAACCGCATCATTTCAGTACTTTGCAACTGAATCCAGTGGTTCTTGGGAAAGTCCACCTGGACCGACACTTGTTATGTATATGATGCGGTTCAATGGACCCTTATTTGGACCTCATTGCCCTCGTTTTCGCTTGACTGAATCTGAGGATTCAACTATTGGAGAACCTTCTGCAGTTTTAGGAGCCGAAGCCACCCCGTTGTCTCCGCGATTAAGCTAGTTAGAAAAGAATTATAAGACTTCATATACTTGACAATCAACATTAACTTAAACTGCTGGAGTTAAGATACGTGATCCATACCTCGTCGGCAGGATCATATTCCGGGTCAAGATCCTCTGAAGTCTTTTTAGTTATTATATTTGGAAAAAGATCTGATGGACTGTGAAAAGAGTCTGAACTACTGGAGTCACTAAACTCTATATTGTCTTCTTCATTGTTACTACCAGCAACAGTCTTCTTAGGGCTTTCCATTCTAGAACTAATATGACAAAAAATATGTCCCAATTCAATGAAAGGTACAAAAATAAATGCTCTAACACATAGGGGAAATATATCCCACTATTCTCAAATACAAAAAACTAATTAAGTACGTAAATTTTTCAAACAAGAGCAGCTCTATTCACATGATTTTGCTACTTTGTACCCTCAAAAATATAATTTTGGCACCATTCGATCTTGCAAACCAAAATATAGTTTAGCTAGTGCCACTATTTTTGCATCAAAATTTGATGCAAAAAATATGCATCTTCTAAGATTCCCATGTTACGATAGACCTAGTACGATACATTTTCAAGAAATACCCAATTATGAGCACATTACCATATATGATCTAAATGGGATAATTAAAAATTATCTTGGTCCAAGTTACCTAGTTATTAAACAACCCACCAGGCACCAGCAACCCACTAGGAGGAGGATAATTAAACAACCATATATACTCTCAAACCCTTGATGCAATAGAGGCATATAGGTAACCCTTAG
Organism: Tuctoria greenei; assembly: GCA_036927565.1. Lineage (NCBI taxonomy): Eukaryota > Viridiplantae > Streptophyta > Magnoliopsida > Poales > Poaceae > Tuctoria > Tuctoria greenei. The sequence goes on from JAYESD010000003.1 coordinate 21,032,274, forward strand.
AAATTTTGGTGAGTCAGCTACATTTTAGGTAATTGGTTCCTGACTTGAAAAGGGCATCTGCATATTCAAAATTGAGTTTGAATGCAGACTGAGAAATCTGGACAGAACACATTTTACTGAATGCTGAAATTTGAACCAACTTTACAAATTCATATCTCCTAAACCAGAACTTATATGAAGACAAATAAATACTTCTTGGAAAAATTATTATATGGTTTACAACTTTGTAAATAAGGATAATTCCAGATTTGGAACAGAACTGTATAGAAAATGTGGATCAAAAGTGCTACTTTTTAAGGAAGTACTGCTGAAATTGCAGAAGAATTTGTCAACTTTAAAATAGCACAACATGCAAACGAAAAATGATCTGAAAGCAAATAAATACTTTTTGGAAAGGTATTGAAGTGTACTTGGACTTTGTAATTCACTTCAAGACCTAATCTTGCATTTTACTTGACAAAAATCGAAATTTTGTACAGACTGATCAGTTTTCAACAGTAGGGTTAGTTGAAGATAGAAAACAATGATTAGAATACATCGCCGTGCCTCCTTCCCATGAATCTACCACCAGCAACCCACTAGGAGGAGGAGGCGCATAGGCCCCCCACAGCCCAAAAGCTGCCACAGTACCCTCAACCCCATCCACTCGTCGCCGCTGACTGGTCGAAGGAGGAATCTGGTGCGAATGCGCATGCCTTCCAGGTGTCCCCCGGTGAGAGGAGAGGGGCCTAAAACCTAAGTCCCTAAAACCCTAAAGAACTAGGCCGACAAGGACATGACTTTGCCGATGGCCGAGGGCGAGGACGGAGGTGGCACAGGGACGGAAGAGGGAAGGAAGCGGCGGACATACCTAGCGGCAAAGTCAAAGCTCGGCGGCGAGGGCGGTGAAGAATCAGCGGCGAGGGCAGCGACTTGGCAACAAATGAAATTTTGGCAGCCTGACGGCGTCTAAGTGATTTTGCCCGGGTTAAATTTTTCAAAGGAGGCCAAGCGGTCTTATATAGACGTCTATCTTCTTAGACAGTTATTTAGTAATAACTGCCTAAGGAAAGGACTTCTCTCAAACGGTTATTCATTACTAACCGCCTGAGAAGATGTCTTTATCTCAGGTGGTTATTTAGTAATAACCGCCTGAGGAAGGACTTGTCTCAGGCGGTTGATCAGTACCAACCACCTAGGAAGATCTTTATCTAGGCTTAATTAATATTTTTGATTAAAATGAGGGGCCTTTTAAAAGCCCAAATTCCATTTTCTTGTAATATGCTTTAGTATTAAAGGTTCCATTAGATTTCACATGGTAAAACCTGTAAAAAATGGTCAGAACATAAAAAACAAATAACACTAGTTAATTGTCATTTTTCTATCTTGATGAATATAATGATTTTTTAATTTAATTTTTCAATGGAACCTTTTAGTCATCATACCAACCTCTATGATTTTTTTTTCAAATTTTTCTAATTGTTTTTGAATCAATGTGTGTTGAAAATTTGAAGAATGCCTCATATGTATATGAGCATTTGATTAGAATAATGGATAATTTGAATTTTGACATGTTGGAACGCTTTAAAAAAATTAACAAAATTCATACTTGTATAATAAAGACAAATATGTTCATACAAATCAATTTTAGTGAAAGATCCCAATTTTTAGGAGATACAAAAAGTGTGAATAATATGTGAATATAAATTAATTTGATATTTACCAAAACATTACAAATGTTAGCTATACAAGTTTTAAAATATTTGGTCCAGGTGCTAGATATTAATTTTTGAAGAAAATAGAAAAAGAATCATCAAATTTGGACTCAATTTGCAGAATATATACATGTTTGAGTATTTATATTAGAATATAAATAAAAAAGAAGCAAGGAAAAACAAAATTGAAGAATAGGTTGGACCTTTATCACAGGCAGTTCTATAGAAACAACTGCCTGTGCAATAGTTAAAAACCGCTTGTACAACGATGTACTTAGTCTAAACTTAATTAATACTCTTGATTAAAATGAGGGGCCTTTTAAAATCCTAAATTTCACTTTTTTGTATTATGCTTTAGTATTAAAGGTTCCCATTAAATTTCACTTGGTAAACATTTGAAATTGATCAGAACATAAAAAACCAATAACACTGACTATTTGTCATTTTTCTATCTTGATGAATATAAAGATTTTTTAATAAAATTGGCCTGGTACCAAGATGTAGAATCCATGTTGAATCACCACTTAGCGGGGTTATTAGGACTTGGGTCTCTTTCTTGGGCGGGCAATGGAACTTTTTAGTCATCATACCAACCTCTGTGATTTTTTTTCTTCAGATTTTTATATTTTTTTTGAATCAATCTGTGTTCAAAATTTGAAGAATGCCGCATTTGTATATGAGCATTTGATTAGAATGATGGATAATTTGAATTTTTACATGTTGGAATTATTTAAAAAATTAACAAAATTCAAACATGTATAATAAAGACAAATATGTTCATACAAACAAATTTCAGTGAAAGATCCCTTTATCCAGGAGATACAAAAATATGAATAATATGTGAATATAAATTTATTGGATATTTACAAACACATTACAATTTTTAGCTATGTAAGTTTTAAAATATTGGGTCCAAGTGGTAGATATTAATTTTTGAAGAATATAGGAAAAATAATCTAATTTGGACTCAATTTGCAGAATCTATACATGTTTGAGTAGTTATATTGGGAATCTAAATAAAAAGAAGAAAGGGAAAAGAAAACTTAAGAACAGGCTCGACAGTTGTTAAAAACTGCCAGTACAAAGATGTACTGAGTCTAGGTTTAATTAATATTCTTGATTAAAATGAGAGGTCTTTAAAAGCGGGAATGACTAGTATGCAATCTCATCTATGATGCAAGCATGTAAGCATCCATCATCAATCATTGGATGTCCATCCTAGGGTGGGTACGTTTTTTCACTTAACTCCCTCCGTGTGATGGAGGAGTTAAGTGAAAAAACGTACGCACCCTAGAATGAACATCTAATGGTTGATGATGGATGATTGCATGCTTGCACCATAAATCAGATTGCATACTAGTCATTCTCTTTAAAAGCCCAAATTCCACTTTATTGTAATATGCTTTAGTATTAAAAGTTCCCATTAAATTTCACTTGGTAAAACCTTTGAAACTGATCAGAACATAAAAAACAAATAACACTGTTATTTTTCATTTTTCTATCTTGATGAATATAATGATTTTGAATTGAATTTTTCAATAGAACTTTTTGGTCATCATACCAACCTCTATAAGTTTTAAAATTTTATAATTTTTTTGAATCAATGTGTGTTCAAAATTTGATGAATGTCTCATATGTATATGAGCATTTGATTAGAATGATGAATAATTTGAATTTTGACATGTTGGAATGCTTTACAAAATAAAGAATTCATATATGTATAATAAAGACAAATATGTTCATATAAACCAATTTCAGTGAAAGATCCTTTTTTTAGGAGATACAAAAATGTGAATAATATATGAATATAAATTAATTTGATATTTACAAAAACATTACAAATGTTTGCTGTACAAGTTTTAAAATATTTGGTCCAGGTGGTAGATATTAATTTTTGAAAAATATAGAAAAAAGAATAATCTAATTTGGACTTAATTTGCAGAATCTATTCATGTTTGAGTATTTATATTAGAATCTAAACAAAAAAGAAGCAAGGTAAAAGAAAATTGAATCTGTGCAGTAGTTAAAAACCGCCTGTACAGAGATGTACTGAGTCTAGGCTTAATTAATATCACATGCGGTTCTTTATTAGAATCCGCCAGTGATAACCGACACCTATTTAATGGGCCCCTTGGGCACCGCAGAAAATCTAACCCGGGAGATTTTCCATTGACGTCGTCAGGCTGCCAAAATTGGTTAGAAGAGGCTTCTTCTTAAGTTGATCAAACTTCAAATAGAGAAAATGTTAGAAGAGGTTTCTTCTTCCACTTTATTGAGCTTGTTGTCCCGTTTTCAGTTTCATTTTGTTGAGTTTGGATCCAGCCGCACCCCCCTCCACTTTAGTTTTGATCCAAACACACTAGTCGAGTTTCCATCGCAAATAAGATGTAGTTGAGCCTCCCCTTGATCTTCTCCATGAATTTTGTAGAAAAAGAAGTAGATTTGAAGGATTAAAGGTTGAAGATGAATACAAGCACATCACATGTTCGATGAAATGTTTCAATGAATAAGCCCAACTTCAAAAATCCATTACTCTCTGTAAAAAGCTCCAAAAATCCTCAAACAAATTTTGGTGTACTCCACTTGATTACTTTACAGTGGTGCAAATTATCTAGTTGAAAATACATAGTAATTTATTTAGGTTAATTTTTTTAGTATAAACACACCAAAAAAATTCTGTTATTGAAGCATGGATCGTCGAGTGTGGATGTATAACATGCCAAGACCTGATCCTATGTACATTCAAAATGTTGCAAATTTTATTGAAGCATCCAAGAGACATGCGAGGATGCAAAAGATAGATGACATATTATGTCCATGTATCAATTGTGAAAATAAGATTGCTTGGATAAATACTATAGTAATCCAATCTCATTTGGTGAAAAGAGGTTTCAAAGAAAACTGCACAATATGGACAGAACACGATGAGTTAGATACACATGAAGTGGATAAAAATGATAAGAGCCTTAAGTCTACTCACAAAATTGAGGATTGTTATTTTAGTGTGTCCATGCAGCGGCTGTTTTGAATCTTTAAGAAGTTTGAAGAACTCTTTAACCTATGCTATTTGATGATCCTCCGTAAGCTATGGTCGTATAGCTTCTAGCATCTCATCCATCATATCAAATTTTGTGGCATCGTCATTGTCCGCTTCCACTTCTTGAACAGCTTGAAAAGTTGTCTCGTCATTGTCCGCTTCCCTTCTTGAACAGCTTGAAAAGTTGTCTCGTCGTGGAAGTTCCACAACTCATAATGTGACATGCAACCGTATTGATAAAAGTGCATTGTAAGTTCCACTTTGTCCAAAAATGTTCCGTTCTAGCATTTCGAATGTGGGCACTGCGCCTTATCGCTATTTGACAACAAAAAAGCTTGTTCCACAAAACTTCTGTCTTGGCGTATCACTCATTTGAATGACTACCAGTTCTGGTCTTCCAACCAGTATACATCCAACTACAGTCTTCACCCATGTTTGACTCTGCAGTTTAAAATCGGACAAATTATTGTTGGTTTTTCGTTAATTTATGCACGACAAAATTTCAGCATCATAACGCTGCTTGTTTTTATACTACACCCCCAAGTATGGTGCAGTTCTTCAAGCTCTAGGGCAACTGTCAAAAAATAACTTACGACGACTTTAGGGTTACGTTAATCTTTCATTTTCGATGCATTTTTGAGAGAGGGGAAAGAACAAGAAAGGATCCTGCTGCCCACGCGCGGGAGTTTGCCGTCATCACCTAGGACGTGGAGAAGCGACCGCCGCGGATGAAGGTGGCGGCATCGGCACGAACGAAGGGGGCGGTGCTCCTTCCACATCGTAGACTTCCACCTCGACCGCTGCGACCGCAGCCCCGCGGTGGACAATCGAGTGCCTCGTCCGTTCTGCGCCCGCATATTTGCGGACTGCGAGTGTGCTGAGGCAAAATGAAGATGACATATGTGTCATCTGTTGGAGGGAGAAAAGTGGGGGTGAAGATAGGCATTTCAGGAAGAAATATGCGTTTTGCTATGCTGTTGGAGACAGCCACCTAAGTGACTACTAAATGACTGTGTTAGGCCCTAAATGGGCTGTGTTGGGACAGTCGGCCCGAAGCCCATTTATTTACATATACTAATATAAACACTTAATCAATCAAAGTAGTAATTAAACAATTAATCAATTGAACTACTAATTAACAAAGCACAAATAAATTAATCATGAAATCAAAACTAACTTAATAACATTAATGAATTAATTTCCCTTAACCAAAACTAAAAAGAAAAATTTTATGTAGCCAAGAGATAATCATTGTGTCATTTTATTATACTGGATTCTAAGTTGGATGACTTGACCCATAAGATAATTCTAAGTGATTTCTAACCTAACCAAAACATCCTTCCAAAACTAAAGTTACACTCCTCTAAAATGGTCAAACTGCATCCAAATAATAGACTACGTACCTAATCAAACGTCCAAACAACCCTTTCACAAAAAACTATGACACGAAGGAACTATTGATTCAACCACTTGGAATCTAGAATTCCATGAAACATGAAAACCGGGCATTATGTATAATTAACCGGATGCCACAAAAAGGTTCATGCATTATCCCGTATAACACTGACATCAATAAGTCAGTTCCATATAAGCTCCCAACATCAAAACCATTGTATGATGATTTTGCTTCTCCCACCCAAAATTTCAGACAAGCGCTAAGCAACTTCAAAAGCTCATCTTGCACTGCTAATGACATTAAGGTTTTATTTTAATGTTTAAACTGTACCCAAATAATTGACTAAGTACCTAATAAAACATCCAAACAACCCTTTCACAAACTCTATCATGAACGAGGAGATTGCATTCTATTTCCCCAAATTCTTGCAGACATTGGGCAAAAACAAATGAACAAAAAATGGGGAAAGGATGGGGGAGGGGTGGTGCCGAAGTGTTAATGTGACACTTCCCCCGAATCTGGAGCAGCCCGTGGAGGTTTTTGTTCGGCGGGGCTTAGACCTCAATCAAGTGTACAAGCACGTGAGAGAGTATGATATGGTGGTCTTTATGTGGTTCGAGCCGCAAGGAGTATAACACTCTACTCCACAGTAAATGGTATTGCTAGTGTGTGTGTATGCGTGAGTTTGATGTTGAATGTTGGGTCCTCTATAATGGTGGCGGTCCGGGCCTTTTATAGCTAAGGCCGGACGCCTTACAAGTGGGGCCCATGGCCCAACAGGTTGTCCCGAGGCGATCTTATCCTAATGATCTAAGGCTTCTTGAATAGGCTTGCTCTAACTGTGGCAGTAAAGACTCACTATCTTGCTGCCACTCTCATCAGTAGCCCACGCGCCATTGCTGACGATGGCAGAAGGTGTCCCGTCAGCCTGTCTTGTTGCCGCAAGCTATCCACTTGAACAAGTAGGATAGGCTTGTAGCGCTTTCATTGCGATGTGATTGGTCACAACGGTCTCTAATCGTTGGCGTGCTTTGCGTTGTGCGCCGGAAGTGGGTGCGCATCTTCCACACTTGGCTTGGGCAGAGAGCACTGTCCCTTAACTCCTGCACCTTACCATCCAGAGTAAGTTGCGGGACACGTGGTAGCATCGGGGCTGGTCCCTGCTGGGGAGGCCAGCCCCGGTCCTTTGTGACACGTGGCATCTCCTGGGCTCTCTAGGGGACGTGGCAGCTCCATGCCCTTCCCCACGAGGGGTGCCCAGCCTGGCGCTCCGAGCCACGTGGAAGCTCTGGAGGTCTTCCCCGATGTTGGGTGAGGTCCCATCCTAACACGTGGCATTTCGGGAGCCCGTCTCACTGGTGGGGCCAAGTCTCATCTTCGAGGCTCTTGTGGTGGTGCTGGGGCTCGGTCTTGAGGGAGGCCAAGGTCTTGGCACCTTCGGGACATGTGGTGCCTCCGGACGTGCCTTGATGTCTTCATCCTATGTGTAAGGATACCCTGTCTGCAGAGTACCGACAGTGGCCCCTGGGTCCATCTTGGGGCTGGGTGAAGAGCCCAAAGGTGGAGCCCTTTCCATGTTTTCCCGCACCGTGCTTTGAATTCTGCCTTGGACAGCTTAAGCGCTGGGCGCTTCTACCAACGTCGCCACACGCCCTCTTCCTATGGCGGGGCTGTGGCGACGAGATCTTTGCTTAATGTAATATCTCTATTTTCTGCGGCACCTTTAACCGCGATGGTTCCTGATATAGCTATAGCACTTTTGCTTGCTCCGCCATTACGGGAGATGCTTCAGTGGTTTCCACAGGCGGCTGACTGACTGGGCCAATGCTTCAGAGTGGGGACGTAGGGCCCATTGTCATGGGTGTCGTGTGTCGAGCGGTGCGGGCCAATCCTTTGCGATACGCACGAAGTGCTCAGGCGTCGTGGGGATGATAAAAAGGAAACCTTTGTTAGAGGGATTGATTCCTTCCTTACTCGCGCACAACTGCCTGAGCTTTTGCCTTCTGTCTCGAGCGCCCGAGCCTTCATCCCTCAGCCAAAGCTCTCACCTTCGCCTGTTCCGATGGCCTCCCCATTGCCACCTTCCCGCTTCCAGTCCGCCGGAGATCTGGTGCCGATGAGGCGACTCCTCAGATGGGCGGCTTCAGAGTGCGGATGGATGATCTGCTGCGGGTCTCCCGATCTTCGAGATCTTCATGAGGACAAGACTGTTCTCTTAGTCACCTATGCCATTGCTGGGTTCACACTCCCATTTTCAAGGTTCTTCCTTGCAATGTTGGGGGAATACGGGCTGCAGCTTCAGCACCTGTTGCCAAACTCCATCGCCTTGGTCATCATGTTCGTCCATCTATGCGAGGCGTTCGTGGGCTGCCCGCCCACAGTGGAGCTATTCCGGTACCTCTTCGTGATGAAGACAAATGGAAGGACTGCGACAAACCAGGTGGAGGACTACTACTTCCGTCATCGGGACAAGACCTCCCAGGGTTATATTGCCTCATTCAAAGGGGGAAAATGGAGCAATTGGAGGGAAGACTAGGCGATCATGAGGATCGACCCCCATGCCTCGCTGAAGATGCTGTCCGAAGGTCCAGGCTCTGACCCTTCCACCTGGGAAGCATTCCAGGGGTTGCCAGAGGAGTATAAGCCCGTCCCGAGGAGGATTCGGTTCTTGGCTGGAAAGGGCTTGACCTCCGTGATGGTGTTGGTAGATTTCTTTTTCCACTGTATTGCCCCTCTCCAGCAGCATATGCACGGGGCCTGGGTATAAATCGGCAAGTATGACCAATGCCGGTTGGATCTGGACATCCCAACTCCCAAGATGCTGGAGGAGATGTTGAAGTCAATGACCTCCGACATTGTTGACGACGAGTACGTCTCCATTCTGAATGACTGCCAGCCACTCCATATGATCACCGACTTGAGGGCCGAACTGCGGAGCTCGATGCTGAAGGTCAACGTGTTCGGCCCCGTCCGCCTGCATCCCGAAGATATGGCTGGGGCCTTGACCGTCCTAAAGCGGTGCCATGATGCGACGTAGCCAAGCTCAGGGTATTCCTCTCATCCTCCAGTAAGGACGGAGGCAGGGCCCTCAACAACCTTGACAGGGCGGGGGTCAGCCAGCCGGCATCAGCTCCAGAGCTGAGAAAGCGTTCCCGTACGCTGGCCGCGGGCTTCGCCACTTCTGTGCCAAAGAAGCAGAAGCTATTTCATGGGGACAGTACTTCCATCTCCCGCCGCGAGGGAGCCAGAGGGGCTGAAGCTTCTGTCGTCGACTTAGTCTTCAATTCCACTAGTGGCCCCTGTACTGGAGAAGGTGCAGAGGGGTCTGCGAAGGTGACCGCGCCGGCGCGGGTCGATCCGGATCTAGTTCCAAAGACGACAGCGCCGGCCTTGTTGTCAGGTTCTGGCAACCTCGATCTATAGCATGGAGTGGAAGGCCAGGGTCACAGGAGCGGTCCGACCTGCCGGTAAGCCACAACTTCTTCCTCTGCTATTTCTCTTCTTTTTTTTCCGCTCTAACGGAGTTTTACCTTGGCTTTTTTGGGTTTTGTCAGCCGACTTGGTGCCCTTGGTGCTTCCAGGGGTGGGCTTGATAGCCCCTGCTTCTCTCAGAGCTGGAATGGGGTCTGCCCCACCGCATCCTACGCCCGAAGGTGCATCGACCTTTGTTGTCGTTGACGTCTCTAGACCCCCGTACGTCGAGGCCGATGGGGCAGAAGTGGCGCCAAGTGAGGAAGTTCCAGGCGAGGAGGTGCCAAGCGAGAAGGTGCCTGGCAAGGAGAGGCTACCTTGGTCGTAGCTACTTCCCTTGGCAGAGCTGACCCACCCACCGTTGAAGTGGTGCCTGATGTCATTGGAGCGCAAGATGGTGAGTCGCTACCGGCTGCCGGTGATGTCCTTGCAGCAGAGAAGGGGACTTCAGCGTCGGGTAGCGGCATGGTAGTTCCTGAAGCTCCAGCCGGGGAACCATCTGGTCCCCAGGCGTTGGTGTCTGCCATGGCGTCGACAGGAGGGGCGTAGGGGCAGTCGTCCCTGGCGACGGTCGCGCCGGTCCCTGTCACCGATGCTGTTGCCGCGTCCCACTCTATCTTGCGCTAGATGCAAGCTGCATTCCCTCGAGAGTGGGATCAGCTTGCGAAGGAGTGGCACTTGGTGAAGCTGGTTGACGCCAAGAACAAGGAGCTTGAGGTGAAGGCCTTGAAGGCCCATGCCACCGCTGATGCCCATCTGAGGCTGTGCGAAGATCTGTGGCTAGAGTTGGTCTGCCGCGAAGTTGTCATTGCTGACTCTGAATGGGACTTGGCGGTAAAGAAGGAGGAGGTCTCGCGGATCCTGGAGGAGAAGTGCCGGGCTTTGCAAGACTTGGAGCTCGCCATCAAGCACTGGGAGGACGATCTGGAGCGTCGTGCTTGGGAGCTCGCCGGCCGAGAGGAGACTGCACAGAGAGTGTCGGAGAGCCTCCAGGCCTCTCGTGCGACCGAGTCCCAAGGGATTCGGGACTTCCTGGACCATTTTGGGGCGATGTTGGAACCCCTCGAACTTGGTCTAGTGCCGCGTGTGGAAGCATCTCAGTGGGTGACCGAGCTGCTCCCAGCTTTGGAATCCCTGTGCTCGACATAGGGGACAGTGAACACCATCCTTGCAAGGTGGGTGGAGGTCGACGGAAGGGAGCTCGCGGAGCTGGTGGCCTCCCATGTCTTGGTATGCTTCCTGAGCTGGTACCCGATGATCTCGTTGGAGCCTGTGGAGAAAGGCCCCCTTGATGAGCAAGAGGAAGAGGCGAGAGCCGAAGTCCTCAACATTGCCAAGCAGGTGGCCTCTTCGTTCGAGAGGAATTGAGACCGGCGGCACCCAGGCGGAATGCTTTTTGTATCTGGGGATGAGCCCTTTGTCTAAATAATTGTTAATGAATTTGAATTCATGTTTTGCTTGTTGGCTTGTCTTGTGCTTCCAAATTTGTTGCCCTAATTCCTTCTCTGTGTAAGGTCTTGAAGAGCTTTTGTTGATGTTATTAGCTTTTTAGGAACCAACGCTTGCACAGTTGACTCGACCAATTTGTTGCTAGTTGACGTCCTGCCTATGGAACCCCATTAGAGGCCCCCTAGTAGGCGTGGCCAGGTTGTCGGGTACGCCTACCACTTGAGCGCAGGATGTCTTAGACTGGTCCCAAGCAGAGCAGGGGAGCTGGAGTGGATTGCTTCAATATCTCCCATAATCGTCGACGCAATGTCCCTGGAAGGGTGCCGGAGGTGGCGGCTCCATAGTCGCCCTCCATCGTCGTAGAGACGTCGATGGCAGGCCCCTTGGGAGGTGCCGGAGCTGGATGCTCCAGCACCGTCACACCATCGTCGTAACGTCATCGACGGCAGGCCCCCTAGGAGGTGCTGGAGCTGGATGCTTTTGCGCCACCCACCATCGTCCTAGGGATGTTGACAGTAGGCCCCTTGGGAGTTGCTAGAGCTGGATGCTCCGGTATCGTCCACCATCTTCGCAGAGACGTCGACGACAGACCCCCTAGGAGGTGTGAGAGCTGGATGCTCTTGCATCGTCCACCATCTTCACAGAGACATTGACGACAGGCCCCCTGGGAGGTGCCGAAGCTGGTTGCTCCGGCGTCGCCCGCCATCGTGGTAGAAGCGTCGACGACAGGCCCCTGGTGTACACGATACTGCAAGAGAACCTTGTTAGCAACAAGAGATGTGAAGCAGAGTGTACCCACTTATCCATGCTTGTTGCTGCTGTTGGTGTGCTTGGACGTAGATGGCTAGCCCCTTGGGAGGTGCCGGAGCTGGATGCTCTGGCATTATCCACCATCTTCGCAGAGACGTCGATAGCAGGCCCCTTGGGAGGTGCCGGAGCTGGTTGCTCCAGTGTTGCCCACCATCGTCGTAGATGCATCGGTGGCAGGCCCGTGGGAGGTGTCAGAGCTGGATGCTCTGGCGTTGCTCATCATAGTAATCTGCTCTGTATGTCCTACACACATAATAGGGGTGCGTATTTTTCGCTCGTTGGTGATCTTATCCTATCCTCTTTTAGCTTTTTAATGTCTTACAGTCTTGGGCTCGTACGTGGGGTTTGGGTAATTCAGTGAGTTAGCGCTCGGGACCCGACTCCCACCTTATTCGGGATGTGAGCGTCCTGTCCCTCAGTACTTAGGCGTAGCACTGGGAGCCAAAGAATGCATGCTTAGGGTACATGACCAAGCTAAGCAGGCTGCACGCTCTGGACCTCCGACTCGGCGTAGGCCTTTCATGGGAGGCCATTTGGCACCACATGACCCCAAGTAAGAGGGCAGTCACAATGACCCAGAACACCTTGCAGGTACCTCAAACAAGTCTGCCTTCAGCTGGGTTGCATAACTCTACTAGGGGTGGTATAGAAAAAAATCACCGGGTATATGAAGATAATATATGAAAGAATGAGACTAGTCTAACTGATCACAAAATTAACAAGTAATTAAGTGAACATAAGAGAAATCTTATGGTAAGACAGTGATTTTTTTCAAATTGGCATTCATAGGAGGAGATTGGCTTTACAATAAGGCAACAACCCACTCCGGTTGGCGAGGGAGGTAGAGTGTTCATGCTTAGGGTACGAGACAAAGCTAAACGGCTGAACACTTTGGACCTGTCCCCCCAGAGTTTGGTTGTCCTAAGTGCTGTTCCATGGCACCATGGCACCCGACACGGTCCTACAATATGCTTAGGGATAGAACTTACGGAGGTGCTCTATGTTCCAAGGGTTGGGGAGGAGCTCTCCTTCTGTGGCCAGGCGGACACACCTGGGGCTGGATACTTGTGTTACTCGTAAGGGGTCCTCCTAGCTGGGGGAGAGTTTGTGCAACCCTTCTCGAGAAAGTATACATTGCAACACCAGGTCACCTGTCTAGAGCTCTCTACTCTGCACGAACCGCTAATGGTAGCGCCTCAGAGCCTGTCGGTAGTGTGCGTTTTGGATGGTGGCATGCCACCTTGCTTCGTCGATGAGGTCGACATCTTCTTGTCGGAGCTGGTCCTGTGAGGCTTCATCGAATGCTCGAACTTGTAGTGAGCCCACTGCAATCTCTGGGGGGAGGACGGCCTCAGCCCCATACACCAGGAAGAAAGGTGTTTCTCTAGTGTCGCGGCTGGGTGATGTCCAGCTTGCCCATAGTGCACAGGGGAGTTCATCGACCCACTTGGCACCATGCTTATCCAGGTTGTTATACGTGCATGTCTTGAGGCCCCTGAGGATCTCAGCATTGGCCCTTTCGACTTGGCCGTTGCTCTTTGGATGAGCCACGGATGCATAACAAACTTGGACACTGAGCTCTTCACAGTAGTCCTGGATAGCTGCACTGGTGAACTGGCTCCCGTTGTCAGTGATGATCCTGTTCGGGACCCCAAACCTGCAGACAATCAACTTGATGAACTTGATTGTGGACTCCTTGTTGATGTTGTTCACTGGGGCTGCCTCCGGCCACTTGGTCACTTGTCTACAACAAAGTAGTGGAACTGGTATCCTCCGACTGCCCTGGGGAAGGGTCCTAGGGTATCCAGCCCCCAGAACGCGAAAGGCCAGGAGGGCGAGATGATCTGCAGTGTCTGCGCCGGAGTGTGGATTTGCTTGGCTTGAAACTGGCATGCCTTGTATCTCTTGACCATCTTGACAACATCTTGTAGTGTTGTTGGCTAGTAGAAGCTATGCTAGAAAGCCTTGCCAACCAGCGTGCGGGGAGCCGCGTGATTCCCGCACTCTCCTTCGTGGATCTCAGCGAGCAAGTCGCAGCCTTCCTCCCGAGTTATGCACTGTAGCAGCACGCCGTTGGCACCACGCTGACAGAGGTTACCTTCTACCAGCATGTAGTGTTTTTCCATCCTTACGATACTCTCAGCGGATACTGGATCCTCTGGGAGGATGTTGTCCATCAGATAGTGTCGGATCTCCGTGATCCATGCATCGGGACTCTCCTGAGCTTCTGGATCTTGGGCGTCGGGTAATCTGGGGTCCCCAGTGATGCACAAGAACCTTGGCGGGCCCATGGTTGCAGGGCCGTCATGATCGCCAGATCTGTTGTGTTGGGCCCGCCTTCTTCGTTAGACCCCACAGGCCTAGCAGTTGGTCGTACCAACCTCCTACCGAAGACCACTTCAGGGACTGGGGCTCCCGTGGACGCCACGGTTGACAAGGCGTCGGCAATGTAGTTGTCGGCACGTGGCACATGGAAGAGGTCCAAGGCCTCGAAACTAGCTTCCCACTTCTTGACGTGCAGTAGATACGCCACGAGCTGGGGCTTGTTGCAGCAGCACTCTCCCCGGACCTGCTTGATGATCAGTTGGGAGTCTCCATTGACCAGCATCTGCTGGACACCGAGACCCTTCGCAGCTGTGAGTTCAAAGATGAGGGCCTCGTACTCTGCCATGTTGTGGGTCGCCTTGAAGTCGAGGCGCACCGCGTACTTGGACTGCCCCCCCTATTGGAGAGGTGAGCAGTACACAAGTTCTAGCCCATTGCTTCCGCGAGGATCCATCAAAGAGGAGTGTCTAGTGAGGTACGGTAAGAACCGGTGCTCTAGGCTACGACTCGCTGATTATTCCAGTCCCCTGGGTTGCTTGGTGAAGGAGTCCATTTAGCAACGAAGTCTACCAGAGCTTGGCTCTTGATTGCATGACGTGGTATGAAGTCGAGCTCAAACTCCGCCAGTTCGGCTGCCCATTTGGCGATATTGCCTCTTGCGCTAGGGCTGCGCAACACCACCCCAGTGGGAACGAAGTCACCAATGAAACTCTGTGTGCCTGAAAGTAATGGCAGAGCTTCCTCGACGCAATTAGTACAGCATAGAGCATCTTGTGCACTGCAAGGTACCTTGTTTTTGCTTCATGTAGGACTTCGCTGATGAAGTAGACCGAGCAATGGATGGTCCAGGATCTCCTTGGAGAAAGCGGCGCATCCTCTTCCATTTGCTCTGGGCCCGGAGACTCCATGTCTCTAGGGTCCGGAGCATCCTTTGGGGGCTGGGACCCAAAGGCTCCTTGATCTCTGGGGCTCACTAGGGGGACCCGGTCATCCTATGGGGGCAGGGACCCAGAGGCTCCCTGCTCTCCGGGGCCCCCTAGGGGGACCCGAACATCCTCTAGGGTCTGGGACCCAGAGGCTCCTTGCTTTCCATCGCCCCCTAAGGTGACCCCGACATCCTCTGGGGGCTAGGACCAAGAGGATTCTTGCTCTCTGGGGCCCCCTAGGTGGACCCGGACATCCTCTAGGGGATGGGACCCAGAGGTTACTTTGTTGTCGGGGCCCCCAATGAGCTCCAAGCCCTGGGGCTCAGAATCAGTGGCAGGGGCCCCTTCCGTCTGTCGAGGTTGTAGGGGATCGGCCCACTTTGCAACCAAAACCATACTTACCACCTCTGTTGTGGCGGTGATGTAGAGGTACAAGGGTTCCCTGGGCTCCGGTGCCACCATAATCGGCAGTGATGTCAGCTGCTGCTTCAGCTCGCGGAATGCCCTCTCTGCTTCTTCGTTCCAGATGAATGGTCTGGACTGTCGCAGGAGTTTGAAGAACTGCAGGACCCGCTCAGCCAGCCTAGAGATAAACCGGCTGAGTGCTGCCAAGCATCCTGCGGCTTCTGCACGTCCTTGATGCGGGCTGGAGGCCACATCAGCTCCACCGCCTTGATCTTCTCCGGGTTGGCCTCAATTTCTCGGTGTGAGATCAAGAAACCGAGGAGCTTCCCAGCTTTGACACTGAACACGCACTTCTCAGGATTGAGCTTCTTGCATGTGGATTGTAGTCTGTCAAAGACTAGGGTGAGGTTTTCTAGCAATGATGTATGTGTCTGGATCTTGACTACAATATCATCGACATATACCTCTACCAGGTCCCGAATGAGGTCCCCAAATGTTTTATGCATGTCACGTACAAAGGTGGGGAGGGCATTCTTAAGAACTTAAGGCATGGAGGCATAGCAGTAAAGGCCATCTACAATTATAAATTCGGTATGTTCTTTGTCCTCTCTAGACATTGGGATTTGGTGAAACCTTGAGTAGGCATCTAGAAAGCATAGCATATAGCATCGCGAGGTTGAATCTAAGATTTGATCTATTTTAGGGAGAGAGAAAGGATCTTTAGGACATGCCTTGTTGAGGTTGGTGTAGTCGATGCACATCCAGAGCTTACCGCCAACCTTGGGGACAACAACAGGATTGGCCAGCCATCTGTGTTGGTGGACCTTCTGTATGAAGCCAGCATCGAGTATCTTCTTGATCTCTTCGCGGATGAAGTTCTGCCACTCAATGGACTGTACGGGGCCTCTGTTGTTGTGGCTGGGCATCGGAGTAGATCTTCAGACGGTGCTCGATCACTTCCTTGGGGATGCCTGGCATCTGCGATGGTTTCTTGACGAAGACATCGACATTAGCTCATAGGAAAGCGGTGAGCGCTGATTCCTCCTTGTTGTCCAGACTCCCCGCGATACGGGTGGTTTGAGCAGCATCAGAGCCAATCTGGATTGTCTTAATGGGCACGTCGTCATCGTCGGAGGGCTGCACCCGTGGTGCAGCGGCATGACCGCGCGCGCGCAAGCCTCGCGAAGGCTGAGTCGATCGAGCATTGCTCGGAGCAGGTGCTAGAGCCGTTGCTAGTGCTCGAAGATTCTCCAAAGCTACCACCACAGCAGAGCGATCTCCGCAGAACATGAGGACATCGGAGGAGCTCGATATCTTGAGGACGAGGTAGCCGTAGTGGACTACAGCCATAAATCGGTATAGGGCTGGCCTGCCGATGATGGCGTGGTAGGGGAGGTTAACTTCCGCAACGTTGAATAGGATATTCTCCATCTTGAAGTTATCGGGTGTCCCGAGGGTCACCCGGAGGTGGATGCAGCCGTATGGGATAACACTCTCCGGTCCTACCCCCCGAAACGGTCTCGATGTGGTGAGCTTGGACACGGGGATCTTCAGCTTGTCGAAGGCCGCACGGCTGATGAGGTTGAGGCCGCTTCACCATGTACCAGGACGTGGTAGAACTTCACGTTGGTGATGGTGGGGGTCATGAGGAGGGGTAGAATCCCAGCTCCCGCCATGTTCTTGGGGCAGTCGGAGGCGTCGAAGCAGACCAAAATCTCCATCCATCTGTGATGTAGTGTCAGGGCATGACTGGAGGCTGTTGAGGCCATTGCCCGGCGTAGGGTCTTGACCGCACTCCTAGATGCGGGTTCCCAAGACCCTCCACAGATGACGTGGAGTGCCTTTCGACGCTCGCGATTGCTGTTGAGGTCGCAGTTCACCGCCTGGTGAACCTCTTCCACGGCGCGTTCCGGCCTCTAGAACTCCATCTCTGCGTCTTCGCTGACATGATGTTCGACCTTTTGCGGCTTGATATTTCCGCTACTCGAAGGATTGATGAACACCATGGTGGTGAAAGCGCTACCAATTTTTTGAGGGAAAAAGCCCCTTCCTGGTGCGCCAAATGTCAAAGTGTTAATGCGACACTTCCCCCAGATCTGCTAAGGAGTAGCCCACAGAGGTTCTTGTTCGGCGGGCTAGGTCTCAATCAAGTGTACAAGCGCGTGAGAGAGTATGACACGATGGTTTTTACGTAGTTCAGGCCGCAAGGAGCATAACACCCTACTCCACGGTGGATGGTATTGCTAGTGTGTGTGTATGCGTGAGTCTAATGTTGGATGTTGGGTCCTCTATTACGGTGGTGGTCGGGGCCTTTTATAGCTAAGGCTGGACGCCTTACAAGTGGGGCCCAGGGCCTGACAGGTGGTCCCAGGGCGATCTTATCCTAAAGATCTAAGGCTTCTTGCATAAGCTTGCTCTCGCCGTGGCAGTGAAGACTCACCATCTTGTTGTCTCTATCGTTAGTAGCCCACGCGCCGTTGCTGACGATGGCAGAAGGTGTCCCGTCAGCCTGTCTTGTTGCCGCAAACTACCCACTTGGCTAGTGGGATAGGCATGCAATGCCTTCACTATGATGTGATTGGTCACAACAGTCTCTGACCGTTGGCGTGCTCCGCATTGTGCGCCGAAAGTGGGTGCGCGTCTTCAACGCTTGGCTTGGGCGGATATCACTGTCCCTTAACTCCTGCACCTTACCGTCCCGAGTAAGTTGCGGGACACATGGCAGCGTCGGGGTTGGTCCCTGCTGGGAAGGCCAACCCCGATCCTTTGTGACATGTGGCAGCTCCGGGTGACGAGATCATGCACATTATATGTGCACATACAGATATGGTACAATGTTTATTTGTTTGGGATCCTAGCTCAAGTGAATGCGCTCACTTATTTGATGGAGAACATGAAAATGGTGCACTATATCATCCACCACCTTGGCCTCCTCCTTTCTTGCATACAAGAAGATTTGATGACGTTGAATATTTGGACCAACACGTGAGATAAGATGAAATTGTGTCGAGGATGTGACATCCGGTTCCGAAAATGAACCAAGTAAACGCGTATGTGTGCCCAGGACGTTCAACACACATGCACGAGTGCATTCACAAAAGAGTATACAGAAAATTACCACATCACAAGATTAATTAACTAAATTTTATTGGACAAACCATAATATCCTCGAAACAAGCTCTAATGAATATTAATGACAAGTTCAACTAATGCAGCGGAAATAAACTAATTAAGCAAACTAAACAGCTAGGCAACATAAGCAATAGGGTATAACGCAGCTCCAAAACACCACAGGGAAGCTGACGGTAGACACGGCCTAGAACTCCGCATTATCACCATTAAACTCCCAATCCCGACCTGCAACTGTTGGGGGGGATTGCAAGAGTAAGTACATGTCGTACTCAGCAAGTGTGGAAAGTATAACATGTGGCTGATTCAAATGACGACAATAATAATGGTTGAGTGCTGAAAAGAAGATTAAAACATTTGAAAATCAATATATTATATGTATGTGAAGTAAACCCATCATAAACCATGTAGTAATCATAATACCAGTCCATATTCCATATCCATCATCATATACCAATATCCATATTCAATACCAGAATTTAATTCATAACCATCCATAACCAAATTACCAACCACAACCATCCCAAATACCATCCCAATACCGTGTTCCCTCTAATCATGGAAGTTGTCCAGGTGATCATAACCGGGAGCACGGCTATCATGATAGTTTTATTAGACTCTGCAGAGTTTGTACCACTTTACCCACGTGTTTGTGATTTCATCACCCGTCGGCGACTAAAGAACCTCCCTTATGCCAATTACACTTCCTTTGGTGTATGGCCAAGAGATCACAAAATAGCCTTTACAAGGGGGTTACTAGCCTATTTAGATCCCACTGAGGTTTCACCGGTGGCGATGTCTCCCACAGAGCACATCTACAACCAAGGGCCCCCTCTTGAGCCATTCGGATCCCAGGGTAGTCCCACTAATCATCAACAAACCCAATCCAACCACCCCTTCTCCGAGCATCCATAATGGTCCAAATAGCACTGGCAAAGCCCTAATTAATCAGCTACGTTGCACCCATATTTGGCCTCGTGTTGACACTGTAATCCTGACTTATTCTCGCATGAACTGATCCTTAGATCTAAAGCAAGCAACCACCATATCATCCAACCCATCCACATACCAGGCTTGCTTAGATCACCCATTACCACATTACATTAACCAGTTCATGTTAATCATAATCTCATAAATGCATCATTAATGTGTGGTATTGGTTTCCCATCCCAATTAATTAAGCGAAGAAAAAAGGTAAAAAGCCCATCCCGACTCTCTACCATAATTCCAGGTGACAAGGGTGGTTAAACAATGCTAGTAAACTTCCTACCATAGGATTCCCATCAAATTGGCACAAGCATGCAGTTTGCAAACAAAACATTTATTGTCAAAACAGGATCAATATGCTTCAAGGACACTTGCCTTGCTCTTGGGATTGGTTCGGGTCAACTTCTTCAAACTCTTGGTGCTGGAGATCCTCTATGGCACTCTCTAGGGCAAATCCGTCTAATCCGCACAATAAACATACAACAAGAACACAATCAAAGAGTGCACAAATATTACTCAATATGTCATGACATGCATGATTAATGCAAACGCAAGGTAGAACCTCTTAATAGATTGCCTTTAATGATTACTAATTAGTTCTAATAGCTTTTAACAAGTTTATACAGGTTTGGAGTTGATTCAAATCAATTTTAGAATTAATTCAACACAATTTAGTCAGCAAAATCAGACTAGTCTGCAGAAGGCCGGACAAGTCCACACTTCGCAGAACTAGCGAACTAGGGTTTTCTAGATCTACGTAAATTTAGAGATTAAGGGTTGAATTCACGTAAGGAAAAGAGAATAGAAGGTATACCAGGTGTTTAGAACTCCAATGAATCAAGAAACTTGGAGGTAACACTTGGATCTTGATGATCTAGGGTTGGGGATCAACTTGGAGATGAATTGGTGATGAAGAACGAAAGCTTGGTGGAGATCTTGATCCTCTTTCGTTTCCTCCTCTTCTTCTTCTTGCTTGGGGTCCCCTCCTCCCTCCTTGGTGGTGGCTCTCCACGAAGTAGGGTTTGGGTGGGGTTGAAAAGTGACAAATAGATGTCAAGCCAAGGGGTGGGATTGTTTATATAGAGGTGGAGGCTAGGGTTAGATTGATTTCGAGTTTGAGAGGAGTAGAGGCCGGTTTAGAGTCCCACATGGGCTCTAAAAGAATTAGGCACGACGTCCCTAGGCCCACTTAATGTGAAACCCAAGAAACAAGTCGTAAAACAAAAGATCAGCTCGGAGTCGTGAAATATTGGACAAGTCCAAAAATGACCGAACTAGTCCGAAAATGTCCAGAGAGAAAATCAGACAAGTCTGGCCAAAAATCGGACAAGTCCGACTTTAGTCAGAGAGGAAAACGGACAAGTCCGCTGGAACACCGGACTAGTCCGAAAAAGTCCAGGGACTTAGCAAATTTTCAAGGATTCTTGGAATATCGGACTAGTCCACACAAAATCGGACAAGTCCGAAAGTTTCCAGAGGAAAAATCGGACTAGTCCGCAGCAAAAACGGACAAGTCCGTTTTTAGTCAGAGAGAAATCAGACTAGTCCTCAGTAAAATCGGACTAGGCCGCACTTTCCTTCATTTTAAGTGCAGTTTTTCTCCAAAACAATTTTAAATGCTCGAAATCAATTTCAAAATCGTTCCTCTTGATGTGGATTAATGTTAAACATGTATATGAATGTATGTAGGGCATGATGCATGAAAATGAGGGTGTTACAAACCTACCCCCCTTAAAATGAATCTCGCCCTCGAGATTCGACGCAGAGGAGAAAAGATACGGAAATTCCTTCTTGAGATCATCCTCCAATTCCCAGGTTGCTTCTTTTTCTGTGTGGTGCTTCCATTGAACTTTACACCATCTAATAACCTTGTTCCTTGTGACTCTCTCCTTGGCTTCCAAAATTTTGATCGGTTGTTCGGCATAAGTCAAATCTTCCTCTAGTTCCAATCCTTCCATGGGCACTTGTTCTTCTGGTACTCTCAAGCATTTCTTGAGTTGGGAAACATGAAAGACATCATGTACGTCTGAAAGATGAGTTGGCATCTCCAACTTATACGCTACTTCTCCTCTTTTGTCCAAAATCTTGAATGGTCCAATGTAGCGAGGCGCTAGCTTGCCTCTTATGTTAAACATCTTATGACCTCTCATTGGTGACACCTTGAGGTAAACAAAATCTCCCACTTCAAAGGTTAATTTCCTTCTCCTATTGTCCGCATAGCCCTTTTGTCTTGATTGAGCAGCCCTCAAGTTCTCACGAATTATTTGGACTTGCTTTTCGGCTTCTTGCAACACATTCGGACCAAATACTTGAGTTTCTCCCGCCTCATTCCAGAACAAAGGTGTCCTACACTTCCTCCATAAAGCGCTTCATATGGTGACATTTTCAAGCTTGCTTGGTAACTATTGTTGTATGAAAATTCTGCATATGGCAAGCTTTTGTCCCAACTTTTCCCATGCTTTAAAGCACAAGCTCTTAACATGTCCTCTAAAATCTGATTGGTCCTCTCGGTTTGTCCATCCGTTTGAGGGTGATACGCTGAACTAAAATTCAACCTTATTCCCAAGGCTTCATGAATTTTTGCCAAAACCTGGAAGTAAATTGAGAACCTCTATCCGAGACTATCTTCTTCGGTACTCTGTGTCGACACACAATATGCTCCATGTATATTTCGGCCAATTGCGTAGCTGTATATTTGGTCTTCACAGGGACAAAATGAGCTAACTTGGTTAAACGATCCATAATTACCCAAATTGAGTCATACCCGGACTGAGTATGTGGTAACCCAACTATGAAGTCCATTCCAATTTCTTCCCACTTCCATTCCGAGATATTTAATGGTTGCAATAATCCAGCTGGCCTTTGATGTTCCGCCTTGACTCGTTGACACACATCACACAATGCCACATATTCAGCTATGTCCTTTTTCATGCTATCCCACCAATAGCAAGTCTTCAAGTCTATGTACATCTTTGTACAACCAGGGTGAATCGAGTACGGTGAGTCATGTGCCTCCTTTAATATTGTCTCCCGAATATGCTTTACATTAGGCACAATGATTATCTTTCCAAGCCATAAGGTACTATGTTCGTCTTCATCAAATCTGAATTCTCTCCCTTCTTCAGTCCTTTCCTTGATTTCCTTGATCTCTTCATCTGCGGCATGTTCTTCTCGAATTTCTTGCTCCAGGGTTGGGTTTAACTCCATCATCTCCATCTCATTTACAAACCCGAGGTTCAACCGTTCAAACTCCTAGCATAACTCGGATGGTAACACTCGAACTGTGAGTTGATGACTTACTCCTTTTCTACTCAAGGCATCGACCACTATGTTGGCTTTTCCCGGGTGATAGTTGATCCCCAAATCATAATCTTTGATGAGCTTCAAACATCTCCGTTGTCTCAAATTCAGATCCGTTTGTGTGAAAATATACTTAAGACTCTTGTGATCCATATAAATTTCACACCTATGTCCAAGGATGTATTGTCTCCAAATCTTCAACGCATGTACCACGACTGCAAGCTCCAAATCATGCGTTGGATAATTCTGCTCATGTTTCTTCAGTTGTCTCGACGCATATGCAACTACTTGACCTTCTTGCATCAATACACATCCAAGTCCTTGTCTCGATACGTCGCAATAAATATCAAAACTCTTGCTCACATCCGGCAGTACCAAAATTGGGGCTGTTGTCAACCTCTTTTTCAACTCCTCAAAACTATTTTGACAAGATTGAGTCCATTGGAAAGCCTTTCCCTTCATTAGCAACTCTGTCATAGGCTTGGCTATCTTGGAAAAGTCCTTGATGAACCTACGGTAATATCCATCCATCCCAATAAAACTCCTTATTTCCTTTACATTTTGCGGCGGTTCCCACTTCAACACGTCTCTCACTTTTCCGGGGTCAACCTATACTCCTCCTCCTGAGATTATATGACCCAAAAACGACACCTCTTTCAACCAAAACTGACACTTGTTGAACTTGACATACAATTGATGCTCTCTTAATTTCTACAGCGTAAGACTCAAGTGTTCCTCATGTTCCTTCTCATTCTTTGAGTAGATCATAATGTCATCAATAAACACCACGACGAACTTATCCAAGTACTCCATGAAGACCTTATTCATGAGATACATAAAATAGGCATGTACATTTTTCAAACCAAAGGACATCACAGTGTACTCATAAGATCCATACCGCGTCCTAAAAGTTATCTTGGGTATGTCCGATGATCTAATCTTCATTTGAATGTATTCCGACCTCAAATCAATCTTAGAGAAGATACAAGCACCCTTCATCTGATCAAACAAGTCTTCTATGCGTGGCAAGGTGTACTTGTTCTTGATGGTCACCTCGTTGAGAGCTCGGTAATCCACACACATCCTTTGCGTTCCATCCTTCTTGTCCACAAATAGAACGGGCGCTCCCCAAGGTGAAGAACTAGGGTGAACAAAACCTTTCTCTAGTTGCTCTTGAATTTATTTCTTGAGCTCCGCTAATTCCATAGGAGGCATCCTATACGGCCTCTTAGCTATAGGTTCAGTTCCAGGTATTAAATCAATAACAAACTCAATATCTCGATCAGGTGGCATACCTGGCAACTCGTTCAGAAAAACATCAAAAAATTCACACACCACCAGAATCTCCTCAATTGCGGTACCGTCCATATGATTCAGCTCCAATTGCTTTGGTGTGGTTTGAGATGCTTCAAATTCTACAGTGATCCCTTCTTCATTGGTAAACTTCACTATCTTCGTGGCACACTCAATAACTCCATTGTACTTCCTCAACCAGTCCATAACAAGTATAATGTTCAATCCTTGAGAATCCAAAACAATGAGGTTGGCGAAGAAGTCTACCCCCCTTATTCTAAGGCTTATTTTTGGACATACTATATTTGTCCTCATCTCTCCTCTATGAGACTTAACTAATAGAATAAACTTCATATGAGAAATAGGCAGACTATACTTGGCGACATACTTCGATGCAATGAATGAATGCGATGCTCCAGAATCAAACAACATAGTCGCGGGGTTGGAGTTGGCGAGAAACATACCAATGACCACATCATCCGCTTGTTGAGCATCCTCCGTAGAGACATGGTTCACGTTGCAACGAGCAAAATTCTGCTATCCACGGTTCCCGTGTGGCTGTCCTCCATTGGGTCTTGGGTTTTGCCTCGGTGCATTATTTCCTTGACCAAGGTCTGACTTAGGACATTGATGCGCAAAGTGTCCAGCTTCTCCGCAAGTATAGCACTTCTTAACTCCACCAGAATTATTAGGATGAGCTTTGTTTTGAGCATTGGCACCAGGATAGTTGGCACGAGGTGCATAAGACATTGGAAGCCTAGGTGCTTGCATGACATGGCACTGCTCCACAAACTGAGTTGGGCGCGGTGCAAATCTAGGGCGTTGAGCAGGAATAGAAGAGCTGTAATATGGCGCATTGGGTGGTGCAAGGCGAGGGCATACATTACTTCCTTGTTGTTGTCCTTGATATGGCGCCTTCCTCTTGTTGTCTTGCTCCATCTCACGGACCTTGTTCTCAACCACAATTGCTTTGTCCACAAGCTTCTGAAAATTGGCATAATCACAGTTGAGTAGTTGCACTTGGATTTCATTGTTCAAGCCTCCCGTGAACAAATATTGCTTCTGGCTATCCCGGCTAACATCCTCAGGCGCATATCTTGAGAGTTGAGTGAACATATTGAGATATTCACTCACGCTCGATCTTCCTTGCCTCAAGTTCTCAAATTCTTGCCTCTTCAAGATCATAACACCCTCGGGCACATAATGAGAACGAAAGCTCTCTTTGAATTCGACCCAAGTGATCCTCTCTTGATTCTCATGAGCATTGCAATATGAATCCCACCAATCTACAGCTGCTCCAACTAGTTGATGAGAAGCAAATAAGACCTTCTCCCGGTCACTGCATTGGACAATAGCAAGCTTCTTCTCCACGGACATGAGCCAATCATCCGCGTCCATAGGGTTAGCGGCTGGAGCAAAAGTGGGTGGCCTAGTCCTCATAAACTCTCCCAACCGGTTGTGAGGGAGTGGGGGTGGCAGTGCAGGCATGTGGGGTTGATTGTTGTTATTGCCAGCCTGCAGCTGTCTCATAGTTTGTATCATGGTCTGCATGAGCTGGTTTTGCATAGCCAATAGCTGCTCAAGGTTGATAGATCCCTGAGTAGATCCTTGTCCAATATTGTTCTGAGGCACTCCATTGTTCTCCTCCTCATCATTGCCATCCCTCTGGTTGCGAGTCCTCGCCATATGAAGAAAAGCAGTAGGTAAGAATTAGAAAATGCCCCCAACTATATGCATCAAGAGATATAAAACTATACAACTAGCTACACTAGCCTAGGTGGACATGGCAATGCTAAAGCAACCCAAAATCCTCTATTAAGCACACAAGCAACCAATTTATATAGCAACAGCACACCAAGCAAAAACACATCGATTCCTGAGTGCTCCTATGTGCTCTGAAGTGTCCATTCTATATAAGCTGCATCCTACGGTCAACCTGTGGCTCTGATACCAATCTGTGACACCCGATTCTGAAAATGAACCAAGTAAACGCATATGTGTGCCCAGGACGTTCAACACACATACACGAGTGGATTCACAAAAGAGTATATAGAAAATTACCACAACACAAGATTAATTAACTAAATTTTGTTGCACAAACCATATTATCCTCGAATCCAAGCTCTAATGAATATTAATGACAAGTTCAACTAATGCAGCGGAAATAAACTAATTAAGCAAACTAAACAGCTAGGCAGCATAAGCAATAGGGTATAGTGCAGCTCAAAAACACCACAGGAAAGCTGACGGTACACACGGCCTAGAACTCCGAATTATCACCATTAAACTCCCAATCCTGACCTACAACTGTTGGGGGGGGGGATTGCAAGAGTGAGTACATGTCGTACTCAGCAAGTGTCGGAAGTATGACATGTGGCTGATTCAAATGACGATAATAATAATGGTTGAGTGCTGAAAAGTACATTAAAACATTTGAAAAGCAATATATTATATGTATGTGAAGTAAACCCCACATAAACCATGTAGTAATCATAATACCAGTCCATATTCCATATCCATCATCATATATCAATATCCATATTCAATACTAGAATTTAATTCATAACCATCCATAACCAAAATACCAACCACAACCATCCCAGATACCATCCCAATGCCGAGTTCCCTCTAATCATGGAAGTTGTCTAGGTGCTCATAACCGGGAGCACGACTATCATGATAGTTTTATTAGACTCTGCAGAGTTTGTACCACTTTACCCACGTGTTTACGATTTCATCACCCGTCGGCGACTAAAGAACCTCCCTTATGCCAATTACACTTCCTTTGATGTATGGCCAAGAGATCACAAAATAGCCTTTACAAAGGGGTTACTAGCCTACTTAGACCCCACTGAGGTTTCACCAGTGGCGATGTCTCCCACAGAGCACATCTTCAACCAAGGGCCCCCTCTTGAGCCATTCGGATCCTAGGGTAGTCCCACCAATCATCAACAAACCCAATCCGACTACCCCTTCCCCGAGCATCCATAATGGTCCAAATAGCACTGACAAAGCCCTAATTAATCAGCTACGCCGCACCCATACTTGGCCTCGTGGTGGCACTGTAATCCTGGCTTATTCTCAGATGAACCGGTCCTTAGATCTAAAGCAAGCAACCACCATATCATCCAACCCATCCACATACCAGGCTTGCTTAGATCACCCATTACCACATTACATTAACCAGTTCATGTTAATCATAATCTCATAAATGCATCATTAATGTGTGCTATTGGTTTCCCATCCCAATTAATTAAGTGAAGCAAAAAGGTAAAAAGCCCATCCCGACTCTCTACCATAATTCCAAGTGACAAGGGTGGTTAAACAATGCTAGTAAACTTCCTACCATAGGATTCCCATCAAATTGACACA
This sequence comes from Tuctoria greenei, assembly GCA_036927565.1. NCBI lineage: Eukaryota > Viridiplantae > Streptophyta > Magnoliopsida > Poales > Poaceae > Tuctoria > Tuctoria greenei. The sequence goes on from JAYESD010000003.1 coordinate 21,059,868, forward strand.
AGCATGCAGTTTGCAAACAAAACATTTATTGTCAAAACAGGATCAATATGCTTCAAGGACACTTGCCTTGCTCTTGGGATTGGTTCGGGTCAACTTCTTCAAACTCTTGGTGCTGGAGATCCTCTGTGGCACTCTCTAGCGCAAATCCGTCTAATCCGCACAATAAACATACAACAAGAACACAATCAAAGAGTGCACAAATGTTACTCAATATGTCATGACATGCATGATTAATGCAAACGCAAGGTAGAACCTGTTAATAGATTGCCTTTAATGATCACTAATTAGTTCTAATAGCTTTTAACAAGTTTATACAGGTTTGGAGTTGATTCAAATCAATTTTAGAATTAATTTAACACAATTTAGTTAGCAAAATCAGACTAGTCTGCAGAAGGCCGGACAAGTCCACACTTTGCAGAACTAGCGAACTAGGGTTTTCTAGATCGACGTAAATTTGGAGATTAGGGGTTGAATTCACGTAAGGAAAAGAGAATAGAAGGTATACCAGGTGTTTAGAACTCCAATGAATCAAGAAACTTGGAGGTAACACTTGGATCTTGATGATCTAGGGTTGGGGATGAACTTGGAGATGAATTGGTGATGAAGAACGAAAGCTTGGTGGAGATCTTGATCCTCTTTCGTTTCCTCCTCTTCTTCTTCTTGCTTGGGATCTCCTCCTCCCTCCTTGGTGGTGGCTCTCCACGATCTAGGGTTTGGGTGGGGTGGAAAAGTGGCAAATAGATGTCAAGCCAAGGGGTGGGGTTGTTTATATAGAGGTGGAGGCTAGGGTTAGATGGATTTCAAGTTTGAGAGGAGTAGAGGCCGGTTTAGAGTCCCACATGGGCTCTAAAAGAGTTAGGCACGACGTCCCTAGGCCCACTTAATGTGAAACCCAATAAACAAGTCATAAAACAAAAGATCAGCTCGGAGTCGCGAAATATCGGACAAGTCTGAAAAGGACCGGACTAGTCCGAAAATGTCCAGAGAGAAAATCGGACAAGTCTGGCAAAAAATCAGACAAGTCTGACTTTAGTCAGAGAGGAAAACAGAGAAGTCCGCTGGAACACCGGACTAGTCCGGAAAAGTCCAGGGACTTAGCAAATTTTCAAGGATTCTTGGAATATCGGACTAGTCCGCACAAAATCGGACAAGTCCGAAAGTTTCCAGAGGCAAAATCGAACTAGTCCGCGGCAAAAACGGACAAGTCCGTTTTTATTCAGAGAGAAGTCAGACTAGTCCTCAGTAAAATCGAACTAGTCCGCACTTTCCTCATTTTAAGTGCGGTTTTGCTCCAAATCAATTTTAAATGCTCCAAATCAATTTTAAACTCGTTCCTCTTGATGTGGATTAATGTTAAGCATGTATATGAATGTATGTAGGACATGATGCTTGAAAATGAGGGTGTTACAAAGGACAACTCCAATTCAAGAAGGGAAGGATGATGAGGACATCACTTCTATGGATACAAACAACACTCCATTGACCATACAAGATGCAATCAATCACACACAATTAATTTTAGAGGTGAGCTCATTCTTTTATGTTTCCTTATATGTTTTTGAGCATAGATTGCTACCTAATGATTTTATTGTGATTAGGATCCATGGAGAGGTTCAAGAGGTACTTGTACGAAGTATTAGGGACGTGGAGGACTAGAGAATACGTTCAAAGAAGATGGAAACCGAGCCCAACTCAAAATTGTGTCCAACTCGGAGTCCAGAAGCACTACAAACTAAAACGGACGTCCAGGACGTATACGATCTCCATTTTTGAGGTTCTACATATGGACAGAAGGGGGAGAGGATAAACCTTCCAATGTCGTTGGTCCCATATAAAAATACTTTCAGGGTCGTCGGGAATCATCAAAACAAAATCGAGTTCAGAATCTGCAAGGGTGCTGCACCACCGTATTTGGCCATTGGGCCTTGTATCAAGTCTAAGTCTATTATTTTTGTGTCTTAGGGTTATGTCACGACGCCAACACCCCCTTGGACGTCCTCCCACCTATATATATACTCCATAGTAGCCACCATAAACAATTTGTTTTTGCCTAGATTAATCTGTTATACACAATTTTGCCGTTCATCGGTTTGTGAGACCCCAACTTAGCAATTCAGATTGCCTCTACCTTGTTCTTGCTTGTGTTCTTGGTTGCACTTGTAGGGATTAGCCTTCTTGGCGAGGGCAATCGTGTGCAGCACGGTTGATAACCAACTAAGCGGTGGTGTAGTGATTGCAGAGGTTTTTTGTGTTCTACTCGAGAGCCTCAGATCATCAACGTCGAGATCTTCACCTCAATCGATTTATCCTTACCTATCGGAAGATCAGGACTTATCCTCCTCATCAATTGGTTCCAAATTTCCAAGTTGCCCATTAGGTAATTCATCTATCCATTACATTAGTTTTGTTTTTTATACCTAGAGTTCACAAAAAAGCCATAAAAAAACTTGCAGTTTAGTAGATTTGTTCATTACTTTGTCCAAACCACATTGAGCCTTTGCAACTTTTGTTTTCAGTTTGGTTTTGTTGAGTTTGTGTCCTTGGTTGAGTCATATTGCTGGTTTAGAAAGTGTTTTGGCCTTAGTTTGAGTTTTGCATTGTGCTGATTCATCCTTTTAAATCACATCATCACGTCCAAATTAGATTCATCTCTGTCCAGTTCAGTATTTTCATTATATCTTGCTATTCGCAATTGGATTTTGGTGTTCTTGTACTTTATGGAAATCTTAAGAAGTTCTCTATAATTTTGTATTCGTCACTTTCCCAGAAAATAGAGTTATGAAGGTCGAAATTTCATTAGATTCGAATTTGTTATTGATATAGAAATTCTGAACAGTCTGTATATAGGGGGCAATATCTCCTATTGTTCTTATTCAAAATAGGTCTTCTATATACTGAAATTAAAGAGGAGTGATAGATCTATAATCTTTCTATTCAAAGTTTTTAGATTTGAGCCTCTAAAGGTGCTTAATTGTCTTTAGAAGATTGAGCAGAAAATCTGTAACAGACCTACAAGATATCTTTGTTTGCTTTGCATTGTGTTCTTTTGCAGCACATTCTGAAAAAAAAACAAAGAAGACAAAATAAAAAGTCAAGTGCAAAAAAATAATATACAAAAGCCGCACAAAAACAATGGAGAAAAAAAATAGAAGTGCTTGCATCCTTTGTGTCATCTAGTTTTGTTTCATGTCTTGCTAGCTTGAACTACTAGGAACTCATTTAGGCCAGCAAATTTGACAAGTACTTTGGTCGCTTATTCAACTTTACTATCTGATTTTCATTGTTGCTAATCCTCACTACATGTAAAGTGCCATCCAAGCTACACCTTACTCTTGAGCAGAATCAATACACCTTTGCAATCATCCCACGCTTCATTGGTTTCTTCATAACGTCCACCGTTTGCCACCTGCAATGTCGGTAAGAACACTTGTAAGAGCGTGGTAAGACGCTTGAGAGTGTGTGATTCTACTTCCACTTTCCGATTATCCTTTGTAGTTGATAGGGATAACATATTTTTTGTTGTCTTCTATTTGCTACTAACAATGTCAGGTAAAAGCAAGAATCGTGCATTATATGCTGAGATGATTGACGATGTAAACGACAATGGAGTTGCTCACTTAAAATCAAATGTTAACCAATGTTTCACATGACATTTAGACCACCTTTACAACACCTTCCACAAGAAGTAATTACATTCTCTCATCTCTTCCTTCTTATGATGGTTCTGGTTATGATGAATATATTGCTTGGGAAATAGAGTTGGATAAAAAATTTAGACAATGGCATATGTGTGAGAGGAGAAAGATTACAAATATTGCTAGTGCATTAGTTGATTGTGCATTAACTTGGTGGGACAACTTAAGCGATATAGAAAAACCTCGAATATGGAAAGATAAGAAAATTCTTATGCGAGAAACTTTTGCTAATGTATCTAATTGCAAAGATGAAATACATGAATTTGAGAAGAATTTTCTTATTGTACCTCCTCCTTTGCCTAACCTTTTGCAGGAACATGAACAAATAAATGTAGATGCAAATGAGAGTGAGGTGTTGAACAACTCTTCTGAATTTTTTTTATGAGTCAACTAATAATGCATTTGAATTTCTTGCTGAAAATGAGAGTAGTGTTAATGGACAATGCTCTACAATTAACCAAGGTATGACATTTTTAGATGTGCTGAATTTTACCACCAATCATGCTATCGATGAGCAGCAAAAAGATGAACCTTTTCATAATACGCCTTTACCACTAGTAGATTTTCCGAGTGATTCTTACGACAAAAATGAGTTGTGTGTTGATAATTATATTGTACCTATGCTAGAACAATTGAATGAATTTGATACTTTATCACCCACATATGCTGAAATTATGCATTTGATTCCAATTACATGTGAAAGGGATGAGCTAAAATTGTTGTCTTCTCTAAATACACTGGGTTATATTGGATTTGACACTCATTGTGATCTCGATATTGTAGAGAGAAGTATATTTTATAAAACTGAATCACCTTTGTTGACAAGAAACACTTTCATGCTATAGACAAATATGAACATAGTGGTATGTTTATGGGGCATAAAGTTTACATATGTTCAAATGAGAAAGCTCCTTTTGTGCTGCAACAACATGGTAAAGTAAATGAATGTACTAACGCTAATAATGTCTTGTCAAGTTTTTCTAGTATTTTTTCCTTGCAGCAGGGACAACAAAAGAATTATTCACTGCGGTTTTGCATTATGGACAACACTCATTCGACCTCCGAAGCAAGACTTTTTGCTGGACGTACGAGCAAGTCGAGGACGGCTTGTCATCAAGAGGGGGAGAATGATGAGATCATGCACATTATAAATGAACATACAAATATGGTACAACGTTTATTTGTTTGGGACCCTAGCTCAAGTGAATGTGCTCGCTTATTTGATGGAGAACATGAAAATTTTGCACTATATCGTCCACCACCTTGGCCTCCTCCTTTCATGCATACAAGAAGATTTGATAACGTTGCACATTTGGACCAACACGTGAGAGAAGATGAACTTGATTCGACGACAACTCCAGTTCAAGAAGGGGGGATGATGAGGACATCACTTCTATGGATAAAAACAACACTCTATTGAACATACAAGATGCAATCAATAGAGTTCACACACAATTAATTTTAGAGGTGAGCTCGTTCTTGTATGTTTCCTTATATGTTTTTGAGCATAGATTGCTACCTAATGATTTTATTGTGATTAGGATCCATCGAGAGGTTCAAGGAGTACTTGGACGAAGTCTTAGGACGTGAAGGACCAGATAATACGTTCAAAGAATATGGAAACCGAGCCCAACTCAAAATCATGTCCAACTCGGAGTCTAGAAGCAGTTCGCACTAAAACAGACGTCCAGAATGTATACGATCTCCGTTTTGGACGTTCTGCATATGCACAGAAAGGAGAGAGGATAACCATTCCTATGCTGCTGGTCCCATATCAAAGTACTTTCTGGGTCGATGCGAATCATTGAAACAAAATCGAGTTTAGAATCTGTCAGAGTGTTGCACCACCCTATTGGGCCATTGGACCTTGTATCAAGTCTAAGTCCATTATTTTCATGTCTTAGGGTTAGGTCACGACCCCAACACCCTATTGGACGTCCTCCCACCTATATATACTCCATAGTAGCTACCATAAACAATTGAGTTTTGCCTAGATTAATCTGTTATACACAGTTTCAACATTCATCGGTTTGTGAGACCCCAACTTAGCAATTCAGATTGCTTCTACCTTGTTCTTGCTTGTGTTCTCGGTTGCACTTGCAGGGATTAGCCTTCTTGGTGAGTTCAATCGTGTGCGGCACAATTGATAACCAACGGAGCGGTGGTGTAGTGATTGCAGGGGTTTTTCGTGTTCTACTCGAGAGCCTCAGATCATCAACATCGAGATCTCCACCTCAATCGACTTGTCTTTACCTATCAAAAGATCGGAACTCATCCTCTTGATCATCGGGGCTCTCCAGGGGACGTGGCAGCTCCGTGCCCTTCCCCACGGGGGGTGCCTGGCCCGGCGTTCCAGGCCACATGGCAACACCGGAGCTCTTCCCCGAGGTTGGGTGAGGTCCCGTCCCAACACATGGCGTTTCGGGAGCCTGTCTCACCGGTGGGGCCAAGTCCCATCTTCGAGGCTCTCGTGGCGGTGCTGGGGCTCAATCTTGAGGGAGGCCAAGGTCCTGGCACCTTCAGGACATGTGGCGCCTCCGGACATGCCTTGGTGTCTTCATCCTGTGTGCGAGGGTACCCCGTCTGAAGGGTACTGATAGGTGGCTTCGGGTTGGGCGTTGGGGTGGGTGGGGGGCGTCGGGGTGGGGTGGTGGGTGACAGGGTGGGTGGGGGGTGTCGGCGGTGAGGCTGTGCGGCAGCGGCGGTGCGACATCGCGGTGGTAGGGAGGCGGGGTGCGAGGAGGGGATATGGAACGAGGAAGGAGACGAGGCGGCGGAGACGTTACCCGGCTCGATGCGACACAGCTTGGTGCGGGCGGCGAGGTGAGGGGGGCACGACACGACGTGGAGCTCAAGCAGCGCGGTGCAGTGTGGAAGGAGAAAAGGTGCGCGTAGAATGAAATGGTGCAATGGGCTGCGCGCGCAACCCGTGTGGATAGGGCTAAGTCCAGTTACGTCGACCGCGCTAACATCCGTTGGCCTAGGATTTGGCCGATGTAGATAGCTAACAAATTCCGTTGGCCCATTTACTTATGTTGGTCAGGGACCTGGGCTGACATAAGTTTAGCTTTAATGTCGTCGGCCAAATATCTTACGTCAGTCGTGGGCTGGGGCTGACGAAAGTTATTTGACTTTACATCGGCTTCCACTGGCCGATGAAAGTTATTAGACTTACGTCGGCCGACCCACATAACTTAATTTGGCCGATGCAATGTTTTGGTTTCCTGTAGTGATTAAATGGCCCACAAACAGAAGTATCCGAGGCCATCCAACTATGTACACCCTATATCAGTCAATAGGACCCACCTATAAAAAGAATAGGTCGTTTGGCGCTAGGACCAGGTCGGCCGACCTATGGTTCGGCCGACCCCTTCCTGGCGCCAAACCTGATCAACTTCCATGTGTTGGCTCCTCCAAGCTTGAAGAAGTCAATGGTGACTGATTCGCGCGCTTTTGGTGGTGAGAACTGACCCTTCTCCAAGCTATAAATAGGACCCCTCACCCCTCACTTCAACACACACCACTTGAGTATTCATTCCATTATATCCACTAGTCTCCATAGGTTTAGAGGAGTTTAGTCTGTAGAGAGGAGAGCCTCTAGTCCATAGTCCAAGTTAGAGAGGAGTCGAAGGAGTCTCTTCCCAATTCCTGATTAGGAAATGTATGGCTCTCATATTCCTATTTGTATTTGTAACTTTGCTCTTAATAAAGATGTTATCTTTAGTCTTCTATTGTTCATATACTTGGATGAAGCGTTTCTTATTTGATTGTTGATTCCATGTATGTGGTAGGAGTAGTAATTATGATTATGCTATACCATTCTTATTATATTATCATAAGCACTACAAATCCCCAGTATAGTCTAATTAGCTATGACATGATTATGTTAATACGAATCACTTATGCTATGTATCAACATTGATTCAACAATGATTTAGTTTATTGACTTAGGATGGCTTGTTCCTAGGCTCTTAAGGTTACTTAATTTGCTAGCATGGTGCTAGGATAGATAGCGTTGAATCTCTCGTAGACCCACGGATTGAAGAGGTAGGCAGTAGGTGGTTACAGACCTATCTGTCCTTTGTCATCCTCCACGTTCGGCTATACCACAAGCTCTTGGCGGTAGTCATCCTTGTGTTGCTAGGGGTAAACCCGTGCCCAAAGTGATGATCAACTTAGCATGAGAATTCATAAATGATACAATCATTAGTAACTAACTTAGGCTATGTATATGTATATTAGAAGCATAGTAGGAGTATCTACCTAACTCTTAGCCTACTCCCTCTTTACGTCATTTACCCCTTTAGGATAGAATGCTCTTGTGTGTGTCACACTACCTCAATTTATCATTTACCCATCCTTGCTAGAACCCTACCGAGACCAACCTATCATCTCCATTTGTTGATTACATTGCTTCCACCTAGCCTTCTTTTGGTAAATAATAAATGACATCCTTGGAATACTCTTTTAAGGGGAAATGCTACATCGATAGTTCCCGTGCGCTTGCGTACTCTCATCTGTGACTTAGTAACTATCAACACAGAGCCACCCTAAGGAGGGAGGCAGGTCCGACACTGAGGGACATGTGGCAACGCTAGAGCCACCCAAAGGAGGGAGGCAGGTGGCACTGCGGGACATGGCCCACTTTCCTGGACAATGGGACTTGGCATTTCTCTTTCTGGTACTAAGGGGTACCTGGTACGTAGGGTACCGATAGTGGCCCCCAGGCCCACCTGAGGGAGAGGTTTTGATCATGAAGGTGGGGCCACCATCACTTCCCGCGTTGTTGTTTCAGTTCCACTTGGGACATGCAGCGCTTCTTGGTTTGGCAGTTGAGATACATGACGTGTGGATCTCACGCAATTGAAGGGCGCCGGTTCCCAATACGATTTTTGTATCAGTTCCCAGTGCAATCTTTGTAGCCCTATCAGGTCGCCCTCCTTGGGTTTCCAACTTCTCATCATGACAATGGTTCACCTGGTGCGACTTCTTTGGAAAAGTGGACCTGGGCCCCCTTGTCATTGATGAGGTAACTTTGTAGAGCGTAATCAAAGTCCAGATGCAGTTGCCATCCAAGCGTTGCAGAGGCTTATTAAAGGAAGAGGCTTTGTAAGGGGAGAGAACTCTTATGCACCGATCTGTTCTTGCGCATAGAGCTCCCCGCATGATCCCTTGCATCGGGCTCCCCACTTTTGCTCCACATTGCGACGATGGAACTTGGACTTCCCCCCAGCGAGCTTGTGAGGGAGAGCGATCTTTTGAGGGTTCGGAAGCTGGTGCACTGGAAGAGTGATTACTTCAACAATGTGATTTGCTACATAACACTCCCATTTGAGAAGGAGAGCGCTGGCGAAATTGTTTTCTTCTCAGAGTATGCCATGGTTGGACTGGTCCCACTAGTGTCCAACTTCTTGCTGATGCTGCTGGAGTCATACAGACTCAACCTCCAACACCTCAGCCCCCACTCAATCTTGCTAGTGGCAATCTTTTTCCACTTCTATGAGATGTGGGTGGGTGTGCCACCCTGCGTGCTACTATTCCGGACCTTATTCACGCTCTGGGCAACTAGCAAAGGTAACAATATGAACGGATTCTACTACTTCGTAAGACGTAGGAATCCTCCATACAAGTACATCAGGTCCTTCTAGGAAGTGGGAGACCTGGAACAGTGACTGGGTAGTTGTTGGGGTGGACCAGCATGACCGGTTAGAGCTGCTTGAAGGGTTCCTGATGACAGACTCTAACTCCTTGGAGGTGCTCCTGAAGATGTTAGAAGAATACAACCTTGTGCTGTCCAGAATCCGAAGCTTGGTCGAAGGAGGAGTGACATCCCTGATGGTTGTCGGCAACTTCCTGATCAACCACTGGACTCCACTTAAGCAGCAGGAGTTTGCAGCTTGGTCATACACTGGAGAAATAGACTTTCTCCGGATTGATGTTGGCCTTGGGAACAACTTTAGTGAGAAGTCCCTGATGTTCCAGCTGTAGAAGTTGTATAGCGGCACTATATCAAGAGACGACCTTGCACCTCCAGCAGAGTTCTTGCCTCTGTGTGTAGTTCCAGAGGTTAGGAGGGAGCAGCAGAAAGGGATGCCATTCCTTGATGACACAGGTCTTGCGGTGCGATAGAGGAGCACTCCGCATGGAGGGATTGTGATCCTCGGTGCTTCAGCCCCTTGTCAGCATGGAGAGTCCGAACTTGCGCCTTTTAGTGGAAAGGGAAAGGCTCCTGAAGAGCCAAGCCAGAAGAAGTCTAACTCAAGTCAGGGCAAAGGAAAAGAGCCCGTTGACACCTCCAGACATAAGAGGAAGTTGACGCGAGCTGATGGCAGCTTTGTCAGAGCAGCTCCGATGAAAGCGGTGCCACTACCTCGCTCGACCATCAAGTCAGTGCTAGTTGTGCCTCCAGCAACGGCATTCCCAACCCCGGTGCCCAAGGCAAGCTCCAGGTCTAGGAAATCATCTTCAGTCCCAGTGCCAACGGCGGGCACTTGGTCCGACAAGTCTTCTACTTCGGTCCCGGTGCCAATGGGGGAAGTTCCCATTAGGCAACAACGGTTCTGCCCAAACCTACAAAAGCATGCATATGTTGTCAGTGAAGATTTTGTATGAATCCTTTTTCAGATTGGAAAGGATGAATACTTGTGTTGGGTCCTGCAGACAAGGATAGCCTCAGATCAAAACCTAAATTTGCCAGGGGTTGATCATAAAAGCTCGGCAGGATCAGGGTGCTGAGTGTCTTCTTCGTCAATAGCTCCGGCTGCGATAAGTGGAGCAACTACTGCTCCGGAGATCCTGGCTATAGCAATGCCGGCTGCCACCTTAGAGACTCCAACGATGAAGTCTGAAGCATCTGCCTCACCGGCGACGGTGGGCTCAAGAAACTCCGACCGTCTGAGGAAAAAGTTTTGTGCAGACTGGAGCTGCAGCGAGCCCAGGTAAGGATCGACACTTGAACTTGTGCTTTTCTTTTGCTTCTTGCTTTTTAGCTTTTCCTCTATTTCCAGAGTGTCGAGAGCAGCTGCTACTCTGGCACCACCAACCAGTCTGGCCAGCATCGCAGCCGTGGAGACCACACTGGCCAAAGCTCCCGTTGATGCCATGGCTCCTCCAATGGTCACGGCGGACATCACGGCCGTTCCGGAATCAACTGACGCTGAGATGAGCTCGACGCCAATAGCCAGAGATGTCGTGGTTGCTCTGGACCACGCATAAGAAGTGCCAGAGCAAGCTGCAGGTGTACCAGAATCAATGGTAGAGGTACCGAAACCAGCACCGAAGGTACCGTTTGAAGCTCCAGAGGTGCCAGTGCCTACAATCGATGTCCCACTGGAGCCAACGAATGACGTTGAGATGATGCCAGTGCTGGAGGTCACACCATGGTGACACCTGATCTTGTGCCTGCAATAGAGCTTGCGGTTAATGCTGCACCAAAGCTGTCAGCCGATGCCACAATGGCATCAAAGTCGGCGTATGAAGATCCAGCTCCGGGACCATCAACGTCTGCGTCGGAGGTGGACGAGCTCCCAAACTCAGCCCTGCTGATGTTGAGTTGTTGGATGTAACACCCTCATTTTCATCCATCATGCATTGCACACATCCTCATACGTGTTTAACATTAAGCAACATAGAAAGGAACAAGATTAAAATGAATTTAAGGCTAAACAACAATTTAATTCTGTCTGGGAACGGACTTATCCGGTCGCAACCTCGAACTAGTCCAGTATTCCCTTCCTGTCTAGATAATTCAGTTCTTCAGGACCCCGGACTTGTCCTGCACATTGCACAAACTAGTCAGATCAAGGTTCTGATGTTGACCCGACTTGTCCGTTGGCTTAGCGGACTAGTCCGATGTTGGTTTCTGGAAATTTATCGGAGTTGTCCAAAAATTCCCAAATTTCAATCCGGATCAATTTTCCTTCCAGCCTCGAACTTGTCCGGCCTCTAGCACCGGACTTGTCCGAAATCCTTTCTGTTCCAAAACGGACATGTCCGGCCTCCTTGCGGACTAGTCTGGTCTTTAGAGTCCAACTCAGATTATATTTTTCTTCCACGGAAAGTTATTGGGTATTTACCTTAATTGGGCCCAAGAATGTCGTGCCCAACCCCAAAGGAGCCCAAGTGGACCCTACCACAGCCCCTACTCGTCCCCCATCGAAATATACTTGAAATCCACCCAAAACCCTACCACCTAACCCCTATATAAGCAACCCAATACCCTCACACCCTCCACCACATTGAGAAAACCCTCGCTGCCGTGTTCTTGCCGTGTGCCGCCATCAAAAGGAGCTCGCATCAAGGAGAAGGATAAGAAGGAGGATCAAGCAAGATCGATTTTTGTCAACTCTTTGACATCATCGTCAATTCTTCATCAACTCATCACCATCAACCCTAAACATCAAGATTCAAGTGTTGCACCCAATTCTCAACCTTTGGATAGTCAAACCCACGATATAAACCTATATCCAATTTTCCACGTGATTTTAATCCCCAATCTCGCTGTACAGAAAACCCTACTTCGTAGTATCAGGACAGAGGAGACTAGTCCGGTCCCCAGTGCGGACTAGTCCGGTCCTGTAATCTGTAGTTGCTGAATTTAACTGAAGTTTGATCCAAATTGATTCAAAATCTGTTCAAACATTTTAAACTCAACTATAACTAGTTAGTAAGCATCAATATCAACTTAATAACATGTGTCATCACATTATTGCATCATCCATGCATATCAAGGCATATTGAATACTATATGAGCATTATTTGATTGCAATGTTTGTTTCACATGTTTGTCGCGTGGAATAGAAGGTGTCGCTGTAGAGAGTGCTTTTGAGGACCTGCAAAACCAGAACATCGAAGCATTTGATCCAAACCAAGCTCAAGAGCAAGGAAAGTGTCCTTGAGCATTTTGATCCAGATTTTAAATGTTCTGATTTCAAAATTGCATGCTTGTGTCAAATTGATGGGAAACCCATTTATAGAAGATTACTAGACTTGCATGCCCACCCTTGTCGCTTGAACACATTGTAGAGAGTCGGGAAGGGTATTTTTTACAGTTTTGCATCGCTTAACTCAATTGGGTTTGGGGAACAATCATATTGCTTAATTATGAACTATTGAACGTATGAATGATGTGAAGTGATACTAATGACCCTTTAGCAACATGGAGCCTAGCGATCTAAGCAAGTCGGTTAAGTGGAATGGGTTGGACCGTTTTGGTGGTTTTGCTTGCTTTAGATCTAAAGACCGGTTCGTGGAGCGACCATCTAGGATTTCTAGTGCCACCACAGGTCCATGTATGGGTGCGACTTAGCTGACTAATTAGTGTATTGCTAGTACTGTTTGGATCATTAGGAAAGCTCGGGGAAGGGGTAGTCGACTGGGTTTTTAGTGATGGTGGGGATACCCTGGGAAACGAACGGTGCAAGAGGGGGCCCTTGGATGGATGTGCTCAGTTGGAGACATCACCACCAGTGAAACCTCATTGAGGTCTGAATATGCTAGTAATCACTTTGTAAAGGCTATTTTGTGATCTCATGGCCACACACCTATGGAAGTGTGAGACGACATGATAGAGGTTCTATAGTCATCGAAAGGTGATGAAATCACAAACTTGTGGGTAAAGCGGTACAACCTCTACAGAGTATTAAAAACTATCATGATAGACGTGCTCCCGTTAATGAGCAACCTGGACCCTCACATCATTAGAGTTATGGACCTTGAACTTGGTTTAATGACTAGAATTGGATCGGAAATTGGTATTGAATGTAGTCTAGAGGGGGGGGGGGGGTGAATAGGCTTTTTGTACTTTTGTCAATCCCTGAAACACTTAACAGATTTATCAAATACAGGGAAATCGGACAAGTCCGGTACTATGCAAACTAGTCCGGTATGTGCAGACTAGAAAGATCAAGAATGATCGATAAAGTCACTTCTAGTACTCTATGCAGCGAAAATTAATTAGCAAATTAGATGTATTACGACAATGAAACAATGTATGACAAAGATCAACTTTAGTTTCAATGTTTCAATGTGAATTACACAAGATTATGTAAACCCTGGAATGTGATGAACAATAAAACAAAAGTGTGCGAGTCAAGATTTTATCCCGTGGTTTGATTCCCACAGAGGAACCTACATCCATGTTGAGGAGTCCACGGAGGACCGGGTCTTCACCAACCCTACCCTCGTCGAATCATCACGGAGGTCGATTCTCTTCCACTAATCACAAAGGGGCAAATAACTTGTTCAAGGGGCCTTCTCACGAGTTGAGGGCTCCCCAAGAATTACAATGAAGAACATCACCAAATACACTCAAAAGATATACAATAAACAACAAGAGTGTGCGAGAGATCAAACCCAATAGCTCAAGATCGTGTGGAACAAGTATCTCCTTTGATCAATTGCTAATCCTCAAAGATTTGATCCTTTTAGGATTAGAATGCGTCGAGAGATGTGTATTTTGGGCTCTTGGAAGGTGTGACAGAGCAGGGGTTCAATAGATATTTTTAGGGCCGTACACCTCTATTTATACTAGGGTTTCCAAAAGTTACCGTTAGGGTTTGCAATGTGCAAACTAGTCCATGGTGGACTCCAGATTAGTCCGGTGTGCGGCGTGTGGGAAACCCTAAGTGTTCAGAGATATCGAACTTGTCTGTATATGTGCGGCCTAGTCCGATCTGGGCACTAGAAGTGTTCAGACTAGTCCGGCATATTCTGGCCTAGTCCGGTGTGGTGAACCTCGTGTAGAATTGAGGACAATCCGCACTTGGAAGACTTGTCCAATTTTAGTCAAAGAGTTTTCGGACTAGTCCGATGGTTATCGGACTTGTTTGGTGTCATGAAAAATTATGGGGCTAAGGACAAGTTCGGACTTGAAGGACTTGTCCGATTTAGTCAGAGGATTATCGGACTAGTCCGATGGGTATCGGACTTGTCCATTTTTGTGCAGTTGTGAAGTGCTGAGTACTAGTCCGCACTAGGGGGGACTAGTCCGATCTTAGTCAAAGAGATAGCGGACTAGTCCGGTTGACATCGGACTAGTCCGGATATGCAAATTTTTGTGTAGTGAGTGTGATCTCTTTCGCTTGAGCTCTTGGGGTGTGTTTCTCTAACACACTCCATACAAAATAAACTATTCTTTTTAGCTCTTGAGATCTTTTCCTTTGATTCATCATTCTCCTTTGTTTTTGAGCTTTCCTCCTAATTTCTTTAAAACCTGTGCTCAACTCAACAATTTTGTTAGGATCTCTGTAAGACCTATGTGTGCTGAATACATTAGCTTGTAGTGAATACACTTGCTTTGACAATAAAAGTTTTGAATATCACCAAAACACCTTTTTATTAAGGTCCGACTAGCTTGTGTTAGCTCCGGCTCAAGGTCCGGGTTGCTCTGGCAAGGTCCGGAACTTGACCGCAGTGCTTCTGCTTTTCATTTGCAATGTTTCGTACTTGCTTTACATCTCTAGAAAGATTGCTTAGTATTCATTTGCTAAGTCTTTGGTGCATTTTTGGTTGACATGGATGATATCGTGTTACTGTGATTTTGCAACATGCTTATGTGAGGTTCTCACGTAAGGTGTTGTGTTCAGAACTAACTTGAGTCAAGTCGAGGACTTGGGCTCATATGGATTGGTTGCTTATTCATGTGCAGGTGTTGCTTGAGTTCAAGTCATGGCTGGTGATGGGATCCATTGGACTAGTCTTAGGAAGGAGATGAGGTTCCAAGAACCAAGTTCGGAAGGAACTGTGGTTGAGCTGATCAGGAGGTTGCGCAGCATGATTGAATAAAAAACAATGCATGTGAAGGTATCGTGGACATCATTGGAAGATGTTTGCACGTGTGCAAGGAGTGCATGGACATGGCTACATGGTTCCGAGACGTAATGAAAAGATGTGGACGCAAAGAGTTGGTCGGAAAGGTCCAACCGACTAGGTTATGGACTTAGGCTACGGCTGAGTCGGGTTTGACTCAAATATGGAAAGATTTGAGTTGGTTATGATAGGATTTCGCGTGGGTCACAAATTTGAGTTGTTTTGGAATGTGGGATACGTTCTTAAGGTGTTTGGAAGTCTTAATATTGCTTCTGTCTGCATATAGAAGAATCCTAAGCAGTTATGGAAAGTTACGATTCGTGAACAGAGTAGGATTAGGTTCCTGATCTGAGTTGAGTTGGCTTTCGAGCTGGTTATATAAGCAAGGGAGCCCAGAGCTCGTGGTGCACGACTTTGGGTCTGTTCCTTTCGTGTTCTATTGAATAAATTCGTAGTTTAAAGGAACTTTTGTGCCTTGTTCGTCCGACTTGTTCCAGACAAGTTTTACTCGTCGAGTTTCTGAACAGCACTACCTTTCGTAAGTGGTTTTATCATAACTCGAGTTTTATAGATCCAATTGACGTGATTCTTTTGGGGTTGTATTCACAAATTTATTGTCTATCATCTTTCTAAATTTCATGGTCATTGTATTTGTGGTTTTTGATCTACACGAGTTTCTTTGCAGCATTCCAGAAACTGTTTTTCTCGAGTAGGTCAGATTGACCTTTGTTCGATCCTTCGATCATAACTTGAGTTTTCCTCGACGGATTTGAGTGATTCTTTTTGTGTTGTCTTCGTGACTTGATTCTATCTGATATCTATCACATTTGTCATGGTGAAACACATTTAGATTAGTCTCACACACGATTTCTTTAACAGATCATTTTTCTGCCGAAGGGGTTGGGGTTTAATTGTTTCCGCTGCGTAAGATTTTTAAATCTACCATTCACCCCCCCTATGGTAGATTTTCACGTGCTCTTCAATCCTACAATTGGTATCAGAGCCACGGTGCTCTAATCTTTGTGATTTGCGCGTGTTTTTGACTAATCATCATGGAGAAGTACTCTGCCAAACCTTGTGTGTTCGCTGGTATTGATTTCCAGGTTTGGAAGGCACGCATGAAGGCTTTCATCCAGGCACAAGGCTTTGCAATATGGGAGAAGGTATACAAGCCTTACGAAGTGCCATCAAATGATCAATTTACAGCTACAAATCTGAGAGATGTCGACAACAACAACAAGGCTCGAAACTTGATCATACAAGGATTAACACAAAGCGACTTCGACCGTGTTGCACACCTCCGATCTGCATAGTATGTGTGGAAAGCACTTTGTGACTACCACGAAGGATCCAACACGATCAAAGAGGTAAGGCAATACATGTTCAAGAAAGAATACATGTGCTTCGAGATGCAACCCGGTGAGTCTATTGATGACCTTTTTGCTTGCTTTAATAAGATTCTCAGCAACTTGCGTAGTGTCAATGTTAATTTTTCAGATGCTGAAAATGCTAGGCAATTGCTAAGTGCATTAGATATGTCAATTTGGGAGATGAAAGTCACATCTATTCGTGAATCTACTGTCATGAGTTCACTACTTTAGATATGCTATATTCCAAGTTAAAAACTCATGAAATTGACATAATCTCACGTAAGAACCCCAACAAGTCTATTGCTTTTGTTTCTCAACGTGACATGCCTAGTTCCAATCAAACATCATCTTGTGGTACACTTGCTTTGCTGTCCTCCCTAACCCTTGAACAGATTGAGGAGTTTCCAGAGGAGGAGCTAGCGCTCATCTCTACCCGGTTCTCAAAAGCATTGCAAAATGTGAGAACTAGAAGGAGAGGAAGCTCCGGACCTCAACGATGCTTTGAATGTGGTAACACAGGACATTTTCGTTCAGATTGCCCTAACCTTTTAGGTCCTACTTTGCGGGATGAAAACAAAACAAGGATAAAGCACTCCTCAACAAAAGATACGAAGAAAAAGAAGGGTTTTACAGGACGTCAATTGGTGAGCAGTTTTATCTCAGCACTCCAGGAACTTGGCTCAAACGACGTGGACATTGGAAGTGATGAAGATGAAGATGATTTGGAAAACTTGTGCTTTATGGCGGGCAAGTCAATAACAAGTATGGAGGAGGCAGAACACAATAGCGACAATGAAGAGGTATGTCCTACTTGCGAAGAAATGTGTGATGCTATTTCTCGTGCCACTATTATTGTTAAGAAAAAGGACAAAAAGCTTAGGGACAATGCTGTTAAAATTGAGTCACTAGAATCTGAAATTAATCGTTTGAAATCCTTGATTCCTAGTGATGATTCTTGTTCCTCATGTGACTTAATATATGAACAATTGTCCTCCCTAAGAAGTACACATACCTCCACACTTGATAAACTTGAACTTGAAATTGAAAAGAACAAAAAGCTTGCTGCACTTAATATTGGAAACTTAAAAGATGCTTCTTGTTCTACAATTGATTTGCATTATTCTAGTTGTGATGATCTTGATAAGAATCTGCAAGATGCTATGAATGAAATCTCTATATTGAACAATGCTTTACGTTGTCATGAAGTTAAATATTATTCCAAATGCAAATTAAAAGTAAAAACTTCATGTGAAAATTGCCTTGATCTGTCCAATAAACTTGATAACATGCATAAGACATTTGATCGGTTTTGTAATGGGAATAAGAACCTAAACTTGCTGCTGAATTCATCCAAGTCTTGCAATGATAAAACTGGTTTAGGTTTTGATTCTCATGCTCATGCTAAGGCACATCCACCTAAAAGTGTAAAGTCATTAGGATGTGGTTTGATTCAAATAGTTCCTAAACAAAAAGAAGTGGTTTTCAAATCTGCAGGAGTATTGTCTCATTCGGTTTCAAATAAAAATGTTGTTTGCTCATCTAGACATGAACACAAAGTTAAATTTCATTGTACCTACTGTGGTAGAGATGGTCATGTCATAGATTTTTGTTATAGACTAGCTAAACAACAGAAAAGGGAAAGAATGGTTGCTATATCTCATAACTTTCATGCAAAATTTGCTGCACATATTGAACCGAATGTACAACCTGCTGCTTTGAGTCAAAAACATTCAAAGTTTACCTCCGGACCTTCTGTTTTTGCCTCCGGAGCTACTGATTTTTGTGCTACACAAGTAACACCTTATAGGTCAGTAGTTAAGAATAAAAAATCTCAAACTTTGACTCATAAACCTGCTGTTTTGTCTCAGCTTTCGCGTGTTTTTCCTGCTGCACATCGCGTGACTCAGTACTGGATTCCTAAATGCCTTCTGACTAACCCCAGTATTGAGTCATCAACGTATTGTGCTTTTATGTAGGTTATATGTTTGAGGAAGGAGAACATTTGGATTTTTGATTCAGGTTGCTCACGCCACATGACCGGTAACAAAGATTGGTTCTCCTCCCTCTCTTTTGTGTCACGTGTAGAGAATGTCACTTTTGCCGATAATTCTTCAACGCTTATAATTGCTAAGGGTTCGATTAGAGTAAATGATCACTACACTTTGAAGGATGTGGCACTTGTCAAAAATTTGAAATACAAGTTGCTTTCTGTTGCACAATTGCTAGATGAAAATCTAGAAATTATTTTCAATAAAAACTACTGCAAAGTTGTAGGTTCAAATAGTGAGCTTATTTTTAACATGTCTCGGTTTGGAAGAGTTTTTAAAGATGATTTTGATATGTCTACCTCTAAGCATAGGTGTCTAGTTGCTAATGATTCAAAGGACTTATATTTTTGGCATCGTAGACTTGGTCACGTAGGCTTTGATCACCTAACGCGTGTTAGTGCTCTTGATCGCATACATGGGCTGCCTAAGCTTAAAAGGGACAAGGAAATTGTGTGCTCTTCTTGTAGACATGCTAAGATGGTTGCAGGTTCACATACTCCTCTCACAATGATCATGACAACTGAACTGTGTCAACTTTTGCACCTTGACACCGTAGGACCTTCACGTGTTCAATCCTTCAGAGGTAAATGGTATGTACTTGTGATTGTTGATGATTATTCTAGATACTCTTGGGTTTACTTTATGGCGTCTAAGAATAAAGCTTTTAGTCACTTTAGAACTTTATTTCTTAGATTATCAATTGATCACCCAGGATCTTTAAAAGCAATTAGAAGTGATAATGGAACTGAATTTAAAAATCAATCTTTTGATCACTTTTGTGCTGAAAATAGAATAGATCATCAATTTTCTTCACCATATGTACCTCAACAAAACGGTGTTGTAGAAAGAAAGAACAAAACCTTAGTTGAGATGGCTAGGAATATGCTTGATGAATATCAAACTCCTAAGAAAATTTGGGCTGATGCGTTAGCAACGCTTGTTATGTCTCAAATCGTGTTTTCTTGCGTGCTAAGCTAGGTAAAACACCATATGAGCTCCAGTTTGGACATAGGCCTAGTGTTACGCACTTTCGGGTCTTTGGTTGCAAATGCTTTGTTAAGAAACATGGTAATCTTGATAAATTTGAACCTAGATCCATTGATGGTATGTTTCTTGGTTATCCATCTCATACTAGAGGCTACCGTGTGCTTTTACTTGATACTAACAAAATTGTGGATACTTGTGAAGTATCTTTTGATGAAGCTAGCCCAGGTACTAGCTCAAATATTGCAGGTCCAGATCCATATCCGCAGGGGGAGCATTTTCGTTGAAGATGAGGAAGAATTGGAGCTGCTGCCCGAAAATTCAGCAGCTAAAGACTTTGGTTCAGCTCCGGATGTTAATTCTCAACCAGCACCGACAACCATTAATGCTGATTCAAATCATCCTCAAGTCACAAGCTCATCGATTTGTGATGAACATGAAGAAGAAGAAGCTTGTGAGACATCTGTTCCCCCTACGGTTTTACAAAGATCATCCCCCACAACAGATGATTGGAAGCTTGCACGAACGAGTCATACGGTCCAGGTTTTGCGATCCAAACTCTTATACTCATTCTGCTTTTGTTGCTTCTTTTGAGCCCAAAGATATAACACACGCATTCACTAATGAATCTTGGATTATCACCATGCAAGAAGAGTTAGAAAATTTTGAAAGAAATAATGTTTGGAAACTTGTAGCTCCACCTCAAGGTCACACTTTAATTGGAACTAAATGGGTATTTAAAAATAAACAAAGTGAGGATGGAGTTGTGGTTAGGAATAAGGCTAGGTTGGTTGCTCAAGGTTTCACTCAAGTTGAAGGTCTAGATTTTGATGAAACATTTGCTCCTGTTGTTAGATTAGAGGCCATAAGAATTTTGTTAGCTTTTGCTGCATCAAATGGTTTTAAGCTATATCAAATGGATGTTAAAAGTGCTTTTCTTAATGGCTACATAGATGAGGAGGTTTATGTCAAACAACCACCGGGTTTTGAAAATCCAGAATTTCCTAATCAAGTTTACAAACTGTCCAAAGCCTTATACGGTCTCAAACAAGCCCCTAGCGCATGGTATGATAGGTTAAAAACATTCTTACTTGAAAAAGGGTTTACCATGGGCAAGGTTGATAAAACTCTTTTTGTGCTTAAGCATGGCAATGACTCATTATTCGTTCAAGTGTATGTGGATGATATTATCTTTGGTTGTGCTTCTCATGATCTTGTGTCCAAGTTTTCAGCAATGATGAGTTCCGAATTTGAAATGAGTATGATGGGTGAACTCACTTACTTTTTGGGGCTGCAAATCAAGAAAACTAAGGAGGGTACCTTTGTGCATCAAACGAAGTATACAGAAGATCTCCTAAGGCGCTTCAACATGGACAAAGCAAGCCTCTTCGGACACAAATAGGAACAGCAACAACACTTGGACTTGATGAAGATGGTGAACCCGTGGATTAAAAAGAATATAGAAGCATGATCGGATCACTTTTGTACCTCACGGCATCAAGACCAGACATAAAATTCAGTGTATGTCTTTGTGCACGGTTTCAAGCCTCCCCACGTGCTTCACATCGTCAAGCCATCAAAAGGATTCTTAGGGACTTACATGGAACTCAAGAATTTGGCATTTTTCTTCCTTCTTCCTCAACTGTTACTTTGAAAGCTTTTTCAGATGCTGATTTTGGGGGTTGTAGGATTGATAGGAAAAGTACTTCCGGTGCTTGTCATTTTCTTGGTAATTCTCTTGTTGCTTGGTCCTCTCGAAACCAAAATTCAGTTGCACAATCCACAGCCGAATCTGAATATGTAGCTGCTGCTAGTGCTTGCTCACAAATTCTTTGGATTGTTCAAACACTTAAGGACTATGGGGTTGATCTAGATAGTGTTCCACTATTCTGTGATAACACTAGTGCCATTTGCATTGCTAAAAACCCCGTGCAACATTCTAGAACTAAGCACATTGACATTAGGTATCACTTTCTCTGAGATAATGTTGAAAAAGGAAACATTGTGCTTCACCATGTAGATACCAAACAACAATTGGCTGACATTTTTACAACCTTTGGATTTCACTCGTTTTTGTTACATTCGTGGTGAAATAGGGGTTATGCATCCTCATGGCTTAAATTGAGGGGGAGTTTTGAAACTTGGGAAGTCTATGTGTGAATCTGAAATTAAAATAATATGAGTATAGTATTTTATACATATATGACTTTGTGATTCCTTTTACACGCTGAAAGTTCTTACTACATTACTCGTTTTATACATTTTGTAGTTTTTGCCATGTCTAGTAATTGAATAATTACTTACACTAAAACTGGTCATGGTCGAACTTTCTTGCTGTTTTGAACTTGTTACATGTTCACAAGTGCTTTTAATCATTAAGAATTAATCAAGTAATCAACTCACATGTTGAGTTTTTATGAACAAATATAAACTGAGAAAAGATCAAGAGAATATGCATGCATCGCACTTCTTCTTTTGAGATGGCTTATCATTGCACTTAGATATGAACTTGGAAGAAGTTGTGTATGACTAAAACCATGTCCTTAAGCTTCTGATTGTCAAATGACATAGGCTTGGCTTGGTTGGTTAGAATAAGGCAGATGCACATATAATCTCTTGCAAATATCATATGAACTAAATTTATGCTTTGAAAAATAATAAAATGCAGCAACTAGTGTCATGATTTCAGGTTTTGAAATAGTTAAGTTTGTGAGATCATGACTTACTTAAATTGAAAATTACATTTGATCTCTAACATGGCTTACACTAATTTATGTATTTCATTGATTTGATAATGTAAGGTACTTGATAGTATGACTTGGATGAGATTTGTTTATATGTATATGTTATAATATGCTCTTAACAACTAAAGGGGGAGAGATAATTTGTTTATATGCTCATGACTTGCTGAATACATTGTCAAAGGGGGAGAGATAAGCATGAAGAGAAAGAGAATATGTGCATAAGGAGAGATAATAAAGGGGGAGAGATAATATGGGATAATTTTATTCTCATTTTACTTTTGATTTACTAAGGGGGAGAAATTGCCTTCAAAACTTTTATGTGAATAAGCTAATGTTCGGATTTTAAATGGTGTTGCCAATGCATTCATCAAGGGGGAGATTGTAAGACCTATGTGTGCTGAATACATTGGCTTGTAGTGAATACACTTGCTTTGATGATAAAAGTTTTTGAATATCACCAAAACACCTTTTTATTAAGGTCCGACTAGCTTGTGTTAGCTCCGGCTCAAGGTCCGGGTTGCTCTGGCAAGGTCCGGAACTTGACCGCAGTGCTTCTGCTTTTCATTTGCAATGTTTCGTACTTGCTTTACATCTATGGAAAGATTGCTTAGTATTCATTTGCTAAGTCTTTGGTGCGTTTTTGGTTGACATGGATGATATCGTGTTACTGTGGTTTTGCAACATGCTTATGTGAGGTTCTCACGTAAGGTGTTGTGTTCGGAACTAACTTGAGTCAAGTCGAAGACTTGGGCTCATATGGATTGGTTGCTTATTCATGTGCAGGTGTTGCTTGATTTCAAGTCATGGCTGGTGACGGGATCCATTGGACTAGTCTCAGGGAGGAGATGAGGTTCCAACAACCAAGTTTGGAAGGAACTGTGGTTGAGCTGATCAGGAGGTTGTGCAACATGATTGATTCAAGAACAATGCATGTGAAGGTATCGTGGATGTCATTGGAAGATGTTTGCATGTGTGCAAGGAGTGCATGGACATGGCTACATGGTTCCGAGACGTGATTAAGTGATGTGGACGTAAAGAGTTGGTCGGAAAGGTCCAACCGACTAGGTTATGGACTTAGGCTACGGCTGAGTCAGGTTTGACTCAAATATCGAAATATTTGAGTTGGTTATGATAGGATTTCATGTGGGTCACGAATTTGAGCTGTTTTGGAATGTGGGATACGTTCCTAAGGTGTTTGGAAGTCTTAATATTGCTTCTATTTGCGTATAGAAGAATCCTAAGCAGTTATGGATAGTTATGATTTGTGAACAGAGTAGGATTAGGTTCCTGATCTGAGTTGAGTTGGCTTTCGAGCTAGTTATATAAGCAAGGGAGCCCAGAGCTCGTTGTGCACGACTTTGGGGCGGTTCCTCTTGTGTTCTATTGAATAAAATTCATAGTTTGAAGGAACTTTTGTGCCTTGTTCGTCCGACTTGTTCCAGACAAGTTTTACTCGTCGAGTTTCTGAACAGCACTACCTTTCGTTGGTGGTTTTATCATAACTCGAGTTTTACAGATCCAATTGACGTGATTATTTTTGTATTGTCTTCACAACTTGATTGTCTATCATCTGTCAAAATTTCATGGTCATTGGATCTGCGGTTTTCGATATACACGAGTTTCTTTGCAGCATTCCAGAAACTGTTTTTCTCGAGTAGGTCAGATTGACCTTTGTTCGATCTTTCGATCATAACTTGAGTTTTTCTCGACGGATTTGAGTGATTCTTTTTGTGTTGTCTTCGTGACTTGATTCTCTCTGATATCTATCACTTTTTTCACGGTGAAACACGTTTAGATTAGTCTCACACACGATTTATTTAACAGATCGTTTTTCTGCCGAAGGGGTTGGTGTTTAATTGTTTCCGCTGTGTAAGATTTTTAAATCTACCATTCACCCCCCCTCTGGTAGCTTTTCACGTGCTCTTCGATCCTACAATCTCATTTTTTTGTCATAAATCAACCAAAACCCACAAGGGATGCCTAGATGTACTTACAATCTCCCCCTTTTTGGTGATTGATGACAACTAATTGAGATTACACAAATATGATAAAAATTCAGATTTTAATAAAGTGTGCACATATGAACTTTGAGCAAATTAGGCAATGTAGACATAAGACATATGTGCACTCTTTATGGTGGGGTGCAAAACTACATGTGTGTGAGCAATAATATTGATGTGAATAAGATGAAAGCATAATCATAATGACATCAAGAATCTCAAGCATACATAGCAGTTTTAAACATAAACCATTGATCATAAGCATAATATAGTCATCATTTCACAGCACATGTCCATAAGCATAAAGAGAGCATAATTAAAGTTTTACAGCACAAAAAGTAACAGAATAGCAAAAGAAACACAAATAGATCTCTCATCTCTCAACCTACTACTAGGACCTAAGACTCCCCCTCAATCTCTCCCCCTTTGGCATCAAGGCACCAAATAAAAGGAGCGGAGGGATCTAAACACCGACGCCGACTCACTTCTTGCTGTCAGTCCTTTCATCGTCTTCCTCGTCATGCTGAGAAGGATGAGGGTGAGAGCCACTCATCGTGCCCCGAACGCCAAAGTAAGCAAGCTCGAAAGGTGAAAGAGGTGGAAGCTCTGAGAAGTCAGAGGCGGAGTCCTCTGAGATGACTGGAGAACCAATAGGCTCAATCTCCAGTTTTTGACAAATGGCTTTGATATTGTCCATCATGTACCGCATTTCCTCTTTTCTTGCTTTTTCATCTTATGGACCTTCACCTCAGTCTTGCGGCAAGAACCAAAGATAGCAGCCAAGCACTTCATGATCCCACTAGCAGATCCTTTATTAGAAGGAGGGGCCTTTGAGCTAGATGGAGGTCTTGTCTCTCCTTGGGCTCTCCTAGGAGCCTCTTCACTTGAAATAGGGGATGGAGCAGTTGGGATAACAGCTTGAGGTGGCTTCTGAGGCCTCAAAGTTGTATGCGCAACATCCTTCACAAATTCTATGCCTGTGACGTTCTCTATCATGAACATGATGTACGGTGCATAGCCACAGGAGCGATTAGGGGTGCAGGAGATGTTTACCATGTTGTTCCAGATGTAGTCAAAGATATGAAACTTTCTCCCTTTGTTAATCACTTTCATCCAGGTCCTCAAGTAAGCTTGCACACTCCCGACATCTCCATCCTTTGGAGCAATGGTCTTCCAGAGCACTCTATTGAGAACAATGAAGAAGGGCTTCATGTTCTTGGTTGAAGGAGGATTGTACTTGAGGCAAGTATCATAGAGAAAGTCCATCTTGTCCTTCTCCAAAAAACCAATATTGTGAATAATGACCTCATTGCTGCCGGTGTCCTCAAGGTGCAGCAGCCTAGCAAACTCATCATAAGTAACAATGTACTTGGATCCATGTGTAATCCAAGTCACTCTCTCTTCTTCATCACTGACAAAGTAGCAGGTTGCAAAGAACTGTGCTATGACCTCATCATTCCAGTTATATTGGAAAGACAGCAGGTCCTTGAGACCGTGTCTCTCCACAACCTGTATCACTTCATCAAAATCACCACAGCTTTTTCTTTCAAAATAACTCCAGTCAATCCTTTGGCTGCGAACTACCAGTGTCTTCATCTGAAGGTATATGGTACTGTAGTAGTCCGCATGAAAGTGACTCCAAAATCTTGGGTCAGCTGCTTTCTTAATACTGCTATATGCATTGATCTTTCTAAGCTTCCATGCCACATCACTCCCCTTGCCATTGAACTTCTCTTCTGAGGGGTTTCTGTTCCCTTGTCTTGGAGCAGTCATCTCGAGGGGGAGAATCGGGCCGGAGGTAATTCCTTTGCCTTTTCCCTTAGTTTGGCAAGGAGCCGCCAAGCTAGGACCAACCATATCTTTCGCCTTTGAAGCTGGTTTCTTGGCCAAAACCTTTCGTCAGACCTTAGGTGGTGTGGACGAAGGCTTGGCAACACGCTCTTGTCTTTTGTTGGAGCAAGAATATAACATGCGAGGCAACACTTCTTGATCCAATTCGGCCTCAAAGTCGGAGATATCATCATTTGAGATCGACATAGTCCTGACAAGAAGCTTACATATGACATAGATAAGAATTTGTGGCAAGGGAAAGCATTGAGTTGAAGAAAATTAGGGTTTTGTTCAGCTAACATCAGACTTGTCCGTTGCTCAGGTGCGGACTAGTCCGGAGAACCGGACTTGTCCGTACTGAGAACGGACTAGTCCGATATTTAGCTGCTCGAACCCTAACTAACAAGATAGTGGAGTTTCTTAATGCAAAGGTGAAGCAATGTAGTTGTAATACAACAAGGAAGCATGTATTGACAGGAGGAACTAAGCTATTTGAGCAAAAACAAGGAAAATTGAAGGTTCTAGGGTTTGGAGAGGAATTTACCAAATCCTTTGATTTGCGGTGATGAAGAGGTTGTTGGTGTGGACTAGTCCGTGGTCTCCGATCCCCTGGCAATGGGGATCAAATCCCACCGAAACTTGAATGGATTTGATGGAGATTTAGCGAAATTGCCTTGGGAGCACTCGAGTGAAGAGAGAGAATGTGAGAGGAGTTGTGAGGAGGAAGAAGATTAGGGTTTCTCCAGCCCTGGAGTTATGGATTCAAAAAATCGGACTAGTCCGTGGTCGGACCGGACTAGTCTGGACTAGTGGACACTTCGCGGACTAGTGTGCAATGTGCGGACTAGTCCATGGTCACCTGGACAGAAAAATATATAGACCTTTCGTATATATTTGAAGGTGCTTAAAAAGTAGATAGGGGGCAAAACACACAAATATTCTCTATGAATATGATCAGTAAACATACAACAATCAAGCTATGACCATGATTCACCAAGATCAAGTAATTAACATAGTTTTTTGGAGAAAATAGAGATAGATAATTTTTTAACACAATCAACATGATTTTTGAAGATGGAATACAGGTATGCAAGTTTTCAAGCCACGTTCCGAGCATCAAGGATATTTAGTTCATTTCAGAGCTCACGAAAGCATTTTTCATCAAGTGGCTTGGAAAAGATATCGGCTAGTTGTTTTTCAGTGTTGACATGGGAAATGGCTATGTCTCCTTTCATTGAGTGATCTCTCAAGAAGTGATGTCGGATGTCTATGTGTTTGGTTCTATAGCGCTCAGCCGGATTATGGGCAATCTCATTGTCACAAAGTAGTGGAATACAGATCATATTGTAACTGTAATCCCTTAGAGTTTGTCGCATTGAAAGGGGTTGTGCACAACAACTACCAGCTGCAACGTACTCCGCTTTGGCAGTGGATAAGGCAATGGAATTTTGTTTCTTGGAGGACCAAGAAACTAGGGATCTACCAAGGAATTAGCAAGTACCAGAGGTACTTTTTCTATCTACCTTGCATCCAGCATAATCTATATCAGAGTAGCCAATGAGATTGAATTTTGAACCTTTGGAATACCAAAGGCCTAGGTTGGGTGTATGAACTAAATATCACAAGATCCTTTTTACGAGTGTCAAATGACATTCCTTAAGATTGTCTTGAAACCTTGCACACAAACGTACACTCAACATAATGTCTGGCCTAGATGCACTTAAATAAAGTAAGGAGCCAATCATGGAGCGATACACCTTTTGATCCACATTTGGTCCGTCTTCATTGAGATCCAAGTGTCCATTTGTCGCCATGGGAGTCTTTATGGGCTTTGCTTTGTCCATTCCAAACTTCTTGAGAATGTCTTGAGTGTACTTTGTTTGGCTTATGAACGTCCTGTCCTTTTGTTGCTTTACTTGGAATCCCAAAAGTATCTCAACTCTCCCCTCATGGACATCTCGAATCTATCTGTCATAATCTTACTAAACTCTTGACAAAAAGATTTGTTAGTTGAACCAAATATAATATCGTCAACATAGATATTCCTAATTAATAGATCATTATCAAAATGCTAATAAAGTAAACAAGGTGTAATCAGCTTTACCAATCTTAAAGCCACTTTCAATCAAAAAAATCTCTAAGGCACTCATACCAAGCTCTAGGAGCTTGTTTGAGGCCATAGAGAGCCTTATGCAGTTTGTATACATGGTCGGGGAGCTCTTGATTGATGAGGACATCTCTCCTTTGCATACAATGCAAGGACCGATCACCAGAGCACGTGCGCGACAATTGGATCTCCAGGTACGTTCTAACCTTGTCAATTTTGTTTTTAGAACTTACGCTTGTTTCCATACATGTTTTATTGATTAGGAACAATGCAGAGGACCAGCAAGGGCTTGGAGGAGTCCAAGGAGTCAAGGAGGAGCAGATAGGACATGCACACCAAGGAGGAGTCCAAGTCCAACTCGACTACAACTCCACCTTGGGTTCCAGGAGCTGCCTTCACCAAAATTGGCGTCTCGAACATATACGGAGTCGGATTTGGACATTCTATATATGGTTGGAACCATGATTTCATAAAGCTTCGAATGGAACCAGCCCCACCTCAAAATTCCTTCTAAGTTGACGGGTATCGGCGAAACAAGTGGGCGTCCAGAATCTGTCTGGTGCTGCGCCACCGTCCTTTGGGTTGCTGGCCCGTGTATCATGTGGAAGCCCATTAGGGTTGTGTCCTGGGGTCTTGCACGCCCATAAAATCCTATTTATATAGCAGCCGTCACCACATTAGGATTGGGTTTTGCTTAGATACAATCTGTCATTGAACAGTGTCGCCGATCATCGGTTGTGAGACCCCAATTCGTGATCAATTCAGTTTGATTGCAACTTCTCTGTTCTTGCTTGTGTTCTTGATTGCGCTTGCAGGAATAATCCTTCACGGCGAGTTCATTCGTGTGACACGGGTGATAACCATAAGAGCAGTGGTGTAGTGATTGCGGGGTTCCATTCGCTCGCAGCCTTGGTTCATCAACGTTGAGATCTCCACCCAATCAAATTTACCATACCTCTCGGAAGATGGGACTAGTCTTCCTATCAAGAAACTGCAACAGAAACAAATCCTTGGATACCCCAAATCAGATTATGGTGGTCGTGGAAACTGCAAAAGAAACGAATCGGTGGATGGAATTTTTTTGTGGATTGGTTTTCTTTTTTATAGATGACAGCGGATGGAAGAAACAAAACTGAACTAAAACAAATCTAAACCAGCAACCAGACTCAACCTAGGACTCGAACTCAGAACTACGAACTCTGAAACTAAATTGTGCAAAAGGGTGAGCGAGGGTTGTAGGTCAGGGAAAGTACAATTGTTTGTGGTTTTTTGTGGACTATAGGATTGAAACAGAATAAATCTAAAGGGCACACAAGTATACCTCACGGTGAACCTGGAAATATGATACCAATTGATAGGAAGATGAGCCCGATCTTCCGAGAGGTATGGTAAACTTGATTGGATTGAGATCTCGATGTTGATGATCCAAAGCTCCGAGCGAACGGAACCCCACAATCACTACACCACTGCTCCGTTGGTTATGACCCGTGTCACACGAATGACCTCGCAACTAAGGCATATTCCTGCAAGTGCAATCAAGAAAATAAGCAAGAACAGAGAAGTTGCAATCAAACTGAATTGATCACGAATTGGGGTCTCACAACCGATGATCGACGACACTGTTCAATGACAGATTGTATCGAAGCAAAACCCAACCCTAATATGGTGACAGCTTCTGTATAAATAGGAGTTTAGGGGCGTGCAAGACCCCTGGACGCAACCCTAATGGGCTTCCACACGATACACGGGCCAGCAGCCCAAAGGACAGTGGCAAAGCACTTGACAGATTCTGGACACCCACTTGTTTCGCCGATTCCTGTCAACTTAAAAGGAATTTTGAGGTGTGTCTGGTTCCATTGGAAGCTTTATAAAATCTACGTTCCAACCATATATAGAACGTCCAAATATGACTCTGTATGTGTCCGGGACATCAATTTTGTTGAAGGCAGCTCCTAGAACCTGAGGTGGAGTTGAAGTCGAGTTGGACTTGGACTCCTCTTTGGTGTGCACGTCCTATATCCTCCTCCTTGACTCCTTGGTCTCCTCCAAGCCTTTTCTTGTCCTCTCCATTGTTCCTAATCAATAAAACATGCATGGAAACAATCGTAAGTTCTGAAAAACAATTGACAAGGTTAGAACGTACCTGGAGATCCAATTGTCGCGCGTGCTCTAGTGATCAGTCCTTGCATTGTATGTAAAGGAGAGATGTCCTCATCATTGATCTTCAAACCCAGGGGGTTTCTCCATGTACACCTCCTCCTTGATTGGTCCGTTGAGGAAGGCGCTTTTCACGTCGATTTTATAAAGTTTGAAATCATGGTGAGTAGCATATGCAAGTAATATACGAATCGATTCAAGCCTAGCTACGGTAGAAAAAGTCTCATCGAAATTCAAACCTTCGACTTGTGAATACCCTTTGGCCACAAGTCGTGTCTTGTTCCTTGTCACCACCCCGTGTTCATCTTGCTTTTTGCGGAAGATCCATTTAGTGCCAACGACGTTGAACTTGGGTCTTTCAACAAGTTCCCACACTTCGTTCCTTTTGAAGATGTTCAATTCTTCTTGCATCACCACCACCCAATTTGGATCCTTTAATGCATCTTCAACCCTGTGTGGTTCCAAAGAGGATACAAACGAGTAATGTTCACAAAAATTA
Source organism: Tuctoria greenei (assembly GCA_036927565.1). Lineage (NCBI taxonomy): Eukaryota > Viridiplantae > Streptophyta > Magnoliopsida > Poales > Poaceae > Tuctoria > Tuctoria greenei. The sequence continues at coordinate 21,091,110 of JAYESD010000003.1, forward strand.
GCTACACGAGATCGAGTTGTTACTACATTTTGGAAGTCATCGATTATGTTGTTGACGGGGTGATCTCTTTGGATGCATTGATGTACTCTTGGGTGTGGCACTTGTGGTCTTGAATCTTCATGATCATAATCTTCTTCTCCCCGTGGATAATTGCCTTCATTGATGTGTTGATAACCTTGGTCTTCTTGAGGTTGACCTTGTGTGGAAGCTCCCCCTTGATCATTTTCCTCCAATTGTGGTTCATCTTCTTCATTCGCGTTCGGAGGTGATACCTGTGATCGAACATCGCCCAATGCCATTCTTCTCAATTGTAACACCCTCATTTTTATTCATCATGCATTGCATACATTCTATTACATGCTAACATTAATAAACATAAAAGGAGCAAGTTTAAAATGGATTAGAAACAAAACTGCACTTAGTCCAAAATTCTAGCGGGCTTGTCCGTTTTACCTTCTGACTAAAGTCAGACTTGTCCGAATTTTTGGCCAAACTTGTCTGTTTTTCCCCTCTGGATAAGTTCAGACTTGTCCGATGTCCAGTCCGGACTTGTCCGATTTCTCTCTGTCAAACTTCGGACAAGCCCGACGCTTTTCGGACTTGTACGATATATTGTGACTCCAAGTTGATCTTCTGTTTCACGACTTGTTTCTTAAGTTTTACGTTAAGTGGGCTTAGGTACGTCGTGTCTAACTCTTTTAGATCACATTAGGGACTCTAAACCGACCACTACTCATCCCAAACTCGAAATCGATCTAACCCTAGCCTCCACCTCTATACAAACAACCCCACCCCTTGACTTGACATCTATTTGCCACTTTTCCACCCCACCCAAACCCTAGCTCGTGAGTAGCCGCCACCAAGGAGGGAGAAAGAGATCTAGAACAAGAAGAAGAGGAGGAGGAAACGAAAGAGGATCAATGTAACACCCTAATTTTCATGCATCATGCCTTGCATGCACTCATATACATGTTTAACATTAACCCACATAAAGAGGAACGAGTTTAAAATTGATTTGGAGCATTTAAAATTGATTTGGAGCAAAACCGCACTTAAAATGCAAGAAACTGCAGACTAGTCCGATTTTACTGAGGACTAGTCCGATTTCTCTCTGACTAAAAACGGACTTGTCTGTTTTTGCTGCGGACTAGTCCGATTTCGGCTCTGGAAACTTTCGGACTTGTCCGATTTTGCGCGGACTAGTCCGATATTCCATGAAACCTTGAAAAATTGCTAAGTCCCTAGACCTTTCCGGACTAGTCTGGTGTTCCAATGGACTTGTCCGATTTCCTCTCTGTTTAAAGTCGGACTTGTCCGATTTTAGGCCAGACTTGTCCGATTTTCTCTCTGGACGACTTCGGACTAGTCCGGTCCTTTCCGGACTTGTCCGATATTTCGCGACTCCGAGTTGATCTTTTGTTTTACAACTTGTTTCTTAGGTTTCACGTTAAGTGGGCCTAGGGACGTCGTGCCTAACTCTTTTAGAGCCCATGAGGGACTCTAAACCGGCCTCTACTCATCCCAAACTCGAAATCCATCTAACCCTAGCCTCCAACTCTATATAAACAACCCCACCCCTTGGCTTGACATCTATTTGCCACTTTTCCACCTCACCCAAACCCTAGTTCGTGGAGAGCCACCACCAAGGAGGGAGGAGAAGATTCCAATCAAGAAGAAGAAGAGGAGGAAACGAAAGAGGATCAAGATCTCCACCAAGTTTTCGTTCTTCGTCACCAATTCTTCTCCAAGTTCATCATCAACCCTAGATCACCAAGATCTAAGTGCTACCTCCAAGTTTCTTGATTTATTGGAGTTCTAAACACCTAGTATACCTTCTATTCTCTTTTCCTTACGTGAATTTGACCCCTAACCTTTGAATTCACGTCGATCTAGAAAACCCTAATCTGCTGATCTCACAGAGTGCGGACTTGTCCGGTCCCTAGCGGACTAGTCCGATCTTCCTAGTTAAATTGGGTTGAATTGATTCTAAAATTTGATCTAATCACATCCAAACCTGTATAAACTTGTTAAAAGCTATTAGAACTAGTTAGTGATCATTAAAAGCAATCTATTAACAAGTTCTACCTTGCATTTGCATTAATCATGCATGTGATGTCATATCGAGTAATATTTGTGCACTCTTTGATTGTGTTTCTTGTCTTGTATGTTTATTGTTGGATTAGACGGATTTGCGCTAGAGAGTGTCGCGAAGGATCTACATCACCAAGAGTTTGAAGGCTTTGACCCTAATCAACCGCAAGAGCAAGGCAAGTGTCCTTGAAGCATATTGATCCTATTTCTAAAATAAATGTTTTGTTTGCAAATCTGCATGCTTGTGGCAATTTGATGGGAATCCTATGGTAGGAAGTTTACTAGCGTTGTTTAACCACCCTTGTCGCCTGGAATTATGGTAGAGAGTCGGGATGAGCTTTTTACCTTTTTGCTTCGCTTAATATATTGGGATGGGAAAACAACTCTACACATTTAATTATGCATTTATGATATTATGATTAACATGAACTGGCTAAAATGATGGGTGATGTAAGCAAGCCTGGTATGTGGATGGGTTGGATGTCATGGTGGTTTGCTTGCTTTAGATCTAAGGACCGGTTCATGCGAGAATAAGCCAGGACTACAGTGCCACCACGAGGCCAAGTATGGGTGCGGCATAGCTGATTAATTAGGGCTTTGCTAGTGCTGTTTGGAACATTGTGGATGCTCGGGGAAGGGGTAGTCGGATTGGGTTTGTTGATGATTGGTGGTACTACCCCGGGATCCGAATGGCTCAAGAGGGGGCCCTTGGTTGAAGATGTGCTTTGTAGGAGACATCGCCACCGGTGAAACCTCAGTGGGGTCTAAATAGGCTAGTAATCCCTTTGTAAAGGCTATTTTGTGATCTCTTGGCCACACACCGACGGAAGTGTGAGACGGGATAATAGAGGTTCTAGTCATCGAAAGGTGATGAAATCACGAATACGTGGGTAAAGTGGTACAAACTCTGCAGAGTCTAATAAACTATCATGATAGCCATGCTCCCGGTTATGAGCACCTGGACAACTTCCATGATTAGAGGGAACTCAGTATTGGGATGGTATTTGGGATGGTTATGGTTATGGCTGGTTATGGATTTATTTCTGGTATTGAATATGGTTATTGGCAATTGTGAAATCTGAATTATTGATGATGGTAGTGAATTCAGATTGGTATTATGATATTACTTATGATTATGATGGGTTCACTTCAAATACATATAATATATTGCTTTTCAAATGTTTTAACGTACTTTTCAGCACTTTGCCATTATTGTTGTCATCATTTGAATCAACCACATGTCATACTTGCCACACTTGCTGAGTACGACATGTACTCACTGTTGCAATCCCCCCAACAGTTGCAGGTCAGGATTGGGAGTTTAATGGTGATAATATGGAGTTCTAGGCCGTGTCTACCGTCAACTTTGCCTGTGGTGTTGATTGGAGCTACCTATACCCTATTGCTTATGCTGCCTAGCTGTCTAGTTTACTTAATTAGTTTATTTCCGCTACATTAGTTGAACTTGTCATAAATATTCATTAGAGGTTGTATTCGAGGATAATATGGTTTGTTTAATAAAATTTGGTAATTAATCTTGTTCTGTGGTAATTTTCTGTATACTCTTTTGTGAATGCACTCGTGTATGTGTGATGAACATCTTGGGCACACATATGCGTTAGCTTGGTTCATTTTTTGAAACCAGGCATCACAGATCGGTATCAGAGCCACAGGTTGACCGTAGGATGCAGCCTAGATAAAATGGACACTTTAGAGCACATAGGAGCACTCAGGAATTGATGTGTTTTTGCTTGGAGTGCTGTTTGCTATATATATTGTTTGCTTGTGTGCTTAATAGAGGATTTTGGGGTGCTTTAGCATTGCCATGTCCACGTAGGCTAGTTAGTTGCCAAGTTTCATATCCCTTGACACATATAGTTGGGGACGTTTTCTAATTCTTACCTATTGCATTTCTCCAGATGGTGAGGACTCGCAACCAGAGGGATGGCAATGATGAGGAGGAGAACAATGGAGTGCCTCAGAACAACGTTGGACAACGATCTACTCAGGGAGCTATCAACATTGAGCAGCTATTGGCTATGCAAAACCAGCTCATGCAGACCATGATACAGACTATGGGACAACTGCAGGCTGGCAACATCAACAATCAGCCCCACATGCCTCCACCGCCACCCCCGCCTCCTCATAACCGGTTGGGAGAGTTTATGAGGACTAGGCCGCCAACCTTTGCTCAAGCTGCCGACCCTATGGATGCGGATGATTGGCTCAAGTCTGTGGAGAAGAAGTTAGCTATTGTCCAATGCACTGACTGGGAGAAGGTGCTATTTGCTTCTCATCAACTCATTGGAGCAGCTGCGGATTGGTGAGATGCTTATTGCAATGCTCATGAGAACCAAGAGAGAATTACTTGGGCCAAATATAAAGAGAGCTTCCGTTCTCATTATGTGCCGGAAGGAGTTATGATCTTGAAGAGGCAAGAATTTGAGAATTTAAGGCAAGGAAGATCAAGCGTGAGTGAATATCTCAATAAGTTCACTCAACTCTCAAGGTATGCGCCTGAGGATGTTAGTCGGGACAGCCGGAAGTAATACTTGTTCATGAGAGGCTTGAACAATGAGATCCAAGTGCAACTACTCAACTGTGATTATGCCAATTTTCAGAAGCTTGTGGACAAAGCAATTGTGGTTGAGAACAAGGTCCGTGAGATGGAACAGGACAACAAGAGGAAGGCGCCATATCAAGGACAGCAACAAGGGAGTAATGTGCGCCTCGCTTTGCGCTGCCCAATGCGCCTTATTATAGTTCTTCTATTCCTGCTCAACGCCCTGGATTTGCACCGCGCCCAACTCAGTTTGTGCAGCAGCGCCCTGACGTGCAAGCAGCTAGGCCTCCAATGCCTTATGCACCTCGTGCTAATTTTCCTGGTGCCAATGCTCAAAACCAAGCTCGTCCCAATAATTCTGGTGGAGTGAAGAAGTGTTATACTTGTGGAGAAGTTGGACACTTTGCGCATCAATGTCCTAAGTCAGGCCTTGGTCAAGAAAGTAATGCACTGAGGCAAAACCCAAGACCCAATGGAGGACAGCCACAAGGGAACCATGGACAACAGAATTTTGCTCGTGGCAATGTGAACCATGTCTCTACGGAGGATGCTCAACAAGCGAATGACGTGGTCATTGGTATGTTTCACGCAAACTCCAACCCCGCGACTATGTTATTTGATTCTGGAGCATCGCATTCATTCATTGCATCGCAGTATGTTGTCAAGTATAGTTTGCCTATCTGTCATATGAAGTTTACTCTATTGGTTAAGTCTCCGGGAGGAGAGATGAGGATAAATATAGTATGTCCAAAAGTAAGCCTTAGAATAAGAGGGGTAGACTTCTCCGCCAACCTCATTGTTTTGGATTCTCAAGGATTGGACATTATACTTGGTATGGATTGGTTGAGGAAGCACAATGGAGTTATTGAGTGTGCCACGAAGACGGTGAAGTTGACTAATGATGAAGGGATCACCATAGAATTTGAAGCATCTCAAAATGCACCGAAGCAACTGGAGCTGAACCATATGGACGGTGCTACAATTGAGGAGATTCCGGGGGTGTGAATTTTTGGATGTTTTTCCGGACGAGTTGCCAGGTATGCCACCTGATCGAGACATTGAGTTTGTTATTGATTTAATACCTGGAACTGCACCTATAGCTAAGAGGCCACATAGGATGCCTCCTATGGAACTAGCGGAGCTCAAGAAACAAATTCAAGAGCAACTAGAGAAAAGTTTTATTCGCCCTAGTTCTTCACCTTGGGGAGCGCCTGTTCTATTTGTGGACAAGAAGGATGGGACTTAAAGGATGTGTGTAGATTACCGAGCTCTCAACGAGGTAACAATCAAGAACAAGTACACCTTTCCACGCATAGAAGACTTGTTTGATAAGATGAAGGGTGCTTGTGTCTTCTCTAAGATTGATTTGAGGTCGGGATACTTTCAAATAAAGATTAGGCCATCGGACATACCCAAGACAACTTTTAGAACACAGTATGGATCTTATGAGTACACCGTGATGTCTTTTGGGTTGACAAATGCACCTGCCTACTTTATGTACCTCATGAATAAAGTCTTCATGGAGTACATGGACAAGTTCATCGTGGTGTTCATTGATGACATTATGATCTACTCGAAGGATGAGAAGGAACAAGGTTATTAGATGGTGTAAAGTTCAATGGAAGCACCACACAGAAAAAGAAGCGACGTGGGAATTGGAGGATGATCTCAAGAAGGAAATTCCCTATCTCTTCTCTTCCATGCCAAATCTCGAGGGCGAGATTCATTTTAAGGGGGTTAGGTTTGTAACAACCTCATTTTCATGCATCATGCCTTGCATGCACTCATATACATGTTTAACATTAACCCACATAAAGAGGAATGAGTTTGAAATTGATTTGGAGCATTTAAAATTGATTGGAGCAAAACCACACTTAAAATGCAAGAAACTGTAGACTAGTCCAATTTTACTGAGGACTAGTCCGATTTTCTCTCTGACTAAAAATGGACTTGTCCGTTTTTGCTCCGGACTAGTCCAATTTTGGCTCTGGAAACTTTCAGACTTGTCCGATTTTGTGCGGACTAGTCCGATATTCCATGAATCCTTGAAAATTTGCTAAGTCCCTAGACATTTCCGGACTAGTCTGGTGTTCCAACGGACTTGTCCGATTTCCTCTCTGTTTAATGTGACTTGTCCGGTTTTAGGCCAGACTTGTCCGATTTTCTCTCTGGACGACTTCGGACTAGTCCGGTCCTTTCCGGACTTGTCCGATATTTCGCGACTCCGAGTTAATCTTTTGTTTTACAACTTGTTTCTTGGGTTTCACGTTAAGTGGGCCTAGGGACGTCGTGCCTAACTCTTTTAGAGCCCATGAGGGATACTAAACCGGCCTCTACTCATCCCAAACTCGAAATCCATCTAACCCTAGCCTCCACCTCTATATAAACAACCCCACCCCTTGGCTTGACATCTATTTGCCACTTTTCCACCTCACCCAAACCCTAGTTCGTGGAGAGCCACCACCAAGGAGGGAGGAGAAGATCCCAATCAAGATGAAGAAGAGGAGGAAACGAAAGAGGATCAAGATCTCCACCAAGTTTTCGTTCTTCGTCACCAATTCGTCTCCAAGTTCATCACCAACCCTAGATCACCAAGATCCAAGTGCTACCTCCAAGTTTCTTGATTCATTGGAGTTCTAAACACCTGGTATACCTTCTATTCTTTTTTCCTTACGTGAATTTGACCCCTAACCTTCGAATTCACGTCGATCTACAAAACCCTAATCTGCTGATCTCATAGAGTGCGGACTTGTCCGGTCCCTAGCAGACTAGTCCCATCTTCCTGGTTAAAATGGGTTGAATTGATTCTAAAATTTGATCTAATCACATCCAAACCTGTATAAACTTGTTAAAAGCTATTAGAACTAGTTAGTGATCATTAAAAGCAATCTATTAACAAGTTCTACCTTGCATTTGCATTAATCATGCATGTCATGTCATGTCGAGTAATATTTGTGCACTCTTTGGTTGTGTTTATTGTCTTGTATGTTTATTGTTGGATTAGACGGATTTGCGCTAGAGAGTGCCGCGGAGGATCTACAGCACCAAGAGTTTGAAGGCTTTGACCCTAATCAACCGCAAGAGCAAGGCAAGTGTCCTTGAAGCATATTGATCCTGTTTCTAAAATAAATCTTTTGTTTGCAAAACTGCATGATTGTGTCAATTTGATGGGAAGCCTATGGTAGGAAGTTTACTAGCGTTGTTCGACCACCCTTGTCGCCTGGAATTATGGTAGAGAGTCAGGATGGGCTTTTTACCTTTTTGCTTCACTTAATCAATTGGGATGTGAAAACAACTCTACACATTTAATTATGCATTTATGATATTATGATTAACATGAACTGGCTAAAATGATGGGTGATCTAAGCAAGCCTGGTATGTGGATGGGTTGGATGTCATGGTGGTTTGCTTGCTTTAGATCTAAGGACCGGTTCATGCGAGAATAAGCCAGGACTACAGTGCCACCACGAGGCCAAGTATGGGTGTGGCGTAGCTGATTAATTAGGGCTTTGCTAGTGCTGTTTGGACCATTGTGGATGCTCAGGGAAAAGGTAGTCGGATTGGGTTTGTTGATGATCGGTGGGACTACCCTGGGATCCGAATGGCTCAAGAGGGGGCCCTTGGTTGAAGACGTGCTCTGTAGGAGACATCGCCACCGGTGAAACCTTAGTGGGGTCTAAATAGGCTAGTAATCCCTTTGTAAAGGCTATTTTGTGATCTCTTGGCCACACACCGACGGAAGTGTGAGATGGGATAATAGAGGTTCTAGTCATCGAAAGGTGACGAAATCACGAACACGTGGGTAAAGTGGTACAAACTCTGCAAAGTCTAATAAACTATCATGATAGCCGTGCTCCCGGTTATGAGCACCTGGTCAACTTCCATGATTAGAGGGAACTCGGTATTGGGATGGTATTTGGGATGGTTATGGTTTGGTAATGGTTATGGCTGGTTATGGATTTATTTCTGGTATTGAATATGGTTTTTGGCAATGGTGAAATATGGAATTATTAATGATGGTAGTGAATTCAGATTGGTATTATGATATTACTTATGATTATGATGGGTTTACTTAACATACATATAATATATTGCTTTTCAAATGTTTTAATGTACTTTTCAGCACTTTGCCATTATTATTGTTGTCATTTGAATTAACCACATGTCATACTTTCCACACTTGCTGAGTACGATATGTACTCACTCGTGCAATCCCCCCCCCCCAATAGTTGCAAGTCAAGATTGGGAGTTTAATGGTGATAATGCGGAGTTCTAGGCCGTGTCTACCGTCAACTTTGCCTGTGGTGTTGATTGGAGCTGCGCTATACCCTATTGCTTATGCTGCCTAGCTTTCTAGTTTGCTTAATTAGTTTATTTCCGCTGCATTAGTTGAACTTGTCATAAATATTCATTAGAGGTTGTATTCGAGGATAATATGGTTTGTTTAATAAAATTTGGTAATGAATCTTGTTCTGTGGTAATTTTCTGTATACTCTTTTGTGAATGCACTAGTGTATGTGTGATGAACATCCTGGGCACACATATGCGTTAGCTTGGTTCATTTTTCGGAACCGGGCGTCACAATCAACATCTCCATCAACTTCGCGTTCTTCGTCAACAATTCACCATCAAGTTCTTCATCAACCCTAGATCGTCAAGATCCAAGTGTTGCCTCCAAGATCCTTGATTTATTAGAGTTCTAAACACCTAGTATACCTTCTACTTCCTTTCCCTTATGTGAATTCAACCCCAAACCTCCAAGTTCACATCGATCTAGAAAACCCTAATCTGCTGATCTCTCGCAGTGCGGACTTGTCCGGTCCCTAGCGGACTAGTCCGATTTTCCTGGTTAATTTTTGTTGAATTAATTCTAAATTAGATCTAATCAACTCCAAACCTGTATAAACTTGGTAAAAGCTATTACAACTAGTTAGTCATTAGTAAAAACAACTCATTAACAAGTTCCACTTTGCACTTGCATTAATCAGGCATGTCATGTCATATTGAGAAATGTATGTGCATCTATTGATTGTAATTCTTGTTCGTATATTTATTGTGTGGATTAGATGGATTTGCGCTGTAGAGTGCCGCGGAGGATCTCCAGCACCAAGAGTTTGAAGGCTTTGACCCAAACCAATCCCAAGAGCAAGACAAGTGTCCTTGAAGCATATTGATCCTGTTTTAAAATAAATGTTTTGTTTGCAAAACTGCATGCTTGTGTCAATTTTTATGGGAATCCTATGATACGAAGTTTACTAGATTTTTTTAACCACCCTTGTCACCTGGAATTTATGGTAGAGAGTCAGGAAGGGCTTTTTATCTTTTTGCTTCGCTTAACTAATTGGGATGGGAAGAGAACTATACCATTAATTATACATTGATGAGATTCTGATTGACATGAACTGGTTAATATGATATGGTAATGGGTGATCTAAGCAAGCCTGGTATGTGGATGGGTTGGATGTTATGGTGGCTTGCTTGCTTTAGATCTAAGGATTGGTTCATGCGAGAATATGCCAGGACAACAGTGCCACCATGAGGCCAAGTATGGGTGCGACTTAGCTGATTAATTAGGGCTTTGCTAGTGCTATTTGGACCATTAAGGATGCTCGGGGAAGGAGTACTCGGATTGGGTTTGTTGATGATTGGTGGGACTACCCCGGGATCCGAATGACTCAAGAGGGGGCCTTTGGTTGAAGATGTGCTCAATTGGAGGCATCGCCTTCGGTGAAACCTCAGTGGGGTCTAAATAGGATAGTAATCCCTTTGTAAAGGCTATGTTGTGATCTTTTGGCCATACACCAAAGGAAGTGTAATTTGCATAAGAGAGTTTCTTTAGTCGTCGACGGGTGATGAAATCACTAACATGTGGGTAAAGAGGTACAAACTCTGCAGAGTATTAAAACTATCATGATAGTTGTGCTCCCAGTTATGAGCGATTGGATGACCTACATGATTAGAGGGAACTTGGGATTGGGATGGTTTGGTGCAGATTATGGTTTGGTAATGATTATGGCTGGTTATGAATCAAATTACGATATTGATTATGGTTATTGGCAATGAGAAATCTGGAATATGGATGATGGTATTGGAATATGGATTGGTGCTATGATGATTACATGGTTTATGATGGGTTTGTTTCACATACATATAATATATTACTTTTCAAATGTTTTAATATACTTTTCAGCACTTAGCCATTATTATATTCGTCATTTGAATCAGCTACATGTCATACTTTCCACACTTGCTGAGTATGACCTGTACTCACCCTTGCAATCCCCCACCAACAGTTGCATATCAGGATTGGGAGTATAACGATGATAATGTGGAGTTCTAGGTCGTGTCTACCGTCAGCTTTGCCTGTGGAGTGTTGGAGTTGCGCTATACCCTTTGCTTATTTGCCTAGTTTGCTCAGTTTAGTTTATTTCCGCTGCATTAGTTGAAACTTGTCATAAGTGTTCATTAGAGCTTGTATTCGAGAATATTATGAATTGTGTAATAAATGTACTTATTTAATAATTTGAGATGTGGAAATCATTTGTTTATCATTTTTGAATCACTTATGTATGTGTGTTAAACATCTTGGGCACACTTATACTGCAATTCATTCATTTTCGGAACCGGATGTCACAAATTGGTATCATAGCCACAGGTTGACCGTAGGACGCAATCTAGATAGAATGGACACTTTAGAGCACATAGGAGCACTCAGGAATCGATTTGTTTTTGCTTGGTGTGCTGTTTGCTATATATTGTTTGCTTTTGTGCTTAATAGTGGATTATGGGATGCTTTAGCATTGCCATGTCCACCTAGGCTAGTGTAGCTAGTTGTTAGTTTCATATCCCTTGATGTATATAGTTGGAGACGTCTTCTAAATTCTTATCTTTTGCTTTTCTTCAGACAGTGAGAACTCGCAACCAGAGGGATGGCAATGATGAGGAGGAGAACAATGGAGCACCTCAGAACAATAATGGACAAGGACCTTGTCGACTGTTGGAGTCGGCAGATCTCCTGACACTACTAAAGTGTTAAAGGAGTTTGTAGTTCGGTGAGGGCGCGCGGAGACTCAAGAAGGTGAATCACGATTGGACACGAGAGACACAGTGGTTTACGTGGTTCGGGCCACCTGAGCGTAATACCCTACTCCACGGGTGTGTGGTGTTGTATTAGTTTATGTATGAAAGCTCACGTCAATGCGTGTGTGCCTCAGAGCATTTTTTGAGCCTCCTTCGTGTATCGTCGGTCTGTCCTTTTATAGTACAAGGACAAACCGTTACAAGTTAGCCTGGCCCGACATGTGGCCCCGGCGGTTACTAGTATTGATACACGATTAATTGTTGTTAATAACCCTGTAAAGGGCTCCGACAGTGCCGTTACAGGTGTTAAGATTGTCTGATTAATTGTCATTAACATGGAATTAATGACAATTAATCGGGTCTTGAAGTCCGCGGCTATCCTTTGAAGATCCGGAGTCGTTACAATGTCTTCCGGAGGTTTGAGGCGGCCAGCTCCGACGTTTGGACACGTGGCAGCTCCGGAGCTTGCTTGTGGGAAGCAGGAAGCTCCGAGGTGGCCTGGCACGTGTCAGGTCCGGAGCTTCTCTCGGTCAGGGGTTAAGTCCGGAGGTGCCGTTTCGGTACCTAGCCCGGAGCTTCACCCTTGTGGGTAGTAGCTCCGGTCTGGCAGTACACGTGGCAACCTAGGGGTTAACCATGTTGGAGAAGCAGGTCCGGTTATGTCTGACAAGTGGGCCTCCGAGGGTGTTCAATTTGAGTAGACGTCCTTCCCTTGAGATCTTTGTAACCTCAGGGGGTGTATGGTTTTTAGGGTACCGACAGTGGCCCCCTGGACCTACCTCCGGGGAAAGTCACTGGGGTGAAGTCATTCCGTCGGAGGTGGGTCCATACTCGCGACTCTTGAACTGGGTTTTCAAGGGTCTTCGGAGGTGCCGTTGGCGGGGCTTTACGGCTAAATCCCGACGCGTGGCGCACCTCAGGCGGCAGATAAGATCTTTGACGTGCGGATCTCTCGCAATTGAAGGTCGCCGGTTCCCGATACGAAAACCGTATCGGTTCCGCGCGCCTTGTCAAGTTGCCGCCTTTGGGTTTCCTGCCTCGTGATGACAACTGTTCGCCTGGGTAAGAGCCTCGACTTGATCGTCAGGGTGGTCCCGGGCCCTCTTGTCATCGGCAGGGTTGAATTCTTGAGTAGTATCCTTGACTCCCCTGCAGTTTCCATCCAAGCGTTGCGAGGGCTTACTTAAGAAGGAAAGCGCACCGTCGGGAGTTCTTTACGCTTCCCATCTGTTCTTGCGCTCAAACTCCCAACTCGTACTTTGCTCCTCTTCTCTTGCCTAGCTGTGCCGCGATGGAGTTGGGTCTGCGTGAGAGTCGCTTGAAGACTGACAGCGATCTGAAGAAGGTCCGGGCCCTCATGGGGTGGTCTTCGGACTTCTTCAACCGCTCGGTCCGCGCCGGCGGAGAGCTCCCCTTTGAAAAGGAGCACGCTGGCGAGATGGTGTACTTTTCCTCGTACGCCATGGTGGGGCTGATCCCGCCGTTTTCTTCTTTCTTCTTGATGCTGCTGGACTTCTATGGTCTGCAGCTGTACCACCTTGGCCCTCACTCCATTCTCCTTGTGTCTGTCTTTGTCCACTTCTGCGAGATGTGGGTGGGCATCCCTCCCTGCATCGAGCTCTTCCGAACCTTCTTCACCGTCCAAACCACCGGCCGAAGCGATGAGTATCTTGGCTTCTACTACTTCGTGAAGCGCAAGAAGTGCCCATTCAAGTACCTCCGGTCATTCCCTTCCGGGAAGTGGGATGACTGGAAGAAAGATTGGATAGTCGTCCGGGTGGAGGAGCATGAGCGGTTGGAGTTGCCAGACGGTCTGCCTGACATTGACACGTCGGTATGGAGCGAAGTTCCGGTGCTGGCGGAAGCTTTCGACCCTGTCCTGACCAGGATCCACCAATGTGTGGATGGAGGATTGACTCCCCAGGTGGTGTTCTGCAACTTCCTGTCCAACAGGTGGGCACCGCTGAAGAGGAGGGAGAAGCTCGCCTGGGCCCTCAACAGCGTGATGGACGAGGACTGGGTTGAGACCGGGTTGAAGTCCAGCATGGTGGGGAAGACCTTGGAGTTTCACCTCAAGAAATTCCAGCACGGCATCGACGTTGACGGAGATTACTTGACTCCGCCGCCGGCCTTCCTCCCTCTGAACGTGGAAGTTGAGTTCAGCAGGGAGCTCCGGCGGACGATGCCCGCGCTTGACGACCTTGGTGCCGTCGAGAGAAGATCAGCCACCCGGTTGGCGATCCCCAGGTTGTCCGAAGACGGCTCCGCCCCTGTCCCACAGCCAAGAGCTGAGGTCATCGGCAAGGGCAAGGAGCTGGCGGAGGAGCCGGAGAGCCGGAAGAGGAAGCTGCGACATGCTGACGGAAGGTCCATCGGGCCTGCCACTTCCCCCCGGTTCCCCCTCCTCAGGAAGGAAGATCCTCCGCCACCGTGGCGACTGTCCCCGTGGTGGGGTCCTTCCGGAACGTTACTGTTCCGGCGGTGGGATCCTCCCGGAGTGCGACTGTCCCCGTGGTGGATCCCTCCCGTGGTGCTAGCTCTGGGCGCGCGACTCTGGCATCTGGAGCGGTGAGGGCCTCCAGGTCCAGGAGTTCCTCCCGATCAAGGAGAGCTCCGACCCGGGAAACGCCCGCGGCTGTGGCAAGTCCTGGGAGTCCTCCCAGAGCTCCTACGCCGACCGTGGCCAGCCCGGATCGTCCGGGAAAGAGGTTCCGCGCAAGCTGGTGCGGGAGCCTCCCAAGGTAATTTTTCTTTTTTACCTCGATTAACATTTTAATTGTAGCATCTGTTTGCTCAATTTCTTTGTTCTTCATCTGCAGTGTTCCCAAGAAGGGGAGTGAAGCTCCGCCCTCAGCCACAGTGTCTGAGGCTGCGAGGGCTTCTGCTCCAGTCCCGGTGCCGCCCCAAGCGGAGGCTGCGACAGCTCCGGCGCCGACTGTCGTGGTCATGGACCTCGACTCGTCTCCAGAAGTTCCTGTGGTAGCGCCGGACCACGGGAATGAAGATGCGCCAGCGGCACCCGTCCCGGAAGTGGAAGCTCCGGGTCCTGGTGCTGCAGTAGTAGAAGCTCCGGCTGTTGAGTTGGAGGAAGTAGCAGTCCCGGCTTCGGAGCCGGAAAGTGCTGAAGCCCCGGCGATTGAGCCGGAGGTGGCTGAAGCCCCGGCATGCGAGCCGGAAGTCGAAGTAGTTCTGGCAGTTGAGCCGGTTACTTTCGAAGCTCCGGCCGCAGAGCCGGTGATTGTTGGAGCGCCGACCGCAGAGCCGGCGGCTGAAGTGGCGAGGGAGCTTGAGCCTCCCTCAGAAGAGCTGTCCTTGCCGGAGCCAGTAGCGGCTCCTGCTCCGGAGGCGACGACGTCGATGGTACCTGTGGCAGAGCCAGAGTGCCTGAACAAAGTCGCCGGCCCCCAGCCTGAGGGGGCAAATGAAGACTTGGTGGCGGGACCTCCTTCGATGGCGACTGAGGCCGTCTCGGAGGAAGGCCCTAGCGCTTTGGAAGCTCAGGGTTCCACTCTCGTAGAGTGGGACCCAATTTTTGTATGTGAAGACCCGCTGGAACCAGCGGAAGAGATCCCAGAAGGTCCGGAGCCCATCTCGCTGTCGATGTCCATCGACAACGCCTGCTCCAGTCTACGTCAGGTCCAACTGGCCTTCTTCCATGACAGCAAGGCTCTTGAAGAGGAGTGCCAAACCCTTAGGCGATGGCGCAATCGGCTCCACTTCGAGACTAAGCTGGTGCAGTCGAGGCTTGCGGATGACAAGGAGTGGATCAAGCGGGAGAAGATCCGCCTGGAGCTCTGGGATAAGCTGCTGGACGAGAGGAAGAGCATGACTCACGCCCTCGATGCTCAATCCCGGGAGTTCCACGACCAAGCTAAGGCTGCTAACGACGCGGCCAATGCTCGGTTTGATCAGCTCGAGGCCATCAGCACCACACTCATCAAGCGCCGAGAGGCACTTGAAGGGAGGGAAAGATGGCTCGAGGACGAGGAGCAAAAACTCCTAGAGCTACGGGATGACGTCTTGCGACGGGAAGAAGAGCTCGCCGAGAAAACAGCTCTGGCGGACAAGGGCCTCGAGGAGCGCACTAAGAAATTGGAAGAGCGCTGCCTCGAGGAAGAGGAGAAGACCTGGGTGCGGGGGCAGGAACTCTACGAATACGAGTGTGCCCTTGTCGCCCGGGAGAAGAAAGTGGAGGCTAGGGAGAAGGACCTGGTCGACCGTCGGAACAAGATCCAACTCCGGGAGGAAGAGCTCGGAAGACTTGAGAAGCGGGTTGCTGCGAAGATCCAGCAAAACGCCAAAGAAGTTGAGCGCCTCGCCCGCGAGAATTCGGAGCTGACGGCGGCCCGGAGATCCCTGGAAGAGATGAAGAACTTGAGGAAGGCGGACTCCCTGCAGATTTGGGAGTTCCAGGGCAAGTCCGACGGCGCGCTGACGCCGATGGGTTTCAGCCCCGTGCACCCGGATGATCCGGAGCCGGAGCCGGACCTTGCGTTGCAAGCTTTGAGCGCCGCAGGCAGCAAGCTCTCCAAGGTGGGCGACGTCATCGCGGACCAGCTGGAGGTCGAGGGGCAATCCGTGGCTAGGAACGTCACAGAATATGTGTTGACGTGTTACACCAGCCGGAACCCTCGATTTCCTCTGGACCCGGTGCTTGAAGGCCCCGTCGAAGGAGAAGGCGAAGCTACCCGAGCCTGCGTGTCGGAGGTCGCCCAGAAGGTCGCCGAGTTCTTCCATAGGGTCTAGGACCGTCTCTTTTAGCCTTTACTTGTATCTTCTCTTCTTCCTCAATTTTGTAATCCCTTGTCTCCAGATGTAATCTCCGGTCTTCAGATGAAATGAAATCCCCAATTTTTTGCGAATTTCATTTTTTTGTCTTCAACATCTTTATCTTCACTTGGCCCCCTGGTAGATGTGCACAATTTGATTGTGGACATGTACCAAAAGGATGTTGAGTTTTGTTGAAGACGAATTTGCTTCGAACTTGTGGAATTTAGGTCCGAAGTTTTTGATAGTGAAGGTCCCCTGAAGTTGTCGGAGCTTAGAAGCTCCGGCACTGTCCATCGCTGGAGCTTAGTAGCTCCGGCAATAGCCTCTATCAACACGTTGAGCGTCGGTAGTTAATACTCCAAGGTGTCGGAGCTTAGCAGCTCCGGCAATGACCTTTGCCACACTTGGTTTGTTGGCAACAGACTCCAGTGACGGGGTCTTCTCACCATCTTTTAGTCAACGCCGACGGTTGACGCCCTGGTGGGAGTCGGAGCTTGGTTAGCTCCGGTTTTTCTCCATCAACGTAGGGTTCATTTTTCCTGCACACTTAAGCCAAGAAAAATAGTAAAATTCGTTCCTTGTCTATAACTTCGTCGCGGCTTACGGTTCTCAAGAAAATTTTAAGTTGAACACGATTTTTAATACGACTGGATGAATTGTCTTTTCTTTTAGATCCAATTGTCCGTGGACCCACCTTACTTTGGACTGCAGGGGTGTAGGTAGAGTGGCGTACTTAGGGTGCTTGACCAGGCTAAGTCGATAGCGCACTCCGGCCCTAGAATGGCTTGGCGGCTTTCAGGCGAGTTGGCCACAGACGATATTTAAATCCAAAAAATCCGACAATTCAACTCGAATCGTATGTAAACCGGTCAAACTAGAACTTCTTAAGAATTGCACGTTTCTATTATAGACAAGAAAGAGAAAAATAAAAATGTCGAGCCTATGCAAAAATGAATGCACGTGGAGTCTATTTCACATGAAGATGTCTTTCATTATAGGTCCGGGGTACAGGGGAAACAAGTACACTCTTAGGGTACGAAACCAGGCTAAGTGTGTTTGGTTTCTCGTTTGACCCAGGGTAGTTAGCCACACTTTTAGTCCGGAGACTGTGTCAAGTGTTGCATGAGCTTTTCAAACCTTTCGGGAAAGGTCCGGCTGCTCTCCCGGAGGAACTACCCGACTCTGTACAATGACTCTATAACATACATTTCAAGTTACTTAAGACTCACCTCCGTGGAATTAAGTGTAGAACTTACGGAGGTGCTCGATGTTCCAAGGATTTGGGAGAGGTGCCCCATCCTCGGTAGCCAAGCGAACGCTTCCGGGACGGGATACTTTGATCACTCGAAAGGGTCCTTCCCAGCCGGGGGAGAGTTTGTTTTGCCCTTCTCTGGATAGTATTCTCCGTAGCACCAGATCGCCTTCCTCGAGCTGTCGGTTGTGTACGTGCCGCTGGTGATAGCACCGTAGAGCTTGGCGGTATCGGGCATTCCGAACAGCTGCTTGGCACCTTCCCTCCTCGAGGAGGTCTAGGTCTTCGCGCCGGAGCTGGTCCTGCGCGGCTTCGTCGAAGGTCCGGACTCGGAGGGAACCCAAGGTGATTTCCGGAGGAAGGATCGCTTCAGCTCCGTACACCAGAAAGAAGGGTGTTTCTCCGGTTGCCCGACTTGGAGAAGTCCTGTTGGCCCATAGAGTGGGCGGATGCTCTTCGATCCAATTGGCTCCGTGCTTTTTCAAGCGCTCATAAGTGCGTGTTTTGAGTCCTTTAAGGATCTCTGCATTTGCTCTCTCGGCTTGTCCATTGCTGGTAGGATGAGCTACGGAAGCGTAGCAAACTTGTATGCCGAGGTCTTCGCAATATCCTTGAAATGCGGAGCTTGTGAATTGAGTCCCATTATCAGTGATGATCTTATTTGGGACTCCAAATCTGCTCACGATGGATTGTAGAAAATTGATTGCAGATTGTTTGTTGATCGTCACAACGGGAGTTGCTTCCGGCCACTTGGTGAATTTGTCGATGGCGACGTATAGGAACTTGTAACCTCCGACGGCTCTAGGGAAGGGTCCCAAGATGTCCATCCCCCACACAACGAAAGGCCATGTGGGAGGTATCATTTGTAAGGACTGAGCAGGTGTATGAATTTGCTTTGCATGAAATTGGCATGCTTTGCATTTCTTCACCAGCTCAGTGGCATCCTGGAGCGTTGTAGGCCAGTTGAAGCCGTGCCGAAAGGCTTTTCCGACCAGCGTGCGGGAAGATGCGTGGTTCCCACACTCGCCTCCATGGATTTCTGCGAGGAGCTTGCAGCCTTCTTCCCTTGTGATGCACCGCATTAGGATGCCGTTGGCACCGCGCTGGTAGAGATCCCCTTCTACCAACGTGTATCTTTTAGCCAATCTGACTACCCGATCAGCGGATACATCATCGTCAGGAAGGATGTTGTCTTTCAAGTAGCTCCGGATCTCCGAGATCCATGCGTCGGAACTGACTTGAGCATTTGAGTCTTGCGTGCTGGGTTGCTCGGAGCTTCCGGCAGCACCTACGACCCTTGATGGCTGCCATGGTAACAGGGCCATCGGGACCGTCAGCTTCTGGATGCTGATCTCGCCCCCTTCGTTCAGTTCGGCAGGCTGAACTGTGGGTTTTGACATCCTCCGGACAAAGGTTCCATCAGGAGCCGGAGCTCCAGTTGACGCCTTGGTCGAGAGTTCGTCAGCTTCAGCGTTGTGAGCACGCTGAACATGGTGAAGGTCTAGGACTTCGAAGTCCTTCTGAAGCCTCTGGACTTCAAGGAGGTAAGCAGCCAGCTGGAGATTATTGCAGGAGCATTCACCCTTCACCTGCTTGATGACGAGTTGTGAATCTCCTTTAACCAGCAATTGCTTGACACCGTATGATAGTGCCACCTTTAATCCATAGATGAGTGCTTCATACTCCGCCATGTTGTTGGTTGCCTTGAAGTCAAGGTGTACCATGTATTTCACCTTCTCCCCAGTTGGTGCGAGGAGAAGGATTCCAGCTCCGGCTCTCTGCTTCTGCATGGAGCCGTCGAAGTAAAGGGTCCAGTGAGGCTTAGTGAAGGTTGGAACTTGAGGTTCCGTCTTCTGCTCGCTGGGGCCCCCAGGGTTTAATGGAGAGGGAGTCCATTCTGCCACGAAATCTGCCAACGCTTGACTCTTGATTGCTTGTCTCGGAATGAATTCAAGATCGAATTCAGCTAATTCCGCTGCCCACTTTGCAATATTCCCAGTTGAATTGGGATTATGCAGGATCGCTCGAAGTGGATATGAGGTCACCACCGAGACTTTGTGAGCTTGGAAATAGTATCGAAGCTTCCTTGAGGCAATAAGAACCGCATAAAGCAGTTTATGCACCTCTAGGTATCGAGTCTTGGCATCATGTAACACTTCACTGATGAAGTATACCAGGCGTTGAATGGTCCGGACCCTCCCGGAGGGGTCCAGAGCTTCCTCTTCATTGATCCGGACCCTCTCGGAGGGGTCCAGACTCTCTTCGGGGACCTCCGGGTTCTAGGTGGAGGAACCCGGAGCTTCTTCAGAAATGACCTGGACCCTCTTAGAGGGGTCCGGGTCCTCTGAAGTGGCTTCTTGTGGGTTTGAGTCTGGGAGCTGGGACCCAGACCCGCTTTCAAGAACCTCCGGACCCTCCCGAAGGGGTCTGGATTCCTGAGTATTGGGTAGTTCCGGTCTCTCCGCAACCAGAACCATACTGACGACTTCATCAGTAGCTGAAATGTAAAGCAACAAAGGCTCACCAGGGTTCGGAGCTACCAGGACTGGTAGGGTGGTGAGGAACTGTTTCAGCTCCTGGAATGCCTTCTCTGCTTCTTCAGACCATTGGAATGGTCCGGACTTCCTTAGTAACTTGAAGAAGGGAAGTGCTCTTTCCGCCAGTCTTGAAATGAACCGGCTGAGGGCTGCTAGACATCCAGTTAATTTTTGGACGTCTTTGATGCGGGTTGGTGGCCGCATGTCTTCAATGGCTTTTATCTTCGCCGGATTAGCCTCTATGCCCCGGTGACTTACCAGGAAACCAAGAAGCTTTCCGGAACTAACCCCGAAGACGCACTTGTCTGGGTTTAGCTTCGTGCGGGTGGCCCGCAGCTTGTCGAAGACAGCCTGCAAGGTGTCCAAGAGGGACTCCTTGTTCTTGACTTTGACCACGATGTCATCGACGTACACTTCCACTATGTCTCTGATGAGTTCTTCGAAAGTTTTGTACATAGCTCGTACAAAAGTTGAAGCTGCATTCTTGAGACCAAACGGCATGGCTGTGTAACAATACAATCCATCCACTGTGATGAATGAAGTATGCTCTTCATCCTCCCTAGACATCCTGATTTGATGATATCCAGAATATGCGTCTAGAAAACACAGTAACTCGCACCCGGAGGTGGAATCCACTATCTGATCTATTCTAGGTAGTGGGAATGGATCTTTTGGACATGCCTTATTCAATGTGGTGTAGTCGATGCACATCCGAAGTTTCCCGCCGGCCTTGGGCACAACGACTGGGTTCGCCAGCCATTTTGGATGGAAGACTTCTCGGATAAATCCGGCTTCGAGCAACTTCTTCACTTCTTGTTGAATGAAGTTCTGTCGCTCTACAGATTGCTTCCGAGGTTTCTGATGCACAGGCCGAGCATCGGGGTAAATCTTCAGATTGTGCTCAATCACTTCCCTGGGGATCCCAGGCATTTGTGACGGTTGCCAAGCAAATACGTCAACGTTAGCCCGGAGGAAAGTGATGAGCGTGAGTTCCTATTTGTCATTCAACCCACCCGATATGCGGGTGGTTTGAGTGACATCGGAACCAATTTGGACGACTTTGACGGGGATGTCGGTGTCGCCGCTTGGCTGCACACGGGGAGCAGAGGTTGAGCCTCGTTGCCAAATGCTCGGAGGTTTTGGAGCTTGCCCCTGTCTGGAGTCCTCCTCTTGTGTAGTGGTGAGTGCATGGAGCTCCTCCAGAGCAGTTACTCCGGCGGTGTGATCTCCACGAATCCGGAGAACGCCTGCTGGTGTTGGCATCTTCAACACCAAGTATCCATAATGAGCAGCTGCCATAAATTTGTATAGGGCAGGTCTACCCAAGATGGCGTTGAATGGTAAGTTGATCTGAGCGACGTCGAAGACCAACTTCTCGGTGCGGTACTTCTCCCGTGTCCCAAAGGTAACGGGGAGAATTATAGCTCCGAGTGGGGTAATGGCCCCCGGACCTACTCCGGAGAATGGTCGAGAGGGCTGAAGATCCGAAGGTCGAAGCTGAAGTTTGGTAAAAGCTTCAAAGCTTATAAGGTTCAGCCCCGAACCTCCATCCACCATAACATGATGGAGCTGGATGTTGTTGATGGTGGGAGATACCATCAAGGGTAATTGGCCAGCTCCGACCATGCTTTGAGGACAGTCCGAAGCATCAAAAGTGATGGGTATGTCCATCCACTTTCGATGTGGCTCCGGTCTAGCTGTAGGAGCTACAGCAGCCATATCCCGTCGCATAGTCTTGATGACACGACGAGAAGTGATGTCCCATGATCCACCAAAGATGGTGTTCATGGTTTTCCGACGCTCGTTGTCGGAGACGTCGGAGTCATCGTCGACGGAGGTGTAGACGGCTTTCAGGACCTTTTTGGGGTCCTGAAACCCTAACTCCTCTTCAGCCGGAGCTTCATCAACCTTCTGTTTTCCCTCCCTCTGTCGGAAAGGAGACCCTTCCCGGCGCTTGTTGTAGCGCTCGACAAGGTTTTGGACCTCCCGACAGTCTTCCAGCCTATGGCTGCCCGTTTTGTGAATGGGGCACCACATTTTGGATTTGCCGCCGTCTTCGGAAGACGGTCGAGGTCGCTTCTCGGGGCGTGGCCCCCGGCCACCAGGAGTTGCAGTGGCTGCAACGTTGGATGTGCCGGCCGACGACTTCTTCTTGCCGTTGGTCTTCTTTTTCTTCTTGCCACTCCCGGAGGTCGTGTGTCGAAAGCCGAGATACCGTATGGGTGCGTCGTGCCCCAGAGGGCAACAACGTCACTTGCTATGACGCAGCACGTCTTCGGTTGTTGGAGACATGCGGACCAAGTCTTCCTGACAACGTCCGTCGCTGCGACGGGGCCCGCCCTGAAGGAGGAGGACCCTGGTTGTTGAGGCGTTCGGCCGCTGCTGCGACCAAATGCTCGACATCAGCCCTCCATTGCTCCATGTCATCTTGAGATGCATCCGGAGGTGGTGGTCACTGGAGAAGAGCACGCGCTGCATGGAGCGCGTGTTCTGGGTTGTCATGACTTGCCGGCGCAGTATGTGACGCCGGCGCACCATCATGTTGCCCGACACGTTTTGCCGGAGAAGATGGTGGTGGTGGGAGTGTGACTCCCGCTGGTGCTGAGGCTCCTGCTGGTGGCTGCATGTTGGAGGGATTGCCCCCGACAGCCTGAGCAGCAGGTTGCCCGTTGGATGATCCAGTCGCAGAATTCACTATTCTTGAAAATCTCAGGCACCCCTACCTGGCGCGCCAACTGTCGACTTTTGGAGTCGGCAGATCTCCTAACACTACTAAAGTGTTAAAGGAGTTTGTAGTTCGATGAGGGCGCGCGGAGACTCAAGAAGGTGAATCACGATTGGACACGAGAGACACAGTGGTTTACGTGGTTCGGGCCGCCTGAGCGTAATACCCTACTCCACGGGTGTGTGGTGTTGTATTAGTTTATGTATGAAAGCTCACGTCAATGCGTGTGTGCCTCAGAGCATTTTTTGAGCCTCCTTCGTGTATCGTCGGTCTGTCCTTTTATAGTACAAGGACAAACCGTTACAAGTTAGCCTGGCCCGACATGTGGCCCCGGCGGTTACTAGTATTGATACACGATTAATTGTTGTTAATAACCCTGTAACGGGCTCCGACAGTGCCGTTACAGGTGTTAAGATTGTCTGATTAATTGTCATTAACATGGAATTAATGACAATTAATCGGGTCTTGAAGTCCGCGGCTATCCTTTGAAGATCCGGAGTCGTTACAATGTCTTCCGGAGGTTTGAGGCGGCCAGCTCCGACGTTTGGACACGTGGCAGCTCCGGAGCTTGCTTGTGGGAAGCGGGAAGCTCCGAGGTGGCCTGGCACGTGTCAGGTCCGGAGCTTCTCTCGGTCAGGGGTTAAGTCCGGAGGTGCCGTTTCGGTACCTAGCCCGGAGCTTCACCCTTGTGGGTAGTAGCTCCGGTCTGGCAGTACACGTGGCAACCTAGGGGTTAACCATGTTGGAGAAGCAGGTCCGGTTATGTCTGACAAGTGGGCCTCCGAGGGTCTTCAATTTGAGTAGACGTCCTTCCCTTGAGATCTTTGTAACCTCAGGGGGTGTATGGTTTTTAGGGTACCGACAGACCTGCTCATGGAGCTATCAACATTGAGCAACTTTTGGTTATACAAAACCAGCTCATGCAGACCATGATATAGACAATGGGACAGCTACAGGCTGGTAACATCAACAATCAGCCCCACATGCCTCCACCGCCACCCCCGCCTCCTCATAACCGATTGGAAGAATTCATGAGGACTAGGCCGTCGACCTTTGCTCAAGCCGCTGACCCCATGGATGCTGATGATTGGCTCAAGTCCGTAGAGAAGAAGCTAGCTATTGTCCAATGTAGTGATCGGGAGAAGGTCCTATTTGCTTCTCATCAACTTGTCGGAACAGCTGCGGATTGGTGGGATTCCTTATCCAATGCTCATGAGAACCAGGAGAGGATTACTTGGGCTGAGTTCAAGGAGAGTTTCTGTTCTCATTATGTGCTGGAGGGAGTTATGATCTTGAAGAGGCACGAATTTGAGAACTTGAGGCAAGGAAGAACGAGTGTGGGTGAATACCTCAATAAATTCACTCAACTCTCAATATATGCACCTGAGGATGTGAGCCGGGATAGCCAGAAGCAATACTTGTTCATGAGAGGCCTGAACAATGAGATCCAAGTAGAATTGCTCAATTGTGACTATACTAACTTACAGACGCTTGTGGACAAAGCAATTATGGTTGAGAACAAGGTCCAGGAGATAGAGCAAGACAACAAGAGGAAGACACCATATCAAGGACAGCAACAAGGAAGCAATGTGCGCCCTTGCTTTGCGCCACCAAATGCGCCATATTTCAGCTCTTCTACGCCTACTCAGCACCCTGGTTATGCACCACGCCAAGCTCAGTTTGTGCAGCAGCGCCCTGTTATGCAAGCACCTATGCCTCCAATTCCTTTTGCACCTCGTGCCAACTTTCCTGGTGCAAATGTTCAAAACCAAACTCGTCACAATAATTCTGGTGCAGTTAAGAAGTGTTATACTTGTGGAGAAGCTGGACACTTTGCACATCAATGTCCTAAGTCAGGCCTTGGTCAAGGAAGCAATGCTCAAAGGTAGAACCCAAGACCCAATGGAGGACAACCGCAAGGAAACCGTGGAAAATATAATTTTGCTCGTGGCAAGTGAACCATGTCTCTATGGAGGATGATCAACAAGCAGATGACGTGGTGATCAGTATGTTTCTCGCAAACTCCAACCCGACAACTCTGTTATTTGATTCTAGAGCATCGCATTCATTCATTGCATCAACATATGTTGCCAAGTATAGTTTGCCTATCTCTCATATGAAGCTTACTCTATTGGTTATGTCTCCTGGAGGAGAGATGAGGACAAATATAGTATGTTCGAAAGTAAGCCTTAGAATAAGGGGGGTAGATTTCTCTGCCAACCTCATTGTCTTGGATTCCCAAGGATTGGGCATTATACTTGGTATGGACTAGTTGAGGAAACATAATGGAGTTATTGAGTGTGCCACGAAGACGGTGAAGTTGACCAACGAAGAAGGGATCACCATAGAATTTGAAGCACCTCAACACGCACCAAAGCAATTGGAGCTGAACCACATAGACGGTGCCGCAATTGAGGAGATTCTGGTGGTGTGTGAATTTTTGGATGTGTTTCCGGATGAGTTGCCAGGTATGCCACCTGATCGAGACATTGAATTTGTTATTGATTTAATACCTAGGACTGCACCTATAACTAAGAGGCCATATAAGATGCCTCCTAAGGAATTAGCGGAGCTCAAGAAGCATATTCAAGAGCAACTAGAGAAAGATTTTATTCACCCTAGTTCTTCACCATGGGGAGCGTCCGTGCTGTTTGTGGATAAGAAGGATGGGACACAAAGGATGTGTGTGGATTACCGAGCTCTCAATGAGGTGACCATCAAGAACAAGTACACCTTGCCATGCATAGAGGACTTGTTTGATCATATGAAGGGCGCTTGTGTTTTCTCCAAGATTGATTTGAGGTCGGGATACTTTCAAATGAAGATTAGACCATCGGACATACCCAAGACAGCTTTTAGGACCCGGTATGGATCATATGAGTACACCGTGATGTCCTTTGGATTGACAAATGCACCTACCTATTTTATGTACCTCATGGATAAGGTCTTCATGGAGTACTTGGATAGTTTTGTAGTAGTGTTCATTGACAATATTATGATCTACTCGAAGGATGAGAAAGAACATGAGGAACACTTGAGGCTCACATTGCAGAAATTGAGGGAGCATCAATTGTATGCCAAGTTTAGCAAGTGCCAGTTTTGGTTGAAAGAGGTGTCATTTTGGGTCACATCATCTCGAGAGGAGGAGTATCGGTCGACTCCGGAAAAGTGAGGGATGTGCTAAAGTGGGAGCCATCGCAAAACGTAAAGGAAATAAGGAGTTTTCTTGGAATGGCTGGATATTACCGTCGATTCATCAAGTACTTTTCCAAGATAGCCAAGCCAATGACGGAATTGCTAATGAAGGGAAAGGCTTTCCGATGGCCTGAAGCTTGTCAAAATAGTTTTGAGGAGCTAAAGAAGAGGTTAACTATATTCCCAGTTTTGGTTTTGCCAGATGTAAGCAAGAGTTTTGATATCTATTGCGATGCATCAAGACAAGGACTTGGATGTTTATTGATGCAAGAAGGTCAAGTGGTTACATATGCATCAAGAAAATTGAAGAAAGATGAGCAAAATTACCCAACGCATGATTTAGAACTTGTAGTCATGGTACACGCATTGAAGATTCAGAGACATTACATCCTTGGACATAGGTGTGAAATTTATACAGATCATAAGAGCCTTAAGTATATTTTCACACAAACGGACCTGAATTTGAGGCAACGAATATGGTTGGAGCTCATCAAGGATTATGATTTGGGAATAAACTATCACCCAGGAAAAGCCAATGTAGTGGTCGATGTCTTGAGCCGAAAAGGAGTAAGTCACCAACTCACAATTTGAGAGCTGTCATCCGAGTTATATAGGGAGTTTGAATGGTTGAATATCGGATTTGTGAATGAGATGGAAATGATTGAGTTAAATCTGACTTTGGAGCAAGAAATTCGAGAAGGTGAAACAAAGGATAAGGAAATTCAGGAAATCAAGGAAAGGACCCAAGAGGGAAGATAATTCAGATTTGACGAGGATGAACAGGGTACCCTATGGCTTGGAAAAGGATTGTCGTGCTTAATGTGAAGCATATTCGGGAGACAATACTAAAAGAGGCACATGACTCGCCATACTCAATCCATCCCGATTGTACGAAGATGTACAAGGACTTGAAGACGTGCTATTGGTGGGCTGGCATGAAGAAGGACATAGCTGAATATGTAGCATTGTGTGATGTGTGCCAACGAGTCAAGGCAGAACATCAAAGGCCAGCTGGATTATTGCAGCGATTAAAGATTCCGGAGTGGAAGTGGGAAGAGATTGGTATGAACTTTATAGTTGGATTGCCACGTACCTAGTCCGGTTATGACTCAATTTGGGTAATTGTGGATCGATTGACCAAATCAGCTCATTTTGTTCTTGTAAGGACCACCTATACCACCGCGAAGCTAGCAGAGCTATACATGGAGCACAATGTATGTCGACATGGAGTCCCAAAGAAGATAGTATCGGATAGAGGTTCTCAATTTATCTCCAGGTTTTGGTAGAAATTGCATGAAGCGTTGGGAACAAGGTTGAATTTTAGTTCAGCATATCACCCCCAAATGGATGGACAAACTAAGAGGACCAATCAGATTTTAGAATATATGTTAAGAGCTTGCCCTTTGAAGCATGGGAAAAGTTGGGACAAGAACTTGCCATATGCAAAATTCTCCTACAACAATAGTTACCAAGCAAGCTTGAAGATGTTGCCCTATGAAGCACTTTATGGAAGGAAGTGTAGGACACCTTTATTCTGGAACGAGACAGGAGAAACTCAAGTATTTGGTCCGGATGTGTTACTAGAAGCTGAAAAACAAGTTCAGGTTATTTGCGAGAACTTGAGGGCTGCTCAATCAAGGCAAAAAGGCTATGCGGACAATAGAAGAAGGAAACTAGCCTTTGAAATAGGAGACTTCGTA
Source organism: Tuctoria greenei (assembly GCA_036927565.1). Taxonomy (NCBI): domain Eukaryota; kingdom Viridiplantae; phylum Streptophyta; class Magnoliopsida; order Poales; family Poaceae; genus Tuctoria; species Tuctoria greenei. Next base: position 21,119,023 of record JAYESD010000003.1, read on the forward strand.
TATCTTAAGGTGTCACCAATGAGAGGTCATAAGAGGTTTAACATAAGAGGCAAGCTAGCACCTCGATATATTGGGTCATTCAAGATTTTGGACAAAAGGGGAGAAGTAGCATATAAGTTAGAGATGACAACTCACTTATTGGATGTTCATGATGTATTTCATGTTTCCCAGCTCAAGAAGTGCTTGAGAGTACCGGAAGAACAAGTGCCAATGGAAGAATTGCAATTAGAGGCAAATTTGACTTATGCCGAGCAACCGATCAAAATCTTGGAAACCAAGGAGAGGGTCACAAGAAACAAGCTCATTAGATGGTGTAAGTTCAATGGAAGCATCACACGGAATCAGGGGCAACATGGGAGTTGGAGGATGACCTCAAGAAGGAATTCCCCAATCTTTTCTCTTTCGCGTCGAATCTCGAGGGCGAGATTCATTTTAAGAGGGGTAGGTTTGTAACACCATCATTTTCATACATCATGCATTGCATACATTCTAATACATGTCTAACATTAATTAACATAAAAAGGAGCAAGTTTAAATTGGATTAGAAACCAAACCGCACTTAAGAATTATGGGAAGTGCGGAAACAGTTTTTTTCTCTTGTTATGAAAAAAAATAATAAAAGAAATAATAAAATAAAAATGAAAAGTGGGCTTTTCCCTTAGTGGTAGAGTAATTCCACGGTCCGATTTTGGTGCGGACTAGTCCAATTTCTCTCTGACTTCAAATGGACTTGTCCGTTTTGCTGTGGACTAGTCTGTATTTTCTCTTTGGACACTTTCGGACTTGTCCGATCCTATGCGGATTAGTCCGGTGTTCCAAGGATCCTTGAAAACTTGCTAAGTCCCTCGACTTGTCCGGACTAGTCCGGTATTCCAGCGAACTTGTCCGTTTTACCCTCTGACTAAAGTCGGACTTGTCCGATTTTTTGCCACACTTGTCTATTTTGCCCCTCTGGATAAGTTCGGACTTGTCCGATGTTGAGTCTGGACTTGTTCGATTTCCCTCTGTCCAACTTCGGACTAGTCCGGCCCTTTTTGGACTTGTCCGATATATCGTGACTTTGTGTTGATCTTTTGTTTCACGACTTGTTTCTTGGGTTTTACATTAAGTGGGCCTAGGGACGTCGTGCCTAACTCTTTTAGAGCCCATGAGGGACTCTAAACCGATATGTACTCATCCCAAACTCGAAATCCATCTAACCCTAGCCTCCATCTCTATATAAACAACCACACCCCTTGGCTTGACATCTATTTGCCACTTTTCCACCCCACCCAAACCCTAGCTCGTGAGTAGCCTCCACCAAGGAGGGAGAAAGAGATCTAGAACAAGAAGAAGAAGAGGAGGAAACGAAAGAGGATCAAGATCTCCATCAACTTCGCGTTCTTTGTCAACAATTCACCATCAAGTTCTTCATCAACCCTAGATCGTCAAGATCCAAGTGTTTCCCCCAAGATCCTTGATTTATTTGAGTTCTAAACACTTGGTATACCTTCTACTTCCTTTCCCTTACGTGAATTCAACCCCAAACCTCCAAATTCATGTCGATCTAGAAAACCCTAATCTGCCGATCTCGCGCAGTGCGGACTTGTCCGGTCCCTAGCGGACTAGTCCGATTTTCCTGGTTAATTTCTATTGAATTAATTCTAAATTAGATCTAATCAACTTTAAACCTGTATAAACTTGTTAAAATCTATTAGAACTAATTAGTGATCATTAAAAGCAACTCATTAACAAGTTCCACCTTGCATTTGCATTAATCATGCATGTCATGTCATATTGAGTAATGTATGTGCATATGTTGATTGTAATTCTTGTTTGTATGTTTATTGTGCGGATTAGACAGATTTGCGCTATAGAGTGCCGCGGAGGATCTCCAGCACCAAGAGTTTGAAGGCTTTGCCCCGAACCAATCCCAAGAGCAAGGCAAGTGTCCTTGAAGCATATTGATCCTGTTTTAAAATAAATGTTTTGTTTGCAAAACTGCATGCTTTTGTCAATTTTTATGGGAATCCTATGATACGAAGTTTGCTAGATTTGTTTAACCACCCTTGTCACTTGGAATTTATGGTTGAGAGTCGGGAAGGGCTTTTTACCTTTTTTCTTCGCTTTGGGATGGGAAGACAACTATACCATTAATTATACATTGATGAGATTATGATTGACATGAACTGGTTAATATGATATGGTAATGGGTGATCTAAGCAAGCCTGGTATGTGGATGGGTTGGATGTTATGGTGGCTTGCTTGCTTTAGATCTAAGGACCAATTCATGCGAGAATATGCCCGGACAACAGTGCTATCATGAGGCCAAGTATGGGTGTGGCGTAGCTGATTTGTAAGACATATGTGTGCTGAATACATTGGCTTGTAGTGAATACACTTGGCTTTGATGATAAAAGTTTTAAATATCACCAAAACACCTTTTTGTCAAGGTCCGACTCTAGCTCTGAGCTACAGCAATGTCCGAAGGTAGGTCCGGCTTGTTTTGGGTAGCTCCGGTTACGTTCAATGCTAGGTCCGACTAGCTTTGGTCAGCTCCGGTGAGCTTTATCTTTAGCTCCGGCATATATTTGATAGCTCCGGAATGCTTTTGCTAAGCTCCGACGTACTTTGTCTAGCTCCAGTTTTGGGTTGACTAGTTCCGACTAGTTCTGGTTAGCTCCAGCGCTAGGTCCTGCTAGTTTTGTAAGCTCCGGCGGGAGCTTGGATATACTAGTTTTGGTACTAGTTTTGTTAGCTCCGACTCAAGCTCCGGGTTGCGCTGGCAAGGTCTGGAACTTGACCGTCGTGCTTCTGCTTTTCATTTGCAATGTTTCGTACTTGCTTCACATTGTTGGAAAGATTGCTTAGTATTCATTTACTATGTTTTTGGTGTGTTTTGGTTGATATGGATGATATCGTGTTACTGTGGTTTTGCAACATGCTTACGTGAGGTGCTCACGTAAGGTGTTGTGTTCGGAACTAACTTGAGTCAAGTCGAGGACTTGGACTCGTATGGATTGGTTGTTTATTCATGTGCAGGTGTTGCTTGAGTTCAAGACATGGCTGCTGACGGGATCCATTGGACTAGTCTCGGGGAGGAGATGAGGTTCCAACAACCAAGTTCGGAAGGAACTGTCGTTGAGCTGATCAGGAGGTCGCGCAGGATGATTTAATCCAGGGCGGTGCATATGAAGGTTATTGGACGTCGAAGGAAGGTGTTTGCACGTATGCATGCGGTGCATGACGTGGCAACATGGTTCCGAAGATGGTTTATGGATGGGAAGATCTGGTTGGAAGGATCGGATCATACCGGTTGATGACTTTGGCTGCGGCGGAGTCGGTTATGGCTCGGTATGGAAAGTATCGAGTTGATTATGTTAGGATTTTGTGTCTGTCACGAATTTGAGTTGTTTAGGAATGTGGGATAGTTGCTAAGGTGTTTGGAAGTCTTAAGATTGCTTCTATCTGCGTATAGAAGAATCTTGAGCAGTTATGGAAAGTTACGATTCGTGATGGAGTCCTAGTTGATATTGGGTTGTCCTAAGGGCTGGTTATATAAGCAAGGGAGCCCAGAGCTCGTGGTGGACGACTTTGGGGCTGTTCCTCTTGTGTTCTATTGAATAAATTTCGTAGTTTGATGGAACTTTTGTGCCTTGTTCGTCTGACTTGTTCCAGACAAGTTTTACTCTTCGAGTTTCTGGACAGCACTACCTTTCATCGGTGGTTTTATCATAACTCGAGTTTTACAGATCCAATTGACGTGATTCTTTTTGGATTGTCTTCACAACTTGATTATCTATCATATATCAAAATTTCACGGTCATTGGATTTGTGTTCTATGATCTACACGAGTTTCTTTGCAACATTCCAGAACTGTTTTTTCTCGGGTAGGACAGATTGACCATTGGTTGATCTTTCGATCATAACTTGAGTTTTTCTCGACGGATTTGAGTGATTTCTTTTGTGTTGTCTTCATGACTAGATTCTCTCTGATATACATCACTTTTGTCACGGTGAAACACATTTAGATTAGTCTCACACACGATTATTTTAAGAAATCGATTTTCTGCCGAAGGGGTTGGGGTTTAATTGTTTTTGCTGCGTAAGATTTTTAAATCTACCATTCACCCCCCCTCTGTTAGCTTTTCACGTGCTCTTCGATCCTACAATTGGTATCAGAGCCACGGTGCTCTAATCTTTGAGATTTGCACGTGTTTTTGACTAATCATCATGGAGAAGTACTCCGCCAAACCTTGTGTGTTTGCTGGTATTGATTTTCAGGTTTGGAAGGCACGCATGGAGACTTTCATCCAGGCACAAGGCTTTGCAATATGGGAGAAGGTGTATAAGCCTTATGAAGTGCCACCCAATGATCAAGTTACGGCCACAAACCTACGGGACGTCGACAACAACAACAAAGCCCGAAACTTGATCATCCAAGGACTCACTCAGAGCGACTTTGATCATGTCGCGCACCTCCGGTCAGCATACGATGTTTGGAGAGCTCTCTGTGATTATCATGAAGACTCCAACACAATCAAGGAGGTCAAACAAGATATGTTCAAAAAGGAATATATGCATTTTGAGATGCAACCAGGTGAGTCTATCGATGACCTCTTTGCTCGTTTCAATAAAATTCTCAGCAACTTACGTAGTGTCAATGTTAAATTTTCTGATGCTGAGAATGCTAGACAACTTCTTAGTGCATTAGACATGTCAGTTTGGGAGATGAAAGTAACATCCATTCGTGAATCAACTGTCATGAGTTCTCTTATATTAGATGTACTTTACTCTAAACTAAAAACTCATGAAATTGACATCCTAGCACGTAAGAACCCAAACAAGTCTATTGCATTTGTCTCACAACGTGATATGTCTAGCTCCGGCCAATCATCATCCTGCAGTACTCTTGCTTTGTTGTCCTCACTAACCCTGGAACAGATCGAAGAATTTCCAGAAGAGGAGTTGGTACTCATCTCTACTAGATTCTCAAAAGCATTGCAAAATGTGAGAACTAGAAGGAGAGGAAGCTCCGGACGTCAACGCTGTTTTCAATGTGGTAAAATAGGACACTTTCGTACAGAATGTCCTAACCTTTCAGGTCCGACCACCCGGGGAGAAAAACAAAGCTAGGTCCAGACCTCCTCTGGAAATTCCAACAAGAAGAAGAAAGATACCATAGGACGCAAGATGATCAACAGTTTCATCACCGCGCTTTAAGAACTTAGTTCAAGTGATGTAGACTTTGAAAGTGATGAAGATGATGACGATCTTGCAAACTTATGCTTCATGGCGGGCAAAACAGGATCAAAATCAAGTCAGGAGGATGCAGAACACAACAGTGAAGACGATGAGGTATGTTCTACCTGCAATGAAATGTGTGATGCTATTTCTCGTGCAACTATTATTGTCAAGAAAAAGGACAAAAAGCTTAGGGATAATGCTGTTAAAATTGAATCACTAGAATCTGAAATTAACCGTTTAAAAACTTTGATTCCTAGTGATGATGCATGTCCCTCATGTGACTTAATCTATGAACAATTGTCCACATTAAGAAGTGCACACTCCTCCACTCTAGATAGACTTGATGAAGAAATTGAAAAGAACAAAGAGCTTGCTGCACTTAATGATAAACACTTGAAAGATGCTAGCTGTTCTATAATTGATTTGCATTGTTCTACTTGTGATGATCTTGATAAGAAACTACAGGATGCTATGAATGAAATTTCTATATTGAACAATGCTTTACGTTCTCATGAAGTTAAATTTTGTTTCAATTGCAAACTAAAAGGAAAAACTTCATGTGACAATTGCCTTGATCTGTCCAATAAACTTGATGACATGCATAGGACATTAGATCGGTTTTGTAATGGGAATAAGAACCTAAACTTACTGCTGAATTCTTCCAAGTCTTGCAATGATAAAACTGGTTTAGGTTTTGATTCTCATGCTCATGCTAAGGCACATCCACCTAAAATTGTAAAGTCATTAGGAAGTGGTTTGGTTCAAACAGTTCCTAAACAAAAAGAAGTGGTTTTCAAATCTGCAGGAGTGTTGCCTCATTCGGTTTCAAATAAAAATATTGCTTGCTCATCTAGACATGAACACAAAGTTAAATTTCATTGTACCTTCTGTGATAGAGATGGTCATGTCATAGATTTTTGTTATAGACTAGCTAAACAACAGAAAAAGGAAAGAAAAATTGCTAGATCTTATAACTTTCATGCAATTAGAAAAACACAACCTGCTTTAGTGAGTCAGAAATTTGAAAAGGTAGCTTCCGGACCTTCTGGTAAGAAATCTACAAAGGCAGCTCCGGTAGTTATGATAGCTCTGAGAGCTCTCGGATCTTCTGTTGTTCAATCCAAAGCTTTAGTTGTTGCCTCTGGACATTCTGCTTTTACCTCCGGAGCAACTGGTTTTCACTCTAAACAAGTAACAACTTCTAAATCAATTGTTAAGAACAAAAAACCTCAATCTTTGACTCATAAACCTGCTGTTTTGTCTCAGCTTTCGCGTGTTTTTCCTGCTGCACGTCGCGTGACTCAGTACTGGATTACTAAATGCCTTTTGACTAACCCCAGTATTGAGTCATCGACGTATTGTGCCTTTATGTAGGTTACACGTTTGAGGAAGGAGAACATTTGGATTGTGGATTCAGGTTGCTCACGCCACATGACCGGTAACAAAGATTGGTTCTCCTCCCTCTCTTTTGTGTCACGTGTAAAAAATGTTACTTTTGCCGATAATTCTTCAACTCCTATAATTGCTAAGGGTTCGGTTAGAGTAAATGATCACTACACTTTGAAGGATGTGGCACTTGTCAAAAATTTGAAATACAACATGCTTTCTGTTGCATAATTGCTAGATGAAAATCTAGAAATTATTTTCAATAAAAACTGCTGCAAAGTTGTAGGTTCAAATAGTGAGCTTATTTTTAACATGTCTCGGTTTGGAAGAGTTTTTAAAGCTGATTTTGATATGTCTTCCTCTAAGCATAGGTGTCTAGTTGCTAATGATTCAAAGGACTTATATTTTTGGCATCGTAGACTTGGTCACGTAGGCTTTGATCACCTAACGCGTGTTAGTGCTCTTGATCGCATACCTGGGCTGCCTAAGCTTAAAGGGGACAAAGAAATTGTGTGCTCTTCTTGTAGACATGCTAAGATGGTTGCAGGTTCACATACTCCTCTTACAATGATCATGACAACTGAACCATGTCAACTTTTGCATCTTGACACCGTAGGACCTTCACGTGTTCAATCCTTCGGAGGTAAATGGTATGTTCTTGTTACCGTCGATGATTATTCTAGATACTCTTGGGTTTACTTTATGGCGTCTAAGAATGATGTTTTTAGTCACTTTAGAACTTTATTTCTTAGATTATCAATTGATCACCCAGGATCATTAAAGGCAATTATAAGTGATAACGGAACTGAATTTAAAAATCAATCTTTTGATCACTTTTGTGCTGAAAATGGAATAGATCATCAATTCTCTTCACCATATGTACCTCAACAAAACGGTGTTGTAGAAAGAAAGAATAGAACCTTAGTCGAGATGGCTAGGACTATGCTTGATGAATATCAAACTCCTAGGAAATTTTGGGCTGATGCGTTAGCAACCGCTTGTTATGTCTCAAATCGTGTTTTCTTGCGTGCTAAGCTAGGTAAAACACCATATGAGCTCCGGTTTGGACATAGGCCTAGTATTACACACTTTCGGGTCTTTGGTTGCAAATGCTTTGTTAAGAAACATGGTAATCTTGATAAATTTGAACCTAGATCCATTGATGGCATGTTTCTTGGTTATCCATCTCATACTAGAGGCTACCGTGTGCTTTTACTTCACACTAACAAAATTGTGGAGACTTGTGAAGTGTCTTTTGATGAAGCTAGCCCGGGTACTAGCTCCGGTGTTGCAGGACCAGGTCCGTATCCTTAGGGGGAGGGTATTTTCGAAGATGAAGAAGAGCCGGTGATACTGCCTGGTAGTTCCGAAGCTGACACGTGTCCAGCTCCGGACATTGAACAAGCTCCGGCTATCACCTCTGCTGGTCCTGATCGTCCAGAAGTCACAAGCTCATCAATCTACGATGAACCTAATAAAGAAGAAGCTTGTGAGACATCTGTTCCCCGACATTTTTACAAAGACCATCCCCCACAACAGATGATTGGAAGCTTGCACGAACGATTCACACGGTTCAGGTTTTGCGATCTAAACTCTCATGCTCATTCTGCTTTTGTTGCTTCTTTTGAACCCAAAGATATATCACACGCACTCACTAATGAATCTTGGATTATTGCCATGCAAGAAGAGTTAGAAAATTTTGAAAGAAATAATGTTTGGAAACTTGTACCTCCACCTCAAGGTCACACTTTAATTGGAACTAAATGGGTATATAAAAATAAACAAAGTGAGGATGGGGTTGTGGTTAGGAATAAGGCTAGGTTGTTTGCTCAAGGTTTCACTCAAGTTGAAGGTCTAGATTTCGATGAAACTTTTGCTCCTGTCGCTAGAATAGAAGCCATAAGAATTTTGTTAGCTTTTGCAGCATCTAAAGGTTTTAAGCTATATCAAATGGATGTTAAAAGTGCTTTTCTTAATGGCTACATAGATGAGGAGGTTTATGTCAAACAACCACCGGGTTTTGAAAATCCAGATTTTCCTAATCATGTTTACAAACTGTCCAAAGCCTTACACGGTCTCAAACAAGCCCCTAGAGCATGGTATGATAGGTTAAAAACATTCTTACATGAAAAGGGGTTTACCATGGGCAAGGTTGATAAAACTCTTTTTGTGCTTAAGCATGGCAATGACTCGTTATTTGTTCAAGTGTATGTGGATGATATTATCTTTGGTTGTGCTTCTCATGATCTTGTGTCCAAGTTTTCAACAATGATGAGTTCTGAATTTGAAATGAGTATGATGGGTGAACTCACTTACTTTTTGGGGCTGCAAATCAAGCAAACCAAGGAGGGTACCTCTGTGCATCAAACGAAGTATACCAAAGACCTCCTAAGGCACTTCAACATGGACAAAAGCAAGCCTCTTCGGACACCAATAGGAACAGCAACAACAATTGAACTTGATGAAGATGGTGAATCCGTGGGTCAAAAAGAATATAGAAGCATGATCGGATCACTTTTGTACCTCACGGCATCAAGACCGGACATACAATTCAGCGTATATCTTTGTGCACGGTTTCAAGCTTCCCCACGTGTTTCACATCGTCAAGCCGTCAAAAGGATTCTCATGTACTTACATGGAACTCAAGAATTTGGCATTTTTCTTCCTTCTTCCTCAACCGTTATTTTGAAAGCTTTTTCAGATGCTGATTTTGGGGGTTGTAGGATTGATAGGAAAAGTACTTTCGGTGCTTGTCATTTTCTTGGTAATTCTCTTGTTGCTTGGTCCTCTAGAAAACAAAATTCAGTTGCACAATCCACAGCCGAATCTGAATATGTAGCTGCTGCTAGTGCTTGCTCACAAATTCTTTGGATTGTTCAAACACTTAAGGACTATGGGGTTGATCTAGATAGTGTTCCACTATTTTGTGATAATAGTGCAATTTGCATTGCCAAAAACCCCGTGCAACATTCTAGAACTAAGCACATTGACATTAGGTATCACTTTCTCCGAGATAACGTTGAAAAAGGAAACATTGTGCTTCACCATGTAGATATCGAACAACAATTGGCTGACATTTTTACAAAACCTTTGGATTTCACTCGTTTTTGTTACATTCGTAGTGAAATAGGGGTTATGCATCCTCATGGCTTAAATTGAGGGGGAGTTTTTGAAATTTGGGAAGTCTATGTGTGAATCTGAAATTAAAATAATATGAGCATAGTATTTCATACATATATGACTTTGTGATTCCTTTTACATGTTGAAAGTTCTTACTACATTACTCGTGTTATACATTTTGTAGTTTTTGCCATGTCTAGTAATTGGAATAATTACTTACACTAAAACTGGTCATGGTCGAACTTTCTTGCTGTTTTGAACTTGTTACATGTTCACAAGTGCTTTTAACCATTAAGAATTCATCAAGTAATCAACTCCCATGTTGAGATTTTATGAACAAAAATAAATTGAGAAAAGATCAAGAGAATATGCATGCATCGCACTTCTTCTTTTGAGATGGCTTGTCATTGCTCTTAGATATGAACTTGGAAGAACTTGTGTATGACTAAAACCATGTCCTTAAGCTTCTGATTGTCAAATGACATAGGCTTGGCTTGGTTGGTTAGAATAAGGTAGATGCGCATATAATCTCTTGCAAATATCATATGATCTAAATTCATGCTTTGAAAAATAATAAAATGCAGCAACTAGTGTCATGCTTTCAGGTTTTGAAATAGTTAAGTTTGTGAGATCATGACTTGCTTAAATTGAAAATTACATTTGATCTCTAGCATGGCTTACACTACTTTATGTATTTCATTGATTTGATAATGTAAAGTACTTGATAGTATGACTTGGATGAGCTTTGTTTATATGTATATGTATAATATGCTCATAACAACTAAAGAGGGAATGATAATTTGTTTATATGCTCATGACTTGCTGAATACATTGTCAAAGGGGGAGATATAAGCATGAAGAGAAAGAGAATATGTGCATAAGGAGAGATAATAAAGGGGGAGAGATTTTCTTCTCATTTTACTTTTGATTTACAAAGGGGGAGAAATTTTCTTCAAAACTTTTAATGAGAATAAGCCAATGTTTGGATTTTAAATGGTGTTGCCAATGCATTCATCAAGGGGGAGATTGTAAGACCTATGTGTACTGAATACATTGGCTTGTAGTGAATACACTTGGCTTTGATGATAAAAGTTTTAAATATCACCAAAACACCTTTTTGTCAAGGTCTGACTCTAGCTCTGAGCTACAGCAAGGTCCGAAGGTAGGTCCGGCTTGTTTTGGGTAGCTCCGGTTACATTCGATGCTAGGTCCGACTAGCTTTGGTCAGCTCCGGTGAGCTTTATATTTTGCTCCGGCATATATTTGATAGCTCCAGAATGCTTTTGCTAAGCTCCGACGTACTTTGTCTAGCTCCGGTTTTGGGTTGACTAGTTCTGGTTAGCTCCAGCGCTAGGTCCTGCTAGTTTTGTAAGCTCTGGCGGGAGCTTGGATATACTAGTTTTGGTAAGCTCCGGCAGGTGCTTCATTGTACTAGTTTTGTTAGCTCCGGCTCAAGCTCCGGGTTGCTCTGGCAAGGTCCGGAACTTGACCGTAGTGCTTCTGCTTTTCATTTGCAATGTTTTGTACTTGCTTTACATTGTTGGAAAGATTGCTTAGTATTCATTTTCTAAGTTTTTGGTGCGTTTTGGTTGATATGGATGATATCATGTTACTGTGGTTTTGCAACATGCTTATGTGAGGTGCTCACGTAAGGTGTTGTGTTCGGAACTAACTTGAGTCAAGTCGAGGACTTGGGATTGTATGGATTGGTTGTTTATTCATCTGCAGGTGTTGCTTGAGTTCAAGACATGGCTGGTGACGGTATCCATTGGACTAGTCTCGGGGAGGAGATGAGGTTCCAACAACCAAGTTCGGAAGGAACTGTGGTTGAGCTGATCAGGAGGTCGCGCAGGATGATTGAATCAAGGGCAGTGCATATGAAGGTTACTGGACGTCGAAGGACGGTGTTTGCACGTATGCATGCGTTGCATGATGTGGCAACATGGTTCCGAAGATGGTTTATGGATGGGAAGATCTGGTTGGAAGGATCGGATCATACCGGTTGATGACTTTGGCTGCGGCGGAGTCGGTTATGGCTCGGTATGGAAAGTATCGAGTTGGTTATGTTAGGATTTCGTGTGTGTCACGAATTTGAGTTGTTTAGGAATGTGGGATATGTTCCTAAGGTGTTTGGAAGTCTTAAGATTGCTTCTATCTGCGTATAGAAGAATCTTGAGCAGTTATGGAAAGTTACAATTCGTGATGGAGTCCTAGTTGATATTGGGTTGGCCTAAGAGCTGGTTATATAAGCAAGGGAGCCCAGAGCTCGTGGTGGACGACTTTGGGGCTGTTCCTCTTGTGTTCTATTGAATAAAATTCGTAGTTTGAAGGAACTTTTGTGCCTTGTTCGTCCGACTTGTTCCAGACAAGTTTTACTCGTCGAGTTTCTGGACAGCACTACCTTTCGTCGGTGGTTTTATCATAACTCGAGTTTTACAGATCCAATTGACGTGATTCTTTTTGGGTTGTCTTCAAAAATTGATTATCTATCATATATCAAAATTTCACGGTCATTGGATTTGTGGTCTATGATCTACACGAGTGTCTTTTCAACATTCCAGAACTGTTTTTCTCGGGTAGGACAGATTGACCATTGGTTGATCATTCGATCATAACTTGAGTTTTTCTCGACAGATTTGAGTGATTCCTTTTGTGTTGTCTTCGTGACTAGATTCTCTCTGATATCCATCACTTTTTTCACGGTGAAACACATTTAGATTAGTCTCACACACGATTTCTTTAAGAAATCGATTTTCTGCCGAAGGGGTTGGGGTTTAATTGTTTCTGCTGCGTAAGATTTTTAAATCTACCATTCACCCCCCCTCTGGTAGCTTTTCACATGCTGTTCGATCCTACATGATTAATTAGGGTTTGCTAGTGCTATTTAGACCATTAAGGATGCTCGGGGAAGGGGTAGTCGGATTGGGTTTGTTGGTGATTGGTGGGACTACCCTGGGATTCGAATGGCTCAAGAGGGGGCCCTTGGTTGAAGATGTGCTTAGTTGGAGGCATCGCCACCGGTGCAACCTCAGTGGGGTCCAAATAGGCTAGTAATCCCTTTGTAAAGGCTATTTTGTGATCTCTTGGCCATACACCAAAGGAAGTGTAATTGGCATAAGAGAGGTTCTTTAGTCGCTGACGGGTGATGAAATCACAAACACGTGGGTAAAGTGGTACAAACTCGGCAGAGTATTAAAACTATCATGATAGTCATACTCCCGGTTATGAGCGCCATGATGACCTACATGATTAGAGGGAACTTGGTATTGGGATGGTTTGGTACAGGTTATGGTTTGGTAATGATTATCGTTGGTTATGAATTAAATTCTGATATTGATTATGGTTATTGGCAATGAGAAATCTGGAATATGGATGATGGTATCGGCATATGGACTGGTACTATTATGATTACATGGTTTATGATGGGTTTTTTTCACATACATATAATATATTGCTTTTCAAATGCTTTAATGTACTTTTTAGCACTTAGCCATGATTATATTCGTCATTTGAATCAGCTACATGTCATACTTTCCACACTTGCTGAGTACGACATGTACTCACCCTTGCAATCCCCCACCAACAGTTGCAGTTGAGGATTGGGAGTAACGATGATAATGTGGAGTTATAGGCCGTGTCTACCGTCAGTTTTGCCTGTTGAGTGTTGGAGTTGTGCTATACCCTTTACTTATTTGCTTAGTTTAGTTTATTTCCGCTTCATTAGTTGAAACTTGTCATAAGTATTCATTAGAGCTTGTATTCGAGAATATTATGAATTGTGTAATAAAAGTACTTATTTAATAATTTGAGCTGTGGTAATCATTTGTTTATCATTTGTGAATCACTTGTGTATGTATGTTAAACATCCTGGGCACACATATACTGCACTTGGTTCATTTTCGGAACCGGGTGTCACATCAATGCTTGACATGGATCTTCTTCCTGATCCAGCACACATTGATGAACTTACTCTTTTTGAGAGCTGTTAGTTTCATTGAACACTACGTCACGTGCTACTTAAACAAGTCCAGAGACCTTGTTGAAGACACGATAGGCGTAGGAGTTCGAATCATAGCCAGGTAAGAAACCTTCATCAGACTTCGAAGCGAACTTCGAAGCCCTAGGCTTCTTGTTTAAAATGTAACATTTTGAACCAAAGACTTGAAAATATGAAATATTTGGCTTGTTACCCGTGAGTAGTTTATACAAAGTTTTTTTGAGCAACCGATGAAGATAAAGTTACTTTATGGTGTGACAAGCGGTGTAAACCGCATCAACCCAAAACTGGTTTGAAGTCTTGTATTCATCGAGCATTGTCGTTGCCATTTCAATGAGTGTTTGATTCTTCCTTTCGGCTACTCCATTTTGTTGAGGGGAATATGGTGCTGAAAATTCATGCTTTATCCCTTCTTCGTCTAGATATTCCTCAACTGAAGTGTTCTTGAACTCCATACCATTGTCACTCCGGATGTTCTTGATCTTCAATGAGAATTCATTTTGAGCACGCTTGATGAACTTCTTGAGGGTTCCTTGAGTTTCTGTCTTGTCATGCAAAAATAAAACCCACATGAAGCGAGAAAAATCATCAACAATGCCTAAACCATATTTGTTTCCGTTGATGCTTATGTAAGCAATTGGACCGAATAGATCCATGTGGAGCAGTTCAAGTGGTCTTGTTGTAGTCATGACATTCTTCGCGGGATGGGGTGCTCCTACTTGCTTCCCGGCTTGGCACACTCTACAAGGCCTATCTTTCTCAAAAACAACATCCTTTAAACCACGGATGTGATCGCCTTTAAGGAGTTTTTGAAGATTCCTCATACCAACATGTGCTAGCCGTCTATGCCACAGCCAAAACATGTTGGTCTTTGCAATCAAGCATGTGTCAAGTTCAACTTTATCTTTGTTGAAGTCAACTAGATAAAGTTTTCCCTTTAACACACCCTTAAATGCAACAAAGTTATCACTACTTCTAGAGACGGTCACACCCTCATTAGTGAATAAGCAATTATAACCCTTGCCACATAATTGAGATAAGGACAAAAGGTTATAATCCAAGGAATCAACGTGTGAAACATGAGAAAGAGTATGTTTTGATGAAATTACAATTTTACCGGTACCAATCACTCTTCCTTGATTATTATCACCAAAGTAAATGCATTCGCTTGCATCTTCATTTTCTTCATATTCTGCGAACATTCTTCTTTCTCCGGTCATGTGATTGGTGCATCCACTATCTAGCACCCATTTAGCTCCGCCGGATGAATAGGCCTGCAAAAGACAAATTATGCCTTGGTCTTAGGTACCCAAGCTTGCTTGGGTCCTTTGTGGTTAGTCACAAGTGATTTGGGTACCCACACATGAGACTTGGTGTTCTCATGGCATGACCCAACATATTTAGCATAAACTCTACCAAGATTACTTTTCATGAGTACATATGAAGCATCAAATGTTCTAAATATAATTTGTTGTTCGTATGTGTTAACAATGTTCATTTTATCAAGGTTATCTTGTTTTCCAACTTGAAAAGAGTTTCCCTTGACAAATGCAATGTGTTCCTTGTTATTCTTGTGGGTTCTAGCGTTTTTCTTTTCATCATAAGAATATCCAATGCCATATTTGACATTAGGAGGTCTTGTGATCGAGTATGCACTGCGTGCATACTTGACCTTCTCCTTGTTAAATATGCCACTTTGAGAAGAACGCTTGTCCTTTGTCAAGTTTGGCTTTTCCTTCAAGTTAGTGTTATTTTTAGCACATGTACAAGCAATGACAGTTTCAGATTTTATATGTTGAGAAGGTGAGATTGAAGAGGATGAAGAAACACTTTGCCTGAGTGACTCAACTTGTACCTCAAGGATCTTGTTAACCTTGGTTAAGTTAGCAAGTTCATCCTTGATAGCCACGTTTGAGTCTTTTAGCTTCAAACAAGCTTTCTTGCTTGAAGCTAACTCAAGTTCCAGTGAATTACTTTGCTCCTTTTCAATCTCAAGGAGATTTTTGATCTTAAGATATTCTTCCTTTTGGAGGATGATCATATCTTCTTGACAATCAACTAGCTCCTTCTTATCAACAAGCTTATCCATTAGAAAATTCATCTTAGAAGCAGTTTTCTTGTCTAAACCCCTAAGCATATCTTCATCATCACTAGAATTATCACTATCACTAGTAAAAGAATGCGAGGAGAAAGATTTTGTTGTTACCTTTCTTTTACCTTCCTTGACCATTAGACACGTGTGGTCAGTGTCCTTCCTTGCGCCGATGGTTGGGAAGAGGGTGGATTTCAAGGTAGGCTTCATGATGGCTATGGTGGCCATCTCCTCTTCTTTTTCGGATGAGGACTCATCATTGGAGTCCCACTCCTTCCCTAGGTGTGCTTGACTGTATTGCTTCTTCTTCTTGAACATTTTCTTTGATTGAAGCTTGTTGTCTTTCGTCTTCCTCTTATTTTCTTCATGTGGACAGTCCACTATGAAACGGTCATACTCTCCACAGTTATAGCAAGCACGCCTCATTTTTGGTCTTGGTTTGTCCCTATGTATTCCTTCATTTGACCTACCACCATGTCTTCTTTTCATCATTTTCTTAAACTTTTTTTATAAACAAGATCATATCTTCTTCATCAATATCACTGCTTTCATCATCGCTGTCATCTTCTCCATGAGCTTCTCGAGCTTCTTTTGATATGGGTTTACAGGTCAACTTCAAGGCAACTCCTTTATTCTTTGCCGAGGTAAGGTCGGCGATTTACTTGACATGTTTAGCTTGCTTCTCCATCATTTCAAAGTTGATATCTTGCTTAGAAGTTTGTTCGGGGTCATTTTCCGATACCCGGGGCTTTCGCTAATCATGGAGTGTAGGGTCACATTATGAGGCATGAATGATCTAAGAATCAGCTTCACGACCTCATGATCTTTCCACTTTTTGCTGCCATAAGCTCGTACTCTGTTGATGAGATTCTTGAGTCTATTGTACATGTCTTGTGGTGATTCATCTTCTTCTATAGCGAATCTTTTCAATTCGCCTTCTGTCATCTCAATCTTGGCTTCACGCACATGGCGATCACCTTTCGTAGAGTATCCCATATCTCCTTTGCAATTTTGAGTCCATCCACCTTGGCGAACTCGTCTCGGCTTAGTGATGAAGTGATCACGGCTGCAGCTTGAGCATTCCGATGAATGGCTTGTTCTTGGCTTGGAGTCAGCTCTTCATCATCATCCAGGATATCTATCCCTGTACACACTATATGCCACAAAATCGGGTTAAGAGATATGAGATGCATTTTCATGTTTTGTCTCCACATTGAATAGTCATTTCCATCGAAGAAAGGTGCTTTCCCTATAGGAATTGATAAGTAGTGATTATTATTGGAATTCAAATGATCACAGTTAAAAGGATATCGGGAGTAGTCGGTGTGACTACTCCCCTTGTTCTTTTCGTCGTCGATCTTCTTCTTCCCTTTTGGGGAAAGTGGTTTCTTCCGTAGGAGTGCTTTGAGTTCAAGCATCTCCTCATCATCATCCTCACAGTCTTGGATGGCATTAAGGAGCTTCTCTAGATTTTTGGTCTTTTTATCATCACCCTTCTCGTTGTTGAAGTTCTTGTGTACATCCTTGACGTCCGACATCGTCTCTTCGATCAGTGAGTCTCTTTTGAAGAGTTTAGCTCTGATACCAACTGAATGTAGCCTAGTGGGGGGGGGGGGTGAATAGGCTTTTTGAACTTTTGTTGATCCCTGAAACACTTAACAGATTTATCAAATACAGGGAAATCTGACTAGTCCGGTACTGTGCGGAATAGTCTGGTATGCGCGGACAAGAAAGATCAATATTGATCGATAAAATCACTTCTAGTACTCTATGGAGCGGAAATTAATTAGCAAATTAGATTTATTACCACAATAAACAATGTAAGACAAGATCAACTTTAGTTTCAATGTTTCAATGTGAATTACACAAGATTCTGTAAATCTTAGAATATGATGAACAATAAAACAAAAGTGTGCAAGACAAGATTTTATCCCGTGGTTCGATTCCCACCGAGGAAACCTACATCCACATTGAGGAGTCCATGGAGGATCGGGTCTTCACCAACCCTACCCTCGTCGAATTGCCACGGAGGCCGATTCTCTTCTACTAATCTTAAAGGGGCAAATAACTCATTCAAGGGGCCTTCTCACCAGTTGAGGGCTCCCCAAGAATTACAATGAAGAACACCACCAAGCACACTCAAAGGATATACAATAAACAATAAGAGTGTGCGAGAGATCAAACCCAAGAGCTCAAGATCGTGTGGAACAAGTCTCTCCTTTGATCAATTGCTAATCCTCAAATATTTGATCCTTTTAGGGTTAGAATGTGTGGAGAGATGTGTATTTTGGGCTCTTGGAAGGTGTGACGGCGCAGGGGGTCGATAGATGGTTGTAGGACACCTCTATTTATACTAGGGTTTCCAAAAGTTACCGTTAGGGTTTGCGATGTGTGGACTAGTCCATGGTGGACTCCGGACTAGTCTGGTGTGCGGCGTGTGGAAAACCCTAAGTGTTCAGAGATATCGGACTTGTCCGTAAATGTGCGAACTAGTTCGATCTGGGCACTGGAAGTGTTCGGACTAGTTCGGCACATATTGACCTAGTCTGGTGTGGTGAACCTCATGTAGAATTGAAAACAAGTACGCACTTGGAGGACTTGTCCGATTTTAGTCAGAGAGTTTTCGGACTAGTTTGATGGTTACCGGACTTGTCCGGTGTCGTGAAAAATTGTGGAGCTAAGGACAAATACAGACTTGGAGGACTTGTCCGATTTTAGTCAGAGGATTATCGAACTAGTCCGATGGATACAGGACTTTACCATTTTTGTGCAGATGTGACACCCGGTTCCGAATATGAACCAAGCGTAACGCATATGTGTGCCCAGGAAGTTCATCACACATATACGGTTGCATCACAAACGATATACAGAATTTAACCACGTCTTAACTATTAAATAAGTACTTTATTACAATAATCCAATAGTTCACAAATGATAAAACTCTAAATAATGCAGCGGAAAATAAACTAAGCAGCACGACTCCATTCCACAGGCAATTGATGGCGGTACGCAACCTAGTACTCTGCGTGATCCTTAGGGTACTCCCAATTGTCTCTAGTAGCTGTTGGGGGGGGGGATTGCAAGGGTGAGTACGTATCGTACTCAACAAGTGTGGAAATAGATGACATGTGGCTAAACAAATGATTGGAATAAATTGGCTAATTGCAGAAAAGTACATTTCATAAACATGTAAAAGCGGCCTATCATGTCTATGTGAATTTATTTCCCTTCATGACCCGAGTAATTATTATACCATAAATCCAACAGTTCTCATTTATCATCGCAATCCATCAATACCAGTCAACTATAAAATTAATACCATATGCCAATTTCATAATCTCTCATGTACCGACAATACTCAAGTGACAACCCAATACCATACCAACCATCCCAAAATTCCAAGTCCAATTCTAATCATGTAGGTCCTCCAGGTGCTCTTAACCGGGAGCACAGCTATCATGATAGTTTTAAACACTCTGCAGAGGTTGTACCACTTTACCCACACGTTCGTGATTTCATCACCTTTCGGTGACTAAGAAGCCTCCATTATGCCGTCTCACACTTCCGTAGGTGTGTGGCCAAGCGATCACAAAATAGCCTTTCAAAATGGACTACTAGTATGTACGGGCCCACTAAGGTTTCACCGGCAGGCTTGAATCTCCATTCTCCCACCCACGGGCCCCCTCGTGTGCCATGCAGATCCCAGGGCAGTCTTCCTCGACTCCCATTCCCCGCGCCATCCAATGGTCCATACAATACTAGCAGCGCTCCTAATTATTCAGCTACGCCGCACCCATACTTGGCCTTGTGGTGGTACTGTTGACCTGGCATATTCTCGCATGAACCGGTCCTTAGATCTAAGGCAAGCAAACCACCATATCATCCAACCCATCCACAAAACCATGCTTGCTTAGATCTCCTAAATTCCAGGTCGCTAAATTGATCATCATCTTATTACCATCCCAAGTTGTCGTAATTAAAGTTGTCAACCACATTATTTAAGTTACCCATAACCCATGTAGTGATGTAGTGCAAAAAGAAAAAATACCCATACCTGACTCATCGTGTATATCCCGGCGACAAGGGGTGGCAAACAACGCTAGTAAACTCCTACGTATGGGTTTCCCATCATATTGACACAAGCATGCAAGTTCGCAAACAAAACATTTAATAAAACAGGATCAATATGATCAAGGACACTTGCTTTACTCCGACGGATGGGGTTGCTCAAGCGCTTCAAAGTCTTGGTTTTGGAAATCCTCGTATGCGGCCTCTTGAACACGTTCCTCTACGCGTGATCATACATACAAGAAAATACATACAATTCAATATGATGCACACAAAATAATCGACATGCAATGACATGCATGCATGCACAATTCAATAATTAATTAACTACGGTTGTTTATTAATTAGATGCGACTAGTTCATACGTGTTCATATGAGTTTACAGGGGTTTTAGCAAGAATTAATGCGGCTGCAAATAAAGAGATGGTGCTACTACGATCAAACTACGTCTATTAGATTCAATATGTTCGCTAAAATTCGCATCGGAAAAAGTGGCCTACCGTAGATGCGATCGCTTCGAAGCTCGCGGGATGGGGACGACGCGTAGACGAAGTAGATGCGCAAGGTCCTCCGGCGGCACGACGACGGCGACGCGATGACGACGACGATCTCCGACGGACGGTGGCGCCCTCCTCTTTTTTCTTCCTCTTGCTCCTCTTTTCTCCTCTCTTTTCTTCCCTGGCGGCGCAGCCCTCTGGTCCCTCTTTTCTTTCTGTACCGGCGGCGTTTTCTGGCGGCTAGGGCTTTTTTTTATTGTGGATGGCGGCGGTGCTTTTCCTGGGATCGGGGAACCCTACGAGACCTACGGTCTCTTTTATAGGCGGCGGGACGCTGGCCAGGGGCCGAGTCGGCCACGGGGCGTCGCGCGGTCGCGGCTCGCGTGCGGGGTAGGCGCGGGACGCGGTGCGGTGCGGGGCTGCGGTGCGGTGCGGCTAGGGGTCGCGCGCTGGGCGTCGGGCGGGAGGCGCGGGGGCCAGGGCGAGCGCGCGGTGGGAGCCAGCGGGGCAGGCGGCGGGGCGCGTGGCGCGGGAGGCATGCGGGATTCGCGCGCTGCGCGCGGGGGCGGGCCGGCTGCTGGCTGGGCCGTTTGGCCTGGCCGGCGGTTGGTTTTTGTTTTTTTTCTCTTTTTTTTCTTTTCTTTTTTTATAAATATATTACTATTTATTTTTTTTATATTATTTATTTATTCTTTTATATATAGTTATTATATATATTATTTATATATATTTATATATTTATTTACATATATTTTTTATTATTATTTTATACTTATTCCCTATTACAAGTTTTAGGCTATAATTATTTTTTTCTCTTTCTTCTTTTTGCTACACCATATATGTATGTTTTATCATTTTTCTTTTATTCTATTAATGTTTAATGCATGAACATGTATGCAATGCATGATGCGAAAGTTGAGGGTGTTACAGCTGAGGACTAGTCCGCACTAGGGGGACTAGTCTGATCTTAGTCAGAGAGTATGAGACTGGTCCGGTTAACATCGGACTAGTCCGTATATGCAGATTTTTTTGTAGTGAGTGAGATCTCTTTTGCTTGAGCTCTTGGGGTGTGTTTCTCTAACACACTCCATAAAAAATAAACTATCTTTTTCATCTCTTGAATTTTTTCCTTTTGATTCCTTATTCTCCTTTCTTTTTGAGCTTTCCTCCTAATTTCTTTAAAACCCGCGCTCGTCTCAACAATTTTGTTAGGATCTCATTTGTTTGTCATAAATCAACCGAAACCCACAAGGGATGCCTAGATGCACTTACAGGTATTGGTAGAGTAATTGGGTCTGGAATATGAAATTGGTGACCTTGAGTCAAATAAATAATTATGAGTTGAATATGGAATATTATTAATGGTTTTGGTTATTTATGTTGGAATTACGGTATTGGACATGAAGTTAATGGTATTTGGGTTATTAAGGGAATTGACCAAACTTAATGAACATAACATTGCATTCTTTACTTGTTTTGAATGTACTTTTATGCAAATAGCCATTAATTGTCGTTCCTTATTTAAGCTACATGTCATACTTTCCCACACTTAGTACGACAAGTGCTCACCCTTGCTATTCCCCAACAAAATTCAGTCGCAGCCGACAAAGCAAAGTATTAGGAGGTCTTTGAGGAGTTCTTGGCGTGCGTGTTACCGTCAAGCTTGCCTGTGGAGTTGGAGTCATTAGTGTTTAGTTTTTCCGCTGCAGTCTTATTAGAGCTTGTATTCAAGACTATTTGGATTTGTTATAAGGTACTATTGTTAGTATTATTATTCGATGCATGGTTATAATCTGTTTATCATTTGTGAATCACTTGTATATATGTGTTAAACATCCTGGACACACATATGCATTACATTTGGTTCATTTTCGGAACCGGGTGTCATAAATTGGTATCAGAGCCGTGTTTGACCATAGGACGTAAGACTAGGTAGAATGGACACCACAAATCACTTAGGATTTCTTTCCTATTCAAAAATTGCCTATTTTTCATTATTTTGCCTACCACTAGCTATATAATGTGGGAAAATTTGTGTTTCTTGTGCTGCTGCAAATTTTGCCTCTTTTCCATCTTTTTGAGCAAATGCACATCCTCTCATCTTATTTTATGGCTGCTGCAATTTCAGAACTGATATATATGCTTTCCTCTAATATTCTCATGTTTTCTTATAGATGGCTCACACCAAAATGACAGCCTGCAAGAGAGCTCGCTTGCCACCCCTTGGAAGCAAACTTAGGCCTCACAAGGAGCAGCAAATGGAACCAGCCCAAGAGGAGGAAGAAGTGAGTTCTCCATCAAAGGAAGTTGAGCATGAACACACCAACACAATGGAGAAGGATCCTGAGGAGGTGGAATTATAT
Source organism: Tuctoria greenei (assembly GCA_036927565.1). NCBI lineage: Eukaryota > Viridiplantae > Streptophyta > Magnoliopsida > Poales > Poaceae > Tuctoria > Tuctoria greenei. The sequence continues at coordinate 21,141,772 of JAYESD010000003.1, forward strand.
GATGATGAGGAGGAGGAAGGTGATATACATAAGAAGGAAGAAGATGAGGCACAAGAGGAGGAGGAACCACATGAGGAGGAGCCACAAGAGAATGGACCCGCAACCCCAGAAAAGGTACTTGGAGCTTAAAGGAGTGCATCGCAACTTAGTGAAGCTAGAAAGGAGGACAAGTGCCCATTTTTCCGTTTTGCCCAAGAATTTTGTCCCGATAGCACCGATGGACGATTTGCAGCTAAGAAATTGAAGGAGTTCCTTGATCTATGCAAAATGCATCCGGAGTACTATGTTAAGAGGATTCCTCATCATGGACATGAAGAATGGAGGGCTCAAGTTACTATTCTTGCCAAGGGTGAGGTGATCACCCGACACTCTGCGCCACATGGAGATCCACCAGGGAGCAAGCTATTGATGATGTTGCTTGGGAAGAACTCACTAGATTGTGCCAAATCTATCGAGAGCGGATTGGAGGTACTAGTTTTGCGCTGCAACCGTATCGCAAGAGTGGGACGAGTGAAATTCTAAGACCACAAGAAGGAGCTCAAACTAATTCTCGTGCCATTAACAAGTCTTAGGAAGTATTGGTGAATTTGGGAAATCGCTATGCTGATGCCATGGAAGAGATTCATTACCTCCATAAGAAATTGTTCATCATGGAAAAGCAAGAGGAAGTATGTGCCACCATGGAGACCAATGGCATAGCAACATCTCCAGTGCCTACATGGACAACCAACTCATCTTGGCGTGCGCCCATGTATCACTCGACACCACCGCTGCCTTCGCAGCCTCACAACCAGAATAGCCACGGCTCACACAATTAAGTCTAAGTCTCATGTTTAGAAGTTAGAAAGGCGTTTATATCGTAATAGTTATAATTAGTGTGGTGTGCTGAATTTTCGTGGTGTGTGCTTGTGCTTGTGTGCTTGGTGCGAGTTGTTGAACACTTAGATTTTTGTCCACATTCACACGTAGTAGAGAGTTTTGGGATGCTTGTACACATCCTCAAATAGGGATTTTGGTAATAATAATAAGAGAGTTGTTTAGTTACATATACCTTCATGCATGTAGTTGGGGGCGTTTCTTTTAAAAATTCTAAATTCTTCCGTTTCTACTCTTCTTTCACCAACAGATGTCGAGGACCCGTAACCAAAGGAATGCCAATGGGGAGGATGAGAACAACGAGGTTCTTGAGAATGTCAACCATGGACCGGGGCCAGCAACATGGAGTGCCTCATAGCCATGCAAAACAAGCTCATGCTGACCATGATGCAAACCTTGGGACAGCTGCAAGCTAATAACAATAACCATCCCCACATGCCTCCACCACCAGCACCCCCGCCACCCCACAACCGTTTGGGAGAGTTCATGAGGACCAGGCCGCCTACCGTTGCTCAAGACAATGATCCTATTGAAGCTGATGATAGACTAAAATGTATTGAGAAGAAACTTGACATTGTCCAGTGCAGTGACAGGGATAAGGTCTTTTTTGCCTCACACCAGTTGGTTGGAGCTGCTGCAGATTGGTCGGATAGCCCTTTGCAATGCCCATGCTAATCAAGAGAGAAACACTTGGGCTGAATTTAATGAATTTAAGGAGAAGTTCCGTTCTCACTATGTACCTAAGGGAGTCATGATACTAAGAAGACAAGAATTTGAAAACCTCAGGTAGTGAAGGATCAGTGTGAGTGAGTATCTCAATAAATTCACTCAATTGTCTAGGTATGCTCCAGAGGACATAATACTGATAGCAGGAAGCAATACATGTTTATGAGGGGTCTCAACAATGAAATTCAAGTCCAGTTGCTCAACACTGATTATGCTAACTTCTAGAAGCTTGTTGATAAGGCCATTGTGGTTGAGAATAAGGTTCGTGAGATGGAGCAAGACAACAAGAGGAAAATGCCATATCCAGGATAGCCACAAGGAAGCAACGACAACCTCACTATGCACCGCCTGCTGCAGCACATTATAACTCGTCTGCTACTACATACCGCCCTGCTTATCCACCTCAACCGCAACAGCCAATGCAGCAACACCCTTCCATGCAAGCACCTCGCTTACCTATACAGCGTGCACAATGACCAAATACGACCACTTATGCTCAGAATCAGCCTTGCCCTGATTTCTCTGGTGCCACTAGTACAAGAACTTGCTTTACTTGTGGTCAAGTAGGACATTTTGCTAATCAATGCCCAAGATCAGGTTAGGGGTAGATCAACAATGCTCCATGGCAAAATCCTACGCCCAATAGAGGAGCAACTCAAGGCAACTGTGGGCCACAAAATTTTGATCGTGGCAAGGTGAACCATGTATCTGCAGAAGAGGCTCAACAAGCTAAAGATGTTGTGATTGGATGTTGCAAAGCATAGCATGCCTATGTCATACCTAAAGTATACCTTGTTTGTTAAATCTCCTGGAGGAGAGATGAGGACAAATATAGTATATCCGAAACTAAGTATTTCCATAAGGGGGTAGATTTCCTCGCCAACCTTATAGTTCTGAATTCACAGGGACTGGACATCATACTTGGAAAGGATTGGCTAAGGAAGCATAATGGGATGATTCAGTGTGCCACTCGGACGGTGCAATTGACAACTGAGCAATGGTAAATCATGCAGAAGGGGTAACTTTGGAGAAAATTTTGATTCTTCGTTAGTACCCAGAAGTGTTTCCTGCGTAATTGCCAAGTATACCACCTGATCGTGACATTGAGTTTGTCATCAATTTAATACCTGGAACTTCACCTATAACAAAGAGGCCATATAGGATGCCTCCTAAGGAATTAGCAGAGCTCAAGAAGTAGATTGAAGAGCAATTAGAGAAGGGTTTCATACACCTAAGTTCGTCGCCATGGGGAGCCCTAGTGCTTTTCATAGATAAGAAGGATGGATCCCAAATAATGTGTGTGGATTAACGGTCTCTCAACGAGATGAAAACTAAGAATAAGTACACGCTGCTCTGCATAGAGGATCTATTTGACCAAATAAAGGGAGCCAAAATATTCTATATGTTTGATCTTCGGTCGGGATACTTCCAAATGAAGATTAGACCATCACACATACCCATGAAAGCCTTCAGGACACGGTATGGATCTATGAGTATATTGTCATGTCATTTGCATTGACTAATGCACCCACATACTTCATGTATCTCATGAATAAGGTCTTCATGGAGTATCTGGATAGGTTCGTCGTAGTGTTCATCAATGATATTATGGTGTACTCAAAAAGTGAAGCATGAAGAGAATTTAAGGTTGACATTGCAGAAATTGCGAGAGCACCAATTGTATGCCAAGTTTAACAAGTGCCAATTCTGGTTGAGGGAGATATCATTCCTAGGTCATGTCATCTCTAGAGGAGGAGTATCGATTAACCTTGGAAAAGTTAGAGATGTGCTAAAGTGGGAACCGCTGCAGAATGTGAAGGAAATCCAAAGCTTTTTGGGAATGGTTGGATATTATCCACGGTTCATCAAGGACTTTTCCAAGATAGCGAAGCCTATGACTAAACTATTAATGAAGGAGAAGCCCTTCAAATGGACTCAAGCTTGTCAAGAAAGTTTTGAGGAGTTAAAGAAGAGACTGACAACCGCACTGGTGTTGACATTGCTAGAAGTGAGCAAGAGTTTTGATATATATTGCTATGCTTCAAGGCAAGTATTTGGTTGTGTCTTGATGCAAGAAGGCTGAGTAGTATCTTATGCATCCAAACAATTGAAGAAATGTGAGCAGAATTATCCTACGCATGTTCTCGAACTTGCAGCCGTAGTGCATGCGTTGAAAATTTTGAGACATTACATTCTTGGCTATAGATGCGATATTTATATGGATCATAAGACTCTCAAATACATATTCACGCAAATGGATCTGAATTTAAGGCAACAACAATGGTTGGAGCTCATCAAGGATTATGATTTTGTAAGACCTATGTGTGCTGAATACACTGGCTTGTAGTGAATACACTTGCTTTGACGATAAAAGTTTTTGAATATCACCAAAACACCTTTTTATCAAGGTCGGACTAGTTTTGTAAGCTCCGGCGGGAGCTTGGTTGTACTAGTTTTGGTAAGCTCCGGCGCTAGGTTCTACTAGCTTTTGTTAGCTCCGGCTCAAGGTCCGGGTTGCTCTGGCAAGGTCCAGAACTTGACCGCAATGCTTCTGTTTTTCATTTGCAATGTTTCTTGCTTGCTTTACATCTCTAGAAAGATTGCTTAGTATTCATTTGCTAAGTCTTTGGTGCGTTTTTGGTTGACATGGATGATATCGTGTTACTGTGGTTTTGCAACATGCTTATGTGAGGTTCTCACGTAAGGTGTTGTGTTCGGAACTAACTTGAGTCAAGTCGAGGACTTGGGCTCGTATGGATTGGTTGTTTATTCATGTTCAGGTGTTGCTTGAGTGCAAGACATGGCTGGTGATGGGATCCATTGGACTAGTCCCAGGGAGGAGATGAGGTTCCAACAACCAAATTCAGGAGGAATTGTGGTTGAGTTGATCAGGAGGTTGCGCAGCATGTTTGAATCAAGGACAATGCATATGAAGGTATTGTGGACGTTGTTGGAAGATGTTTGCACGTGTGCAAGGAGTGCATGGACGTGGATACATGTTTCCGAGATGTTATGAAGAGATGTGGGTGTAATGAGTTGGTCGGAAAGGTCCAACCGACTAGGTTATGGACTCAGGCTGCGGCTGAGTCGGGTTTGACTCAAATATGGAAAGATTTGAGTTGGTTATGATAGGATTTCGTGTGGGTCACAAATTTGAGTTGTTTAGGAATGTGGGATACGTTCCTAAGGTGTTTGTAAGTCTTAAGATTGCTTCTATCTGCGTATAGAAGAATCCTAAGCAATTATGGAAAGTTACGATTCGTGAACAGAGTAGGATTAGATTCCTGATTTGAGTTGAGTTTGCTTTCGAGCTAGTTATATAAGCAAGGGAGCCCAGAGCTCGTGGTGCACGAATTTGGGGCTGTTCCTCTTGTGTTCTATTGATTAAAATTCGTAGTTTGAAGGAACTTTTGTGCCTTGTTCGTCCGACTTGTTCCAGACAAGTTTTACTCGTCGAGTTTCTGGACAGCACTATCTTTCGTCGGTGGTTTTATCATAACTCGAGTTTTACAGATCCAATTGACGTGATTATTTTTGGGTTGTCTTCAAAACTTAATTATCTATCATCTGTCAAAATTTCACGGTCATTGGATTTGTGGTCTATGAACCACACGAGTTTCTTTGCGGCATTCCAGAACTGTTTTTTTTCTCGGGTAGGGCAGATTGACCTTTGTTTGATCTTTCGATCATAACTTGAGTTTTTCTCGATGGATTTGAGTGATTGTTGTTGTGTTGTCTTCGTGACTTGATTCTCTCTTATATCTATCACTCTTGTCATGGTGAAACACGTTTAGATTAGTCTCACACATGGTTTCTTTAACAGATCGTTTTTCCGCCGAAGGGGTTGGGGTTTAATTGTTTCCGCTGCGTAAGATTTTTAAATCTACCATTCACCCCCCCCTCTGGTAGCTTTTCACGTGCTCTTCGATCCTACAATTTGTATCAGAGCCACGGTGCTCTAATCTTTGTGATTTGCGCGTGTTTTTGACTAATCATCATGGAGAAGTACTCTGCCAAACCTTGTGTGTTCGCTGGAATTGATTTTCAGGTTTGGAAGGCATGCATGGAGGCTTTCATCCAGGAACAAGGCTTTGCAATATGGGAGAAGGTATACAAGCCTTACGAAGTGCCATCAAACGATCAAGTTACAGCTACAAATCTGAGAGACGTCGACAACAACAACAAGGCTTGGAACTTGATTATACAAGGATTAACACAAAGCGACTTCAATCGTGTTGCACACCTCCGATCTGCATACGATGTGTGGAAAGCACTTTGTGACTACCACGAAGGATCCAACACGATCAAAGAGGTAAGGCAAGACATGTTCAAGAAAGAATACATGCGCTTCGAGATGCAACCCGGTGAGTCTATTGATGACCTTTTTGCTTGCTTTAATAAGATTCTCAACAACTTGCGTAGTGTCAATGTTAATTTTTCAGATGCTGAAAATGCTAGACAACTGCTAAGTGAATTAGATATGTCAATTTGGGAGATGAAAGTCACATCTATTCGTGAATCTACTATCATGATTTCACTTACTTTAGATGTGCTATATTCCAAGTTAAAAACTCATGAAATTGACATAATCTCACCTAAGAACCCCAACAAGTCTATTGCTTTTGTTTCTCAACATGACATGCCTAGTTCCGGTCAAACATCATCTTGTGGTACACTTGCTTTGCTGTCCTCTCTAACCCTTGAACAGATTGAGGAGTTTCCAGAGGAGGAGCTAGCGCTCATCTCTACCCGGTTCTCAAAAGCATTGCAAAACGTGAGAACTAGAAGGAGAGGAAGCTCCGGACCTCAACGATGCTTTGAATGTGGTAGGACAGGACATTTTCGTTCAGATTGCTCTAACCTTTCAGGTCCTACTTCCCATGATGAAAAGAAAACAAGAACGAAGCACTCCTCTGCAAAAGATACAAAGAAAAAGAAGGGTTCTACAGGACGTCAATTGGTGAGCAATTTTATCTCAGCACTCCAGGAACTTGGCTCAAGCGATGTGGACATTGGAAGTGACGAAGATGAAGATGATTTGGCAAACTTGTGCTTCATGGTGGGCAAGTCAAGATCAAGTATGGAGGAGGCAGAACACAACAGCAACAATGAATAGGTATGTCCTACTTGCGAAGAAATGTGTGATGCTATTTCTCGTGCCACTGTTATTGTGAAGAAAAAGGACAAAAACCTTAGGGACAATGCTATTAAAACTGAGTCACTAGAATCTGAAATTAATCGTTTGAAATCCTTGATTCCTAGTGATGATTCTTGTTCCTCATGTGACTTAATATATGAACAATTGTCCTCCCTCAGAAGTGCACATACCTCCACACTTAATAAACTTGAACTTGAAATTGAAAAGAACAAAAAGCTTGCTGCACTTAATATTGGAAACTTGAAAGATGCTTCTTGTTCTACAATTGATTTGCATTGTTCTAGTTGTGATGATATTGATAAGAAACTGGAAGATGCTATGAATGAAATCTCTATATTGAACAATGCTTGACGTTGTCATGAAGTTAAATATTGTTCCAATTGCAAATTAAAAAGAAAATACTTCATGTGAAAATTGCCTTGATCTGTCCAATAAACTTGATAACATGCATAAGACATTTGATCAGTTTTATAATGGGAATAAGAACCTAAACTTGCTGCTGAATTCATCCAAGTCTTGCAATGATAAAACTGGTTTAGGTTTTGATTCTCATGCTCATGCTAAGGCACATCCATCTAAAATTGTAAAGTCATTAGGAAGTGGTTTGATTGAAATAGTTCCTAAACAAAAAGAAGTGGTTTTCAAATCTGCAGGAGTATTGTCTCATTCGGTTTCAAATAAAAATGTTGTTTGCTCATCTAGACATGAACACAAAATTAAATTTCATTGTACCTACTGTGGTAGAGATGGTCATGTCATATATTTTTTGTTATAGACTAGCTAAACAACAGAAAAGGAAAAGAATGGTTGCTAGATCTCATAACTTTCATGCAAAATTTGCTGCACATATTGAACCGAATGTACAACCTGCTGTTTTGAGTCAAAAACATTCAAAGTTTACCTCCGGACTTTCTGTTTTTGCCTCCGGGGCTACTGATTTTTGTGCTATACAAGTAACACCTTATAGGTCAGTAGTTAAGAATAAAAAATCTCAAACTTTGACTCATAAACCTGCTGTTTTGTCTCAGCTTTCGCGTGTTTTTCCTGCTGCACGTCGCGTGACTCAGTACTGGATTCCTAAATGCCTTTTGACTAACCCCAGTACTGAGTCATCGACGTATTGTGCTTCTATGTAGGTTCCACATTTGAGGAAGGAGAACATTTGGATTGTAGATTCAGGTTGCTCACGCCACATGACCGGTAACAAAGATTGGTTCTCCTCCCTCTCTTTTGTGTCTCGTGTAGAGAAGTTACTTTTGCCGATAATTCTTCAACTCCTATAATTGCTAAGGGTTCGATTCGAGTAAATGATCACTACACTTTGAAGGATGTGGCACTTGTCAAAAATTTGAAATACAACTTGCTTTAATTGCTATATGAAAATCTAGAAATTATTTTCAATAAAAACTGCTGCAAAGTTGTAGGTTCAAATAGTGAGCTTATTTTTAACATGTCTCGGTTTGGAAGAGTCTTTAAAGCTGATTTTGATATGTCTTCCTCTAAGCATAGGTGTATAGTTGCTAATGATTCAAAGGACTTATATTTTTGGCGTCGTAGACTTGGTCACGTAGGCTTTGATCACCTAACGCGTGTTAGTGCTCTTGACCGCATACGTGGGCTGCCTAAGCTTAAAGAGGACAAAGAAATTGTGTGCTCTTCTTGTAGACATGCTAAGATGGTTGCAGGTTCACATACTCCTCTCACAATGATCATGACAACTAAACCATGTAACCTTTTGCATCTTGACACCGTAGGACCTTCACGTGTTCAATCCTTCAGAGGTAAATGGTATGTACTTGTGATTGTTGATGATTATTCTAGATACTCTTGGGTTTACTTTATGTCGTCTAAGAATGAAGTTTTTAGTCACTTTAGAACTTTATTTCTTAGATTATCACTTGATTACCCAGGATCTTTAAAAGCAATTAGAAGTGATAATGGAACTGAATTTAAAAATCAATCTTTTGATCAGTTTTGTGCTGAAAATAGAATAGATCATCAATTTTCTTCACCATATGTACCTCAACAAAATGGTGTTGTAGAAAGAAAGAATAGAACCTTAGTTGAGATGGCTAGGACTATGCTTGATGAATATCAAATTCCTATGAAATTTTGGGCTGATGCATTAGCAACCGCTCGTTATGTCTCAAATCGTGTTTTCTTGTGTGCTAAGCTAGGTAAAACACCATATGAGCTCCGGTTTGGACATAGGCCTACTGTTACACAGTTTCGGGTCTTTGGTTCCAAATGCTTTGTTAAGAAACACGGTAATCTTGATAAATTTGAACCTAGATCCATTGATGACATGTTTCTTGGTTATCCATCTCATACTAGAGGCTACCGTGTGCTTTTACTTGACACTAACAAAATTGTGGAGACTTGTGAAGTGTCTTTTGATGAAGCTAGCCCAGGTACTAGCTCAAACAATGCAGGTCCAGATCTATATCTGCAGAGGGGGAGCATTTTCGTTGAAGATGAGGAAGAATTGGAGCTGCTGCCAGAAAATTCAGCAGCTAAAGACTTTGGTTCAGCTCCGGATGTTAATTCTCAACCAGCACCGACAACCATCAATGCTGATTCAAATCATCCTCAAGTCACAAGCTCATCGATTTGTGATGAACATGAAGAAGAAAAAGCTTGTGAGACATTTGTTCCCTTACGGTTTTACAAAGATCATCCCCCACAACAGATGATTGGAAGCTTGCACGAACAAGTCACACGGTCTAGGTTTTGCGATCCAAACTCTCATGCTCATTCTGCTTTTGTTGCTTCTTTTGAACCCAAAGATATATCACACGCACTCACTAATGAATCTTGGATTATTGCCATGCAAGAAGAGTTAGAAAATTTTGAAAGAAATAATGTTTGGAAACTTGTACCTCCACCTCAAGGTCACACTTTAATTGGAAATAAATGGGTATTAAAAAATAAACAAAGTGAGGATGGGTTTGTGGTTAGGAATAAGGCTAGGCTCGTTGCTCAAGGTTTCACTCAAGTTGAAGGTCTAGATTTTGATGAAACTTTTGCTCCTGTTGCTAGATTAGAAGCCATAAGAATTTTGTTAGTTTTTGCTGCATCTATTGGTTTTAAGCTATATCAAATGGATGTTAAAAGTGCTTTTCTTAATGGCTACATAGATGAGGAGGTTTATGTGAAACAACCCCCGAGTTTTGAAAATCCAGATTTTCCTAATCATGTTTACAAACTGTACAAAGCCTTGTACGGTCTCCAACAAGCCCCTAGAGCATGGTATGATAGGTTAAAAACATTCTTACTTGAAAAAGGGTTTACCATGGGCAAGGTTGATAAAACTCTTTTTGTGCTTAAGCATGGCAATGACTCATTATTCGTTCAAGTGTATGTGGATGATATTATCTTTGGTTGTGCTTCTCATGATCTTGTGTCCAAGTTTTCAGCTATGATGAGTTCAGAATTTGAGATGAGTATGATGGGTGAACTCACATACTTTTTGGGGCTGGAAATCAAGCAAACAAAGGAGGGTACCTTTGTGCATCAAACGAAGTATACAAAAGATCTCCTAAGGCGCTTCAATATGGACAAAAGCAAGCCTCTTCGGACACCAATGGGAACAGCAACAATACTTGGACTTGATGAAGATGGTGAACCTGTGAATAAAAAAGAATATAGAAGCATGATCGGATCACTTTTGTACCTCACAGCATCAAGGCCAGACATACAATTCAGCGTATGTCTTTGTGCACGGTTTCAAGCTTCCCCATGTGCTTCACATCGTCAAGCCGTCAAAAGGATTCTCAGGTACTTACATGGAACTCAAGAATTTGGAATTTTTCTTCCTTCTTCCTCAACCGTTACTTTGAAAGCTTTTTCGGATGCTGATTCTGGGGGTTGTAGGATTGATAGGAAAAGTACTTCCGGTGCTTGTCATTTTCTTGGTAATTCTCTTGTTGCTTGGTCATCTAGAAAACAAAATTCAGTTGCACAATCCACAGCCAAATCTGAATATGTAGCTGCTGCTAGTGCTTGCTCACAAATTCTTTGGATTGTTCAAACACTTAAGGACTATGGGGTTGATCTAGATAGTGTTCCACTGTTCTGTAATAACACTAGTGCCATTTGCATTGCTAAAAACCCCGTGCAACATTCTAGAACTAAGCACATTGACATTAGGTATCACTTTCTCCGAGATAATGTTGAAAAAGGAAACATTGTGCTTCACCATATAGATACCGAACAATAATCGGCTGACATTTTTACAAAACCTTTGGATTTCACTCATTTTTGTTACATTCGTAGTGAAATAGGGGTTATGCATCCTCATGGCTTAAATTGAGGGGGAGTTTTGAAACTTGAGAAGTTTATGTGTGAATCTGAAATTAAAATAATATGAGCATAGTATTTCATACATATATGACTTTGTGATTCCTTTTACATGCTGAAAGTTCTTACTACATTACTCGTGTTATACATTTTGTAGTTTTTGTCATGTCTAGTAATTGGAATAATTACTTACACTAAAACTGGTCATGGTCGAACTTTCTTGCTGTTCTGAACTTGTTACATGTTCACAAGTGCTTTTAACCATTAAGAATTAATCAAGTAATCAACTCACATGTTGAGTTTTTATGAACAAATATAAATTGAGAAAAGATCAAGAGAATATGCATGCATCGCACTTCTTCTTTTGAGATGGCTTATCATTGCACTAAGATATGAACTTGGAAGAAGTTGTGTATGACAACCATGTCCTTAAGCTTCTGATTGTCAAATGACATAGGCTTGGCTTGGTTGGTTAGAATAAGGCAGATGCGCATATAATCTCTTGCAAATATCACATGATCTAAATTTATGCTTTGAAAAATAATAAAATGCAGCAACTAGTGTCATGCTTTCAGGTTTTGAAATAGTTAAGTTTGTGAAATCATGAATTGCTTAAATTGAAAATTACATTTGATCTCTAGCATGGCTTACACTACTTTATGTATCTCATTGATGTGATAATGTAAGCTACCTGATAGTATGACTTGGATGAGCTTTGTTTATATGTATATGTTATAATATGCTCATAAAAACTAAAGGGGGAGAGATAATTTGTTTATATGCTCATGACTTGCTGAATACATTGTCAAAGGGGGAGACATAAGCATGAAGAGAAAGAGAATATGTGCATAAGGAGAGATAATAAAGGGGGAGAGATAATATGGGATAATTTTTGGATTTTCTTCTCATTTTACTTTTGATTTACAAAGGTGGAGAAATTGCCTTCAAAACTTTTATGTGAATAAGCCAATGTTCGTATTTTAAATGGTGTTGCCAATGCATTCATCAAGGGGGAGATTGTAAAACCTATGTGTGATGAATACATTGGCTTGTAGTGAATACACTTGCTTTGACGATAAACATTTTTGAATATCACCAAAACACCTTTTTATCAAGGTCCAACTAGTTTTGTAAGCTTCGACGGGAGCTTGGTTGTACTAGTTTTGGTAAGCTCCAGCGCTAGGTTCTACTAGCTTTTGTTAGCTCCAGCTCAAGGTCCGGGTTGCTCTGGCAAGGTCCAAAACTTGACCGCAATGCTTCTGTTTTTCATTTGCAATGTTTCGTACTTGCTTTACATCTCTGGAAAGATTGCTTAGTATTCATTTGCTAAGTCTTTGGTGCATTTTTGGTTGACATGGATGATATCGTGTTACTGTGGTTTTGCAACATGCTTATGTGAGGTTCTCACGTAAGGTGTTGTGTTCGAAACTAACTTGAGTCAAGTCAAGGACTTGGGCTCATATGGATTGGTTGTTTATTCATGTGCAGGTGTTGCTTGAGTTCAAGACATGGCTGGTAATGGGATCCATTGGAGTAGTTTCAGGGAGGAGATGAGGTTCCAACAACCAAATTCAGGAGGAATTGTGGTTGAGTTGATCAGGAGGTTGCGCAACATGTTTGAATCAAGAATAATGCATTTGAAGGTATCGTGGATGTTGTTGGAAGATGTTTGCACATGTGCAAGGAGTGCATGGACGTGGCTACATGGTTCCGAGACGTGATGAAGAGATGTGTACGTAAAGAGTTGGTCGGAAAGGTCCAACCGACTAGTTTATGGACTCAGGCTGCGGCTGAGTCGGGTTTTACTCAAATATGGAAAGATTTGAGTTGGTTATGATAGGATTTCGTGTGGGTCACGAATTTGAGTTGTTTAGGAATGTGGGATACGATCCTAAGGTGTTTGGAAGTCTTAAGATTGCTTCTATCTGCGTATAGAAGAATCCTAAGCAGTTATGGAAAGTTACGATTCGTAAACAGAGTAGGATTAGATTCCTGATTTGAGTTGAGTTGACTTTCGAGCTGGTTATATAAGCAAGGGAGCCCAGAGCTCATGGTGCACGACTTTGGAGCTGTTCCTCTTGTGTTCTATTGAATAAAATTCATAGTTTGAAGGAACTTTTGTGCCTTGTTCGTCCGACTTGTTCCAGACAAGTTTTACTCATCGAGTTTCTGGACAGCACTACATTTTGTCGGTGGTTTTATCATAAATCGAGTTTAACAGATCCAATTGATGTGATTCTTTTTGGGCTGTCTTCATAACTTTATTATCTGTCATCTGTCAAAATTTTACGGTCATTGGATTTGTGGTCTATAAACTACACGAGTTTCTTTGCAGTGTTCCAGAACTGTTTTTTTTTCTCGGGTAGGGCAGATTGACCTTTGTTTGATCTTTCGATCATAACTTGAGTTTTTCTCGACGGATTTGAGTGATTCTTGTTGTGTTGTCTTCGTGACTTGATTCTCTCTGATATCTATCACTTTTGTCACAGTGAAACACGTTTAGATTAGTCTCACACACGGTTTCTTTAACAGATCGTTTTTCTGCTGAAGGGGTTGGGGTTTAATTGTTTCCGCTGCATAAGATTTTTAAATCTACCATTCACCCCCCTCTGGTAGCTTTTCATGTGCTCTTCGATCCTACAGATGTGGGAATCAATTATCATCTAGGAAAAGTCAATGTAGTGGCCGATGCTTTGAGCCGAAAGGAAGCGAGCCACCAGCTCACCGTTAGGGAGTTGCCATCCGAGCTATGCAAGGAGTTTAAACGGTTACATCTCGGGTTCGCGAATGAGATGGGTGCAATGGAGTTAAATCCGACTCTAGAGCGGGGAATTTGAGAAGGTCAGACCAAGGATGAGGAAATCAAAGAAAATATCCAAGAAGGGAGAGAATTCAGATTTGATGAGGATGACCATGGTACCCTATGGCTTGGGAAAAGAATTGTTGTGCCTAGTGTGAAGCAACTTCGTGAGACGATTGTAGTACAAAGATGTACAAGGATCTGAAAACATGCCGCTGGTGGGATGGTATGAAGAAGGACATAGTGGAATATGTTGCATTGTGTGATATATGCCAACGAGTCAAGGCTGAACATGAAAGGCCAGCTGGACTATTACAACCATTGAAGATTCTAGAATGGAAGTGGGAAGAAGTTGGTATGGACTTCATAGTTGGATTACCGCGTACTCCAACAAGTTACGACTCAATATGGTTATTGTGGATCGATTCACCAAGTCTTCACATTTATTCCCGTCAAGACCACCTATAGTGGAGCAAAGTTTGCAGAAATGTATAAGGGGAGAATTGTGTGTTTACATGGAGTACCAAAAAAGATAGTGTCCGATAGAGGTTCTCAATTTACCTCAAGGTTCTGGCAAAAGCTACATGAGTCTATGGGAACCCAATTGATTTTCAGTTCTGCATATTACCCTCGAATGGATGGACAGAGTGAGAGGACGAATCACATTTTGGAGGACATGCTAAGAGCTTGTGCGCTAAAATATGGAGGAAGTTGGGACAAGAGTCTGCCATATGCTGAATTCTCCTACAAAAACAGTTACCAAGCAAGTTTGAAGATGTCACCATATGAATCATTGTATGGGAGAAGGTGTAGAACACCATTGTTTTGGAATGAGATAGGGAAACTCAAGTATTTGGACCAGATGTGATACAAGATGCTGAAAAACAAGTTCATACAATCCGCGAGAATTTAAGAATGCTCAGTCAAGACAAAAAGGCTACGCGGACAATAGGAGAAGAAACTTAGCTTTCGAAGTGGGAGACCTCGTATATCTCAAGGTGTCATCTATGTGAGGTCATAAGTGATTTAACATCATAGGAAAGTTGGCACCTCGCTATATCGAACCATTCAAGATTTTGGACAAATGTAGAGAAGTAGCATATAAGTTGGAGATGCCCGCACAACTTTCTAAGGTTCATGATGTATTCAATGTTTCTCAGCTCAAGAAGTGTCTAAGGGTACCGGAAGAGCAAGTACCAATGGAAGAATTGGAGCTTCAAGAGGATTTAATCTATGTTGAGCAACCTATCAAGATTTTGGAAACCAAGGAGAGGGTCACAAGGAACAAGGTGATTCGATGGTGCAAAGTTCAATGGAAGCATCATATAGAATCGGAAGCAACCTGGGAGTGAGAATACAATCTCAAGGGAGAATTTTCCTATCTCTTTACTACTACGTCGGATCTCGAGGGAGAGATTAATTTTAAGGGGGGGGGGGGGTAGGTTTGTAACACCCTCATTTTCATCCATCATGCATTGCACACATCCTCATACATGTTTAAAATTAAGCAACATAGGAAGGAACAAGATTAAAATGAATTTATGGCAACAACATTTTGTCTGGGAACCTACTTATCCAGTCATAACCCCGAACTAGTCCTGTATTCCCTTCTCTCCAGTTAATTCAGTTCTTCAAGACCCCAAACTTGTCTGGCACATTGCACGGACTAGTCAGATAGAGATTCTAATGTTGTCTGGACTTGTCCGTTGTCTTAGTGGACTAGCCCGATGTTAATTTTTGGAAATTTATCGGAGTTATGCAAAAATTCCAAGATTTCGATCTGGATCAATTTTCCCTCTAGACTCGGACTCGTCCGGCTTCCAGCACGGAACTTGTCCGAAATCCTTTCGGTTCCAAAATAGACCTGTCCGGCCTCATTGCGGACTAGTCCGATCTTCAGAGTCCAACTCAGATTCTATTTTTCTTCCATGTAAAGTTATTGGGTATTTACCTTAATTGGGCCCAAGAACGTCGTGACCAACCCCAGAGGAGCCCAAGTAGACCCTACAAAACCCCTACTCGTTCCCCACCGAATTCTACTTGAAATCCACCCAAAACCCTACCACCTCACCCTATTTAAGAAACCCAATACCCTCACACCCTCCAACACATTGAGAGAACCCTCTTGTCGTGTTCTTGCCGTGTGTCACCATCAAGAGGAGCTCGCAACAAAGAGAAGGAGGAGGAGAAGAAGGAGCTCACAGCAAACATTTGATTGTAATGTTTGTTTTGCATGTTTGTCACGCGGAATAGAAGGTGTCGCAGTAGAGAGTGCTTTCAAGGACCTGCAGAACCAAAACTTCAAAGCTTTCGATCCAAACCAAGCTCAAGAGCAAGGCAAGTGTCCTTGATAATATTGATCCAATTTTTAAATGTTTTGATCTCAAAATTGCATGCTTGTGTCAAATTGTTAGGAAACCCATTTATAGGAGATTACTAGACTTGCATGCCCACCATTATCGCTTGAACACATTGTAGAGAGTCAGGAAGGTTATTTTTCCAGTTTTGCATCACTTAACTCAGTTGAGTTTGGGGAACAATCATATTGCTTAATTATGAACTTTTGAATGTATGAATGATGTGAATTGATAATAATGAACCTTTAGCTACATGGAACCTAGGGATCTAAGAAAGCCGATTAAGTGGAATGGGTTGGACCGTTTTGGTGGTTTTGCTTGCTTTAGATCTATGTAATATTATTGATGGTTTTGGTTATTTATGCTGGAATTATGGTATTGGACATGAAGTTAATGGTATTTGGGGATTATGGGAATTAACCGCACTTAATGAATATAATATTGCATTCTTTACCTGTTTTGAATGTACTTTTATGCAAATAGTCATTTATCATCGTTCCTTGTTTAAGCTACATGTCATACTTCCCACACTTGTTGAGTACGACATGTGCTCACCCTTGCTATTACCCCAAAAAACTCCAATCGCAGGCGACAATGTGGAGTATCAGGATGTCTTTGAGGAGTTCCAGGCATGCGTGTTACCGTCAAGCTTGCCTGTGGTGTTGGAGTCATTAGTGTTTAGTTTTTCTGCTGCGGTCTTATTACGGCTTGTATGCAAGACTATTTGGATTTGTAATAAGGTACTATTTTTAGTATTATTATTTGAGACACGGTTATAATTTGTTTATCGTTTGTGAATAACTTGTGTATGTGTGTTAAACATCCTAGGCACACATATGCATTATGTTTGGTTCATTTTTGGAATCGGGTGCCACATTGGAGTCCATGCTTGTGCCGTGGGCTCCAAAAAATGTTCTAGAATATATGGAGTCACCAGAAGATCCCGAGGAAGGTTCGGAGCCAATCCCTCTGGATATGACGATAGAGAATGCCTGCTACAGCCTTCACCAAGTCCAACATGGGTTCGACTACGAGCGCAAGACCCTGGAGGTAGAGCGAGAAACTTTGAAGCGGTGTCTTAAGCTTCTGTACTCCAAGATGATGATAACATAGACTCACCTTGCTGGTGAAAGGGAGAGGCTTGCAACTCAGAAGGCACATCAGGAGTATATGGACAAACTGCTAGACACGTGAAGTCTTTGATTAGGCAAGGGAAAAGAATGAGTTGGCAAATGCTCACTCTGACACATTAAATGAGCTGAGGGATGAGATCCTCAAGCAGAGAAAGAATGTTGACAATAAGGATCGAGAGCTCCAGAAAAGAGATGAATAAATCTCTCAGATGTTAGCGCGCAGTGAGCAGGACTTGGCTGACCGCGCTGAGAAATTCAAGTCCTGGTGCGATCGAGAAAAGCACCAAGTATGGCTGCTAGGAGAGGGAGTCAGCAAGCGAGAAAGTGTTGTCTCCCCCAAAGAGGACAAAGTGAAGCCAAAGGATAAAGAGCTGGCGGAGAAGAAGGATCGCCGGAACCTTCGAGAGAAACAGATCGTTGGACAAGAAAGGCAGTTAGCTGAGCGGATTCAGCAGCATGCCAAGGAGGTCGAGCGGTTCTCAAAGGAAGGCTCCACGTTACTATCATCCACCAGGAAGTCTCTAGAGGACCTCCGAACCTCATGGAAGGTTGAATCTCGGTAGATCTGGGACTTCCTGGTGCGTGCAGAACAAGCACTAGTGCCTTGTAGTTTCAGTCTGGTTCGACCGGCTGACGCGGAGCAAAAAGTTGGGGAGGCCTTGATAGCTCTGAACTCAGCCGGAGGCAAACTGGGCACGCTGAAAGACGTCATCAGTGACCAGTTTGAGACTGAGGGGAAGTCCTTCGCTAAGTCAGTCACAAAATATGTCTCTAGCTCCGGTGATTGAAGGGCCCATCGCTGAAACGGAGGAGGCTGCCAAGGCAAGTGTCTAAGAAGCTGCCAGATGGTTGCCACGTGGTTCCAGCGCAACTCCAGCAAGTAGCTAGGACCTTACCTTCCTTTTGTACCGTCAACTTGTAAAATCTTGAACTTTTGAATGAATGAAATCCTCTCGAATTCCATTTTTTGTCTTCAATGTTATCATTGCCTTAGTCTTGTTGGCCCCCTAGTAGATGTGCTCAATTGATTGAGGACACGTAACATAAGGAACTTGGCAATGTCTTTAAGTTGTTGTGGTAGCTCCGATAGGATCTTGTCAACTTGTAAAAGTTGACAGGTGGCCCCCTAGGTGGTGTTAGATCTAGGTGCTCTAGAAGAGCCCAACATTGACTTATGAAAGTCAACGCTCGACCCACGGGGATGTCAGAACTCTTCATAATGTATTTGTAATTCATTTGTCCTACACATTAGAGACAAGAAAAGTAGTAAAATGCTTCTTCTTGCCTATAGATTAGCTACGACTTATTGTCCTTAGATAAAATTTAGGTCCTAACAAATTTGATGAGATAATACTTAGTATACTGGTTGTGCTTTCATAGGTCTCTGTGCTGTTTGGATCCACCTTACTGTGATGCAACACCAGAATAGATAGAGTGGCATACTTAGGGTGCTGGACCAGGCTAAGTCTTTAGCCAACTACGGCACTATCATTGGCATTGGTTTTCAAATGAGTAGACCATCTAGGTAACACTAGATCCCGAAAAAGACTACCAATAACACCAAGACATACATAACATGAATTCTTAGGGACAAAATTTCAAAAGGATTACACAGTTCCACTATTGTCAAGAATGTATAAATAAAATTGAATATGAGCATGCGCAAAGTAAATGCACATAGAGTCTGTTTTCATGTAACTTTATTTCATAATATGTCTAAATAATAGGGGAAGGCAAGGACACACTTAATGTACAGGACCAAGTTAAGCATGCTATACATCTTGGACCAACCCGACTCAGCTCATAGACACTATGAAATACTATACAGAAATAGACTCACATCTGAGCTAAATGTAGAACTTATGGAGGTGCTCTATATTCCAGGGATTGGGAAGCTGTGTCTCATCCTTTGTTGCCAAGCGAACGCATCCAGTGCAGGAAACTATGATGACTCAGAAGGATACCTCCCAGCTAGGGGAGAGTTTGTTCATTCCTTCTTGAGAGAGTATTCATCGCAACACCAGATTGCCTTCTTCCAACTGCCAATTGCGCACATGCCTTTGGTGATAACACTGGAGAACCTTGCGATATCATGCATGTTGAAGTGTTCCAACAACACTTCCCTTTGTACTACTAAGAAGTTTTACGTGGTTTGGGCCGCTTGAGCGTAATACCCTACTCCACGGGTTGAGTTGTATGTATGAGCTTGTGAGCTGGCGAGAGTTGTGTTTAACTTAGATAAGTCTGTCTTCTACCATGTAGCACAACCCTTTTATACGCCAAGGACTGGCTGTTACAGCGCGCCAAGGCCCGATAGGTGGCCTCGGCTGTATTAACTACCCTATACACGATCCACATGCATAATGGTGGTCAATAGTTTGATAACATGCCTTGATGGCAGCGTTACCAGTATTGCTAGTCTTATGATTGTGCGCCAATAATACAAAGTTAATGATGCATTAATCAGGTCTTGTAACGGTAGCTTTATTGCCCTTGAATGTTTGAGCCGTCGAAGATCTCGGAGTTCTCCTGTTGTAGACGTAGATCCGAACACCTGACACATGGTAGCACTGGAGCTTCCCTCAGTAGGGAGGCAGGTTCGGTGCTATTGGAAACGTTGCAGCGCTGGAACCCCACTCAGCGGGAAGGCAGGTCCATTACTGTGGGACACGTGGCAGCGCTGGAGCCACCCTAAGGAGGGAGGTAGGTCCGGCACTATTGGACACGTGGCAGCACTGGTGCCACCCGAAGAAGGGAGGCAGGTCCAGCACTACGGAACACGTGTTGCCTCCGGAAGTCCACAATATTTGAAGGTGGAACTCAGCGCGTCTTTTTCTAGTACGAAGGGATACCTGGTATGCAAGGTATCGACAGTGGCCTACGGCCCACCTCTTGTGATATTGTGAGGTTTCAATGTCGGAGGTGGGGCCACAATCTCTCCCCGCTTTGCTGCTTCAGCCTTTCTCTTGGGACACGCGACCCTTCTTGGTTTGGTGGATCTCACGCAATTGAAGGATGCCGATTCTCAATATGATTTTTGTATCGGTTCCCAATGCTACATCTGTAACCCTGACAGGCCACCGTCCTTGAGTTTCTAACTTCTCATCATGACAAAGGTTCACCTGGTGCAACTTCTTTGGCAAGGTGGATCCGGGCCCCCTTGTCATTGACAAGGTAACTTCACAATGGGTAATCAAGGTCCGAATGCAGTTGCCATCCAAGCAGTTCAGGGGCTTAATAAAGGGAGAGGCTTTGTAAGGGGAGAGAACTCTTACGCATCAATATGTTCTTGCACATAGAGCTCTCCGCTTGATCCCTTGCAATGCGCTCTCCACCTTTGCTCCACTTTGCGGCAATGGAACTCGGACTCCCCCTGGCAAGCTTGTGAATGGGAGCAATCTTGTGAGAGTTCGGAAGTTGATGGGCTGGCAGAGTGACTCCTTCAACAATGCTATTTGCTGTGGCAAGCTCCCATTCAAGAATGAGTGCCCGAACGACATTGTTTACTTCTCGATATACACCATAGTTGGGTTGGTCCTACCAATGTACAGCTTCGTGTTGATGCTACTAGAGTCATTCGGGCTCCAACTACAGCACCTCAACCCTCACTCGATCTTGCTGGTGACAATCTTCGTCCACTTCTGAGAGATGTGGGTATGTGTGCCACCCTGTGTGCCGCAATTCTGGACCTTCTTCACACTCTAGGCGACAGGCAAAGGTAATAGCCTGCTTGGATTCTACTACTTTGTAAGACGTAGGAATCCTCCATACAAGTACATCAGGTCCTTTCCTTCTAAGAAGTGGGAGACCTGGAAGAGTGACTAGGTAGTTGTCCGGGTGGACAGTCATGACTGGTTGGAGCTGCCTGAAGGATTCCTGATGACGGAGTCCGACTCCTGGAAGGTGCTCCCAGAGCTGTGAGAAGAGTATAACACCGTGTTGACTAGGATATGGAGCTTGGTTGAAGGAGGACTCACGTCCTTGATGGTCATCGACAACTTCCCGACCAACCGTTGGGCTCCACATAAGGAGCAAGAATTTGCAGGTTGGTCGTTCTCCAGAGAAATGGATTTTCTCTGGATGGACGTTGGTCTAGGAACCAACATAGATGAGAAGTCCCTGAAGCTCTAGCTCCGGATGTTGGACACCGAAACTATATCAGGAGATGACATTGCACCTCCGACAGAGTTCTTGCCTCTATGTGTACTTCCAAAGATCAGGAGGGAGCTGCAGAAGGTGATGCTGCTCCTTGACGACACAGCTCTTGCGGTGCGACAAAGGAGCACTCTGCCAACAGCGATTGTGATACCCAGAGCTTCGGTCCCCTACTTGCTTCTGTGAGTGGGAAGGCCAAGGCTCCTGCAGAACCAAGCCAGAAGAAGTATGACTCAAGTGAGGACAAAGGCAAAGAGGTCTTCGATACCTCCAAGCAGAAGAGGAAGTTGACTCGAGCTGATGGCAGCTCTGTCAGAGCAGCTCTGACGAAAGCGGTGCCACTTCCTCGCCTAACCATCAAGTCAATGATGTTTGTGCCTCCAGCAACGGCAACCACAGCCTCGGTGCCAAAGGCGAGCTTCGGGACCAGGAAATCATCTTTGGCCCCAGTGTCAATGATGGGCACTAGGTCCGGCAAGTCTTCTATTTTGATCTTGGTGCCATCAGCGGGCTCCAGGTCTGGAGTGTCTTCTTCAACTATAGCTCCGGTTGTGGGAAGCAGTGCAAAGTCTGCTCCAAAGATCTCGGTTGTAGTGGCCGGTGGCCACCACGACTCGTGGGGCGAGTCCAGAGCCTCTGACTCACTGGCGACGGTGGGCTCTGACTCTGACCGTCCAAGGAAGAAGTTTCGTGCCGACTGGAGCTGCAGCGGCCCCAAGTAAGGATCGACAATTGAACTTGTATATTCCTTTTCGTTTCTTGCTTTTTGTTGAATTTTTCTTTTCCTCTGTTTCTAGAGTGTCAAGGGCAGCCGCTACTCCAGCACCAGCAACTAGCCAGGGCAGCATTGGGGTCGTAAAGACCACACCGGCTGAAGCTTCCGCTGATGCTATGGCCTATCCTATGATCATGGCGTACAACACGGTGGTTCCAGAGTCAACTGATGTCGAGATGAGCTCAGCACAAGTAGCCAAAATGTCGTGGTTGCGCCGAACCACGAAGAAGCACCAGAGCAAGCTGCAACTATTCCTAAGTCAATGCTGGAGGTACCAGAGCCAACGCCAGAGGTGGCGGTGCTTACATTGGACATCGAGATCACACCAACGTCGGAGGTCGACGCCATGACAGTGCATCAGCCAGCGCCTGCAATGGAGCCTGCAGTTGATGCAACATCAGAACTGCTGGTTGACGCCATGATGGCATCAGAGTCGGCACCTGAAAATCAAATTTCGAGACCATCAATATTTGCGCCTGTGGTGGACGTACTCCCGGAACTCAGCCTTGCCAATGTTGAGTTGTTGGAGTCCATGCTTGTTCCATGGCCTCTGAAAAATGTTTCTGAACATATAGAGGTGCCAGAAGATCCTGAGGAACGTCCGGAGCCTATCCCTCTGGACATGTAGATAACTCCAGCCTTCGTCAAGTCCAGCATGGGTTCAACTTCGAGCGCAAGACCCTGAAGGTAGAGCGAGAAACTCTAAAGCAGTGGCGGAAGCTTCTGTACTTCAGATGAAGCTAACGCAGGCCTACCTTGCTAATGAAAGAGAGAGTCTCGTGACTTAGAAGGCGCATCAAGATTACATGGACAGGCTATTGGACGAGAGGGAAGCGGTTATTAAAGCTCTCGATGAGAAGACCCATGAAGTCTTTGAGAAAGCAAGGGAAAAGGATGAGTTGGTAGATGCTCGCTCAGATGCTTTAAACGAGCTGAGGGATGGGCTCCTCAGTTGCTAAGAAGCATTAAATAATTAGGAGCAAGATCCAAGAAAGAGATATGAAGAAATCTCTCAGAAGTTAGCGCGCGGTGAGCAAGACTTGGCTCATTGTCCTGATAAATTCAAGTCCTAGTGCGATCGAGTAAAGCACCAAGTATGGCTGGCAGGAGAGGGAGTCAACAAGGGAGAGAGTGTTGTCTCTGCTAGAGAAGGAGCTGGGGGCAAAGAAGGACTGCTTGAACTTCTGAGAGAAAGGCAGTTAGTTGAGCAGATTTAGCAACATGCTAAGAAGGTCGAGCGGTTCTTGAAGGAAGACTCTGTGGAACTATCATCCGCTAGGAAGTCCCTGGAGGACCTCTGGACCCCTCGGAAGTTTGAAGCCCAGCAGATCTTGGACTTCTGAGCATGCAAAGGAAGCACTGGTGCCTGTGGGTTTTAGTTCGGTCCAGTCAGATCACCCGGAGCCAGAAATGGACAGAGCATTGATAGGCCTCAACCTAGAGGCAAGCTGGGAGCTCTAGAAGACGTCATCCGCGACCAGCTTGATACTGAGGGAATGTCTCTGTCCAAGTGCGTCGCATAATATGTGCTGACTTGTTTCCACAGCTGGGACCTCTCGATGTCTCTAGCTCTGGTGACTGATGGACCCATCGCTGAGATAGAAGAGGCTGCCAAGGCAAGTGTCCAAGAAGCTGCCGAGAAGGTTGCCTCGTTGCTCCGGCGGAACTCCAACCAGTAGTTAGGAATTTTTCTTCCCTTTGTACCTTCAACTTGTAAAATCTTCAAATTTTGAATGAAATGAAATCCACTCGAATTCCATTTTTTGTCTTCAATATTACCATTGCCTTAGTCTTGTTAGCCCCCTGGTAGATGTTCTCAATTGATTGAGGACATCTACCATAATGGAACTTGGCACTGTATTGTAGTAGCTCCAAGAGGACCTTGTCAATTTGTAAAAGTCAACAGGTGGCCCCCTGGGAGGTGCCGGAGCTAGGTGCTATGGAAGCGCCCAACATCAACTTATGGAAGTTGACACTCGGCCCCCGGGGTCATCAAAACTCTTCATAATGTATTTTCCTGCACATGAGAGACAAGAAAAGTAGTAACATTTTTCTTCTTGCCTATAGCTTACTTGCGACTTATTATCCTTAGTTTGAAATTTAGGTCCTAATCAATTAGTTCCGATAGTACTTAGTATACTGGTTGTGCTTTCATAGGTTTGCATGCTGCCTGGACCCACATTACTGTGATACAAGACCAGAATAGGTAGAGTGGTGTACTTAGGGTGTTGGACTAGGTTATGTCTTTAGCCGACTTCAGACCTATCATTGGCATTGGTTTTCAAGCGAGTAGACCATTCAGCTAACACTAGATCCAAAAATACTACCAATAACACCAAGACATATATCACATGAATTCTTAGGGACCAAATTTCAAAAGGATTGCATAGTTCCACTATTGACAAGAAGGTATAAATAAATTGAATATGAGCTTGCACAAAGTAAATGCACGTAGAGTCGGGTTTCATGTAACTGTATTTCATAATATGTCCGAATAACAGTAGAAGGCAAGGACACACTTAAAATACAAGACCAAGTTAAGTGTGCTATACATCTTGGACCAACCCGACTATGTTCTTTGACTCTATGAAATACATAACACAATAGCAGACTCACCTCCGTTCTAAGTGTAGAACTTACGGAGGTTCTCTAGATTCCAAGGGTTGGGAAGTGGTGTCCCACCCTCTGTTGCCAAGCGAACACATCCGAGTCGAGAAACTTTGATGACTCAGAAGGGACCCTCCCAACCGGGGGAGATTTTTTTTCATCCCTTCTTGAGAGAGTATTCATCGTAGCACCATATCACCTTCTTCCAACTGCCGATTCTGCACTATTGATGTTTCTTACATGATAATCCACAAGCGTACGGAAACTGTCATGTAGCACTTCCTCTTAAAGAGTATTCCCAAGGGTATCAAATCCAAGGAACGTATGTGTAATCTTACGAACTAGTTCACCAAAGAACATAAAGTTGTTTTGTAGGCACGAAAGAGAGAGGAATTCAAAGTATTGATTCTAATCCAAAGATGTTTGTGGTAGCTTCTTGCTTTGGGCACGGGTTTACCTCTAGCAACACTAGGACGACTCCCGCCAAGAGCCTAAGGCATAGCCAAACGTGGAGGAGTACAAAGGACAGATAGGGTTGTCACCAAATACTGCCTACCTCTTCAATCCATGGGTCTATCAGATATTCACTGGTGATTTCTAACCTAAGCACCACGCTTACGTTCTAAATCACTACTCTAGTTGTTTCGAACACAAGCTACAACTAGAGCCTCTAATAACTTAAAGCAATGAACCCACAAGTAACTACTAGTGCAAACTACTATGAATAGAGAATCAAACTTGAAATGACTTCACAAAGGCTTACTTGATTTGAATAACACCTTTATTGGGGTACAAGTGTAGAAGAGTGACTTGACAAGTCCAAGCCTCCTCCTCCTAGACTCTTCACCACACTCTCCTTCTACTTGGCAGCCTCTAGGACTACTCTAAACCTTATGAGTGGTATTCTATTCTGAACTTTTGGTGTGTGTGTGATGTGAGGTGTATGGTTCTATTTATAGGGGGTAGATTGGTTGGTTCCCGCTACAAAAAGCAAGGGAATCAGTCATCAATGACTTCTTCAAACCGGGAGGAGCCAACACATTGAAGCTGACCAAGTTTGGTGCGAATACCAAGTCGGCCGACTAGGGAGGTCAGCCGACTTGGCCACATCTCCAAACGGGCTGTGCTTTCTCCAGGTGGCTTCCAGGTGGGTCCCATTGACTGATATAGGGTGTACACCGTTGGATGGCCTTGGATACTTCTGTTTGTGGGCCATTTGATCCATGTGATGACACGTGGCATTGCACGATTCATCGAAACCAAATTTTATGGAATACTCCCTGCATGTCTTGGTATTTTGGGTATAAATTCACCTGCATACAAAGAAACACTAGCACCCGTGGAATTGGTTACTTTTTAACCCTACCACTATGTTGTGTTTCTCTTTTATGCACATTATGAGGTGAATTGATGGTCTAAATATGGCACTTAAGGACCGTCAACAAACTCCCCCACACTTGGTCCTTTACTCGTCCTCGAGTGAAGGCAAGAAGAACTAAGGTGTTGTCATAAATTTGCTATAAGTTAGAAAATAAGGTTACCAGATATTTCAAATTATACCTCAATTCATGAATTCCCTTTATGGAATGTGGCTACCACATCAATCTTTGGTGTTTGAAGAGTGGAATGGTTGGGATGTAGTTCTCTTGGGTCTTCCCTTATCGAAATGATCTGACGATTGCTATATTCAGAAGGTGAAAGAAACAATTGCCCTTATCTCTCATTTAGAACCTCTCAATCTCTCAAAGTGTTTTTGATCCTCACCTTGGCATGTTTTGCCAATTTTGTCCCTATACTAAATATGGCTGTATCCGGAGCTCGGTAGGGATAAATGTGGCACACATTGCAATTCATATATTACTAAGTCAAAAACTTGATCCTACGAGAGACTTATGCAACAAACAAATTGAAAAAGAAAATCCTTGTGCACATGAATGGTATGGACATATGTGGTGAGACACCCGGTTCCGAAAATGAACCAAGTCAGCGCATATGTGTGCCTAGGACATTCAACACACATACACGAGTGCATTCACAAAAGGATAACCAGATAATTACCACAAGACAAGATTAATTAACCACTTTTATTGCACAATTCATAATATCATCGGATACAAGCTCCAATGAATATTAGTGACAAGTTTGAACTAATGCACCGGAAATAAACTAAACCTGAACTAAACGAAATGAGCAAGCTAAGCAATAGGGATATGGCGCAGCTCCAATCAAACCACATGCAAGCTCGGCAGACATGGCCTACAACTCCGCATTATGAACATTATACTCCCAAATCTGACTTGAAGTATTGGTGGGGGAATAGCAAGGATGAGTACATGTCGTACTCAGCAAGTGTGGGAAAGTATGACATGTAGCTAATACAAATGATGAATATAATAACGGCTAAGTGCTGAAAAGTACATTAAAGCATTTGAGAAGCAATATATTGTATGTATGTGAAGTAAACCCATCATAAACCATGTAGTTATCATAATACCAGTCCATATTTCATTACCATCATCCATATTCCAGATTTCTCATTACCATTAACCATATCAATTGCCATAAACCATAATACCATCCCATAACCAGTACCAAACCATCCCAATACCAAAACCCCTCTAATCATGTAGGTCATCTAGGTGCTCTTAACCGGGAGCACAACTATCATGATAGTGTGTAACACTCTGCAGAGGTTGTACCATTTTACTCACGTGTTTGTGATTTATCACCTTTTGGTGACTAAGAACCTCCATTATGCCATCTCACACTTTCGTTAGTGTGTGGACAAGAGATCACAAAATAGCCTTTACAAAGGGATTACTAATATGTATCGACCCACTAAGGTTTCACCGGTGGCGATGCCTCCAACTAAGCGCATCTTCAACCAAGGGGCCCCTCTTGTGCCATTTGGATCCCAGGGAGTCCCTCCATAATTCTAAACCCAATCTGACTCCCCTTCTTTGGTGCGCCAAATGGTCCGTGCAATACTAGCAATACCCTAATTAATCAGCTACGCTGCACCCATACTTGGCCTCGTGGTGGCACTGTAGTACTGGGCTATTCTCGCATGAACCGGTCCTTAAATCCAAGGCAAGCAAACCACCATATCTTCCGACCCATCCACATACTAGGCTTGCTTAGATTACCCATTACCATATCGTATTAACCAGTTCATATTGACCATAATCTCATTAATGCATAATTAAATGGTATAGTTTGTTTCCTCTCCCAATTAATTAAGCGAAGCAAAGGTAAAAAGCCCTTCCTGACTCTCTACCATGTGTTCCAGGTGACAAGGGTGGTTAAACAAAGATAGTAAACTTCCTATCATAGGAATTCCCATCAAATTGACACAAGCATGCAGTTTTGAAAATAAAACATTTATTGTAAAAATAGGATCAATATGTTCAAGGGCACTTGCCTTGCTGTTGGGCTTGGTTTGGGTCAAAGTCTTCAAATTCCTGTGTAAAAGCCCTAAATTCAAAGGACAAAGTTCATATAGGAGAATTTAAATTTGAATAGGAAAAAGAAATCAAAATGGAAACTGAAAAATCAAACCAATTCAAACTTCAACGGAGGGAATTCAAATATTCAAAAACTCGCTCCTATTCAAACTTTGCCAAAACAAACATCCGAATTTGCCATTAAATTCCTAATAGTCTCTCTGCATAGTTTCAAAATTTTTGAAGCTCATTTGCAATTTAATTCAATGGCACCATTGAATTACATTTAAATTTCAAATTCAAATTTGAATTTTAGTTGAAACTTGATCAATTCAATGTTTTGATTCCAGAATCAAATCCTAGATATTTAGTTGAGCCTATCTGATAATTTTCATGCTTTTTGGACACAAGTTGGTGGGATATTTCAGTGTCCAGAGAAGATAGAGTTGAAGGGAATTTTGGGACCGACTGGTCAGTGACACCATTACGTGAGTGCTCTATTTCTTCACCATGGCGACACCTCCCGACATTGTAAGACCTATGTGTGCTGAATACATTGGCTTGTAGTGAATACACTTGGCTTTGATAATAAAAGTTTTAAATATCACCAAAACACCTTTTTGTCAAGGTCTGACTCTAGCTCTGAGCTACAACAAGGTCCGACGGTAGGTCCGGCTTAGTTTGGGTAGCTCCGGTTACGTTCGATGCTAGGTACGACTAGCTTTGGTTAGCTCCGGTGAGCTTTATCTTTAGCTCCAGCATGTCTTTATTAGCTCTGACATATATTTGATAGCTCCAGCATGCTTTTGCTAAGCTCCGACGTACTTTGTCTAGCTCCGGATTTGGGTTGACTAGTTTTGACTAGTTTTTGGTAAGCTCCGGTGCTTGGATCTACTAGTTTTGGTAAGCTCCGGCAGGTGCTTCATTGTACTAGTTTTGGTAAGCTCCGGGTGAAGCTCCGGCTTGCTGTGGGATGGTCCGAAACTTGACCGCAATACTTCTGCTTTTAATTCGCAAAGTTTTAAAGTTGCTTTATATTCTTGGAAAGATTGCTTAGTATTCATTTGCTAAGTTTTTGGTGTGTTTTGGTTGATATGGATGATTTCGGTTTGATATGCTTTGCAACATGCTTATGTGAGGTGCTCACGTAAGGTGTTGTGTTCGGAACTAACTTGAGTCAAGTCAAGGACTTGGGCTCGTATGGATTGGTTGTTTATTCATGTGCAGGTGTTGCTTGAGTTCAAGACATGGCTGGTGACGTGATCCATTGGACTAGTCTCAGGGAGGAGATGAGGTTCCAACAACCAAATTCAGGAGGAATTGTGGTTGAGCTGATCAGGAGGTTGCACAGCATGCTTGAATCAAGAACAATGCATATGAAGGTATCGTGGACGTCATTGGAAGATGTTTGCATGTGTGCAAGGAGTGCATGGACGTGGCTACATGGTTCCGAGGTGTGATGAAGAGATATGGACGTAAAGAATTGGTCGGAAAGGTCCAACCGACTAGGTTATGGACTCACGCTGCGGCTGAGTTGGGTTTGACTCAAATATGGAAAGATTTGAGTTGGTTATGATAGGATTTCGTGTGGGTAACGAAATTGAGTTGTTTAGGAATGTGGGATACGTTCCTAAGGTGTTTTGAAGTCTTAAGATTGCTTCTATCTGCATATAGAAGAATCCTAAACAGTTATGGAAAGTTACGATTCGTGAACAGAGTAGGATTAGGTTCCTGATCTGAGTTGAGTTGGCTTTCGAGCTGGTTATATAAGCAAGGGAGCCCAGAGCTCGTGAGAGATGACTTTGGGGCTGTTCCTCTTGTGTTCTATTGAATAAAATTCGTAGTTTCAAGGAACTTTTGTGCCTTGTTCGTCCGACTTGTTCCAGACAAGTTTTACTCGTCGAGTTTCTGGACAGCACTACCTTTCGTCGGTGGTTTTATCATAACTAGAGTTTTACAGATCCAATTGACGTGATTCTTTTTCGGTTGTCTTCACAACTTGATTATATATCATATGTCAAAATTTCACGGTCATTGGATTTGTGGTTTCTGATCTACACGAGTTTCTTTGCAGTGTTCCAGAACTGTTTTTCTCGGGTAGGACAGATTGACTATTGTTTGATCTTTCGATCATAACTTTAGTTTTTCTCGACGGATTTGAGTGATTCTTTCTGTGTTGTCTTCGCGACTTGATTCTCTCTGATATCTATCACTTTTGTAACGGTGAAACACATTTAGATTAGTCTCACACATGATTTCTTTAACAGATCGTTTTTCTACCAAAAGGGTTTGTGGGTTAATTGTTTCCGCTGCATAAGATTTTTAAATCTACCACTCACCCCCCCTCTGGTAGCTTTTCACGTGCTCTTCGATCCTACAATTGGTATCAGAGCCACGGTGCTCTAATCTTTGAGATTTGCACGTCTTTTTGACTAATCATCATGGAGAAGTACTCCGCCAAACCTTGTGTGTTTGCTGGTATTGATTTTCAGGTTTGGAAGGCACGCATGGAGGCTTTCATCCAAGCACAAGGCTTTGCAATGTGGGAGAAGGTGTATAAGCCTTATGAAGTGCCACCTAATGATCAAGTCACGGCCACAAACCTACGGGACGTCGACAACAACAACAAAGCCCGAAACTTGATCATCCAAGGACTCACTCAAAGCGACTTTGATCGTGTCGCGCACCTCCGATCAGCATACGATGTTTGGAGAGCTCTTTGTGATTATCATGAAGGCTCCAACACAATCAAGGAGGTAAAACAAGATATGTTCAAAAAGGAATATATGCATTTTGAGATGCAACCAGGTGAGTCTATCGATGACCTCTTTGCTCGTTTCAATAAAATTCTCAGCAACTTACGTAGTGTCAATGTTAATTTTTCTGATGCTGAGAATGCTAGGCAACTTCTTAGTGCATTAGACATGTCAATTTGGGAGATGAAAGTAACATCTATTCGTGAATCAACTGTCATAAGTTCTCTTACATTAGATATACTTTATTCTAAACTAAAAACTCATGAAATTGACATCCTAGCATGTAAGAACCCAAATAAGTCTATTGCATTTGTCTCACAACGTGACATGTCTAGCTCCGGCCAATCATCATCCTGCAGTACTCTTGCTTTGTTGTCCTCACTAACCCTGGAGCAGATCGAAGAATTTCCAGAAGAGGAGTTGGCACTCATCTCTACTAGATTCTCAAAAGCATTGCAAAATGTGAGAACTAGAAGGAGAGGAAGCTCCGGACCTCAACGCTGTTTTGAATGTGGTAAAACAGGACACTTTCATACAGAATGCCCTAAACTTTCAGGTCTGACCACCCGGGAAGAAAATCAAAGCAAGGTCCGGACCTCCTCTGGAAATTCCAACAAGAAGAAGAAAGGTACCATAGGACGCAAGATGATCAACAGTTTCAGCACCGCGCTTCAAGAACTTAGTTCAAGTGATGTAGACTTTGAAAGTGATGAAGATGATGACGATCTGGCCAACTTATGCTTCATGGCAGGCAAAGCAAGATCAAGATCAAGTCAGGAGGATGCAGAACACACCAGTGAAGACGATGAGGTATGTTCTACCTGCAATGAAATGTGTGATGCTATTTCTCGTGCAACTATTATTGTCAAGAAAAAGGACAAAAAGCTTAGGGATAATGCTGCTAAAATTGAATCACTAGAATCTGAAATTAACCATTTAAAAACTTTGATTCCTAGTGATGATGCATGTCCCTCATGTGACTTAAACTATGAACAATTGTCCACATTAAGAAGTGCACACTCCTCCACTCTAGATAAACTTGAGTTAGAAATTGAAAAGAACAAAGAGCTTGCTGCACTTAATGATAAAAACTTGAAAGATGCTAGCTGTTCTACAATTGATTTGCATTGTTCTAGTTGTGATGATCTTGATAAAAAACTGCAAGATGCTATGAATGAAATTTCTATATTGAACAATGCTTTACGTTCTCATGAATTTAAATATTGTTCCAATTGCAAATTAAAAGGAAAAACTTCATGTGAAAATTGCCTTGATCTGTCCAATAAACTTGACAACATGCATAGGACATTAGATCGGTTTTGTAATGGGAATAAGAACCTAAATTTGCTGCTGAATTCTTCCAAGTCTTTCAATGATAAAACTGGTTTAGGTTTTGATTCTCATGCTCATGCTAAGGCACATCCACCTAAAATTGTAAAGTCATTAGGAAGTGGTTTGATTCAAACAGTTCCTAAACAAAAAGGAGTGGTTTTCAAATCTGTAGGAGTGTTGCCTCATTCGGTTTCAAATAAAAATATTGCTTGCTCATCTAGACATGAACACAAAGTTAAATTTCATTGTACCTTCTGTGGTAGAGATGGTCATGTCATAGATTTTTGTTATAGACTAGCTAAACAACAGAAAAAGGAAAGAAAAATTGCTAGATCTTATAACTTTGATGCAATTAGAAAAACACAACCTGCTTTAGTGAGTCAGAAATTTGAAAAGGTAGCTTCCAGACCTTCTGGTAAGAAATCCGCAAAAGCAGCTGCGATAGTTCCGATAGATCCGATAGCTCCCGGACCTTCTGTTGTTTCCTTCGGAACTTCAGCTTTTGTTTCCAGAGCTTCAGCTTTGTCTTTTGGAACTGCTGCTTTTACCTCCGGAGCTACTGGTTTTTGTGCTAAAAGAGTTAAGAACAAAAAATCTCAAACCTTGACTCATAAACCTGCTGTTTTGTCTCAGCTTTCGCGTGTTTTTCCTACTGCACGTCGTGTGACTCAGTACTGGATACCTAAATGCCTTTTGACTAACCCCAATATTGAGTCATCGACGTATTGTGCTTCTATGTAGGTTACACGTTTGAGGAAGGAGAACATTTGGATTGTGATTCAGGTTGCTCACGCCACATGACCGGTAACAAAGATTGATTCTCCTCCCTCTCTTTTGTGTCACGTGTAGAGAATGTTACTTTTGCCGATAATTCTTCAACTCCTATAATTGCTAAGGGTTCGGTTAGAGTAAATGATCACTACACTTTGAAGGATGTGGCACTTGTCAAATATTTGAAATACAACTTGATTTCTGTTTCACAATTGCTAGATGAAAATCTAGAAATTACTTTCAATAAAAACTGCTGCAAAGTTGTAGGTTCAAATAGTGAGCTTATTTTTAACATGTCTCGGTTTGGAAGAGTTTTTACAGCTGATTTGATATGTCTTTCTCTAAGAATAGGTGTCTAGTTGCTAATGATTCAAAGGACTTATATTTTTGGCATCGTAGACTTGGTCATGTAGGCTTTGATCACCTAACGCGTGTTAGTGCTCTTGATCGCATACGTGGGCTGCCTAAGCTTAAAGGGAACAAAGAAATTGTGTGCTCTTCTTGTAGACATGCTAAGATGGTTGCAGGTTCACATACTCCTCTCACAATGATCATGACAACTGAACCATGTCAACTTTTGCATCTTGATACCGTAGGACCTTCACGTGTTCAATCCTTCGGAGGTAAATGGTATGTTCTTGTTATTGTTGATGATTATTCTAGATACTCTTGGGTTTACTTTATGGCGTCTAAGAATGAAGTTTTTAGTCACTTTAGAACTTTATTTCTTAGATTATCAATTGATCACACAGGATCATTAAAAGCAATTAGAAGTGATAATGGAACTGAATTTAAAAATCAATCTTTTGATCACTTTTGTGCTGAAAATAGAATAGATCATAAATTCTCTTCACCATATGTACCTCAACAAAATGGTGTTGTAGAAAGAAAGAACAGAACCTTAGTTGAGATGGCTAGGACTATGCTTGATGAATATCAAACTCCTAGGAAATTTTGGGCTGATACGTTAGCAACCGCTTGTTATGTCTCAAAACATGTTTTCTTGCGTGCTAAGCTAGGTAAAACACCATATGAGCTTCGGTTTGGACATAGGCCTAGTGTTACACACTTTCAGGTCTTTGGTTGCAAATGCTTTGTTAAGAAACATGGTAATCTTGATAAATTTGAACATAGATCCATTGATGGCATGTTTCTTGGTTATCCATCTCATACTAGAGGCTACCGTGTGCTTTTACTTGACACTAACAAAATTGTGGAGACTTGTGAAGTGTCTTTTGATGAAGCTATCCCAAGTACTAGCTCCAGTGTTGCAGGACCAGATCCGTATCCTCAGGGGGAGGGTATTTTCGAAAATGAAGAAGAGCCGGTGATACTGCCTGGTAGTTCCAAAGTTGACACGTGTCCAACTCCGGACATTGAACAAGCTCCGACTATCACCTATGCTGGTCCTGATCGTCCACAAGTCACAAGCTCATCAATCTATGATGAACCTAATGAAGAAGAAGCTTGTGAGACATCTGTTCCCCTACGTTTTTACAAAGATCATCCCCCACAACAGATGATTGGAAGCTTGCACGAACGAGTCACACGGTCCAGGTTTTGTGATCCAAACTCTCATGATCATTCTGCTTTTGTTGCTTCTTTTGAACCCAAAGATATATCACACGCATTCACTAATGAATCTTGGATTATTGCCATGCAAGAAGAGTTAGAAAATTTTGAAAGAAATAATGTTTGGAAACTTGTACCTCCACCTCAAGGTCACACTTTAATTGGAACTAAATGGGTATTTCAAAATAAACAAAGTGAGGATGGGGTTGTGGTTAGGAATAAGGCTAGGTTGGTTGCTCAAGGTTTCACTCAAGTTGAAGGTCTAGATTTTGATGAAACTTTTGCTCCTGTCGCTAGATTAGAAGCCATAAGAATTTTATTAGCTTTTGCAGCATCTAAAGGTTTTAAGCTATATCAAATGGATGTTAAAAGTGCTTTTCTTAATGGCTACATAGATGAGGAGGTTTATGTCAAACAACCACCGGGTTTTGAAAATCCAGATTTTCCTAATCATGTTTACAAACTGTCCAAAGCCTTATACGGTCTCAAACAAGCCCCTAGAGCATGGTATGATAGGTTAAAAACATTCTTACTTGAAAAGGTGTTTACCATGGGCATGGTTGATAAAACTCTTTTTATGCTTAAGCATGGCAATGACTCATTATTTGTTCAAGTGTATGTGGATGATATTATCTTTGGTTGTGCTTCTCATGATCTTGTGTCCAAGTTTTCAGAAATGATGAGTTCCGAATTTGAAATGGGTATGATGGGTGAACTCACTTACTTTTTGGGGCTGCAAATCAAGCAAACTAAGGAGGGTACCTTTGTGCATCAAATGAAGTATACCAAAGATCTCCTAAGGCGCTTCAACATGGACAAAAGCAAGCCTCTTCGGACACCAATGGGAACAGCAACAACACTTGAACTTGATGAAGATTGTGAATTTGTGGATCAAAAAGAATATAGAAGCATGATCGGATCACTTTTGTACCTCACGACATCAAGACCGGACATACAATTCAGCGTATGTCTTTGTGCACGGTTTCAAGCTTCCCCACGTGTTTCACATCGTCAAGCCGTCAAAAGGATTCTCAGGTACTTACATGGAACCCAATAATTTGGCATTTTTCTTCTTTCTTCCTCAACTGTTACTTTGAAAGCTTTTTCGGATGCTGATTTTGGGGGTTGTAGGATTGATAGGAAAAGTATTTCCGGTGCTTGTCATTTTCTTGGTAATTCTCTTGTTGCTTGGTCCTCTAGAAAACAAAATTCAGTTGCACAATCCACAGCCAAATCTGAATATGTAGCTGCTGCTAGTGCTTGCTCTCAAATTCTTTGGATTGTTCAAACACTTAAGGACTATGGGGTTGATCTAGATAGTGTTCCACTATTCTGTGATAACACTAGTGCCATTTGCATTGCTAAAAACCCCATGCAACATTCTAGAACTAAGCACATTGACATTAGGTATCACTTTCTCTGAGATAATGTTGAAAAAGGAACCATTGTGCTTCACCATGTAGATACCGAACAACAATTGGCTGACATTTTTACAAAACCTTTGGATTTCACTCGTTTTTGTTACATTCGTAGTGAAATGGGGGTTATTCATCCTCATGGCTTAAATTGAGGGGGAGTTTTGAAACTTGGGAAGTCTATGTGTGAATCTGAAATTAAAATAATATGAGCATAGTATTTCATACATATATGACTTTGTGATTCCTTTTACATGCTGAAAGTTCTTACTACATTACTCGTGTTATACATTTTGTAGTTTTTGCCATGTCTAGTAATTGGAATAATTACTTACACTAAAACTGGTCATGGTCGAACTTTCTTGCTGTTTTGAACTTGTTACATGTTCACAAGTGCTTTCAATCATTAAGAATTCATCAAGTAATCAACTCACATGTTGAGTTTTTATGAACAAATATAAATTGAGAAAAGATCAAGAGAATATGTATGCATCACACTTCTTCTTTTGAGATGGCTTGTCATTGCACTTAGATATGAACTTGGAAGAAGTTGTGTATGACTAAAACCATGTCCTTAAGCTTCTGATTGTCAAATGACATAGGCTTGGCTTGGTTGGTTAGAATAAGGCAGATGCGCATATAATCTCTTGCAAATATCATATGATCTAAATTTATGGTTTGAAAAATAATAAAATGCAGCAACTAGTGTCATGCTTTCATGTTTTGAAATAGTTAAGTTTGTGAGATCATGACTTGATTTAATTGAAAATTACATTTGATCTCTAGCATGGCTTACACTACTTTATGTATTACATTGATGTGATAATGTAAGGTACTTGATAGTATGACTTGGATGAGCTTTGTTTATATGTATATGTTATAATATGCTCATAACAACTAAAGTTGGAGAGATAATTTGTTTATATGCTCATGACTTGCTGAATACATTGTCAAAGGGGGAGAGATAAGCATGAAGAGAAAGAGAATATGTGCATAAGGAGAGATAATAAAGGGGGAGAGATAATATGGGATAATTTTTCTTCTCATTTTACTTTTGATTTACAAAGGGGCAGAAATTGCTTTCAAAACTTTTATGTGAATAAGCCAATGTTCAGATTTTAAATGGTGTTGCCGATGCATTCATCAAGGGGGAGATTGTAAGACCTATGTATGCTGAATACATTGGCTTGTAGTGAATACACTTGGCTTTGATGATAAAAGTTTTAAATATCACCAAAACACCTTTTTGTCAAGGTCCGACTCTAGCTCTGAGCTACAACAAGGTCCGACGGTAGGTCCGGCTTGGTTTGGGTAGCTTCGGTTACGTTCGATGCTAGGTCCGACTAGCTTTGGTTAGCTCCGGTGAGCTTTATCTTTAGCTCCGGCATGTCTTTATTAGCTCCGGCATATATTTGATAGCCCCGGCATGCTTTTGCTAAGCTCCAACGTACTTTGTCTAGCTCCGGTTTTGGGTTGACTAGTTTTAAGTAGTTTTTGGTAAGCTCCGGTGCTAGGATCTACTAGTTTTGGTAAGCTCCGGCAGGTGCTTCATTGTACTAGTTTTGGTAAGCTCCGGGTCAAGCTCCGGCTTGCTGTGGGATGGTCCGGAACTTGACCGCAATACTTCTGCTTTTCATTCGCAAAGTTTTGAAGTTGCTTTATATTCTTGGAAATATTGCATAGTATTCATTTGCTAAGTTTTTGGTGTGTTTTGGTTGATATGGATGATTTCAGTTTGATATGCTTTGCAACATGCTTATGTGAGGTGCTCACGTAAGGTGTTGTGTTCGGAACTAACTTGAGTCAAGTCGAGGACTTGGGCTCGTATGGATTGGTTGTTTATTCATTTGCAGGTGTTGCTTGAGTTCAAGACATGGCTGGTGACGGGATCCATTGGACTAGTCTCAGGGAGGAGATGAGGTTCCAACAACCAAATTCAGGAGGAATTGTGGTTGAGCTGATCAGGAGGTTGCGCAACATGCTTGAATCAAGAACAATGCATATGAAGGTATCGTGGACGTTATTGGAAGATGTTTGCACATGTGCAAGGAGTGCATGGACGTGGCTACATGGTTCTGAGGCGTGATGAAGAGATATGGATGTAAAGAATCGGTCGGAAAGGTCCAACCGACTAGGTTATGGACTCAGGCTGCAGCTGAGTCGGGTTTGACTCAAATATGGAAAGATTTGAGTTGGTTATGATAGGATTTCATGTGGGTAACGAAATTGAGTTGTTTAGGAATGTGGGATACGTTCCTAAGGTGTTTGGAAGTCTTAAGATTGCTTCTATCTGCGTATAGAAGAATCCTAAGCAGTTATGGAAAGTTACGATTCGTGAACAGAGTAGGATTAGGTTCCTAATCTGAGTTGAGTTGGCTTTCGAGCTGGTTATATAAGCAAGGGAGCCCAGAGCTCGTGAGAGACGACTTTGGGGCTGTTCCTCTTGTGTTCTATTGAATAAAATTCGTAGTTTGAAGGAACTTTTGTGCCTTATTCGTCCGACTTGTTCCAGACAAGTTTTACTCGTCGAGTTTCTGGACAGCACTACCTTTCGTCGGTGGTTTTATCATAACTCGAGTTTACAGATCCAATTGATGTGATTCTTTTTTGGTTGTCTTCACAACTTGATTATCTATCATATGTCAAAATTTCACGGTCATTGGATTTGTGGTTTCTGATCTACACGAGTTTCTTTGCAGTGTTCCATAACTGTTTTTCTCGGGTAGGACATATTGACTATTGTTTGATCTTTCGATCATAACTTGAGTTTTTCTCGACGGATTTGAGTGATTCTTTCTGTGTTATCTTCGTGACTTGATTCTCTCTGATATCTATCACTTTTGTCACGGTGAAACACGTTTAGATTAGTCTCACATAAGATTTCTTTAACAGATCGTTTTTCTGCCAAAAGGGTTTGGGGTTTAATTGTTTCCGCTGCGTAAGATTTTTAAATCTACCATTCACCCCCCCTCTGGTATTTTTTCACGTGCTCTTCGATCCTACAGACATGCAATCCACGCACCTGTGTGCTTGCTTGCCGATTGCTGTCGAATCCAGCGCCCATATATATCTAGCAAGCCTCCTCATCGTTCTTTCGAGCATCCAGTGAAGCCACCCAAAGTCTTTCCTCTATTCTTGGCCGCCGGTGGTGAAGCTTTCATTCGATCTAGAAATCCAAACTACCCAGATGTGGTTAATCCTTTCTCTTCTGGTTTGAATCTTGGTAACTATCTTGCGCATCTTCTTAAACCTTTTTGTGGACAGCTCCCTGACGGTGGTTCGCTAAATCGAAGTTTTCGTAGGCGTCACAGTTGAGCCTCTGTTGGACCTTCTCTTTTCCGCCGTGGAGCCAAAGCTAGGAGCGGTTTCTTGTCTGGACTCCAACAGCAAAAAGCTTCGCTTCTGTACCTGCTAACTCACGATGAAAACCGTTCTTCATTTACTCCACTCTTGAAATCGTATTTCCAGTTTTACAGTAAGCTATTAATTTGAAGAACACACTAGGTTTCACTCTAATTCTTTGGATCGGCCTGATAATTGATCGTGGATGTGAGATATAAGCTTCATGGTGGTCTAGCGCAACCGCCCAACCGAATATTAATGAAAATAATTGAGTAATGACTGAATTTATCGAGTTTCCCCTTCTGTCTTCCAAAAATAGAGCACCTCCTCATCTCGCTTGACATTGCAAACTGTTTCCCTCATTTTTCTTCCCATATTCATCTTCCCCAAGATCCTAGGAACGTTTCTGAGGGATTTCCAGGGAGTTTGAGCATCGGGACAGAAGTTTTGACACCGCCGGAACCCTAACCGCCGCCGCCATCGTCGTGCCGCGGCTTCCGGCCATCGCCGTTGTTCGACGACCTTCCCATCGTGCTCGGCACCCTAGAAAATGGTTAGGAGGTGAGTTTCGAGGTGAAGGAAGGCCGGGAGAAGGGAGTCGGCGAGCTCTCCGGCGCAGCGCCGCCGCGGCCGCGTCACGCACTCGAGGTTGAAGACGACCTCATGGCCCCACATGTCAGCCGCTATTTCCCTCTCCCAGGATCTGCTGTGACTGTTTGATCCAGTGTGATTGCGCGGTTTAATTATGTGTCCCTTCGTGAGGCCCAGCTCTGATTGGCCCATTTAAATGAAGTGGGGCCCAGTTTGATTAATTCAAACTTCCCCTTCCCAAATAATTACAGAAACTGAGCAAACTTCAAAAATCCATTACTCCTAGCATACTTGCTCAAATAATTACCAATAAATTATGGTAGACACATCTTGATCTCAACTTTGGAGTTGTGCAAATTGTTAGACATGAAACTCCCAGAATTTTCGTAATTAATTCCTTTGAGCTAACTAATTGGGAAATTAATTACCTCTGTTCCGCAAATTGGAAAATTTCCAATTTTGGTCAAGACACTCTACAAAATACTCTTGATTTCCAGTAAAAATTTCAAGTTCATTGGACTTAATTTACTTGGTGAATCAGTGTTTCAAATGTCTATGTAGATGGAAAATTGTGAAATGTACAGAAACATTTTCAGAATTTTCCCCAAATTGTAAAATAAAATTTTCCCTGTAGGAAGCTCAAAAAATTATGAAACAAATTCTTCTAGAACAGTGAGACCTCCTTTACCATGATCATCCACTGTTAGCTAGTACAAAGCTCCAGAATTACAACCAAAATTCAGAAAAGTCTTTTACTTGTTGGAATTTTAGATACAACAAGCTTCCTTGAACATCTCCAATGTTTGGTCCAGATCTTCCACATAGAACCTAGTGTCCACTATAAAAATCCCAAAGTCAATTAAAATCATTTACATACCTGATCAGTAATTATAAGATCTTTTCTATAGTTTCTATATCACTCATGTACTTTATCTACTGCATATCATATAGAGACCGAGATTGAGGAGCCGGAGCCCTTGGAGAGTATACTTACAGAAGCAAACTATCCCTCTGACTCGCAGCAAGGGAAGCCTCAATTTGCATTTAAGTGCTATTTCAAAGTTTCTATTTGTATCACTTATGTCTAGGATGAAATTTGTGCATTAGGGCTAAGGTGTTTGTTACTCCACTTGCATGACCGACAAATCCCATGGAGTATTGGGTAGGTCTACAGCCTGACAAGTAGAAAATTCCATGCTTAAGTGTTTAGGAATCCGGTAGAAGTCGAGTAGTTGGAATCTACTCGCGAGATAGGATTTTATCACACGGGGTGGATTCGATCAAAGAATGGTTTACAAATATGAAATTGAGACCGAGCAGCGGGTAGGATGCAGCGAGACGTGGTCTCACGTGTGTAGCCCTGCTTGTGTCAATTGAGGACCGATCCATGTACGGCCCTGCTGGACAAGTTTGAACTGTACCGGATGCATACTGGGCATATGGAACCCAGGAAACCGATGTAACTTGATAACTTGGATGTCTAGGCATAGCCCACTAACGATAGGGGTGGGTTGAGGGCAGCAAGGTGTAAATCGGCCGGCGGACAAAGACACACTCCGTGCGGGGACCTTGTGCCCGTGATGGTGGGACTGGTTCGGCATTTGAGTTTCTTGTGAAAGGTTGCTGCGTATGACGTGGTGAGCAGCACAACACGCTCCTTAGTCACAGGTGTACGTGACGTGTTATTTGGATGTCTACTGATTGCAATTACTGTCCCTCGCGGTTATTTGAGTACCGCTTGTTCACTGCGCTGTGACGTAGTAAATATTGAAGAAGCCAAGAGAATATGATGTATTGAAATATAATTGCTTTATTATTATGATTGCTGTCCAATATGCTCACTAAAGTTACTGTTATTAAACTTGTAAGCTGCTGTAAATACTTGAAAATTAAGGATCAACATGTAGGTGAGTCATTTACTGTTATAACTATACCTATGTTAAGTATCCCTGCATGTACAGTTCCATGTTTAGGTGAGACGGTTAAGTCTTGTTGAGCCTTCGTGCTCACGGTTGCTATATTAAATTATTTGCAGGTGATACATATGAAGAAGGGTCTGAGGATGAGGCGATGTCCCCGTCCCTGCATGCCACCGTGATTGTTGTGTGCTGCTAGTGTGTAGCGTCCACAGGCTGGACGGCTGCACTTTTGCATAGCTAGGCTGAGAGTTTAGCTATGAATATTACTTCCACTGTATATTAAGTATTGTAAAAGACTTCTGTTGTTTCTATAAATAAAATTTTGTATTTTGTCCTATTCTTTTCGTATGTGCTGTTGGGTGCCGCATCGCATGTCACCACCCTCTGCGATTCCTAGAATGTGTAGACCCGGTCCTCACAGCTTGGTATCAGGGCCGCATTGGGAATAGCACGCTCGAAAGGAGCCTATTTTGAAAAGTTAAGAGTAGTCAAGTGAGGATTAGTTACTATGCCCACATAAGGTCTATTATAGTATTAGTTACATAAGGTGGCAAGCTAACTTATGTGTTATTATATTCTATAATAACGCTCTGACGTCAGGTAAGAGGTAAGGTATGCCACCACAAGCGGATCAATTGCGGTAAGCTCACCATGTGAGAGGTAACATGTGATTGTTTCTGTGGCTTGGCATGAAAATGTTAATATGAGTCTCAATAACTTTCCATGTATCTGAGAACATATGGCACGCGGTACCCAGCGTGTTTCAAAGTTAGTGGGAGCCCCATCAGGTGGGACATAACCCGATGTGCCCCCTACTGGTGCAACACTATGCAGAGACTGGGACCCCGTCGGGTGGTAGAAAACCCGCTCATGTACCTCGAGACGTGGCTTAGCTCGGGGCGGCTCATATGGAATGATACGGGATGAATGTTTTTACTTTCATATATATTATTGTGAATTATTCACCCATGCGTGCTGTGCCGTACGGCATCATATGTTTGAACTATCATTTGTGTGTAGCTGCACGACACTAATCACATTCTAAGTAGCTTGAGTAGAAAACGTTTGCGAGTGAACGTCATTACTGCCCCCGTTGAGATGTATGCCGGGATACCGGCCTAAGATTTTTCTTTGGTGAGGGTGTAGTACTGGCATTGCATTCAAGTTTCATCAGACATGTCGACGACGATATCCGTGCTGCTGTTGTGACTCGACAACAAGTAAAGAATTCCCAACTTAGGACTAAGTTTGAATTTGTAATCTCTGTTTTGGAGCATGTTGGTCAGATTTATAATTAATCGTGTGGTTGCTGTGATAAGTGGGCATGTGATTTGGGAACTTGAGGAAGCCCTCAACAAGTTTCATTTTCAGCTCCAATGTAGATTTCAAGATTTAAAACTTGAAAGCTTCACTTGAACTTAAATTGCCCAGTTCCTGGTTCAAACTGTAAACTGGACAGAAACTTGACTAAGTTTGGAACAGCATAACATCCTGTATATTTCACCCCTGAAGTTCTACTACACATGGTTGGAAAGACTAGAGAGTCTTTTAAAACTCTTATGTTTAACTCTATATCAGAATCCACCTGTAAACTAATGAAAAATTCAAATTTCGAAACT
Organism: Tuctoria greenei; assembly: GCA_036927565.1. Classification (NCBI taxonomy): domain Eukaryota; kingdom Viridiplantae; phylum Streptophyta; class Magnoliopsida; order Poales; family Poaceae; genus Tuctoria; species Tuctoria greenei. The sequence continues at coordinate 21,185,418 of JAYESD010000003.1, forward strand.
CTATTAAATCGGGACAGAGACTGAACAGTTTCTGTATCCTGTCACTGTCTTGATCATATCTCTTTGTAGAATTGACAAATGACTTCATGTAATGCATTTCTGTAATCCCGAGGATGTATGCAACAATGTTGTAAATTATGATTTTTGCCTGTTTTGATGTTTTGTATCTGGAAAAATGTGGACAAAATGAGCCTTAAACAAAGGAGGTGCTGTCAAAAATTTTCCAGAAAACTGTCAACGTGCAAAAAGCATATATCCTCATACAGAAATGATATGGAGGCAAATAAATAAATTCTGAAAAGCTAATTGAGTATGATACAACTTTGTAGGTGAACTCAAGTTCTGAATGTGCCTCTAACTGGAAGAAAATTTCGAATTTCTATAGACTGGTCTGAATGAACAGAAATTGAGGCAGAATTCCAGTGTTATGTTTCATTTGACATTTGAATTTGAACTCACTTTCATAATTCAATTTTCACATCCATGATCTTTCTATCAACAAAGTTTGCTGAATTTTATTATTTGACTCATTCAAGTACTTCTTTTATAGATGGCGGATGTGATGCTGTTGCCAGACGGATGAGTGTTCTCCAGTTGCGCCAACCGTCTGGGCTTCCCGATCATGCCGCGGGAAGTGATCCAACCGTTTAGCTTCATCGAAATGTGTGACACTCGGTTCCGAAAATGAACCAAGTGCAGTATATGTGCCCAGGATGTTTAACACACATACACAAGTGATTCACAAATGATAAACATATAATTACCACAGCTCAAGTTATTAAATAAGTACTTTAATTACACAATTCAAAATATCCTCGAAGACAAGCTCTAATGAATATTAATGACGAGTTCAACTAATGCAGCAGAATCATCTAAACTGAGTGAACTAAGCAAAAGGGATAGCGCTACTCCAATAATACCACAGGCAAAGTTGACGGTAGACAGGCCTAGAACTCCACATTATTAACGTAATACTCCCAATCCTGACCTGCAACTGTTGGTGGGGGGATTGCAAGAGTGAGTACATGTCGTACTCAGCAAGTGTGGAAAGTACGACATGTAGCTGATACAAATGACGATTATTATAATAATGGCTAAGTGCTGAAAAGTACAGTAAAACATTTGAAAAGCAATATATCATATGTATGTGAAGTATTCCTATCATAAACCATAATTAGTAACATAGCACCAATCCATATTCCATATCTATCAGCATCATACCATTAACTATATTCAATGTCATAGTTTAATCCATAACCATTGCCATAAACCATAATACCATCCCATAACTAGTACCAAACCATAACCTTCCCAAAACCATCCCAATACTAGGTTCGTTCTAATCATGGAAGTTGTCCAGGTGCTCATAACCGGGAGCACGGCTATCATGATAGTTTATTAGACTCTGCAGAGTTTGTACCGCTTTACTCACGTGTTTGTGATTTCATCACCTTTCAAGGACTAAGAACCTCCCTTATGCCCATGACCCATCAATCACATTACACACTTCCGTTGGTGTGTGGCCAAGAGATCATAAAATAACCTTTACAAAGGGATTACTAGCCTATTTAGACCCCACTAAGGTTTTACCGGTGGTGATGTCTCTTACAAAGCACATCTTCAACCAAGGGCCCCCTCTTGAGCCATTCGGATCCCAGGGTAGTCTCACCAATCATCAACAAACCCAATCCGACTACTCCTTCCCCGAGCATCCTTAATGGTCCAAACAGTACTAGCAAAGCCCTAATTAATCAGCTACGCCGCACCCATACTTGGCCTCGTGGTGGCACTGTAGTCCTGGCTTATTCTCGCATGAACCGGTCCTTAGATCTAAAGCAAGCAAACCACCATGCCATCCAAACCATCCACATACCAGGCTTGCTTAGATCACCCATTACCAAATCGTATTGACCAGTTCACATTAACCAGAATATCATTCATGCATATTTAAATGTGTAGTGTTGTTTTCCCATCCCAATTAATTAAGTGAAGCAAAAAAGTTAAAAATCCCATCCCGACTCTCTACCATGTATTTCAGGTAACAAGGGTGGTTAAACAAATCTAGTAAACTTCCTACCATATAATTTACCATCAAAATTGACGCAAGCATGCAATTTTGCAAACAAAACATTTATTTTAAAGCAGGATCAATATGCTTCAAGGACACTTGCCTTGCTCTGACGGATAGGGTTGCTCAAGCGCTTCGAAGTCTTGGTTCTGGAAATCCTCGTACACGACCTCTTGAGCACTTCCCTCTACTCGTGATCACACATACAAGAAAATACATACAAATCAACATGATACACACATACTAATCAACATGCGATGACATGCATGCATGCAAAGTTCAATTATTAATTAACTATGGTTGTTTATTGATTAGATGCAACCCGTTCATACATGATTATGTGAGTTTACGGGGGTTTTTGCGAGAACTAATGCTGCTGAAAATAAAAAGATGGTGCGACTAGGATCAAATTACGTCAATTAGATCTAATACGTTGCTAAAATTCACATCAAAAAAATGAATCCCACCATAGATGCGATGGCTTTGAAGATCGCGGGATGAAGGCGACGCGTAGAAGAAGTGGATGGCGCAGCGGTCCTCCGACGGCACGACGACGACGACGATCTCCGGCGGATGACGGCACCCTCCTCTCCTTCTTCCTCCTTTCTTATCCCTTTTTTTCTTCTCCTAGTGGCGCCTCTGGTCTTCCCCTTTTTTTCTCGGCGCTAGGGTTTGCTTTCGCTTCTTCTGGCGGCGTATGCGACGCGGTACCCGCTTTTTATAGGCGGGGCGCGAGAGACAAGCCGGCTCTGGGCCACGGCCCCTAGCGTGCGTGGCCGCGTGGAGGCCACTCGGGCGCGCCTGGCGCTCGTGGGTGCGTGGGGGCTCGCGCTGGGAGGGCGAGCGGGGTGGGCCGGCTCGGTCGGCTTGGCCGGCTCGGTGCACGGTGCACCCGGGCACTGTTTGCCCAGAAACTTCTGGGGGTGAAGCAAAGCTTCCTCCGGAAACTTCCGGAAGTTTCTGGAATCTTTTTTCTTTCTTTATTTTTCTTTCTTTAGGTTTCATATTTTTTTCTATATATATTATTATTTTTTTATATTTGTTCCCAAATACATGTTTTATATTATTATTTTCTTTTCTCCTTTGCTACACATATTTTGTATATGTATGTTTTATGTTTTATTATTTTTCCTTTATTCTACTAATGTTTAATGCATGAACATGTATGCAATGCATGATGCAAAAATTGAGGGTGTTACAAAATGTTAGGCTATTGGGGTCAAGAGACGGTCAACAGAGGCGTACTGTCATGTACCGTCCTGGTTGACATCCCAGCTAGTCCGCGTTTTTATGGATGTGCTCCTTTTTCGGTCACTATTCAGGGAGCTCAGTTGGAGGATACGTGGGCCATCGCAGCGGGCGAAGCGCTTATGAAGCTTTGCGAGCTTCATCAAGATGCCATGGTTGGGACACAATTTTCTCTTCTTCCAGTCCGTGGTGTGGCTGGTCATGAGTGGCAATGTCGTATGGTTGCGGCCTATCAACTATATGGCGACACAACCTCGACAACACTTGGGACTTATGCCGCTGCCTCCAGCATGGTGGTTCTTACACAAGGTGCAATCCTTCGGGAGCAGGTCGAAGCCTTGAGGCAAGCGATTGAATGAGGTGACACTCTTGATTACATCAATGAGAACCTACATTCATTCCTGGCTCCAACGAATCACTGGCTGAATCAATGGGAGGATCAGCTGCATCTCACTTGCACTAGACTGCGGAAGGTTCACGCTGAATTCCGACAAAATCGCGAGGAACTGCAGCAAGCCCGTGATGGATTGCAGGCGAGTCAACTGGTGGTGTAGCAACAGCAAGAGAAGCTCTTGGTAGTCACCGAGGCACGAGATGAAGCCGTTGAAGAAGCTCAGAATTGGGTGTATGAGGCAGACCGACTTCTGGATGACTTGATTGCGGCCGAAGGACACTTGCCGCACCCAGTCATGTTTCCACCGGCTCATGACATGCCACTGAACATGGGTGAGCAGGTGCCTTCAAGTCCTGAGGAGGAAGAAGATTCTGAGATACTCGAGTACATCAATGAGGATGCATCGGATTAGGATGGGGCAGCACTACTGCCATCACAGGGCAACGTATAGTTAGTGGTTGCTCGTGTTTATTTTGTAGCTATGTTTGTGTCATATTATAAATAGTAGTGGGTCTGTAGGAGATGACAAGGTGTGTATGATGACTCATGGAGACCAAGTATAGTTGAGATGCACTTCTGTGGTGGGAGTCCATCATTTTGGAGTTCACTACTATAAACTTGGTCATGAGATAATATCTCTTGTATAAAGTTTGTACTTTATCAATATATGTGAATGTTATGCAATCATCACATTGTCAATACTCACACTACTATGGTATAAAATGGATGAAGAAAACAAACATGTTGCTGATTTTTAAATCATGTGGATGCAGAATGGTGTGTACGCGTTCTACGCCCGAGACGGGAGGCCCGAGCTGGTGTCGTGAGGATGAATCTCCGACCCGGGAGCAAACCGCAGCACCGCAGCAAAAAGTTCCTCCACCACCACCACCTGAACCTCCACGGACTCTCGCGGAGATTCTGGCTGCAGTACTCGGCTCGCGCGAAGAGCAAACCGAGTTACTGCGAATGTTGGTACAGAACTCGTCCCGTCAAGGGGAGCGACAAGACAATGGGCAACGCCAGCCCAAACAGAGTTCATACTCAGACTTCTTGGCGATGCATCCACCGGTCTTCACAAAGGCCGAGGAGCCTCTGGAGGTGGACAACTTTATCCGCACCCTCGAGGCGAAGTTCAGTTTGCTATGATGCACCGAACAGCAGAAGGCTCTGTTCGCAGCACAAAAGCTTCAGGGATCCACCGGTGCTTGGTGGGCGAACTACATCGTGTCACTGCCGGCTGTTCATGCAGTCACCTGGACCAAATTTCGGGAAGCGTTATGTTCCTACCATATACCTCCCGGTATAATGAAGAGGAAGTTTTAGGAATTTTTGAAGCTGAAGTAAGGTGGGAGGAGTGCCCATGAATACTCCCGCGCATCCAATCACTTGGCGTAGTACGTGCCAGAGTATGTGGGGACGGAAGATAGGAAGCGAGATATATTCTTCCGGGGCCTTAATCCTAAGATGAAGGTCCAAATCGCACAGTGCAACCGCGGCACCTTCAACGACATCGTCAATGCCGCGATTGTACAGCGCGAGCTCATTTCTGATAAGAGGAAACAGAGTGCACCATCGAGCAGCAGTGGTGGTGGTCCACAGAAGTACTTCGTGGTGTATCCCTCACCATCCGGTCAGCGATGGCAGCCACCGGTGCGACTGCAGTAATTTCGCGGTCGTTCTTTCAACGCGCCGCATTTCCAACAGCCATTTCCACAGCAGCAGCAGCAGCAGCAGCAGCAAAGAATGGTCCCGTGTGCGTATCCACCTCTACCTCGTGTGCCGGGATTCCGTTCGCAGCTTGGCGGGAACCCGGCACAATACACGTGCTACACGTGTGGCCGTGCCGGGCATTTTTCGAGGGACTGCCCTGAACAGCGACAAGGCAGCGCGCAATCACCATATTGGGGTGCAACTCAGCCCCGCAACCAGCCCAAGAAACCAGCACCAAAACCCAGCAACGTCCACCACATAGCCATCGAAGACGTGCCGGAAGGGGAACCCGTCCTCGCGGGTACGTTTTCTCTACTCCAAAATCCCGTAGTCATATTATTTGACTCCGGTGCCACCCATAATTTCATTAGCCAATCTTATGTTGTCAAGCATCAATTATGTATCACTCCCACAGAAAGTCAATATTTGATTTGCTCTCCGGGTGGGAAAATAGCAGCGAACATGAAAGTCCATAAAGCACAATTTAAGATGGGTGAGAATATCTATCCGACTTCTCTAATTATATTAGAGGGTCAAAAGCTTTATGTCATCTTAGGAATGTTTTGGCTGCACCATCATGGTGTTGTTCTCGACATTGTTCCACGTGTGGTCCATATGAACTCTCCACTATATGAACCACACACTCTCATTCTAGACCGCCTTATCCAAGAAATTCCGGCCACGTACAACACAGAAGCCACAAATCTTGAGGACATTCGAGTGGTCCGTGAATATCAGGACGTGTTTCCTGACGACCTTCTGGGTATGCCACTGGATAGGAATATTGTGTTCAAGATTGAACTCATTCCGGGAACTACGCCTATTTCTCGAAGGCCGTATAAAATGGTATCCAATGAGTTGGCGGGAATAAAGGAGCATTTGAAGGACCTGCTGGACAAAGGTCTCACACGCCCAAGTTCATCACCTTGGGGCTGCTCTGCATTATTTGTGAAGAAGAAGGACAAGACGTTACGTCTATGTGTGGACTATCGTCTACTCAATGCCATGACGATCAAGAACAGGTACCCACTACCGTGCATCGATATTTTATTCGATCAATTAGTGGGTGCTAAAGTATTCTCAAAGATGGATCTTCGGTTCGGATATCATCAAATAAAATCCAACCGGAGGATATACCAAAAATGGCATTCTCGACGAGATACGGGCTCTATGAATATCTCGTCATGTCATTCGGACTTACCAACGCACCGGCTCACTTCAATGTATTTGATGAATTCAATATTCAGGCCGGAGTTAGATAAGTTTGTCGTGGTCTTCATCGATGGTATTCTGGTTTAGTCTAAATCGGAAGAAGAACACGCAAAACACTTACATATCATGCTCCAACGATTGCGAGATAACAAGCTTTATGCAAAATTCAGCAAGTGCGAGTTTTGGATCAGCCAAGTGCCTTTTTTGGTCACATTATTTCAGCGAAGGGCATCACTGTTGATCCAAGCAAAATTGTGCAAGTGCTGAAATGGAAGTCTCCAACGTCCGTACACAAAGTTCGCAATTTCCTCGGGTTAACGGGATATTATCGGAGGTTCATTCCGAGCTTCTGAAAAATCGCTAAACCAATAACGGAGCTGCTGAAAATGGGAACAAATATATTTGGAGCAAGGCATGTGAGGATGCATTTCAAGCATTGGTGAAACATCTCACAACAGCCTCAGTGTTAGCTAAGCCGGATACGACCAAATCTTTTGACGTTTACTGTGATGCGTCTGGCATTGGTCTCAGCTGCGTATTAATGCAAGAAGGCCACATGATCGCATATGGCTCACGGCAGCTCCAAAATCATGAGCAACATTACCCAACTCATGACCTTGAGCTCGTTGCCGTGGTGCTCACTTTGAAAATGTGGAGGCATTATTTACTTGGAAATCTAGCGCACCTCTACACCGATCACAAGAGCCTGAAATATATCTTCACTCAGAAGGAGCTGAATATGGGACAGCACAGACAGTTAGAGCTGATCAAAGATTATGAGATTGAAAATCACTACCATCCTGGCAAGGCGAATGTGGTTGCCGATGCGCTGAGCTGCAAGTCTAACGTCAATGATCTGTCCATTACCTCGATGGAAGAGGACGAGCCGAGTTTATACTTGGTTGCACATGGAGCTTTATATAATCTTGCTCTCATCCCTACCATACGAGAGGAGATTATAAGCTCAAAAGAAAGATGTGGGTATGTTGCACATTAGAAGGAGAATGAAGAATGGAGAAATGTTGTGCTTCCGGAGTGATGAACAGGGTACCCTGTGGTTCAAAGACTGTATCGTGGTACCCCATGACATGACACTTCGAAAGAAAATCTTGGATGAATCTCGCTTGTCGAAGTACTCTATTCATCCAGGCAGCAACAAGATGTACCAAGATTTGAAAACCAGATTTTGGTGGAAATAGATGAAAAGAGAGATTGCGAAGTACGTATCCGAATGTGATATGTGTCGGCGGATGAAAGCCGACCACATGAGAAAGGTCGGACAGCTGCAACCATTAAAAATTTTGGCGTGGAAATGGGAGGATATTAGTATGGATTTCATTGTCGATTTGCCTCTCACCTTCCACAAGCATGATTCGATTTTGGTGATAGTCGATCGACTAACCAAATCAGCTCATTTTATCCCTGTACATACAAAGTACATTGCCAAGAAATATGCGGAGTTATATATTGCAAGAATCATTTGCTTGCACGGAGTTCCCCGAACAATTATTTCAGATCGCGATGCGCTGTTTATCGCTCGTTTTTTGGAGCAGCTGCAAGCATCATGTAGGATCGAAGAGCACGTGAAATGCTACCAGAGGGGGGGGTGAATGGTAGATTTTAAAAAATCTTTCGCAGCGGAAACAATTAAATCCCAACCCCTTCGGCAGAAAAACGATTTGTTAAAAAAATCGTGTGTGAAACTAATCTAAACGTGTTTCACTGTGACAAAAGTGATATATATCAGAGAGAATCAAGTCACGAAGAAAACACAAGAAGAATCACTCAAATCCGTCTAGATAAACTCAAGTTATGATCGAAAGATCAAACAAAGGTCAATCTGTCCTGCCCGAGAAAAACAGTTCTGGAACGCTGCAAAGAAACTCGTGTATATCAGAAACCACAAATCCAATGACCATGAAGTTTTTACAGATGATAGATAATAAAGTTTTGAAGACAACCCAAAAAGAATCACATAAATTGGATCTGTAAAACTCGAGTTATGATAAAACCACCAATGAAAGATAGTGCTGTCCAGAAACTCGACAAGTAAAACTTGTCTGAAACAAGTCGGACGAACAAGGCACAAAAGTTCCTTCAAACTATGAATTTTATTCAATAGAACACAAGAGGAACAGCCCAAAGTCGTGCACCACAAGATCTGACCTTCCTTGCTTATATAACCAGCCCTTAGGCCAACCCAATCTCAACTAGCACTCTAATCCTACTCAAATCACGAATCAAAACTTTCCATAACTGCTTAGGACTCTTCTATACACAGATAGAAGCAATCTTAAGACTTCCAAACACCTAGGAACGTATCCCACATTCCTAAAACAACCCAAATTCGTGACCCACACGAAATCCTATCATAAACAACTCAAATCTTTCCATATTTGAGTCAAACCCGACTCAACCGCAACCAAAGTCATCAACCGATACGATCCGATCCTTCCAACCAGATCTTCCCATCCATAAACCATCTTCGGAACCATGTTGCCACATCATGCACTGCATGCATACGTGCAAACACTTTCATTCGACGTCCAGTAACATTCATATGCACTGCCCTTGATTCAATCATCCTGCGCGATCTCCTGACCCGCTCAACCACAATTCCTCCTGAATTTGATTGATGGAACCTCATCTCCTCTCTGAGACTAGTCCAAAGGATCATGTCACCAGCCATGTCTTGATCTCAAGCAACACCTGCACATGAATAAACAACCAATCTGTACGAGCCCAAGTCCGCGACTTGACTCAAGTCAGTTCCGAACACAACACCTTACGTGAGCACCTCAATAAGCATGTTGCAAAGCATATCAAAATGATATCAGCCATATCAACCAAAACACACTAAAAACATAGCAAATGAATACTAAGCAAACTTTCCAACAATGTAAATCAAGTTCGTAACATTTCACATTAAAAGTCGGAACATTGCGATCAAGCACCGGACCATGCCAAAGCTAACCGAAGCTTGAGCCAGAGCTTACCAAAGCTAGTACAACCTAGCGCCGGAGCTTACCAAAACTAGTCGGAACTAGTCATCCCAAAAGTCGGAGCTAGAAAAATATGTCGGAGCTAACCAACATAAGTCGGACCTAGCAGAACATATCAGAGCTTAACAAAGACATGCCAGAGCTATCAAAAACATGCCGGAGCTAAAGACAAAGCTCACCGGAGCTACCCAAAAACATGTCGGACCTGGACAAAGCAAGTCGGATTTTGCAGAAGCTCGGAGCTAGGGTCGGACCTTGCTAAAAAGATGTTATGGCAGCATTCAAAACTTTTATTGTCAAAGCCAATGTATTCAGCAAACATAGGTCTCAAAATCTCCCCTGTCGGTACCCTAAAAACCATACACCCCCTGAGGTTACAAAGATCTCAAGGGAAGGACGTCTGCTCAAATTGAAGACCCTCGGAGGCCCACTTGTCAGACATAACCGGACCTGCTTCTCCAACATGGTTAACCCCTAGGTTGCCACGTGTACTGCCAGACCGGAGCTACTACCCACAAGGGTGAAGCTCCGGGCTAGGTACCGAAACGGCACCTCCGGACTTAAACCCTGACCGAGAGAAGCTCCGGACCTGACACATGCCAGGCCACCTCGGAGCTTCCCGCTTCCCACAAGAAAGCTCCGGAGCTGCCACGTGTCCAAACGTCGGAGCTGGCCGCCTCAAACCTCCGGAAGACATTGTAACGACTCCGGATCTTCAAAGGATAGCCGCGGACTTCGAGACCCGATTAATTGTCATTAATTCCATGTTAATGACAATTAATCAGACAATCTTAACACCTGTAACGGCACTGTCGGAGCCCGTTACAGGGTTATTAACAACAATTAATCGTGTATCAATACTAGTAACCGCCGGGGCCACATGTCGGGCCAGGCTAACTTGTAACGGTTTGTCCTTGTACTATAAAAGGACAGACCGACGATACATGAAGGAGGCTCAAAAAACACTCTGAGGCACACACGCATTGACGTGAGCTTTCATACATAAACTAATACAACACCACACACCCGTGGAGTAGGGTATTACACTCAGGCGGCCCGAACCACGTAAACCACTGTGTCTCTCGTGTCCAATCGTGATTCACCTTCTTGAGTCTCCGCGCGCCCTCACCGAACTATAAACTCCTTCAACACTTTAGTAGTGTCAGGAGATCTGCCGACTCCAACAGTCGACAGTTGGTGCGCCAGGTAGGGGCGCCTGAGATTTTCAAGAATGGTGAATTCTGCGGCTGGATCATCCAACGGGCAACCTGCTGCTCAGGCTGTCGGGGGCAATCCCTCCAACATGCAGCCACCAGCAGGAGCTTCAGCACCAGCGGGAGTCACACTCCCACCACCACCATCTTCTCCGGCAAAACGTGCCGGGCAACATGATGGTGCGCCGGCGTCACATACTGCGCCGGCAAGTCATGACAACCCAGAACACGCGCTCCATGCAGCGCGTGCTCTTCTCCAGCGACCACCACCTCCGGATGCATCTCAAGATGCCATGGAGCAATGGAGGGCTGATGTCGAGCATTTGGTCGCAGCAGCGGCCGAACGCCTCAACAACCAGGGTCCTCCTCCTTCAGGGCGGGCCCCGTCGCAGCGACGGACGTTGTCAGGAAGACTTGGTCCGCATGTCTCCAACAACCGAAGACGTGCTGCGTCACAGCAAGTGACGTCGTTGCCCTCTGGGGCACGACGCACCCATACGGTATCTCAGCTTTCGACACACGTCCTCCGGGAGTGGCAAGAAGAAAAAGAAGACCAACGGCAAGAAGAAGCCGTCGGCCGGCACATCCAACGTTGCAGCCACTGCAACTCCTGGTGGCTGGGGGCCACGCCCCGAGAAGCGACCTCGACCGTCTTCCGAAGACGGCGGCAAATCCAAAATGTGGTGCCCCATTCACAAAACGGGCAGCCACAGGCTGGAAGACTGCCGGGAGGTCCAAAACCTTGCCGAGCGCTACAACAAGCGCCGGGAAGGGTCTCCTTTCCGACAGAGGGAGGGAAAACAGAAGGTTGACGAAGCTCCGGCTGAAGAGGAGTTAGGGTTTCAGGACCCCAAAAAGGTCCTGAAAGCCGTCTACACCTCCGTCGTCAATGACTCCGACGTCTCCGACAACGAGCGTCGGAAAACCATGAACACCATCTTTGGTGGATCATGGGACATCACTTCTCGTCGTGTCATCAAGACTATGCGACGGGATATGGCTGCTGTAGCTCCTACAGCTAGACCGGAGCCACATCGAAAGTGGATGGACACACCCATCACTTTTGATGCTTCGGACTGTCCTCAAAGCATGGTCGGAGCTGGCCAATTACCCTTGATGGTATCTCCCACCATCAACAACATCCAGCTCCATCATGTTATGGTGGATGGAGGTTCGGGGCTGAACCTTATAAGCTTTGAAGCTATTACCAAACTTCAGCTTCGACCTTCGGATCTTCAGCCCTCTCGACCATTCTCCGGAGTAGGTCCGGGGGCCATTACCCCACTCGGAGCTATAATTCTCCCCGTTACCTTCGGGACACGGGAGAAGTACCGCACTGAGAAGTTGGTCTTCGACGTCGCTCAGATCAACTTACCATTCAACGCCGTCTTGGGTAGACCTGCCCTATACAAATTTATGGCAGCTGCTCATTATGGATACTTGGTGTTGAAGATGCCAACACCAGCAGGCGTTCTCCGGATTCGTGGAGATCGCACCGCCGGAGTAACTGCTCTGGAGGAGCTCCATGCACTCACCACTACACAAGAGGAGGACTCCAGACAGGGGCAAGCTCCAAAACCTCCGAGCATTCGGCAACGAGGCTCAACCTCTGCTCCCCATGTGTAGCCAAGCGGCGACACCGACATCCCCGTCAAAGTCGTCCAAATTGGTTCCGATGTCACTCAAACCACCCGCATATCGGGTGGGTTGAATGACAAATAGGAACTCGCGCTCATCACTTTCCTCCGGGCTAACGTTGACGTATTTGCTTGGCAACCATCACAAATGCCTGGGATCCCCAGGGAAGTGATTGAGCACAATCTGAAGATTTACCCCGATGCTCGGCCTGTGCATCAGAAACCTCGGAAGCAATCTGTAGAGCGACAGAACTTCATTCGACAAGAAGTGAAGAAGTTGCTCGAAGCCGGATTTATCCGAGAAGTCTTCCATCCAAAATGGCTGGCGAACCCAGTCGTTGTGCCCAAGGCCGGCGGGAAACTTCGGATGTGCATCGACTACACCACATTGAATAAGGCATGTCCAAAAGATTCATTCCCACTACCTAGAATAGATCAGATAGTGGATTCCACCTCCGGGTGCGAGTTACTGTGTTTTCTAGACGCATATTCTGGATATCATCAAATCAGGATGTCTAGGGAGGATGAAGAGCATACTTCATTCATCACAGTGGATGGATTGTATTGTTACAAAGCCATGCCGTTTGGTCTCAAGAATGCAGCTTCAACTTTTGTACGAGCTATGTACAAAACTTTCGAAGAACTCATCAGAGACATAGTGGAAGTGTACGTCGATGACATCGTGGTCAAAGTCAAGAACAAGGAGTCCCTCTTGGACACCTTGCAGGCTGTCTTCGACAAGCTGCGGGCCACCCGCACGAAGCTAAACCCAGACAAGTGCGTCTTCGGGGTTAGTTCCGGAAAGCTTCTTGGTTTCCTGGTAAGTCACCGGGGCATAGAGGCTAATCCGGCGAAGATAAAAGCCATTGAAGACATGCGGCCACCAACCCGCATGAAAGACGTCCAAAAATTAACTGGATGTCTAGCAGCCCTCAGCCGGTTCATTTCAAGACTGGCGGAAAGAGCACTTCCCTTCTTCAAGTTACTGAGGAAGTCCGGACCATTCCGATGGTCTGAAGAAGCAGAGAAGGCATTCCAGGAGCTGAAACAGTTCCTCACCACCCTACCAGTCCTGGTAGCTCCGAACCCTGGTGAGCCTTTGTTGCTTTACATTTCAGATACTGACGAAGTCGTTAGTATGGTTCTGGTTGCGGAGAGACCGGAACTACCCAATACTCAGGAATCCAGACCCCTTCGGGAGGGTCCGGAGGTTCCTGAAAGCGGGTCTGGGTCCCAGCTCCCACACTCAAACCCATAAGAAGCCACTTCAGAGGACCCGGACCCCTCTAAGAGGGTCCAGGTCATTTCTGAAGAAGCTCCGGGTTCCTCCACCCAGAACCCGGAGGTCCCCGAAGAGAGTCTGGACCCCTCCGAGAAGGTCCGGATCAATGAAGAGGAAGCTCTGGACCCCTCCGGGAGGGTCCGGACCATTCAACGCCCGGTATACTTCATCAGTGAAGTGTTACATGATGCCAAGACTCGATACCTAGAGGTGCATAAACTGCTTTATGCCGTTCTTATTGCCTCAAGGAAGCTTCGACACTATTTCCAAGCTCACAAAGTCTCGGTGGTGACCTCATATCCACTTCGAGCGATCCTGCATAATCCCAATTCAACTGGGAATATTGCAAAGTGGGCAGCGGAATTGGCTGAATTCGATCTTGAATTCATTCCGAGACAAGCAATCAAGAGTCAAGCGTTGGCAGATTTCGTGGCAGAATGGACTCCCTCTCCATTAAACCCTGGGGGCCCCAGCAAGCAGAAGACGGAACCTCAAGTTCCAACCTTCACTAAGCCTCACTGGACCCTTTACTTCGACGGCTCCATGCAGAAGCAGGGAGCCGGAGCTGGAATCCTTCTCCTCGCACCAACTGGGGAGAAGGTGAAATACATGGTACACCTTGACTTCAAGGCAACCAACAACATGGCGGAGTATGAAGCACTCATCTATGGATTAAAGGTGGCACTATCATACGGTGTCAAGCAATTGCTGGTTAAAGGAGATTCACAACTCGTCATCAAGCAGGTGAAGGGTGAATGCTCCTGCAATAATCTCCAGCTGGCTGCTTACCTCCTTGAAGTCCAGAGGCTTCAGAAGGACTTCGAAGTCCTAGACCTTCACCATGTTCAGCGTGCTCACAACGCTGAAGCTGACGAACTCTCGACCAAGGCGTCAACTGGAGCTCCGGCTCCTGATGGAACCTTTGTCCGGAGGTTGTCAAAACCCACAGTTCAGCCTGCCGAACTGAACGAAGGGGGCGAGATCAGCATCCCGAAGCTGACGGTCCCGATGGCCCTGTTACCATGGCAGCCATCAAGGGTCGTAGGTGCTGCCAGAAGCTCCGAGCAACCCAGCACGCAAGACTCAAATGCTCAAGTCAGTTCCGACGCATGGATCTCGGAGATCCGGAGCTACTTGAAAGACAACATCCTTCCTGACGATGATGTATCCGCTGATCGGGTAGTCAGATTGGCTAAAAGATACACGTTGGTAGAAGGGGATCTCTACCGGCGCGGTGCCAACGGCATCCTAATGCGGTGCATCACAAGGGAAGAAGGCTGCGAGCTCCTCGCAGAAATCCATGGAGGCGAGTGTGGGAACCACGCATCTTCCTGCACGCTGGTCGGAAAAGCCTTTCGGCACGGCTTCTACTGGCCTACAGCGCTCCAGGATGCCACTGAGCTGGTGAAGAAATGAAAAGCATGCCAATTTCATGCAAAGCAAATTCATACACCTGCTCAGTCCTTACAAATGATACCTCCCACATGGCCTTTCGCTGTGTGGGGGATGGACATCTTGGGACCCTTCCCTAGAGCCGTCGGAGGTTACAAGTTCCTGTACGTCGCCATCGACAAATTCACCAAGTGGCCGGAAGCAACTCCCGTTGTGACGATCAACAAACAATCTGCAATCAATTTTCTACAATCCATCGTGAGCAGATTCGGAGTCCCAAATAAGATCATCACTGATAATGGGACTCAATTCACAAGCTCCGCATTTCAAGGATATTGCGAAGACCTCGGCATACAAGTTTGCTACGCTTCCGTAGCTCATCCTGCCAGCAATGGACAAGCCGAGAGAGCAAATGCAGAGATCCTTAAAGGACTCAAAACACGCACTTATGAGCGCTTGAAAAAGCACGGAGCCAATTGGATCGAAGAGCTTCCGCCCACTCTATGGGCCAACAGGACTTCTCCAAGTCGGGCAACCGGAGAAACACCCTTCTTTCTGGTGTACGGAGCTGAAGCGATCCTTCCTCCAGAAATCACCTTGGGTTCCCTCCGAGTCTGGACCTTCGACGAAGCCGCGCAGGACCAGCTCCGGCGCGAAGACCTAGACCTCCTCGAGGAGGGAAGGTGCCAAGCAGCTGTTCGGAATGCCCGATACCGCCAAGCTCTACGGCGCTATCACCAGCGGCACGTACACAACCGACAGCTCGAGGAAGGCGATCTGGTGCTACGGAGAATACTATCCAGAGAAGGGCAAAACAAACTCTCCCCCGGCTGGGAAGGGCCCTTTCGAGTGATCAAAGTATCCCGTCCCGGAAGCGTTCGCTTGGCTACCGAGGATGGGACACCTCTCCCAAATCCTTGTAACATCGAGCACCTCCGTAAGTTCTACACTTAATTCCACGGAGGTGAGTCTTAAGTAACTTGAAATGTATGTTATAGAGTCATTGTACAGAGTCGGGTAGTTCCTCCGGGAGAGCAGCCGGACCTTTCCCGAAAGGTTTGAAAAGCTCATGCAACACTTGACACAGTCTCCGGACTAAAAGTGTGGCTAACTACCCTGGGTCAAACGAGAAACCAAACACACTTAGCCTGGTTCCGTACCCTAAGAGTGTACTTGTTTCCCCTGTACCCCAGACCTATAATGAAAGACATCTTCATGTGAAATAGACTCCACGTGCATTCATTTTTGCATAGGCTCGACATTTTTATTTTTCTCTTTCTTGTCTATAACAGAAACGTGCAATTCTTAAGAAGTTCTAGTTTGACCGGTTTACATACGATTCGAGTTGAATTGTCGGATTTTTTGGATTTAAATATCGTCTGTGGCCAACTCGCCTGAAAGCCGCCAAGCCATTCTAGGGCCGGAGTGCGCTATCGACTTAGCCTGGTCAAGCACCCTAAGTACGCCACTCTACCTACACCCCGGCAGGCCAAAGTAAGGTGGGTCCATGGACAATTGGATCTAAAAGAAAAGACAATTCATCCAGTCGTATTAAAAATCGTGTTCAACTTAAAATTTTCTTGAGAACCGTAAGCCGCGACGAAGTTATAGACAAGGAACGAATTTTACTATTTTTCTTGGCTTAAGTGTGCAGGAAAAATGAACCCTACGTTGATGGAGAAAAACCGGAGCTAACCAAGCTCCGACTCCCACCAGGGCGTCAACCGTCGGCGTTGACTAAAAGATGGTGAGAAGACCCCGTCACTGGAGTCTGTTGCCAACAAACCAAGTGTGGCAAAGGTCATTGCCGGAGCTGCTAAGCTCCGACACCTTGGAGTATTAACTACCGACGCTCAACGTGTTGATAGAGGCTATTGCCGGAGCTACTAAGCTCCAGCGATGGACAGTGCCAGAGCTTCTAAGCTCCGACAACTTCAGGGGACCTTCACTATCAAAAACTTCGGACCTAAATTCCACAAGTTCGAAGCAAATTCGTCTTCAACAAAACTCAACATCCTTTTGGTACATGTCCACAATCAAATTGTGCACATCTACCAGGGGGCCATGTGAAGATAAAGATGTTGAAGACAAAAAAAATGAAATTCGCAAAAAATTGGGGATTTCATTTCATCTGAAGACCGGAGATTACATCTGGAGACAAGGGATTACAAAATTGAGGAAGAAGAGAAGATACAAGTAAAGGCTAAAAGAGACGGTCCTAGACCCTATGGAAGAACTCGGCGACCTTCTGGGCGACCTCCGACACGCAGGCTCGGGTAGCTTCGCCTTCTCCTTCGACGGGGCCTTCAAGCACCGGGTCCAGAGGAAATCGAGGGTTCCGGCTGGTGTAACACGTCAACACATATTCTGTGACGTTCCTAGCCAGGGATTGCCCCTCGACCTCCAGCTGGTCCGCGATGACGTCGCCCACCTTGGAGAGCTTGCTGCCTGCGGCGCTCAATGCTTGCAACGCAAGGTCCGGCTCCGGCTCCGGATCATCCGGGTGCACGGGGCTGAAACCCATCGGCGTCAGCGCGTCGTCGGCCTTGCCCAGGAACTCCCAAATCTGCAGGGAGTCTGCCTTCCTCAAGTTCTTCATCTCTTCCAGGGATCTCCGGGCCGCCGTCAGCTCCGAATTCTCGCGGGCGAGGCGCTCAACTTCTTTGGCGTTTTGCTAGATCTTCGCAGCAACCCGCTTCTCAAGTCTTCCGAGCTCTTCCTCCCGGAGGTGGATCTTGTTCCGACGGTCGACCAGGTCCTTCTCCCTAGCCTCCACTTTCTTCTCCCGAGCGACAAGGGCACACTCGTATTCGTAGAGTTCCTGCCCCCGCACCCAGGTCTTCTCCTCTTCCTCGAGGCAGCGCTCTTCCAATTTCTTAGTGCGCTCCTCGAGGCCCTTGTCCGCCAGAGCTGTTTTCTCTGCGAGCTCTTCTTCCCGTCGCAAGACGTCATCCCGTAGCTCTAGGAGTTTTTGCTCCTCGTCCTCGAGCCGTCTTTCCCTCCCTTCAAGTGCCTCTCGGCGCTTGATGAGTGCGGTGCTGATGGCCTCGAGCTGATCAAACCGAGCATTGGCCACGTCGTTAGCAGCCTTAGCTTGGTCTTGGAACTCCCGGGATTGAGCATCGAGGGCGTGAGTCATGCTCTCCCTCTCGTCCAGCAGCTTATCCCAGAGCTCCAGGCGGATCTTCTCCCGCTTGATCCACTCCTTGTCATCCGCAAGCCTCGACTGCGCCAGCTTAGTCTCGAAGTGGAGCCGATTACGCCACCGCCTAAGGGTTTGGCACTCCTCTTCAAGAGCCTTGCTGTCGTGGAAGAAGGCCAGTTGGACCTGACGTAGACTGGAGCAGGCGTTGTCGATGGACATCGACAGCGAGATGGGCTCCGGACCTTCTGGGATCTCTTCCGCTGGTTCCAGCGGGTCTTCACATACAAAAATTGGGTCCCACTCTACGAGAGTGGAACCCTGAGCTTCCAAAGCGCTAGGGCCTTCCTCCGAGACGGCCTCAGTCGCCATCGAAGGAGGTCCCGCCACCAAGTCTTCATTTGCCCCCTCAGGCTGGGGGCCGGCGACTTCGTTCAGGCACTCTGGCTCTGCCACAGGTACCATCGATGTCGTCGCCTCCAGAGCAGGAGCCGCTACTGGCTCTGGCCGAGACACCTCTTCTGAGGGAGGCTCAAGCTCCCTCGCCTCTTCAGCCGCCGGCTCTGCGGTCGGCGCTCCAACAATCACCGGCTCTGCGGCCGGAGCTTCGGAAGTAACCAGCTCAACTGCCGGAACTACTTCGACTTCCGGCTCGCATGCCGGGGCTTCAGCCACCTCCGGCTCAATCGCCGGGGCTTCAGCACTTTCCGGCTCCGAAGCTGGGACTGCTACTTCCTCCGACTCAACAGCCGGAGCTTCTACTACTGCAGCACCAGGACCCGGAGCTTCCACTTCCGGGACGGGTGCCGCTGGCGCATCTTCATTCCCGTGGTTCGGCGCTACCACGGGAACTTCTGGAGACGAGTCGAGGTCCATGACCACGACAGCCGGCGCCGGAGCTGTCGTAGCCTCCGCTTGGGGCGGCACCGGGACTGGAGCAGAAGCCCTCGCAGCCTCAGACACTGAGGCTGAGGGCGGAGCTTCACTCCCCTTCTTGGGAACGCTGCAGATGAAGAACGAAGAAATTGAGCAAACAGATGCTACAATTAAAAAGTTAATCGAGGTAAAAAAGAAAAATTACCTTGGGAGGCTCCCGCACCAGCTTGCGCGGAACCTCTTTCCCGGACGATCCGGGCTGGCCACGGTCGGCGTAGGAGCTCCGGGAGGACTCCCAGGACTTGCCACAGCCACGGGCGTTTCCCGGGTCGGAGCCCTCCTTGATCGGGAGGTACTCCTGGACCTGGAGGCCCTCACCGCTCCAGATGCCGGAGTCGCGCGCCCGGAGCTAGCACCACGGGAGGGATCCACCATGGGGACAGTCGCACTCCGGGAGGATCCCACCACCGGAACAGTAACGTTCCGGAAGGACCCCACCACGGGGACAGTCGCCACGGTGGCGGAGGATCTTCCTTCCTGAGGAGGGGGAACTGGGGGGGGAAGTGGCAGGCCCGATGGACCTTCCGTCAGCATGTCGCAGCTTCCTCTTCCGGCTCTCCGGCTCCTCCGCCAGCTCCTTGCCCTTGCCGATGACCTCAGCTCTTGGCTGTGGGACAGGGGCGGAGCCGTCTTCGGACAACCCGGGGATCGCCAACCGGGTGGCTGATCTTCTCTCGACGGCACCAAGGTCGTCAAGCGCGGGCATCGTCCGCCGGAGCTCCCTGCTGAACTCAACTTCCACGTTCAGAGGGAGGAAGGCCGGCGGCGGAGTCAAGTAATCTCCGTCAACGTCGATGCCGTGCTGGAATTTCTTGAGGTGAAACTCCAAGGACTTCCCCACCATGCTGGACTTCAACCCGGTCTCAACCCGGTCCTCGTCCATCACGCTGTTGAGGGCCCAGGCGAGCTTCTCCCTCCTCTTCAGCGGCGCCCACCTGTTGGACAGGAAGCTGCAGAACACCGCCTGGGGAGTCAATCCTCCCTCCACACATTGGCGGATCCTGGTCAGGACAGGGTCGAAAGCTTCCGCCAGCACCGGAACTTCGCTCCATACCGACGTGTCAATGCCGGGCAGACCGTCTGGCAACTCCAACCGCTCATGCTCCTCCACCCGGACGACTATCCAATCTTTCTTCCAGTCATCCCACTTCCCGGAAGGGAATGACCGGAGGTACTTGAATGTGCACTTCTTGCGCTTCACGAAGTAGTAGAAGCCAAGATACTCATCGCTTCGGCCGGTGGTTTGGACGGTGAAGAAGGTTCGGAAGAGCTCGATGCAGGGAGGGATGCCCACCCACATCTCGCAGAAGTGGACAAAGACAGACACAAGGAGAATGGAGTGAGGGCCAAGGTGGTACAGCTGCAGACCATAGAAGTCCAGTAGCATCAAGAAGAAAGAAGAAAACGGCGGGAACAGCCCCACCATGGCGTACGAGGAAAAGTACACCATCTCGCCAGCGTGCTCCTTTTCAAAGGGGAGCTCTCCGCCGGCGCGGACCGAGCGGTTGAAGAAGTCCTAAGACCACCCCATGAGGGCCCGGACCTTCTTCAGATCGCTGTCAGTCTTCAAGCGACTCTCACGCAGACCCAACTCCATCGCAGCACAGCTAGGCAAGAGAAGAGGAGCAAAGTACGAGTTGGGAGTTTGAGCGCAAGAACAGATGGGAAGCGTAAAGAACTCCCGACGGTGCGCTTTCCTTCTTAAGTAAGCCCTCGCAACGCTTGGATGGAAACTGCAGGGGAGTCAAGGATACTACTCAAGAATTCAACCCTGCCGATGACAAGAGGGCCCGGGACCACCCTGACGATCAAGTCGAGGCTCTTACCCAGGCGAACAGTTGTCATCACGAGGCGGGAAACCCAAAGGCGGCAACCTGACAAGGCGCGCGGAACCGATACGGTTTTCGTATCGGAAACCGGCGACCTTCAATTGCGAGAGATCCGCACGTCAAAGATCTTATCTGCCGCCTGAGGTGCGCCACGCGTCGGGATTTAGCCGTAAGGCCCCGCCAACGGCACCTCCGAAGACCCTTGAAAACCCAGTTCAAGAGTCGCGATTATGGACCCACCTCCGACGGAATGACTTCACCCCGGTGACTTTCCCCGGAGGTAGGTCCAGGGGGCCACTGTCGGTACCCTAAAAACCATACACCCCCTGAGGTTACAAAGATCTCAAGGGAAGGACGTCTACTCAAATTGAAGACCCTCGGAGGCCCACTTGTCAGACATAACCGGACCTGCTTCTCCAACATGGTTAACCCCTAGGTTGCCACGTGTACTGCCAGACCGGAGCTACTACCCACAAGGGTGAAGCTCCGGGCTAGGTACCGAAACGGCACCTCCGGACTTAACCTCTGACCGAGAGAAGCTCCGGACCTGACACGTGCCAGGCCACCTCGGAGCTTCCCGCTTCCCACAAGCAAGCTCCGGAGCTGCCACGTGTCCAAACGTCGGAGCTGGCCGCCTCAAACCTCCGGAAGACATTGTAACGACTCCGGGTCTTCAAAGGATAGCCGCGGACTTCAAGACCTGATTAATTGTCATTAATTCCATGTTAATGACAATTAATCAGACAATCTTAACACCTGTAACGGCACTGTCGGAGCCCGTTACAGGGTTATTAACAACAATTAATCGTGTATCAATACTAGTAACCGCCGGGGCCACATGTCGGGCCAGGCTAACTTGTAACGGTTTGTCCTTGTACTATAAAAGGACAGACCGACGATACACGAAGGAGGCTCAAAAAATGCTCTGAGGCACACACGCATTGACGTGAGCTTTCATACATAAAATAATACAACACCACACACCCGTGGAGTAGGGTATTACGCTCAGGCGGCCCGAACCACATAAACCACTGTGTCTCTCGTGTCCAATCGTGATTCACCTTCTTGAGTCTCCGCGCGCCCTCACCGAACTACAAACTCCTTCAACACTTTAGTAGTGTCAGGAGATCTGCCGACTCCAACAGTAGACATCCCCCTTGATGAATGCATTGGCAACACCATTTAAAATCCGAACATTGGCATGAAAAGTTTTGAGAACAATTTCCCCCCTTTTTGAAAATCTTCCCCCCTTTTTGAAAATAAAATGAGATAGAAATAAATTTCTCCCCCTATACATATTTCTCCCCCTTGCATAATTCACCATATTATATCTCCCCCTTTGACAATGTATTCAACAAGGTTCAAAAGAGAAATTTTAATTGTTATGAGCATATTATAACATATACATATAAAACAAAGCTCATCCAAGTCATACTATCAAGTAACTTACACTATCACAACAATGAGATACATAAAGTAGTCTAAGCCATGCTAGAGATCAAATGTAATTTTCAATTTAAGCAAGTCATGATCTCACAAACTTAACTATTTTAATACCTGAAAACATGACACTTGTTGCTGCATTTTATTATTTTTCAAAGCACAAATTTAGATCATATGATATTTGCAAGAGATTATATGCGCATCTGCCTTATTCTAACCAACCAAGTCAAGCCTATGTCATTTGACAATCAGAAGCTTAAGTACATGGTTTTAGTCAGACACAACTTCTTCCAAGTTCATATCAAAGTGCAGTGATAAGCCATCTCAAAAGAAGAAGTGCGATGCACGCATATTCTCTTGATCGTTTCTCAACATATATTTGTTCATAAAAAAAACTCAACAAGTGAGTTGATTACTTGATTAATTCTTTATGATTAAAAGCACTTGTGAGCATGCAACAAGTTCAAAACAGCAAGAAGGTTCGAACATGACCAGATTTAGTGTAAGTAATTATTCCAATTACTAGACATGGCAAAAACTACAAAATGTATAACACGAGTAATGTAGTAAGAACTTTTAGCATGTAAAAGGAATCACAAAGTCATATATGTATGAAATACTATGCTCATATTATTTTAATTTCAGTCTCACACATAGACTTCTAGGGTTTGAAAACTCCCCCTCAATGTAAGCCATGAGGATGCATACCCCTATTTCACCACGAATGTAACTAAAATGAGTGAAATCCAAAGGTTTTGTAAATATATCAGCCAATTGTTCTTCGGTATTTACATGGTGAAGCACAATGTTTCCTTTTTCAACATTATCACAGAGAAAGTGATACCTAATATCAATGTGCTTAGTAGCAATGCAAATGCCACTAGTGTTATCACAAAACAGTGGAACACTATCTAGATCAACCCCATAGTCCTTAAGTGTTTGAACAATCCACAGAATTTGTGAGCAAGCACTTCAGTAGCTACATATTCAGATTCGGCTGTGGATTGTGCAACTAAATTTTGTTTTCTAGAGGACCAAGCAACAAGTGAATTACCAAGAAAATGACAAGCACCAGAAGTACTTTTCCTATCAATCCTACAACCTCCAAAATCAGCATCGGAAAAAGCTTTCATAGTAATGATTGAGGAAGAAGGAAGAAAAATGCCAAATTCTTGAGTTCCATGTAAGTACCTGAGAATCCTTTTGAAGGCTTGACGATGTGAAGCACGTGGGGAGGCTTGAAACCATGCACAAAGACATACGTTGAATTTTATGTCCGGTCTTGATGCCGTGAGGTACAAAAGTGATCCAATCATGCTTCTATATTCTTTTTGATCTACGGGTTCACCATCTTCATCAAGTTCAAGTGTTGTTGCCGTTCCCATTGGTGTCCGAAGAGGCTTGCTTTTGTCCATGTTGAAGCGCCTTAGGAGGTCTTTTGTATACTTCGTTTGATGCACAAAGGTACCCTCCTTGGTTTGCTTGATTTGCAGCCCCAAAAAGTACGTGAGTTCTCCCACCATACTCATCTCAAATTCTGAACTCATCATAGCTGAAAACTTAGACAAAAGATCATGAGATGCACAACCAAGGATAATATCATCCACATACGCTTGAACGAATAATGAGTCATTGCCATGCTTAAGCACAAAAAGAGTTTTATCAACCTTGCCCATGGTAAACCCCTTTTCAAGTAAGAATGTTTTTAACCTATCATACCATGCTCTAGGGGCTTGTTTGAGACCGTACAAGGCTTTGGACAGTTTGTAAACATGATTAGGAAAATCTGAATTTTCAAAACTCGGTGGTTGTTTGACATAAACCTCCTCATCTATGTAGCCATTAAGAAAAGCACTTTTAACATCCATTTGATATAGCTTAATACCTTTAGATGCAGCAAAAGCTAACAAAATTCTTATGGCTTCTAATCTAGCAACAGGAGAAAAAGTTTCATAAAAATCTAGACCTTCAACTTGAGTGAAACCTTGAACAACCAACCTAGCCTTATTCCTAACGACAACCCCATCCTCACTTTGTTTATTTTCAAACACCCATTTAGTTCCAATTAAAGTGTTACCTTGAGGAGGAGGTACAAGTTTCCAAACATTATTTCTTTCAAAATTTTCTAACTCTTCTTGCATGGCAATAATCCAAGATTCATTAGTGAGTGCGCGTGATATATCTTCGGGTTCAAAAGAAGCAACAAAAACAGAATGAGCATGAGAGTTTGGATCACAAAACCTGGACTGTGTAACTCGTTTGTGCAAGCTTCCAATAATTTGTTGTGGAGGATGAATTTTGAAAACCCGGAGAGGAGTGGACACTTCACAAGATTCTTCTTCTTCATGTTCATCACAAATTGATGAGCTTGTGACTTGAGGAGGATCTGGACCAGCAATGGTGATCGTCGGTGCTGGCTGTGAATCAAAATTAGGAGCTCGAACAATGTCATTAGCTGCTGAATTTTCGGGCAACAGCTCCACCTCTTCCTCATCTTCAACGAAAATGCTCTCCCCCTGCAGATATGGATCTGGACCTGCAATGTTTGAGCTAGTACCTGGGCTAGATTTATCAAAAGACACTTCACAAGTCTCCATAATTTTGTTAGTGTCAAGTAAAAGCACACGGTAGCCTCTAGTATGAGATGGATAACAAAGAAACATGCCATCAATGGATCTAGGTTCAAATTTATCAAGATTACCATGTTTCTTAACAAAGCATTTGCAACCAAAGACCCAAAAGTGCGTAACACTAGGCCTATGTCCAAACCGGAGCTCATATGGTGTTTTACCTAGCTTAGCGCGCAATAAAACACGATTTGAGACATAACAAGCGGTTGCAATCGCATCAGCCCAAAATTTCCTAGGAGTTTGATATTCATCAAGCATAGTCCTAGCCATCTCAACTAAGGTTCTGTTCTTTCTTTCTACAACACCGTTTTGTTGAGGTACATATGGTTAAGAAAATTGATGATTTATTCCATTTTCAGCACAAAAGTGATCAAAAGATTGATTTTTAAATTCAATTTCGTTATCGCTTCTAATTGCTTTTAAAGATCCTGGGTCATGAATTGATAATCTAAGAAATAAAGTTCTAAAGTGACTAAAAGCTTCATTCTTAGATGCCATAAAATAAACCCAAGAGTATCAAGAATAATCATCAACAATAACAAGAACATACCATTTACCTTCGAAGGATTGAACACGTGAAGGTCCTACAGTGTCAAGGTGCAAAAGTTGACCCGGTTCAGTTGTCATGATCATTGTGAGAGGAGTATGTAAACCTGCAACCATCTTAGCATGTCTACAAGAAGAGCACACAATTTCTTTGTCCCCTTTAAGCTTAGGCAGCCCGCGTATGCGATCAAGAGCACTAACACGCGTTAGGTGATCAAAGCCTACATGACCAAGTCTACGATGCGAAAAATATAAGTCCTTTGAATCATTAGCAACTAGACACCTATAATTAAAGGAAAACATATCAAAATCAGCTTTAAAAACTCTTCCAAACCGATACATGTTAAAAATAAGCTCACTATTTGAACCTACAACTTTGTAGCAGTTTTTATTGAAAATAATTTCCAGATTTTCATCTAGCAATTATCAAACAGAAAGCAAGTTGTATTTTAAATTTTTGACAAGTGCCACATCCTTCAAAGTGTAGTGATCATTTACTCTAACCGAACCCTTAGCAATTATAGGAGTTGAAGAATTATCGACAAAAGTAACATTCTCTACACATGACACAAAAGAGAGGGAGGAGAACCATTCTTTGTGTTACCGGTCATGTGGCGTGAGCAACCTGAATCCACAATCCAACTGTTCTCCTTCCTCAAGCATGTAACCTACATAAAAGCACAATACGTCGATGACTCAATACTGGGGTTAGTCAAAAGACATTTAGGTATCCAGTACTGAGTCACACGACGTGCAGTAGGAAAAACATGCGAAAGCTGAGATAAAATAGCAGGTTTATGAGTCAAAGTTTGAGGTTTTTTACTCTTAACTACTGACCTATAAGGTGTTACTTGTGTAGCACAAAAATCAGTAGCTTCAGAGGCAAAAACAGAAGGTCTGGAGGTAAACGTTGAATGTTTTTGACTCATAACAGCAGGTTGCATGTTCCTGACATTCGATTTAATATGTGCAGCAAATTTTGCATGAAAGTTATGAGATCTAGCAATCATTCTTTCCCTTTTATATTGTTTAGCTAGTCTATAACAAAAATCTATGACATGACCATCTCTACCACAGTAGGTACAATGAAATTTAACTTTGTGCTCATGTCTAGATGAGCAAACAACATTTTTATCTGAAACCGAATGAGACAACACCCCTGCAGATTTGAAAACTACTTCTTTTTGTTTAGGAACTGTTTGAATCAAACTACTTCCTAATGACTTTACAATTTTAGGTGGATGTGCCTTAACATGAGCATGAGAATCAAAACCTAAACCAGTTTTATCTTTGCAAGACTTGGAAGAATTCAGCAGCACGTTTAGGTTCTTATTCCCACTACAAAACCGATCTAATGTCCTATGCATGTTATCTAGTTTATCGGACAAATCACGGCAATTTTCACATGAAGTTTTTCCTTTTAATTTGCAATTGGAACAATATTTAACTTCATGAGAATGTAAAGCATTATTCAATATTGAAATTTCATTCATAGCATCTTTTAGTTTCTTTTCAAGATCATCACAACTAGAACAATGCAAATCAGTTGTAGAACAAGAAGCACCTTTTAAGTTTCCAATGTCAAGTGCAGCAAGCTTTTTGTTATTTTCAATTTCAAGTTAAAGTCTATCTAGAGTGGAGGAGTGTGCAGTTCTTAGTGTGGACAATTATTCATAGATTAAATCACATGAGGGACAAGAATCATCACTAGGAATCAAGGTTTCCAAATTGTTGATTTCAAATTCTAGTGATTCAATTTTAGCAGCATTATCCCTAAGCTTTTTGTCCTTTTTCTTAACAATAATAGTTGCACGAGAAATTGCATCACACATTTCATTACAGGTAGAACATATCGCATCGTCGTCATTGTTGTGTTTTGCATCCTCCTGACTTGATCTTGATCTTGTTTTGCCTGCCATGAAGCATAAGTTGGCCAAATCATCTTCATCTTCGTCACTTCCAATGTCCACATCGCTTGAGCCAAGTTCCTGGAGTGCGAAGATTAAACTGTTCACCCGTTGGTGACCTGTAAAGCCCTTCTTCTTCTTCTTCTTATCATTTGTTGAGGAGTGCTTCGTCCTTGATTGCTTTTCTTCTCGGGAAGTAGAACCTGAAAGGTTAGGGCATTCTGTACGAAAGTGTCCTGTCTTACCACATTCGAAACATCGTTGAGGTCCGGAGCTTCCACTCCTTCTAGTTCTCACATTTTGCAATGCTTTTGAGAACCTAGTAGAGAGAAGTGCTAGCTCCTCCTCTGGAAATTCCTCGATCTGCTCCAGGGTTAGTGAGGACAACAAAACAAGAGTATTGCAGATGATGATTGGCCAGAGCTAGGCATATCACATTGTGAGACAAACGCAATAGACTTATTTGGGTTCCTACGTGATAAGATGTCAATTTCATGAGTTTTGAGTTTAGAGTAAAGCACATCTAATGTAAGTGTACTCATGACAGTAGATTTATGAATAGATGTAACTTTCATCTCCCAAATTGACATTTCTAATGCACTAAGAAGTTCCCTAGCATTTTCAGCATCAGAGAAATTAATGTTGACACTACACAAGTTATTGAGAATTTTGTTAAAGCGAGCAAAGAGATCATCAATGGACTCACCGGGTTGCATCTTGAAGTGCATGTATTCTTTCATGAACATGTCTTGCCTTACCTCCTTGATCGTGTTGGATCCTTCGTGATAGTCACAAAGTGCTCTCCATACATTGTATGCCGATCGGAGATGTGCAATGCAGTCGAAGTCGCTCTGAGTGAGTCCTTGGATGATCAAGTTTCGGGCTTTGTTGTTGTTGTCGACGTCCCATAGGTTTGTAGTTGTAACTTGATCGTTAGGTGCCACTTCGTAAGGCTTGTACACCTTCTTCCATATTGCAAAGCCTTGCGCCTGGATGAAATCCTCCATGCATGCCTTCCAAACTTGAAAATCAATACCAGCAAACACACAAGGTTTGGCGGAGTATTTCTCCATGATGATTAGTCAAAAACACGTGCAAATCACAATGATTGGAGCACCGTGGCTCTGATAACAATTGTAGGATCGAAGAGCACGTGAAAAGCTACCAGAAGGGGGTGAATGGTAGATTTAAAAAAATCTTACGCAGCAGAAACAATTAAATCCCAACCCCTTCAGCAAAAAAATGATTTGTTAAAGAAATTGTGTGTGAAACTAATCTAAACGTGTTTCACTATGACAAAAGTGATATATATCAGAGAGAATCAAGTCACAAAGAAAAAACAAGAAGAATCACTCAAATCCGTCGAGACAAACTCAAGTTATGATCGAATGATCGAACAAAAGTCAATCTGTCCTACCCGAGAAAAACAGTCCTGGAACGTTGCAAAGAAACTCGTGTAGATCAGAAACCAAAAATCCAATGACCGTGAAATTTTTACAGATGATAGATAATCAAGTTGTGAAGACAACCCGAAAAGAATCACATCAATTGGATCTGTAAAACTCAAGTTATGATAAAACCACCGACGAAAAGGTAGTGCTGTCTAGAAACTTGACAAGTAAAACTTGTCTGGAACAAGTCGGACGAACAAGGCACAAAAGTTCCTTCAAACTACGAATTTTATTCAATAGAACACAAGAGGAACAGCCCCAAAGTCATGCACCACGAGCTCTGGCCTTCCTTGCTTATATAACCAGCCCTTAGGCCAACCCAATCTCAACTAGGACTCTAATCCTACTCAGATCACGAATCGAAACTTTCTATAACTGCTTAGGACTCTTCTATACACAGATAGAAGCAATCTTAAGACTTCCAAACACCTTAGGAACGTGTCCCACATTCCTAAAACAACCCAAATTCATGACCCACACGAAATCCTATCATAACCAACTCAAATCTTTCTATATTTGAGTCAAACCCGACTCAGCCGCAACCAAAGTCATCAACCGATACGATACGATCCTTCCAACGAGATCTTCCCATCCATAAACCATCTTCGGCACCATGTTGCCATGTCATGCACTGCATGCATACGTGCAAATACCTTCCTTCGACGTCCAGTAACCTTCATATGCACTGCCCTTGATTCAATCATCCTGCGCGATCTCCTGACCCGCTCAACCACAATTCCTCCTGAATTTGGTTGTTGGAACCTCATCTCCTCCCTGAGACTAGTCCAAAGGGTCCTGTCACCAGCCATACCTTGAACTCAAGCAACACCTTCACATGAATAAACAACCAATCCGTACGAGCCCAAGTCCGCGACTTGACTCAAGTCAGTTCCGAACACAACACATTACATGAGCACCTCACATAAGCATGTTGCAAAGCATATCAAAACGATATCAGCCATATCAACCAAAATGCACCAAAAACTTAGCAAATGAATACTAAGCAAACTTTCCAACAATGTAAAGCAAGTTCGAAACATTTCACATTAAAAGCCGGAACATTGCGATCAAGCACCGGACCTTGCCAAAGCTAACCGGAGCTTGAGCCGGAGCTTACCAAAACTAGTCAGAACTAGTCATCCCAAAAGTCGGAGCTAGAAAAACATGTCGGAACTAATCAACATAAGTCGGACCTAGCAGAACATATCGGAGCTTAACAAAGACATGTTGGATCTATCAAAAACATGCCGGAGCTAAAGACAAAGCTCATTGGAGCTACCCAAAAACATGTCGAACCTAGACAAATCAAGTCGGAGCTATTGTCGGACCTTGCAGAAGCTTGGAGCTAGGGTCGTACCTTGCTAAAATGATGTTATGGCAGCATTCAAAACTTTTATTGTCAAAGCCAATGTATTCAGCATACATAGGTCTCACACATCATTGGGGACGAAATTGATCCTAAGCTCCGCATATCACCCGCAGACTGATGGTCAAATTGAATGGGTGAATCAAGTTCTTGAAGATATGCTATGCGCTTGTGCCGTCCACCGTGGTAAAAATTGGGATGATTATTTACCGTTGGCGGGGTTCTCCTATAACAATGGCTATCAATCTAGCATCAAGATGGCGCCGTATGAAGCTCTCTACGGCCGAAAATGTCACACACCACTCAACTGGTGTGAATCCGGTGAGCGAGTAATATATGGTATTGATCTTGTGAATGAAGCCGAAGAACGAGTGCGAGTGATTCAAGCAAATCTCAAGGCCGCTCAACCTTGTCAAAAAAGCTATGTAGATAGAAGATGTCGACCTCTCCACTTCGACCTCAGAGACAACATTTTTCTTCGTGTCTCTCCGATGAAACAAATTCATCGTTTCAGAGTGAAGGGAAAACTTGCTCCATGATTCATCGGTCCGTTCCCCGTCATTGAAAAATGCGGACCTGTGGCGTATCGTTTAGAGTTACCGGCATCGCTTGCTGGTGTTCCTAACGTATTCCACATTTCTCAGCTGCGGAAGTGCCTTAAATCCCCAGCTGAAATCTGCACCGAAGATACTAAAGCTCTCCAACCGGATCTCACTTATTTTGAGTATCCGATCCGGATTATCGATTAACACTACTACAAAAAGCATTTTTACAGGCACCTCAATTTTTCAAACACAGGCAGTCCTTAAAAATATGCGACTGTGATGACGAATGATATAATAACCACCTGTGATGAAAGAACAACACATGCGGATTTTAAAAAACAACCGCCTGGGTAAATACTCGATCTTCTCAGGCGGTTATTACTTAAGAACCGCCTGCAATAAAATAACATCACAGGCGGATTTTAAGAAACAACCATCTGGGTAAATACATGATCTTCACAGACGGTTCTTAATTAATAACCGCCTGTAATGTAATGAACTTCACATGCGGTTCTTCATTAACAACGGTCTGAGAAGAACATGTATTTTCACCGGTGGTCATTGTTTAAGAACCGTATGTAGTTGTTCAATTATCACAAGCGGTTTTCATTGAAATTAAAGGGATGTAGTCAATGCAATTATCACAACTGTATGTAGTCGTTGCAGGGAAAATTGTATCAAGAAAAAATACAGATGAGTGGATACTAGTACAATAACACATTATAGGAAATGCTCGATCACCAGTGAGGCTGGCTTAATTGTGATAATACACCGTTAGAGGCTTTACAATTGTTCAAAGATAACATCTTTACACACTGAGCACAAGTTTAAGTGAGCCTCTCTCTGTAACAGCTGCAAACAATGACGATGAAGCGCCCTGTCAAGTAGAAAACAAAAATCATGCTACATTCATTGTAGATCGACGATAAAGCTCCCATCGATCAATCTAAATTGTACCGTCCTGCTTGCTCCCGAACACGTCTCTTATATTCCGCTGGATCCTGAAAATATTGACATTATTTAAATTGACAAATGCTGGAGGAATGAATAGCCTACATTGGTCACTAAGTCAAAGTGTCATCTAACCTTGATAAGTAGATTATAGCAATCATTTTCAACATCGGGCACATTTGGCTGATGCAGCAAACGTTGAACTTCAAATAGTATAGTTTTGATTGTAAAAGCACTGCACCACCCCTACGAAATATAATTTAAGCAATATAAGAAACCAGTTCAAATAAGTTCGACAACAATTAAGTATTAATTACATGAGCAAAATAGGTGTATCTTACAGTCTCTTGATCAAGAATCCCGATGCAGAGTGCTCCCGAAAGATGGACATTTGGGTGGAAGAACCCACTTGGAAAGGCACATCTTGGAGGCACCAAGGGATAGTCCTCAGAGAAGGAGATTGTCAGGTGGTAGTAACCATCTTCCCATTCAGTATGCAAAAGAAATTTATTAATAGGAGGACGATGGTTAAACTCATATTGTGCTTGTTCTTCATGACTTACCCCTTCTTTACCGGGGATGATGCACTGCCACTTCAATAAATCTCCCGATTCAGGCTTCGCAGAGAAACCCTACGCAGAGAAATTGAAAATACCAAAAACAAACAAGACGGAAAAACAAACTACAGTTAAGTTCATTAGTCCATTACATATACATATGTATATACAACCATGCGACCGGTGTGCCATATGTACATACATGGGGATGGTTCTTGCACCACGCCAAGCGCTCCTCCTTCAATCGGCTACACGCCCGAGACATCATTATCTGAAAGTCCAAACTTCCAAACTTCCAAATTATTGAGTCCAAACGCATATGTACACAAATGCAAAAGGACACAATCCATATACCAACACACAAAACTGGCAGCTTATGAAAATATACAAAGAAAAATGTAGCATGCAATGCACAGTAAGGAAACTATGCGAATTTACTTAGGTACCTCGTGGCACGATGTGGGACTGGGCAGAGGCGTGCCTCTGTGGGGTCTTTATATAGGCGTCAGTTTTTCATAGGTGGTTTTTAAATTTTTCGCAGGCGGTTGGTACTTAATAACAGCCTCTGATGTTGCTAAGCTCCTGTCAAGCTAATCCCTGCACAACAAGCTATTGTAGATGCAAGTAACACCAGTGGCTCATCATTTGAATTGTTGAAAGCATCAATTTGAAGCCTGACGATCCTTGGAAGGATTTTCCCATCCATTTGAACGATTTATTTCCCTCCTGTCCATTTGAAAACTTAGGAAGATGCTCCTTTCTCAGTTTTAATGCCTAAATATATTGACTAAAAATCAGTACCCACTTTCTTAGTACTTCACACAAGAGAGTAAGCGAACAACTTCAATCACAAATCTTGTTTTTACACTTTCATAGGGATTTAATCTTAATCTTTCAAGCATAGATTTATCAAATAAGTGAAGCTTCCTTATGACACCTGTTAATGGCAGTTATAAGTGAAGAATGTGTTGAAGCTAACGACATCTGAATCAGACTGAAGATAAAGAGATCCTGCATATGAGTGGCAATGTCCAGGTTAAACAACATGAAGCTATGATGACAACCTTCAACAACATGAAAAGTGATGCCAAAGTTATGCTTGCATCAACCAAGGCATGTTGTGAGGGTATAACACTTGTTGGGGCAAGCATAACCTTGGCCAAAATCAGAAATCATGCCACCCTGGATTACTCTAAAGCCGCCATAGATTACTCTGAAGTTTTCTCCGTGCGTACTTGGTAAATGTCGGTACCCTAAAAACCATACACCCCCTGAGGTTACAAAGATCTCAAGGGAAGGACGTCTACTCAAATTGAAGACCCTCGGAGGCCCACTTATCAGACATAACCGGACCTGCTTCTCCAACATGGTTAACCCCTAGGTTGCCACGTGTACTGCCAGACCGGAGCTACTACCCACAAGGGTGAAGCTCCGGGCTAGGTACCGAAACGGCACCTCCGGACTTAACCCCTGACCGAGAGAAGCTCCGGACCTGACACATGCCAGGCCACCTCGGAGCTTCCCGCTTCCCACAAGCAAGCTCCGGAGCTGCCACGTGTCCAAACGTCGGAGCTGGCCGCCTCAAACCTCCGGAAGACATTGTAACGACTCCGGATCTTCAAAGGATAGCTGCGGACTTCAAGACCCGATTAATTGTCATTAATTCCATGTTAATGACAATTAATCAGACAATCTTAACACCTGTAACGGCACTGTCGGAGCCCGTTACAGGGTTATTAACAACAATTAATCGTGTATCAATACTAGTAACCGCCGGGGCCACATGTCGGGCCAGGCTAACTTGTAACGGTTTGTCCTTGTACTATAAAAGGACAGACCGACGATACACGAAGGAGGCTCAAAAAAAACACTCTGAGGCACACACGCATTGACGTGAGCTTTCATACATAAACTAATACAACACCACACACCCGTGGAGTAGGGTATTACGCTCAGGCGGCCCGAACAACGTAAACCACTGTGTCTCTCGTGTCCAATCGTGATTCACCTTCTTGAGTCTCCGCGCGCCCTCACCGAACTACAAACTCCTTCAACACTTTAGTAGTGTCAGGAGATCTGCCGACTCCAACAGTCGACAGTTGGCGCGCCAGGTAGGGGTGCCTGAGATTTTCAAGAATGGTGAATTCTGCGGCTGGATCATCCAACGGGCAACCTGCTGCTCAGGCTTTCGGGGGCAATCCCTCCAACATGCAGCCACCAGCAGGAGCCTCAGCACCAGCGGGAGTCACACTCCCACCACCACCATCTTCTCCGGCAAAACGTGCTGAGCAACATGATGGTGCGCCGGCGTCACATACTGCGCCGGCAAGTCATGACAACCCAGAACACGCTCTCCATGCAGCGCGTGCTCTTCTCCAGCGACCACCACCTCCGGATGCATCTCAAGATGCCATGGAGCAATGGAGGGCTAATGTCGAGCATTTGGTCGCAGCAGCGGCCGAACGCCTCAACAACCAGGGTCCTCCTCCTTCAGGGCGGGCCCCGTTGCAGCGACGGACGTTGTCAGGAAGACTTGGTCCGCATGTCTCCAACAACCGAAGACGTGCTGCGTCACAGCAAGTGACGTCGTTGCCCTCTGGGGCACGACGCACCCATACGGTATCTCGGCTTTCGACACACGACCTCTGGGAGTGGCAAGAAGAAAAAGAAGACCAACGGCAAGAAGAAGCCGTCGGCCGGCACATCCAACGTTGCAGCCACTGCAACTCCTGGTGGCCGGGGGCCACGCCCCGAGAAGCGACCTCGACCGTCTTCCGAAGACGGCGGCAAATCCAAAATGTGGTGCCCCATTTACAAAACGGGCAGCCACAGGCTGGAAGACTGCCGGGAGGTCCAAAACCTTGCCGAGCGCTACAACAAGCGCCGGGAAGGGTCTCCTTTCCGACAGAGGGAGGGAAAACAGAAGGTTGACGAAGCTCCGGCTGAAGAGGAGTTAGGGTTTCAGGACCCCAAAAAGGTCCTGAAAGCCATCTACACCTCCGTCGACGATGACTCCGACGTCTCCGATAACGAGCGTCGGAAAACCATGAACACAATCTTTGGTGGATCATGGGACATCACTTCTCGTCGTGTAATCAAGACTATGCGACGGGATATGGCTGCTGTAGCTCCTACAGCTAGACCGGAGCCACATCGAAAGTGGATGGACACACCCATCACTTTTGATGCTTCGGACTGTCCTCAAAGCATGGTCGGAGCTGGCCAATTACCCTTGATGGTATCTCCCACCATCAACAACATCCAGCTCCATCATGTTATGGTGGATGGAGGTTCGGGGCTGAACCTTATAAGCTTTGAAGCTTTTACCAAACTTCAGCTTCGACCTTCGGATCTTCAGCCCTCTCGACCATTCTCCGGAGTAGGTCCGGGGGCCATTACCCCACTCGGAGCTATAATTCTCCCCGTTACCTTCGGGACACTGGAGAAGTACTGCACCGAGAAGTTGGTCTTCGACGTCGCTCAGATCAACTTACCATTCAACGCCATCTTGGGTAGACCTGCCCTATACAAATTTATGGCAGCTGCTCATTATGGATACTTGGTGTTGAAGATGCCAACACCAGCAGGCGTTCTCCGGATTCGTGGAGATCGCACCGCCGGAGTAACTGCTCTGGAGGAGCTCCATGCACTCACCACTACACAAGAGCAGGACTCCAGACAGGGGCAAGCTCCAAAACCTCCGAGCATTCGGCAACGAGTCTCAACCTCTGCTCCCTGTGTGCAGCCAAGCGGCGACACCGACATCCCCGTCAAAGTCGTCCAAATTGGTTCCGATGTCACTCAAACCACCCGCATATCGGGTGGGTTGAATGACAAATAGGAACTCGCGCTCATCACTTTCCTCCGGGCTAACATTGACGTATTTGCTTGGCAACCGTCACAAATGCCTGGGATCCCCAGGGAAGTGATTGAGCACAATCTGAAGATTTACCCCGATGCTCGGCCTGTGCATCAGAAACCTCGGAAGCAATCTGTAGAGCGACAGAACTTCATTCGACAAGAAGTGAAGAAGTTGCTCGAAGCCGGATTTATCCGAGAAGTCTTCCATCCAAAATGGCTGGCGAACCCAGTCATTGTGCCCAAGGCCGGCGGGAAACTTCGGATGTGCATCGACTACACCACATTGAATAAGGCATGTCCAAAAGATCCATTCCCACTACCTAGAATAGATCAGATAGTGGATTCCACCTCCGGGTGCGAGTTACTGTGTTTTCTAGATGCATATTCTGGATATCATCAAATCAGGATGTCTAGGGAGGATGAAGAGCATACTTCATTCATCACAGTGGATGGATTGTATTGTTACACAGCCATGTCGTTTGGTCTCAAGAATGCAGCTTCAACTTTTGTACGAGCTATGTACAAAACTTTCGAAGAACTCATCAGAGACATAGTGGAAGTGTACGTTGATGACATCGTGGTCAAAGTCAAGAACAAGGAGTCCCTCTTGGACACCTTGCAGGCTGTCTTCGACAAGCTGCGGGCCACACGCACGAAGCTAAACCCAGACAAGTGCGTCTTCGGGGTTAGTTCCGGAAAGCTTCTTGGTTTCCTGGTAAGTCACCGGGGCATAGAGGCTAATTCGGCGAAGATAAAAGCCATTGAAGACATGCGGCCACCAACCCGCATCAAAGACGTCCAAAAATTAACTGGATGTCTAGAAGCCCTCAGCCGGTTCATTTCAAGACTGGCGGAAAGAGCACTTCCCTTCTTCAAGTTACTGAGGAAGTCCGGACCATTCCAATGGTCTGAAGAAGCAGAGAAGGCATTCCAGGAGCTGAAACAGTTCCTCACCACCCTACCAGTCCTGGTAGCTCCGAACCCTGGTGAGCCTTTGTTGCTTTACATTTCAGCTACTGACGAAGTCGTCAGTATGGTTCTGGTTGCGGAGAGACCGGAACTACCCAATACCCAGGAATCCAGACCCCTTCGGGAGGGTCCGGAGGTTCCTGAAAGCGGGTCTGGGTCCCAGCTCCCAGACTCAAACCCACAAGAAGCCACTTCAGAGGACCCGGACCCCTCTAAGAGGGTCCAGGTCATTTCTGAAGAAGCTCCGGGTTCCTCCACCCAGAACCCGGAGGTTCCCGAAGAGAGTCTGGACCCCTCCGAGAGGGTCCGGATCAATGAAGAGGAAGCTCTGGACCCCTCCGGGAGGGTCCGGACCATTCAACGCCCGGTATACTTCATCAGTGAAGTGTTACATGATGCCAAGACTCGATACCTAGAGGTGCATAAACTGCTTTATGCAGTTCTTATTGCCTCAAGGAAGCTTCGACACTATTTCCAAGCTCACAAAGTCTCGGTGGTGACCTCATATCCACTTCGAGCGATCCTGCATAATCCCAATTCAACTGGGAATATTGCAAAGTGGGCAGCGGAATTGGCTGAATTCGATCTTGAATTCATTCCGAGACAAGCAATCAAGTGTCAAGCGTTGGCATATTTCGTGGCAGAATGGACTCCCTCTCCATTAAACCCTGGGGGCCCCAGCGAGCAGAAGACGGAACCTCAAGTTCCAACCTTCACTAAGCCTCACTGGACCCTTTACTTCGACAGCTCCATGCAGAAGCAGAGAGCCGGAGCTGGAATCCTTCTCCTCGCACCAACTGGGGAGAAGGTGAAATACATGGTACACCTTGACTTCAAGGCAACCAACAACATGGCGGAGTATGAAGCACTCATCTATGGATTAAAGGTGGCACTATCATACGGTGTCAAGCAATTGCTGGTTAAAGGAGATTCACAACTCGTCATCAAGCAGGTGAAGGGTGAATGCTCCTGCAATAATCTCCAGCTGGCTGCTTACCTCCTTGAAGTCCAGAGGCTTCAGAAGGACTTCGAAGTCCTAGACCTTCACCATGTTCAGCGTGCTCACAACGCTGAAGCTGACGAACTCTCGACCAAGGCGTCAACTGGAGCTCCGGCTCCTGATGGAACCTTTGTCCGGAGGATGTCAAAACCCACAGTTTAGCCTGCCGAACTGAACGAAGGGGGCGAGATCAGCATCGCGAAGCTGACGGTCCCGATGGCCCTGTTACCATGGCAGCCATCAAGGGTCGTAGGTGCTGCCGGAAGCTCCGAGCAACCCAGCACGCAAGACTCAAATGCTCAAGTCAGTTCCGACGCATGGATCTCGGAGATCCGGAGCTACTTGAAAGACAACATCCTTCCTGACGATGATGTATCCGCTGATCGGGTAGTCAGATTGGCTAAAAGATACACGTTGGTAGAAGGGGATCTCTACCGGCGCGGTGCCAACGGAATCCTAATGCGGTGCATCACAAGGGAAGAAGGCTGCGAGCTCCTCGCAGAAATCCATGGAGGCGAGTGTGGGAACCACGCATCTTCCCGCACGCTGGTCGGAAAAGCCTTTCGGCACGGCTTCTACTGGCCTACAGCGCTCCAGGATGCCACTGAGCTGGTGAAGAAATGCAAAGCATGCCAATTTCATGCAAAGCAAATTCATACACCTGCTCAGTCCTTACAAATGATACCTCCCACATGGCCTTTCGCTGTGTGGGGGATGGACATCTTGGGACCCTTCCCTAGAGCCGTCGGAGGTTACAAGTTCCTGTACGTCGCCATCGACAAATTCACCAAGTGGCCGGAAGCAACTCCCGTTGTGACGATCAACAAACAATCTGCAATCAATTTTCTACAATCCATCGTGAGCAGATTCGGAGTCCCAAATAAGATCATCACTGATAATGGGACTCAATTCACAAGCTCCGCATTTCAAGGATATTGCGAAGACCTCGGCATACAAGTTTGCTACGCTTCCGTAGCTCATCCTGCCAGCAATGGACAAGCCGAGAGAGCAAATGCAGAGATCCTTAAAGGACTCAAAACACGCACTTATGAGCGCTTGAAAAAGCACGGAGCCAATTGGATCGAAGAGCTTCCGCCCACTCTATGGGCCAACAGGACTTCTCCAAGTCGGGCAACCGGAGAAACACCCTTCTTTCTGGTGTACGGAGCTGAAGCGATCCTTCCTCCGGAAATCACCTTGGCTTCCCTCCGAGTCCGGACCTTCGACGAAGCCGCGCAGGACCAGCTCCGGCGCGAAGACCTAGACCTCCTCGAGGAGGGAAGGTGCCAAGCAGCTGTTCGGAATGCCCGATACCGCCAAGCTCTACGGCGCTATCACCAGCGGCACGTACACAACCGACAGCTCGAGGAAGGCGATCTGGTGCTACGGAGAATACTATCCAGAGAAGGGCAAAACAAACTCTCCCCCGGCTGGGAAGGGCCCTTTCGAATGATCAAAGTATCCCGTCCCGGAAGCGTTCGCTTGGCTACCGAGGATGGGACACCTCTCCCAAATCCTTGTAACATCGAGCACCTCCGTAAGTTCTACACTTAATTCCACGGAGGTGAGTCTTAAGTAACTTGAAATGTATGTTATAGAGTCATTGTACAGAGTCGGGTAGTTCCTCCGGGAGAGCAGCCGGACCTTTCCCGAAAGGTTTGAAAAGCTTATGCAACACTTGACACAGTCTCCGGACTAAAAGTGTGGCTAACTACCCTGGGTCAAACGAGAAACCAAACACACTTAGCCTGGTTCCGTACCCTAAGAGTGTACTTGTTTCCCCTGTACCCCGGACCTATAATGAAAGACATCTTCATGTGAAATAGACTCCACGTGCATTCATTTTTGCATAGGCTCGTGTAGGATCGAAGAGCACGTGAAAAGCTACCAGAGGGGGGGGGGGTGAATGGTAGATTTAACAATCTTACGCAGCGGAAACAATAAAACCCTAATCCCTTCGGTAGAAAAACAATCTGTTAAAGAAATCGTGTATGTGACTAATCTAAACGTGTTTCACCGTGACAAAAGTGATAGATATCAGAGAGAATCAAGTCACGAAGACAACACAAAAAGAATTACTCAAATCCGTCGAGAAAAACTCAAGTTATGATCGAAAGATCAGACTACGGTCAATCTGACCTACCCGAGAAAAACAGTTTCTGGAATGCTGCAAAGAAACTCGTGTAGATCAAAAACCAAAACTCCAATGACCGTGAAATTTTGACAGATGATAGAAAATTAAGTTGTGAAGACAACCCAAAAAGAATCACGTCAATTGGATCAATAAAACTCGAGTTATGATAAAACCACCGACAAAAGGTAGTGCTGTCCAGAAACTCGACGAGTAAAACTTGTCTGGAACAAGTCGGACGAACAAGGCACAAAAGTTCCTTCAAACTATGAATTTTATTCAATAGAACACAAGAGGAACAGCCCCAAAGTCGTCTCTCACGAGCTTTGGCCTTCCCTTGCTTATATAACCAGCCCTTAGGCCATCCTAATCTCAACTAGGACTCCAATCCTAATCCGATCACAATCGGAACTTACCATAACTGCTCAAGATTCTTCTATACGCAGATAGAAGCAATCTTAAGACTTCCAAACACCTTAGGAACATATCCCACATTCCTAAACAACTCAATTTCGTGACACACACGAAATCCTAACATAACCAACTCGATACTTCCCATACCGAGCCATAACCGACTCTGTCGCAGCCAAAGTCTTCAACCGATACGATCCGATCCTTCCGATCAGATCTTCCTTCCATAATCCATCTCTAGAAGCATATTGCCACGTCATGCACCGCATGCATACGTGCGAACACCTTCCTTCGACCTTCATATGCACTGCCCTTGATTCAATCATC
Source organism: Tuctoria greenei (assembly GCA_036927565.1). Taxonomy (NCBI): domain Eukaryota; kingdom Viridiplantae; phylum Streptophyta; class Magnoliopsida; order Poales; family Poaceae; genus Tuctoria; species Tuctoria greenei. Next base: position 21,226,582 of record JAYESD010000003.1, read on the forward strand.
CTGCGTGACCTCCTGACCCGCTCAACCACAGTTCCTCCTGAACTTGGTTGTTGGAACCACATCTCCTCCTGAGACTAGTCCAATGGATCCTGTCACCAGCCATGACTTGAACTCAAGCAACACCTGCAAATGAACAAACAAACAATTCATACGAGCCCAAGTCCTCGACTTGACTCACGTTAGTTCCGAACACAACACCTTACATGAGAACCTCACATAGGCATGTTGCAAAACCACAGTAGAAACGATATCAACCGTATCATCCAAAACGCACCAAAAACTTAGCAAATGAATACTAAGCAATCTTTCCTAACAAGTAAAGCAAGTACGAAACATTGCAAATGAAAAGCAGAAGCACTTCGGTCAAGTTCTGGACCTTGCCAGAGCAACCCGGAGCTTGAGCCGGAGCTAAGAAGAAACACTGCAGTCAAGTTCCGGACCTTGCCAGAGCAACCCGGAGCTTGAGCCGGAGCCAACGAAAGCTAGTAGAACCTAGCGCCGGAGCTTACCAAAACTAGTACAATGAAGCACCTGCCGGAGCTTACCAAAACTAGTAGATCCTGGATCCGGAGCTTATCAAAACTAGTGGGAACTAGTCAACCCAAAACCCGAAGCTAGACAAAGTACGTCGAAGCTTAGCATCCCGGAGCTAACGAAAATATGCCGGAGCTATCAAATATATGCCGGAGCTAAAGATAAAGCTCACCGGAGCTAACCAAAGCTGGTCGGACCTTACCAAGAAGTCGGACCTAGCATCAAACGTAACCGGAGCTACCCAAAGCAAGCCGGACCTATCGTCGGTCCTTGCTGTAGCTCGAAGCTAGAGTCAGACCTTAATACAAAAGTGTTTTGGTGATATTAAAAACTTTTATCATCAAAGCCAAGTGTATTCACTACAAGCCAATGTATTCAGCACACATAGGTCTTACAATCTCCCCCTTGATGAATGCATTGGCAACACCATTTAAAATTCCGAATATTGGCTTATTCAAATAAAAGTTTTGAAAACAATTTCTCCCCTTTTGTAAAACAAACGTAAATGAAATTCTCTCCCCCTTTTGAAAATGAAAATGTCTCCCCCTTTATTATCTCTCCTTTTTTTTTAATGTGTGATTAATCTCTCCCCCTTTGACAATGTATTCAGCAAGGTAAAAGAGAAATTTTAATTGTTATGAGATATAAACAAATTATCTCTCCTTCTTTAGTTGTTATGAGCATATTATAACATATACATATACACAAAGCTCACCCAAGTCATACTATCAAGTAACTTACACTATCACATCAATGAGATACATAATGTAGTGTAAGCCATGCTAGAAAGCAAGTGTGATTTTCAATTTTAGCAGGTCATGATCTCACAAACTCAACTATTTCAAAACCTGAAAGCATGACATTTGTTGCTGCATCTTATTATTTTTCAAAGCATAAATTTAGATAATATGATATTTGCAAGAGATTATATGCTCATCTGCCTTATTCTAACCAACCAAGCCAAGCCTATGTCATTTGACAATCAGAAGCTTAAGGACATGGTTTTAGTCATACACACCTTCTTCCAAGTTCATATCTAAGTGCAATGACAAGCCATCTCGAAAGAAGAAGTGCGATGCATGCATATTCTCTTGATCTTTTCTCAATTTATATTTGTTCATAAAAAATCAACATGTGAGTTGATTACTTGATAAATTCTTAATGATTAAAAGCATTTGTGAGCATGCAACAAGTTCAAAACAGCAAGAAAGTTCGACCATGACCAGATTTTAGTGTAAGTAATTATTCCAATTACTAGACATGGCAAAAACTACAAAAAGTATAACACGAGTAATGTAGTAAAAACTTTCAGCATGTAAAAGGAATCACAAAGTCATATATGTATGAAATAATATGCTCATATTATTTTAATTTCAGATTCACACATATACTTCCTAAGTTTCAAAAACTCCCCCTCAATTTAAGCCATGAGGATGCATAACCCCTATTTCACTACGAATGTAACAAAAACGAGTGAAATCCAAAGGTTTTGTAAAAATGTCAGCCAATTGTTGTTCGGTATCTACATGGTGAAGCACAATGTTTCCTTTTTCAACATTATCACGGAGAAAGTGATACCTAATGTCAATGTGCTTAGTTCTAGAATGTTGCACGGGGTTTTTAGCAATGCAAATAGCACTAGTGTTATCACAGAACAGTGGAACACTATCTAGATCAACCCCATAGTCCTTAAGTGTTTGAACAATCCAAAGAATTTGTGAACAAGCACTAGCAGCAGCTACATACTCAGATTCGACTGTGGATTGTGCAACTGAACTTTGTTTTCTAGAGGACCAAGCAACAAGAGAATTACCAAGAAAATGACAAGCACCGGAAGTACTTTTCCTATCAATCCTACAACCCCCAAAAACAGCATCCGAAAAAGCTTTCAAAGAAACGATTGAGGAAGAAGGAAGAAAAATGCCAAATTCTTGAGTTCCATGTAAGTACCTGAGAATCCTTTTGACGGCTTGACGATGTGAAACACGTGGGGAAGCTTGAAACCGTGCACAAAGACATACGCTGAATTGTATGTCCGGTCTTGATGCCGTAAGGTACAAAAGTGATCCGATCATACTTCTATATTCTTTTTGATCCACGGATTCACCATCTTCATCAAGTTCAAGTCTTGTTGCTGTTCCCATTGGTGTCCGAAGAGGCTTGCTTTTGTCCATGTTGAAGCGCCTTAGGAGATCTTTGGTATACTTTGTTTGATGCACAAAGGTACCCTCCTTGGTTTGCTTGATTTGCAGCCCCAAAAAGTAAGTGAGTCCACCCATCATACTCATTTCAAATTCGGAACTCATCATTGCTGAAAACTTGGACACAAGATCATGAGAAGCACAACCAAAGACAATATCATCCACATACACTTGAACGAATAATGAGTCATTGCCATGTTTAAGCACAAAAAGAGTTTTATCAGCCTTTCCCATTGTAAACCCCTTTTCAAGTAAGAATGTTTTTAACCTATCATACCATGCTCTAGGGGCTTGTTTGAGACCATATAAGGCTTTGGACAGTTTGTAAACATGATTAGGAAAATCTGGATTTTCAAAACCTGGTGGTTGTTTGACATAAACCTCCTCATCTATGTAGCCATTAAGAAAAGCACTTTTAACATCCATTTGATATAGCTTAAAACCTTTAGATGCTGCGAAAGCTAACAGAATTCTTATGGCTTCTAATCTAGCGACGGGAGCAAAAGTTTCATCAAAATCTAGACCATCAACTTGAGTGAAACCTTGAGCAACCAACCTAGCCTTATTCCTAATCACAACCCCATCCTCACTTTGTTTATTTTTATATACCCATTTAGTTCCAATTAAAGTGTGGCCTTGAGGTGGAGGTACAAGTTTCCAAACATTATTTCTTTCAAAATTTTCTAACTCTTCTTGCATGGCAATAATCCAAGATTCATTAGTGAGTGCGTGTGATATATCTTTGGGTTCAAAAGATGCAACAAAAGCAGAATGAGCATGAGAGTTTGGATCGCAAAACCTGGACCGTGTGACTCGTTCATGCAAGCTTCCAATCATCTGTTGTGGGGGATGATCTTTGTAAAAACGTAGGGGAACAGATGTCTCACAAGCTTCTTTTTCATTAGGTTCATTGTAGATTGATGAGCTTGTGATTTGTGGACGATCAGGACCAGCAGAGGTGACAGCCGGAGCTTGTTCAATGTCCGGAGCTGGACACGTGTCAACTTCGGAACTACCAGGCAGTATCACCGGCTCTTCTTCATCTTCGAAAATACCCTCCCCCTGAGAATATGAATCTGGTCCTGCAACACCGGAGCTAGTACCTGGGCTAGCTTCATTAAAAGACACTTCACAAGTCTCCACAATTTTGTTAGTGTCAAGTAAAAGCACACGGTAGCCTCTAGTATTAGATGGATAACCAAGACACATGCCATCATTGGATCTAGGTTCAAATTTATCAAGATTACCATGTTTCTTAACAAAGCATTTGCAACCAAAGACCCGAAGGTGTGTAACACTAGGCCTATGTCCAAACCGGAGCTCATATGGTGTTTTACCTAGCTTAGCACGCAAGAAAACACGATTTGAGACATAACAAGCGGTTGCTAATGCATCAGCCCAAAATTTCCTAGGGGTTTGATATTCATCAAGCATAGTCCTAGCCATCTCAACTAGGGTTCTGTTCTTTCTTTCTACAACACCGTTTTGTTGAGGTACATATGGTGAAGAAAATTGATGATCTATTCTATTTTCAGCACAAAAGTGATCAAAGAATTGATTTTTAAATTCAGTTCCATTATCACTTCTAATTGCTTTTAATGATCCTGGGTGATCAATTGATAATCTAAGAAATAAAGTTCTAAAGTGACTAAAGACTTCATTCTTAGACGCCATAAAATACACCCAAGAATATCTAGAATAATCATCAACAATAACAAGAGCATACCATTTACCTCCGAAGGATTGAACACGTGAAGGTCCTACGGTGTCAAGATGCAAAAGTTGACATGGTTCAGTTGTCATGATCATTGTGAGAGGAGTATGTGAACCTGCAACCATCTTAGCATGTCTACAAGAAGAGCACACAATTTCTTTGTCCCCTTTAAGCTTAGGCAGCCCACGTATGCGATCAAGAGCACTAACATGCGTTAGGTGATCAAAGCCTACTTGACCAAGTCTACGATGCCAAAAATATAAGTCCTTTGAATCATTAGCAACTAGACACCTATGCTTAGAAGAAGACATATCAAAATCAGCTTTAAAAACTCTTCCAAACCGAGACATGTTAAAAATAAGCTCACTATTTAAATCTACAACTTTGCAGCAGTTTTTATTGAAAGTAATTTCTAGATTTTCATCTAGCAATTGTGAAACAGAAAGCAAGTTATATTTCAAATTTTTGACAAGTGCCACATCCTTCAAAGTGTAGTGATCATTTACTCTAACCGAACCCTTAGCAATTATAGGAGTTGAAGAATTATCGGCAAAAGTAACATTCTCTACACGTGACACAAAGGTGAGGGAGGAGAACCAATCTTTGTTACCGGTCATGTGGCGTGAGCAACCTGAATCCACAATCCAAATATTCTCCTTCCTCAAGCGTGTAACCTACATAGAAGCACAATACGCCGATGACTCAATACTGGGGTTAGTCAAAAGGCATTTAGGAATCCAGTACTGAGTCACACGACGTGCACCAGGAAAAACACGTGAAAGCTGAGATAAAATAGCAGGTCTATGAGTCAAGGATTGAGGTTTTCTGTTCTTAACAGTTGATTTAGAAGTTCTTACTTGTTTAGAGTGAAAACCAGTAGCTCCGGATATAAAGGCAGAAGGTCCGGGGGCAAAAACTGAAGCTCCGGAGGGAACAACAGAAGATCCGGTAACTCTCGGAGCTATCATAACTACCGGAGCTGCCTTTGTAGATTTCTTACCAGAAGGTCCGGAAGCTACCTTTTCAAATTTCTGACTCACTAAAGCAGGTTGTGTTTTTCTAATTGCATGAAAGTTATAAAATCTAGCAATTTTTCTTTCCTTTTTCTGTTGTTTAGCTAGTCTATAACAAAAATCTATGACATGACCATCTCTACCACAGAAGGTACAATGAAATTTATCTTTGTGTTCATGTCTAGATGAGCAAGCAATATTTTTATTTGAAACCGAATGAGGCAACACTCCTGCAGATTTGAAAACCACTTCTTTTTGTTTAGGAACTGTTTGAATCAAACCACTTCCTAATGACCTTACAATTTTAGGTGGATGTGCTTTAGCATGAACAAGAGAATCAAAACCTAAACCAGTTTTATCTTTGCTAGACTTGGAAGAATTCAGCAGCAAGTTTAGATTCTTATCCCCATTACAAAACCGACCTAGTGTCCTATTCATGTCATCAAGTTTCTTGGACAAGTCTAGGCAGTTTTCACATGAAGTTTTTCCTTTTAGTTTGCAATTGGAACAAAATTTAACTTCATGAGACCGTAAAGCATTGTTCAGCATAGAAATTTCATTCATAGCATCTTGCAGTTTCTTATCAAGATTTTCACATGCAGAACAATGCAAGTCAATTGTAGAACAGCTAGCATCCTTCAAGTTTTTATCATTAAGTGCAGCAAGCTCTTTGTTCTTTTTAATTTCTACATCAAGTTTATCTAGAGTGGAGGAGTGTGCACTTCTTAATGTGGACAATTGTTCATAGATTAAGTCACATGAGGGACATGCATCATCACTAGGAATCAAAGTTTTTAAACGGTTAATTTCAGATTCTAGTGATTCAATTTTAGCAGCACTATCCCTAAGCTTTTTGTCCTTTTTCTTGACAATAATAGTTGCACGAGAAATAGCATCACACATTTCATTACAGGTAGAACATACCTCATCGTCTTCACTGCTGTGTTCTGCATCCTCCTGACTTGATCTTGACCTTGCTTTGCCCGTCATGAAGCATATGTTGGCTAGGTCATCATTCTCTTCATCACTTTCAAAATCAATGTCACTTGAACTGAGCTCTTGAAGCGCGGTGATGAAGCTGTTGATCATCTTGCGTCCTATGGTACCCTTCTTCTTCTTGTTGGAGTTTCCAGAGGAGGTTCGGACCTTGCTTTGTTTTTCTTCCCGGGTGGTCGGACCTGAAAGGTTAGGGCATTCTGTACGAAAGTGTCCTATTTTACCACATTCAAAACAGCGTTGAGGTCCGGAGCTTCCTCTCCTTCTAGTTCTCCTATTTTGCAATGCTTTTGAGAATCTAGTAGAGATGAGTGCCAACTCCTCTTCTCGAAATTCTTCGATCTGTTCCAGGGTTAGCGAGGACAATAAAGCAAGAGTATTGCAAGATGATGATTGGCCGGAGCTAGACATATCACGTTGTGAGACAAATGCAATAGACTTGTTTGGGTTCTTACGTGCTAGGATGTCAATTTCATGAGTTTTTAGTTTAGAATAAAGTACATCTAATGTAAGAGAACTCATGACAGTTGATTCACGAATGGATGTTACTTTCATCTCCCAAACTGACATGTCTAATGCACTAAGAAGTTGTCTAGCATTCTCAGCATCAGAAAAATTAACATTGACACTACGTAAGTTGCTGAGAATTTTATTGAAACGAGCAAAGAGGTCATCGATAGACTCACCTGGTTGCATCTCAAAACGCATATACTCCTTTTTGAACATATATTGTTTTACCTCCTTGATTGTGTTGGAGCCTTCATGATAATCACAGAGAGCTCTCCAAACATCGTATGCTGACCGGAGGTGTGCGACACGATCAAAGTCGCTCTGAGTGAGTCCTTGGATGATCAAGTTTCGGGCTTTGTTGTTGTTGTTGACGTCCCGGAGGTTCGTAGCCGTAACTTGATCGTTAGGCGGGACTTCATAAGGTTTGTATACCTTTTCCCATATTGCGAAGCCTTGCGCCTGGATGAAGGCCTCCATGCGTGCCTTCCAAACCTGGAAATCAATGCCAGAAAATACACAAGGTTTGTCGGAGTACTTCTCCATGATGATTAGTCAAAAACACGTGCAAATCTCAAAGATTAGAGCACCGTTGCTCTGATACCAATTGTAGGATCGAAGAGCATGTGAAAAGCTACCAGAGGGGGGTGAATGGTAGATTTAACAATCTTACGCAGCGGAAACAATAAAACCCTAATCCCTTCGGTAGAAAAACGATCTGTTAAAGAAATCGTGTATGTGACTAATCTAAACATGTTTCACCGTGACAAAAGTGATAGATATCAGAGAGAATAAAGTCACGAAGACAACACAAAAAGAATTACTCAAATCCGTCGAGAAAAACTCAAGTTATGATCGAAAGATCAGACTACGGTCAATCTGACCTACCCGAGAAAAACAGTTTCTGGAATGCTGCAAAGAAACTCGTGTAGATCAAAAACCAAAACTCCAATGACCGTGAAATTTTGACAGATGATAGAAAATTAAGTTGTGAAGACAACCCAAAAAGAATCACGTCAATTGGATCAATAAAACTCGAGTTATGATAAAACCACCGACGAAAGGTAGTGCTGTCCAGAAACTCGACGAGTAAAACTTGTCTGGAACAAGTCGGACGAACAAGGCACAAAAGTTCCTTCAAACTATGAATTTTATTCAATAGAACACAAGAGGAACAGCCCCAAAGTCGTCTCTCACGAGCTTTGGCCTTCCCTTGCTTATATAACCAGCCCTTAGGCCATCCTAATCTCAACTAGGACTCCAATCCTAATCCGATCACAATCGGAACTTACCATAACTGCTCAAGATTCTTCTATACGCAGATAGAAGCAATCTTAAGACTTCCAAACACCTTAGGAACATATCCCACATTCCTAAACAACTCAATTTCGTGACACACACGAAATCCTAACATAACCAACTCGATACTTCCCATACCGAGCCATGACCGACTCTGTCGCAGCCAAAGTCTTCAACCGATACGATCCGATCCTTCCGATCAGATCTTCCTTCCATAATCCGTCTCTAGAAGCATATTGTCACGTCATGCACCGCATGCATACGTGCGAACACCTTCCTTCGACCTTCATATGCACTGCCCTTGATTCAATCATCCTGCGTGACCTCCTGACCCGCTCAACCACAGTTCCTCCTGAACTTGGTTGTTGGAACCTCATCTCCTCCTGAGACTAGTCCAATGGATCCTGTCACCAGCCATGACTTGAACTCAAGCAACACCTGCAAATGAGCAAACAAACAATCCATACGAGCCCAAGTCCTCGACTTGACTTACGTTAGTTCCGAACACAACACCTTACATGAGAACCTCACATAAGCATGTTGCAAAACCACAGTAGAAACGATATCAACCGTATCATCCAAAACGCACCAAAAACTTAGCAAATGAATACTAAGCAATCTTTCCTAACAAGTAAAGCAAGTACGAAACATTGCAAATGAAAAGCAGAAGCACTTCGGTCAAGTTCCGGACCTTGCCAGAGCAACCCGGAGCTTGAGCCGGAGCTAAGCAGAAACACTGCAGTCAAGTTCCGGACCTTGCCAGAGCAACCTGGAGCTTGAGCCGGAGCCAACGAAAGCTAGTAGAACCTAGCACCGGAGCTTACCAAAACTAGTACAATGAAGCACCTGCCGGAGCTTACCAAAACTAGTAGATCCTGGATCCGGAGCTTATCAAAACTAGTGGGAACTAGTCAACCCAAAACCCGGAGCTAGACAAAGTACGTCGAAGCTTAGCATCCCGGAGCTAACGAAAATATGCCGGAGCTATCAAATATATGCCGGAGCTAAAGATAAAGCTCACCGGAGCTAACCAAAGCTGGTCGGACCTTACCAAGAAGTCGGACCTAGCATCAAACGTAACCGGAGCTACCCAAAGCAAGCCGGACCTATCGTCGGTCCTTGCTGTAGCTCGAAGCTAGAGTCGGACCTTGATACAAAAGTGTTTTGGTGATATTAAAAACTTTTATCATCAAAGCCAAGTGTATTCACTACAAGCCAATGTATTCAGCACACATAGGTCTTACAGCTCGACATTTTTATTTTTCTCTTTCTTGTCTATAACAGAAACGTGCAATTCTTAAGAAGTTCTAGTTTGACCGGTTTACATACGATTCGAGTTGAATTGTCAGATTTTTTGGATTTAAATATCGTCTGTGGCCAACTCGCCTGAAAGCCGCCAAGCCATTCTAGGGCCGGAGTGCGCTATCAACTTAGCCTGGTCAAGCACCCTAAGTACGCCACTCTACCTACACCCCGGCAGGCCAAAGTAAGGTGGGTCCATGGACAATTGGATCTAAAAGAAAAGACAATTCATCCAGTCGTATTAAAAATCGTGTTCAACTTAAAATTTTCTTGAGAACCGTAAGCCGCGACGAAGTTATAGACAAGGAACGAATTTTACTATTTTTCTTGGCTTAAGTGTGCAGGAAAAATGAACCCTACGTTGATGGAGAAAAACCGGAGCTAACCAAGCTCCGACTCCCACCAAGGCGTCAACCGTCGGCGTTGACTAAAAGATGGTGAGAAGACCCCGTCACTGGAGTCTGTTGCCAACAAACCAAGTGTGGCAAAGGTCATTGCCGGAGCTGCTAAGCTCTGACACCTTGGAGTATTAACTACCGATGCTCAACGTGTTGATAGAGGCTATTGCCGGAGCTACTAAGCTCCAGCGATGGACAGTGCCGGAGCTTCTAAGCTCCGACAACTTCAGGGGACCTTCACTATCAAAAACTTCGAACCTAAATTCCACAAGTTCGAAGCAAATTCGTCTTCAACAAAACTCAACATCCTTTTGGTACATGTCCACAATCAAATTGTGCACATCTACCAGGGGGCCAAGTGAAGATAAAGATGTTGAAGACAAAAAAATGAAATTCGCAAAAAATTGGGGATTTCATTTCATCTGAAGACCGGAGATTACATCTAGAGACAAGGGATTACAAAATTGAGGAAGAAGAGAAGATACAAGTAAAGGCTAAAAGAGACGGTCCTAGACCCTATGGAAGAACTCGGCGACCTTCTGGGCGACCTCCGACACGCAGGCTCGGGTAGCTTCGCCTTCTCCTTCGACGGGGCCTTCAAGCACCGGGTCTAGAGGAAATCGAGGGTTTCGGCTGGTGTAACACGTCAACACATATTCTGTGACGTTCCTAGCCAGGGATTGCCCCTCGACCTCCAGCTGGTCCGCGATGACGTCGCCCACCTTGGAGAGCTTGCTGCCTGCGGCGCTCAACGCTTGCAACGCAAGGTCCGGCTCCGGCTCCGGATCATCCGGGTGCACGGGGCTGAAACCCATCGGCGTCAGCGCGTCGTCGGCCTTGCCCAGGAACTCCCAAATCTGCAGGGAGTCCGCCTTCCTCAAGTTCTCATCTCTTCCAGGGATCTCCGGGCCGCCGTCAGCTCCGAATTCTCGCGGGCGAGGCGCTCAACTTCTTTGGCGTTTTGCTGGATCTTCGCAGCAACCCGCTTCTCAAGTCTTCCGAGCTCTTCCTCCCGGAGGTGGATCTTGTTCCGACGGTCGACCAGGTCCTTCTCCCTAGCCTCCACTTTCTTCTCCCGGGCGACAAGGGCACACTCGTATTCGTAGAGTTCCTGCCCCCGCACCCAGGTCTTCTCCTCTTCCTCGAGGCAGCGCTCTTCCAATTTCTTAGTGCGCTCCTCGAGGCCCTTGTCCGCCAGAGCTGTTTTCTCGGCGAGCTCTTCTTCCCGTCGCAAGACGTCATCCCGTAGCTCTAGGAGTTTTTGCTCCTCGTCCTCGAGCCGTCTTTCCCTCCCTTCAAGTGCCTCTCGGCGCTTGATGAGTGCGGTGCTGATGGCCTCGAGCTGATCAAACCGAGCATTGGCCGCGTCGTTAGCAGCCTTAGCTTGGTCGTGGAACTCCCGGGATTGAGCATCGAGGGCGTGAGTCATGCTCTCCCTCTCGTCCAGCAGCTTATCCCAGAGCTCCAGGCGGATCTTCTCCCGCTTAATCCACTCCTTGTCATCCGCAAGCCTCGACTGCGCCAGCTTAGTCTCGAAGTGGAGCCGGTTACGCCACCGCCTAAGGGTTTGGCGCTCCTCTTCAAGAGCCTTGCTGTCGTGGAAGAAGGCCAGTTGGACCTGACGTAGACTGGAGCAGGCGTTGTCGATGGACATCGACAGTGAGATGGGCTCCGGACCTTCTGGGATCTCTTCCGCTGGTTCCAGCGGGTCTTCACATATAAAAATTGGGTCCCACTCTACGAGAGTGGAACCCTGAGCTTCCAAAGCGCTAGGGCCTTCCTCCGAGACGGCCTCAGTCGCCATCGAAGGAGGTCCCGTCACCAAGTCTTCATTTGCCCCCTCAGGCTGGGGGCCGGCGACTTCGTTCAGGCACTCTGGCTCTGCCACAGGTACCATCGACGTCGTCACCTCCGGAGCAGGAGCCGCTACTGGCTCCGGCCGGGACACCTCTTCTGAGGGAGGCTCAAGCTCCCTCGCCTCTTCAGCCGCCGGCTCTGCGGTCGGTGCTCCAACAATCACCGGCTCTGCGGCCGGAGCTTCGGAAGTAACCGGCTCAACTGCCAGAACTACTTCGACTTCCGGCTCGCATGCCGGGGCTTCAGCCACCTCCGGCTCAATCGCCGGGGCTTCAGCACTTTCCGGCTCTGAAGCCGGGACTGCTACTTCCTCCGACTCAACAGCCGGAGCTTCTACTACTGCAGCACCAGGACCCGGAGCTTCCACTTCCGGGACGGGTGCCGCTGGCGCATCTTCATTCCCGTGGTCCGGCGCTACCACGGGAACTTCTGGAGACGAGTCGAGGTCCATGACCACGACAGCCGGCGCCGGAGCTGTCGCAGCCTCCGCTTGGGGCGGCACCGGGACTGGAGCAGAAGCCCTCGCAGCCTCAGACACTGTGGCTGAGGGCGGAGCTTCACTCCCCTTCTTGGGAACGCTGCAGATGAAGAACGAAGAAATTGAGCAAACAGATGCTAAAATTAAAAAGTTAATCGAGGTAAAAAAGAAAAATTACCTTGGGAGGCTCCCGCACCAGCTTGCACGGAACCTCTTTCCCGGACGATCCGGGCTGGCCACGGTCGGCGTAGGAGCTCCGGGAGGACTCCCAGGACTTGCCACAGCCGCGGGCGTTTCCCGGGTCGGAGCTCTCCTTGATCGGGAGGAACTCCTGGACCTGGAGGCCCTCACCGCTCCAGATGCCGGAGTCGCGCGCCCGGAGCTAGCACCACGGGAGGGATCCACCACGGGGACAGTCGCACTCCGGGAGGATCCCACCGCCGGAACAGTAACGTTCCGGAAGGACCCCACCACGGGGACAGTCGCCACGGTGGCGGAGGATCTTCCTTCCTGAGGAGGGGGAACCGGGGGGGAAGTGGCAGGCCCGATGGACCTTCCGTCAGCATGTCGCAGCTTCCTCTTCCGGCTCTCCGGCTCCTCCGCCAGCTCCTTGCCCTTGCCGATGACCTCAGCTCTTGGCTGTGGGACAGGGGCGGAGCCGTCTTCGGACAACCCGGGGATCGCCAACCGGGTGGCTGATCTTCTCTCGACGACACCAAGGTCGTCAAGCGCGGGCATCGTCCGCTGGAGCTCCCTGCTGAACTCAACTTCCACGTTCAGAGGGAGGAAGGCCGGCGGCGGAGTCAAGTAATCTCCGTCAACGTCGATGCCGTGCTGGAATTTCTTAAGGTGAAACTCCAAGGTCTTCCCCACCATGCTGGACTTCAACCCGGTCTCAACCCGGTCCTCGTCCATCACGCTGTTGAGGGCCCAGGCGAGCTTCTCCCTCCTCTTCAGCGGCACCCACCTGTTGGACAGGAAGTTGCAGAACACCGCCTGGGGAGTCAATCCTCCCTCCACACATTGGCGGATCCTGGTCAGGACAGGGTCGAAAGCTTCCGCCAGCACCGGAACTTCGCTCCATACCGACGTGTCAATGCCGGGCAGACCGTCTGGCAACTCCAACCGCTCATGCTCCTCCACCCGGACGACTATCCAATCTTTCTTCCAGTCATCCCACTTCCCGGAAGGGAATGACCGGAGGTACTTGAATGGGCACTTCTTGCGCTTCACGATGTAGTAGAAGCCAAGATACTCATCGCTTCGGCCGGTGGTTTGGACGGTGAAGAAGGTTCGGAAGAGCTCGATGCAGGGAGGGATGCCCACCCACATCTCGCAGAAGTGGACAAAGACAGACACAAGGAGAATGGAGTGAGGGCCAAGGTGGTACAGCTGCAGACCATAGAAGTCCAGTAGCATCAAGAAGAAAGAAGAAAACGGCGGGATCAGCCCCACCATGGCGTACGAGGAAAAGTACACCATCTCGCCAGCGTGCTCCTTTTTAAAGGGGAGCTCTCCGCCGGCGCGGACCGAGCGGTTGAAGTAGTCCGAAGACCACCCCATGAGGGCCCGGACCTTCTTCAGATCGCTGTCAGTCTTCAAGCGACTCTCACGCAGACCCAACTCCATCGCAGCACAGCTAGGCAAGAGAAGAGGAGCAAAGTACGAGTTGGGAGTTTGAGCGCAAGAACAGATGGGAAGCGTAAAGAACTACCGACGGTGCGCTTTCCTTCTTAAGTAAGCCCTCGCAATGCTTGGATGGAAACTGCAGGGGAGTCAAGGATACTACTCAAGAATTCAACCCTGCTGATGACAAGAGGGCGCGGGACCACCCTGACGATCAAGTCGAGGCTCTTACCCAGGCGAACAGTTGTCATCACGAGGCGGGAAACCCAAAGGCGGCAACCTGACAAGGCGCGCGGAACCGATACGGTTTTCGTATCGGGAACCGGCGACCTTCAATTGCGAGAGATCCGCACGTCAAAGATCTTATCTGCCGCCTGAGGTGCGCCACGCGTCAGGATTTAGCCGTAAAGCCCCGCCAACGGCACCTCCGAAGACCCTTGAAAACCCAGTTCAAGAGTCGCGAGTATGGACCCACCTCCGACGGAATGACTTCACCTCGGTGACTTTCCCCGGAGGTAGGTCCAGGGGGCCACTGTCGGTACCCTAAAAACCATACACCCCCTGAGGTTACAAAGATCTCAAGGGAAGGACGTCTACTCAAATTGAAGACCCTCAGAGGCCCACTTGTCAGACATAACCGGACCTGCTTCTCCAACATGGTTAACCCCTAGGTTGCCACGTGTACTGCCAGACCGGAGCTACTACCCACAAGGGTGAAGCTGCGGGCTAGGTACCGAAACGGCACCTCCGGACTTAACCCCTGACCGAGAGAAGCTCCGGACCTGACACGTGCCAGGCCACCTCGGAGCTTCCCGCTTCCCACAAGCAAGCTCCGGAGCTGCCACGTGTCCAAACGTCGGAGCTGGCCGCCTCAAACCTCCGGAAGACATTGTAACAACTCCGGATCTTCAAAGGATAGCCGCGGACTTCAAGACCCGATTAATTGTCATTAATTCCATGTTAATGACAATTAATCAGACAATCTTAACACCTGTAACGGCACTGTCGGAGCCCGTTATAGGGTTATTAACAACAATTAATCGTGTATCAATACTAGTAACCGCCAGGGCCACATGTCGGGCCAGGCTAACTTGTAACGGTTTGTCCTTGTACTATAAAAGGACAGACCGACGATACACGAAGGAGGCTCAAAAAAAAACGCTCTGAGGCACACACGCATTGACGTGAGCTTTCATACATAAACTAATACAACACCACACACCCGTGGAGTAGGGTATTACGCTCAGGCGGCCCGAACCACGTAAACCACTGTGTCTCTCGTGTCCAATCGTGATTCACCTTCTTGAGTCTCCGCGCGCCCTCACCGAACTACAAACTCCTTCAACACTTTAGTAGTGTTAGGAGATCTGCCGACTCCAACAGTCGACAGTAAACTTCAGAGTAATCCATGGCGCCTTCATCCCACGCAAGCATTCGCAAATTGCTTTTTTCTCTTCTAGCGTCAAGTTGTAGCTGGCTGGGGGAAGGTAATGCTTCCCGTTCGCCTTTTCTACTGGATGAAGCTATGGTCTCAAATCAAGATTTACTAGGTCCATACGTGAATTTAATCCGTCCTTTGTTTTCCACGGCATGTCGAGAAGGGTCCCAATGATGCTGTCAAATACATTCTTTGTAACGTGCATCAAATCAATACTATGGCAAAATTCCAGATTCTTCCAATACGGATGATACTTGAAAAAAATTGATTGTTTCTTGAAAGCCATGTCAGTTGTATCATCCGAAGATGTACTTTTCTTTCTCTTAATTCCTTTACTATTTTTGCCCTTACCGAAAGCAATATGAATGTTCTTGACCATTTCAAACACAAGTTTTCCACTGTAAGGTTTTGGTGCAGTATCTTTTTCGATTTTGTTATCAAATTGTTCTTTCATCTTCCTATACTTGTGTGTATCATTCAAGAACCGTCGGTGTCTCATGTACACCGTCTTTCTGGATGAAGTGAGGTATAGAAATCCAGTTCTATCCACACACCTAACACAACCTTTCCTCCCTTTCATTTGTCCCGATAATGTAAACAGTCTGGGATAATCATGCACGGTAATGAATATCATTGCTCTTAGCGTGAAATACTCCCGCTTGTACTCATCCCATGTACGTACCCCTTCATTCCACAATTTCGCCATATCTTCCATTAAAGGTTTCAAGAACACATCAACTTCGATGCCAGGTTGTTTCGGACCTTGGATAAGAACAGATGACAAGATATATTTCCTTTTGTGACAAAACCACGTTAGTAGGTTGTACATCATTAAGACCACGGGCCATGTGATGTGTATGCTCCTTTTTTCACCAAACGGATTCATTTCGTCTGTGCCCGAGGCAAACCTCACATTTCTGATTTCCTTCGCAAATTCTGGATACTGGATATCAAAATTTTTCCACTGTGTTGCATCACCAGAGTGTCGTATATGTTTTTCATTCTTCTTGCGTTGCTCAGAATGCCAACGCATAAGTTCAGCCTACCTAGGGTTTGAGAACAAACGCTTCAAGCGATCAATTACTGGAAGGTACCACATCACCAAGGCAGGAATTTTTCTCTTATTCTTCCCGTCTGCATCGGCAGGAGTATCGTCATCATCACCTTCAGGACCAACAATAAACTTCTTATTCTTCTGAGTCTTTTTCATGTTGGTAACGTACTGGTGATTGTAGTCCTTCTTATATCTACTGACACCACAAATGGGGCATCTAGTTGCGAGCTCATGCTCTTTGCGATACAGAATACAATGGTTCACACAAGCGTGTATTTTTGTCACACCTAGTGCCATCGGGCAAAGAAGTTTCTTCGCTTTATAAGTGCTTCTGGGCAGTTTATTTGGATTTGGAAGAATTTCTGCCAGAAGATTCAAAAGATCAGAGAAACTACAATCGGACCATCCGTGCGTAGCTTTCAACTTTAGTAGTTCTAAGACTGCACACCATGTAGTAAACTCTTTATCACAACCATTTGATCCATCATATAAAAGCTCCGTCACCGCATTCTGCAATGTCTCCATTTTACTTAAACCTGTGCTTGCTCCCATAGAAGTCAATACATATGGTTCAATGTGACGCAACATCTCCTCACAATCAAACTCATCATCATCACCAGCTTGATTGTCACTACCATCATCGATATGAACATTATCATCATCTGAACCTCTCTCATCATCTTTATCCACATCATGTGTATCTAACTCACCATGCTCTATCCATATTGTGTAGTTTTTTTTAAACCTCTTTTCACCAAATGAGATTGGATTACTATAGTATCCATCCAAGCAATCTTATTTTCGCAGTCGATACATGGACATAATATTTCATCTATCTTTTGCAACTTCGCATGTCTCTTGGATGCTTAAATAAAATTTGCAACATTATGAATGTACATAGGATCGGGTCTTGGCATGTTATACATCCACGCTCGACGGTCCATGCTTCAATAATAGAATTTTTGTCAGATTTACAAAATTTGGCCACAAATATTCTCTAAAGGTCTTCTATAAAATGAATTTACAGAGACATAACAAGTATAATTAGGGTGACTAATGTAGGAGACGGGCGACGTCTTGAGGCGGGGGTGAAGGATTGAAGTCGTGGGGCAAACAGGCCCAGTGGCATGGGCAAGGTCTGGGTGGGATCTAGGGATGGCAATTATACCCGCGGGTACGGGTACCCGACGAGTATTGCACCCGACGGGTGCGGGTACGGGAGGATTTTTGCCGCCGCCCCCTACCTGACGCGATGGAGAGGCGCGCTGCTGGAGCGTGGCACGGCCCCACTTCGCCACTTTGGTGACTGCCGCCGACTTTCCACCGACCACCGCGCGCTGTCGCCCGCAGCTCCGGCCATCACCTTCGTCTTTCGGTCTCGCCGCCACCGGCAGCTGGCCCCGGTGCCTCCAACACTGTCTCCGTCCTTGTCGCCACCTGCAGCTGGCCCCGATGCTGCCTTCCACCCCCGGTGCCATTTCCTGACCTTGCTGCCGCTTGCAGATGGCCGTGTCGCTGGCTTCTGCACCCTGTCACCATTGATGTCACCTAGCAACGAGAAGGTATGGTTGCCAATTCCCAACCCTACTGCAGCTTGAGGCGAATGGAGTCGAAGGCGTCGGGAGCAGCAATCGGGGGTGAAGGATTGAAGTCGTGGGGCAAACAGGCCTAACAGCAAGGGCTAGGTTTGGGTGGGATCCGATCCGTTATATCTTGACATCGGATCCCATCCAACGATGGTAACTAAATGGGTGAGTTATAAAACCATCTCCCTAGAAAGCTAACCCTAATCACTCCTTCGAAATATATGCAAGCAGGAGGTACGCACACACAAGTAGAATATTGAAAAGGAAAACACATAAAACTACAATTACAAGTTCGGATAAACTTCATGCATCTTATATATATTACAATAGCATATGTTAATTAAACATCATATTCATGTCACATAATAGGTACAAACTACAATAAGCTTATTACAATATAGTCCATACATCAATATATAAAAGACCAAACTAGCAGAACACACAAAAAGGAAACAATCCATATAGTCCATACATCAATATATAAAAGACCAAACTAGCAGAACACACAAAAAGGAAACAAT
The DNA here is from genome assembly GCA_036927565.1 of Tuctoria greenei. NCBI lineage: Eukaryota > Viridiplantae > Streptophyta > Magnoliopsida > Poales > Poaceae > Tuctoria > Tuctoria greenei. The sequence goes on from JAYESD010000003.1 coordinate 21,245,106, forward strand.
CCATATAGTCCATACATCAATATACCAGAACACAATCCATACAGTCCTTACACATGCAAAAGGACAGAATCCATATACCAGAACACACAAAACTAACAGCTTATCAGCTAATTAAAATATACAAAGAAAAAGTAAGGAAACTACATTTACCTTGCAGAGGCGTCAACACGGTGGGGAGGCGTCAGCACGGTGGGCCGGTTGGGTGGAGAAGTGGCGGTATGGGGTTGAGCGGCGGTGCGACAATATGGGTTGGGCGGCGGAGCGGCGCAGGGAAAATTCAACAGCCTTGCGGCGTCGATATAAATTCTCCAGGGCTGCGTTTTGACTGTGGTGAGGGGTCCTTATATCGGCGTCGGTTTTTCACAGGCGGTTTTTAACTTTATCTCAGGCGGGTTTTACTTACCGCCTGAGAAGATATTTAATCAAAAATATTAATTAAGAAGAAGTAAATATCTACCAACCACGATTTTAAAGGTCACGCCTCGAGGAAACGAAAGGTCACGCACAAACATCGGCACAGGCGGTTGGTACTTAATAACCGTATGAGAATATGTTTATCTCAGGTGGGTATTACTTACCAACCGCCTGAGATAATGCCCGATACTGTTCTTCAGTTTCCTTATCCCTTGCTTTATTTTTATTTAGATTCCAATATAAATACTCAAACATGTTTAGATTCTGCAAATTGTGTCCAAATTCGATGATTCTTTCTTCTACATTTGTATATAATTAACATCTACCACCTGAACAAAATATTTTAAAACTTGTATAGCTGACATTGTAATGTTTTGGTAAATATCAAATTAATTTCTACTCACATATTATTCACATTTGTGTATCTCATAAAAAAAAGATCCTTCACTCAAATTTGTTTGTATGAACATATTTGTATCATTTATACATGTATGAATTTTGTTAAATTTTTTTAAAAGCATTCCAACATGTCAAACTTCAAATTATCCATTATTCTAACTAAATGCTCATATACATATGAGGCATTCATCAAATTATGAACACACATTGATTCAAAAAAATTTAAAAAAATCTGAAAAAATTCATAGAGGTTGGTATGATGAGTAAAAATATCCACTGGAAAATAAATGAAAAAGGCATTATATTCATCAAGATAGAAAAATTAAAAATAGCATTTGTTGTATGTTTTTTATGTTTTGACCAATTTCAAAGGATTTATGAAGTGAAATTTAATGGTAACCTCTACTTATCAATAATATTACAAGAAAGTGGAATTTTGCCTTTTTAAAGGTCCCACATTTAATCAAGAATATAAATGAAGAAGAAGTAAATATCTTCACAGGCGGTTGGTACTTAATAACCACCTGAGAAGATGCTTATCTCAGGCGGGTATTGCTTACCAACCGCCTGAGATAATGCCCGATACTGTTCTTCAGTTTCCTTATCCCTTGCTTCTTTTTTATTTAGATTCCAATATAAATACTCAAACATGTTTAGATTCTGCAAATTGTGTTCAAATTCGATGATTCTTTCTTCTACATTTTTATAAAATTAACATCTACCACCTGAACAAAATATTTTAAAACTTGTATAGCTGACATTGTAATGTTTTGGTAAATATCAAATTAATTTCTACTCACATATTATTCACATTTGTGTATCTCATAAAAAAAAAGATCATTCACTCAAATTTGTTTGTATGAACATATTTGTATCATTTATACATGTATGAATTTTGTTAATTTTTTTAAAAGCATTCTAACATGTCAAACTTCAAATTATCCATCATTCTAACTAAATGCTCATATACATATGAGGCATTCATCAAATTATGAACACCCATTGATTCAAAAAAATTTAAAAAAATCTGAAAAAATTCATAGAGGTTGGTATGATGAGTAAAAATGTCCTCTGAAAAAATAAATGAAAAAAGCATTATATTCATCAAGATAGAGAAATGAAAAATAGCATTTGTTGTATGTTTTTTATGTTCTGACCAATTTCAAAGGATTTATGAAGTGAAATTTAATGGTAACCTTTACTTATCAATAATATTACAAGAAAGTGGAATTTTGCCTTTTTAAAGGACCCACATTTAATCAAGAGTATTAATTAAGAAGAAGTAAATATCTTCACAAGCAGATGGTACTTAATAACCGCCTGAGAAGATGTTTATCTCAGGCGGGTATTACTTACCAACCGCCTGAGATAATGTTCTTCTCAGGCGGGTTTGAATTAACAACCGCCTGAGATAATTACCTTATGATACCCGAGTCTGAGGAACACGATGAACACACTACACATTCATTCATTCATTCACACAGTTGAAGAACACACAAGATACTCATTCATTAACAATATTCAATTACACATCTCACAAAAGAACACACAAGATACACAAGTAATATTCAATCACATAGATGAACAAAGATAGATTTCATTCATTAACAATATTTACAAAATAGAAGCAACTAAAAACAACAAAAAAACTAATTAAATCCTACTCCTACTCCTACTCCTCTTACTCTTCCTCCTCCTCCTCCTCGTCCTCCGGCAGCGACTCTGGCGCCGGTGCAATAGGGGACAGGACTGGTTGCACCGGCTGCACCGGCGGTGTAACCCCGAGAACGAGGTTGCTAGCCGTCACCTCCACTAGCGTTCTGCGGCCCTCGGGGCCAAGAACTTGGGCCATCGTCACCAACAGAATGTCGAGACGATCAGGCACCCCCGTGAGGGCGTAGAGGTAGTGGCCGATAGTAGTACCCGTTCCAGGATATTGTTGAAGGGTATCCAGCGCCAAGGCACTCATGGCGCGAGATGTATTGTTGTACGCCTCTTGTGCCATGAGGAGGCGCTGCTGGGTGTTGATCCTCTTGAGGGTGCTGCAACATTGCTTCTTGCAAGGTGGCTCCCTCGGAGGGCTTGGCGGCGGAAGGTCGGCCATAGTGGTGTTGGGTCGTCGGAGCGGAGGAAGACGAAGAAAAGGATTCAAAGTGAGCAACGCGCTTGTGGAGAACTAAAGGATGATGGCGCGTCTTTAATAAGAGCCACGTGGAGCAGTTGGTTTACCGCGCATTGAAAGGTCGCGCCTCGGGGAAAAGAAAGGTCGCGTACGAACGTCAACACGTCCGTAGGTGAGGGGTCTTTATGTAGGCATCCATTTTTCACAAGCGGTGTTTAAATTTTTCTCAGGCGGGTTTTACTTACCAACCGCCTGAGAAGAATTTTATCTCAAGCGGGTGTTACTTACCAACCGCCTAAGATAATGTCCGATACTGTTCTTCAGTTTCCTTATCCCTTGCTTCTTTTTTATTTAGATTCCAATATAAATACTCAAACTTTTTTAGATTCTGCAAAATGTGTCCAAATTCGATGATTCTTTCTTCTACATTTGTATAAAATTAACATCTACCACCTGAGCAAAATATTTTAAAACTTGTTAGCTGACATTGTAATGTTTTGGTAAATATCAAATTAATTTCTACTCACATATTATTCACATTTGTGTATCTCATAAAAAAAAGATCCTTCACTCAAATTTGTTTGTATGAACATATTTGTATCATTTATACATGTATGAATTTTGTTAATTTTTTTTAAAAGCATTCCAATATGTCAAACTTCAAATTATCCATCATTCTAACTAAATGCTCATATACATATGAGGCATTCATCAAATTATGAACACACATTGATTCAAAAAAATTTAAAAAAATCTGAAAAAATTCATAGAGGTTGGTATGATGAGTAAAAATGTCCACTGAAAAAATAAATGAAAAAAGCATTATATTCATCAAGATAGAAAAATGAAAAATAGCATTTGTTGTATGTTTTTTATGTTCTAACCAATTTCAAAGGATTTATGAAGTGAAATTTAATGGTAACCTTTACTTATCAATAATATTACAGGAAAGTGGAATTTTGCCTTTTTAAAGGACCCACATTTAATCAAGAATATTAATTAAGAAGAAGTAAATATCTTCACAGACGGTCAGTACTTAATTACCGCCCGAGAAGTTATCTCAGGCGGGTGTTACTTAACAACCGCCTGAGATAATCCTTTCTTCTCAGGCGGTTTGTAAGTAAAACCCGCCTGAGGTAACCATCTTCTCAGGCGGTCGGTACTTAAAATCCGCCTGAGAAAATGAGAGTCTATATATACCCCTCGGTAGCATTAGGAAAACCTAACCCGAGTGAAACACTTAGACGCCGTTAGGCTACCAAAATTTCGTTTGCCGCCAAGTGTTCGCCGCTGTTGCCGCTGAGCTTCGCCGTCGCCACCGAGCTTCGCCCTCGTCACTTCCTGGTACGCCGAGCGAAGCCATTGCCGTCGCCGCCGAGCTTCAAGGTAAACCCTAAACCCTTCAACCTTCCATCTTCCTTCGCCGTGCCACCTCCCTCACCGCCCTCGCCGCCGCCTTGCATATCCTTGGTTAGGGTTTGGGAATTGGAAAATGGTAGGCATCCTTGGTTAGGGTTTGATGGAATTCGAAAAACTGTCAAGCTCGGTGGCATCTTTGGTTAGGGTTCGGTGGGGCAAGATTTATGTGGATGGTTATATCACGATAAATTGGTAGTTGGTTCTGTGTGTCTGAAACTGTGAAATTGGTAGTTAGTAACAGTAGTATATTCCCTATTTTTGTCATCGGCCTTGCATATGCCACATAATTCTCTATTAGGGGCAAGATTTAGCTATATTTGGTTAAGTTGAGCTAATTTGGCTAATTTTGGCTAAGTTACATTAGATATAGTTATACTTGACTAATTTTGACTAAGTTATGCTATATTTAGCTATATTTGGCTACTTTTGCTTAGAGTTAGCTATGCTAGACTAAGTTTGGCTAAGTTTGCTTTTATTTCTCTAAGTTAGCTTCATTTGAGCAATTGTAGCTAATCTGTGCTACCAAAGATGTCTGCACTTGTGGCTCCATCAGCTTCATTTGAGCAATTGTAGCTAATCTGTGCTACCAAAGTTATGCTATATTTAGCTCTGAAGCCAAACAAGTTGCTGGCCAACTCATTTGTGATGCCAGGAGCATCCTCACACCCATATCTAGGTACCACTAGGTGTGGCGATGGATTCTGAGCATATGTTGCCGATCTCTATGATACAAGAATGCCTTCGGTTGTCGGTGTAAAGTGATCTTGCTAGTTGCTGCTGCTGCTATCCGTCTCTTGCTTGATCAGTTATAGGTCCGGAGCTGGGCGTCGCCTAGTAAACCTCAAGAACGTGGTCGCCACTCTGAACGAAGCTAGCCTATTTAGAATAAGAAGATAAAATTACCATTGCTGGTGAGCAACTTTAACATGCTTGTCATCCTCGCAATGTATAGGAACCTTTTGGTCAGTCGCCTTAAACCCTAGAATGCCTTATCGAATCCTAGAATGCTTCCATCTTTTTCTTCATGCAACACTTCATGTAGAGTTAACATGCCATTTAATAGATTTTTTATCTTATTAGATCTAGCATGAAAAGCCCTAAGAAGACTCGTCCTGTAGTAACAATAAAGAAGACAATATTGAGTTTACTGACTCCAGCAGTTCAGGCTCCTATCACAGTCCATCGGATCCTTTTCCGAATATAAAAATTAAAAAGACTTCAGTGGAAGACCCAGAATATGATCCTGCCGATGAGGTATGGATCACGAATCTTAACTTCAGCAGTTCAAGTTAATGTTGGTTGTCAAGTATACGAAGTCTTATAATTTTTTTCTACCTAGATTAATCGCGAAGACAATGAGGTTACATCGGCTCCTAAAACCGAAGAAGGTTCTCCAATGGAAGAATCCTCAGCTTCACTCAAGCGGAAACGAGGGCAACGAGGTCCCAATAAGGGTCCATTGGACCGCATCATGTACATAACAAGGGTCGGTCCAGGTGGCCTTCCCCAAGAACCACTGGATTCAGTTACCAATTACCGTAATGCATGCGGTTTTCTTGTTAGGGAGGTTGTGCCAATCACAACCGAGAATTGGAGGAAATTACCCGAGCAGACCAAGAATGAGTTGTGGGAAAGGGTAAAGAAACAATTCAAGTTCCCGAAAGGCATATAAGAAGCAGTAAAGAAAGCAACATTGATCTCTTGCGGAAAGAAGTTTCGTGGCTGGAAGAGTGAAATGAATGCTTATGTTAAGGCCGATAAGGTGCCTAGCCCGAGGAATATGGGAAAAATCACACAAGCTCAGTGGCAAGAGTTTGTTCATCAAAAGAGCACACCTGATGCTAAAGTTCTAAGTGCAACTAGGTCAGAGCTTGCAAAAAAGAACAAATATCATAATTGCTTGGGGTCTGCCGGATATGGCCCCAAAGTCCAGAAATGGAATAAGATATTGGACGAAATTACCCGTAAGGGCAATCCTCACCCATTAGAAGGGTGCGATGAGCGAACTCAATGGTGGGTCTTTGCTCGGTCAGGTTTGATCGACGAGGGCAAACTTGAAAAGTCCGACTCTCTGAATGAAGTAGAGGATAAAATGAAAGAAGTAATTGAAAAGCAACAGAAGGGTCTCTTCAAGCCGAAGAGGGAGAATGACCAACTTACCGCTATCTTAGGAAACCCTGAACACAGCGGACGGGTTCGAGCAGTCTCTTCTCAAATATCTTGGCTAGATGGTTTCCCTAAAGATAAAGACACATATAAAAGATGTGAGAAGTTTAAGAAAACACTTGATGAAATGATTGCTCAAAAGATCAAAGAAAATATGCAAGAAATAATGGAACAACTTAGACAATCGGGACAATTAGTGGCACCGAGTACAGTGATGGTTCCAGTGCAAAAGGAGCAATTAGTATCTTCAACTGCCTACCCTAGCACCATTGGTTCTGTTCCAGGCTTAGGGTCAACCCATAAGTTCCCTGTCGATGATATTGCTAATGACAAATCTTGTCGTCTTCTTGTCCCGATAGGTAGAGCAGGGAACAAAACTAAACAGGTTGCCACTGCTATGGCAAAGCCTGATCGTGACTTCAACGGGAATCCACTTCTGTTGTATTATGCTGTGGTGCAAGTTCTTCAGATCATTGATAATGATTATGAAGATTATGAAATAGACCATGTCACACCTGAGGGGATCGCGACTCTAGGGCAGGTTGTCAACCGATTAATCCTTTGGCACCGACGTGATATCGTGTTGGACGATGAGCCAATTTCTAGCCCCGTCGTATCTCCAAATACTGCAACCCCATCTTCTAAGGCAAAAGTGCATGAAGATCCACTCCCAGTCCAGGAAGATCCACTCCCCCTATGTCTCAGCAAGGATGATAGTAACCTTGCTAGTAATGATATCCAAGAGCAACAAGTTGGACAACAGCTTTAAGCAGTACCAGAGCAAGCTGTTGCTAGTAAAGAGCAACCAGTTGAGCAACAACTTGAAGTAGTACTAGTGCCAGCTGCTGGGAGTAAAGAGCAATCAGTTAAACAACAGGTTCAACAAGCCAGTGTCCAACTTCCGACGACTACTCCCCGATCATTATTGCCTATCAAAGTTAGCCCATATGAAAATAAGAAACCTTCATCAGAAGTGTCAAAGTATTTGGAAACTATGAAGGAAAATATTATAAAATCGAGTGCATCTCGTTCTTCTCATGAGCCAGAATTAGGAAATATTGAGGAGTGGGAAGAAGACGGTGTCATGTATAATCGGCGGACGGCTTTAGTTAAACCAGGAGTTCCAACATACAATATTGAGGATGTTCCTCCTAAATTTAAGAATGGGAAGCCGCTCACGACATCCGTACAACTTAGCAAACAACCTATCGCGCTCAGAAGAATGCATGAGTGGTACATCCTTGCCAGCACAAGATATGATCTTAATTGCGTCACATTTCGTATTCCAAAAGAAGCATTCTGGAGCACTGGAGAAGATAGATGAGTCATTTTATTTGAAGAGATGCGTCCCCTTTTGCATCGGGGCATGCTCGAAATCAACCTGATGCTCATCTGGTGCTTGTAAGTGCTCTAATATTTCGTATTTGCTTTTCTTACTACACGCATACGCATTTCATGATATTATAACAATTCTGGACTTCTTCAATAGGATGCAATACATGGATAATGAAAAGTTAGCATGCAAGACAGGCATCCTTGACCCTACTAGGATTGCAAAGGCACTATTCGACGTCAAGGCGGATCGAAACTCAGAACAGTTCAAGCACATGAAAAAAAGATTTTGAAAAAGTAATCGCAAAACTTAAGAAGGATAAAAGGACAGAAGTTGCAGCTTACATAGGTCATGCAATGTTTAACTTTGTCAGAGACGGCAAGGACCTCGTAAAGGCTCTGTACCACTTCGAGTAAGTTCGACACATGACATTGAAATAGCAGTTATTGGTAATTTTTAACATGTGTGTTTGTGTGCTTGCAGTGATCACTACATAATGATCTTCATCAAGCCAACGCAGGGAAAGGCAACAGTCTTGGACTCGGCCAATTTCCCACCAGATCGTTACAAAGATTTCCTTTCCATTTTGAAACTGTACGTTTATTCAATAATTTTAATTTACACACATTTAGAATGTGTTGAAAAGTTTTATATGACATTTCTTGTATTACAGCGCCTGGCGGTTTTAAGCGGAACAGCTTGGCGGTGAGAGAACTTCCAATACGAATGAATTGGACATTAAAACGTATTATGCTTGTCCAGAGCAGCCTGCTGGGAATGTCTTATGCGGGTATTATGTATGCGAGCATCTTCGGATTGCCGGCGTATATAGAGTGAATCGTGAGGATGTAAGTTATCCTTAATGTCGATACCTTATTTTCTTACTTTTGAGTTTCATTTTCATTGTAACTAGCATAGTTTAATACTTATATTCTCTGCTGTTCAATATTACCAGAAACATTATTTTCATATTTTGATTCCAACTTCAAAATTCAATTGCTCATAGTACAACTGCTCCAAAAATACCAACTAAATTCCTGTATACTCTCACTTTGATCTATACTTTGAGATTGTTCAAACCAACACATTCTAAACCTTGTTATGTGTTATATTGTAGCACACGATGAATCTGAACGAAGAATGGCCGGTTTGTAGAAGTATTCCTGATGGAGGAGCCGACAGGATTGCTTCTGAACTCTGTCAGTTCATTCGTCACGAAAATTTGCACAAAACAGGGAAGTTCTTTGATGAGAATGGTGCAGCAGCTGATGTGCCAGAACTTTACGACTATGCCAATAGAAATAGTTTTTAGTGAAAACTTGTAAACTATGATATGAATTGTATGTGTAACTTGTACATATGTATATTGTTTTAGTGAAATTGACTTCTGTGACGATAATATTATTGACTTTTGTTCTGTGATGATATTGTTGATGTTTGTTCTATGATTATATTGAATTGACTTGGAAATTAGAAATAACAGCAGTAGTACTGCTTAGGTTATACCTTATCACAGGCGGTTATTAACCAATGGCTAGGCATGCCTGTGAAAAACAATTATCACAGGCGGCTAGATACAGGTAAAGAACCATCTGTGATAACCTAATTATCACAGGCGGTAACTGTTAAGATAGAAACCGACTATGGTAAAAGGTCTTCACAGGCGGCTTGATGTAGGTAAACATCCGCTTGTGATAACATCATTATCACAGGCGGTTAGTTATGCTGCAAGACCCGCCTGTGCTAAGACAATTATCACAGGCGGATATATATGCTGCACCACCCGCCTGTGATAACTTATCTTCACAGGTGGATAGCATAAGTAAAAACCGCATGTGATAATGTTTCTTCACAGGCGGTATCACTCCTCCGCCTGTGAAATTGCGGATTATCACAGACTCTTCGTTTCAGGCGGTTTTAACAACCGTTTGTGATAATAGGTTTGGAGCCGCCTGCGATGAGGCTTATTGTAGTAGTGTAAAAGACTCGTACCACAAGAAACCGGACTTTGTGCTTCTACAAAGTCTTGTGGCACAGCCATACCACTGAGGAAGCGACATGGCAAAGCGAGGACTATCTCTGATCAAACTATCCGGAGTTGTTACCATCTCATATCCGGTAATCTTTTTACCTCTGTCTCTTTTATTTGTAATATCAGGATGAGATTCTTTTAAAGGGGGAGGAATGTAAAAGCCCTAAATTCAAAGTACAAAGTTCATATAGGAGAGTTTAAATTTGAATAGGAAAAAGAAATCAAAATAGAAACTGGAAAATCAAACTAATTCAAACTTCAATGGAGGGAATTCAAATATTCAAAAACTTGCTCCTAATCAAACTTTGCCAAAACAAACATCTGAGTTCACAATTAAGTTTCAAATATTCCAATTAGTCTCTCTGCAAAGATTCAAAATTTTTGAAGCTCATTTGCTATTTAATTTAGTGGCTCCATTGAATTACATTCAAATTTCAAATTCAAATTTGAATTTCAGTTTAAACTTGATCAATTCAAAGTTTTGATTCCATAATCAAATCCTAGATATTTATTTGAGCCTATCTGAAAATTTTCATGATTTTTGGACACAAGTTGGTGGGATATTTCAGTGTCCAGAGAAGATAGAGTTGAAGGGAATTGTGGGACCCACTTGTCAGTGACACCATTACGTGAGTCCTCTGTTTCTTCACCGTGGCGACACCTCCCGACATGCAAGCCACACACCTGTGTGCTTGCTTGCCGATTTCGGTTGAATCCAGTGCCCATATATATCTAGCAAGCCTCCTCATCGGTCTTTCAAGCATCCAGTGCAAGGCACTCAAAGTCTTTCCTCTATTCTTGGCCGCCGGTGACGAAGCTTTCATTCGAGCTGGAAATCCAAGCTACCCAGATGTTGTTAATCCTTTCTCTTCTGGTTTGAAGCTTGGTAACTATCTTGCGCATCTTCCTGAACCTTTTTGTGGATAGCTCCCTGACGGTGGTTCGCTAAATCGAAGTTTTCGTGGGCGTCGCAGTTGAGCCGCCGTTGGACCTTCTCTGTTCCGCCGTGGAGCCAAAGTTAGGATCGGTTTCTTGGCCGGACTCCAACAGCAAAAAGATTCACCTCTGCACCTGCTAACTCACGGTAACCGTTCTTCATTTACTCCACTCTTGAAGTCATATTTCCAGTTTTACAGTAAGCTATTCATTCGAAGAACGCACTAGGTTTCACTCTAATTCTTTGCACCGGCTTGATAATCGATCGTGGATGTGAGATATAAGCTTCCTGGTGGTCTAGCACAACCCCCCAACCGAATATAATGAAAATAATCGAGTAATGACTGAGTTTATCGAGTTTCCCCTTCCGTCGTCCAAAAACAGAGCACCTCCTCGTCGCGCTTGACATTGCAAACTGTTTCCCTCATTTTCCTTCCCATATTCATCTTCCCCAAGATCCTAGGAACGTTTCTGAGGGATTTCCAGGGATTTTGAGCTTTGGGACAGCAGTTTCGACACCGCTGGAACCCTTACCACCACTGCCATCATCGTGCTGCAGTTTCCGGCCATCGCCGGCATTCGACGACCTCCCCATCGTGCTCAGCAGTCAGCACCCTGGAAAATGTTTAGGCAGTGAGTTTTGAGGTGAAGGAAGGCTGAGAGAATGGAGCCGGCGAGCTTGCCGGCGCAGCACCGCCGCGGCCGCGTCGCGTGCCCGAGGTTGAAGACGACCTCGTGGCCCCACGTGTTAGCTGCTATTTCCCTCTCCTAGGATCTGCTGTGACTGTTTGATCCAGTGTGGCTGCGTGGTTTAATTCCGTGGCCCTTCATGCAGCCCAGCTCTGATTGGCCCATTTAAATGAAGTGCGGCCCAATTTGATTAATTCCATCTTCCCCTTCCCAAAAAATTACAAAAATTGAGCAAACTTCAAAAATCCATTACTCCTAGCATACTTGCTCAAATAATTATCAATAAATTATGGTAGACTCATATTGAATCCAACTTTTAAGTGGTGCAATTTGTTGGACATTAAACTCAAAGAATTTTCATAATTAATTCTTTTTTATATAACTGCTTGGGAAATTAATTACCTCTGTTCTACTAATTGGAAAATTCCCAATTTTGGTCAGGGCACTCTAAAAAATACACTACATCTCCAGAAAAAATCTCAAGTTCAATGGACTTCATTTACTGGGTGAATCAGTGTTTCAAATGTCTATGTAGTTGGAAAATTGTGAAATGTACAGAAACATTTCCAGAATTTTCCCCAAACTTGTAAAATCAATTTCTCCCTGTAGGAAGCTCAGAAAATTATGAAACAAATTTTCCAAGAACCAATGGGACCTACTTTACCATGATCATCCACTGTTAGCCAGTACAAAGCTCCATAATTACAAACAAAATTCAGAGAAATCTTTTATTTGTCGGAATTTTAGATACAACAAGCTTCCTTGAACATCTCCAATTTTTGGTCCAGATCTTCCACATAGAACATATTATCCACTGTAAGAATCCCAAAGTCAATTAAAATCTTTTACATACCTGATCAGTAATTATAAGATCTTTTCTATAGTTTCTATATCACTCATGTACTTTATATATTGCATATCATATAGTGACTGAGATCGAGGAGTAGCTGGATCCCATGGAGAGTATACTTCCAGAAGCTAACTATCCCTCTGACTCGCAGCCAGACAAGCCCCGGTTTGCATTTAAGTGCTATTTCAAAGTTTCTATTTGTATCACTTATGTCTAGGATGAAATTTGTGCATTAGGGCTAAGGTGCTTGTTACTCCACTTGCATGACCCACAAATCCCATGGAGTATTGGGTAGTTCTACAGCCCGACTAGTAGAAAATGCCATGCTTAAGTGTTCAGGAATCCGGTAGAAGTCGAGTAGTTGGAATCTACTCGCGAGATAGGATTTTATCACACGGGATGGATTCGATCAAAGAATGGTTTACGAATATGAAATTGAGACCGAGTAGGGGTAGGATGCAGCGAGACATGGTCTCACGTGTGTAGCCCTGCTTGTGTCGATTGAGGACCGATCTGTGTGCGGCCCTGCTGGACAAGTTTGAACTGTACCAGATGCATATTGGGCATATGGAACCCAGGAAACCGATGTAACTTGATAACTTGGATGTCGAGGCATAGCTTACTGTCGATAGGGGTGGGTTTAGGGTAGCAAGGTGTAAATCGGACGGCCGGCAAAGACACGCTCCGTGCGGGGACCTTGTGCCCGCGATGGTGGGACCGGTTTGGTGTTTGAGTTTCTTGTGAAAGGTTGATGCGTATGACGTGGTGAGGAGCACGGCACACTCCTTAGGCACGGGTGTACGTGACGTGTTATTCGGGTGTCTACTGATTGCAATCACAGTCTCTCGCGGTTATTTGAGTACCGCTGGTTCACTACGCTGTGACGTAGTAAATATTGAAGAAGCCAGGAGAATATGATGTATTGAAATATAATTGCTTTGTAACTATGATTGATGTCCAATATGCTCACTAAAGTTACTGCTATTAAACTTGTAAGCTGCTGTTAATACTTGAAAATTAGGGATCAACAAGTAGGCGAGTCATTTACTGCAACAACTATACCTATTTTAAGTATCCCTGCATGTAGAGTTCCATGTCTAGGTGAGATGGTTAAGTCTTGCTGAGCCTTCGTGCTCACGGTTGCTATATTAAGTTGTTTGCAAGTGAGACATATGAAGAAGGGCCCAAGGATGAGGTGATGCCCCCTTTGGGATATACCGCCGAGTGGGAGCCCTGCACGCCGTTGTGATTGTTGTGTGCTGCTAGTGTGTAGCGACCGCAGGATGGACGGCTGCACTTTTGCATAGCTAGGTTGAGAGTTTAGCTATGAATATTACTTTCGCCGTATATTAAGTATTGTAAAAGACTTCCGCTATTTATATAAATAAAACTTTGTATTTTTTCATATTCTTTTCGCGTGTGCTGTTGGGTGCCGCATTGCACGACACCACCCTCTGCGATTCCTGGAATGTGTGGACCCGGTCCTCACATCCTTGTGCTGGAGGTCTTCCGCAGCACCCTCTAGCGCAAATCCGTCTAAACCACGCAATAAACATATAAGACAAGAATTACAATCAATAAGTGCACATATATTACTCAATATGTCATGCCATGCATGATTAATGCAAATGCAAAGCAAAACTAGTTAATGAGTTACTATTAATATTCACTAATCATTTTTAATGGTTATTAACAAGTTCACACAGGTTCATGTTGATAATACATCAGATTGGAATTAATCCATTATTAAACAAATTTGGAGACCGGACAAGTCCGCTGTTGGCCGGACTAGTCCACCTTACGCAGAACCAGTGAGTCAGAGTTTTCTAGATCGACGTGATTTTGGAAAAATGGGGTTGAATGCATGTGAGAAAGAGGGAGTAGAAAGTATACCAGCTGTTTATAACTCCAATGAATCAAGGGTTTTGGAGGCAACACTTGGATCTTGACGATCTAAGGTTGATGAAGAAAACTTGATGGCGAATTGTTTGTGAAGAACGCAAGGTTGATGGAGATCTTGGCCTCTTGATCTTCTTTCGTTTCCTCCACTTCTTCTTCTTGTTCTGGATCTCCTTCTCCCTCCTCGGTGGCGACTATCCACAAGCTAGGGTTTGGATGTGATTCAAAAGTGGCAAAGAGAGGTGAAGATAAGGTGTGGGGTTGTTTATATAGGGGTGGAGGGCTAGGGTTTCAATGGAGGTCGGTTTTAGAGAGGGTGGAGGCCGGTGTGGAGTCCCACATGGGCTCCAAAATAGTTAGACACGACGTCCTTAGGCCCACTTAAGGTAAAACCCAAAAACACATTGTGGAACAAAAAATCAACTCGGAATCGCGATCACCGGACAAGTCCGTGCAAGGCCGGACTAGTCCGATTTTAGTCAGAGAAAAATCGGACAAGTCCGCACCAAATTGGACAAGTCTGAACTTAGTTAGGGAGGAAAACAGACAAGTCAGCTAGATATCGGACAAGTCCAGACAAGTCTATGGACTTGGCAAAATTTCAAGGAATCGGGATACTAGACTAGTCCGCAATGTAGCGGACAATTACAAAAATTGTATAGAGACGAAACCGGACTAGTGCTCACGAAAATGGACATGCCCGAAGAGAGGTCAGAGAGAAAACGAACTAGTCCGCACCAGAAACGGACAAGTACGCACTTCTCAGAACTTCTAAGTGTGGTTTCCCTTCTAATCCATTTTAAACTTGCTCATTTTTATATGACTTAATGTTAACCATATTTAATGAGGGATGCCGGGCATGATGCATGAAAATGAGGGTGTCACAAACCTACCCACTTTAAAATGAATCTCGCCCTCGATATTCGACGTAGAAGGAAAGTGATAGGGAAAATCCTTCTTGAGATCATCTTCCAGCTCCCAAGTTGCTTCCAATTCTGTATTATGCTTGCATTGCACTTTACACCATCAAATCACCTTGTTCCATGTGACTCTCTCCTTGGTTTCCAAGATTTTGACCGGTTGCCTGGCATAAGTCAAATCTGCCTCTAATTCCAATTCTTCCATTGGCACTTGTTCTTCTGGTACCCTCAAACACTTCTTGAGTTGTGAAACATGAAACACATCATGGACATCTGAAAGGTGTGTTGGCATCTCCAGTTTATATGCTACTTCTCCTCTGTTGTCAAAAATCTTGAATGGCCCAACGTATCGAGGTGCTAGCTTGCCTCTGACATGAAACCGCTTGTGACCTTGCATAGGTGACACTTTGAGATATATGAAGTCTCCCACTTCGAAAGCTAAGTTTCTTCGCCTATTATCTGCATAGCCTTTTTGTATCGATTGAGCAGCTCTCAAATTTTCACGTACAATCCAAACTTGTTTCTCAGCTTCTTGCAGCATGTCAGGTCCAAACACTTGATTTTCTCCTGTCTCATTCAAGAACAAAGGTGTCCTACACTTCCTCCCATACAATGCTTCAAAAGGTGACATCTTCATGCTTGCTTGATAACTATTGTTGTATGAAAATTCTGCATATGGCAAGCTCTTGTCCAAACTTTTCCCATGCTTCAAAGCACAAGCCCTTAACATTTCCTCCAAAATCTGATTGGTCCTCTCAGTTTGTCCATCCATTTGAGGGTGATATGCTGAGATGAAATTCAACCTTGTTCCCAATGCTTCTTGTAGTTTCTCCCTGAACCTAGAGGTAAATTGAGAACCTCTATCTGGCAATATCTTCTTTGGAATCCCATGTCTACACACAATATGCTCCATATACAATTCTGCCAACTTTGCGATGGTATATGTGGTCTTGACAGGAACAAAATGAGCTAACTTAGTTAACCTATCCACAATAACCCAAATTGAGTCATAACCAAATTGGGTTCGCGGTAATCCAACTATGAAGTCCATACCAATTTCTTCCCACTTCCATTCCTGAATTTTTAATGGTTGCAATAGTCCGGTTGGCCTTTGATGTTCCGCCTTCACTCGTTGGCACACATCAGACAACGCTACATATTCAGCAATATCCTTTTTCATGCTGGCCCACCAATAATATGTCTTCAAGTCCTTGTACATCTTTGTACAACCGGGATGAATTGAGTATGGCGAGTCATGTGCCTCTTTTAATATTGTCTCCCGAATATGCTTCACATGAGGCACAACAATCCTTTTACCAAGACATAAGGTACCATGGTCATCCTCATCAAACCTGAATTCTCTTCGCTCTTGGGTTCTTTCCTTGATCTATAGGATTTCCTCATCCTCTGTTTGACCCTCTCGAATCTCCTGCTCCAAGGTTGGATTTAACTCCATTATCCCCATCGCATTCACAAATCCGAGATTCAACCGTTCAAACTCCTTACATAACTAAGATGGCAATTCTCGAATCGTGAGCTGGTTACTTACTCCTTTCCTATTCGAGGCATCGGCCACTACATTAGTCTTCCCCGAATGATAGTTGATTCCCACATCAAAGTCCTTGATGAGCTCCAACCATCTTCATTGTCTCAAATTTAGATCCGTTTGTGTGAAAATAAACTTTAAACTCTTGTGGTCCGTATAAATTTCACACCTATGACCAAGAATGTAGTGTCTCCAAATCTTCAAGGCATGTACCACGGCTGCAAGTTCGAGATCATGCGTTGGATAATTCTGCTCATGTTTCTTCAATTGTCTTGATGCATATGCAACCACTTCACCTTCTTGCATGAGCACACATCAAAGTCCTTGTCTTGGTGCATCGCAATATATATCAAAACTTTGGCTTACATCCGGCAAAACCGAAACTGGGGCCGTGGTTAACCTTTTCTTCAACTCCTCAAAACTTTCTTGACAAGATTGAGTCCATTAGAAAGCTTTCCCCTTCATTAGCAACTCCGTCATGGGCTTGGCTATCTTGGAAAAGTCCTTGATAAATCGATGGTAATATCCAGCCATTCCAAGAAAACTCTGGATCTCCTTTACATTCTGTGGGGATTCATATTTCAACACGTCCCTCACCTTTCCGGGGTCGACCGATACTCCTCCTCCAGAGATGATATGTCCAAAAAATGACACCTCCCTTAACCAAAACTGGCACTTGCTGAACTTGGCGTACAATTGATGTTCCCTCAATTTCTGCAATGTGAGCCTCAAGTGTTCCTCATGTTCCTCCTCGGTTTTCGAGTAGATCATGATGTCATCAATGAACACCACAACAACTTTATCTAAGTACTCCATGAAGACCTTATTCATGAGGTACATAAAGTACGCAGGTGCATTTTTCAATCCAAAGGACATCATGGTGTACTCATAAGATCCATATCGTGTCCGAAAAGCTGTTTTGGATATATACGATGGTCTTATCTTCATTTGGAAGTAGCCTAACCTCAAATCAATCTTGGAGAAAACACAAGCACCCTACATCTGATCGAATATATCCTCGATGTGGGGCAACTTATACTTGTTCTTGATTGTCACCTCATTGAGAGCTCAATAGTCCACACACATCCTTTGGGATCCATCCTTCTTGTCCACGAAAAGAACTGGCGCTCCCCAAGGTGAAGAGCTTGCGCAAATAAAAACCTTCTCTAGTTGCTCTTGAATTTGCTTCTTGAGCTCCACTAATTCCTTCGGAGACATCCTATATGGCCTCTTAGCTATAGGTGCAGTTCCAGGTATTAACTCAATAACAAATTCTATGTCGCATCAGGTGGCATACCTGGCAACTCTTTTGGAAACACATCTGAAAACTCGCACATCACTGGAATCTCCTCAATTGCGGCACCGTCCATGTGATTCAGCTCCAATTGCATCGGTGCATGTTGAGACGCCTTAAATTCTATGGTGTTCCCTTCCTCATTGGTCAACTTCACCATCTTTGTTGCACATTCTATGACTCCATTTTGCTTCCTCAACCAGTCCATACCAAGTATAATGTCCAATCCTTTAGAATCCAAAACAATAAGGTTGACATAGAAGTCTACCCCCCTTATTCTAAGTCTTACTTTTGGACATACTATATTTTTCCTCATCTCTCCTCTAGGAGATTTAACCAGCAATGTATACTTCATATGAGAGATAGGAAAACTATACTTGGCAACATATTTTGATGCAATGAATGAATGCGATGCTCCAGAATCTAATAACATAGTCGTCGGGTTGGAGTTTGCGAGAAACATACCAATCACCACGGCATCCGCTTGTTGTGCTTCCTCCGTAGAGACATGGTTCACAATGCCACAAGCAAAATTCTGCTGTCCACAGTTGCCTTGTGGCACTCCTCCATTCTTTCTTGGGTTTTGTCTTGGAGCTTTGCTTCTTTGACCAAGGCCTGACTTAGGACATTAAATTGCAAAATGTCCTGCTTCACCACAAGTATAGCACTTCTTTCTTGCACCAGAATTTCGACGGACTTGATTCTTCACATTTGCACCAGGAAAATCGGCACGAGGTGCATAAGGCATTGGAGCCCTAGGTGCTTGCACGACAGGGCGCTACTACACAAACTGGGGCTGAGCTGGACGAGGTTGATAACCAGGGCGCTGATCAGGCGCAGGGGTGCTGTAATATGGTGCATTGTGGTGCAAAGCGAGGGCGCACATTGCTTCCAATTTGCTATTCTTGATATGGTGCCTTCCTCTTGTTATCTTGCTCCATCTCACTAACCTTGTTCTCAACCACAATTGCCTTATCCACTATCTTCTGGAAGTTTGCATAATCACAGTTGAGCACTTGTACCTGCATCTGATTGTTCAAGCCTCTCATGAACAAGTGTTTCTTTCGACTGTCCCGACTGACATCTTCAGGGGTGTACCTTGAAAGTTGAGTGAACTTATTGAGATATTCACTCACACTTGACCTTCCTTGCCTCAAGTTCTCAAATTCTTGTCTCTTTTGGATCATAACACCTTCTGGCACATAATGATAACGGAAGCTCTCCTTGAATTCAGCTCAAGTAATTGTCTCATGGTTCTCATGGGCGTTGCATAAAGAATCCCACCGATCCGTAGCTGTTCCAACTAGTTGATGAGAAGCAAATAGAACCTTCTCCCGGTCGCTGCATTGGACAATAGCTAGCTTCTTTTCCACAGACTTGAGCGAATCATCGGTGTCTATAGGGTTGGTAGATTGAGCAAAGGTTGGTGGCCTAGTACTCATGAACTCTCCCAACCTATTATGAGGCGGTGGTGGAGGCATGTGGGGATAATTGTTACTGTTACCAGCCTACAATTGTCCTATAGTTTGTATCATGGTTTGCATGAGCTGGTTTTGCATGGCCAATAGCTATTCAAGGTTGATAGCTCCTTGGGCAGGTTCCTGGTTGTTCTGAGGTGCTCCATTGTTCTCCTCCTCATCGTTGGCATCTCTCTGGTTGCGAGTCCTCACCATCTGAAGAAAAGCAAGAGATAAATTTAGAAAATGTCCCCAACTATATGCATCAAGGGATATGAAACTAAGCAACTCCCTATATAACCTATATGGACATGGCAATGCTAAAGCATCCCACAATCCTCTAATAATCACACAAGCAACCATTACATAGCAAACAACACACCAAACAAACCACAACATTTCCTGAGTGCTCCTATGTTCTCTAAAGTGTCCATTCTATGTAGGTTGCGTCCTATGGTCAACCTGTGCCTCTGATACCATTTGTGACACTCGATTCCGAAAATGAACCAAGTAAGCGCATATGTGTGTCCAGGACAATCAACACACATAAACGAGTGCATTAACAAAAGAATAACTAGATAATTGCCACAAGATATGATTAATTAACCACTTTTATTACATGACTCATAATATCCTCGGATACAAGCTCTAATGAATATTAATGACAAGTTTGAACTAATGCAGCAGAAATAAACTAAATCTGAACTAAACGAAATGAGCAAGCTAAGCAATAGGTATATGGCGCAGCTCTAATCAAACCACAGGCAAGCTGAAGGCAGACACGGCCTAGAACTCCGCATTATCAACGTTATACTACCAAATCTGACCTGAACTGTTGGTTGGGGGAATAGCAAGGGTGAGTACATGTCGTACTCAGCAAGTGTGGGAAAGTATGACATGTAGCTAATACAAATTACGAATATAATAATGGCTAAGTGTTGAAATGTATATTAAAACATTTGAAAAGCAATATATTGTATGTATGTGAAGTAAACCAATCATAAACCATGTAGTTATCATAATACCAGTCCATATTTCATTACCATCATCCATATTCCAGATTTCTCATTACCTTAACCATATCCATTGCCATAAACCACAATATCATCCCATAACCAGTACCAAACCATCCCAATACCAAAACCCCTCTAATCATGAAGGTCATCCAGGTGCTCTTAACCGGTAGCACGGCTATCATGATAGTTTATAACACTCTGCAGAGGTTGTACCACTTTATCCACGTGTTTGTGATTTCATCACCTTTTGGTGACTAAGAACCTCCATTATTCCGTCTCACACTTCCATTGGTGTGTTTCCAGGAGATCACAAAGTAGCCTTTACAAAGGGATTACTAGTATGTACCGACTGACTGAGGTTTCACCGGTGGCGATGCCTCCAACTGAGCGCATCTTCAACCAAGGGCCCCCTCTTGTGCCATTCGGATTTCAGGGAGTCCGTCATATTCCAAACCCAATCCGACTCCCCTTCCCTGGTGCGCCAAATGGTCCGCACAATACTAGCAATACCCTAATTAATTAGCTACGCCGCAACCATACTTGGCCTCGTGGTGGCATTGTAGTCCTGGCCTATTCTCGCATGAACCGGTCCTTAGATCCAAGGCAAGCAAACCACCATATCTTCTGACCCATCCACATACCAGGCTTGCTTAGATCACCCATGACCATATCATATTAACTAGTTCATATTAACCACAATCTCATTAATGCATAATTAAATGATATAGTTGGTTTCCCCTCCTAATTAATTAAGCGAAGCAAAGGTAAAAAGCCCTTCTCAACTCTCTATCATGCATTCCAGGTGACAAGGGTGGTTAAACAAAGCTAGTAAACTTCCTATCCTAGAAATTCCCATCAAATTGACACAAGCATGCAGTCTTGAAAACAAAACATTTATTGTAAAAATAGGATCAATATGATCAAGGGCACTTGCCTTGCTCTTGGGCTTCGTTTGAGTCAAAGTCTTCAAATTCCTGGTGCTAGAGGCCCTCCGCAGCACCCTCTAGCGCAAATCCGTCTAAACCACGCAATAAACATACAAGACAAGATTTACAATCAATAAGTGCACATATATTACTCAATATGTCATGCCATGCATGATTAATGCAAATGCAAAGCAAAACTAGCTAATGAGTTACTATTAATGTTCACTAATCATTTACAATGGTTATTAACAAGTTTACACAAGTTCATGTTGATATTACATCAAATTGGAATTAATCCATTATTGAATCTGGAGACTGGACAAGTCCGCTGTTGGTCGGACTAGTCCGTCTTACGCAGAACCAGCAAGTCTGGGTTTTCTAGATCGACGTGATTTTGGAGAAACGGGGTTGAACTCATGTGAGAAAGAGGGAGTATAAAGTATACCAGGTGTTTAGAACTCCAATGAATCAAGGATTTTGGATGCAAAACTTGGATCTTGACGATCTAGGGTTGATGAAGAAAACTTGATGGTGAATTTTGATGAAGAACGCAAGGTTGATGGAGATCTTGGCCTCTTGATCTTCTTTTGTTTCCTCCTCTTCTTCTTCTTGTTCTGGATCTCCTTCTCCCTCCTCGGTGGCGGATATCCACGAGCTAGGGTTTGGGTGTGATTCAAAATTGGCAAATAGAGGTGAAGATAAGTTGTGGGGTTGTTTATATAGGGGTGGAGGGCTAGGGTTTCAATGGAGGTCAGTTTAGAGAGGGTGGAGGCCGGCGTGGTATACCACATGGGCTCAAAAAGAGTTAGACACGACGTCCTTAGGCCCAATTAAGGTAAAACCCAAAAACATGTCGTGGAAAAAAAGATCAACTCGGAATCGCGATCACCAGACAAGTCTGAACAAGTCCGGACTAGTTGTATATTAGTCAGAGAAAAATCAGATAAGTCTACACCAAATCGGACAAGTCAGAACTTAGTAAGAGAGGAAAACGGACAAGTCTAGGGACTTGGTGAAATTTCAAGGAATCGGGATATCAGACTAGTCCACAATGGACCGGACAAGTCCGAAAATTGTAGAGAGACGAAACCGGAGTAGTCCGCACGAAAACGGACATGTACGAAGAGAGGTCAGAGTGAAAAACGGACTAGTCCGCACCAGAAATGGACAAGTCCACACTTCTCAGAACTTCTAAGTGCGGTTTTTTTTCTAATCCATTTTAAACTTGCTCATTTTTATATGTCTTAATGTTGACCATATTTAATGATGGATGCAGGGCATGATGCATGAAAATGAGGGTGTTACATGTGGACTCCATGGTTTTCTCTCTTTAAGGATGAGACATGGCTACTTTACCTTTTTTTTGCATACTTCCTCTTTTTTGAAGAGCAGATGCTTCTTTCTCTCTTTTTTTACTCATAGCCATGTCTTCTACTCCTTTTTTATTTTTCTAGAGAGAATTTGATAACCATAATGTATGGAGTTTCTTTATTGGATGGATGAATGAATGGTGGATGCAATTTATCAATGTGAGATATTTTGCATGAATGGGGTGCAAAAGAATTTCTAAGCAAAAAAGTTCATGCATGTCACTCAATTGGGTCACGACTTTGACAAAGTTCAATGAAAAATTGTTGACGGCTGTTATATACCAATTTCAGCTGTCAATATAACTCAATTACGTGAAGGATTGATCATTTCTTGCACACATCACCTTTCTACTTGACCTATTTCCACTTGTACTTGGAGAAATATGTGTATGCAGATATTTATGCAGGAATTGAGGAAAAGTATGGGGAGCAATTCTATAAAATATCATCCCAGCCAATCAGGCGATGACACATGGCACCACATGGATCAAATGGCCCACAAAAAGAAGTATCCGAGGCCATCCAACGGTGTAGCACCAATACCAGTCAATGGGACCCACTTGGCATCCACGTGGAGGAAGTACGGGCCGTTTGGAGCCCTGACCAGGTCGGCCGAACCAGAGGGTCGACCGACCTGGTCCTGGCACCAAACGCGGTCAACTTCCACGTGTTGGCTCCTCCCGGCTCCCTGGAGTCAATGACGACTGATTCGCGCGCTTTTGGTGGCGGGAAACGACCTCAACACTAGTATAAATAGGACCCCATACCCCTCACTTCAACACACACCACTTGGGCATCATTCTATTGTATAAACTATCTTCCATGGTCCTTAGAGGAGTTACGATGTAGAGAGGAGAGCCTCTAGTCTGAAGTCCAAATTGGGAATGGAGTAGAAGGAGTCCCTCTTCCCAATTCCACATTGGGAAAGAAATATCTCATGTATTCCCGCTTGTATTTGTGACTTTGTGCTCAATAAAGATATTATCTTTAGTCTTCTTTTATACGTATACTTGGATAAAGCGTTTCTTGTTTGATTGTGGAGTCCATGTAAGTGGAAGGTATAGTCTTTATCATTGTACTCTCATGATCACATCTTATGGTCATAAACACTATAGACCCCCACTATAGTCTATGAAGTTATGATATGATTATGTTAATATGAATAACTATGCTATGCAATCAACATTGGTTCAATGATGATTTAGTTCATTGCCTTAGGATGGCTTGTGCTGCAGCTCTTAAGGTATTTGCTTAGTATGCTAGCATGGTGCTAGGGTATTTAATTAGCGTTGGATGTCTCGTAGACCCACGGATTGAAGAGGTAGGCAGTAGGTGGTGACAACCCTATCTGTCCTTTGTAATCCTCCATGTTCGGCTATGCCACATGCTCTTGGCGGGAGTCGCCCTAGTATTGCTAGGGGTAAGCCCATGCACGAGGTGTTGAATAGCATTGCATAGTAATTCATCATTGACATGACCATTAGTATCTACCTTAGACTATGTATATGTATTAGGAGCATTGTAGAAACAACTCTCTAACTCTTAACCCAATCTCCCCTAGGACCCATTTACCCTTTAGAATAGATTGCCTAGGTGTGTGTCACACTACCCCTATTATCAACTTACCCCCAGTTCGGATAATTGATTAGTATCCCATAGCTTAACCATAAGAGTAGTATATAGTTTACTCCATTGCCTTCCTTTGGGATAAATACGATACCCTTGGGAATACTCATGGGTGAAATGCTACATCGGTATCTTCCGTGCGCTTGCGGATCTCATCTCTTTACCGGAGATAATCTGTGGTGTTAAGAAATACCAACAAGCATTTCTAGCGCCGTTGCCGGGGATGATTTGTTAGTATATCTTAGGAGCCGTCAACAAGCATTTCTGGCGCCGTTGTCGGGGAAGGCAAAGGAAGTGAAGGATAGCTATCACTTGTGATTAAGCTATAGGTACTAATAGTTATTAGGCAGGATTATCCTTGTTTGTTTTCTCCTTTGTGTGAAAATAGGGTAGTGTTGGCTAACCCAATGTATGGGATGGCCAACGAGGACGCAAGTGCTGAACTGCAAGATGATTCAAGGTGTACCTCAACAAATGTCCACTAGGCAACACCATTGCCTTTTGCGGGAGAATTTCAGCTTTTGGTAGGAGCCAAAGTCATCCATACCCAAGCTTGGGGAAGGCTCCAAGAAGTTCTTCTTGATTTTCCTCCACCATGGGGTGGATAGTTGGCTCTTCATCCAACACTCGTGTCATGGGTTGGCTCCACCAATCCATGACCACATTCATGCTGGAGCTGAAGGAGTCCTATTCTCATTCATCATAGATGAGAAGAAGGTCTCCACTCAAGGGATGGATTGAAGAATGCTCGAGTTCCCATAGGTTGTCATGCACACCACTTCACAAGGTGGATATGCTAGTTATGGAACTACACCTCCCATTGAAGTGTCATGAATATCCAAGTCATTGGAGATTTGTTTAGATAATCCAAGTCATGGATATTCACATGATTTGTGAAAATCCATGTCATCATGGGACGCGTGGGAATTATTTTCCTAAGACCCATGAGGACCTTTTCAAACAACAACTCCAATGGCTACCATTCACAAGGATGTCAAGGGTGGAATTAACATCACCCTTGTATTCAAGGAGGCTATGGCTTTCCAAGAGATTTAAGTTCAACTAGCCTACCTTGAAGTATCTTGGCCAAGAAGAAATCAAGAAAACATTCACATGAAGATCTTGGCGAAGGACAAGAACTTAAGGAGCATTCAAAGTCCAAGATATCCCACATCACTTGTTGGGATTCCCACACTTTGACCAAACCCATTCAACTTAGGGCAAGTGACATTGTGGATGAAGTGTTTCTTGTTTGATTGTGGAGCCCACATCTCATCATGCCCAAGGAAGCCTTTGATCCATGACCAAGGTATGGGTTGATTCAATGGAATATCAATATGGTCAGAGTGGCACCCTAAGAAGGACAAAGCCTCACCATGCTCATGAAGGAATACATTCAAGAGGGAGAACCTGTCGCTACAACAACATGTCTATATCAATACAACGGGGAGAGGCTAGGGCCACCATGTGGCCCACATGTCCAAATGACAGCCAAATGAGTTTGGCATGTCAAAACAGAAGAAATCGTCCACATCTTCAACTCCAGGATTGGACAACAAATCATCGCGCTGAACAGAACGGAGGTAAGTCCTACTCATCGGACTTCAAAAATTCGGTGAGTCCTTGCCAATAGGTTAATTTGTAGTTATCTCATATTAGTTTTCCAAATTGCATCAACCCATGAATTTGCATGTTTGAAATTCCACACTTGCATGTTGGAAAGTAAAATTTCCAACCATCATAAAACTAAAAATTTGAATTAGGGGAGAAATTTAATTGGATATGAACTACATGCATGACCACTTGAATTTATCTTCCTAGTTCAAACCAAAAAGATTTGTTTTGACCCTCATTGCATTTACAAGTTATTTCAAGCTGGGCAAGACAATTTGAAAATTGGGTTCAATTTGCTTTTGGCTAATGTAACCCATTTTCGAGTTATTTTTGTGTGTTCTTGATTAAAGTGGAGCTATGTCAAAATTGTGAAGAGGTGGTATGGCAAGAAAGTGGAAGGTTTCATCAAGCTCAAGTCACCATTGGGAGGATTTGAGAACACTTCTCTCCTTCAAACTCATTTTGAGTTTGAGGAAGAGAAATGTTCAAGATGATGACCCAATGGAGGAGCCAGAACCAAATCCATTGCCAAATCCAATCTCAACTTGCCATTTGACATCTACCATCAAGCCTACGCCAAAAATCAAGGTTGTGAGTTTCTCACACAAAGACCTTCATCACCAACTGCTCTTCAAATGAGGTATGAGTTTAGAATTTTTAATTGTTTGGTTTGCCATAGAATTGAATGTATTTGCTTGCATTTGTGAGGAAGGTTGACACTTCCTCTTCATTTAATTCTCATGCATCCTCACAAGAGTAAGTGTGGGTATTGACTTTTGGATCTCCAAAAGGAAATCCCACCTTACTTGGAAAAATCTAAAACAAGTACCTAAAATCCTTTAAGCATTGTTTTGTAGACTTAGTCAGTTTTGTCTAGTTTAGAAAATAAAACTTTTGGGCATGACTTAATTGGTGAATTGGCATATAGAAACTTGGGCATAGTGACAACCATAATTTTTAATTGAGCTTCATGCATAGATGGTGTCACTAGATTTCAAACTCCTAGGAATAAGTGATATCCTTGCTCTAAAATTGAATTGCATTTTTTGGAGGAGTTACTAAATTTTAAATTCCTAGTGAAGTTCAGGAGGATAAAATTGAGAATCTTGTTTGTCATGGTCTAAATGATAAAATTTGCTCTTGAAAGCTAAGATGGTTATAAAATTTAAAAGATGTAGGGGTCCACATAGTATATTTCTATCACATGCATTGCTATGAGTAGGAGCTTTAGAAAATATGCAACATGAATTATCCATAAAGCTCCACTCTTATCAATGAATAACACATTGATCATGGATACACTTGGCATTGGAACTAATGTATCTTTTATTTTGTTCTTCCCCGTATGTACAAATGAAAGTTCGGTTACCTAACCCAAATGTTCATTTGTACAATTATCGGGAGCTAACCATCCCTCTCTATTCAAGAGAGCAAGTTTGCAGGAGTAATATTACTATGCAGGCATTCAAGAAGCTGATTGTTGGGATCCCTAGAGGATCCAATTTCAACATCTCTTGGCCAAGGAGTAAATGAGGGTGGTTGCTACCTATCGGAAATTATGCCCGAAGGTCAATCATAACTATACGAGGCTAGAGATTTGAAATGGGAACCCTCCATGAGCAACCAATGTGCTGCCACGAATGGGTGAGAGCATTATGCTCTCAACTATTCTAAGCACTCATTTAAGCTCAAGGGATTTGCCACCATCATTGGGTACAAGTTATTCCTATGTGGCTAAGAGTTATGATGTACCATAACCAAGGAATGACAAGATCACACCCAATTTATATTGGGTGCAAGTTGTTCCTATGTGGCTAGAAGGTATGTTGTACCTTACCCAAGGAACAACTGATCATACCCAATGCATGTTGGGCACATGTCACTCCCTTATGGCAAAAAGATATGATACATCTTAGCCAAAGAATGACGAAACATACTCAATGTATGTTGAGTGCACGTCATTCCTTTGGATCTAAAGGTTATCATTATCCTAGCCAAGGAATGACCAATCACACCCAACACATGGAGACCCTGATGTGCGGATGATCAACATCGAAAACACTCTATTCAACCACACTCATGGTGTCCATGGGAGGCAACACAACAATCAACACTCAACCCTCCATTGTCAAAGCCACGCTGCAACAAGGATAGGCCAGCTCATGGCCTACCTCCGTCGTTAGGGTTTCAACCCCTATCACGGACCTTGATCAAGAATAAGCTTGGGGGAGGACCCCCACTTGAGTTAACTTGTATCACACCCACTGCATTTTTATTTCAAATCATCCATTGCATATTTACTTTTCATTCATCCACCATCCACCATGCATCTAAAAAAACATAAAAATAGGAACTTATATTTGCTTTGCTTATCAAATAAAGATGTGTGGTAAGAATGATTTAGAATTCACATAGATGAAATGATGAATAATTGCTCTATTTTATTTTTCCTAAGTCCCTAGTTTACAACTTGCTACTCTCCGAATATTGCTTAAGTTGGCTAAAATTAACTTTGCCTTGATTTAGAAATTGTGGGTAGCAAAAGCTTAATCTACTTCTAGGTTGTTGGGAGATTTGAACTAGTAATAGGGCCGCTATTCCTATTTTGAAAGTGAAACTTAGATTTCCGAAGAAATTCTATCAAGATTTAAGTTTCCCTCATTTGATTGGAAATACCTACCAAAGCCATATGATATTCATACATAGACAACACCTTATGCATATGCTGTTTGCTTTCACATTGAGCCCAGTCAAACTAGTATAGACCTATGTGAGAAATCATTCAATTCTTTTTGAATTCAAGACTTCACTTGCACATGCTATACTTCTACACTAGAAGGAAGCAAAATTCCATCATACCATTCCACAATAAAAAGAGAAACTCCATGCTATTCATAGTTAGAACTCTCTTCAAGTTATTGCATAAAAAGGAGTAGAAGACATCACTACAAGAAAAAGAAAAAGAAAATGCATGCTTATATCATAAGAATGAGAAAAAAAATATGCTTACTCCATAAGCATAAAAAAGGGGGTAGCCATGTTTCATCCTTGCAATAAAGAGAGTCCACATCAAAAGGAGTCATCTCAATGTTTCCACATCCACCTCCATTCCATCACACATGCACAAGTCTTGATTCAAAAGTGTCGGTACCCTGCATACCAGATACCCCTTGGGACTGCAAGGAGTGCAAAGGAACTCCACCTATCAATGTTGAAGACCTCCAAAGGCCCCACGTGTCACTCAGAACCGGACCTACCTCTCTTCTTTGGTTAGTCCCAGTGCCACCACGTGTATCATAAAACCGGAGCTACATTCCATACATGGGATAGCTCCGGGTTGAATACTTGTGTGTAACCCCCAGACCTAACCCCCGACAGAGGGAAGCTCCGGTACCGACACGTGTAAAACAGCACCGGACCTACTCGACCAAGACTGTAAGCTCCGGAGCTGCCACGTGTCCAACCATCGGACCTTCAACTTCAATAGGCGGATTGGTGGACCTCCAACAACTCGGACCTTCAAGGAACAATTAAAGCTTCAAGACCCCATTATGTGTCATTAATGCTATCCTAATGACACACGATCGGAGGACACTTAATACGAGTAACGCCACCATCAAGGGGTGTTACCACGTTGTTAAGGGGAATTAAATGCATTAATTATGTATTAAGCATCAGTAACTGCCAGGGCCACATGTTGGGCCAGGCTAACGATGTAACGGCCAGTCCTTATACTATAAAAGGTCTGGCCGAGCGATACACAGGGGACACGTCCACACATGCGCTCAAGCTGACCGGCCCAGACGCTCTAGTCCCTGACACTCTAGCGCTCAGACGCTCAATACAACAACTCACACCCGTGGAGTAGGGTATTACGCTCAGGCGGCCCGAACTACGTAAATCCTCGTGTCAACTCATCATCTTGTTCTGATTCTCTGTGCGCCCACAACCGAACTACAAACTCCGCGGGCTGCCAACGGTAGTACCAGGAGAACTGTCGGAATCACACTCCGACAGTTGGCGCGCCAGGAAGGGGCTGCCCGAGATTCAAACATGGTAAACTCTGCTGCTGGATCATCCAATAACCATGTTGTGCAATCTGCTGGAGGCAATCCCTCCAACATGCAGCAGCCAGCAGGTGCCGTGGCTCCAGCAAGAGTCATGCCACCGCAGCCACCATCCGCTCCGGTGAATCAAGCTGGACGTCGAGATGGGGCGTCCGCGTCGGTCACAACATCGGCGGGCAACAACCCTAAACACGCGATTAATGTTGCGTGTGCTCTTCTCCAACGTCCACCACCTCCAGGAGCACCCCAAGGTGCAATGGAGCAGTGCAGAGCTGATGTGGAACATCTGGTTGCAGCAGCAGCCGATGCATCAGAAATCAAGGTCCTCCCCTCGGGACGGGCCCCATCGCAGCATCGGACCTTGTCGGATAGACTTGGTACGCACGCATCGCAACACAGGAGGCGTGTTGCGTCTCAACAGGTGACGTTGCTGCCTTCTGGGGCGCGACATACTCACACAGTAACCAGACTGTCGACTCACGACCTCCAGGCAGAGCTCAATTGTCGTTACCGTCAACAGGATGGCCGCGTCCACATTGAGCGCGCTCGCGAGAGACGAGAGGCTCGGGACAGTCCTGCTCTTGAGGGAGTAGGAGGAGGCTGTTCTGCCTTGACCATGCACCTACGCATGGTTAGATGGCCGCAGAAGTTCTGGCTTCACCTGCCAGAGAAATTTGACGGGACTGTCAATCCTGCTGAATTTCTCCAAATTTACTCCACCGCTATCCTTGCGACTGGGATAAATGAGTCCGTGATGGCCAATTATTTCCCTGTGGCTTTGACTGGGACCACCAGGTCTTTGTTCATGAGCCTTCCGTCTGACCCCATCAACAGTTGGGCAGAGTTGTGCCAACAGTTCACCGCCAACTTCGGGAGCTCATACACCCGACCAGGCACCGAACTAGACCTTTTTTCTGTCAAGCAAAAAGGGGGAGAGTCCCTGTGATCTTTCATCCAGAGGTTCTCCCAGGTACGAAACACCATTCCTTCTATCTCAAGCGCTTCTGTTATTGTGGCATTCAGACAGGGCGTTCGAGACAAGAAGATGCTGGAGAAGCTGGCGACCAAGGAAGTCACCAGCGTCACGAAACTCTTCAGCTTGGCAGACAAGTGTGCCAAAGCTGCGAAGGGCCGTGAAATGCACTCTGAACCACCTCTGGAGGACAACAAAAAGTCCTCCAAGGGTGAAGCCACTACCTCCAGGAGTGGCAAGAAGAAGAAAAAGTCCAACGACAAGAAGAAGTCGTCGGCCCGCACACCCACTACCGTTGTTGCCGCAGCTCCGGGTGGCCAGGGGCCACGTCCCGAGAAACAACCTCGGCCGTCGTCTGAAGACGGTGGCAGCTCCAAAATGTGGTGTCCCATACACAAGACGGACAGGCACAACTTGGAAAACTGCCGAGAGGTCCAAAACCTAGCCGAGCGCTACAACAAGTGCCGGGAAGAAGCTCCTTTGCCTCAAAGGGAAGGAAAACAAAAAGTTGACGAAGCTCCAGCTGAAGAGGAGTTGGGCTTTCAGGACCCTAAAAAGGTCTTGAAGGCTGTTTACGCCTCCGTTGACGACGACTCTGACGTCTCCAACAACGAGCGCCGGAAGACCATGAACACCATCTTTGGTGGTTCGTGGACATCACCTCCCACCATGTCCTCAGGACAATGCGGCGGGACATGGCCTTTGTAGCTCCCACCGCCAGGGCGAAGCCTCACCGAAAGTGGATGGACACTGCCATCACTATTGATGCTTCAGACTGCCCTTGGAACATGATCGGAGCTGGCCAACTCCCATTGATGGTATCTTCGACCATCTACAACATCCAACTCCACCATGTAATGGTGGACGAAGGTTCGGGGCTGAACCTCATAAGCTTCAAGGCCTTCGTCAAGCTTCAGCTCCGACCTTTGGATCTTCCCTCCTGACCTTTCTCCGGAGTAGGTCCGGGGGCCATAACTCCACTCGGTGCCATTACTCTCCCGGTGACCTTCTAAACTCGGGAGAATTATAGGACCGAGAAGTTGATCTTCGATGTGGCGCAGATCAACTTACCATTAAACGCCATCTTGGGCAGGCCAGCTTTGTACAAATTCATGGCTGCTGCTCATTATGGCTACCTGGTGTTGAAGATGCCAACACCTTCAGGCGTTCTCCGGATCCGCGGAGATTGTACCGACGGAGTTACTGCTCTGGAAGAACTCCATGCGCTTACTATAGCACAGGAAGAAGAATTCAGAAAGGAGCAAGCTCCAAAGCCCCCGAGCATTCGTCATCGAGGCTCAACTTCCGCACCCCGTGTGCAACCAAGCGGCGACACTGACATCCCCGTCAAAGTCGTCCTTATCGATTCCGACGCTGCTCAGACCACCTGTATATCGGGAGGTCTGAATGACAAATAGGAACTCTCGCTCATCACTTTCCTCCGGGCCATTGTCGACGTGTTTTCCTGTCAATCGTCACAAATGCATGGGATCCCTAGGGAAGTGATCGAGCACAATCTGAAGATTTATTCCGACGCTCGACCTGTACATCAGAAGCCTCGGAAGCAATCAGTAGAGCGACAGAACTTCATATGAAAAGAAGTGAAGAAGTTGCTCGAAGCTGGATTCATCCGGGAAGTCTTCCACCCAAAATGGCTGGCAAACCCAATCGTTGTACCCAAGGCCGGCGGGAAGCTTCGGATGTGTATCGACTACACTACACTGAATAAGGCATGTCCAAAGGATCCATTCCCACTACCTAGAATAGATCAAATAGTGGATTCCACCTCCAGGTGTGAATTACTGTGTTTCCTAGATGCATATTCTGGGTATCATCAAATCAGAATGTCTGGGGAAGATGAAGAGCATACTTCCTTCATCACAGTAGATGTATTATATTGTTACACTACCATGCCATTCGGTCTAAAAAACGATGCTTCAACGTTTGTACGAGCTATGTACAAAACGTTTGGAGAGCTCATCAGAGATGTAGTAGAAGTGTACGTCGATGACATCATCGTCAAGATCAAGAACAATGAGTCATTTCTTGACACCTTGCAAGCTGTCTTCGACATGTTGCGGATCACAAGCACAAAGTTGAACCCAGACAAGTGTGTTTTCGGGGTTAGCTCTGGAAAGCTTCTTGGATTCTTGGTGAACCACTGAGGAATAGAGGCGAATCCAGTGAAGATTAAAGCTATTGAAGACATGCGACCACCAACTCGCATCAATGATGTCCAGAAGCTGACTGGATGTCTAGCTGCCCTCAGCCGGTTCATTTCAAGACTGGCGGAACGGGTGCTACCCTTCTTGAAATTATTGAGGAAGTCCAGACCATTCCAATGTTCTAAAGAAGTAGAAAAGGCTTTCCAAGAGCTGAAGCAGCTCCTCACCACCCTACCAACTTTGGTAGCTCTAAACCCTGGTGAGCCACTTCTGCTTTACGTTTCAGCAACTGACGAAGTTGTTAGCATTGTCCTAGTTGCGGAAAGACCAGAACCATCCTCAGTTCAGGAATCCAGACCCCTCCGGAAGGGTCTGGAACTACCTGAAGGCAAGTCTGGGTCCCAGCCCCCAGACCGGGATCCTCAAGGCAAGACAATGGAGGATCAACCTTCAAATGAAGGAGTTACTGTTGCCGAACAAGAAGATCAGGACCCCTCGAGGAAGGTCCGGGTCACTTCAAAAGAAGCTCCGGGTTCCTCCAACAGGATCCGAGACGTCCCCGAGGAAGGTCCGGACCCCTCTGGGAGGGTCCGGGTTGATGAGCAGGAGGCTCCGGGCCCCTCCGAGAGGGTCCAGACAGTCCAACGCTTGGTGTACTTAATCAGTGAAGTACTTCATGACGCCAAGAATCGGTACCTAGAGGTGCATAAGCTGCTCTACGCAGTACTTATTGCTT
This sequence comes from Tuctoria greenei, assembly GCA_036927565.1. NCBI lineage: Eukaryota > Viridiplantae > Streptophyta > Magnoliopsida > Poales > Poaceae > Tuctoria > Tuctoria greenei. The sequence continues at coordinate 21,279,076 of JAYESD010000003.1, forward strand.
CTAGGAAGCTTCGTCACTACTTCTAAGCTCACAAGATTTCAGTGGTAACCTCTTATCCGTTGTGTGCAATCTTGCATAACCCCAACTCTACTGGGAACATTGCAAAGTGGGCAACAGAATTGGCCGAGTTCGATCTTGAATTCGTTCCAAGACAAGCGATCAAGAGTCAAGCATTGGCGGACTTCGTGGTGGAATGGACCCACTCTCCATCAAATCCTGGGGGCCCTAGTGAGCAGAAGTCAGAACCCAAGGTTCCGGTCTTCACCGAGCCTCACTGGACTCTCTACTTTGACGGCTCCGTGCAGAAGCAGGGGGCCGGAGATGGAATCATTCTCCTCGCTTCGACCGGGGAGAAGGTCAAATACATGGTTCACCTTGACTTCAAGGCAACCAACAACATGGAGGAGTATGAAGCATTAATCTACGGGCTCAAGGTGGCACTGTCATATGGTGTCAAGCAGCTGTTGGTAAAGGGTGATTCATAGCTCGTTGTAAAACAAGTCAAAGGTGAATGCTGCTGCAATAACCCTCAACTAGCTGCATATCTACTTGAAGTCCAGAAGCTTCAGAAGGACTTCGAATTCCTTGATCTCTGCCATGTCCAGCGTCTCAACAACGCTGAAGCTGACGAACTCTCGACGAAAGCTTCAATCGGAACTCTGGCTCCCGACGGAACCTTCGTCCGGAGATTGTCAATACCAACAGCTCAGCCTGCCGAACTGAGCGAAGGGGGCGAGACCAGCACCTCAAAGTTGGTGGTCCCAATGGTCCTGTTACCATGGCATCCATCATGAGTCGTAGGTGCTGCAGGAAGCTCCGAGCAACCCAGCACACAAGACTTAGATGCTCAAGTTAGCTCCGATGCATGGATCTCGGAGATCCGGAGCTACTTGAAAGACAACATCCTTCCTGAAGATAATGTATTCGCTGACCAGATAGTCAGATTGGCTAAAAGATACACGCTGGTAGAAGGGGATCTCCACCAGCGCGGTGCCAACGGCGTCCTAATGCGGTGCATTACAAGGGAAGAAGGTTGCGAGCTCCCCGCAGAAATCCATGGAGGCGAGTGTGGGAATCACGCGTCTTCCCGCACGTTGGTCGGTAAAGCCTTCCGGCATGGTTTTTACTGGCCTACAGTACTTCAAGACGCAACCGAGCTAGTGAAGAAATGTGAAGCATGCTAGTTTCATGTGAAGCAAATTCACACACTAGCTCAACCTCTACAAATGATACCTCCTACATGGCCATTCGCTTTGTGTGGGATGGATATCTTGGGACCTTTCCCAAGAGCCGTCGGAGGTTACAAGTTCCTGTATGTCGCCATCGACAAGTTCACTAAGTGGCCGGAAGCAACTCCAGTTGTGACAATAAAATGGCAATCAGCTATCAATTTCTTGGTATCCATAGTATGCAGATTTGGAGTCCAAAACAAGATCATAACTGACAACGGGACCCAATTTACAAGCTCTGCATTCCAAGGATATTGCGAAGACCTCGGCATTCAAGTCACCTACGCTTATGTAGCTCACCAGGCAAGCAATGGCCAAGTTGAGAGAGCAAATGCAGAAATCCTAAAAGGACTCAAGACACGCACATATGAGCGCCTGAAAAAACATGGAGCCAACTGGATTGAAGAGCTTTCGCCCACCCTGTGGGCCAACAGGACAACTCCAAACTGGTAAACTGGAGAGACACCCTTCTTCCTGGTGTACAGAGTTGAAGCAGTCCTTCCTCCAGAACTCACCTTGGGGTCGCTCCAGGTCCGTACCTTTAACGAAGCCATGCAGGACCAGCTCCCGCGTGAAGACCTTGACCTCGTCGAAGAGGGAAGGTGCCGAGCAGCTATTCGAAATGCACGATATCGCCAAGCGCTTCAGCGCTATCATCAAAGGCATGTGCATAACCGATAGCTCGAGGAAGGCGATCTGGTGCTACGGAGAATACAAACTCGAGAAGGGTTAAACAAACTCTCCCCCAGCTGGGAAGGACCCTTCTGAGTGATCAAAGTATCCCGTCCCAGATGTGTTCACTTGGCAACCGAGGATGGGACACTGCTTCCTAATCCTTGGAATGTTGAGCACCTCCGTAAGTTCTATACTTAATATCACGGAGGTGAGTCTATAATTACATGTTATGTATGTTATAGCGTCATTGTACAGAGTCGGGTAGTTCCTCCGGAAGAACAGTCGGACCTTTCCTGGAAGGTCCGCAAGGTTCAAGCAACACTTGTCATAGTCCCAAAACTAAAAGTGTAGCTAGCTACCCTGGGTCAAACAAGAAACGCAATACACTTAGCCTGGTTCCGTACCCTAAGAGTGTACTTGTTTCCCCTGTACCCCGGACCTATAATGAAAGACATCATTATGTGAAAACAGACTCCACGTGCATTTATTTTGTACAAGCTCATTACTTTTTATTTTTCTCTTTCTTGTCTATAACCAAGTTGTGCAATTTTCAAGAAACTTTAGCTCGAACAATTCATGTAACATTGTTGAATGGCCTACTCGCCTGAACGCCAAGCCAATCTAGGTCCGGAGTGTGCTATCGACTTAGCCTGGTCTTGCACCCTAAGTACGCCACTCTACCTACACCCCGACAGGCTTGAGTAAGGTGAGTCCAGGAAACGATCAGACCTGGAGAAAATAAACAAATGAACTTAATTGTGTATGGAATTATTGTCAATCTAAAAGTTTCTTCCAGGAATAGTAAGCCGCAAATTTGTTATATATGAGAAACAAATTTTACTGTTTTTCTTGACTTCAGTGTGCAGGAAAAATAAAAATCCCATGATGATGGCAGATCATGCCAGAGCTACCAGAGCTTCGACATCCCCTAAGGTGGCCCACTGTCGATGTTTTAAACATTGATGGTAGGCGTCGCTGGAGCTATCATGTTCCAGCAAATTTAGGGAGCCAGCCGTCAACGTGAAGAAAAGATGATGGGAGGACACCCCAATGGGGTCTACTGCCAATGCTCTGTGTGTTGACAGTGGTCACTGCCAGAGCTACTAAGCTCCGAAAACCTCAGGGGGCCCCTGCTGTTAATGACTTCGGACCTACAAGTTCGAAGCACTCAAGTCTTCAACAAAATTCTACATCCTTTTGGTACATGTTCACAATCAAATTGTGCACATCTACCAGGGGGCCAAGTGAGGCAAAGGTTGAAGACAAGAAAAAATTCTTGGATTTCATTCATCTGAGGACAAGAGATTACGAAAATTGGGGAAAAGAAGAGAAGATACAAGTAGGAGATACAGAGAGAAATTCCTAAATCCAATGGAAGAATGAGGCGACCTTCTGGGCAACCTCCAACATGCTGGCCTTCGCGGCATCTCCCTCTCCGTTGATGGGACCTTCAAGCACCGGGTCTAGTGGGAAGTGGGGATCCCAGCTTGTGTAGCACGTCAGCATGTACTCTGCGAAGTTCTTCGCCATGGATTATCCTTCAGTTTCCAACTGGTTCACGATGACATGGCCCATCTTGTTGAGCTTGTTGCCCTCTGAGCTCAACACCGTCAACGCCTGGTCCAGCTCCGGCTCCGGATTGTCCGGACGCACAGGACTAAAGCCCAGTGGCGTCAGCGCGTCATTGGCTTTGCCCAAGAAGTCCCATACTTGTTGGGACTTCGCAGCCCTTGAGCCTCGCACCTCTTCTAGGGACCTTTTAGTCACTGCAAGCTCCAAACCCTCCCGAGCAAGGCGCTCGACCTCTTTGGCGTGCTGCTGAATATTTTCAGCAACTTGCCTTTCGAGTTTAGCAAGCTCCTCTTCCTGGACGTGGATCTTGTTTCGGCGGTCGACTAGGTCTTTCTCCCGGCCCCGCACTTTCTTCTCCCTGGCAGCAACTTTATTCTCCCTCTTGGTGAGGTCCTGTCCCCACTGTCAGGTTTTCTTCTCCTTGCTCTTGCAGTGCTCCTCCAGCTTCTTGGTGCGCTCCGCGAGGCTCTTGTCACCCAGATTCAGCCTCTGAGTAAGCTCCTCCTCCCTCTTCACGAGGTCATCCCGTAGCTCCAGGAGTTTTTTCTCTTCGTCTTCGAGCTTTTTCTCCCGCTCCCCAAGAGCCTCCCAGCGCTTGACGAGGCTGTCGTGAATGGCGCTGAGCTTCTCCTGGCGATCATTCGCAACTTCATTAGTAGCCACGGCTTGCTTGTGGATATCCTAGGACTGGTTCGAGGGATCGCACCATGCTTTCCCTCTCGTCCAGCAGCTAGTCCCAGTACTCCATTCGGGCCTTCTCTCTTTTGACCCACTCCTTATCGTCTGCCAGCCAGGTTTGCGCCAGCTTGGTATCGAATTGGAGTCGGTTGCGCCACCTCCTAAGGGTTTGGTGCTCCTCCTCGAGGGCCATGCTGTCGTGGTAGAAGGACAGCTGAACCTGACGAAGGCTGGAGCAGGCGTTGTCGATGGATATCGACAAAGGGGATTGGCTCTGGACCTGATGGGGTCCTCTCCGCTGGCTCCAGCGGGTTCTCCATAACAAAAATTGGGTCCCACTCTACAAGAGCGATCCCCTGAGCTTCCGTGGCACTAGGGCTACCCTCCGGGATAGCCTCGGTCGCCGTCGAGGAAGGTCCTGCAACAGAAGCTTCTACCTTCAGAGTCGGCTCCGAAGGTCCTGCCGCCAGATCATCAGCAACCGGTCCCTCAGGCGGAGGAACGGTCACTTCGTCTTGGCACCCTGGCTCAGGCGCGGGTACCTCCAGAACTATCACCTTCGGGGCAGGCGTTGAAGATTCGGTCGGAGTTGAGGCCACTTCCGGCTTCGACGCTGGTGCCTCCCCCGCCGCCGGTTCAGGCGCCGGCGCTTCCACTTCCACCGGCTTGGGCGCCGGTACTTCCGCGACAACCGGCTCAGGCGCCGGAATTTCATCAACATCTGGCTCTGCCGCCGGGTCTTCAATAACATCCGACTGTGAGGTCGGGACTGCAGCTACCTCCGGCTCTAAAGCCAGAGTGTCCGTCATCACAACATACAAAACAGGAGCTTCAACCTCCGGAGCTGGTGCTGCTGGTACATCTTCATTCCCGTGGTCTGGCGCTACCACAGGTGCATCGGGAGATGAGTCGAGGTCAAGAACCACGACAGCTGACGACGGGGCTACCGTGACCTCAGCCACCACCTGGGGCAGCGCTGGGATTGGAGACGGAGCCTCTGCCTACACAGCATCAGCCACTGTTGCAGGAACCGGAGCTTCAGCCCCTTTCTTGGGTACCCTGTGGATGACAGACGAAAAAACTCAAAATATGATTAAAACAAAAAACAATCAACTGAGGTAAAAAAATCAAATTTACCTTGGAAGACTCCCACTCCAGCTAGCGCGGAACCTCTTCATCGGACGCTCAGAGCCCAACCCCGTCACAACTAGCGTAGTAGCTCCGGAAGGTTCTCTGGAGCTTGCTGTCGCCGTCAGTGACGTCTTGGTTGAGGCCCCCCTCAACTGAGAAGGACCCTCGAACCTAGAGCACTTGGCAGGCTTTGGCAGCAGAGTCACCTGGGCGGAGCTGGTGTTTTGGGGAGACGCCGATGTTGGAGTGGTTGTCGTCGTCGAAGACCTCCCCCGCCGAGGAGAAGGAGCTATCGTGGAAGGAGCATGTTTGATGGACCTCCCATCAGAATGATTCAACTTCCTCTTGCGGCTCGAGGGCTCGGCCAACTCCTTGCCCTTGCCTATGACTTCAGCTCTTGGTTTCGGGGCAGGAGCAGGCCCACCTTCGGAAGCTCCGGGGATCATCAATCCGGTGGTCGAACGCCTCTCAACTTCTCCGAGGTCGTCAAGCACCGGCATCTTCTGCCAGAGCTCCCTGCTGAACTCCGCCTCCATGTTCAGAGGGAGGAAAACCGCCGGCGGAGCCAAATCATCACCCTCGACGTCGATGCCATGCTGGAACTTCTTGAGATGAAGCTCTAAAGTTGCGCCTTCCATATTGGACTTCAAACCAGTCTCAACCCGGTCATCGTCCATCACGCTGTTGAGGGCCCAGGCGAGCTTAACCCTCTTCTTCAGCGGAGCCCACCTGTTGACCAGGAAGTTGCAGAAGACTGCCTAGGGGGTCACTCCTCCTTCCACGCATTGGCAGATCCTGGTCAAGGCAGGGGTGAAGGCTTCCGACAGCACCGGAACTTCGCTCCAGGCTTCAGTGTCAACATTGGGAAGGCCTTCGGGCAGCTCCAGCTTCTCGTGCTCCTCTGCCGTGATGACAATCCAATCCTTCTTCTATTCGTCCCACTTGCCGGAAGGGAACGACCTCAAGTACTTGTACGGGCACTTCTTGCGCTTCACAAAATAGTAGAAGCCAAGGTACTCATCACTCTTGCTGATGGTGTGGATGGTGAAGAAGGTGTGGAAGAGCTCGACGCAGGGGGGAATACCCACCCACATCTCGCAGAAGTGGATGAACGTTGACACCAGAAGAATGGAATGGTGGCTAAGGTGGTACAGGTGCAGACCATAGAAGTCTAACAGCATCAAGAGAAAAGTGGAGAAAGGTGGGAGCAGTCCCACCATGGCGTACGCAGAAAAGTACACCATGTCGCCAATGCGCTTCTTCTTGAACGGGAGCTTGCCGGCGCGAACCAGGTGGTTGAAGGAGTCACTGGACCACCCAATGTAGGTTCAGACCTTCTTCAAATCGCCGTCGGTCGTGAGACGGCTCTTGCGGAGACCCAACTCCATCGCAGCAAAGCGGGGCGAGAGAGGAAAAGCAAGCAAAAGTTTGGAGGATTTGAGCGCAAGTTAAAATGAAGGCGTAAGGAATCCCCAAACGGTGCACGCTTTCCTTCTTAAGTAAGCCCCCGCAACGCTTGGATGGAAACCGCAGAGGGGCCAACGATACAGTTCAAAAATTTCACCCCTTGGGACTGCAAAGAGTGCAAAGGAACTCCACCTATCAATGTTGAAGACCTCCGAAGGCCCCACGCGTCACTCAGAACCGGACCTGCCTCCCCTCTTTGGTTAGTCCCAGTCTCGCCATGTGTATCATAAAATCAGAGCTACATTCCATACATGGGATAGCTCCGGGTTGGATACTTGTGTGGCACCCCTGGACCTAACCCCCGACAGAGGGAAGCTCTAGTACTGACACGTGTACAACAGTGCCGGACCTACTCGACCAAGTCTGTAAGCTCCGAAGCTGCCACGTGTCCAACCGTCGGACCTTCAACTTCAACAGGCGGATTGGTGGACCTCCAACGGCTCGGACCTTCAAGGAACAATTAAAGCCTCAATATCCGGTTATGTGTCATTAATGCTATCCTAATGACACACGATCGGAGGACCCTTAATACCAGTAACTCCACCATCAAGGGGCGTTACTATGTTGTTAAGGGGAATTAAATGCATTAATTGTGTATTAAGCATTAGTAACAGCCAGGGCCACATGTCGGGCCAGGCTAACGATGTAACGGCCAATCCTTGTACTATAAAAGGACTGGCCGTGCGATACACAGGGGACATGTCCACACACGCGCTCAAGCTGACCGGCCCAGACGCTCTAGTCTCTCACACTCTAGCGCTCAGACACTCAATACAACAACTCACACCCGTGGAGTAGGGTATTACGCTCAGGCGGCCCGAACCACGTAAATCCTCGTGTCAACTCATCATCTTGTTCTGAATCTCTGCGCACCCACAACCGAACTACAAACTCCGCGGGCTGCCAACAGTAGTACCGGGAGAATTGCCGGAATCACACTCCGACAAAAAGTATGAATTGATTTCTCCTAAGGCTTGCTCTTTTGACTTAGTAATATTATGTGTTGCAAATATGCTTACTTACTTTCCCTACCAAGCTCCACATACAAGCCATATTCAAAGAGTAGGAATAGTATATGCATAATGCCTTGGTGAGGACATATTTCCACTATACACAAAGGAGTGGTTGAGAGAATCAATTGAGGTACTTATAATCTAATTTGAATATCTCTGGAATTTCAGTGGAACATGATATCTAGGCTATGCTTGCTCCATTTGCTGTTCTATCTTTCAATTACCCATGAATAGGAGAAGGCATAACTCCCATAATGACTTAAGAAGGGTGACGTACCATAGCCACTTTTTGCAATACTAGTTAGAGTATTTTTTGTGCACTTGGTACTTTTGAAAGCTAGAACATTGTAGCAACTCTTGATCATCAACCTAAAGTCTTGACTTTGCTCGGGACGAGCAAAGGATAAGCTTGGGGGAGTTTGTTGACGGCTGTTATATATCAATTTCAGCTGTCAATATAACTCAATTATGTCAAGGATTGATCATTTCTTCCACACATCACCTTTCTACTTGACCTATTTCCACTTGTACTTGGAGAAATATGTGTATGCAGATATTTATACAGGAATTGAGGAAAAGTATGGGGAGCAATCCTATAAAATATCATCCCAGCCAATCAGGCAACGACATGTGGAACCACATGGATCAAATGGCCCACAAACAGAAGTATCCAAGGCCATCCAATGGTGTAGCACAAATATCAGTCATTGGGACCCACCTGTCAGCCACCTGGAGGAAGTATGAGCCGTTTGGAGCCCTGACCAGGTCGGCTGAACCAGGGGGTCGGCCGACCTGGTCCTGGCGCCAAACGCGATCAACTTCCACGTGTTGGCTCCTTCCGGCTCCCTGGAGTCAATGACGTCTGATTCGCTCGCTTTTGGTGGTGGGAACCGACCTCGACACTAGTATAAATAGGATCCCATACCCCTCACTTCAACACACACCACTTGGGCATCATTCTATTGTATACACTATCTTCCATGGTCCTTAGAGGAGTTAGGATGTAGAGAGGAGAGCCTCTAGTCCCAAGTCCAAATTGGAAAAGGAGTAGAAGGAGTCTCTCTTCCCAATTCCACATTGGGAAAGGTATATCTCATGTATTCCCCCTTGTATTTGTGACTTTGTGCTCAATAAGGATATTATCTTTAGTCTTCTTTTATACGTATACTTGGACAAATCGTTTCTTTTTTGATTGTGGAGTCCATGTAAGTGGAAGGTATAGTCTTTATGATTGTACTCTCATGATCACATCTTATGGTCATAAACACTATAGACCCCCACTATATTCTATGAAGTTATGATATGATTATGTTTATATGAATAACTATGCTATGCAATCAACATTGGTTCAACGATGATTTAGTTCATTGCCTTAGGATGGCTTGTGCTGCAGCTCTTAAGGTATTTGCTTAGTATGCTAGCATGGTGCTAGGGTATTTAAGTAGCGTTGGATGTCTCGTAGACCCACGGATTGAAGAGGTAGGCAGTAGGTGGTGACAGCCCTATCTGTCCTTTGTAATCCTCCAAGTTCGGCTATGCCACAGGCTCTTGGTGGGAGTCGCCCTAGTATTGCTAGGGGTAAGCCTGTGCCCGATGTGTTGAATAGCATTGCATAGGAATTTATCATTGACATGACCATTAGTATCAGGCTATGTATATGCATTAGGAGCATTGTAGGAGCAACTCTCTAACTCTTAACCCAATCTCCCTCTAGGACCCATTTACCCTTTAGAATAGATTGCCTAGGTGTGTGTCACACGACCCCTATTATCAACTTACCTCCTGTCCGGATAATTGATTAGTTTCCCATAGCTTGACCATAAGAGTAGTATATCCTTTACTCCATTTCCTTCCTTTGGGAAAAATACGATACCTTTGGGAATACCCATGGGTGAAATGCTACAACGATATCTTCCGTGCGCTTGCGGGTCTCATCTCTTTACCGGAGATGATCTGTGGTGTTAAGAAATACCAACAAGCATTTCTGGCGCCGTTGCTGAGGATGATTTGTTAGTATATCTTAGGAGCCATCAACAAAAATCAAAGTGGAATATGCATGTGGTTTTCAAGAATTTGTATCATATGATCGTGGTGGGTATTTAAATTTCCAATGAGAGAATAAGGCAATGTTCATGACTCCATATTGTGAAAACATCAAAATCAATTTCAAGCAAAGAGATATCTCCTCGAATAACTCATTTACCAATCACACTAGTGAAATCCTTAGATGATGTGGTTTTTTTCTATTTTGTTTGTGGGAATCATAAACAAGGCAATAAATCTAAATATAGAGTATTCAAATTTTTAGCTCAAGTAAATTTTGACTACCAATTTTTAAATTTTGATTTTTGAGTTGAATTGATTTCAAATATTCAGTATTAAATAGTAAATCAACTCAAACAGTAGTGTAGCATGCATATTCAGAGGTAGGAGATCCAAACCTAATTTGTGAGGCAAAACAGGGTCGTGTGGGGCCTGCACCAAGTCGGTCGACTAGGGGATTCAGTTGATCCCCTTCTGGCCTCTTTGTTGTTCTGTTTCTACGTGTTGAATCGTATCTTCGGTTGTGACGTGTTTCGGGATGCAAGGCTATTTTTATATATCGAGATTTCACGAATTTGGGGTGCCTCCCCCACACTTGTTCCCTAAATTATCTATTCAACCAAAATAAACTAAAGATGAAACTTTACCTGGTTAGATGAACCGATAAGTTCACTTTATTGAACTCAAAATATAGGGATGCTTACATTATTCAACCTAAACATGAGAAATAAAAATTTGAAATAAAACAAAACTAAACTAGTAAGCATCCTATGCTACATGGCCCCCCTAGATGAATAATTGGATGGGCCCATTAGTTGGACGTGGAGATTTTAGACAGAATTCAAAGAAACTGCGTGAAAATCAATAAGATTTATCACATCAATTTCTTTTTCTGCCTCCTCCTCCTAGGATTCGAGAAATATTTTGAGTCGGTGCCCATTCACTTTAAATAGATGATCATCATCACCTTGGAGTGTAATTGCTCCATGGGATGAGGTTTCTACTACAGTGAAGGGTCCTTCCCACTTACTTCTAAGCTTCCCATGTCCAAAGAGTTTAACCCTAGAGTTGAACAGTAAAACTTTATCTCTAGGTTTGAACTCTTTAGGCGTAACCCTCTTATCGTGCCATCTTTTGGTTCTTTCCTTGTAGATTTTGGCACTATGGTACGCCTTGTATCTCCACTCTTCCAACTCGGAAATTTGTTTCAATCGGTGTTTTCTGGCTTCATGAATGTCCATGTTCCACCGCTTGATGGCCCAATAGGCTCTATATGTTCCAACTCTACAGAAAGATGGCAAGTCTTCCCATAGACAAGTTGGAAAGGAGACATGCTGATGGGAGTTTTATAAGTAGTATAGTATGCCCAAAATGCATCGGGTAGCTTATGCTTCCATCCCGTTCTCATTTCGAAGACGGTCTTTTGCAGAATATTCTTGATATGCTTATTAGATGTTTCTGCTTGACCACTTGTTTGTGGGTGGTATGGGGTAGCAATATTATGCTAGACACCATGCTCCCTCAAAAAGCTCCGCAAGGGCTTATCTTTGAAATGAGACCCTCCATCACTTATGACCATACGGGGAGTGCCAAGGTGTGGGAAGAAAATCTCATGGAACATCTTCCTAGCTTGCTTGGAATCAGCATTCTTGCATGGCAAGGCTTCTACCCATTTGGACACATAATCTATGGCCACCAATATATACTTGCAATGATAGGACCTAGGGAAAGGTCCCATGAAGTCAATATCCCACACATCAAATAATTCCACTTGGAGATTATATGTTAGCGGCATTCGCATTGCGAGCCGAGATTCCTCCATGCTTTTGGCATTTCCAACATCAATGAATTAATTCTTTTGTGTCTTCATACATTGAAGGCCAATAGAATCCACTCTACCAGATCTTTGCCTGGGTACGGTAAACACCTTAATGGCCACCATAGGGGCTAGCATGACATTTCTCAATAATGTTTGCTGCCTTTGATTGATGGGGCGTACCTTCTAAGAAGGCCATCAGCACAAACTCGATAGAGATATGGGTCATCCCAAAGTTGTCTACGACTCTCATAGATTAGTTTCTTTTTGTTCTCCCCTGGTGGTACGTATCCCGTGACTATGAAGTTCACGATATCTGCATACCAAGGGTGAGATTCAGTCACCCTGAGAAGCATATCATCTCGTAGGAAGTCATTGATAGGAATATCCATGGTTTGAGTGACTTCCATATGTGAGAGATGATCTGCAACGGAATTCTCTACTTCTTTCTTATCCTTGATTTCTAAGTCAAACTCTTGGAGTAGAAGAACCAACGGATTAGCTTGTGTTTAGCATCCTTTTTGGTGAGCAAGTATTTCAAGGCAGCATGGTCTGTGTAGACTATGACCTTGGATCCAACCAAATAGGACCTTTATCAATAGCAAAAACTACAGCCAATAGCTCTTTTCCAGTTGTGGCATAATTGAGTTGAGCTCCTGTCAGAGTTTTGCTAGCGTAGGCTATCACTACAGGAATCCCGATCAATTACGTCAGCCAGGGCCGACATAATTAAGGCCATTACCCATGTAAGTTAGTTACTTACATTGGTTTTTCCTTAATTATGTCGGTTACAAGCCGTTAAAGCAGTTTGGACATAATTAATGTAACTTATGTCGGCCACCAACATAAGTTAGTAACTTACATCAGTGTCCCACAAACGACATAAGTTTGTTATCGGGATGGGCCGCGGGCTGGTCCAGAGGACTTACGTCAGTTGTGGTGCGGCCGACGAAAGTAACGTGGTATAACTTGTGTCGTTTATGGCACGACCGACGTAAGTTAACCTGGGCTAACTTATGTCGGTATGGCTTGACCGATAAAAGTTAACCTGGGCTAACTTACGTCAGCCTTGCCATTGCTGACGTAAGTTATTTTTTCAATTTTTTTTTAAACCCAAAATTGACTACCTCGCACGATGGCGAGCTCACAGACAGAGATATACAATCAGATATAGACACAGACAACAACAAAAGAACAGTTTCAAAGCATTCAAGACATCCACAACAACACAATTTCACCTTGCTACACGCTAGCCCCTCCACTACCTTCGGATCCCGAAAGATCTTCTCGGCGCGTCCCTCCAGGTGCTGGTAGGTGTGGCGAAGAAGTTTGTGCTGCCGTTCCCAAATCCTGCAAAAGAACATTAGAGTTAGACATGTTACAACTTCCATCATATAACTATCTTCTTCTCCCTCTATCTCTTTCTCTCCTCTTACACTCTCTTCTTCTCCCTCACTCTTTTTCTCTCATTCTCTCTTTCTTCCCCTCCCTCACTTTGTCTCCCTCTCTTTGTGTCACAATTTCTCTCTTCCTCTCCCTCTCCCTCTCTTTCTCTCATTCTCTCACTCTCTTCCTCTCCATCACTTTCCCTCTCTCTTCCATTCCCTCACTTTGTCTCCCTCTCTTTGTGTCACAATTTCTCTCTTCCTCTCCCTCTCTTTCTCTCACTCTCACTATCTTCCTCTCCATCACTTTCCCTCTATCTTCCTCTCCCTCTCTAGCATCCCCTCTCTCTTGCACTCTAACTCTCCCTATCTATGTCTCTCTTACTCCACCTGTATCTCACCCCTCTCTCTCCCTGGACCTATGTCTATCTCTCTTACTCCACCTCTATCTCAGTCTCTCCCACTCTATATTCTACCTCCTTCTCTCCCTATGTAAAATACTGAAATGAATACGACAATATTAAATAAAGAGTTTATTACCAGCGCTGGGTCTCCTGCAGCGAAAGCGCAGGAATCTCGATATCCTGATCGCTGATTCGAGCAAGAGTCTGCCATTGCAAAATATTAGAAGATATATGTTACTGGAATGCTATGAAATTTAACTGTGGTAGTTTAAATTACTTACCGCCACCGTTGCTTGCATCTTGGCCATCATTAAGGTCATCCTCCGCTGCTCCTCCCTTGCCCTCTCTTGCTCCGCACTCGACCTCTCCAGCTCTGCTTGGGTCTGCGCCAGCATCTCCTTCAAGGCAAGGAGCTCCAACTGGATCTGCGAGAGACGACCACTTGACGGCCCAACGGATGAGGCATGCATCGATGAAGCACCTCTCGAAGGTCATGCCGACCTCGAGTCGAAAACTCCGTCAAAAATGGCAAACCTGCAAAAGAATGAAAACACTAAGTAGAAGAAGATAAATTGAAAAATAAATGAAACAAATGACCAAATCACCGTCCATGTGCCTTCTTGCCTCCGCTCGCGTAAGTGGCTTAGGGGTCGATCGGCGTGTTTTCCTCACTGTGTATCTTCGCGACCTCCTGCGCGTGATGTAAGCATGTCAATAATAGTATTAGTTATGATAAAATTGATAAATTTTGAAAACTTACCAGTCGATCGGTTGTGACCTAACTACACTGCCCTGGTTGAGAATGGTCACTTTCCTTGTGATCTATCTTCCAAACCTGGGTCAGGGTTGGCTCCTGACCCGTCTCTCGCTCCTGTATATCCGTGTTAGTGAGACAAATATATTAGGAACACATAAACAAACTGAAAATGTACTTACCATGCATTTAGCCAAACACAAGTAGCCGTCGCCGCCATAGTTGTGCTTGACCTTGGATCCCAGGCGGCACTATCTTTCCTTTTTGGACTTATCGATGATAGCTTCGCTAGCCCAGTGCCGACAGAGAGCTAAGTACGCCTTGAGGTTACCCTGTAACCAGGAAATACTAACATGCACATATTTCATTTTTCATCAATGCAGTTAACATACATAGGTATTGTAATATTTTACAATATTAAAAACTTGCCTGTGCGTACTGCTCCTCTGTCAAGTATGTGTCAGGGTCCTTCCTAAATGGACCCCTTTCCTGCTCCTGTTCTCGGGGGTGCATCTTGTAGTTCGCGTTGACATCCTGGATCTGGGCGTTCGACAACGCCGCTATCGTGAGCTTCCGAGCATTGTAATGGAACATGCGTCTTGCGTGTTCCTCCATGCTCGGTTCCTCTAATTGGTACCTCAGCTTTAAGCAAACAGACATCTAAGTGATATGCATTAACCATTCAAACGAGTTGAAAAAAATTAAACAGTTAAACTTACCATAAAATCATTCCACACGGCTCCATGAAACGTGTCGCGGACCTCGTGAGAGACACGAGCGTAGTCATCCCACCAGGGGGTAGGTAAATCATCAATGACACCAGGGTAGTGCAACTTCACTATAGCACCTAGGACACTGTTAACCTGCCTGTGGTGTTTCTCGTCCCCTGTGAAGATGTGTCGTACCAACATCTGCAAAATATATTAAATAATTAAGTAACGGAAAACAACATCTAATATTTAATATACTATATGAAGTCTTTTACTTGTCTCCGACTGGACAAATAGTGATCTGCAGATCAGGAACCGGAGGAGGAGCTGCCTGAGTCACCACCGGAGTCAACGTATAGTGATCCTCCTCGCCCGTCGCCTCTGCGACAGCGCTATCACGTCATGTGACCCTGAAGGCCGGTCACCACCAAAGTCCAAAGGAAGGCTAGTGGTAGCCGGCTCCGAGGGGAGGCTAGCGCTAGCCGGCTCCTGTAGCGGCCCCCCTAGCCTCCGACTTAGACTTAGATGACTTTGAGTCAGACTGCAAAAAATAAAAAGATTGATGATAAATAATTATTAACAAGTGCAATTTATAAAAATAACTTGATTTTAAACTGAAATTTACCTCTGTGTGCTGAAAGCACACCTGAGCTGAGCGTGGAGCGTGCGCCAAAAACAGGGAACGTCTACTCGAAGTTAACGAGGTCCCTGAGCAAGGGTCTTGTGCTGGCGCAAAACCTCTCACTGGCTTCCCCTTCCCCTCCCCCCTCGGCCAACCTGGTCACAGCTCCAAACGGGTTGTGCTTTCTCCAGGAGGCTTCCAGGTGAGTTCCATTGACTGGTATAGGGTGTACACCATTGGATGGCTTCGGATACTTCTGTTTGTGGGCCATTTGATCCATGTGATGACACATGGCATCGCCTAATTCATCAAAATCCAATTTTATGGATTACTCCTTGCATGTCTTGGTATTTTTGGTCTAAATTCACCTGCATACGAATGAACACCAACACTTGTGAAATTGGTTAGTTTTTAACCCTACCACTACGTTGTGTTTCTCTTTTATGCACATTATGAGGTAAATTGATGGTCTAAATATGGCATTTAAGGACCGTCAACACGCACATGCCTTTGGTGATAGCACCGGTGCGTCTAGCGATATCGCATGTTTCGGACAGCTGCTTGGCACCTTGCCTAGTCAAGATGTCGAGGTCATCATGCTAGAACTGGTCCTGCACGGCTTCATCATAGGTCTAGACTCGGAGATTACCCATGGCGATCTTTGGAGGAAGGACAACTTCAGCTCTGTGCACCAGGAAGAATGAAGTTTCTCCTCTAGCCCGGTTGGGTGTTGTCTGGCTTGCCCACAATGCGGACGAAAGCTCTTCGATCCAGTTGGCACCATGCTTTTTTAAGCGTTTGTAGGTGCGGGTCATGAGTCCTTTGAGAATTTCTGCATTTTCTCTCTCGGCTCTACCATTACTTGTCTGATGTGCTACATATGCATAGCTGAGGTTGATGTCGAGGTCTTCGCAACACTCTTGAAATGTTGCACAGGTGAATTGGGTCCCATTATTAGTGATAATTCTGTTTGGGACTCTAAATCTGCAAATTATGGACTTCAAGAACTTGATTGTTATCTTCTTATTGATTGTCACAACTATAGTTGATTTCGGCCACTTCGTGAACTTGTCGATGGCGACATAGAGATATTTGTACCCTCCGACGGCTTTTGGGAAAGTCCCATAATATCCATCCCCCGCAAAGCAAATGGCCATAAGGGCGGAATCATCTGCAGTGACTATGTTGGTGTGTGTATTTGCTTGGCATGAAACTGGCACGTCTCACACCTCTTGACCAGCTTGACTGCATCCTGGAGAGCTATAGGCCAGTAAAAACCATGTCGGAAGGCTTTACCGACTAGGGGTGAGCAAAAAAACTGGAAACCGAAACCGAAATAACTGGTAATCGAAACTGAATAAACGGGACTGGTAACACCGAATCAAATTTTAGTTATGGATATGTAAAAACCGGTATTTCTTGGGTTTCAGTTTATTTGTCTGGTTAACCGAGTTAACCGAACAACCAGCCAAACACTTTAGGCCCAACAGCGGTCCAGCACACTTGAGGCCCAACAATGGTCTCAACACTAATCCATGGGCAACCCTAATCCCTCCACCACTCTTCTTCCCCACCTCAACCGCCAGACACCAAGAGGCCAGAGCTCCACTGCTCTTATACAAATCAAGCCCCGCCCCTCCCCTTCACTTGCCGCTGGGGCACCACCCTGCACACCATCGGAGAGCCGCCCATCCACCCTCGGAGCGCTATCACCGCCGCAGCCAACTGCCATCGCGCCCGGCCACAGCTCTGCCGCCCCACCCGCCGTCGCGCCCGGCCACAGCTCCATCGCCCCGCTCGCCCTCGCGCTCGGCCGCGGCTCTGCCGCCTCGCCTGCTGTCACGCCCGGCCGTGGCTCCGCAGCCCCGCCCACCGTCTTGTCAGCCCACGGCTCCGCCACCTTACCGTTGTCGCGCGGCTCCAAATCTTTGGATGCTCGGTTTTTTCGATTTAACTGAAAACTGAACCGAAATTTCCGGTTAACCGATGCAGCAGTTTTTACTTTTCTATAGATAATTTCGGTTTCCGTTTTCCAAAAACCGAATTCTCAGAAAAAGAAAACCAAAAAACCGAACCTAATTCCTCCTGTTAACTGAATGCCCACCCCTATTACCGACCAATGTGCAGGATGATGCATGATTCCCACACCCGCCTCTATGGATCTCTGTGAGGAGCTCGCAACCTTCTTCTTGGGAAATACACTACAATTGGATGTCGTTGGCTCCACTTCGATAGAGATCCTCTTCTACCAAAATGTATATTTTAGCCAATCTAACAATCCGTTCAGCGGATACACCATCTTCAGGAAGGATGTTATCTTTTAAGTAGTGCCAAACCTCCGAGATCCACAGATCGAGACTAACTTGAGCTTTTGGATCTTGCAGGCTTGGTTGCTCGGAGCTTCCTGTAGTAACTACAATCCTTTATGGATGGCAATAGGGCCACCGGGACCGCTAGCTTTGAGGTGCTGGTCTCGCCCCCATCATCCAGCTCGGCAGGCTGAGCGGCTGGTGCTCGTAATCTCCTTACAAAAACTATGTCGGGTGCCGGAGCCCCAGTAGCATCCTTCGTGGAGAGGTCGTCAGCCTAAGCGTTGTTGAGACGTTGGACATGGCAGAGGTCCAGGACATCGAAGTCTTTCTGCAACTTCGGGACTTCAAGTAGATACACTGCTAGCTGAGGGTTATTGCAATTACATTCACCTTTGACTTGCTTGATGATGAGTTGCGAATCGCCCTTGACCAGTAGTTGCTAGACACCGAAGGATAGTGCCATCTTTAGTCCGAAGATGAGAGCTTCGTACTCTGCCATGCTGTTGGTAGCCTTGAAGTCGAGGTGGACCATGTACTTGACCTTATCCGCGGTCAGTGCGAGAAAAATTCCAGCTCATGTCCCCTTCTTCTGCATGGAACCATTGAAAAAGATAGTCTAGTGGGGCTCGATGAAGACCGGAACCTTAGGTTCCAGTACTTCAGGGTCGAGAGCTCCTGGACCAGACGGAGATGGAGTCCATTCCGCGACAAAGCCAGCTAGTACCTGAGTCTTGATGGCGTGTCGAGGTAGGGAGTCGAGCTCGAACTCCGCCAGTTCTGCAGCCCACTTGGCGATGTTTCCCATTCAATTGGGACTATGCAGAATAGCATGCAGTGGGTAGGAAGTTATAACTCAAATCTTGTGGCTTGGAAGTAGTGGTGCAGCTTTCTTGAGGCAATAAGTATTGCGTACAGTAGATTATGCACCTTAAGTACCAACGTCTTGGCGTTGTGAAGTCTTCACTAATAAAGTAGATTGGTCTTTGGACAGTCTGGATCCTCCTGGAGGGGTCCGAACCTTCTTCTTTGTAGGATCAAAGAGCACGTGAGAAGCTACCAGAGGGGGGCGAATGGTAGATTAAAACTTTTTAGCAGAAGCAACAAAACATCCCTCGGCAGAAAACTGATCTGTTAAAGAAACTGTGTGTGTGACTAATCTAAACATGCTCAACTGTGACAAAACTAATATAGATTGTAGAGAGTCGAGTTACAAAGACGTCACAACAAGAATCAAGAAAATCCGTCAGGAGAAACTCACGTTACGATCGAAAGATTAACCAAAGGTCAATCTGGTCTACCGAAGAAAAACAGTTCTGGAACACCGCAAAGAAACTCGTGTAGATCAGAAACCACAAGTCCAATGACTGTGAAATTTTAACAGATGATATATAATCAAGTTTTCAAGACATCCAAAAAAGAATCACGTCAATTGGGTCCGTAAAACTTGAGTTATGATAAAACCACCGAAGCAAGGTAGTGTTGTGCAGAAACTCGACAAGAAAAACTTATCTGAAATAAGTCGGACGAACAAGGCACAAAAGTTCCTTTAAACTACGAATTTTATTAAAAAAACACAAGAGGAACAGCCCCAAAGTTGTCCACCACGAGCTGTGGTCTCCCTTTCATATATAACCAGCCCTTAGGCCAACCCAAACCTAACTAGGACTCCAATCCTACTCAATTCACAAATCGAAACTTTACATAACTGCTCAAGACTATTATATACGCAGATAGAAGCAATCTTAAGACTTCCAAACACCTCAGGAATGTGTCCTACAATCCTAAAACAACTCAAATTCGTGACCCACACGAAATCCTATCATAACAAACTCAAAACTTTCCATATTTGAGTCAAACACGACTCGGCCGCAGCCTGAGTCCATAACCTAGTCGGTTGGACCTTTCCAACCAATTCTTTATGTCCACATCTCTTCATCACGCCTCGGAACCATGTAGACACGTCCATGCACTCCTTGCACATGTGCAAATATCTTCCAACGACGTCCACGATACCTTCATATGCAATGTTCTTCATCCAAACATGCTGCATGACCCCCCGACCAACTCAACCACAATTCCTCCCGAACTTGGTTGTTGAACCTCATCTTCTCCATAAGACTAGTTCAATGGATCCCGTCACCAGCCATGTCTGGAACTCAAGCAACACCTGCCCATGAATAAACAATCAATACTTCCGAACACAAGTCCTCGACTTGCCTGTCGTTAGTTCCGAAACCACAACACCTTACGTGAGCACCTCACATAAGTATATTGCAATACTTAGCAAAAGGATATCAACCATAACCACCAAAACACACCAAAAACTTATTAAAAGAAAACTAAGCAAACTTTGCATAATCCAAAAAGCAAGTTTGAAACATTGCAAATTAAAGCAGAACCACTGCGATCAAGCTTCAAACCTTACCAAAGCTAACCAGACCTTGAACCGGAGCTTACCAAAACTAACAGGATCTAACGCCGAAACTCACCAAAGCTAGCAAGACCTAGCACCAGAGCTAACTAAAGCTAGTCGGACCTAGCGCCAGAGCTTACTAAAGCTAGTCGGACCTAGCACCGGAGCTGACCAAAGCTAGTCGGATGTAGCCACAGCAAGTCGGACCTAACCAAAATAAGTCGAACCTAGACAAAGAAGTCAGACATAGACAAAGAAGTTAGATCTAGCCAAAGCAACTCAAACCTTACGTCAGACCTTGCCGAAGCTACCCAAAACAAGTCGGACCTATTGTCGGACCATGCAGGAACTCGGACCTAGAGTCGGATCTTGATGAGATGGGTGTTTTGGTAGTATTCAAAACTTCTATTGTCAAAGCCAATGTATTCAGCACACATAGGTCTCACAATATCCCCCTTGATGATTGCATTGGCAACACCACTTAAAATCCAAACATTGGCTTATTCCCATGAAAAGTTTTGAAAACAATTTCTCCCCCTTTTTAAAATCAAATGAGATAGAAATAAATTTCTCCCCCTATACTTATTTCGCCCCCTTGCATACTTCTTCCAATTTGACAATGTATTCAGCAAGGCACAAAAGAGAAATTTTAATTTGTTATGAGCACATTATAACATATACATATAAAACAAAGCTCATCCATGCCATACTATCAAGTAACTTACACTATCACAACAATGAGACACATAAAGTAGTGTAAGTCATGCTAGAGATCAAATGTAATTTTCAATTTTAGCAAGTCATGATCTCACAAACTTAACTATTTCAAAACCTGAAAGCATGACACTTGTTGCTGCATTTTATTATTTTTTAAAGCACAAATTTAGATCATATGATATTTGCAAGTGATTATATGTGCATCTGCCTTATTCTAACCAACCAAGCCAAACCTATGTCATTTGACAATCAGAAGCTTAAGGACATGGTTTTAATCATACACAACTTCTTCCAAGTTCATATCTTAGTGCAATGATAAGACATCTCACAAGAAGAAGTGTGATGCATGCATATTCTCTTGATATTTTCTCAATTTATATTTGTTCATAAAACACAACATGTGAGTTGATTACATGAATAATTCATTATGATTAAAAGCACTTGTGATCATGCAAAAAGTTCAAAACAGCAAGAAAGTTCGATCATGACCAGATTTAATGTAAGTAATTACTCCCATTTCTAGTCATGGCAAAAACTACAAAATGTATAACATGAGTAACATAGTAAGAACTTTCAGCATATAAAAGGAATCACAAAGTCATATATGTATGAAATACTATTCTCATATTCTTTTAAGTTCACATTCACACATAGACTTCCCAAGTTTCAAAACTCCCCCTCAATTTAAGCCATGAGGATGCATAACCCCTATTTCACTACGAATGTAACAAAAATGAGTGAAACTGAAGGTTTTGTAAAAATGTCAGCCAATTGATGTTCGACATCTACATGGTGAAGCACAATGTTTCCTTTTTCAACATTATCACGGAGAAAGTGATACCTAATGTCAATGTGCTTTGTTCTAGAATGTTGCATGGGGTTTTTAGCAATGCAAATGGCACTAGTGTTGTCACAAACAGTGGAATACTATCTAGATCAACCCCATAGTCCTTAAGTGTTTGAACAATCCAAATATTTGTGAGCGGGCGCTAGCAGCAGCTACATATTCAGATTCGGCTGTGGATTGTGCAACTGAACTTTGTTTTTTAGAGGACCAAGCAACAAGTGAATTACCAAGAAAATGACAAGCACCCGAAGTACTTTTCCTATCAATCCTACAACCCCCAAAATCAGCATCCGAAAAAGCTTTCAAAGTAACGGTTGAGGAATAAGGAAGAAAAATGCCAAATTCTTGAGTTCCATGTAAGTACCTAAGAATCCTTTTGACGGCTTGACGATGTCAAGCACGTGGGGAAGCTTGAAATCATGCAAAAAGACATACACTGAATTGTATGTCCGGTCTTGATGCCGGGAGATACAAAAGTGATCCGATAATGCTTTTATATGCTTTTTGATCCACGGGTTCACCATCTTCATCAAGTTTAAGTGTCATTGTTGTACCCATTGGTGTCCGAAGAGGCTTTCTTTTGTCCACGTTGAAGCGCTTAAGAAGGTCTCGTGTATACTTTGTTTGATGCACGAAGATACCTTCTTTGGTTGTCTTGATTTGCAGCCCCAAAAAGTAAGTGAGTTCACTCATCATACTCATCTAAAATTCTGAACTCATCATAGCTGGACCGTGTGACTCGTTCGTGCAAGCTTCTAATAATTTGTTGTGGAGGATGACTTTTGAGGACCCGGAGGGGAGCGGACACTTCACAAGCTTCTTCCTCTTCATGTTCATCATAAATCGATAAGCTTGTGACTTGAGGAAAATTTGGACCAGCAATGGTGGTCATCAGTGCTGGTTGTAAATGAAAATCAGGAGCTGGAACTGCTGAATTTTCGGGCAGCAGCACCACTTCTTCCTCATCTTCAACGAAAATACTCTCCCCTTGTGGATATTGAATGTGTCCTAGAGGGGGTGAATAGGCCTTTTGAATTTCCTGCACACTTAATAAATTTGTCAAAAACTTGATGGACCGGACTAGTCCGGTTATGTGGACGGACTAGTCCAGTGTGCTGAAACTTGTGAGTTGATTAAGTGTTATTTGGGAAGCTAGGTTCTTCTAGCAGTGGAAATGAGAACAAAAGATTCTTTGATTTAAGATTATTGTATGAATGCACGTGGAAACTTATAAGCAACTTAATTGATGTTTAGTAATCAAGTGATCTAGTGAACGAAAAGTGAAGTAAATGAGGCACAAGAGACAAGTGAATTTTTACCGAGGTTCGATCTCACCACGAGATCTACGTCCTCGTTGAGGAATCTAACACTGAGTTGGGTCTCCAACCCTTTCCCTCTTCAAGTCACCATGAAGGCCGACTTGATTCCACTATCACGGGTAATCACCAAGTTTGTGGGGCAACCTCACACATTGAGGGCTCTCACGAGAATTACAATGAAGAGGCAATCAAATACACTTGAAAGTATTACAATGCAGAGTAAAAGTGTAGAAAGATCAAACCCCAAGAGCTCGCAACGAAGTAACGACAATCTCCCAATCCCGAATCCAAGTGTTCTAATGATTTGACTCCTTTTTGCACCTTAGATGTGTGGGGAGATATGTTTTAGGCTCTTTGGATGAAGTGGCGGCACTAGGGTTTGTGTTTTCAGCAATATTTGACGTGTGTGTTGTTTGGAAGGCCGTGGATTCTCTATTTATATGGTTTCCAAAAAGTTACCATTGAAAAACCCTAACATCGGACTAGTCCGGTGCAAGTCCAGACTTGTCCGGTCACAGTGTACTTTGAAGTCCTGAAAGTCTATCGGACTAGTCCGGTCCAAGCTCGGACTAGTTCGGTGCTGTGTGAAGGTGAACTTCAAAAAGTTCAACGGACTAGTCCGCGGACTAGTCTGATCTCCACGGATGGGAGACTCCAGAAAGTTCAACGGACTAGTCCGGTGGACACACGGACTAGTCCGGTCTCCCAATATGAGAGACTCCAAAAAGTTCAACGGACTAGTCCGGTGGACACACGGACTAGTCCGGTCTCCCAATATGAGAGACTCCAGAAAGTTCAACGGACTAGTCCGGTGGACACACGGACTAGTCCGGTCTCCCAATATGATAGATTCCAGAAAGTGAAACGGACTAGTCCGGTCCATGATCGGACTAGTCCAGTGCATTGTGAAAGTTAGGTTAATCTTAAACCCTTACCCCAGCGCAAAGCTGTGAGCTCTTGGAGTGTGTCTTTATACACTCCCTATACATTTAAAATCAAATTTGATCTTCCAAGCTCCATCAAAGTATCCCTCTTTGGACACCACTCCATTTTTCACCTTTTTGTGTGCACCGAGCTGTTTCACTTGTTTGTCCTGCAATCATCTCAATAGATTCATTAGGATCTCATATGTTTGTCATCAATTAGCCATAACCCACAAGGGATATCCTAGATGCACTTACAATCTTCCCCTTTTTGGTGATTGATGACAACCGTTTGAGATATCACAAATGAGAGTAAAATTTTGATTTTCATAAGGTGTTCACATATGAGAATAATGATAAATCCACGAAAAGCTTCTCACATATGCACACACCTTATGGTGGAGTGCCTAACAGGTGTGTGATCAACAAAGTGTGATGAAATAAAGATAATCAACAATGAGCATAAAGATGATCATTCAAGCAACAATAAGCATCACACATAAGAAAAGAAATAGTGCATTACAAGGTTTTAAAAATAAGTACATGTCCTCGATCACAAAAGCATAAGGACTACAACTAGAGATAGTCTCCAACTACTAGTCTCAATCTCTCCCCCTTTGGCATCAAGGCACCAAAAAGGAAAAAATTGAGGGGAATCACTCATCGCCGCTCTCTTCTTCAGTTTCAGTCCGATCGTCGTCTTCACCACCATCATCATTCGCCGGAGCAGGATCATCCTCGGAGTCCTCGAACGTGGGCTGGGATCCAACCAGCTCAATCTCCAGCTTGTCACAGATAGCTTTGATGTTGGCATTAACATATTGTTGGTGTTTCTTCTGCCTGACTTCAATCTTGCGGCAGCAGGCAAAGATAGAGGTGAGCATTTTGAGAACACCACTGGAGGATTCATGGACAGGTGTAGAGCCAGGAGGAGCAGCTGCAGATCTTGTGGCATTGACATCCCGAGTTTTTTAGTCCTCCTCTCAGCTTCAGGGGAGGAAGGTGCATTAGGAGCTGAGGGTAGAGTGTACTCGGTGGGATTTTGCAGTTTCAACCCCGTATGAGCGACATACTTGACAAACTCAAGTCCCGTCACTTTCTCAATCATGAACATGATGTACGGGGCATACCTGCAAGATCTATTGGGAGTGATTGAGATGTTCACAATGTCATTGTAGATGTACTCAAAGACATTGAATGGTCTCCTTCCACTAATGACCTTCATTAGGGTCCTCAAGGTTCCTTGTATAGTCCCCGCATCTCCATCTTTGGGGGCTATTGTCTTCCTCAAGATTCCGTTGAGGACCACAAAGAAGGGCTTCAGATATTTGCTGTTGGAGGGCACATACGGCATCCTTGTGTCATAGAGGAACTTGAGCTCATCCTTCTCCAAGGGTTGCAAATTGTGGATGACAAGATCATGATCCAGAGTATGTTCAAGGTGAATAATCCTTGCAAACTCATCATAAGTAACACTATACTTGGAACCATGGGTCATCCAAGTAAGATTGTCTCCATCACCCCGAGCAAAGTAGAGGGTAGAGTAGAATTGGGTGATGATCTCGTTGTTCCAGTCATTCTCAAAAGAAAACAGTTCCTTCAGTCCGTGCCTCTCCAGGGCCTCAACCACCTCACGGAAGGCAGGATATTTCTTCGGCTCCATGTACCCAATGTTCACCCATTGACTCTTCACAACGGGATTCTTCATCTTCATGTACACATGCTCGTAGTAGTTGGCATGGAAGTTGCTCCAAAATCTTGGGTCAGAGCATTTTTGAGGTTGATTATACACATTAATCTTCCTGAAGCTATCAGCAAGCTCACCCCCTTTCCTGGTGAAATCTTCACTGGAACGCTGCCTGTTGCGGTGACTTGGGTTTTTCATCTTCAAGGGCCCAATGGGTCCGCTAGCAAGCCCCTTCCCTTTGTTGAGAGTCCTCTTTGGCCCTGAGGAGCTCTCACCAGCTTTTCCTTGGGCCTTCTTAACAACCACCCTCCTCTTCTTGGGCAAATTGTCGTTGGAGGGTGGAGAGTGCACATTGACATCATGTCTTTTCTTCATATACCTCTCCTTGGCTCTCCTTGCTTTTTCACATTCAACTTCTTCATCAACATGGAAAGAATTGTCATCTGAGCTTGAAGACATCGTGCCTAATAAAGAGTTCATGGATTAGATAAGAATGAACCAAGGATCGAGGTCAATTTAGGGATTCAGATGTCAGAGACCGGACTTGTCCGGGTTTAGAGTGCGGACTTGTCCGGCATACCGGACTTGTCCGTCTCTTAGCACCGGACTAGTCCGGCCTGGCAAGAACCCTAATGATTTCCTTGAATTCCAAAATTTCTATCTAAGGATATAAAATAACATGGAGGTGGTAGGAATACATCTATGAAGCCAATGCATAACCTTGGAATCAAAGGAAACAAGCTAGAATGAGAAAAGTTGAGATTTTGGTTTTAGGGTGAAATTTACCGAGTTTCGAAGATGTGCGGTGAAGGAGCAAGAGTTTGTTCGGATGATTCCTGAGGGGAGATTCCACTCGAGAAGGAGAGGATTTCCCATGGAGAAAGCTTCGATTTTGAGGGCTCAACTCGAAGGTCTCTTTGGGGGCTAGGGTTTAGGAGGGAAGAGGAGAGGTGAGGGCTCAACTCGAAGTGGAGGGAGGTTTGAAATTTTGATTTGGGCCGGCCAACTGCTTATATACGCGACCGATCGGACTAGTCCGGTCAGAGGACAGACTAGTCTGGTTCCCTTGGAAAACATAGGAAAGAGAGACAGTCCGGACTAGTCCGATGGCAAACGTGACTAGTCCGGTGCCCCTAGAAAACCTAAGTATTTAGAGATATTTAATAGTGATCCAAGGACAAGTTTTGCAAATAATCTTGGTACTTATGACCAGAAGGCAATCAACAATGAAAAGTGGTCATAAACTCCAAGATTTCTTCATTAAAATTAGTTTTCTTAGAAGAAAAAGAGGTGAGGAGCAGTTTTTAACAATAAAATGCGATGTTTGAAATTTCAACCAGGTATGCAACGTTTCAAGCCACATTTCGAGAGTCAAGAATATTAAGTTCATTTCTAAGCTCACAAAACCTTTTCTCATCTAATGGTTTGGTGAAAATATCTGCAAGTTGTTTTTCAGTCCTAACATGTGAAATAGCAATGTCACCTTTTAATGAATGATCTCTAAGAAAATGATGACGGATATCTATGTGCTTAGTTCATGAGTGCTCTACAGGGTTGTGTGCAGTTTTTATAGCACTTTCATTATCACATAGAAGCGGGATATGGCTAAGATTGTAGCCGTAGTCCCTAAGAGTCTGTCGCATCCAAAGTAGTTGTGCGCAACAACTACCGGCTACAACATACTCTGCTTCCGCTGTGGAAAGAGCAATGGAGTTTTGCTTTTTAGATGACCAAGAAACTAGGGACCTACCAAGAAACTGACAAGTCCCTGACGTGCTCTTTCTATCGACTTTGCATCCTGCATAGTCAGCGTCGGAATACCCTATCAAGTTAAACTTGGATCCTTTGGGATACCAAAGGCCCAAGTTGGGTGTGTGCACAAGATACCTTAGGATTCTTTTTACAGCAATTAAGTGACACTCTTTAGGTGCGGCTTGAAACCTTGCACACAAGCAAACACTAAGCATAATATCTGGCCTAGATGCACATAAATAAAGTAAGGAACCGATCATGGACCGATATACCTTCTGGTCCACATTTGGACCATCTTCATTGAGGTCGAGATGTCCATTAATGGCCATGGGTGTATTGATGGGCTTGTCATTGTCCATATTGAATTTCTTGAGAATGTCCTATGTATATTTGGTTTGGCTTATAAATGTACCTTCTCTTAGTTGCTTCACTTGGAATCCAAAGAAGAACTTCAATTCGCCCATCATTGACATCTCGAACCTATCTATCATAATTTTGCTAAATTCTTCACATAAAGATTTGTTAGTGGATCCAAAGATAATGTCATCAACATAAATTTGACATACGAATAGATGATCATCATAGTGTTTAGTGAAAAGTGTATAGTCAGCTTTGCCAATTTTGAATCCATGTTGAGTCAGAAAATATCTAAGGCACTCGTACCAAGCTCGAGGATCTTGTTTGAGGCCATAGAGAGCCTTACGCAGTTGGTAGACATGATCGAGATACTCTTGGTCTTCGAATCCTGGTGGCTGCTCCACATAAACTTCCTCCTTGATTGGACTATTTAAGAAAGTGTTTTTGATGTCCATTTGATACAGCTTAAAATTATGGTGAGTAGCATATGCCAATAAAATACAAATGGACTCACGTCTAGCTACAGGAGCAAAAGTTTCATCGAAGTCCAAACCTTCGACCTGAGAATAACCTTTGGCCACCAATCTCGCTTTGTTTGTTGTTACTACTCCTTGTTCATCTTGCTTGTTCTGAAAGACCCATTTGGTTCCAACGATGTTCGCCTTTGGTCTCTCCACCAGCTCCCACACTTCATTTCTCTTGAAGTTGTTCAACTCCTCTTGCATCGCCATCACCCAGTCTGGATCCCTTAAGGCTTCTTCTACCCTATATGGTTCCAGAAAAGACACAAAAGAATAGTATTCATAGAAATTTGCAACTCGAGATCTAGTAGTTACTCCCTTAGCAATATCTCCAATGATATTATTGACAGGATGGTCTCTTTGCACACTCTGATGCACTCTTGGGTGTGGAACTTGTGTTATTGCTTGTTCTTCATTATCTTCGTGTTCATTGTCTCCCCCTAGATCATTGCTCCCATGATTATCTTGATATTATTTATTTTCCTCATCTTGATCTTGTGAAAGTGCTCCCCCTTGATCATTGCCTCCGTGTTGAAGTTCATCTTGTGCATTTGAGTCGAATGTTTGCTCTTGTGGTAAGATATCACCAAGTCCCATTTTCTTCATTGCTTCATATGGAGCTTCCTCTTTATCTAGCACACACTTATCAACTTGCTCCACTTGTGAGCTGTTAGATTCATCGAACACTACGTCACGTGCTACTTCAACAAGGTCGGACACCTTGTTGAAGACACGATAGGCGTAGGCATTCGATTCATAACCGAGCAAGAACCCTTCATCGGACTTTGAAGCGAACTTCGAGGCCCTCGGTTTCTTGTTCAGAATAAAACATTTACAACCAAATACTTTGAAATAAGAAACATTATGCTTTTTACCGGTAAGGAGCTCATATGGTGTTTTCTTTAGTAGTCGGTGGAGATATAGCCGATTCGTAGCATGAAAAGCAGTGTTCACCGCTTCTGCCCAAAATCGATCTGATGTCTTGTATTCATCCAACATAGTTCTGGCCATTTTGATCAATGTTTTGTTCTTCCTTTCAGCCACTCTATTTTGTTGAGGGGAGTAGGGTGCCGAGAACTCATGCTTTATCCCTTCTTCATCGAGAAACTCTTCCACTTGGAGGTTCTTGAATTCTGTCCTGTTGTCACTCCTGATGTTCTTTATGGTTGATGAGAATTCGATCTGAGCTCTCTTTAAGAACTTCTTGAGGATCCCCTGAATTTCTAATTTATCATACAAGAAAAATACCCAGGTAAATCTTGAAAAATCATCAACAATTACTAAACCGTATATGTTACCGCCGATGCTGATGTACGAAATTGGACCAAAGAGATCCATGTGGAGGAGTTCCAGCGGTCTTTCGGTAGTATTCACATGCTTGGCGGGGTGCGGTGCTCTGACTTTTTTTCCTGCTTGACAAGCGTTGCACAGCCTGTCTTTTTCAAAAACCACATCCTTAAGACCATGGATGTGACCACTTTTTAGAAGTTTTTGCAGATTTCTCATCCCAACATGGGCTAGCCGTCTATGCCACAGCCATCCCATGTTGGTCTTAGCAACCAAGCAAGTGTTGAGTTCAGCTTTATCTTTGTTGAAGTCAACAAGATAAAGCTTGCCCTTCAACATTCCATTGAATGCAATCGAGCCATTGCTTCTTCTAAAAATGGTCACACCCTCATTAGTGAATAAACAGTTGTAACCTTTGTCGCATAGTTGAGATATTGACAAAAGGTTATAATCTAGAGAATCTACATGTAAAACATTAGATAAGGTATGTTGAGAGGATATTTCAATGTTACCGCTACCAAGGACCTTTCCTTGGCTGTTGTCTCCGAAGTATATGCCTTCACTTGGATCCTTGTTATACTCATACTCCACAAACATACCTCTCTCTCCGGTCATGTGATTTGTGCATCCGCTATCTAGCACCCATTTAGATCCACCAGAGGAGTAGGGTTCAAAAAAAATTATTCTTTGGTTTTAGGTACCCAAGCTTGCTTGGGTCCTCTCAGGTTAGTCACAAGAGTTTTGGGCACCCACACACAAGTTTTCAAGTTCTTGTGGCGTGACCCTGTATATTTAGCAATGACTTTTCCATGTTTGACTTTCATAAGAACATATGAAGCATCAAATGTACGAAACAATATTTGTAAATCAGATTCATGGGATTTTTCTTTAACAAAGACAATTCTATTCTTAACATGATTAGGAGTGCACATGTGTTTGTTTCTGTCAAAACCAAGGCCATCTTTGACATTAGGAGGTCTAGTGACCATATATGCACTGCGTGCATATTTGATCTTCTCCTTATCAAAGATGCCGCTTGGAGAGGCATGCATATTATGAGAAGTTGAAGTATTGAAATAACATTCTTTTTACTAGAGCAAGTGCAAGTTCCGATTGTTGTCGAACTCATATCTTTGGAGGAAGAGCTCTTGGAGGAAGAGGAGTCACTTTGCTTGAGCGACTCAACTTGCACCTCAAGGATCTTGTTAACTTTTGACAAGTTAGCAATTTCTTCCTTGATTGCAATATGCGAGTCTTCTAGCTTTGAGTAAGTTTCCTTACTCAAGGCTAGCTCAACCTCAAGCGACTCGTTCTTCTCTCTTTCAAGCTCGAGAAGCTTTTCAACTTCTTGATATCTCTTCCTTTCACGGATGAGCATATCTTCTTGTCGGTTGAGAAGTTCCTCCTTTTCAAAGATTTCGTTCGACAACATTTCCATTTTCTTTAGAGCAATTTTACTTAGTCCTCTAAACATTTCTTCATTATCACTAGAGCTATCAAAGTCATCAATAGAGGAATTTAGTGTAGGAGGAGTGAGTCGTACCTTTTTCTTGCCTTCCTTAGCCATAAGGCAAGTGTGGTTGTTCATATCTCATCCTCCCATGTTTGGGAAGAGTGTGGCTTTCATAGTAGGTTTCTTGACTGCGATAGTGGCTATCTCTTCTTCTTCATCGGAGGAGGACTCGTCGTTTAAGTCCCACTACTTGCTAATATGAGCTTGATGGGCTTGTCTTCTTTTTCTGAAATTTTCTTTTCTTGAGGTCTTGTTTCCCTCTTCTTTTTATTTTCTTCATAGAGGCAGTCTACCATGAAATGACCATACTCTCAGCAGTTGTAGCAAGTGCGTTGAGCCTTGGATTTTCCTTTATCCTTGCTCTTGCCTTCATTTGAATTGTTGTCGTGTATTCTTTTCATCATGCGTTTGAACTTCTTGATAAATAGTACCATTTCTTCATCATCAAGATCAGTGCTCTTGTCGCTTGTATGCCCATCGTCTTGGTCTTCACGAGTTTCCTTAAGTTTGGGTCTGCACGTTGCTTTGAGAGCAACTTCTTTCTTCTTGGAAGAGGTGAGTTCGGCTAAGTCCTTTACGTATTGAGCCTCTTTCTCCATCATCTCATGATTTATGATCTTCCCCAATAACTCATTCGGAGTCATTTTGTGAAATACAGGGCTTTCTCTAATCATCGAGCAAAGTGTAACATTTCTTGGCATGAAGGCTGTAATCATTCTCTTGACCACCTCGTGATCCGTCCATTTCTTACTTCCATAGGCACGAATTTTGTTGATGAGTGCCTTCATCAGGTTGTACATGTCTTGAGGTGATTCACCTTCTTCAATAGCAAATCTCCCCAACTCTCCTTCAAGCATCTCGATTTTAGCTTCACGAACCGACCTATTTCCTTCGTGAGCTGTCTTGAGTGTATCCCAGATTTCTTTTGCACTTTCTAAGTCATCGATCTTGGTGAATTCCTCTCTGCTTAGTTATGACGTGATCACGGCGACGACTTGTGCATTTCTGTGAATCTCTTG
The DNA here is from genome assembly GCA_036927565.1 of Tuctoria greenei. Lineage (NCBI taxonomy): Eukaryota > Viridiplantae > Streptophyta > Magnoliopsida > Poales > Poaceae > Tuctoria > Tuctoria greenei. The sequence goes on from JAYESD010000003.1 coordinate 21,311,242, forward strand.
TTCTTGTTCTGGGGTGAGTTCGTCATCCGTGTCCGGGATATCTATGACAGTGCAAACAATATGCCACAGACTAGGATTTTGGGATATTAGATGCATCTTCATGTTGTACTTCCACATGGTATAGTCACTTCTGTCAAACTGTGGAGGCTTTCCCATAGGAATGGAGAGATAGTGATTGTTTGAATTGAGACGGTTGTAGTTGTAAGGATGTCGGGAGTAGTCGTGATGACCGCTTCCCGTCGTCTTCTCTTCTTCTTTTCCTTTTTGTCCTAGTAGTTTCTTTCTCAGGAGTGCCTTTAGTTGTCGCACTTCTTCATCATCATGTGGGCTTTCTTTCAGCACATCGAAGGCTTTAGCTTCTTGTTCTTCCTCATTGATGTTCATCTTCGAGATATCGTTGTTCTTCTCAGAGGCCATTGATCTCACCGAGATGTGAATCTCGTTGGCGGAGAACCTTGCTCTGATACCAATTGAATGTGGCCTAGAGGGGGGGTGAATAGGCCTTTTGAATTTCCTGCACACTTAATAAATTTGTCAAAAACTTGATGGACCGGACTAGTCCGGTTATGTGGGCGGACTAGTCTGGTGTGCTGAAACTTGTGAGTTGATTAAGTGTTATTTAGGAAACTAGGTTCTTCTAGCAGCGGAAATGAGAACAACAGATTCTTTGATTTAAGATTATTGTATGAATGCACATGGAAACTTATAAGCAACTTAATTGATGTTTAGTAATCAAGTGATCTAGTGAATGAAAAGTGAAGTAAATGAGGCACAAGAGACAAGCGAATTTTTACCGAGGTTCGATCTCACCACAAGATCTATGTCCTCGTTGAGGAATCTCACACAGAGCTGGTTCTCCAACCCTTTCCCTCTTCAAGTCACCACGAAGGCCGACTTGATTCCACTATCACGGGTAATCACCAAGTTTGTGGGGTAACCTCACACGTTGAGGGCTCCCACGAGAATTACAACAAAGAGGCGATCAAATACACTTAAAAGTATTACAATGCAGAGTAAAAGTGTAGAAAGATCAAACCCCAAGAGCTTGCAACGAAGGAACGACGATCTCCCAATCCCGAATCCAAGTGTTCTAATGATTTGACTCCTTTTGCACCTTAGATGTGTGGGGAGATGTGTTTTAGGCTCTTGGGATGAAATGGCGGCACCAGGGTTTGTGTTTTCAGCAATATTCGATGTGTGTGTTGTTTGTAAGGCCGTGGATTATCTATTTATATGGTTTCCAAAAAGTTACCGTTGAAAAACCCTAACATCGGACTAGTCCGGTGCAAGTCCGGACTTGTCCGGTCACAGTGTACTTTGAAGTCCAGAAAGTCTGCCGGACTAGTCCGGTGCCGTGTAAAGGTGGACTTCAGAATGTTCAACGGACTAGTCCGCAGACTAGTCCGATCTCCACGGATGGGAGACTCCAGAAAGTTCAACGGACTAGTCCGGTGGACACACGGACTAGTCCGGTCTCCCAATATGAGAGACTCCAGAAAGTTCAACAGACTAGTCCGGTGGACACACAGACTAGTTAGGTCTCCCAATATGAGAGACTCCAGAAAGTTCAACTGACTAGTCCGGTGGACACACGGACTAGTTCGGTCTCCCAATATGATAGATTCCAGAAAGTGAAACGAACTAGTCCGGTCCAAGATCAGACTAGTCCGGTGCATTGTGAAAGTTAGGTTAATCTTAAACCCTTACCCCAGCGCAAAGTTGTGAGCTCTTGGAGTATGTCTTTCATACACTTCATATACATTTAAAATCTAATTTGATCTTCCAAGCTCCATCAAAGTATCCCTCTTTGGACACCACTCCATTTTTCACCTTTTTGTGTGCACCGAGCTGTTTCACTTGTTTGTCCTGCAATCATCTCAATAGATTCATTAGGATATCATATGTATGTCATCAATTAGCCAAAACCCACAAGGGATATCCTAGATGCACTTACAGATATGGATCCGGACCATTTACCTCTGAAGGATTGAACACGTGAAGGACCTACGATGTCAAGGTGCAAAAGATGACCCAGTTCAGTTGTCATGATCATGTTGAGAGGACTATGTGAACCTACAACCATCTTAGCATGTCTACAAGAAGAGCACATAATTTCTTTGTCCCTTTTAAGCTTAGGCAGCCCACGTATGCGATCAAGAGAACTAACACGCGTAAGATGATCAAAGCCTACGTGACCAAGTCTACGATGCTAAAACTATAAGTCCTTTGATTCATTAGCAACTACACACCTATGCTTAGAAGAAGACATATCAAATCAGCTTTAAAAACTCTTCCAAATCGAGACATGTTAAAAAATAAGCTCACTATTTGAACCTACAACTTTGCAGCAATTTTTATTTAAAATAATTTCTAGATTTTCATCTGGCAATTGTGAAACAGAAAGCAAGTTGTATTTCAAATTTTTGACAAGTGCCACATCCTTCAAAGTGTAGTGATCATTTACTCTAACGGAACCCTTAGAAATTATAAGAGTTGAAGAACTATAGGCAAAAGTAACATTTTCTACACGTGACACAAAAGAGAGGGAGGAGAACCATTCTTTGTTACCGGTCATGTGGCGTGAGTAACCTGAATCCACAATTCCAATATTCTCCTTCCTCAAACGTGTAACCTACATAGAAGCACAATACGTCGATGACTGAATACTTGGGTTAGTCAAACGACATTTAGGAATATAGTACTGAGTCACACGACGTCCAGCAGGAATAACACGCGAAAGCTGAGATAACACGGCAGGTTTATGAGCCAAAGCTTGAGGATTTTTGTACCCAACTACTAACCTACAAGGTGTTACATGTGTAGCACGAAAACAGTAGGTTTGGAAGCAATATTTGCATGTTTTCGACTCATTACAGCAGGTTGCATGTTCCTATCATTCGGTTTAGCATGTGCATCAAATTTTGCATTAAAGTTATGAGATCTAGAAATCATTCATTCCTTTTTTTGTTGTTTCACTAGTCTATAACAAAAATCTATGACATGACCATCTCTACCACAATAGGTACAATGAAATTTAACTTTGTGTTCATAACTAGATGAGCAAGCAACATTTTTATCAACAACCGAATGAGACAACACCTCTGCAGATTTGAAATCCACTTCTTTATGTTTAGGAACTGTTTTAATCAAACCACTTTCTAATGACCTTACAATTTTAGGTGGATGTGCTTTAGCATGAGCATGAGCATGAGAATCAGATGTCCTTAGGTGGATGTGCTTTAACCTAACTAGATTTATCATTGCAAGATTTAGAGGATTCAGCAGCAAGTTTAGGTTCTTATTTGAATTACAAAACCAATCTAATGTCCTATGCATGTCGTCAAGTTTATTTGACAGATCAAGGCAATTTTCACATGAAGTTTTTCTTTTTAATTTGCAATTGGAACAATATTTAACTTCATGAGAACGTAAAGCATTGTTCAATATAGAAATTTCATTCATAGCATCTTGTAGTTTCTAATCAAGATCATCACAAGTAGAACAATGCAAATTAATTGTAGAACAACAAGCATCTTTCAGTTTTTATCATTAAGTGCAGCAAGCTTTTTGTTCTTTTAAATTTCAAGTTCAAGTTTATCTAGTGTGGAGGTGTGTGCACTTCTTACAGTGGACAATTGTTCGTATATTAAATCACATGAGGAACAAGAATCATCACTAGAAATGAAAGATTTCAAATGATTAATTTTAGATTCTACTTACACAATTTTAACAGCATTGTCTCTAAGCTTTTTGTCCTTTTTCTTAACAATAACAGTGGCACGAGAAATAGCATCACACATTTCTTCGCAAGTAGGACATACCTCTTCATTGTCGCTGTTGTGTTCTGCCTCCTACATACTTGATCTTGACTTGCCCACCATGAAGCACAAGTTTGCCAAATCATTGTGGGGACCGGAATCCCGACATCTAAGGATCTCACTGGGTGGTGTCCTGCGATGCGACACCCAATAGTATAGAAGAAAAGAACGAGAATAAAATACAATACTAAGTCTTTGATTTATAAACACAGTGGAAGTTTTACAATATATAACATAGGAAAGAAGTTCATACATCATACTACGCTCTCAACACTAGCTATGCATGAGTAAAGCTATCCATGCCCTCGGACACTTTACACTAGCAGCACTCACAGATATCGGCGGCGTGCAGGGCCTCTACTCAGCTGTAAACCCTAAAGGGTAAGGCATCGTCGTTAGGCCCTTCATCAACGGCATAACGTGCAAACACTCATTAACTACAAACGTGAGCATATGGCTCAGCAAGACTGACCCGTCTCACTAGACATATGCAGAGGTGAATACTAAGCATAGGTAAGGAATAGCATAAAGGACTCGCCTATTGGTGGATCCTTATAATTCTGTTTTAAGTAGCAAATGACATTCTTTAGGCACGACACATCATATACTCCACAATCAAACAAGAAACGCTTTCCGGATGATATGACATGCCCAAAGCACATAATGCTATTACAGCTAAAGTATGGGGAAAACTGTAAACTTTTAATTGTGCTATCTCTAAGCCACACAAGGTTGCAAAACAATTATAATTCAATACATCATATTCTTCTGGCTTCTTAACTATTTACTACGTCACGACAGCGACGGACAAGTGGTACTCAAATAACTGCGAGGGACGGTGATTGCAATCAGGACACACCCGAACTACACGACATGCACACCCGCGTGGGAGACACCTACGTGCTCTCCTCCCCACGTTATACGCGGCCACCTTTCACCCAAGACCCAAATGTCGACAAACCTCTTCATCCCGAGCAAAAGGTCCCCTACACGGACACGTCGAAGTTGCCCGCTAGAAGATTTACACATTTATGCCTTCGCATCTACATTCAAGGACAACCGAGGAGTCTCCACACTACAGTCTCGAGTTACATCAGTTTATTGGGCCCATATCCCATTATGCAACCGGTACAGTTCAAGCTTTCCCAATGATGCCGCATACGGCACGGTCCTCAAGCGACACAGGCAGGCTATGCGCCCGAGACTCCATCTTGTTGACTCATATTCCCCCTGCCCAGTCTCGTATTCATTTCATAAGCCATTCTTTCATCTTTCACCCTCATATAAACTATTATTCCTATCTCGCGAGTAGATTCCAACTACTTGACTTCTACCGGTATAACTACAACATTAGCATTGGCAGTTCTACACGTCAAGCTATCAACCTTTCCAACCCTACAATAGGATTTGTGGATATGCAAGTGGAGTATCAAACACCTTATACGTAATGCACAATATCAACTAAAGACGTAAATGAATAAAACTGGAAAACTTTGAAAAGCTCTTAAATGCAAATCGGGGCTTGCCTTAGTTTGCGACTCGATTAAATGTCAATTGTTAGTGGTCCTTCTCTGAAGACTCTGCCAAGGACTTCAAGTGGACACCCTGGCCTTGTCCTCCAAGTGACACTTCTCGTCAATATCGATCACTACACGACATGCATATATGAATGCTAGTAAATTATAATGTATATATAGTTCATAAGCTTCTAACTATGGTTATAGTGAGTGAATGATCTTAGCTGGCTTTGGGATTTATATGGTGGATGTTAGGGACTAAAAGGGAGACTCTTGCAAAGAACAGGAGATGATCAAAGAAGTTTGTTGTTCCTAAAAATTATGGTAAGCAATAACCTTCTCTAAATTTTGGTTGAAATTCTAGAGACCTAGCATGGCTACCAGTGGTTGTATCATGTAGAGGTGGTCTCACTGGTTCTAGGAAAATTTGATTCACAATTTTCTAAGTTTCTGTGAAAGAGATATTGAGTTCTAAAGTTGCAAGGAATTTCTGGAATTATTTTATAACTGAATTTAGTTTTTCAATTAACATTCGGATTGGGAATTGAATTTGGGCCAGTATATTAGGTCTAATGAATCTGAAATTTATTTAGGAGCTAGTATATGACTAAGGCAAGGTTCAGTTCAAATTTGGGACATAACAAAGCAACTGAACATCTGTAATAATTCGATGAAAGAAAAAGGAAATTGAATTATACATAAAGTCATAAAGGTTTTCATACCAAACTAACTGTTCAAATTGAAAGTCCAAACGGGATTTTACATGAAAATTTTAGAGCAAAGATACTAAGAGAAATTGAATTTAGAAGTTTGATTAAATTCCTGGTTACAGTTCTATTTTATAACTGAACAATAGAAAGGAATTTGGAATTTGATAAGGTTATAAAGGTTCAATGGCTCCCAAACGTTTTCTGGTAACCACGAACAGGACAAAGTATTTTATGTGAATTTTGGGGATTTTTCCAGTGGAAGGTTCAGCTGGGAAAAATCTATTTGTATTTGAAAAGATTGCATTCTACAGATTTGAAAACTAGTTTTTATAGATCCCAATTGGTTCTAACAGAAACTAGAGCTCAAAGGCTTTCAAACAAAATTTGTTTGAAGATTTTTGGAGCAATCTACACAGAGATATGCATTTTTGAAGTTGGGCAAAGTTCCTGAAATTAGAAAAACAGAATTGAATCACTGACAGGGGGACCCACTGTCAGGTTCATCTTCTACCTCCAGCCGGACCCGAACTGGGAGCCATACAGTGACTTCGCGTGGCCGTTCCCGCTGCTAGAGGCATCAAATGACCAAGACACAAAAAGGAAAAATGTTCCTTGTATCCTGGAACACCCGTATAACAACATGGCTAGCCCGGACGACGAGCGGACGGTCGCCAGCGTCGATGGGGGCGGCGGTGTTGAGCTCGGTCATGGCGGTCTAGCTCGGCAAGACATCATTTTTTATGCGGTTTGCACCAGGAGTATCGTGGCCATCCCAGGAGCATGATTGTGAAGCTTAATTATTCGACGGAGCATAGAGTTCGACGGTGAACCATGCTCTTTCAATGGCGGAAGGGGAAAACTCGATATACTCCCAAATTATTCGATGGTTCCTTCTGGTTTTTGGAGGGGAGGTGCGCTAGGAGACGGTATACACAATTGCTAGCTATTGCCAAGAATTATTACATGTAGAAAACGAATTGAGCTCGAGATCTAATGACAAAGGTATGAACTAGTTTCGGTAAATTAATAATTTCTCATGACATAGTGAATGAAATGAGGAGAGGATTTTACCGAGAGTAAAAGGGCAGGATGGCGATGCTTTTCTATGCGGGTGTCGAAGCTTGACAAGGCTTGTGTGGACCTGTCCACGGTGGAGCAAAGGACCTCCTCCCCAGCGGCCGAAAATCGACGGTGGAAAACTGCAATTTAACGAGCGCACGGTTGAGTAGATGACGAACCAATTGTACTGGATGGTGGAGAAGAAAGTGGTGCGCAACTTTTCTGTGAAGCTCGGGATCAAACCGCGGCTTGCTTGCAAGCTGCGGAAGGAACGGCGAGGAGACGTTGCTGCGCTCGGTTCCGCACGCGTGGGTGCGACGAAGACCGAGAGAGAGAGAGAGCTGGGAGGCTGGGAGACTGGGAGAGAGAGAGCAAGGGGGGGTATTTGTAGGGCTCAAACGGGGAGCAGCTTGATGCTGTTGCGCTGGAGCATGAATGTCGTCGCGGTGTCGAGCAGGGAGAGAAAGGCTGAGGCGGTAATTCGTTTGACTGGCTGACATGCGGGCCCCACTGCTCCCTCTTCTCTGTTGTTTAAAATTCCACCTCGAACATTGCTCAAAAATTCTCAAAATTTGCAGGCAGGCTAAGAAAAATATAAGTAATCCAAATCGGCAATCAGATTTTGAATTGGACACAGTTTGTTTCAAACTCAAATTCAAATTTGAATTCAAACCTCTCCAATGACATCAATGAAATAAATAGTAACTGAGGTTCATAAATCCCCAAATTTTGAAGCAAAGCTTCTTGAACCATAAAGGGTCTTAGAAAAAATTTTGAGTTGGTTTGGACCAGGTTAAGTGCAACGTTCAAATTCGAAATCGACAAGGATTAAACCCTCTGTACGTGTCCGAATAATTGGAAGACGTGCTTCAAAAATCTTGAAACTTTACAGAGAAGCTATTTCGAATATTAGAAGGCCATGGAAAAATTTACAGCCTTATATTTGAATATTTTTGATAGGGCCAAATATACAATAGCATATTCAATTTGTAACTAATTTGAATATATATTTGGTACTGCATATTAATTTGACCTGGCAATCTCCATTCAAATAATTGCAAAATTTGCAGAGAGTTCAATAGAATTAATCTAAGATTATTGGTGAAGTCCATTCCCCATGTTAATAAAATTTAAGCATGAGTGGAAGAAAAGATTTGATGAGATCAAGTTCATAAGCATAGCTATATTTGATCTCCATTAGGGTTGATAACCAATGAAAGTGCATCTAGGTTCCCCGTGGGTTTTGGATGATTGATGACGACAATTAAGTCGCTAATGAGCTCAAGTGATCTTAGCACAGGTGTGGACTCGATCGGAGACGCAAACCCTCAAAAAGGAAAAAGGAAGGAAACGGAGTCAACTCGAAGCGTAGAAACTAGGGTTTCTAGCGTGTTGAGTTAGACTAGCCGTAGAAATAGAAGGGTGCGTGTGTAAAGTGCATTGAGATCAAGTTTGGGAGCTCAAAAGTGGTTTAGAGGTCAAACCCCTTGAGAGAAAAGGGTGGATAAGTAGTCTGGCAGTAGGGCCGGACTAGTCCGTGCAGGTGGCCGGACTAGTCCGCCCTTGGCCGGTCAAGTCCGTTTCTGGCCAGACCAGAAGGGTCTGACTGAGATCGGACTAGTCCGTTTGAGGTCGGACTAGTCCGGGTAACAGTGAGTGGGTTTTGGGGACTAAGTCTCAAAACCACGGACTTGTCCGTTTGAGTCCGGACCAAGAGGTCCTGAGTGAGAACGGACTAGTCCGCCCGTGGGGCCGGACTAGTCCGGTTTGGTGTGTTGAAAGTGGTTCTGTGACTAAGTCTGGGAGGACCGGACTAGTCCGCCCTTGGGGCCGGACAAGTCCGTGGTCCTCAGACTAGTCCGTTTTCACACGGAGCAAAAGGCTCTGTGTGAGATCGGACTAGTCCGGTGGTGATCGGACTAGTCCGTTGTTGAAGTGACCGTTTGAATTTGAAGTTTGGCGGGTAGTGTGACGATAGCGTGTCAGCTGTCGGGGCCTGACAAAAGGTCAGTGGTCCCCTAGGCCGGACTAGTCCGGGCCTGAGGCCGGACTAGTCCGCCCTTCTGCTGAAGTCAGCAGTATGGGGTTGGGACCTCTATAAATAGAGGTCCCCTGGGTTCTTTTGAACAAACACTTGAACACTCTCGAACCCTAGCGCCACCACAGCCAACTTGGAGCACTCTTAAGCCTCTTTCTTGCCAACTTTCCCTCTAAAACTAATTCTTGAGTGAATTAGGGTTTAGTGAGGTGGAGAAGAGGAAGAACATCACGCTTGTGCTCCCGGTTTGATCTCTTGCACTCATTGAGTCTTTGTGAGCTGTGTGTTGAGTGTGTTTGCGTTGTTGATCATCTTTGTGGTGTGGGAGCCTCAGATTGTGAGAAGCCCCAACGAATCTTGTATTCGCACTTTGAGATAGTGGAGAACCAAGTTAGGCCCGTGCGGTAAACTTGGTGAGGGAAGGGTTGGTGAACCCGGTCCTTTGTGGACTCCTCAACGGGGACGTAGATTCTTGTGTGGAATCGAACCTCGGGATAAAATCCTTGTGTCTCCGTGTTCTTCGTATTTTGTTTATCGCATACTTAGCTCTAGGGTTGCTAGTCTTGTCTTGTGCCTCACATTGCTTAATCTTGTTAAAACTTGACTCACTCTTGTGTTGATAGTTTCTAAACTTGTCTTAAACATATCCTCACTTGTAGCCTCGAGAAAATCCCTTTAAAACTTGCTAGAAACACTTTTTAGGGTTCTTCACGCAGGCTGACCGGACTAGTCCGCCCCCAAACCGGACTAGTCCGCCCCCTTGTGATTTAATCTCGTTTTATTCAGTCATTTGCAGGTCGATTAGCCTATTCACCCCCCATCTAGGCAACTTTCAATTGGTATCAGAGCAGGACTCTCCACAAAGAGTCTAACAACTCGGAGAGATGGCCGGAGTGGTGTTTGAAGAGGTGTCGACCAACGACTCTCAACCGACACGTGAGGAGACAATGGCTTATCAAGACAAGCCAACAGATGATGAGGAGACTCGCCAGCTCAAGGCGAAGCTCCGGGAGATGTTGAAGATTGCTGTGGTTGAGCCGTCAAGCTCATCAAGTGGTGGCGGCGGGGTCAACTACAACCGACAAGGGTTCAACTATGAACGCCTTGCCGCCAACAACCACTACCTCTCCATCCCATTGGGGAAACCTCCTCAATTCGATGGAACCGACTACGGGATGTGGAAACACAACATGAAGATCCACCTCGTGTCACTCAATCCGGCATTGTGGCAAATTGTCATGACCGGGGTGGAGATCCCGAAGGATGAGGACAACATCACACAAGAACAAGCCATCCTCATCCACCGCAACGCTCAAGCTGCGGGTGTGATTATCTCATCTCTCTCAAGAGATGAGTTCAACCGCGTCGATGGCCTTGAGGTGGCCAAAGACATATGGAACACCCTCAAGACGGCACATGAAGGGAATCGGGTGGTCAAGGAGCCAAAGATCGAGCTCATCGAATGAGAGCTTCGGAGATTCGCCATCTTGGATGGTGAATCCCCCCAAGACATGTACAACCGGTTGAAGGTACTTATCAACAAGAGCCGATCATATGGCTGCACCAAGTGGACCGACCACGAGGTTGTGAAGAGGATGATCCGGGCATTCATGCCTAGGAACGTCGCTCTTTGCTCCATGATTCGAGAAAGCCCGGGGTTCACTCAAATGACCCCGGAGGAGGTCCTTGGTAGGATCATCAACCACGAGATCATGGAGAAGGAGGCGCTCTTCTACAACGACCTTCAGAAGTTCACCGCCTCCAAGAAGAAGAACGTTGCACTCAAGGCAACACCCTCTTCAAAGGAGCAAGAGGAAAGTGATGAGGAGAGCCTTGACACCGATGAGGAAGAGGCCTTCTTCATCAACAAATTCAGGAGAATGATGAGGAGGAAGAAAGGTGGATACAACCATGAGGGTAAAGGGAAGGAAAGAGCAAGGCCCAAATCAAAAAGGTCTTGCTACAATTGTGGCGAGTATGGGCACTTCATCGCTGATTGCCCACATGAAGAAGTGAAGAAGAAGAAGGAGGGCAAGCCTCAAGATAAGAAATTCTTCAAGAAGAAGAGGCCCTCCGGACAAGCCCACTTGGGAAAGAAGTGGGACTCTAACGATGAGTCCTCCTCCTCCGAAGAAGAAGAGAAGATTGCTACCATAGCCATCGGGAGGAGCTCCAAGGGAAGCAAGCTCTTCCCCAACCTCAACGACGACTACAAACCTACTTGCCTTATGGCAAGGGAGGGCAGGAGAAAGGTAACATCTCATCCCTCCTCCACAACTTCCTCGCAAGATGAATTTGATAGCGCTAGCGAAAATGAGCATATGTTTAAGGACATAAGCAAAAGCACCCTGCGTAGGATGAAGTTGCTCATGGATGAGATCTTTGAGAAGGAGGATCTCATCAACAGACAAGAGGACATGCTCATCCTTGAGAAGGAGAGATGTCGAGAGCTTGATGAACTCCTTGAGCTTGAAAGAGAGAAGAGAAAGGCATTGGAACACGAACTTGCTCTAAGTAAGAAAACGTGTTCAAGTCTTGAGGAGAAAACAATTGAGCTCAAGGATGAACTTGGGAACTTGTCAAAAGTTAACAAAATCCTTGAGACTCAAGTTGAGTCTCTCAAGAACAATGTAACCTCTTCCTCTAAGAGCTCAACCTTCTCAAAGGCCTCATCCAATGCAACTCCGCCTTGCAAGTGCTCTAACTTAATCCTTAAGCTTAAGGATGAACTCAACTCAGCACAAGGCAAGCAAGCACCTAAGGGTGCCATCTTTGACAAGGAGAAGGTGGCGTATGCACGAAGTGCATACACCAACACAAGACCTCCCCATGTCAAGGATGGTCTTGGCTATACTAGAGGTGGAAGGCATAACGCCAAAACCTCCAAGTATGGCAAAGACATGATTGTCTTTGTTAAGGGGAGTTCATCTCCAACTAAAATTGAAAAGAACTCACCCTCTAGCAGCAAAATGCCTAAATCTGAATCGCATCCTTTATTTCATGATTTTGATGCATCTTATGTGCTTAAGAGGAACAAACACGGCAAAGTGTTTGCTAGATATGTTGGGCCACTCTGCAAGAGCCCCAAGCCCTGCGTGTGGGTGCCCAAATGCCTAACTACTAACGTGAAAGGACCCAACTCCGCTTGGGTACCTAAAAGGAAGGCATAAACCTGTTTTGTAGGCTTACTCCTCCGGTGGATCGAAATGGGTGCTGGATAGCGGATGTACCAACCACATGACCGGAGAGAGGAGCATGTTCATAGAGTATGAGGAGAACGAGGACCCAAGTGAAGGAATCTTCTTTGGGGATAATAGCCAAGGGAAAATCCTTGGCTTCGGTAAAATTGTTATCTCCTCTTTGCATACTTTATCTAATGTTTTGCATGTTGATTCCCTAGACTATAATCTCCTATCCATATCACAGCTTTGTGATAAAGGATATAAGTGTGTTTTCTCTAGTGAGGGTGTGAATGTTCTGAGAGAGGGTAATGACTCAATAGCCTTTAAGGGAGTGCTCAAGGGAAAGCTCTATCTTGTTGATTTTACCACGGATAAAGCTCAACTGACACATGCTTAATGGCAAAAGCCAACATGGGATGGCTTTGGCATAGAAGTCTAGCCCATGTTGGAATGAGGAACCTTCAAAAACTCCTTAAAGGAGAGCACGTTCGTGGCCTAAAGGATGTGGTATTTGAAAAGGATAGGCCATGTGGTGCGTGTCAAGCGGGAAAGCAAGTAGGAGCTCAACACCCCTCTAAGAATGTCATGACTACAACTAGACCTTTGGAGTTACTCCATATGGATCTTTTTGGCCCCATTGCTTACATTAGCATCGGTGGCAACAAGTATGGTCTAGTCATCGTTGATGACTTCTCTAGATATACTTGGGTTTTCTTCTTGCATGATAAGAGTGAAACCCCCGGTGTCCTCAAGAAATTCCTAAGGAGAGCTCAAAATGAGTTCACCTTAAGGATAAAGGCTATAAGGAGTGACAACGGCACCGAATTTAAGAACATGCAAGTAGAAGAGTTCCTAGATGAGGAGGGCATCAAGCATGAGTTTTCCGCTCCCTATTCTCCTCAACAAAATGGAATTGCCGAAAGAAAGAATAGGACGCCCATTGAGATGTCAAGGACGATGCTAGATGAGTACAAAACATCGGACCGGTTTTGGGCGGAAGCGGTTAACACCGCTTGCCATGCCGTAAACCGATTGTACCTTCATCGCCTCCTCAAGAAGACTCCTTATGAGCTTCTCGTTGGTAAGAAACCCAATGTTTCTTACTTTCGTGTTTTTGGTAGCAAGTGTTATATCCTCAACAAGAAGCCTAGGACTTCGAAGTTTGCTTCAAAGTCCGATGAGGGTTTCTTGCTTGGATATGACTCAAACACTCATGCGTACCGTGTGTTCAACAAATCCTCCGGAACTGTTGAAGTAGCACGTGACGTGGTGTTTGACGAAACCAATGGCTCTCAAGTGGAGCAAGTTGATCAACATGCCCTTGATCAAGAGGAACCTCCACTAGAAGCTCTAAGGAGAATGGCACTTGGAGATGTGCGCCCACAAGAACCATCTCAAAGCCCAAGTGACCATCATCATTATGAAGAAGGTCAAACCCCCATTGGACAAGTTGGAGATCCACTGGATACTCCCCAAAATGATAATGGGAATGAAGATCAAGGAGGAGGCTTGGATCAAGGGGGAGACCAAAGTGAAGAAGATGAAGCAAGTGATTCAAGAGCTCAACCTCCGCATCCTCGTGTTCATCAAAGTGTTCAACGGGATCATCCCGTTGACAACATTCTAGGAGATATCACAAGAGGAGTAACAACACATTCACGTGTTGCAAACTTTTGTGAGCATTTCTCCTTTGTCTCATCCTTGGAACCCCATAAGGTTGAAGATGCCTTAAGAGATCCGGATTGGGTAGTTGCCATGCAAGAGGAGCTCAATAACTTTGAAAGGAACAAGGTTTGGGAGCTTGTCAAGCGCCCACAAGCTAATGTTGTTGGAACCAAGTGGGTGTTCTGCAACAAACAAGATGAGCATGGCGTGGTAACTAGGAACAAGGCACGACTTGTGGCAAAAGGGTACTCACAAGTTGAAGGATTGGATTTTGATGAGACATTTGCTCCCGTAGCTAGGCTTGAGTCAATTCGGATATTACTAGCCTTTGCTACTCATCATGACTTCAAGCTCTACCAAATGGATGTTAAGAGTGCATTCCTCAATGGCCCAATCAAGGAAGAAGTTTATGTAGAGCAACCTCCAGGGTTTGAAGACCAAGACTACCCTAACCATGTTTACAAATTGCGAAAGGCTCTTTATGGCCTCAAGCAAGCTCCTAGAGCTTGGTATGAGTTCCTAAGAGACTTTCTAGTTGAAAATGGTTTTAGGATAGGCAAAGCGGATTATACCCTTTTCACAAAGCACTTCAACGAAGATCTTTTTGTGTGCCAAATATATGTGGATGACATCATATTTGGTTCCACAAATAAGGTGTTTTGTGATGAGTTCTCCAAGATAATGACGGAGAGGTTTGAAATGTCCATGATGGGTGAGTTGAAGTTCTTTCTAGGATTTCAAGTAAAACAACTCAAAGAAGGGACGTTCATAAGTCAAACTAAGTATACACAAGATATTCTAAGGAAGTTTAACATGGATAAGGCAAAACCCATCAAAACCCCTATGGGGACAAATGGACACCTAGACCTAAATGAGGATGGTCCAAGTGTGGATCAAAAGTTATATAGGTCTATGATTGGTTCACTTCTCTATCTTTGTGCATCTAGGCCCGATATCATGCTAAGTGTGTGTATGTGTGCACGCTTTCAAGCGGCACCTAAGGCTTGTCATTTGACCGCCGTTAAAAGGATCTTGAGATATCTAGTACACACACCCTCCCTAGGACTTTGGTACCCTAAAGGATCTAAGTTTAACCTCATTGGATATTCCAATGCGGACTATGCGGGGTGCAAAGTTGATAGGAAGAGCACATCGGGTACATGCCAATTCTTGGGTCGATCTCTAATGTCTTGGTCCTCCAAGAAGCAAAACTCTATTGCTCTCTCCACCGCCGAAGCGGAATATGTTGCAGCCGGAAGTTGTTGTGCACAACTTCTCTGGATGCGACAAACCCTTAGGGATTATGGGATTAACTTGCGCAACATTCCACTCTTGTGTGACAACGAGAGTGCCATCAAGATAGCCCATAATCCGGTGGAGCACTCTAGGACCAAACACATAGACATTCGACACCATTTCTTGCGAGATCACTCAATGAAGGGAGATATTGTAATTTCTCATGTGAGGACGGAACATCAACTCGCGGATATCTTCACCAAGCCTCTTGATGAGAAGCGTTTCTGTGAGCTAAGAAGTGAGCTAAACATTTTTGATTCTAGGAATGTGGCTTAAACCACATTTCTCACCTTTTGAGCTATTTCGAAAAACTCTTCTCTATCATGATTTCTCTTCAAAATCCGTTTTAGAAAACTTTTTCTTGAAAATTGATCATGTTTGTGTCATATTTATCTTCAATTATCATGTTTGCATTGCTTGTTGTCCAAAAGGACAAATGATTGGAGGGCAAAGCTCTAAAATACTTTTTTTTTCAGCCTAGTCGGACCGGACTAGTCCGCCCCTTGGACGGACAAGTCCGGGTCCAGACTAGTCCGCGGCTAGTCCACACACCGGACTAGTCCGCTCTGAGGCCGGACTAGTCCGGAGGCAGACTAGTCCCGCGTCTGGTCCGCTCACCGGACTAGTCCGTCCTGGCACCAGACTAGTCCGGCCCTTGGGGGCTTAAGCCCCCAGGGTCGGCCCAGACCCCTCCCCTTCCTCTCACTTGACTCTCTCACTTCCACGCGCTAGCAACCGCCCCCCATCGGCGATTTTGCGCTCCAACCTCCAAATCTCTACTCCAATCCACGCATCGGAGTCTTTGGGAGTGAGGGATCACTTCCCGACGCTTCACCTTCACAATCCATCGTCGATTTCGTTGATTCTAGCGGATTTGAGAAGGTATTCCCTCGTTCTTCAAAAACTAGCCCCATTCTTGATTCTTAAAGTTTTTGATAGGAACACCTTCATTAATGTTGCTCCATATACCCTTGCGATCATAGCCTAGGAGTATTGCGCGCTGATTCGATGATTTTTCGATGAATCGGTTAGGGTTAGGGTTCATTCTGCGCAACCAGGACTAGTCCGGCCCCTGGCGGACAAGTCCGCCCAGCAGACTAGTCCGCCCCTGGGGTGAACAAGTCCGGTTTGCACAGGGCAAACCCTACTTCTATTCCTTTCTCGGGATCTTTTCCGCAATGCTCCCTCTCCTTGGACTCATACCTTCATTTCTATATGCTTTTCGCAGCATGTCGAACTCGGAGCGTTCCCCTCCTCGTCTCAACCCCGAGGGGCGAACCAAAGCTCAAATTGTCGAGGCAAGGACCAAGGCTGCGCTTATAGAGGCGCAAAAGGCAAAGGAAGAGAGGCGGCTGAAGGCACTCGAAGCCTCCAAAGTTTGCAGCGAGCATCTACAATGAGGAAGAAGCCATAGCTCGAGCAACCGCAGAGTCCCTAAATGAGCTGAGGAAGAAGAAAAGGGAAGACAGGGAGGCTCACAACTCCAGGGCTGCTGAGGCCAGTGCCCCCAAGCGAAAGAAGCTTGTCACCGTTGGCGAGAAGGCGAAGGGCAAGGAGCCAGCCCAAATGGAACCCGAGCCCAGGGTCGAGCGTGACCCTAAGAAGGGAAAGGCTCCGGCTCCTGTCGAGCCAAAGAAGAAAAAGCCAGCTGTCAAGATGTCATCAAAGAAGGCAGCTGGAGGTGTTGTGATCAAAGAGAAAGGGAAAGCCACCTCCATTGGCCCCCTTGAAGTTCACACACCAGAAAGGAACCCCAACAGGCAGAAGGAATTGTCTGCTAATGTGTTTCATGGCAAAGGGGCTGAAAAAGCCAGGAGGCTGAGGACCGAGAAGGTCTACAAGTTTGAGAGGAGCACGGCAGATCCCAGATTCTGGTGTGACTTCCATTGTGACTACTACCGGCTAGTCTATCAGCAGATGAAGAAGCCGGTAATAGAAGCTCAATGGGTTGACTGGGATTACATGGCCAAAAAGCAACACTCTGCTTTTGACGCCGTCATCGAAGCCGCTGAGCGCCATGACCTCAAGCAGATCATGGGTTTCAAGTATGACTGGAACGTCGAAGTGATTCTGTAGTTCTACTCCACCATCTACTTCACTACCTCTGGTGACAGGAGAATTATTTGGACGACAGACGGTGAGCAGTACTCAGTCACTTTCGCAGAGTTTGCCAAGATTCTAGGGCTTGAGGCACACATGGATCATGAGATTATAATCTCTAACCTTAAGGCCGTGGACTATGAAGAGCTGGCATATATGTATCCAAGTCACGTTCCATTTGATGCCGGTCTCGCCCGCAACATCAAGCCCTTCTACAGCATTATGAACAGAATCCTCAGAAGGACGATAGCACCGAAGGACGGTGATGCTGGGGTGATTCAAGGGAACTTGAGGCACCTGCTACTTCTGATCGATGGGGAAGAGAAGTTCAACCTCGTCGATTACATCTTCGACGATATCTTCAACATATCGCATACCCCCAACCGTGATTGCGGGTATGCCCCCTACATCATGTGCCTCATTGAGAAGGTGTCGGGCGTGACCTTTGTCAAGGACGTGTCGCATCGCCCGCTTCGTCCTCAGAAGCCCCAGAATGTTCTTGTTCCTCCTCGTCGCAAGAATGCAGATCCTCCATCTCGCCCCGTGGCACCTCCGTCTCTGCCTCCGCCTCAATCCATGAGTGCCTTCTTCAAATGCTTCAAGGCGATCTTCACTTCTTGCCGGAAGCAAGAGATTCGCGCTCAAAGGGCACACAAGCGTCAAGAAAAATATCTTAAGGCAGTGTGCGACAAGCTGGAGGTCCCAATGTCCTCTCCGGAGGTGAGTGATGGGGAGATCACTCCTTTCCCCAACTTCACCGCCGATGAGCTCGCCCAGCTCCAAGAGGATGGAAGCTCCTCTCGGGCTGCTCCCTCGGCAAGGAACTCCGACGAAGACGACGACGACGACGCCGTCGATCATGAGGAAGACGTCGACGATTCCGAGGCAACGGAGAGTGGAAGTGTCGAAGACGAGGACTAGTTCGTAGATCTTTGCCCCCCCCCCTTCTTTTCCTTTTTGGTGCTTCATGCCAAAGGGGGAGAGTTAAGGGGGAGTTAATCGTTTGGGAGTTAATCGTTTGTGGGTGTGTTTGTGATTTATGGACTTGTTTTGTAATATATTCATGCTCTTGGATGTTTACATTTGTGCAAGACTTGTTAATGTCGTTTAATCTCAATATAATGCTCAAATTGTCAATCCTTTGATTATATTGATGCTCTTTATGTCTTGTCACAATTGTTGAGCACATCACGTAGGCACCCCACCATAACGTGTGTGGGTATGAAAGATCTCCTCCACCTCTTTTACATGTTGCATACATTTAGGGGTAGTCATTCATACGCACACAAGTTATGAAAACCAATTTCCATACTCTTAATTGTTGAAGGACTTAATGTGTTGTCATCAATCACCAAAAAGGGGGAGATTGAAAGTGCATCTAGGTTCCCCGTGGGTTTTGGATGATTGATGACGACAATTAAGTCGCTAATGAGCTCAAGTGATCTTAGCACAGGTGTGGACTCGATCGGAGACGCAAACCCTCAAAAAGGAAAAAGGAAGGAAACGGAGTCAACTCGAAGCGTAGAAACTAGGGTTTCTAGCGTGTTGAGTTAGACTAGCCGTAGAAATAGAAGGGTGCATGTGTAAAGTGCATTGAGATCAAGTTTGGGAGCTCAAAAGTGGTTTAGAGGTCAAACCCCTTGAGAGAAAAGGGTGGATAAGTAGTCTGGCAGTAGGGCCGGACTAGTCCGTGCAGGTGGCCGGACTAGTCCGCCCTTGGCCGGTCAAGTCCGTTTCTGGCCAGACCAGAAGGGTCTGACTGAGATCGGACTAGTCCGTTTGAGGCCGGACTAGTCCGGGTAACAGTGAGTGGGTTTTGGGGACTAAGTCTCAAAACCACGGACTTGTCCGTTTGAGTCCGGACCAAGAGGTCCTGAGTGAGAATGGACTAGTCCGCCCGTGGGGCCGGACTAGTCCGGTTTGGTGTGTTGAAAGTGGTTCTGTGACTAAGTCTGGGAGGACCGGACTAGTCCGCCCTTGGGGCCGGACTAGTCCGTGGTCCTCAGACTAGTCCGTTTTCACACGGAGCAAAAGGCTCTGTGTGAGATCGGACTAGTCCGGTGGTGATCGGACTAGTCCGTTGTTGAAGTGACCGTTTGAATTTGAAGTTTGGCGGGTAGTGTGACGATAGCGTGTCAGCTGTCGGGGCCTGACAAAAGGTCAGTGGTCCCCTAGGCCGGACTAGTCCGGGCCTGAGGCCGGACTAGTCCGCCCTTCTGCTGAAGTCAGCAGTATGGGGTTGGGACCTCTATAAATAGAGGTCCCCTGGGTTCTTTTGAACAAACACTTGAACACTCTCGAACCCTAGCGCCACCACAGCCAACTTGGAGCACTCTTAAGCCTCTTTCTTGCCAACTTTCCCTCTAAAACTAATTCTTGAGTGAATTAGGGTTTAGTGAGGTGGAGAAGAGGAAGAACATCACGCTTGTGCTCCCGGTTTGATCTCTTGCACTCATTGAGTCTTTGTGAGCTGTGTGTGGAGTGTGTTTGCGTTGTTGATCATCTTTGTGGTGTGGGAGCCTCAGATTGTGAGAAGCCCCAACAAATCTTGTATTCGCACTTTGAGATAGTGGAGAACCAAGTTAGGCCCGTGCGGTAAACTTGGTGAGGGAAGGGTTGGTGAACCCGGTCCTTTGTGGACTCCTCAACGGGGACGTAGATTCTTGTGTGGAATCGAACCTCGGGATAAAATCCTTGTGTCTCCGTGTTCTTCGTATTTTGTTTATCGCATACTTAGCTCTAGGGTTGCTAGTCTTGTCTTGTGCCTCACATTGCTTAATCTTGTTAAAACTTGACTCACTCTTGTGTTGATAGTTTCTAAACTTGTCTTAAACATATCCTCACTTGTAGCCTCGAGAAAATCCCTTTAAAACTTGCTAGAAACACTTTTTAGGGTTCTTCACGCAGGCTGACCGGACTAGTCCGCCCCCAAACCGGACTAGTCCGCCCCCTTGTGATTTAATCTCGTTTTATTCAGTCATTTGCAGGTCGATTAGCCTATTCACCCCCCATCTAGGCAACTTTCAATTGGTATCAGAGCAGGACTCTCCACAAAGAGTCTAACAACTCGGAGAGATGGCCGGAGTGGTGTTTGAAGAGGTGTCGACCAACGACTCTCAACCGACACGTGAGGAGACAATGGCTTATCAAGACAAGCCAACAGATGATGAGGAGACTCGCCAGCTCAAGGCGAAGCTCCGGGAGATGTTGAAGATTGCTGTGGTTGAGCCGTGAAGCTCATCAAGTGGTGGCGGCGGGGTCAACTACAACCGACAAGGGTTCAACTATGAACGCCTTGCCGCCAACAACCACTACCTCTCCATCCCATTGGGGAAACCTCCTCAATTCGATGGAACCGACTACGGGATGTGGAAACACAACATGAAGATCCACCTCGTGTCACTCAATCCGGCATTGTGGCAAATTGTCATGACCGGGGTGGAGATCCCGAAGGATGAGGACAACATCACGCAAGAACAAGCCATCCTCATCCACCGCAACGCTCAAGCTGCGGGTGTGATTATCTCATCTCTCTCAAGAGATGAGTTCAACCGCGTCGATGGCCTTGAGGTGGCCAAAGACATATGGAACACCCTCAAGACGGCACATGAAGGGAATCGGGTGGTCAAGGAGCCAAAGATCGAGCTCATCGAATGAGAGCTTCGGAGATTCGCCATCTTGGATGGTGAATCCCCCCAAGACATGTACAACCGGTTGAAGGTACTTATCAACAAGAGCCGATCATATGGCTGCACCAAGTGGACCGACCACGAGGTTGTGAAGAGGATGATCCGGGCATTCATGCCTAGGAACGTCGCTCTTTGCTCCATGATTCGAGAAAGCCCGGGGTTCACTCAAATGACCCCGGAGGAGGTCCTTGGTAGGATCATCAACCACGAGATCATGGAGAAGGAGGCGCTCTTCTACAACGACCTTCAGAAGTTCACCGCCTCCAAGAAGAAGAACGTTGCACTCAAGGCAACACCCTCTTCAAAGGAGCAAGAGGAAAGTGATGAGGAGAGCCTTGACACCGATGAGGAAGAGGCCTTCTTCATCAACAAATTCAGGAGAATGATGAGGAGGAAGAAAGGTGGATACAACCATGAGGGTAAAGGGAAGGAAAGAGCAAGGCCCAAATCAAAAAGGTCTTGCTACAATTGTGGCGAGTATGGGCACTTCATCGCTGATTGCCCACATGAAGAAGTGAAGAAGAAGAAGGAGGGCAAGCCTCAAGATAAGAAATTCTTCAAGAAGAAGAGGCCCTCCGGACAAGCCCACTTGGGAAAGAAGTGGGACTCTAACGATGAGTCCTCCTCCTCCTCCGAAGAAGAGAAGATTGCTACCATAGCCATCGGGAGGAGCTCCAAGGGAAGCAAGCTCTTCCCCAACCTCAACGACGACTACAAACCTACTTGCCTTATGGCAAGGGAGGGCAGGAGAAAGGTAACATCTCATCCCTCCTCCACAACTTCCTCGCAAGATGAATTTGATAGCGCTAGCGAAAATGAGCATATGTTTAAGGACATAAGCAAAAGCACCCTGCGTAGGATGAAGTTGCTCATGGATGAGATCTTTGAGAAGGAGGATCTCATCAACAGACAAGAGGACATGCTCATCCTTGAGAAGGAGAGATGTCGAGAGCTTGATGAACTCCTTGAGCTTGAAAGAGAGAAGAGAAAGGCATTGGAACACGAACTTGCTCTAAGTAAGAAAACGTGTTCAAGTCTTGAGGAGAAAACAATTGAGCTCAAGGATGAACTTGGGAACTTGTCAAAAGTTAACAAAATCCTTGAGACTCAAGTTGAGTCTCTCAAGAACAATGTAACCTCTTCCTCTAAGAGCTCAACCTTCTCAAAGGCCTCATCCAATGCAACTCCGCCTTGCAAGTGCTCTAACTTAATCCTTAAGCTTAAGGATGAACTCAACTCAGCACAAGGCAAGCAAGCACCTAAGGGTGCCATCTTTGACAAGGAGAAGGTGGCGTATGCACGAAGTGCATACACCAACACAAGACCTCCCCATGTCAAGGATGGTCTTGGCTATACTAGAGGTGGAAGGCATAACGCCAAAACCTCCAAGTATGGCAAAGACATGATTGTCTTTGTTAAGGGGAGTTCATCTCCAACTAAAATTGAAAAGAACTCACCCTCTAGCAGCAAAATGCCTAAATCTGAATCGCATCCTTTATTTCATGATTTTGATGCATCTTATGTGCTTAAGAGGAACAAACACGGCAAAGTGTTTGCTAGATATGTTGGGCCACTCTGCAAGAGCCCCAAGCCCTGCGTGTGGGTGCCCAAATGCCTAACTACTAACGTGAAAGGACCCAACTCCGCTTGGGTACCTAAAAGGAAGGCATAAACCTGTTTTGTAGGCTTACTCCTCCGGTGGATCGAAATGGGTGCTGGATAGCGGATGTACCAACCACATGACCGGAGAGAGGAGCATGTTCATAGAGTATGAGGAGAACGAGGACCCAAGTGAAGGAATCTTCTTTGGGGATAATAGCCAAGGGAAAATCCTTGGCTTCGGTAAAATTGTTATCTCCTCTTTGCATACTTTATCTAATGTTTTGCATGTTGATTCCCTAGACTATAATCTCCTATCCATATCACAGCTTTGTGATAAAGGATATAAGTGTGTTTTCTCTAGTGAGGGTGTGAATGTTCTGAGAGAGGGTAATGACTCAATAGCCTTTAAGGGAGTGCTCAAGGGAAAGCTCTATCTTGTTGATTTTACCACGGATAAAGCTCAACTGACACATGCTTAATGGCAAAAGCCAACATGGGATGGCTTTGGCATAGAAGTCTAGCCCATGTTGGAATGAGGAACCTTCAAAAACTCCTTAAAGGAGAGCACGTTCGTGGCCTAAAGGATGTGGTATTTGAAAAGGATAGGCCATGTGGTGCGTGTCAAGCGGGAAAGCAAGTAGGAGCTCAACACCCCTCTAAGAATGTCATGACTACAACTAGACCTTTGGAGTTACTCCATATGGATCTTTTTGGCCCCATTGCTTACATTAGCATCGGTGGCAACAAGTATGGTCTAGTCATCGTTGATGACTTCTCTAGATATACTTGGGTTTTCTTCTTGCATGATAAGAGTGAAACCCCCGGTGTCCTCAAGAAATTCCTAAGGAGAGCTCAAAATGAGTTCACCTTAAGGATAAAGGCTATAAGGAGTGACAACGGCACCGAATTTAAGAACATGCAAGTAGAAGAGTTCCTAGATGAGGAGGGCATCAAGCATGAGTTTTCCGCTCCCTATTCTCCTCAACAAAATGGAATTGCCGAAAGAAAGAATAGGACGCCCATTGAGATGTCAAGGACGATGCTAGATGAGTACAAAACATCGGACCGGTTTTGGGCGGAAGCGGTTAACACCGCTTGCCATGCCGTAAACCGATTGTACCTTCATCGCCTCCTCAAGAAGACTCCTTATGAGCTTCTCGTTGGTAAGAAACCCAATGTTTCTTACTTTCGTGTTTTTGGTAGCAAGTGTTATATCCTCAACAAGAAGCCTAGGACTTCGAAGTTTGCTTCAAAGTCCGATGAGGGTTTCTTGCTTGGATATGACTCAAACACTCATGCGTACCGTGTGTTCAACAAATCCTCCGGAACTGTTGAAGTAGCACGTGACGTGGTGTTTGACGAAACCAATGGCTCTCAAGTGGAGCAAGTTGATCAACATGCCCTTGATCAAGAGGAACCTCCACTAGAAGCTCTAAGGAGAATGGCACTTGGAGATGTGCGCCCACAAGAACCATCTCAAAGCCCAAGTGACCATCATCATTATGAAGAAGGTCAAACCCCCATTGGACAAGTTGGAGATCCACTGGATACTCCCCAAAATGATAATGGGAATGAAGATCAAGGAGGAGGCTTGGATCAAGGGGGAGACCAAAGTGAAGAAGATGAAGCAAGTGATTCAAGAGCTCAACCTCCGCATCCTCGTGTTCATCAAAGTGTTCAACGGGATCATCCCGTTGACAACATTCTAGGAGATATCACAAGAGGAGTAACAACACATTCACGTGTTGCAAACTTTTGTGAGCATTTCTCCTTTGTCTCATCCTTGGAACCCCATAAGGTTGAAGATGCCTTAAGAGATCCGGATTGGGTAGTTGCCATGCAAGAGGAGCTCAATAACTTTGAAAGGAACAAGGTTTGGGAGCTTGTCAAGCGCCCACAAGCTAATGTTGTTGGAACCAAGTGGGTGTTCTGCAACAAACAAGATGAGCATGGCGTGGTAACTAGGAACAAGGCACGACTTGTGGCAAAAGGGTACTCACAAGTTGAAGGATTGGATTTTGATGAGACATTTGCTCCCGTAGCTAGGCTTGAGTCAATTCGGATATTACTAGCCTTTGCTACTCATCATGACTTCAAGCTCTACCAAATGGATGTTAAGAGTGCATTCCTCAATGGCCCAATCAAGGAAGAAGTTTATGTAGAGCAACCTCCAGGGTTTGAAGACCAAGACTACCCTAACCATGTTTACAAATTGCGAAAGGCTCTTTATGGCCTCAAGCAAGCTCCTAGAGCTTGGTATGAGTTCCTAAGAGACTTTCTAGTTGAAAATGGTTTTAGGATAGGCAAAGCGGATTATACCCTTTTCACAAAGCACTTCAACGAAGATCTTTTTGTGTGCCAAATATATGTGGATGACATCATATTTGGTTCCACAAATAAGGTGTTTTGTGATGAGTTCTCCAAGATAATGACGGAGAGGTTTGAAATGTCCATGATGGGTGAGTTGAAGTTCTTTCTAGGATTTCAAGTAAAACAACTCAAAGAAGGGACGTTCATAAGTCAAACTAAGTATACACAAGATATTCTAAGGAAGTTTAACATGGATAAGGCAAAACCCATCAAAACCCCTATGGGGACAAATGGACACCTAGACCTAAATGAGGATGGTCCAAGTGTGGATCAAAAGTTATATAGGTCTATGATTGGTTCACTTCTCTATCTTTGTGCATCTAGGCCCGATATCATGCTAAGTGTGTGTATGTGTGCACGCTTTCAAGCGGCACCTAAGGCTTGTCATTTGACCGCCGTTAAAAGGATCTTGAGATATCTAGTACACACACCCTCCCTAGGACTTTGGTACCCTAAAGGATCTAAGTTTAACCTCATTGGATATTCCAATGCGGACTATGCGGGGTGCAAAGTTGATAGGAAGAGCACATCGGGTACATGCCAATTCTTGGGTCGATCTCTAATGTCTTGGTCCTCCAAGAAGCAAAACTCTATTGCTCTCTCCACCGCCGAAGCGGAATATGTTGCAGCCGGAAGTTGTTGTGCACAACTTCTCTGGATGCGACAAACCCTTAGGGATTATGGGATTAACTTGCGCAACATTCCACTCTTGTGTGACAACGAGAGTGCCATCAAGATAGCCCATAATCCGGTGGAGCACTCTAGGACCAAACACATAGACATTCGACACCATTTCTTGCGAGATCACTCAATGAAGGGAGATATTGTAATTTCTCATGTGAGGACGGAACATCAACTCGCGGATATCTTCACCAAGCCTCTTGATGAGAAGCGTTTCTGTGAGCTAAGAAGTGAGCTAAACATTTTTGATTCTAGGAATGTGGCTTAAACCACATTTCTCACCTTTTGAGCTATTTCGAAAAACTCTTCTCTATCATGATTTCTCTTCAAAATCCGTTTTAGAAAACTTTTTCTTGAAAATTGATCATGTTTGTGTCATATTTATCTTCAATTATCATGTTTGCATTGCTTGTTGTCCAAAAGGACAAATGATTGGAGGGCAAAGCTCTAAAATACTTTTTTTTTCAGCCTAGTCGGACCGGACTAGTCCGCCCCTTGGACGGACAAGTCCGGGTCCAGACTAGTCCGCGGCTAGTCCACACACCGGACTAGTCCGCTCTGAGGCCGGACTAGTCCGGAGGCAGACTAGTCCCGCGTCTGGTCCGCTCACCGGACTAGTCCGTCCTGGCACCAGACTAGTCCGGCCCTTGGGGGCTTAAACCCCCAGGGTCGGCCCAGACCCCTCCCCTTCCTCTCACTTGACTCTCTCACTTCCACGCGCTAGCAACCGCCCCCCATCGGCGATTTTGCGCTCCAACCTCCAAATCTCTACTCCAATCCACGCATCGGAGTCTTTGGGAGTGAGGGATCACTTCCCGACGCTTCACCTTCGCAATCCATCGTCGATTTCGTTGATTCTAGCGGATTTGAGAAGGTATTCCCTCGTTCTTCAAAAACTAGCCCCATTCTTGATTCTTAAAGTTTTTGATAGGAACACCTTCATTAATGTTGCTCCATATACCCTTGCGATCATAGCCTAGGAGTATTGCGCGCTGATTCGATGATTTTTCGATGAATCGATTAGGGTAAGGGTTCATTCTGCGCAACCAGGACTAGTCCGGCCCCTGGCGGACAAGTCCGCCCAGCGGACTAGTCCGCCCCTGGGGTGAACAAGTCCGGTTTGCACAGGGCAAACCCTACTTCTATTCTTTTCTCGGGATCTTTTCCGCAATGCTCCCTCTCCTTGGACTCATACCTTCATTTCTATATGCTTTTCGCAGCATGTCGAACTCGGAGCGTTCCCCTCCTCGTCTCAACCCCGAGGGGCGAACCAAAGCTCAAATTGTCGAGGCAAGGACCAAGGCTGCGCTTATAGAGGCGCAAAAGGCAAAGGAAGAGAGGCGGCTGAAGGCACTCGAAGCCTCCAAAGTTGCAGCGAGCATCTACAATGAGGAAGAAGCCATAGCTCGAGCAACCGCAGAGTCCCTAAATGAGCTGAGGAAGAAGAAAAGGGAAGACAGGGAGGCTCACAACTCCAGGGCTGCTGAGGCCAGTGCCCCCAAGCGAAAGAAGCTTGTCACCGTTGGCGAGAAGGCGAAGGGCAAGGAGCCAGCCCAAATGGAACCTGAGCCCAGGGTCGAGCGTGACCCTAAGAAGGGAAAGGCTCCGGCTCCTGTCGAGCCAAAGAAGAAAAAGCCAGCTGTCAAGATGTCATCAAAGAAGGCAGCTGGAGGTGTTGTGATCAAAGAGAAAGGGAAAGCCACCTCCATTGGCCCCCTTGAAGTTCACACACCAGAAAGGAACCCCAACAGGCAGAAGGAATTGTCTGCTAATGTGTTTCATGGCAAAGGGGCTGAAAAAGCCAGGAGGCTGAGGACCGAGAAGGTCTACAAGTTTGAGAGGAGCACGGCAGATCCCAGATTCTGGTGTGACTTCCATTGTGACTACTACCGGCTAGTCTATCAGCAGATGAAGAAGCCGGTAATAGAAGCTCAATGGGTTGACTGGGATTACATGGCCAAAAAGCAACACTCTGCTTTTGACGCCGTCATCGAAGCCGCTGAGCGCCATGACCTCAAGCAGATCATGGGTTTCAAGTATGACTGGAACGTCGAAGTGATTCTGTAGTTCTACTCCACCATCTACTTCACTACCTCTGGTGACAGGAGAATTATTTGGACGACAGACGGTGAGCAGTACTCAGTCACTTTCGCAGAGTTTGCCAAGATTCTAGGGCTTGAGGCACACATGGATCATGAGATTATAATCTCTAACCTTAAGGCCGTGGACTATGAAGAGCTGGCATATATGTATCCAAGTCACGTTCCATTTGATGCCGGTCTCGCCCGCAACATCAAGCCCTTCTACAGCATTATGAACAGAATCCTCAGAAGGACGATAGCACCGAAGGACGGTGATGCTGGGGTGATTCAAGGGAACTTGAGGCACCTGCTACTTCTGATCGATGGGGAAGAGAAGTTCAACCTCGTCGATTACATCTTCGACGATATCTTCAACATATCGCATACCCCCAACCGTGATTGCGGGTATGCCCCCTACATCATGTGCCTCATTGAGAAGGTGTCGGGCGTGACCTTTGTCAAGGACGTGTCGCATCGCCCGCTTCGTCCTCAGAAGCCCCAGAATGTTCTTGTTCCTCCTCGTCGCAAGAATGCAGATCCTCCATCTCGCCCCGTGGCACCTCCGTCTCCGCCTCCGCCTCAATCCATGAGTGCCTTCTTCAAATGCTTCAAGGCGATCTTCACTTCTTGCCGGAAGCAAGAGATCCGCGCTCAAAGGGCACACAAGCGTCAAGAAAAATATCTTAAGGCAGTGTGCGACAAGCTGGAGGTCCCAATGTCCTCTCCGGAGGTGAGTGATGGGGAGATCACTCCTTTCCCCAACTTCACCGCCGATGAGCTCGCCCAGCTCCAAGAGGATGGAAGCTCCTCTCGGGCTGCTCCCTCGGCAAGGAACTCCGACGAAGACGACGACGACGACGCCGTCGATCATGAGGAAGACGTCGACGATTCCGAGGCAACGGAGAGTGGAAGTGTCGAAGACGAGGACTAGTTCGTAGATCTTTGCCCCCCCCCCCTTCTTTTCCTTTTTGGTGCTTCATGCCAAAGGGGGAGAGTTAAGGGGGAGTTAATCGTTTGGGAGTTAATCGTTTGTGGGTGTGTTTGTGATTTATGGACTTGTTTTGTAATATATTCATGCTCTTGGATGTTTACATTTGTGCAAGACTTGTTAATGTCGTTTAATCTCAATATAATGCTCAAATTGTCAATCCTTTGATTATATTGATGCTCTTTATGTCTTGTCACAATTGTTGAGCACATCACGTAGGCACCCCACCATAACGTGTGTGGGTATGAAAGATCTCCTCCACCTCTTTTACATGTTGCATACATTTAGGGGTAGTCATTCATACGCACACAAGTTATGAAAACCAATTTCCATACTCTTAATTGTTGAAGGACTTAATGTGTTGTCATCAATCACCAAAAAGGGGGAGATTGAAAGTGCATCTAGGTTCCCCGTGGGTTTTGGATGATTGATGACGACAATTAAGTCGCTAATGAGCTCAAGTGATCTTAGCACAGGTGTGGACTCGATCGGAGACGCAAACCCTCAAAAAGGAAAAAGGAAGGAAACGGAGTCAACTCAAAGCGTAGAAACTAGGGTTTCTAGCGTGTTGAGTTAGACTAGCCGTAGAAATAGAAGGGTGCATGTGTAAAGTGCATTGAGATCAAGTTTGGGAGCTCAAAAGTGGTTTAGAGGTCAAACCCCTTGAGAGAAAAGGGTGGATAAGTAGTCTGGCAGTAGGGCCGGACTAGTCCGTGCAGGTGGCCGGACTAGTCCGCCCTTGGCCGGTCAAGTCCGTTTCTGGCCGGACCAGAAGGGTCTGACTGAGATCGGACTAGTCCGTTTGAGGCCGGACTAGTCCGGGTAACAGTGAGTGGGTTTTGGGGACTAAGTCTCAAAACCACGGACTTGTCCGTTTGAGTCCGGACCAAGAGGTCCTGAGTGAGAATGGACTAGTCCGCCCGTGGGGCCGGACTAGTCCGGTTTGGTGTGTTGAAAGTGGTTCTGTGACTAAGTCTGGGAGGACCGGACTAGTCCGCCCTTGGGGCCGGACTAGTCCGTGGTCCTCAGACTAGTCCGTTTTCACAAGGAGCAAAAGGCTCTGTGTGAGATCGGACTAGTCCGGTGGTGATCGGACTAGTCCGTTGTTGAAGTGACCGTTTGAATTTGAAGTTTGGCGGGTAGTGTGACGATAGCGTGTCAGCTGTCGGGGCCTGACAAAAGGTCAGTGGTCCCCTAGGCCGGACTAGTTCGGGCCTGAGGCCGGACTAGTCCGCCGTTCTGCTGAAGTCAGCAGTATGGGGTTGGGACCTCTATAAATAGAGGTCCCCTGGGTTCTTTTGAACCAACACTTGAACACTCTCGAACCCTAGCGACGCCACAACCAACTTGGAGCACTCTTAAGCCTCTTTCTTTCCAACTTTCCCTCTAAAACTAATTCTTGAGTGAATTAGGGTTTAGTGAGGTGGAGAAGAGTAAGAACATCACGCTTGTGCTCCCGGTTTGATCTCTTGCACTCATTGAGTCTTTGTGAGCTGTGTGTGGAGTGTGTTTGCGTTGTTGATCATCTTTGTGGTGTGGGAGCCTCAGATTGTGAGAAGCCCTAACGAATCTTGTATTCGCACTTTGAGATAGTGGAGAACCAAGTTAGGCCCGTGCGGTAAACTTGGTGAGGGAAGGGTTGGTGAACCCGGTCCTTTGTGGACTCCTCAACGGGGACGTAGATTCTTGTGTGGAATCGAACCTCGGGATAAAATCCTTGTGTCTCCGTGTTCTTCGTATTTTGTTTATCGCATACTTAGCTCTAGGGTTGCTAGTCTTGTCTTGTGCCTCACATTGCTTAATCTTGTTAAAACTTGACTCACTCTTGTGTTGATAGTTTCTAAACTTGTCTTAAACATATCCTCACTTGTAGCCTCGAGAAAATCCCTTTAAAACTTGCTAGAAACACTTTTTAGGGTTCTTCACGCAGGCTGACCGTACTAGTCCGCCCCCAGACCGGACTAGTCCGCCCCCCTGTGATTTAATCTCATTTTATTCAGTTATTTGCAGGTCGATTAGCCTATTCACCCTCCCTCTAGGCAACTTTCAACCAATTTACAACTGAACTTCATATGAAGGAAAAAGTGGGATTTTACATTCGCCCCCCTGAAAAGAATCTCGTCCTGAGATTACAAAAGGAAGGATAAAAGGAAAAGATCTAATGAACACATGCCGCTAACAAGTCCGGATAGTTTTTTCTAATATATTCCTCGCTTTCCCACGTTGCTTCTTCAGCGGCCTGGTTGCCCCACAAGACCTTGTGGAAATGCAAGGTGCGGCTTCTTGTGGTGCGAGTCTTCTCATCGATGATCTTGACCGGATGCTCAGAATAAGTGAGATCAGGTTGTAGAGCTTCAAGATCTTCCGAGCGGACTTCAGCTGGGGATTTGAGGCACTTCCGCAACTAAGAGATGTGGAATACATTATGAACTCCTGATAGAGACGTCAGTAACTCCATATGATAGGCCACAGGTCCGCATTTCTCAGTGATAGCGAACGGCCCGATGAATCGTGGAGCCAACTTTCCCTTCAATCTGAAACGATGAATCCCGTTCATCGGAGATACTCGAAGGTAAACGTGATCCCCGATGTCGAAGTGAAGAGGTCGACGTCGTTTATCTGCATAGCTCTTCTATCGAGATTGAGCAGCCTTGAGATTGGCTCGGATCACTCGCACTCGTTCTTCAGCTTCGTTGACAAGATCAATACCATATATCACTCTTTCACCAGACTCACACCAATTCAATGGTGTGCGGCATTTTCTGCCATAGAGAGCTTCATATGGCGCCATTTGGATACTAGCTTGATAACCATTGTTGTATGAAAACTTCACCAATGGTAGATGATCATCCCAATTCTTACCATGGTGGATGGCACAAGCTAGTAGCATGTTCTCAAGGACTTGATTTACTCGCTCTGTCTGACCATCAGTCTGCGGGTGATAAGCAGAGCTTCAAATCAACTTGGTACCTAATGATGCGTGGAGTTGCTCCCAAAATCGAGCAACAAATAAGGCTCCACGATCTGAAATGATAGTGTGGGGCACTCCATGTAAGCACATGATCCTTGTGATATACAACTCTGCATACTTCGGGGCACGATAATTGGTGTTGACAGGGATAAAATGAGATTACTTGGTCAACTGATGAACTATCACCCAAATCGAATCATGCTTACGGAAAGTGAGAGGTAACCCTACAATGAAATCCATGCTGATGTCTTCCCACTTCCATGCCTGTATGTTCATGGGTTGTAACTGTCCAGCTTGCCTCAAATGGTCGACTTTCACTCGCCGACATGTATCACATTCGGATACATACTTTGCTATCTCTCGCTTCATCCCGGACCACCAGAATTTCTTCTTCAGATCTTGGTACATCTTGTTGCTACCCGGATGAATAGAGTACTTGGATAAGTGTGCTTCATCCAAGATCTTCTTTTGGAGCTCCATGTCATGGGGTACGACTATACGGTCTTTAAACCAAATAGTACTCTGATCATCACATTGAAAGCATTTCATCTCCCCCTTCTTCATTCTTCTCCGAATGTGCGACATCCCCTTGTCTTCCTTCTGAGCCTCTACAATATGTTCCCTGATGGTAGGAATGAGAGCCAGGTTGTAGAGCGCTCCATATAGAACTAAGTATAAACTCGGCTCATCCTCTTCCATTGAAGTGATCGACAGATGATTGACATGAGACTTGTGGCTCAGCGCATCTGCAACCACATTTGCTTTGCCAGGATGGTAGTGGATCTCAATCTCATAATCCTTGATCAACTCTAACCATCTTCGTTGTCGCATATTCAAGTCTTTTTGGGTGAAGATGTACTTCAAACTCTTATGATCAGTGTAGAGATGCACTAGATTGCCTAATAGATAGTGTCTCCACATCTTCAATGCGAGCACCACGGCAGTGAGCTCAAGATCATGAGTTCGATAATGTTTTTCATGATTCCGAAGCTGCCGGGATCCATACGCGATCACTCTCCTATCTTGCATAAGTACACAACCAAGACCAATGCAAGATGCATCACTATAGACATCAAATGGTTTGGTTGTGTCTGGCTAAGCCAACACCGGTGCTGTGGTGAGGTGTTTCACCAAGGCTTGAAATGCTTCTTCACATTCTTTAGTCCATACATACTTCGTTCCCTCCTTCAGTAGTTCTGTCATTGGTTTATTTATCTTTGAGAAACTCGGAATGAACCTCCGATAATAGCCAGCCAAGCCAAGGAAACTACGAACTTCATGTACGGACTTGGGAGATTTCCACTTCAGGACTTGTACAATTTTGCTTGGATCAACTGGAATACCAGCAGCCGAGGTGATGTGCCCTAGAAATGGCACTTGGTTGATCCAAAACTCACACTTGCTGAACTTTGCATACAGTTTGTGATCCCTTAAATTTTGCAGCACAATATGCACGTGTTTAGCATGTTCCTCTTCAGATTTAGAATACACAAAAATTTCATCGATGAAGACCACGACAAACTTGTCCAACTCCGGCATAAACACTGAATTCATGAGATACATGAAGTGAGCTGGTGCATTAGTCAACCCAAAGACATGACGAGATACTCATACAACCCATACCTCGTCGAGAATGCAGTTTTTGAAATGTCCTCAGGTTGAATCTTAATCTGATGATAACCTGAACGAAGGTCCATCTTTGAGAATACCTTAGAATCCACTAGTTGATCAAATAAGATATCAATGTGTGGTAGTGGATACTTATTCTTGATGCTGACAGCATTCAGTGGACGATAGTCCACACATAACCTCAACGTCTCATCTTTCTTTTTCACAAATAACGCGGAACATCCCCAAGGTGATGAACTTGGGCGAATAAAACCCTTGCTCAATAAGTCATTCAGCTGCTCCTTCAATTCCGCAAGTTCCTTCGGTGCCATCATATACGGCTTCCTTGAGATTGGCATGGTTCCTGGCGCCAGTTCAATCTTGAACTCGACGTCACATTCTGGTGGCATGCCCGGAAGATCGTCAGGGAACACGTCTGGATATTCACACACCACTAGGATATCCTCAAGTTTCGTGGCACTTGTGTGATGCACAGCTGAGACTCTTGGTGCGGTATCCAAAAGATTTAAAGTTTTGCTATCGTGGGATTGAGAATTCAGTTGGACAGTTCGCGAGCTGATATCAAAGATAGCTCCATGATGTGTCAACCATGACATCCCCAAGATGAGGTCAATCTGCTGACCTTCCAAAATGATGAGGTTCACCGGATAGATACTTCCACCCATGCACAGAGGTGCTCGAGAAACAACCTCATTAGCTGATATATTGCCTCCAGGTGAACTGATATGGAAAGGATGTGAGACAGTCACAATTGGCACTTGATGTTTCAGCACAAAAGACTTGCTCACAAAGTTATGAGTAGCTCCAGAGTCAAACAGAACGACTACTGGTTGATCATGTAAAGTAAACATGCCTGCTAAAACAGGTTCTCCTTCTGGGATGTTCTCAATCGCAGCATAAATAACACTGGCAGACTTCGATGAGGTTTTCTTCTTAAGTTTATGGTGCTGACCAGAATTTTTGGAAAAGGAAAATTGGACACGGTCATGCTCCGTCTTGCGACGTTCCCGTGATAAATGCATCCTCTGAATTCCACCGAATTGGGGTGGACTGCCCCGCACAGCTTGCAGAGATGGTGCTGCAAGAGTGAGATCATACTGCTGTGGTGGAGGACCAGGACACACTTGCACGCTTTGCTGAGGTGCAGGTAAGGTCTCCACTAGATAGGAATGATACCGAATCTGTTGTGCTTGCTCACTCGACCAAAGCTCTCGGCCGAACGGTAAACAATACGCCGCTCGATCCTCCTGAGGAACATCACTGATAATCTCCCGTGATGTCTTCCTCTTCCTATTCTCCGCCTGATAGTGAAAAGTTTCATCCTCCTGAACAATAGCGACATCAACCAAGTCATTGTAGTTGCCGTTATTGAATAACGCCAGTCGAGCTCGAAGCTTGATGTTCAGTCCTCGAAAGAAACAACCACACTTCAACGCCTCGGTATTCACATACTCAGGCACATATTGAGCCAAACGATTGAATGCCTTGGAGTACTCATAAGAACTCATTTCTCCTTGCTTTAACTCCACAAATTCCTCCAACTTGGTTTTAATCATCCCATAAGATATGTGGCGTGCACGGAAAACATCATGGAATTCCGGCCAGGTCACACGATGACCATCAAGGATAGTGGTGAGATATTCGGACCACCAAGCTCCTGCGGATCCGTCAAATTGTTGAGCGGAAAATGAAGCCTTCTGATATTCGTCACACTAGAGTAACTCAAACTTGGCTTCAATCACCCATAGCCAATGACCTGACTCCAATGGTTCCAAGGCTTCTGTGAAAACTGGTGGTTGAGTTGCTATGAAATCCAGATATGTGACTTGAGGTTGATCAAGTGGTCGAGCCTCAGGTTGTACACTCCGCTGTACCAACGTCTGCAGAGACTCGACCATCCTTGCTAAGACTTCTGCCAATTCGGGTGATGATGGCACTTGTGGTAGAGTTGAGTCATCTCTACCATGAGCAAAAATACCCGGTTCACCCTCAAAATGAGTGTGATCCATGCTGCAAGGGTGAGCATTACGGTTAAGATCCAAAGTTGCAATACCAACTGGAATGACGATAAAGACCGTAATATGCATCACTTTACAATGCAGTAGGCAAGATGTAAATAAAGATTAGAACATTGAACTAGACCCATATAAGTGATACTGCTCACCAAATACTTAACATGGTGTTTCAAATTGATGTTAAACTATCATGTTGAGTAAGCACCTCTAGACATGATGAGTGATACAAGGAGGTGAAACTAAAAAGATTTGAGCCGATAACATCGCATACTGGTATGCTGTCCATTTTCTGGTCTATCAGACCAGTCTGTAGAAATATAATTATTTCTCACAGTTAAACGCAAAATTTGGTTTGGAGTTCAACTTCAAATTTGTAGTACACTCAAAAACCATTCCAGAATGTATTCATTTGCCCCACAGAAATTCTGGAATGAAATATATAAAAGTTTGATTAACGGTTACAAGACAGTTCGAATCTGGAATATGAACTTCAGTTCTGTTCCAGCGGACCATCCTGTATAAATTCGAAATTTGCTCCCAGTAAATGGCAGGAATAGGATTTGAGTTGAATACAAAAGTTTTATAGAACTTCATAAACTTTCCATGTTGTACGTGAACGCCTCGAGGTGAGCTCTGCATTAAAAGTTATACAGGTTTAAATTGACTAAAATTTCCTGGAAATTTTGACAGAACCTCCCCTGTATATGTGGGTTTTTGTCCACAGTTTATACAGGTATATCAAAACAATATATTGAGGTAATGACAAAATAAAAATGGTACCAAATCATGTTAACATTCAAGAAATAAATTGGTTCAGGCTTACGAAGTCATTATACAGGTCAAAGCGCACAAATTCCAAATTATGCACAAATGTCTTCTGGTTCTGGACTGCCAGAACAGTGTTTGCAACAATTGGAATTGGGCTCTGATAATGAAAGATTCAGACCAGGAGTTAAATAGAAAGTTGATAGAGGACTTCCTAAGCTTTCCATAAATGTATATATATGACCATGTCACTATTCTGGATCAAAAGCTAGAGCTACCTAAACTTAACAGATGAACTGACTATTGTTCAACAGCAGCCCTGCAGTTCACTGTTTCAAGCTCGAAATTTGAATTGCCTCAAATTTGAATTAGGAAAAACTTTAAATAAGGAAACTGTAGATATCCTTCTAGCCTTTCCATATATGTATCACAATAATGCAGAAGATTTTCCTACAGTGAGTTATTGCAAAAATACAGAGACTGGTACAATGGTAGGGTCATCTGGAGCAGTTTAAGCATACCGCAAATTTCATCAGATTATCAAGCTTTTATTCCTTGATGGTAAATAGAAAAGTTGTAGAGGTCTTCATGAGCTTTCCATCCATACAGCATACCCCTAAGTTTTTTCATAACTAACCAAGATTACAACCTGGCAAAGTTGAGCAAACTTCAGCCAGAAATCAAGAATCTTGGTTCTAACCCTTTGTTGAGTCGAAACTCATTTTGCGGAGTCCAACCTACCAGCACCTGATAGTCAGAATTTCCAAAAATGTAATGCAACCATTCTTTCGTTGGGGACGGTCAAGTATCGAAGTCGATACTGACGGTACTATGTGCCTCACCAAAGAAAATTCTAACCGGTATTTCCGGATACGTTCATAGGTGGCCCTAGTATCGTTCACTCGCAAATGTGTTCTACACGTGTTGCTACCGTAGTCAGTGCTGCAGAAGACAAACAATCCTCTTTCACACCTTCACACCTCAAGGGCGGCACAAGGAAACACAACAAGCACTCACAATAATATATACGAAAGTAAATGCATACGACTGGTGTGAGTCGCCCTCGAGCGATGTCATGTCTCGAGGTACATGGTTGTACTACGTCTGTACAGCAAAGACTCCCGCATGAACTGGCTTATACACGCTCGGGCATACGTGTTTTGCAGGCTCCCATAGAACATGAATAGCTCTAGAGATGCAAACTATCAGGTTATTCACAACCTGACGGGGGCTCCCACTAACTTTGAAGCACGCTGGAGTACCGCGTGTCATAGGTTCTCAGAAACATGGAAAGTTTCAGAGACTCCTATTAACATTTCCGTGTCAAGCCATGGAAAGACTTCCATGCAACCTCTCGCATGGTGGGCTTACCGCAATTGATCCGCTTGTTGTGGCGTATCTTACCTCTTACATTTCGTCGGAGCGTCGTTACAGAATATAATAACACATAGTTAGTTTACCACCTGTATATCTTATACTAATAATACTCCTCGTATGCGCATATAGCTAATTCCTCACTCATATAATTCTAGGTTTTTGGAAATATGCTCTTTTCAAGCACACTGTTCCCAATGATGCTCTGATATCATGCCTGTGGGGACCGGAATCCCGACATCCAAGGATCTCATTGGGTGGTGTGGTGCGATGCGACACCCAACAGTATACAACAAAAAAACAAGAATAAAATACAATACTAAGTATTAGATTTATAAACACAATGGAAGTTTTACAATATATAACGTAGGAAAGAAGTCTATACATCATACTATGCTCTCAGCACTAGCTATGCATGAGTAAAGCTATCCATGCCCTCGGACGGTTTACACTAGCAGCACTCACAGATATCGACGGCGTGCAGGGCCTCTACTCAGCCGTAAACCCTAAAGGGTAAGGCATCGTCGTTAGGCCCTTCATCAACGGCATAACCTGCAAAAACTCATTAACTGCAAACGTGAGCATAAGGCTCAGCAAGACTGACCAGTCTCACTAGACATATGCAGAGGTGAATACTAAGCATAGGTAAGGAATAGCATAAAGGACTCGCTTACCAGTGGATCCTTATAATCATATTTTAAGTAGCAAATGACATTCTTTAGGCACGACACATCATAGACTCCACAATCAAACAAGAAACGCTTTGTCAATGATATGACATGCCCAAAGCACGTAATGCTATTACAGCTAAAGTATGGGGAAAACTGTAAACTTTTAATTGTTCTATCTCTAAGCCACACAAGGTTGCAAAAAAATTATAATTCAATACATCATATTCTTCTGGCAAGTATTTACTACGTCACGACAGCGACGATCAAGTGGTACTCAAATAACCGCGAGGGACGGTGATTGCAATCAGAACACACCCGGACTGCACGACATGCACACCCGCATGGGAGACACCTACGTTCTCTCCTCCCCGCGTTATACGTGGCCACCTTTCACCCAAGACCCCAATGTCGACAAACCTCTTCATCCCAAGCAAAAGGTCCCCTACACAGACACATCGAAGTTGCCCGCTGGAAGATTTACACCTTTATGCCTTCGCATATCCATTCAAGGACAACCGAGGAGTCTCCACACTACAGTCTGGAGTTACATCAGTTTATTGGACCCATATCCCATTATGCAACTGGTATAGTTCAAGCTTGCCCAAAAGTGCCGCATACGACACGGTCGTCAAGCGACACAGGCAGGACTATGCGCCCGAGACTCTATCTCGTCGACTCCTATTCCCCTTGCCCGGTCTCATATTTATTTCATAAGACATTCTTTCATCTTTCACCCTCATACAACCTGTTATTCCTATCTCGCGAGTAGATTCCAACTACTCGACTTCTACCGGTATAACTACAACATTAACATTGGCAGTTCTACACGTCAAGATGTAAACCTTTCCAACCCTCCCATAGGATTTGTGGATATGCAAGTGGAGTATCAAACACCTTATACGTAATGCACAATATCAACTAAAGACGTAAATGAATAAAACTGGAAAACTTTGAAAAGCTCTTAAATGCAAACCGGGGCTTGCCTTAGTTTGTGACTCGATTAAATATCAATTGTTAGTGGTCCTTCTCGGAAGACTCCGCCAAGGACTTCAATTGGATACCCTGGCCTTCTCCTCCAAGCGACAATTCTCGTCAATATCGATCACTACACGACATGCATATACGAATGCTAGTAAATTATAATGTATATATAGTTCATAAGCTTCTAACTATGGTTATAATGAGTGAATGATCTTAGTTGGCTTTGGGATTTTTATGGTAGATGTTAGGGACTACAAGGGAGACTCTTGCAAAGAATAGGAGATGATCAAAGAAGTTTGTTGTTCCTAAAAATTATGGTAAGCAATAACATTCTCTAAATTTTGGTTGAAACTTTGGAGACCTATCATGGATACCAGTGGTTGTATCATGTAGAGGGGGTCTCACTGGTTTTAGGAATTTTGTTTCACAATTTTCTAAGTTTCTGTGAAAGAGATATTGAATTCTAAAGTTGCTATGAATTTCTGGAATTATTTTATAACTGAATTTAGTTTTTCAATTAACATTCAGATTGGGAATTGAATTTGGGAAAGTATATTAGGTCTAATAAATCTGAAATTTTTATAGGAGCTATTATATGACTAAGGAAAGGTTCAGTTCAAATTTGGGACATAACAAAGCAACTGAACATCTGTAATAATTCAATGAATAAAAATGCAATTGAATTATACAGAAAGTCATACAGGTTTTCATACCAAACTAACTGTACAACTTGAAAGTTCAGATCATAAGGGTTATACATGATTTTACTTGAGATTTATAGAGCATGGATACTAAGAGAAATTGAATTTAGAAATTTGATTAAATTTCTGGTTACAGTTCTATTTTATAACTGAACAGCAGAAAGGAATTTGGAATTTGATTATGTTATACAGGTTCAATGGCTTTCAAACTTCTTCTGGTAACGAAGAACAGGACAAAGTATTTTATGTGAATTTTGGGGATTTTTCCAGTGGAAGGTTCAGCTGGGAAAAATCTATTTGTATTTGGAAAGATTGCATTCTACAGAACTGAAAACTGGTTTTTATAGATCCCATTTGGTACAAACAGAAACTAGAGCTCAAGGGCATTCAAACAAATTTTTTTTTGAAGATTTTTGGAGCAATCTACAGCGAGATATGCATTTTTGAAGTTGGGCAAATTTCCTAAAATTAGAAAAACAGAATTGAATCACCGACAGGGGGACCCACTGTCAGGTTCATCTTCTACCTCCAGCCAGACCCGAACTGGGAGCCATACAGTGACTTCGCGCGGCCGTTCCCGCTGCTAGATGCATCAAATGACCAAGACACAAAAAGGAAAAATGTTCCTTGTATCTTGAAACACCCGTATGACAACATGGCCAGCCCGGACGACGAGCGGACGGTCGCCGGCGTCGATGGGGGTGGCGGTGTTGAGCTCGGTCATGGCGGTCTAGCTCGGCAAGACATCATTTTTAATGCGGTTTGCGCCAGGAGTATCGTGGCCATCCCAGGAGCATGATTGTGAAGCTTAATTGCGAGGAAAACGGTCGGAGCATAGAGTTCGACGGTGAACCGTGCTCTTTGAATGGCAGAAGGAGAAAACTCGATATACTCCCTAATTACTCGATGGTTCCTTCTGGTTTTTGGAGGGGAGGTGCACTAGGAGACGGTGAACACAATTGCTAGCTATTGCCAAGAATTATTACACGTAGAAAATGAATTGAGCTCGAGATCTAATAACGAAGGTATGAACTAGCTTTGGTAAATTAATAATTTCTCATGACATAGTGAGTGAAATGA
Organism: Tuctoria greenei; assembly: GCA_036927565.1. Taxonomy (NCBI): domain Eukaryota; kingdom Viridiplantae; phylum Streptophyta; class Magnoliopsida; order Poales; family Poaceae; genus Tuctoria; species Tuctoria greenei. The sequence continues at coordinate 21,352,225 of JAYESD010000003.1, forward strand.
GGAGAGGTTTCTACCGAGAGTAAAAGGGCAGGATGGCGATCCTTTTATATGTGGGAGTCGAAGCTTGACAAGGCTTGTGTGGAGCTGTTCATGGTGGAGCAAAGGAGCTCCTCCCCGGCGGCCGAAAATCGATGGTGGAAAACTGCAATTTAACGAGCGCACAGTTGAGTAAATGACGAAACAATTGGACTGGATGGTGGAGAAGAAAGTGGTGCGCAACTTTTCTGTGAAGCTCGGGATCAAACCGCGGCTTGCTTGCGATCTGCAGCAGGAACGGCAATAGACATCACTGCGCTCGGTTCCGCACGCGTGGGCGCAATGGAGGCTGAGAGAGAGAGGTGGGAGGCTGGGAGACTGGGAGAGAGAGAGAGCAAGGGGGGGTATTTGTAGGGCTCAAACGGGGAGCAGCTTGTTGCTGTCGCGCTGGAGCATGCATGCCGTCGCGGTGTCTAGCAGGGAGAGAAAGGCTGAGGCGGTAATTCGTTTGACTGGCTGACATGCGGGCCCCACTGCTTCCTCTCTCCGTCTTATCTGTTGTTTAAAATTCCACCTCGAACATTGCTCAAAAAATCTCAAAATTTGCAGGCAGGCTGAGAAAAATATGAGGAATCCAAATCAGCAATCAGATTTCAAATTGGACACAGTTTGTTTCAAACTCAAATTCGAATTTGAATTCAAACCTCTCTAATGACACCAATGAAATAAATAGTAACTGAGGTTCATAAATCCCCAAATTTTGAAGCAAAGCTTCTTGAACCATAAAGGGTCTTAGGAAAAATTTTGAGTTTGTTTGGACCAGGTTAAGTGCAACGTTCAAATTCGAAATAGACGAGGATTAAACCCTCTGTAAGTGTCCAAATAATTGGAAGACCTGCTTCAAAAATCTTGAAACTTTACAAAGAACCTATTTAGAATATGAGAAGGCCATGAAAAAATTTACAGCCTTAGATTTGAATATTTCTGATAGGGCCAAATATACAGTATCATATTCAATTTGTAACTAATTTGAATATATATATATTTGGTACCGCATATTAATTTGACCTAGCAATCTCCATTCAAATAATTCCAAAATTTGCAGAGAGGTCAATAGAATTAATCTAAGATTATTGGTGAAGTCCATTTCCCATGTTAATAAAATTTAAGCATGAGTGGAACAAAAGATTTGATGAGATCAAGTTCATAAGCATAGCTATATTTGATCTCCATTAGGGTTGATAACCAATTTACAACTGAACTTCATATGAAGGAAAAAAGTGGGATTTTACAATCATCTTCATCTTCGTCACTTTCAATATCCACGTCGCTTGAGCCAAGTTCCTGGAGTGCAGAGATAAAACTGTTCACCAGTTGGCGACATGTAAAACCCTTCTTCTTCTTCTTATCATTTGTTGAGGAGTGCTTTGTCCTTGATTGTTTTTCTTCTCGGGAAGTAGGACATGAAAGGTTAGGACAATCTGTATGAAAGTGTCATGTCTTACCACATTCGAAGTATCGTTGATTTTCGGAGCTTCCTCTCCTTCTAGTTCTCACATTTTGCAATGCTTTTGAGAACCTAGTAGAGAGAAGTGCTAGCTCCTCCTCTGGAAACTTCTCAATCTGTTCAAGGGTTAGAGAGGACAACAAAGCAAGTGTACCACAAGATGAAGATTGACCAGAGCTAGGCATGTCACGTTGAGAAACAAAAGCAATAGACTTGTTGGGGTTCTTACGTGATATTATGTCAATTTCATGAGTTTTTAACATAGCACATCTAAAGTAAGTGTACTCATGACAGTAGGTTCACGAATGGATATAACTTTCATCTCCCAGATTGACATGTCTAATGCACTTAACAATTGTCTAGCATTTTCAGCATCTGAAAATTTAACATTGACGCTACGCAAGTTGCTGAGAATTCTATTAAAGCGAGCAAAGAGGTCATCAATGGAGTCACCATGTTGCATCTCAAAGCGCATGTATTCTTTCTTGAACATATCCTGTCTTACCTCCTTGATCGTGTTGGATCCTTCGTGGTAGTCACAAAGTACTCTCCACACATCATACGCCGATCGAAGGTGTGCAACACGGCCGAAGTCGCTCTAAGTTAGTCCTTGGATTATCAAATTGTGGGCTTTGTTGTTGTTGTCAACATCTCTTAAGTTTATAGCCGTGACTTGATCGTTCGGCAGCACGTCGTAAGGCTTGTACACCTTTTCCCATATTGCGAAGCCTTGTGTCTGGATGAAAGCTTCCATACATGCTTTCCAAACCTGAAAATCAATACCACTAAAAACACGAGGTTTTGCAGAGTATTTCTCCATGATGATTAGTCAAAAACACGTGCAAATCACCAAGATTAGAGCACCATGGCTCTGATACCAATTGTAGGATCAAATAGCACGTGAGAAGCTACCAGAGGGGTGAATGGTAGATTAAAACATTTTAGCGGAAGCAACGAAACATCCCTCGGCAGAAAACCGATCTGTTAAAGAAATTGTGTGTGCGACTAATCTAAACGTGCTCAACTGGGACAAAACTATTATAGATTGTTGATAATCATGTCACGATGATGTCGCAACAAGAATCACAAAATCTATCAAGAGTAACTCAAGTTACGATCCAAAGATCGAACAAAGGTCAATCTGGTCTACTCGAGAAAAACAGTTCTGGAACACTGCAAAGAAACTCGTGTAGATCAGAAACCACAAGTACAATGACCGTGAAATTTTCAAAGATGATATATAATCAAGTTTTCAAGACAACCCAAAAAGAATAACATCAATTGGATCTGTAAAACTCGAGTTACGATAAAACCCTCGAAGCAAGGTAGTGTTGTGCAGAAACTCGACGAGAAAAACTTGTCTGAAACAAGTCAGACGTACAAGGCACAAAAGTTCGTTTAAACTACAAATTTTATTGATCAAAATACAAGAGGAACAGCCCCAAAGTCGTCAACCACGAGTTTTGGCCTCCCTTTCTTATATAACCATCCCTTAGGCCAACCCAAACCTAACTAGGACTCTAATCCTACTAAATTCACAAATCGTAACTTTCCATAACTACTCAAGACTCTTCTATACGCAGATAGAAGCAATCTTAAGACTTCCAAACACCTTAGGAACGTATCCCACAATCCTAAAACAACTCAAATTCATGACCCACATGAAATCCTATCATAACCAACTCAAAACTTTTCATATTTGAGTCAAACACGACTTAGTCGTAGCCTGAGTCCATAAGCTAGTCGGTTGGACCATTCCGACCAATTCTTTACATCCACATCTCTTCATCACGCCTCGGAACCATGTAGACATGTCCATGCACTCCTTGCACACATGCAAACATGCTGCATGATCTCCCGACCAACTCAACCACAATTCCTACCGAACTTGGTTGTTGAACCTCATCTTCTCCCTAAGACTAGTTCAATTGATCCCGTCACTAGCCATGTCTTGAACTCAAGCAACACCTGCACATGAATAAACAATCAATACTTCTGAGAACAAGTCCTCGATTTGACTCTCGTTAGTTCCGAAACCACGACACCTTACGTGAGCGCCTCACATAAGTATGTTGCAAAACTTAGGAAAAAGATATCAACCATAACCACCAAAACACACCAAAAACTTAGTAAAAGAAAACTAAGCAAACTTTCTATAATCCAAAAAGCAAGTTCGAAACATTGCAAATTAAAAGCAGAACCACTTTGATCAAGCTCCGAACCTTGCCAAAGCTAACCGGAGCTTAAACCGAAGCTTACCAAAACTAACAGGATCTAACTCCGGAACTCACCAAAGCTAGCAGGACCTAGCTCTGGAGCTAACCAAAGCTAGTCAGACCTAGCCCTGGAGCTTACCAAAGCTAGTCGGACCTAGCACCGGAGGTGACCAAAGCTAGTCGGACCTAGCCACAACAAGTTGGACCTAACCAAAATAAGTTGGACCTAGACAAAGAAGTTAGACCTAGACAAAGAAGTCGGACCTAGCCAAAGGAAGTCGAACCTTATGTCGGACCTTGCCGGAGCTACCAAAAACAAGTCGGACCTATCGTCGGACCCTGTAGGAACTCGGACCTAGAGTCGGACCTTGACGAGATGGGTGTTTTGGTAGTATTCAAACTTTTATTGTCAAAGCCAATGTATTCAGCACACATAGGTCTCACATTCTTCATCAACGTGGACCCTACCAGAGGGGTCCAGATCTCCTTCTTGAGCAGTCAAAACTTCCTCGGATCTATGCCTGAGGCTGGGACCTGACTTGCCTTGATGATTATCTCCTCCAGGTAGATCCGGACCCTCCCGGAGGGGTCTCAGCTTCTGTGTGGAAGAGCTTGGAGATGTGTCTTGCCTTTTCACAAGCAGGACCATGCCAACAACTTCTCTCATTGCAACAATGTAAAGCAGAAGAGGCCCACCAAGCTCTAGAGCTACCATGATCGACATCATAGTAAGAGACTGTTTCAGCTCCTGGAATGCCTTCTCTGCTTCTTTCGACTAATGAAAACGTCCGGACTTCCTCAATAGCTTGAAGAAGGGAAGTGCTTGCTCAGCCAACCTTGCTATGAACTGGATGGGCGAGGATAAACACTCAGTTAGCTTATGGATGTCCTTGATGCGAGCTGGAGGTCGCATCGCTTCAATTGCTTTTATTTTGGCTGAATTTGCTTCAATTCCTTGGTGGGTCACATGGAATCCAAGAAGCTTTCCTGAGGAAACCCCGAAGACACACTTGTCAGGGTTCAGCTTCATGCGTGTCAAGTGCAGCTTGTCAAAGACAAACTAGAGATTGTCCAATAGTGAGTCTTTGTCCTTCACATTGACAATGATGTCATTGACATATACTCCCACTAGGTCCAGAATAAGCTCCACAATGGTTTTGTGCATAGATCACACAAAGGTGGAGAGGGCATTGTAGAGACCATAAGGCATTGTTGTGTAGTAGTACAAAACATCTACTATAATAAAAGTAGTGTGCTCTTCATCTTCCTTAGACATTGGTATTTGATGGAAACCCAAATATGCGTCTAGTAAACAAAGTAGCTCACATCCATAGGTAGAATTCACTATTTGATCTATTCTTAGTAGTGGAAATGGGTCTTTTGGACATGCCTTATTCAACATGGTGTAGTCAATGCACATCTGAATGAATCCAGCGTGGGTGATGTACCTCCCAAATGAATCTAGCATCGCGCAGCTTCTTGACTTCTTCTCGAATGATGTTCTGCCGCTCAACAGATTGCTTCCTGGGCTTCTGTTGTATAGGCCGTGCGTCAGGGTAGATCTTTAGATGGTGCTAGATCACCTCCCTGGGGATCCCAGGCACTTGTGATAGTTTTCATGCAAACACATCAGCATTTGCCCAGAGGAAATTGACGAGCGCGAGTTCTATTTGTCACCCAGACCTCCCGATATACGAGTGGTCTGAGTAGCATCAGAACCGATTTGGACGACTTTGATGGGAACATCGGTGTCACCACTTGGTTGCACACGAGGTGCAAATTTTGAGCTGCGTTGGCGCAAGCTCGAGGGTTGTTGAGCGGTCTTCTCCTTGCCAGACTCAACCTCTTGCACTACTTCAAGCGCATGAAGCTTCTCCAACGCTGTAACCCCAACAGTGTTGTCAACACTAGGTGGAGTGGGTTATCTTCAACACTAGGTAGCCGTAGTGGGCCACCGCCATGAACCTGTACAGGGCTGGCCTACCGAGGATGGCGTTGAAGGGAAGGTTCATGTGTGCTACATCAAACACCAGCTTCTCGGACTGGTAGTTCTCCGGTGTCCCAAAGGTAATCGGTAGAGAGACTGGTCCAAGTGGTGTGATAGCTCTCGAACCCACTCTGGAGAATGGGCGTGAGCGCCTAAGGTCCGATAGAGAGAGAAGCTTCATGAAGGCTGCGAAGCTAATGAGGTTGAGCGCCACTCCGCCATCAACCAAGACATGGAGGAGCTGGACATTGTTGATAGTCGGAGAGACCATCAAAGGCAGTTGACCAGCTTCGGCCATGTTCTTCAGGCAGTCAGAAGCATCGAAAGTGATGGGAGTGTGTGACACCCAATTTCGAAAAATGAACCAACTGAACGCATATGTGTGTCTAGGATGTTCATCACACATACATGACAAAACCACAAATGATATACAGAAAAATACCACGTCACAACTAATAATTAAGTACTTTATTACATTATTCCAAATGGTTCTTGAATTACAAACTCTAATTATTAATACTGCAGCGAGAAATAATCTAAACTATGCAGCGCGGCTCCAAATATCAACAGACAGTCGGCGATAGCACTCAACCTAGAACTCCGCATTATCCTCATGGTATTCCCAAACATCACCTAAAACTGTTGGTGGGGGAATTGCAAGGGTGAGCACGTGTCATCCTCAACAAGTTTGGGAAAATATGACATGTAGCTTAAACAAGGAATGATAATAAATGGCTATTTGCTGAAAAGTACATTTAAAACATGTAAAAATTACCTTGCAATGTCTATGTGAATTTAATCCCATCATATCCCAAGTAATTACCATAATATGTATCCACAAACTTCATTTACCATCATACCTCATCCTTCAATTAATATCCATCCATATGCCAATATCTTACCTTATTCACCAACCATGTCCAAATATCATATCCCAAACCATAACTATATCTGAAACATCCCAAAACCCAAGTCCACTCTAATCATGGAAGTTGTCTAGGTGCTCTTAATCAAGAGCACGACTATCAAGGTAGTTTTTAACACTCTGTAGAGGTTTTACCGCTTTACCCACAAGTTTGTGATTTCATCACCCGTCAGTGACTAAAGAAATCTCCATCATGCCAAAACACTACCATTGGTGTGTGGCTAGGAGATCACAAAATAGCCTTTCCAAAGTGATTACCAACATGTGCGGACCCACTGAGGTTTCATCGGAGGTGATGTCTCCAACTGAGCACATCCATCCAAGGGCCCTCTCTTGTGCCGTTCGGATCCCAGAATAGTCCTGCCACTATTGCAAACCCAATATGACTCCCATTCCTCGAGCCTTTCTAATGATCCGAATGATACTGGTAATATACTAATTAGTCAGCTAAGCCGCACCCATACTTGGCCTTGTGGTGGCATTGTGGTCCTGGCTTATTCTTGCATGAACCGTCATTAGATCCAAGGCGAGCAAAACCATCATATCTTCCAACCAAGTCCACAAACCATGCTTGCTTAGATCTCCCAAGTCCCATGTTACCAATTAATCATATTCATCACTTCTCATCATCCATAAGTTCGTTAATTCATAATTAAGCCATTTGGTCATTTCCCAATCCCAATTAATTAAAGCGGAGAAAAAAGGTAAAATACCCTTCCCGGCTCTCTACAATATTTCCAAGCGACAAGGGTGGTCAAACAAGTCTAGTAAACACCTATCATGGGTTTCCCATCAATTTGACACAAGCATGCAGTTTTATAAACAAAATATTTAAAAATAAGATCAAAATTATCAAGGACACTTGTCTTGCTCTTGAGGATGGTTTGGATCAATAGATTTAAAGTTCTAGTCCTGAAGGTCCTGTAAGCACCCTCTAGAGCGTTACCTTCTATTCCATGCGACAAACATGTGAAACAAGCATTACAATCAATAAATGCTCATATAGTACTCAATATGCCATGATATGCATGATTGATGAAATTATGAAGTAAAACATGTTATTAAGTTGCTATTATTGCTTACAATCTCGTTACAATTAAGTCTTACATGTTAGAGCAAGTTTTGAGTCATTTCGAATAAAATTGGAAAAGTTCTAGGAATTCCAGAACTGAGAGACCAGATTACTCCGCACCATGGGTCAGACATGTCCGCTCTAGACCAGAGTGTTCAACGGACCGGTCCATGTTGGACTGGACAAGTCCACTACGACTAGGTTTTTTGCGAAATTCTAACTAGAGCATAGTTGAGTCAAGTATGGAACCATAATTGACGTAGGAAAGAAGGATCTAAGGTATTTACAATGAACTCAAGGGTTCAAAGGTTGAGGATTTCATTAAATGCAAGAACTTGACGTCTAGATCAATGGAAATGAAGAATTAGCGAAAATGTTGACGTCGAAGAATTGATGATGAAGATCATAGAAATGACGACAATCTTGCTTGATCCTCCTTCTTCCTTCTCCTCCATGTGCTTCCTTGCGATGAAGGCTCCTTCCTTCGTGAAGAATGGCGGCACACAATGTGACTGGGCTTAGGGTTTCTCTAACATGGGCAAAAGGGTGAAAGGTGGGTGGTGGGTGTTTATATAGAGGGAGATGCGGTAGGGTTGTGGTGGAATCCAAGTGTAAGGAAGTGGAAACAAGTAGGCGCCTTGGTGGGGTCCCACTTAGGCTCCTTAGGGGCAGGGCACAGCGTTCTTGGGCCCAATTAAGGTAATTACCCAATAACCTTCATGGAGGGAAAACAGAATTCGAGTCGAAACCCTAAATATCGGACTAGTCTGTACGAGAGAAGACAAGTCCGTTCGGGGTTACAGAAAGTTCAACGAGAAGTCCAGTATCGAGCTGGACAAATCCCTTCCGGAACAGAAAGTTGATCGGACAAGTCTGGTATCAGGCTGGACAAGTCCGGGGCATGTCCAAAATCAAATCTAGACCAAGTTTTTGGGAGTTTCCAACAGTGATCATCAAACAAGTCCGTATATACAATGGACAAGTCCGGACAGGAATGGAGACCTAATTGGATTAGTCTGTAAAAATTATCGAACAAGTCCGGAGAACATCATAAATGATTTTTGACTAATCCGTATCAGTTAATGGATAAGTCCGGGGAACAACAGAGAGTTGAACGGACTAGTCCAGGGTCAAATCCGGACAAGTCCGTACTGATCCATGTTTTATATGTTGTTTTGGTTCTAATTCATTTTAATCTTGTAACTTTTTTGTTTTGCTTAATGTTAAACAAGTATAAGAATGAATGCAATGAATGATGGATGAAAATGAGGGTGTTACAAACCTACCCCCCTTAAAATGAATCTTGCCCTCAAGATTCGAAGTACAAGGAAAGAGATAGGGAAATTCTCTCTTGAGATCGTCTTCTCGCTTCTAGTGTAACACCCTCATTTTCATCCATCACGCATTGCATCCATTCTTATACATGTTTAGCCTTAAGCAACATAAAAAGGAATATGTTTAAAATAAATTATAATCAAACAGACAAATAAAAACCTGATTTAGTACGGACTAGTCCGGATTTGTACCCCGGACTAGTCCGTCTAACTCTCTGTTGTTTTCCTTGGGTAGGGCGGACTTGTCCGGACTGTACCTCGTACTAGTCCGTTCAACTCATTGATGTTTTTCCGAACTTTTTCGTTAATTCTACGGACTAGTCCGAAAATGTTTCTGATGTTTTTCTGGTCATGCTTCGGACTTGTTCGACCTAGCACCAGACTTGTCCGTTGAACTCTCTGGAACTTTAATTTAACCTCGAATGGACATGTCCTGCTATACACCGGACTTATTGGTTCAACTTTTTAGAACTTCCAACAAACTTGTCCAGCCTCATATGGACTAGTCCGGTCTTCAGGGTTTCGATTTGTATTCTATTTTTCCTCCACAATGTTTTATTGGATAATTGACCTATTTGGGCCCAAGGACGTCATGTCCAACCCTCGAGGAGCCCATGTGGACCCCACAAAGGTCTCCACTGCCTTCTACTCGAAATCTATCAAACCCTACTGCCTCTCCTCCTATAAACACTCCATCGCCCACCTTTTTCAACTCTTTGTCACGTTGAGAGAAAACCCTAAACCTCTGTTTGTGAGAGCCGCCATCAAGAAGCTTCCAATGCAGGGAGAAGAGGGAGGAGGAAGGAAGAAGGAGGATCAACCAAGATCGTTGTCGCTGTTGCGATCTTCATCATCAACTCTTCAACGTCAACACCCTTCTTCGTCAATTCTTCGTCTCAAATCAATCTAGACGTCAAGATCTTGTGTTTCATCAAGCCTTCAACCTTTGAACCCTTGGATTCATGGTAAATACCTTAGATTCATCTTTTCTACGTAAATTATGGTTCTATAATAACTTTAACTATGCTCTATTTGAAAATTTGCTAAAACCCTAGCCTTAATGGACTTGTCCGATCGAGTGCGGACTAGTTCGATCAACTTTCTGGTCAAGAGCGGACATGTCCGGCCAAGGTGTGGACCAGTCCGGTCCTCCAATTCTGGAAATTCCTGAAACTTCTTTAATTCTTTCCAAATTAACTTGAAACTTGCTCTAACATGTGAAACTTAAGTGTAATTAGTTAGTAAGCTATAATAACAACCTTATAGCATGCATCACCGCATAATTGCATCAATCATGCATGTCATGTCATATTGAGTAATATATGAGCATTTATTCATTGTAATACTTGTTTTGTATGTTTTTTGCGCGGAATAGAAGGTAACGCTCCTGAGGGTGCTATAGTGGACTTCCAGCACCAAAAATTTGGAGCTTTTGATCCTAACAAGACTCAGGAGCAAGACAAGTGTCCTTGATCATTTTGATCTTATTTTTAAATATTTTGTTTGGAAAATTCCATGCCTGTGTCAAATTGATGGGAAACCCATGATAGGTATTTACTAGACTTGTTTGACTATCCTTGTCACTTGGAATATATTGTAGAGAGTCGAGAAGGGTATTTTACCTTTTTGCTTCACTCTAATTAATTGGGATGGGAAAAACAACCAAAATGACTTAACTATGCATTACCTAACTTATCGCTATGTGAATTGATGAGTGTGATTAATTGGTAAATTGGGACTTGGGAGATCTAAGCAAGCATGGTTTGTGGATTGGGTTGGATGTTATAGTGGTTTTGCTTGCTTTAGATATAAGAATCGGCTCGTGGAGTGACCATCCGGGATTTACAGTGCCACAAGGCCAAGTGTGGGTGCGGTGTAGCAGAATAATTAGGTGTGCTGCTGGTATTGTATGGACTATTGGATGGTACGGGGAATGGGATTCGAGGAGGGCTACCCTGGGAACAGCATGGCACATGGGGGCGTGGGTGGGAGAATGGATATTCAAGCCTACTCGTGAAACCTTAGTGGGTGCGTACATGCTAGTAGTCACTTTGTAGAAGCTATTTTGTGATCTCTTGGCCACACACCTTTAACACCCTCATTTTCATGCATAATGCATTGCATACACCCTCATACATGTTTAACATTAAGCCATGTAAAAAAGAATAAGATTAAAATGAATTTAGGCTTAATCTGGAAGTTTCAGTCTGTTAGAGTACGGACTTGTCCGGCCCAACACCGGACTAGTCCGGTTTTCCCTTTAAAAGTGCGGACTAGTCCTTTATCGCCACGGACAAGTCCTATCAGTCTTACTGGACCAAAACGGACTAGTCCTTTATGACACCGGACTAGTCCAGTCAGCCTTTTAGAAACACGTCAGACTTGTCCGAAAACACCTGTTTTAGTCCGGTCCAACCCCGGACTTGTCCGGTATCAACACCGGACTAGTCCGAAGTCCCTTACTATACCAGAACAAACTAGTCCGGTCCCTACTGCAGACTAGTCCGGCCTTCGGAAACCAACTCGGATTCTTTTATTTCTCCAGGACTTGTTTTTGGGTAATTGCCTAATTTGGGCCTAAGAACTTCGTGCCCAACCTCAGAGAGGCCCAAGTGGACCCCACCTCGGCCCTTACACGTCCCCCTACCAAATTCCACTTGGAATCCACACCAAAATTGATGAGGACATCACAACAGCGGAGACACACATTGAACTGCAAGGACAAATCACAAGAACACGAGCATGGTTATTAAATCAGCAGGTGAATTCGTTCCTAACTTATTTTGCATGTGAGTTTGAGAATAGATTGCTATGTGATGATTTAATTGTTATTAGGAATAATGGAGAAGATAAACAAGTGAAGGAAAGAGACCTTGGGAGCGTGGAGAACCAGCTGGGACGTCCACAAGTTGATGGAAACAGATTACAACTCGGACTCGAGTTCAACTCGGAGTCCGGAGCAGTCCACCTTAAAATTGACGCCCAGGAGTCATACGGACTCGGTTTTTGATGTTCTACATATGCACAGAAAGAGGAGAAGATAAACTTTCCAATTCTGGTCCCACCTCAAAATTCTTCTGGAGTCATTGGGAATCGTCGAAACCAGTCGAGTCCAGATTTCTGTCCGTTGCTGTGCCACCGAATCGGGCCTTTGGGCCTTGTATCCCGTAAGAGTCCATTAGGGACGCGTCTAACTGTGTTTTGGTCGAACCCTATCCTATAAATACTGCAGCCACCGGTCATATTTGGTGGGTTTTGCTTAGATCAATAATATCGCCGTTTTACGGTTTGTGAGACCCCAACTTCGCGATTTCCGATCGTGTCTTCGACGTTCTTGCTCGTGTTCTCGGTTGCACTTGCAGGGATTAGACTTCTTGGCGAGGTCAAGCGTGTGCAGATTGGTTGATAACCAACGGAGCCGTGGTGTAGTGATTGCAGGGGTACTCGAACCGCTCGAGTGCCGCAGATTATCAACGTCGAGTTCTCCACCCCAATCGACATACCTTTCGGAAGATCAGGCCTAAACCTACTCATCAATTGGCATCAGATTTCCAAGTTGCCCGTGAGGTATCTTTGTTTTCCTTCCATTAGATCGATTTTTTTCGTACCTAGAGTCCACAGAAAAGACACAAAAAAATTAGATCGTTTTTACCGCTTCCCAGACTATAGTGCCTGCAGTTTCATTTTTCAGTTTGCATTGTTGAGTTTGCATTCGTGTGGTCGAGTCTTGTTGCTGGTTTAGCTTTGTGTTTTGGGTCTTAGTTATCGTGTTTCGTCCTTGTTTTCTTGATCTTGACACCTATTCCACAATCCCTAAATAACAAACCGATCCACCACGTTCATCGGTTTGCCCTAGCTAGCCGCCTTGCGTGAACTCCCGCATCGCCAGCCTTAGATTAGGTGACAAACCTTTGTGCCATTCATCCTTGAATCATCACACACCACCCCATTAGTTGCTGTGCAAATTCCCGATCATTTTCATATCCGATTGCGAGTTCTGTTCTCAAACCGAGTTGGAATCAACATCTAAAAAAAATGTAACTCGGACAGCCTACCTTAAAACGGCCATAGCTTTCGAATACGAACTTGAAATCGGGCGTTTTTTTTTTTCAAATTCATCTACGCGAAATTTCGCATCCAATTTTCGTGGCATAGCCGCGTTCGGCAAAATGAGATTGCCCAAATTCCCCTCGGAAGATAGGCTATCCGGCCTCTGAAGTTTCAGCACGAATTTTAAAGAATCTTCTTGATTTTCTATAGGCTGCATATTACATCCAATTGAGCTGAAAATTTGTGTGCTTCCTATATTTGTGCTCCTGAGTAAAGAAAAAATATCAAAAAATTATCACAAAAAAGAAAAAAAATAGTTAAGTGCACGCATATTAAAGCAATTGGCCTATACCACTTGGTGCTGTTTTGTTGGCTATATCATTCTGTCTTTCTTTTGCCTTGATACTTCCTTGTGTTGTGTTAGGATATAGGGCACTCGGTTGACCAGCAACAGTTTCCTGCATTGAATACTTATTCAACTTTGTTTAGCTGTTAATGATTTTCTGCTTATTAGCCACCATATTGTGCCATCCAAGCTCCACCTTTCTCTTGAGCATAACAGGTACCTTTGCAATCACCCCACGCTTCATTGGTTCATCTCACTGTCCACACCACCTGTTGTGTCGGTAAGAACACTTGTAAGAGCGTGGTAAGACGCTTGAGCGAGAGAGATTGTTTTCTTCCACCTTCCACATTGTCACTGTAGTTGATAGGGATACCATATTTTTTTGTTGTCTTTTGTTTCCTACTAACAATGGCAGGAGAAGACAATGATGACGAATGTGTTCAACATGCTGAGTTATGTGATATGATGAAGACCATGACGGATATGTTTGACAAATACAACGCAGCAACGGAGGAGTGATTGGCGAACTTGACTCGCCAACTGGATGACCTTGCTCTTCGGATGAATACTTTTGAGGCTCGGTTGCCTCTCGCTGGAAGACAAGAAGACAATGCTTATGATGAACTGGAAGATCACAATAATCAGCAAAGACTACCACTTTATCGTCGAGGTATGGGATGTAATAATCATAACAATTATAATCGTCCTCCTGATGATCCTTTTTCTAAAGTGAAATTTACTATACCCTCTTTTTCTGGTGCTTATGATGTTGAGGCTTATCTTGATTGGGAGATGATAGTAGAGCAAAAATTTAATTCCCATCTTGTTCCTGAACAACATAGAGTTCGTCAAGCCACTAGTGAGTTTAAGCACTTTGCTATCATATGGTGGAATGAACTTGTTAAAACTAGAACTGATCCTCCAACATGGGATAGATTAAAGAAAGCTATGTGTGTTCGATTTGTTCCTCCATCTTTTCAGCGAGACCTTCGCAAAAAATTGCAGTTCTTAGACCAAGGTAACATGTCCGTAGATGAGTATTATCAAGAGTTACAAAAGGGTATGCTGCGTTGTGGGGTAGTAGAGGACATGGATGATAAAATAGCTCGTTTTTATGGGGGGTTGAGGCGTGAAATTCAGGACATTATTGATTACAAGGAATATGATATTGTTAACATATTGTTTCAGCTTGCTATGTTGGCAGAAAAAGAATTGCAGGGCCGACAACAACAGCAACATCGCACGAGGAGCAACTTCACGCCGCGTGCAGCAACTACACCATCCAAAATAGCACCATCTTCGACCCCCCGTGCAGAGACTACACCACCCAATGGTGGCCAACGAACTATACCTGCTGCTCCACCTTCTCGCGTGCCGGAAGGCAGCAAGGCGACATCATTCAAGCCTTCATCGTCCACTCCTTCTACGGGTCGTACTTCCGACATTAAGTGTCACCGCTGCTAGGGACTTGGTCATATGATGAGAGATTGCCCGAGCAAACGAGCATACATAGCACGCGACGATGGCGGGTATGATAGTACTTCGGATGTTGAAGATGAATATTCTCTTGCTACTGACTTTACATATCCAAATGACGAACACACCGAAGAAGAGATACTTGGTACAGCGGCGACGAAGAACTATAGCAGCATCATTGTGCAGCGTGCCTTGAGCTCCAAAGTGGAGACCGACGACAAGCTACAACGACACAACCTCTTCCACATGTTTCTCGTCGTCAAGGACTGCCGTGTACACACTATAATTGATGGAGGTAGCTGCAATAACTTGGTGAACACGGACGTCGTCAAGAAACTCGGTTTGACAAAAAGAGCACACCCTCATCCGTACCACATTCAATGGTTCAACAATAGCGGTAAGGTTCGGGTAACACAAACAGCGAGAATACATTTTTCAATTGGTTCATACCATGATTTTGCTGATTTTGATGTTGTTCCTATGGATGCTTGTTCTCTTTTATTGGGTCATCCATGGTAGAACAAATAAATATACTCTCATGCATAAGGGAAAGAAATTACTTTGCTCCCCATGACTCCTACTGAAATTGTGCATTTTGAGAAGAGTAAAATTCGTGATGGCAAAGCAACAAAATTAGAATCTGAAAAACAGCAAGTTATTAAGTTAAAATCACCATTGTTGCTCACAACTAAATCTGAACTTGCTGATTTATTCGATGCTAAGGGGATGTGCTATGCTTTAGTTTGCAAAGAAGCCATCTTTTCACTTCATGATTTGTCTATTGCATTGCCCCCTGCTGTTGCTAACCTTTTGCAGGAGTTTGAGGATGTGTTTCCCTCCGAGATACCCCCTGGTTTACCACCGATGAGAGGCATTGAACACAAGATCGATTTGATTCCAGGAGCAAGTTTGCCAAATCGTGCAGCATACAGGGTGAATCCACAAGAAACTAAGGAAATTTAGCGACAAGTCCAAGATCTTTTGGACCGCAGGTACATTCGTGAAAGCCTTAGTCCTTGTTCTATTCCTGTTCTTTTGGTTCCTAAGAAAGATGGTAGTTGGTGCATGTGTGTTGATTGTCAAGCGATTAATAACATCACCATTCGATATCATTATCCTATTCCTCGATTAGATGACATGCTTGACGAATTGAGTGGTGCTCTCATCTTCACAAAAATTGACTTGCGTAGTGGTTACCACCAAATTAGAGTGGCACTAGGAGATGAATGGAAAACTGCATTTAAAACCAAGTTTGGACTTTATGAGTGGTTAGTCATGCCTTTTGGATTAACTAATGCACCCAGCACCTTTATGCGATTAATGAACGAGGTTTTACGTGCTTTCGTTGGACAATTTGTGGTGGTTTACTTCGATGATATCCTCATTTACAGCAAGTCATATGATGAACATCTTGATCATTTACGTGCTGTTTTTACTGTTCTGAGAGATGCACGTTTGTTTGGTAACCTCGAAAAGTGTGTCTTTTGCACCAATCGAGTCTCGTTTCTTGGCTATGTCGTTTCCTCGTAGGGAATTGAGATGGATGAGGCAAAAATTGAAGCAATCACCAGCTGGCCAGCCCCAACAACCGTCACACAGGTTCATAGTTTTCTTGGTCTTGCAGGGTTTTATCGGCACTTTGTGCGGGATTTCAGCACCATTGCAGCACCTCTACATGAGCTAACGAAGAAGGGAGTTCCATTTCGATGGGGCGAACAGCAGCAACAAGCTTTTGATGCTCTCAAATCAAAGCTTACGCAAGCACCATTGCTACAACTTCCTGATTTTGACAAGACCTTTGAGCTAGAATGCGATGCAAGCGGCATTGGTATTGGAGGTGTTCTCATACAAGGAGGTAAACCCGTTGCTTTCTTTAGTGAAAGATTTCATGGTCCTTCTCTGAATTATTCTACTTATGATAAGGAATTTTATGCCTTAGTGCGTGTATTACAAACTTGGCAACATTATCTTTGGTCTAAGGAGTTTGTCATACATTCTGATCATGAATCATTGAAGTATCTTAAGTGTCAAACCAATCTAAATAAACGACATGCTAAATGGATTGAGTTCATAGAGTCGTTTCCATACATCATTAATCATAAGAAAGGGAAGGAAAATATCGTTGCCGATGCATTATCTAGGCGTTATACCATGCTGTCCCAAATTGATCATAAAATATTTGGTTTGGAAACAATTAAAGCATTATATCCTACTGATTTGGACTTCAAAGATGCTTTTGAAAATTGTGGAGAAGGAAGAATTTGGAATAAATATGTGCTGCAAGAGGGACTCCTCTATCGTGCTAACAAGCTATATGTTCCAGTTAGCTCCGTTCGTCTATTACTTTTGCAGGAAGCATATCGAGGAGGTTTGATGGGACATTTTGGAGTGAAGAAAACTGAAGACGTGTTGTCCACCCACTTCTTTTGGCCAAAGATGAGGCGTGATGTCGAGCGCTACGTGTCACGATGCACTACTTGCAACAAAGCTAAATCTCGCCTTAACCCACATGGTCTTTATATGCCTCTTACTATTCCTAGTGTACCTTGGGAGGATATTTCTATGGACTTTGTTTTGGGATTGCCTAGGACTAAGAGGGGGAGGGATATTATTTTTGTAGTTGTTGATCATTTTTCCAAAATAGCACACTTTATACCTTGTCATAAGAATGATAATGCCTCACACATTGCTGATTTATTTATGACGAAAATTGTTCGTTTACATGGTGTGCCAAATACCATTGTTTCTGATCGTGATGCAAAAAATTTAAGTCATTTTTGGAGAACTTTATGGTATAAATTGGGAACCAAGTTGCTATTTTCAGCTACATGTCACCCACAAACGGATAGACAGACCGAGGTAGTTAATCATACTTTATCCACTATGTTGCGGGCTGTCTTGAAAACAAATTTGAAGTTTTGGAAGGAGTGTTTACCACATATAGAATTTGCTTACAACAGATCCGTTCACTCCACGACAAAGGTAAGTCCATTCCAGGTAGTGTATTTCAATCCCCATACTCCTATTGATTTACTATCTTTGCCTCCTTCTGAAACTATAAATTTGGATGCTACACAATGATCTGAATTCATTCTTAATATGCATGAAACTACAAAGAAAAATATTGAAATGATGAATGAGAAGTATAGGATTGCAGGTAGTAAAGGTAGAAAAGAAGTAAAACTTGAACCGGGTGATTTGGTGTGGTTACATTTGAGAAAAGAGCGATTTCCCGACTTAGAAAATCTAAACTTATGCCACGAGCTGCTGGTCCTTTTAAGATCGTTGAAAAGATTAATGATAATGCATATAAGCTTGAATTGCCTCCCGATTTTGGGGTTAGTCCTACATTTAACATTTCAGATTTGCGGCTGTACTTGGGAGAAGAAGATGAACTTGAGTCGAGGACAACTCTAATTCAAGAGGGGGAGGATGATGAGGACATCACAACAGCGGAGACGCACATTGAACTGCAAGAACCAATCACAAGAGCACGAGCACGGTTACTAAATCAGCAGGTGAATTCGTTCCTAACTTCTTTTGTATGTGAGTTTGAGAATATATTGCTATGTGATGATTTAATTGTTATTAGGAATAATTGAGAAGATAAACAAGTGAAGGAAAGAGACCTTGGGAGCGTGGAGAACCAGCAGGGACGTCCACAAGTTGATGGAAACAGATTACAACTCGGACTCAAGTTCAACTCGGAGTCCAAGAGCAGTCCACCTTAAAACGGACGTCCAGGAGTCATACGGACTCCATTTTCGACGCTCTACATATGCACGGAAAGAGGAGAAGATAAAATTTCTAATGGTTCTGGTCCCACCTCAAAATTCCTCCGGAGTCATTGGGAATCATTGAAACAAGTCGAGTCCAAATTTTCGTCCAGTGCTGCACCACTGAATCGGGCCTTTGGGCCTTGTATCCCGTAAGAGTCTATTAGGTACGCGTCTAATCGTGTTTTGGTCGAACCCTAGCCTATAAATACTGCAGCCGCCAGTCATATTTGGTGGGTTTTGCTTAGATCAATAATATCACCGCTCTATGGTTTGTGAGACCCCAACTTCGCGATTTCCGATCGTGTCTTCGATGTTCTTGCTCGTGTTCTCGGTTGCACTTGCAGGGATTAGCCTTCTTGGCGAGGTCAATCATGTGCAACACAGTTGATAACCAACGGAGCCGTGGTGTAGTGATTGCAGGGGTACTCGAACCGCTCGAGTGTCGCGGATCATCAACGTCGAGTTCTCCACCCCAATCGACATACCTTTCAGAAGATTCGGCCTAAACCTATACTCATCAAAAACCCTAACCTCTCCACCCTATATAAACAACCCAAATACCCCCTCACCTCTCCACCACAATTGAAAACCCTTGTTGCCACTTTTGCATTGCGCCGTCGTCAAGATCAAGTACAGAGGCAAGGAGGAGGGGAGAAACACGAAGAAGGACCAGTAAAGATCAATCTTCAATGATTCCTCAACAATTGACGTTCTTCATTCAAGTTTTCACCAACTCATCTCCATCAAGCCCTAATTGCCTAGATCCAAAGCCTCACGTCAAAACCTTAATATTTGGATCTTTAAACACGTGGTACACCCTCTACATTCAAGTTTTCATGCAAATTCAACCCCAGTTCTTGCAGATCGAGAAAACCCTAAAAATTCAATTCCGCCCAGGGCGGACTAGTCTGACCATGAAAACGGACTAGTCCGGCCTCTCAATCAGAATTGTGCTGAATTAATTCCAGATCAACTCAAATCAATTTCAAACTTGTTAAAACTTGTTGAAACCTATTAGAACTAGTTAGTAAACATTAATAGCAACTCATTAATAAGTTTTTCCTCACAATTTCATTAATCATGCATATCATGGCATATTGAGTACTATATGAGCACTATTTGATTGAATTGTGTGTTTTGCATGTTTATCGCTCGGAATAGAAGGAATTGCCGTAGAGAGTGCTTTCGAGGACCTGCAGAACCAGAACTACGAAGCTTTTGATCCAAACCAAGCTCAAGAGCAAGGCAAGTGTCCTTGACCATATTGAGTTTTAAAGGTTTTGTTTGCAAAATTGCATGCTTGTGTTGAAATTGATGGGAAACCCAATTGTAGTTGTTTACTAGATTTGTATGACCACCCTTGTCACTTGAACACTATGTAGAGAGTCAGGAAGGGTATTTTGCACTTTTTGATTGGGTTTGAGAAACAATCAAATGGCTTGATTGTGAACTATTGAACATGTGAATGATGAGAATTGGTAATATTGACCCTTTAGCAACATGGTTCCTAGGGATCTAAGCAAGTAGCTTATGGGGAGTGGGTTGGAATGTTCGGTAGTTTTGATTGCTTTAGATCTAAGGACCGGTTTGTGGAGCGACCATCCAGGATATACAGTGTCACCACAAGGCCAAGTATGGGTGCATGTTAGCTGACTAATTAGTGAATTGCCAGTGCTGTTTAGACCATTAAGAATGCTCAGGGAAGGGGTAGTCGGTTGGGTTTGTTGAGATTGGTGGGACTACCCTGGGATCCGAATGGCTCAAGAGGAGGCCCTTGGTTGGATGTGCTCAGTTGGAGACATCACCACCGGTGAAACCTCAGTGGGGTCTAAATAGGCTAGTAATCACTTTGTAAATGCTATTTTGTGATCTCTTGGCCACACACCTAAGGAAGTGTGAGATGACATAAATGAGATTCCATAGTCATCGAAAGGTGATGAAATCACGAACTTGTGGGTAAAGTTGTACAACCTCTGCAGAGTGCGTCTAAAACTATCATGATAGTTGTGCTCCCGGTCATAAGCAACCTGGACCCTCACATGATTAGAATTTGGACTTAAACTTGGTTTAATGGCTGGAATTGAATTGGGAATCGGTATTAGTTAATTAATTGGCCTTGGTACATAGAATTGATGAAATTGAGATAAATGAGCAGTTATGAGTTGATTATGGATTTTTATTGTTGAAATTGGTTATTTAAGTAGAAATTGATTTTATTTTTGGTTATTTGGGATGGACCTCATTTAATAATGATATAATTGCATTTTCAACTGTTTTAATGTACTTTTATGCAATTAGCCTATTTATCTATCGTGCCTTGTTCAAGCTACATGTCATACTTTCTCACACTTGATGAGTACGACATGTGATCACCCTTGCTATTCCCCCACCAAATCCAGACGCAGGCGACCAGGTGGAGTACTAGGAGGTTTTTGAGGAGTATTAGGCGCGTGTTACCATCAAACCTGCCTGTGGAGTTTGGAGTCATTAGAGTTTAGTTTTTCCGCTGCAGTTTCATTAGAGCTTGTATTCGAGACAATTTGGTTTGTAATAAGGTACTATTATTAGTATTATTATTCGAGACATGGTTTGTATCTGTTTATCAATTGTGAAACACTTGTGTATGTGTGTTAAATATCCTCGGCACACATATGCATTACGCTTGGTTCATTTTCGGAACCGGGTGTCACAATTTGGTATCAGAGCTATGTTTGACCGTAGCACACATGCCTAGTTAGAATGGACTTCACAAGTCACTTAGGACTTCTTTCCTATTCAAAATTAGTCTGTTTTGCACTATTTGCCTCCCACTAGCTATATAATGTGGGGAAAAACTACGTTTTTGCTGCTGTTGCAATTTTTGCTATTTTGCATCTTTTTGTGCAAATGCACATCCTCTCATCTAAATTTATGGCTGCTGCAATTTCAGAACTGATATTTCTGTTTTTCTCTATTTTTATCATGTTATCTTGTAGATGGTTCATGCCAAAATGACAGCCCGCAAGAGAGCTCGTTTGCCACCATTTGGAAGCAAGCTTAGGCATCGCAAGGAGCCAAGGATGGAACCAACCCACGAGGAGGAAGAAGTGAATTCTCCCACAAAGGAAGTTGAGCATGAACACTCCAACACAACAGAAGAAGATCCTGAAATGGTGGAGTCCTATGGTGATGATGAGGAAGAAGAAGATCTTGAAATGGTGGAATTCTATGATAGCAAAGAAGAGGAGGATGATACACATGAGGAGGGTGAAGATGAAGCCCAAGATGAGGAGGAACCACAGGAGGAGGAACCTGCTGCACAAAAAGAAGTACCAGAAGCCCAAAGGAATGCATCGCATCCTAGTGAAGCTAGAAAGGAGGATAAATGAATAGTTTACCGTGAGGCTCAAGAATTCCGTTTCGATGGCACTGATGGAGGATTTGCAGCTAAGCAATTAAAGGAGTTCCTTAATTTATGCAAGATGCACCCAGAGTACTATGTCAAGAGGATTCCTTGCCAGGGACGTGAAGAATGGAGGGCTCAAGTTAATGTGTTGGCAAGAGATGACATGGTCACCCGACACTTTGCATCCACATGGAGAAGCACCAGGGAGCAAGCTATTGATGATGTTGCTTGGGATGCACTTACTAGATTGTGCCACATCTATCGGGAGAAGATTGGCGGTACTAGCTTTGCGCTTCACCTGCAACGCAAGAAGGGAACAAGGGAGATATTAAGACCGCAGGACGGAGCTCAAGTCAGTTCTCGTGCCATTGACATATCTCAAGAAGTATTGGTGAATTTGGGAAATCGCTATGCTGATGCCATGGAAGAGATCTGTTACCTCCGAAAGAAGTTGTTTATCATGGAGAAGCAAAGAGGAAGTTTGTACCATCGTGGAGATCAAAGGTGTAGCCACTTCTCCAGCGCCTACATGGACAGCCAACTCACCCTAGCGTGCGCCCATGTATGCCTCGCCGCTGCCGTTCCCTTCGCCGCCTCACGGCTAGGATAGCCACGGATCACATAATTAAGTCTAGGTCTCCTGTCTAGAAGTTAGAAAAGCATTTAGCTCGTCTTAGTCATATTTAGTGTGGTGTGCTAAATTTTCTTGGTGTGTGCTTGTGCTTGTGTGCTTTGTGCAAGTTGTGGGACGTTTAGCATTTTGTCCACATCCGCACATAGTAGAGTGTTGTGGGATCCTTGTCCACATCCTCTAATAGGGATATAGTATTAATAAAGGAGTTGTTAGTTACATATACCTTGATGTGTATAGTTGTGGCGTTTCTTTTGAAATTCTAAATTCTACCATATCTACTATTCTTTCACCAACAGATGCCGAGGACTCGTAACCAAAGGAATGCCAATGGTGAGGAGGAGAGCAATGAGGCACCTCAGAACAACCAGGGACCTGCCCAGAGAGCTATCAACCTTAAGCAACTTTTGGCTATGCAGAACCAGCTCATGCAGACCATGATACAAACAATAGGACAACTGCAAGCTGGCAACAACAATCAGCCTCACGTGCCGCCGCCACCACAACCCCTGCCACATCACAACCGGTTGGCAGAGTTTATGAGGACCAGGCCGCCTACCTCTGCTCAACCGAAAGATCCAATGGAAGCTGATGATTGGCTGGTCAGTTGAGAAGAAACTCGCTGTAGTCCAGTGTAGTGACCGAGAGAAGGTTCTTTTTTCCTCACACTAGTTGATGGGAGCTGCTGTAGACTGGTGGGAATCTCTATGCAATGCTCATGAAAATCAAGAAAGAATCACCTGGGCTGAATTTATGGAGAAGTTCTATTCTCACTATGTGCCAGCATGAGAGAGTTTGAAAACCTCAGGCAAGGAACGATGAGCATGAGTGAATACCTTAATAAATTCACTCAACTATCAAGATACACTCCAGAGGACATTAGCACTGATAGCAAGAAGCAATATCTATTCATGAGGGGTCTTAACAACGAAATTCAGGTTCAATTGCTCAATGCTGACTATGCAAACTTCCAGAAGTTGGTTGACAAACCTATTGTGGTTGAGAACAAGATTCGGGAGATGGAGCTAGACCACAAGAGGAAGATGCCATATCAGGGACAGCCGCAAGGAAGCAATGCCCGCCCTTGCTATGCGCCACCTGCTGCACTATACTACAACTCATCTGCTGCTGCATACCGCCCTGCTTATCCACCACGACCGCAACAGCCAATGCAGCAACGCCCGCCTATGCAAGCACCTCGCTCACCCATGTAGCATGTTCCATTCCCAAATGTTCCTGCCTACGCTCAGAACCAGCCTCGCCCTAATTTCACTAGCGCCGCTGGTGGAAATACTTTCTATGCTTGTGGTCAAACAGGACATTTTGCAAATCAATGCCCAAGATCAGGACAGGGTCAGATGAACAATGTTCTAAGGCAGAATCTAAGGACCAATGGAGGAGCAACTCAAGCCCACCGTGGACCACAGAATTTCGCTCATGGCAAGGTGAACCATGTATCTGCATAAGAGGCTCAGCAAGTTGAGGATGTTGTGATTGGTATGTTTCTCGCAATATCCAACCTCGCGACTATATTATTTGATTCTTGAGCATCCCATTCATTCATCTCATCAAAGTATTGTTGCAAATCATAGCATGCCCATATCATACCTAAAGTTTACTTTATTGGTTAAATCTCCTAGAGGAGAGATGAGGACAAATATAGTATGTCCAAAAGTAAGTATTTCCACAAGGGGGTAGAATTCGTTGCCAACCTTGTAGTCCTGAACTTGCATGGTTTGGACATCATTCTTGGAATGGATTGGCTAAGAAAGCACAACGGAGTGATTCAATGCACTACTCGGACTGTGCAATTGATAAATGGAGAAGGAGTCAGTATAGAGTTCAAGGCAGTTCAGTCAACAATCGAGAAAGCAATGGTGAATCATGCATAAAGAGTGACCCTGGAGGAGATTCTAGTTGTTCGGGAGTACCCAGATGTGTTTCCTGAGGAATTTCCAGGTATGCCACCTAATTGTGACATCGAGTTCGTCATGATTTAATACCTGGAACTGCACCTATAGTAAAGAGGCCATATAGGATGCCTCCTAAGGAATTAGCAGAGCTCAAGAAGCATATTCAAGAGTAGTTAGAAAAGGGTTTTATATGCCCAAGCTTATCGCCATGGGAAGCCCCAATGCTCTTCGTAGATAAGAAGGATGGGTCCCAAATAATGTGTGTGGATTACCAGTCTCTCAATGAGGTGACAATCAAGAATAAGTACACTCTACCACGCATTGAAGATATGTTTGACCAGATGAAGGGAGCCAGAATGTTCTCTAAGATTGATCTTCGGTCAGGATATTTCCAAATGAAGATTAGACCCTCAGACATGACCAAAACAGCTTTTAGGACAAGGTATGGATCCTATGAGTACATGGTCATGTCATTTGGATTGACTAATGCACCCACATACTTCATGTATCTTATGAACAAGGTTTTCATGGAGTACTTGGATAAGTTCGTGGTAGTGTCCATTGACGACATCATGATCTACTCAAAAAGTGAAGAAGAGCACAAAAAGCATTTAAGGATGACATTGCAGAAATTGCGAGAGCATCAGTTGTATGCCAAGTTCAACAAGTGCCAATTTTTGTTTAGGGAGATATCATTCTTAGGCCATATCATATCTGGAGGAGGAGTGTAGGTCGACCCAGGAAAGATTAGAGATGTGTTGAAGTGGGAACAACCGTAGAATATTAAGGAAATAAGGAGTTTTCTTTGAATTGCTAGATATTACCGTCGGTTCATCAAGGACTTTTCCTAGATAGTGAATCCCATGACTGAACTGTTAATGAAGGAGAAGCCTTTCAAGTGGACTCAAGTTTGTCAGGACAGCTTTGAGGAGCTAAAGAAAAGGTTAACAATAGCACCTGTGTTGGTATTGCCAGATGTGATCAAGAGCTTCGACATCTATTGTGATGCTTCAAGACAAGGACTTGGATGTGTATTGATGCAAGAAGGTCGAGTAGTAGCTTATGCATCCAAGCAGTTGAAGAAACATGAGCAGAACTATCCTGCGCATGATCTCGAACTTGCAGCCGTAGTGCATGCATTGAAGAATTGGAGACATTACTTCTTGGTCATAGGTGTGAGATTAATACGGATCATAAGAGTCTCAAGTACATATTCAATCAAACGTATCTAAATTTGAGGCAATGAAGATGGTTGGAACTCATTAAGGACTATGATGTGGGAATTGTTGACGTCTATTATATACCAATTTCATCCGTCAATTTAACTCAATTATGTGAAGGATTTATCATTTCTTGCACACATCACCTTTCTATCTATCCCAGTTCCACTTGGACTTGGAGAAATATGTGTATGCAACATTTTATGCAGGAAATGAGGAAATATAGAGGGACCAATCCTATAAAATATCACCCCATCCAATCAAGTGACGACATGTGGCATCCCATGGATCAAATGGCCCACAAACAGAAGTATCCGAGGAGATCCAACGGTGTATCACCCATATACATTAATGGGACCCACGTGGCAGCCACCTGGAGAAAGCACACGAGAAATGGTGCAATGACTCGGTCAGCCAAAGTAGGGGATCGGCCGACCTGGTGTTTGCACCAAACTCGGTCAGCCTCCACGTGTTGGCTCCTCCTGGCTTCCTGGAGTCAATGGTGACTGATTCGCGCGCTTTTGGTGGTGGGAACCGACCTCAACACTAGTATAAATAGGACCCCATATCCCTCACTTCAACACACACCACTTGAGCTTCATCTCTATTGTATACACTATCATCCATATTCTTAGAGGAGTTAGGTTGTAGAGAGGAGAGTCTCTAGTCCCAAGTCCAAATTGGGAAAGGAGTAAGGAGTCTCTCTCTTCCCAATCCTACATTGGGAAAGGTATGACTCATGTATTCTTTCTTGTATTTGTGACTTTATGCATAATAAAGATAGTATCTTTAGTCTCTACTTATACATATACTTGGGCAAAGCGTTTCTTGTTTGATTGTGGAGTCCATGTATGTGGAAGGTATAGCTTCTATGACTATTTCATCATGAACATATCTCATTATCATAGAACCTATAGACCCCCACTATAGTCTAGTTAATTATAACATAACTAGGTTAGTATGGATAATTATGTTGTGTATCAACATTGGTTCAATGATGATTCAATTCATTGCCTTAGGATGGATTGTGCCTAGGATCTTAAGGTAGTTACTTAATATGCTAGCATGGTGCTAGGATAGCTAAGTAGCATTGGATGTCTCGTAGACCCACGGATTGAAGAGGTAGGCAGTAGGTGGTGACAACCCTATCTGTCCTTTGTAATCCTCCACGTTCGGCTATACCACAAGCTCTTAGCGCGAGTCACCCTAGTATTGCTAGGGGTAAGCCCGTGCCCGATGTGTTGAACCACATAGCATAAGTATTCACTATTGATCTAGCTTATGAATAAGTAGTTTAGAATATGTATATGTACAACAGAGCATAGTAGGAGTACTTCCAATAACTCTCAACCTTAACTAACCTCTAGGATCCTATTACCCCCTTAGACTTGAAAGCTTTTGTGTGTGTCACACTACCTCCACTATTATTTTATCTATCCTTACTAGATTCTTACCTAGAACTTTCTACCCTTTCCACTTGATGATTGTTATATCTCTACCCCGCCTTCCTTTGGGATCAAATAAATGACACCCTTGGGAATACTCTTAAGGGGAAATGCTACAATGATACCTCCGTGCGCTTGCGGAATTCACTCTGTGATCCAATAGAACCGTTAACAAGCATTTCTAACACATCAGTTGGAGATGTTTAGTTAATGGTGCATAAGAAATACCAACAAGCATTTCTGGTGCAGTTGTCGGGGATGATTTGTTAGTATATCTTAGGAGCCGTCAACAAGCATTTCTGGCGCTGTTGCCGGGGAAGGCAAATAGGTATATAACATGACTAAGTTAATAGGATAGAAGTATGGGTAGGATTTTAGTAGGATAACCATTCTTTGTTTTTGCATTTTTAATGTGAAAACAGGGTAGTGTATGTCTGGTTTCCGCCTGCCGGAAAACTTTGTTGAAGATCCCGAATCTCTTCTGAGGGACCGACCCCGTGTTGTTACTCCTCAGAAGATTCAAGCGGCAAAGCAAGCCATCATTTCTGCACCAACAATCCAAATGCCAATGGCTCAGAAGACCCTTCATGAGTTCTCAGCTACCTCCGCTAACAATTTGCCTATTGGGCCCAATGTTAACACGGGAGATGTGAACTTCGAGATCAAAACTGGCCTTATCACTATGGCGCAAGCCAACCCATTCTGTGGGAAGGCTAACGAGGATGCAAGTGCTCACCTCCTTGAGATCTGTAGCACTTTTAAGATCAAGGACATGTCTCCAGATGCGGTCCGTCTGAGACTGTTTCCGTTCTCTCTCCTTGGGAGAGCGAAACAGTGGTTCTACATAAACCGAAGTGTTGTAGACACTTGGGAGAAGTGTTCTATGGCATTCCTCGCTAAATTCTTCCCGTTGGGCAAAACTAATGTCGTACGTGGAAGGATTTCCAGCTTTCAGCAAGATCCCAAGGAATCTATTCCCGAGGGATGGGAAAGGCTTCAGGAGTGCATCCTAGCCTGCCCCCACCATGGGATGGATGACTGGCTCCTTATTCAAAATTTCTATAACGGGCTGATCCCATCAGCTCATGACCATTTGGATGCTGTTGTCGGAGGAGCCTTATTCTCATTGACGGTGCCAAAAGGTAAAGATCTTATTGAGAAGATGGTGTCCAACATGGGATGGAACGATGAGCGTCTCCATACCCGACAACGAGGCATGCACACCTTGAAGGAGTTGGACATGATCGCTGCAAAATTGGACCTCCTAATGAAGAAAATTGATGGAGAAGCCAGTGGTGAAGTGTCCAGCAATGCCTATGCCCTAGACTCTCACATCACGTGTGAAGTCTGTGGAAACACGAGTCATATGGGCAATGATTGCCCCAAAACTCGTGAGGATGCCCTATACCTCACCAACAACGGAAATTTCAACAACAACAATGGCTATCGTCCAGGAGGTCAAGGGTGGGTTCAACAACGCCCATTCTTTCGAGGAGGGTACAACAACAATGGCAACCCTGGAAATCAGCCCAACTTGAGAGAACTTGCCGTTAGCCAGCTCAAGATCAACGATGCCCTATCCAAGAAGCTGTCAGCTAATGACAAGACCCTAGAGAATATCAATGCAAAGATTGAAGGACTATCCTCAGCATTCAAGAATCAACTGAGCTTCAACAAGATGTTGGAGACTCAGCTGGCGCAACTTGCTGCAGTTGTCCCTCCATTGGAAAACAACAAAACTTCAGGGCAGCTAGAAGCCCCGGTAGAGAACGTCAATGCAGTGGTTACGAGGGGAGGAAAGACCACTCATGACCCACCATATCCCACACAAGAAAAGAGGACAACTGTGCCAGAAAGGAGGATGTCCCAAGTGAATTACTTGGTGAGAGAATGGCCACACACTTTGAAGACACCAACTTATTGCCATTCCCTCACAGACAAAGGAAGCCAACAGTGGATGAGCAATTCAACCGTTTTGTTGAGATCATCCAAAATATCCACATCAATGTGCCCTTGATTGATGCAATGCAAGTACCCACTTATGCTCGCTATCTCAAAGACATATTGAACAACAAATGGCCATTGCCCACCACTGAGGTCATCAAGCTTATGAAAGACTGCAGTGCATCCATCCTCAATAGGCTTCCTGAAAAGAAAAAGGACCCCAGATGTCCTGCCATTTCATGCTCAATTGGGGCTCACCACTTTGACAAGGCACTATGTGATCCGGGAGCAAGTGTCAGTGTCATGCCCAAAGTTGTGTTCGACCAGCTAAACTTCATAGAACTGACTCCAATGCAGCTACAACTGGCTAACTCTTAAGTCCGTTATCCAGCGGGTATTGCTGAAGACGTCCCGGTGAAGATCCGGAACTGCTTCATACCTGTGGATTTTGTGGTGCTAGACATGGACACTGAGAAAGATACACCACTCATTCTTGGGCGTCCATTCCTCAACACTGCAAAAGCTCGCATAGATGTGGGAGCTGGAGAAATCCACTTCCGTATCAATGGCAAGGAGGAAAGGTTTAACTTTCGGCCTAGACCAGAACAATGCTCCATGATTCGAATTAAGTATGGGCCGATGATAAACACATTAGAGAGGTCGAAGTCATCCCTCCAAAGGTGGACTCACTCATTGCATTCATGAGAAGATTAATCTACATGGAGAATCCGTCGTTTCAACCACGCCGATATCCAAAGGTGACTGAATCGTCTGGACCTTCCCGAAGGCCCAAGTCCACCAAGCCGCCAAAGAAGGAATGGCAGAAGAAGCAAGACAAGTCATCCGAGCCCATCCCTCCGGGCCCGGATGTGAAATGAAATGGAGGAATGTCCGTCTCATTGGACGGTGGTGAGACCTACGCCAATAGGTTAAATTGGTAGTTATCCCACTTTATTTTTCTTTCTTTCTTTTTCCACTCCATTTGGATTTTTCCCATTGCATATTTGATTTTTCCTAGCAAGTTGAGAATCTTATATTCTCAACTATCATTTTTCTTTCTTTCTTTTCAAAAGAAAATTTTTGTTGGATTTGAAAAAAAGGTTTTTATTTGAAAAAAAAATTTTCTGAGCTGCACATGTGGCAATTCACCAACGTGCTAACTTTATAGCCGTTGGGGAACCATTTGCCAAAAGGGGAACCAGGGGGCCACCTGTCAGGTCGGCCGAACCCCCTGGTCGGCCGAACCGGGAGTGGAGCCAAATTGGCTTCCCTTCCTCCAACGGATACATTTTGAACCCTAAGTGACCGTTGGAAGGTGCACCCTATAAATTATGGCCGTGAGGAGCACTTCTCTTCACACACCACATAATCTTACACCTCCCCAAGTCACTCTCTAGCTCACCTTGTTTTTTCTTGCTCTTCATTACAACACTCTTGCTCAAGTCCATCCCCAAAAAGATTTTCTTTTGTTTGCATTTGCATTTTACACTCAAGCTTTCAAGAGGAGAAATTTGTTGAGAGTTTTGTTTTCCAAACATCGCTTCTTTTCGTATTTTTCTCGCCTTGTTTTGTTCTTGCTTGTTGAACTCAAAAAGACATGAAGAGGTTGTTCGGAAAGAGGAAGGGGGCTGCAAGCTCAAGCCATGGTGAAGGTTCTAGTGCACGCCTCTCTTCCATGGGTACAAGCCCAAGGAGGAGAAGTGTGTGTGAGGACACTCCCATGGAAGAGAGAGGCAACCTGCACCAACTTCTTCATGACAACGACCTCGACATACGAAGTGAAGTTGAAGATCAGGCACACAGGCTTCTCCAAGATCGTGAGTTCCGCCACACCAAGGCATACAATCCACATTTGATCTCCAAAATAGTATGGACTACGAATTTCTTTCCATTTGGCATGCAATTGGATTTGATGACTTTGCTCACATAGAGGAGAAAGGTTCACGCCTTCTCACTATCCAATTCCTTTGCACGCTAAGAATAGGATTTGATGGTATTTCTTTTAGATTATTTCAAAAAGAATACAACATCCTATGGAAAGAATTAGGTAGCATCCTAGGCTTCCATAAGCGGTGTTTGCTAGATTTAGACAATTTGCCTAAGTTTAAAAAACAAAGTTTTTGGCATGAGCTAACTAGTGAGGTCACATGTAGGGCTCCTAGGAATAGCCACATCCAAAACCCTACCTTACGCATCATGCATAGATGGGTGGCTATGACTATGTTCCCTAGGGGAGATGTTAGGGTTGTGCGAGATGATGAATTGAAAATTTTGTTTGCCATGACTAAAAGGATAAAAGTTGCTCCAGTCAAGGCCATCATGACACAATGGTTAGATTACATTTCAAAATTAGGACCAATTGAATGCACCTCATTGATTACTCATATTGCTGAAAGGGTAGGAGCAATTAAATACTCTTCATTTGAATATATTGAAACTGAAAGAGAATTAATTGATGAAGACTATTTAGTGCAAGGACATACCCTTAAGCATGATCAAGATGGCTCCTTGATATTTTTTATCCCGGCTTTGTCAATGAAATTTGGTTACCTAACCTGGATTTTCATTTGTACAAATGCCGGAGGCTAACCACTGATCTTCTTCCCCTTGAGGAAGCAAGAAGAAGTAATGTCTCTGGCAGGGTAACAAGGAATCGTGCGAGGGCTGCAGCCACAGGCATGCTACCGATAATTTCTTCGGTCCATGAATACCAAGAGGAAGAGAACCCAACGGGTTATGCGCCCGGATGGACTCAACCTCCGACGTATGAGACTGGGGGATCATCTTGGCAAGAGTGGCAAAGGGGTCCACCCTTATCCTCTTCAAGCTCTAGCAGCTTGCCCCCAATGTCCATGAGAGGACGTCGTTCCTTTTCGGCTAGAAGTCATCATGACTATAGCCAAGGAATGACGGACCTCACTAGACGTATGGGAGAACTTGAAGTGAGAACATGTGACATCTACATCACACTCCAGGAGCATTTTCAAGGTACCCAGGATTGGCAACAACACATGGATGCTCAATTCACCAACTTCAACACGGCGCTACAAGAACAACAAGCCGATCTTCCAGCGAACTTCCGTCATCAAGGGTTCAACCCTTATCACAGAGATAGTTGAAGAACAAGCTTGGGGGAGGACCCCCACTTGAGGTAACATGTATCACATTCCTTGCATAGTTATTTTCCATCCATCCATCATCCACCTTGCATTAATATATATATATATATATATATATATATAGAGAGAGAGAGAGAGAGAGAGAGAGAGAGGTTAGATTTGCTTTCATCAAATAAAGATGTGCGGTAAGAATGATTTAAGAATTCACATAGATGAAATGATGAATAGTTGCTCTGTTTTATTTTCCTAAGTCTCTATTTTACAACTTGCTACTCTCCGAATATTGCTTTCATTGGTTTGAAATATGTAGGATCGAAGAGCACGTGGAAAGCTACCAGAGGGGGGGTGAATGGTAGATTTAAAAATCTTACGCAGCGGAAACAATAAAACCCTAATCCCTTCGGTAGAAAAACGATCTGTTAAAGAAATCGTGTATGAGACTAATATAAACGTGTTTAACCGTGACAAAAGTGATATATATCAGAGAGAATCAAGTCACGAAGACAACACAAAAAGAATTACTCAAATCCGTCGAGAACAACTCAAGTTATGATCAAAAGATCAAACACTGGTCAATCTGACCTACCCGAGAAAAACAGTTTCTGGAGTGCTGCAAATAAACTCGTGTAGATCAAAAACCACAAATCCAATGACCGTGAAATTTTGACAGATGATAGACAATCAAGTTGTGAAGACAACCCAAAAAGAATCACGTCAATTGGATCAGTAAAACTCGAGTTATGATAAAACCACCGACGAAAGGTAGTGCTGTCCAGAAACTCGACGAGTAAAACTTGTCTGGAACAAGTCGGACGAACAAGGCACAAAAGTTCCTTCAAACTATGAATTTTATTCAATAGAACACAAGAGGAACAGCCCCAAAGTCGTCTTTCGAGCTTTGTCCTTCCCTCGCTTATATAACCAGCCCTTAGGCCATCCCAATCCAACTAGGACTCCAATCCTAATCCGATCACAATCGGAACTTACCATAACTGCTCAGGATTCTTCTATACGCAGATAGAAGCAATATTAAGACTTCCAAACACCTTAGGAACGTATCCCACATTCCTAAACAACTCAATTTCGTGATACACACGAAATCCTAACATAACCAACTCGATACTTCCCATACCGAGCCATAACTGACTCTGCCGCAGCCAAAGTCTTCAACCGATACGCTCCGATCCTTCCGATCAGATCTTCCTTCCATAATCCGTCTCTAGAAGCATATTGCCACGTCATGCACCGCATGCATACGTGCGAACACCTTCCTTCGACCTTCATATGCACTGCCCTTGATTCAATCATCCTGCGCGACCTCCTGACCCGCTCAACCACAGTTCCTCCCGAACTTGGTTGTTGGAACCTCATCTCCTCCTGAGACTAGTCCAATGGATCCTGTCACCAGCCATGACTTGAACTCAAGCAACACCTGCACATGAACAAACAACCAATCCATACGAGCCCAAGTCCTCGACTTGACTCACGTTAGTTCCGAACACAACACCTTACGTGAGAACCACACATAAGCATGTTGCAAAACCACAGTAGAAACGATATCAACCGTATCATCCAAAACGCACCAAAAACTTAGCAAATGAATACTAAGCAATCTTTCCAATCCTGTAAAGCAAGTACGAAACATTGCAAATGCAAAGCAGAAGCACTGCGGTCAAGTTCCGGACCTTGCCAGAGCAACCCGGAGTTTGAGCCGGAGCTAACAAGAGCTAGTAGAACCTAGCGCCGGAGCTTACCAAAACTAGTAGATCCTGGATCCGGAGCTTACCAAAACTAGTAGATCCTAGACCCGGAGCTTACCAAAACTAGTCGATCCTGGATCCGGAGCTTATCAAAACTAGTAGGTCCTGGATCTGGAGCTTATCAAAACTAGTCGGAACTAGTCAACCCAAAACCGGAGCTAGACAAAGTAAGTCGGAGCTTAAGCAAAAGCATGCCGGAGCTAACGAAAATATGTCGGAGCTATCAAATATATGCCGGAGCTAAAAATAAAGCTCACCGGAGCTAACCAAAGCTAGTCGGACCTTACCAAGAAGCCGGACCTAGCAACAAACGTAACCGGAGCTACCCAAAGCAAGCCGGACCTATCGTCGAACCTTGTTGTAGCTCGGAGCTAGAGTCAGACCTTGATAAAAAAGTGTTTTGGTGATATTTAAAACTTTTATCATCAAAGCCAAGTGTATTCACTACAAGCCAATGTATTCAGCACATATAGGTCTTACAATCTCCCCCTTGATGAATGCATTGGCAACACCATTTAAAATCCGAACATTGGCTTATTCACATAAAAGTTTTGAAAACAATTTCTCCCCTTTTGTAAAACAAACGTAAATGAAAATCTCTCCCCCTTTTGAAAATGAAAATGTCTCCCCCTTTATTATCTCTCCCTTTTTTTTAATGTGTGACTAATCTCTCCCCCTTTGACAATGTATTCAGCAAGGTAGAAGAGAAATTTTAATTGTTATGAGATATAAACAAATTATCTTTCCCTCTTTAGTTGTTATGAGCATATTATAATATATACATATAAACAAAGCTCACCCAAGTCATACTATCAAGTAACTTACACTATCACATCAATGAGATACATAATGTAGTGTAAGCCATGCTAGAAAGCAAGTGTGATTTTCAATTTTAGCAAGTCATGATCTCACAAACTCAACTATTTCAAAACCTGAAAGCATGACATTTGTTGCTGCATCTTATTATTTTTCAAAACATAAATCTAGATCATATGATATTTGCAAGAGAATATATGCGCATCTGCCTTATTCTAACCAACCAAGCCAAGCCTATGTCATTTGACAATCAGAAGCTTAAGGACATGGTTTTAGTCATACACAACTTCTTCCAAGTTCATATCTAAGTGCAATGACAAGCCATCTCGAAAGAAGAAGTGCGATGCATGCATATTCTCTTGATCTTTTCTCAATTTATATTTGTTCATAAAAACTCAACATGTGAGTTGATTACTTGATAAATTCTTAATGATTAAAAGCATTTGTGAGCATGCAACAAGTTCAAAACAGCAAGAAAGTTCGACCATGACCAGATTTAGTGTAAGTAATTATTCCAATTACTAGACATGGCAAAAACTACAAAAAGTATAACACGAATAATGTAGTAAGAACTTTCAGCATGTAAAAGGAATCACAAAGTCATATATGTATGAAATAATATGCTCATATTATTTTAATTTCAGATTCACACATAGACTTCCTAAGTTTCAAAAACTCCCCCTCAATTTAAGCCATGAGGATGCATAACCCCTATTTCACTACGAATGTAACAAAAACGAGTGGAATCCAAAGGTTTTGTAAAAATGTCAGCCAATTGTTGTTCGGTATCTACATGGTGAAGCACAATGTTTCCTTTTTCAACATTATCACGGAGAAAGTGATACCTAATGTCAATGTGCTTAGTTCTAGAATGTTGCACGGGGTTTTTAGCAATGCAAATAGCACTAGTGTTATCACAAAACAGTGGAACACTATCTAGATCAACCCCATAGTCCTTAAGTGTTTGAACAATCCAAAGAATTTGTGAACAAGCACTAGCAGCAGCTACATACTCAGATTCGGCTGTGGATTGTGCAACTGAACTTTGTTTTCTAGAGGACCAAGCAACAAGAGAATTACCAAGAAGATGACAAGCACCGGAAGTACTTTTCCTATCAATCCTACAACCCCCAAAATCAGCATCCGAAAAAGCTTTCAAAGAAACGATTGAGGAAGAAGGAAGAAAAGTGCCAAATTCTTGAGTTCCATGTAAGTACCTGAGAATCCTTTTGACGGCTTGACGATGTGAAAAACGTGGGGAAGCTTGAAACCGTGCACAAAGACATACACTGAATTGTATGTCCGGTCTTGATGCTGTAAGGTACAAAAGTGATCCGATCATACTTCTATATTCTTTTTGATCCACGGATTCACCATCTTCATCAAGTTCAAGTGTTGTTGCTGTTCCCATTGGTGTCCGAAGAGGCTTGCTTTTGTCCATGTTGAAGCGCCTTAGGAGATCTTTGGTATACTTTGTTTGATGCACAAAGGTACCCTCCTTGGTTTGCTTGATTTGCAGCCCCAAAAAGTAAGTGAGTTCACCCATCATACTCATTTCAAATTCGGAACTCATCATTGCTGAAAACTTGGACACAAGATCATGAGAAGCACAACCAAAGATAATATCATCCACATACACTTGAACAAATAATGAGTCATTGCCATGCTTAAGCACAAAAAGAGTTTTATCAACCTTGCCCATGGTAAACCCTTTTTCAAGTAAGAATGTTTTTAACCTATCATACCATGCTCTAGGGGCTTGTTTGAGACCGTATAAGGCTTTGGACAGTTTGTAAACATGATTAGGAAAATCTGGATTTTCAAAACCTGGTGGTTGTTTGACATAAACCTCCTCATCTATGTAGCCATTAAGAAAAGCACTTTTAACATCCATTTGATATAGCTTGAAACCTTTAGATGCTGCGAAAGCTAACAAAATTCTTATGGCTTCTAATCTAGCGACAGGAGCAAAAGTTTCATCAAAATCTAGACCTTCAACTTGAGTGAAACCTTGAGCAACCAACCTAGCCTTATTCCTAATCACAACCCCATCCTCACTTTGTTTATTTTTATATACCCATTTAGTTCCAATTAAAGTGTGACCTTGAGGTGGAGGTACAAGTTTCCAAACATTATTTCTTTCAAAATTTTCTAACTCTTCTTGCATGGCAATAATCCAAGATTCATTAGTGAGTGCGTGTGATATATCTTTGGGTTCAAAAGAAGCAACAAAAGCAGAATGAGCATGAGAGTTTGGATCGCAAAACCTGGACCGTGTGACTCGTTCATGCAAGCTTCCAATCATCTGTTGTGGGGGATGATCTTTGTAAAAACGTAGGGGAACAGATGTCTCACAAGCTTCTTTTTCATTAGGTTCATTGTAGATTGATGAGCTTGTGATTTGTGGACGATCAGGACCAGCAGAGGTGACAGCTGGAGCTTGTTCAATGTCCGGAGCTGGACACGTGTCAACTTCGGAACTACCAGGCAGTATCACCGGCTCTTCTTCATCTTCGAAAATACCCTCCCCCTGAGAATATGAATCTTGTCCTGCAACACCGGAGCTAGTACCTGGGCTAGCTTCATCAAAAGACACTTCACAAGTCTCCACAATTTTGTTAGTGTCAAGTAAAAGCACACGGTAGCCTCTAGTATGAGATGGATAACCAAGAAACATGCCATCATTGGATCTAGGTTCAAATTTATCAAGATTACCATGTTTCTTAACGAAGCATTTGCAACCAAAGACCCAAAAGTGTGTAACACTAGGCCTATGTCCAAACCGGAGCTCATATGGTGTTTTACCTAGCTTAGCACGCAAGAAAACACGATTTGAGACATAACAAGCGGTTGCTAAAGCATCAGCCCAAAATTTCCTAGGGGTTTGATATTCATCAAGCATAGTCCTAGCCATCTCAACTAGGGTTCTGTTCTTTCTTTCTACAACACCGTTTTGTTGAGGTACATATGGTGAAGAAAATTGATGATCTATTCTATTTTCAGCACAAAAGTGATCAAAGAATTGATTTTTAAATTCAGTTCCATTATTACTTCTAATTGCTTTTAATGATCCTGGGTGATCAATTGATAATCTAAGAAATAAAGTTCTAAAGTGACTAAAGACTTCATTCTTAGACGCCATAAAATACACCCAAGAATATCTAGAATAATCATCAATAATAACAAGAGCATACCATTTACCTCCGAAGGATTGAACACGTGAAGGTCCTACGGTGTCAAGATGCAAAAGTTGACATGGTTCAGTTGTCATTCTCATTGTGAGAGGAGTATGTGAACCTGCAACCATCTTAGCATGTCTACAAGAAGAGCACACAATTTCTTTGTCCCCTTTAAGCTTAGGCAGCCCACGTATGCGATCAAGAGCACTAACACGCGTTAGATGATCAAAGCCTACATGACCAAGTCTACGATGCCAAAAATATAAGTCCTTTGAATCATTAGCAACTAGACACCTATGCTTAGAAGAAGACATATCAAAATCAGCTTTAAAAACTCTTCCAAACCGAGACATGTTAAAAACAAGCTCACTATTTGAATCTACAACTTTGCAGCAGTTTTTATTGAAAATAATTTCTAGATTTTCATCTAGCAATTGTGCAACAGAAAGCAAGTTGTATTTCAAATTTTTGACAAGTGCCACATCCTTCAAAATGTAGTGATCATTTACTCTAACCGAACCCTTAGCAATTATAGGAGTTGAAGAATTATCGGCAAAAGTAACATTCTCTACACGTGACACAAAGGAGAGGGAGGAGAACCAATCTTTGTTACCGGTCATGTGGCGTGAGCAACCTGAATCCACAATCCAAATATTCTCCTTCCTCAAGCGTGTAACCTACATAGAAGCACAATATGCCGATGACTCAATACTGGGGTTAGTCAAAAGGCATTTAGGAATCCAGTACTGAGTCACGCGACGTGCACCAGGAAAAACACGCGAATGCTGAGATAAAACAGCAGGTTTATGAGTCAAAGATTGAGGTTTTCTTTTCTTAACAATTGATTTAGAAGTTGTTACTTGTTTAGAGTGAAAACCAGTAGCTCCGGATATAAAGGCAGAAGGTCCGGGGGCAAAAACTGAAGCTCCAGAGGGAACAACAGAAGATCCGGTAGCTCTCGGAGCTATCGGGACTATCGGAGCTGCTTTTGCGGATTTCTTACCAGAAGGTCCGGAAGCTACCTTTTGAAATTTCTGACTCACTAAAGCAGGTTGTGTTTTTCTAATTGCATGAAAGTTATAAGATCTAGCAATTTTTCTTTCCTTTTTCTGTTGTTTAGCTAGTCTATAACAAAAATCTATGACATGACCATCTCTACCACAGAAGGTACATTGAAATTTAACTTTGTGTTCATGT
The DNA here is from genome assembly GCA_036927565.1 of Tuctoria greenei. NCBI lineage: Eukaryota > Viridiplantae > Streptophyta > Magnoliopsida > Poales > Poaceae > Tuctoria > Tuctoria greenei. The sequence continues at coordinate 21,391,502 of JAYESD010000003.1, forward strand.
CTAGATGAGCAAGCAATATTTTTATTTGAAACGGAATGAGGCATCACTCCTGCATATTTGAAAACCACTCTATTTTGTTTAGGAACTGTTTGAATCAAACCAATTCCTAATGACTTTACAACTTTAGGTGGATGTGCCTTAGCATGAGCATGAGAATCAAAACCTAAACCAGTTTTATCTTTGCAAGACTTGGAAGAATTCAGCAACAAGTTTAGATTCTTATTCCCATTATAAAACCGACTTAGTGTCCTTTTCATGTCATTAAGTTTCTTAGACAAGTCTAGGCAGTTTGCACATGAAGTTATTCCTTTTAGTTTGCAGTTGGAACAATTTTTAACTTCATGAGATCGTAAAGCATTTTTCAATATAGAAATTTCATTTATAGCATCTTGTAGTTTCTTATCAAGATCATTACAAGTAGAACAATGCAAGTCAATTGTAGAACAGCTAGCATCTTTCATGTTTTTATCATTAAGTGCAGCAAGCTCTTTGTTCTTTTTAATTTCTTCATCAAGTCTATCTAGAGTGGAGGAGTATGCACTTCTTAATGTGGACAGTTGTTCATAGATTAAGTCACATGAGGAACAAGAATCATCAATAGGAATTAAGGATTTCAACCGATTAATTTCAGATTCTAGTGACTCAATTTTAGCAGCATTGTCCCTAAGCTTTTTGTCCTTTTTCTTGACAATGACAGTGGCACGGGAAATAGCATCACACATTTCATTGCAGGTAGAACATACCTCATCATCGTCACTGTTGTGTTCAGCTTCCTCCTGACTTGATCTTGATCTTGCTTTGCCCGCCATGAAGCATAAGTTGGCCAAGTCATCATTCTCTTCATCACTTTCAAAATCAATGTCACTTGAACTGAGCTCTTGAAGTGCGGTGATGAAGCTGTTGATCATCTTGCGTCCTATGGTACCTTTCTTCTTCTTGTTGGAGTTTCCAGAGGAGGTCCGGACCTTGCTTTGTTTTTCTTCCCGGGTGGTCGGACCTGAAAGGTTAGGGCATTCTGTACGAAAGTGTCCTGTTTTACCACATTCAAAACAACGTTGAGGTCCGGAGCTTCCTCTCCTTCTAGTTCTCACATTTCGCAATGCTTTTGAGAATCTAGTAGAGATGAGAGCCAACTCCTCTTCTGGAAATTCTTCGATCTGTTCCAGGGTTAGTGAGGACAATAAAGCAAGAGTATTGCAGGATGATGTTTGGCCGGAGCTAGACATATCACGTTGTGAGACAAATGCAATAGACTTGTTTGGGTTCTTACGTGCTAGGATGTCAATTTCATGAGTTTTTAGTTTAGAATAAAGTATATCTAATGTAAGAGAACTCATGACAGTTGATTCACGAATAGATGTTACTTTCATCTCCCAAACTGACATGTCTAATGCACTAAGAAGTTGTCTAGCATTCTCAGCATCAGAAAAATTAACATTGACACTACGTAAGTTGCTGAGAATTTTATTGAACCGAGCAAAGAGGTCATCGATTGACTCACCTGGTTGCATCTCAAAGCGCATATATTCTTTCTTGACCATATCTTGTTTTACCTCCTTGATTGTGTTGGAGCCTTCATGATAATCACAGAGAGCTCTCCAAACATCGTATGCTGACCGGAGGTGTGCGACATGATCAAAGTCGCTTTGAGTGAGTCCTTGGATGATCAAGTTTCGGGCTTTGTTGTTGTTGTCGACGTCCCGGAGGTTCGTGGTCGTGACTTGATCATTGGGTGGCACTTCATAAGGCTTATACACCTTCTCCCATATTGCAAAGCCTTGTGCCTGGATAAAAGCCTCCATGCGTGCCTTCCAAACCTGAAAATCAATACCAGCAAACACACACGGTTTGACGGAGTACTTCTCCATGATGATTAGTCAAAAACACATGCAAATCACAAAGATTAGAGCACCGTGGCTCTGATACCAATTGTAGGATCGAAGAGCACATGGAAAGCTACCAGAGGGGGGGTGAATGGTAGATTTAAAAATCTTACGCAGCGGAAACAATAAAACCCTAATCCCTTCGGTAGAAAAACGATCTGTTAAAGAAATCGTGTATGAGACTAATCTAAACGTGTTTCACCGTGACAAAAGTGATATATATCAGAGAGAATCAAGTCACGAAGACAACACAAAAAGAATTACTCAAATCCGTCGAGAACAACTCAAGTTATGATCAAAAGATCAAACACTGGTCAATCTGACCTACCCGAGAAAAACAGTTTCTGGAGTGCTGCAAATAAACTCGTGTAGATCAAAAACCACAAATCCAATGACCGTGAAATTTTGACAGATGATAGACAATCAAGTTGTGAAGACAACCCAAAAAGAATCACGTCAATTGGATCAGTAAAACTCGAGTTATGATAAAACCACCGACGAAAGGTAGTGCTGTCCAGAAACTCGACGAGTAAAACTTGTCTGGAACAAGTCGGACGAACAAGGCACAAAAGTTCCTTCAAACTATGAATTTTATTCAATAGAACACAAGAGGAACAGCCCCAAAGTCGTCTTTCGAGCTTTGGCCTTCCCTCGCTTATATAACCAGCCCTTAGGCCATCCCAATCCAACTAGGACTCCAATCCTAATCCGATGACAATCGGAACTTACCATAACTGCTCAAGATTCTTCTATACGCAGATAGAAGCAATCTTAAGACTTCCAAACACCTTAGGAACGTATCCCACATTCCTAAACAACTCAATTTCGTGATACACACGAAATCCTAACATAACCAACTCGATACTTCCCATACCGAGCCATAACCGACTCTGCCGCAGCCAAAGTCTTCAACCGATACGATCCGATCCTTTCCTTCAATAATCCGTCTCTAGAAGCATATTGCCACGTCATGCACCGCATGCATACGTGCGAACACCTTCCTTCGACCTTCATATGCACTGCCCTTGATTCAATCATCATGCGCGACCTCCTGACCCGCTCAACCACAGTTCCTCCCGAACTTGGTTGTTGGAACCTCATCTCCTCCTGAGACTAGTCCAATGGATCCTGTCACCAGCCATGACTTGAACTCAAGCAACACCTGCACATGAACAAACAACCAATCCATACGAGCCCAAGTCCTCGACTTGACTCACGTTAGTTCCGAACACAACACCTTACGTGAGAACCACACATAAGCATGTTGCAAAACCACAGTAGAAACGATATCAACCGTATCATCCAAAACGCACCAAAAACTTAGCAAATGAATACTAAGCAATCTTGTAAAGCAAGTATGAAACATTGCAAATGCAAAGCAGAAGCACTGCGGTCAAGTTCCGGACCTTGCCAGAGCAACCCGGAGTTTGAGCCGGAGCTAACAAGAGCTAGTAGAACCTAGCGCCGGAGCTTACCAAAACTAGTAGATCCTGGATCCGGAGCTTACCAAAACTAGTAGATCCTAGACCCGGAGTTTACCAAAACTAGTCGATCCTGGATCCGGAGCTTATCAAAACTAGTAGGTCCTGGATCCGGAGCTTATCAAAACTAGTCGGAACTAGTCAACCCAAAACCGGAGCTAGACAAAGTAAGTCGGAGCTTAAGCAAAAGCATGCCGGAGCTAACGAAAATATGTCGGAGCTATCAAATATATGCCGGAGCTAAAAATAAAGCTCACCGGAGCTAACCAAATCTAGTCGGACCTTACCAAGAAGCCGGACCTAGCAACAAACGTAACCGGAGCTACCCAAAGCAAGCCGGACCTATCGTCGGACCTTGTTGTAGCTCGGAGCTAGAGTCAGACCTTGATAAAAAAGTGTTTTGGTGATATTTAAAACTTTTATCATCAAAGCCAAGTGTATTCACTACAAGCCAATGTATTCAGCACATATAGGTCTTACAAAATAATTTTACCTTAATTTGGAAGTCGTGTGTAACAAAAGCTTAATCTAATTCTAGGTTGTTGCAAGACTAGAATTGGTAATAGGGTTGTTAGTCCTAGTTTGAAAGTAAAACTTAGATTTCCGGAGAAATTCTAAAAAGATTTAAGTTTCCCTCGATTGATTGGAAATACCTACCAAAGCCATATGATGTTCATACATAGACAAAACCTTATGCATATGCTATTTGCTTTCACATTGAGCCTAGTCAAACTAGTATAGACCTATGTGAGAAATCATTCAACTCTTTTTGAATTCAAGACTTCACTTGCACATGCTATAATTCTACACTAGAAGTAAGCAAAACGTCCATCATATCCACCATACCACAATAAAAAGAGAAACTCCATGCTATTCATGTTTAGCACTCTCTACAAAATTCATTGCAAAGAAAGGGAGTAGAAGACATGGCTACAAAAAAGAAAAAAATATATATGCTTACATCATAAGCATGAAAAAAAAAGAGAGAAAAGAAAGGTAGCCATGTTTCATCCCTGCAAAAGAAAGAGAGAATATACCAAAAAGGAGTTATCTCAAGTATCCACATCCACTTCCACTGCATCACACATGCACTAGTCTTGAATCAAAAAGTTTTGATTTGAATTCTCCTAAGGCTTACTCTTTTGACTTAGCAATATATGTGATGCAAATATGCCTACTTACTTTCCCTACCAAGTACAAGCCATATTCAATGAGTAGGAATAGTAGAGGCACAATGCTTTGGTGAGGAAATATTTCCACTATCCACAAATGAGTGATTGAGAGAATCAAATTAAGGTACTTAATATATAAATTGAATTCTCCAGGATTTAAGTGGAACTTGATTTCTAGGCTATGTTTGCTCCATTTGCTATTCTACCTTTCAACTACTCATGAATATGAAAAAAGCATAAGCCCCATGATAACCTAGGAAAGGTAGAGTATCATAACCAATTTCTGCAATACTAGGTAGAGTATCTCGTTGTGCATTAGATACTTTTGAAAATAAGACATTGTAGCAACTCCTGATCATCAACCTAAAGTCTTGACTTTGCACGGGACGAGCAAAGGATAAGCTTGGGGGAGTTTGTTGATGGCTATTATATACCAATTTCATCCGTCAATTTAACTCAATTATGTGAAGGATTTATCATTTCTTGCACACATCACCTTTCTATCAAACCCAATTCCACTTGGACTTGGAGAAATATGTGTATCTAGCATTTTATGCAGGAAAAGAGGAAATATAGAGGGACCAATCCTATAAAATATCATCCTAGCCAATCAGGCGATGACATGTGGCATCCCATGGATCAAATGGCCCACAAAAAGAAGTATCCGAGGACATCCAACGGTGTATCACCCATATACATCAATGGGACCCACCTGGCAGCCACCTGGAGAAAGCACACGAGAAACGGTGCAATGACCAGGTCGGCCGAACCAGGGGGTTGGCTGACCTGGTCTTTGCACCAAACTCGGTCAGCCTCCACGTGTTGGCTCCTCCCGACTTCCTGGAGTCAATGGTGACTGATTTGCGCACTTTTGGTGGCGGGAACCGACCTCAACACTAGTATAAATAGGACCCCCTACCCCTCACTTCAACACACACCACTTGAGCTTCATCTCTATTGTATACACTATCATCCATAGTCTTAGAGGAGTTAGGTTGTAGAGAGGAGAGTCTCTAGTCCCAAGTCCAAATTGGGAAAGGAGTAAAGAGTCTCTCTCTCTTCCCAATACTACATTGGAAAAGGTATGGCTCATGTATTCTTTCTTGTATTTGTGACTTTATGCATAATAAAGATAGTATCTTTAGTCTCTACTTATACATATACTTGGGCAAAGCGTTTCTTGTTTGATTGTGGAGTCCATGTATGTGTAAGGTATAGCTTCTATGACTATTTCATCATGAACATATCTCATTATCATGGAACCTATCGACCCCCACTATAGTCTAGTTAATTATAACATAACTAGGTTAGTATGGATAATTATGTTGTGTATCAACATTGGTTCAATGATGATTCAATTCATTGCCTTAGGATGGATTGTGCCTAGGCTCTTAAGGTAATTACTTAATATGCTAGCATGGTGCTAGGATAGCTAAGTAGCATTGGATGTCTTGTAGACCCACAGATTGAAGAGGTAAGCAGTAGGTGGTGATAGCACTATCTGTCCTTTGTAATCCTCCACGTTCGGCTACGCCATAGGCTCTTGGCGGGAGTCACCCTAGTATTGCTAGGGGTAAGCCCGTGCCCGATGTGTTGAACCACATAGCATAAGTATTCACTATTGATCTATCTTATGAATAATTAGTTTAGACTATGTATATATAAAATAGAGCATAGTAGGAGTACTTCCAATAACTCTCAACCTTAACTAACCTCTAGGATTCTATTACCCCCCTTAGACTTGAAAGCTTTTGTGTGTGTCACACTACCTCCACTATTATTTTATCTATCCTTACTAGATTCTTACCTAGACCTTTCTACCCTTTCCACTTGATGATTTTTATATCTCTACCCCGCCTTCCTTTGGGATCAAATAAATGACACCCTTGGTAATACTCTTAAGGGGAAATGCTACAATGATACCTCCGTGCGCTTGCGGAATTCACTCTGTGATCCAATAGAACCGTTAACAAGCATTTCTGACACATCAGTTGGAGATGTTTAGTTAATGGTGCATAAGAAATACCAATAAGCATTTATGGCGCAGTTGCCAGGGATGATTTGTTAGTATATCTTAGGAGTCATCAACAGGAATCAACTATCATCCAAGAAAAGCCAATGTAGTGGCTGATGCCTTGAGTCGAAAAGGCGCAAGCCACCAGCTGACCGTTAGGGAATTGCCACCCGAGCTATGCAAGGAGTTCGAACGGTTGAATCTTGGATTTGTGAATGAGATTGGAGCAATGGAAGTGAATCCAACCCTAGAACAAGAGATTCGAGAAGGCCAAACGAAGGACAAGGAGATCCAGGAAATCAAGGAAAGGAACCAAGAGGGGACATAATTCAGATTTGACGAGGATGACCAAGGTACTCTATGGCTTGGAAAACGGATTGTTGTGCCTAAAGAGAAGCGTCTCCGAGAATTGTTATTAAAGGAGGCACATGACTCGCTTTACTCTATCCATCCCAGTTGTAGAAAGATGTACAAGGATCTGAAGACGTGCTACTGGTGGGATGGTATGAAAAGGGACATAGCTGAATATGTTGCATTATGTGATGTATGTCAACAAGTCAAAGTTGAACATCAAAGACCAGCTGGATTATTGTAACCATTGAAAATTCCAGAATGGACGTGGGAAGAGGTTGGTATGGACTTCATAGTTGGATTACCTCAAATCCATGTATGACTCCATATGGGTTATTGTGGATCGATTGACAAAATCAGCGCATTTCATTCCTGTCAAAACCACTTTGCTACAATATGAGGAAGTTAGGACAAGAGTCTGCCATATGCTAAATTTTGCTACAATAATAGTTCTCAAGCAAGCTTGAAGATGTCACCATATGAAGCATTGTATGAGAGAAGGTGTAGAAGACCTTTGTTTTGGAATGAGACAGGGGAAACTCAAGTATTTGGACCTGATGTAATCCAGGATGCTGAAAAGCAAGTTCAGACCATCCACGAGAATTTGAGGGCTGCTCAGTCAAGACAGAAGGGTTATGTGGATAATTGACGAAGAAGCCTATCTTTTGAGGTGGGAGACTTCGTATACCTCAAAGTGTCACCTATGAGAGGTCACAAGCGATTTAATGTCAAAGTCAAGTTGGCACCTCACTATATAGGACCATTCAAAATTTTGGATAAACGGGGAGAAGTAGCATATAAACTGGAGATGCCTGCACATCTATCGGATGTTCATGATGTGTTTCATGTTTCTCAGCTCAAAAACTGCATGAGGGTACCAGAAGAGCAAGTACCAATAGAAGAATTGGAGCTTGAGGAAGATTTGACCTATGCTGAGCAACCTGTCAAAATCTTGGACACCAAGGAGAGGGTCACAAGGAACAAGGTGATTCGATGGTGCAAAGTGCAATGGAAGCATCATACAGAATCAGAAGCAACTTGGGAGCGAGAAGATGATCTCAAGAAGGAATTTCCCTATCTCTTTCATTTTGCGTCGAATCTCGAGGGCTAGATTCATTTTAAGGGGATAGGTTTGTAACACCCTCATTTTCATGCATAATGCATTGCATACACCCTCATACATGTTTAACATTAATCCATATAAAAAGGAACAAGATTAAAATGAATTCAGGCTTAATCTGGAAGTTTCAGTATGTAAGAGTACGGACTTGTCCGGCCCAACACCGGACTAGTCTGGTTTTCCCTTTAAAAGTGCGGACTAGTCCTTTGTCGCCACGGACTAGTCCTATCAGCCTTACTGGACCAAAACAGACTAGTCCTTTATGACATCGGACTAGTCTGGTCAGCCTTTCTGAAACACCCCAAACTTGTCCAAAAACACCTGTTTTAGTCCGATCCAACCTCGGACTTGTCCGGTATCAACACCGGACTAGTCCGAAGTCCCTTACTGTACTAGAACGGACTAGTCTAGTCCATTTTGTGGACTAGTCCGGCCTTTGGAAACCAACTCAAATTCTTTTATTTCTCCATGATTTGTTTTTGGGTAATTGCCTAATCTGGGCCTAAGAACTTCATGCCCAACCTCAGAGGGGCCCAAGTGGACCCCACCTCGGACCTTACACGTCCCCCTACCAAATTCCACTTGGAATCCACCCCAAAACCGTAACCTCTCCACCCTATATAAACAACCCAATACCCCCTCACCTCTCCACCCCAATTGAAAACCCTTGTTGCCACTTTTGCAATGCGCTGTCGTCAAGATCAAGTCCAGTGGCAAGGAGGAGGGGAGAAAACACAAAGAAAGACCAGTCAAGATCAATCTTCATCGATTCCTCGACAATTGACGTTCTTCATTCAAATTCTTCACCAACTCATCTCCATCAAGCCCTAATGGCCAAGATCCAAAGCCTCACATCAAAACCTTGATCTTTGGATCTTTAAACACGTGGTACACCCTCTAAATTCAAGTTTTCATGCAAAATCAACCCCAATTCTCGTAGATCAAGAAAACCCCAAAAATCCAATTCTATCCTGGGCGGACTAGTTCGGCCCTGAAAATTGACTAGTCCGGCCTCTCAATCTGAACTGTGTTGAATTAATTCCAAATCAACTCAAATCAATTCCAAACTTATTCAAACTATTTGAAACCTATTAGAACTAGTTAGTAAACATTAATAGCAATCATTAACAAGTTTTACCTCACAATTGCATTAATAATGCATATCATGACATATTGAGTACTATTTGAGCATTATTTGATTGAATTGTGTGGTTTGCATGTTTGTCACTCGGAATAGAAGGAATTGCCGTAGAGAGTGCTTTCGAGGACCTGCAGAACCAGAACTACAAAGCTTTTGATCCAAACCAAGATCAAGAGCAAGGCAAGTGTCCTTGACCATATTAATCCTGTTTTAAAGGTTTTGTTTGCAAAATTGCATGCTTATGTCAAAATTGATGGGAAACCCAGGAGTTTACTAGATTTGTATGATCACCCTTGTCGCTTGAACACTATGTAGAGAGTCGGAAGGGTATTTTGCACTCTTTGATTGGGTTTAGGAAACAACAAAATGGCTTAATTGTGAACTATTGAACATGTGAACGATGAGAATTGGTAATAATTACCCTTTAGCAACATGGTGCCTAGGGATCTAACCAAGTTGGTTATGTGGAGCGGGTTGGACTGTTCGGTGGTTTTGCTTGCTTTAGATCTAAGGACCGGTTTGTGGAGCGACCATCCAGGATTTACAGTGCCACCACAAGGCCAGGTATGGGTGCGACTTAGATGACTAATTATTGAATTGCCAGTGCTGTTTGGACCATTAAGAATGCTTGCGGAAGGGGTAGTCAGATTATGTTTGTAGAGATTGGTGGGACTACCCTGGGATCCGAATGGCTCGAATGGGGCCCTTGGTTGGATTTGATCAGTTGCAGACATCACCACTATCGAAGTGTAGCAACGACACTTCCCCCGGTACTACTAAACGTAGCCTGCGATGGTTCTTGTTTCGGTTAGGGCACGCAGAAATCAAGAGTAAGATGGTGACACGGGGGATTTATGTGGTTCAGGCCGCTTGAGCGTAATACCCTACTCCACGAGGTGAGTGTTGTTGTATTGTGAATTGCTAGAAAGCGTTGTCTCTAGCTCAGCTTGCCCGTTCTTCTTTGTATTGTGCGGGTCTGCCCTTTTATAGTCTAAGGACTGACCGTTACATCATTTGTCTGGCCCGACATGTGGCCTGGCCCTTTTATAGTCTAAGGAGTTTTACGACCATCTCGCCGCCTCATGTGAAAAAGTGCATGAGAGCACCAACGTGAGCGTTCTGCAGGCGGTGACACGACTTATGGCCTTGAAGTCCAAGTTCAATTTTGCTAACAATTGCTATAATGGTATCTTGAAGCTGATTGGTGATTTCCTTCCATCTGGGCATAAGATACCGGAAGACATATACCACTCTAAGAAGATTTTGAGTGATCTGGGCATGAACTATAAGAAGATTGATGCGTGCGATAATAATTGCATATTGTTTTGGAAGGAACACATGAACGATACCCATTGTATGCATTGCAATGCATCTAGATATGTCAAGGTTATAAACGATGATGGAGAGGAAACAACTACAAAAGTACCGATTAAACAACTTCAGTACATGCCTGTCACAACAAGGCTAAAACGGTTGTTCTTGTCCCAAGAAACAGCAAAACAGATGAGGTGGCATTCTCAAGGGATACGTGAGAGCGATGACAAAGATATTATTACACATCCTTCTGATGGCTCAGCATGGCAAGCTCTAGACCGTTTTGATCCGGAGTTTGCAAGAGATCCCAGAAATGTTCATCTTGGATTGTCAACAGATGGTTTCACTCCTTTCAGCACCAGTAGCTGTCCATACTCTTGTTGGCCTGTATTTATCATGCCATACAATCTTCCTCCCAACATGTGCATGAAAGAAGGATACATATTTCTCACGGCTATCATTCCTTGCCCTAAACATCCTGGGAAGAAAATCAATGTGTTTATGCAACTGTTGATTGAAGAGCTGAAAGAGCTATGGCATGGTGTAAAGGCATATGACAATCATCTGAAATGTGAATTTTACCTTACGTGCTGTGTATTTATGGTCGATCCATGATTTGTTGGCATATGGCATTTGGGCTGGTTGGTGTGTTCACGCACAATTGTGTTGTCCCATATGTATGGCTGACACTGATGCTAACAGGTTAAAATATGGAAAAAAAGTCAGCTTCTTTGATTGTCATCGACTATTCCTTCCTTCAAACCATCCTTTCAAGAGTGATACGCAATCATTTCGGAAAGGCAAAACAGTTACAAAAGGTCCGTCTCGTCGATTGACAAGTGAACAAAAAATGGCATGGCATGCAAAGTTAAAAGAGTCCGTTGGAGGTGGTTTCGAAGGGTATGGTACAAAACACTACTGGACTCATATTTCTTTTCTTTGGGAGCTACCATATGCAAAGGCGTTGATTTACCACACAACATAGATTTGATGCACTAGGAGCGTAATGTGGCTGAAAGCATCATAAGCATGTGTTTTGATTTCACCGGTCAAACCAAAGATAATATGAATGCGAGGAAAGACTTAGCTGATCTTTGCGATCGTCCTGGGCTTGAGATTATAACTAATGCAACTGGAAATGATAGTAGGCCACGAGCTCCTTACTGTTTCAAGTCAGAAGAAAGGAGGCAAATACTTACTTGGTTGAAGACATTGAAGTTTCCAGACCGCTATGCAGCTAACATAAAATGATGTGTTAACCTTAGCACCGGTAAACGTATTCGATAGTCACAAAGGATTATTGAAAAGCAGAAAAGGATTGTTGAGGATCTAGAAGAATTTGATCATGATAGTGAAGGAGAAGAGTTTAAACAAGAGACATGTGAACATCTTCAAGCACGTGTGGCAGAAGCAGATTCTGGTGCTGATGATTTTTTATTCTTATTGTACGCAATATGTTAGATTTTGATTCTTATTGTACACATGTTGAGTATATTTTATTATTTATCATTTTTTTGTATAACTAATCATTATTTTGAAATTTATGCAGATGTTCAAGCATATCAAACTTGGCAGAAAAAAGCGCAGTGGTAGTTCGGACCATACTAGTAGTTCGGAGCACACAGGCTTGTTTCAGGTACTTTTTTATTTTTAAATACATATTAGTATTATAATTAACTATCTAATATTTGTTACATGGTTATTTTCATTGGCAGGGTACAAATGTAAGTGTGGATAGGCAGAGGCAGCTCATGTGGTGTGTCTCAGAGTCTGAGCCCTCACGAGAGCCAGAGCCGAGTCTGGCTCAGGACATGCACGAGGAGGAGATAGATACTATGAGACAGTCGTCAAAGCAGGGAGGAGACTCAAGTTCGGACATGAGAGACCGGACGATTGCAGTGGTCTTTGGGCAGTCCTCCTCTGAGGGTGGTGCTGAGGGGGACGACAAGGGCGACGATGATGAAGAGGGGGCTGATCCCGAGCGAGATAGGAGGTTGGTAAGACTTGTGGAGCTAGCTGAGGCAGGTCAGCCGCCCGCTCGATGCCCTTTCAGGTAATATTTTGGATTAATTGATAAGCTATCTTTTATCTTTATTTATTGTTAACTTATTAACTAATATTGTTTGAACAGGCCACGGAGACACCTTTTATGTACTCCAAGCAAAAGTTTGGATGAGCGGATAGTTATAAAGCCGAAGGGTACTAGGTGCTGGGTCGAGGTTAATTGGAGTGGCAGGGGGCATCGACGAGTAATTAACACGGACTTGGGAAACACCATCCGGTTTTGCTTTCCCGGGATGGTTGTGTTGAACGGTCAAAGAATTGCCGCGCATAGTTGGGATCACTATGCATTGAAAGAGTATGCCGCTACGGGTACTTTTTAGAACAGAGTTTGGGATATGTTTTGGGTAAGTGTACTCATAGCCCTTCAATTATATTACATCTTGTTCTGATTAACATTAATTGTTGTTTGTATTGCAGGGTGTGTTTCGTTTGCAAGAAGGCAAAAGTGAAGCATATGCAAGAGCGGTTCTCCATTAGTCAGCAAAAAAGGTGCACAAATGACTCCTTCTCCGATGTCCAGATCAAAGTTGTGATTGTGTACTACAAGACTAAGTTGTTTACACGCATATCAAAAAATGAAGCAGCCAAGATACATCTAACTAAGGAGGAGTAGTTGAATAGCAACGTGGATTGCATATGTGTGAATCTGGAAGCTTGGGAATGGTTAAGTGAGTACTGGGCATCTGATGAGTTCAAGTTAGTTTCGGATAGAAACCGAAAAAAACGGAAGAGCAAGCCTAGAAAGCATTACTATAGGCCAGATGGACATGCACGGATGGAACAAAGAATGGTATGAATTCTTAAAATCAAACAAAGAATGTTAGATTTCTTTAAATAATTGTATTGACTAAATTTCGAATTTTGTTATTGCAGCATGCTAAAACTGGTATCGCTCCTAGCTTTTTTGAGGTTTACCTTAAGGGGCATAGAGGTCCAGACCCAAATCGCCCAGAACAATTGTGTGACGAGGCAGCAACGCAAAAAGTGGTAAGTATGATCTATCCAAGTTATTTTACCTTTTATTACATCTACACATGAACTCATTGTATCCTTGCAGGCGAAATATGTTGAGTGCTTCAGGAAAAATTATGGAGATGAGGCAGATTTTGTAAGAGCGCCTTTGGATGTGGGTGCAGCGTACGAAGCCGGTGGAGGTGTACCGCATGGGAGGTATGTGTAAAGATAATGCTGTTTTTAAGTTAATGATTGTCGATTCATCGCACTTGTATCTTTTGTAGACTAGGATTGGGCAATGGGTATGTGGAGCGTGAGGCCTATGTTAGGCAACGACACTCCAATGCTAGTTCTAATAAGTCTCAGTCTACTGCAGAGACGGATACATTAAGAGAAGAGTTGAGACGCACTCAGGAAGAGATGCAGACTCAGTTGCAACAGCAACAACAGCATCACCAGGCAGAGATGCGGATGCAGATGCAACAGATGCAACAATAGATACAGCAATAGGTGCAGCAACAGATGTAGTATCTATATATGGCACAGGTATTTTAACAATTGAGCTATTTATTCGATTTTATAATGTTTCACTTAAGATCTCACAAATACTTTACTTGATGCAGTTTTTGGGTCACGGTAGCACCGGTACCCCTTTCGGCACACCACAACCACCTCAGTTTGACATGATGTCGCAGGTATACTTTGTTTTATTCAAGTTACAATACTCTTTACTATGTGTTAAATTAACTGAATATCTTTATTTGATGTAGTTCTTCGCTCAAGGTGGTATGCCTCGTCCCATGCAGCCAGGACAACATATTGGCTCCTTGTCACAGGTATCACTGCTTGTCTTACAACATTGAGTTATAATACAAAATCTTAACCATACGTGTAACAGGGTTTTGAGAGTGGTCAACCATTTGCTCCTCAACCTCAGGGATTTATGTCATTGTTGGCTCCTGGATTGCAGCCGTATCCAGCCGTTGTACCATCGATGCCCTTTAATCCGGGACAGACTAACCCATCAACTACTCCGGCCGCAGCGGTATGACTTCTAAATCGTTATTTCCTATAAAACATAGGTTAATTTGAATAATACTTAGCGGCTTTGAGTCAAATATATTTGTGAGTTTTATAACAAATAAGTCAATTATCCCATTTTAGAGAGATTAAGAATGCCAAATTATAAGTATGTCTGTCCTTTTATTACCATCAGTTTTTGCATGTGAAGAGGGGTCACTATATTGTACATTCAAGTATATTTGCATATATGACAGTGAGTCTAGAGAATATAGGATAACATTGTCCTCTGGATAAACATTCAAGTTTAGATGAGTCATAACTGGTGAAATGACATCTTAAATTAGCGTAGTGTAACTTGTATTTGTTTCTTGCAGGGTTCCGATCATCTACAAGGTTGTGATGATTTCCTGAATTTGAACGAGGGAGGTGCGAGTGGTGGAGGTTCCAACACATGAATTTGTGAATGTCGTTTTCTTTGCCACTTTGTGAACTTTATGTGAACTTGTGATCTTTGTTTTCATTCTCATATGTAGTTCTCGTTATATACATATGCGTGAACTTGTATTGTGCTTAAGTGAACTTGTATTAAGTCTTTGTGCTTGTGAATTGTTGCTTATTAAGTCTTTGTGCTGTTGTATAAGTGGTGCTTGTGAAATGTTGTGCTTGTGAAATGCTGGTGTTGTAAGCTCCGGCCAAAGGCTGCCCGTCCGGGGGGGAGGAAAACGGTCGAGCATTTAAAAAAAAGCGAACTATAGCCGTTGGTTACTGTCAGGCTGACGACCTTAAAGGGTTTAAAGGCGTCGGCTTGGCCTTATGGCCGACATTCTTAAACACATTAAATGCGTCAGTTCCCTACTTGGCCAACGTCCTTAACCTTCCTAAAGGCGTCAGCTGTTGACCCAAGCCGACGCTCTTATGCGCATTAAAGCCGTCGGTCCCGCAACCAACGCCTATAGCATTTAAATGTGTCGGCCGCCGAAACCGACGATTTTAACCATTGAAGGCGTCGGCCCCAACGTCCATAGCAGTTAAAAATGTCGAATCTGAGTCGTCAGCTATGAACGTCGGTGTAACGATGTCTATAATGTAAAGGTATCGGTTTCTTTAGGTTACCGACGCCTATATAGCCGACGGCCTTTTGCCAGATTCCTGTAGTGTATAGTTGGGGATTCGTTCTATCTCTCTTTTCTATCTTGCTCAACCTCTACTTCAATGGAAGATGGACACAACTAGAAGGTTCACTATCTCAGACGAAGCTATATGAAAGATGAGAACAAAGATAATACGTCCAAGAGTAAGCCTTAAAATAAGGGGGGTAGATTTCCTCGCCAACCTTATTGATTTGTATTCACAAGGATTTGACAAGAGGGGACATTCCTGGCTTGAGAGTTGACCGATGAGGACGTCAGTGTTCTAAGGGGGGTGGATTGGCTACAGAAGCAAAATGGAGTAATTTAGTGTTCCACCAAGACCGTGCAATTGACAATGATTGGGGAGTCAACCCTGAAATTGATGTGTCATAGTAAATGTTGGAGAACACAATGCATAATATTTGGCAACAAATCAGCAACGTGTCCACGAACCTTGCGTTGTGTGATATATGCCAACGAGTCAAGGCCGAACATCAAAGGCCAACTGGATTATTGCAACCATTGAAGATTCTGGAATGGAAGTGGGAAGAAGTTGGTATGGACTTCATAGTTGGTTTACCTCGCACTCTAGCAGGGTATGACTCAATATGGGTTATTGTGGATCAATTGACCAAATTAGCTCATTTTATTCCCATCAATACCACCTATAGTGGAGCTGTTGGTGATGTGCCTAAGAGGCAATCATAACAATTCGGGTTAAGTCCTATTGGATATTTGATCCATAAGCAATTAGGGTACTAATGGGCCTGCGACCTAAAAGCCCATTAGTACGCCTATAAATATGAGAGGTAGGGTTAGGGGCTATCACTCCACCACGTGACAGCCCTAGCCACTGTTGACGGTCCTTAAGTACCATATTTTGACCATTATTTCACCTCATAATGTGCATAAAAAAAACACAAAACATAGTGGTAGGGCTATACACTAACCCAATTCCACAAGTGTTGGTGTTTATTTGTATGCAGGTGAATTATTACCCAAAATAACAAAACATGCAGGGATGAATCCATGAAAATGGATTTCAATGAATCAGGCGATGACACGTGGCAACACATGGATCAAATGGCCCACAAACATAAGAATACGAGGAGATCCAATGGTGTTGCACCCAAATACATCAAGGGGGCCCACATGGAGGAAGCACTCCCCGAGGGGAGGCTTGACCAGGTTGGCCGATCCAGGGGTTCGGCCGACCCCTTCCTGGCTCCAAACCCGGTCAAATGACATGTGTTGGCTCCTCCCGGCTCCCTGGAGTCAATGGTGACTGATTCGCGCATTAATTGAGGTGGGAATCGACCGTTCTCCACCTATAAATAGACCCCCTCACCTCACTTCTCACACACACCAAAAGTTGAGAATAGTGCTACACTCCAAAGGTTTAGAGTAGTCCTAGAGGCTACCAAAGTAGAAGGAGAGTGTGGTGAAGAGTCTAGGAGAAGGAGGCTTGGGCTTGTCAAGTCCGTCTTCACTTGTACCCCTACAAAGGTTTTACTCAATCAAGTAAGCCTTTGTGAATTCAATACAAGTTTGATCTTATATTCTTAGTAGTTTGCACAAGTAGTTACTTGTGGGTTCAATGCTTTAATTCATTAGAGGCTCTAGTTGCAGCTTTGTGTTCGAAACAACTAGAGCAGTGATTTAGAGCGTAAGTGTGGTGCTTAGGTTATAAATCATCAGTGGATATCTCGTAGACCCACGGATTGAAGAGGTAGGCAGTAGGTGGTGACAGCCCAATCTGTCCTTCGTAATCTTCCACGTTCGGCTATGCCATAGACTCTTGGCGGGAGTCATCCTAGTATTGCTAGGAGTAAGCCCGTGCCAGAAGCAAGCATCTACTGCAAACTACCTTGAATTAGAATCAATACTTTGAATTCCTCTCTGTTCCTTGCCTACCAAACAACTTTGTATCCTTGGGTGGGCTAGATCGAAAGACTAGCACACACGTTCTTCGGATTCGATACCCTTGAGAATACTCCTTAAGGGGAAGTGCTACAACGGTATTTCCGTGCACTTGCGGATAACTCTGTGGTGTTAAGAAATACCAACAAGCATTTCTGGCGCTGTTGCTGGGGAACAATTGCTGTTAATCTTCGAACCAAGATCACCCTCGTATCATATCCCCCTTATCTATCATCTTACCTTTCTTATTCTTACCTTACCACCACCATATAAATGGAGCAACCCACCATTCTTTCTTACTCTTCTCCAAAGGGCAAGTTCTGTGAGCCACTGCCTTCGGCGGAACCTATTTGTTCAATTAGCTATGAACTTCACCCTGGCTTTATAGCCATGGTTCAAGAACAATCCTTCTCAAGAACGGATTGTGAAAACCCTTACAACCATCTACGAGAGTTCGAGCAACTATGTTCATGCTTTCTAATCAAAGGTATGACACAAGAAACTCTCAAATGGAAGTTGTTTCCTTTTTCCCTCAAGGAAAAAGCCAAACAATGGTACAACCACTACGTTGGGAAGACAAACGGTGATTGGAGTGAATTACGAGACAAATTTTGTCTTGCTTTTTTTCCCATTGCCCAAATTGTTTCCTTACGAAAGGAAGTACTATGCTTCCAGCAGATGGAGAAGGAATCCATAGGTGCAACTTGAGACAGATTTTCTCTATTGAAAAATTCTAGCCCAGATTTGTTAATCCCTTATCCAATGCTTTTGCAACATTTCTTCATGGGATTGAACAAAGAGTCTGCCCTATATCTTGACATTACGGCTGGAGGATCTTTCCTCCATAAGACTCTAGAAGAAGGCAAGGATCTTCTGGACAGAAATCTAGAAAATTCTTCCTTCATTATTGTAATGCCGGGTTCCGAAAAATGAACCAAGCTAACGCATATGTGTGCCTAGAACGTTCAACACACATACACGAGTGCGAATCACAAACGATATACAGATAATTACCATAGAACAAGATTAATTAACCAAATTTTATAAAACAAACCATATTATCCTCGAATACAAACTCTAATAAATATTAATGACAAGTTCAACTAATGCAGAAGAAATAAACTAAATAAGCAAACTAAACAGCTAGGCAGCATAAGCAATAGGGTATAGCGCAGCTCCATGCAACACCACGGGCAAAGCTGACGGTAGACACGGCCTAGAACTCCGCATTATCGCCATTAAACTCCCAATCCTGACCTGCAACTGTTGGGGGGGGGGGGGGGGTTGCAAGAGTGAGTACATGTCGTACTCAGCAAGTGTGGAAAGTATGACATGTGGCTGATTCAAATAACGACAATAATAATGGCTGAGTGCTGAAAAGTACATTAAAACCTTTGGAAAAGCAATATATTATATGTACGTGAAGTAAACCCATCATAAACATAAGTAATTTCATAATACCAGTCTGAATTCATTACCATCATCAATAATTCCAGATTTCACCATTTGCTAATAACCATATTCAATACCAGAAATTAATCCATAACCAACCATAACCATTACCAAACCATAACCATCCCATTACCGAGTTCTCTCTAATCATGGAAGTTGTCCAGGTTCTCATAACCAGGAGCACGGCTATCATGATAGTTTTATTAGACTCTGCAGAGTTTGTACCGCTTTACCCACGTGTTTGTGATTTCATCACCTTTCGATGACTAAGAACCTCCCTTATGCCCATGACCCGTCGGTCACATTACACACTTCCATTGGTGTGTGGCCAAGAGATCTCAAAATAGCCTTTACAAAGGGATTACTAGCCTATTTAGACCCCACTAAGGTTTCACCGGTGGCGATGCCTCCAACTGAGCACATCTTCAACCAAGGGCCCCCTCTTGAGCCATTCGGATCTCAGGGTAGTCCCACCAATCATCAACAAACCCAATCCGACTAACCCTTCCCCGAGCATCCACAATGGTCCAAACAGCACTAGCAAAGCCCTAATTAATCAGTAACGCCGCACACATACTTGTCCTTGTGGTAGCACTGTAGTCCTGGCTTATTCTCTTATGAACCGGTCCTTAGATCTAAAGCAAGCAAACCACCGTACATCCAACCCATCCACATACCAGGCTTGCTTAGATCACCTATTACCATATCATATTGACCTGTTCAAATTAACCATAATCTCATCCATGAAAAATTAAATTGAGTGGTATAGTTGTTTTCCCATCCCAGTGGATTGAGCGAAGCAAAAAGGTAAAAAGCCCTTCCCGACTCTTTATCATAATTCCAGGTGACAAGGGTGGTTTACAATTCTAGTAAACTTCCTACCATAGGATTTCCCATCAAATTGACACAAGCATGCAGTTTGCAAACAAAACATTTATTTCAAAACAGGATCAATATGCTTCAAGGACACTTGCCTTGCTCTTGCTGTTGATTAGGGTCAAAGTCTTCAAACTGTTGGTGCTGGAGATCCTCCGTGGCACTCTCTAGCGCAAATCCGTCTAATCCACACAATAAACATACAAGACAAGAGACACAATCAAAGAGTGCACAACTATTACTCAACATGACATGACATGCATGATTGATGCATATGCAAGGTAGAACTTGTTAATAGATTGCTTTTAATGATCACTAGCTAGTTCTAATAGCTTTTAACGAGTTTATACAGGTTTGGAGTTGATTAGGTCAAATTTTTAGAATTAATTCAACACTATTTAGTCAGCAAAATCGGACTAGTCTGTAAAAGGCCGGACAAGTCCGCACTTCGCAGAACTAGCGAACTAGGGTTTTGTAGATCGGCATAAATTTGGAGATTTGGGGTTGAATTTACGTAAGGAAAAGAGAATAGAAGGTATACCAGGTGTTTTAGGACTCCAATGAATCAAGAAACTTGGAGATAACACTTGGATCTTGATGATCTAGGGTTGGTGATGAACTTGGAGATTAATTGGTGATGAAGAATGAAAGATCGATAGAGATCTTGATCCTCTTTCGTCTCCTCCTCTTCTTCTTCTTGCTTGGGATCTCCTCCTCCATCCTTGATGGTGGCTCTCCACGAACTAGAGTTTGGGTAGGGTGGAAAAGTGGCAAATAGATGTCAAGCCAAGGGGTGGGGTTGTTTATATAGAGGTGGAGGCTAGGGTTAGATGAATTTCGAGTTTGAGAGGAGTAGAGGTCGGCTTAGAGTCCCACATGGGCTCTAAAAGAGTTAGGCACGACATCCCTAGGCCCACTTAACGTGAAACCCAAGAAACAAGTTGTAAAACAAAAGATCAACTTGGAGTCGCGAAATATCGGACAAGTCCGGAAAGGATCGGACTAGTCCGAAGTCGTCCAGAGAGAAAATCGGACAAGTCTGTCTAAAAATCGGACAAGTCCGACTTTAGTCAGAGAGGAAATCGGACAAGTCCGCTGGAACACCGGACTAGTCCGGAAAAGTCCAAGGACTTAGAAAATTTTCAAGGATTCATGGAATATCAGACTAGTCCGCACAAAATCGGACAAGTTCAAAAGTTTCTAGAGGCAAAATCGGACTAGTCCGCAGCAAAAACGGACAAGTCTGTTTTTTGTTAGAGAGAAATCGGACTAGTCCTCAGTAAAATCGGACTAGTCCGCACTTTCCCGCATTTTAAGTGCGGTTTTGCTCCAAATCAATTTTAAATGTTCCAAATCAATTTTAAACTCGTTCCTCTTGATGTGGGTTAATGTTAAACATGTATATGAATGAATGCAAGGCATGATGCATGAAAATGAGGGTGTTACAATTATGGGTCTTAATAAGCCTCCCCAAGAAGAAGTCGTGTCAAGAATGGAGGATACACTCTTGGACAAGGATGAACCCATTTCTTGTTTACCCCAAGCCTTGCCAGATGAATCCTCTTCCGAACCTGAGACTACGAAGGTAGAAGAAATTCAACCCTCGCAGTTTCCATTTTATTTCGAGGAAGAGCTTTTTGAAGATTATGGAAATACCTCGAAGTATTGTTGCTATAGGAAACCTTCATTGCCACCAACTCCACCTGAACCACCTGACGGGGTGTTCATCCATCAGATGGTCAAGGAGTTGACCTCTATCCTAAGCAGAGAGTAGACAACTGAAGTTGAGAATTCACCCAAAATTCTTCGGATGACCTCACCTTTGGCTACCATTTTATGTTCTATTAGAGGGACACCAATGAGAATCCTATACAACCTTACTGTTGGGGCAAATCTCATTTCCAATTCTTGTGCTCTCGCCATTCTTGGCGATGTGCCATTGGCACCAACACGCAAATCCTTCCGAGATTCATTCGGAACCATTCTTGAAGGATGGGGTTTTGCAAAAAGTGTCTGTTAGACACAAAGATGTTGAAGCTCTCCTAGATTTTCACGTGTTCGAAATCCAAGATTTCGACATCATGATAGGTATTCTGATAGAGAAATTTATCATGGAAGTTCCTTTGGAAGGAAGCCTCAATATCAACCTTGGAGGGAGAAATTTCTCCATGCCTATTCTGCGTTCAAAGAACACATCTGCAGAATCTCCCATCCAAGATGAGCCAATGGAGTAGGTTAGGACTCTTCAATTTTTAGAACCCCCTGAAATTAAAGGAGAAAAGACTTCTTCCAAGAGGAGGATGAATTTCAGGAGGAAATTGAATTGTCAAAAGAAGAGCCCTCCCCAAAACCTACTGTTGAGCTCAAAATTCTACCTCCACGCATGTGTGATGCCTTTCTAAATGGCTATTTGGAAGCCCCTATCATCATAAGTGACAATCTTTCAGATGATGAAATGCTCAAACTCATAGCCATGTTAGAAAGGCATAGAGCTGTTTTTGGATATTCACTTCAAGATCTCAAGGGAATCAGTCCAGTGTTCTGCACCCATCGTATTCCTATTGACCCTGAGACTGTCCTCTCAGGGGAACCTCAAAGGCAATTGAATAATGCGATGCGGGAAGCTATCAAGAAAGAAGTCTTGAAACTTCTTCATGCCGGGATTATTTACCCTGATCCTCATAGTGAATGGGTAAGTCCAGTTCAAGTAGTGCCTAAGAAGGGAGGTATGACGGTCGTTCAAAACGAGAGGGATGAATTAACTCCTCAACGGACTGTCACGGGATGGAGGATGTGCATTGACTACCGAAAACTTAACAAGGCAACAAGGAAAGACCATTTTCCATTGCCCTTCATCGATGAGATGTTAGAGCGATTGGCAAAACACTCCTACTTCTGTTTCCTTGATGGGTATTCGGGATATCATCAAATTCCTATCCATCCTGATGATCAAAGTATGACCACGTTCACATGTCCTTACGGGACCTATGCCTACCGGCGTATGTCCATGGGACTGTGTAACGCTCCTGCTTCTTTCCAGAGATGCATGATGTCTATATTTTCAGACATGATCGAGGATATCATGGAAGTTTTCATGGACGATTTCTCCGTCTATGGAAAAAAATTTTATCATTGTCTAGAAAATATAGACACGGTCTTACAAAGATGTCAGGAGAAGGACCTTGTGCTTAATTGGGAAAAGTGCCATTTCATGGTCCGGGAAGGCATCGTTCTTGGACACTTGGTGTCCGAGAGAGGGATAGAGGTGGAAAAAAGCTAAAATTGAATCTATTGAAAAACTTGCATGTCCTATCAATGTTAATGGAATCCACAACTTTTTAGGTCATGCGGGGTTCTACCGATGATTTATCAAGGATTTCTCCAAAATCGCTAGACCCCTCACCAACCTATTAGCTAAAGAAGCTCCCTTTGATTTCGATGATAAATGTTTTAAATCATTTGATATACTCAAAAAGGCACTCATCTTAGCTCCAATTATCCAACCTCCTGATTGGACGCTGCCATTCGAAATCATGTGTGATGCCAGTGACTTTGTTGTTGGTGCGGTCTTAGGCCAAACCAAAGATAAAAAGCATCACGCAGTAGACTACGCTAGCAAAACTCTGACAGGAGCCCAACTCAATTATGCCAGAACTGAGAAAGAGCTCCTAGCAGTAGTTTTTTCTATCGACAAGTTTAGATCCTATTTGGTTGGAGCAAAGGTCATAGTCTACACAGACCATGCTGCTTCGAAATATCTGCTTACCAAAAAGGATGCTAAACCCAGGCTAATTCAATGGATTCTTCTACTCCAAGAATTTGATCAGGAAATAAGAGATAAGAAAGGAGTAGAGAATTCAGTAGCAGATCATCTTTCACGTATGGAAGTCACACAAACCATGGACATACCTATCAATGACTTCCTACGAGATGATATGATCCTCAAGGTGACAGTCTCTCACCCTTGGTATGTGGATATCGTGAACTTTATGGTCACGGGATACGTACCACCAGGGGAGAACAAAAAGAAACTCATTTATGAGAGTCGTAGACACCTTTGGGATGACCCTTACCTCTATTGAGTATTTGCCAATGGTCTTCTTATAAGGTGCATCCCATCAATCGAAGGCACCAAAATTATAGAGAAATTCCATGCTGGCCCCTATGGTGGTCATTACGGTGTTTACCGTACTCAAGCAAAAATCTGGCAGAGTGGATTCTATTGGCATTCAATGTATGAAGATACCAAGGAGTTCATTCGCAGATGTTGGAAATGTCAGAAGCATGGAGGAATCTCTACTCGCGATGCGATGCCCCTAACATACAATCTCCACGTGGAACTATTTGATGTATGGGGTATTGATTTCATGGGACCTTTTCCTAGGTCTTATGATTGTGAGTATATTCTAGTTGCCGTCGATTATGTGTCGAAATGGGTAGAAGCATTGCCATGCAAAAATGCTGATTCCAAGCAAGCAAGGAAAATGTTCCATGAGATCATTTTCCCACGCTTCGGAACTCCCCATATGGTCATAAGTGATGGAGGGTCTCATTTCATAGATAAGACCTTCCAGAACTTTTTAAGGGAACTTGGAGTCCAGCATAACATTGCTACCCCATACCACCCAGAGACAAATGGTCAAGCAGAAACATCTAATAAGCAAATTAAGAATATTCTGCAAAAGACTGTCTTGGAAATGGGAACGGGATGGAAGCAAAAGCTACCCGACGCATTGTGGGCATATCATACTGCCTACAAGACACATATCGGCATGTCTCCTTTCCAACTTGTCTATGGGAAGACTTGCCATCTTCCCGTAGAATTGGAACATAGAGCGTATTGGGCCATCAAGCGGTGGAACATGAATCTTAATGAAGCTGGAAATCACCGATTAAAGCAAATCTCTGAGTTGGAGGAATGGAGAGATAAGGCATACCACAGTGCCAGAATTTATAAAGAGAGAACCAAAAGATGGCATGATAAGACGATTACGCCAAAAGAGTTCAAACCTAGAGATAAAGTTTTACTCTTTAACTCTAGGGTTAAACTCTTTGGACATGGGAAGTGTGAGACCTATGTGTGATGAATACATTGGCTTTGACAATAAAAGTTTTGAATGCTGCCATAACATCTTTTTAGCAAGGTCCGACTCTAGCTCCGAGCTTTTGCAAGGTCCGATGATAGGTCCGACTTATGTTGGTTAGCCCCGGCATGTCTTTGATAGCTCTGACATGTATTTGATAAGCTCCGACATGTTTTTCTAGCTCCGACTTTTAGGTTGACTAGGTCCGACTGGTTTTGGTTAGCTCCGGTGCTAGGTCCAACTAGCTTTGGTAAGCTCCGGCGCTAGGTTGTACTGGATTTGGTAAGCTCCGGCTCAAGCTCCGGTTAGCTTTGGCAATGTTCGGAGCTTGATCGTAATGTTCCAAATTTTCATGTGAAATTTTTCGAACTTGCTTTATACTTATGGGAAGGTTGCTTAGTATTCTTTTACTATGTTTTTGGTGTGTTTTGGTGTTTATGGCTGATATTGTTTTGATAAGCTTTGCAACATGCTTATGTGAGGTGCTCACGTAAGGTGTTGTGTTCAGAACTGACTTGAGTCAAGTCGCGGACTTGGGCTCGTACGGATTGGTTGTTTGTTCATGTGCAGGTGTTGCTTGAGTTCAAGACATGGCTGGTGACGGGATCCTTTGGACTAGTCTCAGGGAGGAGATGAGGTTCCAACAACCGAATTCAGAAGGAATTGTGGTTGAGTGGGTCAGGAGGTCACGCAGGATGATTGAATCAAGGGCAGTGCATATGAAGGTTGCTGGATGTAACACCCTCATTTTCATGCATCATGCCCTACATACATTCATTTACATGTTTAACATTAATCCACAACAAGAGGAACGAGTTTAAAATTGATTTGGAACAAAACCGCACTTAAAACGCAGGAAAGTGCGGACTAGTCCGTTTTTGCTGCGGACTAGTCCGATTTCTCTCTGACTAAAAACGGAATTGTCTGTTTTTGCTATGGATTAGTCTAATTTTTGGCACTGGAATCTTTTGGACTTGTCCAATTTTGTGCGGACTAGTCCGATATTCCAAGAATCCTTGAAAAATTGCTAAGTCCATGGACTTTTCCGGACTAGTCCGGTGTTCCAGCGGACTTGTCCGTTTTTCTTTCTGTTCAAATTCGGACTTGTCCGATGTTTGGCCAAACTTGTCCGATTTTCTATCTGGACGACTTCGGACTAGTCCGGTCCTGTCCGGACTTGTCCGATATTTCGTGACTCCGAATTGATCTTTTGTTTTACGACTTGTTTCTTGGGTTTCATGTTAAGTGGGCTTAGGGACGTCGTGACCAACTCTTTTAGAGCCCATGTGGGACTCTAAACCGGCCTCTACTTATCCCAAACTCGAAATCCATCCAACCCTAGCCTCCACCTCTATATAAACAACCCCACCCCTTGGATTGACATCTATTTGCAAGTTTTCCACCCACCCAAACCCTAGTTCGTGGAGAGATACAATAAAGGAGGGTGGAGAAGATCCCAAGCAAGAAGAAGAAGAGGAGGAAACGAAAGAGGATCAAGATCTCCACCAAGTTTCGTCCTTCACCACCAATTCATCCCCAAGTTCATCACCAACCCTAGATCATCAAGATCCAAGTGCTACCTCCAAGTTTCTTGATTCATTGGAGTTCTAAACACCTGGTATACCTTGTATTCTATTTTTCTTACGTGAATTCAACCCCTAATCTCCAAATTCACATCGATCTAGAAAACTCTAATCTGCTGATCTCGTCAAGTGCGGACTTGTCCGGTCCCTAGCGGACTAGTCCGATCTTCCTGGTTAAATTGTGTTGAATTGACTCTAAAATTTGATCTAATCAACTCCAAACCTGTATAAACTAGTTAAAAGCTATTAGAACTAGTTAGAGATCATTAAAAGCAATCTAGTAACAAGTTCTACCTTGCATTTGCATTAATCATGCATGTCATGTCATATTGAGTAATATTTGTGCACTCTTTGATTGAGTTTCTTGTCTTGTATGTTTATGGTGTGGATTAGACAGATTTGCGCTAGAGAGTGCCGCGGAGGATCTCCAGCACCAAGATTTTGAAGGCTTTGACCCTAATCAACAGTAAGAGCAAGGAAAGTGTCCTTGAAGCATATTGATCCTGTTTTTAAAATAAATGTTTCGTTTGCAAAACTGCATGCTTGTGTCAATTTGATGAGAATCCTATGGTAGGAAGTTTACTAGACTTGTTAAACCACCCTTGTCACCTGGAATTTATGGTAAAGAGTCGGGAAGGGCTTTTACCTTTTTGCTTCGCTTAACTAATTGGGATGGAAAAACAAAACTAAACATTTACTTAAGCATTAATGATATTCTGGTTGATATGAGCTGGTTAATACGGTATGGTAATGGGCGATCTAAGCAAGCCTGGTATGTGGATGGGTTGGATGTTATGGTGGTTTGCTTGCTTTAGATCTAAGGACCGGTTCATGCGAGAATAAGCCAGGACTACAGTGCCACCACGAGGCCAAGTATGGGTGCGGCGTAGCTGATTAATTAAGGCTTTGCTAGTGCTGTTTGGACCATTGTGGATGCTCGGGGAAGGGGTAGTCGGATTGGGTTTGTTGATGATTGGTGGGACTACACTAGGATCTGAATGGCTCAAGAGGGGGCCCTTGGTTGAAGATGTGCTCTGCGGGAGACATCGCCACCGGTGAAACCTCAGTGGGGTCTAAATAGGCTAGTAATCCCTTTGTAAAGGCTATTTTGTGATCTCTTGGCCACACACCAACGGAAGTGTGTAATATGACTAACGGGTCATGGGCACAAGGGAGATTCTTAGTCGCTGAAAGGTGATGAAATCACGAACACATGGGTAAAGAGGTACAAACTCTGCAGAGTGTTGAATAAAATTATCATGATAGTCGTGCTCCCGGTTATGAGCACCTGGACAACTTCCATGATTAGAGGGAATTGGTATTGGGATGTTTTTGTGATGGTTATGGTTCGATATTATGGTAATTGTTATGGATGGTTATGGATTTATTTCTAGTATTGAATATGGTTATTGGCAATTGGTGAAATCTGGAATTATTGATGAGGATGGTGAATTCAGATTAGAATTATGGTATTATTTATGATTATGATGGGTTTACTTCACATACATATAATATATTGCTTTTCAAATGTTTTTATGTACTTTTCAGCACTTGCCATTATTATTGTCGTCGTTTGAATCAGCCACATGTCATACTTTCCACACTTGCTGAGTAGGACATGTACTCACTCTTGCAATCCCCCCCAACAGTTGGAGGTCAGGATTGGGAGTTTAATGGTGATAATGCGGAGTTCTAGGCCGTGTCTACCGTCAGCTTTGCCTGTGGTGTTGATTGGAGCTGCGCATACATACCCTATCGCTTATGCTGCTTAGTTGCTTAGTTTGCTTAATTAGAGTATTTCCGCTGCATTAGTTGAACTTGTCATAAATATTCATTAGAGCTTGTATTCGAGGATAATCTTGTTTGTGTATTAAAATTTGGTTAATTAATCTTGCTCTGTGGTAATTTTCTGTATATCGCTTGTGATTGCACTCGTGTATGTGTGATGAACATCCTGGGCACACATATGTGTTAGCTTGGTTCATTTTTCGGAACCGGGCATCACAGATTGGTATCAGAGCCACAGGTTGACCGTAAGACGCAGCCTAGATAGAATGGACACTTTAGAGCACATAGGAGCACTCAGGAATCGATGTGTTTTTGCTTGGAGTGCTGTTTGCTATATATATTGCTTGCTTGTGTGCTTAATAGAGGATTTTGGGATGCTTTAGCATTGCCATGTCCACCTAGGCTAGTGTAGCTAGCTGCTTAGTTTATATCCCTTGATGCATATAGTTGGGGACGTTCTCTAATTCTTACCTATTGCTTTTCTTCAGATGGTGAGGACTCGCAACCAGAGGGATAGCAATAATGAGGAGGAGGACAATGGAGTACCTCAGAACAACATTGGACAAGGAACTACTCAGGGAGCTATCAACATTGAGCATCTATTGGCTATGCAAAACCAGCTCATGCAGACCATGATACAGACTATGGGACAGCTACAGGCTGGCAACATCAACAATCAGCCCCACATGCCTCCATCGCCACCCCCACCCTCTCATAACCAGTTGAGAGAGTTTATGAGGACTAGGCCGCCAACCTTTGCTCAAGCCGCCGACCCTATTGATGCAGATGATTGGCTAAAGTCCGTGGAGAAGAAACTTGCTATTGTCCAATGCAGTGACCGGGAGAAGGTCTTGTTTGCTTCTCATCAACTCTTGGAGCAGCTGCGGATTGGTGGGATTCTTATTGCAACGCTCATGAGAACCAAGAGAGAATTACTTGGGCCAAATTCAAGAAGAATTTTCGTTCTCATTATGTGCCCGAGGGTGTCATGATCTTGAAGAGGCAAGAATTTGAGAATTTGAGGCAAGGAAGATCAAGCGTGAGTGAATATCTCAACAAGTTCACTCAACTCTTAAGGTATGCGCCTAAGGATGTTAGTCGGCACAGCCGGAAACAATACTTGTTCATGAGGGGCTTGAACAATGAGATCCAAGTGCAACTACGCAACTGCGATTATGCCAATTTTCATAAGCTTGTGGACAAAGCAATTGTGGTTGAGAACAAGATTCATGAGATGGAGCAAGAAATCAAGAGGAAGGCGCCATATCAGGGACAGCGACAAGGAAGTAATGTGCGCCCTCACCTTGCACCGCCCAATGCGCCTCATTACAGCTCCTCTATTCCTGCTCTGCGCCCTGGCTATGCACCACGCCCAACTCAGTTTGTGCAGCAGCGCCCTGTCATGCAAGCACCTAGGCCTCCGATACCTTATGCGCCTCGTGCTAATTCTCCTGCTGCAAATGTTCAAAACCAAGCTCGTCCCAATAACTCTGGCGGAGTTAAGAAGTGTTATACTTGTGGAGAAGTTGGACACTTTGCACATCAATGTCCTAAGTCAGGCCTTGGTCAAGGAAGCAATGCACCGAGGCAAAACCCAAGACCTAATGGAGGACAGCCAAGGAAGCCGTGGACAGCAGAATTTTGCTCGTGGCAACGTGAACCATGTCTCTACGGAGGATGCTCAACAAGCGGATGACGTGGTCATTGGTATGTTTCTCGCCAACTCCAACCCCGCGACTATGTTATTTGATTCTGGAGCATCGCATTCATTCATTGCATCGAAGTATGTTGCCAAGTATAGTTTGCCTATCTCTCATATGAAGTTTACCCTATTGGTTAAGTCTCCTGGAGGAGAGATGAGGACAAATATAGTATGTCCAGAAGTAAGCCTTAGAATAAGGGGGGTAGACTTCTCCGCCAACCTCATTGTTTTAGATTCTCAAGTGTTGGACATTATACTCGGTATGGACTGGTTGAGGAAGCACAATGGAGTTATTAAGTGTGCCACGAAGACGGTGAAGTTGACCAATGAAGAAGGGATCACCGTAGAATTTGAAGCATCTCAAACCGCACCGAAGCGATTGGAGTTGAATCATATGGACGGTGCCGCAATTGAGGAGATTCCGGTGGTGTGTGAATTTTTGGATGTTTTTCCGGATGAGTTGCCAGGTATGCCACCCGATCGAGACATTGAGTTTGTTATTGATTTAATACCTGGAACTGCACCTATAGCTAAGAGGCCATATAGGATGCCTCCTTTGGAGTTAGTGGAGCTCAAAAAGCAAATTCAAGAGCAACTAGAGAAGGGTTTCATTCGCCCTAGCTCTTCGCCTTGGGGAGCGCCCGTTCTATTTGTGGACAAGAAGGATGGATCCCAAAGGATGTGCGTGGATTACCGAGCTCTCAACGAGGTAACAATCAAGAACAAGTACACCTTGCCACGTATAGAAGACTTGTTTGATCAGATGAAGGGTGCTTGTGTCTTCTCTAAGATTGATTTGAGGTCGGGATACTTTGGAATGAAGATTAGACCATCGGACATACCCAAGACAGCTTTTAGAACACGGTATGGATCTTATGAGTACACCGTGATGTCATTTGGATTGACAAATGCGCCTGCCTACTTTATGTACCTCATGAATAAAGTCTTCATGGAGTACTTGGATAAGTTTGTTGTGGTGTTTATTGATGACATTATGGTCTACTCGAAGGATGAGAAGGAGCATGAGGAACACTTGAGGCTTACGTTGCAGAAATTGAGGGAGCATCGATTGTATGCCAAGTTCAACAAGTGTCAGTTTTGGTTGAGAGAGGTGTCGTTTTTTGGTCATATAATTTCAGAAGGAGGAGTATCGGTTGACCCCGGAAAAGTGAGAGACGTGTTGAAGTGGGAACCGCCGCAAAATGTCAAGGAAATAAGGAGTTTTCTTGGGATGGATGGATATTACCGTAGATTCATCAAGGACTTTTCCAAGATCGTCAAGCCTATGACGGAGTTGCTAATGAAGGGAAAGACGTTCCAATGGACTAAATCTTGTCAGGATAGTTTTGAGGAGTTGAAGAAGAGGTTGACAACAGCCCCAGTTTTGGTACTGCCGGATGTGAGCAAGAGTTTTGATATTTATTGCGACGCATCGAGACAAGGACTTGGATGTGTATTGATGTAAGAAGGCCAAGTGGTCGCCTATGCATCAAGACAATGGAAGAAACATGATCAGAATTACCCCACACACGATTTGGAACTCGCAGCCTTGGTACATGCATTGAAGATTTGGAGACACTATATCCTTGGACATAGGTGTGAAATTTATACGGATCATAGGAGTTTGAAGTATATTTTCACACAAACGGATCTGAACTTGAGGCAACGAAGATGGTTGGAGCTCATCAAAGATTATGATTTGGGGATCAACTATCATCCGGGAAAGGTCAATGTAGTGGCCGATGCTTTGAGTAGAAAGGGAGTAAGTCACCAACTCACAGTTCGAGAGTTACCATCTGAGTTATGCAAGGAGTTTGAACGGTTGAACCTCGGGTTTGTAAATGAGATGGAGATGATGGAATTAAACCCAACCTTGGAGCAAGAAATTCAAGAAGCACAAACCACAGATGAGGAGATCAAGGAAATCAAGGAAAGAACCGAGGAAGGGAGAGAATTCAGATTTGATGAGGACGAACATGGTACCTTATGGCTTGGAAAGAGAATCGTTGTGCCCAATGTAAAGCATATTCGGGAGACAATATTAAAGGAGGCACATGACTCGCCATACTCAATTCACCCCGGTTGTACGAAGATGTACAAAGACTTGAAGACTTGCTATTGGTGGGATAGCATGAAGAAGGACATAGCCGAATATGTTGCAATGTGTGACGTGTGCCAACGAGTCAAGGCGGAACATCAAAGGCCAGCAGGATTATTGCAGCCATTAAAGATTCTAGAGCGGAAGTGGGAAGAGATTGGTATGGACTTTATAGTTGGATTACCACGTACTCAGTCCGGGTATGACTCAATTTGGGTAATTGTGGATCGCTTAACCAAGTCAGCTCATTTCGTCCCTGTGAAGACCAAATATACAGCTGCACGATTGGTCGAAATATACATGGAGCATATTGTGTGTCGACATGGAGTCCCTAAGAAGATAGTCTCGGATAGAGGTTCTCAATTTACCTCTAGATTTTGGCAAAAAATGCATGAAGCTTTGGGAACGAGGTTGAATTTTAGCTCAGCATATCATCCTCAAATGGATGGACAAACCGAGAGGACCAATCAGATTTTGGAGGACATGTTGAGAGCTTGTGCTTTAAAGCATGGGAAAAGCTGGGACAAAAGCTTGCCATACGCGGAATTTTCATACAACAATAGTTACCAAGCAAGTTTGAAGATGTCACCATATAAAGCGCTTTATGGGAGGAAGTGTAGGACACCTTTGTTCTGGAATGATGCAGGAGAAACTCAAGTATTTGGTCCGGATGTGTTGCAAGAAGCCGAAAAACAAGTCCAAATAATTCGTGAAAACTTGAGGGCTGGCCAATCAAGGCAAAAAGGTTATGCGGACAATAGGAGAAGGAAATTAGCCTTTGAAATAGGAGATTTTGTTGACCTCAAGGTGTCACCAATGAGAGGTCATAAGAGGTTTAACATAAGAGGCAAGCTCGCACCTCGCTATATTGGACCGTTCAAGATTTTGGACAAAAGAGGAGAATTAGCGTATAAGTTGGAGATGCCAGCTCATCTTTTGGATGTACATGATGTCTTTCATGTTTCCCAGCTCAAGAAGTGTTTGAGAGTACCGAAAGAGCAAGTGCCAATGGAAGAATTGGAACTAGAGGAAGATTTGACTTATGTCGAGCAACCGATCAAAATCTTGGAAACCAAGGAGAGAGTCAAAAGGAACAAGGTTATTAGATGGTGTAAAGTTCAATGGAAGCACCACACAGAAAAAGAAGCGACGTGGGAATTGGAGAATGATCTCAAGAAGGATTTTCCCTATCTCTTCTCTTCCGCATAGAATCTCGAGGGCGAGAATCATTTTAAGGGGGGTAGGTTTGTAACACCCTCATTTTCATGCATCATGCCCTACATACATTCATATACATGTTTAACATTAATCCACAACAAGAGGAACGAGCTTAAAATTGATTTGGAACAAAACCGCACTTAAAACGCAGGAAAGTGCGGACTAGTCCGTTTTTGCTGCGGACTAGTCCGATTTCTCTCTGACTAAAAACGGACTTGTCTGTTTTTGTTGCGGATTAGTCCAATTTTTGGCACTGGAAACTTTCGGAATTGTCCGATTTTGTGCGGACTAGTCCGATATTCCAAGAATCCTTGAAAAAGTGCTAAGTCCCCGGACTTTTCCGGACTAGTCTGGTGTTTCATCGGACTTGTTCGTTTTTCTTTCTGTTCAAATTTGGACGTGTCCAATGTTTGGCCAGACTTGTCCGATTTTCTCTCTGGACGACTTCGGACTATTCCGGTCTTGTCCGGACTTGTCCGATATTTTGTGACTCTGAATTGATCTTTTGTTTTACGACTTGTTTCTTGGTTTTCATGTTAAGTGTGCCTAGGGACGTCGTGCCCAACTCTTATAGAGCCCATGTGGGACTCTAAACCGGTCTCTACTTATCCCAAACTCGAAATCCATCCAACCCTAGCCTCCACCTCTATATAAACAACCCCACCCCTTGGATTGACATCTATTTGCCACTTTTCCACACACCCAAACCCTAGTTCGTGGAGAGCTACCATCAAGGAGGGAGGAGAAGATCCCAAGCAGGAAGAAGAAGAGGAGGAAATGAAAGAGGATCAAGATCTCCACCAAGTTTCGTCCTTCACCACCAATTCATCCCCAAGTTCATCACCAACCCTAGATCATCAAGATCCAAGTGCTACCTCCAAGTTTCTTGATTCATTGGAGTTCTAAACACCTGGTATACCTTCTATTCTCTTTTCCTTACGTGAATTCAACCCCTAGTCTCCAAATTCACGTTGATCTAGAAAACCCTAATCTGCTGATCTTGTCAAGTGCGGACTTGTCCGGTCCCTAGCGGACTAGTCCGATCTTCCTGGATAAATTGTGTTGAATTGACTCTAAAATTTGATCTAATCAACTCCAAACTTGTATAAACTTGTTAAAAGCTAATAGAACTAGTTAGAGATCATTAAAAGCAATCTAGTAACAAGTTCTACCTTGCATTTGCATTAATCATGCATGCCATGTCATATTGAGTAATATCTGTGCACTCTTTGATTGTGTTTCTTGTCTTGTATGTTTATGGTGTGGATTAGACGGATTTGCACTAGAGAGTGCCGCGGAGGATCTCCAGCACCAAGAGTTTGAAGGCTTTGACCCTAATCAACAGCAAGAGCAAGGCAAGTGTCCTTGAAGCATATTGATCCTGTTTTTAAAATAAATATTTCATTTACAAAACTGCATGCTTGTGTCAATTTGATGGGAATCCTATGGTAGGAAGTTTACTAGACTTGTTAAACCACCCTTATCACCTGGAATTTATGGTAGAGAGTCGGGAAGGGCTTTTACCTTTTTGCTTCGCTTAACTAATTGGGATGGAAAAACAACACTACACATTTACTTAAGCATTAATGATATTCTGGTTGATATGAACTGGTTAATACGGTATGGTAATGGGTGATCTAAGCAAGCCTGGTTTGTGGATGGGTTGGATGTTATGGTGGTTTTCTTGCTTTAGATCTATGGACCGGTTCATGCGAGAATAAGCCAGGACTACAGTGCCACCACGAGGCCAAGTATGGGTGCGGCGTAGCTGATTAATTAGGGCTTTGCTAGTGATGTTTGGACCATTGTGGATGCTCGGGGAAGGGGTAGTCGGATTGGGTTTGTTGATGATTGGTGGGACTACCCTGGGATCCGAATGGCTCAAGAGGGGGACCTTGGTTGAAGATGTGCTCTGCGGGAGATATCGCCACCGGTGAAACCTCAGTGGGGTCTAAATAGGCTAGTAATCCCTTTGTAAAGGCTATTTTGTGATCTCTTGGCCACACACCAACGGAAGTGTGTAATATGACTGACGGGTCATGGGCATAAGGGAGATTCTTAGTCGCCGAAAGGTGATGAAATCACGAACACGTGGGTAAAGAGGTACAAACTCTGCAGAGTGTTGAATAAAACTATCATGATAGCCGTGCTCCCAGTTATGAGCACCTGGACAACTTCCATGATTAGAGGGAATTGGTATTGGGATGTTTTTGTGATGGTTATGGTTCGGTATTATGGTTATGGTTCGGTATTATGGTAATGGTTATGGATGGTTATGGATTTATTTTTGGTATTGAATATGGTTATTGGCAATTGGTGAAATCTGGAATTATTGATGAGGATGGTGAATTCAGATTAGAATTGTGGTATTACTTATGATTATGATGGGTTTACTTCACATACATATAATATATTGTTTTTCAAATGTTTTTATGTACTTTTCAGCACTTGCCATTATTATTGTCGTCGTTTGAATCAGCCACATGTCATACTTTCCACACTTGCTGAGTATGATATGTACTCACTCTTGCAATCCCCCCAACGGTTGCAGGTCAGGAATGGGAGTTTGATGGTGATAATGCGGAGTTCTAGGCCGTGTCTACCGTTAGCTTTGCCTGTGGTGTTGATTGGAGCTGCGCATACATACCCTATCGCTTATGCTGCTTAGTTGCTTAGTTTGCTTAATTAGAGTATTTCTGTTGCATTAGTTGAACTTGTCATAAATATTCATTAGAGCTTGTATTCGAGGATAATCTGGTTTTTGTAATAAAATTTGGTTAATTAATCTTGCTCTGTGGTAATTTTCTGTATATCGTTTGTGATTGCACTCGTGTATTTGTGATGAACATCCTAGGCACACATATGCGTTAGCTTGGTTCATTTTTCGGAACCGGGCGTCACACTGGACGTCGAAGGAAGGTGTTTGCACATATGCATGCGGTGCATGACGTGGCAACATGGTTCTGAAGATGGTTTATGGATGGGAAGATCTGGTTGGAAGGATCAGATCGTATCGGTTGATGACTTTGGCTGTGGCGGAGTCGGTTATGGCTCGGTATGGAAAGTATCGAGTTGGTTGTGATAGAATTTCGTGTGGGTCACGAATTTGAGTTGTTTTAGGAATGTGGGATACGTTCCTAAGGTGTTTGGAAGTCTTAAGATTACTTCTATCTGCGTATAGAAGAGTCCTAAGCAGATATGGAAAGTTACGATTCGTGCTCTGAGTAGGATTAGAGTCCTAGTTGAGATTGGGTTGGAATAAGGGCTGGTTATATAAGAAAGGAAGACCAGAGATCATTGTGCACGAATTTGGGGCTGTTCCTCTTGTGTTCTATTGAATAAAATTCATAGTTTGAAGGAACTTTTGTGCCTTGTTTGCCCGACTTGTTCCAGACAAGTTTTACTCGTCGAGTTTCTAGACAGCACTAGCTTTCGTCGGTGGTTTTATCATAACTCGAGTTTTACAGATCCAATTGACGTGATTCTTTTTGGGTTGTCTTCAAAACTTGATTATCTATCATATTTCAAAATTTCACGGTCATTGGATTTGTGATTTATGATATACACGAGTTTCTTTGCAGCGTTCCAGAACTGTTTTTTTCTCGGGTAGGACAGATTGACCTTTGTTCGATCTTTCGATCATAACTTGAGTTTCCCTCGACGGATTTGAGTGATTCTTTTTTTGCTTTCTTCATGACTTGATTCTCTCTGATATATATCACTTTTGTCATGGTGAAACATGTTTATATTAGTTTCACAAACGATTTCTCTAACAGATCATTTTCTGCCGAAGGGGTTGGGATTTAATTGTTTCCGTTGCGTAAGATTTTTAAATCTACCATTCACCCCCTCTAGTAGCTTTTCACGTGCTCTTCGATCCTACAGGAAGCTTAGAAGTAAATGGGAAGGACCCCTCACTGTAGTAGAGACTTCATCCCATGGAGCAATCACACTCCAAGGTGATGACGGTCAACTATTCAAAGTGAATGGGCACCGACTCAAATTATTTCTCAATTCCCAAAAGGACACAGAAAAAGTATTTGACGTGGTAAATCTAATCGATTTCCAAGCAATTTCTTTCAATTATGTTTAAATTCTCCACGTCCAACTAATGGGCCCATCCAATTCTTCATCTATGAGGCCAATTTAATCGACCCGAAAAAATGTGGTTAGAACAGAGCCAGAAGTGGATCGGCCGAACCCTAGGGTCGGCCGACTCTGCCTTCGCGCCTTTCGTGTTCTATTTTCTCGTGTTGATCCTCCTCGATATCCTCCACAAAATCCTCGGTGAAATGCGTTGTTCCCCGCCTACTTAAAGGATGGAAACAGAGAGGAAAGTTATACACCTCATTGAATCATCATCTTCCACCCGTCCTCATCATGGCCAACAAGAAGATTGTGCCTCACGCCTCCTCCAGCTCAACCTTCAACCTGAGCGGGGACATTATGCCAGCCAACGACAAAACTTCCCTCACCTTGGAGTCCGTCATGGCGATCGATGCCTAGCCCCTTGCCATGATCCCGCCTGCAGCGACTCCATGCGGGTGCAGCCCTACACCTCGTAATGATGTCCGGTCGCTCTCCCCTTGGAGAACGCCGATGAAGTCGACGATGCCATACCGTCCAACTTTGGCTGGACTAAACCCAGTCAAGACACATATTTTCCACAGAAAAGACAAGTCTCTGCCATCATTGCTGCCCGGCGAGGAGTTCATGTACACACTGAAGACTAAGAAGGGCGATTTAGTGAGCCACCACTACAAGACGCCCACCTGTACCTCGCCGGAACGCATAGGAGATCGATTTCTTATCCACAGGGTGCGCAAACCCGAAGGAAGCTACACTAAGGGACTATTCAAGCGCGTGGATAATCTGGCGATGGAGGAGTCGACGGGCTCGTCGCCCTCCAAGATTAGGCGACACGTCCCACCACCTGCCATCAACGGGCCACCCAGTCAGTTCGAGGGCGGTGATGAGGACTCTCCTCGTGCCCCTAAAGTGGCACAACTGACCAAGGAGTTCGCTTCTCTCTACTTGGAGAACAAGAAGTTGGCTGACTTGGTGGCTGAAGGGCGCATCAAGAGGGCGGAACTAAAGGACGACATCATGGCCCTCAAGGAGGAGATTGACGATGTTTGTCGTGGCATGAGCGCCAAACTACGACGCTTGTGCAATGCCGTCGGGGAGCCCGACATCTACAACACACCATAGTTTAGATGTCCCGATAGCATAGGATGCTTACTACTTAGGATTTTATTTTAAAAACATTTATTTTCTAAAGCTAGGTTAAATAATGTAAGCATCCCCATATTTTGATTTCAATAAAGTGAACTTACCGGTTCATCTAACACCGGTAAAGTTCCCCCTTTAGTTTATTTTGTTGAATAAAGAATTCAGGAAACAAGTGTGGGGGAAACATGTCTCCAAGTCATGAAATCCTGACGTGAAAAATCAACATTGCATATCAAAACACATTGCTATCAAACGAGCAAAACGACACGACGAAACAGAGCCATAGAAGAGCCAACAGGAGGTCGGCCGAACCCCCTGGTCGGCCGACTTGTTTTCTGCACCGCAAGACTCCGTTTCGCTCTAGAAAATCAGTTTGGATTTCTTTTCCCCAATTTTATGCGCTACCCTACTGTTTGAGTTGATTTCATATTATTCATTGCATATCTAAAATGAATCAACTCAACAAATTGAAAAAATTGGTAGTCAAGAATTTGCTTAAGCTGAAAATTTGAATACTTTATATTTAAATTCATTACCTTGTTTATGATACCCATAATTCAATAGGAAAAACACATCATCTAGGTATTTGACTAGTGTGATATGGTAAATGAGTTCTTTAGAAATCATCCTTTTGCTTGAAATTGATTTTGACATTTGTCTTGAACTTTGCCTAAAATTTATATACCCACCAAGGCCATATGATACATTCATTGAAAACCACAAGCATATGCCACTTTGTTTTTCATTGAAATTTGTCAAAACCGTGACCCAATTGAGTGACATGCATGAAATTTTTGAATTGAAAACTCTTGTGCACTCCATTCATGCAAAATTTCTCACATTGAGAGTGTGCATCCATCGATTACCCATCCGTCAAAAAGAAACTCCATACAATACAAATGAAAGCCTCTCTAAAAATAAAAAGAAGTAGAAGACATGGCTACAAGAAAAAGAAAAAGCATCCACTCTTGAAAAAGAGTAAGAGTGCCCAAAAAAAAAGTAGCCATGTTTCATCCTTAAAAAAATAGCAAATTCATGGGAGTTATCACCTCACCCCTCCATTCCATTCATGTGCACAAGAATTTTCCGTTCACTTTGTTCATTGCATAAGTCTCTCATAGGATCAAGTTTTTGACTTAGTAACATATGCATTGCAAATATGTGCTACATTCATCCCTACCAAGCTCCAGATATATCCACTTTTAGTATAGGGACAAGAATTGGCAAAACATGCCATGGTGAGGACTCAAACACTTTGAGAGATTTGAGAGATTCTGATCAAGAAGGAAAGGGCAAATGTTCCTATGACTTCCAAATATAGCAATTGCCAAATCATTTCAGCAGAGAATGATCCAAGGGAACTTCATTCTAACCGTTCCACTTTTCAAACACCCAAGATTGATGTGTTAGCCACATACACAAAGGGGATCCATGAATTCAGGTATAAGTTGGAATATCTAGTATCCTTATTTTCTACCTTATAGCACATTCATGCCAACACTCTAGTTCTTCTTGCCTTCAGTCGAGGACGAGCAAAGGACTAAGGTTGGGGGAGTTTGTTGACGGTCCTTAACTACCATATTTTGATCGTCAATTCACCTCATAATGTGCCTAAAATAAACACAAAATATAGTGGTAGGGCTATACACTAACCCAATTCCACAAGTGTTGGTGTTTATTTGTATGCAGGTGAATTATTACACAAAATACCAAAACATGCAGGGATGAATCCATGAAAATGGATTTCAACGAATCAGGCGATGACACATGGCAACACATGGATCAAATGGCCAACAAATAGAAGAATACAAGGAGATCCAACGGTGTTGCACCCATATACATCAAGGGGGCCCACCTGGAAGCCACCTGGAGGAAGCACTCCCCGAGGGGAGGCTTGACCAGGTCGGTCGAACCAGGGGTTCGACCGACCCCTTCCTGGCGCCAAACCCGATCAAATGACACGTGTTAGCTCCTCCCGGCTCCCTGGAGTCAATGGTGACTGATTCATGTGTTAATTGAGGCGAGAACCGACCCTTCTCCACATGTAAATAGACCCCCTCACCTCACTTCCTACAAACACCAAAAGTTGAGAATAGTGCTACACTCCAAAGGTTTAGAGTAGTCCTAGAGGCTACCAAAGTAGAAGTAGAGTGTGGCGAAGAGTCTAGGAGAAGGAGGCTTGGGCTTGTCAAGTCCCTCTTCTACACTTGTACCCCTACAAAGGTCTTACTCAATCAAGTAAGCCTTTGTGAATTCAATACAAGTTTTATCTTTTATTCTTAGTAGTTTGCACAAGTAGTTACTTGTGGGTTCACTGCTTTAATTCATTAGAGGCTCTAGTTGTAGCTTTGTGTTCGAAACAACTAGAGTAGTGATTTAGAACGTAAGCATGGTGCTTAGGTTATAAATTATCAGTGGATATCTCGTAGACCCACGGATTGAAGAGGTAGGCAGTAGGTGGTGACAGCCCTATCTGTCCTTCGTAATCCTCCACATTTGGCTATGCCATAGGCTCTTGGCGGGAGTCGTCCTAGTATTGCTAGGAGTAAGCCCGTGCCCGAAGCAAGCATCTACCAAAAACTACCTTGAATTAGGATCAATACTTTGAATTCCTCTCTGTTCCTTGCCTACCAAACAACTTTGTATCCTTGGGTGAGCTAGTTCGATAGATTAGCACACACGTTCTTTGGGTTCGATACCCTTGGGAATACTCCTTAAGGGGAAGTGCTTCAACAGTATTTCCGTGCGCTTGCGGATAACTCTGTGGTGTTAAAAAATACCAACAGTTGCTACCCCTCGAAGGCCTCACGCCGAGACCCTTGCCTCGCGTGCGGTGCTAGCACACCGGCGCACGGCGTTCCTCTCCGTACGTGTGGACTCCGTGAAGGCGCTGCTGCTACTGCTGCACTGATCGGCTACGACGAACGTGTTTGTCTACTGCTGCTGAGAAGAGGGCGAGGATTAGATGAATGGGATCGTCTACTTCCCCTACACTGACGCGCGTCTACGTTCCGCTGTGCTGCGCGTCTAGTGGTAACGATCCATGACCTCTATACTCGCATGTTTCCTGGGTGATGCGGTAGAGTTGCTAGAGTAGCGTACCGCCGATTTCCCAACAGCGGCATCAGAGCCGTGCGTAGTTTTTGGTCTGGATCTTATTAGTAGATGGGATCTACTGCAGACATATTCATACGATGAATTTTATCGCACGGTTTTTGGGGTTTGGAATCGGTTAGAGTAGATTGTGATCGTATATGACTAAAGGGTCAGTTCGTGCTCCTTCTCTGCTGTGTGCGCAACCTATCCTACCTGCTGGAATCACCATCGGGACTAATCGCATACATAGCTAATAGATTGAGCCAATAGACCACGGTCATGAATCGCGATCTACTCATGAATAACCGGTCACATTGAAAATTCGGGACCGCCGTTTTGCTGTCTGCTATAGCAATTACATAATATAGTTTCACGCTAGAAATTGTTCTACGCTTAACTCGTTTTTGCAGGGAATGATGTGAATGGTATGGCCTTAATGTGATGTGATGATCTGTGTGTAAATTCGTGCAATCTGCGTGTTGCAAATTTAACACAACCGGATTGAGGTTGTCACATAATTGTTAAACAACCTGCGTGTCGACCTGTGATGCTTGATCTATCATGTAATTTATTTGGTAGCTATTAGTTGTATTAGCTTCTTTTATTATCATGGAGATGTCTTCAAGCATGATGGAGATGGAGATCACCACATGAAGGAAGGCATGGCAGCTCAGATCTTGATGGAACCATAACGATGGAGACCATTATGATTCTAAAGGCCATACTATTCACAATGTGATATGATCATATGCCTGTGATGCTTATTACTATTCTTTTCATGCTTTTCATATGGTGGATGTTTTGTAATGATAGAATAGCTTCCCTCACAAAAGTTGAGCATTTGATGCCATTTACCAATAGCTGCACCTATGATATTTTGATTGTTGTGTGGTAGGTTTGGCAAAGCAAAGCACCATCATCTATCATAATTCATAGGGTGAATGTTGTACATTCACATGCATGGTGTTGGTTTACTTAACAAATTTATCAAAACGGTTTTGAGCTTTATGGCATAGAGTTAGGAGCCGAGGCATTGGATGTCACCCAACAAATAAGAGTCATATAGGGATATGATTAACAATAGTTGTTTACCTATGTCACTAATTTCCTAGCATTGAAGTCAAAGCTCACTAGGAATTAGTGAATATGGATCTTGAACCACTATATGTTGTTAGAGGGAAGACGATGATCATATAGTGGTGATATCTTTTATTAAACTGTTAAAAGAAGATTGGTACATAACATAGTGCTAAACCTTGCATATTTATTTTCTATTATAGATAATATCTGCTAGTAACAATTCCGGTTTCAATTTGTGATCTATGCATGAAAAGGAAAAGCTTAATGGAGCTAACTTTATCGATTGGTACTGCAACCTGAGAATCGTTCTTAGGCAAGAGAAAACCGAGTACGTTCTTTTGCAGCCTTACCCTGTGTTGACAGCTATTATATCCCAATTTCATTGGTCAATTTAACTCAATTATGTGAAGGATTGATCATTTCTTGCACACATCACCTCTTTATCTAACCCAATTCCACTTGGACTTGGAGAAATATGTGTATGCAGCATTTGATGCAGGAAATGAGGAAATGTAGAGGGACCAATCCTATAAAATATCATCCCAGCCAATCAGGCGAGACACGTGGCATCCCATGGATCAAATGGCTCACAAACAAAAGTATCCAAGGAGATCCAACGGTGTATCACCCATATACATCAATGGGACCCACCTGGCAGCCACCTGGAGAAAGCACACGAGAAATGATGCAATGACCAGGTCGGCCGAACCAGGGGGTCAGCCGACCTGGTCTTTGCAGCAAACCGGTCAGCCTCCATGTGTTGGCTCCTCCCGGCTCCCTGGAGTCAATGGCGACTGATTCACACGCTTTTGGTGGCGGGAACCGACCTCAACACTAGTATAAATAGGACCCTCTACCCCTCACTTCAACACACACCACTTGGGCATCATTCTATTGTATACACTATCTTCCATAGTCCTTAGAGGACTTAGGATGTAGAGAGGAGAGCCTCTAGTCCCAAGTACAAATTGGGAAAGCAGTAGAAGGAGTCTCTCTTCCCAATTCCACATTGGGAAAGGTATGGCTTATGTATTCCTTCCTGTATTTGTGACTTTGTGCTCAATAAAGATATTATCTTTAGTCTTCTTTTATACGTATACTTGGACAAAGCATTTCTTGTTTGATTGTGGAGTCCATGTATGTGGAAGCTATAGTCTTTATGATTTCACTCTCATGATCACATCTTATGGTCATAAACACTATAGACCCCCACTATAGTCTATGTAGTTATGATATGATTATGTTAATATTAATGACTTATGCTATGCTTCAACATTGGTTCAACGATGTTTAGGTTAGTCATTGCCTTAAAA
This sequence comes from Tuctoria greenei, assembly GCA_036927565.1. Taxonomy (NCBI): domain Eukaryota; kingdom Viridiplantae; phylum Streptophyta; class Magnoliopsida; order Poales; family Poaceae; genus Tuctoria; species Tuctoria greenei. The sequence goes on from JAYESD010000003.1 coordinate 21,435,591, forward strand.
TGGCTTGTTCCATGGCTCCTAAAGAATTTGCTTAGTATGCTAGCATGGTGCTAGGGTATTTAAGTAACGTTGGATGTCTCGTAGACCCACAGATTGAAGAGGTAGGTAGTAGGTGGTGACAACCCTATCTGTCCTTTGTAATCCTCCATGTTCGACTATGCCATAGGCTCTTGGCGAGAGTCGCCCTAGTATTGCTAGGGGTAAGCCCGTGCCTGATGTGTTCAATAGCATTGCATAGGAATTCATCATTGACATGACCATTAGTATCTACCTTAGGCTATGTATATGTATTAGGAGCATTGTAGGAGAAACTCTCTAACTCTCAATCCAATCTCCCTCTAAGACCTATTTTACCCTTTAGAATAGATTGTCTAGGTGTGTGTCACACTACCCCTATTATCAACTTACCTATGTCCGGATAATGGATTAGTATCCCATAGCTTGACCATAAGAGTAGTATATACTTTACTCCATTGCCTTCCTTTGGGATAAATACGATACCCTTGGGAATACTCATGGGTGAAATTCTACAACGGTATCTTTCATGCGCTTGCGGATCTCATCTCTTTACCGGAGATGATCTGTGGTGTTAAGAAATACCAACAAGCATTTCTGGCGCTCTTGCTGGAGATGATTTGTTAGTATATCTTAGGAGCCGTCAACAAGCATTGCTGGCGTCGTTGCCGGGGAAGGCAAAGGAAGTGAAGCATATCTATCACTTGTGATTAAACTATAGGTACTAATAGTTATTAGACAGGATTACCCTTGTTTGTTTTCTCCTTTGTGTGAAAACAGGGTAGTGTTGGCCAACCCATTGTATGGGATGGCCAATGAGGACGCAAGTGCTAAACTGCAAGATGATTTAAGGCGTACCTCAACAAATGTCCGCTAGGCAACACCATTTCCTTTTTGCGGGAGAATTTCAGCTTTTAGTGGGAGCCAAAGTCATCCATACCCAAGCTTCGGGAAGGATCCAAGAAGTTCTTCTTGGTTTGCCTCCACCATGGGGTGGATAGCTGGCTCTTCATCCAACACTCGTGTTATGGGTTGGCTCCACCAATCCATGACCACATTCATGCTGGAGCTGAAGGAGTCCTATTCTCATTCATCATGGATGAGAAGAAGGTCTCCACTCAAGGAGTGGATTAAATAATGCTCGAGTTCCCATAGCTTGTCATGCGCACCACATCACAAGGTGGATATGCTGGTTATGGAACTACACCTCCCATTGAAGTGTCATGAATATACAAGTCGTTAGAGATTTGTTTGGATAATCCAAGTCATGGATATTCACATGATTTGTGAAAATCCATGTCATCATGGGACGCTTGGGAATTATTTCCCTAAGACCCATGAGGACCTTTTCAAACAACAACTCCAATGGCTACCATTCACAAGGAGGTCAAGGGTGGAATTAAAATCACCCTTGTATTCAAGGAGGCTATGGCGCTCCAAGGGATTTAAGTTCAACTAGCCTACCTTGAAGTATCTTGGCCAAGCAGAAATCAAGACAACATTCACATGAAGATCTTGGCGAAGGAAAAGAACTTAAGGAGCATTCAAAGTCCAAGATTTCCGACATCACTTGTTGGGATTCCCACACTTCGACCAAACCCATTCAACCTAGGGCAAGTGACATTGTGGATGAAGCGTTTCTTGTTTGATTGTGGAGTCCACATGTCATCATGCCCAAGGAAGCCTTTGATCCATGACCAAGGTATGGGTTGATTCAATGGAATATCAATATGGTCAGAGTGGCACCCCTAAGAAGGACGAAGCCTCACCATGCTCATGAAGGAATACATTCAAGAGGGAGAACCCATCACTACAACAACATGTCTATATCAATACAACAAGGAGAGGCTAGGGCCACCATGTGGCCCACATGTCCAAATGACAGCCAAATGAGTTTGGCATGTCAAAACAGAAGAAATCATCCACATCTTCAACTCCGGGATTGGACAACAAATCATCGCGCTGAACAGATCGGAGGTAAGTCCTACTCATCGGACTTCAAAAATTTGGTGAGCCCTTGCCTGTCGGTGGTTTTGATCCGGCAGATCTCCTGACACTACTAAAAGTGTTTGCGGAGTTTGAAGTTCGGTGTGGGCGCGCGGGGATTCAAGAAGGTGAAATGTAAAATGACACAGGAGACACAAATATTTACGTGGTTCGGGCCGCCTGAGCGTAATACCCTACTCCACGGGGTGTGTTGGTGTTGTATTGGATGTATGAACTCAACTCAGGTGATGTGAGTTGAGAGCGCGTGTGAGACGATCAGACCAGATCCGATCATATGTCTATGTATCGTCGGCCTGTCCTTTTATAGTACAAGGACATGCCGTTACAAGTTGGCCTGGCCTGACATGTGGCCCCGGCGGTTACTAATATTGATACACATTTGATGCACTTAATTACCCTTAATGACCGAGTTACGGGCTTTGACAGTGCCGTTACTGGTAATAAGGGTCGTCTGATCGTGTGTCATTAACATAGTATTAATGACACTTAATCAGGTCTTGAAGTCCTTGATTCCCCTTTGAAGATCCGGAGCCGTTGTGGACTCTACCGGAGGTTTGAGGCTGAAGATCCGACGGTTGGACACGTGGCAGCTCCGGAGCATACTGTGGGGAACAGATAGGTCCGATGCCACCAGAAACGTGTCAGTTCTGGAGCTTCCCTCGGTCTGGGGTTAGGTCCGGGGGTGCCGTTATGGTACATAGCCCGGAGCTTCCCCCTTGTGGGCGGTAGCTCCGGTTTGATGGTACACGTGGCGACCCTTGGACTAACCATATTAGGGAAGCGGGTCCGGTTATGTCTGACATGTGGGCCTCCTAAGGTCTTCAAATCAAGTAGATGACATTTCCTTGAGATCTTTGCAATCTCAAGGGGTATACGGTACTCAGGGTACCGACAGTGGCCCCCTGGGCCCACCTCTAGGGAAGACCCCTCGGGTGAAGTCATTCCGCCGGAGGTGGGTCCATCCTTCGACTTTTGAGCTGAGTCTTCAAAGGTCTTCAGATGTGCCGTTGGCGATAGTTTTGGAGTTAAATACTCGCTACGTGGCATATCCCGGGTGCGGCAAATGAGATCTTTGGCGTGCGGATCTCACGCAATTGAAGGTCGCCAGTTCCCGATACAAAAATCGTATCGGTTCTGCGCGCCTTGTCAGGCCGCCGCCTTCGGGCTTCCCGCCTTTCATGATGACAACCGTTCGCCTGGGTAAGAACCTCGACTTGATCGTCGGGGTGGTCTCGGGCCCTCTTGTCATCGGCAGGGTGAAATTTTTGAATAGTATCTTCGGCTTCCCTGCGATTTCCATCCAAGTGTTGTAGGGGCTTACTTAAGAAGGAAAGCGCGCACTGTCTAGGGTTCTTTACGCCTCTCATCTGATCTTGCGCTCGAACTCCCTAACTTGTGCTTGCTTTTCCTCCCTTGCCTCGCTGTGCTGCGATGGAGTTGGGTCTCCGCGAGAGCCGCTTGAAGACCAAAAGTGACCTGAAGAAGGTCCGGGCCCTCATGGGGTGGTCCCCGGACTTCTTCAACCACCTGGTCCGCGCTGGTGGGAAGCTCCCGTTTGAGAAGGAGCACACAGGCGAGATGGTGTACTTCTCTGCGTAAGCCATGGTGGGGTTGATCCCACCTTTTTCCTCCTTTTTCTTGATGCTGCTAGACTTCTATGGTTTGTAGCTGTACCACCTTAGCCCCCACTCCATTCTTCTAGTGTCTGTCTTCGTCCACTTCTGTGAAATGTGGGTGGGCATCCCCCCTGCATTGATCATTTCCGGACCTTCTTCACCGTCCATACCACCGGAAGGAGTGATGAGTACCTTGGCTTCTACTACTTTGTGAAGCGCAAGAAGTGCCCATTCAAGTACCTCCGGTCGTTTCCCTCTGGAAAGTGGGACGATTGGAAGAAAGACTGGATAGTCATCCGGGTGGAGGAGCACGAGAAGCTGGAGCTTCCCGAAGGCCTCCCCAACATCGACACTGCAGTCTGGAGTGAAGCTCCGGTGCTGTCGGACGCCTTCAACCCTGCTCTGACCAGGATCCACCATTGTGTGGAGGGAGGATTAACTACTCAGGCGGTATTTTGCAATTTCCTGGTCAACAGGTGGGCACCGCTGAAGAGGAGAAAAAAACTTGCTTGGACCCTCAACAGTGTGATGGACGACGACCGGGTCGAGACCGGGCTGAAGTCCAACATGGAGGGGGCGACCTTGGAGTTTCATGTCAAGAAGTTCCAGCACGACATCGACGTCGCTGGTGATGACTTGACCCTACCACCAGCTTTCCTCCCTCTGAACGTGGAAGTACAATTTAGTAGGGAGCTCCGGCGGACGATGCCAGCGCTTAATGACCTCGGTGTCGTCGAGAGACGATTGACTTCCAGGGTGGTGATCCCTGGGGCTTCTGAAGGTGGCTCCGCCCCTGCCCTGAAGCCAAGGACCGAAGTCATCGGCAAGGGCAAGGAGCCGGCAGCCGAACCCTCGAGCCGGAAGAGGAAGCTAAAGCATGCCGACGGAAGGTTCGTCAGGCCTGCACCCTCTGCAGCAGCTCCTTCTCCCCGGAGGGGGAGGTCTTCTACAACTGCGGCGACTATACCTGCAGCAGTGTCTTCCTGGGGTGCTAGCCCCGAGCATGTGACTCCAATACCTGGGTCCGCTGAGGTCTCTGGGTCCGGAGGTTCTTCCCGGTCGAGGGGGGCCTCGACTAAGGAAATGCCCGCGGCTGCAACAAGTTCCGGGGGGCCTTCTGGAGCTACCATGCCGGCGGCGGCCATGGTCAGTCCAGAACGCTCGGGAAAGAGATTCCGTGCAAGCTGGTGCGGAAGCCTTCCGAGGTAATTTTTAATCTTTACCTCAGACAGTTGTTTTGTTGTAGTAACTGCTTTTTAAGTTTCTTCATCCATCATCTGCAGCGTCCCCAAGAAGAGGAGTGAGGCTCCGCACTCAGCCACAGCAGCTGAAGCTGTGAGGGCAGAGGCTTGTGCTCCTGTCCCGGTGCTGCCCCAAGTGGTGGCTGAAGCTGCGGCAGCTCTGGCGCTAGCTGTCGTGGTCATGGACCTCGACTCATCCTCCGAGACTCCCGTGGTAGCGTCGTACCACAGGAGAGAAGATGCGCCAGCGGCACCTGCCCCGGAGGTTGAAGCCCCAGGTCTTGATGCTGAGATGTTGGAAGCTTCTGCCGCTGAGCCGGAGGAAGCACTGATTTTGGCCCTAGAGCTGGAAATTGTCGAAGCCCCGGTGGGCGAGTCGGATGTTGAGGAAGTCCCAGCGGTTGAGCCGGCTACCTCCGAAGCTCCGGCCTCAGAGCCGGTTGCCACTGAAGCTCTGGCTGCAGAGCCGGTTGCAATTGAAGACCTTCTGGTGCCTGAGCCGGTTGAGGTTGGAGCTCCGGCCTCAGGGCCGGTTGTTGTTGACCTTCCAGCGCTTGAGCCGATCGTTGCGGAGGCATAAGCACTCGAACCCATGATGGTCGAGGCACCAACACCTGAGCCACCAGCGGAGGAGGAGCCTAGGCCGGAGCCAGAAGTAGTCCCTACTCCGGAAGTGATGACGGCGGAGGTGCTTGCTGCTGAGCCAGGGTGCCCTGATGAAGTCGCTGGCCCCCTTCCTGAGGGGACAAATGAAGACCTGGCGGCAGGGCTTTCGGAACCACTTCCGGAGGTCGAAACATCTTCTGCGGGACCCTCCTCGGTGGCGATTGATGCTATCCCAAAGGACGGCCCTAGTGGTGTGGAGGTTCAGGGGACCACTCTTGTGGAGTGGGACCCAATTTTTGTAAGCGAGAACCCGCTGGAACCAGCGGAGGAGACCCCAGCAGGTCCGGACCCTATTCCTCTGTCGTTGTCCATTGACAATGCTTGCTCCAGTCTGCGTCAAGTCCACCTGGCGTTCTACCACGACTGTAAGGCTCTTTAAGAGGAGCGCCAAACTCTTAGGCGGTGGCGTAATCGGCTCTACTTCAAGACCAAGCTGGTGCAGTCGAGGCTGGTAGACGACAAGGAGTGGATCAAACAGGAGAAGGTCTGCCTGGAATACTAGGGCAAATTATTGGATGATAGGGAGAGCTTGACTCGTGCCCTCGACACTCAATCTCGGGCCATTTATGAGCAGACCAAGGCAGCTAATAGTGCGGCTGATGATCGCCAAGAAAGGCTTGAAGCCATTAACACTAGCCTCATCAAGCGCCGGGAGGCACTTGAGGAGAGGGAGAAGAAGCTCGAAGACGAAGAGCAAAAACTCCTAGAGCTGCGGGATGATGTCTTGAAGAGGGAGGAGGAGCTCACCGAAAAGGTGGCTCTGGCTAACAAGGGCCTCGAGGAACGCACCAACAAGTTGGAGGAGCGTTGCGTTGAGGAGGAGGAGAAGGCCTGGGTGCGAGGGCAGGAACTCTACAAGCAAGAGTGTGCCATCGCTGCCAGGGAGAAGAAAGTTAGGGGCCGGGAGAAGGACCTAGTCGACCGCCATAACAAGATCCACCTCCGGGAGGAGGAGCTCGGAAAACTCGAGAAGCAGGTTGCTGAAAAGATTTAGCAAAATGCCAAAGAGGTTGAGCACCTTGCTCGTGAGATTTCTGAACTGGCAGCGGCCAAAAGATCCTTGGAGGAACTGAAGGGCTTGAGGACTACGGACTCCCTACAGGTTTGGGAGTTCCTGAGCAAAGCCAACAACGCGCTGACACCAATGGGCTTCAGTCCCGTGCATCTGGATGATCTGGAGCCAGAGCCGGACCTGGCGTTGCAAGCGTTGAGCTCGGCGGGTGACAAACTCTCCAAGGTGGGTGACGCCATCGCGGACCAGTTGGAGGCTGAGGGGCAGTCCCTAGCGAAGAACATCGCAGAGTATGTGCTGACGTGCAACACCAGCCGGGATCCCCAATTTCCTCTTGACCCGATGCTTGAAGGTCCCGTCGAAGGAGAAGGTGAAGCCACCCGAGCCAACGTGTTGGAGGTTGCTCAAAAGGTCGCCCAGTTCTTCCATAGGGTCTAGGACCATCTCTGTAGCTCCCACTTCTATTCTCTATTTTTCTTCCCCAATTTTGTAATCCCTTGTCTCCATATGAATGAAATCCACAATTTGTTAATGAATTTCATTTTTTGTCTTCAACACTTCTGTCTTCACTTGGCCCCCTGGTAGATGTACATAATTTGATTGTGAACATGTACCAAGAGGATATTGTATTTTGTTGAAGACTCGTTTGCTTCGAACTTGTAGAGTGTAGGTCCAAATTCTTCAATAGTGAAGGCCCCCTGAGGTTGTCGAAGCTCAGAAGCCCCAGCATTGACTACCGTCGGAGCTTAGTAGCTCCGGCAATAGTCCCTATCAACGCGTAGAGCATCGATAGTTAGCCCTCTAGGGTGTCGGAGCTTAGTAGCTCCAGCAGTGACCTTTGCCAATGCGTAGCTTGTCGGCAACATACTCCGCTTGTGGGGTCTTCTCACCATCTTTTATTCTGCGTCGACGGCTGGCCCCCCTAGCTTTGTCGGAGCTTGGTTGCTCCGATAATGCTCGTTTTCAATGTTTAACATCGATCAGAAGCCACCTAGGGGAAGTCAGAGCTTTGTTAGCTCCGGCTTTTGTCCATCAACGTGGATTCTTTATTTTTCCTGCACACTGAAGCCAAGAAAAATAGTAAAATTCGCTCCTTGCCTATAACTTCGTCGCGGCTTACGATTCCCAAGAAAGTTTTAGGTCAAACACAATTCTGAATACAACCAAATGTGTTGCCTTCTTTCTTCCAGATCCAATTGTACTTGGACCCTTGCTGGGGTGTAGGTAGAGTGGCGTACTTAGGGTGCTTGACTAGGCTAAGTCGATAGCTCACTCTGGCCCTAGATTGGCTTGGCGGCATTCAGGCGAGTGGGCCATGAACAATATTTTAATCCAAAAGAATTGACAATACAACTCGAATTGTACATGAACTGGTTGAACTAAAATTTCTTAAGAATTGCACAACTTTGTTATAGACAAGAAAGAGAAAAATAAAAAATGTTGAGCCTGTACAAAATAAATGCACGTGGAGTTTGTTTCACATGAAGATGTCTTTCATTATAGGTCCGGGGTACAGGGGAAACAAGTACACACTTAGGGTACAGAACCAGGCTAAGCGTGTTTCATTTCTCATTTGACCCAGGGTATCTAGCCACACTTTTAGTTCTGAGACTGTGACAAGTGTTGCATAAACTTTGCGGACCTTCCGGGAAAGGTCTGGCTGTTCTCCCGGAGGAACTACCCGACTCTGTACAATGACTCTATAACATACACCTCAAGTTACTACAGACTACCTCCGTGATATTAAGTGTAGAACTTACGGGGGTGCTCAATATTCCAAGGATTTGGGAGAGGTGTCCCATCCTCGGTAGCCAAGCGAACGCTTTCGGGACGGGATACTTTAATCACTCGGAAGGGTCCCTCCCAGCTGGGGGAGAGTTTGTTTAACCCTTCTATGGATTGTATTCTCCATAGCACCAGATCGCCTTCCTCGAGCTGTCGGTTGTGTACATGTCGCTGATGATAGCACCAAAGGGCTTGGCGGTATCGGGCATTCTGAATAGCTGCTTGGCACCTTCCCTCCTCAAGGAGGTCTAGGTCTTCACGCCGGAGCTGGTCCTGTGTGGCTTCGTCGAAGGTCCGGACCCGGAGTGACCCCAAGGTGATTTCTGGAGGAAGGATTGCTTCAGCTCTGTACACTAGGAAGAAGGGTGTCTCTCCAGTTAACCGGTTTGGAGTTGTCCTATTGGCCCATAGAGTGGGCGGAAGCTCTTCAATCCAGTTGGCTCCATGTTTTTTCAAGCGCTCATAGGTGCGTGTTTTAAGTCCTTTCAGGATTTCAGCATTTGCTCTCTCAGCCTGGCCATTGCTTGCCGGGTGAGCTACGGAGGCGTAGCAAACTTGAATGCCGAGGTCTTCGTAATATCCTTGAAATGCAGAGCTTGTGAATTGGGTCCCGTTATCAGTAATGATTTTGTTTGGGACTCCAAATCTGCATACAATGGACTGCAAAAAGTTGATAGCAGATTGCTTGTTTATTGTCACAACTGGAGTTGCTTCCGTCCACTTGGTGAACTTGTCAGTGGCGACATACAGGAACTTGTAACCTCCGACGGCTCTTGGGAAAGGTCCCAAGATGTCCATCCCCCACACAGCGAAGGGCCATGTAGGAGGTATCATTTGTAGAGGCTGAGCCGGTGTGTGAATTTGCTTTGCATGAAATTGGCATGCTTCGCATTTCTTCACCAGCTCAGTTGCATCCTGGAGTGCTGTAGGCCAGTAGAAGCCATGCCGGAAGGCTTTACCGACCAGCGTGCGGGAAGACGCGTGGTTCCCACACTCGCCTCCATGGATTTCTGCGAGGAGCTCACAGCCTTCTTCCCTTGTGATGCACCGCATTAGGACGCCATTGGCACCGCGCCGGTAGATATCCCCTTCTACCAACGTGTATCTTTTAGCCAATCTGACAATCCAGTCAGCAGATACATCGTCGTTAGGAAGGATGTTGTCTTTTAAGTAGCTCCGGATCTCCGAGATCCATGCATCGGAGCTAACTTGAGCATTTGAGTCTTGCGTGCTGGGTTGCTCGGAGCTTCCGGCAGCACCTACGACCCTTGATGGCTGCCATGGTAACAGGGCCATCGGGACCGTCAGCTTCGAGATGCTGATCTCGCCCCCTTCGCTCAGTTCGGCAGGCTTAGCTGTGGGTTTTGACAACTTCCGGACAAAAGTTCAGTTAGGAGCTGGAGCTCCGGTTGACGCTTTTGTCGAGAGTTTGTCGGCTTCAGCGTTGTGGACACGCTGGACGTGGTGGAGGTCTAGGACTTTGAAGTCCTTCTGAAGCCTCTGGACTTCAAGGAGGTAAGCAGCTAGCTGGAGATTGTTGCAGGAGCATTCACCCTTTACTTGTTTAATGATGAGCTGTGAATCTCCCTTGACCAGCAGCTGTTTGACACCGTATGACAGTGCCACCTTTAGTCCGTAGATGAGCTCTTCGTACTCCGCCATGTTGTTGGTCGCCTTGAAGTCAAGGTGTACCATGTATTTTAACTTCTCCCCAGTTGGTGCGAGGAGAAGGATTCCAGCTCCGGCCCCCTGTTTTTGCATGGAGCCGTCGAAGTAGAGGGTCCAGTGAGGCTCGGTGAAGACCGGAGCCTTGTGTTCCGGCTTCTGGTCACTGGGGCCCCAAGGGTTTGATGTAGAGTAAGTCCATTCCGCCACAAAATCTGCCAATGCTTGACTCATGATTGCTTGTCTTGGAATTAATTTGAGATCGAATTCAGCCAATTCCGATGCCCACTTTGCAATATTCCCAGTTGAATTGGGATTATGCAAGATTGCTCGAAGTTGGTAAGAAGTCACCACTAAAATCTTGTGAGCTTGGAAGTAATGGCGAAGCTTCCTGGAGGCAATAAGAACTGCATAGAGTAGCTTATGCACCTCTAGGTATCGAGTCTTGGCGTCATGAAGTACTTCACTGATGAAGTACACTGGGCGCTGGATGGTCCGGACCCTCCCGGAGGGGCCCGGAGCTTCCTCTTCATTGACCTGGATCCTCCCGGAGGGATCCGGACCTTCTTCGGGGACATCCAGGTCCTTGTTGGAGGGACCCGGAGCTTCTTCAGAAGCGACCTGGACCCTCCCGGAGGGGTCTGGGTCTTCTGAAGTAACTTCTTGTGGACTCAAGTCTGGGAACTGGGACCCAGAATCGCTTTCAGGAACCTCCGGACCCTCCTGGAGGGGTCTGGATTCCTGAGCATGGGATAGTTCTGGTCTCTCTGCAACCAGGACCATACTGACGACTTCGTCAGTTGCTGAAATGTAAAGCAGCAAAGGCTCACCAGGATTCGGAGCTAACAGAGTTGGTAGGGTGGTGAGGAGCTGTTTTAGCTCCTGGAACGCCTTTTCTGCTTCTTCAGACCATTGGAATGGTCCGGACTTCCTCAATAACTTGAAGAAGGGAAGTGCCCGTTCCGCCAGTCTTGAAATGAACCGGTTGAGGGCTGCTAGACATCCAGTCAGCTTTTGGACATCCTTGATGCGGGCTGGTGGCCGCATGTCTTCAATGGCTTTGATATTCGCTGGATTAGCCTCTATGCCCCGGTGATTTACCAGGAAACCAAGAAGTTTTCCGGAGCTAACCCCGAAGACACACTTGTCTGGGTTTACCTTTGTGCGGGTGACCCGCAGCTTGTTGAAGACAGCCTGTAAGGTGTCAAGGAGTAACTCCTTGTTCTTGACCTTGACCATGATGTCATCGACGTACACTTCCACTATGTCTCTAATGAGTTCTTCAAAAGTTTTGTACATAGCTCGTACAAAGGTTGAAGTTGCATTCTTGAGACCAAATGGCATGGCTGTATAATAGTACAATCCATATACTATGATGAAAGAGGTATGCTCTTCATCTTCCCTAGACATTCTGATTTGATGATACCCAGAATATGCGTCTAGGAAACACAATAATTCACACCCGGAGGTGGAATCCACTATCTGATCTATTCTATGTAGTGGGAATGGATCTTTTGGACACGCCTTATTTAGTGTTGTGTAGTCAATACACATTCGAAGCTTCCTGCCGGCCTTGGGCACAACGACAGGGTTTGCCAGCCATTTTGGATGGAAGACTTCTCGGATGAATCTAGCTTCGAGCAACTTCTTTACTTCTTGTCGAATGAAGTTCTGTCGCTCCACGGATTGCTTCCGAGGCTTCTGATGCACGGGCCGGGCGTCAGGGTAGATCTTCAGATTGTGCTCAATAACTTCCCTGGGGATCCCAAGCATTTGTGACGGTTGCCAGGCAAACACGTCGACATTAGCCCGGAGGAAAGCGATGAGCGCGAGTTCCTATTTGTCATTCAGTCCCCCCGATATACGGGTGGTCTGAGCGGCATCGGAACCGATTTGGGTGACTTTGACGGGAATGTCGGTGTCGCCGCTTGGCTGCACACGAGGTGCAGAAGTCGAGCCTCGTTGACGAATGCTCGGGGGTTTTGGAGCTTGCTCCTGCCTGGAGTCCTCCTCTTGCATCGTAGTAAGCGCATGAAGTTCTTCCAGAGCGGTTACTCCGGCAGTGCGATCTCTGCGGATCCGGAGAACGCCTACTGGTGTTGGCATATTTAACACTAGGTAGCCATAATGAGCAGTTGCCATGAATTTGTACAAGGCAGGCCTACCCAAGATGGTGTTGAAAGGTAAGTTGATCTGAGCAACGTCAAAGACCAACTTCTCAGTGCGATACTTCTCCCGGGTCCCGAAGGTAACGAGGAGAGTAATAGCACCGAGTGGGGTAATGGCTCCCGGACCTACTCCGGAGAAAGGTCGGGAGGGGTGAAGATTCGAAGGTCGGAGCCGAAGTTTGGTAAAAGCTTCGAAGCTTATGAGGTTCAGCCCCGAACCTCCGTCTACCATAACATGGTGGAGCTGAATGTTATTGATGGTAGGAGATACCATCAAAGGTAACTGGCCTGCTCCAACCATGCTTCGAGGGCAGTCCAAAGCATCAAAAGTGATGGCTGTGTCCATCCGCTTTCAATGAGGCTCTGCCCTGGCTGTAGGAGCTACAGCGGCCATGTCCTGACGCATTGTCTTGAGGACGCGGCGGGAGGTGATGTCCCATGATCCACCAAAAATGGTGTTCTTGGTCTTCCGACGCTCGTTGTCAGAGACGTCAGAATCGTCGTCAACGGAGGTGTAGACGGCCTTCAGGACCTTTTTAGGATCCTGAAAACCTAACTCCTCTTCAGCCGGAGCTTCGTCAACTTTTTGTTTTCCTTCCCTCTGTCGGAAAGGAACTTCTTCCCGGCGCTTGTTGTAGCGCTCGACAAGGTTTTGGCCCTCCCGGCTGTAAAACCCCACTTTTGTGGCATGTAAATTCAGTTATAAGTTTGGTGTTCAACTATATTAAAAATCCAGTACAGGGGTACACATGAACTTAATGCCATCCAAACCTTTCTTGCCCTCATGGCTAAATTTTATTAACATGAGTATTGGACTTCACCATTAATTCTAGAATGATTAAATTCACCCCCTTTTCAAACATTAGAATTATTTGGGTGGAGTTTATTAGGGCAATTCAAAGTACAGTACTAAATGGGCCCTGCCAAAAACATTCAAATTTGAGGCTCTAAATTTTTCCTTTGCATTCTAATATTCTCAATAGCTTACCTATGAAATTTCAAAGATTTTAGGAACTCATTTGTTATTTTATTTGAGACGCTCAACGAATTTGAATCAAGTTTAAATTCAAATTCAAAGTCTGGTAAAAATAGATTTGAACATGAAGATCTAAACCCACCATTGTGTTCATCACAATTTTCTTGACTTAGCCCTGAAGTTTCATGATTTTTGGAGTTCATTTACTATTTTTAAGTGAATTACTAAAGGTGCAGTGGTTGTGGGGCTGACTGGCGGGACCCACCAGTCAGCAGCCCACGTGCAGCCGCATTTCAGCGCGCGCTGCGCCCGCCACCACGACGGCGTGCATGCACAGCGCGACACAAGCCCGCCACCGCCATTGAGCCCTATAAATAGCGCCATGGACTCTCCCTTATCAACTCCCAGTCGCCCTTATCACCTCCCACCTCGCTGAGTCGACGGATTTCACCATTTCCGTCCCACGCACGAGCTTCCAACCGCCGCCGCCGCGCGCCCGTTGCTGGCCAACCGGAGAACTCTCGCGCCAAGCCTCCAACAGCTAGGTGATTCCTCTCTTCCTCCCCTGTCCTCCGGATCGATCTTTTCGTTGCATAGTTGACGGTTTGGCCGATGATTTTGAGGCTATACCGAGGGTCACCGTCGTGTTCACCATGCGCCGTCCCTGCTCCACGTTGCTAGGCTGCTGCATGCCGTTTCGTGCTTCAACTCCCATAGCAAATTGGTGCGCCGGGACACGCTCTACGCAACGGTGAAAGCCGTTCCTTGTTTATGCAAGTATCTTGCAAGTTAGCTAGGTTTTACTCTTGGCCGAAGCTTATGAACGCACTCGGTATTTCATGCAATTAGAGTTCGACGCTTAATCACTCTTCCCAATTGCTAGCAAATAGTTTCTACGCTTTCTTGCGCACCCTCTCGAACTGGAATCACCGGAAATGATCGACCGTAGCTCAAGAATCGCAAGTTCTCCCCTCCGCCGTTAAAAAGTGCCTCTGTCGCCGTCAACGACTGCTTTGCCGACCGTTACACTGCGATATCACCGGCCCAACACGTTCCTCGTGGTTCCAGGATACTTCCCCAGCCTTTTTAGTAAGGTTTTAGCCACAGAGCGGCAGTTCCGACATAGCTGGAGCCCTAGCGCCCGCCGCCGCCGATGCACCATGGTTTCCGACCGTCGGCAGACCTCCCCGACCCCACCATCGTGCTCAGCGCGTGATTTTACGGTTGGGTGCCCAAAGGTAGGAGCTGCGATGGCCGGGAACTAAAAATCGGCGAGGCTCGCCGGAGAGCGCCGCCGCGGGAGCCCCGCGTGCCGCCTGCGTCGGGAGGAGGAAGACGACGCGGTGGGTCCCGCGTGTCAGCGTCTGTAAACTCCGTCGGATCAGGTGTGGCCACAGGATCTGTTGTGGCTACGTGGTGGATATATGTGGCCCCCGTGTGGTTTAAATGCCATTGGTCCATTTTAAAACAGTGGGGCCCACGAGTTAATTCAAATTAGGAATTTATTCCAGATTTGGCTCCAACTTAGAAAATCCATAACTTTCTGTAGGATGCTCCAAAAATCGTCAAACAAATTTTGGTTGAAATCCCTTGAGCTCTCCTTTCTGTCAGAACCAATTAGGTTCTGTGAAACTCACAGTTAAGCTCTGTAGGAATAAATCTTTCCAATTGCAAATACAATTTTTCCAGAAAAGATAGCCACTGGAAAAATCCCCAAAATTGACATAAACTTTAGTGTCCTATTCTTCACTAACAGGAAATGTTTGGGAGCCATTGCACCTGTTTAACCCTCTGTATAGTTCAATTTCCTTTTTCAGTTATTGAATTTTTACAGATGTTCAGTTGCTTTGTTATGCCCCAAATTTGGGCTGAGTCTTCCCTTAGTCATACACTAGTTCCTGTAAAAATCTTGGATTTAATTGACCTAATATCATAGTCCTAAATCAGTTGTAAACTGACTATTTATTTAAAAGCTGAAAATTTCAAATAGAAATAATTCCAGAAATTATTGCTAACTTAGAATTTCAATAACTCCTTCACCTAAGCTTAGAAAATTATGAAACAAATTTTGCAAGAACCAGAACAACTTCCTCTATCATGATTATCAACTGGCAGCTATGTTCAAGCTACAGTTTCTTATTTAAAATTCTTGGAAGTTTAATACTTGCCATAATTTTAGAGACAACACTATACTTTGATCATCTCCTGTTCTTTGCATGAGCCTTGACCATATTCCCTAGTATCTACCATAGAAGTTCCAAAGCCATTTAAAGTCCCTATCATCTAATGATCACCATGGATTAAATTTTGGTCTCGATAATGATTATTTTTCAAAGTCATTTATATACATATTATATGCATATCGTATAGTGACCGAAGTCGAGGAAGAGCCAGAAGTCTTGGAAGAGCACCTTCCAAATATTAACTCAGACTCTGACCTGCAACAAGGCAAGCCCCGGTTTGCATTTAAAAGCTTTACAGAGTTTTTTACAGTCTTTATCACCTTACGTCATAAGTTTGATGTGTGCATTACATATAGGGTGATTGATACTCCACTTGCATGACCAAAAATCCCAGGGATTTGTTGGAACGAGTTACAGTTTGACCTGTAGTAATTGCTTTGCTAATGCATAGCAAATCCGGTAGAAGTCGAGTAGTTGGAAACTACTCGCGAGAGATGTAGGACATATCTCACAGGATTGGTTAGATAGAAAAGGGCATACTATAATAAAATGGAGACCGGGCAGGGAATGGATAGGAAGCGGCGAGGATTGAGTCTCGGTCGCATAGCCCTGCCTGTGTCGATTAAGGCCCGTCTGTATGCAGCCCCTTCGGACAAGCTTGAATTGTACCGGCAATATAATGGACATATGGAATCCAATAAACTGATGTAACTTGATAACTGGGGTGTTGAGGCCCATTAACTCACCATCGATAGGGGTGGGCTGAGGACAGTAAGGTGTAAATCGGTCGGCGGACACATGAGGTGTTCCGTGCGGAGACCTTCTGTTCGCGGAGGTGAGACGGGCTCGGTGTTCGAGTTTCTTGTGAAAGGTGGCCATATACGCCTAGTACTGAAGTGTTATGTAGGTACGGGTGTGCTCGCTGACATTTCCGAACGACGTATGTGTCGTGTTGTCCGGGTGTGTCCTGATTGCAATCACTGTCCCTTGCAGTAATAGAGTACCAGTTGTTCACTGCGCCATGATGTAGTAAATACTAAAGAAGCCAGAAAATCATATTGTATTGAATTATAATTACTTTGCAACCTTGTATGATTTAGAGATAGTACAATTAAAAGTTTAACAATTTCCCCATACTTTAGCTGTAATAGCATTATGTGCTCTGAGCATGTCATATCATCGGTAAAGCGTTTCTTGTTTGATTGTGGAGCCCATGATGTGCCGTGCTTGGAGAATGTCATTTGCTACTTAAAACTTGATTATAAGGATCCACTTGTAGGCGAGTCATTTATGCTTCACCTTACCTATGTTTAGAGTCCCCTTTCCATATGTCTAGTGAGACGGGTTAGTCTTGCTGAGCCTTATGCTCACGTTTGCAGTTAACGAGTTTTTGTAGGTTATACTGTTGACAAAGGGTTTGATGATGAGGCTGCACCCCCTCCAGGGTGTACAGCCGAGTGGGAACCCTGCACGCCGCCCTAATTGAGTGTTTCTAGTGCAAAGTATCCCAGGCATGGATAACTTTGCTTTTGCATAACTAGTGCGGAGAGCGTAGATATGATATGTATATATTTCTTTACTTCCGTTAGTATTGTAAAAACTTCTGCGGTATGAAAAATAAAAGACTCCGTCTTGTACTTATTCAGGTTCTATTCTTGTATAACTGTTGGGTGTCGCATCGCACGACACCACCCAATGAGATCCTCGGATGTCGGGATTCCGGTCCCCACAGTCATGGTATCAGAGCATCGTTGGGAACAGTGTACCTGAAAAGAACATATTTTCAAAAATTAGGAATTGAGTGAGGAATTAGTTATATGCCTTTATAAGGAGTATTATTAGTATAAGGTATAAAGGTGGTAAACTAACTATGTGTTATTATATTCTGTAACGACGCCCCGACGTCAGGTAAGAGGTAAGGTACGCCACCGAGAGCGGATCAATCTCGGTAAGCTCAGCATACGAGGAGTGGTATGTGAAATTTCCGTGGCTTGGCACGGGAAGTTAATAGGAGTCTCTGAAGCTTTCAATGTTTCTGAGAACCTATGACACGGGGTACCCCAGCGTGCTTCAAAGTTAGTGGGAGCCCCTGTCGGGTGGTGTATAACCCAATAGTATGCCTCTCTAGAACTATTCATGTTCTATGGGAGCATGCGAAACACGTATGCCCGAGCGTGTATAAGCCAGATCGTACGGGAGTCTTTGCTGTACAGACGTATTTACAGCCATGTACCTCGAGACATGGCCTCGCTCGAGGACGACTCACACCAGAAGCGTATGCATTTATTTTCATATATATTATTGTGACTGCCTATCGTGTTTCCCCGTGCCACCCTTGAGGTGTGAAGGTGTGAAAAGGGATTGTTTGTCGTTTGCAGCATTACCTACGGTAGAATACCGTGTAGAAGCCGTTTGCGAGAGAACGATATAGGAACCACCTATAGACGTAACCGGAAATACCGGATAGAATTTTCTTTGGTGAGATACGTAGTACCGTCAGTATCAAACATGATACTAGACCATCCCCACCGACAGATGGTTTGCATAATGCTTTGGAAAGTCCAAATATCAGATGCTGGTAGGTTTGGACTCCGCAAAAAGGGTTCCGACTCGATAGAATGAATAGAATCAAGATTCTTGTTTTCGGGCAGAAGTTGGCTCGACTTCACCGGGTTGTAATCTTGGTTATTTACTAGAGAGTATAGGGGTATCTTATATGGATGGAAAGCTCGTGAAGATATCTACAACTTTTCTGTTGACCATAAAGACAGAAAAACTTGATAATCTGTTGAAATCTGGGGTGTATTGTAACTGCTCCAGATGACCTTACCATGACACCAGTCTCTGTATTTTTGCCATAACTTGCTGTAGAAAAATCCCCTGCCTTATTGTGATACATGTTTGGAAAGGGTATGAGGGGTTTTACATGTTTTTTATGGGAGGTTTTCCTGATTTGGGTTGGAGTTACACCAAATTGGGGAGTCAATACAGTGAACTGCAGGACGGCTGGTGCAAACCAGTCAGCTCAACTGTTAAGTTTGGATAGTTATAGCTCTTAATCCAGAATAGTGACATGGTCACATATATACATTTCTGGAAATCTTAGGAAGTCCTATATCAACTTTATTTGTCACTCCTGACCTGAATATGGGTGTAGCTATGCCTAATTCCAATTGTTGCAAACTTGGTTCTTGCAGTCCAGAACTTGGAACAGTTTGCACAGGGTTGTGAAATTGTGCGCGATACCTGTATAACAAAATTTTTAGGATAGAACTCTTTTATTTCTAGATTGTTAATGCGATGTTATACAATGTTTATTTTGTCATTACCTCGTTATGTTATCATGATAAACCTGTATAGGATGTGGAAGTAAGCCCATATACAGGAGAGGTTCTGTCAAAATTTCCAGAAAACTTGAGTCAATTTAAAACCTGTATAGATTCCTCATATTAGTTCGCCTAGATCTTTATGAGTACAATCTGGAAAGGTTTTGAAGTGTACTACAACTTTTATATTCAACTTAACTTTTAATTCTAACATTTCCTGTATGAAACTTTTGGGTTAATACAGGAAGGTCAGTTGAACCAGAACTGTGATCATTTCCAGTTTGCAGATTTGCTTGAATCAATTGATTATGGATAATTTCTTTTGTCCAACATTATCATTGATTGAGTTGAATACTTATACGGTGTATTGACATCCGGGTATGTTTATCCACAGATGGCAGCACCAAGAATTCAGTTGCCTAATGGATGGGTGTTCTCCACGTGCACCGGGCAAGCCGGTTTCCCGGACGTGTTTGTTAGGTTGCTTCGCCAGTTTGGCTATCTGGTGTTGCCTACCTATTGGGGCAAGAAGTTCCACGAGGGCGGTATGTGGAGTTGCACCATCTACGTCGATGTGCCTGCTGGTCCACCGCACCTCGGATGGGCTCCATACTCCATCAAGATCAAAGGGTTGATATTAGAGGAAACATGGAGCTACGCCACGAGTGTTGCCATAGGGAGGTTTTGCAAACTCCATTACCACAATCTGGTGGGTACTCCGTATGAGTTCTTTCCAGTTAATGGCAGGGCTTCGGAAGCCTGGGCAACCCACTTGCTTGCGGAGGTGGACGAGCACGGTGAAACATCCGCAACATCCTTAGCGGTGTATGCAGCCGCATCACATCGCGAGAAGGGTAATCAAAGGGCATGCATAAAAGAATTGACGAATAATCTGAAGCAAGCCATGATTCGAGCAAAGCACTTTGAGAGGGCAAATGACGGACTCAACCATCGTTTGAACCTCAGGGAGAATCAATGGCATGACGCTGTTATGGATTTAGCCGCATCTCGTCACGAGACTCTAGAGATGGAAATTGACTTGGAGGCGAGCCTACGCTATGGACACCAGCGGGACACCCAGTTGGACGCGATGACTGCAGATCGGGATCAGTCCAGAGTGGAGGCTCAGAGCTGGAAGACCAGCTGTGAGTAGGCTCAGCATGAGAACGAGGCCTGGGGAATGTTTATGGTACAAACGTATTGGCAAACTATGATAGCCAAAAAGACGTCACTTTTGAACGAGGCATCATCTTCTGCTCCAGCACCCATACCAGTGGTGCCTAATCCTGAGGATGACGAGGAAGAAGAAGATCCTCAGGAGGTTGAGTTTTATGAGTAAAGGGCAGTGATGATGTACTTATCACTTTTGGCCGAGTGTAATGATGTGTAGTAAACACCACGCGTATTTTGCGACTTTATGAGTCTTATTGTAAATAGTAGTGAGGTGGATGTAGAATGATATAGACATGATGACTTGTGGTGACCAAGCATAGATGAGACGACTTCTTTAAATGAAGTCTGTCTATTTTTGGAGTTCTATTGTAAACTTGGGCCCAAGATAATATAGATTGTATAAAGTTTGTGCTTTATCAATATATGTGAATGTTATGCATCATCTATTGTTATCTACCACATTACTATTTTTATGGAAGGATGAACTTGAGGCAATGAGACTTATGGTGTGAATCGTTGTATTGCAGCATGGTGCGTACACGTGCAGCCCCAGAAGTGGGAGGCTCAAGTGGAGGGCAGGGGGATGACACACCACCCCCGGGGCAGAATACGCCTCAAACGCAACCACCTCCACCACCTCCGCCCACACTTCCGAGGAGCCTCGCGGAGGTTCTCACTGCACTACTCGGCTCGCGCGACGAGCAAACCGAGCTATTGCGGACTCTGGTGCAGCACTCGTCCCGTCAAGGTGGACGACAAAATGATGGACCGCGTCAGCAATATCAGAGTTCCTACTCTGATTTCTCATCGACACATACACCGGTCTTCAGAGAGGCCGATGAACCGTTGGATGCGGATAATTGGCTCCGCACCATTGAAGGAAAGTTCGGCTTACTCGAGGTAACCGAATAGCAGAAGACGCTGTTTGTAGCACAGCAACTGCAGGGGTCTACCGGTGCATGGTGGGCCAATTACCTTGCCGCACGCCCCGCAGGCCATGTCATAAGCTGGGCTGAATTCTGGGAGGCGTTCCGTGCCTACCACATCCCTCCCGGGATTTTGAGGAGGAAGCTTCAAGAGTTCTTGGAGCTAAGGCAAGGAGGAAGGAGTGCATACGAGTACTCCAAAGCATTCAACCACTTGGCCCAATACGCTCAGGACCAAGTGAATACCGAAGATCGGAAGCGCGAATGCTTCTACCGGGGTTTGAACCCCAAGTTGAAGGACAAGCTTGTCCTGTTCAACTGCGGCAGCTTCAATGACATCGTCAATGCCGCTATCATGCAGGAGGACGCTACGCGCGAGCTGTCCTCAGATAAGAAGAAGAGGAGTGCTCCGCAGGGCAGTGGAGGTGGTGCTCCTCAGAAGTACCGTATGGTGTACCGATCACCATCCGGCCAGAAGTGGCAACCGCCATCACGACCACCAATGTTAAGTGGTCGCCAGTTCAGCAACTTCGGATCCCGACTGCAGCAACAACAGGGGATGATCCCACGTGCACTTCCACCTCCACCACGTGCACCGGGATTCCGTCCTCCCATTCGTACTGGCCAAACCCCGTACACGTGTTTCACGTGTGGGCGCACAGGGCACTTCGCCAAGGACTGTACGCAGAATCAACAAGACGGCGGGCAATCGTCCTACCCGAGGCCCAACCAACCCCGCAACCAGCCTAAGAAGCGAGCCACCAGAACCGGCAACATCCACCACCTCGCCATCGAGGACGTTCTGGAAGGCGCACCCGTGCTCACGGGTACGTTCTCTATCTTTAGTCATCCCGTAGTCATCCTCTTTGACTCCGGAGCTTCACACAATGTCATTAGTAAATCTTTTGTCATTAAAAGTCAATTGCCTGTTATATCCACCAAAACTCCATATGTGATTCAAACTCCAGCCGGGAAAACAGTAACAAATGAATTGGTTCCTGGGATACCACTAAACCTAGATGGAACCATATATCTTACTTCACTTCTGATACTAGAGTATCAGAAATTAGATGTCATCTTGGGAATGGCATGGTTGCAATACCATGGTGCTATTCTTGATATCGTTCCTCGAAATATTTATCTAAACTCTCCACTCCATCAACCCCAAGTTCTCAATCTTGAGAACATCATTCCATTGGACCCATCTACTCACAATACCTAGGTGATGGAACTTAAGTATATTTCGGTAGTATGTGAATACCCGGACGTGTTTCCTGAAGATCTTCCTAGTATGCCCCTAGAAAGAGATATAGAGTTCAAGATTGAACTTGAACCGGGAACAGTGCCAATCTCAAGACCACCCTACAAGATGACACCCAAGGAACTTGCAGAACTTAAGGAGCAGTTAACCGAACTTGAGAACAAGGGTTTCATTCATCCAAGTTCATCACCATGGGGTTGTTCTGCACTGTTCGTAGAGAAGAAAGATAAGACCTTAAGACTGTGTGTAGACTATCGTCCACTTAATGCTGTCACCATCAAGAACAAGTATCCACTGCCACGCATTGATATTCTCTTTGATCAATTGGTGGGTGCTAAAGTATTTTCGAAGATGGATATTCATTCTGGTTATCATCAGATTAGAATCCGACCAGAAGATATACCAAAAACAGCATTCTCAACGAGGTATGGACTATATGAGTACCTTGTTATGTCTTTCGGATTGACCAACGCACCGGCTCATTTCATGTATCTCAAGAACTCGGTGTTCATGTCGGAATCGGCCAAGTTTGTCGTGGTCTTTATTGACGACATACTTGTGTATTTAAAATCCGAAGAAGAACATGCTCAACACTTGCGTATCGTGCTTCAACGATTACGGGACCATCAGCTATATGCTAAGTTTAGCAAGTGTGAATTCTGGATCAGCCAAGCGCCATTTTTAGGGCACATCATATTAGCAGAAGGGATTGCAGTTGATCCAAGCAAGATCAAGCAAGTCCTCAAATGGTAGTCTCCAAAGTCTGTACATGAAGTCCGAAGTTTCCTGGGTTTAGTAGGATACTACCGGAGGTTTATACCCAATTTCTCCAAGATAGCTAAACCAATGACAGAACTTCTGAAGAAAGGACAAAAGTATGTATGGACTGAGGCATGTGAGGCAGGTTTCAAAGCATTGGTGAAACACCTTACAACGGCACCAGTTTTAGCCCAACCAGACACAACCAAATCATTTGATGTCTATTGCGACGCATCTGGGATTGGTTTAGGTTGTGTGTTGATGCAAGAGTGAAGAGTGATCGCGTATGGATCACGGCAGCTCCGGAACCATGAGCAGCACTACCCGACTCATGATCTTGAGCTCACTGCTGTGGTACTGGCATTGAAAATGTGGAGGCATTATTTACTGGGTAATCTAGTACACCTATATACTGATCACAAGAGCTTGAAATACATATTCACCCAGAAGGATTTGAACATGCGACAACGGAGATGGTTAGAGTTGATCAAGGACTATGAAATTGAGATCCACTACGATCCAGGCAAAGCAAACGTAGTCGCAGATGCTCTGAGCCGCAAGTCCCATATCAACAATCTTTCCATTACCTCGATGGAAGGAGAAGAAGAACCGAGTCTCTACTTGGTTCCATATGGGGCACTCTACAATCTCGCTCTCATTCCTACCATCAGGGAGGATATTATGGAAGCTCAGAAGGAGGACAAGGGGATGTCGCATATTCGGCAAAGAATGAAGAAGGGGGAGATGAAATGTTTCCGAAGTGACGATGAAGGTACCCTCTGGTTTAATAACCGTATAGTGGTACCCCGAAACATGGAACTTCGGAGGAAGATACTGGATGAAGCTCATTTATCCAAGTATTCCATTCATCTGCGAAGTAACAAAATGTACCAAGATTTGAGAAAGAAGTTCTGGTGGACTCGGATGAAGAGGGAAGTAGCTAAATACGTATCCGAGTGTGATACGTGCCGGCGAGTGAAGGCCGACCATATGAAAGCAGCAGGATAGCTTCAACCTTTAAGCATACCGACTTGGAAATGGGAGGATATCAGCATGGATTTCATTGTTGGGTTGCCTCCCACCCTCCATAAGCACGACTCAATTTGGGTGATCGTTGACCGGTTGACCAAATCGGCTCATTGCATACCTGTCAGTGTCAAGTATGATGTAAAGCGGTATGCAGAACTTTATATTTCCAGAATAGTGTGTCGACATGGTGTACCCCGCACTATCATTTCAGATCGTGGATCTATTTTTGTTGCTCGCTTTTGGGAGCATCTCCACGATGCATTGGGTACCAAACTGATTCGAAGCTCGGCTTATCATCCTCAAACTGATGGACAAACCGAATGGGTAAATCAAGTGCTAGAAGATATGCTTCGTGCCTGTGCCATCCACCATGGTATGAATTGGGATGATCATCTACCATTAGCGGAATTTTCGTACAACAACGGTTACCAGGCTAGCATCCAGATGGCGCCATATGAAGCTCTTTATGGCCGGAAGTGTCACACACCCTTGAACTGGTGCGAATCTAGTGAACGAGTGGTATATGGCATCGACTTAATAAAAGAAGCCGAAGAGCAAGTGCGCATTATTCAAACAAATCTCAAAGCCGCTCAGTCTCGTCAGAAGAGCTACGCGGACAAACGACGTCGACCTCTTCACTTCGAAGTTGGGGATCAAGTTTATCTCCGGGTATCCCCTATGAAAGGTATCCATCGATTCGGGGTGAAAGGGAAGCTAGCTCCACGTTTTATTGGGCCATTGACAATAATAAAAAGATGCGGACCTGTGGCATTTTAATTGGAGTTACCGCCGTCACTTTCAGGTGTTCACAATGTATTCCACATTTCCCAGTGACGGAAATGTCTTAAAACTCCCGCTGATGTCCGTATAGAAGATTTGGAAGCTCTCCAACCATATTTCACTTATTCCGAGCATCCAACTCAGATCGTCGATGAGAAGACTCGCACCACAAGAAGTCGCACCTTGCGTTTCTACAAGGTCTTGTGGAGTAACCAAAGTGCTGAAGAAGCCACGTGGGAAAGCGAGAAGTATCTTAGAACGAACTATTCGGACTTGTTAGCGGCATATGTTCGTTAGATCTTTTACTTTTGCCTTCTTTTGTAATCTCGGGACGAGATTCTTTTCAGGGGGGAGGAATGTAAAACCCCACTTTTGTGGCATGTGAATTCAGTTATAAGTTTGGTGTTCAACTATATTAAAAATCCAATATAGGGGTACACATGAACTTAATGCCATCCAAACCTTTCTTGCACTCATGGCTAAATTTTATTAACATGAGTATTAGACTTCACCATTAATTCTAGAATGATTAAATTCACCCCCTTTTCAAACATTAGAATTATTTGGGTGGAGTTTATTAGGGCAATTCAAAGTACAGTACTAAATGGGCCCTGCCAAAAACATTATAATTTGAGGCTCTAAATTTTTCCTTTGCATTCTAATATTCTCAATAGCTTACCTACGAAATTTCAAGATTTTAGGAACTCATTTGTTATTTTATTTGAGATGCTCAACGAATTTGAATCAAGTTTAAATTCAAATTCAAAGTCTGGTAAAAATAGATTTGAACATGAAGACCTAAACCCACCATTGTGTTCATCACAATTTTCTTGACTTAGCCCTGAAGTTTCATGATTTTTGGAGTTCATTTACTATTTTTAAGTGAATTACTAAAGGTGCAATGGCTGTGGGGCTGACTGGCGGGACCCACCAGTCAGCAGCCCACGTGCAGCCGCATTTCAGCGCGCGCTGCGCCCGCCACCACGACGGCGTGCATGCACAGCGCGACACAAGCCCGCCACCGCCATTGAGCCCTATAAATAGCGCCCTGGACTCTCCCTTATCAACTCCCAGTCGCCCTTATCACCTCCCACCTCGCTGAGTCGACGGATTTCACCATTTCCATCCCGCGCGCGAGCTTCCGACCACTGGCGCCGTGCGCCCGTTGCTGGCCAACCGGAGAACTCTCGCGCCAAGCCTCCAACAGCTAGGTGATTCCTCTCTTCCTCCCCTGTCCTCCGGATCGATCTTTTCGTTGCATAGTTGACGGTTTGGCCGATGATTTTGAGGCTATACAGAGGGTCGCCGTCGTGTTCACCGTGCGCTGTCCCTGCTCCATGTTGCCAGGACGCTGCATGCCGTTTCGTGCTTCGACTCCCATAGCAAATAGGTGCGCCGGGACACGCTCTACGCAACGGTGAAAGTCGTTCCTTGTTTACGCAAGTATCGAGCAAGTTAGCTAGGTTTTACTCTTGGCCGAAGCTTATGAACGCGCTCGGTATTTCATGCAATTACAGTTCCACGCTTAATCACTCTTCCCAATTGCTAGAAAATAGTTTCTACGCTTTCTTGCGCACCCTCTCGAACTGGAATCACCGGAAATGATCGACCGTAGCTCAAGAATCGCAAGTTCTCCCCTCCGCCATTAAAAAGTGCCTCTGTCGCCATCGACGACTGCTTTGCCGACCGTTACACGGCTATATCACCGGCCCAACACGTTCCTCGTGGTTCCAGGATACTTCCCCAGCCTTTTTAGTAGGGTTTTAGCCACAGAGCGGCAGTTTCGACATAGCCGGAGCCCTAGCGCCCGCCGTCGCCGATGCACCATGGTTCCCGACCGTCGGCAGACCTCCCCGACCCCGCCATCGTTCTCAGCACGTGATTTTACGGTTGGGTGCCCAAAGGTAGGAGCTGCGGTGGCCGGGGACTAAAAATCGGCGAGGCTCGCCGGAGAGCGCCGCCGCGGGAGCCCCGCGCGCCGCCCGCGTCGGGAGGTGGAAGACGACGCGGTGGGTCCCGCGTGTCAGCGTCTGTAAACCCCGTCGGATCAGGTGTGGCCACGGGATCTGTTGTGGCTACGCGGTGGATATCTGTGGCCCCCGTGTGGTTTAAATGCCATTGGTCCATTTTAAAACAGTGGGGCCCACGAGTTAATTCAAATTAGGAATTTATTCTAGATTTGGCTCCAACTTAGAAAATCCATAACTTTCTGTAGGATGCTCCAAAAATCGTCAAACAAATTTTGTTTGAAAGCACTTGAGCTCTAGTTTCTGTCAGAGCCAATTAGGTTCTGTGAAACTCAGAGTTAAACTCTGTAGAAATTAGTGTTTCCAATTGCAAATACAATTTTTCCAGAAAAGATAACCACTGGAAAAATCCCCAAAATTCACATAAAATTTAGTGTCCCATTCTTGACTATCAGGAAAAGTTTGGGAGCCATTGCACCTGTTTAACCCTCTGTATAGTTCAATTTCCTTTTTCAGTTATTGAATTTTTACAGATGTTCAGTTGCTTTGTTGTGCCCCAAATTTGGGCTGAGTCTTCCCTTAGTCATACATTAGTTCCTGTAAAAATCTTGGATTTAATTGACCTAATATCATAGTCATAAATCAGTTGCAAACTTACTATTTATTTAAAAGCTGAAAATTTCAAATAGAAATAATTCCAGAAATTATTGCTAACTTAGAATTTCAATAACTCCTTCACCTAAGCTTAGAAAATTATGAAACAAATTTTGCTAGAACCAGAAAAACTTCCTCTATCATGATTATCAACTGGCAGCTATGTTCAAGCTACAGTTTGTTCTTTAAAATTCTTGGAAGTTTAATACTTGCCATAATTTTAGAGACAACACTATACTTTGATCATCTCCTGTTCTTTGCAAGAGCCTTGATCATATTCCCTAGTATGTACCATAGGTTCCAAAGCCAATTAAAGTCCCTATCATCTAATGATCACCATGGTTTAAATTTTGGTCTCGATAATGATTATTTTTCAAAGTCATTTATATACATATTATATGCATATCGTATAGTGACCGGAATCGAGGAAGAGCCAGAAGTCTTGGTAGAGCACCTTCCAAATATTAACTCAGACTCTGACCTGCAACAAGGCAAGCCCCGATTTGCATTTAAAAGCTTTACAGAGTTTTTTACAGTCTTTATCACCTTACGTCATAAGTTTGATGTGTGCATTACGTATAGGGTGATTGATACTCCACTTGCATCACCAAAAATCCCAGGGATTTGTTGGAACGAGTTACAGTTTGACCTGTAGTAATTGCTTTGCTAATGCATAGGAAATCTGGTAGAAGTCGAGTAGTTGGAATCTACTCGCGAGAGATGTAGGACATATCTCACAGGATTGGTTAGATAGAAAAGGGCATACTATAATAAAATGGAGATCGGGCAGGGAATGGATAGGAAGCGGTGAGGATTGAGTCTCGGTCGCATAGCCCTGCCTGTGTCGATTAAGGCCCGTCTGTATGCGGCCCCTTCGGACAAGCTTGAATTGTACCGGCAATATAATGGACATATGGAATCCAATAAACTGATGTAACTTGATAACTGGGGTGTCGAGGCCCATTAACTCACCATCGATAGGGGTGGGCTGAGGACAGTAAGGTGTAAATCGATTGGCAGACACATGAGGTGTTCCATGCGGAGACCTTCTGTTCGTGGAGGTGAGACGGGCTTGGCGTTCGAGTTTCTTGTGAAAGGTGGCCATATACGCCTAGTACTGAAGTGTTATGTAGGTACGGGTGTGCTCGCTGACATTTCTGAACGACGTATGTGTCTTGTTATCCGGGTGTGTCCTGATTGCAATCACTGTCCGTCGCAGTAATAGAGTACCAGTTGTTCACTGCGCCGTGACGTAGTAAATACTAAAGAAGCCAGAAAATCATATTGTATTGAATTATAATTACTTTGCAACCTTGTATGATTTAGAGATAGTACAATTAAAAGTTTACAATTTCCCCATACTTTAGCTGTAATAGCATTATGTGCTCTGAGTATGTCATATCATCGGTAAAGCGTTTCTTGTTTGATTGTGGAGCCCATGATGTGCCGTGCTTGGAGAATGTCATTTGCTACTTAAAACTTGATTATAAGGATCCACTTGTAGGCGAGTCATTTATGCTTCACTTTACATATGTTTAGAGTCCCCTTTGCATATGTCTAGTGAGACGGGTTAGTCTTGCTGAGCCTTATGCTCACGTTTGCAGTGAACGAGTTTTTGCAGGTTATACTGTTGACGAAGGGTCCGATGATGAGGCTGCACCCCCTCCAGGGTGTACAGCCGAGTGGGAACCCTGCACGCCGCCCTAATTGAGTGTTGCTAGTGCAAAGTATCCCAGGCATGGCTAACTTTGCTTTTGCATAACTAGTGCGGAGAGCGTAGATATGATATGTATATATTTCTTTACTTCCGTTAGTATTGTAAAAACTTCCGCGGTATGAAAAATAAAAGACTCCATCTTGTACTTATTCAAGTTCTATTCTTGTATAACTGTTGGGTGCTGCATCGCACAACACCACCCAATGAGATCCTCGGATGTTGGGATTCCGGTCCCCACACCGACATTCTTCCAAACTGTGGTTGTCCGTCTTATGAATTGGACACCACACCTTGGGTTTGCCACCGTCTTCAGAAGACGGTCGAGGTTGCTTCTCGAGGCGTGGCCCCTGGCCACCCGGAGCTACAGTAGCTGCAGCATTAGATGCGCCGGCCGACGGCTTCTTCTTGCCGTTGGTCTTTTTCTTCTTTTTGCCACTCCCGAAGGTAGTGGCTTCGCCTTTGGAGGATTTCTTGCGATCCTCCGGAGATGGTTTGGAGTGCATTTCACGGCCCTCTGCAGCTCTGGCACATTTGTCGGCCAAGCTGAAGAGTTCCGTGACACTGGTGATCTCCTTGATCGCCAGTTTCTCCAACATCTTCTTATCGCGTACGCCCTGTCTAAATGCCACAATGACAGAAGCGCTAGAGATAGAAGGGATAGTGTTTCGTACTTGAGAGAATCTCTGAATGAATGATTGCAGGGATTCTCCCCTTTTTGCACGACTGCAAAAAGGTCCAGTTCGGTGCCTGGTCGGGTGTATGAACTCCCGAAGTTGGCGGTGAACTGTCGGCACAACTCCTCCCAGCTATTGATGGAGTTGGGTGGAAGGCTCATAAACCAGGACAGGGCGGTCCCAGTTAAAGCCACTGGAAAATAGTTGGCCATTACGGCCTCATTTCCTCCAGCTGCCAGGATAGCAATGGAGTAAATCTGAAGAAATTCGACGGGATTAACGGTCCCGTCAAACTTCTCCGGCAGGTGAGGCCGGAATTTCTGTGGCCACCTGACCATAAGCAGATGCATGGCCAGGGCTGAATAGCCTCCTCCTACTCCTTCAGGAGCAGGAATGTCCTGAGCTTCTCGTCTTCCACGAGCACGCTCGATATGGACTCGGCCGTCTTGTTGACGGTATCGGCGATCAAGCTCCGCTCGGAGGTCATGAGTTGAAAGTCTTGATATCGTGTGAGTGTGTCGCGCCTCGGAGGGCAACGACATCACTTGCTGTGACACAGCACGTCTCCTGTTGTTGGAAATGTGCGGACCAATTCTGCTAGACAAGGTCCGTCGCTGCGACGGGGCCCGTCTTGAAGGAGGAGGACCCTGGTTACTGATGTGGTCGGCTGATGCTGCAACCAAGTGTTCTACATCGGCCCTCCACTGCTCCATTGCATCCCGGGATGCCCCCGGTGGTGGTGGGCGCTGAAGGAGAGCACGTGCTGCATGGAGCGTGTGTTCTGGGTTGTCATGATTCGCCGACGCATTGATTGACGCCGGTGCACCATCGTGCTGCCCAGCTTGATTTGCTGGTGGAGGCGGCGGTGGTGGAAGTGTGACTCCTGCTGGAACTGAGGTTCCTGCTGGTGGCTGCATATTAGAGGGATTGCCCCCAGCAACTTGAATAGCGGGATGACCATTGGATGATTCAGTCGCTGAGTTCACCATTCTTGAAATCCCAGGCGCCCCTACCTGGCGCGCCAACTGTCGGCGGTTTTGATCCGGCAGATCTCCCGACACTACTAAAAGTGTTTGCAGAGTTTGAAGTTCGGTGTGGGCGCGCGGAGATTCAAGAAGGTGAAATGTAAAATGACACAAGAGAAACAAAGATTTACGTGGTTCGGGCCGCCTGAGCGTAATACCCTACTCCACGGGGTGTGTTGGTGTTGTATTGGATGTATGAACTCAACTCAGGTGATGTGAGTTGAGAGCGCGTGTGAGCCGATCAGACCAGATCCGATCAGATGTCTATGTATCGTCGTCCTGTCCTTTTATAGTAGAAGGACAGGCCGTTACAAGTTGGCCTGGCCTGACATGTGGCCCTGGCGGTTACTAATATTGATACACATTTGATGCGCTTAATTACCCTTAATGACCGAGTTACGGGCTTCGACAGCGCCGTTACTGGTAATAAGGGTCGTCCGATCGTGTGTCATTAACATAGTATTAATGACACTTAATCGGGTCTTGAAGTCCTTGATTCCCCTTTGAAGATTCGGAGCCGTTGTGGAGTCTACCGGAGGTTTGAGGCTGAAGATCCGACGGTTGGAAACATGGCAGCTCCGAAGCATACTGTGGGGAACAGATAGGTCCGGTGCCACCAGACACGTTACAGTTCCGAAGCTTCCCTCGGTCTGGGGTTAGATCCGGGGGTGCCGTTATGGTACATAGCCCGGAGCTTCCCCCTTGTGGGCGGTAGCTCCGGTTTGATGGTACACGTGGTGACCCTGGGACCAACCATATTGAGGAAGCGGGTCCGGTTATGTCTGACATGTGGGCCTCCGAAGGTCTTCAAATCAAGTAGATGACATTTCCCTGAGATCTTTGCAATCTCAAGGGGTATACGGTACTCAGGGCACCGACATTGCCAATAGGTTAATTGGTAGTTATCACTCACCGGACTTCAAAAATTCGGTGAGTCCTTGCCAATAGGTTAATTGGTAGTTATCTCATATTTGTTTTCCAAATTGCATCAACCCTTGCATTTACATATTTTAAATTCCACACTTGCATGTTGGAAAGTAAAATTTCCAACCATTATAAAACTAAAAATTTGAATTAGGGGAGAAATTTAATTGGATATGAACTATGTGTATGACCACTTGAACTTATCTTCCTAGTTCAAACCAAAAAGATTTGCTTTGACCCTCATTGCATTTACAAGTTATTTCAAGCTGGGCAAGACAATTTAAAAATTGGGTTCAATTTGCTTTTGGCTAACGTAACCCGTTTTCGAGTTGTTTTGTGTGTTCCTGATTAAAGTGCAGCTAGGTCAAATTGTGAAGAGGTGGTTTGGCAAGAAAGTGGAAGGTTTCATCAAGCTCAAGTCACCATTGGGAGGATTTGAGAACACTTCTCTCCTTCAAACTAATTTTGAGTTTGAGGAAGAGAAATGTTCAAGAGGATGACCCAATGGAGGAGCCAGAACCAAATCCATCGCCAAATCCAACCTCAACTTGGCATTTGACATCAACCATCAAGCCTACGCCCAAAATCAAGGTTGTGAGTTTCTCACACAAAGACCTCCGTCACCAACTGCTCTTCAAATGGGGTATGAGTTTAGAATTTTTCATTATTTGGTTTGTCATGGAATTGAATGTATTTGCTTGCATTTGTGAGGAAGGTTGACACTTCCTCATCATTCAATTCTCAAGCATCCTCACAAGAGTAAGCGTGGGTATTGACTTTTGGATCTCCAAAAGGAAATCCCACCTTACTTGGAAAAATCTCAAACAAGTACCTATAATCCTTTAAGGATTGTTTTGTAAACTTAGTCATTTTTGTCGAGGTTTAGAAAACAAAACTTTTGTGCATGACTTAATTGGTGAATTGGCATATAGGAACTTGGGCATAGTGGCAGCCATAATTTTTAATTGAGCTTCATGCATAGATGGTGTCACTAGATTTCAAACTCCTTGGACTAAGTGATATACTTGCTCTGAAATTGAATTGCATTTTAGGAAGAGACACTAAATTTCAAATTCCTAGTGAGGTTCAGGAGGATAAAATTGAGAATCTTGTTTGTCATGGTATAAATGATAAAAATTTGCTCTTGAAAGCTAAGATGGTTAGAAACTTTAAAAGATGTAGGGATCCATATAGTATATTTATATCACATGCATTCCTATGAGTAGGAGCTTTAGAAAATATGCAACATGAATTATCCATAAAGCTCCACTCTTATCAATGAATAACACATTGATCATGGATACACTTGACATTGGAACCAATGCATCTTTGATTTTGTTCTTCCCCGTATGTACAAATTAAATTTCGGTTACCTAACCCGAACGTTCATTTGCACAAGTATCAGGAGCTAACCATCCCTCTCTATTCAAGAGAGGAAGTTTGCAGGGGTAATATTACTATGCAGGCATTCAAGAAGTTGATTGTTGGGATCCCTAGAGGATCCCATTTCAACATCTCTTGGCCAAGGAGTAAATGAGGATGGTTGCTAGAAGTTATGCCCGAAGGTCAATCATAACTATACGAGGCTACAGATTTGAAATGAGAACCCTCCATGAGCAACCAATGAGCTGCCACGAATGGGTGAGAGCATTATGCTCTCAACTATTTTAAGCACTCATTCAAGCTCAAGGGATTTGCCACCATCATTGGGTACAAGTTATTCCTATGTGGCTAAGAGTTATGATGTACCATGACCAAGGAATGACAAGATCACACTCAATTTATATTGGGTGCAAGTTGTTCCTATGTGGCTAGAAGGTATGTCATGCCTTAGCCAAGGAACAACAGATCACACTCAACCCATGTTGAGTGCATGTCATTCCTTTGTGCTTCTAGGTATGTTGTACCTTACCCAAGGAACAACTGATCATACCCAATGCATGTTAGGCACATGTCACTCCCTTATGGCAAAAAGATATGATACACCTTAGCCAAAGAATGACGAACATATTCAATGTTTGTTGAGTGCACGTCATTCCTTTGGATCTAAAGGTTATCATTATCCTAGCCAAGGAATGAAAAATCACACCCAACACATGGAGACCCTGATGTGCGGACGATCAACATCGGAAACACTCTATTCAACCACACTCATGGTGTCAATGGGAGGCAACACAACAATCAACACTCAACCCTCCATTGTCAAAGCCACGCTGCAAGAAGGATAGGCCAACTCATGGACTACCTCCGTCGTTAGGGTTTCAACCCCTATCACGAACCTTGATCAAGAATAAGCTTGGGGGAGGACCCCCACTTGAGGTAACTTGTATCACACCCACTACATTTTTATTTCAAATCATCCATTGCATATTTTCCATCCATCCATCATCCACCTTGCATTTAAAAAATATATATATACATATATAAAAATAGGTTAGATTTGCTTTCATCAAATAAAGATGTGCGGTAAGAATGATTTAGAATTCACATAGATGAAATGATGAATAGTTGCTCTGTTTTATTTTCATAAGTCTCTAGTTTACAACTTGCTACTCTCCGAATATAGCTTTCATTGGTTTGAAATACTTTTACCTTCATTTGGAAGTTGTGGGTAGCAAAAGCTTAATCTAATTCTAGGTTGTTGCAAGATTAGAATTAGTAATAGGGCTGCAAGTCCTAGTTTGAAAGTCCTAGTTTGAAAGTAAAACTTAGCTTTCCAGAGGAAATCTAAAAAGATTTAAGTTTCCCTCAATTGATTGGAAATACCGACCAAAGCCATATGATGTCCATACATAGACAAAACCTTATGCATATGCTATTTGCTTTCACATTGAGCCTAGTCAAACTAGTATAGACCTATGTGAGAAATCATTCAACTCTTTTTGAATTCAAGGCTTCACTTGCACATGCTATACTTCTACACTAGAAGTAAGCAAAACGTCCATCATATCCACCATACCACAACAAAAAGAGAAACTCCATGTTATTCATGTTCAATACTCTCTTCAAAATTCATTGCAAAGAAAGGGAGTAGAAGACATGGCTTAAAAAAAAGCATGCTTACATCATAAGCATGAGAAAAAAAAGAGAGAAAAGGAAAGTAGCCATGTTTCATCCCTGCAAAAAGAAAGAGAGATTATACCAAAAGGCGTTATCTCAAGTATCCACATCCACTTCCACTCCATCACACATGCACTAGTCTTGAATCAAAAAGTTTTGATTTGAATTCTCCTAAGACTTACTCTTTTGACTTAGCAATATATGTGATGCAAATATGCCTACTTACTTTCCTTACCAAGCTCCACATACCAGACATATTCAATGAGTAGGAATAGTAGAGGCACAATGCTTTGGTGAGGAAATATTTCCACTATCCACAAAGGAGTGACTGAGAGAATCAAATTGAGGTACTTAATATCTAAATTGAATTCTCTGAGATTTAAGTGGAATTTTATTTCTAGGCTATGTTTGCTTCATTTGCTATTCTACCTTTCAACTACTCATGAATATGAAAAAGCATAAGCCTCATGATAACTTAAGAAAGGTAGGGTATCATAGCCAATTTCTGCAATAATAGGTAGAGTATCTTGTTGTGCATTAGATACTTTTGAAAATAAGACATTGTAGCAACTCTTGATCATCAACCTAAAGTCTTGACTTTGCTCGGGACGAGCAAAGGATAAGCTTGGGGGAGTTTGTTAACGGTTGTTATATCCCAATTTCATCCGTCAATTTAACTCAATTATGTGAAGGATTGATCATTTCTTGCACACATCACCTCTCTATCTAACCCAATTCCACTTGGACTTGTAGAAATATGTGTATGCAGCATTTATGTAGGAAATGAGGAAATGTAGAGGGACCAATCCTATAAAATATCATCCCAGCCAATCAGGCCACGACACGTGGCATCCTATGGCTCAAATGGCCCACAAACAGAAGTATCCAAGGAGATCCAACGGTGTATCACCCATGTACATCAATGGGACCCACCTGGCAGCCACCTGGAGAAAGCACACGAGTAACGCTGCAATGACTAGGTCGGTCGAACCAAGGGATCGGCCGACCTGGTCTTTGCACCAAACTCGGTCATCCTCCACGTGTTAGCTCCTCCCGACTCCCTGGAGTCAATGGCGACTGATTCGCGCGCTTTTGGTGGCGGGAACCGACCTCAACACCAGTATAAATAGGATCCCCTACCCCTCACATCAGCACACACCACTTGGGCATCATTCTATTGTATACACTATCTTCCATAGTCCTTAGAGGAGTTAGGATGTAGAGAGGAGAGCCTCTAGTCCCAAGTCCAAATTGGGAAAGGAGTAGAAGGAGTCTCTCTTCCCAATTCCACATTGGGAAAGGTATGGCT
This sequence comes from Tuctoria greenei, assembly GCA_036927565.1. Classification (NCBI taxonomy): domain Eukaryota; kingdom Viridiplantae; phylum Streptophyta; class Magnoliopsida; order Poales; family Poaceae; genus Tuctoria; species Tuctoria greenei. The sequence goes on from JAYESD010000003.1 coordinate 21,471,509, forward strand.
TATGTATTCCTTCTTGTATTTGTGACTTTGTGCTCAATAAAGATATAATCTTTAGTCTTCTTTTATACGTATACTTGTACAAAGCATTTCTTGTTTGATTGTGGAGTCCATGTATGTGGAAGGTATAGTCTTTATAATTTCACTCTCATGATCACATCTTATGGTCATAAACACTATAGACCCCCACTATAGTCTATGTAGTTATGATATGATTATGTTAATATGAATGACTTATGCTATGCTTCAACATTGGTTCAACGATGTTTAGGTTAGTCATTGCCTTAGGATGGCTTGTGCCATGGCTCCTAAGGTATTTGCTTAGTATGCTAGCATGGTGCTAGGGTATTTAAGTAGCGTTGGATGTCTCGTAGACCTACAGATTGAAGAGGTAGGCAGTAGGTGGTGACATCCCTATCTGTCCTTTGTAATCCTCCACATTCGGCTATGTCAGAGGCTCTTGGCGGGAGTTGCCCTAGTATTGCTAGGGGTAAGCCTGTGCCCGATGTGTTGAATAGCATTGCATAGGAATTCATCATTGACATGACCATTAGTATCTACCTTAGGCTATGTATATATATTAGGAGCATTGTTGGAGCAACTCTCTAACTCTCAATCCGATCTCCCTCTATGACCCATTTTACCCTTTAGAATAGATTGCCTAGGTGTGTGTCACACTACCCCTATTATCAACTTACCCCTGTTCGGATAATGGATTAGTATCCCATAGCTTGACCATAATGGTAGTATATACTTTACTCCAATGTCTTCCTTTGGGATAAATACGATACCCTTGGGAATACTCATGGGTGAAATGCTACAATGGTATCTTCCATGCGCTTGCGGATCTCATCTCTTTACCGGAGATGATCTGTGGTGTTAAGAAATACCAACAAGCATTTCTGGCCCCGTTGCCGGAGATGATTTGTTAGTATATCTTAGGAGCCGTCAACACCCCGATGACCTGCCAGCTGATGCAACTAATGTAGCACGTAGATCTTATATGAAGCACTACGATGATGCGCTTAATGTAAGCTGCCTCATGCTCGCCTCTATGTCCCCAGATCTGCAAAAATAGTATGAGCATACTGATGCTTATTCTATGATTGAGGGACTACGTGGAATGTTTGAGAATCAAGCAAGGGCTGAGAGATACAACATCTCAAAGTCCTTGTTCTCATGCAAGCTGGCGAAGGGTAGCCCGGTCAGCCCTCATGTAATCAAGATGATTGGTTACATTGAAACTTTGGGCAAACTTGGTTCTGAACTCAAGGATGATCTGGCTATTGACGTTGTTCTCCAGTCGCTCCCACCGATCTACGAGCCATTCATATTGAATTTTCAAATGAATGGCATGGAGAAAACTTTGGCTGAATTGCATGGGATGCTTAAAATAGCCTAAGAAAGCATTAAGAAAAATGTCACTCATGTGATGATGGTGCAAAAGGAGAATAAAAAGAGGAAGCGTGTAACGCATCCTAAAGGTAAAGGCAAGGGAAAGGTTCCCGATGAGCCTTCAAGCTCAATGTCTAAACCAAAGGGCACATCTGGCCCTTCTCCTGATGATGAATGCTTTCACTGTCATGGTAAGGGGCACTGGTCTAGGAACTGCAAGAAGTACTTGGAGGATAAGAAGAAGAAGGGAAATGAGACTTTCGCTTCAGGTATAAATGTTATAGAAATTAACATTGCATTATCTTCTAGTGAATCATGGGTATTTGATACCAGATTGATGATTCACACTTGCAAATCGTTGCAGGGTCTATGTGAGACTCGAAGATTTGCAAAAGGCGAGTTGGATGTTCATGTCAGCAATGGAGCAAAGGCTGCGATCAGAGCTATCGGAACTTATCACTTGTCATTACCCTAAAGGATTAGTTTTGGAATTGAATAATTGTTATTGCATTCCTACTTTGAGCAAGAACATTATCTCTTCTTCGTGTTTAGAAGAAGTTGATGGTTATGAGATTGTAATAAAGAGCAAATGTTGTTCTATTTATTATAATAATATTTTCTACGCTCAATGTCCATTGGTGAATGGATTATATGTTCTTGATCTTGAGGATAAAACTGTCTGTAACATTAATACCAAAAGGGCTCGATGTAATGATCTAAATCCCACTTTTATTTGGAATTGTCGCTTAGGTCATATAAATGAGAAACACATTGAAAAATGCCATAAATATGGCTTACTAAGATCATTTAATTTTGAATCACTTGACACATGCGAATCTTGTTTGCTTGGGAAGATGACCAAAGCACCCTTCACTGGTCAAAGTGAGAGGGCGACTGACTTGTTGGAACTTATACATACAGATGTATGTGGACCAATGAGTTCAATTGCCAGAGGTGGTTTTCAGTACTTCATTACATTTACCGATGACTTTAGTAGATATTGTTATGTATGCCTAATGAGGCACAAGTCTGAATCCTTTAAAATTTTTAAAGAATTTCAGAATGAAGCACAAAATCAATTGGGCAAGACAATTAAACTTCTACGATCTAACCATGGGGGTGAATATTTGAGCCATGAATTTTATGATCATTTAAAACAATGTGGAATTGTTCCACAGTTGAGTCCACCTGGAACACCTCAATGTAATGGGGTGTCCGAGCGGAGGATCCGAACCTTGTTGGACATGGTTAGGTCGATGATGAGCCAAGCAGATCTTCCACTATCCTTTTGGGGTTATGCTCTTGAAACTGCTGCGTTTACACTAAATAGAGTCCCAACTAATTCTATTTAGCATACACCATATGAGATGTGGACCAGGAAACGTCCTGGATTGTCTTTCCTCAAAGTTTGGGGATGTGATGTTTATGTCAAATGTTTGACGTTAGACAAACTCACTCCAAAATCAGACAAATGCTTCTTTATGGGATATCCTAGGGAAACCAAAGGATATTATTTTTATAATAAAACAGAGGGTAAAGTGTTTACCACTCGCAATGGTGTCTTCTTGGAGAAAGAGTTTCTCTCAAAAGGATTTAGTGTGAGCAAGGTGCATCTTGAAAAAATCAAGAAATACCTGAAAATGTTTCAGCATCCACTGATCCTATACAGGATGTACAAGATGTTGTGCAACCAGTTTTTGAAACACCAGCCCCACGAAGGTCTACGAGGGTAAGTCGTGCGACTGAAAAGTTAACGCTTCTAACCACGGAGCGGCATGACATGGTATTGTTGGACAATAATGAGCCCATGACCTATACTGAAGCAATGATGGGACCCGACTCTGAGAAGTGGCTTGGAGCCACGGAATTCGAAATTGAATCCATGCATGAAAATCAAGTTTAGAACTTGGTTGATCCAATCGAAGGTGTGAGACCTATCGATTGTAAACGGATTTTCAAGAAAAAGACTGATACGGATGGAAATGTTCACATCTATAAAGTGCGATTGGTGGCGAAAGGTTTCAAACAAATTCAAGGTGTTGATTATGATGAAATTTTCTCACCCGTTGCAATGTTTCTAGCAATTGTTGCATATTTTGATTATGAAATAAGGTAGATGGATGTCAAAACAGCCTTTCTTAATGGAATTCTGACTGAGGATGTGTACATGACACAACCTGAGGGTTTTTTCGATCCTAAAAATGCTAATAAAATATGCACGCTTCAAAAGTCCATTTATGGACTGAAGCAAGCATCTCGGAGTTGGAATCTACATTCTGATAAAGTAATCAAAGGGTTTGGTTTCATCAAGAACGTAGAAGAACCTTGTATTTATAAGAAGTTTAATGGGAGCGCACATGTGTTTCTGGTCCTATATGTAGATGACTTATTATTGATCGGAAATGACATTCCAATGCTTGATGATGTTAAATCCTCATTAAGAAAATGTTTCTCAATGAAGGATTTAGGAGAGGCAGCATATATTTTGGGCATAAAGATCTATAGAGATATATCTAAAAGGCTAATTGGATTAAGCCAAGATACATATATTGACAAGATATTGAATCGGTTCAATATGCAGGATTCCAAGAAAGGTTTCTTGCCAATGTCACATAGCATTACTCTAAGCACGAGTCAGTGTCCTTCGACACCTGATGAGCAAAAGAGGATGAGAGCGATTCCTTATGCTTCGGCTATTGGATCCATCATGTATGCCATGCTATGTACACGCCGAAATGTATCTTATGCTCTAAGTATCACGAGCAGGTATCAATCAAATTATGGTGAGGCTCATTGGACCGTTGTCAAAAACATCCTTAAGTACTTGAGAAGAACTAAGGATGTGTTCTTAGTGTTTGGAGGTGAAGAAGAGCTCGTTGTAAAAGGTTACACTGATGTCAGCTTCCAAACCGACAAGGATGATTCTATATCGCAATCGGGATTTGTGTTCTGCCTCAATGGAGGGGCAGTGAGCTGAAAAAGTTCCAAGCAAGATACAGTAGCAAATTCAACCACGGTGGTGGAGTATATTGCAGCTTCTGAAGCTGCAAAGGAAGTTGTTTGGATCAGAAAATTTGTTTCTAAGTTGGGTGTTATTCCTGGCGCGTCTAGTCCTGTGGATCTCTACTATGACAATAGTGGAGCCATCGCACAGGCAAAGGAGCCTAGATCACCCACAGACGATCAAAACACATACTACGACGCTATCATCTCATTCGAGAGATCATCGACCGGGGTGATGTGAAGATATGCAAGGTGCACACGGATTTGAATGTTGCAAATCCGTTGACAAAGCCTCTTCCACAATAAAATCATGAAGCGCACACGAGATCCATGGGTATTAGATACTTACATCAGTGATCATAGTGTGTAGTCGGAGACTTGTGTCACAGTTATGTTTATGTACTATTAAATAAATTGTTATATCAGTAATCATTATTTACATTGATGATCAAGTATGTGACTTGTTTGTGAAACTCTTTGTTAATAGTAATGTTACTCCAGATGGTCCCTAGTCTATATCACTATATGAGATAATGAATGCATACAGACTAGCACATGTATTAATTGATGATCACGTTTCACGGATCACAGATATGGAGATATCGAATTAATAATGTGAACACATGTTAGTGAACATGGTGTTGGATTGACCCACTCCGAGACACTGTTAGGATTGTTATTTTCATATGTGCCATCATTTGGTTTTGAGTGATACACCTGCTAAATCCTTAGACTTGAGATCGCCACTGTTGCTCACTATGTGTAGTTGTGTACTTTGAGACTACCAAACGCTACTACATAACTGGGTAGTCATAAAAGTAGTATTCGGGTATATAATGAAACATAGAATGGGATGTGCGCAGATCAAGATGGGATTTGTCCCTCCTTAATAACAGAAGAGATATCTCTAGGCCTCTCGAGATAGTTGGATTTGAAAGTGCATGGTCATGCCAAGGTGATTAAAGGTTAATCACAGTGACTAGAAGTTAGTCACGGAATGAATCCACTATTTGATCGACTGAATGGTCGAGCTATCACAAGGATGGCATGCATCTCGCCTTGAGCTTGACAGGTATCGTGAGGCAAAGGGATTAGCATGTTGGATGTATCTAGGTTCGGCCGATATGATCTTTATGTACATTCGGGTGTCAGTATGTCCTGCTAGGTACCTCTACTGACTTGTGGTTGGAAACGTTTTCCATTCACAACCAACTGCACATGAACCTAACGGGTCACACACTTAAGGGGTTGGAATATCGAAAATATTGGCTAGAGGATTGTCTCTAGTGCAAGTGGGAGATTGTTCGTGATGTGCCCAAGAGGCAATCATAACAATTCGGGTTAAGGCCTATTGGATATTTGATCCATAAGCAATTAGGGTACTAATGGTCCTGTGACCTAAAAGCCCATTAGTACGCCTATAAATATGAGGGGTAGGGTTAGGGGCTAATCACCCCACCACGTGATAGCCCTAGCCGCCACCCCTCGAAGGCCTCAAGACGAGACCCTTGCCGCGCGCGCGGTGCTAGCACACTGGCGCAGGGCATTCCTCTCCGTACGTGTGGACTCCGTGAAGGCGCTGCTGCTACTGCTGCGCTGATCGGCTACTACGAACGTGTTCGTCTACTGCTGTTGAGAAGAGGGCAAGCAAGAGACGAACGGGTCATCTACTTCCCCTACACCGACGCGCATCTACGTTCCACTGCGCTGCGCGTCTAGTGGTAACGATCCATGAACTCTGTACTCACATGTTCTTTGGGTGATGCGGTAGAGTTGCTAGAGTAGCGTACCGCCAATTTCCCAACAGGAGCAAAGTTGGATGAATGTTATATGGGAAGGATAGTGTGTTTCAATGGAGTACTGAAGAAGATAGTGTCCAATAGAGGTTCTCAATTTACCTCAAGGTTCTGGCAAAAGCTGCACGAGTCTATGGGAACCCAATTGAATTTTAGTTTTGCATATCACACTCAAACGGATGGACAGACTAAGAGGACAAATCAGATTTTAGAAGACATGCTAAGAGCTTGTGCGCTAAAATATGGAGGAAGTTGGGACAAAAATGTGCCTTATGCTGAATTCTCCTACATCAGTTATCAAGCAAGTATAGAAATGCCACCATATGAAGCATTGTATGGGAGAAGGTGTACAACACCCTTGTTTTAGAATGAGACAGGAGAAACCCAAGTATTTGGACCAGATGTGATATAGGATGCTGGAAAGCAAGTTCAGACAATCCACGAGAATTTGAGGGTTGCTCAATCAAGACAAAAGGGCTATGCGGATAATAGGCGAAGAAACCTAGCTTTTGAAGTGGGAGACTTTGTATACCTCAAAGTGTCACCTATGCGAGGTCATAAGAAGTTTAACATCAAAGGCAAGTTGCCACCTCGCTATATTGGAACATTAAAGATTTTGGACAAACGTGGAGAAGTGGCATATAAGTAGGAGATGCCAACACACCTTTCTGATATTCACGATGTGTTCCACGTTTCTCAGCTCAAGAAGTGCTTAAGGATGCCGGAGGAACAAGTGTCAGTTAAAGAATTGGAATTAGAGACAGATTTGACCTATGCTGAGCAACCTGTCAAAATTTTGGAAACTAAGGAGAGAGTCACAAGGAACAAGGTGTTCCGATGGTGCAAAGTGCAATGGAAGCATCATACAAAATTGTAAGCAACTTGGGAGCGAGAAGATGGTCTCAAGAGAGAATTTCCCTATCTCTTTCCTTCTACATCAAATCTCGAGGGCGAGATTCATTTTAAGGGGGTAGGTTTGTAACACTCTCATTTTCATCTATCATGCATTGCATACATTATTATACATGTTTAGCATTAAGAAACAAAAAAGGAATAATTTTAAAATGAATTATAATAAAACAGGCAAATAACAACCTGATTTAGTCGAACTTGACCGTATTTGTACCCCGGACTAGTTCGTCTAACTCTCTGTTGTTTTCCCTGGGTAGGGCGGACTTGTTCGGGCTGTATCCCGGACTAGTCCATTCAACTCTCTGATGTTTTTCTGAACTTTTTTGTTAATTCTATGGACTAGTCTGAAAATGTTTCCAATGTTTTTCTGGTAATGCTTCGGACTTGTCCGGCCTAGCACTAGAATTGTCCGTTCAACTCTCTAAAACTTTGATTTAACTCCAAAAGGACTTGTCCGGCTTGACACTGGACTTACCCGTTAACTTTCTAGAACTTCGAACGGACTTGTCTGTAACACCCTAATTTTTGTCCATCATGCATTGCATACGTTCCAATACATGTTTAGTATTGAGCAACATAAAAAGGAACAAGTTTAAAATGAATTAGAAACAAAAACGCACTTAAGGAATTCTGGGAAGTGCGGACTAGTCCGATTTCTCTCTGACTTCAAACGGACTTGTCCGTTTTGCTGCGGACTAGTCTATTTTTCCCTCTGGACACTTTCGGACTTGTCCGGTCCTATGCAGACTAGTCCGGTGTTCCAATTCCTTGGAAATTTTGCTGAGTCCCTGGACTTGTCCGGACTAGCCTGATATTCCAGCGGACTTGTCCATTTTTCCCTCTGACTAAAGTCAGACTTGTACGATTTTTTGCCAGGCTTGTGTGTTTTTCCCCTCTGGATAAGTTCGGACTTGTCTGATATCCAGTCCGGAATTGTCCAATTTCTCTCAGTCCAACTTTGGGCTAGTCCGGCCCTTTTCGGACTTGTCCGATAAATCGCGACTCTGAGTTGATCTTTTGTTTCATGACTTGTTTCTTGGGTTTTACATTAAGTGGGCCTAGGGATGTCATGTCTAACTCTTTTAGAGCCCATGTGGGACTCTAAACCAACCTCTACTCATCTCAAACTCGAAATCCATCTAACCCTAGCCTCCACCTCTATATAAACAAGCCCACCCCTTGGCTTGAAATATTTTGCCACTTTTCCACCACACCCAAACCCTAGCTCGTGGATAGCCGCCACCAAGGAGGGAGGAGGAGATCTAGAGAAAGAAGAAGAGGAGGAGGAAACGAAAGAGGATCAAGATCTCCATCAACTTCGCGTTCTTCGTCAACAATTCACCATCCAGTTCTTCATCAACCCTAGATCATCAAGATCCAAGTGTTGCCTCCAAGATCCTTGATTCTTTAGAGTCCTAAACACCTGTTATACCTTCTATTCTCTTTTCCTTATGTGAATTTGACCTCAAATCTCCAAATTCACGTCGATCTAGAAAAACCCTAGTTTTGTTGTTCTTGTGCAGTGCGGACTTGTCTGGACCCTAGCGGACTAGTCTGATTTTCCTGGTTAAATTGTGTTGAATTAATTCTAAATTAGATCGAATCAACTCCAAACCTATATAAACTTGTTAAAAGTTATCAGAACTAGTTAGTGATCATTAAAAGCAACTCATTAACAAGTTCCACCTTGCATTTGCATTAATCATGCATGTCATGCCATATTGAGTAATATATGCGTATCTATTGATTGTGTTTATTGTTTGTATGTTATTGTGCGGATTAGACGGATTTGCGCTAGAGAGTGCCGCAGAGGATCTCCAACACCAAGAGTTTGAAGGCTTTGACCCGAACCAATCCCAAGAGCAAGGCAAGTGTCCTTGAAGCATATTGATCTTGTTTCTAAAATAAATGTTTTTGTTTACAAAATTGCATGCTTGTGTCAATTTGATAGGAATCCTATGATATGAAGTTTACTAGAATTGTTTGACCACCCTTGTCACCTGGAAAATATGGTAGAGAGTCGGGATGGGCTTTTTACCTTTTTGCTTCGCTTAATTAATTGGGATGGGGACACAACTATACCACTTAACTTAACTATGCATTTATGAGATTTGATTAACATGAACTGGTTAATATGATGTGGTAATGGGTGATCTAAGCAAGCCTGGTATGTGGATGGGTTGGATGTTATGGTGGTTTGCTTGCTTTAGATCTAAGGACCGATTCGTGGAGTGACCATCCAGGATTTACAGTGCCACCACGAGGCCAAGTATGGGTGCGGCGTAGCTGATTAATTAGGGATTTGCCAGTGATATTTGTACCATTAAGGATGTTCGGGGAAGGGGTAGTCGGATTGGGTTTGTTGATGATTGGTGGGACTACCCTGGGATCCGAATTGCTCAAGAAGGGGGCCCTTGGTTGAAGATGTGCTCAGTTGGAGGCATCGCCACCGGTGAAACCTCTATGGGGTCTAAATAAGCTAGTAATCTCTTTGTAAAGGATATTTTGTGATCTCTTGGCCACACACCTAAGGAAGTGTGAGACGGCATAATTGAGATTCTATAGTCATTGAAAGGTGATGAAATCACAAACACGTGGGTAAAGTGGTACAACCTCTCCAGAGTGTGTCTAAAACTATCATGATAGTTGTGCTCCCAGTTATGAGAATCCTGGAACCTCACATGATTAGGGGAAATTTGGTAATGGTTTGGTTATGGTTATGGTTTGATTATGGTTATGGTTCATAATGGTTATGGCTGGTTATGAATTAACTTCTGATATTGATCACGGTTATTGGTAATGAGAAATCTGGTATAATGGTGATGGATATGGAATATGGACTTGTATTATGTTAATAATTATGGTTTATGATGGGTTTATTTCACATAGATAAGAAATATATTGCTTTTCAAATGTTTTAATGTAATTTTCAGCACTTAGCCATTACTATTATCATCATTTGAATCAGCTACATGTCATACTTTCCACACTTGCTGAGTACGACATGTACTCACCCTTGCAATTCCCCCACCAACAGTTGCAGGTCAGGATTGGGAGTATAACGATGATAATGCTGAGTTCTAGGCCGTGTCTACCGACAGCTTTGCCTGTGAAGTGTTGGAGCTGCGCTATACCCTATTTGCTTAGTTGCTTAATTAGTTTATTTCCGCTGCATTAGTTGAACTTGTCATTGAAATTTCATTAGAGCTTGTATTCGAGGATAATATGGTTTGTGTAATAAAAGTGCTTAATTAGTCTTGTTATGTGGTAATTTTCTGTATATCCTTTTGTGATTGCACTCGTATATGTGTGTTGAACGTCCTGGGCACACATATGCGTTCACTTGGTTCATTTTTGGAACTGGGTGTCATATTGTTCGGCCTCATACGAACTAGTCCGGTCTTCAGGGTTTCGACTCGGATTCGATTTTTCCTCCGCGACATTTTAATGGGTAATTGACCTATTTGGTCCCAAGGACGTCGTGTCCAACCCCTGAGGAGCCCATGTGGGACCCCACCAAGGTCTCCACCGCCTTCTACTCGAAATCCATCAAACCCTACCACCTCTCCTCTTATACAAACAACCCATCACCCACCTTTTTCATCTCTTTGTCACATTGAGAAAAAAAACCTAAACCCCTGTTCGTTAGAGCCGCCATCAGGAAGCTTCCACTGCAGGGAGAAGAAGGAGGAGGAAGGAAGAAGGAGAATCAACCAAGATCATCGTTGCTGCTGCGATCTTCATCATCAACTCTTCAACCTCAACACCCTTCTTTGTCAATACTTTGTCTCCAATCAATCTAGACATCAAGATCTTGTGTTTCATCAAGCCTTCAACCTTTGAACCCTTGGATTCATGGTAAATACCTTAGATTCATCTTTTCTATGTAAGTTATGGTTCTATAATAACTTTAACTATGCTCTAGTTGAAAATTTGCCAAAATTCTAGCCTTAACGGACTTGTCCGATCTAGTGCGGACTAGTCCGATCAACTTTCTGGTCCAGAGCGGACATGTTCGGCCAAGGTGCAGACTAGTCTGGTCCTCCAATTCTAGAAATTCCTGAAACTTCTTTAATTCTTTCCAAATTAACTTAAAACTTGCTCTAACATGTGAAAACATAATTGTAACAAGTTAGTAAGGTATAATAACAGCCTTATAACATGCATCACCGCATAATTGCATCAATCATGCATGTCATGTCATATTGAGTAATATATGAGCATTCATTGATTGTAATACTTGGTTTGTATGTTTGTTGCACGGAATAGAAAGTAACGCTCCTGAGGATGCTATGGAGGACTTCTAGCACCAGAATTTTGAAGCTTTTGATCCTAACAAGACTCAAGAGCAAGGCAAGTGTCATTGATTATTTTGATCCTGTTTTTAAATGTTTTGTTTGCAAAATTGCATGCTTGTGTCAAATTGATGGAAAACCCATGATAGGTGTTTACTAGACTTGTTTGACCATCCTTGTCGCGTGGAATATATTGTAGAGAGTCGGGAAGGGTAGCTTACCTTTTTGCTTCACTCTAACTAATTGGGATGGGAAAACAACCAAAATGACTTAACTATGCATTACCTAAATTATGGCTATGTGAATTGATGAGTGTGATTAATTGGAAAATCTGGACTTGGGAGATCTAAGCAAGCATGGTTTCTGGATTGGGTTGGATGTTATGGTGGTTTCACTTGCTTTAGATCTAAGGACCGGTTTGTGGAGCGACCATCCAGGATTTACAGTGCCACCACAAGGCCAAGTATGGGTGCAACATACCTGAATAATTGGGTGCGCTGCTGGTATTATATGGACTATCGGATGGTGCGGGGAATGGGAGTAGAGGAGGGCTAACCTAGGAACTGCATGGCACATGGGGGGCGTGGTTGGGAGAATGGAGATTCAAGCCTGCTGGTGAAACATTAGTGGGTCCGTACATGCTAGTAGTCCCTTTGTAAAGGCTATTTTGTGATCTCTTGGCCAAACACCTAAGAAAGTGTGAGATGGTATTAGGGAGGTTCTTAGTCACCGAAAGGTGTTGAAATCACAAATGTGTGGATAAAGTGGTACAACCTCTATGGAGTGTTTAAAACTATCATGATAGTCGTGCTCCTGGTTATTAGCGACTTGGACCCTCACATGATTAGAGTGGAAATTGGGATTTGGGATGGTTTGGTTATGGTTATGGGTTTGTTTGTGATACATGAACATGGTTAATGATGAAGGTGAGAATTTGTTGTATTAATGGACAATTATTGATGGATGTTAGATGATGGAAATTGGTGATGTTGAACATATATTGGTAATTATTTGGGATATGATGGGATTAATTCACATAGACATTGTAGGATGCTTTTTATATGTTTTAAATGTACATTTTAGAAAATAGCCATTATTTATTATTGTCCCTTGTTCAAGCTACATGTCATTATTTTCCCACACTTGCTGAGTACGACATTTGCTCACCCTTGCAAATCTGCCACCAACAGTTTCAGGTGATGTTTGAGACTACCGTGAGGATAATGTTGAATTCTAGGCTGTGTGCTACCATCGACTGCCTGTGGATGACTTTGGAGTCGCGCTGCCTAGTTTATCCCATTGCTTAGGTGCTTACTTTAATATTTAGATTATTTCTGCTGCAGTATTATTAGTATTCTTAGTATCAATCATTAGAGTTTGTAATTCGAGAAATATTTGAATATTGTAATAAAAGTACACATTTACTAGTTGGGCCGTGGTAATTTTCTGTATATCATTTGTGGTTTTGTCGTGTATGTGTGATGAACATCCTGGGAACACATATGCGTTCACTTAGTTTAGTTTTCGGAACCGGGTGTCACATCCAGGTTGCTTCAGATTATGTATGATGTTTCCATTGTACTTTGCACCATCGAATCACCTTGTTTGTTGGGACTGAAAGTGCATCTAGGAATCCCTTTTGGGTTTTGGATGATTTATGACAAGCAAATGAGATCCTAACTACTTTGTTGAGTTGAGCACAGGTTTTAAGTTGAAAACAAGCCAGGTGCCAAAAAGAAGGGAGAATGAGGAGCCATATGGAGAAGAGCTCAAGGAACAAGAGTAGTAGATCATTGTGTGTGGAGTGTGTTAAGAAAACACACCCCAAGAGCTCAAACACAAACAAACACACACATTGCACAAATTTATACAGGACCGGACTAGTCCGACCGACACCAGACTAGTCTGATATCTCTCTCTGCACAAGATCGGACAAGTCTGATATCACCACGGACTAGTCTGATATCTCTTTGACTAGAATCGGACTAGTCCTCCCCAGTGCGGACTAGTCCTCAAAACACTTCACAAGTCACACAAAATCGGACAAGTTCGATCACACACCGGACTAGTCCGTGGTCTTTCTGATGTCAATCGGACAAGTCCGATATTAGCACGGACTAGTCCGAAAAACTCTCTGACCTAAATCGGACAAGTCATCCAAGTGCGGACTTGTCCTCATAACCACTTAGGGTTTCACTGATCCCGACAAGTCCGATGTCTATCGGACTAGTCCGAAGATTTCCAGAAGTGAAATCGGACAAGTCCGCTCCTAGTCGGACTAGTCCGATATTTCAGGACACTTAGGGTTTGCTACACACAGCACACGGGACTAGTCCGGTGTCCACCACAGACTATTCTGATCTTTCTAAACCCTAATGGTCAATTTTAGAAACCCCATATAAATAGAGGTGCACGGCCCAACTTTAAACTCTCTCGAACCCTAGCGCTGTCACACCTCCCAAGAGCCTCAAAAACACATCTCACCACAAAATCAAAAGCCACAAAGATCAATCCTTTGAGGATACACTTCGAAACATTGGAGAGACACATTTCATCACTCTTGAGCTCTTGGTTTGTTTCCCTAACACACTACTGTGATTTTCATTGTAATCTTTTGAGTGTGTTCTTAGTGGATTTGTCATTGTAATCTAGGGGAGCCCGCAACGTGTGAGAAGGTCCCTTGAATTCGGTTATTTACCCTTTGTGATAAGAGAAGAGGATTGGCCTTCGTAGCGATCCGACGAGGGTGGGTTGGAGAAGACCCGGTCCTTTTGTGGACTCCTCAACGTGGATGTATGTTGCCTCTGTGGGAGCCGAACCACAGGATAAATCGTTTGTGTTCTTGCTTTGTGTTCATCGTTCTTATTCATCACAACAATCTAGGGTTTGAATCAATATTGTCACTTTACGTTGAATCATTAAGTATAAGATTGAATTGTGATATATCCTAGTCCATAATCTTGCAACACTTCAATTAACTTGCATACATCATAAAATAAAATTAATCGATCAAACTTAATCAACCTAGTTGGTACACACCGGACTAGTCCGCACTTTACTGGACTAGTCCGATATCTCTGGTTTTGATCTGGTTGTTAAGTGTTGTAGGTTCCGACAAATTTCAAAAAGGCCTATTCACCCCCCCCCTCTAGGCCACATTCAGGGGCTCTCTCATTTGTTTCCAAAATCTTGACAGATTGTTCAGCATAGGTCAAATCTGCCTCTAGCTCCAATTCATCCATTGGTATTTGTTCTTCTAATACCCTTAAGCACTTCTTGAGCTGAGAAGCATGTAATACATCATGAAATTGGTACTCATAGCTTCATGCAATTTCTCCCAGAACCTATAGGTGAATTAAGAACCTCGATTTGAGACTATTTTCTTCGGAACTCCATGCCAACATACAATATTTTCCATATACAACCCGGCTAGCTGCACCGCGGTGTACTTGGTCTTGACGGGAATAAAATGAGCAAATTTCATCAACCGATCCACAATAACCCATATGGAGTCATATTCAGACTGGGTACGTGGTAATCCAACTATGAAGTCCATACCAATTTCTTCCCACTTCCACTCTAGAATCTTCAATGGCTGTAATAATCCAAATGGCCTTTGATGTTCAGCCTTGACCCACTGGCATACATCACATAATGCAAAGTTCTTGAACACGTTGTTGAACACGTTGCTGATTCGTTATTGAATATGTTGCACTATGTCCATTCGATGTTTACTATGACACATGAAATACAAGTTTGATTCCCTCATCATTTGTCAATTGCATTCTCTCCTTGGCACATTGACTTACATCCTTGTGCTTTCGTATCCAATCCATTCCAAATATTATGTATAGCCCTTGTGATTTTAAAACAATGACGTTGGCAAGGAAGTATACCCCACTTATTTTAAGACTTATTTTTGGACATACTATATTTGTTCTTGTCTTCCATGTAGCTTTGTCCAAAATAGTGAATCTTCTAGTTATGTCCATCTTCCATTGAAGTAGAGGTTGAACGAGATAGGAAAGAGATATAGAACGAATCACCAACTATAGGCATCAAGGAGTATGAAACTAAGAAACTCATATATAAACCTACATGGATGTGGCAAGTGCTAAAACACCCCACAATCCCCTATTAAGCACACAAGCAATCATCACACAAAATTCAGTACACCAACCAACCTACACCCATTACTAAGTGATCCTATCTGCTCTAAAGTGGCCATTCTACCTAGGCTGCGTCCTACGGTCAACGCGGCTCTGATACCAATTTGTGACATCCGGTTGTGAAAAATGAATCAAGAGAATGTATATGTGTGCTCATGATGTTCATCACACATACACGATAAAACCACAAATGATATACAGAAAAATACCACATCACAACTAATAATTAAGTACTTTGTTACATTACTCCAAATGGTTCTCGAATTACAAACTCTAATTATTAATATTGCAGTGAGAAATAATATAAACTATGTTGTACGACTCCAAACATCCACAGGCAGCCGACGGTAGCACTCAATGTAGAACTCCGCATTATACTCACGATACTCCCAAACATCATCTGAAATTGTTGGTGGGGGAATTGCAAGGATGAGCACATGTGATACTCAGCAAGTATGGGAAAATATGACATGTAGTTTAAACGGGGAATGATAATAAATGGTTGTTTGTTGAAAAGTACATTTAAAACATGTAAAAAGTATCTTGCAATGTCTATGTGAATTTAATCCCATCATATTCCAAGTAATTCCCATAATATGTATCCAACAACTTCACTTGCCATCATACCTCATCCTTCAATTAATATCCTTCCATATGCCAATATCTTACCTTATTCACCAACCACGTCCAAATATCATATTCCAAACCATAACCATATCCAAAACATCCCTAATCCCAAGTGCACCCTAATCATGGAAGTTGTCCAGGTGCTCTTAAACGGGAGCATGGCTATCATGATAGTTTTTAACAATCTGCAGAGGTTGTACCGCTTTACCCACAAGTTCGTGATTTCATCACCTATCGGTGACTAAAAGAAACCTCCATCATGCCAAAACACTAACATTGGTTTATGGCCAAGAGATCGCAAAATAGCCTCTACAAATTTATACCAACATGTACGGATCCACTGAGGTTTCACCGGAGGTGATGACTCCAACTGAGCACATCCATCCAAGGGCCCCCTCTTGTGTCGTTTGGATCCCAGGGCAGTGCCGCCACTATTGAAAACTCAATCAGACCCCTGATAGGAGGATGAGCCCCGATCTTCCGAGAGGTATGCGGTAAACTTGATTTGGTGGAGATCTCGACGTTGATGATCCAAGGCTCCGAACGAACGGAACCCCATAATTACGACACCACTGCTGCATTGGTTATCACCCGTGTCACACGAATGACCTCGCCACGAAGGCTTATCCCTGCAAGCGCAATCAACAACACAAGCAAGAATAGAGAAGTTGCAATCAAAACTGAATTGATCACGAAATGGCGTCTCACAAATCGATGAACGATGACACTGTTCGATGATAGATTGAATCTAAGCAAAACCAACCCTAATGTGGTGACGGCTGCTGAATAAAGAGGGGTTAGGGGCATGCAAGACCCTTGGACATAACCCTAATGGGCTTCCACACGATACACGGGCCAGCAGCCCAAAGGACGGTGACGTAGCACCCTGGCAGATTCCTGGACGTCTACTTATTTTGTCGATTCCCGTCAACTCAGAAGTAATTTTGAGTTGGGATCAGTTCCATTGGAATATTTATGAAATCATGGTTCCAACCATATGTAGAACGTCCAAATCTAACTCTATAAGCGTTCAGGGCGTCAATTTTGGTGAAGGCAGCTCCTAGGATCCGAGGTGGAGTCGAAGTCGAGTTGGGCTTGGACTCCTCCTTGGTGTGGACGTCCTAACTCCTCCTCATTGACTCCTTGGACTTCTCCAAACCCTTGCTGGTCCTCTCATCCTAATGAATAAAACATGCATGGAAACAAGCGTAAGTTCTGAAAAACAATTGACGAGGTTAGAATGTACCTGGAGATCCAACTGCCGCACACGTGCTCTAGTGATTGGTCCTTGTATTGTATGCAAAGGAGAGAAGTCATCATCAACTCCCATTCCCCGAGCCTTCCTAATGATCCGAACTACACCGGCAATACACTATATAGTCACCTAATCCACACTCATACTTGGCCTTGTGATGGCACTGTAGTCTTGGCTTATTCTCGCATGAACCGGTCCTTAGATCTAAGGCAAGCAAAACCACCATATCTTCCAACCCAGTCCACAAACCATGCTTGTTTAGATCTCCCAAGTCCCATGTTACTAATTAATCATATTCATCCCTTCTCATCATCCATAAGTTCATTAATACAAAATTAAGCCATTTGGTCATTTTCCAATCCCAATTAATTAAAGCAAAGCAAAAAGGTAAAATACCATTCCTGACTCTTACAGTATATTCCGAACAATATGGGTGGTCAAACAAGTCTAGTAAACACCTATTATGGGTTTCCCATAAATTTGACACAAGCATGCAGTTTTCCAAACAAAACATTTAAAAACAGGATCAAAATGATCAATGACACTTTTCTTGCTCTTGACACTGGTTTAGATCAATAGCTTCGAAGTTGTGGTGCTGAAGGTCCTCGTAAGCACCCTCTAGAGCGTTACAATCAATAAATGCTCATATAGTACTCAATCTTTCATGATATGCTTGATTGATGCAATTATGAAGTAAAACATGTTATTAAGTTGCCATTATTGCTTACTATCTAGTTACAATTAAGTCTTACATGTTAGAGCAAGTTTCTAAGCATTTCGGATAAAATTGGAAATGTTCCAGGAATTCCAGAACTCACAATTTGGACTAGTCCACACCATGGGTCGAACATGTTCGCTCTGGACTAGAGAGTTCAATGGATTAGTTCATGCTGGACCAGACAAGTCTGCTACGACTAGGGTTGTTGCGAAATTCCAACTAGAGCATAGTTGAGTCAATTATAGAACCATAATTGATGTAGGAAAGATGAATCTAAGTTATTTACCATGAACTCAAGGGTTCAAAGGTCGAGGATTTGATGAAACGCAAGAACTTGATGTCTAGATCAATGGAAATGAAGAATTGGCAAAGAATAATGTTGACATCGAAGAATTGATGATTAAGATCGCAGCAACGACGATGATCTCGCTTGATCCTCCTTCTTCCTTCTCCTCCATGTTCTTCCTTGCAGTGAAGACTCCTTCCTTCGCTAACAACACAATGTGATCGGGCTTAGGGTTTCTCCAACGTGGGCAAAAGGGTGAAAGGTGGGTGGTGAGGTGTTTATATAGAGGGATAGGCGGTAGAGTTGTGGTGGAATCCAAGTGTAAGGCGGTAGAAAAACATAGGGGCCTTGGTGGGGTCCCACTTGGGCTCCTCAGGGGCAGGGCACAACATTCTTGGGCCCAATTAAGGTAATTATCCAATAACTCATTGTGGAGGGAATATAGAATCCAAGTCGAAACTCTAAGTACTGGACTAGTCCGTAGGAGACCGGACAAGTTCATTTGGGGTTATAGAAAGTTCAATGGAGAAGTCTGGTATCGAGTCGGACAAATCCGTTTTGGAATAGGAAATTGATCAGACAAGTCCGGTATCAGGCCGGACAACTCCGGGGCATGTCTAGAATCAAATCCGGACCAAGTGTTTGGGAGTTTCCAACAGTGATCATCGGGTTAGTCCATATATACAACGAACAAGTCCGGACAAAAACAGAAACCTAACCGGATTAGTCCATAAAAATTATTGGACAAGTCCAGAGAACATCAGAAACGATTTCGGACTAATCTGTAGCAGTTAATAAATAAGTCCGGAAAACAACAGAGAGATGAACGGACTAGTCCAGGGTCAAATGCAGACAAGTACGTAAAGATCCAAGTTTTTATATGTTGTTTTGGTTCTAATCCATTTTTATCTTGTTCCTTTTATGTTTTGCTTAATGTTAAAAAAGTATAAGAATAAATGCAATGCATGATACATGAAAATGACGGTGTTGCAGAGTGTCCATCCACTTTCGATGAGGCTCCGCCTTAGAGGTGGGAGCAGCACCAGCCATCTCCCAACGCAAAGTTTTGACTACGAGCTGAGAGGTGATGTCCGAAGACCCTCCATACATCATATGGAGAGTCTTCGACGTTCATATTCAGAGTTGGTGTCGAAGTCGTCGATAGTGTTGTAGACCGCCTTTAACGCCTTCTTGGCATCTTGGAAGCCTAGCTCCTGATCAGACGGAGCTTCGTTGACCTTCTGTTTGCCTTCCTGCTGGCAGAAAGGCATGTCATCTTGACGCTTGCTCTGGCGTTCAGCGATCTTCTTTACCTCGCGACGGTCTTCAAGATTATGGCATGTAGATTTGTGGATTGTGCACCAGATCTTGTCACCTTCTTCGGACGATGGTCAAAGTCGCTTCTCGAGGCGTGGCCCCGGCCACTAGGTGCTGCTGCAGCTGCAGCAGTAGGTGCGCCAGCAAGTGACTTGTTCTTGCCACTTGACTTCTTGCAGTAGGGTTCTAGCAAGGATGGATAAAAGGGAATTGAGGTAGTGTGACACACACAAGAGCATTCTATCCTAAGGGGATAATATGGGGTAAAGAGGGACCAGGCTAAGAACTAGGTAGAGACTCCTACAATGCTTCTAATGTACATATACATAGCATAGGTTAGTTACTAATGATAATGTAAATTATGAATTCTCATGCTAAGTGGATTAACACATCGGGCATGGGTTTACCCCTAGCAATACTAGGACGACTCCCGCCAAGAGCCTATGGCATAGCCAAACGTGGAGTATTACAAAGGACATATAGGACTGTCACCACCTACTGCCTACCTCTTCAATCTGTGGGCATACGAGACATTCAACGCTACTCTCTATCCTAGCACCATGCTAGCATATTAAGTAATTACCTTGAGAGCCTAGGCACAAGCCATCCTAAGGCAATGAACTAAATTATCGTTGAACCAATGTTAATTCATAGCATAAGTGATTCATGATAACATAATCATATCATAGCTAATTAGACTATAGTGGGAGTTTGTAGTGTTTATGATTATATAATGATAAAGGTATAGCATAATCATAAATACTACTCCTACCACATACATGGAATCCACAATCAAACAAGAAACGCTTCATCCAAGTATATGAACAATGGAAGACTAAAGATAACATCTTTATTAAAAACAAAGTCACAAATACAAATAGGAATATAAGAGCCATACCTTTTCCAATTGGAAATTGGAAGAGACTCCTTCTACTCCTCTCCTACTTGTACTATGGACTAGAGGCTCTCCTCTCTACAGCCTATACTCCTCTAAACCTATGGAGAGTAGTGGATACAATGGATGAATACTCAAGTGGTGTGTGTGTTGAAGTGAGGGGTGAGGGGTCCTATTTATAGCTTGGAGAAGGGTTAGTTTCCGCAATCAAAAGCGCGCGAATCAGTCTTCGTCGTGACCAGGGCACCACAGGGAGTCAACACGTGGAATTTGAGTGATGTTGGCGCCAGGAAGGGTTCGGCCGAACCCCCTAGTCGGCCGAATAGAAATGTTGACCATTTCTGGTGTACTTGCTCAGGGTGACTTCCAGGTGGGTCCCATTGACTGATATGGGTGCTACACCATTGGATGGCCTCAGATACTTCTGTTTGTGGTCCATTTGATCCATGTGGTGCCACGTAGCGATGCCTGATTGGTTGCAATGATATTTTATAGGTTCATCCCCTTGTTTCACTTCAATTCTGTATAGAATGTCTGCATGCACTACTTTATCCAAAGACAAGTGGAAATAGGTTAAATAGAAAGGTGATGTGTGCAAGAAATTATATTTACTTCACATAATTGAGTTATATTGACGGGTGAAAATTGTATATAACAGCTGTCAACAAACTCCCACAAGCTTATCCTTTGCTCGTTTCGAGCAAAGTCAAGACTTTAGGTTGATGATCAGAAGTTGCTACAATGTTCTACTTTTCAAAAGTACCATGTGCACAACAAAATACTCTGCCTAGTATTGCAAAAATTGGCACGGTACTTCACCCATCTTAAGTCATTATGGGACTTATGCCATCTCCTATTCATGGGTGGTTAAAAGATAGAACAGCAAATAGAGCACACATACCCTAGAAATCAAGTTCCACTCAAATTCTGGAGAGTTCAATTTGGATTTTAAGTATCTCAATTTGGTTTCTCTCAAGTCTCTCCTTTGTGTGTAGTGAAAGTATATCCTCAGCAAGGCATTTTGCCTAAATTCATCCTACCTCTACATAATGCTTGTATGTGGAGCTTGGCAGGGAATACAGTAGGCATATTTGCAACACATAATATTGCTTAGTCAAAAGAGCAAGACTTTGGAGAAATCAATTCAAAACAATTTTGATTAAAGACTTGTGCATGTGTGATGGAATGAAGTGGATGTGGATCTTGAGATGACTCCTTTTTGAGTGGACTCTCTTATTTTGCAGGGATGAAACATGGCTACTTTTATTTCTCATGCTTATGATGTAAGCATGCATTTTCTTTTTCTTTTTCTTATAGCCATGTCTTCTACTCCCTTTTTATGCAAGAAATTTTGTTAAGAGTATTAAGCATGAATGATATGGAGTCTCTCTTTTTATTGTGGAATGGTACTATGGTGGAATTTTGCTTACTTATAGTGTAGAAGTATAGCATGTGCAAGTGAAGTCTTCAATTCAAAAAGTAATGAATGAAGTCTCACATAGGTATATACTAGTTTGACAAAGCTCAATGTGAAGACAAATAGCATATGCATGAGGTCTATCAATGTGATATATCATATAGCTTTGGTAGGTATTTCCAATCAAATGAGAATAACTTAAATCTTGTTAGAATTTCTACGGAAATCTAAGTCTCACTTTCAGACTAGAAATAGCAGCCCTATCACTATATCATATCTCACAACAACTTAAAATGGATTAAGCTTTTGCTACCCACAATTTCCAAATCAAGGCAAAAGCAATTTCAGACAATGAGAGCAATATGTTGGAGAGTAGTAAGTTGTAAACTAGGGACTTAGGAAATTAAAACAGAGCAACTATTCATCATTTTATCTATGTGAATTCCGAACCATTCTTACCGCACATCATTTATTTTATTTGAAAGCAAATATATCCTCTCTCTCTCTCTCTCTATATATATATATATATATATTATTTTTTAATATTTTTTAGATGCAAGGTCGATGATAGGTGAGTGGAAGATAAAAATGCAAGGTGTTGATACAATATACCTCAAGTGGGGGTCCTTCCCCAAGCTTGTTCTTCACTCATCTCCGTGACGACGGTTGAACCCTTGATGAAGGAAGTATGTTGCAAGATCGGCTTGTTGTTGTTGTAGCGTGGAGTTGAGGTTGATGAATTGAGCGTCCATGTGTTGTTGCCAGTCTTGGGTACCTTGGACATGCCCTTGGAGAGTGTTGTAGATGTCACCCGTTCTTACTTCAAGCTCATCCATACGTCTAGTCAGATTTGTCATTCCTTGGCTATAGTCATGATGACTTCTAGCTGAAGAGGAACGACATCTTCTCATGTACGATGGAGGCAATCTACTAGAGCTTGAAGTGGATAGGGGCGGCTCCCATGTGGCACCTGGCCATCCATGCCAAGATGGACCTTCGGTCTCATACAATGGAGGTTGAGTCCATCTGGGTGCATTACCCGTTGGGTTCTCTTCCTCTTCATACTCATGGAGGAGGTCGGAGGCATAGCCACTCTCCTTGTACGGTTTCTAGTTACTGTAAGGATCGAATGCCCAAGAGGGGGGTGAATTGGGCTTCTTTTCAAAAATCTAAGCAATAAAACTTAATTCCTAAAGGCCCAATTCCCTATGCTAACGATCTATGCATTGAAGTAAATAGCAACTTCGCGTTATATAAAATGCATAAATGTAAGGGAGAGGAAGAGGATGCAAACTCCCGAGGAGACACGAGGATTTATCCCGTGGTTCGGCAAGATTGTCAAGATCTTCCTACATCCACGTTGTGGCACCCACCAAAGGGTTTAGCCACACCCAAGTCACCGAGACGAGGGATCTCCACTATTCTTCTCCGTTTGCCAACCTTGGCAAGGTGGATCTCAAGCCTTGTACAACTTTGACCCTCCGAGCTTCCACAAACGCCTTGGCAAGCTCCGGAAGTCTCTTACAGTTACAAACACAAAGGGCACTCCCTTGAGGCTCTCACTATCCTAGAGATTCCACTCACCCAGAATGGAGGCACACAAGCTCTCTCTCTAGTTAGTGCTAGCCTATCTCTTGGTGTGTATGTGGTCAAAATGATGTAGAAGTGATGGCTCTTGGTCTTGAATGCTTGTGGATGTGTTGAGAATGTCTGGTGATCAAGACTTGTCGAAATGACAGGTTTAGGGGGTATTTATAGCCAGCCTCCAGGAAATAGCCGTTGGAAAAGTAGGCTGACAGAACTTTTCTGCGAACATCGGATGATCCGATGTATCTCCTTTAGTTATCATCGGTCAAGTTTACTTTAGCTGACATCATTGTGTCAGATATGACCGTTGTTAGACCGATGTTGCACTTGTCTTCTCATCGGATGATCCGGTGGCTCTTCCTCCAGAATTGACTCAAACTTGATGCTTACTGGAGTGATTGACCGATGTGTATATTTCTGTACATCAGATGATTCGGTGCTACACTTGGTCCAAGGATATTGCAAACTGTACTGATGGACCGATGTAGCTGAGCCCTTAACATCGGATGATCCGATGAGTGCTTTGTTCTGAGGTCTTCTTCTTCTGTTGAACCAACTCGACCGATGTGTTGTTCTCAGAAATCATCGGTTGATCCGGTGAGTTGATTTTGTTTGCTTCGAGTTGTTTCTAAGTGATTCTTTTGTGTCTTGCTCGATTGACCTCTTAGACTTTTGTTGGAAATGTACTTCTGATGGTTGTCAAGTATTAAGTGTCATCAATTGTGGTTGAATGACTTTGACATAAGAGCTTTCACTTCTTGTCTTCATATCATTGATTTGATCTCATAAAGTGATTGTATATGGGTCTCCAATGACATATAGATTTCATTTGATTGAGTGATTATGGAGACCTTGCATTCACAAATTCATTAGTAAAATCCAATGGTTGTCATTAATCACCAAAACCGTACCTCATGGGGGCCTAGATGCTTTCAATCTCCTCCTTTTTGGTGATTGATGACAACACAACAATTAAAGCACAATAGTAATGAATTTGATAGTACGAAGCTTAAGAGGATATGCAATGAATACAAGATTATTACACTTAAAACTTGAAAGCTCAATCAAAGAATAACTCAAGTGAATAAGTGATCATAAGATAGGCACCAAACAAGCTCAATCGATTAATATCTCAATAAATAGTAAGTGAGTAGCAAAAACACCAAAGTACAAAAGATGATATAGATAGTCTCCAATAAGCTCAATCGATTAATAACTTAAGAGTACTCAATAAACACCAAATGAGTAGCAAAAGTATCGAATTACAAAAGATGATATAGGTAAACTCCCCCTAAGGCTAGGACACTCCCCCTGAGACTAAGCTATCCTCCCCCTGACTCCTCTAACTCTTCTCCCCCTTTGGCATCAAGACACCAAAAAGGGATCCGAGTGCCTAAGGACCCTGAGTACTAGGCGCAATGACGAACTGGTCACTGTCGCTATCGTCGGAGTTGCTGCCTGGAGTAGAGGTGGAAGGAGTTGTCGGAGCTGTAGGAGCCGTCGTCGGTGCCTGCTGGGTAGGAGTTGCTGGAACAGGGGCACTAACGATGGATGCCGGCGTCTACTGGAACAGTGTCGTGGCCGGCAGTGGAGAGTGAATCGGTGCGCCGGGAGCCAGCAGTGGAGACATGCTGATCGAAGGGATCGGCGTAGTCGGCACCAGAGCGGCAGCTGGAGCAAGGACAGGTGGAGGTGGAGCAACTCCTGGCAGCTGCGACGGGACGGCAATCCCAGTCTGGGTGTAGAGGTTGGTGATCAACCCCAGGATGCCCATCATCGCCTGCTGCGTCTGCTGCTGCTGGTCAAGGGAGCGCTGGTGCATCTGGTCGATCAGCCAATCAGCCGGTCAGTGTCCTCTCGCCTCTCACTGGCGATCTGGCGCTGCATCTCCTGCTGCTGCTGCTGGAGCTCCAGAAGGCGTGCGGCCTGCTCCGCTCGGGCCTGCTCAGCTGCAAGAAGGTCCAAGCGCTGTTGCTCAACCATCTGCTGTAGGAGGGATGTGAGCTCGGACGGCTGAGCAACCTGTGCCTCTCAGACGGGAGTTGGAGTAGGGGGTGGCACTGTAGAGCCTCCAGCCTCCGCGTTGTGCTGCCTGGGTGAGGGAGGAGGTGGAAAGTACTCCTCAACGATGTCATCAGTGTCGCTCTCGGACCATATATGCTGCAGGTCCTCACCCTGAGCCTCTGCCTCATCCAGCCTCTCATCCTCCTTCTCCAGATCAGACCAGTCCTCCTCGGATAGACGAGCCCTGACCTGACGCTCGACTGGACGGCCAAGGCGGCGGTCTCCAGGAGCTGGAGCACGGTAGTGACCGAACCGTGTGACACTCTCGTGAGTGAGATGGTCATGCACGGCGGACTCCTCAGGGACCATCATGTAGAGCAGGTAGCTAATCCAGTGTCCATACACGAGTTGTCTCATCATGCCCACTCCATCGGTGATCACATCCTCCATCTCGCATATGAGGACGTCCACAATATCAAACTCCATCCCGTTCATGATGTAGAACAGGAGGGTCTACTGCAGGCTGGTGAACCCCTCTAAGTAACTGGATCTCGGCAAGAGAGTGCGGCGCAAGGCAAGGTGCACTGTGCGCGCAGCTGGAGTCAACAGTGCCGGTACCCTCGGCTGGTCTGGAGAGAAGGTCGGTCCAAACAAAGAGCGTATCTCCTCTAGTGGTGGTGCCACTCCTCCAGTGAGCGGCCTCCTTGGCGGGTCTGCCTAACCATATACCCTCTCATGCATGCAAGTGTCGTGCAGGTCCACTCCCAGCAGCTGTGCAAGCGTCTGTCTTGTCAGGTGATGGTGCTGTCCCATGAACATGAAGTCAATCGACCTGTGGCCCTCAGAGACGTATAGGGTAGCGTAGAACACGCGTACCCAATCCTCCACATAAGCACTCCTCTCATAGGACATCAGCTGCACCAGCCCGCGATACCTCTCAAAGTATGGGCGAATCTCTGTCTCTACTGCCAGGGCAAGCTGATCTCAATCCAGAAAGTTATGCTAGAATAACTTGTGGCCTCGGAGTCTATAGGTCTCATAGAGTGACGCCTGTGTCACAGTCCAGAAACGACTGTCCACAAGAGCCTCTCTGGGCTGCAGGTACCACTCCTCAAGCAAGATACTCCATCTGAGTCTTCGGAGCTTCTTGGCCTTCATCTTCCGGTAATCAGTCAAACGGACACCTTCACCGACACGGACGATGGTGTCCATCTCGTAGATGGCTCTCTGGGCCTCCCTGTCCTCACAATGATCGGCAGCCATCGGTCTCGGACGTGGTGCTGCCGCGGGATGCCCTCCACGGGTCCGGGCTGAGTGCTAGCGTACGAGTGGCTCTTCCGGCTCTTCTTCGGCCTCGGACTCATCGATCATGGGAGGCTGCCTCGGACGAGCCTCACGGATCCTCAGTGATCCTCCTCGGCCACGCTCTCGCTCCTCAGCGTCGCGAGCAGCCATCAACGCCTTCTTCTCCTCCTTCGAGAGCTTCTGCTTCTTTGCGGTCGGCTCCGCAATGGCCTTGCCCTTGTTCTTCTTGTCACGAGCCATTGCGACGAGGCAAAGTGTGTGAATGAAGTCGACGATGCACGGAACGGCGACACGAAGGTTGATGCGATCGGAAACTGAAAGTGCATCTAGGATCCCCGTGGGTTTTGTATGATTGATGACGACAATTAAGTGACTAATGAGCTCAGTGATCTTAAGCACAGGTGTGGACTAAGTGGAAGCACAATCCCTCAAAAAGGAAAAAGATGGAAACGGCGATGTCAATTCGAAAAGGGAAACTAGGGTTTCTAGTGTGTCGAGTTTAGACTAGCCAAATTTGTGTGAGGATGTGTGTGTAAAGTGCATTGAGATCAAGTTGGGAGCTCAAAGTGGTTTAGAGGTCAAACCTATGGAGAGAAGAGAGTCAAAAGTAGTCTGGCAGTAGGGCCGGACTAGTCCGTGCAGGAGGCCAGACTAGTCCGCCCCTGGCCGGCCAAGTCCGTCTTGGGCCGGACCAGAAGGGTCTGACTGAGATCGGACTAGTCCATCTTGGGCCTCCTTCTCCGCCTCCGCCTCAATCGATGAGCGCTTTCTTCAAGTGCTTCAAGGCGATCTTCACTTCCTGCCGGAAGCAAGAGATCCAGGCTCAGAGGGCACACAAGCGCCAAGAAAAGTATCTTAAGGCGGTGTGCGACAAGCTGGAGGTCCCAATGTCCTCTCCGGAAGTGAGTGACGGGGATATCACTCCTTTCCCCAACTTCACCACCGACGAGCTCGCCCAGCTCCAAGAGGACGGAGGCTCTTCCCGGGCAGCTCCTCCGGCTCGAGCCTCCGATGATGACGATGAGGATCAAGAGGACCCAGAGGCCATGGAGAGTGACTCCCGCGATGACGACGATGACGAGGAAGACGACGACTAGACTTCGAGGTCGTGTTTCCCCTCTTCTTTTCCCTTTTTGGTGACTTGATGCCAAAGGGGGAGAGATAGTTGGGAGTTAGTTGGGAGTCAGTTGGGAGATATAGTCAATATGGGGGAGTGTATAGGTGTGGAGAGTCGAGTGTAGTTCTTATGTTGGGTCCGTGGACATGTTGCACTCCTTTATTGTAATATCTATGTTATGTCGAACGCTTAAATTTGTGCAAGACTATGCTCTTAATGTTAAATATCACATATGATGTTTTGATTGTCTATCTTTTAATCATATTCATGCCAGTTATGCCTTGTCACAAATTGTTGAGCACAACACGTAGGCACCCCACCATAACGTGTGTGTGTATGAAGGACTTCCTCAATCTCTCTTTTATGATGCATTCATTGAGGGGGAGTCACTCATAACCCGCACGTTATGAAAACCACAAATTTACACTCTTATATGTGAAGACTTAATGTGTTGTCATCAATCACCAAAAAGGGGGAGATTGAAAGTGCATCTAGGATCCCCGTGGGTTTTGGATGATTGATGACGACAATTAAGTGACTAATGAGCTCAGTGATCTTAAGAACAGGTGTGGACTAAGTGGAAGCACAATCCCTCAAAAAGGAAAAAGATGGAAACGGCGATGTCAACTCGAAAAGGGAAACTAGGGTTTCTAGTGTGTCGAGTTTAGACTAGCCAAATTTGTGTGAGGATGTGTGTGTAAAGTGCATTGAGATCAAGTTGGGAGCTCAAAGCGGTTTAGAGGTCAAACCTATGGAGAGAAGAGAGTTAGAAGTAGTCTGGCAGTAGTGCCGGACTAGTCCGTGCAGGAGGCCGGACTAGTCTGCCCCTGGCCGGCCAAGTCCGTCTTGGGCCGGACCAGAAGGGTCTAATTGAGATCGGACTAGTCCGTATTGGGACGGACTAGTCCGGGTAGCCGTGAGTGGGTTTTGGGTCTAAGTCACAAAACCACGAACTTGTCCGTTTTAGTCCGGACCAAGAGGTCCTGACTAAGATCGGACTAGTCCGCCCTGGGGGCCGGACTAGTCCGGGTTTGAGAGGAGATTGCGTTTCAAGACTAAGTCTGGGAAGGCCGGACTAGTCCGCCCATGGGGCCGGACTAGTCCGTGGTCTTCAGACTAGTCCGTTTTCGCATGGAACAAAAGGTCATGTGTGAGATCGGACTAGTCCGGTGAGGGCCGGACTAGTCCATTGTTGAAGTGACCGTTTGAATTTGAAGTTTGGCGGGTAGTGTGACGATTGCCGCGCAGTGCGACAGTTGTCAGGGGCGTCAGTGGTCCCCTAGGCCGGACTAGTCCGGGCTGTAGGCCGGACTAGTCCGCCCTTCTGTTGAAGTCAGCAGTATGGGCTTGGGACCTCTATAAATAGAGGTCCCCTGGGTTCATTTGAACAAATCCTTTGAGCAAACTGAAACCCTAGCGCCGCCACAGCAACCTTGAGCCTCCAAAAGCCTCCTTCTTGCCTACATTCCCTCTAAAACTAATTCTTGTGTGGATTAGGGTTTGGTGAGGTGAAGAAGAGGAAGAACACCGCTCTTTGGCTCTCGGTTTGATCTCTTGCACTTTGTGATCTGTGGCTTGAGTTAATCCTTGTGATTTGCAATTGTAATTGTGGTGGGAGCCTCAGATTGTGAGAAGCCCCAACGAATCTTGTATTCCTTCTTTGTGATAGCGGAGAACCAAGTTAGGCCCGTGCGGTAAACTTGGTGAGGGAAGGGTTGTTGAACCCGGTCCTTTGTGGACTCCTCAACGGGGATGTAGATTCCTTGTGTGGGATCGAACCTCGGGATAAAATCCTCGTGTCACTTGTCTTCTTAGCTTTCATTCATCATATATTGCTTCTAGTGTTAAGCTTTGCCCGTTTTACTCATCACCTTTGCTATATTGTGATCCTTAGCTTCATACTTGCCATATAACTTGTTAAGGCTCACTAAGTTGTTCTACCAAACTTTGCATCACAAGAATTGGACCAAAATCTGTTAGAAACCCCTTTTAGGTTTTTCCCTGTAGGTGGACCGAACTAGTCCGCCCCTGGACCGGACTAGTCCGCCCCCTGTGTATTAATCTCGTTTTATTAAGTCATTTCAGGTCAATTAGCCTATTCACCCCCACCTCTAGGCAACTTTCAATTGGTATCAGAGCAGGACTCTCCCAAAAGAGTCTAACAACTCGGAGAGAAGATGGCCGAAGTGGGGTACGAAGAAGTTTCTACCAGCGAGATCCAAGCAACTCCAGAAGAGATTCTCTTCTATCAAGACAAATCAACGGATGACGAAGAAGTTCGCCAGCTCAAGGCGAAACTTCGAGAGAAGTTGAAGATTCCCAAAGTTGACACCTCAACCTCCACATCAAGTGGTACAATCAACTACAACCAACAAGGCTACAACTATGAGCGCCTTGTATCCAACAACCACTACCTTTCCATCCCATTGGGGAAGCCTCCCCAATTCGACGGAACCGACTACGGGATGTGGAAGTACAACATGAAGATCCACCTTGTGTCACTCAATCCCTCACTGTGGCAAATTGTGTTGACCGGGGTGCACATCCCTAAGAATGAAGAAGATATCACTCCGGAGCAAGCCGTGCTCCTTCACCGCAATGCCCAAGCGGCCGAAGTGATCATCTCATCTCTCTCAAGAGATGAGTTCAACCGAGTGGATGGACTCGAGGTGGCCAAAGACATTTGGGACACTCTCAAGACGGCTCATGAAGGCAACCGAGTTGTCAAGGAAGCAAAGATTGAGCTCATTGAAGGAGAGCTCGGGAGGTTTGCCATTATGGATGGCAAATCTCCCCAAGAAATGTACAACCGCCTAAAGATACTCATCAACAAGAGTATATCTTACGGTTGTACTAAGTTGACGGGCCACGAGGTGGTGAAGAGAATGATCCGGGCATTCATGCCTAGGAACGTCTCTCTATGCTCCATGATCCGAGAAAGTCCGGGGTTTTCCAAAATGACCCCGGAAGAGGTCCTTGGAAGGATCATCAATCACGAGATCATGGAAAAGGAGGCGCTCTTCTACAACGACCTTCAAAGGTTCACCACCTCAAAGATGAAGAATGTTGCTATCAAAGCAACATGCCCCCCAAAATAGCAAACGGAAGATGATGAGGAGAGCCTTGACACCGATGAGGAAGAGGCCTTCTTCATCAACAACTTCAAGAGGATGATGAGGAGAAGAAAAGGAGGATACAAGCATGAGGGAAAAGGCAAAGAAAAGGCAAGGCCCAAAAACAAGAGGGCTTGCTACAATTGTGGCGAGTACGGGCACTTCATGGTAGATTGTCCACATGAAGATGGCAAGAAGAAGAAGGAGGGCAAGCCACAAGAGAAGAAGTTCTACAAGAAGAAGAGGCCCTCCGGTCATGCTCACTTAGGCAAGGAGTGGGACTCTAACGATGAGTCCTCCTCATCCGAAGATGAGGAGAAGATGGCAACCATAGCCATCGAGAGGAGCTCCAAGGGAAGCAAGCTCTTCCCAAATCTCCACGACTATAAGCCAACGTGCCTCATGGTAAAACAGGGAAGAAGAAAGGTAAATTCTAACTCATCCTCTTCCATATGCTCCCATGATGATTTTGATAGTGCTAGTGAAAATGAACACATGTTTAAGGATATAAGCAAGAGCACATTGCGAAGAATGAAATTGCTTTCGGATGAGATTTTTGAGAAGGAGGAGCTCTTAGATAGGCAAGAGGACTTGCTTATCCAAGAAAAAGAAAGATGTAAAGAGCTCATTGAACTCCTTGAGCTTGAGAGAGAGAAGAGCAAGGCATTAGAGCATGAACTTGCTCTAAGCAAGAAAACATGCTCAAGTCTTGAGGAGACAACTATTGAGCTCAAGGACGAACTTGGCAACTTGACAAAAGTTAACAAGATCCTTGATACTCAAGTTGAGTCCCTTAAGACTAGTGTAGCCTCTTCCTCCACAACCTCATCCTCCTCAAAAGTTGCATCCAAAGCAATATCAACTTGCAAATGTTCTAACTTAATTCTTAAATTAAAATATGAGCTTAAGTTGACACAAGACAAGAAAGCACCTAAGGGTGGCATCTTTGACAAAGAGAAAGTGGCGTATGCACGAAGTGCATACACCAACACAAGACCTCCAAATGTCAAGGATGGTCTTGGATATACTAAAGGAGGAAGGAAAAATGCCAAAACCTTCAAGTATGGAAAAGACTTGATTGTCTTTGTTAAAGGAAGCTCATCTCCAACTAAAACTGTGAAGAACACCTCAACTAGCACTTATACGCCTAAAGCTGAACCGCATCCTCTATTTCACGATTTCGATGCATCATATGTGTTGATGAGGAACAAATATGGCAAAGTGTATGCTAGATATGTTGGGCCACTCCGCAATAGCCCCAAGCCTTGCGTGTGGGTGCCCAAATGCCTTATCACTAACATCAAAGGACCCAACTTCGCTTGGGTACCTAAAAGGAAGGCATAATCTTGTTTTGTAGGCATACTCCTCAGGTGGTTCTAAATGGGTGCTCGATAGTGGGTGCACAAACCCCATGACCGGAGAGAGGACGATGTTCGAGGAGTATGAAGAACACGATGATCCAAATGAAGGAATCCTCTTTGGAGACAATAGCCGAGGAAAAATCCTTGGCTCCGGTAAAATTGTCATCTCTCCTCAACACACTCTTTCTAGCGTTATACACATTGATTCTTTAGACTATAACCTCTTGTCCATATCACAACTATGTGACAAGGGTTATAATTGTGTTTTCACTAATGAGGGTGTGAGCGTCCTTAGAAGAAGTGATAACTCAATCGCTTTTAAGGGTGTGCTCAAGGGAAAGCTTTATCTTGTGGACTTTGCCTCGGATAAAGCTCAACTTGACACATGCTTAATGGCGAAAACCAACATGGGATGGCTTTGGCATAGACGGCTGGCCCATGTTGGCATGAGGAACTTACAAAAGCTTCTTAAGGGCGACCACATCCATGGCTTGAAGAATGTTATCTTCAAAAAAGACAGGCCATGTAGTGCTTGCCAAGCGGGGAAGCAAGTAGGAGATCAACATCCCTCCAAGAACATCATGACGACAACAAGACCGCTGGAGCTGCTACACATGGACCTTTTCGGGCCAATAACCTACATAAGCATTAGCGGTAACAAATATGGTCTTGTTATTGTTGATGACTTTTCTCGTTTCACTTGGGTGTTTTTCTTGCATGATAAGGGCGAAACCCATGGTGTCCTCAAGAGGTTCTTGAGGAGAGCTCAAAATGAGTTCGCCTCAAGAATCAAAGCTATAAGAAGTGACAACGGCACCGAGTTCAAAAACACTCAAGTGGAAGTATTCTTGTATGAGGAAGGCATCAAGCATGAATTTTCAGCTCCATACTCCCCTCAAAAAAATGGGGTGGCAGAACGGAAGAATAGAACACTCATTGAGATGTCAAGGACAATGCTTGATGAGTACAAGACATCTGATCGGTTTTGTGCGGAGGCGGTTAACACCGCTTGCCACGCCGTCAACCGATTATACCTCCACCGCCTCCTCAAGAAGACTCCCTATGAGCTTCTAGTTGGTAAGAACTCAATATCTCTTATTTTCGTGTTTTTGGGAGCAAGTGTTATATTCTCAACAAGAAGCCTAGGACTTTGAAGTTTGCTTCAAAGTCCGATGAGGGTTTCCTGCTTGGCTATGACTCAAACACTCACGCCTACCGTGTCTTCAACAAAACCTCCAGAATTGTTGAAATAGCACGCGACGTGGTGTTTGATGAAACTAATGGCTCCCAAGTGGAGCAAGTTGATCAAAGTGTGCTAGATCAAGAAGACTCTCCACAAGAAGCACTTAGGAGAATGGCACTTGGAGATGTTCGACCACAAGAACAACCTCAATGCTCAAGTGACCAACAACAAGATGATGCAAGTACTCCTCCACGCGATCAAGTTGTCGACGGTCAAGAAGGACCTCAAAACGACCAAGAAGACGAAAGTCAAGGGGGAGGCATTCATCAAGGGGGGGGGGGGATCAAGAAGAAGAAGATGATGATGATCCAAGAGCCCAACCTCCACATCCTCGTGTACGTCAAAGTGTTCAACGGGATCACCCTGTTGACAACATACTAGGAGACATTACTAAAGGGGTAATCACTCGCTCTCGTGTTGCAAACTTTTGTGAACATTACTCCTCTGTCTCCTCTTTGGAGCCCCATAGGGTTGAAGATGCCTTGAGAGATCCGGATTGGGTGGTTGCCATGCAAGAGGAGCTTAACAACTTCGAAAGGAACAAAGTTTGGGAGCTTGTCAAGCGTCCACAAGCAAATGTTGTAGGCACCAAGTGGGTGTTCTGCAACAAGCAAGATGAACATGGTGTTGTGACAAGGAACAAGGCACGACTTGTGGCCAAGTGGTACTCACAAGTAGAAGGTTTGGATTTTGATGAAACCTTTGCTCCCGTAGCTAGGTTAGAGTCAATTCGAATATTACTTGCCTTTGCCACTCACCATAATTTTAAGCTCTATCAAATGGACGTCAAGAGTATGTTCCTAAATAGCCCAATCAAGGAGGAAGTATATGTGGAGCAACCACTGGGCTTTGAAGACCAAGAATTCCCAAACCATGTCTTCAAGTTGCGTAAGGCTCTCTATGGCCTCAAACAAGCTCCTAGAGCTTGGTAAGAGTGTCTTAGAGACTTTCTAATTGAAAATGGTTTTAAGATAGGAAAAGCTGATTACAGTCTATTTACAAAGCACTTCAATGATGATCTCTTCGTGTGCCAAATATATGTCGATGACATTATATTTGGTTCTACTAACAAAGTGTTTTGTGATGAGTTTTCAAAGATTATGACGGAAAGATTTGAGATGTCCATGATGGGGGAGTTCAAGTTCTTTTTAGGTTTCCAAGTCAAGCAACTCAAAGAAGGCACGTTCATAAGTCAAACAAAGTACACTCAAGACATATTGAAGAAGTTTGACATGGACAAGGACAAACCCATTAAGACTCCTATGGCGATGAATGGACACCTAGACCTCAACGAAGATGGTCCAAGTGTGGACCAAAAGGTATATCGTTCCATGATTGGCTCCCTGTTCTATCTTTGTGCATCTAGATCGGATATCATGCTTAGTGTGTGTATGTGTGCACGGTTTCAAGCTGCACCAAAGGTGTGTCATTTGACCGCCATGAAGAGAATTCTTAGATATCTAGTTCACACACCGAGCCTAGGACTTTGGTACCCCAAAGGATCCAAGTTCAACCTCATTGGTTATTCCGATGCGGATTATGCGGGGTGCAAAGTTGATAGAAAGAGCACATCCGGGACATGCCAATTCTTGGGTAGATCATTAGTGTCTTGGTCCTCTAAGAAACAAAATTCCATTGCTCTCTCCACAGCCGAAGCGGAGTACATCGCAGCCGGAAGTTGTTGTGCACAACTTCTGTGGATGAGACAAACTCTAAGGGATTATGGTATAAACTTGCGCCATATCCCTCTCCTATGTGACAATGAGAGGGCCATCAAAATATCCCATAATCCAGTTGAGCATTCAAGGACCAAACACATAGACATTAGACACCACTTCTTGAGAGATCATTCCTTAAAGGGGGATATAGTGATTTCCCATGTGAGAACCGAGAACCAACTAGCCGACATATTTACCAAGCCACTAGATAAGAAGCGATTTTGTAAGCTTAGGAGTGAGCTCAATATATTAGATTCTCGAAATGTGGCTTGAAACATGCACATATGAATGCTTACTTATGCCTTGTTCAAAAGAATGCATGTGGTTGGAAAATTCATCTCGATCTCAATTTTCTCCAAAATATTTGAAAAACTAGTGACTTTGTGAGTCATGGTCATAGTTTGAATGTTGATTGCTTACTGACCATATTCACAAGGTTTTGTTGTGCAATATGTCCATAAGGATCTTTTATAGTGGCTAAAACTCAAATATATATGTTTTCAGCCTCCTAGGACCGGACTAGTCCGCCCTATGGCCGGACAAGTCCGGATCTGGACTGGTCCGGGTCTGGTCCGCTGACCGCACTAGTCCGGCTCCCCTACCGGACTAGTCCGGCCCCTGGGGACTTAAACCCCCCAGGAAGCGGCCGACCCCTCCACTTCCTCATCTAGACCTTTCTCTCTTCCACGCGCGCGAAACTGCCTCCTTTCGACGATTTTCGATTCCAACCACCAAAAACCGATTCCAATCCGTGCATTGGACTCCTTGGAGGCAAGGGAGACCTTTCCCAAACATCCTCGACGCGATCCCTCCCCGATCTTGTCGATTCTTCAAGATTTGAAGAGCTAAAATGGTCGTTCCTCGCCGTTTTTCTTCTCCCCCCACTGACCCCGAGTGGGAGGCGGAGCAACTTCGTCTCGCCGAAGAGCGAGCAAGAGCTGAAGTTGAGGCTGCGGAGAAGTATCTCGAGCAGCATGCAAGAGCGCAAGCAGCCAAGAAGCAACAAGCTGCTCGGGCCGCCGCATTGGCCTATGACGAGGATGAAGCAATGGCTCGGGCCATTGAGGAGTCACGGAAGGATCTCCGAAAGAAGAAGCGAGAGGAGCGTGAAGCTCACAACTCTCAGGCTTTTGCTGCACAAGTCTCCAAGAGGAAGAGACTTGTGACACTTGGAGAGAAGGACAATGTCAAGGAACCAGCACAAGAAGACACTGCTGAACGCCAGATCGAGAGAGATCCGAAGAAGGGCAAGGCCCCGACTCCTGCTGAGCCAAAGAAAAAGAAGCCCTCGGTGAAGGCCACGGCTGTGAAAGCAAAGGGCATTGCTATCAAGGAGAAGGGGAAAGCCAAACCGATTGGTCCCCTATAAGTGCACACTCCCGAGAGGAATCCCAACAGGCAGCGTGACATAGCTGCAAATATCTTTCATGGAAAGGGAGCTGAGAAAGCAAGAAGGCTCCGGACGGACAAGGTGTATAAGTATGAAAGGAGCACCGCCGACCCTCGGTTTTGGTGCGACTTTCATTGTGATTACTACCGTCTGGTCTACCAAAGCATGAAGAAGCCTGTGATTGAAGCACAGTGGGTAGACTGGGAGTACATGGCAAAGAAGCAACACTCTGCATTTGACGCCGTCATTGAAGCTGATGAGTGTCATGAGCTCAAGGAGATCATGGGGTTCAAATATGACTGGAACGTCGAAGTGATCCTGCAATTTTACTCCACTATCTACTTCACCACCTCATGTGACCGGAGCATCATATGGATGACGCATGGCGAGCAATACTCAGTCACTTATGCGGAGTTTGCCGAGATTCTAGGGCTTGAGGCACATCTGGATCATGAGATCATCATCTCTAACCTCAAGGCCGTGGACCGTGATAAGCTGGCATACATGTACCCCAGTCATGTCCAATACAGTGCTGGACATGCTCGCAACGTCAAGCCCTTCTACAGCATCATGAACAGGATCCTCAGAAGGACAATAGCACCAAAGGATGGTGATGCTGGGGTAATCAAGGAAACTTGAGGCACTTGCTACTTCTTGTTGATGGGGAGGAGAAATTCAACCTCGTCGATTACATTTTCGACGATATCTTCAACATCTCGCATACCCCCAACCGTGCTTGCGGGTATGCTCCCTACATTATGTGCCTCATAGAGAAGGTGTCGGGCTTGTCCTTTGTCAAGGATGTGTCGCATCGCCCGCTTCGTCCTCAGCAGCCTCCAAATCTGCCGGCTCCTCCACGCCGAAAGAATGCAGATCCACCATCTCGCCCCGTGGCGCCTCCTTCTCCGCCTCTGCCTCAATCGATGAGCGTTTTCTTCAAGTGCTTCAAGGCGATCTTCACTTCCTGCCGGAAGCAAGAGATCCGGGCTCAAAGGGCACACAAGCGCCAAGAAAAGTATCTTAAGGTGGTGTGCGACAAGCTGGAGGTCCCAATGTCCTCTCCGGAAGTGAGTGACGGGGAGATCACTCCTTTCCCCAACTTCACCGCCGACGAGCTCGCCCAGCTCCAAGAGGACGGAGGCTCTTCCCGGGCAGCTCCTCCGGCTCGAGCCTACGACGATGACGATGAGGATCAAGAGGACCCAGAGGCCACGGAGAGCGACTCCCGCGATGACGACGATGACGAGGAAGAAGATGACTAGACATTGAGGTCGTGTTTCCCCTCTTCTTTTCCCTTTTTGGTGTCTTGATGCCAAAGGGGGAGAGATAGTTGGGAGTTAGTTGGGAGTCAGTTGGGAGAGATAGTCAATATGGGGGAGTGTATAGGTGTGGAGAGTCGAGTGTAGTTCTTATGTTGGGTCCGTGGACATGTTGCACTCCTTTATTGTAATATCTATGTTATGTCGAATGCTTAAATTTGTGCAAGACTATGCTCTTAATGTTAAATATCACATATGATGTTTTGATTGTCTATTTTTTAATCATATTCATGCCTGTTATGTCTTGTCACAAATTGTTGAGCACAACGCGTAGGCACCCCACCATAACGTGTGTGTGTGTATGAAGGACTTCCTCAATCTCTCTTTTATGATGCATTCATTGAGGGGGAGTCACTCATACACCCACACGTTATGAAAACCACAAATTTACACTCTTATATGTGAAGACTTAACGTGTTGTCATCAATCACCAAAAAGGGGGAGATTGAAAGTGCATCTAGGATCCCCGTGGGTTTTGGATGATTGATGACGACAATTAAGTGACTAATGAGCTCAGTGATCTTAAGCACAGGTGTGGACTAAGTGGAAGCACAATCCCTCAAAAAGGAAAAAGATGGAAACGGCGATGTCAACTCGAAAAGGGAAACTAGGGTTTCTAGTGTGTCGAGTTTAGACTAGCCAAATTTGTGTGAGGATGTGTGTGTAAAGTGCATTGAGAACAAGTTGGGAGCTCAAAGCGGTTTAGAGGTCAAACCTATGGAGAGAAGAGAGTTAGAAGTAGTCTGGCAGTAGGGCCGGACTAGTCCGTGCAGGAGGCTGGACTAGTCTGCCCCTGGGCGGCCAAGTCCGTCTTGGGCCGGACCAGAAGGGTCTGATTGAGATCGGACTAGTCCGTATTGGGACGGACTAGTCCCGGTAGCCGTGAGTGGGTTTTGGGTCTAAGTCCCAAAACCACGGACTTGTCCGTTTTAGTCCGGACCAAGAGGTCCTGACTAAGATCGGACTAGTCCGCCCTGGGGGCCGGACTAGTCCGGGTTTGAGAGGAGACTCCATTTCAAGACTAAGTCTGGGAAGGCCGGACTAGTCCGCCCATGGGGCCGGACTAGTCCGTGGTCTTCAGACTAGTCCGTTTTCGCACGGAACAAAAGGTCCTGTGTGAGATCGGACTAGTCCGATGAGGGCCGGACTAGTCCGTTGTTGAAGTGACCGTTTGAATTTGAAGTTTGGCGGGTAGTGTGACGATTGCCGCGCAGTGCGACAGTTGTCAGGGGCGTCAGTGGTCCCCTAGGTCGGACTAGTCCGGGCTGTAGGTCAGACTAGTCCGCCCTTCTGCTGATGTCAGCAGTATGGGCTTGGGACCTCTATAAATAGAGGTCCCCTGGGTTCATTTGAACAAATCCTTTGAGCAAACTGAAACCCTAGCGCCGCCACAGCAACCTTGAGCCTCCAAAAGCCTCCTTCTTGCCTACATTCCCTCTAAAACTAATTCTTGTGTGGATTAGGGTTTGGTGAGGTGAAGAAGAGGAAGAACACTGCTCTTTGGCTCTTGGTTTGATCTCTTGCACTTTGTGAATCTTTGTGATCTGTGGCTTGAGTTAATCCTTGTGATTTGCAATTGTAATTGTGGTGGGAGCCTCAGATTGTGAGAAGCCCCAACAAATCTTGTATTCCTTCTTTGTGATGGTGGAGAACCAAGTTAGGCCCGTGCGGTAAACTTGGTGAGGGAAGGGTTGTTGAACCCGATCCTTTGTGGACTCCTCAACGGGGACGTAGATTCCTTGTGTGGGATCGAACCTCGGGATAAAATCCTCGTGTCACTTGTGTGCTTAGCTTTCATTCATCATATATTGCTTCTAGTGTTAAGCTTTGCCCGTTTTACTCATCACCTTTGCTATATTGTGATCCTTAGCTTCATACTTGCCATATAACTTGTTAAGGCTCACTAAGTTGTTCTACCAAACTTTGCATCACAAGAATTGGACCAAAATCTGTTAGAAACCCCTTTTAGGTTTTTCCCTGTAGGTGGACCGGACTAGTCCGCCCCCTGTGTATTAATCTCGTTTTATTAAGTCATTTCAGGTCAATTAGCCTATTCACCCCCCTCTAGGCAACTTTCAGAAACCCTAGCGTCGGCGACCGGCGGAGAAACCAACGACGCAGAGGGTGGTGTGTGCGTGGGGCGGCTGTGGTGGTGGAGAGAGGCGGCGGCGGCGCTTGGGTGGAGCGGCGGCGGCGGCTGCGGTGGAGGCGAGTGGCGGCAGCGCTAGATGATGCGGCGGCGGCACTGGAGGATGGCAGCAGCGGACGGAGGTCGGCGGCGGCGACCGGAGGGCGGCGGCAGCAGCCAGAGTGCGGCGGCGGCGACCGGAGACGGTGGTGGCGCAAGGGCGATAGGAGCGGCGGCGGCGGGTGAGTCGGGGTGAATCGGGATCGGGGAGAGAGAAGAGCTGGGAGGCAAAGGGCCGTTTAAAAAGTGGGTCCCAAACCCTAGTTGAAATTTTAACACCGAATGGACCGACGTTAAACATTAGAAGCATCGGTCGAATGGCACAGTAAGGGTTTTCGAAAAGGTGTCGTTGACACCGGATGGTCCGACGTGGAAGGGAATATCATCGGTGGAATTCATCACAGTTCCAGACTTGTGCACATCGGATGGACCGATGTTTTTCAGAATGAACTCATCGGATTATTTGAGATACTGACTGAGCTGGCCCTTGGCTTTTGAACACCAAGTAATCCGATGATGGTCTGACCTAAGCATCGGATTATCCGATCACTACAAAACAGCAACATCCCATATATGTCCTTTGACCAAACAAACAATCAATGAGAAACACATGTCTTAGGACTTTTTGGGCAACCCCTTACCCCTCAAAGATACTAATATGCCAATAACTTGGCTAAGCCTTAAAGCGAATAGAACACCGAAGAAAACGGGAAGGAAATTATCCAAATAAAATGTAAGTCCCATGCTTTGTGAGCTAGAGTATGAAGACTTCTATCTCTTTAAAGCATGTTCCTCTAGGCATTAACGCACCTAACATTTTGTTCTTTCCACCACATATGAGTTGAGATATTGCATTTCAAACAAGTCTCTTTCTCATGAGGTGGGTTCCCCTTTGTGACAATCTACCGTATGCAATGCCAAGCAATTTTATAGTGCAAGAAATTACAAGTCTATATGGCAGGCATCATGCAAGGCACAAAGTAAATCTATCTTGCCAAATTTGAACCTTTCAAAGGCTTCTTTAGGGAGAGCCACTCTCCAAACCTTGGGGAAACCCAAAAGAACCTCCATCCCAAGCTAACCCTTGCTCACCCCTATCCTTTGAGAGTCAGGCAAGACCTATATGAAGTGCATTCTTACATGACGTTTGTTGCATCTAGCACATTTAACTCACTTCTTAGCCTAGAAAAAGTTTTCTCATCAAGTGGTTTAGTGAAGATATCCGCCAATTGTTCTTCGGATCTAACACCTCGCAATGAGATGTCTCCCTAAGCTTCATGTTCCCTCAAGAAATGATGGCGAATATCAATGTGCTTAGTGCGGGAGTGTTGAACGGGGTTTTTAGCTATCTTAACCGCACTTTCATTGTCACAAAGGAGAGGCACACAACCAAGTTTAATACCAAAGTCCAAAAGGGTTTGTTTCATATAAATAATTTGGGCACAACATGCACCGGCCGCTATATATTCCGCTTTCACCGTGGACAAGGCGACGGAATTTTGCTTCTTGCTAGACCAAGATACTAGGGAACGCCCAAACAAGTGGCACCCACCGGAGGTACTCTTGCGATCCACGCGGCATCCGGCAAAGTCCGAATCCGAGTATCCCAAGAGATGGAATTTTGCACCTTTAGGGTACCACAAGCCCATACTAGGGGTATGCTTAAGATACCTAAGTATCCTAAAGACCGCCTTCCTATGCGATTCTTTAGGTGCCGCTTGAAAGCGAGCACACAAGCATACACTAAACATGATATCGGGCCTAGATGCGGTAAGATAAAGCAATGACCCAATCATAGAACGGTAGTTAGATTGGTCAATAGGTTTACCGTCCTTATCCGCGTCGAGATGACAATTTGTTGCCATTGGAGTGCTTCTTGAGCTACAATCTCCCATCTCAAATTTCTTCAAGAGGTCCTTGGTGTACTTCTCTTGATAGACGAAGGTCCCCTCTTGAACTTGCTTGATTTTAAATCCAAGGAAGAAGTTGAGCTCTCCAATCATCGACATCTCGAATTCCCTAGACATCATTTTGCCTAACTCATGGCTAAGAGCTTCGTTAGTTGAACCAAAAATAATATCATCAACATAAATTTGACAAATGAACAAATCTTTGTTGATGTCTTTGGTGAAGAGTGTGGTGTCCACCCTCCCGATCTTGAATCCTTGCATGATCAAGAAATCCCGTAGTCGTTCATACCACGCCCTAGGTGCTTGCTTGATCCCGTAGAGCGCCTTGTGCAACCTATACGCATGATTAGGATTCCTCGGATCTTCAAACCCGGGAGGTTGTTCAACATAAACAAGCTCGTTAATGTATCCATTAAGAAAGGCACTTTTCACATCCATTTGATAAAGTCTAATACTATGATGTGATGCAAAGGCAAGAAGTATACGGATGGCTTCTAGCCAGGCGACCGGGGCAAAAGTCTCCCCAAAGTCTAGTCCTTCAACTTGCGAGAACCCTTTGGCCACAACTCTTGCTTTGTTGCAGACCACAACGCCATTCTCTTCTTGTTTGTTGCGGTACACCCACTTTGTTCCGATGACGTTCTTGTCCTTGGGTCGCTCCTCCAACACCCAAACTTCATTGCAGATGAAGTTGTTGAGTTCTTCTTGCATGGACATCACCCAATTTGGGTCTTGGAGTGCTTCCTCAATATGAGTGGGTTCTACACATGAAACAAACGAGTAGTGCTCACAAAATGAAGCGAAATTGCAAGAACGTGTACTTACAGCCCTTGACGGACTTCCAATGATTTGGTCCAGCGGATGCGCCTTGGAGATGCGTCCATGCCTCATAAGTGGTTGTGAAGCACTTGGCAAAAGTGATGCGTGTTGCTCCTCTTGTGGTTGGACTTGATCATGGACTTCTTCTTCTTCTTGATGTTGTTGTGCTTGTGAGTCTTGAGTCGGCAATGGAGCATCCTTCTCTTCTTTGTCAACTTGAGGCGCCATTGAAGTGTTGATGTTGGAACTTGAAGCTCCCCCTTGATCATGGCTCTCCTCAACTTCAGGCTTGATGTCTCCAATGGTCATGTTCTTCATGGCTTCTCGTAGAGGCTCATCATCTATTTCATCATGACCAAAACTCTCTTCTTGGGAGCCATTAGATTCATCAAACTCAACATCACAACTTTCCTCAACTAAACCGGAGGTTTGGTTGAATACTCGATATGCTTTTGAGTTTGATGCATAACCAAGAAATATACCAACATCACATCTTCTTTCAAACTTATCGAGCCTTTTTTTGCGGTAGATGTAGAACTTGCATCCAAAGACTCGAAAGTAGGAGATGTTGGGCTTTCTCCCAATGAGAAGCTCGTATGGGTGAAAGCATCTAGGCCCCATGAGGTACGGTTTTGGTGATT
Organism: Tuctoria greenei; assembly: GCA_036927565.1. Taxonomy (NCBI): domain Eukaryota; kingdom Viridiplantae; phylum Streptophyta; class Magnoliopsida; order Poales; family Poaceae; genus Tuctoria; species Tuctoria greenei. The sequence goes on from JAYESD010000003.1 coordinate 21,515,306, forward strand.
AATGACAACCATTCGATATTACTAATGAATTTGTGAATGCAAGGTCCCAATAACACTCAATCAAATGAAATCAAAATTACATTGGAGACCCATATAAACTCAACGAGTGAGATCAAATCAAATCATATGAAGAAAAGAAGTGAAAGCTCTAACTTAACATCACTCAAATGCTTGAAGACAATCAAAACAACATTTCAAACAAGTGTCAAAGAGGTCACAAGTTCAAATTCCAAAAGAACAACTCAAAACAACTCGAAGTCAACAAGTTGAACACACCGGATCAACCGACGTTCTATGAGTTGACTACATCGGTTGAGTTGGTTCAACTGAAGAAGAAGACCTCAGACAAATGCACTCACCGGATCATCCGATGTGAGTGGCTCAGTGACATCGGTCCATCATCACAGATTGCAATACCATTGGACCAAGTGAAGCACCGGATCATCCAATGTACAGACTTACATACATCGGTTGATCACTCCAGTAAGCCTCAAGATCAAGCAAAATTCTGGAGGAAGAGCCACCGGATCATCCGATGAGAAGACAGGTCAACATCGGTCTAACAACGGTCATATCTGACACAGTGACATTAGCTAATTTGGCCTTGACCGATGTTAACTGAAGGGGAGACATCGGATCATCCGGTGTTTGCAGAGAAGTGATGTCAGCCTACTTTTCCAACGGCTATCTCGTGGAGGCTGGCTATTTATACCCCTTCAACCTGTCAAATCGACAAGACTTGAAGCCCAGACATACTCTACACATCCTAGTGCATTCAAGCAATAGAGCTACCACTTTCACATCATTTGATCATCATTTGTACACCAAGAGATAGGCTAGCACTAGCTAGAGATAGTGCTTGGGTGCCTCCACTCTTGGTGATTGGAGTCTCTAGTGTAGTGAGAGCAATAAGGGAGTGTCCCTTGGTGTGTGTGACTTCCGGAGCTTGCCAAGAGGATTGTGGAAGCCCGGAGGATTCCAAAGTGTACAAGGCTTGAGCTCCACCTTGCCAAGGTTAGCGAACGGAGAAGAATAGTGAAGACCCCCTTGTCTCGGTGACTTGGGAGTTGCAAAACCCCTCTGTGGGTGCCACAACGTGGATGTAGGAAGATCCTTGTGATCACCGAACCACGGGATAAACTCCGTGTCCCTTGAGCGTTTGCATCCCTCTCCCTTTTTTACACTTATGCAATCTTCATTCCGCAACTTTAATTTACATTGATTGCATAGTTTAATCGCATAGGGAATTGGGCTTTAGGTTGTTAGTTTTTAATTGCCTTAAAATTTGAAAGAAAGCCCAATTCACCCCCCTCTTGGGCGTTTCGATCCTTACAATTGGTATCAGAGCGAGGTTGCTCATTGGATCATTCTAGCTTCACCGCTAGAGAGCTTAAATGGCCAAGAATGGGGGTTCGGTTCCTACCTTCGAGGGCAAGAACTTTGCCTATTGGAAAGCACGCATGTGTGCCTACCTAGAGGCTATTGCTCCCGAAGTTTGGGAAGCGACCCATGCGGGATTTGGAGATCTCAATTATGTTGGTGATCAACTAAAATGGGATGCTAAGGCTAGAAATGCCATCTATGAATGTATAAGTCAAGACGTATTTGCTAGAATTGCTAGTAAAGAGAGAGCTTGTGAAATTTGGGCATGTTTAATTGAAATTCATGAGGGCTCATCTCGTGTTAAAGAACTCAAATATCACTTGCTTAAATCCAAGTATGATGAATTCAAAATGCTTCCTCATGAGAATGTTAATTAAATGTTTTCTCGTTTAAATGTGCTCATTGAGGAGATTAACGCACTTGACATTGCTTCTCTTGGTAAGGGACTTATAAACCGCAAGATCCTGATGCTTCTACCCAAGCCCAAGTACAACATTATCAATTCAATGCTCCAAAAGGAATCACTTGACAACATTGAAGTCTCGGAGCTCATTGGAGAAATTCATGCTCATGAGATGAGCGTACTTGGAATGATGGAGGAGTCATCGTCAAAAACCATTGCTCTCAAGGCTTCAACTAAGAAGACAACTCCCAAGAAAAAGAAAGTGGTTGAGCCTAGCTCAAGCGAAGAAGAGCAAGCAACAAGCGAAGATGACGATGATGAGCTTGCGTTGATGATGAGAAAATTCTCCCGTCTAAACTCCAAGTTCGCAAAGAAGGGATACTCTTTTGATCCCAAGAAGAAAGCCTTCCTCCCAAGAAAAGATGAAAATAAGACATGCTATAATTGTGGTGATCAAGGCCACATATCATATGATTGTCCAAGACCGGACAAGAGGAAGGACAACCACAAGGGAAAAAATCGAAAGCTAGAAGAAAGTGATGAAGATGAAGAAGAGGTCAAGCCCAAGCGCTCCTTTGGAAAGAAGAAATTTGACAAAGGCAAGAAGACCAAGCTCTTTCCAAAGAAGAGAAGAGGGCCCCAAAAAGTCTTCATGTGCGAGGCCAATGAGTGGATCACAGATGAAGAATCAAGCGACAAAGAGAGTGAAGATGAAGATAACTTGGCGGGCCTTGCCATCGTCAACAAGGACAACTCACCTCTTCGTCCACCTCCTATGTGCCTCATGGCAAAAGGTAACACTAAGGTACGTGATGACTCTAGCGATGATGATGATGAGCTCTCCCCCGATGAATTAGCATCTATGATAATGAATACCATGTCATCATAAAAAGGGAAAAGAGCAAGGTTAAGGCACTTGAACAAGCTTGTGCTAAACTTGAGAGTGCGAAGCTCGATTTGCATGACAAGTATGTAACCATACTTAAAGAGCATGACACGCTCAAAACACATGTCAAGCAAATCGAGGAGGAAAATGCTCAAATCAAGATTGATCATCATGAGCTTGACTTAGCAAACCAAGCACTCTTGGGAAAGCACAATGACTTGGTTCAAGAACATGAAGTGCTTAACCGTGCTTATGAAGCAATTGAACTAAAAATGAAAAACATGAAAAAGGAAACCCTTGATGGCAAAGTATCAACTACTTCACATGCCACTAATATTTTGGATGAGTCCTTGCCTTTGAAAGCAAACCTTAGGGAAAAGGAGTTGATGGACGAGATTGAAAGTCTCCGCACTAGTGTGGCAAGACTTTCTAAGGGGGAGGACAAGCACAAGGAAATCCTCTACCAACAAGCTAAAGGCTTCAACAAGAGAGGACTTGGATCCTTCCCGGTGCTCAACAAAGGGAAGGTGCCCTCACCGGAGCTTAGGACGAGCTTCATCAAAGAAGTTGGTTCCTATTGCCAACATTGTGAGGTCACCGGACATCACACGAGGGAGTGTCCTCTTCCCAACCGTCCCTCTCCAAAATTGCCTCCTAACTACAAAACTACTTTCAATGATTACCACTATCTCTTGAGCAAAGTAGGTGGCAAGGTGAAGGCAAGGTTCATCGGCAAAGACATTAAGGGCATGAAGGGGAAGCTCCCCAAGCAACTTTGGGTCCCAAAATCACTTGTATCACACATACAAGGACCTAAGTTGGCTTGGGTGCCTAAACTCAAAAACTAACTTCATGTGTGTAGGTGAACTACAAAGCTGGAGGAAAGCATTGGGTACTCGATAGCAGGTGCACTCAACATATGACCGGCAATGATGGTATGTTCACCACCATAGAGAACCCCGATAATCATGAACAAGTCACCTTTGGTGACAACTCAAAGGGGAAGGTAATTGGTTTAGGTAAAATTGCTATTTCGCATGATTTGTCCATTTCTAATGTACTATATGTTAAGTCACTTAGTTTCAATCTACTTTCCATTGCACAACTATGTGATCTTGGACTAACGTGCACCTTTGACAAGAATGGTGTTGTAGTAACTAGTGAATCAAGCAAAGAACTAATCTTCAAAGGCTTTCGGCATGGACATCTTTACTTGGTGGACTTCTCCAACAAGGATGCTAGCTTGACCACTTGTCTTTTCACTAAGACAAGCTTGGGTTGGCTATGGCATCGACGCATTGCTCACATTGGGACGAGCAAGCTTAAGAAGTCGTTCAAGCTTGGGATGGTGACCGGCGTGAAGGATGTCACATTTGAGAAGAACAAGCTTTGTAGTGCTTGTCAAGCCGGGAAGCAAGTTGCTTCACACCACCCAATGAAGACAATGGTGTCAACCTCCAAGCCGCTTGAACTACTCCACATGGACCTCTTCGGACCGTCCACATATCAAAGTCTTGGTGGTCATTTCTATTGTCTTGTTATTGTTGATGACTATTCTAGATATGCTTGGACCTTGTTTCTAGGTGACAAGGGTGAAACTCCGGAAATCTTCAAGACATTTGCTAAACGTGCTCAAAGGGAATTTCAACTTCCCATCATCAAGGTCCGGAGTGACAACGGCACCGAGTTCAAAAACTACAACATTGGGGAGTGGTGTGATCGTGAAGGCGTGAAGCATGAGTTTTCGGCCACATACACCCCTCAACAAAACGGTGTCGTTGAAAGGAAGAACAAGAATCTCATCACCCTTGCTAGAGCAATGCTTGATGACTATGGCACGTCGGAGAAGTTTTGGGCCGAAGTAATCAACACGGCGTGCCATGCCGCAAATAGGGTCTATCTTCACCGACTACTCCAAAAGACCCCATATGAGCTCCTCATTGGGAGAAAGCCCAACATCTCCTACTTTAGAGTCTTTGGGTGCAAATGCTACATCTACCGCAAGAAAAGGCTCGGTAAGTTTGAAAGAAGATGTGATGTTGGTATTTTTCTTGGTTATGCATCAAACTCAAAAGCATATCGAGTATTCAACCAAACCTCCGGGCTAGTTGAAGAAAGTTGTGATGTTGAGTTTGATGAGACTAATGGCTCCCAAGAGGAGAGTTTTGGTCATGATGATATAGATGATGAGCCTCTACGAGAAGCCATGAAAAACATGACCATTGGAGACATCAAGCCCGAAGTTGAGCAGAGCCATGATCAAGGGGGAGCATCAAGTTCCACAATCAACACCTCCATGGCGCCTCAAGTTGATGAAGAAGAAGAGAAAGATGATCCATTGCCAATGCAAGACTCACAAGCCACACAACACCAACAACAAGAAGAAGAAGTCCAAGATCAAGTCCAACCACAAGACGAGCAAGATGCTCCACCACCGCCAAGTGCCTCACAATCACTTATGAGGCATGGACGCATCTCCAAGGCGCATCCGATTGATCAAATCATCGGAAGTCCGTCACGGGGAGTAAGTACTCGTTCTCGCCATGTCGCTTCATTTTCTGAGCACTACTCTTTTGTTTCGTATGTAGAACCCACTCATATAGAGGAAGCACTCCAAGATCCAAATTGGGTGATGGCCATGCAAGAAGAACTCAACAACTTCACCCGCAATGAAGTTTGGGTGTTGGAGGAGCGACCCAAGAACAAGAACGTCATCGGAACGAAGTGGGTGTACAGCAACAAACAAGACGAGAATGGTGTTGTGGTCTGCAACAAGGCAAGACTTGTGGCCAAGGGTTTTTCACAAGTTGAAGGACTAGACTTTGGAGAAACATTCGCTCCGGTCGCTCGGTTAGAAGCCATTCGCATACTCCTTGCTTTTGCTTCACATCACAATATAATGCTTTATCAAATGGATGTTAAAAGTGCCTTTCTTAATGGTTACATTAACGAGCTTGTTTATGTTGAGCAACCTCCCGGGTTTGAAGATCCGAGGAATCCTAACCATGTGTATAGGTTACACAAGGCGCTCTACGGGCTCAAGCAAGCACCTAGGGCGTGGTATGAACGTCTAAGGGATTTCTTGGTCATGCAAGGATTCAAGATCGGGAGGGTGGACTCTACACTCTTCACCAAGGACATCGATGGGGATTTATTCATTTGTCAAATTTATGTCGATGATATTATCTTTGGCTCAACTAACAAATCTCTTAGCCATGAGTTTGGCACCATGATGTCTAGGGAATTCGAGATGTTAATGATTGGAGAGCTCAACTTCTTCCTTGGATTCCAAATCAAGCAACTTCAAGAGGGAACCTTTGTCTACCAAGAGAAATACACCAAGGATCTCTTGAAGAAATTTGAGATGGGAGATTGTAGCTCAAGAAGCACTCCAATGGGAACAAATTGCCATCTCGACACGGATAAGGACGGTAAACCTATTGACCAATCTCACTACCGCTCTATGATTGGTTCATTGCTTTATCTTACCGCATCTAGGCCCTATATAATGTTTAGTGTATGTTTATGTGCCCGCTTTCAAGCGGCTCCTAAAGAATCGCATAAGAAGGCGGTCTTTAGGATACTTAGGTATCTTAAGCATACCCCTAGTATGGGCTTGTGGTACCCTAAAGGTACAACCTTCCAACTCTTGGGATACTCGGATTCGGACTTTGCCGGATGCCGCATAGATCGCAAGAGTACCTCCGGTGGGTGCCACTTGCTTGGGCGTTCCCTAGTGTCTTGGTCTAGCAAAAAGCAAAATTCCGTGGCTTTGTCCACCGCGGAAGCGGAGTATATAGCGGCCGGTGCATGTTGTGCCCAAATTCTATATATGAAGCAAACCCTTTTGGACTTTGGAATTAAAATTGGTTGTGTGCCTCTCCTTTGTGACAATGAAAGTGCGGTTAAGATAGCTAGAAACCCCGTTCAACACTCCCGCACTAAGCACATTGATATTCGCCATCACTTCTTACGGGATCATGAGGCTAAAGGAGACATCTCTTTGCAAGGTGTTAGATCCGAAGAACAATTGGCGGATATCTTCACTAAACCACTTGATGAGAAAACCTTTTCTAGACTTAGAAATGAATTAAATGTGCTAGATGCATCCAACGTCATGTGAGTTGCCATGTTCATGTAAGGATGCATATCATATAGGTCTTGTCTAACTCTCAAAGGATAGGGGCGATCTAGAAATAGTTTTCCCTGAAGAAGCCTTTGGAAGGTTTAAACTTGGCAAGATAGATTTATTTTATGCCTTGCATGATCTCTGCCATATAGACTTGCACTCATTCTATTTCTTGCACTAATTTGTTTGGCATTGCATACGGTAGATTGTCACAAAGGGGAACCCACCTTATGAGAAAGAGACTTGTTTGAAATGCAATATCTCAACTCATATAAGGTGGAAAGAACAAAATGTTAGGTACGTTAATGCCTAGAGGAACATGCTTCATTGAGATAGAAGTCTTCATACTCTACCTCACAAAGCATGGGCCTTACATTTCATTTGGATATTTTTCCCTCTATTTTTTTTTCTTCGGTGTTCCATTTGCTTCAAGGTCTAGCCAAGCTATTGGCATATTAGCTTTTTGAGGGGTAAGGGGTTGCCCAAAAAGTCCTAAGACATGTGTTTCCCATTGTTTGATTGTTTGGTCAAAGGACATATATGGGATGTTGGTGTTTAGTTTTTATCGGATTATCCGATGCCTAAGTCCTTCCCCCATCAGATCAATAGGTGTTCAATCTTCAAGTGCCAATTCAGTCAGAATCTCAAAATGATCCGATGAGTTCACTCAGAAAAACATCGGTCTCTCTGATGTTCACAAATCTGCAACCTTGATGAATTCCACCGATGCCTTTCTTATCTAACGTCGGTCCATCCGATGTCCTCAGTGACTCCTTGAATATCCTTACTGTGCTATTCATCCGATGATCAAAACCCTAGACATCGGTCCATCCGGTGTCCAATGCACTTTTCTGGAAAACCTTTCTGTGGCATTCGACCGATGCTTCTCATGTCCATCATCGGTCCATCCGGTGTTAATTTTTCGGCTAGGGTTTGGGTCCCACTATTTAAACCCGCGCGCCGTCGGTTTCTTCTCTCTCCACGATTTCTCTCTCGCCGCCGCCGCCTCTCGCCCTAATCGCCGCCACCTCCGCCGCCGCACCCAAGCGCCGCCGCCCTAGGCGCTGCCGCCGCCGTCTCCGGCCGCCGCTGCCCACAGCGCCACCACCCTAAGCGCCGCCGCCGTTCTCCCTCGCGCCGCCGCCTCACCTCCATGCGCCGCGCTGCCGTCTCCACATCCCTCCACCGCGTCCAAGCGCCGCCGCCGCCTCTCTCCACCGCCTCTGCTCCACCCCGGCACCACAGCAGCCCTCCCTCAATCATCTCCGGTGTGCCTCCCGAGCTCCATCGTCGCTAAGGTTTGCTCCGTGCCGTGCGACGTCCTTCGTTGTTTTTCTCGTCGTTCGTTTTCATTGTCGCTAACCCTACCTCTCCATTGCATCAAGATGGGTCGTGATCGCAAAGGAAAGGGCAAGGCTATCGCGGAGCCCGCCGCGAAGAAGCAAAAACTGTCGAAGGATGAGAAGAAGGCCCTTATGGCCGCTCGCGCCGCCGAGGAGCGTGAGCGTGGCCGAGGGGGTTCCCTGAGGATCCGCGAGGCTCGTCCGAGGCAGCCTCCCGTGATCGATGACTCCGACGCCGAAGAGGAGCCGGTTGAGCCTCTCGTCCGCCGGCGCTCAGCCCGGACGCGTGGGGGTCACACTGAGGCTGCTCCTCGTCCGAGACCGACGGCTGCCGACCGTCGTGAGGACAGGGAGGCCGAGAGGGCCATCTACGAGATGGACACGGCCGTCCGTGTCGGTGAGGGAGTCCGTCTCACGGACTACCGGAAGATGAAGGCCAAGCAGCTACGCAAGCTTTGTTGGAGCGTGCTACTTGAGGAGTGGTACCCTCAGCCCCGTGAAGCTCTTGTGGACAGTCGTTTCTGGACTGTCACCCAGGCGTCTCTCTACGAGACCTACAGACGTCGGGGGCACAAGCTTTTTCAGCACAACTACTTGGACTAGGGGCAGCTTGCAGTGGCAGCGGAGTCAGAGGTCCGTTCATACTTTGAGAGGTACAGAGGTTTGGTGCAGCTGCTTGCTTATGAGAGAAGTGCTTATGTGGAAGATTGGGTCCGTGTCTTCTATGCGACCCTGTACATCTCTGAGGGTAGGAGGTCTATTGATTTCATGTTTATGGGACGGGGCTACCACCTCTCGAGGCAGACTTTGGGGCAGCTTCTTGGTTTGGACCTGCACGACACCTGCGTGCACGAGAAGGTCTATGGGCAGGCAGATCTACCGAGGAGGCCACTTACTGGAGGAGTAGCACCACAGCTTGACGAGATCCGGTCCCTGTTTGGCCCCACGTTCTCTCTGGACCAACCAAGAGTTCCATCTCTTCTGACCCCAGCTGCGCGCATTGTGCACCTCGCTTTGCGCCACACGCTCCTGCCGAGGTCAGGATACTTGGAGGGGTTCACTAGTCTGCAGCAGACCCTCCTGTTCTACATAATGAACGGGATGGATTTCGACATTGTGGACATCCTCCTGTGCGAGATGGAAGACGTGATCACAGACGGGGTTGGCATGATGAGGCAGATGGTCTACGGGCACTGGATCAGTTACATATGCTCTATGATGGTGCCTGAGGGGGATGCAGCACAGGCCAGGCTTGCTGACGAGAGCGTGACTCGCTTTGGTCACTATCGTGCCTCTGCTCCTGGAGACCGTCGCCTTGGTCGTCCAGTTGAGCGCCAGGTTCGGGCCCGTCTGTTAGAGGAAGATTGGTTCGACCTAGAGCGGGAGGACGAGAGGCTTGCTGAGGCTGAGGCTCAGGGGGAGGACCTGCAACATATCTGGTCTGAGAGCGACACCGATGAAAGTGTCGAGGAGTACTTCCCTCCTCCCCCCTCTCCCCGGCAGCACGACGCGGAGGCTGGAGGTTCTACAGTGCCACCTCCCACTCCACCTCCCGTCACTGAGGCGCAGGTCACGCAGCCGTCTGAGCTGACTTCGCTCCTCCAGCAGATGGTCGAGCAGCAGCGACTGGACAGGCTGGCCGCCGAGCAGGCCCGCGCGGAGCAGGGTGTGTGTCTTCTTGAGCTCCAGCAGCAGCAGCAGGAGATGCAGCGTCAGATCGCCCGTGAGAGGCGTGAAGACACTGATTGACTGACGGGGCTCATCGACCAGATGCACCAGCGCACTCTGGACCAGTAGCAGCAGACGCAGCAGGCGATGATGGGGATCCTGGGGTTGATCACCAAACTCTACACCCAGACCGGGATCGCCCTTCCATCGCAGCTGCCTGGAGTAGCTCCTCCACCTCCTGTCTTGGCTCCAGCTGCTGCACCAGTGGCTCCAGTTCCCTCCACTCTGATCCCTTCGTTCAGCATGTCCCCGCTGTTGGCTCCAGGTGCTCCTCTTCACTCCCCACTGCCGGCCACTTCACTGTTCCTTCAGACGCCGGCCTCTGTCACCAGTGTACCTGCTCCAGCACCTCCAGCACCTCCTCCTCAGCAGGCACCGACGGTGGCATCTTCGGCTCCGGCAGCACCCTCCTCCGCTACTCCGGCCAGCAGCTCCGACGACAGCGGCGGTGACCAGTTCGTCATCGCGCCCAGCTCTCAGGGTCTGTAGGTGCTCGGATCCCTTTTTTTGGTGTCTTGATGCCAAAGGGGGGGAAGAGGTAGAAGAGTCAGGGGGAGTGGTAGTAGTAGTCTCAGGGGGAGTGTGTGTTTATCCTTTGTATTCGTGCTTGAGTACTCTTTTGTAATTTTAATTAAGCACTCTTCCGCTTGTCTCATTTATTTATGGTTTTAATCGATTAAGCTTTTCGCACCATAAATTTCATTTGCTTTTTACAAGCTTAATGTGTCTTATCTTGTACTCATTGCATATCTACTTGAGTATTGTATCATCAAATTCATTATTATTGCGCTTTAAACTATTGTGTTGTCATCAATCACCAAAAAGGGGGAGATTGAAATCATCTAGGCCCCATGAGGTACGGTTTTGGTGATTAATGACAACCATTCGATATTACTAATGAATTTTTGAATGCAAGGTCCCAATAACACTCAATCAAATGAAATCAAAATTACATTGGAGACCCATATAAACTCAACGAGTGAGATCAAATCAAATCATATGAAGAAAAGAAGTGAAAGCTCTAACTTAACATCACTCAAATGCTTCAAGACAATCAAAACAACATTTCAAACAAGTGTCAAAGAGGTCACAAGTTCAAATTCCAAAAGAACAACTCAAAACAACTCGAAGTCAACAAGTTGAACACACCGGATCAACCGACGTTCTATGAGTTGACTACATCGGTCGAGTTGGTTCAACTGAAGAAGAAGACCTCAGACAAATGCACTCACCGGATCATCCGATGTGAGTGGCTCAGTGACATCGGTCCATCATCACAGATTGCAATACCATTGGACCAAGTGAAGCACCGGATCATCCGATGTACAGACTTACATACATCGGTCGATCACTCCAGTAAGCCTCAAGATCAAGCAAAATTCTGGAGGAAGAGCCACCGGATCATCCGATGAGAAGACAGGTCAACATCGGTCTAACAACGGTCATATCTGACACAGTGACATCAGCTAATTTGGCCTTGACCGATGTTAACTGAAGGGGAGACATCGGATCATCCGGTGTTTGCAGAGAAGTGATGTCAGCCTACTTTTCCAACGGCTATCTCGTGGAGGCTGGCTATTTATACCCCTTCAACCTGTCAAATCGACAAGACTTGAATCCCAGACATACTCTACACATCCTAGAGCATTCAAGCAATAGAGCTACCACTTTCATATCATTTGATCATCATTTGTACACCAAGAGATAGGCTAGAACTAGCTAGAGACAGTGCTTGGGTGCCTCCACTCTTGGTGATTGGAGTCTCTAGTGTAGTGAGAGCAATAAGGGAGTGTCCCTTGGTGTGTGTGACTTCTGGAGCTTGCCAAGAGGATTGTGGAAGCCCGGAGGATTCCAAAGTGTACAAGGCTTGAGCTCCACCTTGCCAAGGTTGGCGAACGGAGAAGAATAGTGAAGACCCCCTTGTCTCGGTGACTTGGGAGTGGCAAAACCCCTCTGTGGGTGCCACAACGTGGATGTAGGAAGATCCTTGTGATCTTACCGAACCACGGGATAAACTCCGTGTCCCTTGAGCATTTGCATCCCTCTCCCTTTTTTACACTTATGCAACATCATTCCGCAACTTTAATTTACATTGATTGCATAGTTTAATCGCATAGGGAATTGGGCTTTAGGTTGTTAGTTTTTAATTGCCTTAAAATTTGAAAGGAAGCCCAATTCACCCCCCCTCTTGGGCGTTTCGATCCTTACAACGGGGTCTTTTGAAGTAGTTGATGGAGATAGACCCTATTTGCAGCATGGCACGCCGTTTTGATTGCTTCGGCCCAAAACTTCTCCGACGTGTCGTAGTCATCAAGCATTGCTCTCGCAAGAGTGATGAGTGTCTTGTTCTTCCTTTCAACGACACCGTTTTGTTGAGGAGTGTATGTGGCCGAAAACTCATGCTTCACGCCTTCACGGTCACACCACTCCCCAATGTTGTAGTTCTTGAATTCGGTGTCGTTGTCACTCCGGACCTTGATGATGGGAAGTTGAAATTCCCTTTGAGCGTGGTTGGCGAAGGTCTTGAACACTTCCGGAGTTTCACTCTTGTCACCTAGAAATAGAGTCCAAGCATAGCGAGAGTAGTCATCAACTATAACAAGACAATAGAGGTTACCGCCAAGGCTTTGATATGTGGACGGTCCGAAGAGGTCCATGTGGAGTAGCTCAAGTGGCTTGGAGGTTGACACCATTGTCTTCATTGGATGGTGTGAAGCAACTTGCTTCCCGGCTTGACAAGCGCTACAAAGCTTGTTCTTCTCAAAAGTGACATCCTTCACGCCGGTCACCATTCCAAGCTTGAATGACTTCTTGAGTTTGCTCATCCCAATGTGCGCTATGCATCGGTGCCATAGCCAACCCAAGCTTGTCTTAGTGAAAAGGCAAGTGGTCAAGCTAGCATTCTTGTTGGAGAAGTCTACTAGGTAGAGATGTCCATGCCGAAATCCTTCGAAGACTATGTCTTGGCTTGTTTCACTACTCACAATAACATCATTTTTGCTAAATGTGCATGTTAGTCCAAGATCACATAGTTGTGCAATGGAAAGTAAATTAAAACTAAGTGACTTGACATACAAAACATTGGAAATGGATAAATCATTTGAAATAGCAATTTTACCTAACCCAATTACCTTTCCCTTAGAGTTATCACCAAAGGTGACTTGTTCATGATTGTCGGGGTTTTCTATGGTGGTGAACATACCATCATTGCTGGTCATATGTTGGGTGCACCCGCTATCGAGTACCCAATGCTTTCCTCCGGCTTTGTAGTTCACCTACACACATGAATTCAATTTTTAACTTTAGGCACCCAAGCCAACTTAGGTCCTTGTATGTGTGATACAAGTGTCTTTGGGACCCAAAGTTGCTTGGGGAGCTTCCCCTTCATGCCCTTCATGTCTTTCTCAATGAACCTAGCCTTCACCTTTCCATCTACTTTACTCAAGAGATAATAGCGATCATTGAAAGTAGATTTATAATTAATGGGAAATTTTGGAGAAGGTCGGTTAGGAAGAGGACACTCCCTTGTGTGATGACCGGTGACCTCACAATGTTGACAATAAGAACCAACTTCCTTGATGAAGCTTGTTCTAAGCTTCGGTGAGGGCACCTTTCCTTTGTTAGGCATTGGGAAGGATCCAAGTCCTCTCTTGTTGAAGGCATTTGCTTGTTGGAAGAGTATTTCCTTGTGTTTGACTTCCCCTTTTGAAAGTCTAGCCACACTAGTGCGGAGACTCTCAATTTCTTCCAACAAGTCCTTCTCCCTAGCATTTGCTTTCAAAGGCAAAGACTTGTTCAAGGCATTAGTGACATGAGAAGTAATGGATATCCTATCATTAAGAGTTTGCTTCTTTATATTTTTCAACTCTTGATCAAGCACGTCATGAGCAAGGTTAAGTGTTTGATGTTCTTGTAGTAACTTGTTGTGCTCTTCCAAGAGTGCTTGGTGTGCTAAGTTAAGCTCATGATTATCTAACTTGATTTTAGCCTTTTCTTCCTCAATTTGCTTGACATGAGATTTGAGCGTGTCATGCTCTTTGAGTATGCTTTCATACTTGTCAAGCAAATCAAGGTTAGCACTCTCAAGTCTAGCACGAGTTTCTTCAAGAGCTTTAACCTTAGTCTTTTCCCTCTTAATGATAGCATGATATTCATTTATCAAAGAAGTTAAATCATCGGGGGAAAGCTCATCATCGCTAGAGTCATCACATACCTTGGTGTTACCTTTCGCCATGAGGCACATGGGCGGTGGATGAAGAGGTGAGTCATCATTGTTGGCAATGGCGAGGCCGGCCAAGCTTTCTTCTTCCGCTTCACTCTCTTCATCACTTGTTTCTTCGTCGGTGACCCATTCATTTGCCTCACACATGAACACCTTTTGTGGGCCATTTCTCTTCTTTGGGAACAGTCTTGCCTTCTTGCCCTTGTCATGTTTCCTCTTCCCAAAAGATCTTGGTTTGGGTTTGGCCTCTTCTTCATCATCTTCACTTTCTTCAAGCTTGCGATGCTTGCTCTTGTAGTTCTCTCTTCTTTTGTCCGATTTTGGACAATCATAGGAGATGTGGCCTTGATCACCACAATTGTAACAAGTCTTGTGATCATCTCTCCTTGGTAGAAACGCTTTCTTCTTGGGATCAAAGGTGTATCCCTTCTTGGTAATCTTGGAGTTCAAGCGTGAGAACTTTCTCATCATCAATGCAAGCTCATCATCATCATCTTCACTTGATACTTGCTCTTCTTCACTTGAGGTAGGCTCAACCACCTTCTTCTTCTTGAGGCTTGTTTTCTTGGTGGAGGCCTTTAAAGCAATTGTTTTTGAGGATGATTGCTCCATCATCCCAAGCACACTCATCTCATGAGCGTGAATTTCTCCAATGAGCTCCGAAACTTCAATGTGGTCAAGAGACTCTTTTTGGAGCATGGAGTTGATGATGTTGTACTTTGGCTTGGGAAGGAGCATGAGGATATTGCGGTTGATGAGTCCCTTGTCAAGATAAGCAATGTCTCCTCAATAAGTACATTCAAGCGAGAGAACATCTCATTGACATTTTCATGAGGTAGCATCTTAAATTCATCATATTTTGCTTTAAGCATGTGATATTTAAGTTCCTTGACTCGAGAAGAACCCTCATGAATCTCTATTAAGCAAGCCCAAATTTCACATGCCTTTTCTTTGCTAGCAATCCTAGAAAAAATATCTTGACTAATGCACTCATAGATTGCATTCCTAGCTTAAGCATCCCATTTAATTTGATCACCAACATAGTTGTGTTCTCCAAACCCTGCGTGGGTCGCTTCCCATACTTCGGGAGCAATAGCCTCTAGATAAGCGTGCATGCGTGTTTTCCAATAGGCAAAGTTCTTGCCCTCGAAGATAGGAACCAAACCCCCAACCTTGGCCATTTGAGCTCTCTAGCATGAAGCTAGAATGATCCTATGAGCAACCTTGCTCTAATACCAATTGTAAGGATCGAATGCCCAAGAGGGGGGGGGGGGGTGAATTGGACTTCTTTTCAAAAATCTAAGCAATAAAACTTAATTCCTAAAGGCCCAATTCCCTACGCTAACGATCTATGCATTAAAGTAAATAGCAACTTCGCGTTATATAAAATGCATAAATGTAAGGGAGAGGAAGAGGATGCAAACTTCCGAGGAGACACGAGGATTTATCTCGTGGTTCGGCAAGATCGTCAAGATCTTCCTACATCCACGTTGTGGCACCCACCAAAGGGTTTAGCCACACCCAAGTCACTGAGACGAGGGATCTCCACTATTCTTCTCCGTTTGCCAACCTTGGCAAGGTGGAGCTCAAGCCTTGTACAACTTCGACCCTCCGGGCTTCCACAAATACCTTGGCAAGCTCCGGAAGTATCTTACAGTTACAAACACCAAGGGGCACTCTCTTGAGGCTCTCACTATCCTAGAGATTCCACTCACCCAGAATGGAGGCACACAAGCTCTCTCTCTAGCTAGTTCTAGCCTATCTCTTGGTGTGTATGTGGTCGAAATGATGTAGAAGTGATGGCTCTTGGTCTTGAACGCTAGTGGATGTGTTGAGAATGTCCAGTGATCAAGACTTGTCGAAATGACAGGTTTAGGGGGTATTTATAGCCAGCCTCCACGAAATAGCCGTTGGAAAAGTAGGCTGACAGAACTTTTCTACGAACATCGGATGATCCGATGTCTCCCCTTTAGTTATCGTCGGTCAAGTTTACTCTAGCTGATGTCATTGTGTCAGATATGACCGTTGTTAGACCGATGTTGCACCTGTCTTCTCATCGGATGATCCGGTGGCTCTTCCTCCAGAATTGACTCAAACTTGATGCTTACTGGAGTGATTGACCGATGTGTATGTTTCTGTACATCGGATGATCCGGTGCTACACTTGGTCCAAGGACATTGCAAACTGTACTGATGGACCGATGTAGTTGAGCCCTTAACATCGGATGATCCGGTGAGTGCTTTGTTCTGAGGTCTTCTTCTTCTGCTGAACCAACTCGACCGATGTGTTGTTCTCAGAAATCATCGGTTGATACGGTGAGTTGATTTTGTTTGCTTCGAGTTGTTTCTAAGTGATTCTTTTGTGTTTTGCTCGATTGACCTCTTAGACTTTTGTTGGAAATGTACTTCTGATGGTTGTCAAGCATTAAGTGTCATCAATTGTGGTTGAATGACTTCGACATAAGAGCTTTCACTTCTTGTATTCATATCATTGATTTGATCTCATAAAGTGATTGTATATGGGTCTCCAATGACATATAGATTTCCTTTGATTGAGTGATTATGGGGACCTTGCATTCACAAATTCATTAGTAAAATCCAATGGTTGTCATTAATCACCGAAACCGTACCTCATGGGGGCCTAGATGCTTTAAGTTACCCTGCCACATACATTACTTCTTCTAGCTTCCTCGATGGGAAGGAGGTCAATGGTTAGCTTCTGGCATTTGTACAAATGATAATCAGGGTTAGGTAACCGAATTTCATTGACAAAGTCGGGATAATAAAATATCAAATAGCCATCTTCATCATTCTTAAGGGTATGTCCTTGCACTAAATAATCTTCATCAATTAATTCTCTTTCATTTTCAATATACTCAAATGAAGAATATTCTAGTGCTCCTACCCTAGTAGCAATACAGGTAATCAATGAAGTACATTCAATTGGCCCTACCCTTGGAATGTAATCTAACCATTGTGTCATCATGGCAATAACTGGAGCAACTTTTTATCATTTTAATCATGGCAAATAAAATTTTCAGCTCATCATCACGCACTACCCTTACGTCTCTTCTAGGGAACATAGTCATAGCCACCCATCTATGCATGAAGCGAAAAGTAGGGTTGTGCAAGTGGCTATTCCTAGGTGCACTATATCTGACCTCACTAGTTAAATCTTGCCAAAAACTTTATTTGTTAGATTTGGGCAAAGTGTCCAAATTTAGCAAACAACATTTATGGAAGTCTAGGATTTCACTTAATTCATTCCATAGGATGTTGTATTCTTTTTTAAATAATCTAAAAGAAATACCATCAAATCCTATCTTGATTGTGCAAAGGAATTCTATGGAGAGAAGGTGTGAACCGTTCTCCTCTATGTGAGCAAAGTTTTCCCATCCTAAAGCATGCCAAATGCAAAATAATCCGGAATCCATACCTGTTTTGGAGATCAAATCCGGATCATAAGCTTTCGTATGAGAAAATGCACGACCTTGGAGGAGCTTGCGTGTTTGATCTTCAACTTTACTTTGTATGTCGAGGTCGTCATCGCGAAGAAGTTGGTGTGGGTTGCTCCTCTCACCCATGGGAGTGTCCTCTCCTACACTCCTCCTCCGTGAACTTGGTGTAGCAACAGAAGAGGGGCGTGCACTTGAGTCTACACCATGGCTTGATCTTGTAGCCTCCTTCTTCTTTCCAAACAACCTCTTCATTCATTTCATGGCCACAACAGGCAAGAACACAACAAGTCAAAAACTCAAAAGAGGTGATGTTAGTGAAAGCAAAACCACGACGAATTTTCCCTTGAAGAACTTGAGAGCAAATTGCAAATGCAAGCAAATATTTTTGAGTTGAGAATTGATCAAGAGTACTTCAATGAAGAGCAAGAAAACAATGTGAGCAAGAGTGACTTTGGGGTGGTATGAAATGAGGTGAAGTGTGAGGAGAAGAGCTCCTCACATCCACTATTTATAGTGTGTACTCCCCAACGGTCACTAGGGGTTCAAATGTAGCTGTTGGAGGAGAGAGAGAGCCAAAATGGCTCTTTCCCCTAGTCGGCCGAACGGGGGGGGGGGGGGGGGGGGGGCGATCGACACCTGACAGGTGGGCCCCCCTGTTCCACCTATTGGTGGATGGCTCCCCAACTGCTATGAAATTAGCACGTTGGTGAAATATCACTTTTGCAGCTCAGAAAAATTGTTTTCCAAATAAAAACTCCTTTTTCAAAACCCAACAATTTTCTTTTTATGAAAAATAAAGAAATAAAAATGATAGTTGAGAATATAAGATTCTCAACTTACTAGGAAAACCAAATATGCAGTGGGAAAAATCAAAATACATGGGGAAAACCAAATAAAGAGAAAAGAAAGGCAAAGAAAAGGATAACTACCAATTTAACCTATTGGCTAGGTCTCACCATCGTCCGATGAGATGGACATTTCTCCTTATTCATTTCTTCACATCTGGGCCCAGAGGGATGGGCTCGGACGGCTTGTCTTGCTTCTTCCGGCATACCTTCTTTTGCGGCTTGGTGGACTTGGGCCTTTGGGGAGGCCCGGGCTTCTCTGTCTTCTTGGGGTGTCGGCGTGGACGATAAGATGGGTTTTCCGCGTGGATCAAATTCCTCATGAATGCAATGAGCGGGTCCACCTTTGGAGGTGTGATTCGACCTCTTTTATGTGTTTAACATTCGGCCCATACTTGATACAGATCATGGAGCATTGCTCCAACTTTAGGCAGAAGTTAAACTTCTCCTCCTTGCCATTGATATGGAAGTGGATTTCTCCAGCTCCCACATCTATGCGAGCTATCGCGGTGCTTGGGCACGGGCGCCCAAGAATGAGCGGCGTATCCTTCTCGACCTCCATGTCGAGCACCACGAAATTCACGGGTATGAATCAGTTTTGGATTTTCATAGGAACATATTCAGCGATAGCCATCGGATAACGGACTAAGGAATCAGCTAGTTGGAGCCGCATTAGTGTTGGAGTAAGTTCCTTGAAGTTCATCTGGTCGAAAACCATCTTGGGCATCACACTCAAACTTGCTCCAAGGTCATAAAGGGCCTTGTCAAAGTGGTGTGCCCCAATTGAGTATGATATTGTAGGACATCCAGGGTCCTCCAGCCGGTTGCCTCCTTGTAGAGAAATCATGTTGACATTTTCCATAGGGGGTTCGGACTGTCCTGGCATTTTGCCATTCTCCACAGGAGGAACAGCAGCTGCTACTTGAGCCAACTGAGTTTTCGACATCTTGTTAAAACTCAATTGATTCTTGAAGGCTGAGGATAGTCCTTTAATATTAGCATTAATGCTCTCTAGGGTCTTGTCATTGGCCGACAGCTTCTTGGATATAGCCTCATTGATCTTCTGCTGGCCAATGGAAGGTTCTATCAAGTTGGGTTGATTTCCATTGTTGCCATTGTTGTTGTACCCTCCTTGAATGAAGGGCGTGATTGGCCCCACCCTTGACCTCCTGGACGATAGCCATTGTTTTTTCCATTGTTGGCTACGTATAAGGCATCCACACGGGTTTTTAGGCAGTCATTGCCCAAATGGACCGTGTTGTCATAGACTTCACAAGTGATGTGAGAGTCTATGGCATAGGCATTGCCACATGCCTCACCATTGCCTTGTCCATCAATCTTCTTCATAAGGAGGTCCAATTAGGCAGCGATCATGTCGACCTCCTTCAAGGTGTGCATGCCTCGCTGGCGGGTATGGAGACGCTCGTCACTCCAACCCATGTTTGACACCATCTACTTAATCAAATATTTGGGTTTGGGCACCGTCAATGAGAAGAAGGCACCTCTAGCAGCAGCATCAACATGGTCACAGGCGGAAGGGATCAGCCCGTTGTAGAAGTTTTGGATAATGAGCTAGTCATCCATCCCACGGTGGGGACAGGCTAGGATGTACTCCTAAAGCCTTTCTTAAGCCTCGGGAATAGATTCCTTAGAATCTTGCTGGAAGCTGGAAATTCTTCCATGTAGGGCATTGGTCTTGCCTAATGGGGAAAACTTGGCGAGGAATGTCGTAGACCACTTCTCCCAAGTATCTACAGCACTTTGGTTTGCATAGAACCACTGTTTTGCTCTCCCAAGAAGAGAGATCGGAAAAAGCCTAAGACGGATAGCATCGAGAGATACGTCCTTGATCTTAAAAATGATGCAGATCTCAAGGAACTGTTGCAGGTGAGCACTTGCATCCCTGTTAGCCTTCCCACAAAATGGGTTGGCTTGCACCACAGTGATAAGACCAGTCTTGATTTTGAAGTTTACGTCTCCCGTGTTAACAGTGGGCCCAACAGGCACATTGTTAGCAGAGAGAGCTAAAAACTCATGAAGGGTCTTTTGGCCCATTGGTGTTTTCATTGTTGGTGCAGTTGTGTTGGCTTGCTTTGTCGTGTGAAGCTTCTGAGGAGTAACGACACGAGGTCGATCTCTCAGAAGGGATTCAGGATCTTCAACAAAGTTTTCTGGCAAGCAGAAACCAGACATTCACTACCCTATTTTCACATAATATGCAAAAAAAAAGGGTCATCCTAATAAAACCTACCAGGGTCTTATCCTATTCACCCAATCATGTAATACTTCAACTACCTTCCTTGGCAACGGCGCCAGAAATGCTTGTTGATATTTCATAAGGAACACTAACAAGTCATCCCCGACAACGGTGCCAGAAATGTTTGTTGACGGTTCCTACACACTAATAACAATTCATCTCTAGCAGTGGTGCCAAAAATGCTTGTTAATAGATTTTAGATTATACATGTAAATTTGCAAGCGCATGGAAACTATTGATGTAGCATTTCCCTTCTAAGAGTATTCCCAAAGGGTGTCATTTATATTCTCCCAAAGGAAGGCTAGAGGGAAGTAAAACAATCATCAAGTGGAGAGGCTAGGTTGGCCTAGGTAGGGTTATAGAAAGGATGGATAAAGGGTAATTGAGGTAGTGTGACACACACAAGAGCATTCTATCCTAAGGGGATAATATGGGGTAAAGAGGGACCAGGCTAAGAACTAGGTAGAGACTCCTACAATGCTTCTAATGTACATATACAGAGCCTATGTTAGTTACAAATGGTCATGTCAATTATGAATTCTCATGCTAAGTGGATTAACACATCGGGCATGGGTTTACCACTAGCAATACTAGGATGACTCCCGCTAAGAGCTTGTGGCATAGCTGAACGTGGAGGATTACAAAGGACAGATAGGACTGTCACCACCTACTACCTACCTCTTCAATCCGTGGGCATACGAGACATTTCAACGCTACTCTCTATCCTAGCACCATGCTAGCATATTAAGTAATTACCTTAAGAGCCTAGGCACAAGCCATCCTAAGGCAATGAACTGAATCATCGTTGAACCAATGTTAATTCATAGCATAAGTGATTCATGTTAACATAATCATATCATAGCTAATTAGACCATAGTGGGAGTTTGTAGTGTTTATGATGATATAATGATAATGGTATAGCATAATCATGAATACTACTCCTACCACATACATGGAATCCACAATCAAACAAGAAATGCTTTATCCTAGTATATGAACAATGGAAGACAAAAGATAACATGTTTATTAAGAACAAAGTCACAAATACAAATAGGAAATTGGGAAGAGACTCCTTCTACTGCTCTCCTACTTGTACAATGGACTATAGGCTCTCCTATCTACAGCTTATACTCCTCTAAACCTATGGAGAGTAGTGGATACAATGGATGAATACTCAAGTGGTGTGTGTGTGTGTTGAAGTGAGGGGTGAGGGGTCCTATTTATAGGTTGGAGAAGGGTCGGTTCCCGCCGCCAAAAGCGCGTGAATCAGTATTCATCGTGACCAGGGCACCACAGGGAGTCGACACATGGAAGTTGATCGAGTTTGGCGCCAGGAATGATTCGGCCGAAACCCCTAGTCGGCTGAACAAAAATGTTGACCATTTCTGGTGTGCTTCCTAGGGGTGACTTCCAGGTGGGTCCCATTGACTGATATGGGTGCTACACCATTGGATGGCCTCGGATACTTCTGTTTGTGCGCCATTTGATCCATGTGGTGTCACGTGGTGTCACCTGATTGGTTGAAATGATATTTTATAGGATCCATCCCCTTGTTTCACTTCAATTCTTCATAGAATGCTTGCATGCACTACTTTCTCCAAAGACAAGTGGAAATAGGTTAAATAGAAAGGTGATGTGTGCAAGAAATGATATTTCCTTCACATAATTGAGTTATATTGATGGGCAAAATTGGTATATAACAGCCATCAACATGCACTCAGTGACAAAGTCAGCTAGCGCCCGACTTTTGATGGCGTGTCGAGGCAGAAAGTCGATCTTCAACTCTACCAGTTATACTGCCCACTTGGCGTTGTTTCCCATAGAATGGGGATTATGCATAATAGCACGCAGTAGGTAGGAAGTTACTACTGAGATCTTGTGGGCTTGGAAGTAGTGGCGCAGCTTCCTTGAGGCAATAAGTATTGCGTATAGTAGCTTATGCACCTCGATATATCGCATCTTGGCATCGTGCAGGAATTCACTGATGAAGTAAACTAGTGTCTGGAGAGTCCGGACCCTCTCGAAGGGGTCCGAATCTTCTTCTCCAACAACCCGGACCCTCTCGGAGGGGTTCGGATCTCCATCATGAGCAGTCAAAACTCTCCCATAGGGGAGAGGTTGATCCACAAGCAACTTGCCTTTAGGATATATGCTTGGGGGTTGGGTGATGAGGACATCACAATAGTGGATACACATGTTGAACTACAAGGACCAATCACAAGAGCACGAGCGCGACTACTAAATCAACAGCTGAACTCTTTCCTAAATGCCTACCCATGTGAATTTGAGAATGGATTGCTATGTAATAATTTAATTGTTATTATGAACTATGGAGGAGATCAAAAAGTGAGGAGAGAAGGCCTTGGGAACGTGGATAACCGGCTGGGACATCAAAAGGTTGATGGAACCAGTTTACAACTCGAACTCGAGTTCAACTTGGTGTCCAGAAGCAGTCCACCTTAAAACGGACGCCCAGGATGCATACGGACTCCGTTTTCAATGTTATACTTATGCACGGAAAGAGGAGAAGATAAACTTTACAATGGATCTAGTCCCACATCAAAACTCCTCCGGAGTCATCAGGAATCGTCGAAACAATTTGAGTCCATATTTCTATCCGGTGTTGCGCCACTGTATTGGAACATTGGGCCTTGTATCAAGTCTACATACCTTATTTTCATGTCTTAGGGTTAGGTCACGACTCCAACACCCTTTGGACGTCCTCCCATCAATATATACTTCATAGTAGCCCTCATGAACAATTGATTTTTGCTTATATTAATAATATTGCTATTTTACGGTTTGTGAAGTCCCAACTTCGCGATTGCAGATCGTGTCTTCTACGTTTTTGCTTGTGTTCTCGGTTGCACTTGCAGAGATTAGCCTTCTTGGTGAGGTCAATTGTGTGCAGCACGGTTGATAACCAACGGAGCGGTGGTGTAGTGATTGCAGGGGTTTTTCGTGTTCTACTCGAGAGCCTCGGATCATCAACGTTGAGATCTCTATCAATCGACTTATCCATTACCTTTTGGAAGATCGGGTCTAAACCTCCTTATCAATTGGTATCAGACTTCCAGGTTGCCTGTTAGGTAATTCATCTATCTATTACATTATTTTTGTTTTTCATACCTAGAGTCCACAAAAAAGCCACAAGAAAACTTACAGTTTAGTAGATCTGTTCATTACTTTGTCCAAACCACATTGAGTCTTTGCAACTTTTGTTTTTAGTTTGGTTTTGTTGAATTTGTGTCCTTGGTTGAGTCATATTGCTGGTTTAGAAAGTTTTTTTGGCCTTAGTTTGAGTTTTGCATCATTTTGATTCATCCATTTGAATCACATCATCACGTCCAGATTAGATTTATCTCCGTCCAGTTTAGTATTTTCATCATATCTCGCTCATACGAACTCAGATTTTGGTGTTCTTATACTTTATGGAAAGTTAAGAAGTTCACTATGACTTTCGTATTCATCAATTTCCCAAAAAATATAGTTATCACGGTCAAAATTGCATTTGATCTGAATCTGTTATTGACCTAGAAATTCTGAATAGTCTGTATTTCGGGGGCAATATCTCCTATTGTTCTGATCCAAAATAGGTCTTCCATATACTGAAATTAAAGAGGAGAGATAGATCTATAATGTTGATGTTCAAAGTTTTTAGATTTGGGGCCTAAAGGTGCTCAATTGACCTTAGAAGATTGAGCAGGAAATTTGTAACAGACCTTCGAGATATCTTTGATTGCTTTGCATTTTGTTCTTCTTTTGCAGCACATTCTAAGAAAACAAAGAAGACAAAAGGAAAAGGAAAGTGCAAAAAAAAAGATACAAAAGCCGCACAAAAAAAAGAAAAGAAAAGAAAAACAAAGAAAAATAAAAACAGAAGTGCTTGCATCCTTGTGTCCTATAGTTTTGTTTCATGTCTTGCTAGCTTGAACTACTAGGAACACATTTAGGCCAGCAACTTTGATAAGTACTCTGGACACTTATTCAACTTTACTATCTGATTGCATTTTTGCTAATCCTTGCTACATATAAAGAGTCATACAAGCTTGACTTCCTCTTGAGAAGGACAGCTACCTTTTCCAATCATCCCACGCTTCATTGGTCCATCTCACCGTCCACACTACTTGCTGTGTTGGTAAGAACACTTGTAAGAGCATGGTAAGACGCTTGAGCGAGACAGATTTTCTTTCCACCTCTCACATTGCCACTACCCTTTGTAGTTGATAGGAATAACATCTTCTTGTTGTCTATTTTTTGTACTACTAACAATGGCAGGAAATAATGGTGTTGGAATTTCAAATGTTGAGTTGTGTAACATGATGAACGATATGGCAGAAGTGTTTACAAAAAACACTGCATCAACAGCAGAGTCATTGGCGCACTTGACTCGCCAACTTGATGACCTTGCTTATCGGATGGGTAATCTTGAGGCTCGGCTGCCTCTCACTAGACATGATGATGATGCTTGCGATGATATGGACGATCATAATCATCAACCATGACTTCCACTCTATCATCGAGGTATGGGAGGTAATAATCACCATAACAATTATAACCATCCTCCTGATGAGCCTTTTGCTAAGGTAAAATTTACTATACCTTTCTTTTCTGGTGCTTATGATGATGAGGCTTATCTTGATTGGGAAATGACAGTAGAGCAAAAATTTAATACCCATCTTGTTCCTAAACAACATAGAGTCCGTCAAGCCACTAGTGAGTTTAAGGATTTTGCTATCATATGGTCGAATGAACTTGTTAAAACTAGAATTGATCCTCCAACATGGGATAGATTAAAGGAAGCTATGCGTGTTCATTTTGTGCCTCCTTCTTTTCAGCGAGACCTTCGAAAAAATTACTGCGTTTAGACCAAGGTAACATGTCTGTAGAAGAATACTATCAAGAACTATATAAGGGTATGTTGCATTGTGGGGTAGTAGAGGACATGGATGATTAAATAGCTCGATTTTATGGGGGGTTGAGACGCGAAATTCAGGACATTGTTGATTATAAGGAATATGATATTGTTAACATATTATTTCAGTTTGCTATGTTGGCAGAAAAAGAATTGTTGGGCCGCCAACAGCAGCAACGACGCACGAGGACCACCTTCATGCCGCTTTCGACATCTACACCATCCAAAACAGCACCATCTTCGAATTTCCGTGCAGCCACTACACCATTCAATGGCGGCCGTAGAACTACACCTGCTGCTCCACCTTCTCGTGTGCCGGAGGGCAGCAAGTCAACATCATTCCAGCCTTCATCTTCCACTCCTACGAGTCGTACTTCTGATATTAAGTGTCACCACTGCCAAGGACTTGGTCACATGATGAGAGATTGCCCGAGCAAACAAGCATACATAGCACGTGATGATGGCGGGTATGATAGTACTTTGGATCTTGAAGATGAATATTCTCTTGCTACTAACATTGCAGGTCATACAAATAATGAGCAATCTGATGGAGAGGTATTTGGTACAACAGCAATGGAGAACTTTAGGAGCATCATTGTGCAGCGTGCCTTGAGCACCAAATTGGAGGCCGACGACAAGATACAATGACACAACCTATTTCACATGTTTCTCATCGTCAAGGACTACCGTGTACACACTATAATTGATGGAGGTAGCCGCAATAACTTGGTGAACATGGACGTAGTCAAGAAACTTGGTTTGAAAACAAGAGCACACCCTCATTCATACCACATTCAATGGTTCAACAACAGCGGTAAGGTTCGGGTAACACAAACAGCAAGAATAAATTTTCAATTGGTTCTTACAATGATTTTGCTGATTTTGATGTCGTGCCTATGGATGTGTGTTCTCTTTTGTTGGGTCGTCCTTGGGAATTTGATACGGATGCTATTCATCATGGTAGAACTAATAAATACACTCTCATGCATAAAGGAAAGAAAATCACTTTGCTTTCTATAACTCCTGCTGAAATTGTGCATTTTGAGAAGAGTAAAATTTGTGATGATAAAGCAACAAAACTAGAATCTGAAAAACAACAAGTCATTAAATTAAAATCACCTTCATTGCTCGCAACTAAATCTGACCTTGCTGATTTTGTTTATGCTTAGGGGATGTGCTATGCTTTAGTATGCAAAGAAGCCATTTTTTCACTTCATGAATTGTCTATTGCATTGCCCCGTGCTGTTGCTAACCTTTTGCAGGAGTTTGAGGATGTGTTTCCATCCGAGATACCCCCTAGTTTACCGCCCATGAGGGGCATTGAACACAAGATCGACTTAATTCCAGGAGCAAGCTTGCCAAATCGTGAAGTGTACAGAGCCAATCCAGAGGAGACTAAAGAAATTCAGCGTCAAGTCCACGATCTATTGGACCGCGGGTACATTCGTGAAAGTCTTAGCCCTTGTTCCGTTCCTATTATTTTAGTTCCTAAGAAAGATGGTAGTTGGCGCATGTGTGTTAATTGTCGTACAATTAATAACATCACCACTCGATATCGTTATCCTATTCCTCGCTTAGATGACATGCTTGATGAATTGAGTGGTGCTATCATCTTCACAAAAATTGACTTGCGTAGTGGTTACCACCTGTAACACCCTAAATGTTCGCATCATGCATTGCATACATGATCATGCATTAAACATTAGTAGGATAAAAGAAAGATAATAAAAGATATAAATAAATAATATATATAATAAGAAATATATATAGAAGTAAATAAATAAAATAAATAAGATAGATAAAAATAATAAAACATAAATAATAATATAATAATATATATAAAATATAAAGAATAAAATATGTAAATAAATAAATAATATAGTGGAAAAAAAGAAAAAAAAAAGAAAACCGCCCCTTGGCCAGGCCGAGCGGCCCAGCCAGCCGCGCGCGCCGCACGCTCCCTCCCTCACCGAAACCCCCGCCAGCCCCGCCCGATTTTCCTGCCTCCCGCGCCGATTCCCGCCGCCCTCCCCAACACGCTGCACGATGCCCCTGGGCCCCACCCGACCGACGCCGCCTGCCCGCCTGCAGCGCCCTGGCGCGAGTCACGCCAGCCGCGCGACCGACCTCGCCTCCTGCACCCCGCCGCCCCAGGCCCCACGCACGCTCGCCCCACGCGACCGCATCGCGCACGCGCCCGCCTACCGAGCGTCCCGCACGGGCCCCACCCCGCCGAATCCCGCCCGACGCCGGAGTCTTCCACGTGCGCTGGCCCTAGTACCGCGTGCCGCCGGTTATAAAAGGGATCGAGGCCCTCTTGTTTTCCCTCGGCTTCAGAAGCGCCACCCCAGAAAAAAAGGGAGCCCTAGCCGCCGGTACAGAGGAGAAAAAAACACCAGAAGGCTGCGCCGCCAGGGGAAGAAAATGAAGAAAAAAAGAGGGGAAGAAGAGGAAGAAAAAGAGGAGGGTGTCGCCGTCCACCGGAGATCGTCGCTGTCGTTGTGCCGCCGGAGGATCTTGCGCATCTACTTCGTCTACGCGTCACCTTTATCCCGCGATCATCGAAGCCATCGCATCTACGGTAGGCCATGTTCCCGATGCGAATTTTAGCGACGTATTAGATCTAATAGACGTAATTTAATCATAGTTGCACCATGAATTTATTTTCAGCAGCATTAATTCTCGTTAAAACCCCTATAAACTCATATGAACACGTATGAACTAATTGCATCTAATTAATAAACAACCGTAGTTAATTAATTATTGTACTTTGCATGCATGCATATCATCGCATGTTGATTAATGCGTGTGCATCATGTTGATTTGTATGTATATTCTTGTATGTGTGATCACGAGTAGAGGGAAGTGCTCAAGAGATCGTGTACGAGGATTTCGAGAATCAAGACTTTGAAGCGCTTGAGCAACCCTATCCGCCGGAGCAAGGCAAGTGTCCTTGAAGCATATTGATCCTGTTTTAAAATAAATGTTTTGTTTGCAAAATTGCATGCTTGTGTCAATTTGATGGGAATCCTATGGTAGGAAGTTTACTAGATTTGTTTAACCACCCTTGTCACCTGGAATATATGGTAGAGAGTCGGGAAGGGTTTTTACCTTTTTGCCTCGCTTGATTAATTGGGATGGGAAAACAACACTACAAATTTAATTATGTATTAATGATATTTTGGTTAATGTGAAGTGGTCAGTACGGTTTGGTAATGGGTGATCTAAGCAAGCCTGGTATGTGGATGGGTTGGATGTCATGGTGGTTTTGCTTGCTTTAGATCTAAGGACCGGTTCATGCGAGAATAAGCCAGGACTACAGTGCCACCACGAGGCCAAGTATGGGTGCGGCGTAGCTGATTAATTAGGGCTTTGCTAGTGCTGTTTGGACCATTGTGAATGCTCGGGGAAGGGGTAGTCGGATTGGGTTTGTTGATGATTGGTGGGACTACCCTGGGATCCGAATGGCTCAAGAGGGGGCCCTTGGTTGAAGATGTGCTCAGTTGGAGGCATCGCCACCGGTGAAACCTCAGTGGGGTCTAAATAGGCTAGTAATCCCTTTATAAAGGCTATTTTGTGATCTCTTGGCCACACACCAACGGAAGTGTGTAATATGACCGACGGGTCATGGGCATAAGGGAGATTCTTAGTCGCCGAAAGGTGATGAAATCACGAACACGTGGGTAAAGAGGTACAAACTCTGCAGAGTTAAATAAAACTATCATGATAGCCGTGCTCCCGGTTATGAGCACCTGGACAACTTCCATGATTAGAGGGTATTTGGGATGGTTATGGTTTGATAATGGTTATGGTTTGGTGATGGTTATGGTTGATATTATGATTATGGTTATGGTTATGGGATGGAATCATGGTTTATGACTTTGATTATGGTTATTGGCAATGGTAAATTATGGACTGGTATTATGATGGTTACATGGATTATGATGGGATTACTTCACATACAAATAATATATTGCTTTTCAAATGTTTTACTGTACTTTTAAGCACTTAGCCATTATTATTGTCATCATTTGAATCAGCCACATGTCATACTTTCCACACTTGCTGAGTACGACATGTACTCACTCTTGCAATCCCCCCCAACAGTTGCAGGTTAGGATTGTTAGTTTAATGGCGATAATGCAGAGTTTTAGGCCGTGTCTACCGTCAGCTTTGCCTGTGGTGTTGTATGGAGCTGCGCTATCCCTTTTGCTTAATTGCTTAGTTGCTTAATTAGTTTATTTCCGTTGCATTAGTTGAACTTGTCATTAATATCTATTAGAGCTTGTATTCGAGGATATAATGAATTATGTAATAAGAGTACTTATTTAATAATTTGAGCTGTGGTAATTATCTGTTTATCATTTGTGAATCACTCGTGTATGTGTGTTGAACATCCTGGGCACACATATGTGTTAGCTTGGTTCAGTTTTCAGAACCGGGCGTCACAGATTGGTATCAGAGCCACAGGTTGACCGTAGGACGCAGCCTAGATAGAATGGACACTTTAGAGCACATAGGAGCACTCAGGAATCGATGTGTTTTTGCTGGGAGTGTTGTTTGCTATATATATATTGTTTGCTTGTGTGCTTAATAGAGGATTTTGGGATGCTTTAGCATTGCCATGTCCACCTAGGCTAGTATAGCTAGTTGGTTAGCTTCATATCCCTTGATGCATATAGTTGGGGACGTTCCTAAATTCTTACCTATTGCTCTTATTCAGATGGTGAGGACTCGCAATCAGAGGGATGTCAATGGTGAGGAGGAGAACCATGGAGTACCTCAGAACAACAATGGATAAGGACCTGCTCATGGAGCTATCAATATTGAGCAGCTACTAGCTATGCAGAACCAGCTCATGCAGACCATGATACAAACTATGGGACGGCTGCAGGCTGGCAACAGTATCAACAATCAGCCCCATATGCCTCCACCGCCACCCCCACCTCCTCATAACCGATTGGGAGAGTTTATGAGGACTAGGCCGCCAACCTTTGCTCAAGCCGCAAACCCTATGGATGCTGATGATTGGCTCAAGTCCGTGGAGAAGAAACTTGCTATTGTCCAGTGCAATGACCAGGAGAAAGTGCTTTTTGCTTCTCATCAACTCGTTGGAGCAGCTGCGGATTGGTGGGATGCTTATTGCAATGCTCATGATAATCAAGAGAGGATCACCTGGGCGGAATTCAAGGAGAGTTTCCGTTCTCATTATGTGTCAGAAGGTGTTATGATCTTGAAGAGGCAAGAATTTGAGAACTTGAGACAAGGAAGATCAAGCGTGAGTGAATACCTCAATAAGTTCACTCAACTATCAAGGTATGCGCCTGAGGATGTTAGTCGGGACAGCCAGAAACAATACTTGTTCATGAGGGGCTTGAACAATGAGATCCAAGTGCAATTGCTCAATTGTGACTATGCCAATTTCCAGAAGCTTGTGGACAAAGCAATTGTGGTAGAGAACAAGATCCGCGAGATGGAACAAGACAACAAGAGGAAGGCGCCATATCAAGGACAACAACAAGAAAGTAATGTGCGCCCTCGCCTTGCACCACCCAATGCACCCTATTACAGCTCTTCTATTCCTGCTCAGCGCCCTGGTTATGCACCGCGCCCAACTCAGTTTGTGCAGCAGCGCCCTGTTATGCAAGCACCTAGGCCTCCAATGCCTTATGCACCTCGTGCTGATTTTCCTGGAGCCAATGTTCAAAACCAAGCTCGTCACAATAATTCTGGTGGAGTTAAGAAGTGTTATACTTGTGGAGAAGCTGGACACTTTGCGCATCAATGTCCTAAGTCAAGCCTTGGTCAAGGAAGCAATGCGCCGAGGCAAAACCCAAGACCTAATGGAGGACAACCACAAGGGAACCGTGGACAGCAAAATTTTGCTCGTGGCAACGTGAACCATGTCTCTATGGAGGATGCTCAACAAGCGGATGACGTGGTCATTGGTATGTTTCTCGCCAACTCCAACCCCGCGACTATGTTATTTGATTCTGGAGCATCACATTCATTCATTGTATGTTGCCAAGTATAGTTTGCCTATCTCTCATATGAAGTTTACTCTGTTGGTTAAGTCTCCTCGAGGAGAGATGGGGACAAATATAGTATGTCCAAAAATAAGCCTTAGAATAAGGGGGGTAGACTTCTCCGCCAACCCCATTGTTTTGGACTATCAAGGATTGGACATTACACTTGGTATGGACTGGTTAAGGAAGCACAATGGAGTTATTGAGTGTGCCACAAAGACGGTGTAGTTGACAAATGAGGAAGGGATCACCGTAGAATTTGAAGCATCTCAAACCGCACCGAAGCAATTGGAGCTGAATCATGTGGACGGTGACGCAATTGAGGAGATTCAGGTGGTGTGTGAATTTTTGGATGTTTTTCCGGACGAGTTGCCAGGTATGGCACCCGATCGAGACATTGAGTTTGTTATTGATTTAATACCTGGAACTGCACCTATAGCTAAGAGGCCGTATAGGATGCCTCCTATGGAATTAGCAGAGCTCAAGAAGCAGATTCAAGAACAACTAGAGAAAAGTTTTATTCGCCCTAGCTCTTCACCTTGGGGAGCGCCCGTTCTATTCGTGGACAAGAAGGATGGAACGCAACGGATGTGTGTGGATTAACGAGCTCTCAACGAGGTGACCATCAAGAACAAGTACACCTTGCCCCGTATAGAGGACTTATTTGATCAGATGAAGGGTGCTTGTGTCTTCTCTAAGATTGATTTGAGGTCGGGATACTTCCAAATAAAGATTAGACCATCGGACATACCCAAAACAGCTTTTAGAACACGGTATGGATCTTATGAGTACACCGTGATGTCATTTGGATTGACAAATGCGCCTGCCTGCTTTATGTACCTCATGAATAAAGTCTTCATGGAGTACTTGGATAAGTTTGTTGTGGTATTCATTGATGATATTATGATATACTCAAAGGATGAGAAGGAACACGAGGAACACTTGAGGCTTACATTGCAGAAATTGAGGGAGCATCGATTGTACGCCAAGTTCAACAAGTGTCAGTTTTGGTTGAAAGAGGTGCCATTCTTGGGTCATATAATCTCAGGAGGAGGAGTATCGGTTGACCCCGGAAAAGTAAGAGATGTGTTGAAGTGGGAACCACCGCAAAATGTCAAGGAAATAAGGAGTTTTCTTGGGATGGTTGGATATTATCGTCGGTTTATCAAGGATTTTTCCAAGATAGCCAAGCCTATGACGGAGTTGCTAATGAAGGGAACGGCATTCCAATGGACTCGAGCTTGTCAAGAGAGTTTTGAGGATTTAAAGAAAAGGTTGACAACTGCGCCGGTGTTAGTATTACCGGACGTGAGAAAGAGTTTTGATATATATTGTGATGCATCAAGACAAGGACTTGGCTGTGTATTGATGCAAGGTCAAGTGGTCGCCTATGCGTCAAGACAATTGAAGAAACATGAGCAGAATTACCCAACACATGATTTAGAACTTGTAGCCGTGGTACACGCATTGAAGATTTGGAGACACTATATTTTGGGACATAGGTGTGAAATTTACACGGATCATAAGAGTTTGAAGTATATTTTTACACAAACGGATCTGAACTTGAGGCAACGAAGATGGTTGGAGCTCATCAAGGATTATGATGTGGGGATCAACTATCATCCGGGAAAAGCCAATGTAGTGGCTGATGCTTTGAGTAGAAAGGGAGTAAGTCACCAACTCACAGTTCGAGAGTTACCATTCGAGTTATGTAAGGAGTTTGAAAGGTTAAACCTCGGATTTGTAAATGAGATGGAGATGATGGAGTTAAACCAAACCTTGGAGCAAGAAATTCGAGAAGCAAAAACCACGGATGAGGAGATCAAGGAAATCAAGGAAAGGATCGAGGAAGGGAGAGAATTCAGATTTGATGAAGACGAACATGGTACCTTATGGCTTGGAAAGAGGATCGTTGTGCCTAATGTAAAGCATATTTGGGAAACAATATTAAAGGAGGCACATGACTCGCCTTACTCAATTCACCCTGGTTGTACAAAGATGTACAAAGACTTGAAGACTTGCTATTGGTGGGATAGCATGAAAAAGGACATAGCTGAATATGTTGCATTAGGTGATGTGTGTCAACGAGTCAAGGCGGAACATCAAAGGCCAGCCGGATTATTGCAACCGTTGAAGATTCCTGAATGGAAGTGGGAAGAAATTGGAATGGACTTCATAGTTGGGTTACCACGTACTCAGTCCGGGTATGACTCAATTTGGGTAATTGTGGATCGCTTAACCAAGTCAGCTCATTTTGTCCCTGTAAAGACCAAATATACAGCTGCACGATTGGCCGAAATATACATGGAGCATATTGTGTGTCGACACGGAGTCCCTAAGAAGATAGTCTCGGATAGAGGTTCTCAATTTACCTCCAGATTTTGGCAAAAATTGCATGAAGCTTTGGGAACGAGGTTGAATTTTAGTTCAGCATATCACCCTCAAACGGATGGACAAACCGAGAGGACCAATCAAAGACATGTTAAGAGCTTGTGCTTTGAAGCATGGGAAAAGTTGGGACAAAAGCTTGCCATACGCGGAATTTTCATACAACAATAGTTACCAAGCAAGCTTGAAAATGTCACCATATGAAGCGCTTTATGGGAGGAAGTGTAGGACACCTTTATTCTCGAATGAGGCAGGAGAAACTCAAGTATTTGGTCCGGATGTGTTGCAAGAAGCCGAAAAGCAAGTCCAGATAATTCGTGAAAACTTGAGGGCCGCCCAATCAAGGCAAAAAGGCTATGCGGATAATAGGAGAAGGAAATTAGCCTTTGAAATAGGAGATTTTGTTTACCTCAAGGTGTCACCAATGAGAGGTCATAAGAGGTTTAACATAAGAGGCAAGCTCGCACCTCGCTATATTGGACCATTCAAGATTTTGGACAAAAGAGGAGAAGTAGCATATAAGTTGGAGATACCAGCTCATCTTTCAGACGTACATGATGTCTTTCATGTTTCCCAACTCAAGAAGTGTCTCAGGGAGCCGGAAGAACAAGTGTCGATGGACGAGTTAGAACTTCACGAGGATTTGTCCTATGTTGAGCAACCTATTAAGATCTTGGACGTGAAGGAAAGGGTCACGAGAAATAAGAAGATCCGTTGGTGCAAAGTGCAATGGAAGCACCATACAGAAGTCGAAGCTACGTGGGAACATGAAGAAGACCTGAAGGCAGAATTCCCGCATCTTTCTTCCACGCTATCGAATCTCGAGGGCGAGATTCACTTTAAGGGGGGTAGGTTTGTAACACCCTAAATTTTCGCATCATGCATTGCATACATGATCATGCATTAAACATTAGTAGGATAAAAGAAAGATAATAAAAGATATAAATAAATAATATATATAATAAGAAATATATATAAAAAGTAAATAAATAAAATAAATAAGATAGATAAAAATAATAAAACATAAATAATAATATAATAATATATATATAATATAAAGAATAAAATATGTAAATAAATAAATAATATAGTGGAAAAAAAGAAAAAAAGAAAAAAAAAAACAAAACCGCCCGCTGGCCAGGCCGAGCGGCCCAGCCAGCCGCGCGCGCCGCACGCTCCCTCCCGCACTGAAACCCCCGCCAGCCCCGCCCGATTTTCCCGCCTCCCGCGCCGATTCCCGCCGCCCTCCCCAGCACGTTGCACGATGCCCCTGGGCCCCACCCGATCGACGCCGCCTGCCCGCCTGCAGCGCCCTGGCGCGAGTCACGCCAGCCGCGCGACCGACCCCGCCTCCTGCACCCCGCCACCCCAGGCCCCACGCACGCTCGCCCCACGCGACCGCATCACGCACGCGCCCGCCTACCGCGCGTCCCGCACGGGCCCCACCCCGCTGAATCCCGCCCGACGCCCGAGACTTCCGCGCGCGCCGGCCCTAGTACCGCGTGCCACCGGTTATAAAAGGGATCGAGGCCCTCGTGTTTTCCCTCGACTTCAGAAGCGCCGCCACAGAAAAAAAGGGAGCCCTAGCCGCCGGTACAGAGGAGAAAAAAAACACCAGAAGGTTGCGCCGCCAGGGGAAGAAAAGGAAGAAAAAAAGAGGGGAAGAAGAGGAAGAAAAAGAGGAGGGTGTCGTCGTCCACCGGAGATCGTCGCCGTCGTCGTGCCGCCGGAGGATCTTGCACATCTACTTCGTCTACGCTTCACCTTTGTCCCGCGATCATCGAAGCCATCGCATCTACAGTAGGCCATGTTCCCGATGCGAATTTTAGCGACGTATTAGATCTAATAGACGTAATTTAATCATAGTTGCACCATGAATTTATTTTCAGCAGCATTAATTCTCATTAAAACCCCTATAAACTCATATGAACACGTATGAACTAATTGCATCTAATTAATAAACAACCGTAGTTAATTAATTATTGTACTTTGCATGCATGCATATCATCGCATGTTGATTAATGCGTGTGCATCATGTTGATTTGTATGTATATTCTTGTATGTGTGATCACGAGTAGAGGGAAGTGCTCAAGAGATCGTGTACGAGGATTTCGAGAATCAAGACTTTGAAGCGCTTGAGCAACCCTATCCGCTGGAGCAAGGCAAGTGTCCTTGAAGCATATTGATCCTGTTTTAAAATAAATGTTTTGTTTGCAAAATTGCATGCTTGTGTCAATTTGATGGGAATCCTATGGTAGGAAGTTTACTAGATTTGTTTAACCACCCTTGTCACCTGGAATATATGGTAGAGAGTCGGGAAGGGCTTTTACCCTTTTGCCTCGCTTGATTAATTGGGATGGGAAAACAACACTACAAATTTAATTATATATTAATGATATTCTGGTTAATGTGAACTGGTCAGTACGGTTTGGTAATGGGTGATCTAAGCAATCCTGGTATGTGGATGGGTTAGATGTCATGGTGGTTTTGCTTGCTTTAGATCTAAGGACTGCTTCATGCGAGAATAAGCCAGGACTACAGTGCCACCACGAGGCCAAGTATGGGTGCGGCGTAGCTGATTAATTAGGGCTTTGCTAGTGCTGTTTGGACCATTGTGGATGCTCGGGGACGGGGTAGTCGGATTGGGTTTGTTGATGATTGGTGGGACTACCCTGGGATCCGAATGGCTCAAGAGGGGGCCCTTGGTTGAAGATGTGCTCAGTTGGAGGCATCGCCACCGGTGAAACCTCAGTGAGGTCTAAATAGGCTAGTAATCCCTTTGTAAAGGCTATTTTGTGATCTCTTGGCCACACACCAACGGAAGTGTGTAATATGACCGACAGGTCATGGGCATAAGGGAGATTCTTAGTCGCCGAAAGGTGATGAAATCACGAACACATGGGTAAAGAGGTACAAACTCTGCAGAGTTAAATAAAACTATCATGATAGCCGTGCTCCCGGTTATGAGCACCTGGACAACTTCCATGATTAGAGGGTATTTGGGATGGTTATGGTTTGATAATGGTTATGGTTTGGTGATGGTTATGGTTGATATTATGATTATGGTTATGGTTATGGGATGGAATCATGGTTTATGACTTTGATTATGGTTATTGGCAATGGTAAATTATGGACTGGTATTCTGATGGTTACATGGATTATGATGGGATTACTTCACATACAAATAATATATTGCTTTTCAAATGTTTTACTGTACTTTTAAGCACTTAGCCATTATTATTGTCGTCATTTGAATCAGCCACATGTCATACTTTCCACACTTGCTGAGTACGACATGTACTCACTCTTGCAATCCCCCCCCCAACAGTTGCAGGTCGGGATTGTGAGTTTAATGGCGATAATGCGGAGTTCTAGGCCGTGTCTACCGTCAGCTTTGCCTGTGGTGTTGCATGGAGCTGCGCTATCCCTTTTGCTTAATTGCTTAGTTGCTTAATTAGTTTATTTCCACTACATTAGTTGAACTTGTCATTAATATCTATTAGAGCTTGTATTCGAGGATATAATGAATTATGTAATAAGAGTACTTATTTAATAATTTGAGCTGTGGTAATTATCTGTTTATCATTTGTGAATCACTCGTGTATGTGTGTTGAACATCATGGGCACACATATGCGTTAGCTTGGTTCAGTTTTCAGAACCGGGCGTCACACCACCAAGTTAGAATGGCACTAGGAGATGAATGGAAAACTGCATTTAAAACAAAATTTTGAGTATATGAGTGGTTAGTCATGCCTTTTGGTTTAACTAATGCACCTAGTACCTTTATGCGATTAAGGAACGAGGTTTTACGTGCTTTCATTGGAAAATTTGTGGTGGTTTACTTTGATGATATTTTCATTTACAGCAAGTCATATGATGAACATCTTGATCATTTACGTGTTGTTTTTGTCTTTTTGAGAGATGCACGCTTGTTTCGTAACCTCGAAAAGTGAGTCTTTTGCACCAATCTAGTATTGTGTCTTGGATATGTTGTTTCCTCGTAGGAATTGAGATGGATGAGACAGAAATTGTTGCAATTACTAGCTGGCCAACTCCAACAACCGTCACACAGATGCGTAGTTTTGGTCTTGCAGGTTTTATCGTCGCTTTGTGCGGGATTTTAGCACCATTGCGGCACCTC
The DNA here is from genome assembly GCA_036927565.1 of Tuctoria greenei. Classification (NCBI taxonomy): domain Eukaryota; kingdom Viridiplantae; phylum Streptophyta; class Magnoliopsida; order Poales; family Poaceae; genus Tuctoria; species Tuctoria greenei. Next base: position 21,553,430 of record JAYESD010000003.1, read on the forward strand.
TACATGTGCTAACAAAGACGGGAGTGCCATTTCGGTGGAGCGAACAACAGCAACAAGCTTTTGATGCTCTCAAATTGAAGCTTATGCAAGCACCATTGCTACAACTTCCTGATTTTGATTAGACCTTTGAGCTAGAATGCGATGCAAGCGGCATTGGTATTGGAGGTGTTCTCATACAAGGAGGTAAACCCGTTGCTTTCTTTAGTGAAAAAATGCATGGTACTTCCCTGAATTATTCTACTTATGATAAAGAATTGTATGCCTTAGTATGAGTTCTACAAACTTGGCAACATTATCTTTGGTCTAAGGAGTTTATCATACATTCCGATCATGAATCTTTGACGTATCTTAAGTGTCAAACTGAATAAATGACATGCTAAGTAAATTGAATTCATAGAGTCATTTCCATACATAATTAAGAATGAAAAAAAGGAAGGAAAATGTCATTGCCGATGCATTATCTAGAAATTATACTATGCTGTTCCAACTTGATCATAAAATCTTTGGTTTGGAAACAATAAAAGCATTATATCCTACTGATTTGGAATTAAAATATGCTTTTCAAAATTGTAGAGAAGGGATAACTTGGAATAAATATGTGTTGTGATCGTGCTAACAAGCTATGCATTCCAGCTAGCTCGTTCGTCTATTACTTTTGCAGGAACCACATAGAGGAGGATTGATGGGACATTTTGGCATGAAGAAAACTGAGGATGTGCTGTCCACACACTTCCTTTGGCCGAAGATGAGGCATGATGTAGAGCGCTACTTATCATGATGCACTACTTGCAATAAAGCTAAGTCTCGCCTTAACTCATATGGTCTTTATATGCCTCTTCCTGTTCCTAGTGTACCTTGGACGGATATTTCTATGGACTTTGTTTTAGGATTGCCTAGGACTAAGAGGGGGAGGGATAGTATTTTTGTTGTTGTTGATCGTTGCTCCAAAATAGCACACTTTATACCTTGTTATAAGAATGATAATGTCTCACATATTGCTGATTTGTTTATGATGAAAATTATTCGTTTACATGGTGTGCCAAATACCATTATTTTTGATCGTGATGCAAAAATTTTAAGTCATTTTTGGAGAACTTTGTCGTATAAATTAGGAACCAAGTTGCTGTTTTCAACTACTTGTCACCCACAAACAGATGGACAAATTGAGGTAGTTAATCGTACTCTATCCACTATGTTGCGGGTTGTCTTGAAAACAAATTTAAAGTTGTGGGAGGAGTGTTTACCACATATAGAATTTGCTTACAACAGATCCGGTCATTCCACAACGAATGTAAATCCATTCCAGATAGTGTATGGTTTTAATCCTCGTGGTCCTATTGATTTACTACCTTTGCCTCCTTCTGAAACTATAAATTTGGATGCTACACAACAATCTGAACTCATTCTTAAGATGCATGAAACTACAAGGAAAAATATTGAAAGAAAGAATGAGAAATATAGGATTGCAGGTAGTAAAGATAGAAAATAAGTAAAACTTGAATCGGGTGATTTAGTAAAACATTTGAGAAAAGAGTGTTTCCCTAACTTGAGAAAATCTAAACTTATGTATCGAGCTTCTGGTCCTTTTAAGATTATTGAAAATATTAATGATAATGCATATAAGCTTGAGTTGCCTCCCGATTCCGGGGTAAGTTTCACATTTAACATTTCAGATTTGCGGCCATACTTGGGAGAAGAAGATGAACTTTAGTCGAGGACGTCTCCGATTCAAGAGGGGGACAATGATGAGAATATCACAACAGTTGATACACATGTTGAACTACAAGGACCAATGACAAGAGCACGAGCGCGGCTACTAAATCAACAGGTGAACTCTTTCCTAAATGCCTACCCATGTGAATTTGAGAATGGATTGCTATGTAATGATTAAACTTTTATTAAGAACCATGGAAGAGATCAATAAGTGAGGAGAGAAGGCCTTGGGAACTTGGAGAACCGGCTGGGACGTCCACAAGTTGATGGAACCAGTTTACAACTCGGACTCGAGTTGACCTCGGAGTCCAGAAGCAATCCACCTTAAAACGGATGCCCAAGATGCATACAGACTCCGTTTTCGACTTTCTACATATGCACAGAAATAGAAGAAGATAAACTTTCCATTGGCTCTGGTCCCACGTCGAAATACCTCCGAAGTCATCAGGAATCGTCAAAACAAGTTGAGTCCAGATTTTTGTCCGGTGCTGCACCACCGTATTGGGCCATTGGGTCTTGTATCAAGTCTATATCCGTTATTTTCATGTCTTAGGGTTAGGTCACGACTCCAACTGTCAGTAGCCTATGACCAGAGGGCCCACACCTTCTCCACGACCCAGATGGCCCATATGTAATGGGTACATAAGGAAGTGAGAGGGGAACGGTAGAGCACATCGAATAGAATAGATATTGAGATAGCCTTCGTTTACCCTTCGTTCTTCTTCCTGCTTGTTTCCACTCTTCCGATCATCTCTCTCAACTCTGGTGACCTCTCTTCCTCTTCTAATCTGGTCCAGTTGCTAACAAATGGTATCAGAGCCTACGATTCTAGATGGACCCCGAGACGACGAAGGACGTGCTCGAGTACTTTGCCCAGGAGCTTTGTCGGACGCTCCGCGAGGCAATCTGCGATGCCTTCGCCAAGTATGACAGCAAGGACGGCCTCATCCCGGCGGCTGATTCGGAGCACCGCCCCGACCCCGAGCCCATGGTTGAGCAGATCGAGCCAGAGGCAGCTGTCGAGGAGAGTGTGGTGCCCTCCAATCCTCTTCTCACCGGTGTCGACGTGTCGGTTCCCGCCACAAACGAGATTGAGTCCGTGGACCACGTCGCCGTCGAGGAGCTCAACACTGACGCCGCGACCTCCTTCCCCGACGAGTAGATCCAACTCGACTCTGGCTTCCTCGCCTCACTGCAGGAGGACAAAAGCGATGGTGGCCTCAAGGTGATGGACCCTGCTACCGGCGTGTTCGTGTGCGTGGACCCAGCCGCCAGCGAGGAGCTCAACATCGAGGTCGTCTCTGCACGTGCGACCTCTCTGACGCCCACGCGATGTACCCGTATGCCATCACCGCGCCCACCAAGCAGCCCTGCATCGTTCGCAGCAGTGGTCTCAAAATCATCCACGACGAGGAGCTCATGAGCACCGCCATCACGGAGCACGACAAGAGCATCGTCTTCCCCAACCCCTGCTTCGACCCCTTCTTCATCCGTAATGCGCCTCCACACCAGATCTCGTGCAGCCTTCCCAGCTTGGTGGTCTTCGTCGGCACGTTCTTCCCCGACTCCGTGTCGATTTCCACCGACCGTAGTGCCCCCATTGCCGACGACACGTACAAGGCCGTCTCCGTCTTCATCACCCACGAGCAGGAGCACCGCAAGTATCCTGACCTCGTCCTCCATGGCTTCGAACCCATTCACCTCCATATTTTCCCCACCGCTCTACTTCCTGATGGCATCAGTGAGACCGCGCACATCTACTGCAACCTCACGCGCCATGACCGCCACCTCTTCGATCGAGAGCTAGATTCAACTTCCCCGCCATGGCGGCCAGCTCCACTGGTTTTGGCACTCGCTGACCATCTCCTCATCACCTTCGATGACAAGTGTGTGGTCCCTCCGCCCGCCGACGACGCACGCTGGTCCCCAGCCTCAGCGCCCGTGCTCTTCGTCAAGCGCACCGCCCAGACCAACGGCATCGATATGGGCCTCAAGGGGGTGTTCCGTCCACCATGGCCACCGCCACGACTCACCGACAATGATGGTTTGCGTCGTCTTCATGATTGCATGCTCAACGCCCTTCCTCTACATTTCCTGCTCGAGGTGTTGGGCGGCAAGCCTGGACTCACACACAACGTGTTCGGGGGAATGACCGCCCAGGCCGTCAAGTGGTTCAGTCGCATGCACACTATCATCTGCGTCTTCCTCGACCAGTACACGATGGCGTTCGGTGGCTTCAAGCTGCTGCAATCGGTGCAGAACATGTACGCGATGGATGAAGTGCGTATGGTGGCATCCGAGTTCTAGACAGCAACGTGCGTCGTCAAGATCCGTGGCCGCAACGGTCGCTGCTCCACCACCATTGACCAGGGCGGGTTCGTGTTTTGGCAAATGGCCCCTGACATGTGGTACGTCAAGCTTCCTCTCGGCAACAGCAAGGTCCACGCCGAGTCCAACGACCGCCTCGTCTGGCGCAACACCCCATGGCTCGACGCCCAGACTGCCAAGGGTCCTGTGCGCTCCCTCCTCTGCTTCCTCCAGGGGTTAGTGGAGATTATTCGGCGCGTGCTGTTCGGCCACTTCAACCAGCACACTAGGATGATCATGCAAGTCGAGGACTCACACATGAACCGAACGCGTCTGAAGGAGGAGGTGCTAGCACTCTTTGTCGTGCCATTCTTGTACCCGGCGCTAGAGTGGGACCTCGGGCTGCTGTGGGTGAAGAGCATCAACGTCAGCAGCCACAAGTACGACATCAATTGGTGCCTCTGCCACAACAAGGAGGGCCTTCCCTATGAGCTCATCTTCCTTGGTGCAGACCAGCCAATGTTCAGGCTCAACTTTTGCAAGGGATTTGGCATCACGTTGGACTGCATTCGGGCATTGGAGCTCCTACACGAGCACAACAGCCCCACCGTGATCCACTGCAACTTCAAGTATAGCAACATCCTGCTCGACCACAGCTACCGAGCCCGCGTCTCTGACTTTGGCGTGGCCAAGGTCGGATCAAACAAGGCCGACGGCCAGGTCGTCACCTGTGTGCTCGGCTCCACCAGCTACCTCGCACCAGAGTATGCGTCTACAGAGAAGCTGATGACCAAGTCGAACGTGTACAACTACGGCGTCGAGCCCCTCGAGCTGTTGACCGGTCGGGTGTCGGTTGACACGCAGCGGCCGCCACACAACGTGTTCGAGGAAATGATTGTCTGTTGTAGCTATGCGTTCAAGGGCGACAATGCGTCACTCGTCGTCCTCGGCACGTTCCAGGTCGACAACAACTTATCCATCTTCTTCATCCGCGATGACATGAAGTTCTAGTGCATGGTGCACACACGCAAGCCACCTCCACCGTTCGCAAGCAACATGTTTGAGGAAATGTCGAAGAGCACATCCGACTTGCTACTCTTCTTCTCTGTCATCATCGACTTCGCCAGCTCCGACATTGTCCACTCTCTAGACACGCGACGGCATCGAGTTCGTCTTCATGGAGACACGAGAGATCGACCACAAGTCCAACATCTACGTCTTCAATGCCTTCCTGCAAGTCGCGACATCCGCGTTTGCGACCGATCGTTTTCCAAGGCGCGAAAGTGTGGTGGTCATAACCCACATAAACTTCTCCGCATGGGACATCGACCGACCATGCCAAGCTTTTGTTCGAGCTCCTGCTTCTGGGCAAACAGGCTCGCAAGGGGGAGGAATGTCAGTAGCCTATGACCAGAGGTCCCACACTTGCTCCACGACCCAGATGGCCCATATGTTGTGGATACATAAGAAAGTGAGAGGGGAACAGTAGAGGACATTGAACAAAACAGATATTGAGATAGCCTTCGTTTACCCTTTGTTCTTCTTCCTGCTCATTCCCACTCTGTCGATCATCTCTCTCAACTCTGGCGACCTCTCTTACTCTTCTAATCTGGTTCGGTTGCTAACACCAACACTCTTTGGACGTACTCCCACCTATATATACTTCATAGTAGCCGTCATGAACAATTGAGTTTTGCTTAGGCTAATAATATCGTCATTATACGGTTTGTGAAATCCCAACTTCGCGATTTCATATCGTGCCTTCTACGTTCTTACTTGTGTTCTCGGTTGCACTTGCAGGGATTAGTCTTCTTGCAAGATCAAACGTGTGCAGCACGATTGATAACCAATGGAGCGGTAGTGTAGTGGTTGTAGGGTTTTTTCGTGTTCTACTTGAGAGCCTCGGATCATCAACGTCGAGATCTCCATCAATCAACGTATCCATTACCTTTCAAAAGATCGGGCCTAAACCTCCTTATCACTAGGACCCAAACTCGCCTTGATGATTATCTCCTCCAGGTAGCTCCAGACCCTCACAGAGGGGTTTGAGCTTCTGTGTAGAGGATCTTGGAGATGTGTATGGCTTTTTCGCGACCAGGATCATGCTAACAACTTCTGTCATTGCCGCAATGTAAAGGGAAGAGGCTCACCAGGCTTTGGAGCTACCGTGATCGACATCGTAGTAAGAGACTGTTTCAGCTCCTGGAATGCCTTCTCTGCTTCTTTGAACCAATGGAAAGGTCTGAACTTTCTTAATAGCTTGAAGAAGGGAAGTCCTTGCTTAGCCAACCTTGAGATGAACTGGCTGAGTGAGGCTAGACACCCAGTAAGCTTATGGACATCCTTGATACGGGCAGGAGGTCGCATCATTTTGATAGCTTTTATCTTTGCCGAATTTGACTCAATTCCTCGATGATCCACCAGGAATCCAAGAAGCTTTCCGGAGGAAACCCTGAAGACAAACTTGTGAGGGTTCACCTTCGTGCATGTCAGGCACAGCTTGTCAAAGACAGACTAGAGATTGTCCAGTAGTGAGTCTTTGTTCTTCACTTTGACAATGATGTCATCGATGTAGACTTGCACTAGATCCTAGATAAGATCCTCAAAAGTTTTTGCATAGCTCGCACAAAGGTGGAGAGGGCATCTTTGTGACTATAAGGCATTATTGTGTATGCTCTTCATCTTCCTTGGGCATTGGTATTTGATGGAAACCAGAATATGCATCTAGGAAACAAAGTAGCTCACAGCCTGAAGTTGAATCCACTATCTGATCTATTCTTGGTAGTGGAAATGAGTCTTTTAGACATTGTTGACGGCTGTTATATACCAATTTCACCCGCCAATATAACTCAATATTGTGAAGGAATTGTCATTTCTTGCACACATCACCTTTCTATTTAACCTATTTCCACTTGTCCTTAGAGAATTTGTTTATTCAGACATTTTATGCAGGAATTGGGGTAAAAGAGGAGGAGCAATCCTATAAAATATCATCCAAGCCAATCAAGCGTCAACATGTGGCACCACATGGATCAAATAGCCCACAAACAGAAGTATTTGAGGCCATCCAACAGTGTACAGCCAATATCAAAGAGGAGGACCCACCTGGCAAGGACTTGGAGAAAGAACATCTCCAACAGAGCTCTTACCAGGTCGACCTGGAAGTGGCGCCAAATTCAGACAAACGCCACGTGTTGGCTTCCCCCATCTTGAAGAAGTCAGTGGTGACTGATTCGCGCACTTTTGATGGCGGGAACTGACCCTTCTCCAAGCTATAAATAGGACCCCTCACTTCAACACACACACACCACTTGAGTATTCATTCCATTGTATCCACTATTCTCCATAGGTTTAGAAGAGTTTAGGCTCTAGAGAGGAGATCCTCTAGTCCATAGTCCAAGTAAGAGAGGAGAAGAAGGAGACTCTTCCCAATTGGTAATTGGGAAAGGTATGGCTCTCATTTTCCTATTTGTATTTGTGACTTGCTCTTAACAAAGATGTTATATTTAGTCTTCTACTATTCATATACTTGGATGAAGCGTTTCTTGTTTGATTTTGGATTCCATATATGTGGTAGGAGTAGTATTTATGATTATGACATACCATTCTCATAATATCATCATAAGCACTACAAACCCCCACTAAAGTCTAATTAGCTATGACATGATTATATTAATATGAATCAGTTATGCTATGTATCAACATTGGTTCAACGATGATTTAGTTCTTTGCCTTAGGATGGCTTGTGCCTAGGATCTTAAGGTAATTACTTAATATGCTAACATGGTGCGAGGATAGATAAGTAGCGTTGGATGTCTCGTAGACCCACAGATTGAATAGGTGGGAAGTAAGTGGTGATATCCCTATCTGTCCTTTGTAATTTTCCACATTTGGCTATGCCACTGGCTCTTTGCGGGAGTCATCCTAGTTTTGCTAGGGGTAAACTTGTGTCTGATGTGTTCATTAACTTAGCATGAGAATTCATAATTGATATGATCATTAGTAACTAACCTAGGCTATGTATATGTATATTAGAAGCACAGTAGGAGTATCAACCCAACTCTTAGCCTAGTCCCTCTTTGCCTCATTTACCCCCCTATGTATATGTATATGTATATGTATATGTATATGTATATGTATATGTATATGTATATGTATATGTATATGTATATGTATATGTATATGTATATGTATATGTATATGTATATGTATATGTATATGTATATGTATATGTATATGTATATTAGAAGCACAGTACGATTATCTCCTGATGTTATCCGTCTTAGGCTGTTTCTGTTCTCTCTGCTTGGGAGAGCGAAACAATGGTTCTAAGCGAACCGAAGTGTTGTATACACTTGGGAGAAGTGTTCTGCAAAATTCTTCGCCAAGTTTTTCCCGTTGGGCAAGACTAAGAATTTCTAGCTTCCAACAAGATGCCAAGGAGTCTATTCCCGAGGCCTGGGAAAGGCTACAGGAGTATATCCTAGCTTGTCCCCACCATGGAATGGATGTCTGGCTCATTATCCAAAACTTCTACAATGGGTTGATCCCTTCTGCCCGTGACCATGTTGATGCTGCTGCTGGAGGAGCCTTCTTCTCATTGACGATGCCCAAAGCCAAAGACTTAATTGAGAAGATGGTGTCAAACATGGGTTGGAGCGACAAACATCTCCATACTCGCTAGTGAGGCATGCACACCTTGAAGGAGGTGGACATGATCGCTACCAAGAGGTCAGGGGTGGGGCCAACCACGCCCATTATTTGAAGAAGAGTACAACAACAATGGCAACAATGGAAATCAACCCAACTAGAGAGAGCTTGCCATTATACAACTGAAGATCAATGATGCCCTATCAAAGAAGCTGTTGACTAATGAAAAAAACCTAGAGAGCATTAATGCCAAAATTGAAGGACTATCCTTGGCCTTCAAGAATCAACTATGCTTTAATAAGATGTTGGAGACTCTGTTGCCTCAACTTGATGTAGTTGTTCCTCCAATGGAAAAAGTGAATGTGTGGCTACAAGTGGTGGCAAGACCACTCGTGACCCACCATATCTCACACAAGAGAAGAGGACAACTACAAAGGAGAAGGAGGATGTCCTAGTTGGCATAAGTGAACCACTTAGTGAGAGAATGGCGAAGCAATTTAAAGACACCAACTTATTGCATTTCCCTCACAGGCAAAGGAATCCAACACTGGATGAGCAATTCAACCGCTTTGTTGAGATTATTCAGAAGTTCCACATCAATGTTCCCTTGATTGATGCGATACAAGTACCTACTTATGCTCGCTATCTCAAGGACATATTGAATAACAAACAGCCATTGCCCACCACTGAGGTTTTCAAACTTACAGAGGACTGCAGTGCAGCCATCCTTAATAGGCTTCTGGAGAAGAAGAAGAAGAACCCTGGATGTCCTACAATATCATGCTCAATTGGGGCTCACTACTTTGACAAGGCACTTTGTGACCTTGGATCAAGTGTGAGTGTGATGCCCAAGGTGGTCTTCGACCAACTCAACTACCCGGAGCTTACTGCAACACCAATGCAGCTCCAACTGGCCGATTCTTCAGTCCGTCATCCGGCGGGTATTGTTGAGGCCCCCTTTGGCAGAGCTCCACGGAGCTGATTCTCAGGCAGAATCAGAGAAGTTGTGCCAAACACTATTCTTCAAAAGAAGGTATTCTTGGCTGATTCTGTGAAGTGATTCTCTGAAATGAACTAAGAGGCTAGAAGCTAAAAAAGGTAGCTTCTCCTAATTCTGTGAAGTTTATTCTAGAGAATCATAGAGAATCATTTTCAGTCACATAATCACTTCAACAGAGAATCAGAAGTGAATCCAGAGAATCAGCTTTGTGGGGCTGTGCCAAAGGGGGCCTGAATATGTTCCGGTGAAAATTAGGAATTGCTTCATACCTGAGGATTTCGTAGTGCTAGATATGGATGTTGAGAACAATACGCCGCTCATTCTTGGGCGCCCATTTCTTAGCACCGGGAAGGCTTGCATAGATGTGGGATCCAAAGAAATCCACTTCCGTATCAATGGCAAGGCGGAGAAGTTTAACTTTCTCCCAAAGCCAGAGCAATGCTCCATGATCCGCATTGGAGCGAATGTTAAGCACACTCAATAGATTGAATTCACACCTATAAAGGTGAACCCGCGCATTGCTTTCATGAGGCATTTGATTTATGCGGAGAACTCGTCTTACCGTCCACGTCGACACACCAAGAAGACGGATAAGTTCGAGCCTCCTCAAAGGCCCAAGTCCACCAAGCCGCCAAAGAAGGGATGGCAGAAGAAGCAATACAAGCCGTCCGAGCCCATCTGTGAGACTTATGTGTGCTGAATACATTGGCTATGGCGATAAAAGTTTTGAATACTACCAAAACACCTTTATCATCAAGGTCCGACTCTAGGTCCTGCTAGCTTTGGTAAGCTCCGGTTTAGGGTTCGGTTAGCTTTGGCATGATTAGGAGCTTGATCACAGTGGTTCTTCTTTTATCTTGCAATGATTTGTACTTGCTTTACATTGATGGAAAGATTGCTTAGTACTCATTTTCTAAGTTTTTGGTGTGTTTTGGTGGTTATGGTTGATATCATTTTGCTATGTTTTGCAACATGCTTATGTGAGGTGCTCACGTAAGATGTTGTAGTTCCGGAACTAACGTGAGTCAAGTTGAGGACTTGTGCTCAAAAGTATTGGTTGCTTATTCATGTGCAGGTGTTGCTTGAGTTCGAGACATGGCTGGTGGCGGGATCCATTGAACTAGTCTTAGGGAGAAGATGAGGTTCAACAACCAAGTTTGGGAGGAATTGTGGTTGAGTTGATAGGGAGCTTGCGCAACATGTTTGAATCAAGAACAATGCATATGAAGGTATCGTGGACGTCGTTGGAAGATGTTTGCACGTATGCAAGGAGTACATGGACATGGCTACATGGTTCCGAGGTGTGATGAATAGATGTGGACGTAAAGAATTGGTCGGAAAGATCCAACCGACTAGGTTATGGAGTCAAGCTGTGGCTGAGTCGTGTTTGACTCAAATATAGAATGATTTGAGTTGGTTATGATAGGATTTCGTGTGGGTCATGAATTTGGGTTGTTTTAGGAATGTGGGATACATTTCTAATGTGTTTGGAAGTTTTTAGATTGCTTCTATCTGCGTATAGAAGAGTCTTGAGCAGTTATGGAAAGTTTTGATTCGTGATTTGAGTAGGATTAGAGTCCTAGTTGAGATTGGGTTGGTCTAAGGGCTGGTTATATAAGCAAGGGAGGCCAGAGCTCGTGGTAGACAACTTTGGGGCTGTTCCTCTTGTGTTTTATTGAATAAAATTCGTATTTGAAAGGAACTTTTGTGCCTTGTTCGTCCGACTTGTTCCAGACAAGTTTTTCTCGTCGAGTTTTCTGCACAGCACTACCTTTCTTCGGTGGTTTTATCATAACTCGAGTTTTACAGATCCAGTTGACGAGATTATTTTTTGGTTGTCTTCACAACTTGATTTTATATCATCTGTCAAAATTTCACAGTCATTGGATTTGTGGTTTCTGATCTACACGAGTTTCCTTGCAGTGTTCCAGAACTGTTTTTCTCGGGTAGGACAGATTGACCTTTGTTCGATCTTTCGATCGTAACTTGAGTTTCTGTCGACAGATTTGAGTGATTCTTATTGTGCCATCTTCGTGACTTGATTCTCTCTGATATCTATCACTTTTTTCATTGTGAAATACATTTAGATTAGTCTCACACACGATTTATTTAAAAGATCGTTTTTCTGCCGAAGGGGTTGGGATTTAATTGTTTCCGCTGCGTAAGACTTTTTAATCTACCATTCACCCCCCCCCCCTCTGGTAGCATTTCACGTGCTCTTCAATCCTACAATTGGTATAAGAGCCACGGTGCTCTAATCTTTTTGATTTGCACGTGTTTTGACTAATCATCATGGAGAAATACTTCGCAAAACCTTGTGTCTTTAGTGGTATTTATTTTCAGGTTTGGAAGGCACGTATGGAAGCCTTCATCCAGGCTCAAGGCTTCGCAATATGGGAGAAGGTATACAAGCCTTAACAGCTACAAATCTGAGAGATGTTGACAACAACAACAAGGCTCAGAACTTGATCATACAAGGATTAACTCAAAGCGACTTCGACCGTGTTGCACACCTCCGATCTGCATACGATGTGTGGAAAGCACTTTGTGACTACCACGAAGGATCCAACACGATCAAGAAGGTAAGGCAAGACATGTTCAAGAAATAATACATGCGCTTCGATATGCAACCCGGTGAGTCTATTGATGACATTTTTGCTCGCTTTAATAAAATTCTCAGCAACTTGCGTAGTGTCAATGTTATTTTTTTTAGATGCTGAAAATGATAGACAATTGTTAAGTGCATTAGATATGTCGATTTGGGAGATGAAAGTCACATCTATTCGTGAATCTACTGTCATGAGTACACTTACCTTAGATGTGCTATATTCCAAGTTAAAAACTCATGAAATTGACATAATATCACGTAAGAACCCCAACAAGTCTATTGCTTTTGTTTCTCAATGTGACATGCCTAGCTCCGGTCAATCTTCATCTTGTGGTACACTTGCTTTGTTGTCCTCTCTAACCCTTGAACAGATTGAGGAATTTCCAGAGGAGGAGCTAGTACTTCTCTCTACTAGGTTCTCAAAAGCATTGCAAAATGTTAGAACTAGAAGGAGAGGAAGCTCCGGGCCTCAACGATGTTTTGAATGTGGTAAGACAAGACATTTTCGTTCAGATTTCCCTAACCTTTCAGGTCCTACTTCCCGGGATGAAAAACAAACAAGGACGAAGCACTCCTTTGCAAACGATAAGAAGAAAAAAAGGGTTGTAAAGGACGTCAATTGGTGAGCAGTTTTATCTCCGCACTTCAGGAACTTGGCTCAAGCGATGTGGACATTGGAAGTGATGAAGATGATTTGGAAAACTTGTGCTTCATGGCGGGAAAATCAAGATCAAGTATGGAGGATGCAGAATACAACAACGACAATGAAGAGGTATGTCCTACTTGCGAAGAAATATGTGATGCTATTTCTCGTGCCACTATTATAGTTAAGAAAAAGGACAAAAAGCTTAGGGATAGTATTGCTAAAATTGAATCACTAGAATATGAAATCAACCGTTTAAAAACTTTGATTCCTAGTGATGATGCATGTCCCTCATGTGATTTAATATATGAACAATTGTCCTCATTAAGAAATGCGCACACCTCCACACTTGTTAGACTTGAGTTAGAAATTGAAAAGAATAGAGAGCTTGGTGCACTCAATGATAAAAACATGAAAGATGCTAGCTGTTCTACATTTGATTTGCATTGTTCTACTTGTGATGATCTTGATAAGACACTATAAGATGCTATGAATGAAATTTCTATATTGAACAATGCTTTACGTTCTCATGAAGTTAAATTTTGTTCCAATTGCAAATTAAAGGAAAAACTTCATGTGAAATTGCCTTGATCTGGCCAATAAACTTGATAACATACATAGGACATTAGATCGGTTTTGTAATGGGAATAAGAACCTAAACTTGCTGCTGAATTCTTCCAAGTCTTGCAATGATAAAACTGGTTAAGGTTTTGATTCTCATGATCATGCTAAGGCACATCCACCTAAAATTATAAAGTAATTAGGAAGTGGTTTGATTCAAACAGTTCCTAAACAAAAAGAAGTGGTTTTCAAATCTGCAGGAGTATTGTCTCATTCGGTTTCAAATAAAAATGTTGCTTGCTCATCTAGACATGAACACAAAGTTAAATTTCATTGTACCTACTGTGGTAGAGATGGTCATGTCATAGATTTCTGTTATAGACTAGCTAAACAATAGAAAAAGGAAAGAATGATTGCTAGATCTCATAACTTTCATGCAAAATTTGCTGCACTTGCTAAACCGAATGATAGGAACATGCAATCTGCTGTAATGAGTCAAAAACATGCACAGGTTGCTCCCAAACCTACTGTTTTTTGTGCTACACATGTAACATCTCGTAGGACAGTAGTTAGGTACAAAAAACCTCAAGCTTTGGCTCATAAACCTGCTGTTTTATCTCATCTTTCGCGTGTTATTCCTGTTGGACGTCGTGTGACTCAGTACTGGATTCCTAAATGCCTTTTGACTAACCCCAGTATTGAGTCATTGACGTATTGTGATTCTATGTAGGTTAAACTCTTGAGAAGGAGAACATTTGGATTGTGGATTCAGGTTGCTCACGCGACATGACCGGTAACAAAGAATGGTTCTCCTCCCTCTCTTTTGTGTCACGTGTAGAGAATGTTACTTTTGCCGATAATTCTTCAACTCCTATAATTGCTAAGGGTTTGGTTAGAGTAAATGATCACTACACTTTGAAGAATGTGGCACTTGTTAAAAATCTGAAATACAACTTGCTTTCTGTTTCACTGCTAGATGAAAATCTAGAAGTTATTTTCACTAAAAATTGATGCAAAGTTGTAAATTCAAACAGTGAGCTTATTTTTAACATGTCACGGTTTGGAAGAGTTTTTAAAGCTGATTTTGATATGTCTTCCTCTAAGCATAGGTGTCTAGTTGCTAATGATTCAAAGGACTTATATTTTTGGCATCGTAGACTTAGTCACGTAGGCTTTGATCATCTAACGCGTGTTAGTGCTCTTGATCGCATACGTGGGTTGCCTAAGCTTAAAGGGGACAAAGAAATTGTGTGCTCTTCTTATAGACATGCTAAGATGGTTGCAGGTTCACATATTCCTCTCACAATGATCATGACAACTGAACTGGGTCAACTTATGCACCTTGACACTGTAGGACCTTCACGCGTTCAATCATTCAGAGGTAAATGGTATGTTCTTGTGATGGTTGATGATTATTCTAGATACTCTTGGGTTTACTTTATGGCATCTAATAATGAAGCTTTTAGTCAATTTAGAACTTTATTTCTTAGATTATCAATTGATCACCCAGTATCTTTAAAAGTAATTAGAAGTGATAATGGAACCGAATTTAAAAATCAATCTTTCGATCACTTTTGTACTGAAAATGGAATGGATCATCAATTTTCTTCACCATATGTACCTCAACAAAACGGTGTTGTAGAAAGAAAGAACAGAATCTTAGTTGAGATGGCTAGGACTATGCTTGATGAATATCAAACTCCTAGGAAATTTTGGGCTGATGCGATTGCAACCGCCTGTTATGTCTCAAATCTTGTTTCCTTGCGCGCTAAGCTAGGTAAAACACCATATGAGCTCCGATTTGGAAATAGGCCTAGTGTTACATACTTTTGGGTCTTTGGTTGCAAATGCTTTGTTAAGAAACATGGTAATCTTGATAAATTTGAACCTAGCTCCATTTATGGCATGTTTCTTGGTTATCCATCTCATACTAGAGGTTACCGTGTTCTTTTACTTGACACTAACAAAATTGTGGAGACTTGTGAGGTGTCTTTTGATGAAGCTAGCACAGTTACTAGCTCAAACATTGCAGGTTCGGATCCATATCCGCAGGGGGAGAGCATTTTCATTGAAGATGAGGAAGAAGTGGTACTGCTGCCTGAAAATTTAGCAGCTAATGACATTGTTCCAGCTCCTGATTTTGATTCACAGCCAGCACCGATGACAACTATTGCTGGTCCAGATCCTCATCAAGTCACAAGCTCATCGGTTTGTTATGAACATGAAGAAGAATAAGCTTGTGAAGTGTCCATTCCCCTCCGGGTTCTCAAAAGTCATCCTCCACAACAAATTATTGGAAGCTTGCACGAACGAGTCACACGCTCCAGGTTTTGCGATCCAAACTCGCATGCTCATTCTGCTTTTGTTGCTTCTTTTGAACCCAAAGATATATCACACTCACTCACTAATGAATCGTGGATTATTGCCATGCAAGAAGAGTTAGAAAATTTTGAAAGAAATAATGTTTGGAAACTTGTACCTCCACCTCAAGGTCACACTTTAATTGGAACTAAATGGGTGTTTAAAAATAAACAAAGTGAGGATAGGGTTGTGGTTAGGAATAAGGCTAGGTTGGTTGCTCAAGGTTTCACTCAAGTTGAAGGTCTAGATTTTGATGAAACTTTTGCTCCTATTGCTAGATTAGAAGCCATAAGAATTTTGATAGCTTTTGCTACATCTAAAGGTTTTAAGCTATTTCAAATCGATGTTAAAAGTGTTTTTCTTAATGGCTACATAGATGAGGAGGTTTATGTCAAACAACCACCAGGTTTTGAAAATTCAGATTTTCCTAATCATGTTTACAAAGTGTCCAAAGCCTTGTACGGTCTCAAACAAGCCCCTAGAGCATGGTATAATAGGTTAAAAACATTCTTACTTGAAAAGGGGTTTACCATGGGCAAGTTTGATAAAACTCTTTTTGTGCTTAAGCATGGAAAAGACTCATTATTCGTTCAAGTGTATGTGGATGATATTATCTTTGGTTGTGCTTCTCATGATCTTTTGTCCAAGTTTTCAGCTATGATGAGTTCATAATTTCAGATGAGTATGATGGGAGAACTCACGTACTTTTTGGGGCTGCAAATCAAGCAAACCAAGGAGGGTACCTGTTGGTACCCTAAAAACCATACACCCCCTGAGGTTACAAAGATCTCAAGGGAAGGACATCTACTCAAATTGAAGACCCTCGGGGGCCCACTCGCCAGACGTAACCGGACCCGCTTCTCCAACATGGTTAGCCCCTAGGTTGCCACGTGTACTGTCAGACCAGAGCTATTACCCGCAAGGGTGAAGCTCCGGGCTAGGTACTGAAACGGCACCTCCGGAGGTAACCCCTGACCGAGAGAAGCTCCGGACCTGACACGTGCCAAGCCACCCCGGAGCTTCCCGCTTCTCCCAGCAAGCTCCGGAGCTGCCACGTGTCCATACGTCGGAGCTGGCCGCTTCAAACCCCCGGGAGACGTTGTAACGGCTCCGGATCTCCAAAGGACAGCCGCAGACTTCAAGACCCGATTAATTATCATTAATTCCACGTTAATGATATTTAATCGGATGATCTTAACACCTGTAACGGCACTGTCGGAGCCGTTACAGGGTTATTAACAACAATTAATCTCGTGTATCAATACTAATAACCGCCAGGGCCACATGTCGGGCCAGGCTGACTTGTAACGGTTTGTCCTTGTGCTATAAAAGGACAAACCGACGATACACGGGGGGGGGGGGGCTCGAAGACACTGAAGCTCACAAGTTAATACAACATACACACACCCGTGGAGTAGGGTATTACGCTCAGGCGGCCCGAACCACGTAAACCACTGTGTCACTCGTGTCCAATCGCATTTCACCTTCTTGAATCTCCGCGCGCCCAAACCGAACCACAAACTCCTTCAACACTTTCGTAGTGTTAGGGGATCTGCCGACTCCAACAGTCGACAGTTGGCGCGCCAGGAAGGGGCGCCTGAGATCTTCAAGAATGGTGAATTCTGCAGCTGGATCATCCAACGGGCAACCTGCTGTTCAAGCTGTCGGAGGCAATCCCTCCAACATGCAGCCACCGGCAGGAGCCTCAGTTCCAGCAGGAGTCACACTCCCACCACCACCATCTTCTCCGGCAAGACATGCCGGACAACATGATGGTGCACCGGCGTCACATTCTGCGCCGGCAAGTCGTGACAACCCAGAACACGCGCTCCATGCAGCGCGTGCTCTCCTCCAGCGACCACCACCTCCGGACGCATCTCAAGGTGCCATGGAGCAATGGAGAGCTGATGTTGAGCACTTGGTCGCAGCAGCGGCCGAACGCCTCAATAACCAGGGTCCACCTCCTTCAGGGCGGGCCCCGTCGCAGCGACGGACGCTGTCTGAAAGACTTGGTCCACATGTCTCCAACAACCGGAGAAGAGCTGCGTCACAGCAAGTGACGTCGTTGCCCTCTGGAGCACGACGTGCCCATACTGCATCTCGGCTTTCGACACACGACCTCCGGGCGGAGCTTGATCGCCGATACCGCCAACAGGATGGCCGTGTCCACATCGAGCGAGCTCGAGAAAGACGAGATGCTCAAGACCTTTCTACTCTGGAAGGAGTAGGAGGAGGCTGTTCCGCCCTAGCCATGCACCTGCGCATGGTTAGATGGCCACAGAAGTTCCAGCCACACTTGCCGGAAAAATTCGACGGGACTGTTAATCCCGTAGAATTTCTACAGATATACTCCACTGCAATCCTAGCAGCTGGAGGAAACGAGGCCGTAATGGCCAATTACTTTCCAGTGGCCTTAACTGGGACCGCCAGGTCCTGGTTTATGAGCCTTCCACCCAACTCTATCGACAGTTGGGAGGAGCTGTGCCGTCAGTTCACCGCCAATTTCGGGAGTTCATACACCCGTCCGGGCACTGAACTGGACCTTTTTGCGGTCGTGCAAAAAGGAGGAGAATCTTTGCGGTCATTCATCCAGAGATTCTCTCAGGTATGTAACACAATCCCTTCTATCTCAAGCGCTTCTGTCATTGTGGCATTCAGACAGGGTGTACGAGACAAGAAGATGTTGGAGAAGCTGGCGATCAAAGAGATCACCAGCGTCACGGAGCTCTTCAGCCTGGCTGACAAATGTGCCAGAGCTGCGGAGGGCCGTGAAATGCACTCCAAACCAGCCTTGGAGGATCATAAAAAATCCTCCAAAGAAGAAGCCGCTACCTCCGGGAGTGGCAAGAAGAAAAAGAAGACCAACGGCAAGAAGAAGCCGTCGGCCGGCACATCCAACGTTGCAGCCACTGCAACTCCTGGTAGCCGGGGGCCACGCCCCGAGAAGCGACCTCGACCGTCTTCTGAAGACGGTGGCAAATCCAAGATGTGGCGCCCCATTCACAAAACGAGCAGCCACAGACTGGAGGACTGCCGGGAGGTCCAAAACCTTGTCGAGCGCTACAGCAAGCGCCGGGAAGGGTCTCCCTTTCGACAGAGGGAGGGAAAACAAAAGGTCGATGAAGCTCCGGCTGAAGAGGAGTTAGGGTTTCAGGACCCCAAAAAGGTCTTGAAAGCCGTCTGCACCTCCGTCGACGATGACTCCGACGTCTCCGACAACGAGCGTCGAAAAACCATGAACACCATCTTTGGTGGATCATGGGACATCACCTCCCGTCGTGTCATCAAGACTATGCGACGGGATATGGCTGCTGTAGCCCCCACAGCTAGACCGGAGCCACACCGAAAGTGGATGGACATACCCATCACTTTTGATGCTTCGGACTGTCCTCAAAGCATGGTCGGAGCTGGCCAATTACCCTTGATGGTATCTCCTATCATCAACAACATCCAGCTCCATCATGTCCTGGTAGACGGAGGCTCGGGGCTTAACCTCATCAGCTTCGAAGCTTTCACTAAGCTTCAGCTCCGACCTTCGGACCTCCAGCCCTCTCGACCTTTCTCCGGAGTAGGTCCGGGGGCCATCACTCCACTCGGAGCTATTACTCTCCCCGTTACCTTCGGGACTCGGGAGAAGTATCGCACCGAGAAGTTGATCTTCGACGTCGCTCAGATCAACTTACCATTCAACGCCATTTTGGGTAGACCTGCCTTGTACAAATTCATGGCAGCTGCTCATTATGGATACCTGGTGTTGAAAATGCCAACACCAGTAGGCGTCCTCCGGATCCGCGGAGATCGCACTGCCGGAGTAACTTCTCTGGAGGAACTTCACGCGCTCACCACAGCGCAAGAAGAGGACTCCATACAGAAACAAGCTCCACAACCTCCGAGCATCCGTCAACGAGGCTCAACCTCTGCACCTCGTGTGCAGCCAAGCGGCGACACCGACATTCCCGTCAAAGTTGTCCAAATTGGTTCCGATGTCACTCAAACTACCCGCATATCGGGTGGCTTGAACGACAAATAGGAACTCGCGCTCATCACTTTCCTCCGGGCTAACGTTGACGTGTTTGCTTGGCAACCGTCACAAATGCCTGGGATCCCCAGGGAAGTGATTGAGCACAATCTGAAGATTTACCCCAACGCTCGGCCTGTGCATCAGAAACCTCGGAAGCAATCTGTAGAGCGACAGAACTTCATCCGACAAGAAGTGAAGAAGTTGCTCGAAGCCGGATTCATCCGAGAAGTCTACCATCCAAAATGGCTGGCAAACCCAGTCGTTGTGCCTAAGGCCGGTGGGAAACTTCGGATGTGCATCGACTACACCACACTGAATAAGGCATGTCCAAAAGATCCATTCCCACTACCTAGAATAGATCAGATAGTGGATTCCACCTCCGGGTGCGAGTTACTGTGTTTTCTAGACGCATATTCAGGATATCATCAAATCCGGATGTCTAGGGAAGATGAAGAACATACTTCATTCATCACAGTGGATGGATTGTATTGTTACACAGCCATGCCTTTTGGTCTCAAGAATGTAGCTTCAACTTTTGTACGAGCTATGTACAAAACTTTCGAAGAACTCATCAGAGACATAGTGGAAGTGTATGTCGATGACATCGTGGTCAAAGTCAAGAACAAGGAGTCCCTCTTGGATACCTTGCAAGCTATCTTCGACAAGCTGCGGGCCACCCGCACGAAGCTAAACCCAGACAAGTGCGTCTTCGGGGTTAGTTCCGGAAAGCTTCTTGGTTTCCTGGTAAGTCACCGGGGCATAGAGGCTAATCCGGCGAAGATAAAAGCCATTGAAGACATGCGGCCACCAACCCGCATCAAAGACGTCCAAAAATTAACTGGATGTCTAGCAGCCCTCAGCCGGTTCATTTCAAGACTGGCGGAAAGGGCACTTCCCTTCTTCAAGTTACTGAGGAAGTCCGGACCATTCCAATGGTCTGAAGAAGCAGAGAAGGCATTCCAGGAGCTGAAACAGTTCCTCACCACCCTACCAGTCTTGGTAGCTCCGAACCCCGATGAGCCTTTATTGCTTTACATTTCAGCTGCTGACGAAGTTGTCAGTATGGTTCTAGTTGCGGAGAGACCGGAACTACCCAATACTCAGGAATCCAGATCCCTTCGGGAGGGTCCGGAGGTTCCTGAAAGCGGGTCTGGGTCCCAGCTCCCAGACTTGAACCCACAAGAAGCCACTTCAGAGGACCCTGATTCCTCCGAGAGGATCCAGGTCATTCCTGAAGAAGCTCCGGGTTCCTCCAACCAGAACCCGGAGGTCCCCGAAGATAGTCCGGACCCCTCCAAGAGGGTCCGGATCAATTAAGAGGAAGCTCCGGACCCCTCCGGGAGGGTTCGGACCATTCAACGCCCTGTATACTTCATCAGTGAAGTGTTACATGATGCCAAGACTCGATACCTAGAGGTGCATAAGCTGCTTTATGCAGTTCTTATTGCCTCAAGGAAGCTTCGACACTATTTCCAAGCTCACAAAGTCTCGGTGGTAACCTCATATCCACTTCGAGCGATCCTGCATAATCCCAATTCAACTGGGAATATTGCAAAGTGGGCAGCGGAACTGGCTGAATTCGACCTTGAATTCATTCCAAGACAAGCAATCAAGAGTCAAGCGTTGGCAGACTTCGTGGCAGAATGGACTCCCTCTCCATTAAACCCTGGGGGCCCCAGCGAGCAGAAGACGGAACCACAAGTTCCAGCCTTCACTAAGCCTCACTGGACCCTTTACTTCGACGGCTCCATGCAGAAGCAGGGAGCCAGAGCTGGAATCCTTCTCCTCGCACCAACCGGGGAGAAGGTGAAATACATGGTGCACCTTGACTTCAAGGCAACCAACAACATGGCGGAGTACGAAGCACTCATCTATGGATTAAAGGTGGCACTATCATATGGTGTCAAGCAGTTGCTGGTCAAAGGAGATTCACAACTTGTCATCAAACAGGTGAAGGGTGAATGCTCCTGCAATAACCTCCAGCTGGCTGCTTATCTCCTTGAAGTCCAGAGGCTTCAAAAGGACTTCGAAGTCCTAGACCTTCACCATGTTCAGCGTGCTCACAACGCTGAAGCTGACGAACTCTCGACCAAGGCGTCAACCGGAGCTCCGGCTCCTGACGGAACCTTTGTCCGGAGGTTGTCAAAACCCACAGTTCAGCCTGCCGAACTGAACGAAGGGGGCGAGATCAGCATCCCGAAGCTGACGGTCCCGATGGCCCTGTTACCATGGCAGCCATCAAGGGTCGTAGGTGCTGCCGGAAGCTCCGAGCAACCCAGCACGCAAGACTCAAATGCTCAAGTCAGTTCCGATGCATGGATCTCGGAGATCCGGAACTACTTGAAAGACAACATCCTTCCTGACGATGATGTATCCGCTGACCGGGTAGTCAGATTGGCTAAAAGATACACGTTGGTAGAAGGGGATCTCTACCGGCGCGGTGCCAACGGCATCCTAATGCGGTGCATCACAAGGGAAGAAGGCTGTGAACTCCTCGCAGAAATCCATGGAGGCGAGTGTGGGAATCACGCATCTTCCCGCACGCTGGTCGGAAAAGCCTTTCGGCACGGCTTCTACTAGCCTACAGCGCTCCAGGATGCTACTGAGCTAGTGAAGAAATGCAAAGCATGCCAATTTCATGCAAAGCAAATTCATACACCTGCTCAGTCCTTACAAATGATACCTCCTACATGGCCTTTCGCTGTGTGGGGGATGGACATCTTGGGACCCTTCCCAAGATCCGTCGGAGGTTACAAGTTCCTGTACGTCGCCATCGACAAGTTCACCAAGTGGCCGGAAGCTACTCCTGTTGTGACGATCAACAAACAATCTGCAGTCAATTTTCTACAATCTATCGTGAGCAGATTCGGAGTCCCAAATAAGATCATCACTGATAATGGGACTCAGTTCACAAGCTCCGCATTTCAAGGATATTGCGAAGACCTCGGCATACAAGTTTGCTACGCTTCCATAGCTCATCCTGCCAGCAATGGGCAAGCCGAGAGAGCAAACGCAGAGATCCTTAAAGGACTCAAAACGCGCACTTATGAGCGTTTGAAAAAGCACGGAGCCAATTGGATCGAAGAGCTTCCGCCCACTCTATGGGCCAACAAGACTTGTCCAAGTCGGGCAACAGGAGAAACACCCTTCTTCCTGGTGTACGGAGCTGAAGCGATCCTTCCTCCGGAAATCACCTTGGGTTCCCTCCGAGTCCGGACCTTCGACGAAGCCGCGCAGGACCAGCTCCGGCGTGAAGACCTAGACCTCCTCGAGGAGGGAAGGTGCCAAGCAGCTGTTCGGAATGCCCGATACCGCCAAGCTCTACGGCGCTATCATCAGCGGCATGTACACAACCGACAGCTCGAGGAAGGCGATCTGGTGCTACGGAGAATACTATCCAGAGAAGGGCAAAACAAACTCTCCCCCGGCTGGGAAGGGCCCTTCCGAGTGATCAAAGTATCCCGTCCCGGAAGCGTTCGCTTGGCTACTGAGGATGGGACACCTCTCCCAAATCCTTGGAACATCGAGCACCTCCGTAAGTTCTACACTTAATTCCACGGAGGTGAGTCTTAAGTAACTTGAAGTGTATGTTATAGAGTCATTGTACAGAGTCGGGTAGTTCCTCCGGGAGAGCGGCCGGATCTTTCTCGAAAGGTTTGGAGAGCTCATGCAACACTTGATACAGTCTCCGGACTAGAAGTGTGGCTAACTACCCAGGGTCAAACGAGAAACCAAACACACTTAGCCTGGTTCCGTACCCTAAGAGTGTACTTGTTTCCCCTGTACCCCGGACCTATAATGAAAAACATCTTCATGTGAAATAGACTCCACGTGCATTCATTTTTGCATAAGGCTCGACATTTTTATTTTTCTCTTTCTTGTCTATAACAGAAGCGTGCAATTCTTAAGAAGTTCTAGTTTAACCGGTTTATGTACGATTTGAGTTGAATTGTCGGATTTTTTAGATTTAAATGTCGTCTGTGGCCAACTCGCCTGAAAGCCGCCAAGCCATTCTAGGGCCGGAGTGCGCTATCGACTTAGCCTGGTCAAGCACCCTAAGTACGCCACTCTACCTACATCCCGGCATGCCAAAGTAAGGTGGGTCCATGGACAATTGGATCTAAAAGAAAAGACAATTCATCCAATTGTACTAAAAATCGTGTTCAACTTGAAATTCTCTTGAGAACCGTAAGCCGCGACGAAGTTATAGATAAGGAACGAATTTTACTATTTTTCTTGGCTTAAGTGTGCAGGAAAAATGAACCCTATGTTAATGGAGAAAACCGGAGCTAACCAAGCTCCGACTCCCACCAGGGTGTCAACCACCGGCGTTAACTTAAAGATGGTGAGAAGACTCTATCACTAGAATCTGTTGCCAGCAAGCCAGGCGTGGCAAGGGTCATTGCCGGAGCTACTAAGCTCCGACACCTTGGAGTATTAACTATCGACACTTAACGCGTTGGTAGAGGCCATTACCGGAGCTACTAAGCTCCGGCGATGGACAGTGCTGGAGTTTCTAAGCTCCGACGACTTCAAGGGACCTTCACTATCGAAAACTTCGGACCTAAACTATACGAGTTCGAAGCAAATTTGTCTTCAACAAAACTCAACATCCTTTTGGTACATGTCCACAATCAAATTGTGCACATCTACCAGGGGGCCAAGTGAAGACAAGTGAAGACAAAGATGTTGAAGACAAAAAAATGAAATTCACGAAAAATTGGGGATTTCATTTCATCAGAAGACCGGAGATTACATCTGGAGACAAGGGATTACAAAATTGAGGAAGAAGAGAAGATACAAGTAAAGGCTAATAAAGATAGTCCTAGACCCTATGGAAGAACTCAGCGACCTTCTGGGCGACCTCCGACACGCTGGCTCGGGTAGCTTCGCCTTCTCCTTCGATGGGGCCTTCAAGCACCGGGTCCAGAGGGAATCGAGGGTTCCGACTAGTGTAGCACGTCAACACATACTCTGTGACGTTCCTAGCCAGGGATTGCCCCTCGACCTCCAGCTGGTCCGCGATGACGTCGCCCACCTTGGAGAGCTTGCTGCCCGCAGCGCTCAACGCTTGCAACGCAAGGTCCGGCTCCGGCTCCGGATCATCCGGGAGCACGGGGCTGAAACCCATCGGCGCTAGCGCATCGTCGGCCTTGCTCAGGAACTCCCAAATTTGCAGGGAGTCCGTCTTCCTCAGGCCCTTCATCTCTTCCAGGGACCTCCGGGCCGCCGCCAGCTCCGAATTCTCGCGGGAAAGACGCTCGACTTCTTTGGCGTTTTGCTGAATCTTCGCAGCAACCCGCTTCTCAAGTCTTCCGAGCTCCTCCTCCCGGAGGTGGATCTCGTTCCGGCGGTCGACCAGGTCTTTCTCCCTAGCCTCTATTTTCTTCTCCCGGGCGACGAGGGCACACTCGTACTCGTAGAGTTCCTGCCCCCGCACCCAGGTCTTCTCCTCCTCCTCGAGGCAGCGCTCTTCCAATTTTTTAGTGCGCTCCTCGATACCCTTGTCCGCCAGAGCTGTCTTCTCGGCGAGCTCTTCTTCACGTCGCAAGACGTCATCCCGTAGCTCCAGGAGTTTTTGCTCCTCATCCTCGAGCCGCTTTTCCCTTCCCTCAAGTGCCTCTCGGCGCTTGATGAGTGCGGTGCTGATGGCTTCGAGTTGATCAAACCGAGCGTTGGCCGCGTCGTTAGCAGCCTTAGCTTGGTCATGGTACTCCCGGGATTGGGCGTCGAGGTTGTGAGTCATGCTCTCCCTCTCGTCCAGCATCTCACCCCAGAGCTCCAGGCGGACCTTCTCCCGCCTGATCCATTCCTTGTCATCCGCAATCCTCGACTGCGCCAGCTTGGTCTCGAATTGGAGTCGATTACGCCACCTCCTAAGGGTTTGGCGCTCCTCTTCAAGAGCCTTGCTGTCGTGAAAGAAGGCTAGTTGGACTTGACGTAGACTGGAGCAAGCGTTGTCGATGGACATCGACAGCGAGATGGGCTCCGGACCTTCTGGGGTCTCCTCCGCTGGTTCCAGCGGGTCTTCACTTGCAAAAATTGGGTCCCACTCTACGAGAGTGGAACCCCGAGCTTCCAAGGCACTAGGGCACTCCTCCGGGATGGCCTCAGTCGCCACCGAAGAAGGTCCTGCCACCAAGCCTTCATTTGCCCCCTCGGGCTGGGGGCCGGCGACTTCGTTCAGGCACTCTGGCTCCGCCACGGGTACCATCGACGTCGTCGCCTCCAATGGCTCCGGCCGGGACACTTCTTCTGAGGGAGGCTCAAGCTCCCTCACCTCTTCGACCACCGGCTCTGCGGCCGGCGCTCCAGCAATCACCGGCTCTGCAGCCGGCGCCTCCACAACCACCGGCTCTGCAGCCGGCTCTCCAATAATTACCGGCTCTGCGACCGGAGCTTCGGAAGTAACCGGCTCAATTGCCGGAACCACTTCAACTTCCGGCTCGCATGCCGGGGCTTCAGCTACCTCCGGCTCAACCGCCGGGGCTTCAGCACTTTCCGGCTCTGAAGCCGGGACCGCTACTTCCTCCGACTCAACAGCCGGAGCATCTACTTCTGCAGCACCAGGGCCCGGAGCTTCAACCTCCGGAGCGGGTGCCGCTGGCACATCTTCAATCCCGTGGTCCGTCGCTACCACGGGAACTTTTGGAGACGAGTCGAGGTCCATGACCACGACAGCCGGCGCCGGAGCTGTCGCAGCCTCCGCTTGGGGCGGCACCGGAGCTGGAGCAGAAGCCCCCGCAGCCTCAGACACTGTGGCCGAGGGCGGAGCTTCACTCCCCTTCTTGGGAACGCTGCAGATAAAGAACGAAGAAATTGAGCAAACAGATGCTACAATTAAAAGTTAATCGAGGTAAGAAAGAAAAATTACCTTGGGAGGTTCACGCACCAGCTTGCGCGGAACCTCTTTCCCGGACGTTCCGGGCTGGCCACGGTCGGTGTAGGGGCTCCGGAAGGATTCCCAGGACTTGCCGTGGCCGCGGGCGTTTCCCGGGTCGGAGCTCTCCTTGACCGGGAGGAACTCCTGGACCTGGAGGCCCTCACCGCTTCTCGAACCGGAGTCGCCTGTCCGGAGCTGACACCTCCGGAGGGACCCACCACGGGGACAGCCGCACTCCGGGAGGATCCCACCGCTGGAACAGTAGCGCTCCGAAAAGACCCCACCACGGGGACAGACGCTACAGCGGCGGAGGATCTTCCTTCCTGAGGACGGGGAACTGGCGGGGAAGTAGCCAGCCTGACGGACCTTCCGTCAACATGTCGCAGCTTCCTCTTCCGGCTCTCCGGCTCCTCCGCCAGCTCCTTGCCCTTGCCGGTGACCTCAGCTCTTGGCTGAGAGACAGGGGCGGAGCCGCCTTCCGACAACCCGGGGATCGCCAACCGGGCGGTTGATCTTCTCTCGACGACACCAAGGTCGTCAAGCGCGGGCATCTTCCGCCGGAGCTCCCTACTGAACTCCACTTCCACGTTCAGGGGGAGGAAAGCCGGCGGCGGAGTCAAGTACTCTCCGTCAACATCGATGCCGTGCTGGAATTTCTTGAGGTGAAACTCCAAGGACTTCCCCACCATGCTGGACTTCAACCCGGTCTCAACCCGGTCTTCGTCCATCACGCTGTTGAGGGCCCAGGCGAGCTTCTCCCTCCTCTTCAGCGGCGCCCACCTGTTGGACATGAAGTTGCAGAACACCGCCTGGGGAGTCAATCCTCCCTCCACACATTGGCGGATCCTGGACAAGACGGGGTCGAAAGCTGCCGCCAGCACCGGAACTTCGCTCCACACCGACGTGTCAATGCCGGGCAGACCGTCTGGCAACTCCAACCGCTCGTGCTCCTCCACCCGGACTACTACCCAATCTTTCTTCCAGTCATCCCACTTCCCGGAAGGGAATGACCGGAGGTACTTGAACGGGCACTTCTTGCGCTTCACAAAGTAATAGAAGCCAAGGTACTCGTCGCTTCGGCCGGTGGTTTGGACGGTGAAGAAGGTCCGGAAGAGCTCGATGCAGGGAGGAATGCCCACCCACATCTCGCAGAAGTGGACAAAGATGGACACAAGGAGGATGGAGTGAGGGCCAAGGTGGTATAGCTGCAGACCATAGAAGTCCAGCAGCATCAAGAAGAAGGAAGAAAACGGTGGGATCAGCCCCACCATGGCGTACGATGAAAAGTACACCATCTCGCCGGAGTGCTCCTTTTTAAAGGGAAGCTCTCCTCCGGCGCGAACCGAACGGTTGAAGAAGTCCGACGACCACCCCATGAGGGCTCGGACCTTCTTCAGATCGCTCTCCGTCTTCAAACGACTCTCACGCAGACCCAACTCCATCGCAGCACAGCTAGGAAAGAGAAGAGGAGCAAAGCACGAGTTGGGAGTTCGAGCGCAAGAACAGATGGAAAGCGTAAAGAACTCCCGACTGTGCGCTTTCCTTCTTAAGTAAGCCCTCGCAACGCTTGGATGGAAACTGCAGGGGAGTCAAGGATACTACCCAAGAATTCAACCCAGCCAATGACAAGAGGGCCCGGGACCACCCTGACGATCAAGTCGAGGTCCTAACCCAGGCGAACAGTTGTCATCACGAGGCGGGAAACCCAAAGGCGGCGGACTGACAAGGCGCGCGGAACCGATACGGTTTTCGTATCGGGAACCGGCGACCTTCAATTGCGAGAGATCCGCACGTCAAAGATCTTATCTGCCGCCTGAGGTGCGCCACGCGTCGGGACTTAACCGTAAAGCCCCGCCAAAGGCACCTCCGAAGACCTTTGAAAACCCAGTTCAAGAGTCGCAAATGTGGACCCACCTCCGGCGGAATGACTTCATCCCGTTGGCCTTCCCCGGAGGTAGGCCCAGGGGGCCACTGTCGGTACCCTAAAAACCATACACCCCCTGAGGTTACAAAGATCTCAAGGGAAGGACATCTACTCAAATTGAAGACCCTCGGGGGCCCACTCGCCAGACGTAACCGGACCCGCTTCTCCAACATGGTTAGCCCCTAGGTTGCCACGTGTACTGTCAGACCAGAGCTATTACCCGCAAGGGTGAAGCTCCGGGCTAGGTACTGAAACGGCACCTCCGGAGGTAACCCCTGACCGAGAGAAGCTCCGGACCTGACACGTGCCAAGCCACCCCGGAGCTTCCCGCTTCTCCCAGCAAGCTCCGGAGCTGCCACGTGTCCATACGTCGGAGCTGGCCGCTTCAAACCCCCGGGAGACGTTGTAACGGCTCCGGATCTCCAAAGGACAGCCGCAGACTTCAAGACCCGATTAATTATCATTAATTCCACGTTAATGATATTAATCGGATGATCTTAACACCTGTAACGGCACTGTCGGAGCCGTTACAGGGTTATTAACAACAATTAATCTCGTGTATCAATACTAATAACCGCCAGGGCCACATGTCGGGCCAGGCTGACTTGTAACGGTTTGTCCTTGTGCTATAAAAGGACAAACCGACGATACACGGGGGGGGGGGGGGGGGGGGGCTCGAAGACACTGAAGCTCACAAGTTAATACAACATACACACACCCGTGGAGTAGGGTATTACGCTCAGGCGGCCCGAACCACGTAAACCACTGTGTCACTCGTGTCCAATCGCATTTCACCTTCTTGAATCTCCGCGCGCCCAAACCGAACCACAAACTCCTTCAACACTTTCGTAGTGTCAGGGGATCTGCCGACTCCAACAGTCGACAGTACCTTTGTGCATCAAACGAAGTATACAAAAGACCTCCTAAGGCGCTTCAACATGGACAAAAGCAAGCCTCTTCGGACACCAATGGTAACAGCAAAAACACTTGCACTTGATGAAGATGGTGAACCCGTGGATCAAAAAGAATATAGAAGCATGATCGGATCACTTTTGTACCTCACGACATCAAGACCGGACATACAATTCAATGTATGTCTTTGTGCGCGGTTTCAAGCCTCCCCACGTGCTTCACATCGTCAAGCCCTCAAAAAGATTTTCAGGTACTTACATGGAACTCAAGAATTTGGCATTTTTATTCCTTCTTCCTCAACCGTTACTTTGAAAGATTTTTCTGATGCTGATTTTGGGGGTTGTAGGATTGATAGGAAAAGTACTTCGGGTTCTTGTCATTTTCTTTTTAATTCACTTGTTGCTTGGTCCTCTAGGAAACAAAACTTAGTTGCACAATCCACAGTTGAATCTGAATATGTAGTTGTTGCTAGTGCTTGCTCACAAATTCTTTGGATTGTTCAAACACTTAAGGACTATGGGGTTGATCTAGATAGTGTTCCACTGTTTTGTGATAACCCTAGTGCCATTTGCATTGCTAAAAACCTCGTGCAACATTCTAGAACTAAGCACATTGACATTAGGTATCACTTTCTCCATGATAATGTTGAAAAAGGAAACATTGTGCTTCACCATGTAGATATCGAACAACAATTGCCTGACATTTTTACAAAACCTTTGGATTTCACTTGTTTTTGTTACATTCGTAGTGAAATTGGGTTTATGCATCCTCATGGAATAAATTTAGGGGAGTTTTCAAACTTGAGAAGTCTATGTGTGAATCCAAAATTAAAATGATATGAGCATAGTATTTCAAACATATATGACTTTGTGATTCTTTTACATGCTGAAAGTTCTTACTACATTACTTGTGTTATACATTTTGTAGTTTTTGCCATGTCTAGTAATTGTAATAATTACTTACACTAAATCTGGTCATGGTCAAATTTCTTGCTGTTTTGAACTTGTTGCATGCTCACAAGTGCTTTTAATCATAAAGAATTAATCAAGTAATCAACTCACATGCATGTTGAGTTTTTATGAACAAATATAAATTGAGAAAAGATCAAGAGAATATGCATGCATCGCACTTCTTCTTTTGAGATGGCTTATCATTGCACTTAGATATGAACTTGAAAGAAGTTGTGTATGACTAAAACTATGTCCTTAAACTTTTGATTGTCAAATGACATAGGCTTGGCTTGGTTGGTTAGAATAAGGCAGATGCACATATAATCTTTTGCAAATATCATATGATCTAGATTTGTGCTTTGAAAAATAATAAAATGCAGCAACAAGTGTCATGCTTTTAGGTTTTGAAATAGTTAAGTTTGTGAGATCATGACTTGCTAAATTGGAAATTACATTTGATTTGTAGCATGACTTACACTACTTTATGTATTTCATTGATGTGATAGTGTAAGTTACTTGATAGTATAACTTGGATGAGCTTTGTTTTATATGTATATTTTATAATATGCTCATAACAATTAAAATTGTCTTATAAACCTTTCTGAATACATTGTCAAAGGGGGAGAGATAATATGTGAATTTTTAGAGATAAGTATACAAGGGGGAGAAATTGATTACACATTGCACATATTCACAATTGTTTTTGGCACGATTCTTCTCAGAGGGAGAATTTCTTTTTCTCGGGAGAATTTATTTTTCTCATTTTATTTCTGTTTTACAAAGGGGGGGAAATTGTTTTCAAAACTTTTAATGTGAATAAGCCAATGTTTGGATGTTAAGTGGTGCTGCCAATGCATTTATCAAGGGGGAGATTGTGAGACCTATGTGTATTAAATACATTGGCTATGGCGATAAAAGTTTTGAATACTACCAAAACACCTTTATCATCAAGGTCCAACTCTAGGTCCTGCTAACTTTGGTAAGCTCCGGTTCAAGGTTCGGTTAGCTTTGGCATGATTTGGAGCTTGATCGCAGTGGTTCTGCTTTAATCTTGCAATGATTCGTACTTGCTTTACATTGATGGAAAGATTGCTTAGTACTCATTTGCTAAGTTTTTGGTGTGTTTTGGTAGTTATAGTTGATATCATTTTGCTATATTTTGCAACATGCTTATGTGAGGTGCTCACGTAAGATGTTGTTGTTTCGGAACTAACATGAGTCAAGTCGAGGACTTGTGCTTGAAAGTATTGGTTGTTTATTCATGTGCAGGTGTTGCTTGAGTTCAAGACATGGCTGGTGACGGGATCCATTGAACTAGTCTTAGGGAGAAGATGAGGTTCAACAACCGAGTTTGGGAGGAATTGTGGTTGAGTTGATCGGGAGGTTGCACAACATGTTTGAATCAAGAACAATGCATATGAAGGTATCGTGGACATCGTTGGAAGATGTTTGCACGTATGCAAGGATTGCATGGACGTGGCTACATGGTTCCAAGGCGTGATGAAGAGATGTGGACGTAAAGAATTGGTCGAAAAGGTTCAACCAACTAGGTTATGGACTCAGGCTGCGGCTGAGTCGTGTTTGACTCAAATATGGAAAGATTTGAGTTGGTTATGATAGGATTTCGTATGGGTCACGAATTTGGGTTGTTTTAGGAATGTGGGATATGTTCCTAATGTGTTTGGAGGTCTTAAGATTGCTTCTATCTGCGTATAGAAGAGTCTTGAGCAGTTATGAAAAGTTTTGATTCGTGATTTGAGTAGGATTAGAGTCCTAGTTGAGATTGGGTTGGCCTAAGGGCTGGTTATATGAGCAAGGGAGGCCAGAGATCATGGTAGACGACTTTGGGGCTGTTCCTCTTGTGTTTTATTGAATAAAATTCGTAGTTGAAAGGAACTTTTGTGCCTTGTTCGTCCGACTTGTTCCAGACAAGTTTTTCTCATCAAGTTTTCTGCATAGCACTATCTTTCTTTGGTGGTTTTATCATAAATCGAGTTTTATAGACCCAATTGACAAGATTCTCTTTGGGTTGTCTTCAGAACTTGATTTTCTATCATGTGTCAAAATTTCACAGTCATTGGATTTGTGGTTTCTGATCTACACGAGTTTCTTTGCAGTGTTCCAGAACTGTTTTTCTCGGGTAGGACAGATTGACCTTTGTTCGATCTTTCGATCGTAACTTGAGTTTCTCTCAACGGATTTGAGTGATTATTGTTGTGACGTCTTTGTGACTTGGTTCTCTTTGATATCTATCACTTTTTTCACGGTTAAAAGCGTTTATATTAGTCTCACACACGATTTCTTTAACAGATCATTTTTTTGCCGAAGGGGTTGGGATTTAATTGTTTCCGCTACGTAAGATTTTTTAATCTACCATTCACCCCCCCCCCCCTCTAGTAGATTTTCACGTGCTCTTCGATACTACACCATCCCTCCGAGCCGGGATGTCAAGAAATGAAGAAGGAGGAATGTCCATCTCATCAGACGGTGGTGAGACCTAGCCAATCGGTTAAATTTGTAGTTATCTTTCCTTGATTTTCTTTTCTCTTCATTTGTTTTCCCCATTTAGTTTGATTTTTCCCCATTGCATATTTGGTTTTCCTTAACAAGTTGAGAATCTTATATTCTCAACTATCATTTTTATTTCTTTATTTTTCATAAAAGGAAAATTGTTGGGTTCTGAAAAAAAAAAGAGTTTTTATTTGAAAGACAATTTTTCTGAACTGCAAAAGTGGTAATTCACCAATGTGCTAATTTCATAGCCGTTGGAGAGCCACGTGCCAAAAGGGAGAATAGGGGGGCCCACATTGCAGTGCGGTCGACCCACCTGTTCGGCTGACATGGGAAAGAGCCATTTTGGCTCTCTCTCCCCCAACAGCTACATTTGATTCTCTTGTGACCGTTGGGGAGTGTACCCCTCTTCACACTTCACCTCATTTCATACCTCCCCAAAGTCACTCTTTGCTCACATTGTTTTTTCTTGCTCTTCATTGAATCACTCTTGCTCAAAACCCACTCAAAAAGATTTGCTTTTGTTCGCATTTGCAATTTGCTCTCAAGTCCTTCAAGGGAAAATTCGTCGGGGGTTTTGCTTTCACTAACATCATCTCTTCCGAGTTTTTGCCTTGTTGTGTTCTTGTTGTTGTGACCATGAAAGGAATGAAGAGGTTGTTTGGAAAGAGGAAGGGGGCTGCAAGCTCAAGTCATGGAGAAGACTCAAGTGCATGTCCTTCCTCCGTTGCTACACCAAGTCCATGGAGGAGGAGTGTATGTGAAGACACTCCCATGGGTGAGAGGAGCAACCCGCATCAACTTCTCCACGATGACGACCTAAACATACAAAGTGAAGTTGAAGATCAAGCATGCAAACTACTCCAAGATCGTGAGTTCTCTCATACCAAAGCTTGCGATCCAGATTTGATCTCCAAAGTAAGTATTGATTCTGAATTCTTTTCCATTTGATGTGCACTAGGATGGGAAAATTTTGCTCATATAGAGGAGAGAGATTTATGCCTCCTCTCCATACAATTCATTTGAACACTCAAAATATGATTTGATGGTATTACTTTTAGATTATTTCAAAAAGAATGCAACATCCTATGGAAAGAATTATGTGAAATCCTAGGCTTCCATAAACGTTGTTTGCTAGATTTAGACACTTTGCCTAAGTGTGACAAACAAAGTTTTTGGCAAGAATTAACTAGTGAGATCAAATGTAGTGCACCTAGGAATAGCCACTTACAAAACGCTACTATATATCTCATGCATAGATGAGGGGCTATGACTATGTTCTCTAGCACAGATGTAAGAGTAGTGCGTGAAGATGAGATGAAAATTTTATTTATCATGGTTAAAAAGATAAAAGTGCTCTAGTTATTGCCATGATGACACAATGGTTAGATTACATTATAAGAACAGGGTCAATTGAATGCACTTCATTGATTACCTGCATTGCTACTAAGGTAGAACTAGAATATTCTTCAATTGAATATATTGAGAATGAAAGAGAATTACTTAATGAAGATTATTTAGTGCAAGGACATACCCTTAAGCATGATCAAGATGGCTCTTTGATATTTTATTATCCCGGCTTTGTCAATGAAATTCAGTTACCTATCCCGGATTATCATTTGTACAAAAGCCGAAGGCTAACCAATGTTTTTTTTCCATCGAGGAAGCCCGAAGAAGTAATGTATCTGGCAAGGTAACCAGAAGCCGCACAAGGAGATCAGCCATGCCTCCAACAACCTCCACGGTCCATGAGTACGCTGAGGAAGAGGACCCAACGGGTGATGCACCCAGATGGACTCAACCTCCATCATATGAGACCGAGGGTCCATCTTAGCATGGATGGCCAGGTACTACGAGGGAGCCACCCCGATCCACTTCAAGCTCTAGCAGCTTGCCTCCAACGTCCATGAGAAGATGTCATTCCTCTTCGGCTAGAAGTCACATGATTATAGCCAAGAAATGAAGGACCTCTCTAGACTTATGGAAGAGCTTGAAGTGAGAACGGGTGACATCTACAACACTCTTCAAGGGCATGTCCAAGATACCCAAGACTGGCAACAACACATGGATGCTCAATTCACCACTATCAACTCCACGCTACAACAACAACAAGCCGATCTTGCGGCATACTTCTGTCATCAAGGGTTCAACCCTTACCACGAAGGTGAGTGAAGAACAAGCTTGGGCGTGGACCCCCACTTGAGTTAAATTGTATCAACCCCTTTGCATATTTATTTTCCATTCACCCACCATCCACCTTGCATACAATTTTTTTTAATAAATAGAGTACATTTGTTTTCAAATAAAATAAAAGATGTGTGGTAAGAATGACTTGGAATTCACATAGATTAAATGATAAATAGTTGCTCTGTTTTAATTTTCCTAAGTCCCTAGTTTACATCTTACTACTCTCCAACATATTGCTCTCATTGGCTAAAATTACTTTTGCCTTGATTTGGAAATTGTGGGTAGCAAAAGCTTAATCCCTTCTAAGTTATTGTGAGATATGATATAGTGATAGGGCTGCTATTTCTAGTTTGAAAGTGAAGCTTAGATTTTCGGAGAAATTCTGAAAAGATTTAAGTTACTCTCATTTGATTAGAAATACCTACCAAAGCCATATGATATATTACATTAATAGACCTGATGCATATGTTGTTTGTCTTCACATTGAGCTTTGTCAAACTAGTATAGACCTACGTGAGATTTCATTCATTACTTTTTGAATTCAAGACTTCACTTGCACATGTTATACTTCTACACTAGAAGTAAGCAAATTCACATCATACCACCATTCCACAATAAAAGGAGAAACTCCATACCTTTCATGCCTAGTACTCTCGCCAAAATTTATTGCATAAAAAGGGGGTAGAAAACATGGCTACAAGAAAAATAAAAAAATGCATGCTTACACCAAAAGCATGAGAAAAAAAAAGAGCCATGTTTCATCCCTGCAAAATAAGAGAGTCCACTCAAAAAAGGAGTCACCTAAAATATCTAAATCCACCTCCATTCCATCACACATGGACAAGTCTTGAATCAAATAGTTTTGAATTGATTTCTCCTAAGGCTTGCTTTTTTGACTTAGCAATATTATGTGTTGCAAATATGCCTACTATATTCCCTACCAATCTCCACGTACATGCCTTATTTAGAGGTAGGATGACTTTAGGAAAAATGCCTTGGTGAGGAAATATTTCCACTCATATAAAGGAGAGACTGGGAGAATCAAATTGAGGTACTTATAATCTAAATTGAACTCTTCAGAATTTGAGTGGAACTTGATTTCTAGGGTATGTGTGCTCCATTTGTTGTTCTATCTTTAAACCACCCATGAATAGGAATGGCATAAGCTCCATACTGACTTAAGATGGCTAAAGTACCATGCCATTTTTTTGCAATACTAGGTAGAGTATTTTGTTGTGCACATGGTACTTTGAAAAAAAAAACATCGTAGCAACTCCTGATTATCAACCTAAAGTCTTGACTTTGCTAGGGACGAGCAAAGGATAAGCTTGGTGGAGTTTGTTGACGACTGTTACATACCAATTTCACCTATCAATATAACTCAATATTGTGAAGGAATTATCATTTCTTGCACACATTACATTTCTATTTAACCTATTTCCACTTGTCCTTGGAGAATTTGTGTATGCGGACATTTTATGCAGGAATTGAGGTAAAAGAGAAGGAGCAACTCTATAAAATACCATCCAAGCCAATCAAGCATTGACATGTGGCACCACACGGATCAAATAGACTACAAACAGAAGTAGAGGTCAACCAACAGTGTACACCCAATATCAAAGAGGGGGACCCACCTGGTAGAGCACAGCTCCAATGGAGCTCTGACTAGGTCGGTCGACCGCCTTAGTCGGCCGACCTGGTAGTGGTGCCAAATTGGGTCAAACGCCAAACGTGTTGGCTCCTCCTGGCTTGAAGAAGTCAGTGGTGACTGATTCGCGCGCTTTTGGTGGTAGGAACTGACTCTTCTCCAAGCTTTAAATAGGACCCCTCACCCCTCACTTCAACCCACACACCACTTGAGTATTCATTCCATTATATCCACTATTCTCCATAGGTTTAGAGGAGTTTAGGCTGTAGAGAGGAGAGCCTCTAGTTTATAGTCCAAGTAGGAGAGGAGTAGAAGGAGTCTCTTCCCAATTCCTAATTGGGAAAGGTACGACTCTCATATTCCTATTTGTATTTGTGACTTTGCTCTTAATAAAGATGTTATCTTTAGTCTTCTATAGTTCATATACTTGGATGAAGCATTTCTTATTTGATTGTGGATTCCATATATGTGGTAGGAGTAGTATTTATGATTATGCCATACCATTCTCATTATATCATCATAAGCACTACAAACCCCCACTATAGTCTAATTAGCTATGACATGATTATGTTAGTATGAATCACTTATGCTATGTATAAATATTGGTTCAACGATGATTTAGTTCATTGCCTTAGGATGGCTTGTGCCTAGGCTCTTAAGGTAATTACTTAATATGCTAGCATGGTGCTAGGATAGATAAGTAGCATTGGATGCCTCGTAGACCCACGGATTGAAGAGGTAGGTAGTAGGTGGTGACAGTCCTATCTGTCCTTTGTAATCCTCCATGTTCGGCTATGCCACAGGCTCTTTGCAGGAGTTGTCTTAGTGTTTCTAAGGGTAAACCCGTGCCTGATGTATTGATTAACTTAGCGTGAGAATTAACTAACCTAGGCTATGTATATGTATATTAGAAGCACAATAGGAGTATCTACCTAACTCTTAGCCTAGGCCCTCTTTACCTCATTTACCCCCCTTAGGATAGAATGCTCTTGTGTGTGTCACACTACCTCCAATTATCCCTTACCCATCCTTGCTAGAACCCTACCAAGACCATCCTACCCCCTCAATTTGATGATTGCTTTGCTTCCACCTAGCCTTCCTTTGGTAATATATAAATGACACCCTTGGGAATACTCTTTAAAGGGAAGTGATACACGATAGTTTCTGTGCACTTGTGGATTTTTATCTATGACGTAAGAAACATCAATAGACATTCCTCATTCAAAGTGGTGTAGTTTGATGCACATTGAATGTGGCCTAGAGGGGGGTGAATAGGCCTTTTTGAAATTTAGACGGAACCTGCAACACTTAACAAACTGATCAAATCCCGAGATATCGTACTAGTCCATTAGAGTGCGGACTAGTTTGGTGCGTGCTGACTAGATTGATCAAGTTCGATCAATGATTTCAATACAAGCACAATACGCAGCGGAATATAGTATGTAACTTGCAAGTATTGAGTCAATGAAGCCAAGTCTAATACAAACCAATTCTTGTTTCAAAGTTTTAACATAGGTTATGCAAGATTGATAAAACCCTAGAAAGTAATATGAAAATTAAGAACAAGTTTGACACAAGAGTTTATCCAGTGGTTCGGTTCCAAATAGGCAACATACATCCACGTTGAGGAGCCCACGAAGGGATCGGGTCTTCACTGACCCTAACCTCGTTGAATCGCCACGAAGGCCAATTCTCTTCCACTATCACAAGGGGCAAATCACCAAGTTCAAGGGGCCTTCTCACAAGTTGAGGGCTCCCCAAGATTACAAAGCAAACACCACCAAGAAAACACTCATAAGATCAACAATGAAACAACAGGAGTGTGTTAGAGATCAAACCCAAGAGCTCAAACGTGTGGAATTGTGTCTCTCCTTTGATCCAAAGTGAATCCTCAAGAGATTGATCTTTCTTGTGTTGGATTGCATGGAGAGATGTGTTTTATAAGCTCTTGGAGGGTGTGACGGTGCAGGAGGTCGAGTGAGTTGATAGTTGGGTCGTGCACATCTATTTATATGGTGTTTCCAAAAGTTACTGTTACGGTTTTAAGGGTTTGGACTAGTCCGTGGTGTAGTCTGGACTAGTCCGGTATGCGGCGTGCAGGAAACCCTCAGTTCTCAGGAAGATTGTACATGTCCGACTTAGGGCGGACTAGTCTGATTATTTTCGGACAAGTCCGACTATGGTGATCTCCTTAGTGAATTGGTACAAGTCCGCATTTAGAGGACTTGTCCGATTTTAGTCAGAGAGGTTATCGGACTAGTCCGTGGTGATTTCGGACTTGTCCGATTTCATGCAAATGTGAATAATTAAGGATTAGTCCGCACAAGGGAAGGACTAGTCCATTTTTAGTCAGAGGCATTATCGGACTAGTCCGGACATTACCGGACTAGTCCGGTGCGGACAAGTCCGCTTTGGCAGGACTTGTCCGAACCTATACAAAGAGGATATCGGACTAGTCCGGTGTCTATTGGACTAGTCCGTTTTTCCTGTGAAATGTGAAGTGTGAGGATTTTTTGTGCTTGAGCTCTTGGGATGTGTTACACCAACATACTCCATACACAATGATATATTCTATTCAGCTCTTGAGCTCTTTTCTGAATTGATCCTCATTCTCTTTTCTTTTTGGCGCTTTCTTCATTCTTTCATTAAAACTTGTGCTCATCTAAATAATGTGGTTAGGATCTCATTTGTTTGTCAGAAATCAACCAAAACCCACAAGGGATGCCTAGATGCACTTTCAATCTTCCCCTTTTTGGTGATTGATGACAACCAATTGAGATTTCACAAAGTATGATAAAAATTGAGATTTTCATAAAGTGTGCACATATGAGCTTGAAACTCATTTAGCAATGACAACAAAAGACATATGTGCACTCTTTATGGTGGGATGCAAAACTAAGTGAGTGTGAGCAGTAATCATGATGACAGTGAAATAATTGACATCAATATATCAACAACAAGCATATATGTCAATTTCAGAGCAAAATCACATATTTCACAAATATGAGAATAAATAGTTCATAACATTGCATCACAAGACTAAAAGTATCAAAAGAGCATAATATGAAGTCTTACAACCCAAAAGAGACAAAAACATGCATAAATGAAGCTCTCGTCTCTCAACCTACAGCTAAGACCTAGTGACTCCCCCTCAATCTCTCCCCCTTTGGCATCAAGACACCAAAAAGAAGGAGAGGAGGGATCTAAGATCTTCAATCCTCGCTGCCAGTCCTCTCATCATCTTCATCTTCATTGTCGGGCTGGGAAGGAGGAGGAGGAACGGATCCACTCGAGGTGCCCCCAACGCCAAAGTAGGCAAGCTCGGAGGGAGTCAAAGGCCCAAGCTCGGTGAAATCCGAGGTTGAATCGTCAGAGGTGACTAGGGACCCAATAGGCTCGATCTCTAGCTTCTGGCAAATATGCTTGACATTTTCTTTGACATATCTCATATCTGCCTTCCTCGCCTTGTTCAGCTTGTGAGTATTCACTTCGGCCTTCTTTGCATTGCTGCCAAGTACTTCAAGATTACACTAGGAGACCCTTTTTTAGGAGGGGCCCTAGTGGTGGGAGGAGTCCTTGCATATCCTCTAACTCTCCTCGTAGCTTCTTTACTGGATGCAGGAGAAGGGGCAGCCTGGATAGAGGCTTGGGGAGGCTTCTGGGGTCTCAATGGAGTGTGCTCCACATCCTTCACAAACTTGATCCATGTGACCTTCTCAATCATGAACATCAAGTAAGGTGCGTAGCCACAGGATCTGTTCGGAGTGCAGGAGATGTTGACCATGTTATTCCACATGTAGTCAAAGACATCGAACTTCCTGTCTTTGCTTATCACCTTCATCAGTGTCCTGAGATAGCCTTGGACACTCCCTGCATCCCCATCCATTGGGCAATAGTCTTCCTCAGGACCCTATTGAATGAATGGCTTCATATTCTTGGTGGAAGGAGGGTTGAAAGTCGAGTGGGTGTCATAAAGGAACTTCATTTTGTCCTTCTCAAGGACACCTATGTTGTGAATGATCAAGTTGTCGCTGTTGGAGCTCTCAATATGTAGCAGCCCTGCAAACTCGTCATAGGTAATGGTGTACTTGGATCCATGAGTCATCCAAGTCACCCACTCTTCCTCATCACTTGCAAAGTAGCATGTAGCATAGAACTGAGCAATGACTTTATCGTTCCAATTGTTCCTGAAGGAAAACAGATCCTTCAATCCATGCTTCTCCACTGCCTGAACTACCTCATCAAAGGTTGAGCAGCTCTTCCTTTCAAAGTGCGCCCAATCAATCCATTGGCTGCGCACCACTGGAGTCTTCATTGTGAGGTACACGGACTTATAGAAGTCCACATGGAAGTTGCTCCAGAATCTTCCATCGGGTGCCTTCTTGGGCAGTCTATAGCAGTCCACATTTCCAAATTTGGCAGTCGTGTCGCTTCCCCTGCCATTGAACCTCTCCTCGGAGGGATCTCGGGTTCCTTGCTTTGGAACTGTCATCTTGAGAGGGCCGATTGGGCCCGTGGCAATCCCTTTGCCCTTGCCCTTAGCTTGGCGCACAGCTGCCGAGCTAGGGCCAGCACCTGCTGAAGCCTTGGAGATAGGCTTCTTGGCAAGAACCTTGTGTCGAGCCTGAGGTGGAGAAGGTGCCGGCTTGGATGGGCTCTCTTGGCGCTTCTTGCCTTGGCCCATCGAGGCTGAAGCAAGACTTCTAGGTCCATCTTAGCCTCGAAATCAGAGATCTCATCGTTGGAGCTCGACATTGTCCTGAGAATGGATTACACAAGGTATGGATGAGAATTGATGGCAAGGAATTGCACTGATGAATGGGAAATTAGGGTTGAGTTCAGTCAAAAATCGGACTTGTCCGGTGTACAGGTACGGTAGTCCGGGTGACCGGACTTGTCCGTACATGGACCGAACTAGTGCGGTGTTCATCATCTCAAACCCTAATTAGACGATCAATGGTGTTGCCCAATGCAAAAATAGCTCAACATTAATGTAATACATCAAGGAAGCATGTATTAGGTGAAAGGAACTAAGCTATTTGATCAACAATGAAGG
The DNA here is from genome assembly GCA_036927565.1 of Tuctoria greenei. NCBI lineage: Eukaryota > Viridiplantae > Streptophyta > Magnoliopsida > Poales > Poaceae > Tuctoria > Tuctoria greenei. Next base: position 21,595,365 of record JAYESD010000003.1, read on the forward strand.
AAATCAAGATTTCTAGGGTTTGGGAGGAAATTTTACCGAAATTCCACGATTATTGGAGATGGAGGGGCTGAAGGAGCGGACAAGTCCGTGGTATTCAATCCCTATGCAATGGAGATCGATTTCCACCCACACTCGAAGAGTTTTGATGGAGGACGGGGGAAATCGCCTTGGGAGCACTCGAGCGAGGAGAGAGAGCGTGGGGCAAGTTGTGAGGATGAAGAAAACTAGGTTTTGGCGGCGGCTAGGGTTATGGAGTCGAAAAATCGGACTAGTCCATGGTCGGCCGGACTAGTCGGGACTACCGGACACTCTGCGGACTAGTCTGCAGGGGCGGACTAGTCCGGGTAACCACGGACAAGTCTGTGGGCACCAGAACAGAAATGCTTAGCTCATTCGTATATATTCTAAGGTACTTATTAAGAAAATAGGGGGCAAAACAAATCAAATAATATTGATGAATATGATCAGTAAGCATACAACAATCAAGCAATGACCATAATTCATCAAGATCAAGTAGTTGAAATAATTTTTTGGAGAAAATTGAGAAAGATGATTTTTGCAACTCAAACAATATATTTTGAAGACTCCATACAGGTATGCAAGTTTTCAAGCCACATTCCAAGCGTCAAGGATATTGAGTTCATTTGGGAGCTCGCAAAAACGTTTTTCATCAAGTGGCTTGGTGAATATGTCGGCTAGTTGTTTTTCGGTGTTGACATGGGAAATGGCTATGTCTCCTTTCATTGAGTGGTCTCTCAAAAAGTGATGTCGGATGTCTATGTGTTTGATTCTAGAGTTTTCAACTGGATTATGAGTAATTTTGATGGCACTCTCATTATCACAAAGAAGTGGAATACGGCTCATATTGTAACTGTAATCCCTTAGATTTGTCGCATCCAAAGGAGTTGTGCACAACAACTCCCGGCTGCAACATACTCCGCTTCAGCCGTGGATAAGGCAATGGATTTTTGTTTCTTGGAGGACCAAGAAACTAGGGATCTACCTAGAAATTGTATGTACTGGGGGTACTTTTTCTATCTATTTTGCATTCGGCATAATCTGCATCGGAGTATCCAATGAGATTGAACTTGGAACCTTTGGGATACCAAAGGCCTAGGTTGGGTGTATGAACCCAATATCTCAAGATCCTTTTAACGGGTGTCAAGTGACACTACTTAGGATTGGCTTGAAATCTCACACACAAACATACACTCAACATAATATCAAGCCTAGATGCACATAAGTAAAGTAAGGATCCAATCATGGAGCAATATACCTTTTGATCCACGCTTGGTCCATCTTCATTGAGATCCAGGTGTCCATTAGTTGCCATGGGAGTCTTGGTAGGCTTTGCCTTGTCCATCCCAAACTTCTTGAGTATGTGTTGAGTGTACTTGGTTTGGCTTATGAATGTCCCTTCCTTTTGTTGTCTCACTTGGAATCCCAAGAAGTACTTTAGCTCTCCCATCATAGACATCTCAAACCTATCTGTCATAATCTTACTAAATTCTTCACAAAAGGATTTGTTAGTTGAACCAAAGATAATTTCATCAACATATATTTGACAGATAAAAAGATCATTGTTGAAGTGTTTTGTAAATAATGTATAATCTGCTTTACCAATCTTAAAACCATTTTCAATTACGAAATCTCTAAGACACTCATACCAAGCTTTAGGAGCTTGTTTGAGGCCGTAGAGAGCCTTACACAGTTTAAAGACGTGGTAGGGGAACTCTTTATCTTCAAATCCGGGAGGTTGCTCCGCGTACACCTCCTCTTTGATTGGACCGTTGAGGAAGGCACTTTTCACATCCATTTGGTAGATCTTGAAATCATGGTGAGTAGCATATGCAAGCAATATTCTAATTGATTCAAGTCTAGCTACGGGAGCAAAGGTTTTATCGAAATCCAAACCTTCGACTTGTGAATACCCTTTGGCCACAAGTCGTGCCTTGTTCCTTGTCACCACCCCGTGTTCGTCTTGTTTGTTGCGGAAGACCCATTTGGTGCTGACGACGTTCGTGTTGGGTCTTTCGACGAGTTCCCACACCTCGTTCCGTTTGAAGTTGTTCAGTTCTTCTTGCATCGCCACCACCCAGTCCGGATCTTTCAATTCATCCTCAATCCTGCGTGGTTCCAAGAAGCACACAAAAGAATAATGCTCACAGAAATTAGCTATGCGGGATCTAGTTGTTACTCCCTTTTGGATGTCATCGATGATGTTATCGATTGGGTGATCCCTTTGGACGCATTGGTGTACTCTCGGGTGTGGCACTTGCGGTCTTGTATTTTCATGATCTTCTTCTTCTCCCCCTAGATGGTTGCCCTCATTGACTTGTTGATCATCTTCGTCTTCTTGAGGTTGATCTTGTGTGGAAGCTCCCCCTTGATGATTGGCCTCCACTTGTGGTTCATCTTCCTCATGCACATGTAGAGGTGGCTCTTGTGGTCGAACATCGCCCAACGCCATTCTTCTCAATTCTTTACAAGGAGCTTCTTCTCTATCGGTGAGTAGCTCATAGGATGCCTTCTTGAGTAGTCAATGAAGATAGAGTCGATTTATGGCGTGGCAAGCGGTGTTAACCGCTTCCGCCCAAAATCGATCCAAGGTCTTGTATTCATCGAGCATTGTTCTCGCCATCTCTATGAGGGTTCGGTTCTTCCTTTCGGCAACTCCATTTTGTTGAGGGGAATAAGGTGCTGAAAACTCATGCTTTATCCTTTCTTCATCTAGGTACTCTTCAACTTGAGTGTTCTTGAACTTCGTGCCGTTGTCGCTTCGAATGTTCTTGATCTTCAATGAGAACTCATTTTGAGCACGCTTGAAGAACTTCTTCAGGGTTCCTTGAGTCTCTGTCTTATCATGCAAAAAGAAAACCCAAGTGAAGCTCGAAAAGTCATCAACAATTACTAAGCCATATTTGTTACCGCCGATGCTTATGTAAGCAGTTGGACAGAAAAGGTCCATGTGAAGTAGCTCGAGCGGTCTTGTTGTAGTCAAGACGTTCTTTGCGGGATGAGGTGCTCCAACTTGCTTCCCGGCTTGGCACGCGCTACAAGGCCTGTCTTTCTCAAAAACAACATCCTTCAAACCTCGGATGTGATCGCCCTTGAGGAGTTTATGAATATTCCTCATACCAACATGCGCTAGCCGTCAATGCCACAGCCAACCCATTTTGGTCTTTGCAATCAAGCATGTGTCAAGTTCGGCTTTATCTTTGTTGAAGTCAACAAGGTAAAGCTTTCCCTTTAACACACCCTTGAATGCAATGGAACCATCACCCCTTCTAGAGATGGTCACACCCTCATTAGTGAACAAGCAATTATAACCTTTGTCACATAATTGAGATATGGACAGCAGGTTATAATCTAAGGAATCAGCATGTAACACATGAGAAAGAGTATGTTGGGACGATATAGCAATTTTATCGGTAACGAGCACCTTTCCTTGATTTTTGTCTCCAAAATAGATGCCCTCGCCTGGATCCTCACTTTCTTCATACTCAACGAACATCCTTCTTTCTCCGGTCATATGGTTGGTGCAACCACTGTTTAGCACCCATTTTGATCCACCAAAGGAATAGGCCTGCAAAAAAACTCATGCCTTGGTTTTAGGTACCAAGCTTGCTTGGGTCCTTTTAGGTTAGTTACAAGTGTAAGGATCGAATGCCCAAGAGGGGGGGTGAATTGGGATTCTTTTCAAAAATCTAAATAAAACTTAATTCCTAAAAGCCCAATTCCCTACGCAAACTATCTATGCATTGAAGTAAATAGCAACTTCGTGTTATATAAAATGCATAAATGTAAGGGAGAGGAAGGGGATGCAAACTCCCGAGGAGACACGAGGATTTATCACGTGGTTCGGCAAGATCGTCAAGATCTTCCTACATCCATGTTGTGGCACCCACCAAAGGGTTTAGCCACACCCAAGTCACCGAGACGAGGGATCTCCACTATTCTTCTCCGTTTGCCAACCTTGGCAAGGTGAAGCTCAAGCCTTGTACAACTTCAACCCTCCGGGCTTCCACAAACGCCTTGGCAAGCTCCGGAAGTCTCTTACAGTTACAAACACCAAGGGGCACTCCCTTGAGGCTCTCACTATCCTAGAGATTCCACTCACCCAGAATGGAGGCACACAAGCTCTCTCTCTAGCTAGTTCTAACCTATCTCTTGGTGTGTATGTGGTCGAAATGATGTAGAAGTGATGGCTCTTGGTCTTGAACGCTTGTGGATGTGTTGAGAATGTCTGGTGATCAAGACTTGTCGAAATGATATGTTTAAGGGGTATTTATAGCCAGCCTCCACAAAATAGCTGTTGGAAAAGTAGGCTGACAGAACTTTTCTGCGAACACCGGATGATCCGATGTCTCCCCTTTAGTTATCGTCGGTCAAGTTCACTTTAGCTGACATCATTGTGTCATATATGACCGTTGTTAGACCGATGTTGCACCTGTCTTCTCATCGGATGATCCGGTGGCTCTTCCTCCAGAATTGACTCAAACTTGATGCTTACTGGAGTGATTGACCGATGTGTATATTTCTGTACATTGGATGATCCGGTGCTACACTTGGTCCAAGCATATTACAAACTGTACTGATGGACCGATGTAGCTTAGCCCTTAACATCGGATGATCCGGTGAGTGCTTTGTTCTGAGGTCTTCTTCTTCTGCTGAACCAACTCGACCGATGTGTTGTTCTCTGGAAACATCGGTTGATTCGGTGAGTTGATTTTGTTTACTTTGAGTTGTTTCTAAGTGATTCTTTTGTGTCTTGCTCAAGTGACCTCTTAGACTTTGTTGGAAATATATTTCTGATGATTGTCAAGCATTAAGTGTCATTAATTGTGGTTGAATGACTTTGTCATAAGAGCTTTCACTTCTTGTCTTCATATCATTGATTTGATCTCATAAATTGATTGTTTAGGGGTCTCCAATGACATATTGATTTCATTTGATTGAGTGATTATGAGAGACCTTGCATCCACAAATTCATTAGTAAAGTCCAATGGTTGTCATTAATCACCGAAATTGTACCTCATGGGGGCCTAGATGCTTTCAATCTCCCCCTTTTTGGTGATTGATGACAACACAACAATTTAAAGCACAATAGTAATGAATTTGATAGTACGAAGCTTAAGAGGATATGCAATAAATACAAGATTATTACACTTAAAATTTGAAAGCTCAATCAAAGAATAACTCAAGTGAATAAGTGATCATAAGATAGGAACCAAATAAGCTCAATCGATTAACAACTTAAGAGTACTCAATAAACACCAAATGAGTAGCAAAAGTATCGAATTACAAAAGATGATAATATCGAATTACAAAAGATGATATAGGTAAACTCCCCCTAAGGCTAGGACACTCCCCCTGAGACTAAGCTATCCTCCCCCTGACTCCTCTAACTCTTCTCCCCCTTTGGCATCAAGACACCAAAAAGGGATCTGAGTGCCTAAGGACCCTGAGTACTAGGCGCGATGATGAACTGGTCACCGTCGCTGTCGTCGGAGCTGCTGCCTAGAGTAGAGGTAGAAGGAGCTGTCGGAGCCGTAGGAGCCGTCGGAGCCGTCGGAGCTGTCGTCGGTGCCTGCTGGGTAGGAGCTGCTGGAATAGGGGCACAGACAACGGATGTCGGCGTCTGCTGGAACGTGTCGTGGCCGGCAATGGAGAGTGAATCGGTGCGCCGGGAGCCAGCAGTGGAGACATGTTGATCGAAGGGATCGGCGTAGTCGGCACCGGAGCGGCAGCTGGAGCAAGGACAGGTGGAGGTGGAGCAACTCCTGGCAGCTGCGACGGGAGGGCAATCCCGGTTTGGGTGTAGAGGTTGGTGATCAACCCCAGGATGCCCATCATTGCCTGCTGCGTCTGCTGCTGCTGGTCGAGGGAGCGCTGGTGCATCTGGTCGATCAGCCCAGTCAGCCGGTCAGTGTCCTCACGCCTCTCACGGGCGATCTGGTGATGCATCTCCTGCTGCTGCTGCTGGAGCTCCAGAAGTCGTGCGGCCTGCTCAGCTGCAAGCCGGTCCAAGCGATGCTGCTCAACCATCTGCTGTAGGAGGGATGTGAGCTCGGACGGCTGAGAAACATGTGCCTCTGAGACAGGAGGTGGAGTAGGGGGTGACACTGTAGAGCCTCCAGCCTCCGCGTCGTGCTTCCTGGGTGAGGGAGGAAGTGGGAAGTACTCCTCAATACTGTCATCTGTGTCGCTCTCGGACCATATATGCTGCAGGTCCTCACCCTGTGCCTCTGCCTCAACCAGCCTCTCATCCTCCTTCTCCAGATCCGACCAGTCCTCCTCAGATAGGCGAGCCCTGACCTGACGCTCGACTGGACAGCCAAGGCGGCGGTCTCCAGGAGCTAGGGCACGGTAGTGACCGAACCGTGTGACACACTCGTCAGTGAGACGGTCATGCACGGCGGACTCCTCAGGAACCATCATGGAGAGCAGGTAGCTGATCCAGTGTCCATACACGAGTTGCCTCATCATGCCCACTCCGTCAGTGATCACATCCTCCATCTTGCATATGAGGATGTCCACTATATCAAACTCCATCCCGTTCATGATGTAGAACAGGAGGGTCTGCTGCAGGCTGGTGAACCCCTCTAAGTAACCGAACCTCGGCGAGAGAGTGCGGCGCAAGGCAAGGTGCACTGTGCGCGCAGCAGGAGTCAGTAGTGCCAGTACCCTCGGCTGGTCTGGAGAGAAGGTCAGTCCAAACAGAGAACATATCTCCTCCAGTGGTGGTGCCACTCCTCCAGTGAGCGGCCTCCGCGATGGGTCTGCCTGACCATACACCCTCTCATGCACGCAAGTGTCGTGCAGGTCCACTCCCAGCAGCTAAGCAAGCGTCTGTCTCGTCAGGTGATGGTGTTGTCCCATGAACATGAAGTCAATGGACCTGCGGCCCTCAGAGACGTATAGGGTAGCATAGAACACGCGTACCCAATCCTCCACATAAGCACTCCTCTCATAGGACATCATCTGCACCAGCCCGCGATACCTCTCAAAGTATGGGTGAATCTCTGTCTCTGCTGCTAGGGAAAGCTGATCCTAATCCAGAAAGTTATGCTGGAATAACTTGTGGCCTCGGCGTCTATAGGTCTCATAGAGTGACGTCTGTGTCACAGTCCAAAAACGACTGACCACAAGAGCCTCTCTGGGCTGCGGGTACCACACCTCAAGCAAGATACTCCATCTGAGTCTTCGGAGTTGCTTGGCCTTCATCTTCCGGTAATCAGTCAAACGGACACCTTCACCAACACGGACGATGGTGTCCATCTCGTAGATGGCTCTCTGGGCCTCCCTGTCCTCACGACAATCGGCAGCCGTCGGTCTCGGACGTGGTGCTGCCGCGGGATGCCCTCCACGGGTCCAGGCTGAGCGCCGGCGGACGAGTGGCTCTTCCGGCTCTTCTTCGGCCTCGGACTCATCGATCACGGGAGGCTGCCTTGGACGAGCCTCGCAAATCCTCAGTGATCCTCCTCGGCCACGCTCTCGCTCCTCGGCGGCGCGAGCGGCCATCAACGCCTTCTTCTCCTCCTTCGAGAGCTTCTGCTTCTTTGCGGTCGGCTCCGCAATGGCCTTGCCCTTGTTCTTCTTATCACGAGCCATTGCGACGAGGCAAAGCGCGTGAACGAAGTCGACGATGCACGGAACGGCGACACGAAGGTTGATGCGATCGGAAACCCTAGCGTCAGCGACCGGTGGAGGTACCAACGACGCAGAGGGTGGTGTGTGCGTGGGGCGGCTGTGGTGGTGGAGAGAGGCGGCGGTGGCGCTTGGGTGGAGCGGCGGCGGCGGCTGGGTGGAGCGTCGGTGGCGGCTGCGATGGAGGCGAGTGGCGGCAGTGCTAGATGATGCGGCGGCAGTGCTAGAGGATGGCGGCGGCGGCCGAAGGTCGGCGGCAGCGACCGGAGGGCGGCGGCGGCCGCCGGAGTGCGGCGGCGGCGACCAGAGACGGCGGTGGCGCAAGGGCGATAGGAGCGGTGGCGGCGGGTGAGTCGGGGTGAATCGGGATCGGGGAGAGAGAAGAGCCGGGAGGCAAAGGGCCGTTTAAAAAGTGGGTCTCAAACCCTAGTTGAAATTTTAACACCGGATGGACCAACGTTAAACGTTAGAAGCATCGATCGAATGGCACAGTAAGGGTATTCGAAAAGGTGCCGTTGACACTGGATGGTCCGACGTGGAAGGGAATATCATCGGTGGAATTCATCACAGTTCCAGACTTGTGCACATCGGAAGGACTGATGTTTTTCAGAATGAACTCGTCGGATTATTTGAGATACTGACTGAACTGGCCCTTGGCTTTTGAACACCAACTAATCCGATGATGGTCCGACCTAAGCATCGGATTATCCGATGACTACAAAACAGCAACATCCCATATATGTCCTTTGACCAAACAAACAATCAATGAGAAACACATGTCTTAGGACTTTTTGGGCAACCCCTTACCCCTCAAAGATACTAATATGCCAATAACTTGGCTAAGCCTTAAATCGAATAGAACACCGAAGAAAACGGGAAGGAAATTATCCAAAAACAATGTAAGGCCCATGCTTTGTGAGCTAGAGTATGAAGACTTCTATCTCTTTAAAGCATGTTCCTCTAGGCATTAACGCACCTAACATTTTGTTCTTTCCACCACATATGAGTTGAGATATTGCATTTCAAACAAGTCTCTTTCTCATGAGGTGGGTTCCCCTTTGTGACAATCTACCGTATGCAATGCCAAGCAATTTTATAGTGCAAGAAATTACAAGTCTATATGGAAGGCATCATGCAAGGCATAAAGTAAATCTATCTTGCCAAATTTGAACCTTTCAAAGGCTTCTTCAGGGAGAGCCACTCTCCAAACCTTGGGGAAACCCAAAAGAACCTCCATCCCAAGCTAACCCTTGCTCACCCCTATCCTTTGAGAGTTAGGCAAGATCTATATGAAGTGCATTCTTACATGACGTTTGTTGCATCTAGCACATTTAACTCACTTCTTAGCCTAGAAAAAGTTTTCTCATCAAGTGGTTTAGTGAAGATATCCGCCAATTGTTCTTCGGACCTAACACCTCGCAATGAGATGTCTCCCTTAGCTTCATGGTCCCTCAAGAAATGATGGTGAATATCAATGTGCTTAGTGCAGGAGTGTTGAACGGGGTTTTTAGCTATCTTAACCGCACTTTCATTGTCACAAAGGAGAGGCACACAACCAAGTTTAATACCAAAGTCCAAAAGGGTTTGCTTCATATAAAGAATTTGGGCACAACATGCACCGGCCGCTATATATTTCGCTTCCGCTGTGGACAAGGCGACGGAATTTTGCTTCTTGCTAGACCAAGATACTAGGGAACGCCCAAGCAAGTGGCACCCACCGGAGGTACTCTTGCGATCCACACGGCATCCGACAAAGTCCGAATCCGAGTATCCCAAGCGATGGAATTTTGCACCTTTAGGGTACCACAAGCCCATACTAGGGGTATGCTTAAGATACCTAAGCATACTAAAGACCGCCTTTCTATGCGATTCTTTAGGTGCCGCTTGAAAGCGAGCACACAAGCATACACTAAACATGATATCGGGCCTAGATGCGGTAAGATAAAGCAATGAGCCAATCATAGAACGGTAGTTAGATTGGTCAATAGGTTTACCGTCCTTATCCGCGTTGAGATGACAATTCGTTGCCATTGGAGTGCTTCTTGAGCTACAATCTCCCATCTCAAATTTCTTCAAGAGGTCCTTGGTGTACTTCTCTTGATAGACGAAGGTCCCCTCTTGAAGTTGCTTGATTTGAAAACCAAGGAAGAAGTTGAGCTCTCCAATCATCGACATCTCGAATTCCCTAGACATCATTTTGCCAAACTCATGGCTAAGAGCTTCGTTAGTTGAACCAAAAATAATATCATCAACATAAATTTTACAAATGAACAAATCTCCATTGATGTCTTTGGTGAAGAGTGTGGTGTCCACCCTCCCGATCTTGAATCCTTGCAAGATCAAGAAATCCCGTAGTCGTTCATACCACGCCCTAGGTGCTTGCTTGAGCCCGTAGAGCGCCTTGTGCAACCTATACACATGATTAGGATTCCTCGGATCTTCAAACCCGGGAGGCTGTTCAACATGAACAAGCTCGTTAATGTAACCATTAAGAAAGGAACTTTTCACATCCATTTGATAAAGTCTAATACTATGATGTGATGCAAAGGCAAGAAGTATACCGATGGCTTCTAGCCGGGAGACCGGGGCAAATGTCACCCCAAAGTCTAGTCCTTCAACTTGCGAGAACCCTTTGGCCACAAGTCTTGCCTTGTTGCAGACCACAACACCATTCTCGTCTTGTTTGTTGCGGTACACCCACTTTGTTCTGATGACGTTCTTGTCCTTGGGTCGCTCCTCCAACACCCAAACTTCATTGCGGATGAAGTTGTTGAGTTCTTCTTGCATGGCCATCACCCAATTTGGGTCTTGGAGTGCTTCCTCAATATGAGTGGGTTCTACACATGAAACAAACGAGTAGTGCTCACAAAATGAAGCGGAATGGCGAGAACGTGTACTTACACCCCTTGACGGACTTCCAATGATTTGGTCCATCGGATGCGCCTTGGAGATGCGTCCATGCCTCATAAGTGGTTGTGAAGCACTTGGCAAAGGTGATGCGTGTTGCTCCTCTTGTGGTTGGACTTGATCATGGACTTCTTCTTCTTCTTGATGTTGTTGTGCTTGTGAGTCTTGAGTCGGCAACGGATCATCCTTCTCTTCTTCGTCAACTTGAGGCGCCATTGAAGTGTTGATGTTGGAACTTGAAGCTCCCCCTTGATCATGGCTCTCCTCAACTTCAGGCTTGATGTCTCCAATGGTCATGTTCTTCATGGCTTCTCGTAGAGGCTCATCATCTATTCATCATGAGCAAAACTCTTCTCTTGGGAGCCATTAGATTCATCAAACTCAACATAACAACTTTCCTCAACTAAACCGGAGGTTTGGTTGAATACTCGATATGCTTTTGAGTTTGATGCATAGCCAAGAAATATACCAACATCACATCTTCTTTCAAACTTACCGAGCCTTTTCTTGCGGTAGATGTAGCACTTGCATCCAAAGACTCGAAAGTAGGAGATGTTGGGCTTTCTCCCAATGAGAAGCTCGTACGGGGTCTTTTGAAGTAGTCGATGGAGATAGACCCTATTTGTGGCATGGCACGCCGTGTTGATTGCTTCGGCCCAAAACTTCTCCAACGTGCCATAGTCATCAAGCATTGCTCGTGCAAGAGTGATGAGAGTCTTGTTCTTCCTTTCAATGACACCGTTTTGTTGAGGAGTGTATGTGGCCGAAAACTCATGTTTTACGCCTTCACGGTCACACCACTCCCCAATGTTGTAGTTTTTGAATTCGGTGCCATTGTCACTCCGGACCTTGATGATGGGAAGTTGAAATTCCCTTTGAGCGCGGTTGGCGAAGGTCTTGAACACTTCCAGAGTTTCACTCTTGTCACCTAAAAATAAAGTCCAAGCATAGCGAGAGTAGTCATCAACTATAACAAGACCATAGAGGTTACCGCCAAGGCTTTGATATGTGGACGGTCCGAAGAGTTCCATGTGGAGTAGCTCAAGTGGCTTGGAGGTTGACACCATTGTCTTCATTGGGTGGTGTGAAGCAACTTGCTTCCCGGCTTGACAAGCGCTACAAATCTTGTTCTTCTCAAATGTAACATCCTTCACGCCGGTCACAATCCCAAGGTTGAATGACTTCTTGAGTTTGCTCATCCCAATGTGTGCTATGCATCGGTGCCATAGCCATCCCAAACTTGTCTTAGTGAAAAGGCAAGTGGTCAAGCTAGCATTCTTGTTGGAGAAGTCTACAAGGTAGAGATGTCCATGCCGAAATCCTTTGAAGACTATGTCTTGGCTTGTTTCACTACTCACAACAACATCATTTTTGCTAAATGTGCATGTTAGTCCAAGATCACATAGTTGTGCAATGAAAAGTAAATTAAAACTAAGTGACTTGACATACAAAACATTGGAAATGGATAAATCATTTGAAATAGCAATTTTACCTAACCCAATTACCTTTCCCTTAGAATCATCACCAAAGGTGACTTGTTCATGATTGTCGGGGTTTTCTATGGTGGTGAACATACCATCATTGCCGATCATATGTTGGGTGCACCCGCTATCGGGTACCCAATGCTTTCCTCTGGCTTTGTAGTTCACCTACACACATGAATTCAATTTTTAACTTTAGGCACCCAAGCCAACTTAGTTCCTTGTATGTGTGATACAAGTGTCTTTGGGACCCAAAGTTGCTTTGGGAGCTTCCCCTTCATGTCCTTCATGTCTTTGCCGATGAACCTAGCCTTCACCTTGCCATCTACTTTACTTAAGAGATAATAACGATCATTGAAAGTAGATTTGTAATTAATAGGCAACTTTGGAGAAGGTCGGTTAGGAAGAGGACACTCCCTTGTGTGGTGACCGGTGACCTCACAATGTTGGCAATAAGAACCAACTTCCTTGATGAAGCTTGTTCTAAGCTCCGGTGAGGGCACCTTTCCTTTGTTAGGCACCGGGAAGGATCCAAGTCCTCTCTTGTTGAAGGCCTTTGCTTGTTGGAAGAGTATTTCCTTGTGTTTGACTTCCCCTTTTGAAAGTCTAGCCACACTAATGCAGAGACTCTCAATTTCTTCCAACAAGTTCTCCTCCCTAGCATTTGCTTTCATAGGCAAAGACTTGTTCAAGGCATTAGTGACATGAGAAGTAATGGATATCCTATCATTAAGAGTTTGCTTCTTTATATTTTTCAACTCTTGATCAAGCACGTCATGAGCAAGGTTAAGTGTTTGATGTTCTTGTACTAACTTGTTGTGCTCTTCCAAGAGTGTTTGGTGTGCTAAGTTAAGCTCATGATTATCTAACTTGATTTTAGCCTTTTCTTCCTCAATTTGCTTGACATGAGATTTGAGCGTGTCATGCTCTTTGAGTATGCTTTCATACTTGTCAAGCAAATCGAGGTTAGCACTCTCAAGTCTAGCACGAGTTTCTTCAAGAGTTTTAACCTTACTCTTTTCCCTCTTAATGATAGCATGATATTCATTTATCAAAGAAGTTAAATCATCGGGGAAAAGCTCATCATCGCTAGAGTCGTCACATACCTTGGTGTTACCTTTCGCCATGAGGCACATGGGCGGTGGATGAAGAGGTGAGTCATCATCGTTGGCAATGGCAAGGCCGACCAAACTTTCTTCTTCCACTTCACTCTCTTCATCACTTGTTTCTTCGTCGGTGACCCATTCATTTGCCTCACACATGAACACCTTTTGTGGGCCATTTCTCTTCATTGGGAAGAGTCTTGCCTTCTTGCCCTTTTCATGTTTCCTCTTCCCAAAGGATCTTGGTTTGGGTTTGGCCTCTTCTTCATCATCTTCACTCTCTTCAAGCTTGTGATGCTTGCTCTTGTAGTTCTCTCTTCTTTTGTCCGGTTTTGGACAATCATAGGAGATGTGGCCTTGATCACCACAATTGTAGCAAGTCTTGTGATCATCTCCTTGGTAGAAACGCTTTCTTCTTGGGATCAAAGGTGTATCCCTTCTTGGTAATCTTGGAGTTCAAGCGTGAGAATTTTCTCATCATCAATGCAAGCTCATCATCATCATCTTCACTTGATACTTGCTCTTCTTCACTTGATCTAGGCTCAACCACCTTCTTCTTATTGAGGTTTGTTTTCTTGGTGGAGGCCTTTAGAGCAATTGTTTTTGAAGATGATTGCTCCATCATCCCAAGCACACTCATCTCATGAGCGCGAATTTCTCCAATGAGCTCTGAAACTTCAATGTGGTCAAGAGACTCTTTTTGGAGCATGGAGTTGATGATGTTGTACTTTGGCTTGGGAAGGAGCATGAGGATCTTGCGATTGATGAGTCCCTTGCCAAGAGAAGCAATGTCAAGAGCATTAATTTCTTCAATATGTACATTCAAGCGAGAGAATATCTCATTAACATTTTCATGAGGTAGCATCTTAAATTCATCATATTTTGCTTTAAGCATGTGATATTTAAGTTCCTTCACACGAGAAGAACCCTCTTGAATTTCTATCAAGCAAGCCCAAATTTCACATGCCTTTTCTTTGCTAGCAATCCTAGAAAAAACATCTTGACTACTGCACTCATAGATTGCATTCCTAGCTTTAGCATCCCATTTAATTTGATCACCGACATAGTTGTGTTCTCCAAACCCCGCGTGGGTCGCTTCCCATACTTCGGGAGCAATAGCCTCTAGATAAGCGTGCATGCATGCTTTCCAATAGGCAAAGTTCTTGCCCTCGAAGATAGGAACCGAACCCCCAACCTTGGCCATTTTAGCTCTCTAGCGGTGAAGCTAGAATGATCCTATGAGCAACCTTGCTATGATACCAATTGTAAGGATCGAATGCCCAAGAGGGGGGGTGAATTGGGCTTCTTTTCAAAAATCTAAATAAAACTTAATTCCTAAAAGCCCAATTCCCTACGCAAACTATCTATGCATTGAAGTAAATAGCAACTTCGCGTTATATAAAATGCATAAATGCAAGGGAGAGGAAGAGGATGCAAACTCCCGAGGAGACACGAGTATTTATCCCGTGGTTCGGCAAGATCGTCAAGATCTTCCTACATCCACGTTGTGGCACACACCAAAGGGTTTAGCCACACCCAAGTCACTGAGACGAGGGATCTCCACTATTCTTCTCCGTTTGCCAACCTTGGCAATGTGGAGCTCAAGCCTTGTACAACTTCGACCCTCCGGGCTTCCACAAACGCCTTGGCAAGCTCCGGAAGTCTCTTATAGTTACAAACACCAAGGGGCACTCCCTTGAGGCTCTCACTATCCTAGAGATTCCACTCACCCAGAATGGAGGCACACAAGCTCTCTCTCTAGCTAGTTCTAGCCTATCTCTTGGTGTGTATGTGGTCGAAATGATGTAGAAGTGATGGCTCTTGGTCTTGAACGCTTGTGGATGTGTTGAGAATGTCTGGTGATCAAGAATTGTCGAAATAACAGGTTTAGGAGGTATTTATAGCCAGCCTCCACGAAATAGCCGTTGGAAAAGTAGGCTGACAGAACTTTTCTGCGAACACCGGATGATCCAATGTTTCCCCTTTAGTTATCATCGGTGAAGTTCACTTTAGCTGACGTCATTGTGTCAGATATGACCGTTGTTAGACCGATGTTGCACCTGTCTTCTCATCGGATGATCCGATGGCTCTTCCTCCAGAA
Source organism: Tuctoria greenei (assembly GCA_036927565.1). Classification (NCBI taxonomy): domain Eukaryota; kingdom Viridiplantae; phylum Streptophyta; class Magnoliopsida; order Poales; family Poaceae; genus Tuctoria; species Tuctoria greenei. The sequence goes on from JAYESD010000003.1 coordinate 21,610,607, forward strand.
TTGACTCAAACTTGATGCTTACTAGAGTGATTGACCGATGTGTATATTTCTGTACATCGGATGATCCGGTGCTACACTTGGTCCAAGGATATTACAAACTGTACTGATGGACCGATGTAGTTTAGCCCTTAACATCGGATGATCCGGTGAGTGCTTTGTTCTGAAGTCTTCTTCTTCTGTTGAACCAACTCGACCGATGTGTTGTTCTCTGGAAACATCAGTCGATCCGGTGAGTTGATTTTGTTTACTTCGAGTTGTTTCTAAGTGATTCTTTTGTGTCTTGCTCAAGTGACCTCTTAGACTTTGTTGGAAATATATTTCTGATGATTGTCAAGCATTAAGTGTCATTAATTGTGGTTGAATGACTTTGTCATAAGAGCTTTCACTTATTGTCTTCATATCATTGATTTGATCTCATAAATTGATTGTTTAGGGGTCTCCAGTGACATATAGATTTCATTTGATTGAGTGATTATGAGAGACCTTGCATCCACAAATTCATTAGTAAAGTCCAATGGTTGTCATTAATCACCGAAACCGTACCTCATGAGGGCCTAGATGCTTTCAATAAGAGATTTGGGCACCCACACATGAGACTTGGTGTTCCCATTGCGTGGCCCAACATAATGATCATAAACTTTACTGAAATTACTTCTCATTAGAACATAGGATGCATCATAAGTCCTGAATAATTATTGTTGTTGTTTATGAACAGAACTAGTCCGGGAGAACGGACCTGTCCGGAGGACCAGACTTGTCCGTGTGGATATCGGACTAGTCCGGTGCTCATATGTGTTGACTTTAGGCTTTCTAGCTTGAGAGGAGTTTCCCTTCACAAAGGCAATGCTCTCCTTGTTATTTTTATGGCTTCTAGCATATTGCTTTTCACCATAAGAATACCCAATGCCATATTTGACATTAGGAGGTCTTGTGGCCAAGTATGCACTATGTGCATATTTGATCTTCTCCTTGTCAATATGCCACTTTGGGAAGGATGCTTTCAAGCTAGTGTCTATTTTAGCACATGAACAAGTAATAGTAGCTTCAGTTTTAAGGGGTTGAGAAGGTGAGCTTGAAGAGGATGAGGGGTCACTTTGTTTGAGTGACTCAACTTGTACCTCAAGGATCTTATTAACCTTTGATAGGTTAGCAAGTTCGTCCTTGATGGTAGTATTTGAGTCGCTTAACTTCAAGAAAGTTTCCCATCCTGAGGCTAACTCAAGTTCCAGTGACTTGCCTCGCTCCTTTTCAAGTTTGAGAAGCTTTTCAAGTTCAAGATATTTCTCCTTTTGGGAGATAATCATATCTTCTTGACGGTTGATCAATTTCTCCTTCTCAGCAAGCTGATCAAGTAGAAATTACATTTTCGCAGCTGTTTTCTTATCTAAGCCAACGAGCATGTCTTCAATATCACTAGCGACTTCACTATCACTAGAATAGGAATGCAAGGAAGAGGATTTGGTCGTTACCTTTCGTTTACCTTCCTTTGCCATGAGGCAAGTGTCGTTACCCTTCCATGAGCCGAGAGTTGGGAAGAGGGTGGACTTCTTGGATGTCTTCTTGATGGATATGCTAGCCATCTCCTCTTCCTCTTCGGATGAGGACTCATCATTTGAGTCCCACTCCTTTCATTGATGCGCTTGTCCAGCTTGCTTCTTTATCTTGAAGAATTTCTCAGGTTGAGGCCTTGTTTCCTTGGTCTTCTTTTTGTTTTCTTTATACGGGCAATCAACTATAAAGTGGTCATATTCACCACAGTTATAGCATACCCGCCTCAATTTTGGTCTTGACTTCTCTCTGTATTTTCCTTCACTTGATTTTCCCCCTTGTCTTTTCTTCATCATTTTCTTGAATCTCTTCATAAAGAGGATCATGTCCGCCTCATCTATGTCGCTGCTCTCATCATCGCTGTCCTCTTCTTGTTGAGCTTCTCGAGCTTCTTTTGATAAGGGTTTGCAAGTGGACTTCAAAGAGACCCCTTTCTTCTTTGCCGAGGTGAGGTCGGCAATCTCCTTGACATGCTTTGCCTACTTTTCCATCATCTCGAAATTGATGATTTTCCTAAGCAGCTCATCTGGGGTCATTTTCTTGTACCCGGGGCTTTCTCTAATCATCGAGCACAAGGTGACGTTGCGAGGCATGAAAGCTTTAAGGATGAGCTTCACCACCTCGTGATTGTTCGACTTCTTGCTTCCGTATGCTCGAACCATGTTAAGGAGCATCTTTAACCGGTTGTACATGTCTTGTGGCGACTCATCTTCTTCTATGGTGAATCTTCCCAATTCGCTTTCGATCATTTCAATCTTCGCTTCTCGCACATGACGATCGCCTTCATGTGCAGTTTGCAATGTATCCCAGATTGCTTTCGCAGTCTCGAGCCCATCCACCTTGGTGAACTCATCCCGACTTAGAGAGAATGTAATGACTGCTACAGCTTGAGCATTCCGATGAACTTCTTGCTCTTGACTTGGTGTAAGCTCTTCATCGTCATCTGGGATATCTATTCCTGTACACACAATATTCCATAAATTGGGATTGAGTGAGATTAAGTGCATTTTCATGTTCTGCCTCCACATTGAGTAGTCATTGTCGTCGAAGTGTAAGGCTTTTCCTAGAGGAATAGATAAGTAATGGTTATTGTTATAATTAAGACGATTGTAGTTAAAAGGATATCAGGAGTAGTCGGTGTGACTACTCCCCTTCTTCTTCTTCTCGACCTTCACTTTCCCTTTCGAGAGGGCTTTCTTCCTTAGGAGCGCCTTGAGTTCAAGTGTCTCCTCATCATCATCCTCGAAGTCCTGGATGGCGTCGAGGAGCTCCTCCAATTTTTGAGATTTTTTGTCTTCAACCTTCTCTTCGTTAAGACTCTTATGCACATCCTTCATGTCCAACATGTTCTCTTCGAGCGATTAGTCTCTTGCGAAGAGTCCGGCTCTGATACCAATTGAATGTGGCCTAGAGGGGGGGGGGTGAATAGGCCTTTTTGAAATTTAGTCGGAACCTACAACACTTAACAAACTTATCAAATTGCGAGATATCATACTAGTCCGGTAGAGTGCAGACTAGTCCGGTGCGTGCGGAATAGATTGATCAAGTTCGATCAATGATTTCAATACAAGCACAGTATGTAGCGGAATAAAGTATGTAACTTGCAAGTATTGAGTCAATGAAGCCATGTCTAATGCAAACCAATTCTTGTTTCAAAGTTTTAACGTAGGTTATGCAAGATTGACAAAACCCTAGAATGTAATATGAAAATTAAGAATAAGTTTGACACAAGAGTTTATCCCGTGGTTCGGTTCCCACAGGGGCAACCTACATCCACATTGAGAAGCCCACGAAAGGACCGGGTCTTCACTGACCCTAACCTCGTCGAATCGCCACGAAGGCCAATTCTCTTCCACTATCACAAGGGGCAAATCACCAAGTTCAAGGGGCCTTCTCACAAGTTGAGGGCTCCCCAAGATTACAAAGCAAACACCACAAAGAACACACTCGTAAGATCTATAATGAAACAAACAGGAGTGTGTTAGAGATCAAACCGAAGAGCTCAAACATGTGGAATCATGTCTCTCCTTTGATCCAAAGTGAATCCTCAAGGGATTGATCTTTCCTGCGTTGGATTGCGTGGAGAGATGTGTTTTCTAAGCTCTTGGAGGGTGTGACGGCGCAGGGGGTCAAGTGAGTTGATAGTTGGGCCGTGCACATCTATTTATATGGTGTTTCCAAAAGTTGCCGTTAGGGTTTCGAGGGTCTGGACTAGTCTGTGGTGGAGTTCGGACTAGTCCGGTGTGCGGCGTGCAGGAAACCCTAAGTTCTCAGGAGGATCGGACTTGTCCGACTTAGGGCAGACTAGTCTGATTTAGGCTCTGGAAAAGTTCGGACAAGTCCAACTGTGGTGATCTCCTTAGTGAATTGGGACAAGTCCTCATTTAGAGGACTTGTCCGATTTTAGTCAAAGAGGTTATTGGGCTAGTCCGTGGTGATTTCGGACTTGTCTGATTTCGTGCAAATGTGAATAATTAAGGATTAGTCCGCACAAGAGAGGACTAGTCCATTTTTAGTCAGAGGCATTATCGGACTAGTCGGACATTATCGGACTAGTCCGGTGCGGATAAGTACGCTTTGGCAGGACTTGTCCGAACCTATACAGAGAGGATATCAGACTAGTCCGGTGTCTATCGGACTAGTCCGTTTTTCCTGTGAAATGTGAAGTGTGTGAGAATTTTTTGTGCTTGAGCTCTTGGGATGTGTTACACCAACACACTCCACACACAATGATATATTCTATTCATCTCTTGAGCTCTTTTTCCGAATTGATCCTCATTCTCCTTTCTTTTTGGCGCTTTCTTCATTCTTTCATTAAAATCTGCGCTCATCTCAATAATATGGTTAGGATCTCATTTGTTTGTCATAAATCAACCAAAACCCACAAGGAATGCCTAGATGCACTTTCACACATCTGAAGCTTTCTGTCGGCCTTAGGTAGAACTATTTGGTTTGCCAGCTAGCGTGGTTGTTGTACCTCTCGAATGAATCCAGCATCGAGCAACTTCTTAACTTCTTCTCGGATGAAGTTATGCCGCACAACAGATTGCTTTCGAGGCTTCTATTGTATAGGTCATGCGTTGGGGTAAGTCTTCATATGATGCTCGATCACTTCCCTGGGGATCCCAGACATTTGTGACAGTTTCCATGCAAACACGTCGACATTTGCCCAAAGTAAAGTAACGAGTGCGAGTTCCTATTTGTCACTCAGACCTCCTGATATACGAGTTATCTAAGAGGCATCAAAACCGATTTGGACGACTTTGACAGGAACGTCGGTGTCGTCGCTTGGCTACACACAAGGTGCAGATTTTCAGCTGCGTTGGCGCGAGCTAGAAGGTTGTTGAGCGATCTGCTCCTTGCCAAATTAAGCCTCTTGCGCTGTTGTGAGCGCATCAGATCCAAAGGATGCCTGATGGAGTTGGCATATTCAACACCAAAAAGCCATAGTGGGCCACCGCCATGAACTTGTACAGGATTGGCCTGCCGAGGATGGTGTTGAAGTGAAGGTTGATATGTGCTACATCAAATACCAATTTCTCTTAGCAGTAATTCTTCGGTGTCCTGAAGGTAACTGGTAGAGAGATTGATCCAAGCGATGTGATAGCTCCCAGACCCACTTCGGAGAATGGGCGCGAGGGCCTAAGGTCCGAGAGGGAGAGCTGCAGCTTCATGAAGACAGCGAAGCTGATGAGGTTGAACGCCACCCCACCATCAATCAAGACGTGGAAGAGCTAGACATTTTTGATAGTTGGGGAGACCATCAGTGGTAGATTCCCAGCTCCATCCATGTTCTTCGAGTAGTCAGAGGCATCGGAAGTGATGGCAGTGTCTATCCACTTCCGATGAGGCTCCACCTTGGTGGTGGGAGCAGCACTAGACATCTCCCGACACAAAGTTTTCACTATGCATCGAGAAGTAATGTAACACCCTCATTTTCATACATAATGCACTGCATACATCCTCATACATGTTTAACATTAAGCCATGTAAAAAGGAACAAGATTAAAATGAATTTAGGGCTAAATTGGAAATTTCAGTTCTTCAGGGTGCGGACTTGTCCGGTGGTAACCCCAGACTAGTCCAGTCTCCAAAATTTCATTAAGAAGAATTCAATTCTTCAGAGTCTGGACTTGTCCGGCATGAAGTGCGGACTAGTCCGATCTATGCTCTGATGTTCCCCGGACTTGTCCAGATGGACTTGTCTGTTTCTCCTCTGTTACCCAACGGACTAGTTCGGTCCTAAATGCGGACTAGTTTGGCCTCCTGAATCCTACTCGGATTCTGTTATTTTCCCATGACCTATTTTTGGGTAATTGCCTAATTTGGGCTCAAAAACTTTGTGCCCAACCTAATTTGGGCCCCTGTATCGGACTTGTACGGCCTGTGAATCTGGACTGTGCTGAATTAATTGCAAATCAACTCAAATCAATTCCAAACTTGTTCAAACTTGTTGGAAACTATTGTAACTAGTTAGTAAACATTAAAAGCAACTCATTAACAAGTTTTACCTCTGAATTGCATTAATCATGCATATCATGGCATATTGAGTACTATATGAGCATTATTTGATTGAATTGTGTGTTTTTCATGTTTGTCGCTCGGAATACAAGGAATTGCCGTAGAGAGTGCTATCGAGTACTTGCAGAACTAGAGTTTTGAAAACTTTGATCCAAATCAAGCTCAGGAGCAAGGCAAGTGTCCTTGACCATTTTGATCCAGGTTTTTAAATGTTTTGTTTACAAAACTGCATGCTTGTGTCAATTGATGGGAAAACCCAACTATAGGAGTTTACTAGTCTTGTATGACCACCCTTGTTGCTTGAACATAATGTAGAGAGTCGGGAAGGGTATTTTACACTTTTGCATTTCTATACTTAAATTGGGCTTGGGAAACGATCATACTACTTAATTATGAACTATTGAACATGTGAATGATGAGAATTGAAAATAATAACCCTTTAGCAACATGGTGCCTAGGGATCTGAGCAAGCCATTATGTGGAATTGGTTGGACTGTTTGGGTGGTTTTGCTTGCTTTAGATCTAAGGACCGGTTCATGGAGCGACCATCCAGGATTTACAGTGCCACCACAGGGCCAAGTATGGGTGTGGCTTAGCTGACTAATTAGTGAATTGCTAGTACTGTTTGGACCATTAAGAATGCTCGGGGAAGGGGTAGTTGGATTGGGTTTGTAGAGATTGGTGGGACTACCCTAGGATTTGAATGGATCAAGAGGGGTCCCTTGTTTGGAGTGCTCAGTTGGAGACATAACCATCGGTGAAACCTTAGTGGGGTCTAAATATGCTAGTAATCACTTTGTAAAGGCTATTTGGTGATCTCTTGGCCACACACCTAAGGAAGTGTGAGACGGCATAATTGATATTCTATAGTCATCAAAAGGTGAAGAAATCACAAACTTGTGAGTAAAGTGGTACAACCTCTGCAGAGTGTGTATAAAACTATCATGATAGTCGTGCTCCCGGTCATGAGCAACATGGACCCACACATGATTAGAGTTATAGAGCTTTAACTTGGTTTAATGGTTGAAATTGAATTGAGAATTGGTATTGGTTAATTAAATGGCTTTGGTATATAGAATTCATGAATTTGAGATAAATGAGCAGTTATGAGTTGATTATGGATTATTATTGCTGGTATTGGTTATTTAAGTTGAAATTAGTGATATTTGGGTTATTTTGGGAAGGACCTCACTTAATAATGATAATTGCATTTTCAACTGTTTTGAATGTGTTTTATGCAATTAGCCGATTTAATTATCATTCCTTGTTTAAGCTACATGTCATACTTTCCCCCACTTACTGAGTACGACATGTGTTCACCCTTGCTATTCCCCACCAAACCAGACGCAGGCGACCAGGTGGAGTACCAGGAGGTTTTTGAGGAGTTCTAGGCGTCTGTTTTGCCGTCAAACCTGCCTGTGGAGTTGAAGTCATTAGAGTTTAGTTTTTCTGTTGCAGTTGTTTAGAGATTGTATTCAAGACTATTTGATTTGTAATAAGGTAGTATTATTAGTGTTATTACTCAAGACATGGTTCATATATGCTTATCATTTGTTAATCACTTGTGTATATGTGATAAACATCTTGGGCACATATATACATTATGCTTGGTTCATTTTCGAAACCAGGTGTCACAAGTAATATCCCAGGACCCTCCATAGATTGTATGGAGAGTATTCTGATGTTCGTTGTCGGAGCTTGTGTCGGAGTCGTCGACGGTGTCGTAGACTACCTTTAACACCTTCTTGGCTTCTTAGAAGCCTAGCTCCTGATCAGACAGAACTTCGTCGACATTCTGTCTACCTTCCCGCTGGCGGAAAGGCGCGCCATCTTGACGCTTGCTCTAGAATTCACCAAGCCTCTTAACCTCGTGATAGTCTTCAAGGTTGTGGCTCATGGATTTGTGGATAGGGCACCACATCTTGTTGTCGTCTTTGTATGTTGGTCGAGGTCGCTTGTCAGGGCGTGGCCCCTAGCCACAACGTGTTGTCGCAGCAGCAGCAGTAGGTGTACCGGCAAGTGACTTTTTCTTGAAACTTAACTTCTTGTTTTTCTTTTTGCCACTGCCTTGGGCGGTAGTAGATCCGGCTTTGGAGGTAGACTTTTTGGCCTCCATAGCTGGTTTGGAGTGCATCTCTCGGCCCTGAGCAGCCCTGGCGCATTTGTCAGTCAGGCTGAAGAGTTCCGTGACACTGCTGATGTTTTTCGTCGCCAGTTTCTGCAACATCTTCTCGTATCGAACTCCCTGTCAGAATGCAACAACGACAGAGGCGTTGGAGCTTGAAGGATTAGTGTTTTGTACCTGAGAGAATTGCTAGATGAAGGATCGCAGTGACTCCCCCGACTTTTGTTGTACGGCAAAGAGATCCAGCTTGGTGCCAGATCGGGTGTAGGAGCTTCCAAAGTTGGCGGTGAACTAGTGGCATAGCTCTTCCCAACTATAGATGGAGTCGAGGGATAAGCTCATGAACCAGGACCTAGTTGTTCCGGTTAAGGCCACTAGGAAGTAGTTAGCCATGATAGCCTCATTACCCCCTGCAGCGAGGATCGCCGTGGAGTATATCTGCAGAAACTCGACGGGGTTGACAGTCCCGTCGTATTTTTCTTGCAGATGTGGGCTGAACTTGGGTGGCCACTCCACCATTCGAAGGTGCAGAGAAAGTGTTGAACAGCCATCTCCAACTACTAAAGGAGAAGGTTTTTCACGAGCAAGTCGCCTCTCGTGACTATGCTCAATGTTGATGCGGCCATCCTGCCTCATGTGTCGATGGTGGAAATCTGATAGGAGATCTCGAGTCGGCAAACTTGACGCCGTGTGAGTGCGATAAGGCACAGAGGAAGTACACAACATCACTTACTGAGAGGGTGCACGTCTCCTGTGCTGCGACGCCAAAGGACCAAGTCTTCCAAACAAGGTCATGTTACGGGTTTTTGCTGCTGCTGCAATTTTTGCCGTTTTTGCATCTTTTTGAGCAAATGAACATCCTCTCATCTTGATTTATGGCTGCTGCAATTTCAGAACTGATATTTGTGGTTTTCCTCTATTTTTATAATGTTTCCTTGTAGATGGCTCACACCAAAATGATAGCTCGCAAGAGAGCTCGTTTGCCACCCCTTGGAAGCAAGCTTAGGCCTCGCAAGGAGTCGAGAATGGAACCAACCCAAGAGGAGAAAGAAGTGAGTTATCCCGCAAAGGAAGTTGAGAATGAATGCTCCAACACGATGGAGGAACACCCTGAGATGGTGGAGTCCTATGATGACAATGAGGAAGAGGAAGATCCTGAAATGTTGGAATGCTATGATAGTGAAGAAGAGGAGGAGGATACACATGAGGGGAATGAAGATGAAGCCCAAGATGAGGAGGAACAACAAGAGGATGAACCTGCTGCACAAGAGGGGGTACTTGAAGCTCAAGGGAATGCATCGCAGCCAAGTGAAGCCAGGAAGGAGGACAAATGCATAGTTTACCATGATGCCCAAGAATTCCGCTCCGACGGCACTGATGTAGGATTTGCGGCTAGGCAATTGAAGGAGTTCCTTGATTTATGCAAGATGCACCCGGAGTACTATGTTAAGAGGATTCCTCGCCATGGACATGAAGAATGAGGGCTCAAGTTACTGTTCTTGCTAGAGATGAGGTGGTCACCCGACACTTTGCATCCACATGGATAGCCACCAGGGAGCAAGCTATTGATGATGTCGCTTGGGATGCACTTACTAGATTGTGCCACGTCTATCGGGAGCAGGTTGGAGGTACCAGCTTTGCGCTTCACGTGCAACGCAAGAAGGGGACAAGGGAGATCTTAAGACCATCGGATGGAGCTCAAGTCAGATCGCGTGCCATTGATAGATTTCAGGCAATATTGGTGAATTTGGGAAATCGCTATGTTGATGTCATGGAAGATATCTGTTACCTCTGTAAGAAGCTGTTTATCATGGAGAAGCAAGAAAAAGCTCGTGCCACCGTGGAGGTCAATGGTGTAGCAACCTCTCCAGTGCCTACATGGACGGCCAACTCACCCTGGTGTGCGCCCATGTATGCTTCGCCGCCTCACGGACAGGACAGCCACGGCTCACATAATTAAGTCTAGGTCTCCTATTTAGAAGTTAAAAAAGCGTTTAGATCATTTTAGTCATGTTTAGTGTGGTGTGCTGAATTTTCTTGGTGTGTGCTTGTGCTTGTGTGCTTGGTGCGAGTTGTTGAACGCCTAGCATTTTGTCCACATCCGCACATAGTAGAGAGTTGTGAGATCCTTGTCCACATCCTCTAATAGGGTTATTAGTATTAATAAAGGGGTTGTTAGTTACATATACCTTGATGCATATAGTTGGGGCGTTTTCTTTTCAAATTTTACATTCTTTTGTATCTACTATTCTTTCACCAACAGATGTCGAGGACTCGTAACAAGAGGAATGCCAATGGTGAGGAGGAGAGCAATGAAGCACCTCAGAACAACCATGGACCTGCCCAGGGAGCTATCAACCTTGAGCAGTTATTGGATATGTAGAACCAGCTCATGCAGACCATGATACAGACTATAGGACAACTGCAAGCTGGCAACAACAATCAGCCCCATATGCCTCAACCACCGCCACCCCCGCCACACCACAATCGTTTGGGAGAGTTTATGAGGACCAGGCCGCCTACCTTTGCTCAAGCCACGGATCCAATGGAAGCTGATGACTGGCTGAAGTCAGTTGAGAAGAAGCTCGCTCTTGTCCAATGTAGTGACAAAGAGAAGGTTCTTTTTGCCTCACACCAGTTGATGGGAGCTGCTGCAGACTAGTGGGAATCTTTATGCAATGCCCATGAAAATCAGGAGAGAATCACCTGGGCTGAATACAAGGAGAAATTTCGTTCTCACTATGTACCAGAGGGAGGTTTAATACTGAGAAGACAAGAGTTTGAGAACCTCAGGCAAGGAAGAATGAGCATGAGTGAATACCTCAATAAATTCACACAACTGTCAAGATATGCTCCAGAGGACATCAGCACTGATAGCAGGAAGCAGTATCTTTTCATAAGGGGTCTCAACAAATTCAGGTCCAGCTGCTCAACACTGACTATGCAAACTTCCAGAAGCTGGTTGACAGGGCCATTGTGGTTAAGAACAAGATTAGAGAGATGGAGCTAGATAACAAGAGGAAGATGCCATACTAGGGACAACCGCAAGGAAGCAATGTCTGTCCTCACTATGCACCGCCTGCTGCACCCTATTACAACCCATCTACTATTGCATACTACCCTGCTTATCCACTGCGATCGCAACAGCCAATGCAGCAACGCCCACCCATGCAAGCACCTCGCTTACCTATGAAGCATGCGCCACGCCCAAATATACCTGCTTATGCTCAAAACCAGCCTCGCCCTAACTTTGTTGGCGCCACTGGTGGAAAGACTTGCTATGCTTGTGGTCAGACAGGACATTTTTCTAATCAATGCCCAAGGTTAGGTCAGGGTCAGATGAATAATGTTCCAAGACAGAATCCAAGGCCCAATGAAGGAGCAGCTCAAGGCAACTGAGGACCACACAATTTTGCTCGTGGCAAGGTGAACCACGTATCTGCAAAAGAGGCTTAGCAAGTTATAGATGTTGTGATTGGTATGTTTTTTGGAAACTCCAACCCCATGACTATATTATTTGATTCTAGAGCATCCCATTCATTCATCTCATCAAAGTATGTCACAAAGCATAGCATGCCTATAGCATACCTGAAGTTTACTTTGTTGTTTAAATCTCCTGTAGGAGAGATGAGGACAAATATAGTATGTCCAAAAGTAAGTATTTCAATAAGGGGGTAGAATTCGTTGCCAATCTTTTAGTCTTGAACTCGCAAGGCTTGGACATCATACTTGGAATGGATTGGCTAAGGAAGCATAATGGAGTGATTCAGTGTGCTACTCAGATAGTGCAATTGACAAATGAAGAAGGAGTTAGTATAGAATTCAAGGCAGTTCAGCCAACAACCGAGAAGGGCATGGTGAATCATGCAGAAGGAGTAACTTTGGAGGAAATTTTGACTGTTTGTGAGTATCCAGATGTGTTTCTTGAGGAATTTTCAGGTATGACACTTGATAATGACATTGAGTTCGTCATTGATTTAATACCTGGAACTGCACCTATAGCAAAGAGGCCATATAGGATGCCTCCTAAGGAATTAGTAGAGCTCAAGAAGCAGATTCAAGAGCAGTTACAAAAAGGTTTCATACGCCCAAGATCTTAACCTTGGGGAGCGCTAGTGCTTTTCATAAATAAGAAGGATGGATCCCAGAGAATGTGTGTAGATTACCAGTCTCTCAACGAGGTGACAATCAAGAATAAGTGCACATTGCCCCGCATTGAAGATCTGTTCGACCAGATGAAGGGAGCTAAAATATTCTCTAAGATTGATCTTTGGTCGGGATATTTCAAAATGAAGATTAGACCATCATACATACCCAAAACAGCTTTCAGGACACGGTATGGATCTTATGAGTATAAGATCATGTCACTTGGATTGACCAATGCACCTGCATACTTCATGTATCTCATGAATTAGGTTTTCATGGAGTATTTGGATAATTTTGTGGTAGTGTTCATTGATTACATTATGATCTACTCGGAGGGTGAAGAGGAGCACGAAGAGCATTTAAGGCTGACATTGCAGAAATTGCGAGAGCACCAGTTGTATGCCAAGTTCAATAAGTGTCAATTCTTGTTGAGGGAGATATCATTCCTAGGCCATATCATATCTTGAGGAGGAGTGTCAGTTGACCCACGAAAGGTTAGAGACATGTTAAAGTGGGAACCGCCGCATAATTTGAAGGAAATCAGGAGTTTTCTTGGAATGGCTGGATATTATCGTCGATTCATCAAGGACTTTTCCAAGATAGCGAAGCCCATGACTGAACTGTTAATGAAAGAGAAGCCTTTCAAATGGACTGAAGCTTGTCAGGACGGTTTGGAGGTGCTAAAGAAAAGATTGACAACAGCACCTGTGTTGGTATTGCCATATGTGAGCAAGAGTTTTGACATCTATTGTGATGCTTCAAGGCAAGGACTTAGTTGTGTATTGATGCAAGAAGGCCGAGTAGTAGCTTATGAATCCAGGCAATTGAAGAAACATGGGCAGAATTATCCTACGCATGATCTTGAACTTGCAACCGTAGTACATGCATTTAAGATTTGGAGACATTATGTTCTTGGTCATAGATGTGAGATTTACACGGATTACAAGAGTCTCAAGTACATATTCACGCAAATAGACCTGAATTTGAGGCAACAAAGATGGTTGGAACTCATTAAGGACTATGATGTGAGAATCAACTATCATCCAGGGAAAGCCAACGTAGTGGCCGATGCTTTGAGCTGAAAGGGAGCAAGCCACAAGCTTAACGTCAGGGAGTTACCACCCGAGCTATGCAAGGAATTCGAACGGTTGAATCTTGGATTTGTGAATGAGATGGGAGCAATGGAAGTGAATCCAACCCTAGAACAATAGATTCGAGAAAGACAAATGAAGGACAAGGAAATGAAGGAAAGGACCAAGAAGGGAGAGAATTCAGGTTTGATGAGGATGACCAAGGTACTCTATGGCTTGGAAAACATATTGTTGTGCCTAATGATAAGAGTCTCCAGCAGTTGATATTGAAGGTGGCACATGACTCACTTTGCTCTATCCATCCCGATTGTACAAAGATGTGCAAGGACCTGAAGACATGCTACTAGTGGGATGGTATGAAAAGGGACATAGCAGAATATGTGGCACTATGTGATGTATGCCAACGAGTCAAAGTTGAACATTAAAGTCCAGCCGGATTATTACATCCATTGAAGATTCCAAATGAAAGTGGGAAGAGGTTGGTATGGATTTCATAGTTGGCTTAGCTCGCACTTCAGTGGGATATGATTCAATATGGGTCATTGTGGATTGATTGACGAAATTGGTGCATTTCATTCCTGTCAAGACTACCTATAGTGGAGGCAAGTTGGCAGAATTGTATATGGGAAGAATAGTGTGTTTACACGGAGTGTCCGATAGATGATCTCAATTTACCTCAAGGTTCTCGCAAAAGTTGCATGACTCTAGGGGAACTCAATTGAATTTCAGTTCTGCATATCACCTTCAAATGGATGGATAGACCAAGAGGACAAATCAGATTTACGAAGACATGCTAAGAGCTTGTGCGCTAAAGTATGGAGGAAGCTGGGACAAAAGTTTGCCATATGCTGAATTTTCCTACAACAACAGTTATCAAGCAAGCTTGAAGATGTCACCATATGAAGCAATGTATGGGAGAAGGTGTAGAACACCCTTGTTTTGGAATGATATAGGAGAAACTCAAGTATTTGGACTTGATATGATCCAAGAGGCCGAAAAACAAGTGCAGACCATTCGCAAGAATTTGAGAGCTGCTCAATCAAGACAGAAGGGTTATGCGGATAATTGATGAAGAAGCCTAGCCTTTGAAGTGGGGGACTTTGTATCCTCAAAGTGTCACCTATGCGAGGTCACAAGCGGTTTAATGTCAAAGGCAGGTTGGCACCTCGCTATATACCATTCTAGATTTTGGACAAACGGGGAGAAGTGGCCTATAAACTGGAGATGCCTGCACATCTTTCGGATGTTTATGACGTGTTTCATGTTTCTCAGCTCAAAAAGTGTTTCAGGGTTTCGGAAGAGCAAGTATTGATGGAGGAATTGGAGCTTGAGGAAGATTTGACCTATATCGAGCAACCTATCAAAATTTTGGACACCAAGGAAAGGGTCACAAGGAACAAGGTGATTCGATGGTGCACAGTGCAATGGAAGCATCATACAGAATTGGAAGCAACTTGGGAGCGAGAAGAGGATATCAAGAAGGAATTCCCCTATGTCTTTCCTTCCGCGTCGGATCTCGATGGCGAGATTCATTTTAAGAGGGGTAGGTTTGTAACACCCTCATTTTCATGCATAATGCACTGCATACATCCTTGTCGGTACCCTGAGTACCGAATACCCCTTGGGACTGCAAAAAGAGCAAAGGAACTTCACTTGTCTGAGTTGAAGACCCCCGAAGGCCCCACGTGTCATACAGAACCGGACCTGCCTCCCTTCTATGGTTAGTCCCAGTGCTGCCACGTGTATCCTGCAACCAGAGCTACATCCCACACATGGTAAAGCTCTGGGCTAAATAACTGCTTGGCACCCCCGGACCTAACCCCCGACAGAGGGAAGCTCCAGTACCGAGCCGTGTACAACAGCACCGGACCCACCCGTCCTAGACAGTAAGCTCCAGAGCTGCCACGCGTCCAACCGCCGGACCTTGAACTTCAACGAGCATACTGGTGGACCCCCAACGGTTCGGACCTTCAAGGGACAATTAAAGACTTCAAGACCTGATTAAGTGTCATTAATACCATCTTAATGACACATAATCGGAGGGCCCATAGTACCAGTAACGCCACTGTCAAGGCGTGTTACCATACTATTAAGGGTAATTAAGCTCATTAGTTATGTATTAAGAATTAGTAACCGCCAGGGCCACATGTCAGGCCAGGCTAATGATGTAACGACCAGTCCTTGTACTATAAAAGGACTGGTCGAGCGATACACAGGGGAGACTCTTCCAGACTTCCACACAAGTCTACACACGCCCACAAGTGCTCAGACGCTCAATACAACAACTACACACCCCGTGGAGTAGGATATTACGCTTAGGCGGCCCGTACCACGTAAATCCTCGTGTCAACTTGCCATCGTGTTCTGAATCTATGCGCACCCACAACTGAACTACAAACTCCATGGGCTGCCAAGGGTAGTACCGGGAGAATTGCCAGAACCAAACTCCAACAGTTGGCGTGCCAGGTAGGGGGCGCCCGAGATTCAAGGATGGTGAACTCTGCTGCTGGATCGTCCAACGGCAACCCTACTGTGCAACCTGCTGGAGGCAATCCCTCAAACATGCAGCAGCCAGCCGGTGATGTGGCTCTAGCAGGAGTCATGCCACCACCGCCACCGTCCGCACCGGCGAATCAAGCTGAACAGCGAGATGGAGCGTCCGCATCGGTCACTACATCGGCGAATAACAACCCTGAACACGCGCTCCATGCTGCGCGTGCTCATCTACAACGCCCACTGCCTCCAGGAGCATCCCAGGGTGCAATGGAGCAGTGGAGAGCTGATGTGGAACATTTGGTTGCAGCAGCAGCCGATCGCATCAGCAACCAAGGTCCTCCCCCCTCGGGGTGGGCCCCATCGCAGCATCGGACCGTGTCGGGTAGACTTGGTCCGCACACTTCACAACACAGGAGGCGTGTTGTGTCTCAACAGGCGACGTCGCTGCCTTTTGGGGCGCGACGTACCCATACGGTAACTAGGCTTTTGACTCACGACCTCCGAGCAGAGCTTGATTGCTGTTACCGTCAGCAGGACGGCCGCGTCCATATCGAGCGTGCTCGCGAGAGGCAAGAGGCTCAGGACAGTCCTGCTCCTGAGGGAGTAGGAGGAGGTTGTTCTGCCCTAGCCATGCACCTACGCATGGTCAGATAGCCGCAGAAGTTCCAGCCTCACCTGTCGGAGAAATTTGACAAGACTATCAATCCCACTGAGTTTCTCCAAATCTACTCCACCACAATCCTTGCAGCTGGAGGCAATGAGGCCGTTATGGCCAATTATTTCCCCGTGCCTTTAACTGGGACCGCCAGGTCCTGGTTCATGAGCCTCCCACCTGACTCCATCAACAGTTGGGCGGAACTGTGCCAACAATTCATTGCCAACTTTGGGAGTTTATATACCCGACCAGGCATAGAACTAGACCTTTTTGCTATCAAGCAGAAGGGGGGAGAGTCCCTGCGATCCTTCATCCAAAGGTTCTCCCAGGTACGAAACACCATACCTTCTATCTCAAGTGCTTCTGTTATTGTGGCATTTAGACAGGGCGTACGAGACAAGAAGATACTGGAGAAGCTGGCGACCAAGGAAGTCACCAGCATCGCGGAACTCTTCAGCTTGGCAGACACGTGCACCAAAGTTGCGGAGGGTCGTGAAATGCACTCCCAACCACCTCCGGAGGACAACAAAAAGTCCTCCAAGGGCGAAGCCACTACTTTCGGAAGTGGTAAGAAGAAGAAAAAGTCCAACGGCAAGAAGAAGTCATCGGCCGGCACACCTACGGCCGCTGCTGCCGCAGCTCCAGGTGGCCGGGGGCCATGCCCCGAGAAACGACCTCGACCGTCGTCTGAAGACAGTGGCAGCTCCAAGATGTGGTGTCCCATACACAAGACGAACAGTCACAACTTGGAAGGCTGCCGAGAGGTTTAGAACCTTGTCAAGTGCTACAACAAGCACCGAGAAGAAGTTCCTTTCCGTCAAAGGGAAGGAAAAGAAAAAGTCGACGAAGCTCTGGCTGAAGAGAAGTTAGTCTTTCAAGACCCCAAAAGGTCCTGAAGGCTGTTTACACCTCCGTTGACGATGTCTCTGACAACAAGCGTCGGAAGACCATGAACACCATCTTTGGTGGTTCGTGGGACATCACCTCCCGCCGTGTCCTCAAGACAATGCAGCAGGATATGGCCTCTGTAGCTCCCACCGCCAGATCGGAGCCACACCAGAAGTGGATGGACACTGCCATCACTTTCGATGTTTCGGACTGCCCTCGGAACATGATCAGAGCTGGACAACTTCCTCTGATGGTATCTCCGACCATGAACAACATCCAACTCCACCACATGATGGTACAAAGGTTCGGGGTTGAACCTCATAAGCTTCAAAGCTTTCGTCAAGCTTCAGCTCCGACCTTCGGATCTTCGCCCCTCCCGACCTTTCTCCGAAGTAGGTCCGGGGGCCATCACTCCACTTGGTGCCATTACTCTCCCGATAAACTTCGGGGCTTGGGAGAATTACCGCACTGAGAAGTTGGTCTTCGATGTGGCACAGATCGACTTGCCATTCAACGCCCTCCTGGGCAGGCCAGCCTTGTACAAATTTATGGCTACTACTCATTATGGCTACTTGGTGTTGAAGATGCCAACACCAGCAGGTGTTCTCTGGATCCGCGGAGATTGCACCGCCAGAGTTACGGCTCTGGAAGAACTCCACGCGCTTGCCATAGCGCAGGAGGAGGAATCCGAAAAGGAGCAAGCTCTGAAACCCCCAAGCATTCGTCATCGAGGCTCAACCTCTGCACCTCCCATGCAACCAAGAGGCGACACCGACATTCCCGTCAAAGTCGTCCAAATTGGTTCCGATGCCGCTTAGACCACCCGTATATCAGGAGGTCTGAATGACAAATAGGAACTCGCGCTCATCACTTTCCTCCGGGCTAATGTCGATGTGTTTGCCTGGCAACTGTCACAAATGTCTGGGATCCCTAGGGAAGTGATCGAGCAAAATCTAAAGATTTATCTCGACGCTCGGCCTGTACATCAGAAGCCTCAGAAGCAATCAGTAGAGCGACAAAACTTCATACATCAAGAAGTGAAGAAGTTGCTTCAAGCTGGATTCATCTGAGAAGTCTTCCACCCAAAATGGCTGGCAAACCCAGTCGTTGTACCCAAGGTCGGCGGGAAGCTTCGGATGTGTATCAACTACACTACACTGAATAAGGCATGTCCAAAAGATCCATTCCCACTACCTATAATAGATCAGATAGTGGATTCCACCTCTGGGTGTGAATTACTGTGTTTCCTAGACGCATATTCTGGGTACCATCAAATCGGAATGTCTATGGAAGATGAAGAGCATACTTCCTTCATCACAGTAGATGGAATATATTGTTACACTGCCATGCCATTCGGTCTCAAAAACATTGCTTCAATGTTTGTACGAGCTATGTACAAAACTTTTGGAGAGCTCATCAGAGATGTAGTGGAAGTGTACGTTGATGACATCGTAGTCAAGATCAAGATCAAGGAGTCATTCCTTGACACCTTACAAGCTATCTTCGACAAGTTGCGAATCACACGCATGAAGCTGAACCTGGACAAGTGTGTCGTTAAGGTTAGCTCCGGAAAACTTCTTGGCTTCTTGGTGAACCACCGAGGAATAGAAGCAAATCCTGCGAAGATTAAAGCTATTGAAGACATGCAGCCACCAGCCCGCATCAAGGACGTCCAAAAGCTAACTGGATGTCTAGCTGCCCTAAGCTGGTTCATCTCGAGACTGGCGGAACGGGCGCTACCCTTCTTCAAGTTATTGAGGAAGTTCGGACCATTCCAATGGTCTGAAGAAGCAGAAAAGGCTTTCCAAGAGCTAAAGCAGCTCCTCACCACTCTACCAACTTTGGTAGCTCCGAATCCTGGTGAGCCACTTCTGCTTTACATTTTGGCAACTGATGAAGTTGTCAGCATGGTCCTAGTTACAGAAAGACCATAACCATCTCCAGTTCAGGAGTCCAGACCCCTCCGGGAGGGTCCAGAGCTACCTGGAGACGAGTCTGGGTCCCAGCTCCTAGACCCGGATCCTCAAGGCGAGATGCCACAGGATCAACTTCCTTCAAATGAAGAAGTTGTTGTTGCTGAGCAACAAGATCCAGACCCCTCCAGGAAGGTCTGGGTCACTGCAGAAGAAACTCTGGGTTCTTCAAGCAAGAACCTGGAGGTCCCCGACGAAGGTCCGGACCCCTCTGGGAGGGTCCGGGTTGATGAGGAGGAAGCTCCGGGCCCCTTCGGGAGGGTCCAGACAGTCCAACGCCTAGTGTACTTCATCAGCGAAGTACTCCATGACGCCAAGACTCGGTACCTGGAGGTGCATAAACTGCTCTACGCAGTTCTTATTGCTTCTAGGAAGCTCCGACACTACTTTCAAGCTCACAAGATTTCAGTGGTAACTTCTTATCCACTGTGTGCAATCTTGCATAACCCCAACTCTACTAGGAACATTGCAAAGTGGGCAGCAGAATTGGCC
The DNA here is from genome assembly GCA_036927565.1 of Tuctoria greenei. NCBI lineage: Eukaryota > Viridiplantae > Streptophyta > Magnoliopsida > Poales > Poaceae > Tuctoria > Tuctoria greenei. The sequence continues at coordinate 21,630,542 of JAYESD010000003.1, forward strand.
GAGTTCGACCTTGAATTCATCCCAAGACAAGCGATCAAGAGTCAAGCATTGGCGGAATTTGTGGCGGAATAGACCCCCTCTCCATCAAATCCTGGGGGCCCCAGTGAGCAGAAGCTGGAACCCAAGGTTCTGGTTTTCACCGAGCCTCACTAGACTCTCTACTTCGATGGCTCTTTGCAGAAGCAGGGGGCCAGAGCTGGAGTCCTTCTCCTCGCTCCGATGGGGAGAAGGTCAAATACATGGTTCACCTTGACTTCAAGGCGACCAACAACATGGCGGAGTATGAAGCACTAATCTATGGGCTCAAGGTGGCACTATCATATGGTGTCAAGCAGCTGTTGGTAAAGGGTGATTCGCAGCTCGTCATAAAACAAGTCAAAGGTGAATGCTGCTGCAACAACCCTCAACTAGTTGCATACCTACTTGAAGTCCAGAAGCTTCAAAAGGACTTCGACGTCCTGGATCTTTGCCATGTCCAGCGTCTCAACAATGCTGAAGCCGACGAACTCTCGACGAAAGCTTCAACCAGAGCTCCGGCACCCGATGGAACCTTCGTCCGGAGATTGTCAAGACCAACAGCTCAGCCTGCCGAACTGAGCGATGGGGGCGAGACCAGCACCTCGAAGCGGGTGGTCCCGATGGCCCTGTTACCATGGCATCCATCAAGGGTCGTAGGTGATGTAGGAAGCTCCGAGAACCCAGCACGCAAGACTCAAATGCTCAAGTTAGCTACGATGCATGGATCTCGGAGATCCGGAGCTACTTGAAATACAATTTCCTTCATGAAGACAATGTATCCGCTGACTGGATAGTCAGATTGGCTAAAAGATACACACTAGTAGAAGGGGATCTCTACCGGCGTGGTGCCAATGGCGTCCTAATGCGGTGCATTACAAGGGAAGAAGGTCGCGAGCTCCTTGTGGAAATCCATGGAGGCGAGTGTGGGAACCACTCGTCTTCCCGCATGCTAATCGGTAAAGCCTTCCAGCATGGTTTTTACTGGCCTACAGCACTCCAGGATGCAACCGAGCTAGTGAGGAAATGCAAAGCATGCCAGTTCCATGCGAAGAAAATTCATACACCATCTCAACCTCTACAAATAATACCTCCTACATGGCCATTCGCTGTGTGGGGGATGGATATCTTGGGACCTTTCCCAAGAGCCGTCGGAGGTTACAAGTTCCTATATGTTGCCATCGACAAGTTCACCAAATGGTCAGAAGCAACTCCAGTTGTGACAATAAACAAGCAATCAGCTATCAATTTCTTGTAGTACATCGTATGCAGATTTAGAGTCCGAAACAAGATCATAACTGATAATGGGACCCAATTCACAAGTTCTGCATTCCAAGGATATTGCGAAGACCTCGCCATTCAGGTCAGCTACGCTTCTGTAGCTCACACGGCACACAATGGCCAAGTTGAAAGAGCAAATGCAGAAATCCTAAAAGGACTCAAGACGCGCACATATGAGCACCTGAAAAAACATGGAGCCAACTGGATTGAAGAGCTTCCGCCCACCTTGTGGGCAAACAGGACAACTCCAAACCGGTCAACTGGAGAGACACCCTTCTTCCTGGTGTACGGAGCTGAAGCAGTCCTTCCTCCGAAAATCACCTTGGGATCACTCCGGGTCCGGACCTTCGATGATGCCACGCAGGACCAGCTTTGGTGTGAAGACATTGACCTCGTTGAAGAGGGAAGGTGGCGAGCAGCTGTCTGGAATGCTCGATACTACCAAGCTCTTCGGCGCTATCATTAAAGGCATGTTCATAGCTGACAGCTCGAGGAAGGCGATCTGGTGTTACAGAGAATACAAACTTGAGAAGGGTTAAACAAACTCTCCCCCAGCTGGGAAGGACCCTTCCGAGTGATCAAAGTATCCTGTCCCGGATGCGTTCGCTTGGCAACTAAGGATGGGACACCTCTCCCTAATCCTTGGAACATTGAGCAGCTCCATAAGTTCTACGCTTAATATCACGGAGGTGAGTCTATAGTTACATGTGATGTATGTTATAGAGTCATTATACAGAGTCAGGTAGCTCCTTCGGGAGAACAGCCGGACCTTCCCCGGAAGGTCCGCAAAGTTCAAGCAACACTTGTCACAGTCTCAGAACTAAAAGTGTAGCTAGCTACCTTGGGTTAAATGAGAAACGCAACACACTTAGCCTGGTTCCGTACCCTAAGAGTGTACTTGTTTCCCCTGTACCCCGGACCTATAATGAAAGACATCATTGTGTGAAAACAGACTCCACGTGCATTTATTTTGTACAGGTTCAATATTTTTTATTTTTCTCTTTCTTGTCTATAACAAAGTTGTGCAATTCTTAAGAAACTTTAGCTCAAATAATTCATGTATAATTCAAGTCGATTTGTTAAATCTTTCGGGTCTTAACAATGTCGAATGGCCCACTCGCCTGAATGCTGTCAAGCCAATCTAGGTCCGGAGTGTGCTATCAACTTAGCCTGGTCCTGCACCCTAAGTACGCCACTCTACCTACACCCTGGCAGGCCGAAGTAAGGCGAGTCCAGAAACGATCGGACCTGGATAAAACAAGCCAGTGCACTTGATTGTATGTAGAATTGCGTTCGACCTAAAAATTTCTTTCAGGAATAGTAAGCTGCAAACGAGTTATAGATAAGAAATGGATTTTACTATTTTTCTTGACTTCAGTGTGCAGGAAAAATAAATATCTCATGATGATGGTGGATGAAGCCGGAGCTATCAAAGCTCCGACACCCCCTAAGGTGGTCTGCTGTCAGTGTTTCAAACATTGATAGTAGACATCGCCGGAGCTACAAAGTTCTAGCAAATCCAGGGGGCCAACCGTCAACGTGAAGAAAAGATGGTGGGAAGACTCCCCAGTGGGGTCTGCTATCGATGCACTGCGTGTTGACAGTGGTCGCTGTCGGAGCCACAAAGCTCCGACAACCCCAGAGGACTAACTGTCGATGTTTTACGTGTTGACAAGGGTCACTGCCTTAGCTACTAAGCTCCGACAACCTCAGGGGGCCCCTACTATCGACGACTTCGGACCTACAAACTACAAGTTCGAAGAATGAAAGTCTTCAACAAAATGCTACATCCTCTTGGTACATGTTCACAATAAAATTGTGTACATCTACCAGGGGGCCAAGTGGGACAAAGGTGTTGAAGACAAAATATGAAATTCATAAAATTCTTGGATTTCATTAATCTGGAGACAAGAGATTACAAAATTGGAGAAAAGAAGAGAAGATACAAGCGGGAGCTACAAAGAGAAAGTCCTAAACCCTATGGAAGAATGAGGCGACCTTCTGGGCAACCTCCGACACGCTGGCCTTGGCGGCATCTCCCTCTCCGTCGATGGGACCTTCAAGCACCGAGCCCAGTGGGAAGTGAGGATCCCGGCTTGTGTAGCACATCAGCATGTACTCTGCGACGTTCTTCGCCACGGATTGACCTTCGGTTTCCAACTGGTCCGCGGTGACATCGACCATCTTGTTGAGTTTGCTTCCCGCCGAGCTCAACGCCTTCAACGCCAGGTACAGCTCTGGCTCCGGATCATTCGGGCACACCGGACTGAAGCCCAGCGGCGTCAGCGCGTCATTGGCTTTGCCCAAGAAGTCCCAAACTTGTTGGGGCTCCGCAGCCCTTGAGACTCGCACCTCTTCCAAGGATCTCTTGGTCGCCGCAAGCTCTGAATCCTCCCGGGCAAGGCGCTCGACCTCTTTGGCGTTCTGCTGAATCTTTTCAGCAACCTGCCTTTCGAGTTTACCGAGCTCCTCCTCCCAGAGGTGGATCTTGTTCCAGCGTTCGACTAGTTCCTTCTCCCGGCCCCACACTTTCTTCTCCCTGGTAGCAATTTCATTCTCCCTCTTGTTGAGGTCCTGTCCTTGCTGCCAAGCCTTCTTCTCCTGTTTCTCGCAGTGCTCCTCCAACTTCTTTGTGCGCTCCGCGAGACTCTTGTCACCCAGAGTCAGCCTCTGAGTAAGTTCCTCCTCCCTCTTCACGAGGTCATCACGTGGCTCTAGGAGTTTTTTCTCTTCATCTTTGAGCTTTTTCTCCCGCTCATAAAGAGCCTCCCGGCGCTTGACGAGGCTGTCGTGGATGGCGCTGAGCTTCTCTTGACAGTCATTCACTGCTTCATTAGCAGCCACGGCCTGTTCGTGGATGGCTCGGGACTGGTTGTCAAGGGATCGCGTCATGCTTTCCCTCTCATCCAGCAGCTGACCCCAGTACTCCAACTGGACATTCTCCCTTTTCACCCACTCCTTGTCGTCAGCCAGCCTCGACTGCGCCATCTTGGTCTCAAATTGGAGCTGGTTGCGCCATCTCCTAAGGGTTTGGCGCTCCTCCTCGAGGGCCTTGTTGTCGTGGTAAAAGGCCAGCTGGACCTGACGAAGGCTGGAGCAGGCGTTGTCGATAGACAGCGACAAAGGGATTGGCTCTGAACCTTTCGGGGTCTTCTCCGCTGGTTCCAGCGGGTTCTCCATAACAAAAATCGGGTCCCACTCTACAAGAGTGGTCCCCTGAGCTTCCACGGCACTAGGGCCGCCCTCCGGGATAGCCTCGGGTGCCACCGAGGAAGGTCCTGCAGCAGAAGTTTCTACATCCGGAGTCGGCTCCGAAGGTCCCGCCGCCAGGTCATCAGCAACTAGTCCCTCAGGCGGGGGACCGGCAGCTTCATCTTGGCACCCTGGTTCAGGCGCGAGTACCTCTAGAACCACCACCTCCGGGGCAGGCGTTTAAGGTTCGGCCACAGCTGAGGCCACCTGTGGCTCCGACGCTGGTACCTCCTCCATCGTTGGCTCAGGCGCTGGCGCTTCGACCTCCACCGGCTCGGGCGCCGGAACTTCATCAACACCCAGCTCCACTGCAGGGCCTTCAACAACATCTGGCTCTAGGGCCAGAACTGCAGCTACCTCCGGCTCTGAGGCCGGAGCGTCCATCATCTCAGCATCCAAAACCGGAGCTTCAACCTCCAGAGCCGGTGCTGCTGGTACATCTTCATTCCCATGGTCCGGCGCTACCACAAGAGCTTCAGGGGATGACTCGAGGTCAAGGACCACGACAGCTGGTGCCAGAGCTGCCGCGGCCTCAGCCACCTCTTGGGGCGGCGCTGGAACTCGAGCTGGAGCCTCCATCTGTGCAGCATCAGTTGTTGCTGCAGGAACCGGAGCTTCAACCCCTTTCTTGGGTACCCTGTGGATGAAGGACAAAGAAACTCAAAATACTATTGCAACAAAAAACATTCAACTAAGGTAAAAAAATTTGCCTCGGAAGGCTTCCGCTCCAGCTAGCGCGGAACCTCTTCACTGGATGCTCAGGACCGGACCCTGTCGCCACTAGTGTAGTAGCTCCGGAAGGATTCCCGGAGCTTGTTGCCGCCATCGGTGTCGTCTTGGTTGTAACACCCTCATTTTCATGCATCATGCCCTACATGCACTCATATACATGTTTAACATTAGCCCACAACAAGAGGAACGAGTTTAAAATTGATTCGGAGCATTTAAAATTGATTTGGAGCAAAACCGCACTTAAAACGCAGGAAAGTGCGGACTAGTCCGATTTTACTGAGGACTAGTCCGATTTCTCTCTGACTAAAAACGGACTTGTCCGTTTTTGCTACGGACTAGTCCGATTTTGGCTCTGGAAACTTTCGGACTTGTCCGATTTTGTGCGGACTAGTCCGATATTCCATGAATCCTTGAAAATTTGCTAAGTCCCTGGACTTTTCTGGACTAGTCCGGTGTTCCAGCGGACTTGTCCGTTTTCCTTTCTGACTAAGATCGGACTTGTCCGATTTTTGGCCAGACTTGTCCGATTTTCTCTCTGGACGACTTCGGACTAGTCCGGTCCTTTCCGGACTTGTCCGATATTTCGTGACTCCGAGATTGACCTTTTGTTTTACGACTTGTTTCTTGGGTTTCACGTCAAGTGGGCCTAGGTACGTCGTGCCCAACTCTTTTAGAGCCCATGTGGGACTCTAAACCGGCCTCTACTCATCCCAAAACTCGAAATCCATCTAACCCTAGCCTCCACCCCTATATAAACAACCCCACCCCTTGGGTTGACATCTATTTGCCACTTTTCCACCCACCCAAACCCTAGTTCGTGGGGAGCCACCATCAAGGAGGGAGGAGAAGATCCCAAACAAGAAGAAGAAGAGGAGGAAACAAAGGAGGATCAAGATCTCCACCAAGTTTCGTCCTTCACCACCAATTCATCTCCAAGTTCATCACCAACCCTAGATCATCAAGATCCAAGTGTTACCTCCAAGTCTCTTGGTTCATTGGAGTTCTAAACACCTGGTATACCTTCTATTATCTTTTCCTTACGTGCATTCAACCCCTAATCTCCAAATTCACGTCGATCTAGAAAGCTCTAATCTGCTGATCTCGTCAAGTGCGGACTTGTCCGGTCCCTAGCGGACTAGTCCGATCTTCCTGGTTAAATTGTGTTGAATTAATTCTAGAATTTGATCTAATCAACCCCAAACCTGTATAAACTTGTTATAATCTATTAGAGCTAGTTAGTAATCATTAAAAGCAATCTAGTAACAAGTTCTACCTTGCATTTGCATCAATCATGCATGTCATGACATATTGAGTAATATTTGTGCACTCTTTGATTGTGTTTCTTGTTTTGTATGTTTATTGTGTGGATTAGACGGATTTGCGCTAGAAAGTGCCACAGAGGATCTACAACATCAAGAGTTTGAAGGCTTTGACCCTAATCAACAGCAAGAGCAAGGCAAGTGTCCTTGAAGCATATTGTTCCTGTTTTAAATGTTTTGTTTGCAAAACTGCATGCTTGTGTCAAATTGATGGGAAATCCTATGGTAGGAAGTTTACTAGATTTGTTAAACCACCCTTGTCACCTGGAATTTATGGTAGAGAGTCGGGAAGGGTTTTACCTTTTTGCTTCGCTTAATCAACTGGGATGGGAAACAACTATATCACTCAATTTAATTATGCATGGATGAGATTATGGTTAACATGAACTGGTTAAACATGGTATGGTAATGGATGATCTAAGCAAGCCTGGTATGTGGATGGGTTGGATGTTGTGGTGGTTTGCTTGCTTTAGATCTAAGGACCGGTTCATGCGAGAATAAGCCAGGACTACAGTGCCACCACGAGGCCAAGTTATGGGTGCGGCGTAGCTGATTAATTAGGGCTTTGCTAGTGCTATTTGGACCATTGTGGATGCTCGGGGAAGGGGTAGTCGGATTGGGTTTGTTGATGATTGGTGGGACTACCCTGGGATCCGAACGGCTCAAGAGGGGGCCCTTGGTTGAAGGTGTGCTCTGCGGGAGACATCGCCACCGGTGAAACCTCAGTGGGGTCTAAATAGGCTAGTAATCCCTTTGTAAAGGCTATTTTGTGATCTCTTGGCCACACACCAACGAAAGTGTGTAATGTGACCGACGGGTCATGGGCATAAGGGAGGTTCTTAGTCGCCGAAGGGTGATGAAATCACGGACACGTGGGTAAAGAGGTACAAACTCTGCAGAGTTAACTAAAACTATCATGATAGCCGTGCTCCCGGTTATGAGCACCTGGACAACTTCCATGATTAGAGGGAAATTGGAATTTGGGATGGTTATGGTTTGGTAATGGTAATGGTTATGGATGGTTATGGATTAATCTCTGGTAATGAATATGGTTATTGACAATGGTGAAATCTGGAATTATTGATGATGGTAATGAATTCAGTTTGGTATTATGGTATTACTTATGATGATGATGGGTTTACTTCACATACATAAGATATATTGCTTTTCAAATGTTTTACCGTACTTTTCAGCACTTTACCATTATTATTGTCAACATTTGAATCAGCCACATGTCATACTTTCCACACTTGCTGAGTACGACATGTACTCACTCTTGCAATCCCCTCCCAACAGTTGCAGGTCAGGATTGGGAGTGTAATGGCGATAATGCGGAGTTCTAGGCTGTGTCTACTGTCAGCTTTGCCTGTGGTGTTGATTGGAGCTGCGCGTATATACCCTGTCGCTTATGCTGCTTAGTTGCTTTAGTTTGCCTAATTAGTTTATTTCCGCTGCATTAGTTGAACTTGTCATTAATATTTATTAGAGCTTGCATTCGAGGATAATATGGTTTGTGTAATAAATCTGATAATTAATCTTGTTCTGTGGTAATTTTCTGTATACTCTTTTGTGATTGCACTCGTGTATGTGTGATGAACATCCTGGGCACACATATGCGTTAGCTTGGTTCATTTTTGGAACCGGGCGTCACAGATTGGTATCAGAGCCACAGGTTGACCATAGGACGCAGCCTAGATAGAATGGACACTTTAGAGCACATAGGAGCACTCAGGAATCGATGTGTTTTTGCTTGGAGTGTTGTTTGCTATATATATTGGTTGCTTGTGTGCTTAATAGAGGAATTTGGGGTGCTTTAGCATTGCCATGTCCACTTAGGCTAGTGTATCTAGTTGTTTAGTTTCATATCCCTTGATGCATATAGTTGGGGCGTTTTCTAATTCTTACCTACTGCTTTTCTTCAGATTGTGAGGACTCGCAACCAGAGGGATGGCAATGATGAAGACGAGAACAATGGAGTGCCTCAGAATAACAATGGGCAAGGATCTACTCAGGGAGCTATCAACATCGAGCAGCTATTGGCCATGCAAAACCAGCTCATGCAGACCATGATACAGACTATGGGACAGCTGCAGGCTGGCAATATCAACAATCAGCCCCACATGCCTCCATCGCCACCCCCACCTCCTCATAACCGATTGGGAGAGTTTATGAGGACTAGGCCACCAACCTTTGCTCAAGCCGCAGACCCTATGGATGCGGACGATTGACTCAAGTCCGTGGAGAAGAAGCTGGCTATTGTCCAATGTAGTGACCGGGAGAAGGTCTTGTTCGCTTCTCATCAACTAGTTGGAGCAGCTGCAGATTGGTGGGATTCTTATTGCAATGCTCATGAGAATCAAGAGAGAATTACTTGGGCCGAATTCAAGGAAAATTTTCGTTCTCATTATGTGCCGGAAGGTGTTATGCTCTTGAAGAGGCAAGAATTTGAGAACTTGAGACAAGGAAAAACAAGCGTGAGTGAATATCTCAATAAGTTCACTCAACTCTCAAGATATGCGCCTGAGGATGTTAGCCGGGACAGCCGGAAGCAATACTTGTTCATGAGGGGATTGAACAATACGATCCAAGTGCAATTGCTCAACTGTGATTATGTCAATTTCCAGAAGCTTGTGGACAAAGCAATTGTGGTTGAGAACAAGATCCGTGAGATGGAGCAAGAAATCAAGAGGAAGGCGCCATATCAAGGACAGCAACAAGGAAGTAATGTGCGCCCTCGCTTTGCGCCGCCCAATGCGCCTCATTACAGCTCCTCTATTCCTGCTCAGCGCCCTGGTTATGCACCGCGCCCAACTCAGTTTGTGCAGCAGCGCCCTGTCATGCAAGCACCTAGGCCTCCGATGCCTTATGCACCTCGTGCTGATTTTCCTGGAGCCAATGTTCAAAACCAAGATCGTCCCAATAATTCTGGTGGAGTTAAAAAGTGCTATACTTGTGGAGAAGCTGGACACTTTGCACATCAATGTACTAAGTCGGGCCTTGGTCAAGGAAGCAATGCATCGAGGCAAAACCCAAGACCTAATGGAGGACAGCCACAAGGAAGCCATGGACAGCAAAATTTTGCTCGTGGCAACGTGAACCATGTCTCTACGGAGGATGCTCAACAAGCGGATGACGTGGTCATTGGTATGTTTCTCGCCAACTCCAACCCCGCGACTATGTTATTTGATTCTGGAGCATCACATTCATTCATTGCATCGAAGTATGTTGCCAAGTATAGTTTGCCTATCTCTCATATGAAGTTTACTCTGTTGGTTAAGTCTCCTGGAGGAGAGATGAGGACAAATATAGTATGTCCAAAAGTAAGCCTTAGAATAAGGGGGGTAGAATTCTCTGCCAACCTCATTGTTTTAGATTCTCAAGGGTTGGATATTATACTTGGTATGGACTGGTTGAGGAAGCACAATGGAGTTATTGAATGTGCCACGAAGACGGTGAAGTTGACCAATGAGGAAGGGATCACCGTGGAATTTGAAGCATCTCAAACCGCACTGAAGCAATTGGAATTGAATCATATGGACGGTGCCGCAATTGAGGAGATTCCGGTTGTATGTGAATTTTTGGATGTGTTTCCGGATGAGTTGCCAGGTATGCCACCCGATCGAGACATTGAGTTTGTTATTGATTTAATACCTAGAACTGCACCTATAGCTAAGAGGCCGTATAGGATGCCTCCTATGGAATTAGCGGAACTCAAGAAACAAATTCAAGAGCAATTAGAGAAGGGTTTTATTCGCCCTAGCTCTTCACCTTGGGGAGCGCCCGTTCTATTTGTGGACAAGAAGGACGGATCCCAAAGGATGTGCGTGGATTACCGAGCTCTCAACGAGGTAACAATCAAGAACAAGTACACCTTGCCACGCATAGAAGACTTGTTTGATCAGATGAAGGGTGCTTGTGTCTTCTCTAAGATTGACTTGAGGTCGGGATACTTTCAAATGAAGATTAGACCATCGGACATACCCAAGACAGCTTTTAGGACACGGTATGGATCTTATGAGTACACCGTGATGTCTTTGGATTGACAAATGCACCTGCCTACTTTATGTACCTCATGAATAAGGTCTTCATGGAGTACTTAGATAAGTTCGTTGTGGTGTTTATTGATGATATTATGATCTACTCGAAGGATGAGAAGGAACATGAGGAACACTTGAGGCTTACGTTGCAGAAATTGAGGGAGCATCAATTGTATGCCAAGTTCAGTAAATGTCAATTCTGGTTACGGGAAGTTTCCTTCTTAGGCCATATTATTTCCGGAGGAGGAGTATCAGTTGACCCAGGGAAGGTGAGAGATGTGCTTAAGTGGGAACCGCCACAGAATGTCAAGGAAATTCGGAGTTTTCTTGGGATGGCTGGATATTACCGTCGATTCATCAAGGACTTTTCCAAGATAGCCAAGCCTATGACGGAGTTGCTAACGAAGGGAAAGGCGTTCCAATGGACTGAACCTTGTCAGAATAGTTTTGAGGAGTTGAAGAAGAGGTTGACAATAGCTCCAGTTTTGGTATTGCCGGATGTAAGCAAGAGTTTTGACATTTATTGCGATGCATCAAGACAAGGGCTTGGATGTGTATTGATGCAAGAAGGTCAAGTGGTCGCCTATGCGTCAAGGCAATTGAAGAAACATGAGCAGAATTACCCAACACATGATTTAGAACTTGCAGCCGTGGTACATGCATTGAAGATTTGGAGACACTATATTCTTGGACATAGGTGTGAAATTTACACGGATCACAAGAGTTTGAAGTATATTTTCACACAAACGGATCTTAACTTGAGGCAACGAAGATGGTTAGAGCTCATCAAAGATTATGATTTGGGGATCAACTATCATCCGGGAAAAGCCAACGTAGTGGCCGATGCTTTGATCCGAAAAGGAGTAAGCCATCAACTTACCGTTCGAGAGTTACCGTCCGAGTTATGTAAGGAGTTTGAAAGGTTGAACCTCGGGTTTGTAAATGAGATGGAGATGATGGAGTTAAACCCAACCTTGGAGCAAGAAGTTCGAGAAGCACAAACCACGGATGAGGATATCAAGGAAATCAAGGAAAGGATCGAAGAAGGGAGAGAATTCAGATTTGACGAGGATGAACATGGTACCTTATGGCTTGGAAGGAGAATCATTGTGCCTAATGTAAAGCATATTCGGGAGACAATATTTAAGGAGGCACATGACTCGCCTTACTCGATTCACCCCGGTTGTAGGAAGATGTACAAGGACTTGAAGACTTGCTATTGGTGGGACAGCATGAAAAAGGACATAGCTGAATATGTAGCATTATGTGATGTGTGCCAACGAGTCAAGGCGGAACATCAAAGGCCAGCCGGATTATTGCAACCGTTGAAGATTCCGGAATGGAAGTGGGAAGAAATTGGAATGGACTTTATAGTTGGGTTACCGCGTACTCAGTCCGGGTATGACTCAATTTGGGTAATTGTGGATCGCTTAACCAAGTCAGCTCATTTTGTCCCTGTGAAGACCAAGTACACAGCTGCACGATTGGCCGAAATATACATGGAGCATATTTTGTGTCGACATGGAGTCCCTAAGAAGATAGTCTCGGATAGAGGTTCTCAATTTACCTCCAGATTTTGGCAAAAATTGCATGAAGCTTTGGGAACGAGGTTGAATTTTAGTTCAGCATATCATCCTCAAACGGATGGACAAACCGAGAGGACCAATCAGATTTTGGAGGACATGTTAAGAGCTTGTGCTTTAAAGCATGGAAAAGTTGGGACAAAAGCTTGCCATACGCAGAATTTTCATACAACAATAGTTACCAAGCAAGCTTGAAAATGTCACCATATGAAGCGCTTTATGGGAGGAAGTGTAGGACACCTTTATTCTGGAATGAGGCAGGAGAAACTCAAGTATTTGGTCCGGATGTGTTGCAAGAAGCCGAAAAGCAAGTCCAAATAATTCGTGAAAACTTGAGGGCTGCCCAATCAAGGCAAAAAGGCTATGCGGATAATAGGAGAAGGAAATTAGCCTTTGAAATAGGAGATTTTGTTTACCTCAAGGTGTCACCAATGAGAGGTCATAAGAGGTTTAACATAAGAAGCAAGCTCACACCTCGTTATATTGGACCATTCAAGATTTTGGACAAAAGAGGAGAAGTAGCATATAAGTTGGAGATGCCAGCTCATCTTTCAGACGTACATGATGTCTTTCATGTTTCCCAGCTCAAGAAGTGTCTGAGAGTACCGGAAGAACAAGTGCCAATGGAAGAATTGGAACTAGAGGAAGATTTGACGTATGCCGAGCAACCGGTAAAAATCTTGGAAACCAAGGAGAGAGTCACAAGGAACAAGGTGATTCGATGGTGTAAAGTCCAATGGAAGCACCATACCGAAAAAGAAGCAACTTGGGAGCTAGAAGATGATCTCAAGAAGGAATTTCCCTATCTCTTCTCTTCCGCGTCGAATCTCGAGGGCGAGATTCATTTTAAGGGGGGTAGGTTTGTAACACCCTCATTTTCATGCATCATGCCCTACATGCACTCATATACATGTTTAACATTAGCCCACAACAAGAGGAACGAGTTTAAAATTGATTCGGAGCATTTAAAATTGATTTGGAGCAAAACCGCACTTAAAACGCAGGAAAGTGCGGACTAGTCCGATTTTACTGAGGACTAGTCCGATTTCTCTCTGACTAAAAATGGACTTGTCCGGTTTTGCTACGGACTAGTCCGATTTTGGCTCTGGAAACTTTCGGACTTGTCCGATTTTGTGCGGACTAGTCCGATATTCCATGAATCCTTGAAAATTTGCTAAGTCCCTGGACTTTTCCGGACTAGTCCGGTGTTCCAGCGGACTTGTCCGTTTTCCTTTCTGACTAAGATCGGACTTGTCCGATTTTTGGCCAGACTTGTCCGATTTTCTCTCTGGACGACTTCGGACTAGTCCGGTCCTTTCTGGACTTGTCCGATATTTCGTGACTCCGAGATTGACCTTTTGTTTTACGACTTGTTTCTTGGGTTTCACGTCAAGTGGGCCTAGGGACGTCGTGCCCAACTCTTTTAGAGCCCATGTGGGACTCTAAACCGGCCTCTACTCATCCCAAAACTCGAAATCCATCTAACCCTAGCCTCCACCCCTATATAAACAACCCCACCCCTTGGGTTGACATCTATTTGCCACTTTTCCACCCACCCAAACCCTAGTTCGTGGGGATCCACCATCAAGGAGGGAGGAGAAGATCCCAAACAAGAAGAAGAAGAGGAGGAAACAAAGGAGGATCAAGATCTCCACCAAGTTTCGTCCTTCACCACCAATTCATCTCCAAGTTCATCACCAACCCTAGATCATCAAGATCCAAGTGTTACCTCCAAGTCTCTTGGTTCATTGGAGTTCTAAACACCTGGTATACCTTCTATTATCTTTTCCTTACGTGCATTCAACCCCTAATCTCCAAATTCACGTCGATCTAGAAAGCCCTAATCTGCTGATCTCGTCAAGTGCGGACTTGTCCGGTCCCTAGCGGACTAGTCCGATCTTCCTGGTTAAATTGTGTTGAATTAATTCTAGAATTTGATCTAATCAACCCCAAACCTGTATAAACTTGTTATAATCTATTAGAGCTAGTTAGTAATCATTAAAAGCAATCTAGTAACAAGTTCTACCTTGCATTTGCATCAATCATGCATGTCATGACATATTGAGTAATATTTGTGCACTCTTTGATTGTGTTTCTTGTTTTGTATGTTTATTGTGTGGATTAGACGGATTTGCGCTAGAAAGTGCCACAGAGGATCTACAACATCAAGAGTTTGAAGGCTTTGACCCTAATCAACAGCAAGAGCAAGGCAAGTGTCCTTGAAGCATATTGATCCTGTTTTAAATGTTTTGTTTGCAAAACTGCATGCTTGTGTCAAATTGATGGGAAATCCTATGGTAGGAAGTTTACTAGATTTGTTAAACCACCCTTGTCACCTGGAATTTATGGTAGAGAGTCGGGAAGGGTTTTACCTTTTTGCTTCGCTTAATCAACTGGGATGGGAAACAACTATATCACTCAATTTAATTATGCATGGATGAGATTATGGTTAACATGAACTGGTTAAACATGGTATGGTAATGGATGATCTAAGCAAGTCTGGTATGTGGATGGGTTGGATGTTATGGTGGTTTGCTTGCTTTAGATCTAAGGACCGGTTCATGCGAGAATAAGCCAGGACTACAGTGCCACCACGAGGCCAAGTTATGGGTGCGGCGTAGCTAATTAATTAGGGCTTTGCTAGTGCTGTTTGGACCATTGTGGATGCTCAGGGAAGGGGTAGTCGGATTGGGTTTGTTGATGATTGGTGGGACTACCCTGGGATCCGAACGGCTCAAGAGGGGGCCCTTGGTTGAAGGTGTGCTCTGTGGGAGACATCGCCACCGGTGAAACCTCAGTGGGGTCTAAATAGGCTAGTAATCCCTTTGTAAAGGCTATTTTGTGATCTCTTGGCCACACACCAACGGAAGTGTGTAATGTGACCGACGGGTCATGGGCATAAGGGAGGTTCTTAGTCGCCGAAGGGTGATGAAATCACGGACACGTGGGTAAAGAGGTACAAACTCTGCAGAGTTAACTAAAACTATCATGATAGCCGTGCTCCCGGTTATGAGCACCTGGACAACTTCCATGATTAGAGGGAAATTGGAATTTGGGATGGTTATGGTTTGGTAATGGTTATGGTTTGGTAATGGTTATGGATGGTTATGGATTAATCTCTGGTAATGAATATGGTTATTGACAATGGTGAAATCTGGAATTATTGATGATGGTAATGAATTCAGTTTGGTATTATGGTATTACTTATGATTATGATGGGTTTACTTCACATACATAAGATATATTGCTTTTCAAATGTTTTACCGTACTTTTCAGCACTTTACCATTATTATTGTCAACATTTGAATCAGCCACATGTCATACTTTCCACACTTGCTGAGTACGACATGTACTCACTCTTGCAATCCCCTCCCAACAGTTGCAGGTCAGGATTGGGAGTGTAATGGCGATAATGCGGAGTTCTAGGCTGTGTCTACTGTCAGCTTTGCCTGTGGTGTTGATTGGAGCTGCGCGTATATACCCTGTCGCTTATGCTGCTTAGTTGCTTTAGTTTGCCTAATTAGTTTATTTCCGCTGCATTAGTTGAACTTGTCATTAATATTTATTAGAGCTTGTATTCGAGGATAATATGGTTTGTGTAATAAATCTGATAATTAATCTTGTTTTGTGGTAATTTTCTGTATACTCTTTTGTGATTGCACTCGTGTATGTGTGATGAACATCCTGGGCACACATATGCGTTAGCTTGGTTCATTTTCAGAACCGGGCGTCACATTGGTTGAGGCCCCCCTCGACTGAGAAGGACCTTCGGACCTAGAGCCCTCAACTGGCCCTGGTACCGGAGCCACATGGCTGGAGCTAGCGTCCCGGGGAGATGTCGATGCTAGAGTGGTTGCCGCCGTAGAAGACCTCCTCCGCTGGGGAGAAGGAGTTGTCGTGGAAGGAGCAGGTCTGACGGACCTCCTGTCAAAATTTTTCAACTTCCTCTTGCGGCTCGAGGGCTCGGCCAACTCCTTGCTCTTGCCTATGACTTCAGCTCTTGGCTTCAGGGTGGGAGCGGAGCCACCTTCAGAAGCTCTGGGGATTGCCACCCCAGAGGTTGATCGCCTCTCCATCAGGCCCAAGTCGTCCAACATCGGCATCTTCCTCCGGAGCTCTCTGCACTCCTCTGGTATCATATTCAGAGGAAGGAAGGCCGCCGGTGGAGACACGTCACCAGGGCCAATGTTCCCAAGCTGGAACATCTTGAGATGGGTCTTCAAGGCTTCACCAGTCAAGTTGGTGCCCGAACCAACCTCAATGCGGTTGGTATCCATCTCACTATTGAAGGCCCAGGCAGGTCACCCCCTAGCCCTCAGCGGGGCCCACCTGTTCGTCAAGAAGTTGTCGAAGACCATCTGGGGGTCACCCCACCTTCGACACACTCCTGGATTCTGTCCATAATGGGCTTGTACTCCCTCGACAGCTCCAGCACGTCACTCCAAATGTCGGTGTCGACGCGGGGGAGGCCTTCAGGCGGTTCCATCCTCTCGTGTCCCTCGACAGTGATGACCACCCAGTCTTTCTTCCAGTCGTCCCACTTGCCGAAAGGAATGGACCTCAAGTACTTGAGGGGGGGGGGGGGGTTCCGCTTCACAAAGTAGTAGAAGCTGGTGAACTCATCACTCTTCCCAGTGGGGTGGACAGTGAAGAAAGTCTGAAACAACTCCACGCAAGGGGGCACTCACACCCACATCTCGCAAAAGTGGATGAAAGTCGCTACCAGCAAGATTCAGTGGGGGCCGAGATGGTGGAGCTGCAGACCATAGAAATCAAGCGGCATCAGATTGAAAGTGGAGAAAGGCGGGATCAAATCCGCCATGGCGTACACAAGGAAGTACACCATATCTTTGGCTCGCTCCTTCTCGAAGGGAAGCTTGCCACAACGAATGTCGTTGTTGAAGGAGTCACTGGACCAACCCATGTAGGTCCGGACCCTAGACAACTCCTTCTTGCTCCCAATGCGGCTCTTGGGAGTCCCAACTTCATCATAGCACAGTGGGGCAAGAGATGAAAAGCAAGCAAAAGTTTGGAGGATTCGAGCGCAAGTTCAAATGAAGGTGTAAAGAATCCCCAAACGGTGCGCACTTTCCTTCTTAAGTAAGCCCCCGCAACGCTTGGATGGAAACCGAAGAGGAGCCGACAATACAGTTCAAAAACTTCACCCTGCCAATGACAAGGGGGCCCGGGGCCACCACGACGATCAAGTCGAGGTCCTTACCCCAGGCGAACAGTTGTCATCATAAGAAGCAGGAAGCCCGAGGGCGGCAGCCTAACAGGGCACGCGGAACCAATACGGTTTTCGTATCGGGAACCGGCGACCTTCAATTGTGTGAGATTTGCACACTCAGATCTCACCTGCCACATCCTAGATATGCCACGCGGCGATGGTTTAACTACGAACTACTGCCAATGGCACATCCAAAGACCCTTGAAGACACGGCTCAAAACCGAAGGATGGACCCACCTTTGGCAAAACGATTTCATCCAAAAGGTCTCTCCCAAAGGTGGGCCCAGGGGGCCACTGTCGGTACCCTGCATATCGAATACCCCTTGGGACTGCAAAAAGAGCAAAGGAACTTCACCTGTCTGATTTGAAGACCCCCGAAGGCCCCACGTGTCATACGGAACCAGACCTGCCTCCCTTCTATGGTTATTCCCAGTGCTGCCACGTGTATCCTACAACCAGAGCTACATACCACACATGGGAAAGCTCCGGGCTAAATACCTGCACGGCACCCTCGGACCTAACCCCCGACAGAGGGAAGCTTCAGTACCAACATGTGTACAACAGCACCGGACCTACCTGTCCCAGACGGTAAGCTCCGGAGCTGCCACGTGTCCAACCGTCGGACCTTCAACTTCAACAAGCATACTGGTGGACCCCCAATGGCTCGGACCTTCAAGGGACAATTAAAGACTTCAAGACCCGATTAAGTGTCATTAATACCATCTTAATGGCACACGATCAGAGGGCCCTTAATACCAGTAAGGCCACTATCAAGGCGCGTTACCATACTATTAAGGGTAATTAAGCTCATTAATTGTGTATCAAGCATCAGTAACTGCCAGTGCCACATGTCAGGACAGGCTAACGATGTAATGACCACTCCTTGTACTATAAAAGTATTGGTCGAGCGATACACAGGGGAGGCTCTTCCAGACTTCCACACAAGTCTACATACGCCCACAAGTGCTCAGACGCTCAATAAAACAACTACACACCCCGTGGAGTAGGGTATTACGCTTAGGCGGCCAGAACCACATAAATCCTCGTGTCAACTTGCCATCGTGTTCTGAATCTCTGCGCGCCCACAACCGAACTACAAACTCCACGGGCTGCCAACGGTAGTACCAGGAGAATTGCCGGAACCAAACTTCGACAATCCTCATATGTGTTTAACATTAAGCCATATAAAAAGGTACAAGATTAAAATGAATTTAGGGCTAAACAAGAAATTTCAGTTCTCTAGAGTGCGAACTTGTCCTGTGGTAACCCCAGACTAGACCAGTGTTCCAAATTTCATTTTGATGAATCCAGTTATTCAGAGTCTGAACTTGTTCGGCATGAAGTGCGGACTAGTCCGATCTATGCTCTGATGTTCCCCAAACTTGTCTGGATGGACTTGTCCGTTTCTCCCTTGTTACCCAATGGACTAGTCCGGTCCTTAATGCGGACTAGTCCGGCCTCCTGAATCTCACTTGGACTCTGTTATTTCCCACGATCAGTTTTTGGGTAATTGCCTAATTTGGGCTCAAGAACATCATACCCAACCTCAAAGGAACCCAAGTGGACCCAACCTCAGCCCCTACTCGTCCCCCACTAAAATCCAATTGGAATTCACCCAAAAACCCTACCTCTCCGCCCCTATATAAACAATCCAATACCCTCTCCTCTTCAACCTTTAAGAAAAACCCCTGTTGTCGCCCTTAGCCTTGCGCCGACGTCAAGAGGAAGCCCAGGAGCAAGGAGAAGAAGGATAGGAGGGAGAAGGGTGAATCAAGATCGATCTTCATCAACTTTTGACAATTTACGTTCTTCATCAACAAATCTTCATCAACTCATCTTCATCAAGCCATAATCGACAAGATCCAAGTGTTGCACCCAATTCTTGATCTTTGGATCTCTAAACATGTGGTACACCCTCTACATTCAAGTTTCTACGTCAATTCAACCCCAATCCTCGTTGATCAGAAAAACCCTAATTTGCAGTTTTGTATAGGGCGGACTAGTCCGGCCCCTATACCGAACTTGTCCGGCCTCTGAATCTGGATTGTGCTGAATTAATTCCAAACCAACTTTGTTGGAAACTATTGTAACTAGATAGTTAACATTAATAGCAACTATTTAACAAGTTTTACATCATAATTGCGTTAATCATGCATATCATGGCATATTGAGTACTATATGAGCATTATTTGATTGAATTGTGTGTTTTGCATGTTTGTCGCTCGGAATAGAAGGAATTGCCATAGAGAGTGCTTTTGAGGACCTGCAGAACCAGGGTTTTGAAGATCTATCCAAATGAAGCTCAGGAGCAAGGCAAGTTTCCTTGACCATTTTGATCCAGGTTTTTAAATGTTTTGTTTGCAAAACTGCATGCTTGTTTCAATTGGTGAGAAAACCCAAGTAAAGGAATTTACTAGTCTTGTATGACCACCCTTTTCACTTGAACATAATGTAGAGAGTCGGGAAGGGTATTTTACACTTTTGCATTGCTATACATAAATTGGGTTTGGGAAACAATCATACTACTTAATTATGAACTACTGAACATGTGAATGATGAGAATTGAAAATAATGACCCTTTAGCAACATGGTTCCTAGGGATCTGAGCAAGCCGGTTATGTGGAATGGGTTGGATTGTTTGGGTGGTTTTGCTTGCTTTAGATCTAAGGACTGGTTCGTGGAGCAACCATACAGGATTTACGGTGCCACCACAGGGCCAAGTATGGGTGCGGCTTAGCTGACTGGTTAGTGAATTGCTAGTACTGTTTGAACCATTAAGAATGCTCGGAGAAGGGGTAGTCGTATTGGGTTTGTAGAGATTGGTGAGACTACCCTGGGATCCAAATGGGAGGGGGCCTTGGTTGGATGTGCTCAGTTGGAGACATCACCACCGGTGAAACATCTGTGGGGTATAAATATGCTAATAATCACTTTGTAAAGGCTATTTTGTGATCTCTTGGCCACACACCTAAGTAAGTGTGAGACGGCATAATTGAGATTCCATTGTCATCGAAAGGTGATGAAATCACGAACTTGTGGGTAAAGTGGTACAACCTCTGCAGAGTGTGTCTAAAACTATCATGATAGCTGTGCTCCCGGTCATGAGCAATCTGGACCCTCACATGACTAGAGTTATGGACCTTTAACTTGGTTTAATGGCTGAAATTGAATTAGGAACTTGTAACACCCTCATTTTCATGCATCATGCATTGCATAAGTTCATATACCTGTTTAACATTAACCCACACAAAAAGAAATAAGTTTAAAATGAATTTAGAGCAAAACCACACTTAAGAATTCTAGGAAGTGTGGACTAGTCAGGTTTCTCTCTAACCTCGATCGAACATGTCCATTTTTGTGCGTACTATTCCGGTTTTTGACTCTGGACACTTTCGGACTTGTTCGGTCCTATGCGGACCAGTCCGGTATTCCAATTCCTTGGAAATTTTGCTAAGACACTGGACTTGTCCAATATTCCAGCGGACTTGTCCGTTTTTCCTCTGACTAAAATCGGACTTGTCCGGTTTTGGCCAGACTTGTCTGATTTCTCTCTCACCAAGTTCGGACTTGTTCGTTTTCGCCTCTGTCAATCTTCGGACTAGTTTGGCCCTTTTGCGGACTTGTCCGGATTATCGCGATTCCGAGTTGATCTTTTGTTTCGCGACGTGTTTTGGGTTTTACTTTAAGTGGGCCTAAGGACGTCGTGTCTAACTCTTTTTGGAGCCCATGTGGGACCCCACACCGGCCTCTACCTATCTCAAACTCATATTCCATCAAACCCTAGCCTCCACCTCTATATAAACGACTGAAAGCATCAAGGCCCCCATGAGGTATGGTTTCGGTGATTAATGACAATCATTGGACTTTACTAATGAATTTGTGGATGCAAGGTCTCTCATAATCACTCAATCAAATGAAATCAATATGTCATTGGAGACCCCTAAACAATCAATTTATGAGATCAAATCAATGATATGAAGACAAGAAGTGAAAGCTCTTATGACAAAGTCATTCAACCACAATTAATGACACTTAATGCTTGACAATCATCAGAAATATATTTCCAACAAAGTCTAAGAGGTCACTTGAGGAAGACACAAAAGAATCACTTAGAAACAACTCGAAGCAAACAAAATCAACTCACCGGATCAACCGATGTTTCCAGAGAACAAAGTACTCACCAGATCATCCGATGTTAAGGGCTAAGCTACATCGGTCCATCAGTACAGTTTACAATATCCTTGGACCAAGTGTAGCACCGGATCATCCGATGTACAGAGATATACACATCGGTCAATCACTCCAGTAAGCATCAAGTTTGAGCCAATTCTGGAGGAAGAGCCACCGGATCATCCGATGAGAAGACAGGTGCAACATCAGTCTAACAACGGTCATATCTGACACAGTGACGTCAGCTAAAGTAAACTTGACCGATGATAGCTAAAGGGGAGACATCGGATCATCCGGTGTTCGCAGAAAAGTTCTGTCAGCCTACTTTTCCAACGGCTATTTCGTGGAGGTTGGCTATAAATACCCCCTAAACCTGTCATTTCGATAAGTCTTGATCACCAGACATTCTCAACACATCCACAAGCGTTCAAGACCAAGAGCCATCACTTCTACATCATTTCGACCACCTACACACCAAGAGATAGGCTAGAGCTAGCTAGAGAGAGCTTGTGTGCCTCCATTCTGGGTGAGTGGAATCTCTAGGATAGTGAGAGCCTCAAGGGAGTGCCCCTTGGTGTTTGTAACTGTGAAAGACTTCCGGAGCTTGCCAAGGCGTTTGTGGAAGCCCGGAGGGTCGAAGTTGTACAAGGCTTGAGCTCCACCTTGCCAAGGTTGGCAAACAGAGAAGAATAGTGGAGATCCCTCGTCTCGGTGACTTGGGTGTGGCTAAACCCTTTGGTGGGTGCCACAACATGGATGTAGGAAGATCTTGATGATCTTGCCAAACCACGGGATAAATCCTCGTGTCTCCTCGGGAGTTTGCATCCTCTTCCTCTCCCTTGCATTTATGCATTTTATATTCCGTGAAGTTTCTATTTACTTCACTGCATAGATAGTTTGCGTAGGGAATTAGGCTTTTAGGAATTAAGTTTTATTTTTTAGATTTTTGAAAAGAAGCCCAATTCACCCCCCCCCCCCTCTTGGGCATTCGATCCTTACAACGACTTAACACCTCAACTTTACATCTATTTGCCACTTGCGAAACACAACCAAACCCTAGTTTGTGGGAGTTGCCACCAAGGAGGAGAAGGAGATCCCGAGCAAGGAGAACAAGAGGAGGAAATGAAGGAGGATCAAGATCTCCATCAAGTTTTCGTTCTTCATCAACAATCCACCATCAAGTTTTATTCATCAACCCTAGATCGTCAAGATCCAAGTGTTGCCTCCAAAACCCTTGATTCATTGGAGTTCTAAACACCTGGTGTGCCTTCTATTTTCTATTTCTCATGTGAATTCAATCCCCTTCTCCAAATTCACGTTGATCTAGTAAACCCTAGTCCGCTATTTCTTCGAAGGGCAGACTAGTCTGGCCTATGGCGTACTAGTCCGATTTATCGATCTGTTTCCTTCTAAACTAAATCTAAATTAGATCGAATCAGCTCCAAACCTATGTAGACTAGTTAATAACCGTTGTAAATGATTAGTGAACATTAATACAACTCATTAACTAGTTTTGCTTCACATTTGCATTAATCATGCATGTCATGCCATATTGAGTAATATATGTGCACTTATTGATTGTAATTCTTGTTTTGTATGTTTATTGTGCAGTTTAGATGACCTCTGGCACCAGAAATTTGAAGTATTTGATCCCAATCAAGCCCAAGAGCAAGGCAAGTGTCCTTGAATCTATTGATCCTGTTTTCGACAATAAATGTTTTGTTTGCAAAACTACATGCTTGTGTCAATTTGATGGGAATCCCTTTGATAGGAAGTTTACTAGCTTTGTTTAACCATCCTTGTCACCTAGAATACATGGTAGAGAGTCGGGAAGGGCTTTTTACCTTTTGCTTTGCTTAATTAATTGGGATGGGAAAACAACTAGTTTATTTAATTATGCATTGATGAGATTATGGTTAATATGATATGGTTATGGGTGATCTAAGCAAGCCTGGCATGTGGATGGGTTGGATGATATGGTGGTTGCTTGCTTTAGATCTAAGGACTGGTTCATGCGAGAATAAGCCAGGACAATAGTGCCACCACGAGGACAAGTATGGGTGCGGCATAGCTAATTAATTAGGGTATTGATAGTACTGCGCGGATCATTTGGCGCACCGGGGAAGGGGAGTCAGATTGGGTTTGGATTTGAGACAGGACTCCTTGGGATCTGAATGGCACAAGAGGGGGCCCTTGGTTGAAGATGTGCTCAGTTGGAGACATCACCACCTGTGAAACCTCATTGGGTCCGTACATGCCAGTAGTCCCTTTGTAAAGGATATTTTGTGATCTCTTGGCCATACACCTAAGGAAGTGTAATTGGCATAAGGGAGGTTCTCTAGTCGCCGACGGGTGATGAAATCACAAACACGTGGGTAAAGTGGTACAAACTCTGCAGAGTATTAAAACTATCATGATAGTTGTGCTCCCGGTTAAGAGCACCCGGATGACCTACATGATTAGAGGGGAATTTAGGATTTAGGATGGTTTGGTACTGGTCATGATTGGTAACATGGTTATGGATTAATTTCTGGTATTGAATATGGTCAAGGGCAATGGTGAAATCTGGAATATGGATGATGGTAATGAAATATGAACTGGTATTATGGTAACTACATGGGTTATGATGGTTTTACTTCACATACATATAATCTATAGCTTTTCAAATGTTTTGATGTACTTTTTAGCACTTATCTATTATTACATTCGTCATTTGTATCAGCTACATGTCATACTTTCCACACTTGCTGAGTACGACATGTACTCACCCTTGCAATTCCCTCACCAACAGTTGTAGGTTAGGATTGGGAGTATAAAGGTGATAATGCGGAGTTCTAGGCCGTGTGTGACGTCAGCTTTGCCTGTGGTGTTGATTGGATTTGCGATATACCCTTATGCCTATTCGCTTAGCTGCATAGTTGCTTAATTAGTTTATTTTTGCTGCATTAGTTGAAACTTGTCATTAATACTCATTAGAGCTTGTATTCGAGGATATTATGAATTGTGTAATAAAATTTGTTAATAAATCTTGTTATGTGGTAAATTTTCTGTATATCCTTTTGTGAATGCACTCGTGTATGTGTATTGAACGGTCTGGGCACACATATGCGTTCACTTGGTTCATTTTTGGAACCGGGTGTCACAGAACTGGTATTGGTTAATTAAATGGCTTTGGTATATTGAATTGATGAATTTGATATAAATAAGCAGTTATGAGTTGATTATGGATTATTATTTGAGATAAATGAGGTCGCTTGTCGGGGCGTGGCCCCCGACCACCAGGTATTGTCGCAGCAGCAACAGTAGGTGTACCGCCAAGTGACTTTTTCTTGCCACTTAACTTCTTGTTTTTGTTTTTGCCACTACCTTGGGCGGCAGTAGCTCTGGCTTTGGAGATAGACTTTTTGGCCTCCATAGCTGGTTTGGAGTGCATCTCTCAAACCTGAGCAGCCCTGGCGCATTTGTCAGCCAGGCTGAAAAGTTCCTTGACACTGCTGACATTTTTTGTTGTCAGTTTCTCCAACATCTTCTCGTCTTGAACTCCCTGTCAGAATGCAACAACGACAGAGGCGTTGGAGCTTGAAGGAATAGTGTTATGTACCTTAGAGAATCGTTGCATGAAGGATCGTAGTGACCCCCCCCCCACTTCCGATGTACGGCAAAGAAATCCAGCTCGGTGCAAGGCCGGGTGTAGGAGCTCCCGAAGTTGGCGGTAAACTAGCAGCATAGCTCTTCACAACTGCAGATGGAGTCGAGGGGTAAGCTCATGAACCAGGACGTTGTTGTTCCGGTTAAGGCCACTAGGAAGTAGTTAGCCATGACAGCCTCATTACCCCCTGCAGCGAGGATAGTCGTGGAGTATATCTGCAGAAACTCGACGGGGTTGACAGTCCCATCGTTTTTCCTGGCAGATGCAGGTTGAACTTGGGTGGCCACTCCACCATTCAAAGGTGTAGATCAAGTGCTGAACAGCCGCCTCCAACTCCTAAAGAAGAAGGTTTTTCATGAGCAAGTCGCCTCTCGCGACTACGCTCAATGTTGACGCGGCCATCCTGCCTCATGTACTGGCGGTGGAGCTGTGACAGGAGATCTCGAGTCGGCAGCCATGACACCGTGTGAGTGTGATAAGGCATAGAGGAAGTATGCGACATCACTTGCTGAGAGGGTGCACGTCTCCTGTGCTACGACGCTAAAGGACCAAGTCTTTCAAACAAGGTCATGTTACGGGTCGGTGCTTGCATTACATCGGGCATGCCCTGGTTATTGAGCGATGTGACTGCGGTAGCAACTAGGTGCTCAACATCAACATGCCATTGCTCCAGAGCATCTGTAGATGCGCCCGACGCTCGAGGATGCTGAAGGAGAGTTTGCGCTTGTCGAAGTGAGTGATCGACACTTCCCCCAGTACTAATAGATCGTAGTTCACGAAGGTTCGTAATTGTTTGGGGCGCGCGTGAGATTATGAACAAGATAGTGACACAAGGAATTTTATGTGGTTCAGGCCGTCTGAGCGTAATACCCTACTCCACGGGTGGTTGTTGTATGTATGAGTATGTGTGTCTGAGCACTTGATCAGACTTGTCCATTGTACCTTGCGGCACAACCCTTTTATAGTCCAAGGATTGGTCATTACATTGTCAGCCTGGCCTGACATGTGGCCCTGGTGATGTTTAATTACCTAATACACGATCTGTATGTATTAAGCATGATTAATGGTGTGATAACGCACCTTAATGGTGGCGTTACTGGTACTAAAGGTCCTCTGATTGTGTGTCATTAACATGGCATTAATGACACGTAATCAGGTCTTGTAGTGGCTGCTTTAACCGCCTCTTGAATGTTCGCGCCGTTGGAGATCCGATAGTCTTCCCGTTGCAGGCTTAAGTCCGAAGGCTCGACATGTGGCGGCTCCGGAGCTTCCCACTATGGGGAGGCAGGTCCGGAGCCGCTGTACACATGGTAGCATCGGAGCTTCCCTCTACTAGGCATTAGGTCCGGGGCCCCTGGACACGTGGCATGACCGGAGCTTCCCTATATAGGGAGTTAGGTCCGGCCTTGTGTTACACGTTGCGGTACTGGAGCTACCCAAATGAGGGAGGCGGGCCCAGTGCTATAAACACGTGGAACCTTTAGAGATCTTCAACTCAAACAAAAGGAACTCCGTAGATTTTCTTGTGGTATTGCGGGGTACCCGGTACGCAGGGTACCAATAGTGGCCTCTGGGCCCACCTCTGGGAGAAATCCTTTGGGTTAAGTTATTCTACCAGAGGTGGGGCCATCTTCGATTCCCGCGTTGGGGCTTCAAAGGTTTTTCATGTGCCGTTGGGGCGATGGTCAGTAGTTAAGCCATCTCCACGTGGCTCCTCTTGATGCGGCAGGTGAGATCTTGGCGTGTGGATCTCATGTAATTAAAGGTCGCCGGTTCCCAATACAAAAATTGTATCAGTCCTGAGCGCCCTGTTAGGCCGCCGCCCTCGAGCTTCTAACTTCCCATCATGACATAGGTTTGCCTGGGGTGATAACTTTAACTTTTCCGCCGAAGTGGACCCGCGCCCATTTGTCATTGACGGGGTAATTTTTTGAAATGAAATCTTGATCTCAACGCAATTTCCATCCAAGCATTGCGGGGGCTTACTTAAGAAGGAAAGCCTGCACGGTTTGAGGAGTCTTTACGCTTTCATTTGAACTTACGCTCAGAGCCTCCCAACCTTTGCATAGCCCTTCCAACATTCGCTCAACTTTGCCACGATGGAATCGGGTCTTCCCCGTAGTAAGATCACTAGCGATGAATATCTATCGAGGGTTCGGACCTACATGGGATGCTCCAGTGACTCCTTCAACACGATATTCACTTCGGCAAGCTTCCCTTCAAGAAGAAGCGCACCGGCGAGATCGTTTACTTCTCGGCATACGCCATGGTGGGTATGATCCTGCCCTTCTCAAGCTTTCTGTTGATGCTGCTGTATTTCTACGGCCTCTAGCTTCATCACCTCGGCCACCACTCCTTCTTGCTAGTGGCGACCTTCGTCCACTTCTGCGAGATGTGGGTGGGTGTGTTGCCATGCCTCGATCTCTTTCAGACCTTCTTCACGGTCCACACTACCAGAAAGGGGACGGAGTTGACTGGCTTCTACTACTTCGTGAAGCGCAAGAACTGTCCCTTCAAGTACTTGAAGACCTTCCCCTCAGGAAAGTGGGACAACTGGAAGAAATACTGGGTGATCATCGCAGTGGAGGAGCACGAGAGGTTGGAGTTGCCCAAGAGCCTCCCCAATGTTGACAATGACGCCTGGAATGCAGTTCTGGAGCTATCCAAAGCGTACAAGCCCATCCTGACACGGATCCAGGAATGCGTAGAGGGTGAAGTGACCCCTCAAATGGTCTTCGGCAATTTCCTATTGAATAGGTGGGCTCCGCTAAAGACAAGGGAGTGGCCCACATGGGCTTTCAATAGTGAAATGGATCATAACTGGATTGAAGCTAGTTTAAATACCAACTTAGATGATGAAGCTTTGAAGCTCCATCTCCAGAAGTTTTAGAACGGAGCTATCTCTCGTGACACCTTGACCCTGTCAGCTGCCTTCCTCCCTCTGAACATGTTTCCAGATGTTAGTAGGGAGCTCCGGAGGAGAATGTCGGAGCTGGACGACCTCAGCGTGGTTGAGAGACTCAAGACCTCCGGGTTTGCAATCCCCGGAGCTTCATAGAGGGTGGCCCCAACTCCTCCAAGCCAGAAGGTTGATGACGTCGACAAGGGCAAGGGCAAGGGCAAGGAGTCGACCGAATCTTCCAGTCGGAAGAGAAAGCTGAGACATGCTAATGGGAGCTTGCTCAGGTCGGCTCCGTCTCCAGCAGCTTCTTCCCCCCGACCAAGCAGGACTTCGATCGCCACACCTCCTTCAAGGCTGACGTCCTCGAGGAGCGCTAGTTCTGACAAATCAACTTCGGCCCCAGTGCCAATCATGGGCTCTAGGTCCAAAGGTTTTTCCCAGTCAAGGGA
Organism: Tuctoria greenei; assembly: GCA_036927565.1. NCBI lineage: Eukaryota > Viridiplantae > Streptophyta > Magnoliopsida > Poales > Poaceae > Tuctoria > Tuctoria greenei. The sequence goes on from JAYESD010000003.1 coordinate 21,659,161, forward strand.
AATCCTGGCTGAGGCGACGCCAACAACTACGGCAAGTTCCGGGCAGCAGTCCGGAGCCTCCACCACTCCGACGATGGTGGGTTCTGGCTCTGGCTGCCCGATGAAGAGGTTCTGCGGTGACTGGAGTGGTAGCATCCCAAGGTAAGCATTGTTATATTTCCTTGAGGTGCTAATTTTTTCTTTATCATGTCTTGAATTTTCCCGATCTTTTGTTTCCAGGGTGTCAAAAAAGAAGACCGAGACTTCAGCACCTGCTGCAGCAATTGAGGCTGTGCAGGCAGAAGCTCCGGCTTTCACCCCTGTGCCTCCTCTAGTGGTGGCTAAGGACACGACAGCTCCGGCACCAGCTGTCGTGGATCTGGATCCAGAGATGACGCCTGAAGCTCTCATGGTAGCACTGAACCACGGGGGAGATGTTTGTGATGAAGCAGTGTTGGTCTCAGAGCCGGCACTTGAAGTTCCTGCTTCAGAGACGGAGATGGCAGAAGCTCCAGCGCCTGAGCCGGAAGTAACTGAAGATCCTCTTGAGCCGGCGGGTGAGATCCAGGCTGGCCCGGAGCCAATTCCCCTGGCGTTGTCTATCGACAATGCCTGCTCTAGTCTATGCCAAGTCCAGCTGGCCTTTGACTATGAAAGCAAGACTCTAAAAGAAGAGGGCAACACCTTGAGGCGTTGGCGCAACAGGCTTCACTTCAAGATGAAGCTAACGCAGTCAAGGCTTGCCGACCAGCGAGAATGGGTGGCCAAGGAGAAGGCCCAGCTAGCACTGATGGACCGTCTGCTGGACGAGCGGGAGGCTACTATTAAGGCTCTCGACGAGAAGGCTCGAGAGATTTTACAGCATGCTAGGGAGACCAATGAGGTTGCTGACGATCGTCAAGACAGCCTTAATGAATTAAATGAAAAGCTCCTCAAGCGTTGGGTGGACCTTGATGAGAGGTAGGAGATGCTCCTGGAGAAGGAGGAGGATATTTTGAAGAGAGACCAGAGGTTGTCTTTGGGGGAGCAAATCTTGGCTAATCGCACTAAAAAATTTTAGCAGCGGTGCAAGCAGGAGGAGGAGAAGAACTGGAAAATGGGACAGGCGCTCTTTAAAAGAGAAGCTAATTCCGCCACCAGAGAGGAGAAGGTGAAAGGAAGGGAGAAGGACCTGGTGAACCACCGGAACCGCATCCACCTCCGAGAGTTGTAGCTTGCTGACCGCAAAAAGCAGGTGGCTGAGAGTACTTAGCAACATGCCGAGGAGGTCGAGTGCGTCGCCCGGGAAGGTTCGGCGCTTGCGGCCACCAGGAGGTCACTGGAGGACTTGAGGAATATGATGGCAACTAAGTCCCAGCGAGTCTGGAATTTCCTGGGGCATGCTAACAAAGCTTTGGTGCCACTTGGCTTCAGTCCGGTATGTCCGGATGACTTGGAACCGGGGCTGGACAAGGCACTGGTGGCAATGAGCTCCACCAGCAACAAGTTGGACGCAATGGGTGACGTCATCATCGACCAACTGGAGACAGGGGGGTCTCTAACCAAGAACGTCGCTGAATATGTGCTAACATGCTTTAAAAGTCGGGACCTCCAACTATCTCTAGATCCGGTGGTCGAAGGACCCATCCTTGAAGAAGAAGATGTCGCTAGGGCCAGCGTCCGAGAAGCTTCCGAGAAAGTTGCCTCATTTTTCCATAGGACCTAGGACATTTTTCTTTTGCCTTTCTCTTGTAATCCTCATTTTGTAATCCAATCCTTTGAATGAATGAAATCCAATCTTTTTGAATGAATGAATCCCATTTTGTATTTGTCTTCAATGCATTGTCCTTTATCTTGTTGGCCCCCTGGTAGATGTACACAATTTGATTGCGAACATGTACCAAAAGGATCTGAGAATGTCTTTATGACTTGAATACTTCAAACTTGTAGCTTTAACGCTTAGCTCTTAGGTCCAAAATTTACTTCCGACATCTAAAGGGACCCTTTGTGACGTCGACGGCGGGCCCCCTAGGAGTTGTCGGAGCTTGGTAGGTATGACGGCCCCCACTGTCAACACATAAAGCGTCGACGATGGGCCCCCTGGGAGGTGTCGGAGCTTGGTAGATCCAACGGCACCCACCATCAACGCTTAGAACATTGACGGCGGGCCCCCTCGGGGTGACTTCTCCACCATCTTCGTTTAGATCGCCGTTAATTATTCACGTCAACGGCTGGCCCCCATGGGAGTTGTCGGAGCTTGTTAGCTCTGAGGACGCCCAATTTCAATGTATAAAATGTCGGTGGTGGGCTCTCGGGGGTTGTCGGAGCTTAGTAGCTCCGGCAACATCCACTATTGCCATGAACTTTCCATTTTTCCTGTGCGTTAAAGACAATAAAAATAGTAAAATTTGTCCTCTTGTCTATAAGTTGTTTGCGGCTTACTGTTCTTATTGAAATTTAGGTTCGAATGAATTCAACATGATAACAAGTAAATTGATGTAATATTTTCAGATCTGAATGCCTTCCGGACCCGCCCTACTGAGGCCTACTGGAATATGGGTAGAGTGGCATACTTAGGGTGTTGGACCAGTCTAAGTCGATAGCGCACTCCGGACCTGTCATTGGCTTTGGTGTTCAGGCGAGTAGACCACCTAGCAATGCTAAGATCCAAAAAAGATCAACAATATAACTCGTATATCATATGAATAACTTGGCCTAAATCTCAAAAAAGAATTGCACAACTTCGTTATAGACAAGAAGGAAAAGATAAATGAGCCTATGCAAAATTAATGCACGTGGAGTGTGCTTTCACACAACAATGTCTTTCATTATAGGTCCGAATTACAAGGGAGACAAGGACACACTTGGGGTACGGAACCAGGCCAAGTGTGTTATTCATCTTGTTCTAACCCAGGGTAGGTAAGCTGCACTTCTAGTACAGGGACCAAGTTAGGTGGGCTTGAACTGCCCGGACCCTCCCGGAGGGGCCCGTATGTTCTCCTTTAGGACCTACCCGGATCTATGTATAGACTCTATAACTTACATTGTGTGTAATTACAGACTCACCTCCGTGAAACTAAGCATAAAACTTCCGGAGGTGCTCGATGTTCCAAGGATTGGGAAGCGGAGTCCCATCCTTTATTGCCAAGTGAACGCATCCAGGACGAGATACTTTGATCACTCGGAAGGGACCTTCCCAACTGGGGGACAGTTTGTTCATCCCTTCACGAGTTAGTATTCTTCGCAGCACCAAATCACCTTCTTCAAGTTGTCGATCATGCACATGCCTTTGGTGATAGCGCCGGAGCACCTGGCGATATCGTGCATTTCAAACAGCTACTTGGCACCTTCCCTCGTCGACGAGGTCAAGGTCTTCATGCCGGAGCTTGTCCTGCGTGGCTTCGTCGAAGGTCCGGACCCGGAGTGATCCCATGGTGATCTTCGGAGGAAGGACCGCTTCAGCTCCATACACCAGGAAGAAGGGTGTCTCTCCAGTTGACCGGTTAGGTGTTGCACTGCTCGCCTACAGTGCGGACGGAAGCTTCTCAATCCATTTGGCTCTATGTTTCTTCAGGCGCTCGTAAGTGCGTGTCTTGAGTCCTTCCAATATTTCTGCATTTGCTCTATCGGCTTGTCCATTACTTGTCGAGTAAGCTACTGATTCATAGCTGACTTGTATGCCGAGATCTTCAGAATATTCTTGGAATGCTGCACTTGTGAATTAGGTTCCGTTGTCAGTGATGACTCTGTTCAGAACTCCAAATCCACAGACTATGGACTTCAAGAACTTGATAGCTGATTACTTGTTGATTGTCACAACTGGAGTAGCTTCCGACCACTTGGTGAACTTGTCTACGGCAACGTATAGGAACTTGAAACCTCCGACGGCTTTTGGGAAAGGTCCCAAAATGTCCATCCCCCATGCAGCGAATGTCCATGTAGGAGGTATCATTTGCTGTGACTGAGCCAGTGTGTGAATTTGTTTCGCGTGGAACTGGCACGCTTCACACTTTGTTACCAGCTCAACTACATCTTGGAGAGCTGTTGGCCAGTAAAAGCCATGCCGGAAGGCATTACCAACCAACGTGCGGGAAGACGCGTGGTTCCCACACTCGCCTCCATGGATTTCCGCGAGGATCTCGCAGCCTTCTTCCTGGGCAATGCACCACATTAGAACGTTGTTGGCATTGCACCGGTAGAGATCTCCTTCTACCAGCGTGTATCTTTTAGCCAATCTGACGATTCGGTCAGCGGATGCACTATATTCAGGAAGGATGTTGTCTTTCAAGTAGCTCTGAATCTCCGAGATCCAGGCATCGAAGCTAATTTGAGCCTCCGGATCTTGCACATTGGGTTGCTCGGAGCTTCCTGTAGCGCCTACGACCCTTGGTGGACGCTACGGTAACAAGGCCACCAGGACTGTCAGCTTTGAGGTGCTCATCTCGCCCCCTTCACTTAGTTCAGCAGGCTGAGTGATAGGTCTTGACAACCTCCTGACAAAAACTCTGTCAGGAGCTTGAGCTCCTATTGAAGCCTTCCTCAATAGTTCATCAGCTTCAGCATTGTTGAGACGCTGTACATGGCAGAGGTCCAGGACGTGAAGTCTTTCTGGAGCTTTGTTGGTATTTCTTAACACCACAGAGTTATCCGCAAGTGCACAGAAATACCGTTGTAGAACTTCCCCCTAAGGAGTATTCCCAAGGGTATCGAATCCAAAGAACGTGTGTGATAATCTTTCGAACTAGCTCACCCAAGGACACAAAGTTGTTTGGTAGGCAAGGAACGGATAGGAATTCAATTTATTGATCCTAATTCAAGTTAGTTTGCGGTAGATGCTTGCTTCGGGCACGGGCTTACTCCTAGCAATACTAGGACGACTCCCGCCAAGAGCCTATGGCATAGCCGAACGTGGAGGATTACGAAGGACAGATAGGGTTGTCACCACCTACTACCTATCTCTTCAATTCGTGGGTCTACAAGATATCCACTGATGATTTATAACCTAAGCACCACGCTTATGTTCTAAATCACTACTCTAGTTGTTTCGAACACAAAGCTACAACTAGAGCCTCTAATGAATTAAAGCGGTGAACCCACAAGTAACTACTTGTGCAAACTACTAAGAATAAAAGATCAAACTTGTATTGAATTCACAAAGGCTTACTTGATTGAGTAAAATCTTTGTAGGGGTACAAGTGTAGAAGAGGGACTTGACAAGCCCAAGCCTCCTTCTCCTAGACTCTTCACCACACTCTCCTTCTACTTTAGCAGCCTCTAGGACTACTCTAAACCTTTGGAGTGTAGCACTATTCTCAACTTTTGGTGTGTGTGAGAAGTGAGGTGAGGAGGTCTATTTATAGGTGGAAAAGGGTCGGTTCCCGCCACAATTTACGCGTGAATCAGTCACCATTGACCTCAGGGAGCCGGGAGGAGCCAACATGTGTCGTTTGACTGAGTTTGGAGCCAGGAATAGGTCGGCCGACCTGGTCAAGGATCCCCTCGGGGAGTGCTTCCTCCAGGTGGCTTCCAGGTGGGCCCTCTTGATATATATGGGTGCAACACCAGTGGATCTCCTCGTATTCTTCTGTTTGTGGGCCATTTGATCCATGTGTTGCCACGTGTCATCGACTGATTTGTTGAAATCCATTTTCATGGATTCATCCATGTATGTTTTGGTATTTGGGGTAATAATTCACCTGCATACAAATAAACACCAACACTTGTGGAATTGGGTTAGTGTATAACCCTACCACTATGTTTTGTGTTTCTTTTATGCATATTATGAGGTGAATTGACGGTCAAAATGTGGTACTTAAGGACCATCAACAAACTCCCCCACACTTAGTCCTTTGCTCGTCCTCGAGTGAAGGCAAGAAGAACTAGAGTGTTGTCATGAATTTGCTATAAGGTAGAAAATAAGGATACTAGATATTTCAACTTATACCTCATGGATCCCCTTTGTGTATGTGGCTACCACATCAATCTTGGGTGTTTGAAAAGTGGAACGATTAGAATGAAGTTCCCTTGGATCATTCCCTGCTGAAATGATTAGGCAATTGCTAAGTCATAAGAACTTTTGCCCTTGCCTTCTCGATTGGAATCTCTCAAATCTCTCAAAGTGTTTGAGTCCTCACCACGGCATGTTTTGCCAATTCTTGTCCCTATACTAAAAGTGGCTATATCTAGAGCTTGGTAGGGATGAATGTGGCACACATTTGCAATTCATATGTTACTAAGTCAAAAACTTGATCCTATGAGAGACTTATGCAATGAACAAAGTGAAGGGAAAATTATTGTGCACATGAATGGAATGGAGTGGCGAGGTGATAACTCCCATGAATTTGCTTTCTTTTAAGGATGAAACATGGCTACTTTTTTTTTGAGCACTCTTACTCTTTTTCAAGAGTGGATGCTTTTTCTTTTCTTTTTTTTTTGTAGCCATGTCTTCTACTCCTTTTTTTAGAGAGGCTTTCATTTGTATTGTATGGAGTTTCTTTTTGGCGGATGGATAATCGATGGATGCAAACTCTCAATGTGAGAAATTTTGCATGAATGGAGTGCACAAGAGTTTTCAATTCAAAAAGTCCATGCATGTCACTCAATTGGGTCACGGGTTTGACAAAGTTCAATGAAAAGCAAAGTGGCATATGCTTGTGGTTTTCAATAAATATATCATATGGCCTTGGTGGGTATATAAATTTCCAATGAGAAGTATAGGCAAAGTTCAAGACTTCAAATAGTTACAAATGTCAAAATCAATTTCAAGCAAAAGGATGATTTCTAAAGAACTCATTTACCATATCACACTAGTCAAATAACTAGATGATGTGTTTTTCCTATTGAATTATGGGAATCATAAACAAGGTAATGAATTGAAATATAAAGTATGCAAATTTTCAGCTTAAGCAAATTCTTGACTCCCAAATTTTATTTCAATTTGTTGAGTTGATTCATTTTAGATATGCAATGAAAAATATGAAATCAACTCAAACAGCAGGGCAGCGCATAAAAGTGGGGATAGGAAATCCAAACCAATTTTCTGGAGCGAAATGGAGTCGTACGGAGCAGAGCACAGGTCGGCCGACCAGGGGGTTCGGCCGACCTCCTGGTGGCTCTTGTGTGGCTCTGTTTCGTTGGGTCGTTTTGTTTATTCGGTCGCGACGTGTTTTGATGTGCAACATTAATTTTTCACATCGTGATTTCGTGACTTGGGGACATGTTTCCCCCACACTTGTTTCCTAAATTCTTTATTCAACAAAATAAACTAAAGGGGGAACTTTACTGATGTTAGATGAACCGGTAAGTTCACTTTATTGAAATCAAAATATGGGGATGCTTACATTATTCAACCTAGGTTTGGAAAACAAATGATTGGAAAAGAATAAAAATCCTAGGTAGTAAGCATCCTATGCTGTCGGGACGGGAGGAAGACGATGATTCAATGAGGTGCAACTTTCCTCTCTGTTTTCGTCCTTTAAATAGGCGGGGAATGATGTGTTTCACTGAGGATTTTGTGGAGGATATCGAGGAGGATAAACACGAGAAAACAGAATGTGAACGGCGCGAGGAGAAGGTCGGCCGACCCTAGGGTTCGGCCGAACCCTTTTCGACTCCGTTTGGGCCAAATTTTCTCAGGTCGATCAAATGGGCCTTTTAGAAGAAGAATTGGATGGGCCCATTAGTTGGACGCGGAGGATTTAAACAGAATTGAAAGAAATGGCATGGAAATCGATTAGATTTACCACGTCAAATTCTTTTTTGTATCCTTTTGGGAATTGGGAAATAATTTGAGTCGGTGCCCATTCACTTTTAATAGTTGACCGTCATCACCTTGGAGCGTGATTGCTCCATGGGATGAAGTCTCTACCACAGTGAAGGGTCCTTCCCATTTACTTCTAAGCTTCTCGTGTCCAAAGAGTTTAACCCTAGAGTTAAAGAGTAAAACTTTATCTCCAGGTTTGAACTCTTTCGGCGTAATCCTCTTATCGTGCCATCTTTTGGTTCTCTCTTTATAAATTCTGGCACGGTGGTATGCCTTATCTCTCCATTCCTCCAACTCAGAGATTTGCTTCAATCGGTGATTTCCAGCTTCGTTAAGATTCATGTTCCACTGCTTGATGGCCCAATACGCTCTATGTTACAATTCTACGGGAAGATGGCAAGTCTTCCCATAGACAAGTTGGAAAGGAGACATGCCGATAGGTGTCTTGTAGGCAGTATGATATGCCCACAATGCATCGGATAGCTTTTGCTTCCATCCCATTCCCATTTCCAAGATAGTCTTTTGCAGAATATTCTTAATTTGCTTATTAGATGTTTTTGCTTGACCACTTGTCTGTGGGTGGTATGGGGTAGCAATGTTATGCTGGACTCCAAGTTCCCTTAAAAAGTTCCGGAAGGTCTTATCTATGAAATGAGACCCTCCATCACTTATAACCATATGGGGAGTTCGAAAGCATGGGAAAATGATCTCATGGAACATTTTTCTTGCTTGCTTGGAATCAGCATTTTTGCATGGCAATGCTTCTACCCATTTTGACACATAATCGACGGCAACCAGAATATACTCGCAATCATAAGACCTAGGAAAAGGTCCCATGAAATCAATACCCCATACATCAAATAATTCCACTTGGAGATTGTATGTTAGGGGCATCACATCGCGAGCAGAGATTCCTCCATGCTTTTGGCATTTCCAACATCTGCGAATGAATTCCTTAGTATCTTCATACATTGAAGGACAATAGAATCCACTCTACCAGATCTTTGTCTGAGTACGGTAAACACAGTAATGACCACCATAGGGGACAGCATGGCATTTCTCTATAATTTTGGTGCCTTCGATTGATGGGACACACCTTCTAAGAAGGCCATTGGCACAAACTCAATAGAGGTAAGGGTCATCCCAAAGGTGTCTACGACTCTCATAAATGAGTTTATTTTTGTTCTCCCCTGGTGGTACATATCTCGTGACCATAAAGTTCATGATATCCGCATACCAAGGGTGAGAGCGTGTCACCTTGAGGAGCATATCATCTCATAGGAAGTCATTGATAGGTATGTTCATGGTTTGTGTGACTTCCATACGTGAAAGATGATCTTCTAATGAATTCTCTACTCCTTTCTTATCTCTTATTTCCTAATCAAATTCTTGGAGTAGAAGAATCCATCGAATTAGCCTAGGTTTAGCATCCTTTTTGGTAAGCAGATATTTCAAAGCAGCGTGGTCTGTGTAGACTATGACCTTTGCTCCAACCAAATAGGATCTCAACTTGTCGATAGCAAAAACTACTGCTAGAAGCTCTTTCTCAGTTGTGGCATAATTGAGTTGGGCTCCTGTCAGAGTTTTACTAGCGTAGGATATTGTGTGATGCTTTTTATCTTTTGTTTGGCCTAAGACCGCACCAACAGCAAAGTCACTAGCATCACACATGATTTCGAATGGCAGTGTCCAATCAGGAGGTTGGATAATTGGAGCTGAGATGAGTGCCTTTTTGAGTATATCAAATGATTTAAGGCATTCATCATCAAAATCAAAGGGAGCTTCTTTAGCTAATAGGTTGGTAAGGGGTCTAGCGATTTTGGAAAAATCCTTGATAAATCGTCGGTAGAACCCCGCATGACCTAAAAAGCTGCGGATTCCCTTAACATTGATAGGAGGTGGAAGTTTTTCAATAACTTCAATTTTTGCTTTGTCCACCTCTATCCCTCTCTTGGACACCAAGTGTCCAAGAACGATGCCTTCCTGGACCATGAAATGGCACTTTTCCCAATTAAGCACAAGGTCCTTCTCCTGGCATCTTTGTAAGACCCTATCTAAATTTTTCAGACAATGATCAAAAGTTTTTCCATAGACGGAGAAATCATCCATGAAAACTTCCATGATATCCTCGATCATGTCTGAAAATATAGACATCATGCATCTTTGGAAAGAGGCAGGAGCGTTACACAATCCAAAGGACATATGCCGGTAGGCATAGATCCTGTAAGGACATGTGAATGTGGTCTTACTTTGATCATCGGGATGGATAGGAATTTGATGATATCCCGAATACCCATCAAGGAAACAAAAGTAGGAGTGTTTTGTCAATCGCTCTAACATCTCATCGATGAAGGGCAATGGAAAATGGTATTTCCTTGTGGTCTTGTTAAGTTTTCGGTAGTCAATGCACATCCTCCATCCTGTGACGGTTCGTTGAGGAATTAATTCATTCCTCTCGTTTTGAACGATCGTCATTCCTCCCTTCTTAGGCACTACTTGAACTGGACTTACCCATTCACTATGAGGAACAGGGTAAATAATATCGGCATGTAGAAGTTTCAAGACTTCTTTCTTGACAACTTCCTGCATCGCATTATTCAATCGCCTTTGAGGTTCCCTTGAGGGGACACTCTCAGGGTCAATAGGAATACGATGGGTGCATAACGTTGGACTAATTCCCTTGAGGATCCTGAAGTGAATATCCAAAAACAGCTCTTTGCCTTTCTAACATGGCTATGAGCTTGAGCGTTTCATCATCTGAAAGCATGTCACTTATGATGACAGGGGCTTCCAAATCGCCATTTAGGAAGGCATAACGTAGTCCTGGAGGTAGAATCTTGAGCTCAACGGGAGGTTTTGGGGAGGGCTCTTCTTTTGGTAATTTTATTTCCTCCTGAAATTCATCCTCCTCTTGGACGAAGTCTTCTTCTCCTCCAATTTTAGTGGGTTCTAAAAATTGAAGAGTCCTAACCTCCTCCATTGGCTCATCTTGGATGGGAGATTCTGTAGATGTGTTCTTTGAACGCAGAATGGGCATGGAGAAATTTCTCCCTCCAAGATTGATATTGAGGCTTCCTTCCAAAAGAACTTCCATGAGAAATTTCTCTATGGGAATCCCTATCATGATGTCGAAATCTTGGATTTCGAACACATGAAAATCTAGGATAGCCTCAACATCTTTGTGTCTAACAGACACTTGTTGCAGAACCCCACATCCTTCGAGAATGGTTCCGAATGAATCTCGGAAGGATTTGCATGTTGGTGCCAATGGCACATCGCCAAGAATGGCGAGAGCACGAGAATTGGAAATGAGATTTGCTCCAACAGTAGGGTTGTGTAGGATTCTCATTGGTGTCCCTCTAATAGAACATAAAATGGTACCCAAAGGTGAGGTCATCCGAAGAATTTCGAGTGAATTCTCGACTTCAATTGTCCACTCTCTGCTCAGGATAGAGGTCAACTCCTTGACCGTCTGACGTACAAACACCCCGTTAGGTGGTTCAGGTGGAGTTGGTGGCAACGAAGGTTTCCTATAGCAACAATACTTTGAGGTACTTCCATAATCTTCAAAAATCTCTTCCTCGAAGTAAAATGGAAACTGTGAGGGTTGAATTTCTTCTACCTTCGTAGTCTCAGGTTCGGGAGAGGATTCCTCTGGCAAGGCTTGGGGTAAACAACAAATGGGTTCATCCTTGTCCAAGAGTGCATCCTCCGTTCTCGACACGACTTCCTCTTGGGGAGGCTCATTAAGACCCATAATGAAGGAAGAATTTTCTAGAATTCTGTCCAGAAGATCCTTGCCTTCTTCTGGAGTCTTATGGAGGAAAGATCCTCCAGCCGTAATGTCAAGATATAGGGGCAGACTCTTTGTTTAATCCCATGAAGAAATGTTGCAAAAGCATTGGATCAGGGATTAACAAATTTGGGCTAGAATTTTTCAAAATAGAAAATATGTCCCAAGCTGCATCTATGGATTCCTTCTCCATCTGTTGAAAGCATAGTACTTCCTTTCGTAAGGAAACAATTCGGGCAATGGGAAAGAAAGCAAGACAAAATTTGTCTCGTAATTCACTCCAATCACCGTTTGTCTTCCCAACATAGTGGTTGTACCATTGTTTGGCTTTTTCCTTGAGAGAAAAAAAGGAAACAACTTCCATTTGAGAGTTTCCTGTGTCATACCTTTGATTAGAAGGCATGAACACAGTTGTTCGAACTCTCGTAGATGATGGTAAGGGTTTTCACAATCTGTTCCTGAGAAAGATTATTCCCAAACCATGGCTATAAAGCCAGGGCGAAGTTCATAGCTAGTTGAACAAATAGGTTCCACTGAAGGCGGTGGCTCACAGAACTTGCCCTTCGGAGCAGAGTAAGAAAGAATGGTGGGTTGCTCCATTTATATGGTGGTGTTAAGGTAAGAATGAGAAAGGTAAGATGATAGATAAATGGGACATGATACGAGAGTGATTTTGGTTCGAAGATTAACAGCAACTGTTCCCCGACAACGGCGCCAGAAATGCTTGTTGGTATTTCTTAACACCACAGAGTTATCCGCAAGCGCACGGAAATACCGTTGTAGCACTTCCCCTTAAGGAGTATTCCCAAGGGTATCGAATCCAAAGAACGTGTGTGATAATCTTTCGAACTAGCTCACCTAAGGACAAAAAGTTGTTTGGTAGGCAAGGAACAGAGAGGAATCCAAAGTATTGATCCTAATTCAAGGTAGTTTGCAGTAGATGTTTGCTTCGGGCACGGGCTTACTCCTAGCAATACTAGGACAACTCCCGCCAAGAGCCTATGGCATAGCCGAACATGAAGGATTACGAAGGACAAATAGGGCTGTCACCACCTACTGCCTACCTCTTCAATTTGTGGGTCTACAAGATATCCACTGATGATTTATAACCTAAGCACCACGCTAATGTTCTAAATCACCACTCTAGTTGTTTCGAACACAAAGCTACAACTAGAGCCTCTAATGAATTAAAGAAGTGAACCCACAAGTAACTACTTGTGCAAACTACTAAGAATAAAAGATCAAACTTGTATTGAATTCACAAAGGCTTACTTGATTGAGTAAAATCTTTGTAGGGGTACAAGTGTAGAAGAGGGACTTGACAAGCCCAAGCCTCCTTCTCCTAGACTCTTCACCACACTCTCCTTCTACTTTGGCAGCCTCTAGGACTACTCTAAACCTTTGGAGTGTAGCACTATTCTCAACTTTTGGTGTGTGTGAGAAGTGAGGTGAGGGGGTCTATATATAGGTGTAAATGGGTTGGTTCCCGCCACAATTTACGTGTGAATCAGTCACCATTGACCTCAAGGAGCCGGGAGGAGCCAACATGTGTCGTTTGACCGAGTTTGGAGCCAGGAATACGTCGGCCGACCAGGGGGTTCGGCCGACCTGGTCAAGGCTCCCCTCGGGGAGTGCTTCCTCCAGGTGGCTTCCAGGTGGGCCCTCTTGATATATATGGGTGCAACACCAGTGGATCTCCTCGTATTCTTCTGTTTGTGGGCCATTTGATCCATGTGTTGCCACGTGTCATTGCCTGATTTGTTGAAATCCATTTTCATGGATTCATCCCTGCATGTTTTGGTATTTTGGGTAATAATTCACGTGCATACAAATAAACACCAACACTTGTGGCATTCGGTTAGTGTATAACACTACCACTATGTTTTGTGTTTCTTTTATGCAGATTATGAGGTGAATTGATGGTCAAAATGTGGTACTTAAGGACCGTCAACAAGCTTCTGGACTTCAAGGAGGTAAGCAACGAGTTGTGGGTTGTTGCAGCTGCATTCGCCTTTGACTTGCTTGATAATGAGCTCTAAATCACCATTCACTAGCATCTGCTTGATGCCATAGTGCCACCTTGAGGTCGTAGATGAGAGCTTCATACTCTGCTATGTTGTTGGTTTCCTTGAAGTCAAGATGTACCATATACTTGACCTTCTCCTCGGTCGGAGCGAGGAGAAGGATTCCAGCTCTGGCCCCCTGCTTTTGCACGGAGCCGTCGAAGTAGAGAGTCTAGTGAGGCTCGGTGAAGACCGAGACCTTGGGTTCCGGCTTCTGCACACTGGGGCCCCTGGATTTGATGAAGAAGGGGTCCACTCTGCCACGAAGTCAACCAATATCTGACTCTTGATAACATGCCGAGGCAGGAATTCAAGATCGAACTCTACTAGCTCCGCTGCCTACTTTGCAATGTTCCCAGGAGAATTGGGGTTATGTAGTATAGCACGCAGTGGATAAGAGGTTACCACTGATATCTTGTGGGCTTGGAAGTAGTGATGTAGCTTCCTTGAGACAATGAGAACTGCATAAAGCAGCTTATGCACCTCAATGTATTGAGTCTTGGCGTCATGGAGTACTTCACTGATGAAGTACACTGGTTGCTGGACAGTTCGGACGTTCTTTGAAGGTCCCAGAGCTTCTTATTCATCAACCCAGACCCTCCCGGAGGGGTCCAAACCTTCTTCTTAAGATTCCCGGACCCTCTCGGAGGGGTCCAGAACTTCTTATTCAGCCGTGTGAACTCCCTCAGATGAGAGAGGTTGATCCTCGGGCAGCTTGCCTTGAAGATCCGTGCCTAGGGGCTGGGACCCAGACTCGCCTTCAGGTAGCTCCGGACCCTCCTGGAGGGGTTTGGGCTCCTGATATGTAGGTGGCTCTGGTCTTTCTGCAACCAGAACCATCTTGACAACCTCTATAGTTGCCAAAATGTAAAACAAAAGAGGCTCACCAGGGTTCAGAGCTACCAAGATTGGTAATGTGGTGAGGAGCTGCTTGAGCTCTTGAAAAGCCTTCTCTGCTTCTTCAGACCAGTGGAATGGCCCGGACTTCCTCAATAGCTTGAGGAAGGCTAGCGCCCGTTCTGCCAGTCTTGAGATGAACCGGGTGAGCGTAGCTAGAGCTCCAATTAGCTTCTGGACATCCTTGATGCGGGTTGGGGGCCGCATGTCTTCAATAGCCTGGATCTTCGCCGAATTCGCCTCAATTCCTCGGTGAGTCACCAAGATTCTGAGGAGCTTCCCGGAGCTAACCCCGAAGACACATTTGTCCGGGTTCACCATGGTGCACGTAATGCGTAGCTTGTCGAAGACGGCTTGCAAGTTGTCTTGTTCTTTATCTTCACGACGATTTCATCGACGTAGACCTCCACCAAGTCCCTAATGAGCTCTCCAAAGGTTTTGTGCATGGCTCGCACAAAAGTTAAAGCAGCGTTTTGAGACCAGAAGGCATGGCAGTATAGCAATACAACCCATCTACTGTTATGAAGGCAGTATGCTCTTCATCTTCTCTAGACATTAGGATCTGATGATATCTAGAATATGCATCTAGGAAACACAATAACTCGCACCCGGAGGTGGAGTCCACTATCTGGTCTATCCTAGGTAGTGGGAATGGATCTTTTGGACATGCCTTATTTAAGGTGGTGTAGTCGATACACATCCGAAGTTTCCCGCCGGCCTTGGGTACAATGATTGGGTTTGCCAGCCATCGTGGATGATGAACCTCCTGGATGAAACCAGCTTCGAGCAACTATTTCTTGTCGAATGAAGTTCTGCTGCTCGACTGGTTGCTTCTGGGGCTTCTGGTGTATTGGTCGTGCGTCAGGATATATCTTCAAGCTGTTCTCAATTGTCTCTCTATAGATCCCAAGCATTTGTGACGGTTGTCAGACAAGCACGTCAACATTCGCCCGAAGGAAAGTGATGAGCATGAGTTCCTATTTGTTGTCCAGACCTCTCGATTTACGAGTGGTCTGGGCAGCATCAGAACCAATTTGGATGACTTTGATGGGAATGTCGGTGTCAATGCTTGGCTACACGCATGGTGCAGAGGTTGAGCCTCGATAACGAGTGCTCAGAGGTTGAGCAGCTTGCTCCTAGCCTAATGCTTCCTCCTGCGTTGTTGTAAGCACGTGGAGTTCTTTCAGTGCAGTGACTCCTGCAGTACGATCTCCGTAGATCCGGAGAACGCCTGAAGGTGTCGGCATCTTCAACACCAGGTATCCATAGTGGGTTGGCGCCATGAACCTATACAGGATTGTCCTCCCTAGGATGGTGTTTAACACCCTAAATTTTCGCATCCTGCATTGCATACATGATCATGCATTAAACATTAGTAGGATAAAAGAAAAATAATAAAACATAAAAGATAGAGCATATATATACAAATGTATGTAGCAAAAGAAGAAATAGAAAATAATAATTATAGCCTAAAACTTGTAATAGGGAATAAATATAAATAAATAATAATAATATATAAAAAAGAAATATATATAAATAAATTATATATAATAATAAATATATATATATATAAAATAAATAATAAATAAATAAAATGAATAAGATAAATAAAATAAATAAAATATAAATAATAAAATATAATAACTGTATAAAAAATATAATAATAAATAATAATAAATAAACAAAAAATAAATAAGTAATAAAAAAAATAGTATTATATTGAAAAAAAGAAAAAAAAAGAAAATCTATCCGCCGGCCAGGCCGTACCGGCCCAGCCGGCCACGAATCCCGCGCGCCGCTCCCGCGTCGCCCCAGGCCCCACCCGCCTGGCCAGCTCCAACCCTGCCTACCCGCACTCCACGCCGAATCGCCCCGCCGCCTGGGCCCCCCGCCTCCACGCGCGCCACCCCGCCGCCTTAGCCCCGCCCACGCGCACCGCACGGTTGGGCCCCGCCTGCCGCTGGCCGCCCGCCCGATGCGCGCCGCCCCGAGGCGCCTGACCCCGCCGCCTGGCCCTGGCCCCACCGCCGCCTGCTCCCGGCTCCACCCGCGCCGAGCGCGCCCGCCCCGCGTATGCCTCCCGCGCCGAGACTCCCGCGACTCCGACCGCCCCGCGTCCGACCGCGACTCCGCCCGCCCCGCGTCCGACCCCGGCCCCGCACGCGCTCCCGCCCGACTCGGCCGCCGCCTCCGCTCCCGATTCACGCGCCGAATCCCACGATTTCCGTCGTGTCGCGCCCCTATATAAATGACCGTAGCCCTCGTAGGGTTTTTTCCAGCTGCCAGAAGCAGCTGCCGCCTAGAGAAGAAAAAAAGCCGCCGGAACCAGAGACCAGAGGCTGCGCCGCCAGAGGAAGAAAAGAGAGAAAAAAAAGAGGGGAAGAAGAGGAAGAAAAAGAGGAGGGTGTCGTCATCCACCGGAGATCGTCACCGTCGTCGTGCCGCCGAGGGACTGCTGCGCCATCCACTTCGTCTACGCGTCGCATTCGTTCTGCGACTGTCAAGCCGTCAGATCTACGGTAGGCCATGTTCCCGATGCGAATTTTAGCGACGCATTAGATCTAATAGACATAAATTGATTTTAGTTGTGTCATAATTTTATTTTCAGCAGCATTAATGCACTCTAAAACCCCCGTAAACCCGTATGAACTAGTTGCATCTAATTAATAGACAACCGTAGTTAATTAATTATTGCACCTCGCATGCATACATATCATCGCATGTTGATTAATGTGTGTGCATCATGTTGAATTGTATGTATTTTCTTGTATGTGTGATCACGAGTAGAGGGAATTGCTCAAGAGGCCGTGTACGAGGATTTTCAGAATCAAGACTTCGAAGCGCTTGAGCAACCCCATCCGCCTGAGCAAGGCAAGTGTCCTTGAAGCATATTGATCCTGTTTTAAAATAAATGTTTTGTTTGCAAAACTGCATGCTTGTGTCAATTTGACGGGAATCCTATGGTAGGAAGTTTACTAGTTTTGTTTGACCACCCTTGTCACCTGGAATTTATGGTGAAGAGTCGGGAAGAGTTTTTACCTTTTTGCTTCGCTTAATTAATTGGGATAGAAAAACCAACACTACACATTTAATTATGTATTAATGATATTCTGGTTAATGTGAACTGGTCGATACGGTATGGTGATGGGTGATCTAAGCAAGCCTGGTATGCGGATGGGTTGGATGTTATGGTGGTTTGCTTGCTTTAGATCTAAGGACCGGTTCATGCGAGAATAAGCCAGGACTACAGTGCCACCACGAGGCCAAGTATGGGTGCGGCGTAGCTGATTAATTAGGGCTTTGCTAGTGTTGTTTGGACCATTGTGGATGCTCGGGGAAGGGGTAGTCGGATTGGGTTTGTTGATGATTGGTGGGACTACCCTGGGATCCGAATGGCTCAAGAGGGGGCCCTTGGTTGAAGATGTGCTCAGTTGGAGGCATCGCCACCGGTGAAACCTCAGTGGGGTCTGAATAGACTAGTAATCCCTTTGTAAAGGCTATTTTGTGATCTCTTGGCCATACACCAAAGGAAGTGTAATTGGCATAAGGGAGGTTCTTTAGTCGCCGACGGGTGATGAAATCACAAACACGTGGGTAAAGAGGTACAAACTCTGCAGAGTATTAAACTATCATGATAGACGTGCTCCCGGTTATGAGCGCCTGGATGACCTACATGATTAGAGTTGGAAATTGGGATTTGGGATGGTTATGGTCTGGTAATGGTTATGGTTGGTTTATGGGTTTGTAATGGTTATGGTTTATGGATTATGGTCATGGATATGAATTTGAGTTATGGTAACTAGACATGGATAATGATGATGTTGACAATAATTGGATATGGTTTATATTTTGTTAATATGATGGTTATGATGGGATTGTTTCACATAGACATAGTATAATGCTTTTCAAATGTTTTACTGTACTTTTCAGCACTTAGCCATTATTATTGTCGTCATTTGAATCAGCCACATGTCATACTTTCCACACTTGCTGAGTACGACATGTACTCACTCTTGCAATCCCCCCCACAGTTGCAGGTCAGGATTGTGAGTTTAACGGTGATAATGTGGAGTTCTAGGCCGTGTCTACCGTCAGCTTTGCCTGTGGTGTTGCATGGAGCTGCGCTATCCCTTTTGCTTAGTTGCGTAATTAGTTTATTTCCGCTGTATTAGTTGAACTTGTCATTACTATCTATTAGAGCTTGTATTCGAGGATTTAATGAATTATGTAATAAGAGTACTTATTTAATAATTTGAGCTGTGGTAATTATCTGTTTATCATTTGTGAATCACGCGTGTATGTGTGTTGAACATCCTGGGCACACATATGTGTTAGCTTGGTTCATTTTCGGAACCGGCGTCACATGGTGTTGAAGGGTAAGCTGATATGCGCCACGTCGAAGACCAGCTTCTCAGCCATGTAGTTCTCCCGAGTCCCGGAAGTCACCGGGAGAGTAATGGAGCCGAGAGGACTGATGGCCCCCGGACCTACCCCAGAGAAAGGATGTGAGGGGCGAAGGTCCAAGAGTTTAAGCTAGATCTTGACAAACGCTTCATAGCTGAGGAGGTTGAGCGTCGAACCTCCATCCACCAAGACATGGTAGAGTTGGACATTATTGATGGTAGGAGACACCATCAACAGTAGTTGTCCAGCTCTGATCATGTTTATTGGATAGTCTGAAGCACCAAAAGTGATGGGAGTGTCCATCCACTTCCGATGGGATTCTGCCTTGACGGTAGGAGTTGTGGCAGCCATCTCCTGACGCATAGTCTTGAGGACGCAACTGGAGGTGATATCGCAGGACCCTCCATAGATGGTATTGAGGGTCTTCCGATGCTCATTGTAGGAGATGTCAGAATCGTCATCGACGGTGTTGTACACAACCTTCAAAACCTTTTTGAGGTCCTGGAATCCTAGCTCCGAATCAGCCGAAGCTTCATCGACTTTCTGCTTTCCATCCTGCTGGCGGAAAGGAGCTTCTTCTCAGCGCTTGTTGAAGTGCTCGACAAGGTTTTGGACCTCGTGAAAATCTTCAAGATTATGAGTGTCCGTTTGGTGGATCGGACACCACATCTTTTGACCGCCACCGTCTTCAAATGATGGTCGAGGACGTTTCTCGGGGCGGGGCCCCTGGCCACCCGGAGTTGTAGCAGCAGCAGCAGGCATGCCGGCTCATGGCTTCTTCTTGTCGTTGGACTTTTTATTCTTTTTTCTACTACTGGAGGTAGTGGATTCAGCCTTGGAGGCCTTTTTGTTAGCCTCCGGAGCTAGTTTGGAGTGCATTTCACGGCCCTCCGCATCCCTAGCACACTTATCGGCCAAGCTAAAGAGTTTTGTGACATTGGTGACTTCTTTTGTCGCCAGCTTTTCCAGCATCTTCTTGTCTTTGACGCCCTGTCGAAATTCCACAACGACATATGCATTGGAGATGGAAGGGATTGTATTCCGTACCTGGGAAAACCGCTGGATGAACGATCGTAGCAACTCTCCCGACTTCTGTTGTACGGCAAACAGATCCAGCTTTGTGCCAGGTCAGGTGTAGGAGCTCCCGAAGTTGGCGGTGAACTAGTGGCATAGCTCTGCCCAACTGTTGATGGAGTCAAGCGGAAGACTCATGAACAGGACATGGTTGTCCCAGTGAGAGCCACAAGGAAGTAGTCGACCATCACAGCCTCATTGTCCCCCACCGAGAGAATGGCGGTGGAGTAGATTTGGAGGAACTCGACAGATTGACAGTCTCGTCGTACTTCTCCGGCAAATGAGGTTGGAACTTCTGCGACCATCGGACCATGCGAAGGTGCATGGCCAGGGCCGAATAGTCGCCCCTGCTCTCAAAGGTGAATGGTTTTCCCGAGCCTCTCGCCTCTCGCGAGCACGCTCGATTTGGACACAGCCGTCCTGTTGCATGTATCTTCGGTCGATCTTTGACTGGAGATCATGCGTCGAGAGTATCGACGCAGTGTGAGTATGAAGTGCCCTGGAGGTCAGCGATGTTACTTGTTGGGACACAACACGTCTCTTGTGCTGTGAAATATGAGGACTAAGTCTACTAGACAACGTCCTCCACTGTGAAGTTGCCTGCTCAGCAGGGGCAGGGCTTGGTTACTGATGGCATTGGCTGCGGCTGCAACCATATGTTCGACATCAGTACGCCATTGTTCCATGGCTGCTAGAGGAGCTCCAGCCGTTGGAGGACGCTAGAGCAGAGTACGTGTAGCGATTGGCGCGTTCTCTGGGTTGTTTGTCGATGCAATCACTGACACGAGGGCACCATCCTATTGTCTGGTGTTGGCAGCCAGAGCAGGTGGTGGTGGTGGTGGTGCAGCAACACCCGCCGGGACAACAAAGCTAGCTGGTTGTTGGGCATTGGAGGGATTTCCTCCGTCAGGCTATCCGGCGTTGCCGTTGGACGATGCTGCTGTAGAGTTCACCATCTCAAAATCTCAAGGCACCCCCTACCTGGCGCACCAAATGTCGAAGTGTGTGATCGACACTGTCGGTACCCTAAAAACCATACACCCCCTGAGGTTACAAAGATCTCAAGGGAAGGACATCTACTCAAATTGAAGACCCTCGGGGGCCCACTCGCCAGACGTAACCGGACCCGCTTCTCCAACATGGTTAGCCCCTAGGTTGCCACGTGTACTGTCAGACCAGAGCTATTACCCGCAAGGGTGAAGCTCCGGGCTAGGTACTGAAACGGCACCTCCGGAGGTAACCCCTGACCGAGAGAAGCTCCGGACCTGACACGTGCCAAGCCACCCCGGAGCTTCCCGCTTCTCCCAGCAAGCTCCGGAGCTGCCACGTGTCCATACGTCGGAGCTGGCCGCTTCAAACCCCCGGGAGACGTTGTAACGGCTCCGGATCTCCAAAGGACAGCAGCAGACTTCAAGACCCGATTAATTATCATTAATTCCACGTTAATGATATTTAATCGGATGATCTTAACACCTGTAACGGCACTGTCGGAGCCGTTACAGGGTTATTAACAACAATTAATCTCGTGTATCAATACTAATAACCGCCAGGGCCACATGTCGGGCCAGGCTGACTTGTAACGGTTTGTCCTTGTGCTATAAAAGGACAAACCGACGATACACGGGGGGGGCTCGAACTCTCTGAAGTTCACAAGTTAATACAACACACACACACACCCGTGGAGTAGGGTATTACGCTCAGGCGGCCCGAACCACGTAAACCACTGTGTCACTCGTGTCCAATCGCATTTCACTTTCTTAAGTCTCCGCGCGCCCAAACCGAACCACAAACTCCTTCAACACTTTCATAGTGTCAGGGGATCTGCCGACTCCAACAGTCGACAGTTGGCGCGCCAGGTAGGGGCGCCTGAGATCTTCAAGAATGGTGAATTCTGCGGCTGGATCATCCAACGGGCAACCTGCTGTTCAAGCTGTCGGAGGCAATCCCTCCAACATGCAGCCACCGGCAGGAGCCTCAGTTCCAGCAGGAGTCACACTCCCACCACCACCATCTTCTCCGGCAAGACATGCCGGACAACATGATGGTGCACCGGCGTCACATTCTGCGCCGGCAAGTCGTGACAACCCAGAACACGCGCTCCATGCAGCGCGTGCTCTCCTCCAGCGACCACCACCTCCGGACGCATCTCAAGGTGCCATGGAGCAATGGAGAGCTGATGTTGAGCACTTGGTCGCAGCAGCGGCCGAACGCCTCAATAACCAGGGTCCACCTCCTTCAGGGCGGGCCCTGTCGCAGCGACGGACGCTGTCTGGAAGACTTGGTCCACATGTCTCCAACAACCGGAGAAGAGCTGCGTCACAGCAAGTGACGTCGTTGCCCTCTGGAGCACGACGTGCCCATACTGCATCTCGGCTTTCGACACACGACCTCCGGGCGGAGCTTGATCGCCGATACCGCCAACAGGATGGACGTGTCCACATCGAGCGAGCTCGAGAAAGACGAGATGCTCAAGACCTTTCTACTCTGGAAGGAGTAGGAGGAGGCTGTTCCGCCCTAGCCATGCACCTGCGCATGGTTAGATGGCCACAGAAGTTTCGGCCACACTTGCCGGAAAAATTCGACGGGACTGTTAATCCCGTAGAATTTCTACAGATATACTCCACTGCAATCCTAGCAGCTGGAGGAAACGAGGCCGTAATGGCCAATTACTTTCCAGTGGCCTTAACTGGGACCGCCAGGTCCTGGTTTATGAGCCTTCCACCCAACTCTATGGACAGTTGGGAGGAGCTGTGCCGTCAGTTCACCGCCAATTTCGGGAGTTCATACACCCGTCCGGGCACTGAACTGGACCTTTTTGCGGTCGTGCAAAAAGGAGGAGAATCTTTGCGGTCATTCATCCAGAGATTCTCTCAGGTACGTAACACAATCCCTTCTATCTCAAGCGCTTCTGTCATTGTGGCATTCAGACAGGGTGTACGAGACAAGAAGATGTCGGAGAAGCTGGCGATCAAAGAGATCACCAGCGTCACGGAGCTCTTCAGCCTGGCTGACAAATGTGCCAGAGCTGCGGAGGGCCGTGAAATGCACTCCAAACCAGCCTTGGAGGATCATAAAAAATCCTCCAAAGAAGAAGCCGCTACCTCCGGGAGTGGCAAGAAGAAAAAGAAGACCAACGGCAAGAAGAAGCCGTCGGCCGGCACATCCAACGTTGCAGCCACTGCAACTCCTGGTAGCCGGGGGCCACGCCCCGAGAAGCGACCTCGACCGTCTTCTGAAGACGGTGGCAAATCCAAGATGTGGTGCCCCATTCACAAAACGAGTAGCCACAGACTGGAGGACTGCCGGGAGGTCCAAAACCTTGCCGAGCGCTACAGCAAGCGCCGGGAAGGGTCTCCCTTCCGACAGAGGGAGGGAAAACAAAAGGTCGATGAAGCTCCGGCTGAAGAGGAGTTAGGGTTTCAAGACCCCAAAAAGGTCTTGAAAGCCGTCTACACCTCCGTCGACGATGACTCCGATGTCTCCGACAACGAGCGTCGAAAAACCATGAACACCATCTTTGGTGGATCATGGGACATCACCTCCCGTCGTGTCATCAAGACTATGCGACGGGATATGGCTGCTGTAGCCCCCACAGCTAGACCGGAGCCACACCGAAAGTGGATGGACATACCCATCACTTTTGATGCTTCGGACTGTCCTCAAAGCATGGTCGGAGCTGGCCAATTACCCTTGATGGTATCTCCTATCATCAACAACATCCAGCTCCATCATGTCCTGGTAGACGGAGGCTCGGGGCTTAACCTCATCAGCTTCGAAGCTTTCACTAAGCTTCAGCTCCGACCTTCGGACCTCCAGCCCTCTCGACCTTTCTACGGAGTAGGTCCGGGGGCCATCACTCCACTCGGAGCTATTACTCTCCCCGTTACCTTCGGGACTCGGGAGAAGTATCGCACCGAGAAGTTGATCTTCGACGTCGCTCAGATCAACTTACCATTCAACGCCATTTTGGGTAGACCTGCCTTGTACAAATTCATGGCAGCTGCTCATTATGGATACCTGGTGTTGAAAATGCCAACACCAGTAGGCGTCCTCCGGATCCACGGAGATCGCACTGCCGGAGTAACTGCTCTGGAGGAACTTCACGCGCTCACCACAGCGCAAGAAGAGGACTCCAGACAGAAGCAAGCTCCACAACCTCCGAGCATCCGTCAACGAGGCTCAACCTCTGCACCTCGTGTGCAGCCAAGCGGCGACACCGACATTCCCGTCAAAGTCGTCCAAATTGGTTCCGATGTCACTCAAACTACCCGCATATCGGGTGGCTTGAACGACAAATAGGAACTCGCGCTCATCACTTTCCTCCAGGCTAACGTTGACGTGTTTGCTTGGCAACCGTCACAAATGCCTGGGATCCCCAGGGAAGTGATTGAGCACAATCTGAAGATTTACCCCAACGCTCGGCCTGTGCATCAGAAACCTCGGAAGCAATCTGTAGAGCGACAGAACTTCATCCGACAAGAAGTGAAGAAGTTGCTCGAAGCCGGATTCATCCGAGAAGTCTACCATCCAAAATGGCTGGCAAACCCAGTCGTTGTGCCTAAGGCCGGTGGGAAACTTCGGATGTGCATCGACTACACCACACTGAATAAGGCATGTCCAAAAGATCCATTCCCACTACCTAGAATAGATCAGATAGTGGATTCCACCTCCGGGTGCGAGTTACTGTGTTTTCTAGACGCATATTCAGGATATCATCAAATCCGGATGTCTAGGGAAGATGAAGAACATACTTCATTCATCACAGTGGATGGATTGTATTGTTACACAGCCATGCCTTTTGGTCTCAAGAATGCAGCTTCAACTTTTGTACGAGCTATGTACAAAACTTTCGAAGAACTCATCAGAGACATAGTGGAAGTGTATGTCGATGACATCGTGGTCAAAGTCAAGAACAAGGAGTCCCTCTTGGATACCTTGCAAGCTGTCTTCGACAAGCTGCGGGCCACCTGCACGAAGCTAAACCCAGACAAGTGCGTCTTCGGGGTTAGTTCCGGAAAGCTTCTTGGTTTCCTGGTAAGTCACCGGGGCATAGAGGCTAATCCGGCGAAGATAAAAGCCATTGAAGACATGCGGCCACCAACCCGCATCAAAGACGTCCAAAAATTAACTGGATGTCTAGCAGCCCTCAGCCGGTTCATTTCAAGACTGGCGGAAAGGGCACTTCCCTTCTTCAAGTTACTGAGGAAGTCCGGACCATTCCAATGGTCTGAAGAAGCAGAGAAGGCATTCCAGGAGCTGAAACAGTTCCTCACCACCCTACCAGTCTTGGTAGCTCCGAACCCCGGTGAGCCTTTATTGCTTTACATTTCAGCTGCTGACGAAGTTGTCAGTATGGTTCTAGTTGCGGAGAGACCGGAACTACCCAATACTCAGGAATCCAGATCCCTTCGGGAGGGTCCGGTGGTTCCTGAAAGCGGGTCTGGGTCCCAGCTCCCAGACTTGAACCCACAAGAAGCCACTTCAGAGGACCCTGATTCCTCCGAGAGGATCCAGGTCATTCCTGAAGAAGCTCCGGGTTCCTCCAACCAGAACCCGGAGGTCCCCGAAGATAGTCCGGACCCCTCCAAGAGGGTCCGGATCAATGAAGAGGAAGCTCCGGACCCCTCCGGGAGGGTCCGGACCATTCAACGCCCTGTATACTTCATCAGTGAAGTGTTACATGATGCCAAGACTCGATACCTAGAGGTGCATAAGCTGCTTTATGCAGTTCTTATTGCCTCAAGGAAGCTTCGACACTATTTCCAAGCTCACAAAGTCTCGGTGGTAACCTCATATCCACTTCGAGCGATCCTGCATAATCCCAATTCAACTGGGAATATTGCAAAGTGGGCAGCGGAACTGGCTGAATTCGACCTTGAATTCATTCCAAGACAAGCAATCAAGAGTCAAGCGTTGGCAGACTTCGTGGCAGAATGGACTCCCTCTCCATTAAACCCTGGGGGCCCCAGCGAGCAGAAGACGGAACCATAAGTTCCAGCCTTCACTAAGCCTCACTGGACCCTTTACTTCGACGGCTCCATGCAGAAGCAGGGAGCCGGAGCTGGAATCCTTCTCCTCGCACCAACCGGGGAGAAGGTGAAATACATGGTGCACCTTGACTTCAAGGCAACCAACAACATGGCGGAGTACGAAGCACTCATCTATGGATTAAAGGTGGCACTATCATATGGTGTCAAGCAGTTGCTGGTCAAAGGAGATTCACAACTTGTCATCAAACAGGTGAAGGGTGAATGCTCCTGCAATAACCTCCAGCTGGCTGCTTATCTCCTTGAAGTCCAGAGGCTTCAAAAGGACTTCGAAGTCCTAGACCTTCACCATGTTCAGCGTGCTCACAACGCTGAAGCTGACGAACTCTCGACCAAGGCGTCAACCGGAGCTCCGGCTCCTGACGGAACCTTTGTCCGGAGGTTGTCAAAACCCACAGTTCAGCCTGCCGAACTGAACGAAGGGGGCGAGATCAGCATCCCGAAGCTGACGGTCCCGATGGCCCTGTTACCATGGCAGCCATCAAGGGTCGTAGGTGCTGCTGGAAGATCCGAGCAACCCAGCACGCAAGACTCAAATGCTCAAGTCAGTTCCGATGCATGGATCTCGGAGATCCGGAACTACTTGAAAGAAAACATCCTTCCTGACGATGATGTATCCGCTGACCGGGTAGTCAGATTGGCTAAAAGATACACGTTGGTAGAAGGGGATCTCTACCGGCGCGGTGCCAACGGCATCCTAATGTGGTGCATCACAAGGGAAGAAGGCTGCGAACTCCTCGCAGAAATCCATGGAGGCGAGTGTGGGAGTCACGCATCTTCCCGCACGCTGGTCGGAAAAGCCTTTCGGCACGGCTTCTACTGGCCTACAGCGCTCCAGGATGCTACTGAGCTAGTGAAGAAATGCAAAGCATGCCAATTTCATGCAAAGCAAATTCATACACCTGCTCAGTCCTTACAAATGATACCTCCTACATGGCCTTTCGCTGTGTGGGGGATGGACATCTTGGGACCCTTCCCAAGATCCGTCGGAGGTTACAAGTTCCTGTACGTCGCCATCGACAAGTTCACCAAGTGGCCGGAAGCTACTCCTGTTGTGACGATCAACAAACAATCTGCAATCAATTTTCTACAATCTATCGTGAGCAGATTCGGAGTCCCAAATAAGATCATCACTGATAATGGGACTCAGTTCACAAGCTCCGCATTTCAAGGATATTGCGAAGACCTCAGCATACAAGTTTGCTACGCTTCCGTAGCTCATCCTGCCAGCAATGGGCAAGCCGAGAGAGCAAACGCAGAGATCCTTAAAGGACTCAAAACGCGCACTTATGAGCGTTTGAAAAAGCACGGAGCCAATTGGATCGAAGAGCTTCCGCCCACTCTATGGGCCAACAGGACTCCTCCAAGTCGGGCAACAGGAGAAACACCCTTCTTCCTGGTGTACGGAGCTGAAGCGATCCTTCCTCCGGAAATCACCTTGGGTTCCCTCCGAGTCCGGACCTTCGACGAAGCCGCGCAGGACCAGCTCCGGCGTGAAGACCTAGACCTCCTCGAGGAGGGAAGGTGCCAAGCAGCTGTTCGGAATGCCCGATACCGCCAAGCTCTACGGCGCTATCATCAGCGGCATGTACACAACCGACAGCTCGAGGAAGGCGATCTGGTGCTACGGAGAATACTATCCAGAGAAGGGCAAAACAAACTCTCCCCCGGCTGGGAAGGGCCCTTCCGAGTGATCAAAGTATCCCGTCCCGGAAGCGTTCGCTTGGCTACTGAGGATGGGACACCTCTCCCAAATCCTTGGAACATCGAGCACCTCCGTAAGTTCTACACTTAATTCCACGGAGGTGAGTCTTAAGTAACTTGAAGTGTATGTTATAGAGTCATTGTACAGAGTCGGGTAGTTCCTCCGGGAGAGCGGCCGGATCTTTCCCGAAAGGTTTGGAGAGCTCATGCAACACTTGATACAGTCTCCGGACTAGAAGTGTGGCTAACTACCCAGGGTCAAACGAGAAACCAAACACACTTAGCCTGGTTCCGTACCCTAAGAGTGTACTTGTTTCCCCTGTACCCCGGACCTATAATGAAAAACATCTTCATGTGAAATAGACTCCACGTGCATTCATTTTTGCATAAGGCTCGACATTTTTATTTTTCTCTTTCTTGTCTATAACAGAAGCGTGCAATTCTTAAGAAGTTCTAGTTTAACCGGTTTATGTACGATTTGAGTTGAATTGTCGGATTTTTTAGATTTAAATGTCGTCTGTGGCCAACTCGCCTGAAAGCCGCCAAGCCATTCTAGGGCCGGAGTGCGCTATCGACTTAGCCTGGTCAAGCACCCTAAGTACGCCACTCTACCTACATCCCGGCAGGCCAAAGTAAGGTGGGTCCATGGACAATTGGATCTAAAAGAAAAGACAATTCATCCAATTGTACTAAAAATCGTGTTCAACTTGAAATTCTCTTGAGAACCGTAAGCCGCGACGAAGTTATAGATAAGGAACGAATTTTACTATTTTTCTTGGCTTAAGTGTGCAGGAAAAATGAACCCTATGTTAATGGAGAAAACCGGAGCTAACCAAGCTCCGACTCCCACCAGGGTGTCAACCACCGGCGTTAACTTAAAGATGGTGAGAAGACTCTATCACTAGAATCTGTTGCCAGCAAGCCAGGCGTGGCAAGGGTCATTGCCGGAGCTACTAAGCTCTGACACCTTGGAGTATTAACTATCGACGCTTAACGCGTTGGTAGAGGCCATTACCGGAGCTACTAAGCTCCGGCGATGGACAGTGCTGGAGTTTCTAAGCTCCGACGACTTCAAGGGACCTTCACTATCGAAAACTTCGGACCTAAACTATACGAGTTCGAAGCAAATTTGTCTTCAACAAAACTCAACATCCTTTTGGTACATGTCCACAATCAAATTGTGCACATCTACCAGGGGGCCAAGTGAAGACAAGTGAAGACAAAGATGTTGAAGACAAAAAAATGAAATTCACGAAAAATTGGGGATTTCATTTCATCAGAAGACCGGAGATTACATCTGGAGACAAGGGATTACAAAATTGAGGAAGAAGAGAAGATACAAGTAAAGGCTAAGAAAGATAGTCCTAGACCCTATGGAAGAACTCAGCGACCTTCTGGGCGACCTCCGACACGCTGGCTCGGGTAGCTTCGCCTTCTCCTTCGACGGGGCCTTCAAGTACCGGGTCCAGAGGGAATCGAGGGTTCCGGCTAGTGTAGCACGTCAACACATACTCTGTGACGTTCCTAGCCAGGGATTGCCCCTCGACCTCCAGCTGGTCCGCGATGACGTCGCCCACCTTGGAGAGCTTGCTGCCCGCAGCGCTCAACGCTTGCAACGCAAGGTCCGGCTCTGGCTCCGGATCATCCGGGAGCACGGGGCTAAAACCCATCGGCGCTAGCGCATCGTCGGCCTTGCTCAGGAACTCCCAAATTTGCAGGGAGTCCGTCTTCCTCAGGCCCTTCATCTCTTCCAGGGACCTCCGGGCCGCCGCCAACTCCGAATTCTCGCGGGAAAGACGCTCGACTTCTTTGGCGTTTTGCTGAATCTTCGCAGCAACCCGCTTCTCAAGTCTTCCGAGCTCCTCCTCCCGGAGGTGGATCTTGTTCCGGCGGTCGACCAGGTCTTTCTCCCTAGCCTCTATTTTCTTCTCCCGGGCGACGAGGGCACACTCGTACTCGTAGAGTTCCTGCCCCCGCACCCAGGTCTTCTCCTCCTCCTCGAGGCAGCGCTCTTCCAATTTTTTAGTGCGCTCCTCGATACCCTTGTCCGCCAGAGCTGTCTTCTCGGCGAGCTCTTCTTCACGTCGCAAGACGTCATCCCGTAGCTCCAGGAGTTTTTGCTCCTCATCCTCGAGCCGCTTTTCCCTTCCCTCAAGTGCCTCTCGGCGCTTGATGAGTGCGGTGCTGATGGCTTCGAGTTGATCAAACCGAGCGTTGGCCGCGTCGTTAGCAGCCTTAGCTTGGTCATGGTACTCCCGGGATTGGGCGTCGAGGTTGTGAGTCATGCTCTCCCTCTCGTCCAGCATCTCACCCCAGAGCTCCAGGCGGACCTTCTCCCGCCTGATCCATTCCTTGTCATCCGCAATCCTCGACTGCGCCAGCTTGGTCTCGAATTGGAGTCGATTACGCCACCTCCTAAGGGTTTGGCGCTCCTCTTCAAGAGCCTTGCTGTCGTGAAAGAAGGCTAGTTGGACTTGACGTAGACTGGAGCAAGCGTTCGATGGACATCGACAGCGAGATGGGCTCCGGACCTTCTGGGGTCTCCTCCGCTGGTTCCAGCGGGTCTTCACTTGCAAAAATTGGGTCCCACTCTACGAGAGTGGAACCCCGAGCTTCCAAGGCACTAGGGCACTCCTCCGGGATGGCCTCAGTCGCCACCGAAGAAGGTCCTGCCACCAAGCCTTCATTTGCCCCCTCGGGCTGGGGGCCGGCGACTTCGTTCAGGCACTCTGGCTCCGCCACGGGTACCATCGACGTCGTCGCCTCCAATGGCTCCGGCCGGGACACTTCTTCTGAGGGAGGCTCAAGCTCCCTCACCTCTTCGACCACTAGCTCTGCGGCCGGCGCTCCAGCAATCACCGGCTCTGCAGCCGGCGCCTCCACAACCACCGGCTCTACAGCCGGCTCTCCAATAATTACCGGCTCTGCGACCGGAGCTTCGGAAGTAACCGGCTCAATTGCCGGAACCACTTCAACTTCCGGCTCGCATGCCGGGGCTTCAGCTACCTCCGGCTCAACCGCCGGGGCTTCAGCACTTTCCGGCTCTCAAGCCGGGACCGCTACTTCCTCCGACTCAACAGCCGGAGCATATACTTCTGCAGCACCAGGGCCCGGAGCTTCAACCTCTGGAGCGGGTGTCGCTGGCACATCTTCAATCCCGTGGTCCGGCGCTACCACGGGAACTTCTGGAGACGAGTCGAGGTCCATGACCACGACAGCCGGCGCCGGAGCTGTCGCAGCCTCCGCTTGGGGCGGCACCGGAGCTGGAGCAGAAGCCCCCGCAGCCTCAGACACTGTGGCCGAGGGCGGAGCTTCACTCCCCTTCTTGGGAACGCTGCAGATAAAGAACGAAGAAATTGAGCAAACAGATGCTACAATTAAAAGTTAATCGAGGTAAGAAAGAAAAATTACCTTGGGAGGTTCACGCACCAGCTTGCGCGGAACCTCTTTCCCGGACGTTCCGGGCTGGCCACGGTCGGTGTAGGGGCTCCGGAAGGATTCCCAGGACTTGCCGTGGCCGCGGGCGTTTCCCGGGTCGGAGCTCTCCTTGACCGGGAGGAACTCCTGGACCTGGAGGCCCTCACCGCTTCTCGAACCGGAGTCGCCTGTCCGGAGCTGACACCTCCGGAGGGACCCACCACGGGGACAGCCGCACTCCGGGAGGATCCCACCGCCGGAACAGTAGCGCTCCGAAAAGACCCCACCATGGGGACAGACGCTACAGCGGCGGAGGATCTTCCTTCCTGAGGATGGGGAACTGGCGGGGAAGTAGCCAGCCTGACGGACCTTCCGTCAACATGTCGCAACTTCCTCTTCCGGCTCTCCGGCTCCTCCGCCAGCTCCTTGCCCTTGCCGGTGACCTCAGCTCTTGGCTGAGAGACAGGGGCGGAGCCGCCTTCCGACAACCCGGGGATCGCCAACCGGGCGGTTGATCTTCTCTCGACGACACCAAGGTCGTCAAGCGCGGGCATCTTCCGCCGGAGCTCCCTACTGAACTCCACTTCCACGTTCAGGGGGAGGAAAGCCGGCGGCGGAGTCAAGTACTCTCCGTCAACATCGATGCCGTGCTGGAATTTCTTGAGGTGAAACTCCAAGGACTTCCCCACCATGCTGGACTTCAACCCGGTCTCAACCCGGTCTTCGTCCATCACGCTGTTGAGGGCCCAGGCGAGCTTCTCCCTCCTCTTCAACGGCGCCCACCTGTTGGACAGGAAGTTGCAGAACACCGCCTGGGGAGTCAATCCTCCCTCCACACATTGGCGGATCCTGGACAAGACGGGGTCGAAAGCTGCCGCCAGCACCGGAACTTCGCTCCACACCGACGTGTCAATGCCGGGCAGACCGTCTGGCAACTCCAACCGCTCGTGCTCCTCCACCCGGACTACTACCCAATCTTTCTTCCAGTCATCCCACTTCCCGGAAGGGAATGACCGGAGGTACTTGAACGGGCACTTCTTGCGCTTCACAAAGTAATAGAAGCCAAGGTACTCGTCGCTTCGGCCGGTGGTTTGGACGGTGAAGAAGGTCCGGAAGAGCTCGATGCAGGGAGGAATGCCCACCCACATCTCGCAGAAGTGGACAAAGATGGACACAAGGAGGATGGAGTGAGGGCCAAGGTGGTATAGCTGCAGACCATAGAAGTCCAGCAGCATCAAGAAGAAGGAAGAAAACGGTGGGATCAGCCCCACCATGGCATACGATGAAAAGTACACCATCTCGCCGGAGTGCTCCTTTTTAAAGGTAAGCTCTCCTCCGGCGCGAACCGAACGGTTGAAGAAGTCCGACGACCACCCCATGAGGGCTCGGACCTTCTTCAGATCGCTCTCCGTCTTCAAACGACTCTCACGCAGACCCAACTCCATCGCAGCACAGCTAGGCAAGAGAAGAGGAGCAAAGCACGAGTTGGGAGTTTGAGCGCAAGAACTGATGGAAAGCGTAAAGAACTCCCGACGGTGCGCTTTCCTTCTTAAGTAAGCCCTCGCAACGCTTGGATGGAAACTGCAGGGGAGTCAAGGATACTACCCAAGAATTCAACCCAGCCGATGACAAGAGGGCCCGGGACCACCCTGACGATCAAGTCGAGGTCCTTACCCAGGCGAACAGTTGTCATCACGAGGCGGGAAACCCAAAGGCGGCGGACTGACAAGGTGCGCGGAACCGATACGATTTTCGTATCGGGAACCGGCGACCTTCAATTGCGAGAGATCCGCACGTCAAAAATCTTATCTGTCGCCTGAGGTGCGCCACGCGTCGGGACTTAACCGTAAAGCCCCGCCAAAGGCACCTCCGAAGACCTTTGAAAACCCAGTTCAAGAGTCGCAAATGTGGACCCACCTCCGGCGGAATGACTTCATCCCGTTGGCCTTCCCCGGAGGTAGGCCCAGGGGGCCACTGTCGGTACCCTAAAAACCATACACCCCCTGAGGTTACAAAGATCTCAAGGGAAGGACATCTACTCAAATTGAAGACCCTCGGGGGCCCACTCGCCAGACGTAACTGGACCCGCTTCTCCAACATGGTTAGCCCCTAGGTTGCCACGTGTACTGTCAGACCAGAGCTATTACCCGCAAGGGTGAAGCTCCGGGCTAGGTACTGAAACGGCACCTCCGGAGGTAACCCCTGACCGAGAGAAGCTCCGGACCTGACACGTGCCAAGCCACCCCGGAGCTTCCCGCTTCTCCCAGCAAGCTCCGGAGCTGCCACGTGTCCATACGTCGGAGCTGGCCGCTTCAAACCCCCGGGAGACGTTGTAACGGCTCCGGATCTCCAAAGGACAGCCGCAGACTTCAAGACCCGATTAATTATCATTAATTCCACGTTAATGATATTTAATCGGATGATCTTAACACCTGTAACGGCACTGTCGGAGCCGTTACAGGGTTATTAACAACAATTAATCTCGTGTATCAATACTAATAACCGCCAGGGCCACATGTCGGGCCAGGCTGACTTGTAACGGTTTGTCCTTGTGCTATAAAAGGACAAACCGACGATACACGGGGGGGGGGGGGGGGGGGGGGGGGCTCGAACTCTCTGAAGTTCACAAGTTAATACAACACACACACACACCCGTGGAGTAGGGTATTACGCTCAGGCGGCCCGAACCACGTAAACCACTGTGTCACTCGTGTCCAATCGCATTTCACTTTCTTAAGTCTCCGCGCGCCCAAACCGAACCACAAACTCCTTCAACACTTTCATAGTGTCAGAGGATCTGCCGACTCCAACAGTCGACAGACACTTCCCCCAGTACTACTAGATCGTAGTCCACGGAGGTTCATAACTGTTTGGGGCACACGTGAGATTATGAACGAGACAGTGACACGAGGAATTTTACGTGGTTCGGGCCGCCTGAGCGTAATATCCTACTCCACAGATGGTTGTTGTATGTATGAGTATGTGTGTCTGAGCGCTTGATCGGACTTGTCCTTTGTACCGTGCGGCACAAGCCCTTTATAGTCCAAGGACTGGCCGTTACATTGTCAGCCTGGCCTGACATGTGGTCCCGACGGTGTTTAATTATCTAATACACAATCTATATGTATTAAGCATGATTAATGGTGTGATAATGTGCCTTAATGGCGGCGTTACCGGTACTAAAGGTCCTCTGATCGTGTGTCATTAACATGGCATTAATGATACGTAATCAGGTCTTGTAATGACTACTTTAACCGCCTCTTGAATGTCGGCGCCGTTGGAGATATGATAGTCTTCCTGTTGCAGGCTTAGGTCCAGAGGCTCGACACATGGCAGCTTGGAGCTTCCCACTGTGGGGAGGCAGGTCCGGAGTTGTTGTACACGTGGCAGCACTGGAGCTTCCCTCTACTGGGGGTTAGGTCCGGGGCCCCTCGACACGTGGCACGACCTGAGCTTCCCTATATAGGGAGTTAGGTTCGGCCTTGTGTTACACGTGGCGGTACTGGAGCTACCCAAACGAGGGAGGCGGGCCCAGTGTTGCAGGATAGGTGGAACCTTCGGATATCTTCAACTCGGACAGATGGAACTCCGTAGCTTTTCTTGCGATATTGTTGGGTAACTGGTACGCAGGGTACCGACAACGCTGCATTCAGTGTGTTCTCCGGGTTGTTGGTCGATTTCGTAACTGACACGAAGACACCATCCTGTTGTGCAGCATTTGCTGTTGCAGTAGGTGGTGGTGGTAGTGGAAGAACATTATTCACTAGTTGTTGAGTACCGATAGGGCGAGAGTTGTCGCCAACTCCGTTTCCACCAACGACTTGTGCAGCCAGACTGGTGGAAGCGGCAGCAGAGTTCACCATCTTGGAGATCTTGAAAACCCCCTTCCTAGCGCACTAAATGTCGAAGTGTGCCAATGACACTTTCCCCGGTACTACTAAGAAGTAGTCCATGGAGGTTCTTTTCTAGGTGGGCCGCGAGTCAAGATCCAAGACTAGAGGTGACACAGAGAGATTTTACGTGGTTCGGGTCGCATGACCGTAATACCCTACTCCACAGGAGGTGTGTGTTGTATTGGATGAGCTTAGCTTGCCTAAGACTGGCTTGAGATTTGATCATCTTGTCTTCTACCGTGTAGCACAACCCTTTTATAAGTCAAGGATTGGTTATTACAGTGTGTCGAGGCCCGACAGGTGGCCCCGACAATATTAATCACCCTGTACATGATCTACATGCATAACGGCAATTAATAGCGTGATAATGTGCCTTGATGGCAGCGTTATCGGTCTTGATAGTCTTCTTATCGTGCGTGATAACGTGCCTTGATGACGCATTAATCAGATCTTGTAACGGTTGTTTAATAGTCTTTTGAATGCTCACACCGTTAGAGATCCTAGAGTCTTCTCGTTGTAGACGTAGGTTCGCACACTTGACATGTGGCAGCACCAGAACTTCCCTCAGCAGGGAGGCAGGTCTGGTGCTATAGAACATGTGGCAGCACCGAAGCCACCCTAAAGAGGGAGGAAGGTCCGGCACTACGGGACACATGGCAGCGCCAGAGCCACCTTAAGGAGGGAGGTAGGTCCGACACTACGGGACACGGCCCACTTTCCTGGATAGTAAGACTTGGTGTTTCTCTTTCTGGTACTAAGGGATACCTGGTACGCAGGGTACCGACAATGTCTTTCGGATTGCAATTTGGAAAGCTTGGTGAAATGATTGCAGCTGGATCTAAATTGAAAGAGACACAACTGTTTCCTATCCATTGCAATGTTAGGGAGGGCAAGCTATGAATTGTAATGTATGAACTATGAATTATAAATATGAGTTGAGAGAAAATATGAATTGCTATGTATAATTAAACTATATTTTACAATGTACACACTATGAATTGCAATGTATGAAGTTATGATTTGCGATGTATGAACAATGAATTGAAATGTATAAACTATGAATTACATTGAATATATTTTTTATTGTTGTTATTTAAATTTGATTAGAAAATTAGAAATAATAGGATTTAATTAGTTTTGTCCTAATGCTTTATCAAAAAACGGAGTTCTATGTTAGGATACATCTGAGATAATGCATCATCACAAGCGACACGTTGTACGTAAACAACTGCTTTTGTAAAATCATTAGCACAACCGGTTTCTAGAGCCGCATGTAAAAATGGTCTATTTTCACATACACTTCGTTTCAGACGATTTTGAAATCCGCTTGTGATAATATATTTAGAGCTGTCTGCGATGAAACTTTTTTATTAGTGGTTTATAGTTTAGAAGAATAAAAAACATTTTTAACTAAGTATAAACTATGCAACGTTATATTTCTAGATATACTTACAAACATATTTCAGTTAACCATGCTATCCTCTTCGTAGTTCCTAGTAGATGGGATGGTGCGGCCATTGAGATGCATGTGCAACTTAGGTTTTCTTTGAAACTCCTAGATATTATTGTTATCCGTTAAAAATTAGTTATAAAGATTTCAAACAGAGTATTTAATAGCACAGCTAATTCTTTGCTAACCTCCAACTAACAATAATCTCATTAGATGGTCCAATCCAGCTAATCCCAGTTAATTATTGACTAATCTTCATTCTACTCTTGCCCTCTCTTCTCCCTTTCTCTAGAACCAAAATAAAACAGGAGCACTACGGTCAAATGTCTCTAACAACCAAATAATTAGATATGAGTTTCAAACAGCATCGAGCTAATAATTAGCTAACTAATAATCAGTTGGCTCAATTTAGCTAATAGATTAGGATACAAGTTCTATACTCCTATTTGTACTCTCATGTGTGCTCTCGCTGAGGTGTTACGATCTTATTCGTTGTGAAGATATGAAGTTAATATAAGCATTAATGAAGCGATCAATGAAATTATAACACATTAATGGGAGTACGTATAGGAGCACCGAACGATGTTGTGCCCAATAAATTATTAGCTAGCTAATAATTAGCTCTAGAAATTTTAAACAAAACCTTATTTGATCTCTGCGTGAGTTTGCTTGCAAAATGAAAATTTCAACCACCTAAATCCATCTAATATACTTCATCAAAAGGGAAAAAACACCCATCT
Source organism: Tuctoria greenei (assembly GCA_036927565.1). Lineage (NCBI taxonomy): Eukaryota > Viridiplantae > Streptophyta > Magnoliopsida > Poales > Poaceae > Tuctoria > Tuctoria greenei. Next base: position 21,696,363 of record JAYESD010000003.1, read on the forward strand.
TCTCGTACCATATTCTTTTTACAATCATCAGCCTAACGTTACCATTACGTGAATATTTTTAACAATAAAAAGGAGAAGGTTTGTTATGATCATCTTCTCCCTTTTTAGGCGTCCAAACTATTAAATGTACTTATTAAATATGACATCACTAGGATATTTAAATTATTATGGCGAAATAAATGAAACAATCAAGTGCAAGAGATCTCCACGTATGGCGAAATAAATAAAACAATCAAGTGCAAGATACCTCAATCCATAGGGAAATAAATAAAACTTTCAAGTGCAAGTTATCTCCTCCCGATGGGATTGCCTCAACCGAGCCAACCAAACCCCTACGTGCCCCGGCAACGTGACGGCAGCCATGCCATGCAGCCGCAGCAGTGCAATACAAACGCACGCCACCGCGGAGAGAGCGTAACCTCACCTGTACCGGCCAACAGTGTCGCGCGTACAGGTCCCAGATCATGTCACAGGTCACCACTACCCCAGCCAGAAAAGCCACCACGAACGAAACGACCAGCCGCCTACCACGGACCGAGTCCAGGCGCGCCGCTACTAATAACCCCACCGGCCACCGCCCCCGCTCGTGTGGGGAAGCCAGGCCGAGAGCCAAAACCGAGACGAGACGAGGCACCGTGCCGCACCGCGCAGCAGCCAGCAGGCAGGCAGCCACCACGGCACTCCACCTCATTCTCCTTCACCACCACCAACACCACACCACCCCGCAAACTTCGCGTCGTGCGCCGCGCCCCGCGACACGCCTGCTCCGATCTCGCCCCTCCGGGACGAGGAGTGAGGGATGGGGGCGTGCGTGTCGCGGCCCAGCGTGTGCGTGGGGAAGGTCCACACGCCGCGGTCGGGCGACGCCGGCGGGCGCTCCGGCGGCAGCGGGCCGCGGCGCAGGTGCGGACGCCGCGGCGGCGGGGGGAAGGGCCGGAGGAAGGCGCCCTCACGCGCCGCGTCGATGGAGACCATCCAGGAGGCCGAGGTGCCCGGCTCGGCGGCCGGGACGGACGCCACCGGCGATCACCGGACCTACAGCAACCCCGCGTTCCAAGGTGGGTTCGCTGCGGTGGGTGGGGGCGGGAGACGGGCGGGCGGGCTGCTTCGGTTTGTGGCTAGATTCTGATCTCCGGGGGACCATGGGGAGCGAGATTGCGCTCCCTGGGGACTAAATTAAATTATTACAGCATACGGGGATCGTGCGCGTCCAGCAACATCTACTTTCCGTTATTTTTAGTTACTAGCTCGCGATAGCTCGTTCTCTAGAGTGGGGTTACATTTTAGCTAGTATCCGGGGTAGAAGCAATGCCGCGTCGCAGTTGGTGGCGTCAGTACGTACTCGTGATTCCAGACTGACCTGACGTGAATCCTGGAACTTTCTCGCTGCAGTGTCCGGTAGCATTGAGGAGGCAGAGGCATGGTATGACTCCGTCGTGATAAGCGAGTCGGATGGCGAGGACGATTTCCACAGTGTGCAAGATGGTAAGAATGGTATCATGATCCAGGATTAGCCTACTAGGCTAGCTAGCACCCCCACCCCCACGGATTGATTTTAGTATTTGTTGAGCCTGCTGAGCTTTTTTTTCATTCTGCAGATTCTTTTTCATTGAAGGCTTCAAGTGCTTTTCATTTTCAGATGCCTTTTTTTAATTGATCGAATGGCCTGTACTTATTTTCATTTTGCACATGCAGATGCTTTTTCGTTAAATGGGTTTGAGAACGAAGCAGCATTGTGCATCAAAAATAGCGACAGTGGGAGCTTCAACGCTGCTGGCGACCATCACCACAAAAAGCCAAACTCCAGCGAGCTGCCAAGGAGCTCGGATAACGGTGTGCGTTCCTCTGTGAGCCATGAGGATGTGGCAAGTGTTTCTGGTAATGATAGTGCTCATGGCGGAAGAATACTGGACGATTGCGGGATTCTCCCGAATAACTGTTTGCCTTGTATTGCCTCTGCTGTTGGTGTAAATGAGAAGAAGAGAGCTCTATCCTCGAGCCCGACTCATTCCATGAAGATGCCTTCTTTCCGGCTCTCATTCAGGAAGAAGTCTGGGGAAGCTCATCCATCTTCTGCACTATGTAAGCATTTCGGCCATTTCTTCATAAGCCATTTAGTTAATATTTCCTCAAAACTGAGCTGGACGGCATTTGTACCTGTTTTTTTCCTTAACATGGAACATTTTCTCATATTATTATGTTTAATGACTTAAAACTTTGCCAGCAATTTGCTTGGTCCCTTTCATGGTCTATTGTAGTAAAATTATGTGCATCCATAGGACAATTATTTAAGATCCCCCAAAAGAAGAAAAGTTGAAAAGTAACACAGAAAATTGGCGCTTCCAGGCAGTGGCAAACTGGCAATATCTTCATTGTTTGCATGGTTCACCCCATCAAACTGACCAGTTTTCATTCAGTTTTAACCTCTATTAATAAGACTGTTGCACTGGCACGCTAGAAAGATGTATTTAGAATGGTGTCCTTATAAATGTACTGCATAAGCATTTTAATATCTACATTTTCTTTTTTGTCATCATAAGGTTCCATTCCATCAGTTTAACTTGAGACTATGTTTGTAAACAACTCCCCTCACCCACTCAAAATGCAGAAACTGTTAAACATATCGAACTTTTACTTTTGTTTTTGCTGCAAATGTTCAAATGGAGTTTCTTACTTTATAAGATCTGGCTCGGAAATCTATTAAATCAACATATTTGCTTTCTTTGTCTTTCCAGTATCTACCAAAGGTTACCTTGGAAGGCCTCTAGCCGGTTCTCAAGTACAGTTTTGTTTGCTAGAAACAAAAGTGCTGAACAGCTGGTCTCATATTGATCCCAGTACATTTCGAGTCCGTGGATCAAACTATTTTAGGTAAATATTGTTATGTGCTGGTATCATTCTCCAGATTTATTTAGAAGTCTGGGATGCTTTTATCAGCGTGATCTTAGTTTCAGATGCACTTTCCTAGGGACAAGAAGAAAGAACTTGCTCCGAATTATTCTGCATATTATCCATTTGGAGTTGATGTCTACTTATCATCACAAAAACTCAATCATATATCTCGATTTGTTCAACTTCCTGATGTTCAGCCCTCCAGCAAACTTCCGCCTCTTTTGGTGGTCAATGTACAGGCAAGCGAAAATGTACTCACGTCAATTTACTTTTTTGAGGTGATGAAAGCTTTTATAAACACCCCTCAATTAGTCGATTGTTACACTTGTTCGTGTCAAAGTAGTTATGAGGTGATGAAGAGAAACTGTATGCCCAGATGCTTTGAACATGTTCATAAATTTATATGGGTAACACTTGAGACCTATGTCTTTGTACAAGGTAATAAGCTACTGACATGACTTAAGAGGACTAGGTTGAAGGAATCAGCAAGCTTTGTGTAGGGCTTTTTTTTCTTTTAAGAAAATTGCAGCAGTTTCCCAGCATTGCACTTTTTTCAAAATAATTAATTAATATGTTATAGATTTCAGTTGAATTTAAGCACCATTAATATCTTTCATTACGAAGGTTGACATTTTTTTATTTTCTCCCCAGATCCCATTATATCCCGCTTCATTGTTTCAGAATGAAACTGATGGGAAAGGAATAAGCTTTGTTTTATATTTTAGGCTTTCTGAAGGTTACTCAAAAGAGCTTCCGGATTCATTTATTGAAAATATTATAGTAAGACTTTTACCTGTCTCAAATATCTTTCTCTCTAACTTTTCTGCATATTATTTTTGTATATGTATATGCAATTGTAACAATTTGTCTTTATTCCTTTACAAATGTTGTTTGTTGAAAGAAAACCTCATTATGTTGGAATCAGTGTTTTTGAGGCGGCGCCTAGGCGTTCAGGCGCTATCACATGGACGCCATGGCTGGGCGCCTTGGCGTCCAGGCACCCAGCAGTCGCCTGGGCGTCCAGGTGACATTTTAAAACACTGGTTGAAATGATCATTCAGAACCTTTTTCCCTGGTCACAGCTAAATTGTAAAAAAAAAATCGAGCATCTAGTTCAGTTATAAGAAATGAAGAAGAGGGGAGAATATGCATTTTTATAAGATTCTGTAGGTTTTAAAAATGTGGGCATGCTCCCTCTACATTTGAACTCTGAATTATGTTGGAAAACCGGGGCTCTCGATGAGGAAACTCAGGATTAATCTCTGGGAGGTGCGATTTATTTCATGTGTTTAGGCGGCTATTTATAGCCCTATTACAAATAGATTTTACAGATTTAAACTAGAGATAGGCGGCTATCTTATTTCATTTGTATTTTTTTTACTCTCATCTTATTTTCTGCTACTTTTCTTCAAAAATTGTTGGGTTTCATTTCTAGCCGACCCCTACTTGTTTGGGGCAAAGGCTTGGTTGTTGTTGTTGTTTTTGAAACTAGAGATAGGACTCTATCTAAACTTGGTTCTGATCTGAACCGACTCTATCTATAACTCCTATCTAATATGATCTGGACTCCTGTGCACCTGGGCCAAGCGTGGTCGCATCAGGAGAGATCACCTAACAAATTATTGGTTTATTGACAGACAAATTTTGGGGTTCCTAGAGCCGCAAACATTAGGGTGGGCTACATGCAAAGACCCTTTGGCTGTTAAGCGTATTGATCCTAGACAAGGTGTATGTAGTACTGACTGTTTCACGTGCAATTTAGAGAAGATAAGGCATTTTTACCATCAAAATGTTGTTTCGTTTGTTGAACTCTGTTTAGGATATGTGTAGACTCTGTCTCATTTTAAGTTATCGATAATACCTAGATGGTTTGTGATTGATGATCCGTCAACTGTCAGCTTAAGCAGTTTCAGCAGGTATCGAGTCCCTGTTACATGATAGCAATTTTTCCTGTTTGGACTAATTATCAGTGCATAATTCCCCCTTTTCTTTCCCTTCCCAAACAGAGATTGGTTGATGATCATGTAGAGAAGATAAAAGCATTTCCTATGGAAACAACAATACCATTTCGAGAACGGCTAAAGATACTTGGGCGGGTGGCTAATATTGAGGATCTTCCTTTAAGCGCAGCCGAGAGGAAGCTGATGAACACATACAATGAGAAGCCCGTGCTTTCTAGACCACAGCATGAATTTTACTTGGTTAGTTGATTTTTGTTTCTAGAAATCGTTTTAGTCCTGATAATGCACTGTTATGAAAATGTATTTTTTTCTTCCATATACGTTGAACTTAGATTACCTTTTAGAAGGAATACTGAAGAATGTTTTGCTTTTGTGCAGGGTCATAACTACTTTGAGATTGACATCGACATGCACAGATTCAGCTATATCTCAAGGAAAGGTTTTGAAACCTTTTTGGACAGGCTAAAAGTGTGCGTTCTAGATGTTGGGCTGACCATTCAGGTGAGTCACAGTTTTTCTGTTCTGTTTACAAGAAAAAAGACAGCTATTTACTGTTCTGACTTCTAAACCCAGGGAAACAAAGTTGAAGAACTTCCTGAGCAGATCTTGTGTTGCGTTAGGTTAAATGGTATCGATTACACAAAATATCAGACGCTCATGACACACGGTGCCTGAAGTCAAGAAAACCGCTCGTCGTCCGGATAACCAAAGGTTGCTCAAATTCCAGACCAGGAACCAGTGAGCTCTCGTAACCACTGGTCAACGCATCATCTGAGCTTGTGACGTCGCATGCAAGAATTAACAGAGGCAGGATGAGTTGACTGTAATGCTGATTGGCTCCTTCAGAAGCTGGGTTGCTATATTGGCCTATTCCCTAAGTGGGAAACAAAAAATTGAAAAGGCAGTACATGTAAATCTGTATATCATCGCCTCAAGCTTCAGCTGTGTCATCTATCGCTACTCAACATTCTAGATCTATTAAATATCACTAATGTGCTGATGATTGAATGGCTGGGCACACTGGAACTTGAGGAGCATATTTTCTTTCTCTTGTGAGTACTAGCTGTTTCATTCGCACGACAATATTGCAAAGTACATTCTCTATCTCAAATTACTTGTCACTTTTTAATTCAAAAATAAACTATAAAGTGACAAGTAATTTGTGATGGAGTATTAATCTGACAGGCTCTGCGAACTGCATCTAATAGGAAAAATTAAAAAGATTACTCTGGATAAGTGACTTCAAAAGGTTCAATTCATGGTGACCTAAGAAAAGAGATATGTTCAGCGTAAAATTAAGAAGTAATAACTCCAGTTGGTTTAGGACTATATTGATGTCACATGAACTGGTGATGTGTACAGTTTGAATCTGACCCAGCTCGCACAGTGCCCGTCCTGTACCAGTATTGCTCCATGTACTAATACTGGTAGAACATGCACTTTTGCTTGTTTTTTTTTTCTGTGTGGGCAAAGCATGGTTATTACTCTAAAAAGTTCAGCTAATGAAGCGAGGTAAGCAGAAGGATGCTTCCGCAGCAAGGAAGGCACGCACGGAAGGGAAAGATGTGTGTTGTGTAGTCATCCAGTGTCCTCCGGCCAGGCATGGATGGCCCACCCGTCGGTCGCGTGTGCTAGCTCCGAGCCGCTCATTCGCGTTTTGGAATACGGAGTTTTCACTTGACCTTGCAGCAATGAGTACGGTTCAAATTACGCATGAACATCTTTGAAGTCATATTCGCTCCAAGTGAAATACAAATTCAAAATTCCTACCTACGTTACAAACAAATCTCGTCGATGATTTCATTCAGTCATCAGGCTCCAAGGACAGAATTGGCGATCAAGGTCAACCACTCCTATCCACCCTGCAACCTGATCCAATAGCTGCCGCCTTGAATACTTACGTGCACGCTGGATTTACACGATCAGAGAAGAACCTTTAGCTAATGGCTGAGATCAACCGAAGCGGACGCATCGGTCGGTGACCAGATTAGGAGAAGACGGACGGCAATCGGCGATGCGCTTCCCCTTGAGGCGAACGGAAACGGTAGAGACGGTACGTGACGCCCTCGCTTACCTTACGTTAATATTTCTAGAAGGTGACATCGTGCCTGACTCAAGAGGCCGTTCAATGATGCTAGCGAACAGAAATTGAGGTGAACTAGCACATGCTAAATCAAACGAGAATACGTACGTACTCCTTTGATCTCTAAATAGTTACTCTATCTCTCTTCAACAGTTTTTTGCTTTGTAGTTTATTTTTAAGCTACAAAATGACAAACTTTTGAAGACAAAAGGAGTGAGCTAGCTCATTGGCTCAAGGCTAGATTTTTATTCAAGCCCCCCCTCCCCCCGCGTTGCCCTACAGGGGCGAATCGGAGGGCGAAACCTTAGCCACTGCCGCCAATTGCCGCCAGCTAGCCACGCCACGCCGCCACCGGAGCCGATTAACCGGACCAGTGACCTCAGCAAGGATGGTGGCGGCGGGGCCGCTTCTTCCCCGCCGACGACCCTCGAGAGGTGGCAGGGAGGTTCAGATTTGAGCCGGAGGAGACGAATATAGCAGCGGGTGAGGTCTTCGACAGGGCGGGGATGGCGGCACAACGTGGGCGCCGACGACGCGAGGCTCGGCTGCTCGACGCGAGTGCCCGTGATGTCGGCTGCACGCGGCTCGGCGGTGCGAGGATGGTGACGGCGCGACGCTGGGCAGCGCGACTTCGCGCGTGCGACGGCAGCGCCCTCTGGTCTGCAAGCGCGCATGGCGGCGGCGCGCTGCAACGAGCTCGTCCACGGAGGGGAAGCGAGAAGTTGTTGGAGGTCGCAGCGGATCCCGGTGAACAGGCTGCTCAACGCCTTAGGCGCAGGTCAGCTGGGCCAGTGCAGCCAAGAGCGCCGTTAAGATGTTCCTAGCAGGCGTGCAACAGCAGGAGGCAGCCGCGAAAGCGTGTCTGGGCGTGGATGCCGGAGATGGTTCAGGCACGGCGGTGTCACTGTTGGCAGCCGTGGCGCGCAGATCCTGCAGCCTTGCGAGCGGGAGATGGCGACGACAGCGCGCAAAATGAAGACAGCGACAATTTGCGGAGTGTTGTCATTGTTAGAGGGCACGATAAGTGTGGATGGCAGCGAAGGTGAATCTGGTCGGGGTAACGGTGGTGCTGCATGCCGGAGGTGGTCATGGCAGCAGCTTGGCGACAAGCTCTCCGTCGAGCTTTCCATCGTTGGGCGCTCAACAGCAGCACAAGACGGATGATGTGAGCTTGTTGTCGAGGTGTGGAGGGGGAGATCCTTCTCCTGAGGGACGGTGGTGGCGACATCGATTTTAGTGGAGGTGGTCAAATCTGGTGGATTGCTCGCCACAGGAGTGTTTAGCGGCAGCGATCTCCTACCTCTCTTGAGATAGTCTCCTGAAGCGGCAACGGTGAAGCCCATGGGTAGTCTACGACAAAGGATCTAGGCGGTGGGGTTCGTGGTTGTCTGCGACGGCAGATCTGGACGGTAGGACTTGTGAGGGCGCCTGCGACGACGGATGATCTAGGCGGTGGGCTCGTGGGTGCTGATGCCTGTAGATGGTGGTGGTCTTGGTTAGGTTGGGGGCAGTGCCTCAGCCTTTGTGGCGCAGTGACTAGAAGTTGAATAGAGTAGCTGAGTCCTGAAGGTCGACGTGTGTCTGATGTGTGTTTTGGTGGTTGTGGATGAGTTGCTGACAACCTGGCTTGATAGTGTCTCGAGTCAGACAGCCATAGGTTCTAGATGTTGATGGTGGTGACGAGAGACTCTCATACAAATAGTCCATTGGTGCGGGAAAGATTGGGTACAGGTGTAAACCTAGCCTAAAATTCGGGCCGGCAACAATGGTGCGTGCACGCGTCGTGATTCCTGTTGAGGTGTTGTCGAGGTATCCATTCGTAGATCCTCTGGGTGAAAACCTAGTTAGCAACAGCGGCGTCTCTACGTCGTATCCCTCCTTGAAGGCTTTGTTTTAGAGGAAGGACTGTGTATGAAAGTTTCTTGTTACTTCTAACCAACTACTAGGTTCGTATTGGCGTCTGTCTTTAGATTCGAGAGAGCTAGTGGCGTTTGACTCATTGGTTGGAGGATGTGTTATCACTCTTTTTGCTGTATTGTTTTCGGACCCGATTTCTTATATAAACTGAGTCATTTTTCTTCTTATATGATATACGTGGAAGCTCCTCCTTCCAAACTTAAAAAAAAACACAAAAGGAGTATCACTTATTAGTTCGAAAATAAATTAACAATATTTAGAGATAATGGAGGGAGCATGTAGTTGTGAACTACAAACGGTGCTCTTTTGTACCGACGAAAACGGAGGCCTCTCCGCGCGTCTGCCAATTATGTTAGCATGTTTTTATTAGTGGTTGATTACATTAGCTAAAAAAACTGGTGAATTGATTAGCTAGCCACCACAACACGCAGCACTCCGGCTGCATGCCGAGCACGCCCCGTACTTCTTCCGACTTCGAATACTTTTCGTCTTCTTATATATTTTTATTAGAAAACAACGATAAGTATTTAAAGATATAAGGAGTAACTTGTTTTTTTTTTAACAAGAGATTTTGTTAATCACGATGTGTCTGCTCCCTCAACATTAAACGAGGGAGGCTTATTTTTTTTTAAAAAAAACAACAGAGGTATTTTGAAAAGCAAAAAGAAATGGTAAGATGATATATCTTGGTGGTTCCACTTGATGATCATTAGGTTGTAGCGACACGTTAATTTGGCTTATCTGGGTACCTCTTCTGACATAAAAATAATGCACCAATCCAAATAAAAATTAAATAGTATTTTGTTGATATAAAATAGTAATGTGCAATACAAGACTGTCTCCGTCACCGGTAATGAATTTGCAGCCACTTGCCGTACCATTTGGCTACGTCACAAATATATAAAAAAAAAGGATACAAAATTGAAGGAAAAAATAATACTCCAATTTTAAAAATTTGTCATTATTTTTGAACTATAAAATGACAAGCTTTGAAGACTACGAATGAGTAAAATGGAGTCCCTGTGTCAAGACTAACGAAGCATTTCAAATGCAAGCGTTAGGTTATCCGCAGAGTCATCCTCTAAAATATCTTTTAAAGACTTATTTTCTTCTATTTTTTCAATATCTTTTTCTAAGAGTATGTTTGGTTATATGCCTAAGTTGTTTAAACCTAATCTTAGTCACTTGCCACCTAAGCTACCTAATATTAGCTGTTGTTTGGTTTACTACTATAATCTAAGCTTAGACGCGCATAAGAAAGTGTGGCATGCTTAGGCGGTCGATTCGAGCGCTCCAGTTGAGCCAATTTTTTGTTAGACAATAAATGCAAAAGTTGTCTAACTTCTGTGACACGTCTAACTCTAATCAACGATCAGAAGCTCGTCTAAAACAGTGTAGCATGCCTAAACCTTCTAGACAACTTAAACATAAAACCAAGCAGATCCTAAATCTTTTAAATTCACACCTATGCGTCTGAGAATGGTCTTACCCTTCCACCACGTACAGAATTCACGCGCACGGAAACAACAGCGGCGCAAAAAAATCCCAAACCCACCAACGGCCATGTCTTCCTGGCGCCTCCTCCTCGTCCTCGCGGCCGCCGCCGCCGTCACCGCAGCGGCGCAGGCCGGCGGCGCGTCGCTAAACGGTGCGGCGAACGACATCCTACCCAAGTACGGCCTCCCGAAGGGACTGATCCCGGACTCCGTCGACTCCTACTCCTTCGACGAGGCCACAGGCCGCTTCGAGATCCACCTCGCGGGCACCTGCTACGTCCACTTCGGCTCCCACCTCGTCTACTACGACAATACCATCACCGGAACCCTCTCCTACGGCGCCATCTCCAGCCTCTCCGGTGTCCAGGCCAAGAAGCTCTTCCTCTGGGTCTCCGTTACCGGCATGGTCGCGCACCCAGACCAGGGCATCATCGAGTTCCAGGCCGGATTCGTGTCCGAGTCGCTCTCGGCCTCGATGTTCGACGAGGTGCCCACCTGCGGCTCTGGTGTCGGCGTGCAGCTGCGCGGCGCGGCCGGGGTGATCGGGGAGCTCGGGCTGCTCCCGATTGAGGAGGTATGGCTTACTAACATTGCTCCTGAAACTCAGCGTTCGCTTTGTTGAATTGCATGAGGAATCTTAGAATCTAACATCCCTCTCACTATCCTCTCCCGGTTTAACATCCGATCTGGCTACATTCCCAGTGTCACATGTTAAGTTTCAGGCACCTTACATTATGTCATGTTAAGTACTTACTTAATCGTATCGAAATTTGCAGTTTATGTCCGATTCATAAGCTTTGGGTGCTTGGTGTTGCCGTCTGACATGGAGAGACAATCTGATCTTTCGATGGCATGACCATTAGAATTTAGGTTCCTTATTAGAGTCAATTAGTTGTAAATCATTTAGAGGGCATTCTGTTTTGATGTGATGTATGCTACCAAGTCCTGAACAAGTTCAATGAACATGTTGGGGCTTGGCTGGAGCCTGGAACTGAAGCTTAGACTGAATTTAATCATTAAGTCAAGTTCAACTGACGCAGCCAATAAAATAACAAATTAGATATTGTTCAGGATGTATGAGTATTAGTAGTTAGTGCTCAGTTCGCCTTAGGATGCATGAGGCTCAGTTAGAAGTGCTCGCATCATACATCCAACAAATGAAAGAGCTTAGTAACTTACTTAACCTGAATCAAAAAATTTCCTACCTGAATGCTTGTCTCAACTAAATGGGGTGCTCTGATTGAGACATTCTGTATCCAAGCAACCAAATCAATGTTCCCTTAGGTAACTACTCTACTAGAGTTGTGAAGTTTGGTTCTATGATTCAAATTTAGATCAATGGCTATAACTAGAGCGATGGTGCTTTGGGTAGTTCCATACTTAGAACAAACTATTGGGCTCCCCAGGAAGAATCGTTCTGCAGCTTGTCTCCTCTAGTAGCACTACCCTTTCAGTTCAAGGTAGAAAATGTGTGAACTTCTAGTGGAATCAGTTGAAGGGTTTCATGTGTTAATCCAGTTTCAAATTGTTGAAGAACTATGTTTGTGCATGAGTCCTGTATAGATATTAGTTGAACTATAATCTTTCAAAAACACATATCTACAGTTGACTCTTGATTTGTGATGATAAAATTGTCAGTTGAAATTACACTCTTCTGACCAGAACTAAAAAGTGTTGGAATTTGGCCCATTTGAGTGTGGCCCATTCAGCTGAAATTCCAAAGCAATGTGGCTGTTGGTTATAGTCTCATACTGCTAGTGCAAGGTGGTGCAAACCAACATATATAGTAGCCCTCATACCTATGGCTGAATAGAGAAAGCAATAATGAGGGGCCTGGCTATATATACTCACACACACGCACGCACACGCGCGTTTCCGCGATTTTTCGCATGTTTGTCCGCGTGACTTGTGACTTGCGACGCGCGACCGTGGCGTGGCTGCATTGAGTAATTTTTCCACTTGTATCCTTTACGAAATTTGAACCGTTCTGCACTAATAGAGAATTAGTGCACGATTTATTGCCATAAACGCCATTAATTGACGAGCAATTAGTAGACGCCATTAACAAGGAAACGGCTCCTAGAGGGCAGCCGTGCCTATATCAGACCCTGAAGATATTCAGGTTTCCAATACACACAATATTCTCTTCCATCCATTCGTCTTCCTTTTGGAAAGTTGTGCTGTGGTGTTTGAGCTGTCAAACCTTCACCAACCCTCTTCCTTGGTGTGCACCCGAGGAGAAGGGTGAGCGGTATCTCCGAACCTTTGTCGTCGTAAAGCCTGCACGAGGGACGACAATAAGGTTTCTAAGCAGCGCATCTGCGCGACCGCTCAAAGCTATTTTTGATATCGATCTGCGCTGCTACATCGACGAAACCCAAGTGAGTTCATATGTTTTCGCTAGTTTTTATTGTGTTGATCTACCTACTGCTCTGTAGAGTACACGTTGCAGTATTGAATATCTGTCAAATTTTCCTATGTTAAATCTGGATTTAGAATAATACGCACTTTATCAACATTCCAGAAACCTTATAATTGCGATTATTCTATTATTCTAGCAATGACTGGTGTTTCGGATGCAATGAAACCTGAGAGGTTCGGAGGTGGCGAAAATTTCTGTAGATGGCAGACTAAAGTCAAATTTTGGCTTATGTCGATGGGACTGTGGTGGGTGATTCACCCAGTAATGCCATTCACGGTTGACCAGACTACCACATATCCAACAGCGCGTGACTTCGCACTTGGCTACATCTTATCCCTTTTGGCTGATAATCTCTATGATGTGTATATGAATTACACAGACCCCACAGAGTTGTGGGATGCACTAGAGCGCAAATATGCCGTCTCTGAAGTTGGTCGCTTGCTGTATACTTGTGAGCAATTCTTTGATTTCAGCATTGATGCTGCAAAGTCTGTTGTTGGCCAAGCTCACAAGATACAGCTGCTGGCCGGAGAGATTGCATGTTTGGGATGTGTCTTGCTTGACAGATTTGTGGCAGCGGGCATTATTGCTAAACTCCCTGCTACATGGAGGGATTTTGCCACAAGTCTGAAACACAAGAGGGAAGATATCTCTACTGAGAATCTGATTATAGCCCTCGATGTGGAGGAAAAAGCAAGGGCAAAAGATGCTCCTCACACATCTGTTGCTGTAGAGAATGGTGTTAGTGCAAACATGATGCAGAAAAAAGCCAATCACAAAAATAACAGTAAGGGTAAGATGCAAACTAGAGGTAAAGCCAAGAAAACTACTAACTTCAAAAAGAAGAAAAATGAGAAAGACAACAAGGCATGTTTTGTGTGTGGCAAAGAAGGGCATATTGCAAAAGACTGCCGCTACCACAAAATCAAAGATGATGAACAACAAAAGAAGGCTGTGAATGTGACAATTGGCAAAAACAACGGCAGTAAAGTCGATCCTTCTAGGTATGGTAATTTACCATTTGTTTTTCCAGTTGTACAATCCACAGATTGGTGGGTTGACACAGGTGCCAATGTTAATGTGTGCCCTGATTTGTCTTTATTTTCTTCTTATCAGGGAACGCGGTCTTTCACCATCTTGATGGGAAACGGATCAACTGCTTCTGTTCTTGGTGTTAGTACGGTCGAACTGAAGCTCACTTCAGGAAAGACTGTCCATTTGAAGAACGTGCAGCATGCTCCAACAATAAACAGAAATCTGATTAGTGTTTCCTTGTTATGTCAAGATGGTTATAAGTTATTATTTGAGTCAAATAAAGTTGTAATTTCTAAGTTTGGGAACTTTATAGGCAAGGGATATGTGAGCGGAGGCTTGTTCCGCCTAAGTACTCTTGATATGAATTATCATTTGAATTTTGCATCTGGGATTAATAAAGCTTGTGAAGCTGATGTATGACACCCACGTTTTTGTCATATTGGTTTTGACACCATTGCTAGAATGTCCATATTAGATTTTATTCCTAAGTTTAATATTGTCAAAGGATCAAAGTATCAATCTTGTGTGCAAACAAAACAACCTCGAAAACCATTTAAAAGTTTAGAGGAAAAGAAAGACTTGACACCATTAGATCTTTATTCATTCTGATTTGTGTGAGATGAATGGAATATTGACTAGAGGAGGCAAGAGATATTTTGTCTTTTATAGATGATGCTACTCGTTTTTGTTATATTTATCTTCTAAAAACTAAAGATGAAGCTCTACATTACTTTAAAATTTATAAGGCCGAGGCTGAGAACCAACTTGAGAGGAAAATTAAACGGTTGCGCGATGACCGTGGAGGAGAGTATACCTCAAATGATTTTTCTCAATTTTGTACTGAACATGGTATTATCCATGAAGTGACACCACTATATTCACCTCAATTTAATGGGGTAGCTGAAAGGAAAAACCGAACTCTAACAGATTTGGTTAACACTATGTTAGAGAGCGCCGATATGTCCTATGAATGGTGGGGGGAAGCTATTTTGACAGCAAATTTTGTCCTGAATAGGGTAGTGACTAAAAACAGAGAAGTCACTCCATATGAGGGATGGAATGGAAGAAAACCCAATGTTAAATTTTTGAGGACTTGGGGCTGTTTGGCAAAGGTCAATATACTTGAGCCGAAAAAGAGAAAGCTTGGACCCAAAACAGTAGATTGTGTATTCTTAGGATATGCACACAACAGTACGGCCTATAGATTTTTAGTAGTTAAATCTGATACTCCAGAGCAAAATGTGAATTCTATCATGGAGTCAAGAGATGCTTCATTCTTTGAAAATATATTTCCTATGAGAGCAGTAGGTAGCACATCTTATGATGAGAAAAATCATACTCATACAACTGCTTCTGAGGATTATACACCACTTCAATCAAACGACGGAACATACACACCATTCAGAGAAGATAACAATTTAGTCAATCATGAATCTCCTCGTAGAAGTAAGAGACAAAAGATTGCGAAATCTTTTGGAGATGACTTTATTGTTTATCTTGTTGATGATGTGCCCAATACTCTTGAAGAGGCATATGCATCTCCAGATGCAGAGTATTGGAAAGAGACAGTCCGTAGTGAGATGAACTCCATCATGTCAAATGGGACTTGGGAGATAACTGGTTGTCCAAGTGGGTGTAAACCTATTGGCTGTAAGTGGATCTTCAAAAAGAAATTGAAGCCGGATGATACTATTGAGAAGTACAAGGCTAGACTTGTGGTCAAGGGATTTACACAAAAAGAAGGAGAGGATTTCTTTGACACATACTCTCCTGTTGCCCGAATTACCACCATCAAAGTGTTGCTGGCGATAGCTTCTTCCTATGGTTTACTTGTCCATCAAACGGATGTAAAAACAGTTTTCCTTTATGGAGAGTTAGAGGAAGAAATATATATGGAGCAACCAGATGGTTATAAAATTCCTGAGCAAGAGAATAAAGTGTGTAAATTAATAAAATCCCTGTATGGTCTTAGGCAAGCACCCAAACAATGGCATGCAAAATTTGACAACACTCTAACATCAGCCGGATTCAGCGTGAATGAGGCAGACAAGTGTGTGTACTATCGTTGTGGTGGGGGTCAAGGAGTAATATTGTGCTTGTATGTCGATGACATATTAATTTTTGGAACAAGCACAAGCGTGATTGATGAGATCAAATCTTTCTTGTCTGGTTGTTTTGACATGAAAGACTTGAGACCGACAGATGTAATTCTGAATATAAAGTTGATTAGAAGCGAGGATGAAATCACTCTAAATCAATCACACTATGCGGAGAAAATTATTTCTCGCTTTGGCTTTGATAACTGCAAAGTTTCTCCAACTCCCTATGATGCAAGCATCAAGCTTCAAAAATTTATGAGAGAGGGAAAAGATCAATTGAGATATTCACAAATAATCAGTTCTCTTATGTATCTAGCTGGTGCCACGCGACCTGATATCTCCTATGCTGTGAGCAAACTCAGTCGGTTTACATCAAACCCGGGAGATGATCATTGGAAGGCACTTGAACGAGTGTTGCACTATTTGAGAGGCACAACCTCGCTTGGAATTCACTACACGGGATATCCACCAACGTTGGAGGGATATAGTGATTCCAATTGAATCTCAGATGCGGATGAGATGAAAGCCACAAGTGGCTGTTTCATGGAGGTCTTGTAAACAGACTGTATTAACAAAGTCTACTAAAGAGGCTGAACTTGTAGCACTAGAAACAGCTAGCAATGAGGCTGAATGGCTAAGAGAGCTATTGATGGACTTACCTTTTGTTGAAAAGCCGTTACCGCCTATCCTAATGTATTGCGATAACCAATCAATGCTAGCTTAGGTTATGAATACAAAGAATAATTCAAAGTCCAACAAGCACATCAAGCGTAGACTGAAATCTGTCAAAAAGATGAAAAACTCCAGAGTTATAGGTGCGAGCTATGTGAAAAGTGCTAATAATCTGGCAGACTCCTTCACAAAAGGATTATCACGGAATGTGATTTTCGTGATGTCTAAGAACATGGGTATGAGGCCCACCTGAAGTTACATCACAACGGTAACCTGTCCTTTTGATCGGAGATCCCGTGATTTAGGTACTAGGAAAAACAAGTTGACTGATGTAACCAAAGAGTACATTATAAATAAAAAATGTATCCATGTTCAAATGACACTAAGTACTCTTTACTGTATGGAAGGTTGGTATAAATTAAGTCTTAATGTTTTCCGTTGTAAAAATATTAGCCTACAGGATATCTTGAAGGAAAACACCTGCTTGAGTTTAACTGTAGGTCACAGTTCGTGAGAATAGGGCGTTCTCATAAAGGCTCATTAGAAGATACAGGAGCAGACCATTAACGCTCCAGAAAGGTGAGGTTGTCTGATAGCCTTGTATCAGTTCTGATTTCAAGTGAAATCTTTTCACACAAGGCTGAGAATTCAAGGCATAGGCCATTCTTCAGCCGTGGAAAGATGAATCTTGTTATTCTAGGTATAAGTTCAATTCGTACGGGACTTATATCGAAAGACTGATATATAAAACAATACTGCAGCACAGTGCTCTTTTATTTTTCATTCCTTGCTTTGAAATTGGTGGGGGATTGTTGGAATTTGGCTCATTTGAGTGTGACCCATTCAGCTGAAATTCTAAAACAATGTGGTTGTTGGTTGTAGTCCCATACTACTAGTGCAAGGTGGTGCAAACCAACATATATAGTAGCCCTCATACCTATGGCTGAATAGAGAAAGCAATAATGAGGGGTCTGGCTATATGTACTCACACACACGCATGCGTGCGCGCGTTTCCGCGATTTTTCGCGTGTTTGTCCGCGTGACTTGTGACTTGCGACGCGCGACCGTGGCGTGGCTGCATTGAATAATTTTGCCACTTGTATCCGTTACGAAATTTGAACCGTTATGCACTAATAGAGAATTAGTGCGCGATTTATGGCCATAAATGCCATTAATTGACGAGCAATTAGTTGACGCCATTAACAAGGAAACGGCTCCTAGAGGGCACCTGTGCCTATATCAGGCCCTGAAGATATTTAGGTTTCCAATACACACAATATTCTCTTCCATCCATTCGTCTTCCTTTTGGAAAGTTGTGATGTGGTGTTTGAGCTGTCAAACCTTTACCAACCCTCTTAAACCTTCACCAACCCTCTTCCTTGGCATGCACCGAGGAGAAGGGTGAG
Source organism: Tuctoria greenei (assembly GCA_036927565.1). NCBI lineage: Eukaryota > Viridiplantae > Streptophyta > Magnoliopsida > Poales > Poaceae > Tuctoria > Tuctoria greenei. Next base: position 21,714,346 of record JAYESD010000003.1, read on the forward strand.
CAGTATCTCCAAACCTTTGTCGTCGTGAAGCCTGCACGAGGGACCACAATAAGGTTTCTGGGCAGCGCATCTGCGCGACCGCTCGAAGCTATTTTTGATATCGATCTGCGCTGCTACATCGACGAACCCAAGTGAGTTCATATGTTTTCGCTAGTTTTTATTGTGTTGATCTACCTACTGCTCTGTAGAGTACACGTTGCAGTATTGAATATCTGTCAAATTTGCCTCTATGTTAAATCTGGATTTAGAATAATACGCACTTTATCAACAAAAAGATGGGGCTAATCCGGGAGACAAAATGGTCAAAGTATTATTAACTAGTGGCTTACTTAGCATTCATGAGTTGGTGCTATATGGGTTAAGAGTAACAGTGCAGCATCCCGAAAAACGTGTCATGTTAATTTCTAAGTAGAGTGGGAGAAGGTACCTTCTGTTGGCGCTAAAGGTTAGGGTTGCCATTGGATAGCTTTAGTAGGATTTGATAGGAACGTGTGCCATGTTAATTTCTAATGGAATGGGAAGGGATAGTGTTTTTCGCTGACATGTCACACATCATCAGTTGTCAACTTCGCTTCTACACATATGGACAACGATGATTTTTTAACTGTTTGTTCTTTAGCTGCAACAAATGAGCTGAAGTTTCCCCACTGTATTGTGAACACTGGGAGCTTTGGTACATGAACAAATTCTAGCATAATTTCCACCGCTCATAGTTTGGTAGTGGAGTATTTCATTTTATGCCATTATACGAATTACACTTTTGGCTTACTTGTCTCTGGTACCGAACCTCCCCCTAGGAGGGCGCAGGGGAGGGAGGAGTCTCTGCCTTGAGGTGTTGTCTGATCGGAGAGGATAGCGTGGAGCAGTAGATGAAGAGGAGGAGGAGTCGCCTGGGCTGGAAGAGTGCCCAGTCAGGGCGACCTAAGAAAACCCTATGGAAGGGGATACTTTATTTCATGGGAAAATTACAATTATGTTGCCACCCTCTTATAGAACCAGGGAGGGCGCATCTTATTAGGAGATCAGGTATGTTAAGCAGAATTTGATCTCAACAACCAAAACAAACTTAATCTAATAATAATTGAATCCCCTTTTCTCCCTTATCTAATTACCTGTTGGCGCCTAACATACTTGCGCTCATAGAAAGAGTCGATGACATTTCCCCCCTCGTCGAGAAACAGCTTGTCCTCAAGCTGAAAGTGAGGGTACTTCTCCTTGAATTCTTGGAGTAGCTCCCAAGTAGCTTCAATAGCACCTCTGTCTTCCCACTGCACCAGAATTTCCCACATCCCCCTGCTGAGCCTAACTCTTATATTTTTTGCAGGAGATGGAATAACCCTGCCATGAAGACATTCTTGCAGCTTTGCTTCCTTTGCAAAAACTTGCCCGTCAAACTTCTTGAGGAGAGAGACATGAAACACATCATAGATTCTTGCTTTCGGCGGTAATTTCAGTTTGTATGAAACCTGGCCAATTCTCTTCTGAACCTGAAATGGTCCATAAAAATGGGGTTTCAATTTTTCTGTTGTGACCCTTGTAATTCCAGCTGCAGTCCGGTGGTGAAGCTTCACCCAAACCCAGTCCCCGACTTCAAACTCAATGAAACTTCTCTTCTGGTCATGATAGAATTTCATAACATCCTGAGCCTGTTCCAACCTTTCCTTTATTTCCTTCAAAAACTCATCTCTCTCTTGTATTTGCTGGTCTACTGCTGCCACCCGAGCTTTCCCTGGTTCATAAGACATAAGGACAGGGGGTCTCTCCCATATACTACTCGAAATGGCGTCTCTCCCATATACTACTCGAAATGGCGTAGTTTGTAGAGACGTGTGGAATGTTGTGTTGTAGCAATATTCAGCCAATGGCAACCACTTGAGCCAAGTCTTGGGTCTATCTCCCGCGAAACACCTTAAATACATAGTGATGACTTTATTTACTATTTCGGACTGACCATCAGTTTGAGGGTGAAAGGCCGAACTCATCTTTAATTTGACTCCTGCGTGCTGAAGTAGTTCTGTCCAGAAGTTACTAGTAAAGACCGGATTCCTGTCACTCACAATGGAACATAGAAATCCATATAACTTCACAATCTGTTCAAAGAATTCTTTAGCCACTGATGATGCCGAGTAAGGATGACCCAGAGGAATGAAATGAGCAAATTTTGAGAAACGATCAACTACTGTGAGGATCACTGATTTACCTCCCACCTTTGGAAATCCTTCAACAAAATCCATTGCTATATCGCTTCATACTTCCGATGGAATGGGTAGTGGTTGGAGTAGCCCGGCTGGATGCAAGTGACCACTTCTATTCTTCACACAGGTGGTACATCCCTTCACAAACTCTCTCACACGTTTAGTAGGCAAGGGATTGTAAAGCTGATTTCTGAAACGGTGCAGTGTCTTCTCAATGCCCTCATGGCTCATATGTGATTGTTCCAGCACTTGGGGCCAGAATTCAGAATGTTCAAGCAAAAATATTTTGCCTTTGAACAGAAGCAAATCATCCACCAAATCCCACCCTTCAGGTGCTGTTTGGGCCAGAATTTCCTGCTTCCGTTTTGCTGCTGTACTGTCTGCGGCCTGTTCAGATTTTAGCTCATCAAACATGGCAAAATGTGGTTCAGATAGGGCTTACAAGCTCCCTTCCTCTATTTTCCTTCTTGACAAAGCATCAGCTGCCCCATTCTGTTTCCCCGATCTATACTTCACTGGAAAATCAAATCCAAACAATACTCACCCAAGTGTGTTGAGGGATGGTGGTAAGACGTTGATCTAGAATAAACTTCAAGCTATAATGGTCAGTACGCACAATAAACATTCTTCCCCACAAATATGGTCTCCAACGTCGGACCGCTTTCACCAAGCCTATCAATTCCCTTCAATATGCCAGTAGCTTAGCATGTTGGTCAGACACCGGTCTGCTGAAATAAGCAATGACACCTTCCCCTTGATGAAGTATTGCACCAAAACTGGTCCCTGAAGCATTGCAGTCCACCATAAATTGCTTCTGAAAATCAGGAAGCTGCAGGATTGGGGTTGAGGTTAATGTTGTTTTCAACCTTTGAAAAGCATTCGTTGCTGCTGGAGACCAAGAAAAAGAGTCCTTGAGAAGAGTGGTCAATGGACTAGCAATTTCCCCATACTTTGCAATAAACCTGCGATAATACCATGCTAGTCCCAGAAAACCCCGAAGAGCTTTGATAGTGCGCAGGATGGGCCAAGCATGGACCGCAACCACCTTTAATGGTCCATGGCTACTCCTCCATGTGAGATAATGTGCCCCAAATATGAAACAAATTCCTGCCCAAAAAAGCACTTGGATTTTTTGAGAACCAAGTGATTATCCTTCAAAATTTACAGCACTGCCTTGACGTGTTGGAGGTGCGCTAACCATGACGAGCTGTAAATCAAAACGTCATAAAAAAATACAAGCACTGATTTTCTTAGAAACGGTTTCAGCACAACATTCATCAAAGCCTGGAAGTGGAGGGAGCATTAGTCAACCCAAAGGGCATGACGATGAACTCAAAATGGCCATGGTGTGTACGAAATGCTGTTTTGACATCTGCTGCATGCATCCGCACTTGGTGGTAGCCACTTCGAAGGTTCAATTTAGTGAAAAAACAAGCCTTTTTAAGTTCATCCAGCAACTCTTCCACTACCGGTATAGGAAACCGATCCTTGATCATTTGCTCATTGAGTGCTCGATAGTCCACACAAAACCGCCAAGTCCCGTCTGATTTTTTGACCAGCACCACCGGTGAGGAAAAGGCTAAAGTGCTAGGACGGATAATGCCTTGCCTCAGCATGTCCTCACATTGCCTTTCAATCTCATATTTCAGCAATTATGGGTATCTATATGGTCTGACTGCCACCGGTGACACTCCTGCCTTCAAATGAATGTGGTGGTCCTGGAAGCGAGGTGGAGGCAGTCCCTGCGGATCTGAGAACAGATCAGAGTACTCTTGCAGCAAGACATTCATTAAATCTGGACCTGTGAAGGACTGCAGCGCTGAAACAGGACTTCTTGTTGAGACCGACCCATCTGACCTCTCTTCCCTGGTCCTATAAAGTGAGTGTCATCTTATCAAAGTTCCATAGAATAGGTCCCAAAGTCTGCAGCCACTTGACCCCCAACACTATGTTCACCCCGTATAAAGGCAGAACAAAGCAGTCTATAAAAAATACTTCCTTCTCAATTTTCACCGCCGTGCGCCCACAAACTCCTGTGCTAGTCATTTTTTCTCCAGCCACTGCTCAAACGCACGAGCCAAACTCATTGCAGACTGCAGATTTGCAGGTAACTGCAATTCCACATCAGTCCTTAGCGGTTGTCCCAACCCTGCACTAAATAGATTTATCTGTTGTTTCATCGAGAGATCCTCACATCTATAGAGTAGTGCCAAGAACTGCCTCTGATATTCTTCCACTGTCCCTGTGCGGTACAGTTCCTTGATCTATGATAGGGCATTCGCTCGGATTGGGGGGCCAAACTGTATGTTAACAAAATTTGCAAATCTCGGCCAAGACAATATCCCGTGATCCCGTTCCAGTGCATAATACCATTGCGCTGCAGCACCCTCCAAGTGTAAGGATGCTAGCCATACCTTGTCCTCGTTCAGCGTCCTCATACCCCTAAAATATGACTCACATTTGGTGAGTCATGTCAATGGATTTGTTTCCCCATCAAAACTTGGAAAATTGATCTTGGGAAAATGAGATGACTACCGACGATCATCCCCCTGTACTGATATGCTATTAAATTCAAACTCAGGACGATTGTTGGACTTGAAGAATTCCCCAATTTGGCTCAGCTGGTCTTCAATTTTGGCAATCCGGTTATCGTGCGCAGAGAGGTGTGAGTTGATTGTAGAAACCTGAGCAAGGATTTGATCAAGCTTCTGCTGCACCGATTGCTCCCCAGTATCCTCTCCATTGCCGGCCATGGTGGCTGGCAGCAGCCCTGGATCTGATATCAAATTGGTACCGAACCTCCTAGGAGGGTGCAAGGGAGGGAGGAGTCTCTGCCTTGAGGTGGCGTCTGACCGGAGAGGATAGCGTGGAGCAGTAGATGAAGAGGAGGAGGAGTCGCCTGGGCTGGAAGAGTGCCCAACCAGGGCGACCGAAGAAAACCCTAGGGAAGGGGATACTTTATTTCTTCAATGGGAAAATTACAACTATGCTATTGCCCACTTATAGAACCAGGGAGAGCGCAACTTATTAGGAGATCTTATTAGGAGATCAGGTCTGTTAAGCAGAATCTGATCTCAACAACTAAAACAAACTTAATCTAATAATAACTGAATCCCCTTTTCTCCCTTATCTAATTACCATGCTGGCGCCTAACATACTTGCGCCCATAGAAAGAGTCGATGACAGTCTCATTCCATCGGTTTGCCAAACTTCTTCGGATCATGTCACTGCTGTCTCAGGTCATGAATACTCAACAACTGTAACAATTCCCTGCCATGTTAGCAAACTGAGAAAATTGCATGTTTCCTGCAATCTTTAGTGCATTGAACCTAAGTATGATCATTCAGACTTTGGCATCAACCATACCAATTTTGGGTAGTTTGGTGCTTTTCTCAAGTATGGCATTTTACAGCCTTTCCTATATTTCAGAAAATGAATGCTGTATCGAAATTATCTCAATCTGTTTTATTGTTGACACAATAAATCTCTGGATGTGTGCATTGTTAGGTTTTGTATTGCTTCTATTCTGTTGTGCATTGTCGGACTTTATTTTGATATAAATGAAACGGCTGGTGATGCAAATGCACCCTTGGTAGTTTGGTGTGCTATTTTGATTGTTGAGTTTGTGGTGCTTATTTATTTGGAAAAAGTCCACTTTACTCCCCTGTACTATCAACGAAGTCTAGATTACACTCTAAACTTTTATTTGGTCTATTTTACACCCACTTTTTGCTAACCCATATTACTTTACACCTGAACCGGTTTTATAATCCCGAATGGCTAATGTGGACGGGAATTAAACCTCATTGTTGATGACATGGATACAAATGACTAGCTAAGAAGGCACGTCACCCTGGCTGCCTCTCTCCCGTGCTTGTCGCCCCTCCCAGCGCAGCACTGGTGCTCCCGTGCTAGTCGCCCCTCAGCAGCGCCTCTCTCCCTGCTCGTCGGCCCTCCCCGCGGCTCGCTCCCCGCAGCTCTGTTGGCTGAGCCACTGCGATTCACTCTCACTCTATAGCCTAGCCTTCTCCCATTTTTTACTCTGATTCCACTCATCACTCGCACCGTTCTCTGCACTCCAACTGGAAAAATTCGATCTTTTTTATACTGGTTCAGTCAGCCTCGGGCCAAAATTTGAATAAATCACTCAATTTTACCTTTTATCTGTCCTTCCAGTTTCATCCCTGAAGACAACGACAGAGCAGGGGAAAAAGTAACAAGACAGCTCTCGGAAGAAGTTGATCGTCAGCTGTACTGACACTGAGATCAGAAAACTGCAGCATGCTAAGGTTGTAACTAACCTTCTCGAGTGGCGGTGCTGCTGCAGCTGGTAAGGAGACGAATGGCCCTGCCTCGGCATTTCCGCAGAGCGGAGGTATGTTCCCACCGGCGCTTGTAATCCCGAGTTCTACTCCATGGCCGACGGACGAGCTCTGCTTCTGAGCTTTCGAAAACACGAGCTCTGTCTGCATCCCCTTCAGTCACCGAGCTAGAGAGAGAACCTGCTGCTGACCGTCAGAGACTAGCTTTATAGACGAGTAGAGTTCGTGTGGTGATCCCTCATCATGGCGACAAGGTAACGACTGAACTGGGTAGCGTCAGCTGCCGGTGAGGAGGATGGAAGAGAACAGAAGGGCAACGATGGATTCAGAGTGCGCTAGCTAGGGGAAGAAGATAATGGCTTTGAGGGGGCTTGACATGCAAGACCTGATAATATTGGAGACTTAACGAATGAGATGGGTTAGGCTTAGGATTAGTAGTAGTAGCAGAAGGCAGGGCTCCGCGGCCAAAGAAAAGAAGCCACAAGTAAAGCAGATGAAACCTGCAAGAAGATACGGTCAGGAAAAAAAAAAGACAGAATGAGCAGAGGAAAAAGGAAAAATGGCGCGACGCCATCACTATGTCGTCGCTGCTGAGGAGGGGCGACGAGCACGGGAGCATCGGCGCTGCGCTGGGAGGGGCGACGAGAACGGGAGAGAGGTGACCAGGGTGACGTGCCTTCTTAGCTAATCATTTGTATCCATGTCATCAACAATGAGGCTTAATTCCCATCCACATCAGCCATCCGGGATTATAAAACCGGTTCAGGGTGTAAAGTAATCTAAGTTAGCAAAAAGTGAGTGTAAAATAGACCAAATAAAAATTTAGGTGTAATCTGGACTTCATTGATAGTACAGAGAAGTAAAGTGAACTTTTTCCTATTTATTTTATAGTGGTGTTATTGCTGTACGTTCTGCCAAAATGAAGGGTAGTTCTGTTATGGCAGTACATTGTACGCTCCACCTGATGAATAATATATTGATCATAGTTTAATAGCATGCACTTTCAGACTTAACCCTCATTATCGATAAAATATTGGTCATAGTTTAGTTGCATCCTGTCTAAATGTTGACATGACTATTTCAATGGGAACACATTACTTGGTTTTGTGTCTGGAGATGCATTAACAACTGTTTTATGGCTTTTAAATATATTCTGTCAATAAATGCACTAGTTGGTATGATATCTAGGATGATAACAGTGACAAATGGATTCACCTTGTAATGGACTCATTTTGCTATTTCATCCCCTGTCACACATTTATATGTTGGACTGGGTCGTCTCCTCCCTTCTGCTGCTGGTTTTGTACTGAACGTTTGTCATGTCAATCCATTTGGCATAGACATGGAACTCAATATGGATACGGTATTTTTCTCATGTTCATGGAATCTTATATGTCTGTCAATAGAGCTGAAGAACACAAGAATTTACAAATGAAATATTTTATCAACTATTTTGTGTCATGAGTAGGTTATTTAGCAAAACTATCATTTAACAACTCTTGCGTTTGGCTTCTTGCAGGCTTGAACTTAGGGCTGGGAATCCAGTGGCAGCAAACTCGAGTACCCAACTTCGCTGCTGCGAAGATGGTGATTGTCTGGAGCCGCTGTACTGTGCCCTTCAGCTTGTATGTGTATGTGGTTGCTCTCTTAATGAACAAGGATTCCCTCTGTAGAAATTAGTTACGTCTCATTCTCTGTATGTTGGAGGGTTGAGATATGTGCATATCGGCCTCCCAAAAGTGTCCTCCCTTCGTCTCTTAAAGCCTGTCGCTTTGTAGTTCATTTTGAACTACAAAGCGATAAGCTTTTGAGGACAGAGGGAGTAGTGGATAACCACGTGGTTTGAAAAGTTTCAACTTTGTGTAATTCGTTGTTGCGACCATTTTTACCGGGTGTGATATAAAACTGTCCCGAAAAATTCAGTTCTGGCCGCGGTTCGGCTATGCAGTGTGGCGCAGGCAGCTTTGGTGATTTAGAGTAAAGGAGCCTGCGACAGTCACTCTGAACACTTTAAATTAAGGAATGCACAATTATTTTTAAGTTAGAGTAAAACAATTTGGATGAAGTGATAGAAAGCATATGAAATTTTATGTGATAAGAAAGTTCTACAAAAATTAAAAGGAAAATTTTATAGAACAGTGATCAGACCTGCGATGCTGTATGGAGTAGAATATTGGCCAACTAAAAGGCAAGGTGTCTAACAAATGAGTGTTGCTGAGATGTACATGCTACAATGGATGTGCGGTAACACAAGAGGAGACAAAAATTAGGAAAAGGTGATACATGATAGGGTAGGGGTGACACCGATTGAGAAGCTAGTCCAACATCGCCTACATCCAACACAGATCTCCAGAAGCACTGGTTAACAGTAGGATTATAAAGAGTAGAGAAAATTTTAAAAGAGGTAGAGGTCGACCAAGGTTGACATAGCAGAAGTCGGTGAAACGAGACTTAAAAGAGTGAGACATATCTAGAGATCTGGCTCATGATAGGACTACATGGAAATTAGCAATTCATATGCCAGAATCTTAGTTTATTCGTATTTTGGTTACTCTTATCTTCTTCTTATTAATCTATTCCTAAAATAAATAAAATGTAGAATCTTATTTTATTTGTATTTTTACTCTTATCTTATTTTTTATTACTTTTCTTCAAAATTGGTAGATGTCATTTCTAGCCGACCCCAACTTATTTGGGACAAAGACTCGATTGTTGTTGTTGTTGTTAGAGTAAAACAATTTATCTCTCTAAAGTGCTCTACCAGTAGACAGGTTGGTTTATGTCCTGCTTTAGCAGTCTCTCTAAAGTGCTCTACCAGTAGACAGGTGGGTTTGTCTTGCTTTAGCAGTCTATAGTACAATATAGAGGTGAACCAAAGTAAAATACTTGTACTTCTCTGTACCCTGCGTACCGGGTACCCTATGATACAGCAAGAAACATCGAGGAGTTTCACCCGTTCGAATTGAAGACCTCTGAAGGATACACGTGTTACACAACACTGGACTCGCATCCCTTGTTTGGGTAGCTCTGGCACTGCCACGTGTAACACAAGGCCGGACCAAACTCCCTTCATAGGGAAGCTCTGATCTTGCCACGTGTCCAGTGACCCCGGATCTAACTGCCAATAGAGGGAAGCTCCGATGCTGCCACGTGTATAGTGGCACCAGACCTACCTCCCCACGAGGGAAGCTCCGGAGTCGCCACGTGTTGAGCCTCCAGACCTGAGACAACAACGAAGAGACTAGCGAATCTCCAACGGCGCGGACATTCAAGGGACAGTTAAAACTACAGTTACAAGACCTGAGTGCGTGTCATTAATACCATATTAATGACACACGATCAGAGTACCTTTAACAACGGTAATGCCGCCATTAAGGCGCGTTATCACACCGTTAATTATGCTTAATATTCACAGATTGTGTATTAGGCAATTAACTACCGCTAGGGCCACATGTCGGGCTAGGCTGACAATGTAACGGTCAGTCCTTGGACTATAAAATGATTGTGCCGCATGCTACAGAGGAGGACTAAGCTTACACGCTCACAAGCGCCATACATTCATACATACAACACACATCACATGGAGTAGGGTGTTACGCTCAGGCTGCCCAAACCATGTAAACTCCTCGTGTCACTGTCTTGTTCGTAATCTCACGCGCGTTCCAACCAATCAAAAACCTCCGCGGGCTATGATCTAGTAGTACTGGGGGAAGTGTCGATCGCAAACTTCGACATTTGATGCGCCAGGTAGAGGGATCTTGAGATTTCAAGATGGTGAATTCCGCCGCAAGATCGTCCAACGGCAACGCTGAGCAACCTGCTGGAGGGAATCCCTCCAATGTGCAACAGCCAGCGGGTGCTGTTGTCCCGGCGGGCGTCGTACCACCACCACCACCTGCTCTGGCTAACAATGTCAAACAACAGGATGGGGTCTTCGCGTCAATCACTGCATCGACGCACAACAACCCTGAGAACGTGCTAATTGCTGCGCGAACTCTTCTCCAACGTCCACTGCCACCAGGAGCACCTCAAGGTGCGATGGAGCAATGGCGTGCTGATGTGGAACATCTGGTTGTAGCCGCAGCCGATGGCCTCAGCAACCAAGGTCCCCCCTTCAGGGCAGGCACCTTCTCAGCGTCAAATCTTGTCTGGAAGACTTGGTCCGCAAGTTTCACATTATCAAAGACGTGTTGTGTCTTAGCAGGCGACATCGTTGCCCTCAGGGGCACATTGCACTCACATCGTGTCGAGACTCTCGACGCATGATTTGCGAGCGGAGCTTGACTGCCGCTACAGACAGCAGGACGACCGTGTCCATATCGAGCGTGCTCGCGAAAGGCGGGAGGCTATCGAAAACCCTCCTCCCATGGGAGTAGGGGCGGCTGCTCAGCCCTGGCCATGCACCTGCGCATGGTCCGCTGGCCTAAAAAATTTCAGCCTCATCTGCAGGAAAAATTCGATAGGACCGTCAACCATGTCGTGTTTCTCCAGATATACTCCACCGCCATTCTCGCGGCGGGTGGCAATGAGGCTGTGATGGCCAACTACTTTCTGGTAGCTCTGACTGGGACAATTAAGTCCTGGTTCATGAGTCTCCTGCCTGACTCTATCAACAGTTGGGCGGAGCTATGCACTCAGTTCACTACCAACTTCGGGAGCTTCTACACTTGACCCGACACAGAGTTGGATCTTTTTGTTATACAAAAAAAGTCAGGATAATCGTTGTGGTCCTTCATCCAATGATTTTCTCAGGTACGAAACACCATCCCTTCCATCTCCAATGCTTCTATCATCGTGACATTTAGACAGGGTATCAGAGATAAGAAAATGCTGGAGAAGCTGGCGACGAAAGAAGACACCAGCATCACGAAGCTCTTCAGCCTAGTCGACAAGTGTGCCCGAGCTGCAAAGGGCCGTGAAATGCACTCCAAGCCAGCTCCAGAGGCTAACAAAAAGTCCTCCAAGGCCGAAGCCACTACCTTAGGTAGTGGAAAGAAGAAGAAAAAGTCCAACAGCAAGAAGAAGCTGTCGGTCGGCACACCTACTGCTGCGGCAGCTGCAGCTCCAGGTGGTCGGGGGGCACGCCCCGAAAAGCGACCTCGACCCTCGTCAGAAGATGGCGGCGGTCCAAAGATGTGGTGTTTGATCTACAAAACAGACAAACACAGTCTGGAAGATTGTCGGGAGGTTCAGAACCTTGTCGAGCGCTACAACAAGTGACGATAAGAAGCTCCTTTCCGCCAGGGGGAAGAAAAACAGAAAGTCGACGAAGCTTCGCCTGATACAGAGCTAGGCTTCCAGGACTCCAAGAAGGTCCTGAAGGCTATGTACAACACAATCGACAATGATTCTGACGTCTTCGACCATGAGCTTCAGAAGACCATCAACACCATATATGGAGGGTCCTGGGATATCACTTTTCGCCGCTTCCTCAAGACTATGCGGCGAGAGATGGCTGCCGCAGCTTCTATCGCCAAGGCAGAACCGCATCAGAAGTGGATGGACACTCCCATCACTTTTGATGCTACAGACTGCCCCAAGAACATGATCGGAGCTGGCCAACTGCCATTGATGGTGTCTCCAACCATCAGCAACATCCAGCTCTACCATGTATTGGTAGATGGAGGGCCGACGCTCAATCTCCTGAGCTATGAAGCGTTCTTGAAGATCCAGCTCCGACTCTCGGACCTTCGCCCCTCACGTCCATTCTCTGGGGTAGGTCCGAGAGCGTTACACTCCTAGTGAACTTTGGGACTCGAGAGAACTAATGGACCAAGAAGCTGGTCTTCGGCGTCGCACACATCAGCTTGCCCTTCAACGCAATGCTAGGCAGGCCTGCCCAGTATAGGTTCATGGGCGCAGCTCACTACAACTATTTGGTGTTGAAGATGCCGACACCTTCGAGCGTTCTCCGGATCCGCGGAGATCGCACTGCGGGAGTTATTGCGCTGAAAGAACTTCACTCGCTTGCAACAGCACAGGAAGGATCATCCAGCAAGGAGCTAGCTGCGCAACCTTCGAGCACTCGTCACCGAGGATCAACCTCTACACCACGCGTGCAGCCAAGCGGCGACACCGACGTTCCCGACAAAGTCGTCCAAATTGGTTCTGATGCTGCCCAGACCACCCGTATATGGGGAGGTTTGGACAACAAATAAGAACTCGCGCTCATCACTTTCTTACAGGCAAATGTTGACGTGTTTGTCTGGCAACCGTCACAAATTGGGATCCCTAGGGAGGTGATTGATCATAGTCTAAAGATTTATCCAGACGCACGGGCAGTACACCAGAAGCCCCAAAAGCAATCAGTCGAGCAGCATAACTTCATCTGAAAAGAAATCAAGAAGCTGCTCGAAGTTGGTTTCATCTGGGAGGTTCATCATCCAAGATGGCTGGCAAACCCAGTTGTTGTACCCAAGGCCGGCGGGAAGCTTTTGATGTGTATCGACTACACCACCTTGAATAAGACATGTCCAAAAGATCCATTTCTACTACCTAGAATAGATCAGATAGTGGACTCCTCCGAGTGTGATCTATTGTGTTTCCTAGATGCATATTCTGATTACCATCAGATCCAAATTTCTAGGGAAGATGAAGAGCATATTGCCTTAATAACAGTAGATGGATTGTATTGTTATACTACCATGCCTTTTGGTCTTAAAAACACTGCTTCAACTTTTGTGCGAGCCATTCACAAAACCTTTGGAGAGCTCATCAGGGACTTGGTGGAGGTCTACATCGATGACATCGTCGTGAAGGTGAAGAACAAGGAGTTGCTCCTTGACAAACTGCAAGCCGTCTTCGACTAGCTGCGCATCACGCGCACCAAGCTGAACCCGGACAAATGTGTCTTTGGGGTTAGCTTCGGGAAGCTCCTCGGATTCTTGGTGACCCACCGAGGAATTAAGGCAAACCCGACGAATATCAAGGCCATTGAAGACATGCGGCCTCCAGCCCGCATCAAGGATGTCTAGAAGCTAACTGGATGTCTAGCTGCGCTCAACCAGTTCATCTCAAGACTGGCAGAGCGAGCGCTACTCTTCTTCAAGTTGGTGAGGAAGACCGCAATTCCATTGGTTTGAAGAAGCTGAAAAGGCGTTCCAAGAGCTTAAATAGCTCCTCACCACACTACCAATCCTAGTAGCTCCGAACCCTGGTGAGTCTCTACTGCTTTACATTTTTGCAACTACAGAGGTTGTCAGTATGGTCCTAGTTGCAGAAAGACCGGAGCCATCTCCAGTTCAGGAGCCCAGACCCCTCCGGGAGGGTTCGAAGCTACCTGAAGGCGATTCTGGGTCCCAGTCCCCAGCCACAGATCTTCAAAGTGAAATGCTAGAGGATCAACCTGTCTCATTCGAGGGAGTTCACATTGCTAATCAAGAAGATACGGATCCTTCCGAGAGGGTACGGGTTGAACAAGAAGTTTCGGACCCCTCCGGGAGGGTCTGGAAAACTCAACAAGAAGGTCTGGACCCCTCCGAGAAGGTCCGTGATGATGAAAAAGAAGCTTCGAGCCCCCCCCCCCCCCCCCCCGGGAGGGTCCGGACCGTCTAGCGCCCAGTGTACTTCACCAGTGAAGTATTTTGACGCCAAGACTCGATACATTGAGGTGCATAAGCTGCTTTACACAGTTCTTATTTTCTCAAGAAAGCTTCGTCATTATTTCCAAGCTCACAAGATATCAGTGGTAACCTCCTATCCACTGCGTGCCATACTGCACAATCCCAACTCTACTGGGAACATCGCCGAGTGGGCAGCGGAGCTGGCAGAATTCGATCTTGAATTCCTGCCGCGGCAAGCTATCAAGAGTCAAGCCTTGACTGATTTCGTGGCGGAGTGGACAACTTCTCCATCAAATCCTGGGGGCCCCAGTGAGCAGAAGTCGGAACCCAAGGTCCCGGTCTTCACCGAACCTCACTGGACTCTCTACTTCGACGGCTCCGTGCAGAAACAAGGGACCGGAGCTAGAATACTTCTCCTCGCTCCGACAGGGGAGAAGGTCAAGTACATGGTGTACCTTGATTTCAAGGCGATCAACAACATAGCGGAGTATGAAGCTCTCATCTATGAGCTCAAGATGGCGCTTTCATACGGCGTCAAGCAGATGCTGGTGAAGGGTGATTCGTAGCTCATTATCAAGCAAGTCAATGGCAAATGTAGCTGCAACAACCCACAACTCACTTCTTATCTCCTTGAAGTCTAGAAGCTCCAGAAGGACTTCCACGTCCTGGATCTTTGCCATGTCCAGCGTCTTAACAATGCTGAAGCAGATGAACTCTCGACGAAGACTTCAACCAAAGCTCCGGTTCCCGATGGAGTTTTTGTCCGAAGATTGTCAAGACCAACCACTCAGCTTGCCGAACTGAGCGAAGGGGGCGAGACCGGCACCTCGAAGTTGGCAGTCCCGGTGGCCCTGTTACCATGGCGTCCACCAATGGTCGTAGGTGCTGCATGAAGCTCTGAGCAACCCAGCACGCAAGACTCAAAAACTCAAGTTAGCTCCAATGCATGGATCTCGGAGATCCGGAGCTACTTGAAAGACAACAACCTTCCTGAGGACGGTGTATCCGCTGACGGGATCGTCAGATTGGCTAAAAGATACACACTGGTAGAAGAGGATATATATACCGGCGCAGTGCCAACGGCGTCCTAATGCGGTGCATCACAAGTAAAGAAGGCCGCGAGATTCTCGCGGAGATCCATGGAGGCGAGTGTGGGAACCACACGTCTTCCCGCATGCTGGTCGGTAAAGCCTTTCGGCATGGTCTCTACTAGCCTACCACACTCCAAGACGCAGTCCAGTTGGTGAAAAAATGTGAAGCGTGTCAGTTCCACGCAAAACAAATTCACACATCGGCTCAGTCACTGCAAATGATACCTCCTACATGGCCATTCGCTGTGTGGGGATGGATATTTTGGGATCTTTCCCAAAAGCCGTCGGAGGTTATAGGTTCATGTATGTTGCCATCGACAAGTTCACCAAGTGGTCGGAAGCAACTCCAGTTGTGACTATCAACAAGCAGTTAGCAATTAAGTTCTGGCATAGTCTGCAGATTTGGAGTTCCCAACAGAATCATAACTGACAGTGGGACTCAATTCACAAGTACAACGTTCCAAGAATATTTTGAAGACCTTGGCATTCAAGGCAGCTATGCATCAGTGACTCACCCGGCAAGTAATGGCCAAGCCGAGACAACAAATGCAGAAATATTGAAAGGACTCAAGATGCGCACTTATGAGCGCCTGAAGAAACATGGAGGCAACTGGATAGAGGAGCTTCCGTCTTCATTGTGGGCGAGCAGGATAACACCGAGCCGGTCAACTGGAGAGACACCCTTCTTCCTGGTGTATGGAGCTGAAGTGGTCCTTCCCGCGGAAATCAACATGGGTCACTCCAGTTCTGGACCTTCGATGAAGCTGTGCAGGACCAGCTCCGGCGTGAAGACCTTGACCTCGTCGACGAGGGAAGGTGTCAAGCAGCTGTTCGGAATGCATGTTATCGCCAGGCGCTCCGGCGCTATCATCAAAGGCATGTGCACAACCGACAGCTCATAGAAGACGATTTGGTGATGCGAAGAATACTAACCCGTGAAGGGATGAACAACTTGCCCCCAACTGGGAAGCTCCCTTCCGAGTGATCAAATATCTCGTCTCGGATGCGTTCGCTTGGCAACTGAGGATGGGACCCCGCTTCCCAATCCTTGGAACATCGAGCACCTCCATAAGTTTTATGCTTAATTTCACAAAGGTGAGTCTGTAATTACACATAATGTTAGTTATAGAGTCTATACACAGAGTCGGGTAGGTCCTCCGGGAGAACATTCGGACCCCTCTGGGAGGGTCTAGTAAGTTCAAGCAACATTTAACTTGATCCCTATACTGAAAGTGTGGCTTACCTACCGTGGTTAGAACAAGAAGAATAGCACACTTGATCTGGTTCCGAACCCTAAGTGTGTCCTTGTCTCCCTTGTAATCCGGACCTATAATGAAAGACATTGTTGTGTGAAAGCAGACTCCACGTGCATTAATTTTGTACAGGTTCGTTTTCTTTTATTATCCTTTTCATTCTTGTCTATAACAAAGTTGTGCAATTTTTTTGAGCTTTAGTCCAAAGTTTTTCACATGTTCTACAAGTTACAATGTCAACTTTTTCGGATCTTAGCATTGCTAGACAGTCTACTCGCCTGAACGCCAAAGCCACTGTCAGGTCCGGAGTGCACTATCGACTTAGTCTGGTCAAGCACTCTAAGTATGCCACTCTACCTACATTCTGGCAGGCCTCCGTAGGGCGGGTCCATAAGGCGTTCGGATCTGGGGAGATTGCAGCAATGTACTTGTTATCATATTGAGTTCCTTCAGATTTTTAATTCAAATAAGAACTATAAGTCGCAAAAGAGTTATAGACGAGAGGACGAATTTTATGGTTTTTCTTGTCTTTGATGCGCAGGAAAAGTGAAAACTCATGACGATGGTGGACGATGTCGGAGCTACTAAGCTTCGAGATCCCACAAGGGGGCCCGCTGTTGACATTTCTAACGTTGAAAGTGGGCATCCTCGGAGCTAACAAGCTCTGACAACTCCCATGGGGGTCTGCCGTTGACATGTAGCATAATGACGATTCAAGCGAAGATGGTGAAGAAATCACCCCAAGGGGATTCGCCATCGACATATTCTACGTTGATGGTGGATATCGTCGAAGCTGGGAAGCACCGATGATCCCAGGGGGGCCCGCCGCCGATGTTTCTATGCGTTGGCAGTGGGTGTTGTTGAAGCTACCAAGCTCTGACAACCCTAGGAGGCCCGCTGTCAACGTTTACGCGTTAACAGTGGGTGTCGTCGAAACTACCAAGCTCCGACAACCCCAGAGGCCTGCCATCAACGTTTTACGTGTTGACAATGGGTCCCGTCGAAGCTACCAAGCTCCGACAACTCCCAGGGGGCCCGCCATCCACGCAACAAAGGGTCCCTAGAGGTGTCGGAGGTGAACTTCAGACCTAAATGCTAAGTGTGTTGGCTACAAGTTCGAAGCGTTCAAGTCATCAACACATTGTCAAAACCTTTTGGTACATGTTCGCAATCAAATTGTATACATCTACCAGGGGGCCAACAAGATAAAGGACAATGCATTGAAGACAAACATAAAATGGAATTCATTCATTCAAGGAGTTTGGATTTCATTCATTTGAAGGACTAAACTAGATTACAAAATGAGGATTATAGTAAAAGGTAAAAGAAAAAGATCCTGGCTATTGGAGGTCCTAGGTCCTATGGAAATATGAGGCAACTTTATGGGAAGCTTCTTGAACGTTGGCCCTGGCGGCATCTTCCTCTTCAGCAATGAGACCTTCGAACACCAGATCCAGAGAGAGTTGGGGGTCTCGGCTTTTAAAACACATCAGCACAAATTTGGCGACGTTCTTGGCCAAAGACTTCCCTTCTGTCTCCAATTGGTCGGCGATGATGTCACCCATCGTGTCCAACTTGCTGCAGGTAGAGCCCAATGCCACCAACACCTTGTCGCTCCGGCTCAGCGTCTTCCAGGCGTACTGGGCTGAAGCCAAGCGGCACCAGAGCCTTGTTTGCATGCCCCAAGAAGTCCCAGACTTGCTGAAACTCCGTCGCCCTCGCATTCTTGAGTTCCTCCAGCGACCTTCTGGCGATCGCAAGGTCCGAACTCTCCCGGGCGGTGCACTTGACCTCTTTGACATGTTGTTGAATGCTTTCGGCCACTTGCTTTTCGCGGTCAGCGAGCTCCGTCTCCCGGAGGTGGATGCGGTTCCGCCGTTCGGCTAGGTCCTTCTCCCCGTCTCTCACTTTGAAAGTGCATCTAGGCATCCCCGTGGGTTTTGGATGATTGATGACGACAATTAAGAGACTAATGAGCTGAGTTGATCTTAAGCACAAGAATGATGGATAAAATGAGATGAAATCGCTCAGAAAGGAAAAGGATAAAACGGACGTCAAAGACTCAAGTGTAGAAATTAGGGTTTCTATGGAGTTGAGCTTATATGAGTTGTGTCATGTGAGAGGGTGGATGTATCATGTGCATTGAGATCATTCTAGGGGACTCAAAGTGGCGGTTGAGAGAAACACCTAAGTGAGAAGCCAAAAATGAGAAAAGACCCTATGAGGTCAGACTAGTGCGGACGAGCAGACCAGTCCGTTTTAAGATGGACCAAACGTCTCTGGAGTGATTCTTAGTGAATTTGGAACTAAGTCCCATAAGACCGGACTTGTCCATTTTTGGATGGACCAAAGCTCTCTACAAAGGTTCAGACTTGTCCGTTTGGGTACGGACTAGTCCGTTTGAGACTTAGTGAGATAAACCGAGAGAACCCTACAGGGCCGGACTAGTTCGCCCCCTGTGGCTGGACTAGTTCGGACCTACTCAGATGAGTCTGTTTTGGGACAGACTAAACCTTTATGTCCTACTTCGGACTAGTCCATTTTGGATCGGACTAGTCTGTTGTCTTCTGTTTGAATTTGGAAATTTGGCGAGTAGTGCGACGATTGTCGCGCAGTGCGGCAGTTGTCGAAACCTGACCAGAGGTCAGTGGTCCCATTGGGCCGGACTAGTCCGCGGCTAGTGACCGCACTAGTCCGCCCTTCTGCTGAGGTCAGCAGAAGGGGCTCGGGACCCCTATAAAAAGGGGACCACGACCTCATT
This sequence comes from Tuctoria greenei, assembly GCA_036927565.1. Lineage (NCBI taxonomy): Eukaryota > Viridiplantae > Streptophyta > Magnoliopsida > Poales > Poaceae > Tuctoria > Tuctoria greenei. Next base: position 21,733,530 of record JAYESD010000003.1, read on the forward strand.
TGAATAAGTCTTGAACCCTAGCGCCGCCACAAGTGACCTATAGCCATCCAAAGCCTTATACTCGTCCTACTAGCCCTCTAAGACCAAATCTTGAAGAAATTAGGGTTTGGGGAGGAAAGTGAAGGAAGGTCATCGTGCTTTGGCTCTCGGTTTGATCTCTTGCACATTGTGTTGTGTTTTGTGGCTTGTGTGAGTTGAGTTTCATGTGATCCTCATTGTATTGATTTGTGGGAGCCTCAACTTTTGAGCAGCCCCAATCAAACTTGGTGATTACCCATTGATATAGTGGAAACCAAGCCGACCATTGTGGTGGCTTGGTGAGAGAAGGGTCAAGTGAGATCCGATCCTTGTGTGGACTTCTCAACATGGATGTAGGCTTCTTCATGGAGCTGAACCACGGGATAAATCTTGTCTCACTTGTCTTTTACTTTTCGTGATCACTAATATTGGTACTAGGGTTCATATTGTTCATATTGCTCTTCACATTTGATCTTTGTTAAAATCTTGTAATGTAAGTGCTTAAACTTTCCAATCTTAGTCGTACTAAGTTTCTATACATTGTTTACATCTTGGTTGAACTCAAATTCTGCAAATAACTTGTCGAAACCAAGTTTTTAGGTTTTCACCCTGTGCTGAGCGGACTAGTCCGGCCCTGTCCAAACAAGTCCGGCCTCAGGAGTTTAATCTCGTTTGATTAAGCCATTTCAGGTCTTATTGCCTATTCACCCCCCTCTAGGCGACTTTCAATTTGTATCAGAGCAGGATTTTCCATCAAGAGTCTAACAACTCAGAGAAGAAATGGCCGGAAGGGGTGACAATGAGGTTCTGGTGGTCGTCGATGACACCAAGACGAAGAACATCAACATTCTTCAAGACGACCCAAATGACGACGAAGAAGTTCGGATGCTTAAGGCATGACTTCGTGAGAAGCTCAATGTGCCCAAGAAGGAGCTCAAGCAAAGTGCCTCGACAAATGTCGACAATGGGAGTAGTTCACAAGACTACTCCCGATATCCTTATAATTATGAGCAACTTAACGCGAGCAATCATTATTTGTCTATTCCCATTGGTAAACCTCCTCAATTTGATAGAAATGATTACTCTATGTGGAAACATAATATGAAGATGCACCTCATTTCCTTAAACACTAGCGTGTGGCAAATTGTTATGACAGGTGTTCATCTTCTGAAGAATGAGGAAGACATCACTCCGGAACAAGCCGTTCTTCTCCATCGCAATGCTCAAGCTGTTGGAGTGATTACCTCTTCTTTGACTCGAGAGGAGTTCACCGCATAAAAGGATTGGAGGTTGCTAAGGAGATATGGGATACCCTCAAGACGACGCATGAAGGCAACCGCGTCATTAGGGAGGCGAAGATCGAGATGATCGAAGGAGAGCTTGGAAGGTTTACCATCATGGATGGTGAGTCCCCCCAAGACATGTACGACCGCCTCAAGACTCTCATCAACAAGAGTTGATCATATGGAAGCACCCAGTGGACCGACCACAAGGTGGTAAAAAGGATGATTCGAGCATTCATGTCTCGAAACGTTACTCTTTTCTCACTAATTCGTGAGAGCCCGGACTTTCACAAGATGACTCCCAAAGAAGTTCTATGGAGGATAATCAACCATGAGATGATGGAGCAAGAAGCTATGTTCTACAACGATCTACAAAAGCTTTCCTCCTTCAAGAAAAGGGATGTTGCATTCAAGGCAACATCCTCAAGATCACAAGAAAAGGAAGAGAGTGATGAAGAGATCCCCGACACCGACGAAGAAGAGGCACTCTTCATCAACAACTTCAAGAGGATGTTTAGAAGAAGGAGGGGGAGCTACCAAAATGAAAGGAAAAGCAAAGACAAACCCAAGACAAGATCAAAGATGGTTTGTTACAATTGTGGGGAGTATGGCCACTTCATTGTGGATTGCCCACATGAAGAAAACAAGAAGAAGAAGGAGGGCAAGTCCAAGTAAAAGAAGTACTTCAAGAAAAAGAAGCAATACGAACATGCCCACCTCAGAAAGGAGTGAGATTCAAATGAGGAATCCTCCTCCGATGAAGAAGATAAAATAGCAACCATTTCTATGAAGAAGACAACTACGGAAAACAAGCTCTTCCCCAACTTGGAGACTTCAAGGCCAACGTGTCTCATGGCCAAGGAGGGAAGAAAGAATGTTAAATCTAAATCCACTTCTTCAATTTCTTCTCATGATGATTCTGATAGTAGTAGTGAAAATGAACATATGCTTAAGGGCATGAGTAAAAGTACTTTGAAAAGATTGAGATTGTTGACAGAGGAAATATTTGAGAAGGAAGAGCTCATCAACTGTCAAGAGGACATCCTCATCCAACAAAAGCCAACAAAAGGAGAGATGTCAAAAGGTTGAGGAGCTCTTGGAGCTTGAAAGGGAAAGAAGCAAGACACTTGAGCGTGAACTCGCTTTGAGCAAGGAAACTTGCTCAAACCTTGAGAACACTACAATTGTGCTCAAGGATGAACTTGTTAGTTTGACACAATCTAACAAGATCCTTGAGACCCAAGTGAAGTCTCTCAAGGTCAACGCACCCTCTTCCTCTACAAGCTCACCTTCCACAAATGTCAAGTCCGAAGCATCTCAACCTTGTAAATGCTCAAACTTGATCATAAAGCTTAAAGATGAGCTTAAGTTGGCACAAACTAGTCAAGCACCAAAGGGTGGCATTTTTGACAAGGAGAAGATGGCATATGCACGCAGTGCATATACTAACACAAGACATCCCCTTGTCAAGGATGATCTTGGTTATTCTAGGGAGAAGAGGCAAAACGCCAAAACTTCCAAGAATGGCAAAGACTTGATTGTTTTTGTCAAAGGATGCTCTTACAACAATAAAGGGAAGAACATTGCTACTTCACCCAAAATTTCTAAGAATGAACCTCATCCATTGTTCCATGATTTCTATGCATCATATGTTTTATTGAGGAACAAGTTTGGAAAGGCCTATGCTAGGTATGTTGGGCCACACCGCAAGAGTCCCAAACCTTGTGTGTGGGTGCCCAAGTGTCTTTTGACTAACATCAAAGGACCCAACACCGCTTGGGTACCTAAAGCCAAGTCTTAAATATTTCTTATAGGCATACTCCTCCGGTGGAACCAAATGGTTTCTTGATAGCGGGTGCACTAATCATATGACCGGAGAGAGGAAGATGTTTGTAGAGTATGAGCTAAATGAAGATCCAAGTGAAGGAATCTATTTTGGGGACAATAGAAAAGAAAAAATCCTTGACACCGGTAAAATTGCTATATCCCGTGATCACACTCTTTCAAATGTTTTACATGTTGATTCACTTGACTATAATCTCTTGTCCATATCACAACCATGTGACAAAGGTTATAATTGTTTATACACTAATGAGGGTGTGACCGTCACATGGAGAAGCAATGACTCAATTGCCTTTAAGGGTGTACTCAAGGGAAAGCTCTATCTTGTGGATTTTTCCGCGAATAAAGCCCAACTTGATACATGCTTAATTGCAAAAACTAACATGGGATGGTTGTGTCATAGAAGGCTAGCCCATGTTGGGATGAGGAATTTGCAAAAACTCCTTAAGGGCGAGCACATCCGTGGTTTAAAGAATGTTGTGTTTGAAAAGGATAGGCCATGTAGTGCATGCCAAGCCGGAAAACAAGTTGGAGCACCACATCCATCCAAGAACCTTATGAAAACTTCAAGACCATTGGAGCTTCTACACATGGATCTCTTCAGTCCAATCGCCTTTATAAGTATTGTCGATAACAAATATGGTCTTGTTATTGTTGATGATTTTTCATGCTTCACTTGGGTATTCTTTTTGCATGATAAGAGTGAGACTCAAGGTGTCCTCAAGAAATACTTGAAGAGAGTTCAAAATGAGTTCTCCTTAAGTATCAAGACCATAAGGAGTGACAACGCACCAAATTCAAGAATACTGAAGTTGAAGAATTTTTGGATGAAGAAGGCATCAAGCATGAGTTTTCGGTCCCCTACTCCCCTCAACAAAATGGGGTGGTCGAAAGGAAGAATAGAACTCTAATTGAGATGTTAAGAACCATGCTCGATGAGTACAAGACGTCGGACCGGTTTTGGGCGGAAGTGGTCAACACTGCTTGCCATGCCATAAACCGGTTGTATCTTCACCGCATACTTAAGAAGACGTCTTATGAGATCCTAACCGGTAACAAGCCCAACATTTCTTATTTTCGGGTTTTTGAGAGCAAGTGCTACATTCTTAACAAGAAGCCTAGGACTTCGAAGTTTGCTTCCAAGTCTGATGAAGGTTTCTTACTTGGTTATGACTCAAACACTTACGCATATTGTGTCTTTAACAAATCCTCCGAAATTGTTGAAGTAGCACGTGACGTAGTGTTTGATGAGACTAAGGGCTCCCAAGTGGAGCAAGTTGATCGTCATGTGCTAGATCAAGAAGAAGCTCCACAAGTGGTGATAGGAAAGATGACACTTGGAGACATACGACCACAAGAACAACAACAACACTCAAGTGATCATCCCACACATCAAGCAAGCTCTTCCTCAAATGATCAAGATCAAGTCCCCCAAGATGCACTCCAAGAAGATGAAAATGGAGGCATCAATCAAGGGAGAGACAATGAAAATGAGGAAGACGAAGATAAAGATTCAAGACCTCAAGCACCTCACCCAAGAGTGCACCAAAGCGTCCAACGGGACCATCGCATTGACAATATACTTGGAGACATCTCCAAGGGGGTAACTACTCGATCTCGTGTTGCAAACTTTTGTGAACATTACTCTTTTATTTCTTCTTTGGAGCCTCACAAGGTTGAAGAAGCACTATGAGATCCGGGTTGGGTGATGGCCATGCAAGAAGAGCTCAACAATTTTGAAAGTAATCAAGTATGGGAGCTCGTGAAGAGGCCTAATGCGAATGTTGTAGGCACCAAGTGGGTGTTCCGCAACAAACAAGATGAGCACGGGGTAGTTACAACGAACAAGGCACGACTTGTGGCCAAAGGGTATTCACAAGTCGAAGGTTTGGATTTCGAAGAGACATTTGCTCCCGTAGCTAGGCTTGAATCAATTCGTATATTACTTGCCTTTGCTACTCACCATGATTTTAAACTATACCAAATGGACGTCAAGAGTGCATTCCTCAATGGTCCAATTGAGGAAGAGGTGTATGTGGAGCAACCCCCCGGCTTTGAAGATGAAGAATTCCCAAACCATGTGTACAAATTGCGTAAGGCTCTCTATGGACTCAAACAAGCTCCTAGAGCTTGGTATGAGTGCCTTAGAGATTTTCTAACTCAAAATGGTTTCAAAATTGGGAAGGCGGATTACACTCTATTCACTAAGCACTTTAATGATGATTTGTTTGTTTGCCAAATATATGTCGATGGCATTATATTTGGTTCTACTAACAAAGTTTTTTGTGATGAGTTTTCCAAGATAATGGCCAAAAGATTTGAGATGTATAAGATGGGGGAGTTGAAGTTCTTCCAAGATTTTCAAGTGAAGCAACTCAAGGAGGGCATGTTCATAAGTCAAACGAAGTACACACAAGACATCCTCAAAAAGTTTGACATGGACAAGGTGAAAGTGCGTCTAGGCATCCCCGTGGGTTTTGGATGATTGATGACAAATATTAAGAGGCTAATGAGCTCAGTTGATTTTAAGCACAGGTACAAGGATTGAAATGAGATAAAACCCCTCAAAAAGGAAAAGAAGAAAACGGGCGTCAAAGACTCAAGCGTAGAAATTAAGATTTCTATGGTATTGAGCTTATATGAGCCGTATCATGTGAGAGGGTAGTTGTATTATGTGCATTGAGATCATACCAAGGGGCTCAAAGTGGTGGTTTAGAGAAAAACCTAAGTGAGAAGCCTAAAATGAGAAAAACTCTAGGAGGCCGGACTAGTCCGAGCCTCTGGGCCAGACTAGTCCGGCCATGGCAGACAAGTCTGTTTTTGGACGGACCAAACGTCTCTGGAGTGTTCCCAAGTGATTTTGAAGCTAAGTCCGAGAAGTTCAGACTTGTCCGTTTTTGGACGGACCAAAGCTCTCTGGAGTAGTTCGGACTTGTCCGTTTGGGCTCGGACTTGTCCGTTTGGGACTTAGTGTGACAAACCGAGAAAAAAACCCTAGGGGCCCGGACTAGTCCGGACCAACCCGGAAGAGTCTGTTTTGGGACGGACCAAGTGGTTCTGTTTCACTTTGGACTAGTCCGTTGTTGACCGGACTAGTCCGGTGTCTAGTGACCATTTGAATTTAGAAATTTGGCGGGTAGCGTGACGATCGTTGTTCAGTGTGGCAGTTGTCGGGAACTGACCAGGGGGTCAGTGGTCCCATAGGGCCGGACTAGTCCGTGGTCTAAGGCCGGACTAGTCCACCCCTTTGCTGATGTAAGCAAAAGGGGCTCGGGACCTCTATAAAAAAGGGACCCCCAGGCTCATTTGAAAATGACAAGAACCCTAGCGCTGCCACAAGCATCCTAGAGCCTTCTAAAGCCTTCTACTCGTCCTACTAACCTCCTAAGAAAATCTTGAAGAGATTAGGGTTTGGGGAGGAGAGTAAAGGAAGATCATCGCTCTTTGGCTCTCGATTTGATCTCTTGCACATTGTGTTGTGTTTTGTGACTTGTGTGAGTTGAGATTCGTGTGCTCCTCATTGTATTGATTTGTGGGAGCCTCAAGTTGTGAGTAGCCCCATCAAACTTTGTGATTGCCCATTGATATAGTGAAAACCAAGCCGACCATTGTGGTGGCTTGGTGAGAGAAGGGTCAAGTGAGACCCGGTCCTTGTGTGGACTTCTCAATGTGGATGTAGGCTTCTTCGTGGAGCTGAACCGCAGGATAAATCTAGTTTCACTTGTCTTGCACTTTTCATAATTTCTAGCATTGCTATTAGGGTTCACATTTGACTTATTGTCCTACACTTGATCACTATTGTAAACTTGCAATCTAAGTGTTTAAACATCACAATCTGAGCTTCACAAGTTTGTTACATATTGCTTTTATTCTCTGTGAACTTTAATTCTGCAAACAACTTGTAGAAATCAAGTTTTAGGGTTTCCACCCTGTGCTGAGCGGACTAGTCCGGCCCTGACCAAACTAGTCCGACCACAGAGAATTAATCTCGTTTAATTAAGTCATTTCAGGTATTATTGCCTATTCACCCCCCCTCTAGGCGACCTTCAATTGGTATCAGAGCAGGCTTCTCCCAAAGAGTCAAAAAACTCGGAGAAGTAATGGTCGGAAGGGGTGACAACGAGGTTCCGGTGGTCGTCGATGACACCAAGACAAAGAACGTCGATGTTCTTCAAGACGATCCAAATGACGACGAAGAGGTTTAGATGCTCAAAGCACGACTTCGTGAGAAGCTCAACGTGCCAAAGAAAGAAATCAATCCAATTGCTCCCGTCAACATCGACAACGAGAGTAGTTCACAAGACTACTCCCGGTATCCTTACAATTAGGAGCAACTTACCGCTAGCAACCATTACTTGTCTATTCCCATTGGCAAACCTCCTCAATTTGATGGAAATGATTATTCTATGTGAAAGCATAATATGAAGATTCACCTCATTTCCTTAAACCCTAGCTTGTGGCAAATTGTGATGACAGGTGTTCATCTTCCCAAGAATGAGGAAGACATCACTCCGGAACAAGCCGTTCTTCTACATCGAAATGCTCAAGCCGTTAGAGTGATTACCTCCTCATTTACTCGTGCGGAGTTCAACCTCATTTATGGGTTGGAGGTGGCCAAGGAGATTTGGGATACCCTCAAGATGGCGCACGAAGGCAACCACGTCATAAGGGAAGCAAAGATTGAGATGATCGAAGGAGAGCTTGGGAGATTTACCATCATGGAGGGTGAATCTCGGCAAGACATGTACGACCAACTCAAGACTCTCATCAACAAGAGTCGGTCATATGGAAGCACCCGGTGGACTGACCACGAGGTAGTAAAGAGGATGATTCAAGCATTTATGCCTCAAAACGTCACTCTTTGCTCACTAATTCGTGAAAGTTCAGGCTTCCACAAGATGACTCCCGAAGAAGTGCTAGGGAGAATCATAAACCATGAGATGATAGAGCAAGAAGCAATGTTCTACAACGATCTACAAAAGCTCTCCTCCTCCAAGAAAAGGGATGTTGCCTTCAAAGCAACATCCTCAAAACTCAAGAAAAGGAAGAGAGTGATGAGGAAAGTCCCGACACCAACGAGGAAGAAGCTCTCTTCATCAACAACTTCAAGAGGATGTTTAGAAGGAGGAGGGGGAGCTACCAAAATGAGAGGAGAAGCAAAGACAACCCCAAAGCAAGATCAAAAAGGGCTTGTTACAATTGCGGAGAATATGGTCACTTCATTGTGGAATATCCACATGAAGAAAACAAGAAGAAGAAGGAGGGCAAGTCCAAAGAAAAGAAGTACTTCAAGAAGAAGAAGCAATCCGGACATGCCAACCTTGGAAAGGAGTGGGATTCAAATGAGTAATCCTCCTCCGATGAAGATGAGAAAGTAGCAACTATTGCTATGAAGAAGACAATAATGGAGAACAAGCTCTTATCCAACTTGGAAATCTCAAGACCGACATGTCTAATGGCCAAGGAGGGAAGAAAGAAGGTTAAATATAAATCCTCTTCTTCAATTTCTTCTCATGATGACTTTGATAGTAGTAGTGAAAATGAACACATGCTTAAAGACATGAGCAAAAGCACCTTGAACAGATTGAGATTGTTAACGGAGGAGATATTTGAGAAGGAAGAACTCATCAACCGTCAAGAGGACATGCTCATCCAACAAAAGGAGAGATGTAAAGAGGTTGAGGAGCTCTTGGAGCTTGAAAGAGAAAGAAGCAAGTCACTTGAGCGTGAACTCGCTTTGAGAAAGGAAACTTGCTCAAACCTTGAGAACACTACAATTGTGCTCAAGGATGAACTTGTTAGTTTGACACAAGCTAACAAAATCCTTGAGACGCAAGTGAAGTATCTCAAGGGCAATGCACCTTCTTCCTCTACAAGCTCACCTTCCACAAATGTTAAATCCGAAGCATCTCAACCTTGTAAATTCTCAAACTTAATCATAAAACTTAAAGATGAGCTAAAGGTGGCACAAACCAATCAAGCACCCAAGGGTGGCATTTTTAACAAGGAGAAGGTGGCATATGCACGTAGTGCATTTACCAACACAAGACATCCCCTTGTCAAGGATGGTCTTGGTTATTCTAGGCGGATGAGGCAAAATGCCAAAACTCCCAAGAATGGCAAAGACTTGATTGTCTTTGTCAAAGGAGGATCATACAACACTAAAGGAAAGAACATTGCTACTACACCCAAAATGCCTAAGAAAGAACCGAATCCATTGTTCCATGATTTTGATGCTTCATATGTTTTATTAAGGAACATGTTTAGAAAGGCATATGCTAGGTATGTTGGGCCACACCGCAAGAGTCCCAAACCTTGTGTGTGGGTGCCCAAGTGCCTCTTGACTAACATCAAAGGACCCAACACCGTTTGGGTACCTAAAGTCAAGGCTTAAATCTTTCTTGTAGGAATACTCCTCCGGTGGAACCAAGTGGGTCCTTGATAGTGGATGCACAAATCATATGACTGGAGAGAGGAAGATGTTTGTGGAGTATGAGCTTAATGAAGATCCAAGTGAAGGAATCTATTTTGGGGACAATAGCCAAGGAAAAATCCTTGGCACCGGTAAAATTGTTGTATCCTCTAATCATAATCTTTCAAATGTCTTACAAGTTGATTCACTTGATTATAACCTCTTGTCCATATCACAACAATATGACAAAGGTTATAATTGTTTATTTACTAATGAGGGTGTGACCGTCACAAGGAGAAGCAATGACTCAATTGCCTTTAAGGGTGTACTCAAGGGAAAGCTCTATCTTGTGGATTTCTCCGCGGATAAAGACCAACTTGATACATGCTTAATTGCGAAAACTAACATGGGATGACTTTGTCATAGGAGGCTAGCCCATGTTGGAATCAGGAATTTGCAAAAACTCCTTAAGGATGAGCACATACATGGTTTAAATAATGTTGTGTTTGAAAAGGATAGGCCATGTAGCGCATGCCAAGCCGGAAAGCAAGTTGGAGCACCTCATCCATCCAAGAACATTATGACAACATCAAGGCCACTGGAGCTTCTACACATGGATCTCTTCGGTCCGATCGCCTACATTAGTATTGGTGGTTATAAATATGGTCTTGTTATTGTTGATGATTTTTCACGTTTCACTTGGGTGTTCTTTTTGCATGACAAGAGCAAGACTCAAGGTGTCCTCAGGAGATACTTGAAGAGAGTTCAAAATGAGTTCTCCTTGAGTATCAAGACCATTAGGAGTGATAATGGCACCAAATTCAAGAACACCCAAGTTGAAGAATTTTTGGATGAAGAAGGCATCAAACATGAGTTCTCGGCCCCCTACTCCCCTCAACAAAATGGGGTGGCTGAGAGGAAGAATAGGACTCTAATTGAGATGTCAAGAACCATGCTTGATGAGTACAAGACGTCGGACCGGTTTTGGGCGGAAGCAGTCAACACCGCTTGCCATGCCATAAACCGGTTGTACCTTCACCGCATACTTAAGAAGACGTCATATGAGCTCCTGACTGGTAACAAACCCAACATCTCTTACTTTCGTTTTTTGGGACCAAATGCTACATTCTTAACAAGAAGCCTAAGACTTCGAAGTTTGCTTCTAAGTCCGATGAGGGTTTCTTGCTTGGCTATGACTCAAACACTTACGCCTATCGTGTCTTTAACAAATCCTCCAGAATTGTTGAAGTAGCACGTGACGTAGTGTTTGATGAGACTAATGGCTCCCAAGTGGAGCAAGTTGATCGTCATGTGCTAGATCAAGAAGAAGCTCCACAAGTAGTGATAGGAAGGATGGCACTTGGAGACATACGACCACAAGAGCAACCTCAAGTCACAAGTAACCATCCTATACATCAAGCAAGTTCTTCCATAAATGATCAAGATCAACCTCCCCAAGATGCGCTTCAAGAAGATGAAAATGAAGGCATCAATCAAGGGGGAGACAATGAGAATGAGGAAGACCAAGATGATGAATCAAGACCTCAAGCACCTCACCCAAGAGTGCATCAAAGCGTCCAACGGGACCATCCCGTTGACAATATACTTGGAGACATCTCCAAGGGGGTAACTACTCGATCTCGTGTTGCAAATTTTTGTGAACATTACTCTTTTGTTTCTTCCTTGGAGCCCCACAAGGTTGAAGAAGCACTACGAGATCCGGATTGGGTGATGGCCGTGCAAGAAGAGCTCAACAACTTCGAGAGAAATAAAGTATGGGAGCTTGTGAAGAGGCCAAATGCAAATGTTGTAGGGACCAAATGGGTGTTCTGCAACAAACAATATGAACACGGGGTGGTTACAAGAAACAAGGCACGACTTGTGGCCAAAGGGTACTCACAAGTCGAAGGTTTGGATTTTGAAGAAACCTTTGCTCCCGTAGCTAGGCTTGAATCAATTCGTATATTACTTGCATTTGCTACTCACCATGATTTTAAGCTATATCAAATGGATGTCAAGAGCACATTCCTAAATGGTCCAATAAAGAAAGAAGTATATGTGGAGCAACGCCCCGGATTTGAAGATGAAGAATTCCCAAACCATGTGTACAAATTGCATAAGGCTCTCTATGGACTCAAACAAGCTCCTAGAGCTTGGTATAAGTGCCTTAGAGACTTTCTAACTCAAAATGGTTTTTAAATTGGGAAGGCATACTATACTCTATTCACTAAGCATTTTAATGATGATTTGTTTGTTTGCCAAATATATGTCGATGACATTATATTTGGTTCTACTAACAAAGCATTTTGTGATGAGTTTTCCAAGATAATGACGGAAAGATTCGAGATGTCCATGATGGGGGAGTTGAAGTTCTTTCTAGGTTTTCAGGTGAAGCAACTCAAGGAAGGCACGTTCATTAGTCAAACCATGTACACACAATATATACTCAAGAAGTTTGACATGGACAAGGCCAAACCCATCAAGACTCCTATGGCAACCAATGGGCATCTCGATCTCAATGAAGTTGGTCCAAGTGTAGACCAAAAGGTATATCGTTCTATGATAGGCTCATTGTTATACTTATGTGCATCTAGGCCTTATATCATGCTTAGTGTGTGTATGTGTGCTAGATTTCAAGCTGCTCCAAAGGTGTGTCATTTGACCGCCGTTAAGAGAATTCTTAGATATTTGGTTCACACACCAAGCCTAGGACTTTGGTACCCCAAAGGCTCTAAGTTTAACCTCATTGGATATTCCGATGCGGACTATGCGGGGTGCAAAGTTGATAGGAAGAGTACATCGGGAACTTGCCAATTCCTTGGTAGATCTCTAGTGTCATGGTCCTCCAAGAAACAGAGTATGTCGCCACCAGAAGTTGTTGTGCACAACTTCTTTGGATGCGACAAACTCTTAAGGACTATGGTATAAACTTGCGCCATATTCCTCTCCTATGTGACAATGAGAGTGCCATCAAAATAGTTCACAATCCAGTTGAACACTCAAGGACCAAGCACATCGATATACGCCACCACTTCTTGAGAGATCACTCCATCAAAGGAGACATTGCAATTTCCCATGTGAGAACCGATAAACAATTGGTCGATATCTTTACCAACCCCTAGATGAGAGAAGGTTTTGTGAACTTAGGAGTGAGCTAAATATCTTGGATTCTCGAAATGTGGCTTAAGTCTTGCACATCTTATTGCAATATTCAAAATTCATGCATGCTTGCGAAAAACTCATCCTCCTCAATTTTTCCACAAATTATTTTGAAATCATCGAATCCTTGTGAATCATGGTCATAGTTTGATTGTTGATATCTTACTGACTATATTTACAAAGATATTTTATGAAATATAGTCCAAAAGGATCAAATCTCCACTCAAAACTCAATATATAGGAGTTTTAAGTCTTGGGACTGGACTAGTCCGCTCCTTGAATCGGACTAGTCTGGTGGTATGAGTTGTCCGGACCCAGTCCGGATGCCGGACAAGTCCGGGTCCATGACCGGACTATTCTGACCCTTGGGGACTTAACCTCCCCAGGGTGCCCTCGACCTTCCCACTCCCGTTCAAACACACTCTCTCCAAAACGCTCGAAAACCGCCTCTCCAACGGTGATTTTTGAGTCCATCCACCAAATCTTGATTCCAATCGGAGGATTGAAGCCCCAAGGTGCTTAGGAACTTTTCCCAAAGCATCGGAGACCACTTCCTCTTCCACATTTCAACAAATCTAAGACTTGAAGAGGTATTCTTGACCTAACTCCAAAATCCTTGAAACTCAATTTTTTGGGTCCATTGATCAAATATTCTTCACAAATGTTGTTGTACACATCAATGTGATCATGTAGCTCCATTTTTGTGGTAGGATACGTAGTTTTTGCAAAATTTTCCTCGATTAGGGTTCTTATTGTGTGAACCGGACTAGTGTGTCCGCTGGGTAGACAAGTCTGACCTCGTGCAGACTAGTCCGGCCCTTGGGCAGACAAGTCCGGGTTATACAGTGAAAATCCTAACCTAGGTTGATCTTATGAATTCTACCATTTTACTCTAACTTCCTTGACTCATACACATTCTCTTGCTTCTCTTGTCAGCAACCGTGTCGGACAATGAGTACGTTCCTCCCTCCGACTCCGAGACCGAAGCGAAGAAGCAGGCTCTCTTTTGTCGGAAACAAAGAGAGGAGCAAGAGATGGTTGCTGTGTACTTTGCCTCTCAGAGGGCAAAGAAGACGCAGCGTGAGGAGCACAACTCCGCTACTGCCGAGGCTGCCCCAAAGAGGAAGAGGCTTGTGACCTTGGGTGAGCAAGCCAAGTCCCAGGGGGCAAGATCCTCCAAAGATAAGGGCAAGGCCCCTGTTGATGATGCACCCAAGAAGAGGGTGACTGTGGCCAAGAAGGCAGCAAGCAAACTGAAGAAGGGTGCCCCACAACCCATTGGCCCCTTGAGGATGTCCTCTCCTACACGGAACCCAAACCGTGCAGCTGCTTTTGATGTCAACATCTTCAAGGGCAAGGGGGCTGAGAAGGCACGCAAGTTGAGGAAGATAAATGTTTATCAGCGTGACATGAGCATAGTGGATCCCAGGTTCTGGTGTGACTTCCACTGTGACTACTACAGGACGGTCTATATGACCAAGAAAACTCCTGTCACAGATGCTCAATGGATCCACTGGGATTACATGGCCCAGAATGATCATCAAGCCTTCAATGCTGTGATTGAGGCTGTCGAGAGGCATGGTACGAAGAAGCTTATGACGTTCCAGTATGACTGGAATGTGGAGGTCATCACTCAGTTCTACTCCACCCTTTACTTCCACACCGATGGGGACAGGAGGATCACCTGGATGACCCATGGAGAGCAGAACTATACCACCTTTTGGGAGTTTGCTCAGTTGCTTGACTTGGAGGATCAAAAAGATAATGAGATCATCATTTCCAATCTAAAGCCAGTTGATCGGGACACATTGGAGTATATGTATCTAAGCCATAGACAGTATGAGGCCGGACACATCAGAAATATCAAGCCCTTCTATAGTGTGCTCAACCGAGTCCTTAGAAAGACAATTGCCCCCAAGGATGGAGATGCGGGGATAATTCAAGGCAATTTGAGGCATTTAATAGTCCTCATAGATGGAGATGTCCGCTTCAATGTGGTGGACTATATCTTTGATGATATCTTCAACATCTCTCACACCCTCAACCGATCATGTGGATACGCTCCGTACATTATGTACATGATCGAGAAGATCTCCAGGCTCACATTCAAGAAAGATATCATTCACCAGAGGCTTCGACCACAACTCCCTCCTCCGGAGCCAGCTGCCCCTCAGAGGAAGAATGTGGATCCTCCCGCTTCTTCCTCTCACTTTGTGCCATCTCCTCCACCACCTCCGCCTTCGACACAATGCGGAAGCGGCTTCTTCAAGTGCTTCAAAGCTCTCTTTTCTTCGTACCGGAAGACGGAAATTCGGCAACATCACATGGAGCATCGCAATGAGAAGTATCTCAAAGCGATGTGAGACAAGCTAGACATACCTATGTCCCCCGCCAAGGAGAGCGATGGTGAGCTCACTTCCTTTCCCGAGTTCACTGCAGAAGAGCTCGCTGAATTTGGAGAAGTTGGAACTTCCACCGTGGCCCCGACCGAGGATACGGAGGCCACGGAAAGCGACAGCGAGCCCCAAGGCGAAAATGATGACTACGACTCCGACGATGAGTAGTCCTAAGGGCTCTTCCTCTCTTCTTTTCCTTTTTGGTGTCTTGATGCCAAAGGGGGAGAGATAGCGAGGAGATATCTTGATGGGCTCTTAGATCTAGGGGGAATCTAGGGGAAGAGACATAGGGGGAGAGATGAAGGGGGAGAGATAAAATAGATTGATGTTGATGTATGAGAGTATTGATCTATGTTGGACTTATGTTTTAAAACTCATTTCAAGTTGTATTGTAAGATTTAATCATGTATTCATGTGTCTTGCCTAAATTTGTGATGTGTTGCCTCATTTAAATGTCTATTTTGCATAATCAATGCCTTATCACACTTTATGAACACATCACTTAGGCACCCCACCATAACATCTATATGTATGAGAACTCTCTCAATCTCTTTACTCATGGTGAATACATTGAGGGGGAGTCACTCATACAAATACATGTTATGAAAACAAATTATTAACCTTATTGTTGAAGTCTTAATGTGTTGTCATCAATTCACCAAAAAAGGGGAGATTGAAAGTGCATCTAGGCATCCCCATGGGTTTTGGATGATTGGTGACGATAATTAAGAGGATAAAGAGCTCAGTTGATTTTAAGCACAGGTACAAGGATTGAAATGAGATGAAAACCCTCAAAAAGGAAAAGGAGAAAACGGGCGTCAAAGACTCAAGCGTAGAAATTAGGGTTTCTATGGTATTGAGCTTATATGAGTCGTATCATGTGAGAGGATAGTTGTATCATGTGCATTGAGATCATACCAAGGGGCTCAAAATGGTGGTTTAGAGAAAAACCTAAGTGAGAAGCCTAAAATGATAAAAACTCTAGGAGGCCAGACTAGTTCGGGCCTCTGGGCCGGACTAGTCCGGCCATGGCAGACAAGTCCGTTTTTGGACGTTCCAAACGTCTCTGGAGTGTTCCCGAGTGATTTTGGAGCTAATTCCGAGAAGTCCGGACTTGTCCGTTTTTGGACGGACCAAAGCTCTCTGGAGTAGTTCGGACTTGTCCGTTTGGGCTCGAACTTGTCCGTTTGGGACTTAGTGTGACAAATCGAGGAAAAAAGCCTAGGGGGCTAGACTAGTCTGCTCCTGTGGCCGGACTAGTACGGACCAACCCAGAAGAGTCCGTTTTGGGACGAACCAAGTGGTTCTGTTCTACTTCGGACTAGTTCGTTGTTGACCGGACTAGTCCGGTGTCTAGCGACCGTTTGAATTTGGAAATTTGGCGAGTAGCATGATGATCATTGCTCAGTGTGGCAGTTGTCGGGAACTGACAAGGGGGTCAGTGGTCCCATAGGGCTGGACTAGTCCGTGGTCTAAGGTCGGACTAGTCCGCCTCTTTGCTGATGTCAGCAAAAGGGGCTCGGGACCTCTATAAAAAGGGGACCCCCGGGCTCATTTGAAAATGACAAGAACCCTAGCGCCACCACAAGCATCCTAGAGCCTTCCAAAGCCTTCTACTCGTCCTACTAACCCCCTAAGCGAACATCTTGAAGAGATTAGGGTTTGGGGAGGAGAGTAAAGGAAGATCATCGCGCTTTGGCTCTCGGTTTGATCTCTTGCACATTGTGTTGTGTTTTGTGACTTGTGTGAGTTGAGCTTCGTGTGCTCCTCATTGTATTGATTTGTGGGAGACTCAAGTTGTGAGTAGCCCCATCAAACTTTGTGATTGCCCATTGATATAGTGAAAACCAAGCCGGCCATTGTGGTGGCTTGGTGAGAGGAGGGTCAAGTGAGACCCGGTCCTTGTGTGGACTTCTCAACGTGGATGTAGGCTTCTTCGTGGAGCTGAACCATGGGATAAATCTCGTTTCACTTGTCTTGCACTTTTAATAATCTCTAGCATTGCTATTAGGGTTCACATTTGACTTATTGTCCTACACTTGATCACTATTGTAAACTTGCAATCTAAGTGTTTAAACATCACAATCTGAGCTTCACAAGTTTGTTACATGTTGCTTTTATTCTCTATGAACTTTAATTCCGCAAACAACATGTAGAAATCAAGTTTTGGGGTTTCCACCCTGTGCTGAGCGGACTAGTCCGACCCTGACCAAACTAGTCCGGCCACAGAGATGTAATCTCGTTTAATTAAGTCATTTCTGGTATTATTGCCTATTCACCCCCCCCCTCTAGGTGACTTTCACAAGGCCAAACCCATCAAGGCTCCAATGGCAACCAATGGGCATCTCGATCTTAATGAAGATGATCCAAGTGTGGACCAAAAGGTATATCGTTCCATGATAGGTTCATTGCTTTACTTATGTGCATCTAGGCCCGATATCATGCTTAGTGTGTGTATGTGTGCTAGATTTCAAGCTGCTCAATTTGGTGAAGATGGTACTTCTACCGCAGCCCGGTTCGAAGATGATGCTCCTATTGATCCGGAGGCCACGGAGAGCGATATCGGGCAGCAAGGTGGAGACGACGACGACGCCGCCGATGGCGATGAAGAGTAGAACTAAGGACTCTTCCTTCATTCTTTTCCTTTTTGGTGTCTTGATGTCAAAGGGGGAGAGATTTATGGAGGGTACTTAGAGGGGGGGAGTTTGAAAAAGGGGGTTCTACTTAGTTGTATGGGGGAGATATTGATCCAATATGGGCTTATGTTTTAAAACTCTCATTTCAATTGTTGAAGACTTAATTCATATCAATTGTGATTTTATGCTTGAGTTACATGTTTATCTTGTATATTTGTTGCCCTATAGCAATTTATGAGCACATCACTTAGGCACCCCATCATAACATGTATATGTATGAGATCTCTCTCAAATCTCTCTTACTCATGATTATACATTGAGGGGGAGTCACTCATACAAATACATGTTATGAAAAATAAATTATTATCTTTGTGTTGAAGTCTTAATGTGTTGTCATCAATCACCAAAAAGGGA
Organism: Tuctoria greenei; assembly: GCA_036927565.1. NCBI lineage: Eukaryota > Viridiplantae > Streptophyta > Magnoliopsida > Poales > Poaceae > Tuctoria > Tuctoria greenei. The sequence continues at coordinate 21,751,690 of JAYESD010000003.1, forward strand.
GAGATTAAAAGTGCATCTAGGCATCCCTGTGGGTTTTGGATGATTGATGACAACAATTAAGAGACTAATAAGTTGAGTTGATCTTAAGCACGGGAATGATGGATACAATGAGATGAAATCCCTCAAAAAGGAAAAGGATAAAACGGGCGTCAAAGGCTCAAGCGTAGAAATTAGGGTTTCTATGGAGTTGAGCTTATATGAGCTATGTCGTGTGAGAGGGTGGATGTATCATGTGCATTGAGATCATTCTAGGGGGATCAAAGTGGTGGTTGAGAGAAACACCTAAGTGAGAAGCCAAAAATGAGAAAAGACCCTAGGAGGCCGGACTAGTACGGCCGGGCAGACCAATCCGTTTTAAGACGGACCAAACGTCTATGGAGTGATTCTTAGTGAATTTGGAGCTAAGTCCCAGAAGACCGGACTTGTCTATTTTTGGATGGACCAAAGATATCTGGAAAGGTTCAGACTTGTCTGTTTGGGTACGGACTAGTCCGTTTGAGACTTAGTGAGATAAACCGAGAGAACCCTAGAGGGCCAGACTAGTCCGCCCCTGTGGCCGGACTAGTCCGAACCTACTCAGATGAGTCCTTGGGACGGATTAAACCTTTCTGTCCTACTTCGGACTAGTCCGTTTTGGATTGGACTAGTCCGTTGTCTAGTGACCGTTTGAATTTGGAAATTTGGCGGGTAGCGTGACGATCGTCGCGCAATGTGGCAATTGTCAGGACCTGACCAGAGGTCAGTGGTCCCATTGGGTCGGACTAGTCCGGGGCCAGTGGCCGAATGAGTCCGCCCTTCTACTGAGGTCAGCAGAAGGGGCTCGGTACCCCTATAAAAAGGGGACCCCCAGCCTCATTTGAATAAGTCTTGAACCCTAGCGCCACCACAAGTGACCTAGAGCCATCCAAAGCCTTCTGCTCGTCCTACTAGCTCTCTAAGACGAAATCTTGAAGAGATTAGGGTTTGGGGAGGAGAGTGAAGGAAGATCATCGCGCTTTGGCTCTCAGTTTGATCTCTTGCACATTGTGTTGTGTTTTGTGGCTTGTGTGAGTTGAGCTTCGTTTGCTCCTCATTGTATTGATTTGTGGGAGCCTCAACTTGTGAGCAGCCCCAATCAAACTTGGTGATTACCCATTGATATAGTGGGAACCAAGCCGGCCATTGTGGTGGCTTGATGAGAGAAGGGTCAAGTGAGACCCATTCCTTGTGTGGACTTCTCAACATGGATGTAGGCTTCTTCGTGGAGCTGAACCGCGGGATAAATCTTGTCTTACTTGTCTTTTACTTTTCGTGATCACTAGTATTGCTATTAGGGTTCATATTGTTCATATTGCTCTTCACATTTGATCTTTGTTAAAATCTTGGAATATAAGTGCTTAAACTTTCAAATCTTAGTTGTAGTAAGTTACTATACATTGGTTACATCTTGGTTGAACTCAAATCCGCAAATAACTTCTCGAAACCAAGTTTTTAGGTTTTTACCCTGTGATGAGCGGACTAGTCCGGCCCTGTCCAGACAAGTCCGACCTCAGGAATTTAATCTCGTTTGATTCAGCCATTTCATGTATTATTGCCTATTCACCCCCCCTCTAGGCGACTTTCACACTTTCCTCTCTCTGGTGGCAACATTAGCTTCTCTTTTGGAGAGCTCTTGCCCCAACTTCTAGTGCTTCTTCTCCTCCTGCTTGCACCGCTGATCAAGTTTCTTGGTGCGGTCTGCCAAGTTTTGCTCTCCCAGAGGCAGTTTCTGAACAAGATCCCCCTCTCTTTTCAAGATATCCTCCTTCATCTCCAGGAGCTTCTCTTCCCGCTCATGGAGGTCCACTCAACACTTCAGGAGAATCTCGTTCAACGTGTTGAAGCTGTCTTGACGTTCGTCAACATCATCATTGCTCTTTATGGCATGCGCGAGAATTTTCTAAGATTTAGCGTCGAGGGCCCTAATGGAGGCCTCCCTCTCCTCTAGCAACTGGCCCCAATATTCCATCCGAGCCTTCTCCTTCTCGACCCACTCCCGTTGGTCAGCAAGCCTTGTCTACACCAGCTTGGTTTCGAAATGAAGTCTGTTGCGCCAACGCCTTAAGGTGTGACGCTCTTCTTCAAGGACCATGCTGTCGTGGTCGAAGGCGAGCTGGACTTGATGGAGACTAGAGCAGGCGTTGTCAATATACAACACCAAAGGAATAGGCTCCAGGCCTACCGGGGTCATCTCCGCCTGCTCCAAGGGTCTTCAAGTACAAAAATTGGGTCCCACAGCACAAGCGTGGTCCCCTGCGTTCTTGCGGCACTAGGGCCATCCCTCGGAAGCTCTTCTGCTTCTACCAATGCCGAGGAGGGTCTCATCAAGGGAACTTCAACCTCCTGGGCTGATGCCGAAGGTCCTCCTGTTGGATCTTCAACCGTCGGCTCTGTAGGCGGAGGGCTCGCCGCTGACTTCTCTGGGAGCTCCGGCTCGGACATGGGTGCCTCCAGAGTGATCGCCTCAGGGGCGGACATTGGAGCTTCGACCGGAGCCCCCACCACCGCCGGCTCAGGTGCCCGCACTTCCAATACATCCGGCTCAGGCACCGCAGCTTCAATAATCTCCGGCACAGAGACCGGAACTTCAGGTACCTCTGGCTCAACCGCCGAATCCTCAACAACCTCCGGCATAGGCGTTTTGAAGCTTTGGTTACCTCCGGCTCAAACGCCAGAGCTCCCACCATCTCCGTCTCCTGCACCAGAGCTTTAGTTGCCGGCGCTGCGTCCGCTGGCGCATCTTCACCAACTTCTCCCCCGTGGTCCGGCGCTACCACGCGAGTTTCTGGCGTCTCCTCAGGATCCAAGTCCACGACAGCTGGCGCCGGAGCTGCCGTGTCTTCTACCACCACTTGGGGGGTCACAAGTAGGGGTGAGAAAAAAACCGATACCAAAAAACCGAGACCAAAAAACCGAAACCAAAAAAACTGAGACCGAGACCAAAAAGACTGAAATGTCGGGTATCGGGTACCTGTTCGGGTAGCAAATCTAAATAACCTATATATTTATTTTGGATTTGGGTATCACCTTCGAGTACCCAAAATACCCGAATAGCGGAACAATAAAATCTCAAGTTAAATTATGACCTATGAACTCTAAACAATATGAATTTTGATGTTTCATTTGTGAGTTATGATATATGACGTCATTAGAATTAACTATTTAATTATGATCCACCATTGGTGAAACAATAATTTATTGTCTATTAAGACTAAATTTATGATTGATATTAAACTTATATTGATTGTTGAGAGCATGAAATGAAAATAATGTACAATTCGGATATTTCGGGTAAGACTGAAAACTGAACCGAAATTTAGGTACCCAACATTTCGGGTACCTAATATTTGTATAACATTTCGACCAGTGGTTTTAAAAAACAAAAAATTGAAAAACCGAAATAACTGAACCAAATTTTCCCGGTAGACCGAACGCCCACCCCTAGTCACAGGGGTTGAAGCCGGAGCTTCCGCACGCTCAGCCTCAGTCGCTGCAGCAGGTGCCGAAGCCTCAAACTTCTTTCTCACACCCTGGAAACAAAAGATCGGGAAAATTAAGGACATGATAAAGACAAGATTAGCACCTCAAGGTGAGATGACAATGCTTACCTGGGATGCTACCGCCCCAGTCGTCGCAAAATTTCTTCTTCTTAGGCCCAGAGTCAGAGCCCACCAGATCTGGTGAGGAAAAAACCTCGGACCTCGGCCGGGAGCTTGCTGCAGCAACTGGAGTCTTCTCAGTCGGGGCCTCCCTCGGCTGGGAAGGACCCCCGGACCTGGAGCCTGCAGCTGGCGCCGGAGTTGGAGTCAATCTGTTGGAGCTTGCTTTCCTCGAGGACGCCGACACCGAAGGAGGCGTGGCCGCTGAAGATCTACTTCATCGGGGAGAAGGGGTTTTGAAGACGGAGCTGACCTGACAGAGCTTCCATCAGCATGCCTCAACTTCCTCTTTAGGCTCGAAGATTCAGTAGGCTCCTTGCCCTTTCCCTTGCTAGTGTCATCATCCTTCCGGCTTGGAGCAGTGGGGGCCACCCTCTCTGAATCTTCGGGGGTTGCAACCCCGGAGGTCGAGCGCCTCTCGACCACGCAGAGGTCATCCAGTGTTGGCATTCTCCTTCGGAGCTCCCTGCTAAACTCTAGAACCATGTTAAGAGGCAGGAAAAGCAGCCGGCGAAGCCAAGGCGTCACGGAAGATAAGTCCATTCTGAAATTTCTTGAGATGGAGCTTCAAAGCTTCCTCATCCAAGTTGGTATTAAAACCGATGTCAATTCGGTTATGATCCATCTTACTATTGAAAGCCCAAGCAGGCCACTCCCTAGTCTTCAACGGAGCCCACCTGTTCACCAGGAAATTGTCGAAGACAATCTAAGGGGTCACTTCACCCTCCACACATTATTGGATTCTTGTCAGGATGGGCTTGTACGCTTCTAACAGCTCTGAAACTACGTTTCAGGCTTCGGTGTCGACATTGGGGAGGCTCTTGAATAGCTCCAACCTCTCATGCTCCTCCACTGTGATGATCACCCAATACTTCTTCCAATCGTCCCACTTGCCGGAGGGGAAGGTCCTAAGTACTTGAAGGGGCAATTCTTACGCTTCACTAAGTAGTAGAAGCCAATCAACTTCGTCCCCTTTCCGATGGTGTGGACCGTGAAGAAGGTCCGGAACAGCTCAATGCATGGAGGCACGCCCACCCACATCTCGCACACGTGGACGAAGGTTTCCACCAGCAAGAGGGAATGGGGGCGAGATGATAAAGCTAGAGGTTGTAGAAATCCAGCAGCATCAAGAGAAAGCTCGAAAAAGGTGGGATCAGACCCACCATGGCTTACGCTGAGAAGTACACCATCTCTCTGGTGCGCTCCTTCTCGAAGGGGAGCTTGCCGAAGCGGATGTTGCAGGAGTCGCTGGACCACCCCATGTAGGTCCGGACACTCGACATCTCTTCGTTGGTCTTGATCTTGCTGCGGGGAAGACCCAACTCCATCGCGACAAAGTGGAGTGAAAGTTGGAAAGGCTATGCGATGGTTGGGAGGCTCTGGGAGTCCTCAAACCGTGCAGGCTTTCCTTCTTAAGTAAGCCTTCACAACACTTGGATGGAAACCACAATAAGATCAAGATCACGTTTTCAAAAATCTACCCTGTCAATGACGAATGGGCACGGGACCACTTCGGTGAAAAGGTTGAAGTTATTACACTACAGGAAACCCGATGATTTGCGATGGCCAGAGCCGTCGCAAATAAGTGAAATGTCGTCACAAATAATCTATTCGCGATGGATTTCCTTATTTGCGACGGTTTCTAGCCGTCGCAAATAAGTCATCGCAAATAAGCTTATTTGCGATGGCCACCGTCGCAAATAAGCTTAATTGCGACGGCTAGCAGCGGCCGTCGCAAGTTATTGCCACGGGCCAGTGGGCCCTGCCACTGCTATTTGCGATGGCCGGGCCGTCGCAAATAAGTGTTAATTGCGACGGGCAGGCTGTCGCAATTATGTGCCTCTATTTGCGACGATCGGGCCGTCGCAAATAAGTTCAGTGGACAGGGCCCACGTGTCCTCCTCCGAGACCCACGCTATTATTTGCGACGGCCAGGCCGTCGCAATTAACACTTATTTGCGACGGCCTGGCCGTCGCAAATAGCAGTGGCTTAATTGCAACAGCCTGTAACCTTATTTGCGACGGTACTGTATAAAAAGCCGTCGCAAATAAGGTTTTTTATTTTTTTTAAAAAACACAAAATACTACCCGGATCGATGGCTAGAATCACAGAACAGATACAATATATCACACACTATATAACACACAAACATCATCACAATCACAAACTAATAAGTTCCGATACATCTCACATCGTCATCAACAAAGCAAACAAGGGCTCACTCGCCCATCTGACCTTCGTAGCCACCTCCGGAGCCACCTCCGAAGTCGAAGTCATCGTCGCGCCTCATTCCAGGTGGCAGTAGCGACGGCGACGGCGTTTGTGCAGCCATTGCGGATCCCTGCAATTAATGAAACTTAGAGTTAGAATATAAATGCATCAACATCTCTCTCCCTCCTTTCCTCTCCCTCTATCTTCATCTAGATCTCCCTCTCTTCCTCTCTCTTTTCATTTCTCTCTTTGTCTCTCACTCTATCTCTCTATTGCTATCATTTTCCCTCTATCTTCCTCCCTCTATCTCCATCTACATCTCCCTCCCTCTATCTTCCCCTCCCTCTATCTCCATCTACATCTCCTCTCTCTCTTCATTCCTCTCCTACTCTATCTAACTATCTTTCACTCTTTCTTCTGTCTCTCTTTCTTCTATCTCTCTCTTTCTTCTATCTCTCTTTCTTCTATCTCAATCTTTTTCTTCTATCTAACTATCTCCCTGTTTCTTCTATCTCAATCTTTTTCACTAGAGAAGAAGGATTACATAGAAAATTACATGGCCCGCAGAAGAAGGATCGACTGGAAGGACCGGTGGTATTACTGGTAGCTGGATCCCCAGACCTTGCGCCCGAGCCATGGCCTGTCATTGCAAACATTAAATGTTACCTATTAGTAAGTCATTTACGCTAAATTAATGAGAACTTTAGTTTTTATTTTGTTACCTCCATTGCTTCCCGCATCTGCGCCATCCAGGCTGTCTGGGTTTGGATCGTGGCCTCCATCGCGATCCTTTGGCGTTCCGCCTCCCTCCTTTCCTCCTCATGTCGTCTTTGGTTTTCTTCTACAGTTTCTCAGAGGGACTACATCTCAATGTCCCTCTGCGATACGCGGAGACCTGCCGTGCCCATCGACGAAGCATGCGTGGAGTTGCCTCTCGCAGGTCTCCCCGCCCTCGAGTCGACAACTCTGTCGAATATGGCGAGCCTATAAAAAAGAGAGTCAGTAATATGAAATTGAAATATCTTGAATACTTTGAATTGAAAACGATAAAATGACTTGTAAACTCACCTTCCGTGTGCTTTTCCACCACCGCTTGCATACGCGGCTTGAGGATCGATTGGTTGACGTTCCCAATCGAAATCCTCGTCGTGTATCTTCCTAGCCTCCTCCCCGTACTTAGCCTGCAAAACAAGAAAATCGTGTAAGTTCAACAATCTATATAGTTATATTTAATATGAATGATTTCTAAACTTACCAACCGCTCGGTTGCAGCCTGACTGCACCCCGTCGACTGAGAAGGGTCCCTGTGACCTCTCTTCCAGACCTCAGCAGGGGTGGGCGGCACCCCCGTCTCGCGCTCCTGTCAATACGTGTTAGTACGAACAATATATTATGAATATATAAACATAAGTTACACACACTTACCATGTGTTTAGCTAAATGCAAGTGGTTATCTTGCCCGTGCCTGCTCTTCCCCTCGACCCCTCTGCAGTCTCGAGCCTTCTCGGACTTAGCTTTAAACTCATCGTTAGCCCAGTAGAGACAAAGGCCCTGAAATGCATCGGTCCGACCCTACAACCAGCTCATGTGTCCCTGCACATAGTTGGAAGTCGTTAAAAATACCATCGAGGAAATTATAAAAAAATACTTACTACACTCCATGTACCTGCGCGTGTAAGGACCGAATGCCCAAGAGGGGGGGTGAATTGGTATTTCTTCGAAAAATTCTAAGCAAGTGAAACTTAATTTCCAAAGCCCAATTCCCTACGCGACTGTCTATGCATTCTAGTAGATAGAAACTTTGCGGAATGTAAAATGCATAAAAGTAAAGGAAGGAGAGGGATGCATACTCCCGAGGAGACAAGGATTCATCCCGTGGTTCGACAAGATCGTGAAGATCTTCCTACATCCACGTTGTGGCACCCACCAAAGGGTTTTGCCACACCCAAGTCACCGAGACAAGGGGTCTTCACTATTCTTCTCCGTTCGCCTCCTTGGCAAGGTGGAGCTCAAGCCTCATACATCTTCGACCTTCCGGGCTTCCACACAGGCCTTGGCAAGCTCCGGAAGTCTCTTCACGATTACAACACCAAGGGCACTCCCATGAGGCTCTCACACTATCCTAGAGAGTCCACTCACACAGAATGGTGGCACACAAGCTCTCTCTCTAGCTAGTTCTAGCCTAAACCTTGGTGTAGAGATGATCAAAATGGTGTGGAAGTGATTGCTCTTGGCCTTGAACACTTGTGGATGTGTTGGTAGCTTCAGGTGATCAAGACTTAACGAAATAACAGGGTTAGGGGGTATTTATAGCCAGCGTTCCCGAAATAGCCGTTGGAAAAGTAGGCTGACAGAACTTTACTGTGAACACCGGATGATCCGATGTCTCCCCTTTAGTTATCATCGGTCTAATTACTTTGGCTGACGTCATTGTGTCAGATATGACCGTTGTTAGACCGATGTTGCCCCTGTCTTCTCATCGGATGATCCGGTGGCTCTTCCTCCAGAATTTGCTTAATCTTGATGCTTACTGGAGTGATCGACCGATGTGTGTAAGTCTGCACATCGGATGATCCGGTGCTTCACTTGGGCCAACGGTATTGCAAACTGTACTGATGGACCGATGTCACTGAGCCATTCAAATCGGATGATCCGGTGAGTACAGTTGTCTGAGGTCTTCTTCTTCAGTTGAACCAACTTGACCGATGTGTACATTTCTGAAATCATCGGTTGATCCGGTGAGTTGATTTTGTTTGCTTTGAGTTGTTTTGAGTGAATCTTTTGTGTCTTGCTCAGATGACCTCTTAGACATTTGTTCCACAAGGCTCTCTGATGATCTTCAAGCATTGTATGTTGTCAACTTATGGTTGAGTGACTTAGACATGAGAGCTTTCACTTCTTGTCTTTATCTCATTGATTTGATCTCAAAAGTTGATTGTATAAGGGTCTCCAATGACATATTCATTTCATTTTATTGAGTGATTATGGGGACCTTGCATTCACAAATTCATTAGTAAAGTTCAATGGTTGTCATTAATCACCGAAACCGTACTTCATGGGGGGCCTAGATGCTTTCAATCTCCCCCTTTTTGGTGATTGATGACAACACAATAATCAAAGCGCAATAGTAATGAATTTGATAGAATGAAACTTAAAAGAATATGCAATGAATACATGATGTCACACTTGAAGCTTAAACATCAATTAATAACTCAAGTGTGAATAAAAAGAGATCATAAACATAGATAAAACCCAAATGAGCCCAATCGATTAATAACTCATGGAAATAAGTTCATTAGATCTCAAAAGTACCAAATGAGTAGCAAACACACTGAATTACAAGAATGATAAACAATAAAAGATAAAAGAGACTCCCCCTGACACTAAGACGCTCCCCCTGACTCCTCTAACTCTTCTCCCCCTTTGGCATCAAGACACCAAAAAGGGATCCGAGCGCCTAAGGAACCTGAGTGCTGGGTGCGATGACGATCTGGTCACCGTCGCTGTCGTCGGAGCTGCTGGCTGGAGTAGTGGAGGAGGGAGCTGTCGGAGCCGAAGGAGCCACCGTCGGTGCCTGCTGTGGAGGAGCTGCTGGAGCAGGGGCACTGACGACGGAGGCCGGCGACTGCTGGAACAAGGTCATGGCCAGCAGCAGGGAGTGAAACGGAGCACTAGGAGCTAGAAGAGGAGACATGCTGAAGGAGGGAATCGGCGTGGAAGGTACTGGGGCCACTGGAGCGGCAGCTGGAGCCAGGACTGGAGGTGGTGGAGCGACTCCAGGCAGCTGCAACAGGAGGGCAATCCCGGTCTGGGTGTAGAGGTTGGTGATCAACCCCAGGATGCCCATCATCGCCTGCTGCGTCTGCTGCTGCTGGTCGAGAGTGCGCTGGGGCATCTGGTCGATGAGCCCCGTCAGCTTGTCAGTGTCTTCACGCCTCTCACGGGCGATCTGACGCTGCATCTCCTGCTGCTGCTACTGGAGCTCAAGGAGACGGGCAGCCTGCTCTGCTCGGGCCTGCTCGGCTGCCAGCCTGTCCAGATGCTGCTGCTCAACCATCTGCTGGAGGAGCAACGTCAGCTCTGACGGCTGCGTGACCTGCGCCTCAGTGACGGGAGGTGGAGTAGGTGGTGGCACTGTAGAGCCTCCATCCTCCGCGTCGTGCTGCCTGGGAGAGGGCGGAGGAGGGAAGTACTCCTCGACACTGTCATCGGTGTCGCTCTCTGACCACATGTGCTGCAAGTCCTCCCCCTGTGCCTCAGCCTCGGCAAGCCTCTCATCCTCCTTCTCTAAGTCAGACCATTCCTCCTCAGAAAGGCGAGCCCTGACCTGACGCTCGACTGGACGGCCAAGGCGGCGGTCTCTAGGAGCTGGGGCACGGTAGTGACCGAACCGTGTCACACTCTCATCAGAGAGACGGTCGTGCACGACGGACCCCTCAGGAGCCATCATAGTGAGCAGGTAGCTGATCCAGTGCCCATATACTAGCTGCCTCATCATGCCCACACCGTCTGTGATCACATCCTCCATCTCGCATATGAGGACGTCCACGATGTCAAACTCCATCCCGTTCATGATGTAGAACAGGAGAATCTGCTGCAAGCTGGTGAACCCCTCCAAATAGCCAGACCTTGGTAGGAGCGTGTGGCGCAAGGCGAGGTGCACTGTGTGCGCAGCAGGAGTCAACAAGGCTGGTACTCTCGGCTGGTCAGGAGAGAAGGTGGGACCGAACAAAGAGTGAATCTCCTCCAGCGGTGGTGCCACTCCTCCAGTGAGCGGCCTCCTCGGTGGATCTGCCTGACCGTAGACCCTCTCATGCACGCAGGTGTCGTGCAAGTCCACTCCAAGCAACTGTCCCAGCGTCTGCCTCGTCAGGTGTAGTGCTGACCCATAAACATGAAGCCAATTGATCTTCTGCCCTCAGAGACATAGAGGGTGGCATAGAAGACGCGGACCCAATCTTCCACATAGGCACTCCGCTCATATGCCATCAGCTGCACCAGACCTCGGTACCTCTCAAAATAAGGACAGGTCTCCGTCTCTGCTGCAAAAGCTAGCTGTCCCCAATCCAGATAGTTGTGTTGGAACAGCTTGTGCCCTCGACGCCTGTAGGTCTCGTAGAGAGATGCCTGGGTGACAGTCCAGAAGCGACTATCCACCAGAGCCTCTCGGGGCTGTGGGTACCACTCCTCAAGCAGTACATTCCACCTGAGCTTGCGAAGCTGCTTGGCCTTCATCTTTCGGTAGTCGGTCAACTGGACTCGTTCAGCGACATGGACAGTGGTGTCCATCTCGTAGATAGCACGCTGGGCCTCCCTGTCCTCACGATGGTTGGCAGCCGTCGGTCTCGGATGAGGTGCTGCCTCGGTGTGACCCCCACGGGTCCGGGCTGAGCGCCGGCGGACGAGAGGCTCAACCGGCTCCTCTTCGGCCTCGGAGTCGTCAATCACCGGAGGCTGCCTCGGACGAGCCTCACGGATCCTTAGCGACCCTCCTCGGCCACGCTCACGCTCCTCGACGGCGCGATCGGCCATCAAGGCCTTCTTCTCCCCCTTCGACAACTTTTGCTTCTTAGCGGCCGGCTCCACGATAGCCTTCCCCTTGTTCTTCTTGTCGCGAGCCATTGCGATCACGCGATTGAACGGAGTCGACGACGGGACGTGGAGATCAACGAGCCGGGAAACCCTAGCGACGGGGTGGTGACCGGAGATGGCGGCGTGGCTTGGGTGGAGGCGCGACGGTGGCTAGGTGAAGTGGCGGCGACAGATTGGTGGAGGCGAGCGGCAGCGAGTGGCGGCGGCGCTGGTGTGCGGCGCGTGGATGGAGGCGGTGGCGCGGCGAGCGGCGGCGGCGCTGTGGTGATGGCGGCGGCCGGAGACGGCGGCGGCGGCCTTTGGGCGGCGGCGGCGGCGTCCGGCGGCGGTGGAGGTGGCGGTCGGTGATGGCACGGCGAGGGGAAAGCGGTGGCGGCGTCGGGATCGGGAGAGAGAAAGAGGAAGGGGTACGGCCGGTTTAAATAGTGGGTCCCATACCCTAGCCGAATTTTTAACACCGGATGGACCGATGTTAGATGAAATATACATCGGTCGAATGCCACAGTAAGGATATTCAAAAAGTTACTGTTGACATCGAATGGACCGACGTTTAGGGTTTTGATCATCGGTCGAATAGCACAGTAAGGGTATCCAAAAGAGGAATGTTGACACCGAATGGTCCGACGATGAAGGAGGTAGCATCGGTGGAATTTGGCACAGTTCCAGAATTGTGAACACCGGATGGACTGATGTTTTTCAGAATGAACGCATCGGTTGAATTGAGATACTGACTGAACTGGCCCTTGGAGATTGAACACCTATTGGTCCGATGAGGGATTGTCCTAGACATCGGATAATCCGATGACTGTAGAACAAAAACATACCATATATGTCCTTTGACCAAACAAACAAGCAAATAGAAACACATGTCTTAAGACTTTTTGGGCAACCCCTTACCCCTCAAAAAATACTAATATGCCAATAGCTTGGCTAAGCCTTAAAGCAAATGGAACACCGAGAGAAAGAAAAGGAGGAAATTATCCAAATAAAATGTAAGGCCCATGCTTTGTGAGGTAGAGTATGAAGACTTATATCTCTTTGAAGCATGTTCCTCTAGGCATTAACACACCTAACATTTTGTTCTTTCCACCTTATATGAGTTGAGATATTACATTTCAAACAAGTCTCTTTCTCATGAGGTGGGTTCCCCTTTGTGACAATCTACCGTATGCAATGCCAAACATTTTATAATGCAAGAAATTATAAGTCTATATGGCAGGCATTATGCAAGACATAAAGTAAATCTATCTTGCCAAGTTTGAACTTTTCAAAGGCTTCCTCAGGGAGAACCACTCTCCAAACCTTGGGAAACCCAAAAGAACCATTGTCCCAAGCTAACCCTTGCTCACCTCTATCCTTTGAGAGTTAGGCAAGACCTATATGATATGCATTCTTACATGACGTTCGTTGCATCTAGCACATTTAATTCACTCCTTAGCCTAGAAAAAGTTTTCTCATCAAGTGGTTTAGTGAAGATATCCGCCAATTGTTCTTTGGACCTAACACCTCGCAATGAGATGTCTCCCTTAGCTTCATGGTCCCTTAAGAAATGATGGCGAATATCAATGTGCTTAGTACGGGAGTGTTGAATGGGGTTTTTAGCTATCTTAAACGCACTTCCATTGTCACAAAGGAGAGGCACACAACCAAGTTTAATACCAAAGTCCAAAAGGGTTTGTTTCATATAAAGAATTTGGGCACAACATGCACCGACCGCAATATACTCCGCTTCCGCCGTGGACAAAGCGACAGAATTTTGCTTCTTGCTAGACCAAGAAACTAGGGAACGCCCAAGCAAGTGGCACCCACCGGAGGTACTCTTGCGATCCACGCGGCATCCGGTAAAGTCCGAATCCGAGTATCCCACAAGATGGAATTTTGCACCTTTAGGGTACCACAAGCCCACACTAGGGGTATGCTTAAGATACCTAAGTATCCTAAAGAATGCCTTCCTATGCGATTCTTTAGGTGCCGCTTGAAAGCGAGCACATAAGCATACACTAAACATGATATCGGACCTAGATGCGGTAAGGTAAAGCAATGAACCAATCATAGAATGGTAGTTAGATTGATCAATAGGTTTACCGTCCTTATCCGCGTCGAGATGACAATTGGTTGCCATTGGAGTGCTTCTTGAGCTACAATCTCCCATCTCAAATTTCTTCAAGAGGTCATTGGTGTACTTCTCTTGATAGACGAAGGTCCCCTCTTGAAGTTGCTTGATTTGAAATCCAGGGAAGAAGTTGAGCTCTCCAATCATTGACATCTCGAATTCCCTAGACATCATTTTGCCAAACTCATGGCTAAAAGCTTCGTTAGTTGAACCAAAACTAATATCATCAACATAAATTTGACAAATAAACAAATCTCCGTTGATGTCCTTGGTGAAGAGTGTAGTGTCCACCCTCCCGATCTTGAATCCTTGCATGATGAGGAAATCCCATAGTCGTTCGTACCACGCCCTAGGTGCTTGCTTGAGCCTGTAGAGCGCCTTGTGCAACCTATACACATGATTAGGATTCCTCGGATCTTCAAACCCGGGAGGTTGTTCAACATAAACAAGCTCGTTAATGTAACCATTAAGAAAGGCACTTTTCACATCCATTTGATAAAGTCTAATACTATGATGTGATGCAAAGGCAAGAAGTATACGGATGGCTTCTAGCCGGGCGATCGGAGCAAATGTTTCCCCAAAATCTAGTCCTTCAACTTGTGAGAACCCTTTGGCCACAAGTCTTGCCTTATTGCGGACCACAAAGCCATTCTCGTCTTGTTTGTTGCGGTACACCCACTTTGTTCCGATGACGTTCTTATCCTTTGGTCGCTCCTCCAACACCCAAACTTCATTGCGGATGAAGTTGTTGAGTACTTCTTGCATGGCCATCACCCAATTTGGGTCTTGGAGCGCTTCCTCAATGTGAGTGGGTTCTACACACGAAACAAAAGAGTAGTGCTCACAAAACGAAGCAACGTGGCGAGAATGTGTACTTACACCCCTTGACAGACTTCCAATGATTTGATCCATTGGATGCGCCTTGGAGATGCGTCCATGCATCATAAGTGGTTGTGAAGCACTTGGCGAAGGTGATGCGTGTTGCTCCTCTTGTGGTTGGACTTGATCATGGACTTCTTCTTCTTCTTGATGTTGTTGTGCTTGTGAGTCTTGAGTTGGCAATGGATCATCCTTCTCTTCTTTGTCAACTTGAGGCGCCATAGAGGTGTTGTTGTTGGAACTTGAAGCTCCCCCTTGATCATGGCTCTCCTCAACTTCGGGCTTGATGTCTCCAATGGTCATGTTCTTCATGGCTTCTCGTAGAGGCTCATCATCTATTTTATCATGACCAAAAATCTCCTCTTGGGAGCCATTAGTCTCATCAAACTCAACATCACAACTTTCCTCAACTAAACCGGAGGTTTGGTTGAATACTCGATATGCTTTTGAGTTTGATGCATAACCAAGGAATATACCAACATCAAATCTTCTTTCAAACTTACCGAGCCTTTTGTTGCGGTAGATGTAGCACTTGCATCCAAAGACTCGAAAGTAGGAGATGTTGGGCTTTCTCCCAATGAGAAGCTCGTACGGGGTCTTTTGAAGTAGTCGATGGAGATAGACCCTATTTGCAGCATGGCACGCCGTGTTGATTGCTTTGGCCCAAAACTTCTCCGACGTGCCGTAGTCATCAAGCATTGCTCTTGCAAGAGTGATGAGTGTCTTGTTCTTCCTTTCAACGACACCGTTTTGTTGAGGGGTGTATGTGGTCGAAAACTCATGTTTCACGCCTTCGCGGTCACACCACTCCCCAATGTTGTAGTTCTTGAATTCGGTGTCGTTGTCACTCCGGACCTTGATGATGGGAAGTTGAAATTCCCTTTGAGCGCGGTTGGCGAAGGTCTTGAACACTTCTGGAGTTTCACCCTTGTCACCACCAAGGCTTTGATATGTGGACGGTCCGAAGAGGTCCATGTGGAGTAGTTCAAGTGGCTTGGAGGTTGACACCATTGTCTTCATTGGGTGGTGTGAAGCAACTTGCTTCCTGGCTTGACAAGCGCTACAAAGCTTGTTCTTCTCAAATGTGACATCCTTCACGCCGGTCACCATCCCAAGCTTGAATGACTTCTTGAGTTTGCTCATTCCAATGTGCGCTATGCGTCGGTGCCATAGCCATCCCAAGCTTGTCTTAGCGAAAAGACAAGTGGTCAAGCTAGCATTCTTGTTGGCGAAGTCCACTAGGTAGAGATGTCCATGCCAGAATCCTTTGAAGACTATGTCTTGGCTTGTTTCACTACTCACAACAACATCATTTTTGCTAAATGTGCACGTTAGTCCAAGATCACATAGTTGTGCAATAGAAAGTAAATTAAAGCTAAGTGACTTAACGTACAAGACATTAGAAATAGACAAGTCATTTGAAATAGCAATTTTACCTAACCAAATTACCTTCCCCTTAGAGTTATCACCAAAGGTGACTTGTTCATGATTGCCGGGATTTTCTATGGTGGTGAACATACCATCATTGCCGGTGATATGTTGAGTTCACCCGCTATCGAGTACCCAATGCTTTTCTCCGGCTTTGTAGTTCACCTTGGTGTTACCTTTTGCCATGAGGCACATGGGCGGTGGATGAAGAGGTGCATCATCATTGTTGGCGCTGGCGAGGCCGGCCAAGCTTTCTTCTTCCTCTTCACTCTCTTCATCACTTGTTTCTTCATCGGTGACCCATTCGTTTGCCTCACACATGAACACCTTTTGTGGGCCATTTCTTCTCTTTGGGAAGAGCCTTGCCTTCTTGCCCTTGTCATGTTTCTTCTTCCCAAAGGCTCTTGGTTTGGGTTTGGCCCCTTCTTCATCACCATCACTCTCTTCAAGCTTGTGATGCTTGCCTTTGTAGTTCTCTCTTCTTTTGTCCGGTTTTGGACAATCATAGGAGATATGGCCTTGATCAGCACAATTGTAGCAAGTCTTGCGATCATCTCTTCTTGGTAGAAATGCTTTCTTCTTTGGATCAAAGGTGTACCCCTTCTTGGTAATCTTGGAGTTCAAGCGTGAGAACTTTCTCATCATTAATGCAAGCTCATCATCATCATCTTCACTTGATGCTTGTTCTTCTTCACTTGAGCTAGGCTCAACCACCTTCTTCTTCTTGAGGCTTGTTTTCTTGGTGGAGGCCTTTAGAGCAATAGTCTTTGATGATGATTGCTCCATCATCCCAAGTACACTCATCTCATGAGCGTGTATTTCTCCAATGAGCACCGAAACTTCAATGTGGTCAAGTGACTCTTTTTGGAGCACGGAGTTGATGATATTGTACTTTGGCTTTGAAAGAAGCATGAGGATCTTGCGGTTGATGAGTCCCTTGCCAAGAGAAGCAATGTCAAGAGCATTTATTTCTTCAATAAGCACATTTAAGCGAGAGAACATCTCATTGACATTTTCATGAGGAAGCATTTTAAATTCATCATATTTGGCTTTAAGCATGTGATATTTTAATTCCTTGACACGAGAAGAGCCCTCATGAATTTCTATTAAGCAAGCCCAAATTTCACAAGCCTTTTCCTTGCTAGCAATCCTAGAAAACACATCTTGACTAATACATTCATAGATTGCATTCCTAGCTTTAGCATCCCATTTTAGTTGATCACCAACATAATTATGTTCTCCAAACCCCGTGTGGGTCGCTTCCCATACTTCGGGAGCAATAGCCTCAAGGTAAGCGCGCATGCGTGCTTTCCAATAGGCAAAGTTCTTGCCCTCGAAGATAGGAACCAAACCCCCAACCTTGGCCATTTTAGCTCTCTAGCGGTGAAGCTAGAATGATCCTATGAGCAACCTTGATCTGATACCAATTGTAAGGACCGAATGCCCAAGAGGGGGGGGGGGTGAATTGGGCTTTCTTCAAAAAATTCTAAGCAATTGAAACTTAATTTCCAAAGCCCAATTCCCTACGCGACTATCTATGCATTCTAGTAGATAGAAACTTTGCGGAATGTAAAATGCATAAAAGTAAAGGAAGGAGAGGGATGCAAACTCCCAAGGAGACAAGGATTTATCCCGTGGTTCGGCAAGATCGTGAAGATCTTCCTACATCCACGTTGTGGCACCCACCAAAGGGTTTTGCCACACCCAAGTCACCGAGACGAGGGGTCTTCACTATTCTTCTCCGTTCGCCTCCTTGGCAAGGTGGAGCTCAAGCCTCGTACAACTTCGACCTTCCGGGCTTCCACACACGCCTTGGCAAGCTCCAGAAGTCTCTTCGTGATTAAAACATAGGGCACTCCCTTGAGGCTCTCACACTATCCTAGAGAGTCCACTCACACAGAATGGTGGCACACAAGCTCTCTCTCTAGCTAGTTCTAGCCTAAACCTTGGTGTAGAGATGATCAAAATGGTGTGGAAGTGATTGCTCTTGGACTTGAACACTTGTGGATGTGTTGGTAGCTTCAGGTGATCAAGACTTAACGAAATGACAGGGTTAGGGGGTATTTATAGCCAGCCTTCCCGAAATAGCCGTTGGAAAAGTAGGCTGATAGAACTTTACTGTGAACACCGGATGATCCGATGTCTCCCCTTTAGTTATCATCGATCTAATTACTTTGGCTGACGTCATTGTGTCAGATATGACCGTTGTTAGACCGATGTTGCCCCTGTCTTCTCATCGGATGATCCGGTGGCTCTTCCTCCAGAATTTGCTTAATCTTGATGCTTACTGGAGTGATCGACCGATGTGTGTAAGTCTGCACATCGGATGATCCGGTGCTTCACTTGGTCCAATGGTATTGCAAACTGTACTGATGGACCGATGTCACTGAGCCATTCACATCAGATGATCTGGTGAGTACAGTTGTCTGAGGTCTTCTTCTTCAGTTGAACCAACTCGACCGATGTGTACATTTCTGAAATCATCGGTTGATCCGGTGAGTTGATTTTGTTTGCTTCGAGTTGTTTTGAGTGAATTTTTTGTGTCTTGCTCAGATGACCTCTTAGACATTTGTTCCACAAGGCTCTCTGATGATCTTCAAGCATTGTATGTTGTCAACTTATGGTTGAGTGACTTAGACATGAGAGCTTTCACTTCTTGTCTTTATCTCATTGATTTGATCTCAAAAGTTGATTGTATAAGGGTCTCCAATGACATATTCATTTCATTTTATTGAGTGATTATGAGGACCTTGCATTCACAAATTCATTAGTAAAGTTCAATGGTTGTCATTAATCACCGAAACCGTACTTCATGGGGGGCCTAGATGCTTTCAGCGCGTACTCCTCCTCCGTCAGGTGCATCTCGCTCGCTTGCCGGAAGTGTAGCACGGGTTGTTGGTTCGCCTTCAAGTGCTCATTAACAAGTTGAACATGGGTGTTCGACAAAGCTTGTCGAAGCGCCTTGGCAGCGTTGTAGTGAAACACTCGCCTCGCATCCTCAAACTGGCGAGAGTCGTTCGGGTCCTCTAAAGTATATCTTGCATGCGACAAAGAATATATTGAAGAGATGTTCACTAAAAGAGTTTAAGAGTTGAAACTTAGAAACTTTTTTAACATACTTACCATAAAATCGGCCCATACGGCCTCCTGAAGGTTGTCGTGCTCCTGGTGATGGACGCGTGCGTAGTCCTCCCACGAAAGAGCACGCACCCCGTCAATGACCCCGGGATAGTGCAAACGCACTATGGACCCGAGGACACCGTTCACCGGTCTGTGGTGTCTCTCACCGGTGAAAGACGTGTCGTCCCAAACCCTACAAGATATTTATTCATTCATTACTTAAGTAATCAAAAGAAACTAAAATTGAACACTATAATTTTTATTACCTGTCTCCGACTGGACGAATCACGATCCTCTATGAAGGGACCGCAGGAGGACTGACAAAGTGAGTCCTCCTCGTCCTTCGCGTCTGCTGAGGCGCCACGTCAGGTGACCCAGACGGCTCCTCACCAGCCAAGTCAAAGGCCTGAGGAACAGAAGCATCGCCAGCCGGAGGCTGGCTGGCCGAGGGATGGCACACCGAAGCTGCCGCAGCCTCTGAGTCAGCCGGTGAGGACTACAACATTCAAATGATTCATAAGTAAATTTAATGTGAAACTGAATTTAAAGAATTTGTCAAAAACGAGTGACATTTACCTGTGACGAAGCTCTAGAGCTGGTCTGAATGTGCCCCAGCAGCTGAGAGCGTCTGCTGCCAGTCGGCGAGGCACCAACAAAAGCGTCCTCAGGTCTAGAGGGGTAGAACCCCCTCGTCGGCGGCACCTTCTTACCCTTCTTTGACGCCATCCTGTTGTAATTAGATAATTAGTAAATATGCAAATAAAATATACAAAATTCATGTTACAATCTTCAAGAAAACATTACTTGTAGTCACTTTCAAAATTCATCAACATCATTGTCATGTGCCTGTGCCCTACTCCTTAAACCAGCCCAACGATCTTCCATCGTGGCCTGTTCTAATTTTCGTTTTCGCGTATCATCTGCCTCTACATCTTCAACGTCTTCAACATCTCCAACTAATTGATCGAGTCCTGCACCAAGCTCGACGATAAAAGTGTCTGGCAACTCTTCTTCTTGGTACACTTCTTCAACGTCTTCGCTATCATGGTAACCATCATCCCCAGGAGTATATAGCCGCTCACGAAGATTCACCTTATATACCACCCACCAAGCACTGAGCTTCGCGCATGGATAAGATAGATAATACACTTGTTCAACTTGATGCGCAAGAACAAATGTATCGTAACCTCGTAGTCGGTCCTTATGTTTCACTTCCACCATTCCAAATTGGTTTTCTCGAGTTCCATGAGTACGATCAAACCAGTCACAATCAAAGAAGACAACTCGAAGGGTCTTATTTCCGGTAAAAGTAAATTCAAGGATTTTGTTAATGATTCCATAATAATCGGTTAAATTCCCTTGAGTGTCCATTGCTCTCGTCACAACACTAGAATTTGATGTTGTCGCGAAAGAACGATGAGCTTCAAAATGAGTTGTACGGAATCGGAAGCCATTTACGTCATATCGACCATAGCTTCTAACATTCACCAATCCATAAGATAGCTGCCGCAAATCTTCATGGACATTGTGAGTCCGACACTGTCATAAATGCTCGTGAGTTAAAATAATACTTCTTTAATAATAGTAATTTATAATACATAGAAGATGAGAGAATATTACATATTCTTGAAACCAGGATAGAAAACTCTGCCCCCCCATTTATTCCTTCCTTTCGCATCGCTTCTACTTGTTTGGTCGTAGGTTGATGCCTATGTGGCCAATATTGTGTGTGGAACTCACTGAACATGAAAAAACATCTTTTAGAGTACATGTGTAGCAAAATATGTCGATCAGCATAAACGTAGGAGAAACACTTACTCGAAGTATTCCTGCATGCCTTCTATATTTGCGTACATATAGAGTAAAGCAACAGTCCTTTCATGTTCGGATAGCACGTAGGTCATGTAGCTACCAACGGTGGCGCCTCTCGTTTGAAAAATGGAAAGGTCGCTTAGAGGGGGTGTTTCGTCCACATTGTACCGCATCGCCGAAGTATTGATATTGTTTTCTTCCGCAAAGTAGACACTTGAAAAGTATCCTACTTCCTTAAGAGCATATGCTTCAGCGATGCACCCTTCCACCCTTGCCCTGTTGCCAACCATTGGTTTCAGATATCGTAGCGCTCTTTCAATGTGATACATCCACCTATATTGCATAGGACCACCAACTTTAGCTTTGAATGGAAGATGGATAAGCAGATGTTGCATTGGATTGAAGAAACCCGGTGGAAATTTTTTTCCATCTTACATAAAAGTATGGGTATGTCCTTCTCTAACTTATCCATCATCTCGATCTTGATTTCTTTAGCACAAAGCTGTCTATAGAAATAGCTGAGCTCGGCTAAAACCTTCCACACCGTATCATCTAGATAGCCTCGGAACATAATAGGTAGGAGTCTTTCCATTATAATGTGATAATCATGACTCTTCAACCCAGTGAGGTTTCCTGTGTTAACATTTATGGCTCGTTTCAGGCTAGCTGTGTAACCATCTAGGAATTTCAAAGTTTTCATCCATTTCATAACTTTTTTCTTTTCTTTCAATCGAAGACAGAAAGAAGCACGTGACTTTCCACCACTTTCAGAGATTTCAAGAGTTGGATGGTGACAAATGTCTGCCAAATCTAGTCTAGCTTTATAATTGTCTTTCGTTTTGCCAGGCATATCCATGCAAGTGCTTATGATAATTTCGCTCATATTACGCTCCTGATGCATGACATCAATTTTGTGCATTAGAATCAACGATTTCACATATGGTAGCTCCCAAAGTCCACATACGTGAGTCCAATTGTGTTCCTCTCCATAACCTACGAAATTCCAGAACGACCTTCATCGGGCACCAGTTTGTCCAACATATCAGAAATTTCTGACCCGTTGAGACGCTTCGGTGGTCCTTTAGTGACAATAGTGTTCTTTCGAAAGACATGCATCTGCTGCTTAAATATATGATTCGAGGGCAGCCAACGTCTGTGACAATTGAAGTAAGATATTTTGCCTCCATGAGTTAGTCGAAAGCAATCCGTGTCTGAAGCACATATCAGACACGTCAGACGACCGTGAGTGCTCCATCCGGAAAACATGTCGTATGCCGGCAAATCATGGACGAACCACAAATAAGCAGCTCAAAGGTTGAATTTCTGCTTCTTATAACTGTCGTACGCTTCGACTCCTGTCCACAAGACTTTAAATTCTTCGATCAGCGGTTTTAACATCACGTTGAGACGTGACCCGGGATGATCAGGTCCAGGTAGAATGAGGCTGAGAAACATGAACTCGTTCTTCGTACAAAAAGCAGGTGGCAGGTTGTACGGAATGACAAAGACAGGCCAACATGAGTATGGTGTGGCGTTCGTACTGAACGGTGAGAATCCGTCTGTCGCTAATCCGATGCGAACATTCCTCGCGTCACGAGAAAAGTCTGGATCGAAACGGTCTAGTGCCTTCCATGCATCACCGTCGGACGGATGCGTCAAGAATTCTTTGTTCTCACGTTTACCTTCTTTGTGCCATCTCATGTGTCTTGTGGTTCTTTTTGTAAGAAACATCCGCTTCAACCGAGGTGTCACAGGCAAGTAACGAATCTGCTTATGTGCGACATCTGTCATCACATTATCGCCATCGTCATTAACAACTTCTACATACCTCGATTTACCACATTTCAAGCACATCTTCTCATTGGCGTGCTCTTTCCAGAATAGCATGCAGTTGTCTGGGCACACATCGATTTTCTCATACTTCATACCGAGACCAGATATCCTGATCTTTGACTCATACATATCTGGTGGCGCTTTGTGAGGTTGTGGAAGGATATCGCAGATCAATTTCATGAGATCATGTAGCATTTGATGGAAAAAAAGTACTTGGACTTAATTGCCATAAATTTGGTCAAGAAAGCAAGTACGGTCACAGTCGTGTGTTCATGCAACGGCTCCTGTGATTTCTTCAGCTCCTCGAAGAACTTCTCTGCCTCATTTGTAAGAGGATCCTCCACTTCCAGAGCTTCTAGCATCTCATCCATCCTATCAACCTCTATTATATCATCATCCTCATCCACTTCGGCTATGACTCGAGAATTAGTTTCGCCGTGAAAGGTCCACACTTCATAATGTGGAGTGAAACTGTTTCGACATAAGTGAAACGAAAGCTCCAATCATCTCAAAAACTTGGTGTTCCGGCATTTTGTACATGGGCACCGCACCATATCTTCCGTTGACAACGAAAATGCTCGATCCAAAAATTGATCTAACTTGATAAACCACTCATAGGAGTGACCACCAGTTCTGCTCTTCCAGCCAGTATACATCCAACTGCGGTCTTCACCCATGTTTGGCTCTGCAGTTTAACGCGAAAGAAATTGTCGTTAATGTATTGTTGTGTTATGTCACGGCCCTACAACCTAGGCAGATAGATCCTAAACCCACCCAAGAGTGACCGAGCGGAGCGTGCTTATGACGAGACGCGTGATCCGGATTCGAACAAAATTTTGGCAGCATAAACCCGCTGTTCTCCACTGCACGCCCAAAAATGGTACAGCAGAGAACAACAGGGTTACGCCACCGAAATCTCGTCCAAATCTGGACCCGCGTCTCATCACAAGCCACGCCCCCTCGATCACTCTGAGTCTGTCCAAAAAGGGACAATTCCGAACCTGCACGTCTCACATGCCAATGGCATGTGAGACGTGTCGATCCGAAACGGGTAATACATTGCTATAGGTTACATTGCTCATTTTCATTTTCAGATCATTTAAGAGAGGGGAAAGAACTAGAGAAAGAGTGAGAGGAAAGTTGGTCTTAGATGACAACTCCACATCCATTTCCACCGTCCACGCAATCGCGGGTCATTGACGTCCTTACCAACCCGTTCGCTTCCGTGTCGACTTGACGCATACGGTACCACTACAATGGTCTACACGGCACGATCACACCTATTACGTGTCGTGCCCTTCCGGGTTGGTCCGAGCCGACCTAAAACCCCTTTTTTAAATATATTAAGTAGTCACTCAAAAACATTATATGAATCCACTAAAGTCCAAACATACACTAAGCAGAATAGAAAAAAATTATTAATTCTAAACACTCACGCAATCAAAAGAACAAGAAAAAAATTATTAATTCTAGTAACCTGCATAATAAACATATTTACCAAAGCATGACAATTAGGATCAAATTCTCCGACTAAACCCGGCCAGGATATGGACTAAACCCAAACCCAATCCATTTTTTCTGTATCAATGAACCCGACCCAACCCAGCCTGTAAAATAAACATACAAACCCATACCAACCCAACCCAACCCACACCTACTTTTGAGCCCGACCCAAACCGATCTGTTTTCAATAACCACGGTTTGGAACCGGTTCCAACCCACAAGCTCAGCGCAGTAGCCAGATGAGGAGGTTTGTCCTCCTCCATAGCCCCTCCCCTGAGACGCCATGCGCCATGTCCGGCAAGGTGACCTGCCCCATAGATGCATTCCCCTCTGCCCCCCTCCTCGCGGTCTCTTGGGCCCCATCCCAACTGATATCGCCGCCCACCAGCGGCGCGCGAGGCCCCCAGATCGCAACCGTTGCGCCCCACGGCGTCACCCCCCCCCCCCCCCCGCGAGGCCAGGCTCTTGTAGCTCCCAGCACGGCGACGAGCAGCTGCGCCTCCCGGCCATGGCGACGATGTTCGCCGCGCAGGCACTCCCCCAACCGGCAGTTCCGCCTCCCCGCCATGGCGACAATATTTGCCCCTGCATGCCCCCCCGCCACAACGCCACTGGCGGGTGCACGGGGACACGACGACGATGCCCGGTCACTCGCTTCCCACCGACGCGATGCCCGACTCACCCGATCCCCAACGCACGCCCGTGCTGGCGGTGGGCCCCACCCCCACAGTTCGGCAACAGAGTTCCAAAACATGGAACCATTAGAGTTCCAACCATGGTTTCGAACTGAAACTTAACTATTACAACCCAAACCATACAAAACCAAACCAAACCAATCCAAACTATTTAGACTTAAAAACCAACCCAAACCAAACCATTAGATTAATGGACCCATTTCCATCCGGACAATTGTAAAACCAAAAGAAAACCAATCCATTAGAACTGGTTTAAAACCAAACCATTACCACCTTTACTCGTCGCTGCCGACCAGCCTAACAAACTCAGGCGTATCCGCGCTAGCGTCTCTAACTCCACCGCCAAGGCCAAGTACCTACCTACCTATTCCTGTGCTCATGCTGCTGCTCCTCCTATTCTTTTTTTCCTCCTCCTCCCCCAAAAGGTTCTGTCTGTGTTGCATATTTGCATTGCATTCCTAACGGAAATAATCCCGTATGCAAAATTGATCCTAATTGATCCCGTATGCAAAATGAGAATTAGATGCTAATAACTAATCATTGTGAACTTCAGATTACCATCAATTTCGATTCGAGGGGGCGACGGGAGAGAGGGAGCGTACCTGGAACGGCGGCGGCGCGGCGGACCGGAGCCGGCGAGGCCGGGGGCGGCGGGGGCGCGGCGGGCCGGGGACGGCGAGGTCGGGGCGGCGGCAGCGCGGCGGTCCGGCGGCGGGAGCAGGGGCGGCGGGGTGCGGCGCAGCGGTAGTGTAGTTGGGTGCGCGGGGGGCCGCGACGGGCCTGGGCCGTCGAGGCTGGGGGCGCGGCGGGCCAGGGGCAGCGAGGCTGGGGCGGCGGCGCAGCGGGCTGGCGGCGGGAGCGGGGGCGGAGCGGAGCGGCGGCGGCGGTGGTAAGGAAATGACGAAGGGAACGGTTCGGCCCGACGGTATAGGGCTTTAACTTGCGACGGCCATCTTATTTGCGACGGCCCTAGGATTGGCCGTCGCAATTAATACTATTTGTGAGGGCTAGCGGAAAAGGTCATCGCAAATAAGCTTTATTTGCGATGGCCTCCTTATTTGCGACGACCACTTTGGAAATCATCGCAAATATAGGCTTATTTGTGACGGTTTTAACTTATTTGCGACGGCCATCTGCGGGCCGTCGCAAATAGGTTTATTTGCGACGGACGGGCGTCGCAAATACGGTCGGCCGTCGCAAATGACCGCGTTTCCTGTAGTGTTACCCCAGGTGAACCGTTGTCATGATGAGAAGTTGGAGGCCCGAGAGCGTCGGCCTGACAGGGCGCTCGGAACCGATACGATTCTCGTATTTAGAACCGACAACATTCAATTGCGTGAGATCCGCACGCAAGGATCTCACCTGCTACATTAAAAATAAGCCACACGGCGATGGTTTAACAGCGAACCATCACCCCAACAGCACATCAGAAGACCTTTGAAGCCGCAGCACGGGAATCGAAGATGGATTCACCTTTGGTAGAATAACTTAACCCAAAGGATTTCTCCCAGAGGTGGGCCCAGGGGCCATTGTCGATACCCTGCATACCGGGTATCCCATGATACCGCAAGAAACACCGAGGAGTTTCACCTGTCCGAGTTGAAGATCTCCGAAGGATACACATGTTACATAGCACTGGACTCGTTTCCCTTGTTTGGGTAGCTCCAACACTGCCACGTGTAACACAAGGCCGGACCTAACCCCCTTCATAGGGAAACTCCGGTCCTGTCACGTGTCTAATGACCCTGGATCTAACACCCACTAGAGGGAAGCTCTGGTGCTTCTACGTGTATAGTGGCCGGACCTACCTCCTCACGACGGGAAGCTCTGGAGCCGCCACGTGTCGAGCCTCCGGACCTGAGACAGCAACGAAGAGACTAGCGGATCTCCAACGGCGCGGACACTCAAGGAACAGTTAAAGCTACAGTTACAAGACCTGAGTGCATGTCATTAATATCATATTAATGACACACGATCAGATGACCCTTTACAACAATAATGCCGCCATTAAGGCGCGTTATCACACCGTTAATTATGCTTAATATTCACAAAACATGTATTAGGCAATTAACTACCATCTGGGCCACATGTCGCGACAGACTGACAATGTAACGACCAGTCCTTGGAGTATAAAAGGGCTGCACCGCATGCTACAGAGGAGGACTAAGCTCACACGCTCACAAACGACATACATTCATACATACAACATATATCCCGTGGAGTAGGGTATTACGCCCAGGCGGCCCAAATCACGTAAACTCCTCGTGTCTCTGTCTTATTCGTAATCTCACGCGCGCAACCTCAATCAATCAAGAACCTTCACGGGCTACGATCTAGTAGTACCGGGAGAAATGTACTCTTTCTGTTTCAAAAAACTTGTTTATTTTTAAACTGCAAAGTGACAGAGTGAGTATAAGATAGAATATTTACCTAGAGGAACGTATTAGAGGAAAACAACGTGCGTACAGTTAAGTGTTTGGCATTCTTTCAGCACACAGTTGTCCGAAAAAGCAGGGGCTATTTTTTTTAAAATTAGCAAAAAAGCGAGAGGTTTTAGGTCAGTGGGCAGTGGCGATGCTAGCTAACAAATTTCCCTGGTGCCTCACTTCTTTCATGTCTAAATTTTCAATCAAAATCTAGCAAATTATATGCTATTTAAAGGAAAAAATTCATTTCAACCTGATGCATGTGCACAAGAGAAGATGATGTTAGTGGGAACTTTAAAGCTATTCATTTTTTTTTAATTTGCAAAAAAACGAGAGGTTTCAGGTGAGGGAGAAGGTACTTCCTCCGTGCACAAATATATGACTTCTCAAAAGATCATATATTGAGGATGGAATGGTTAAAAATGCACGGATGACAAATAAATAAGCTATCTGCTAGGAGCCCACCCGGAAGGAAGCCCAAAAGCTGTCGACGCCTCTGCTAACCGGCGGCTCGACGTTTACGTTACGTGCAACAGGAAAGATTTGCATGGATCACCACATCACCATTAGTCCACAGCAAGCTCACCGTGTGGTCAACGGTGTCGCTGCAAACCTTTCACCGGCAGAGTAGAGGGTAGCTGATTGCTATACCAGTCCTTGAATTCTCGTACGGTGGCGCGTCGCCGACCAGGCTGCCGAGCGGTGGACGACCATCACACGACGGCGGCGTTTGTCGCGGCCCCGCGAGTACTTCACCACCGCCTCCGCCGCCACGGGTCCGCTCGAGTCGTCGCCATCTTCGCAGTGCGCCTGCATCGGAAAGGGGCGCATCATCCCCAATCTGTTCCTATCTCTGTCTTCCTGGCGGCACACGTACCAAGACTTTTTTTTGACAATCCGAACTAGCCGGATTATATTAATAAGTGAGAAGAAGCATTTACAGTGTTACAATAGCGATGAGACAGTCGCCCAATACATCGAAATGAAAAAAACAAAAAAAACAGTGTTCCTAGTAATCATCTAATAGAATTCGCCGTGCTCCCGCCAGACCCCAAGTGTTTGCTGTCTGCTTGATGTCGGAGATAAGTTGCACTATTGTCTTTTTGCTGCCTTCAAACACTCATCTATTCCGTTCCAGCCAAAGAATCCAGCATGTGAGAATTGCCGGTGACTGGAGACCACTATGGCTGCTCGCTTGTGATGCAGCAGTCAAATTATAAAACTAATCTTGCACCGAGTTGTCCATCCATGTAAGTGGCTTCCATGATGTTGTATGCACTTCATCCGCCAGATGCTCCCAGATGGAACGTGATACAGGACATTGGGTGAAGAGATGCATGATGTCTCTAGGCTTCGATAGTAAAGTTGTCAAAAATAAGCATTGGGCCAACCCCGTATCTGTAGCCTGCTGGCAGTCCACAACCGATCTTGGACAAGCAACCACATGAAGAGTCTGCATTTGTTCGGTGCCCATGGCTTCCAGATCTTCATTTTGTACCAGCAAAGATGACCACCTTCGAATTGCAACAGGTATGCAGATTTTGTTGTCAAGTGGTCGTGTTGCGTTCCGTTCCAACGTATGATGTCGTCTTGCTGATTTGAGGGATCCCAATCTTCTTCATTTATTTTCACCCATTGCTCGACCATGTCAGCCAATAGCTGCGTTGTCAGGTTGTGTGCAACATCTAAAATCCATCTGTTATCCTGAAGTGCCTCGGCAACTAACCTCCGCTTGCCCACACGTACAAAGACTTCCTTCAAAGGTCCAAAAGGCTACTACATACGTGCGCTTGGACGATGCGTGACTCAGCACAATTTTGCAAATAGGTCCTGCCTTGAGTACCTCCCCTTTTTTTTACTATTACAGTTATATATAAAACGCGACACAAGGGGACGGGGAATACAAATGTTGTGCTGGTCATGTGGGACCCGTCTCAAATGTGAAAATTCCTATAAACCCCAATTTATAGGACTGTACCGTACAAATTTCTCGCAATCTTGAAACGTCTGAGGTATAAGATTGCTGGAAAACTCAAACATGGAAACAAGATATTTGGTTCTAGCTACAACTCATGGTGTCATTATAAGTATGTGATGTTTTAAGTATGTTCTTGTGTGATTCTTTTCTACATTACTATTTTGGTACCGTTATTCGCCACCTTAAGAAAAACCAAGCGCACACAACTGCTCGCAATTACTCTCTCTGTTCTCCAAAATTTATCGCTTTGTTGTTTAAAAATCAACTAAAAAGACGGAGGGAAAGAACGCGCGCGCAAAACAACCAGCGAATTCTTTCTCCCATCTGGAAAATTTGTTTCCAAAATCGGAGCGACGCGCACGAGTTTCCCTCCCTCGTGCTACATCGCCACCTTCCCGAACTCCAAAGCGAGCGAGCCATGAGGCGGCCGCGCCGCAACGGCGGCCTCCGCCCGCTGCTTCTCCTCGTCCCGTTCGCCGCGCTCCTCTCCGTCGCCACCGTTTCCCTCAGCTTTGCCAACCGCCACTTCGTCTTACACGCGGCGCAGCGGGCCTCTTCATCCTGCCTGCTGCACTGGCGGCTGGCCATCTCCGGCCTCGACGTGCGCGCCTCGCCGCTCCACGCTGCGGCCGCCCGCGCGTTCCGTTCCTGCGGGCGGCTCCTCCGCACATCCGCCTCGTCATCCTCTTCCGCACCCGAGCCGCCGCCCGCGGGCAGGGGCAGCGGCAGCGGCAGCGGCGCCGTCAGCGCGACGACACGGTGCCCGGCCTCCGTTGCGGTGCCGGCCGCACAGCTCCGCGGAGCGAGCGGCGTCTTCCTGCCCCTGCCATGCCGGCTGACGCTGGGATCCCACGTGACTGTCGTGGGCGTGCCACGACGCGTGCCCGGCGCAGGCACCATGGCGCAGTTCGTAGTGGAGCTGCGCGGGGAAGGGGACCGGGACGCTGCGGCTACGATCCTCCATTTCAACTCGCGGCTCCGCGGGGATTGGAGTGGACGCCCGGTGATCGAGCAGAACACCTGCTTCCGCGGCAACTGGGGACCCGCACTCCAGTGCGAGGGCATCCGGTCGCGCCCCGACGAGGAGACTGGTGCGTCAGTGCCTCCGCCTCGTTCTTCCTTGCTGTGCTGGTAGACTTACTTTTTTAAAGTAGATATTTGCTTCGTGATTGCACGGTGATATTATACTGCAGTGAATGAACAGAGGATTAGGGCGGTAATTAGTAGGAGTACCAACCAATTCTAGATTAGCTTGCTCCTAATCTAGACTTATCTGTCAATATGTAACCAAATAGATTTGCATTCTGATTTCGCATCAAGACTTAGAGTCATGGTTTGCGACTTCATAGGTGTTTATATAATGGGCTTCCATCGTAGAGTTGGTGCACAAAAGGCTCCTCCTTTGGGGCCCTTTTAGAAGTTTGGGTGAGTACTGCTAGCTTTTGTCCTCATATCCTATGAGTTTATTTGTTTGTTATTTGATTGTTTGACATGAACTATTCAACAAGAAAACTGCTGTCATTGGCTAGGATTCCCAATTATTTTTTGCTAGTGCCATTGGAGCTTTGCTGCCTTTATTGATGGGTGGAATAAATATTTCGAAATTTGAAAAACAAAAAAAAAACAAAGAGAGGACGAATGTGATTGTTATATCGAGAATTACATGGAGAAACCAGAGGCACCATGCATCAAGGAGTGAACTTGAAACAAGATTTTCTCGGCCTTGTCTCCACTATTCTTGTGAAATGAATGGGAAACTGAATGAGCCAGATATATTATTCATGTTACTGCAGATAGATATTCATGGTCCCTGCTTATCGTAAAAAAAATCTCACGGTCGTTGCTAACGGCAGGTTCTCCCTTCTTAGTTGATGTTTTGTCAAAAGAAGACTTGCGTCCTTGTGTGGAAGAGCCATGTGGACAGCTTATACTTTGCTGGAGCACTCCGTCATTATTTGTCCTGGAGCCAATGGCACATTCAGTGGAGCCGTGGAGGAAATTCATGGATTGTTTCATTGCCCTTTCCATGACAGTGACTAGGTTATAATTTCCTTTGTAGACATTGTTAGGGATATAATAGTAATATTATATTAGATGATGTATTATAGACTTATTTGCATATTTGTAATTCCTGTACATCTATTTATATAGGACTCTGACCTCCTCAATAATAAAAGATTTAATATTTATAATATGGTATACAGAGCTTACGTTTTAGATCTATTCCAGTTTTGTTTTCCGGCACGGTGGTGCTTTGCCGATCGATCCCGCCGCCGCCGGTGGATCTCGGCGGCGCTTCTTCTTTGCACCTCGATGGCTCGGCTGCTGCTGCTGTCCGTCTTTCAATCCCAGAGCTGCTTCTCGTTCGGTTTCGTCGACATCTGTGCGGCCATCCCGAAGCACTGCTGGGTGAAGCACCGCGAGCGCCACCTTCGCAAGCCGCGCCTCCTTCTGGCACGACGCGTCGAGCGAGTGCGGGGCGCGGCTCCGCGCGCGCCTGCAAAAGAGCGTCTGGCTGCACTCCAGATCCACCCGCTCGAGGAGTTCCGACAGTTCCATACTCCCGACGTCGTCCTCCCAGACGTCGAGGCCCGCACGCTCCAACCCCCGAGTACGGCGACATATCGGAAGAGCACTACGCCTACCGGGTGCTCCACCGTCTCCGCCGCGAGGTGCTGGTGCCCCTCCGCAAGGTCCTCGAGCTCCCCGAGGCGCCGCACATCTTCTGCAGACGGGCACGAGCTACAATCGGGAGCGGGATCTCTTCACGTGCTTCCAATCTAGACCACGCAGGAAGACTATTGAAGACCGTGCCCGATTGAAGATATGTTTCCCAAACTTCGTACTGCTCATCCAGATTTGCCCAGGAAGTTCCGGTCTGCATAGCTGATTTTGCTAGCCTTGGTCATCTGTCCCTTCGTAGCCCATGTGCTCCTGTCCCGCCATGGATTTTTTGCTCCAGAACTTGTGCAGCGCATGTGCTGCTGTGCGCTCGTCAAGCTCAAGTCCGGTGGATGCCATCAGCTGCCGCATTTCAGCAATGCTGACATCAGCATGACATTGTCGTGACGCCAGTAGTGCAGCCATCCGCATCTAGGATTCCATAAGTTAAAAAAATTGACGGCGTCGGCTCCTCTTCGGATCTGGGATGAAATTGACGTCTTGTAGGTACTTTCGTTTTGGATGCCTGTAACGTCTTGATCCATCATCGATTCTTTCGGAAGCTTCGCCTCTGCTTAAAAAAAAAAAATGCTGCTTGCGCCACTTTTATTTTTGTGGCTCCCCCCGTCCTCTGCCGCTGCTTATTTTGCGTTCTTGTCGTTTTTGGTCATCTTTGTCATGATAATCTTTTCTTCTTCGGTCGGAACTCCAGTTGTGCGGTTTCTGGTGCTTTTCAATCTCATCTCACCGTTTCTAGATTCCTCGTATGCGTTTACATATGCGTAGTCTACGACTTTGGGAGTTGCTTATGGAAGATCTCTGGTTGGTACTTGCCCTCGCCGTCATGATTTACATTATATTTGGGAGCTTCACTAGCTTCGTCTTTCTTCCGCTGCGCGTGCCAGTTCTGTCGGCTCCAGTTTTGCTGTTTCATCTACTTCGATGTTCTACTCAGTGACACCACCTTTTAGATCATCTTTGTGACTCTTAGCATGCATTTTAACTCTCCAAACTCAATGTTCTTGACGTACCTTGAGTTTGAGGGGGGTGTTAGGGATATAATAGTAATATTATACTAGATGATGTATTAGGGATTTATTTGCATATTTATAATCCATGTACATCTATTTATATAGGCATCCGGCCTACTCAATAATAGAAGATCCAATATTCACAAACATGACCATTAGTTGCAGTGCTCATATTGCCCTTTTCTGGTGTAGCATGTCAGTTAGCTGTTGGCCTGTTGCCATTCCTTGTTTCACAGAACAAAAGAGAGTGATTGGTATCTCCAATCAAGCATTTATAAGTGGAAACTCAATGTGCAACACTGCAACCAGCACCGGAAAAATTGAAGTCGATGACATCTTTTAGGTCCTCCATAATGTCCTACAATGTACAGAAGTTTCTATGGTATACCTATTTTGATATTATACACTGGGGAATTGAAATGAACTCTAGGAGCAACCATTATTATACTTTCTGCATTCTGCTCTACTTCTCCATAAGTTTTTCTAAAGAAAGGTCTACTTCTCCATAAAATTTATAGACCTGATTTCGATGGGAAACTCGTTTAGTACCATGATTATATACCTAATAGTTTGAAATGTGAATTGTCAATGTTGTGGAAAAATATACAGCTAATTTTAGTGCTAGATCTCTTATATTGCTAACTGTAGTGCAGTTGATGGCTTGGTAAAATGTGAGGAATGGGCGTGGAGCTGGAAGCACTGATGATGCATCTAAAGAGTTAAGAGATTGCAGTTGCGTATCCATGGTGCTGGACAGAAGAACATAAATTCGATGGTCTGGCCATACCCTTTCATGGAGGGTGAATTGTTTGTTCTTGTTGGACTGTGTTGTATGACTATTGGGCTAGGCCCATATAATTGGCCTATTGGGGCTTATATGTACTCCTAACTATGATTCAATGAAACTCTAATCTATTATTGGCCTCTAATTTGGTATCAGAGATCTTCTCTCCTCTCTCCCCTCCCCTCCCGATGGACTGGCCGCCGCCACTGGCGGACGGCGCGTCGCCACCGCCGGCCTCTCTCTCCTCCCCCCACCTTCCTGGCGCGCTGCCGCCGCCTGCTGACCTTCCTGGCGCGCCGCCGACGGGCCGCTCCCGCCGCCCACCGCCGGTGACCGCGCCGGCCCCCCATCTGGCGCTCCCGGG
Source organism: Tuctoria greenei (assembly GCA_036927565.1). NCBI lineage: Eukaryota > Viridiplantae > Streptophyta > Magnoliopsida > Poales > Poaceae > Tuctoria > Tuctoria greenei. Next base: position 21,785,798 of record JAYESD010000003.1, read on the forward strand.
CCCAGATCCGCCGCCCCCAACGCCGTCCCGGGTCTGGCGCCGCCCGCAGCCACCACTGCCGCCGCCATCGGGTCTGCACGGGTCGCCGCTGCTGCCACCGACCCTGTGCCGGTCGCCACCGCCGCCACCTGGCCTACGTCGGCCGCCGCCGCCGGTGTCCTCCCACCCCGCACGGTTACCGCTGGTCTGCCGCCGGCCACCACCGCCGCGGCCTGGTCCACTCCGGCGACCTAGTTCGCCGCGCAGCCAACGTGGGCCACTCCTCTGCCGCCTTGGGCTGCCTCTCCCCACCCACGGGCCCCACCGCCGGTGCTCGGAGGCGCTCTGCCTTCACAGCCTCCGTGGTGGTCTCCACCTGCTGTCAGTGCTGCAGGCTCCGGCACACCACCACCACCTGGGACTGCCCCACACGGCGGCTCTGCGTCGTCGGCCGTCGGTTTGTCTGGCCAGCCTTCCACGGCCCCGTCCGGTGTCGCTGCTGCTCTGGCGGCCTCGCGCGAGCGTGAGCGGGCTCTTGCTCTTGCCCTGGAGCAGGAGCGAGCATCCATGGCGGCCCACACTGACCAGCTCGAGGATCCCACACACCCATCGTGGAGTACCTCCCGTGAGCCCTCTCCTGGTGATGGAGCAGCTCACAGTACCTACGCGGCGACCCTGGTTGCTAGTCTCCATGCCCAGGCCTCCAGTGTCTCCATTCGGTCGCTCGTCCCGGTTGTTCTCAGCTTTGACTCCACCACCTACGCCCGCTGGCGGGACTTCTCCTCACGTTGAGGCGTTTTCGCCTTGACGACCACGTCCTCCGTGATGCCTACCTGTTGGATGACTCCTGGCTTGGCATGGACAGCGTGGTCCTTGCCTGGATTCTCGGCTCTCTCTCCGATGAGTTGGAGGACCTTGTGCGCCGGCGTAGTGGTGGCACGGCTCGTCAGGCTTGGCTCGTCATCGAGCAGCACTTCCAGGTGAACCGTGCGACCCGAGCTCTTCACATCCTGGCGCGGTTCGCAACTACTGTTCAGGGGGACCTTTCAGTCTCCGCCTACTTTCGCCATATGAAGGGTATGGCAGATGCCCTTCAATGACCTCGGTGACCCCGTCCCGGAGACCTCTCTCGTTCTTCAGGTCCTGCAGGGCCTGAATGAGCGTTACTCCCACCTTCGGACGGTGATTCTTCGTGAGGAGCCGCTACCAACCTTCGACAAGGTTTGGTCCGACCTTGAGCTCGAGGAGATCACTTCTGCTGGCCCTTGCGTCCCCTCGACTGCCACAACCTTCTACGGCTCTGGGCAGCCCTCCCGTCCTGCCTTCGGCGGACCGCCCTCGCGCCCACCTACCACCCCAGGGGCCCCTGCCCACCCTGGTGGTGGTAATCGCCGTCGTGGTGGTCATAAGCGCGATGGTCGTGACAGCTCTGGTGGTGGTGGTGGCGCTGGTACCGCTACCGGCAGAGGTACCGGTGGTGGAGGTGTCACCACCCAGACTGGTGGCCCCGCTCAGGGTGGCACTGGTTCGGGTGCTCTGCCATCCTGGCCCACACCCTACATCCTGTGGACTGACCATATTGCCATGTGGCCTGGGCCGTCTCCGAGTCTCCCTCCGCCACGCTCGACACAACCTCAGGCGGCCTACGTGACTACTCCCACGTACGGTGGTTCTACCTACTCGGCTGGTGGACCGTGGACTCTGACCACCAGTGGGTTGGGTCACCCTATGGCTGGACCTTCCAGTCACTGGGACTTGGGCCCTGAGCCCTCGGCGCCACAATCCACTCCTGACGGCTGGGACCGTCAGTTGCTGGCCTCTTCCTTCAGCACGATGACTCTCACTCCACCAGGTGCTGATTGGGTTGCTGACTCTGGCGCTTCGTACCATACCACTCCTGACGCTGGTATACTCTCTTCTTCCCACCCTTCCCGCCCTTTTCATCCTTCATCTATCGTTGTTGGGAATGGGTCTATTCTTCCAGTCACCTTAGTAGGTGATTTGGGCTCTTCGGGGTCTTTTCAGCTCAGGGATGTTCTTGTTGCTCCTGACATCATTCATAATCTTCTTTCTGTTCGTCGTTTTACCACTGACAAACATGTTTCTATTGAGTTTGATCCTTTTGACTTATCTGTGAAGGATCTTACTACCCGGCGTCTTCTTCTCTGCTGTGAGAGTTTGGGGCCCCTGTACACGTTTCGTCTCCCTGCTTCCGCTTCGACTTCACCTTTTGCCCTGGCTACGACAGCTTCTTCCACGACTTGGCATCGCCGGCTTGGCCACCCTAGTGCTGATGTTATGTCTAAGTTGTCTAGTAGCTCAGTGATTTCGTGTACTAGGGGTACTCATGAGTCTGTATGTCATGGTTGATAGCTTGGTCGCCATGTTCGGCTTCCTTTTCCGCACTCTGTTACTCATGTTGAGCGGATTTTTGACTTGATTCACTGTGATCTTTGGACTTCTCCTGTCATCAGTGTTTCGGGTTCTAAATATTACTTGGTGATACTTGATGATTTTTCGCACTATTCGTGGACTTTTCCCTTGCATCAGAAGTCTGACACGTTCGTCACTCTCTCTCACTTCTTCGCTTGGGTGTCCACCCAGTTCGGTTTCACTATTCGAGCCATCCAGTGCGATAACGGACGCGAGTTTGACAACTCTGCGTTCTATGACTTTCTTCTCTCTCGCGGTGTTCAATTGCGCATGTCTTGCCCGTACACTTCTCCTCAGAATGGCAAGGCCGAACGCATGATTCGTACCACTAATGATGTTATACGTTCCATGATGTTTCAGGCCTCTATTCCTGCTCGGTACTGGGATGAGGCACTTCACACCGCCACTCTCCTCATCAATCGCGTTCCTACTAAGGTGATTAGTGCCCCCACTCCTCACTTCGCTCTTTTCGGCACCACTCCTCTTTACGACCACCTTCGAGTGTTCGGATGCACCTGCTATCCTAACATTTCCGCCACCGCCCCTCATAAGCTTGCGCCTCGTTCGACTCGGTGTGTCTTCCTTGGATACTCCCCTGATCATAAGGGGTATCGGTGCCTTGACCTTGCTACCCGTCGTGTCTTGATTTTTGGTCATGTTGTTTTCGATGAGTCCACCTTTCCCTTCTCCACTTCGTCCTCTGACTCTGTTGCTGAGTTGGATTCCCTCTTTTCTACTGACCTTGAGGCCGCGCCTATACAACGACCTTGTGTTTTACCCCCTGCAGGTTATCCACGTGCTCCGCCGCGCATGGCTCCGGTGTCTCCGGCGTCGCCTGCTACGCCTCGCGCGGGCGGCGTCAAGGACGCCGCCCGCTGCACCGTGCGTGAGCTCGGAGTTCCCGGCGTCACCAGCCGCGCCACACATGGCTCCGGCGTCCCAGACGTCACCAGCCGCGCCTAGCGCGGCCCCGCCGTCACCAGCTGCATCACGCGCGGCTCCGGCGTCCCCGACGTCACCAGCTGTGCCACGCACGGCCCCGACTTCCCCGACGTCGCCAGCTGCGCCACGCGTGGCCCCTGCGTCTCCGCCGTCGCCAGCTGCACCACGCGCGGCCCCGGCGTCTCCGTTGTCGCCCGCTGCGCCACGCGCGGCCCCAGCATCTCCGACGTCACTCGCTGCGCCACGCGCGACCTCGGCGTCCCCGACGTCGCCAGCTGCGCCACACGCAACCTCGACGTTACGATACGCCGACCCTGCACTTGTCTATCAGCGACGAGTGCGGGCTGGTGTACCAGCCTCTTCCCACCTGGAGCCTCAGGTGTACCACCCCCCACTGCTCCATCGAGACCCCAACCACATTCACCCGATGGTGACCTGATGGGCGGCTGGGGTCCTCAGACCGGTGGAGCGGTTCTCCGGGGTAGTCCTCTCCTCCACGACCTCCCCACCGCCTGCCTCTTCGGCTGTCTCGCCTATCCCCTCTTCTGTTCGTAGCGCTCTCGCCGATCCTCACTGGCGTCGGGCTATGGAAGAAGAGTATGCGGCCCTTCTTGCCAACCGGACCTGGGACTTGGTTCCCCGTCCTGGTCGTGGCAATGTTGTCACGGGCAAGTGGGTTTTCACGCATAAGCGGAGGGCGGATGGGTCCCTGGAGAGGTACAAGGCTCGGTGGGTCCTTCGCGGCTTCACTCAGCGACCTGGGGTCGACTACGACGAGACCTTCAGTCCGGTGGTGAAGCCGGCGACGGTTCGGACCGTGATGTCGCTGGCTCTTTCGCGTTCTTGGCCTGTCCACCAGTTGGACGTCAAGAATGCCTTCCTCCACGGCACGCTGACGGAGACGGTGTACTGTTGTCAGACGACAGAGTTCGTGGATTCAGCTCGCCCAGACATGGTCTGCCGGCTGAACAAGTCCCTGTACGGCCTCAAGCAGGCGCCCCGAGCTTGGTACAACCGGTTCGCCTCTTTCCTGGCCTCGCTCGGCTTCGGCGAGGCCAAGTCGGACACCTCGCTCTTCGTCTACAGCCGTGAGGGCGACACAGTGTACCTCTTCCTCTACGTCGACGACATCGTCCTCACGGCGTCCAGCCCGACCCTCCTTCAGCGCACGATCTCCGCCTTGCAGCGGGAGTTCGCGATGAAGGACCTGGGTCGGCTTCACCACTTCCTGGGCGTCACGGTTGAGCACAGACCGGGCAGCTTGTTTCTTCACCAGCGACAGTACTGCCTGGATGTCCTCCAGCGAGCGGGCATGACTGATTGTAAGCCGTGCTCCACTCCAGTGGATACCTAGGCAAAGGTCTCCTCAGCTGACGGTGCCCCTGTTGCTGACCCCACGGCTTACAGGAGTCTTGCAAGTGCTCTCCAGTACCTCACCTTCACCAGGCCAGATATCTCCTACGTCGTCCAGCAGGTGTGCCTTCACATGCATGATCCAAGGGAGCCGCATCTCACAGCTGTGAAGCGGATACTTCGTTACCTGCACGACACCCTCGACTACGGTCTCCTTCTTCGGGGTGACTCAACTTCTGAGCTGGTTGTCTACACCGATGCTGACTGGAAAGGCTGCCCGGACACCCGTCGGTCCACCTCTAGCTACGTCGTCTTCCTGGGCGGCAATCTCGTCTCTTGGTCCTCGAAGTGACAGCCCGTGGTGTCGCGCTCGAGTGCTGAGGCGGAGTATCGCGCTGTGGCGAACGGTGTGGCCGAGACCTCCTGGCTCTAGCAGCTACTTCAGGAGCTCCACTCCCCAGTCACTCGGAGCACGTTGGTCTACTGCGACAACGTCAGCGCCGTCTACCTCTCCACCAACCCCATTCAGCATCAGCGCACGAAGCATGTGGAGATTGACCTTCATTTTGTTCGTGAGCGGGTTGCTCATGGTGAGGTCCGGGTCCTCCACGTCCCGATGACGTCGCAGTTCGCCGACATCTTCACGAAGGGTCTTCCTTCTTCGTTGTTCTCCGAGTTCCGCTCCAGTCTCAACATCTGTCGTGGCTAGATGTTGAGACTGCGGGGGATGTTGGACTGTGTTGTATGACTATTGGGCTAGGCCCATGTAATTGGCCCATTGGGGCTTATATATACCCCTAACTATGATTCAATAAAACCCTAATCTATTATTGGCCTCTAATTGTTCTGACCCTAAATGCTGGTTTAGAAGGCTATCATGTTCATGTTGATGGAAAGCATTTCACATCTTTTCCTTATTGTGTTGTAAGTTCTGCTTCTTTCTAAACCATCCTGTATATTAATGTTTCGTGCCGCCATTCAAATTTCAGATGGTGCTGCCTAGTTGTACAGTTACTTTTCTTGTAGATTATTAACTTACATTACATTCTTACTTGATTTGTTTATGTCCGTGCTCTTCTTATTTTTGTGTCATTTGCAGTGTTCTAATGTGTTAAGCATTACTTCTCTTCTTTCAAGGGATTTGTTCTTGAGGATGCCACTATCTTATCTGTGAATGGTGATATTGACGTTGCATCAATTGTAGCTGCTTCATTACCAACGGCACATCCTACCATTATACGAAAAAATCTGGAGTTATTCACAGAACTTAAAGCCGCTCCTCTTTCTGAAGAGCAGATAGACCTGTTCATAGGCATTCTTTCTGCGGGGAACCATTTCACTGAGCGCATGGCTTTGAGAAGATCATGGATTTCCTCAGTACGAAATTCATCCAAAACGGTGTCTCGCTTTTTTGTTGCATTGGTAATTTAATGCCTTCACAATGTATCATGCTCCCTTTTTTGTCTTGATTATATGAGAAAAAACAACTGAAACATGTTTAAGGACAGAATGGCAGAAATGAAGTGAATGAAAATTTGAAGAAAGAGGCAGATTTTTTTGGGGACATCACAATTGTTCCTTTTGAGGATAGCTATGATCTGGTTGTTCTGAAGACTGTTGCCATCTGCGACTGTGTGGTATGTAGCTCAATGGTGGTAGAGTATTTGAACTGTATTCACTGACAGTTTTCATACATTGCATTCTCAGTCTAATTTTATTTTCGTCACTCGGAGGTCAATGTTGTTCCGGCAAAATATGTCATGAAGTGTGATGATGATACTTTTGTTAGACTTGATCCACTGATGGATGAAGTGAAGAAAATCCCAGAGGGCAAAAGCTTCTATTTGGGAAACATGAACTACTACCACAGGCCTCTCAGAGAAGGGAAATGGGCGGTGTCATATGAGGTGAGGTGAAGTGGTGAACAGTTGAATGTTGCACCTTCTCCTAAAAATGAGTTGAATTTATAATCTTTGTCAAATAATTTACTATAAGGTTCATATTTAATAACTCATGTTGATTATTACTCACTTGTGCAGCTTTAGATATGAAATTATGAAATGCACCTCCTACAGAGTCTGTCAAAATGACAGACAAAACTATGTTCTGTTATGAGTACAGAGATTTGTGTGCAACATCACTATAGCAAAGTAATTAAACTACTGATAATTTTAGCTTAATTTTGGGATTTGTCCTTTATACACATTATCACTACTCTGTTGACATGTTATCATTCAGAAGGACTGCAGCTCTGAATTTGACTGAAAAAATGGTTTGCAACACAGTTACTCGGCATGTAACTGCCTGTCAGTGGAGCAACAACTTGGATTAAATTTGCTCTGTATCAAGTGAAATCTTTTGTAACATTCATATCTTTCAATTCCAGGAGTGGCCCAGAGAAGAGTACCCACCCTACGCCGATGGTGCAGGCTACATTGTTTCGTCTGACATAGCCAACTTCGTCGTATCTGAATTGGAGAAGGGAAGACTAAATGTAAGTCATCACCACTTACCATCTTCCATGAATTCCGTATGAGGCATCAGAGGATATTGCGCAGTGGTTGCAATCCTAACGGGATCCACTGAAGCACTCGAGAACCACCTTCTTTACCTTTGGCTCCTTAGCATGATTTCGTTTTTGATGAATGTAAACAGAAAAGGCATGAATCCAATCATTCTCACCCTGAAAAGATTTACCAAAAGCCATGCCCATATTCACCAAAAGCCAAAAGCCATACCTCGCAGTGCTGTGTGGACGGGTGCTTAACAAATAATGATTGCATTGCCATTACAATTTCCTCTCCAGCTGTTCAAGATGGAGGATGTGAGCATGGGGACGTGGGTGGGCCAGTTCAACGGCTCCTCTGGGAACACCGTGGAGTACGTCCACAACGACAAGTTCTACCAGTCCGGCTGCGAAGATGGTTACCTCATCGCTCACTACCAGTCGCCGGCGCAGATGGTGTGCCCCTGGGAGAATACGCGGCAAGGCAGGCCGCGTTGCTGCAACGCGAGGTGACACTGACTGGGATCTGCTCTGAGAGGTGAAAGTGAAGCCTCCTCTCTTCCCGGGGATAGGTCGTGTAAGCACAAATTTTAGGAGAAAATATGGTGTACATACCATACATCTACAACATACGCACCCTCAGTAGTTAGTACTGAGGATTTTTGAGCGATGGGAAGCATACACAATACGTTGGATCAAATGATTGTGCATAATATCTGTAATAATCTTCCATATCATAGTTACACATCTATACACATCATTGTTGAAACTGATTACCCTTAGGATCATGACCATGAACATCTAACCAAGAGGGATTAAACATAATGTATCACTAACAATGACATTAACCCTTAGACAAACAATCTAACAGGCATCCTAATCACGGAACACATAAGGGTAGAATTAGAGGGGGATGAGTGAGAGGCGAGGATACCTTCATTAGAGCCGTTTGACGCCATTGAGGAGATCTAGCGATGGGGCGGCGATCCAATTATGTTTAGGTTTGACGGGGGCCTCGGGAACGTGTGCGCATCAACTGTGCATGCCCTGAGGTCCCCCTGGGACTTATAAAGCACGCACCAGGTGGGGGGGGGGGGGGGGGGGGGGGGGGGCGTAACAGAACGAGTCTGTTACGCCCCCCTCGGGAGTATCGCGCGACTGAGGGATTCGGCGTGGGTTGTTGCCCCACGCCTGTTTTTTAACAGGAGACCCTTGTGGGGTACCGGGTTGTACCGGGATCACCCCAACATCCCCCCCCTTGATCACGGGACAATTTATTTCTTACTTAACTTATTCTTATTCTTAATTACTAAACTTATGTATATTTCTTCTTGCTTTGATATAAGGAGCACGATGCATCAGAAACAACCATTTACGTACTGTTCGACTCGAAGACCATAATATGTCTCACAATTAAAAATAACCTTATCCTTAGGTGTCCCCTTAGTATACATGTCTTGTTTTACAGGCTCTCCCCTAATCCTATGCCGACTACGTGTTCTCTGAACACAATGGGAGGGAGACTGTCGACTGTTGGAGTCGGCAGATCTCCTGACACTACTAAAGTGTTGAAGGAGTTTGTAGTTCGGTGTGGGCGCGCGGAGACTCAAGAAGGTGAATCACGATTGGACACGAGAGACACAGTGGTTTACATGGTTCGGGCCGCCTGAGCGTAATACCCTACTCCACGGGTGTGTGGTGTTGTATTAGTTTATGTATGAAAGCTCACGTCAATGCGTGTGTGTCTGAGAGCATTCGAGAGCCTCCTCCGTGTATCGTCGGTCTGTCCTTTTATAGTACAAGGACAAACCGTTACTAGTTAGCCTGGCCCGACATGTGGCCCCGGCGGTTACTAGTATTGATACACGATTAATTGTTTTTAATACACCTTTAACGGGCTTCGACAGTGCCGTTACAGGTGTTTAGATTGTCCGATTAAGTGTCATTAACATGGAATTAATGACAATTAATCGGGTCTTGAAGTCCGCGGCTATCCTTTGAAGATCCGGAGTCGTTACAATGTCTTCCGGAGGTTTGAGGCGGCCAGCTCCGACGTTCGGACACGTGGCAGCTCCGGAGCTTGCTTGTGGGAAGCGGGAAGCTCCGGGGTGGCCTGGCACGTGTCAGGTCCGGAGCTTCTCTCGGTCAGGGGTTAAGTCCGGAGGTGCCGTTTCGGTACCTAGCCCGGAGCTTCACCCTTGTGGGTAGTAGCTCCGGTCTGGCAGTACACGTGGCAACCTAAGGGTTAACCATGTTGGAGAAGCAGGTCCGGTTATGTCTGACAAGTGGGCCTCCGAGGGTCTTCAATTTGAGTAGACGTCTTTCCCTTGAGATCTTTGTAACCTCAGGGGGTGTATGGTTTTTAGGGTACCGACAGTGGCCCCCTGGGCCTACCTCCGGGGAAAGTTACCGGGGTGAAGTCATTCCGTCGGAGGTGGGTCCATACTTGCGACTCTTGAACTGGGTCTTTGGAGGTGCCGTTGGCGGGGCTTTACGGTTAAATCCCGACGCGTGGCGCACCTCAGGCGGCAGGTAAGATCTTTGACGTGCGGATCTCTCGCAATTGAAGGTCGCCGGTTCCCGATACGAAAACCGTATCGGTTCCGCGCGCCTTGTCAGGTCGCCGCCTTTGGGTTTCCCGCCTCGTGATGACAACTGTTCGCATGGGTAAGAGCCTCGACTTGATCGTCAGGGTGGTCCCGGGCCCTGTTGTCATCGGCAGGGTTGAATTCTTGAGTAGTATCCTTGACTCCCCTGCAGTTTCCATCCAAGCGTTGCGAGGGCTTACTTAAGAAGGAAAGCACACCGTCGGGAGTTCTTTACGCTTCCCATCTGTTCTTGCGCTCAAACTCCCAACTCGTACTTTGCTCCTCTTCTCTTGCCTAGCTGTGCTGCGATGGAGTTGGGTCTGCGTGAGAGTCGCTTGAAGACTGACAACGATCTGAAGAAGGTCCGGGCCCTCATGGGGTGGTCTTCGGACTTCTTCAACCGCTCGGTCCGCGCCGGCGGAGTGCTCCCCTTTGAAAAGGAGCACGCTGGCGAGATGGTGTACTTTTCCTCGTACGCCATGGTGGGGCTGATCCCACCGTTTTCTTCTTTCTTCTTGATGCTGCTGGACTTCTATGGTCTGCAGCTGTACCACCTTGGCCCTCACTCCATTCTCCTTGTGTCCATCTTTGTCCACTTCTGCGAGATGTGGGTGGGCATCCCTCCCTGCATCGAGCTCTTCCGAACCTTCTTCACCGTCCACACCACCGGCCGGAGCAATGAGTATCTTGGCTTCTACTACTTCGTGAAGCGCAAGAAGTGCCCATTCATGTACCTCCGGTCATTCCCTTCCGGAAAGTGGGATGACTGGAAGAAAGATTGGATAGTCGTCCGGGTGGAGGAGCATGAGCGGTTGGAGTTGCCAGACGGTCTGCCCGGCATTGACACGTCGGTATGGAGCGAAGTTCCGGTGCTGGCGGAAGCTTTCGACCCTGTCCTGACCAGGATCCGCCAATGTGTGGAGGGAGGATTGACTCCCCAGGCGGTGTTCTGCAACTTCCTGTCCAACAGGTGGGCGCCGCTGAAGAGGAGGGAGAAGCTCGCCTGGGCCCTCAACAGCGTGATGGACGAGGACCGGGTTGAGACCGGGTTGAAGTCCAGCATGGTGGGGAAGACCTTGGAGTCTCACCTCAAGAAATTCCAGCACGGCATCGACGTTGACGGAGATTACTTGACTCCGCCGCCGGCCTTCCTCCCTCTGAACGTGGAAGTTGAGTTCAGCAGGGAGCTCCGGCGGACGATGCCCGCGCTTGACGACCTTGGTGTCATCGAGAGAAGATCAACCACCCGGTTGGCGATCCCCGGGTTGTCCGAAGACGGCTCCGCCCCTGTCCCACAGCCAAGAGCTGAGGTCATCGGCAAGGGCAAGGAGCTGGCGGAGGAGCCGGAGTGCCGGAAGAGGAAGCTGCGACATGCTGACGGAAGGTCCATCGGGCCTGCCACTTCCACCCCAGTTCCCCCTCCTCAGGAAGGAAGATCCTCCGCCGCCGTGGCGACTGTCCCCGTGGTGGGGTCCTTCCGGAACGTTACTGTTCCGGCGGTGGGATCCTCCCGGAGTGCGACTTTCCCCGTGGTGGATCCCTCTTGTGGTGCTGGCTCCGGGCGCGCGACTCCGGCATCTGGAGCGGTGAGGGCCTCCAGGTCCAGGAGTTCCTCCCGATCAAGGAGAGCTCCGACCCGGGAAACGCCCGCGGCTGTGGCAAGTCCTGGGAGTCCTCCCGGAGCTCCTACGCCGACCGTGGCCAGCCCGGATCGTCCGGGAAAGAGGTTCCGCGCAAGCTGGTGCGGGAGCCTCCCAAGGTAATTTTTCTTTTTTACCTCGATTAACTTTTTAATTGTAGCATCTGTTTGCTCAATTTCTTCGTTCTTCATCTGCAGCGTTCCCAAGAAGGGGAGTGAAGCTCCACCGTCAGCCACAGTGTCTGAGGCTGCGAGGGCTTCTGCTCCAGTCCCGGTGCCGCCTCAAGCGGAGGCTGCGACAGCTCCGGCGCCGGCTGTCGTGGTCATGGACCTCGACTCGTCTCCAGAAGTTCCCGTGGTAGCGCCGGACCATGGGAATGAAGATGCGCCAGCGGCACCCGTCCCGGAAGTGGAAGCTCCGGGTCCTGGTGCTGCAGTAGTAGAAGCTCCGGCTGTTGAGTCGGAGGAAGTAGCAGTCCCGGCTTCGGAGCCGAAAAGTGCTGAAGCCCCGGCGATTGAGCCGGAGGTGGCTGAAGCCCCGGCATGCGAGCCGGAAGTCGAAGTAGTTCCGGCAGTTGAGCCGGTTACTTCCGAAGCTCCGGCCGCAGAGCCGGTGATTGTTGGAGCGCCGGCCGCAGAGCCGGAGGCTGAAGAGGCGAGGGAGCTTGAGCCTCCCTCAGAAGAGGTGTCCCGGCCAGAGCCAGTAACGGCTCCTGCTCCGGAGGAGACGACGTCGATGGTACCTGTGGCAGAGCCAGAGTGCCTGAACGAAGTCGTCGGCCCCCAACCTGAGGGGGCAAATGAAGACTTGGCGGCGGGACCTTCTTCGATGGCGACTGAGGTCATCCCGGAGGAAGGCCCTAGCGCTTTGGAAGCTCAGGGTTCCACTCTCGTAGAGTGGGACCCAATTTTTGTATGTGAAGACCCGCTGGAACCAGCAGAAGAGATCCCAGCAGGTCCGGAGCCCATCTCGCTGTCGATGTCCATCGACAACGCCTGCTCCAGTCTACGTCAGGTCCAACTGGCCTTCTTCCACGACAGCAAGGCTCTTGAAGAGGAGCGCCAAACCCTTAGGCGGTGGCGTAATCGGCTCCACTTCGAGACTAAGCTGGCGCAGTCGAGGCTTGCGGATGACAAGGAGTGGATCAAGCGGGAGAAGATCCGCCTGGAGCTCTGGGATAAGCTGCTAGACGAGAGGGAGAGCATGACTCACGCCCTCGATGCTCAATCCCGGGAGTTCCACGACCAAGCTAAGGCTGCTAACGACGCGGCCAATGCTCGGTTTGATCAGCTCGAGGCCATCAGCACCGCACTCATCAAGCGCCGAGAGGCACTTGAAGGGAGGGAAAGACGGCTCGAGGACGAGGAGCAAAAACTCCTGGAGCTACGGGATGATGTCTTGCGACGGGAAGAAGAGCTCGCCGAGAAAACAGCTCTGGCGGATAAGGGCCTCGAGGAGCGCACTAAGAAATTGGAAGAGCGCTACCTCGAGGAAGAGGAGAAGACCTGGGTGCGGGGGCAGGAACTCTACGAATACGAGTGTGCCCTTATCGCCCGGGAGAAGAAAGTGGAGGCTAGGGAGAAGGACCTGGTCGACCGCCGGAACAAGATCCACCTCCGGGAGGAGGAGCTCGGAAGACTTGAGAAGCGGGTTGCTGCGAAGATCCAGCAAAACGCCAAAGAAGTTGAGCGCCTCGCCCGCGAGAATTCGGAGCTGACGGCGGCCCGAAGATCCCTGGAAGAGATGAAGAGCTTGAGGAAGGCGGACTCCCTGCAGATTTGGGAGTTCCTGGGCAAGGCCGACGACGCGCTGACGCCGATGGGTTTCAGCCCCGTGCACCCGGATGATCAGGAGCCGGAGCTGGACCTTGCGTTGCAAGCGTTGAGCGCCGCAGGCAGCAAGCTCTCCAAGGTGGGCGACGTCATCGCGGACCAGCTGGAGGTCGAGGGGCAATCCCTGGCTAGGAACGTCACAGAATATGTGTTGACGTGCTACACCAGCCGGAACCCTCGATTTCCTCTGGACCCGGTGCTTGAAGGCCCCGTCGAAGGAGAAGGCGAAGTTACCCGAGCCTGCGTGTCGGAGGTCGCCCAGAAGGTCGCTGAGTTCTTCCATAGGGTCTAGGACCGTCTCTTTTAGCCTTTACTTGTATCTTCTCTTCTTCCTCAATTTTGTAATCCCTTGTCTCCAGATGTAATCTCCACTCTTCGGATGAAATGAAATCCCCAATTTTTTGCGAATTTCATTTTTTTTCTTGTCTTCAACATCTTTATCTTCACTTGGCCCCCTGGTAGATGTGCACAATTTGATTGTGGACATGTACCAAAAGGATGTTGAGTTTTGTTGAAGACGAATTTGCTTCGAACTTGTTGAATTTAGGTCCGAAGTTTTTGATAGTGAAGGTCCCCTGTAGTTGTCGGAGCTTAGAAGCTCCGGCACGGTCCATCGCTGGAGCTTAGTAGCTCCGGCAATAGCCTCTATCAACACGTTGAGCGTCGGTAGTTAATACTCCAAGGTGTCGGAGCTTAGCAGCTCCGGCAATGACCTTTGCCACACTTGGTTTGTTGGCAACAGACTCCAGTGACGGGGTCTTCTCACCATCTTTTAGTCAACGCCGACGGTTGACGCCCTGGTGGGAGTCGGAGCTTGGTTAGCTCCGGTTTTTCTCCATCAACGTAGGGTTCATTTTTCCTGCACACTTAAGCCAAGAAAAATAGTAAAATTCGTTCCTTGTCTATAACTTCGTCGCGGCTTACGGTTCTCAAGGAAATTTTAAGTTGAACACGATTTTTAATACGACTGGATGAATTGTCTTTTCTTTTAGATCCAATTGTCCATGGACCCACCTTACTTTGGCATGCCGGGATGTAGGTAGAGTGGCGTACTTAGGGTGCTTGACCAGGCTAAGTCGATAGCGCACTCCGGCCCTAGAATGGCTTGGCGGCTTTTAGGCGAGTTGGCCACAGACGATATTTAAATCCAAAAAATCTGACAATTCAACTCGAATCGTATGTAAACCGGTCAAACTAGAACTTCTTAAGAATTGCACGTTTCTGTTATAGACAAGAAAGATAAAAATAAAAATGTCGAGCCTATGCAAAAATGAATGCACGTGGAGTCTATTTCACATGAAGATGTCTTTCATTATAGGTCCGGGGTACAGGGGAAACAAGTACACTCTTAGGGTACGGAACCAGGCTAAGTGTGTTTGGTTTCTCGTTTGACCCAGGGTAGTTAGCCACACTTTTAGTCCGGAGACTGTGTCAAGTGTTGCATGAGCTTTTCAAACCTTTCGGGAAAGGTCCGGCTGCTCTCCCGGAGGAACTACCCGACTCTGTACAATGACTCTATAACATACATTTCAAGTTACTTAAGACTCACCTCCGTGAAATTAAGTGTAGAACTTACGGAGGTGCTCGATGTTCCAAGGATTTGGGAGAGGTGTCCCATCCTCGGTAGCCAAGCGAACGCTTCCGGGACGGGATACTTTGATCACTCGAAAGGGCCCTTCCCAGCCGGGGGAGAGTTTGTTTTGCCCTTCTCTGGATAGTATTCTCCGTAGCACCAGATCGCCTTCCTCGAGCTGTCGGTTGTGTACATGCCGCTGGTGATAGCGCCGTAGAGCTTGGCGGTATCGGGCATTCCGAACAGCTGCTTGGCACCTTCCCTCCTCGAGGAGGTCTAGGTCTTCGCGCCGGAGCTGGTCCTGCGCGGCTTCGTCGAAGGTCCGGACTCAGAGGGGACCCAAGGTGATTTCCGGAGGAAGGATCGCTTCAGCTCCGTACACCAGAAAGAAGGGTGTTTCTCCGGTTGCCCGACTTGGAGAAGTCCTGTTGGCCCATAGAGTGGGCGGAAGCTCTTCGATCCAATTGGCTCCGTGCTTTTTCAAGCGCTCATAAGTGCGTGTTTTGAGTCCTTTAAGGATCTCTGCATTTGCTCTCTCGGCTTGTCCATTGCTGGCAGGATGAGCTACGGAAGCGTAGCAAACTTGTATGCCGAGGTCTTCGCAATATCCTTGAAATGCGGAGCTTGTGAATTGAGTCCCATTATCAGTGATGATCTTATTTGGGACTCCGAATCTGCTCACGATGGATTGTAGAAAATTGATTGCAGATTGTTTGTTGATCGTCACAACGGGAGTTGCTTCCGGCCACTTGGTGAACTTGTCGATGGCGACGTACAGGAACTTGTAACCTCCGACGGCTCTAGGGAAGGGTCCCAAGATGTCCATCCCCCACACAGCGAAAGGCCATGTGGGAGGTATCATTTGTAAGGACTGAGCAGGTGTATGAATTTGCTTTGCATGAAATTGGCATGCTTTGCATTTCTTCACCAGCTCAGTGGCATCCTGGAGCGCTGTAGGCCAGTAGAAGCCGTGCCGAAAGGCTTTTCCGACCAGCGTGCGGGAAGATGCGTGGTTCCCACACTCGCCTCCATGGATTTCTGCGAGGAGCTCGCAGCCTTCTTCCCTTGTGATGCACCGCATTAGGATGCCGTTGGCACCGCGCCGGTAGAGATCCCCTTCTACCAATGTGTATCTTTTAGCCAATCTGACTACCCGATCAGCGGATACATCGTCGTCAGGAAGGATGTTGTCTTTCAAGTAGCTCCGGATCTCCGAGATCCATGCATCGGAACTGACTTGAGCATTTGAGTCTTGCGTGCTGGGTTGCTCGGAGCTTCCGGCAGTACCTACGAACCTTGATGGCTGCCATGGTAACAGGGCCATCGGGACCGTCAGCTTCGGGATGCTGATCTCGCCCCCTTCGTTCAGTTCGGCAGGCTGAACTGTGGGTTTTGACAACCTCCGGACAAAGGTTCCATCAGGAGCCGGAGCTCCAGTTGACGCCTTGGTCGAGAGTTCGTCAGCTTCAGCGTTGTGAGCACGCTGAACATGGTGAAGGTCTAGGACTTCGAAGTCCTTCTGAAGCCTCTGGACTTCAAGGAGGTAAGCAGCCAGCTGGAGATTATTGCAGGAGCATTCACCCTTCACCTGCTTGATGACGAGTTGTGAATCTCCTTTGACCAGCAATTGCTTGACACCGTATGATAGTGCCACCTTTAATCCATAGATGAGTGCTTCATACTCCGCCATGTTGTTGGTTGCCTTGAAGTCAAGGTGTACCATGTATTTCACCTTCTCCCCAGTTGGTGCGAGGAGAAGGATTCCAGCTCCGGCTCCCTGCTTCTGCATGGAGCCGTCGAAGTAAAGGGTCCAGTGAGGCTTAGTGAAGGTTGGAACTTGAGGTTCCGTCTTCTGCTCGCTGGGGCCCCCAGGGTTTAATGGAGAGGGAGTCCATTCTGCCACGAAATCTGCCAAAGCTTGACTCTTGATTGCTTGTCTCGGAATGAATTCAAGATCGAATTCAGCCAATTCCGCTGCCCACTTTGCAATATTCCCAGTTGAATTGGGATTATGCAGGATCGCTCGAAGTGGATATGAGGTCACCACCGAGACTTTGTGAGCTTGGAAATAGTGTCGAAGCTTCCTTGAGGCAATAAGAACTGCATAAAGCAGTTTATGCACCTCTAGGTATCGAGTCTTGGCATCATGTAACACTTCACTGATGAAGTATATCGGGCTTTGAATGGTCCGGACCCTCCCGGAGGGGTCCGGAGCTTCCTCTTCATTGATCCGGACCCTCTCGGAGGGGTCCAGACTCTCTTCGGGGACCTCCGGGTTCTGGGTGGAGGAACCCGGAGCTTCTTCAGAAATGACCTGGACCCTCTTAGAGGGGTCTGGGTCCTCTGAAGTGGCTTCTTGTGGGTTTGAGTCTGGGAGCTGGGACCCAGACCCGCTTTCAGGAACCTCCGGACCCTCCCGAAGGGGTCTGGATTCCTGAGTATTGGGTAGTTCCGGTCTCTCCGCAACCAGAACCATACTGACGACTTCATCAGTAGCTGAAATGTAAAGCAACAAAGGCTCACCAGGGTTCGGAGCTACCAGGACTGGTAGGGTGGTGAGGAACTGTTTCAGCTCCTGGAATGCCTTTTCTGCTTCTTCAGACCATTGGAATGGTCCGGACTTCCTCAATAACTTGAAGAAGGGAAGTGCTCTTTCCGCCAGTCTTGAAATGAACCTGCTGAGGGCTGCTAGACATCCAGTTAATTTTTGGACGTCTTTGATGCGGGTTGGTGGCCGCATGTCTTCAATGGCTTTTATCTTCGCCGGATTAGCCTCTATGCCCCGGTGACTTACCAGGAAACCAAGAAGCTTTCTGGAACTAACCCCGAAGACGCACTTGTCTGGGTTTAGCTTCGTGCGGGGTGGCCCGCAGCTTGTCGAAGACAGCTTGCAAGGTGTCCAAGAGGGACTCCTTGTTCTTGACTTTGACCACGATGTCATCGACGTACACTTCCACTATGTCTCTGATGAGTTCTTCGAAAGTTTTGTACATAGCTCGTACAAAAGTTGAAGCTGCATTCTTGAGACCAAACGGCATGGTTGTGTAACAATACAATCCATCCACTGTGATGAATGAAGTATGCTCTTCATCCTCCCTAGACATCCTGATTTGATGATATCCAGAATATGCGTCTAGAAAACACAGTAACTCGCACCCGGAGGTGGAATCCACTATCTGATCTATTCTAGGTAGTGGGAATGGATCTTTTGGACATGCCTTATTCAGTGTGGTGTAGTCGATGCACATCCGAAGTTTCCCGCCGGCCTTGGGCACAACGACTGGGTTCGCCAGCCATTTTGGATGGAAGACTTCTCGGATAAATCCGGCTTCGAGCAACTTCTTCACTTCTTGTCGGATGAAGTTCTGTCGCTCTACAGATTGCTTCCGAGGTTTCTGATGCACAGGCCGAGCATCGGGGTAAATCTTCAGATTGTGCTCAATCACTTCCCTGGGGATCCCAGACATTTGTGACGGTTGCCAAGCAAATACGTCAACGTTAGCCCGGAGGAAAGTGATGAGCGTGAGTTCCTATTTGTCATTCAACCCACCCGATATGCGGGTGGTTTGAGTGACATCGGAACCAATTTGGACGACTTTGACGGGGATGTCGGTGTCGCGGCTTGGCTGCACACGGGGAGCAGAGGTTGAGCCTCGTTGTCGAATGCTCGGAGGTTTTGGAGCTTGCCCCTGTCTGGAGTCCTCCTCTTGCGCAGTGGTGAGTGCATGGAGCTCCTCCAGAGCAGTTACTCCGGCGGTGCGATCTCCACGAATCCGGAGAACGCCTGCTGGTGTTGGCATCTTCAACACCAAGTATCCATAATGAGCAGCTGCCATAAATTTGTATAGGGCAGGTCTACCCAAGATGGCGTTGAATGGTAAGTTGATCTGAGCGACGTCGAAGACCAACTTCTCGGTGCGGTACTTCTCCCGTGTCCCGAAGGTAACGGGGAGAATTATAGCTCCGAGTGGGGTAATGGCCCCCGGACCTACTCCGGAGAATGGTCGAGAGGGCTAAAGATCCGAAGGTCGAAGCTGAAGTCTGGTAAAAGCTTCAAAGCTTAAAAGGTTCAGCCCCAAACCTCCATCCACCATAACATGATGGAGCTGGATGTTGTTGATGGTGGGAGATACCATCAAGGGTAATTGGCCAGCTCCGACCATGCTTTGAGGACAGTCCGAAGCATCAAAAGTGATGGGTGTGTCCATCCACTTTCGATGTGGCTCCGGTCTAGCTGTAGGAGCTACAGCAGCCATATCTCGCCGCATAGTCTTGATGACACGACGAGAAGTGATGTCCCATGATCCACCAAAGATGGTGTTCATGGTTTTCCGACACTCGTTGTCGGAGACGTCGGAGTCATCGTCGACGGAGGTGTAGACGGCTTTCAGGACCTTTTTGGGGTCCTGAAACCCTAACTCCTCTTCAGCCGGAGCTTCGTCAACCTTCTGTTTTCCCTCCCTCTGTCGGAAAGGAGACCCTTCCCGGCGCTTGTTGTAGCACTCGGCAAGGTTTTGGACCTCCCGGCAGTCTTCCAGCCTGTGGCTGCCCGTTTTGTGAATGGGGCACCACATTTTGGATTTGCCGCCGTCTTCGGAAGACAGTCGAGGTCGCTTCTCGGGGCGTGGCCCCCGGCCACCAGGAGTTGCAGTGGCTGCAACGTTGGAGGTGCCGGCCGACGGCTTCTTCTGGCCGTTGGTCTTCTTTTTCTTCTTGCCACTCCCGGAGGTAGCGGCTTCTTCTTTGGAGGATTTTTTGTGATCCTCCAAGGCTGGTTTGGAGTGCATTTCACGGCTCTCCGCAGCTCTGGCACATTTGTCTACCAAGCTGAAGAGCTCCGTGACGCTGGTGATCTCTTTGATCGCCAGCTTCTCCAACATCTTCTTGTCTCGTACACCCTGTCTGAATGCCACAATGACAGAAGCGCTTGAGATAGAAGGGATTGTGTTGCGTACCTGAGAGAACCTCTGGATGAATGACCGCAAAGATTCTCCCCCTTTTTGCACGACCGCAAAAAGGTCTAGTTCAGTGCCCGGTCGGGTGTATGAACTCCCGAAGTTGGCAGTGAACTGACGGCACAACTCCTCCCAACTGTCGATAGAGTTGGGTGGAAGGCTCATAAACCAGGACCTGGCGGTCCCAGTTAAGGCCACTGGAAAGTAGTTGGCCATTACGGCCTCGTTTCCTCCAGCTGCTAAGATTGCAGTGGAGTATATCTGCAGAAATTCTACGGGGTTGACAGTCCCGTCGAATTTTTCCGGCAAGTGTGGTCGGAACTTCTGTGGCCATCTAACCATGCGCAGGTGCATGGCTAGGGCGGAACAGCCTCCTCCTACTCCTTCCAGAGTAGAAAGGTCTTGAGCATCCCGTCTTTCTCGAGCTCGCTCGATATGGACACGGCCATCCTGTTGGCGGTATCGGCGATCAAGCTCCGCCCGGAGGTCATGTGTCGAAAGCCGAGATACCGTATGGGTGTGTCGTTCCCCAGAGGGCAACGACGTCACTTGCTGTGACGCAGCTTGTCTTCGGTTGTTGGAGACATGCGGACCAAGTCTTCCAGACAACGTCCGTCGCTGCGACGGGGCTCGCCCTGAAGGAGGAGGACCCTGGTTGTTGAGGCGTTCGGCCGCTGCTGCGACCAAATGCTCAACATCAGCCCTCCATTGCTCCATGGCATCTCGAGATGCATCCGGAGGTGGTGGTCGCTGGAGAAGAGCACGCGCTGCATGGAGCGCGTGTTCTGGGTTGTCATGACTTGCCGGCGCAGTATGTGACGCCGGCGCACCATCATGTTGCGCTGGTGCTGAAGCTCCTGCTGGTGGCTGCATGTTGGAGGGATTGCCCCCGACAGCCTGAGCAGCAGGTTGCCCGTTGGATGATCCAGCCGCAGAATTCACCATTCTTGAAAATCTCAGGCGCCCCTACCTGGCGCGCCAACTGTCGACTGTTGGAGTCGGCAGATCTCCTGACACTACTAAAGTGTTGAAGGCGTTTGTAGTTCGGTGTGGGCGCGCGGAGACTCAAGAAGGTGAATCACGATTGGACACGAGAGACACAGTGGTTTACGTGGTTCGGGCCGCCTGAGCGTAATACCCTACTCCACGGGTGTGTGGTGTTGTATTAGTTTATGTATGAAAGCTCACGTCAATGCGTGTGTGCCTGAGAGCATTCGAGAGCCTCCTCCGTGTATCGTTGGTCTGTCCTTTTATAGTACAAGGACAAACCGTTACTAGTTAGCCTGGCCCGACATGTGGCCCCGGCGATTACTAGTATTGATACACGATTAATTGTTGTTAATACACCTGTAACGGGCTCCGACAGTGCCGTTACAGGTGTTAAGATTGTCCGATTAAGTGTCATTAACATGGAATTAATGACAATTAATCGGGTCTTGAAGTCCGCGGCTATCCTTTGAAGATCCGGAGTCGTTACAATGTCTTCCGGAGGTTTGAGGCGGCCACCTCCGACGTTCGGACACGTGGCAGCTCTGGAGCTTGCTTGTGGGAAGCGGGAAGCTCCGGGGTGGCCTGGCACGTGTCAGGTCCGGAGCTTCTCTCGGTCAGGGGTTAAGTCCGGAGGTGCCGTTTCGGTACCTAGCCCGGAGCTTCACCCTTGTGGGTAGTAGCTCCGGTCTGGCAGTACACGTGGCAACCTAGGGGTTAACCATGTTGGAGAAGCAGGTCCGATTATGTCTGACAAGTGGGCCTTCGATGGTCTTCAATTTGAGTAGACGTATTTCCCTTGAGATCTTTGTAACCTCAGGGGGTGTATGGTTTTTAGGGTACCGACAGAGACCCTTGGTTAGCGGATCCGCAAGCATTTGATTAGTTCTTATATGCTCGAGACTAATTGAATTATCCTGGATTCTCTCTTTTACAACATAATACTTAATGTCGATGTGTTTGGCAGCACCACTCGACTTGTTGTTGTGAGAGTATGTCACCGTTGGCTCATTATCGCAGTATAACTTAAGTGGTTTATGAATGTTGTCTACCACTCTTAGTCCGGGAACAAATTACTTAAGCCAAGATGTTTGTCCAGTGACCTCATAACAAGCTATGAACTCAGCATACATTGTGGACGATGAAGTTATGACTTGCTTGGAGCTTCTCCATGATATAGCTCCATTCGTGAGGGTGAATATATAGCCTGACGTAGATTTCTTAGTATCCACACAACCCGCGTAATCTGAATCTGAGTAACCCACTATTTCTAATGGGTCAGACTTACTATACCTTAACATGAGGTTCTTAGTACCCTGAATGTATCTTAGAGCCTTCTCAAGTGCTTTCTAATGGTCTAAGCCTGAATTACTTTGATATCTGCCAAGCATCCCAGTCACGAAAGCTAAGTCAGGGCGCGTACATGTTTGAGCATACATTAAGCTTCTGTAAGGATCGAATGCCCAAGAGGGGGGGTGAATTGGGCTTCTTTTCAAAAATTAAGACAATAAAAACTAAACTACTAAAAGCCTAATTCCCTAAGCAAACAACCTATGCATTCAAGTGAATAGTAATTTTGCGATATACGAAATGCATAAGTGTAAGGGAGAGGAAGAGAATGCAAACTCCCGAGGAGACACGAGGATTTATCTCGTGGTTCGGCAAGATCGTCAAGATCTTCCTACGTCCACGTTGTGGCACCCACCAAAGGGTATAGTCACACCCAAGTCACCAAGACTAGGGATCTTCACTATTCTTCTCCATTTGCCAACCTCGGTAAGGTGGAGCTCAAGCCTTGTACAACTTGGATCCTCCGGGCTTCCACAATCGTCTTGGCAAGCTCCAGAAGTCTCTCTCTATTACAAACACCAAGGGACACTCCCTTACAACTCTCACTACACTAGAGATTCTAATCACCAAGAATGGAGGCACACAAGCACTATCTCTAGCTAGTTCTAGCCTATCTCTTGGTGTGTAAGTGGTGTAGATGATGTCGAAGTGGTAGCACAATGTCTTGAATGCTTGAGAATATGTAGAGTATGTCTGGTAGTCAAGACTTGTCGAATAGACTGGTTGAAGGGGTATAAATAGCCAGCCTCCACGAAATAGCCATTGGAAAAGTAGGCTGACATCACTGTTCTCCGAACACCGGATGATCCGATGTCTCCCCTTCAGTTATCATCGGTCAAATCCAAATTAGCTGATGTCATTGTGTCAGATATGACCGTTGTTAGACCGATGTTGCACTTGTCTTCTCATCGGATGATCCGGTGGCACTTCCTCCAGAATTGGTTCAGACTTGATGCTTACTGGAGTGATTGACCGATGCGTATATTGCTGTACATCAGAGGATCCGATGTTACACTTGATCCAGGGATATTGATTACTGCACTGATGGACCGATGTAACATGTCCTTTGACATCGGATGATCCGGTGAGTACTTGGTTTTGAGGTCTTCTTCTTCTGCTGAACCAACTCGATCGATGTGTTGTTTTCTGGAAACATCGGTTGATCCGGTGAGTTGATTTTGTTTGCTTCGAGTTGTTTTAAGTGATTCTTTTGGAATTTTCTCGATTGACCTCTTAGACACTTGTTGTAAATATTCTTCTGATGATTATCAAGCATTGAGTGCTGTCGATTATGGTTGAATAGTTTGACATATGAGCTTTTACTTCTAATCTTCATAACATTGATTGATCTCATCAAGTGATTGTTTAGGGGTCTCCAATAATCAGTAGTTGATGTTCATATTCATATAGATTTCATTTAATTGAGTGATATGGGAGACCTTGCATCCACAAATTCATTAGTAAAATCCAATGATTGTCATTAATCACTGAAACTATACCTCATGGGGGCCTAGATGCTTTCAATCTCCCCCTTTTTGGTGATTGATGACAACACAATAAGTGAAGCATAATAGTAATGAATTTGATAGTACGATACTTAAGAAGATATATACAATGAGTACAAGATATGGCACGTTAAACTTGAAGACTCAAAAGAGATTAATAACGCGAAAGCTCAATCGATCAATAACTCAAGAGAATAAGTGGCACATGAATACTCAATGAATAGCAAATGAGTAGCAAAAACACCAAATTACAAAAGATATAGATAGAGACTCTGACTCCCCCTACAGCTAGGACTCACCCTGAGACTGAGCTATCCTCCCCCTGACTCTTCTCTAACTCTTCTCCCCCTTTGGCATCAAGACACCAAAAATGAATCCGAGTGCCTAAGAACCCTGAGTGCTCGGAGCGATGATGAACTCGTCACCATCGGGGGTGCTGTCGTCGGAGCTGCTGCCTGCTGCTGCGGCTGAGGCTGGAGTAGAGGTAGAGGGAGCTGTAGGAGCCGCTGTCGGGTGCCTGCTGAGTTTGGACTGCAGGAAGAGGGGCACTGACAACGGACGTCGGCGTCTGCTGGAAAAGCGTCGTGGCCGGCGGCGGAGAGTGGATAGGGGCGCCTGGAGCTAGCAGTGGGGACATGCTGATCGTCGGGATCGGCGTGGTCGGCACTAGCGCTGAAGCTGGAGCCAGAACATGTGGGGCTGGAGCAAAGCTCGGAAGCTGCGACGGTAGGGCAATATCGGTCTGTGTATAGAGGTTGGTGATCAACCCCAGAATGCCCATCATCGTCTGCTGCGTCTGCTGCTGCTGGTCGAGGGAGCGCTGGTGCATCTGATCAATCAGCCCCGTCAGCCGGTCAGTGTCCTCTCGCCTCTCGCGGGCGATCTATCACTGCATCTCCTGCTGCTGCTGCTGGAGCTCTAAAAGACGCGCGGCCTGCTCAGCTCGGGCCTGCTCAGCTGCAAGCCGGTCCAGGCGATGCTGCTCAACCATCTGCTGAAGTAAGGAGGTAAGCTCCGATGGCTGAGAGACCTGTGCCTCTGAGATGGGAGGTGGAGTAGGAGGTGGCACAGTCGAGCCTCCAGCCTCCGTGTCGTGCTGCCTGGTGAGGGAGGAGGTGGGAAGTACTCCTCAACGTTGTCATCCGTGTCACTCTCAGACCAAATGTGCTGAAGGTCCTCACCCTGAGCCTCTGCCTGTGCAAGTATCTCATCTTCCTTCTCAAGGTCTGACCAATCCTCCTCGGATAGACGAGCATGGACCTGGCGCTCAACTGGACGGCCAAGGTGGCGGTCTCCAGGAGCTGGAGCACGGTAGTGACTGAACCGTGTGACACTCTCGTCAGTAAAGCTGTCACGCACAGCGGACCGCTCTGGAGCAACCATGTAGAGAAAGTAGCTGATCCAGTGACCAAATACGAGTTGTCTCATCATCCCAACTCCATCAGTGATCACGTCCTCCATCTCACATAGGAGAATGTCCACAATGTCGAACTCCATCCCGTTCATGATGTACAACAGGAGAGTCTGTTGCAAGATAGTAAACCCCTCAAGGTATCCGGACCTCGGTAGAAGTGTGCGGCGCAAGGCGAGGTGCACAGTGCGCGCAGCTGGAGTGAGCAGTGCCGGTACCCTCGGCTGGTCTGGAGAGAATGGCTGAGCAAACAGTGAGCGTATCTCCTCCAGTGGTGGTGCCACTTCTCCAGTGAGCGGCCTCCTTGGCGGGTCAGCCAGTTCATACACCCTCTCGTGCAGACAAGTGTCATGGAGATCCACTCCTAGCAGCTGTCCCAAAGTCTGTCTCATCAAGTGATGGTGCTGGCCCATGAACATGAAGTCTATGGATCTGCGGCCCTCAGAGACGTAGAGTGTGGCGTAGAAAACACGGACCCAGTCCTCCACATATGCACTCCTCTCGTAGGACATCAGCTCCACCAGCCCTCTATATATCTCAAAGTAGGGGCGTATCTCCGTCTCGGCTGCCAGTGCAAGCTGATCCCAGTCCAGAAAGTTGTGCTGGAAGAGCTTATGGCCCCGACGTCTGTACGTCTCGTACAGTGACGCCTGAGTCAAGGTCCAAAACCGGCTGTCCACAAGTGCCTCTCTGGGCCGCGGGAACCACTCCTCAAGCAAGATGCTCCATCTGAGTCTTCTGAGCTGCTTGGCCTTCAATTTTCTGTAATCCGTCAGCCGGGCACCCTCACCAACACGAACGTTGGTGTCCATCTCGTAGACGGCTCTCTGGGCCGCCCTGTCCTCTCGAAGATCGACAGCTGATGGTCTCGAACGTGGTACTGCCGCGGAATGACCCCCACGGGTCCTGGCTGAGCGCCGGCGAACAAGCGGCACTTCCGGCTCTTCTTCTTCCTCGTACTCATCCGGCACGGCAGGCTGCCTCTGACGGGCCTCGCGGATCCTCAATGATCCTCCTCGTCCACTCTCTCGCTCCTCGGCAGCGCGAGCGGCCATCAAAGCCTTCTTTTCTTCCTTCGACAGCTTTTGCTTCTTTGCGGCCGGCTCCGCAATGGCCTTGCCCTTTCCTTTCTTGTCACGACCCATTGCGATGAGACAAGTGAGAGGTTGAGGTCGTGGAACGACGATGACGGGCGCACGGAATGGCGACACAACGATCGTTGCGACCGGGAACCCTAGCGGCGTAGTGGCTACGACTGTAGAGGGAGGCACTGCGCGGCGCAGAGGGTGGCAGTGCGGTGGTGTGGACGGCGGCAGAGCTTGGGGCGGTGGCGGTGGTGCACGGAAGGCAACGGCGGTGGCGCTAGGGTGGAGCAGAGGTGGCGGCGGCGCTGCTACGGCGGTGCGGTGGCGGCGGCGCTAAGGCCGGAGGGCGGCGACTGGAGGGCGGCGGCGTGAGGCAGGGGAGGCGTCGGGCACTGGCGTCGGGGACGGGGAGAGAGAAATGAAGAAGGCAAAGCGGCGTTTAAAAAGTGGGGCCCGAACCCTAGCTCAACATTTAACACCGGATGAATTGACGTCAAATAATAGGATCATCGGTCGAATGCCACAGTAAGGGTATTCCAAAAGGTACCGTTGACACCGGATGGTCCGACATTGAACTGATTTGCATCGGTGGAATTCGGCACAGTTCCAGAAATGTGAACATTGGATGGACCGGTGTTTCTCAGAATGAACTCGTCGGTTGATTTGTGTTACTGTCTGAACTGACACCTGGCATTTGAACACCAACTTATCCGATGATGGTCTGGCCTAAGCATCGGATAATCCGATGACTACAAAACAGCAACATCCCATATATGTCCTTTGACTCAAACAAACAAACACGAAGAAACATATGTCTTAGGACTTTTTAGGCAACCCCTTACCCCTCAAGAATACTAATTGCCAATAACTTGGCTAAACCCTAAAGCAAATAGAACACGAGAAATTAGTGAGGAAATTATCCAAATAAAATGTAAGACCCATGTTTTGTGAGCTAGAGGATGAAAACTTCTATCTCTTTGAAGCATGTTCCTTTAGGCATTAGCACACCTAACATTTTGTTCTTTCCACATCATATGAGTTGAGATATTGCATTTCAAACAAGTCTCTTTCTCATGAGGTGGGTTCCCCTTTGTGACAATCTACCGTATGCAATGCCAAACAATTTATAATACAATAGATTTAAATGTGAGTGCAAATCTATATGGCAGGCATCATGCAAGACATAAAGTAAGTCTATCTTGCCAAATTTGAACCTTTCAAAGACTTCTTCAGGGAGAGCCACTCTCCAAGCCTTGGGAAAACCCAAAAGAACCTCCATCTCAAGCTGACCCTTGCTCACCCCTATCCTTTGAAAGTTAGACAAGACCTATATGAGATGCATTCTTACATGATTATGGCAACTTACATGACGTTCGATGCATCTAGCACATTTAACTCACTTCTTAGCCTAGAAAAAGTTTTCTCATCAAGTGGTTTAGTGAAGATATCTGCCAATTGTTCTTCGGACCTAACACTTCGCAATGAGATGTCTCCCTTAGCTTCATGGTCCCTCAAGAAATGATGGTGAATATCAATGTGCTTAGTGCGGGAGTGTTGAACGGGGTTTTTAGCTATCTTAACTGCACTTTCATTGTCATAAAGGAGAGGCACACAATCAAGTTTAATACCAAAGTCCAAAAGAGTTTGCTTCATATAAAGAATTTGGGCACAACATGCACCGGCTGCATATATTCTGCTTCCAACGTGGACAAAGCGACGGAATTTTGCTTCTTGCTAGACCAAGATACTAGGGAACGCCCAAGCAAGTGGCACCCACCGGAGGTACTCTTGCGATCCACCCGGCATCCGACAAAGTCCGAATCCGAGTATCCCAAGAGGTGGAATTTTGCACCTTTAAGGTACCACAAGCCCACACTAGGGGTATGATTAAGATACCTAAGTATCCTCAAGACCGCCTTCCGATGCGATTCTTTAGGTGCCGCTTGAAAGCGAGCACACAAGTATACACTAAACATGATATCGGGCCTAGATGCGGTAAGATAAAGCAATGAACCAATCATAGAACGGTAGTTAGATTGATCAATAGGATTACCGTCCCTATCCGTGTCGAGATGACAATTTGTTGCCATTGGAGTGCTTCTTGAGCTACAATCTCCCATCTCAAATTTCTTCAAGATGTCCTTGATATACTTCTCTTGATAGACGAAGGTCCCCTCTTGAAGTTGCTTGATTTGAAATCCAAGGAAGAAGTTGAGCTCTCCAATCATCGACATCTCGAATTCCCTAGACATCATTTTGCCAAACTCATGGCTAAGAGCTTCGTTAGTTGAACCAAAAATAATATCATCAACATAAATTTGACAAATAAATAATTCTCCGTTGATGTCTTTGGTGAAGAGTGTAGTGTTCACCCTCCCGATCTTGAATCCTTGCATGATCAAGAAATCCTGTAGTCGTTCATACCATGCCCTAGGTGCTTGCTTGAGCCCGTAGAGCGCCTTGTGCAACCTATACACATGATTAGGATTTCTCGGATCTTCAAACTTGGGAGGTTGTTCAACATAAACAAGCTCGTTAATGTAACCATTAAGAAAGACACTTTTCACATCCATTTGGTAAAGTCTAATATTATGATGTGATGCAAAAGCAAGAAGTATACGGATGGCTTCTTGTCGGGCGACCGGAGCAAATGTCTCCCCAAAGTCTAGTCCTTCAACTTGCGAGAACCCCTTGGCCACAAGTCTTGCCTTGTTGCGGACCACAACGCCGTTCTCATCTTGTTTGCTGCGGTACACCCACTTTGTTCCGTTGACGTTCTTTTCCTTGGGTCGCTCCTCCAACACCCAAACTTCATTGCGGATAAAGTTGTCAAGTTCTTCTTGCATGGCCATCACCCAATTTGGATCTTGGAGTGCTTCCTCAATGTGAGTGGGTTCTACACATG
This sequence comes from Tuctoria greenei, assembly GCA_036927565.1. Classification (NCBI taxonomy): domain Eukaryota; kingdom Viridiplantae; phylum Streptophyta; class Magnoliopsida; order Poales; family Poaceae; genus Tuctoria; species Tuctoria greenei. The sequence continues at coordinate 21,814,842 of JAYESD010000003.1, forward strand.
AAACAAACGAGTAGTGCTCACAAAATGAAGCGAAATGGAAAGAACGTGTACTTACTCCCCTTAACAGACTTCCGATAGTTTGGTCCATTGGATGCACCTTGGAGATGCGTCCATGCCTCATAAGTGGTTGTGAAGCACTTGGCGGTGGTGATGCGTGTTGCTCTTCTTGTGGTTGGACTTGATCATGGACTTCTTCTTCTTCTTGATGTTGTGTGGCTTGTGAGTCTTGAGTCAGCAATGGATCATCCTTCTCTTCTTCATCAACTTGAGGCGCCATAGAAGTGTTGATGTTGGAACTTGAAGCTCCCCCTTGATCATGGCTCTCCTCAACTTTAGGCTTGATGTCTCCAATGGTCATGTTCTTCATAGCCTCTCGTAAGGGCTCATCATCTATTTCATCATGACCAAAACTCTCCTCTTGGGAGCCATTAGTTTCATCAAACTCAACATCACAACTTTCTTCAACTAAACCGGAGGTTTGGTTGAATACTCGATATGCTTTTGAGTTTGATGCATAACCAAGAAATATACCAACATCACATCTTCTTTCAAACTTACCGAGCCTTTTCTTGCGGTAGATGTAGCACTTGCACCCAAAGACTCGAAAGTAGGAGATGTTGGGCTTTCTCCCAATGAGAAGTTCGTACGGGGTCTTTTGAAGTAGTCGATGTAGGTAGACCCTATTTGCGGCATGGCACGCCGTGTTGATTGCTTCGGCCCAAAACTTCTCGGACGTGCCATAGTCATCAAACATTGCTCGTGCAAGAGTGATGAGAGTCTTGTTCTTCCTTTCAACGACACCATTTTGTTGAGGAGTGTACATGACCAAAAACTCATGCTTTACACCTTCACGATCACACCACTCCCCAATGTTGTAGTTCTTGAATTCGGTGTCGTTGTCACTCTGGACCTTGATGATGGGAAGTTGAACTTCCCTTTGAGCGCGGTTAGCGAAGGTTTTGAACACTTCCGGAGTTTCACTCTTGTCACCTAGAAACAAAGTCCAAGCATAGCGAGAGTTGTCATCAACTATAACAAGACAATAGAGGTTACCGCCAAGACTTTGATATGTGGACGGTCCGAAGAGGTCCATGTGAAGTAGCTCAAGTGTCTTGGAGGTTGACACCATTGTCTTTATTGGGTGGTGTGAAGCAACTTGCTTCCTGGCTTGACAAGCGCTACAAAGTTTGTTCTTCTCAAATGTGACATCCTTCACGTCAGTCACCATACCAAGCTTGAATGACTTCTTGAGCTTGCTCATCCCTATGTGTGCTATGCGTCGATGCCATAGCCAACCCAAACTCGTCTTAGTGAAAAGACAAGTGGTCAAGCTAGCATTCTTGTTGGAGAAGTCTACTAGGCAGAGATGTCTATGTCGAAATCCTTTGAAGATTAGTTCTTGGCTTGTTTCACTACTCACAACAACATCATTTTTGCTAAAGGTGCACGTTAGTCCAAGATCACATAATTGTACAATAGAAAGTAAATTAAAACTAAGTAACTTAACGTACAATACATTGGAAATAGATAAATCATTTGAAATAGCAATTTTACCTAACCCAATTACCTTGCCCTTAGAGTTATCACCAAAGGTGACTTGTTCATGATTGTTGGAGTTTTCTATGGTGGTGAACATACCATCATTGCTGGTCATATGTTGAGCGCACCCGCTATCGAGTACCCAATGCTTTTCTCCGGCTTTGTAGTTCACATACACACATGAATTCAATTTTTAACTTTAGGCACCCAAGCCAACTTAGGTCCTTGTATGTGTGATACAAGTGTTTTTGGGACGCAAAGTTGCTTGGGGAGCTTCCCCTTCATGCCCTTCATATCCTTGCCAATGAATCTTGTCTTCAGCTTGCCATCTACTTTACTCAAGAGATAATAATGATCATTGAAAGTAGATTTGTAGTTAATGGGCAATTTTGGAGAAGGCCGGTTAGGAAAAGGACACTTCCTTGTATGGTGACCGGTGACCTCAAAATGTTGGCAATAAGAACCAACTTCCTTGATGAAGCTTGTTCTAAGCTCCGGTGAGGGCACCTTTCCTTTGTTAGGCGCCGAGAAGGATCCAAGTCCTCTCTTGTTGAAGGCCTTTGCTTGTTGGAAGAGGATTTCCTTGTGCTTGACTTCTCCTTTTGATAGTCTAGCCACACTAGTGTGGAGACTCTCAATTTCTTCCAACAAGTCCTTCTCCCTAGTGTTCTCTTTCAAAGGCAAAGACTTGTGCAAGACATTAGTGGCATGAGAAGTAATGGATACCCTATCATTAAGAGTTTGTTTCTTTATATTTTTCAATTCTTGATCAAGCGCTTCATGAGCAAGGTTAAGTATTTGATGCTCTTGGATCAACTCATTGTGCTTTCCCAAGAGTGTTTGGTGGGCTAAGTCAATCTCATGATGATCTAGCTTGATTTGAGCTTATCCTCCTCAACTTGCTTGACATGGGATTTGAGCGTGTCATGCTCTTTAAGTATGCTTTCATACTTGTCAAGCAAATCAAGGTTAGCACTCTCAAGCTTAGCACGAGTTTCTTCAAGAGCCTTAACCTTACTCTTTTCCCTCTTAATGATAGTGTGATATTCATTTATTAATGAAGTTAAATCATCGGGGGAAAACTCATCATCGCTAGAATCATCACATACCTTGGTGTTACCTTTAGCCATGAGGCACATGGGTGCTGGATGAAGAGGTGAGTCATCATTGTTGGCAATGGCAAGGCCAGCCAAACTTTCTTCTTCCGCTTCACTCTCTTCATCACTTGATTCTTCGTCGGTGACCCATTCATTTGCCTCACACATGAACACCTTTTGTGGACCATTTCTCTTCTTTGGGAAGAGCTTTGCCTTCTTGCCCTTGTCATGTTTCTTCTTCCCAAAGGATCTTGGTTTGGGTTTGACCTCTTCTTCATCATCTTCACTATCTTCAAGCTTGTGATGCTTGCTCTTGTGGTTCTCTCTTCTTTTATCCGGTTTTGGACAATCATAGGAGATGTGGCATTGATCACCACAATTGTAGCAAGTCTTGTGGTCGTCTCCCCTTGGTAGAAACGCTTTCTTCTTGGGATCAAAGGTGTATCCCTTCTTGGCAATCTTGGAGTTCAAGCGAGAGAACTTTCTCATCATCAACGCAAGCTCATCATCATCATCTTCACTTGATGCTTGCTCTTCTTCACTTGAGCTAGGCTCAACCACCTTCTTTTTATTGAGACTTGTTTTCTTGGTGGAGGCCTTTAGGGCAATTGTCTTTGAAGATAATTGCTCCATCATCCCAAGTACACTCATCTCATGAGCGTGAATCTCTCCAATAAGTTCCGAAACATCAATATGGTCAAGAGATTCTTTTTGAAGCATGGAGTTGATGATATTGTACTTTGGCTTAGGAAGGAGCATGAGAATCTTGCGGTTGATGAGTCCCTTGCCAAGAGAAGCAATGTCAAGAGCATTAATTTCTTCAACAAGCACATTCAAGCGAGAGAACATTTCATTGACATTTTCATGAGGTAGCATTTTAAACTCATCATATTTGGCTTTAAGCATGTGATATTTTAGTTCTTTGACACGAGAAGAACCCTCATGAATTTCTATCAAGCAAGCCCAAATTTCACAAGCCTTTTCTTTACTAGCAATCCTAGCAAACACATCTTGACTAATGCATTCATAAATTGCATTCCTAGCTTTAGCATCCCACTTAATTTGATCACCAACATAATTGTGCTCACCAAACCCCGTGTGGGTCGCTTCTCATACTTCGGAAGCAATAGCCTCTAGATAAGCGCACATGCGTGCTTTCCAATAGGCAAAGTTCTTGCCCTCGAAGATAGGAACCGAACCCCCAACCTTGGCCATTTTAGCTCTCTAGCGGTGAAGCTAGAATGATCCAATGAGCAACCTCGCTCTGATACCAATTGTAAGGATCGAATGCCCAAGAGGGGGGGTGAATTGGGCTTCTTTTCAAAAATTAAGACAAAAAAACTTAACTACTAAAAGCCCAATTCCCTAAGCAAACAACCTATGCATTCAAGTGAATAGTAACTTTGCGATATACGAAATGCATAAGTGTAAGGGAGAGGAAGAGAATACAAACTCCCGAGGAGACACGAGGATTTATCCTGTGGTTCGGCAAGATCGTCAAGATCTTCCTACGTCTACGTTGTGGCACCCACCAAAGGGTATAGCCACACCCAAGTCACCAAGACTAGGGATCTTCACTATTCTTCTCCGTTTGCCAATCTCGGCAAGGTGGAGCTCAAGCCTTGTACAACTTGGATCCTCCGGGCTTCCACAATCGTCTTGGCAAGCTCCGGAAGTCTCTCTCAATTACAAACACCAAGGGACACTCCCTTACAGCTCTCACTGCACTAGAGATTCCAATCACCAAGAATGGAGGCATACAAGCACTATCTCTAGCTAGTTCTAGCCTATCTCTTGGTGTGTAAGTGGTGTAGATGATGTAGAAGTGGTAGCACAATGTCTTGAATGCTTGAGAATGTGTAGAGTATGTCTGATAGTCAAGACTTGTCGAATAGACTGGTTGAAGGGGTATAAATAGCCAGCCTCCACGAAATAGTTGTTGGAAAAGTAGGCTGACATCACTGTTCTGCGAACACCAGATGATCTGATGTCTCGCCTTCAGTTATCATCGGTCAAATCCAAATTAGCTGATGTCATTGTGTCAGATATGACCGTTGTTAGGCCGATGTTGCACTTGTCTTTTCATCGGATGATCCGGTGGCACTTCCTCCAGAATTGGTTCAGACTTGATGCTTACTGGAGTGATTGACCGATGTGTATATTGTTGTACATCAGAGGATCCGATGTTACACTTGATCCAGAGATATTGCTTACTGCACTGGTGGACCGATGTAACATGTCCTTTGACATCGGATGATCCGGTGAGTACTTGGTTCTGAGGTCTTCTTCTTCTGCTGAACCAACTCGACTGATGTGTTGTTTTCTGGAAACATCGGTTGATCTGGTGAGTTGATTTTGTTTGCTTCGAGTTGTTCTAAGTGATTCTTTTGGAATTTTCTCGATTGACCTCTTAGACACTTGTTGTAAATATTATTTTGATGATTATCAAGCATTGAGTGCTTTCGATTATGGTTGAATAGTTTGACATATGAGCTTTTACTTCTAATCTTCATAATATTGATTGATCTCATCAAGTGATTGTTTAGGGGTCTCCAATAATCAGTAGTTGATGTTCATATTCATATATATTTCATTTGATTGAGTGATATGGGAGACCTTGCATCCATAAATTCATTAGTAAAATCCAATGGTTGTCATTAATCACCGAAACTATACCTCATGGGGGCCTAGATGCTTTCAGCTTCCGAAAGCAGAAGCATACGGAATTCCTCTCATCTGATCAACCTCATACTGATTCTTAGGCGACTGCGATTGTGAAAATTTGTCACCCTTAACTATTGGGACAGGCAAGGGCTTACAACCTTGCATACCGTACTTTCTGAGCACGCTTTCTAAGTATGCCTTCTGAAATAATCCTAATACCCCCTTTCTTCGATCTCGGTGAATCTCAATTCCTAGGACATAGGAAGCTTCACCTAAATCCTTCATCTCAAAGTTTGAGGACAAACACTTCTTAGTTTCTAAGAGTAGGTTGACATTACTACTTACCAGTAGTATGTCATCTGCATATAATATGAGGAAAATAAATTTCCCATTCTTAAACTTAGCATAAATGCAGTTATCCTCCTCATTATCCTTAAACCCAAACTTTCTTATCATCTCATCGAACTTTAGGTACCATTGCCTTGAAGCTTGCTTAAGTCCATAAATAGACTTCTTCAAGTGGCATCCCATATGTTCCTTACCCTCAGTAACAAAACCCTTTGGTTGAGCCATGTAGACGTCCTCATAAAGATCCCCATTGAGGAACGCCGTCTTTACATCCATTTGATGCAATTCTAAGTTGTAATGCGCTACTAATGCCATGATGATTCGAAACGAATCCTTAGACGACACGGGAGAGGTCTCGTTATAATCAATACCTTCCTGCTGCATGAATCCCTTAGCCACAAGCCTAGCCTTATACTTTTCGATCTTCCCTTTGGAGTCACGCTTAATCTTGTAGACCCATTTGCAGCGTACCGTTTTGGCTCCTTTAGGAATCTCTACTAAGTCCCAGACTTTGTTGGCACTCATAGAACTTATTTCATCTTCCATGGCTTTACGTCATTCGGATGACTGAGGTCTGCTCATGGCATCTTCAAAAGAGGTGGGATCATCCTCAATATGAATTTCTTCACTTAAGTTTAACTGATAATCACTTGGAATTGCCGATCGTCTTACTCTTTGTGATCTTCTTATTTGTGCATCATCTGAGGGTTGAGGCTGTTGTTGAACCTCATCTTGTTCGACCACATCTTCAACAGGCTGAGGAGGTGGAACCTCACTTATTTCTGTTGTGGCCGACGGAGGTGCAACGACAGGCGTTGTGTCACTAGCACCAGGTGCGGATGGCACGACGACAGCAGGTAGGGTGAAATAAGGCTCTTGAGTCATCGGAACAGATAGACTAATCCGTTCCTCCTCAAGGTCTATTTCACGTCGTATGGTGCTCCCCTTGATCATAGTGTCCTCTAAAAACATGGCATGTCTAGTCTCAATAAACTTAGTGTGTCTACCTGGACAATAGAACCTAAATCCTTTACTCTTTTCAGGGTAGCCAATATAATGGAAACTAATTGTTCTAGAATCCAGTTTGCTTAAGTTCGGGTTGAACATCTTAGCCTCAGTTGGACATCCGCACACATGTAGATAGTTTAGTGAGGGCTTGCATCCCGTCCACATCTCATACGGTGTCTTAGGTACTGACTTAGATGGAACACGGTTAAGTACGTGAATGGCGGTCTTTAAGGCCTCCATCTATAAACTAACTGGTAGTGTAGAATAGATTAACATGCTTCTCACCATGTCCATAAGCGTATAGTTTCGCCGTTCCGCTACACCGTTCTGCTGAGGTTCGCCCGGTGTAGAATATTGGGCTACTATGCCATTTTTCTGTAAAAACCTCGCAAAAGGTCCAGGGACTTGGCCATAAGGGGTGTGTCGACCGTAGTACTCACCTCCACGGTTAGACCTTACTACTTTAATCTTAACGTCGTGCTGATTTTCTACTTCAGCCTTAAATATCTTAAACTTATCCAACGCTTCGGATTGCTCCTTGATTGGATAAATATAGCCATAACGACTAAAGTCATTTGTAAAAGTTATGAAGGAATCATAACCATCTACCGATGTCACGGGAAAAGTTCCACAAATATCTGTGTGGATTATTTCTAAGACTCCCGAGCTACGTTTGACGTTTTTTTTAATAGTTTTGGAGAATTTTCCTTTAATGCAATCAATGCATTCCTCATAATCTGAAAAGTTTAAGTGTGGAAGAATCAATTGAGATACTAATTGTTCGATCCTCCCCCTCGAAATATGGCATAAACGACAATGCCATAATTTCGACGAAGTATCTAAATTGCTTCTTTTGCGCTTATTACGTCCTAAGTCGTTTTTAGACGAAACTTGATCATCACATATAGCAAACATATTCTCGTGAGTGGACAATAAGTAGAGCATGTCTTGTCAGAAGGCAAGACCAATAATCTCATTATTATAATTGATAGAACACTTATCATTACCAAAATGACAAATGTATCCTCAATCATCCAAACACAAAACTGAAATCAAGTTCCTTTCTAATGAAGGGACATAAAGAACATTATTTAGCCTAAGTACAAAGCCACTAAGTAATATAAGATACAAGTCTCCAATGGCTTGGACTTCGGCTTCACACTCATCTGCCACCTTAATCACTCTTTCCCTTCTCCTTATAGTTCTCATCGTACTTAATACCTGCATTGAATTACAAATGTGCACAGTGGCACCTGAGTCAATCCACCAAGTGGACCGTGAATAATTGACATATAAGGTCTCATTTACAAAAGTAATTATATCATTACCTTTCTTAGCACACCACTTAATGAATCCAACATAGTCCTTCTGGAAATGTTCATCTGAGCCAAAGAAGTGACACTTATCCTTGTCCCTCTCTTGAGAGGACTTGCCTTTGAACTTATTTGCTGAAGAACTGGAGCCTGAAACCTTGAAGGAAGATGGTTTGGGAGAGGAAAAGTATCTCTTTGCCTTTTCCTTACCCTTAGTGTTAGCCAGATTGATGTAATTACCATTCTTAGAGCTCTTTATGCGTTCCTCTTCTGGAACGCACATAGCAACAATCTTATCAATGTTCCAAGTTTCAGGGAGTGAGTTATAATTGACCACAAAGGCCTCAAACTCCTTAGGAAGAGAACTTAGGATGAAGTAAATGAGCATCTCATCTGGCATCACAATGTTTAGCTCCCTAAGCTTAGAGTTATAGTGACTCATCTTATTGATGTGCTCACGCACACCACCTCCAGAGTACTTCTCAGTGACAATCTTTCTCATGAGAGTGCTTGCACTTGCCTTAGTAGAGTCATTGAACTGACTCTAGACTCTCTCTAAGTACTTAGAGACTGTGTCACAATCAGGGATTCCTCCCTTAATTGAGTCAGCTATGGTGCTCTTAATGATCACGAGACACTTCATGTTGAAAGTGTCCCACTTAGGGAGATCCTTCTCATACTGATCATTCAAGCTTAGGTACTTAGCCTTCCGCTTAGCGAAAGATTCCTCAGATTCCCCAGTCTTAGCAATGGGGACAGGTGGCTCAGTGGGTCGAGGCGACAATCGCAAAATCGAGGTCAGGGACTACTAGAGCCATTTGGAGCCTCTCTTTCCATACCCCGTAATTTTGACCATTGAGGGTCTCAATTGCGGGGATATAGCTAAGTGCTGAGGGTAAGTCTGATCCTTCAAAAAATAAAGATTTGAGGATTAATGACAAAACTTAATATAAATCATGACTTAAGAATGACATTTTGCTTTTTCACGTTGGTTACTTAGCAAGAATGCCCTTAAACATTGAAACTTAACATGATAACAAAATTTAATATGATAAACTCAAAAGCAAACTTAAATTAATCATGGCAATTCAATTTCACATTGGTTACTTTTAAATTCCTTGCATAATTAACTTAACACATCATTTTTCACGTTGGTTACTCAATGAATCTTAAAAATAATCATAAATATAAACTTAACCATAAGCTCAAATAAATGCACTTAGTATTAATTGGCAAATTCAAATTTTCACGTTGGATACTCATTTAAATTACCACTTATAAACATAACATGACTTAATTTAAACTCAAAACTTGATAAATTAAAATTTCACTTTGGTTACTAAATTAATTTATCACTTAATTACAGCGGAAGCTAAAACTCAATTTCTTAATTGATGAAAATTGCTTGAAAAAGCACTTAATAGTATTTAAATAACTGAGGAAAAGGCTCTTATTGGCAATAAATAGTATAAAATGCAAGAAAAAATGCAATCAAAATGCACACAATTATCACACAAACTTCTCATAATTTTCCCAGCTATTTAACTAAATTTTCTAACCATTTATCTAATTTCTGGAATTAATTTTCCATTTTAAACTTATTTTGAAAAACAGAAAATGCTTAAAAAGCTAAATGGGCCAGAAACCCAAAATTCAGCCTACTAGTAACAACTGGCCCAGCCCACTTCTAAAAAACCTCTCAGAAAATTGGAAAAACTCAACACGCGCATCCCATAGTCATTTGGCCCACGGTGGAATTCAGCCCACTAATAAATCGGGAAAAATCCCGAAAATTGAAAGGGCAGCCCACCGACCCATATCGCGCTTCCACATGGGCTCCGGGCCTGCCAACGTGATGCGGCAGGCGGCGTGCGACGTGGGCTGTTGGATCCAGATCCAACGGCCACGATCTGACGGAGGCTTAATACATGGGCTGATCTGAGCCGTACATCGTCGATCCGACGGCTCCGCGTTGATATCGCACGGTACTTAAGCGCTCGCCGCCGCGGTTCACGCAAACCCTAGCTCATTTGCGACTGACCTTTCTCTCTCTTTGGCCCGAGTGAAAGTGAGCGAAAGAGCGGTGGCGCGAGAGAGAGGCGAGCCGCGTGGGACCTCCGGCGCCGTCGCGCCATCGTCGCCGGCGAGAGAGCTCCCACCGAGATGGTTCTCCATCGCTGATGATGGTGCGGGCCGGTTTGTCGTTGAGGAAAACCGTTGCCCTCACCAGATCTGAGGGGTAGGGGGGGGGGGCGCTGTGGGGACCTCCGGCACGGCCGCACCCTCACCGCCGGCGAGCGAGCACACCGCGAGGTTGCTCGCCGTCAAGCGATGTGGTGACGGTCGGTGACCGTTGAAGCAAACCCGAAGAGCTAGGGTTAGGGTTAAACCCGAAACCCTAGCGCGGTCCTTAGAGAGTCTGAGTGCTTATGTTTGCAGGTACGCTTGCGCCACCGAGGGCCTCCACCATGGCGCGCACTTCGTGCCGCCGGTGGAGAGCCGCCTAGGGTTAGGGTTTCCTAACCCGAGGCTCTAAGGTGGCGGCGGCGGTTCAACTGTGCGACTAGGGTTGGGCTTCGGCCCAATAACCCTAGTTCCGCACCTGAGGATGGCGACGCCACGGTCATCTCCGTTGGGAGACGCAATCCAATGGCCGCCGCCAAGGAGAAGAGGATGGTAGGGTTAGGGTTTCCCCTAACCCGCACTGAGGAGGATTCGGTGGCCCAAGACCACCTTGATCCAGATAAGTTCCTCTTCCCCTTAATCTAATTTTTCTTGTTTTGATTCGATTTGGCCTGTGTTCTGAGCTCTATGTGTTAACTGAAATCGAAACTGACTTCCCCTCCTTCATATTTCTTAATTAACTTGACTTAACAGTAACTAATCTCAACTAAGACTGAATTAAAATGATTAGAAACTTAATCAACCTTAATTTTGGGCTTAGGTAACCCAATTAGTAGATCATAGACACGGCTCTGATGCCAATGTTGAAACTGATTACCCTTAGGATCATGACCATAAACATCTAACCGAGAGAGACTAAACATAATGTACCACTAACAATGACATTAACCCTTAGACAAATAATCTAACAGGCATCCTAATCATGGAACACATAAGGGTAGAATTAGAGGGGGATAAGTGAGAGGCGAGTATACCTTCATTAGAGCCGTTTGACGCCATTGAGGAGATCCAGCGATAGGGCGGCGATCCAATTATGTTTAGTTTTGGCGGGGGCCTCGGGAACGTGTGCGCATCAAGTGTGCATGCCCTAAGGTCCCCCTGAGACTTATAAAGCGCGCACCAGGTGGGGAGCGTAACAGAACGAGTCTGTTACGCCCCCCTCGGGAGTATCGCGCGGATGAGAGATTCGGTGTGGGTTGTTGCCCCACGCCTATTTTTTAACGGGAGACCCTTATGGGATATCCGGTTGTACCGGGATGACCCCAACAATCATAGCATAGTTTCTTAGGTGTAGTCCACCGAAAAGAAAACATGCTTGTATTACTGAACCTTTTCATCGTCAGGCTCGTACAAAAGCTGAATATTACTGTTACACTAATGGAATGCAAATGTACAATCAGTCTTTTGTCAGCAATATGCTGTGACAAAAGGAGGGTACGGCAACTGTTGGTCTGCCCAGAAATGCTGACCCTACTAACATGCGTTCCTGTCTGGTTCGCTCGACGTCTTCTCTGCGTCTGTGTTCCTGGCTTCCTCTGCCCGGCCTGCTGGCTGCTGCTACGACTGTATGATACATGCTTCTATTAGTGTTCAATTAATTCATTGTTGACTTGATTTGATGAGTTGTAGGGGCGGACCCACTGTTTCGTAGCGTGGTTAATCTTCTCTCTCGCAAGTAGCTGCGCGCTTTTCTGAGACCTGTTTGCTGTTTCTCTCGCAAGTAACTGCAATAATATTATAATCCATGTTTACGTCATTGACTAGCTAGGAGGGTAAGGAGGTGCTGCTAAGAAAAAAATACCACTTAGTTAAGTGGGATTTGGTTTGTACAGAGAAGAAAAAAAAAGTTTGAGAGTGAAGAACATTCTTAATCTCAACTTAAGCTTTTTGATGAAATGGTGGTGGAAATTGAAATGGAGAGGGGTTATGGTAAGAAATTATTAAAAAGAAATATGTGAGGGATAAACCCATTGCGATTATTAAACATAGACAATCTGACTCTCTCATTTGGACTGACCTCTTAAAAGTCAGAAACTTGTATATGAGTGGGAGAAGATATAGGGTGTGTTTAGTTTGTTATCAACAAAAGCCTTAACAAATTTTGGTGTACCCACACTTTTTGGCATCAGTTTGGTTCTCTTCTAAAATTTGGTTTACCAACGAAAATTTGGTAACGTATGTATAGAAAGTTGGCAAATTTGTTGGTGACCGAATCACTCGCCTTCCTTAGAGCATCTCTAACCCGTTTGCTATTTTTGGTTTGCTATTATTTCAAATAGCAAATATGTTATTCACATTTAGCATCTCATTCCATGAGCATCTCCAACCCGTTTGCTATATGATGTGCTATATTAAAAATTCTCATATTTATTAATATGTAATAATTATTTTAAAATTCAAATAACATTATTGCAAAGGCTATATTGTAACGTTTCTATTTCTAACGGCTATTTTTCAATGGTTATATTTCTAACGACTATTTTTAATAGTTGTATTTCCAACGGTTAATTTTCAACGACTATTTTGCAATAGAAACGACAATAATGTAGCAAAAATCGGGGATAGCAAACCGGATAGCATTTGCTACTAGTAGCACACCGAGAGCTCCATATAGCAAATGGCTAAAAGTAGCAATTCTAATAGCAAACCGGTTGAAGATGATTTTTGCTCTAAATTTGCTAAATAATATAATAGCACACCATATAGATAATGGGTTGGAGATGCTCTTACCAACGCACTGCCAAAGAGCAAGGGATGAGGTGGCAGGTAGTGATAAGTTGCACGTTGTTCAAGATTATGAGGATGACAAACTTTGAAATAGAATATCTCAAAAACTATAGATCTAATTTAAATTTTGTTTATGTCATTAACTTCCTTGTAATTAATTCTACAAAATAAGATCTCACTTGGCTATATTTCATGAAAAATAAAATTAATGACATGTGGACCCCATGTGTCATACGAACAAATACAATAAATATTGGTGAAAGCATCTAGGCCCCCATGAGGTACGGTTTTGGTGATTAATGACAATCATTGGATTTTACTAATGAATTTGTGAATACAAGGTCTCCATAATCACTCAATCAAATGAAATCTATATGTCATTGGAGACCCATATACAATCACTTTATGAGATCGAATCAATGATATGAAGACAAGAAGTGAAAGCTCTTTTGTCAAAGTCATTCAACAACACACAATTGATGACACTTAATGCTTGACAACCATCAGAAGTACATTTCTAACAAAAGTCTAAGAGGTCGATCGAGCAAGACACAATAGAATCACTTAGAAACAACTCGAAGCAAACAAAATCAACTCACCGGATCAACCGATGATTTCGGGGAACAACACATCGGTCGAGTTGGTTCAGCAGAAGAAGAAGACCTCAGAACAAAGCACTCACCGGATCATCCGATGTTAAGGGCTCAGCTACATCGGTCCATCAGTATAGTTTGCAATATCCTTGGACCAAGTATAGCACCGGATCATCCAATGTACAGAAATACACACGTCGGTCAATCACTCCAGTAAGTATCAAGTTTGAGTCAATTCTGGAGGAAGAGCCACCGGATCATCCGATGAGAAGACAAGTGCAACATCGGTCTAACAACGGTCATATCTGACACAATGACGTCAGCTAAAGTAAACTTGACCGATGATAACTAAAGGGGAGACATCGAATCATCCGATGTTCGCAGAAAAGTTCTGTCAGCCTACTTTTCCAATGGCTATTTCGTGGAGGTTGGCTTTAAATACCCCCTAAACCTGTCATTTCGATAAGTCTTGATCACCAGACATTCTCAACACATCCACAAGCATTCAAGACCAAGAGCCATCACTTCTACATCATTTTCGACCACCTACACACCAAGAGATAGGCTAGAGCTAGCTAGAGAGAGAGCTTGTGTGCCTCCATTCTAGGTGAGTGGAATCTCTAGGATAGTGAGAGCCTCAAGGGAGTGCCCCTTGGTGTTTGTAACTGTGAGAGACTTCCGGAGCTTGCCAAGGCATTTGTGGAAGCCCGGAGGGTCGAAGTTGTACAAGGCTTGAGCTCCACCTTGCCGAGGTTGGCAAACGGAGAAGAATAGTGGAGATCCCTCGTCTCGGTGACTTGGGTGTGGCTATACCCTTTGGTGGGTGCCACAACGTGGATGTAGGAAGATTTTGACGATCTTGCCGAACCACGAGATAAATCCTCGTGTCTCCTCGGGAGTTTGCATCCTCTTCCTCCCCCTTACATTTATGCATTTTATATTCCGTGAAGTTGCTATTTACTTCAATGCATAGATAGTTTGCGTAGGGAATTGGGCTTTTAGGAATTAAGTTTTATTGTTTAGATTTTTTGAAAAGAAGCCCAATTCACCCCCCCCCTCTTGGGCATTCGATCCTTACAATTGGTATCAGAGCGAGGTTGCTCATAGGATCATTCTAGCTTCACCGCTAGAGAGCTAAAATGGCCAAGGTTGGGGGTTCGGTTCCTATCTTCGAGGGCAAGAACTTTGCCTATTGGAAAGCACGCATGCGCACTTATCTAGAGGCTATTGCTCCCGAAGTATGGGAAGCGACCCACGCGGGGTTTGGAGAACACAACTATGTTGGTGATCAAATTAAATGGGATGCTAAAGCTAGGAATGCAATCTATGAGTGCATTAGTCAAGATGTTTTTTCTAGGATTGCTAGCAAAGAAAAGGCATGTGAAATTTGGGCTTGCTTGATAGAAATTCATGAGGGTTCTTCTCGTGTGAAGGAACTTAAATATCACATGCTTAAAGCAAAATATGATGAATTTAAGATGCTACCTCATGAAAATGTTAATGAGATGTTCTCTCGCTTGAATGTACTTATTGAAGAAATTAATGCTCTTGACATTGCTTCTCTTGGCAAGGGACTCATCAACCGCAAGATCCTCATGCTCCTTCCCAAGACAAAGTACAACATCATCAACTCCATGCTCCAAAAAGAGTCTCTTGACCACATTGAAGTTTCGGAGCTCATTGGAGAAATTCACGCTCATGAGATGAGTGTGCTTGGGATGATGGAGCAATCATCTTCAAAAACAATTGCTCTAAAGGCCTCCACCAAGAAAACAAGCCTCAAGAAGAAGAAGGTGGTTGAGCCTAGCTCAAGTGAAGAAGAGCAAGTATCAAGTGATGATGATGATGATGAGCTTGCATTGATGATGAGAAAATTCTCACGCTTGAACTCCAAGATTACCAAGAAGGGATACACCTTTGATCCTAAGAAGAAAACGTTTCTACCAAGGAGAGATGATCACAAGACTTGCTACAATTGTGGTGATCAAGGCCACATCTCCTATGATTGTCCAAAACCGGACAAAAGAAGAGAGAACTACAAGAGCAAGCATCGCAAGCTTGAAGAGAGTGAAGATGATGAAGAACAGGCCAAACCCAAACCAACATCCTTTGGGAAGAGGAAACATGACAAGGGCAAGAAGGCAAGATTCTTCCCAAAGAAGAGAAATGGCCCACAAAAGGTGTTCATGTGTGAGGCAAATGAATGGGTCACCGACGAAGAAACAAGTGATGAAGAGAGTGAAGCGGAAGAAGAAAGCTTGGCCGGCCTCGCCATTGCCAACAATGATGACTCACCTCTTCATCCACCGCTCATGTGCCTCATGGCAAAAGGTAACACCAAGGTATGTGACGACTCTAGTGATGATGAGCTTTCCCCCGATGATTTAACTTCCTTGATAAATGAATATCATGCTATCATTAAGAGGGAAAAGAGTAAGGTTAAAGCTCTTGAAGAAACTCGTGCTAGACTTGAGAGTGCTAACCTCGATTTGCTTGACAAGTATGAAAGCATACTCAAAGAGCATGACACGCTCAAATCTCATGTCAAGCAAATTGAGAAAGAAAAGGCTAAAATCAAGTTAGATAATCATGAGCTAACTTAGCACACCAAACACTCTTGGAAGAACACAACAAGTTAGTACAAGAACAACAAACACTTAACCTTGCTCATGACATGCTTGATCAAGAGTTGAAAAATATAAAGAAGCAAACTCTTAATGATAGGATATCCATTACTTCTCATGTCACTAATGCCTTGAACAAGTCTTTGCCTGTGAAAGCAAATGCTAGGGAGAAGGACTTGTTGGAAGAAATTGAGAATATCCGCACTAGTGTGGCTAGACTTTCAAAAGGGGAAGTCAAACACAAGGAAATACTCTTCCAACAAGCAAAGTCCTTCAACAAGAGAGGATTTGGATCCTTCCCGGTGCCTAACAAAGGAAAGGTGCCCTCACCGGAGCTTAGAACAAGCTTCATCAAGGAAGTTGGTTCTTATTGCCAACATTGTGAGGTCACCGGTCACCACACAAGGGAGTGTCCTCTTCCTAACCGACCCTCTCCCAAGTTGCCCACTAATTACAAATCTACTTTCAATGATCGTCATTATCTCTTGAGTAAAGTAGATGGCAAGGTGAAGGCTAGGTTCATTGGCAAGGACATGAAGGGCATGAAGGGGAAGCTCCCCAAGCAACTTTGGGTCCCAAAGACACTTGTATCACACATACAAGGACCTAAGTTGGCTTGGGTGCCTAAAGTTAAAAATTGAATTCATGTGTGTAGGTGAACTACAAAGCCGGAGGAAAGCATTGGGTACTCGATAGCGGGTGCACCCAACATATGACCGGCAATGATGGTATGTTCACCACCATAAAAAACCCCGGCAATCATGAACAAGTCACCTTTGGTGATAACTCTAAGGGAAAGGTAATTGGGTTAGGTAAAATTTCTATTTCAAATGATTTATCCATTTCCAATGTTTTGTATGTCAAGTCACTTAGTTTTAATTTACTTTCCGTTGCACAACTATGTGATCTTGGACTAACATGCACATTTAGCAAAAATGATGTTGTTGTGAGTAGTGAAACAAGCCAAGACATAGTCTTCATTCGGCATGGACATCTCTACCTAGTAGATTTCTCCAACAAGAATGCTAGCTTGACCACTTGCCTTTTCACTAAGACAAGTTTGGGATGGCTATGGCACCGACGCATAGCGCACATTAGGATGAGCAAGCTCAAGAAGTCATTCAAGCTTGGGATGGTGACCGGCGTGAAGGATGTTACATTTGATAAGAACAAGCTTTGTAGCGCTTGTCAAGCCGGGAAGCAAGTTGCTTCACACCACCCAATGAATACAATGGTGTCAACCTCCAAGCCACTTGAACTACTCCACATGGACCTCTTCGGACCGTTCACATATCAAAGCCTTGGCGGTAACCTCTATTGTCTCGTTATAGTTGATGACTACTCTCGCTATGCTTGGACTTTATTTCTAGGTGACAAGAGTGAAACTCCGGAAGTGTTCAAGACCTTCGCCAACCGCGCTCAAAGGGAATTTCAACTTCCCATCATCAAGGTCCGGAGTGACAACGGCACCGAATTCAAGAACTACAACATTGGGGAGTGGTGTGACCGTGAAGGTGTGAAGCATGAGTTTTCGGCCATATACACCCCTCAACAAAACGGTGTCGTTGAAAGGAAGAACAAGACACTCATCACTCTTGCGAGAGCAATGCTTGATGACTACGACACGTCGGAGAAGTTTTGGGCCGAAGCAATCAACATGGTGTGCCATGCCGCAAATAGGGTCTATCTCCATCGACTACTTCAAAAGACCCCGTACGAGCTTCTCATTGGGAGAAAGCCCAACATCTCCTACTTTCGAGTCTTTGGATGCAAGTGCTACATCTACCGTAAGAAAGGCTCGGTAAGTTTGAAAGAAGATGTGATGTTGGCATATTCCTTGGTTATGCATAAAATGCAAAAGCATATCGAGTATTCAACCAAACCTCCGGTTTAGTTGAGGAAAGTTGTGATGTTGAGTTTGATGAAACTAATGGCTCCCAAGAGGAGAGTTTAGGTCATGATGAAATAGATGATGAGCCTCTACGAGAAGCCATGAAGAACATGACCATTGGAGACATCAAGCCTGAAGTTGAGGAGAGCCATGATCAAGGGGGAGCTTCAAGTTCCAACATCAACACTTCAATGGCGCCTCAAGTTGATGAAGAAGAGAAGGATGATCCATTGCCAACTCAAGACTCACAAGCACAACAACATCAAGAAGAAGAAGAAGTCCATGATCAAGTCCAACCACAAGAGGAGCAACACGCATCACCTTCGCCAAGTGCTTCACAACCACTTATGAGGCATTGACGCATCTCCAAGGCGCATCCGATGGACCAAATCATTGGAAGTCCGTCAAGGGGTGTAAGTACACGTTCTCGCCATTTCGCTTCATTTTGTGAGCACTACTCGTTTGTTTCATGTGTAGAACCCACTCATATTGAGGAAGCACTCCAAGACCCAAATTGGGTGATGGCCATGCAAGAAGAACTCAACAACTTCATCCGCAATGAAGTTTGGGTGTTGGAGGAGTGACCCAAGGACAAGAACGTCATCAGAACAAAGTGGGTGTACCGCAACAAACAAGACGAGAATGGCGTTGTGGTCCGCAACAAGGCAAGACTTGTGGCCAAAGGGTTCTCGCAAGTTGAAGGACTAGACTTTGGGGAGACATTTGCCCCGATAGCCCGGCTAGAAGCCATCCGTATACTCCTTGCTTTTGCTTCACATCATAATATTAGACTTTATCAAATGGATGTGAGTGCCTTTCTTAATGGTTACATTAACGAGCTTGTTTATGTTGAACAACCTCCCGGGTTTGAAGATCCGAGGAATCCTAATCATGTGTATAGGTTGCATAAGGCGCTCTACGGGCTCAAGCAAGCACCTAGGGCGTGGTATGAACGACTACAGGATTTCTTGATCATGCAAGGATTCAAGATCGGAAGGGTGGACACCACACTCTTCACCAAAGACATCAACGAAGATTTGTTCATTTGTCAAATTTATGTTGATGATATTATTTTTGGTTCAACTAACGAAGCTCTTAGCCATGAATTTGGAAAAATGATGTCTAGGGAATTCGAGATGTCAATGATTGGAGAGCTCAACTTCTTCCTTGGATTTGAAATCAAGCAACTTCAAGAGGGGACCTTCGTCTATCAAGAGAAGTACACCAAGGACCTCTTGAAGAAATTTGAGATGGGGGATTGTAGCTCAAGAAGCACTCCAATGGCAACAAATTGTCATCTCAATGCGGATAAGGACGGTAAACCTATTGACCAATCTAACTACCGTTCTATGATTGGCTCATTGCTTTATCTTACCGCATCTAGGCCCGATATCATGTTTAGTGTATGCTTGTGTGCTCGCTTTCAAGCGGCACCTAAAGAATCGCATAGGAAGGCGGTCTTTAGGATACTTAGGTATCTTAAGCATACCCCTAGTGTGGGCTTGTGGTACCCTAAAGGTGCAAAATTCCACCTCTTGGGATACTCGGATTCGAACTTTGCCGGATGCCGCGTGGATCGCAAGAGTACCTCCGGTGGGTGCCACTTGCTTGGGCGTTCCCTAGTATCTTGGTCTAGTAAGAAGCAAAATTATGTCGCCTTGTCCACGGCGAAAGCGGAATATATAGCGGTCGGTGCATGTTGTGCCCAAATTCTTTATATGAAACAAACCCTTTTGGACTTTGGTATTAAACTTGGTTGTGTGTCTCTCCTTTGTGACAATGAAAGTGCGGTTAAGATAGCTAAAAACCCCGTTCAACACTCCCGCACTAAGCACATTGATATTCGCCATCATTTCTTGAGGGACCATGAAGCTAAGGGAGACATCTCTTTGAGAGGTGTTAGGTCCGAAGAACAATTGGCGGATATCTTCACTAAACCACTTGATGAGAAAACTTTTTCTAGGCTAAGAAGTGAATTAAATGTGCTAGATGCGTCAAACGTCATGTAAGAATGCACTTCATATAGGTCTTGCCTAACTCTCAAAGGATAGGGGTGAGCAAGGGTTAGCTTCGGATGGAGGTTCTTTTGGGTTGTCCCAAGGTTTGGAGAGTAGCTCTCCCTGAAGAAGCCTTTGAAAGGTTCAAATTTGGTAAGATAGATTTATTTTATGCCTTGCATGATGTCTGCCATATAAACTTGTAATTTCTTGCACTATAAAATTGCTTGGCATTGCATACGGTAGATTGTCACAAAGGGGAACCCAGCTCATGAGAAAGAGACTTGTTTGAAATGCAATATCTCAACTCATATAAGGTGGAAAGAACAAAATGTTAGGTGCGTTAATGCCTAGAGGAACATGCTCTAAAGAGATAGAAGTCTTCGTACTCTACCTCACAAAGCATGGGCCTTACATTGTATTTGGATGATTTCCTCCTATTTTTCTCGGTGTTCCATTTGCTTTAAGGCCTAGCCAAGTTATTGGCATATTAGTATTTTTTAGGGGTAAGGGGTTGCCCAAAAAGTCCTAAGACATGTGTTTATCATTGTTTGTTTGCTTGGTCAAAGGACATATATGGGATGTTGCTGTTTAGTAGTCATCGGATTATCCGATGCTTAGGTCAGACCATCATCGGATTAGTTGGTGTTCAAAAGCCAAGAGTCGGACCAGTCAGCAACACAAATCAACCGACGCGTTCATTTGGAAACACATCAGTCCATCCGGTGTTCACAATTCTGGAATTGTGATGTATTCCACCGATGACATTCCCTTCCACGTCGGTCCATCCGATGTCAACGGTACCTTTTTGAATACCCTTACTGTGACATTCGACCGATGCTATCTCTTTGCACGTCGGTCCATCCGTTGTCAACGATACCTTTTAGAATACCCTTACTGTGCCATTCGACCGATGCTTCTATCGTTTCTAAATCGGTCCATCCGGTGTTGAATTTACGGCTAGGGTTTGGGACCCACTATTTAAACGGCCGTTCGCCTCCTCTCTTCTCTCTCCCGATCCCGTCGCCCGCGCCTCACCTTTCCACCGCCACTGTCTCGCTAGCCCTGCGCCGCCGCCGCCCTCCAGTCGCCGCCGCCGTCTCCGGCTGCCGCTGCCGCCCTCCGGAGGCCGCCGCTGCCTCCCGCCGCTGCCGCACCACAGTAGCCGCGCTGCCGCCGCCATCCGCAGCACCACCACCGCTGCATCCTCTAGCGCCGCCGCCGCTCTCCACCGCAGCCGCCCGTGCACCACCACCGACGCCGCCAGCAGCCACATCACCACCCTCTCCACTGTCGCCGTGGTGTCTCCCCCCCAAACGGTCGTGTCTCTTTGTCGTTAGGGTTTCCGGCCGCGTCGATTGTCGTGTTCCTCGAGCTTGACATTGTCGCACCTCATCGCAATGGCTCACGACAAGAAGAACAAGGGCAAGGCCGTTGCAGAGTCGGCCGCAAAGAAACAGAAGCTCTCGAAGGAGGAGAAGAAGGCGTTGATGGCCGCTCGCACCGCCGAGGAGCGAGAGCGAGGCCGAGGAGGATCACTGAGGATCCGCGAGGCTCGTCCGAGGCAGCCTCCCGTGATCGATGAGTCCGAGGCCAAAGAAGAGCCGGAAGAGCCACTCGTCCGCCGGCGCTCAGCCCGGACCCGGGGGGGGGGGGGGGGGCATCCCGCGGCAGCACCACGTCCGAGACCGATGGCTACCGATCGTCGTGAGGACAGGGAGGCCCAGAGAGCCATCTACGAGATGGACACCACCGTCCGTGTCGGTGAAGGCGTCCGATTGACAGATTACCGGAAGATGAAGGCCAAGCAACTCCGAAGACTCAGATGGAGTGTGTTGCTTGAGGAGTGGTACCTGCAGCCCAGAGAGGCTCTTGTGGACAGTCGTTTCTGGACTATGACACAGGCATCGCTCTATGAGACCTACAGACGCTGAGGCCACAAGTTATTCCAGCACAACTTTCTGGAATGGGATAAGCTCGCCCTGGCTGTAGATACAGAGATACGCCCCTACTTTGAGAGGTACGGAGGGTTGGTCCAGCTGATGTCCTATGAGAGGAGCGCATATGTGGAGGATTGGGTCCGCGTGTTCTACGCTACCCTCTACGTCTCTGAGGGCCGCATGTCGATTGACTTCATGTTCATGGGACAGCACCATCACCTGACGAGATAGACGCTTGCACAACTGCTGGGAGTGGACCTGCACGACACTTGCGTGCATGAGAGGGTGTATGGTCAGGCAGACCCACCGCGGAGGCCGCTCACTGGAGGAGTGGCACCACCACTGGAGGAGATTCGCTCCTTGTTTGGCCCGACCTTCTCTCCAGACCAGCCGAGGGTACCGGCACTACTGACTCCTGCTGCACGCATAGTGCACCTTGCCTTGCGCCGCACTCTCTTGCCAAGGTCCGGTTACTTAGAGGGGTTCACCAGCCTGCAGCAGACCCTCCTGTTCTACATCATGAATGGGATGGAGTTTGATATTGTGGGCGTCCTCATATGCGAGATGGAGGATGTGATCACCGATGGAGTGGGCATGATGAGGCAGCTCGTGTATGGACACTGGATCAGCTACCTGCTCTCCATGATGGTCCCTGAGGAGTCCGTCGTGCATGATCGTCTCACTGACGAGAGTGTCACACGGTTCGGTCACTACCGTGCCCCAGCTCCTGGAGAGCGCCGCCTTGGCTGTCCAGTCGAGCGTCAGGTCAGGGCTCGTCTATCTGAGGAGGACTAGTCGGATCATGAGGAGGATGAGAGGCTGGCTGAGGCAGAGGCACAGGGTGAGGACCTGCAGCATATATGGTCCGAGAGCGACACAGATGACAGTGTTGAGGAGTACTTCCCACCTCCTCCCTCACCCAGGCAGCACGACGCGGAGGCTGGAGGCTCTACAGTGCCACCCCCTACTCCACCTCCTGTCTCAGAGGCACAAGTTTCTCAGCCGTCCGAGCTCACATCCCTCCTACAGCAGATGGTTGAGCAGCAGCGCTTGGACCGGCTTGCAGTTGAGCAGGCCCGAGCGGAGCAGGCCGCACGCCTTCTGGAGCTCTAGCAGCAGCAGCAGCAGGAGATGCATCGCCAGATCGCCCGTGAGAGGCGTGAGGACACTGACCGGCTGACTGGGCTGATCGACCAAACGCACCAGCGCTCCCTCGACCAGCAGCAGCAGATGCAGCAGGCGATGATGGGCATCCTGGGGTTGATCACCAACCTCTACACCCAGATCGGGATTGCCCTCCCGTCGCAGCTGCCAGGAGTTGCTCCACCTCCACCTGTCCTTGCTCCAGCTGCCGCTCCGGTGCCGACTACGCCGATCCCTTCGATCAGCATGTCTCCACTGCTGGCTCCCGGCGCACCGATTCACTCTCCATTGCCGGCCACGACACGTTCCAGCAGACATCGGCATCTATCGTCAGTGCCCCTGCTCCAGCAGCTCCTACCCAGCAGGCACCAACGACGGCTCCTACGGCTCCGACAGCTCCTTCTACCTCTACTCCAGGCAGCAGCTCCGACGACAACGACGATGACCAGTTCGTCATGGCGCCTAGTACTCAGGGTACTTAGGCACTCGAATCCCTTTTTGGTGTCTTGATGCCAAAGGGGAGAAGATTTAGAGGAGTCAGGGGGAGGATAACTTAGTCTCAGGGGGAGTGTCCTAGCCTTAGGGGGAGTTTATCTATATCATCTTTTGTAATTCAATATTATAATCTTTTGTAATTCGATACGTTTGCTACTCATTTGGTGTTTATTGAGTACTCTTAAGTTGTTAATCGATTGAGCTTATTTGGTGCCTATCTTATGATCACTTATTCACTTGAGTTATTCTTTGATTGAGCTTTCAAATTTTAAGTGTAATAATCTTGTATTCATTGCATATCCTCTTAAGATTCATACTATCAAATTCATTACTATTGTGCTTTAAATTGTTGTGTTGTCATCAATCACCAAAAAGGGGAAGATTGAAAGCATCTAGGCCCCCATGAGGTACGGTTTCGGTGATTAATGACAACCATTGGACTTTACTAATGAATTTGTGGATGCAAGGTCTCTCATAATCACTCAATCAAATGAAATCAATATGTCATTGGAGACCCCTAAACAATCAATTTATAAGATCAAATCAATGATATGAAGACAAGAAGTGAAAGCTCTTATGACAAAGTCATTCAACCACAATTAATGACACTTAATGCTTGACAATCATCAGAAATATATTTCCAACAAAGTCTAAGAGGTCACTTGAGCAAGACACAAAAGAATCACTTAGAAACAACTCGAAGCAAACAAAATCAACTCACCGGATCAACCGATGATTTCGGAGAACAACACATCGGTCGAGTTGGTTCAGCAGAAGAAGAACACCTCAGAACAAAGCACTCACCGGATCATCCGATGTTAAGGGCTCAGCTACATCGTTCCATCAGTACAGTTTGCAATATCCTTGGACCAAGTATAGCATCGGATCATCCGATGTACAGAAATACACACATCAGTCAATCACTCCAGTAAGCATCAAGTTTGAGCCAATTCTGGAGGAAGAGCCACCGGATCATCCGATGAGAAGACAAGTGCAACATCGGTCTAACAACGGTCATATCTGACACAATGACGTCAGCTAAAGTAAACTTGACCGATGATAACTAAAGGGGAGACATCGGATCATCCGATGTTCGCAGAAAAGTTCTGTCAGCCTACTTTTCCAACGGCTATTTCGTGGAGAAGAATAGTGGAGATCTCTCGTCTCGGTGACTTGGGTGTGGCTATACCCTTTGGTGGGTGCCACAACGTGGATGTAGGAAGATCTTGACGATCTTGCCGAACCACGGGGTAAATCCTCGTGTCTTCTCGGGAGTTTGCATCCTCTTCCTCTCCCTTACATTTATGCATTTTATATTCCGTGAAGTTGCTATTTACTTCAATGCATAGATAGTTTGCGTAGGGAATTGGGCTTTTAGGAATTAAGTTTTATTGTTTAGATTTTTTGAAAAGAAGCCCAATTCACCCCCCCCTCTTGGGCATTCGATCCTTACAATTGGTAAGGTTACAATTCAAACGTTACTTTACCAATGGATTGGTATTACTGTTACCCGCGTATTTTATTGCCAAAATTTGGTAAGGTAAATATTGGAAGACATCCAAACAGGCCCATAACTTGGGTAATGGTAGAAGGATTAGATTGTGGAAGGATGCATGGTTGCTAGAAAAACCCTTTTGCCTGATCTTCTCAGTCTTGTTTGATCTTTGTACTAATCAAGACATTTCTGTTCCTAGTTGTGCTGATTCTAATTGGGCGATTCAATTCAAAGTCAATTTGCCTGTGTTTTTTCTAAATCAGTGGTACACCCTAGCTACTATGTTAAATGGGCAGAAATATTGTAGATAGGGGAGATGAACCTAAATGGTTATGTAATAGATTTGGTTGTTTCACTGTCAGTTCTGTGCATAAAAACTTTTCTAGACAGGTGATAGTTTCAATCACACCTGGAAAGCAAAAATCCCTCCCAAAATTAAAGTTTTTTTATGGTTGCTTGGAAATAAAACAATACTGACTAAAGAGAATATGGTAAAAAGGAAGTGGCAAGGTGATCCCATTTGTTGTTTTTGTCCAGACACTGAAACTGTCGACCAATTAATGTTTACATGCTCTGTTAGTAGATGCTATGGGCTGTTGTGGCTTTATGCTTTGAATGTAACACCAGACCTTCTGACTTATCTCAATTTTGGGTTTGGATTAAGAATGCCCTGTCGGGTGGGGAAGGGGTGTATACATTGGGAGTGGCAACTATCTGGTCCATTTGGAATACCAGAAATAAATAGTGTTTTGAGAAGAAAAGAATTAAACATCCCTGTGATATTATTTGCTTTGCTTGTTCGCTGATGTCTTACTGGTCAGGTTTATATCTTGAAGGAATGCAAAAGATAATTTTAACTGGTGCAGATTCTATGATGAAGGCTGGAATCTCAGTAATGAAAAAGTACAAGATGCAGGTCATAGCCTTGGAAGAGAAGGATGATGAACAAGATGAAGGTGCTGGGGGTGAAGACATGGACCACCACCCCCCCCCCCCCCCCCCCCCCCCGGGGTGGCCGACTCTAAAGAAGTGACTCTGCATCAGTAGGCTGTAAAAAAAAAGGAAAGTGACATTTGAGAGTTCAACCGAAAATTTGAAATTTATCATAAGGAGTTGGCTGCAATGTTCTTCAGTTCTGTTTTGGTGCTTGATTTGCTTGCTTTAATGCAGTCGGTATTGTTCTGGTAGTAGGTTTTAGCTTAATGCTAGTAGTTCTCTTCTTCAAAAAGGTTAAAGTAGGGGTCCTTTTGTGTGTCTGCAGTGATAGAGTTGTGCTGTCTTCAGTGCTTGGTGAACAATTATGTACGCTATGTTTTCGTTTTTAATGGGAATGAATATAATCTCATTAAAAAAATGTTTCCATCGTTGGCTAGAATTTTACTACCAGTAGTACTGCAGGTATGTTTGTTTCAACATAATAGTCTCTAGATGACAGTGCAGAGAGAACTTCTTTTTAGTTTAAATCCACCCTTCATTTTTTTTCTCTGGAACATCTAAACGAAAAATATTTTGGCCCTTATTTATAAACACGAGGGCTTCAGAATCTGGCATTTATGCACTTTGATTACTGGTACTGCTTGCAAATAACGTCACCGGGAGCATTGCTTGCTCTTGTAGTACGGAGATCTCATTTACTGCTACCACGCATTGATGCATCGGAGCCTTCCACTTTAAACAACGAAGCAACGTTGCCCTTCATTTCTTGCTCTTGTACGTACGATGTTTGTCTTAACGTCTCCGTTGCTTTTACCTGTTCCGTGCAAGTACATTCGCGCGCTCCCATTGAAGCAGCTATACCGTAGCTTTAACGCTAGCTACCCTGATCTATAGTGTCATTTTTACTGTTCTCAAAGATGACACCTCACGTAAAGAAATTTAAAATCATAAATGAAACAACTTCTGAGAATCATAAATGTTATGCCATTTTACTATCTTTTTAGACGCAAAAAATAAGGACCCCTCAAATTTTTTTTGTTAATGTTGAGACGGGTTATATTTAGTTTAAAATTTAACTAGTGATCGCGTCCTAACATCAACAAAAAACATCAGTTGGATTCTATTTCAGACTTCTTTGCTCTTATCATCTGCAATTACTCAGAATATATGAGAGATGTTAACGATCCAATTATAGGTACTTCTATGTCTTCAATTATTTGTATATCCAACACAACTATTAGAAGGCTAGAATGAATGCTTGATTAACCAAAGATCTGAGTACATATTTATAGATACATAGATGGGCTCAAACACATAACACAGTCCAACACCCCCCCCCCCCCCCCGGCAGTCCCAACATCTAGTCACAACAGATGTTGAGACTAAACCGAAACTCAGAAAATAAAGACGTCATGAGTCCCTTCGTGAAGATGTCGGCAAACTGTGACGTCGTCGGCACATGGAGAACTCGAACCTCACCGCGTGCAACCCGCTCACGAACAAAGTGAAGATCAATCTCCACATGTTTCGTGCGCTGGTGCTGGACGGGGTTGGTGGAGAGGTAAACGGCGCTGACATTATCACAGTATACCAACGTGCTCCGGTCGACAGGGAAGTGGAGCTCCTGAAGTAACTGCTGGAGCCAATACGCCTCTGCTACGTCGTTAGCCACGGCGCGGTACTCCGCCTCAGCACTGGAGCGAGAAACCACGGGCTGCCGCTTCGAGGACCAAGAGACAAGATTCCCGCCCAGGAAGACGGCGTAGCCAGAGGTGGAGTGGCGGGTACCAGGGCACCCCGCCCAGTTAGCGTCGGTGTAGACCACCAGCTCAGAAGGCGAGTCACGTCAAAGTAGAAGGCCGTAGTCGAGGGAGCCGCGCAGGTACCGAAGAATCCGCTTAATCGCCATGAGATGCGTCTCTCGCGGAGCATGCATGTGGAGACACACCTGCTGAACCGCATAGGAGATGTCCGGTCTGGTGAAGGTGAGGTACTGCAGGGCACCTGCAAGACTCCTGTAAGAGGTGGGGTCGACGATCGAGGCGTCGTCGGTCGAAGACAGCTTCGCCTGGGTGTCCACGGGAGCGGAGCACGGCTTACAATCAGCCATGCCCGCTCGCTCGAGGATATCCAGGCAGTACTGGCGCTGGTGGAGGAACAGAGCGCCCGGGCGGTGCTCGACCGCAACGCCCAGGAAGTGGTGGAGCTGGCCGAGATCCTTCATCGTGAACTCGCGCTGCAGGGCGGAGATCGTGCGCTGAAGAAGAGTTGGGCTAGACTCCGTGAGGACAATATCGTCCACGTACAGGAGGAGGTAGACAGTGTCACCCTCATGCCTGTAAACGAAGAGCAATGTGTCCGACTTGGCCTCGACGAAGCCGAGCGAGGCCAGGAAGGAGGCAAACCGGCTGTACCAAGCCCGAGGCGCCTGCTTCAGCCCGTATAGGGACTTGTTCAGCCGGCAGACCAAGTCTGGACGGGCTGAATCAACGAACCCTGTCGGCTGACTGCAGTACACCGTCTCCGTCAGCGTCCCGTGGAAGAAGGCGTTCTTGACGTCCAGCTGGTGGACAGGCCAAGAACACGAGAGAGCCAACGACAGAACAGTCCGTACTGTCGCTGGCTTAACCACCGGACTGAAGGTCTCGTCGTAGTCCACTCCAGAGCGCTGAGTGAAGCCCCGAAGTACCCAACGAGTCTTATATCTCTCCAGGGATCCATCCGCCTTCCCCTTTTGCGTGAAAACCCACTTGCCTGTGATAACGTTGCCACGAGGAGGACGGGGAACAAGGTCCCATGTCCAGTTGGCAAGTAGGGCCGCATACTCCTCCTCCATAGCGCGGCGCCAGTGAGGGTCAGCGAGGGCGCTACGGACGGAGGTCGGTATAGGTGATACCGAAGAGGAAGTGGATGGTGTCGGTGTCGTTGAAGAGAGTACCACGCCGGAGAACCTCTCAAGAGACCGGAGAACCCCAGCGGCACGTCGAGTCACCATCGGGTGAACGTGTCCTGGGTCCCGGTGGAGCAACGGTGGGTGGTACACCGAGGGCTCGGGACGAGCAGGCGCAGAGTCACCAACCCGCTCTCGTCGCTGGTAGACAAGAGCAGGGTCGGCGAACCGTGGAACAGGGGCCGCGCGTGGCGCAGCGCGTGACGAGGCCGGAGACGGTGGAGCTGCGCGTGACGCGGGAGCCGGAGTAGACGTCGGGTCCCTGCATGACGCAGGAGTCGAGGTTGGAGACGCTGGGGCCGTGCGTGGCACAGCCGTAGGAGACGTCGGGACCTCGTGTGGTGCAGGAGTCGAGGTCGAAGACATCGGGGCCGCGCGTGGCGCAGCCGTAGGAGGCGTCGGGGCCTCGTGTGGCGCAGGAGTCGAGGTCGGAGACGTCGGGGCCGCATGTGGCGCAGCCGTAGGAGGTGCCGGGACCTCACGTGGTGCAGCCGTAGGAGACACCGGGGCTGCACGTGGCGCAGCAGGAGACGTTGGTGCCACGCGTGGTGCAGCACTCGTGCCCAGGGTCGACGGAGCCTGGGCACCAACCCGCACTCGTTGCTGGTAGACGAGAGAAAGGTTAGTGAACCGCCGTGTCATGGCTGTAGTAGGCACATCCGGAGTCGCCACAGGTGTCAGTGATGCGTAAGGTGCAGTTGTCGACGTCGTGGGAGCCACCTGTGAGCCGGTGGGTGATGTACCTGCAAAAAAAGGCCAAGGCAGCTGTGGTGGAGTAGCCTCGGTGTCAGTAGAAAAAAGGGAGTCCAGCTCAGCAGCTGAACCCGAGGTGGAGGAAGAAAAGGGGAAGGAGGACTCATCGAAGACGATGTGCCAAGAGATCAAAATGCGGTGGGTAGAGAGGTCGAGGCACCGGTACCCCTTATGCTCAAGGGAGTACCCAAGAAAGACACACCTTGTAGAGCGGGGCGCAAGTTTATGTGGAGCTGTGGCGGAAAGATTAGGGTAGCAGGCACACCCGAAGACATGAAGGTGGTCGTAGAGAGGGGTAGTGCCATACAGAGCAAAGAAAGGAGTCGGTGCTCGAATCGCCTTGGTGGGAAGGCAATTAAGGAGGAAGGTGGAAGTGTGAAGTGCCTCTACCCAGTATCAAGCGGGGATAGATGCCTGAAACATCAAGGAACGCATGACATCATTAGTGGTGTGAAGCATGCGCTCAGCCTTGCCATTCTGGGGGGATGTGTATGGACAAGACATGCGTAGCTGTGTGCCGTGTGTAAGAAGAAAGTCACAGAGTCGTGGGTTGTCAAACTCGCGTCTGTTGTCACACTAGAGAGCACGAACAGTACGCCCAAACTGTGTGGAAACCCAAGTAAAGAAGTGAGAGAGAGTATCAAATGTCTCAGATTTCATACGTAAGGGAAAAGTCCAAGAGAAATGTGATAAATCATCAAGTACCACCAAATAATATTTAAAACCCGAGACACTGATAACAGGAGATGTCCATAAATCGTAGTGAATAAGATCAAAAATGTGTTGCACATGAGACACAGAATTGGGAAAGGGAAGCCGAACATGGTGACCAAGCTGACAAGCGTGACACAATGACTCATGTGTGCCCCTAGTACACGATATAATTGAACTACTAGACAACTTCGACATAGCATCAGCGCCAAGGTGACCAAGCCTGCGGTGCCAAGTAGCGGACGAAGCTGTCGTAGCCAGAGCAAATGACGGAGATGCAGCGGAAGTAGGAAGTCAAAGAGTGTACAGGGGCCCCGGACTATCACATCGAAGAAGAAGACGTCGGGTGGAAAGATCCTTCACAGACAAACGAAAATGATCAAACTCAACAGAAATATTGTTATCAGTGGTGAAACGACGAATGGAAAGCAAATTTTGAATAATGTCTGGAGCAACTAGAACATTGTTAAGATGGAATGAATCCAGAGAAACTGAGTCACCTACTAAGGTGACTGAAAGAACAGATCCATTGCCAACAACGATCGATGAAAGAAACGAGGGATGAGGTGAGTGGGTAGAAGTGAGAATACCAGCATCTGGGGTGGTGTGGTAGGAGGCGCCAGAATCAGCCACCCAATCAGTAGTCGGCGGTGTAAGGTGCATGGTGCAGAAAGAAGACGCCAAGTCCTAACGGTCCCACCCCGGGGGCGGCTCCTGGAGGGGTGCTGGCGGGTCCGAGTGCCCAGTGGGGTAGGTAGCACCGTCGTAAGCTGGAGTTGGCGATCCAGCCGCAGGGCGACCAAGTCTGCCATAGCCCGGGTGGGCTACGTACGCCGCATGAGGACGTGGCTGACGCGGAGTAGAGGAAGTCGGTGGCGCCCCAAGAATACCTGGAGACGGTCCAGGCCACATAGAGATCTGGCCAGTCCACGGGTTGTACGGTGTGGGCCAGGGCGCACCTCCCTGGCCAGTGCCACCAGTACCACTACCAGTAGGAGCAGTGGACGTAGAAGTACCGCCAGCACCTCGTCCTATGCGCCTTCCGCCGCGACGTCGACGAGTACCACTCCCAGAGCCAGCAGAGGCACCCGGGGCGGTAGGCGGATTAGGTGGTCGCGGTAGTGGTCCCCCAGAAGACGGTGGGCGAGAGGGCTGCCCAGAGCCATAGAAGGTTGTGGCAGGCCCAGAGGTAGCAGATTCACCAGTCGTGATCTCCTCAAGCTCGAGATCGGACCAGACCTTCTCGAAGGTCGGTGGCGGCTCCATACGAAGAAGCCAGAAGCGAAGATGGCTGAAGCGCTGGTTCAGGCCGTGAAGGACCCGAAGTACTAGGGTGCTGTCGACAACCGGCTCGCCAAGGTCGCGCAAGGAGTCAGCCATGCCCTTCATCTCTCCACTGTAGGCAGAGATGGAGCGGTCATCCTGCATTGTAGTCTGGAACCGTGCGTTAATGTGAAGAGCTCGAGTCGCACGGTTCCCCTAGAAGTGGTGCTCCAGTATCTTCCAAGCCCGGCGCACGGTCCCCCCACCGCGTTGTTCGACAAGCTTGTGCAGATCGTCGGCGAGAGTGCCAAGGATCCACGCAAGGACCAGACTGTCCATGCTGATCCAAGAGTCATCCCACGGGGCGTCGTCCTGCTGGACGTGGTCCGCAAGCTGGTACCGCCACAGCGTGAGGAGGAACTCGTTACGCCAGCAAGCGTAGGTGGTGGAGTTACAGCTCAGGACAGTCGGCACTAGAGTGCGAATGTTCTGAACTCCACCCGCCTGGGCGTGTAGAGCGACGGCGAGAGACGCCGAGTATGCGGAGTGCACACTGGTGTCCGAGGAGGGCTCGTACGTCGCGCTTAGTGGTCGATGAGCGCTCTCCTGGATCTGATGCGAGAGAGCAGCCGCTGAAGCGCGCTCCTGCTCTAAGGCAAGAGTGAGTGTCCGCTCGCGCTCGCGAGAGGCAGCCAGAGCCGCGAAGACACCGGAGGTGTCCGCGGCCGTCGTGGTGGTGCTGACGCCGTAGAGAAGATCAGTGGTCGCATGAGGAGCAGTAGCAGTGCCAACAGCAGATCTGGAGCCCGTCATGAAGGTGACGGCAGTAGGGCCGCCAAGTGATCCGCCAACTGTCTGATTAGTCGCTGCGGCGGGCGCGTGCTGAGCCATAGAGACGAGTGGTGCGTCGGCTGCCGGACCAGTAGTAGGGACACCGGCGGGATGGGGCGCATCGGCCAGGGGGGCGCCGGCCAGGAGGGCGCCGGCCAGGGGGCCGCCGGTCTGGGGGGGGGGGGGCCAGGGGGCCGCCGACCAGGGGAGGGCGGCGACGGCCAGAGGGGGGCGGCTGCGGCGGCCAGAGGGGGGGCGCCGGCGGCGGCCATGGAGGGGGCGCCGGCGGCGGCCAGGGAGGGGGCGCCGACGACGTCCAGGAGGGGCGCGCCGGCGGCGGCCAGGGGGGAGGCGCCGGCCATAGGGGGGTCGGCGGCTAGGGTTAGGGTTTGGCTAATGATACCATATTAGAAGGCTAGAATGAATGCTTGATTAACCAAAGGTTTGGGTACATATTTATAGATACATAGATGGGTCGGTACACAGGCCAGGCCCAGACACATAACTCAACACAGTCCAACAAGAACAACTTAAAAACGATTCAGGTTTTGCTCAAACTTGGGGATTTTTTTAAAATGCTATACGGGCTGAAATAACATCTCCTGTAAAATTCATGCATTCCAGGTCGTCCGCATGTGGACCGTACAAACTTGGAAACATAAATTATGTTAGGCCTGCCCAATGCGCGTTGCATGTTAGACCATCCGCAGTGGTGTATTGTAAAGCTTACTGAACTGTAAATATAGAGTAGACTGAAAGTATATAGTAGGCGTTAAGAGTGAGCACACTGGAAGTACAAATGATATGCTGGAAGTATAGAGGAAGTGAAGAGGATAGAGTAAGTTTTAGAGAAAAAGAGCACGAATGGTCTTAGACTATCCACACCAGCATACTCTAAAGCATACTCTATACACTATTCTTCTTCAGTTTTTACAGTACGTACTCTAAATTACACTATGAAACAGTGTATCCAGTATGCTTTACAGCATACCACTGCGGATGGTCTTAGACCGTCCATACTGGCCATGTTGTATAAATTACTGGATAGTATAAATTTAGAGTAAATATTATAAAGTAGAAACAGAATAGTGTATAGAGTAATATATAGAATAATGAGTGCAGATAGCCTTAGGATGCTCTAAAGCACCTTTAGCAGCTGCATGTACCGTTGTATTTACTTTTGGCGAACAAAGGCAGATGGCAACAGATAGTCCTCGTTTTTATTGGCCCAGTGGCCTCGCGTCAAGATTTTTACTGTCACGCTAGTACAGTACTGGTGCAATCATGCACAAAGAAAAGAACTGAAAGCTACTGACAAAACTAAAGTTCTCTGCGATCTTAAGCTAGGTCGTTTTCTGTCACTCTCGTCACATGATCCATGTTATACGGAGCAGCATTATTTTTCGAGACGAGCTAGCTGCCGGTATGACTCAACTGTCTGCCATTTATTTCTCTCTCTTTTTTTTCTTCAAAATTAGGCGGAAAATTGGATTCCGTATTGCACTGTCTTGTATTATTGACACACGATAGAGCTTTTCTGAATCTCAGCCGATTCCTGTTGAATTTGCGCCCACTCTTCCGGGACTGAAGACGTGCACTGGCTGTTGGCGATCGACGGCCTTAATTGCGAATTAGTGAGAACTAAAATCGAATGGCTGTGGGACGGCTGTTGCCGCTGCTGCACAGACAATCCTAACCAATACTTTGGCTGAGTAGACAGTAGAGTTGTAGGCCCTTTTTTGGATTGAAAGAATCACAAAAGAATTTTGAACGATATGATTTGTAAAGAATTTTTTTTCAAATGACTGTTTGATTCACACGAAAAATAAAGGATTTTTTCCATAAGAATAAATTATTTTGCTAAATTTTATAGGAAACATAACATGAGCTTAAACCTCTTTTTTCTTTCATTGCTCATGTTACAAGTTCTCTTGTTTTTCTTATAATATTGTCAAAGGACTTCTCATCTCAATTCCTATATTTTCAATTCTTATAAGATTGCAAAAACATACAATCTCAAAATTTCTATATTTTTCCTATTCCTGTATTTTTCAATTCCTTTGATGTAAAGACAACCTTAGAGTGACGTAAGCTAACTTAGCGGATAGAGTATTTAATGACTCCCAAGGACATTCCAGCTTATTTACCATTCTCTATCGTCTTCCATGCATGATGCATCTCGTAATGCTCAACCTTTTCGTACAAGGCTCTCCATGTTGTCTACAACTACAACGATCACCGCGCCCAGCCTCCCCCTACTTCGGGCGACGGAGTCGGGCTTGACTAAAAAACTCGGTGCCCGCCGCGCCGCGTGCGGTCAACTTTGCGACGAAGGCAGTTCGCCTTTTTTTTCTCTCGCTCCTTTGCTTATTTTGGAGCGTCAGGCTCGAGAACGGCTGCCGGCGACGGAGTCTTGTTTCGACGGGTTGGTACAGGGGGAGCGGAGCGGACGGCGCCGTGGTCCATGCACCCTCCCTAGGCGTCGATCCGGCGGCGTCCCCGATCTCCGGAGGCGCGCGACGCTCCGGGCGCCATGAATGCTACCCCTACCCACTCGCTCGGCTGGCGAACCCGCTCCGCCTCGTACCCCTCCCTATCCTCTCGGTGCACTGTTGCGGCGTCCGCGCGCGCGTCACTTGCAGTAGCCGCCACTTCATTCCACCACCGCCCCTGCGGTGGATACCTTCTCGCCTCTTCATTCTTGTAACATCCTGATTTTCAAATGCAATCATATTGGAATTCAAAATATTAATTCAGCATTTATCAAGAGTAAATAAAATAAATACGTAGCTCTAAATAAGTAATAATCGTAATAGTACAGTAATAAATAAATGGATGAAATAAAATGTGAAAATGAAAAATGGAATAATAATTTGGTATCAGTTATGTTGTGCATCTGAGAAGAATATTTCAAATCTTGAGGCATCATAAATGTGTTCTGATTCAAACGTTAAGTAGGGAACAAAAAAATAAAATGAAATGATTGCTTGGGCTAATACCTAGTTCCAGTCAGCCATCCTAATTTTCTATTGGCCACAGCGAGAGGTTCCACTCAGCCTTTTATTTTATTATTGACCACAACAAGCAAGCCCATGTGCGGACAGTACCTTCTTGCACCCTCCTCTCTCTGTCTGAGGAACCCGCTTGTCTTGTCAGCCTGCTTTGCCGTGAATTCTCTTCCCCCGCGAGTCTCCTACGCTCACGCACGCACGCCCGCGGAATGCTAACCGCACCGCGCCAACTGCTCTCGGGAATCTTGGCCTCATCTATTTCTTTCCATCCTAGGACCTACGCTCTTCTACAAACTGCCGTTCTGGGGTAGAAATGATCCCAATTTTTGAAATCACGAGAGGAACAACCGCCGCCGCTTTTAACCTTGGCAAGCACCGTCACTTAGCGAGATTTCACCGTCGCCGTCGAATATGCTAGCGCTACCCTATCGTATTCCTTCATAGGGACGCTTTCTAGCCCCTACGGCCCTCCCCGTCGTGAAGCAACGCCTCAAGCCCCGCCGCCGTTGGCCCTAGGTGAGTCCCCATCGCTCCTCGTCGCTGCCTCGGTGTTCTGGTCCATTTTTCCCTTGTGCTGATCCTTCGAACGTATTCGCCGCACATCAGAAAACTCCCGGGCTGGAGAAACATGAAGCTTCTCAGACTTCACACCACCGCATCGAAGCCCGAGGATCTCCTTCGCGCACCATCGACAAACGCCCGACCTTCTCTCTGCACGCGCGACCACGTGGTGAGAACCCTGTGACCTACTCTCTCTATTTTCTTTCTTTCTCAAGCTCTGTCTAGTTTGAACCATCAGAGTGTAGAATCGACCATCTCCGGCGAGGTCCATCCATGGTGCCACCGTTTGCCTGGTCGCCGGTTGCAACTCCGGCCAGCCTCGCTCAGCCGTTCAATATGAGTTGGATGGACTAGATTAGAAGTCAGTGTACCCCTTCGTCCACTTAAATTCGTGTCATCCAAATAAAATTCGGCACTCCATATTTAGCCACGCGTACAACATCAAAATAATAGAATCGCAGTCATCTAAATAAATCCAAGGGTCTAGATTGGCCTGCAGCATACCCCTTCCCAATATAGCAGAAAGACCCCTGTACGTTTATACTAAGTCCTAGGGTCTAGACGCCTTAACCCCTAGATTGATGACAAATAAGGAAAACACATTAGATAACATTTTAATCACTGGGATTGATAGAAGTAATACTTTAATCCTCTAGAATAGTGTTGTATTTATAGTTACATCCATGTAGATTATTAAAATAATATTTTAGTATATAGGTAATAATATGTATTAATTACTATAGTGCACATTAAATATAATAGATTCCTAATTAGCATACAAGAATAGTAATTTAATTCTAAAAATTGTAAAGTCCAATATAAAATGTATT
This sequence comes from Tuctoria greenei, assembly GCA_036927565.1. Classification (NCBI taxonomy): domain Eukaryota; kingdom Viridiplantae; phylum Streptophyta; class Magnoliopsida; order Poales; family Poaceae; genus Tuctoria; species Tuctoria greenei. The sequence continues at coordinate 21,851,746 of JAYESD010000003.1, forward strand.
GCATTACCTAGAATGTATTAAAATAATATAAAGTCTCGGAAATTAATATAAAATAGTATAACTCATATAAAATTAATATAGCATAATTAAATCATATAACTTCTACTTACATTGTTATCGTGTCTGGATCACCGTTCTTTCGTAAAAGATCCACGTAGTAGGTTTTATAGCATTTGTATTGTATGTATGGTGTATTGCTCTTAATTATTTTCATTTCTCTTTTGACGGTAGCTTATACACATTCGTATCTCGATCAAGAAGCAACACGAAGACTCCGAAGATCAAGATTTTGTCAAGAAGAACTGAGCAGCTATTTAATAAAAGGCAAGTGTCCTTGACCATCTTGTACCAATTTTAGGATGTTAGCTAGTTGCATGCTTAATTAATGTGAATCCTGATTTATTTACCGTTCCATATAATTCCTTGTCGCCCGAGTTAAATTGGGTGGTTTTGGGTATTTCAATCACCCTTAGCCATGCTTATTAGTTGGGATAGAAATTTGGACACATGATTATATTATTAATTATGATCATTATGTTACATTGAAAACGATGAAGTAATTGGTATGAATCTGGCGGTTGGATGGTCCGGTATGGTGCAGTTTGCACGAAACTCGGGATTGAGTTTGACACCGCTGGATTCTAAGGACCGGTTTATGGAGGAAGCCACTAAGCTTTATAGTACCACCACGAGACTGAGATGGGCAGCTTGGTCAATTAATTAGGTTTCTCCCGATGAAATGCTAGTAGTTGGATGGTGCGGGGAATGATGCAGGGGTACTGCTCTGGGAACCGCAAGGCTCAAGAGGGGGCTCTGAGGTGGAGGGTTACTCCAGAAATGCCTCAGTGGTGGAAACCTTAGAGGGCTAGCACTAGTCGGGAGTACCTTTGTAAAGACCATGTAGTGATCTCCTAGCCTCACACCAAAGGAAGTGTGTAATGTGGTTAGCTACCACGGGCATTCAGGGAGGTTTACTCAGTCCACCTGGCAACAGGGGATGAAATCACTGCTTGTGGGTAAAGGGTACACTCTCTGCAAAGATTGGTAAATTGTCATGACAGTCGTGCTCACGGACAAGAGCGGCTTGAGGCTAGTTCATAATTAGACGATGGTTGGGATGATGGTTGAGATGATGGTTTGGGAATGATGTTGGTATTGATTCATTATTATTGTTATTCTATAATGATTGGGAATATACACCTAGATGTAGGTGCTAATGAAAGCTAAGGATATGTTTAATGCATAGTGCTTAAACCATTATCAGCCTTTCTTTTTTGATTGGCCTACATGTCATTTATTTCCCACACTTGCGGAGTACCACGAGATGGTACTCACACTTGCTTTGTTGTACTTTTGATATGCCGCTCAGTGAAGAGAAGATCTAATGAAGACAGTGACAAGTGAAGACGGTGCATAGGTCGCGTAGCTGCCAGTCAATTTGCCTGTGGTTGCTCTGAATTTTTTCCTCTTCCGCTGCTCTCCAAAACTCTTTTGAAGGTATAAATGTTGTTTGCATGCGATATAGAACTGTTTATCACTTTTTGTCGTACATGTATGGTGAAACTGATCCTGGCATACAAGTATTTTGAAGCTGGTTTTATGCTTAATAAAACCGGGTGTGACAAAGTGGTATAAGAGCTATATGTTGACTCTAGGCACGTGACCTTAGTTAGAATGGACCTCTTAGACTTCCCTTTGACCTCGCTCATGAAGACGAAGCTTCGACTCAACCGACAGGAGCGTGAAGATCGACGTAGGAGGACAATGCAAAAGAAGAAGACTCTTAGAGATTACCATACATCACTTGCTTAGGCCCCCTTTGGTTAGCAAGTGAAGTCCATGCCTTCCTCACAGCGAATTAGAACACGTTGTTCGATGTATTGCAATAGATTAATAATAATAACAACAAGAAATTATAACATTTGTCTATTTAAGGGGGGTAGCCGACCCACTTGAATCTCGTGGGCGAGATTCTCTATAAGGTGGGTGCGATTGTAACCCCCATATTTTATAAAAAGAAAAGAAAATAATACTTATAATGATAATAATATTAAAAATTATAGTAATCATGCCAATGCTTTCAAAAAGAAAGTTTTAAAATTGAACCACGATGGAAGTTAGGTCAAACTGTAAATTATAATAATAAGAATAATAATATAGAAGAACATAATATGTGTTGTTGTGTGTTAATACTTTTAAATTAAACCAATTAGACGTATTTCATCATGAATGTTTCGCGTGAAAAATGCAAATTATAAATGCTATGGAATGTGTTGAACTCAAACAAAATTTAGAAGGGAGAAATAAACCATACCACACGTAATAGCACCCCCATCTAAGTAATAATTTTGTTGACAATAAAATCAATAACTAAGATAATAATAACAATAAATGTACATAATAATAAGGTGCAAAATTTTGTGGTTAACTGGTTATGAAAGATTTTCTTAAGAGTGTTTAAAATAAGGTTCTCATAATAATTTGCATTGTGTGAGGTATTTCATTTTTTTTCTTAAAAAAAATTCTAGGCTAAAGATTTCAAAACCAAACAAGAAATAAAATTATAAAAAAATATACTCTTTTATGGTGTACCTTTCCAATTTACAAAAACCTAGATCTCTACATTATCTAACATTAGTGAATCTCGGGGCGAGATTCCGTTTAAGGGAGGTAGAGTTGTAACATCCTGATTTTCAAATGCAATCATATTGGAATTCAAAATATTAATTCAGCATTTATCAAGAGGAAATAAAATAAATATGTAGCTCTAAATAAGTAATAATTGTAATAGTACAGTAATAAATAAATGGATGAAATAAAATGTGAAAATGAAAAATGGAATAATAATTTGGTGTCAGTTATGTTGTGCATCTGAGAAGAATATTTCAAATCTTGAGGCATCATAAATGTGTTCTGATTCAAACGTTAAGTAGGGAACAAAAAAATAAAATGAAATGATTGCTTGGGCTAATACCTAGTTCCAGTCAGCCATCCTAATTTTCTATTGGCCACAGCGAGAGGTTCCACTCAGCCTTTTATTTTATTATTGACCACAACAGGCAAGCCCATGTGCGGACAGTACCTTCTTGCGCCCTCCTCTCTCTGTCTGGGGGACCCGCTTGTCTTGTCAGCCTGCTTTGCCGTAAATTCTCTTTCCCCGTAAGTCTCCTACGCTCATGCACGCACGCCCGCGGAATGCTAACCGCACCGCGCCAACTGCTCCCGGGAATCTTGGCGTCGTCTATTTCTTTCCATCCTAGGACCTACGCCCTTCTACAAACTGTCGTTCTGGGGTAGAAATGATCCCAATCTTTGAAATCACGAGAGGAACAACCGCCGCCGCTTTTAACCTTGGCAAGCACCGCCACTTAGCGAGATTTCACCGTCGCCGTCGAATATGCTAGCGCTACCCTAGCGTATTCCTTCATAGGGACGCTTTCTAGCCCCTACGGCCCTCCCCGTCGTGAAGCAATGCCTCAAGCCCCGCCGCCGTCGGCCCTAGGTGAGTCCCCATCGCTCCTCGTCGCTGCCTCGGTGTTCTGGTCCATTTCTCCCTTGTGTTGATCCTTCGAACGTATTCGCCGCACATCAGAAAACTCTCGGGCTGGAGAAACGTGAAGCTTCTCAGACTTCACGCCACCGCATCGAAGCCGGAGGATCTCCTTCGCGCACCATCGACGGACGCCCGACCTTCTCTCTGCACGCGCGACCACGTGGTAAGAACCCTGTGACCTACTCTCTCTATTTTTTTTTCTTTCTTTCTCAAGCTCTGTCTAGTTTGAACCATCAGAGTGTAGAATCGACCATCTCCGGCGAGGTCCATCCATGGTGCCACCGTTTGCCTGGTCACCGGTTGCAACTCCGGCCAGCCTCGCTCAACCGTTCAATATGAGTTGGATGGACTAGATTAGAAGTCAGTGTTCCCCTTCGTCCACTTAAATTCGTGTCATCCAAATAAAATTCGGCACTCCATATTTAGCCACGCGTACAACATCAAAATAATAGAATCGCAGTCATCTAAATAAATCCAAGGGTCTAGATTGGCCTGCAGCATACCCCTTTCCAATATAGCAGAAAGGCCCCTGTACGTTTATACTAAGTCCTAGGATCTAGACGCCTTAGCCCCTAGATTGATGACAGATAAGGAAAACACATTAGATAACATTTTAATCACTGGGATTGATAGAAGTAATACTTTAATCCTCTAGAATAGTGTTGTATTTATAGTTACATCCATGTAGATTATTAAAATAATATTTTAGTATATAGGTAATAATATGTATTAATTACTATAGTGCACATTAAATATAATAGATTCCCAATTAGCATACAAGAATAGTAATTTAATTCTAAAAATTGTAAAGTCCAATATAAAATGTATTGCATTACCTAGAATGTATTAAAATAATATAAAGTCTCGGAAATTAATATAAAATAGTATAACTCATATAAAATTAATATAGCATAATTAAATCATATAACTTCTACTTACATTGTTATTGTGTCTGGATCACCGTTCTTTCGTAAAAGATCCACGTAGTAGGTTTTATAGCATTTGTATTGTATGTATGGTGTATTGCTCTTGATTATTTTCATTTCTCTTTTGACGGTAGCTTATACACATTCGTATCTCGATCAAGAAGCAACACGAAGACTCCGAAGATCAAGATTTTGTCAAGAAGAACTGAGCAGCTATTTAATAAAAGGCAAGTGTCCTTGACCATCTTGTACCAATTTTAGGATGTTAGCTAGTTGCATGCTTAATTAATGTGAATCCTGTTTTATTTACCGTTCCATATAATTCCTTGTCGCCCGAGTTAAATTGGGTGGTTTTGGGTATTTCAATCACGCTTAGCCATGCTTATTAGTTGGAATGGAAATTTGGACACATGATTATATTATTAATTATGATCATTATGTTACATTGAAAACGATGAAGTAATTGGTATGAATCTGGCGGTTGGATAGTTCGGTATGGTGCAGTTTGCACGAAACTCGGGATTGAGTTTGACACCGCTGGATTCTAAGGACCGGTTTATGGGGGAAGCCACTAAGCTTTATAGTACCACCACGAGACTGAGATGGGGCAGCTTGGTCAATTAATTAGGTTTCTCCCGATGAAATGCTAGTAGTTGGATGGTGCGAGGAATGATGCAGGGGTACTGCTCTGGGAACCGCAAGGCTCAAGAGGGGGCTCTGAGGCAGAGGGTTACTCCGGAAATACCTCAGTGGTGGAAACCTTAGAGAGCTAGCACTAGTCGGGAGTACCTTTATAAAGACCATGTAGTGATCTCCTAGCCTCACACCAAAGGAAGTGTGTAATGTGGTTAGCTACCACGGGCATTCAGGGAGGTTTACTCAGTCCACTTGGCAACAGGGGATGAAATCACTGCTTGTGGATAAAGGGTACACTCTCTGCAAAGATTGGTAAACTGTCATGACAGCTGTGCTCACGGACAAGAGCGGCTTGGGGCTAGTTCATAATTAGACAATGGTTGGGATGATGGTTGAGATGATGGTTTGAGAATGATGTTGGTATTGATTCATTATTATTGTTATTCTATAATGATTGAGAATATACACCTAGATGTAGGTGCTAATGAAAGCTAAGAATAGGTTTAATGCATAGTGCTTAAACCATTATCAGCCTTTCCTTTTTGATTGACCTACATATCATTTATTTCCCACACTTGCGGAGTACCACGTGATGGTACTCACACTTGCTTTGTTGTACTTTTGATATGCTGCTCAGTGAAGAGAAGATCTAATGAAGACAGTGACAAGTGAAGACGGTGCATAGGTCGCGTAGCTGCCAGTCAATTTGTCTGTGGTTGTCCTGAAGTTTTTCCTCTTCCGCTGCTCTCTAAAACTCTTTTGAAGGTATAAATGTTGTTTGCATGCGATATAGAACTGTTTATCATTTTTTGTCGTAAATGTATAGTGAAACTGATACTGGTATACATGTATTTTGCAGTTGGTTTTATGCTTAATAAAACCGGATGTGACAATTCTGCCAGTGAGTGACGCAGACGCAGTGCCGTTTGACCTCGAGCTCCCGCAGTGGCGCCTGCTCGCGCCAGCAACCAGCCAACCTTTTGCCCATTTCCTCGCCATTGCCCGTCCTGCCCTGACACGCGCGGCTGCAGCCTGCAGTGCAGGCGACGGGACAGGAACCAACCAACCGGCCGTCCATCCATCCACCACCCACCCACCGCCCAGCCACCCAGCTCGCCGCTGCCCTCTTCACTCGCCCTCGCCCCCACGGAAAAAAGTCATTCCCTTCCGTCCCTGCTGCGACAAGAGTTGCCGTTTTGCTGGCCCATGCCCGCCATTACGCCTCCTCCGCTCCGCCCCCACTTCAATGCCCTCCCTTTCCTTCTCGAGCTCGCACGTCCCAGCTGTTGTTGCTACCTTCCCTTTCCTCTCGCTTAATAGGAGGCGGTGACAGATCAAGAGCGTGGCCATTCTCGTGCTCCTCCTCCTCGACCTCCCCTGCTCGACCTCGTGCTGCCTCCCTGTAGTGAGTAACCTTTCCAGGCTTGGAAGCACCTGCGCGTCCGTTCTAGCTGCTGCCTCCCCCACCACGCCCATGCGGCCGAAAAGCTCCAATCGGCGGGTTTGTTTGTAGTCTCCCGTTTGGACCTTCCTTGCTGTGGTGGTCACATCGCCCGCTGCTGTGCTGCTGCGTGCGTAAAAAGAGGGAGCCACAGTTTGGGATCAGTCCAGTCCGCTCATGTGCCTGCGCCAGTGAGCGAAAAAGACCTCGTGTTTTGGCCGGAGGCGCCATCATTTCTTGGCTGATACTTCTCATCCCAATTCTGATTGCTCAAAAGCTCCAATCTTCGGAGGACTTGGATCGGCAAGCTCCCCAAGTACGGTGGCCTTGCCTTCTTCCTTCCCACCGATCTGAAGGAAACAGTGTTTGGAGGCACTCTGTAGTTTCCTCAAAAACTATCGGCCTTTGGACTAGGAAGCTGCTCGAGGTACCGTCACTCTGCTGGCTCTCTGCTGTACTACTACGAGTAGCTTGTCCTAGTCATCTGTCATCTCTATCTATGTTTTTTTTTTTACTCGTACTTGACAGGAAGTCGCTAGATTAGTCATTCCTGCCTTGATCTTGTATTTTGTGCCATCTGATGAACGGTGTTACTCCAGAGGCGTCACCGGCTTTCCCGCATTTTTTTGATCGCTTCTCCTGCTGCTGACAAGACTCCTGCCACTTCCCCAGGCGCGCGCAAGGGCATGGAGGGCCGAGGGCGGCGGCCGCGGAGCCCGGAGCGGCAGAGGCCGGCGGCACGGCGGAAGGTGCCGGTGGTGTACTACCTCACGCGGAGCCGCCACCTCGAGCACCCGCACTTCGTCGAGGTGCCGGTGGCCGCGCCGGAGGGGCTCTACCTCAGAGGTCAGTTGATGCAGTCTCGCAAATTGCAGTCTCTTGAGGCGTATTTCTGCCTTGTGCGCGTTTAACGGCCATCATTTCTGTCGGGTTACCAGATGTGATTAATCATCTGAACGCGGTGCGCGGCAAGGGCATGGCCTCCATGTATTCGTGGTCGTGCAAGAGGTGGGTAGCGCAAGAAATGTTCCTTTTTTCCTCTCACGATTTTTTTTGGGTGTTGATTGTTCCAAGTTGGTGTTTTGATATCAGGAGCTACAAGAACGGATTCGTGTGGCACGACCTTGGCGAGGATGATCTCGTCCTCCCGGCAACCGACGGCGAGTACATACTCAAGGGCTCCGAGCTCGTGGACCAATCTTCTTCAGGTATACGTATACCAAAAATATTTATGTGACTTCGCATTTGCTTATCTGAACTTGTACCAGAAAAATGCAGTGCTGAGTTGCTGTCAGTGCTTGTTGCTGATCGGTTTTTCTTCACCTTGTAGGCCAATTTTACCGTGGCAGTAATGGCAACCAAAAGCAACAGAGCAGGCTCAAAGAGAGTGCAAGGCAGCCATTGCCAAGAGAGCCTTCCTATCCATCTTCCCCTCAAAGCTTCATAGTTAGAGAAGCCAGGTCCCGGCGTTCACCGTCAGTTCCTCCACCAGATGAGGATGACACCCCCTCGCCGTGCAGGGGTCACTCCATGGGGACCATGTCGCCGGAGTTGGAGCCCCAAGTAGCTCATTTGCCAGAGAGTGGACCTGCGAGCCCAGCGGAGTTCAGAATTCACAAGCCCACTGGTTGCATGGATGCTGCAACTCAAACTGATGATCTTGGCAGAAGAGCAAGTCGGAGAGCACCTGAAATGCGGAAGAAGAGTTTGAGCACTGACCATGATGCTGTAGTTCGTGAAATTTCGGAGTACTGCCAAAGCCACCCTCGCCGATCAGCAGAACTCCAAGGAATATCCAGGGAAGTCTTGTCCAAATGTCCTACTCCAATGAGCATACCTTCAACCCGGGGCAAGTCCGAGAGTTTAGAATCTTTGATACGAGCTGATAATGCAGCAACCAGCTTTAGGATTATTGAAGATGATGATATCATTTTGCCGACCTGCCCGAAGCTTAAGCCAACTAGTGTCCTGATGCAACTCATCACTTGTGGCTCGCTTTCAGTGAAAGATCATGAAAATATCGGGATTGTTCAGGCATACAAGCCAAGGTTCCCGAACCTGAAGTTCCCGTCGCCGTTAATTCCTCGCACCATGATGATGGGTGAGCTTGACTACTTGTCAGAAAATCCCAGGTTAACAGGGGTGAAATTGGAAGAAAAGGAATACTTTAGCGGGAGCATTATTGAGACTAAGATGCAAAGAGACGTTTCAGCTGAGAGGTATTCAGCACTCAAACGTTCTTCTTCCTACAATGCAGAAAGGTAAGCATCAGTGCTTCGGTAGGATCATAATGTGTTCTTAAATGACCTGATACCTGGATTTTATTCACGGATACACATAGATACATCTAGACTAAGTGCAATACTCGACCTGTAAATTGGTTGCTAAATTTTACAAATCCTGAATTTGTATAAATTCTAGCCTAATGATACACTGTTTAGATTTGACACGATGACTATCATACAATTCAGTTATGCAGAATGAACTTCCCCCAGGTTTTTAGCTTGCCAGTTTGAGCTACATAGATATGTTGTTCTTTCCAAAATAATTTAGTCATATTAGACACTAAAGTAATGATAATAAAATATGAGTTTTGAAATCAAACTTTTGCACTAATTACTGAATCGAACCCATGTTGTGTGCACATATGTTAAAGAAGAAAGGTGGTTTAGACTGGGCCAGAGAGTTGGGACATGGTATAGAACTATGTACTGGAGACTATTTATTAACGCGAGGACCATTGCTTTTCGATGAATTATATGATGTTCATGGTGAAGCGTATTGCAGTAGCGTAGCAACAGGTTCATAATAAAAGCAACATTTTATGTATGTTATATAATGCCAGCTTGCAGTTGGCATCAATCTAACAAACAACGAAGTCCTGGGAATCTACCTACTGCGGGGAATTGAAATCTGTAGGATCCAAAACTGGGAATAGAGCCGTAAATTAAGTGTGGAACATGACAAAATAATATCTTATAATCATGGGTACATGGGAATCATGAACAGTTAGGGTGAATTGGTTTGATAAATATCCCGTGAATAAGAAACTGGAGCATGAAGTTTGGTGATTCCTTTATTGCTTCTACATGTGCCATTTGTCAGATGTAGAGGACCACATTGCTTGGCTGCCAGTGCCAGACAAGGTTCTTCTGTTGCTCTACTGAAAATACAGAAGAGAGCCTGTTTGCTTCATTGCTCATGAACAGTCTGTTGCTATCCTAACAAGCTGTCATCCTGGCGGTGGGACCATATTTTTCAAATTAATACAAAGACAATGGTTTTCATGCGATCTGCATCCCTGCTAGATCATGGTTTCTCAGGCTGTTAAAGTCCAAAGTCATCAGGCAGAACCACATAAACTTATCGTAAAGCTGGTCATTCGTCCACTAGATATTACAAAGTGCAGTAATTTCATTGGTTTTGCTTGTCATATGATTTTTATTTTCTTTTATCTATGGAACTTGCCCTTACACATGAACAAACATGCAGGAGCAGTGAGACTCTAGATTGCTCAAAATCCGACGAAGATGCAACGGACACAGCACGCTCGAGATGCCTCCCTCGGACGCCGCTCCTGTCATCCTTCCTGCATCCAAAGAGCGAGACGCTGAAGTCCCCCATCTCGGACTGCCAGAGGAGCTCCTCGGCCAAGCAGGACTGCGACCTGGCGTCGGGAGACGGGAGCAGGAGGTTCACCGATGTGGCGTCGGCGAGGACGGACTCCTTGAGGAGAGAGGAGAGGCTCGTCAAGATCGAGGAAAGTTAAGTGTTGCTCGTGGCTTCTTCTTACCTGGACTGAACACTCTGTCAGTGCCGGGTATGCACTCGATACTTTCCCCTTCCCAGTTATCTATCGATCTGTTCTTTGGTATTGAGGGCTCGTGTTTGGATCGATCGTGCAGGCTGTCGTCCGGAGCTCGCGTTGTGATCCAGTACACCGTGCATTGCGATGACAGTGACGAAGGTTCTGAAAGTTGACAGTGAGACGATGCAGGGGCCAAGAACCTGTTGCTGCTGGAGGAGTTCTGCATGGCAAGTGTTAGTGAGGAAAACGAGAGCCTTTCTTTCGTCCCCCCCCCCCGGGGTTGTAAGTTACATTTCTTGAAGCATGAAATTAGAGAGACAATTGCGATTATGAACCTCTAGAGAAGTGGCTTTGACGGAACGGCACTTATACCGTGGGCTTCGTTAAAATAGTCTTCTCAACATGTGCACACCGTTATAATAGCATTCTCATGTATTTTAGGCTTTTTTCTTTTTTTTGTTTTCTATTTTCTATTTTCTCTAATTCTGAAATGACTGATCTACCCTCGTGGGCTGATGGTGCCCGTCATGTGCAAACCCAGCGCTGGTTCCTGAGCGAATTTTTTGTTTCTCAGCTTCCAGTGCACTAGTTCATCACGTTTTGAGAAAAAATTCAGCTTCCAGTGCTCTGGTTCATCAAGTTTTGAGCCAAATTTTACTTTTATCAGCTTCTAGTGACTTGATTCATGTCACCAGAAAAAAAAATGGCAAGGAACCTACGATTTTGAACTAGATCAATAGCATAAACATTTATATACACTGACAACACAAGTATTTTTATGCGTACTTCGACTGCATAACCTCACCATAGAAAGAAAAAACATTAGGAGATCTCGTAGAAATATAAGTTCATGACTATCATTTCATTGAAGTAGATCAAAATAAACTGACACTGTTGACAAATATGTGGGAAAGTTCTTATGCCTATTGTAATAAAAATCGATAAACAACAAAAATCTTATTACAGAATATGAGTATACTAGTATCTATAGTTTGTATAATATCCTAAAAATCATGACACATCAAATATTTAAAATCCTTTTGGCTTTTCTTGGAGTCAACTTCTTTGGAACTGTAGTGCTGGTTTCTAATGACTGAGAAGATAAAACCTCCTCACATGTGTCTTCTCCCATGAGCAAATTAATACGCCTGCACATTATACAATATATTAGGAACAATTTTTCTGTAAACACAATGTATGAGTAATGGAAGATTTTAATTATGTACCCTCTTGTCATTATTCCAGGACTATGTTGTATGATTTGATCCTTCATTGTATTTTGCCTTTCTAATATGGTACTGTAATATCCTTCATTATATTGTCCACCAGCAAACTTGCACCTTCAATATCCTCTACATTAGGAATTCCATTAGCAACTTCAACATTAGATCCTGAATCCAAATCATCCTCTGTAATCATTTCTTCATCCCTCTCATGCTCGCGCCTAAAACCCAAGAGTTCATAAACATCTTCTTCGCTACACAGTTCTATCCTTCATTCTTCTTCCATTTCCTCTTCAATTTGTATTTGATCCCAATCTACCAACGAAGGTAAATCTTCCATAGTTAAACTGCAAAAAACATGATAAAATGTCACTAGCACATAATCATACATTATACATTTGTATTATCAAGCACATAATCATCCATTATCTAAAAAAGCACATAATCATACCCTGGCGCCACCAACACGCATATAATCAAGAAAGAGCTCTCAGTCTGTCAATCCTTGCTATGTCTGTACAGCAGCATTCCTAAAAAGATCCTATGAAAGAGGGTCCCCGAGGATGAGTCGTCCCCGAGCTCGACGATTGACGTCGGCTCCGACAACTTCGGTGTGGTCTGAGCCTTCGGCGACTGATCAGCTGCTCCCATCGCAGGTACCTAAGGTAAGCTCTGAGGTTTCTACGCCTCAGCTGAGAGTCTTGCAGGTAGCTACGGTGAGGTACGAACCAAGGTGGCCAGCATGCGCTGAAATGGACCTTGAGGGGCGATCTTCAGCTCCGATGAAAGGGCTGTCAGCAGACCCCTTGGCTGGGCAACGCTGTCGATCGTCGGGGTCGAAGTTCTGGTCACTAGCTGACGAACTCAGCTCAGATGAAGAAGAGACTGAAGCAGACGATTATATAGCTCCAGCGAAGGATGCATCAGATATGTTTTGCTCTGGCGTTTTAGCTGCAGGTTCCTCTGATGAAGAAACGAGGATTGTAGGACCTCAGGGCTCAGCGGAGCAGAATCGACTTGCGTTGAAGCCGTGGCGGGGACCGCTACCGCCGAGAAGGATATCTCTGAGCTTGACGCTTGGGGATGTTATTGTGAAGGCGCAAGAGCAGTTTACGGTCAAGAAGGAAGTCAGTACAGTGTGGGAACAGAGGAAAGCTACGTCTTCTCCTGCTGTGGTTTCAAATTCGAATTTCGTATTACGTAATAAAGGCTTGCGGGATTTCGGGGCTGCTGGCCATTTGGTTCAGCGATCACTTTGTCTGGCTTCTAGTGGGCCGGACCGAAGCATCTTGGTCCAGAATAAAGGACGAACAACTCGTTTTCACTTCACGGGAGGACTCAGCCGACTCTTCGCCTGTTCGGGTCGACACAGAGTGAGGGTTTCCCATTCTTCTTCGACTGCACCTTTTGTCGGTTCGGCTCCCTCTAGCCTAGCCCCAACGATCCTCCATGTTCCACTGTCGATGCAAGGCGCGGGGGGCGAATGTTGGAGGTGGTCGAGGTCCGCGAGGGAAAGCAATGATGACGCGTGGTGGATATGGTGGCCGCCATGGCTTTGAGGTGGGAGGCTATGGCGTCGACCATGGCTCGGGGTCCAGAGCTGGCAGAGATGCGGTCTACAATGAGGAGGAGGAGGAGTTCTATGGAGGCGACACTTTTCAGAGAACTGGTTTCGATTTCGATCCTGATTATGGAAGCTTTGGAGGAGGAGGTGGGCGGCTCGGTGGTAGGCATTGGCCACGGTGAGGCTACCGTCTGCATGGTGGGCGTGGCTTCGGAGCGCACCGGGGTGGCCCTGCTGCATGTCCTGGATATAGGGATGCTGCGGCGGGAGCATCTGCTACTCACTTCACGGTGGCACAAAAGACAGACACATCACTACATGTTATATCAGGAAGCAAGATAGATGAAGGTGTTGCATCTAAAGGGTCTGTGAAGCATTCGGATGGGGAGGCTACTGATGCAGATGGTGGTGCTGGCGACAAGCAACAAGACATCAAGACTGATGGGTTGGAGGGTCGTGGTTTTGAGGGACCTCGACAAGGCCCCAAGGCAAAATAATGTGCAGGGTGTTCACAGAAAGGGCATGTCGCTGCTGATTGCAATACCGCTATATATTGTGTCATCTGCGATATGCACGACGATCATGTTAACCATCGATGCCCCATTTTGAAAATGCCTGGACCAGTGGCTCATGCAGTGGGTTATGCGGTAGAGGGGCTGGGTTTTTACAACATCCCACACCAATATCTGCCCAAAAAGAAAGACACTAAGACTGCATTGGTGAAGGTACTTGGTGGTCGTCTCTCGCTGGAAGAGGTATCGCAGCTGCAAAAGATTGTGCCAAGGAACTGGAAGTGGGAGCCGGAAGAGGAAGGGGATGGGTCTTTTGTTGTTGCATTTCCATCCAAAGTGGAATTGCAGCGAGCGATCGCCTAAGGTGGAATGGATGTTCGGGTCAATGGTGTTTCTACAGGTGTTCGTTTAGAGTTTGAAGAATGTCATGACAAGGAAGAAGGTTTTTTACTCCCTAAGGTGTGGGTACGGGTTACGGGAATCCGTAAGAAATTGAGAGAATTTCTGAATCTATGGGCTATTGACTATGTTAGGATCAACTCAGATAGTGAATATGGAGACTACTCGTAAGAACAAGTTCAGAAGAATCTTGGTGGCCGTTTTGGATCGAAAGCTACTACCATCTAATCTTGATGTGGTCATTGGTGATCATTTTTTTTTTTGAGCTGAAATTTGAAGTGGGGAAAGTGGGCATCGATGAAAATTTGAAATTTGAAGATTTCCCCTTTCATATGTTCAAGCATTGAGTAGGGAATTTTTCGATCACACTCCGCTCCTCTTAAGCTTAGGAACTGGTACTCATTCTTTTAAGCAACCGCTATTCAAGTTTGAACTAGGATGGCTGTTGCGGGATGGTTTCTTGGAAATGGTAACGAATGTTTGGAGTAAGGAATCTAGAGGCCAAACACCGTTGCAAAAATGGCAATTTAAAGTCAAAAGAGTTAGGCAATTCCTTAGAGGATGGGCAAAAAATGTTAGCGGTAATTATAAGAAAGAAAAGAAGGATATAATTTGAAAGACAGATATGTTGAATAAAAAAGCTGAATCTTAATTGCTTACTAATGCAAAGATAGACTTAAAACACTGCTTAATAGAAAGGCTTGCACAACTTTTAAGAGAGGAGGAGTTAAAATGGTATCAGCGAGCTAAGACAACTAAGTTGTTATTTGGAGATTGTAATACCAAATACTTTCACTCGGTGGCTAATGGTAAGCATAGGAAAACTAGAATTTTCCAACAGGACCAAGGAGAAGGGGTAATAGAAGGTGATGTAAGTCTCAAATTGTATATCACAAATTATTACAAAAACCTCTTTGGAGCCACTGAGAGGAATTATTTTTCTATGATGGAGTCGGTTAGAGATGACATATCCCAAGTCTCTCAAGAAGAAAACATGATTCTCACATCTCAATTTACAGAGGAGGAGGTTAAAAAGGCTATATTTCAAATGGAACATAAGAAGGCATCGGGACCGGATGGTTTTCCAGCAGAGTTCTATCAGGTCTTTTGAGAACATATTAAGGGAGATTTAATGTCATTCTTTAATGAATTCCATAAAGGGAACCTCAATCTATATAGCCTTAATTTTGGAATTATTACTCTAATTCCAAAATTAAAGGATGCCACTAGAATTCAACAATTTAGACCTATTTGTCTTTTAAATGTTAGTTTCAAAATTTCCACAAAAGTAATGACCAATAGAATAGCTCTAGTAGCTCAGAAGGTTATTAAACCTACACAAACCGCCTTCCTGACCGGCCGAAACATTATGGAAGGTGCAGTAATTCTGCACAAGATTATTCATGAGATGAAGAGGAAAAAGTTAAATGGCGTTATTCTAAAATTATATTTTGAAAAAGCCTATGACAAAGTGAATTGGTCATTTCTACAACAAACTTTGAGAATGAAAGGCTTTTTGGCTAGTTGGTGCAATTGGATAGACCAAATAGTGCGTGGAGGAAGTGTCGTCATAAAAGTTAATGATGATATTGGTCACTACTTTCAAACTAAAAAAATCCTCTGTCAAGGGGATCCTCTCACCTATCCTTTTTAATTTAGTGGCCGATATGCTAGCCATTTTGATTGAAAGGGCTAAGACGAATGGAAACTTTAGTGGAGTGGTTCCTCACTTAGTAGATGAGGGGTTGTCTATTCTGCAATATGCAGATGATACTATCCTTTTTATGGATCACAACCTGGTACAAACCAAAGACCTTGAGCTAGTCTTAAGTACCTTTGAACAATTGTCGGGGTTAAAAATAAACTTCCACAAAAGTGAGCTATTTTGCTACAGCAAGGCCAAAGATTTTGAACAGGAATATGTTCAACTCTTTGGTTGTAAGAGCGGGAGTATCCCTTTCATATATTTTGGTCTACATATGCACCAAAAAAAAGTTGTCTAATAAAGATTGGGCTACGATTGAAGAGAAGTTCCAAAAAAAACTCAGTAGTTGGAAAGGAAAACTTTTATCCGTGGGGGGAGACTAGTGTTGATCAATTCGGTCTTGACTAGTTTATCAATGTATATGCTTTCCTTTTTTGAAGTTCCTAGAGGAGTTCTTCAAAATTTGGATTATTATCGTTCTCGATTTTTTTTGGC
Organism: Tuctoria greenei; assembly: GCA_036927565.1. Taxonomy (NCBI): domain Eukaryota; kingdom Viridiplantae; phylum Streptophyta; class Magnoliopsida; order Poales; family Poaceae; genus Tuctoria; species Tuctoria greenei. Next base: position 21,868,008 of record JAYESD010000003.1, read on the forward strand.
AAAGTGATGATCATAAAAAGAAATATAGGTTGACAAGATGGAGTGTGGTGTGCAAATCTAGGGACTTTGGAGGTCTAGGTATTCAAAACCTAGATGTTCAAAATAAATGTCTCTTTAGTAAATGGCTATTTAAATTGATAAATGAAGAAGGTGTTTGGCAAACTTTGTTAAGAAAGAAATATATGTCCACAAAAACCTATCTCAAGTGAATAAACAACCGGGGACTCTCATTTTTGGTCGGGCCTTATGAAGGTTAAAGACCTCTTCTTAGCAGAAGGTTCCTACCTAATTCAGAGTGGTACACAAATTAGATTTTAGGAATATACTTGGATCGGAGATCAACCTTTCCAAAAAGTGTACCCCTCCCTTTACAATATTGTAAGGAAGAAAATGCATCGGTGGCACATGTACTAAGTACTAGGCCACTTAATGTTTCTTTTTGGAGAGCATTAGTAGATGATAACTTGAAGAATTGGTATAAACTAGTCACAACGGTCGCTTTTTTAATCTTTGTGATGGTAATGACACCTTCATATGGGACTTAAATAAGAATGGTATCCTTTCAGTTCGCTCTATGTACTTGGCTATGATTCAAGAATGAGTGGTTCCTAATAAAAGTCCACTTTGGAAAATTAAAGTGCCGCTGAAAATTAAGATTTTTCTTTGGTACTTACAAATGGGTGTCACCCTCACTAAAGATAATCTTGCAAAAAGGAATTGGCAAGGGAATATTAACTGTTGTTTTTGTGGTTCAGTAGAAACAATACAACATTTGTTCTTTGATTGTCACTTTTCCAGATTTATTTGGAACACTATGTATATCGCTTTTGGCATTCGACCGCCAGATAGCACCACACATATGATTGGCTCTTGGCTCCGTAGTGTATCACCAAAGCTTAAAAGTCAGATTTTATTAGGTGCTGCTGCCCTATGTTGGGCAATTTGGTTGAATAGAAATGATATGGTGTTCAATAATTCTACATCAAACTCTTTCTTGCAGGTGATTTTTAGGGCAACTCACTGGATCAGATGCTGGTCTTTGTTGCATAAAGACAAGGAGAAGAGAAACCTGAGAATTGGATGCCGACTTTTGGAAACTACGGTTACGGAAGTTTTTGCTAAGTTTGGTTGGAATTTTAGGAATAGAATTGATGGCTAGTCTTAATTCTATTCTTATTATTTTGTATGGGTGATCGTTGTTTTGTATGAACCCCCTACATTATCTTGTGAGCTTAAGAGCCCAGATCTGTACTGAACGACTTTGTGCATTCTATGAAGAATGCAGCAGCCAGAAACTTGATTCCATTATCTAAAAAATCATACCCTGACAACGAGAACGACCACGGGCTGTGGGGGCGAGTCGGTCACGGGGCCTTGCGTGAAGGCGCGGCTGGCCCTGGCGTCGGGGGCGAGGCAACCATGGGCGGAGACCATGACCGCCTCTGTGCGTGGGCGCGGCAGCGGCCCCTAGCGTCAGGGGCGAGTCGGCAACGGGCGTTGGCCACGGGCCTTGCATGGGGGAGCACGGCTGGCCCTGGCTTGGGGGCGCGATACCCACGGGCGGCGGTCACGACCGCCCCTGGCGTGGGAGCAACGGCGGCCCCTGGCGTGGGATGCGGCGGCGGCCATGGGCGATACGGCGACGACGCGTGCGTTCGTGACCAAAGAAATCGGGAATAGGCAGGTGATGTAAGTCTCAAATTGTATATCACAAATTATTACAAAAACCTCTTTGGAGCCACTGAGAGGAATTATTTTTCTATGATGGAGTCGGTTAGAGATGACATATCCCAAGTCTCTCAAGAAGAAAACATGATTCTCACATCTCAATTTACAGAGGAGGAGGTTAAAAAGGCTATATTTCAAATGGAGCATAAGAAGGCACCGGGACCAGATGGTTTTCCAGCAGAGTTCTATCAGGTCTTTTGAGAACATATTAAGGGAGATTTAATGTCATTCTTTAATGAATTCCATAAAGGGAACCTCAATCTATATAGCCTTAATTTTGGAATTATTACTCTAATTCCAAAATTAAAGGATGCCACTAGAATTCAACAATTTAGACCTATTTGTCTTTTAAATGTTAGTTTCAAAATTTCCACAAAAGTAATGACCAATAGAATAGCTCTAGTAGCTCAGAAGGTTATTAAACCTACACAAACCGCCTTCCTGACCGGCCGAAACATTATGGAAGGTGCAGTAATTCTGCACGAGATTATTCATGAGATGAAGAGGAAAAAGTTAAATGGCGTTATTCTAAAATTATATTTTGAAAAAGCCTATGACAAAGTGAATTGGTCATTTCTACAACAAACTTTGAGAATGAAAGGCTTTTCGGCTAGTTGGTGCAATTGTCTAGACCAAATAGTTCGTGGAGGAAGTGTCGTCATAAAAGTTAATGATGATATTGGTCACTACTTTCAAACTAAAAAAATCCTCTGTCAAGGGGATCCTCTCACCTATCCTTTTTAATTTAGTGGCCGATATGCTAGCCATTTTGATTGAAAGGGCTAAGACGAATGGAAACTTTAGTGGAGTGGTTCCTCACTTAGTAGATGAGGGGTTGTCTATTCTGCAATATGCAGATGATACTATCCTTTTTATGGATCACAACCTGGTACAAGCCAAAGACCTTGAGCTAGTCTTAAGTACCTTTGAACAATTGTCGGGGTTAAAAATAAACTTCCACAAAAGTGAGCTATTTTGCTATAGCAAGGCCAAAGATTTTGAACATGAATATGTTCAACTCTTTGGTTGTAAGAGCGGGAGTATCCCTTTCATATATTTTGGTCTACAGATGCATCAAAAAAAAGTTGTCTAATAAAGATTGGGCTACGATTGAAGAGAAGTTCCAAAAAAAACTCAGTAGTTGGAAAGGAAAACTTTTATCCGTGGGGGGAGACTAGTGTTGATCAATTCGGTCTTGACTAGTTTATCAATGTATATGCTTTCCTTTTTTGAAGTTCCTAGAGGAGTTCTTCAAAATTTGGATTATTATCGTTCTCGATTTTTTTGGCAAAGTGATGATCATAAAAAGAAATATAGGTTGACAAGATGGAGTGTGGTGTGCAAATCTAGGGACTTTGGAGGTCTAGGTATTCAAAACCTAGATGTTCAAAATAAATGTCTCTTTAGTAAATGGCTATTTAAATTGATAAATGAAGAAGGTGTTTGACAAACTTTGTTAAGAAAGAAATATCTGTCCACAAAAACCTATCTCAAATGAATAAACAACCGGGGACTCTCATTTTTGGTCGGGCCTTATGAAGGTTAAAGACCTCTTCTTAGCAGAAGGTTCCTACCTAATTCAGAGTGGTACACAAATTAGATTTTAGGAATATACTTGGATCGGAGATCAACCTTTCCAAAAAGTGTACCCCTCCCTTTACAATATTGTAAGGAAGAAAAATGCATCGGTGGCACATGTACTAAGTACTAGGCCACTTAATGTTTCTTTTAGGAGAGCATTAGTAGATGATAACTTGAAGAATTGGTATAAACTAGTCGCAACGGTCGCTTTTTTAATCTTTGTGATGGTAATGACACCTTCATATGGGACTTAAATAAGAATGGTATCCTTTCAGTTCGCTCTATGTACTTGGCTATGATTCAAGAATGAGTGGTTCCTAATAAAAGTCCACTTTGGAAAATTAAAGTGCCGCTGAAAATTAAGATTTTTCTTTGGTACTTACAAAAGGGTGTCACCCTCACTAAAGATAATCTTGCAAAAAGGAATTGGCAAGGGAATATTAACTGTTGTTTTTGTGGTTCAGTAGAAACAATACAACATTTGTTCTTTGATTGTCACTTTTCCAGATTTATTTGGAACACTATGTATATCGCTTTTGGCATTCGACCGCCAGATAGCACCACACATATGATTGGCTCTTGGCTCCGTGGTGTATCACCAAAGCTCAAAAGTCAGATTTTATTAGGTGTTGCTGCCCTATGTTGGGCAATTTGGTTGAATAGAAATGATATGGTGTTCAATAATTCTACATCAAACTCTTTCTTGCAGGTGATTTTTAGGGCAACTCACTGGATCAGATGCTGGTCTTTGTTGCATAAAGACAAGGAGAAGAGAAACCTGAGAATTGGATGCCGACTTTTGGAAACTACGGTTACGGAAGTTTTTGCTAAGTTTGGTTGGAATTTAGGAATAGAATTGATGGCTAGTCTTAATTCTATTCTTATTATTTTGTATGGGTGATCGTTGTTTTGTATGAACCCCCTACATTATGTTGTGAGCTTAAGAGCCCAGATCTGTACTGAACGGCTTTGTGCATTCTATGAAGAATGCAGCAGCCAGAAACTTGGTTCCATTATCTAAAAAATCATACCCTGGCAACGAGAACGACCACGGGCTGTGGGGGCGAGTCGGTCACGGGGCCTTGCGTGGAGGCGCGGTTGGCCCTGGCGTCGGGGGCGAGGCAACCATGGGCGGAGACCATGACCGCCTCTGTGTGTGGGCGCGACAGCGGCCCCTAGCGTCAGGGGCGAGTCGGCAACGGGCGTTGGCCACGGGCCTTGCGTGGGGGGGGGGGGGGGGGGGGGGCACGGCTGGCCCTGGCTTGGGGGCGCGATACCCACGGGCGGCGGTCACGACCGCCCCCGGCGTGGGAGCAACGGCGGCCCCTGGCGTGGGATGCGGCGGCGGCCATAGGCGATACAGTGACGGCGTGTGCATTCGTGACCAAAGAAATCGGGAATAGGCAAGGTAAATCTGCTCACAAGGGTAGATCAGTATTATAACAATGAGAAAAAAAAAATAGAAAAAAAAAGAAAAAGTCTTAAAATACATGAGAATGCTATTATAACGATGTGCAGATGTTGAGAAGGTTATTTTAACGAAGTCCACGGTATATGTGTCGTTCCGTTGAAGCTACTTCTCTAGAGGTCCATAATAGCAATTGTCTCAAAATTAGGTAGGTTTAGTACAATTACCCTGTGTTTTTGTAATCAACGAATCAGATGATTGTCGGGGTGTGATTTGGCAATTGGTCAGTTGTTGACCAATATCTGCTTTGTGCCACCCTTTTCTAACGGTAGAAGAAGAAAAGGGAACAATTGTTGTGCAATCTGCTGTTTTCTGCAAGCATGCAATCTCCAAATCTGAACAGTCCCCTATCTATCTAAGGATGCTGCACTTTTAGTACTTAAATCCTCTCACCTGGTGCTGCTGACAATATGCAAAAAGAACCCTGAATGCACCACCCTTAGATTGGTAGAGAACGGTTGAGATGCAAAGATTGCACGCTCAGTGTTATCCAAGCGTCGCCTAGGCGTCCGGTCGCTCCAGGCCGGACGCCATGGACGGTTGCCTTGCCTAGAATGAGCGCCCCCGCCGTTCGCTGCCGCAGTCCGCCGTTCGCCGTCGTCGTCCGCCGCTGCTGCCTTCGTCCCCCGCCGTCGCAGCCGTCCATGACGTCGCGCGCCGCTACCGTGGTCGCCGTCGCCGTCCCGACCGCCGCCGCCGCCGCTGTCTTCTGCCGCCATCGGGCGTGTTGGGGAAAGGGAAAGGGAGAGGGAGTGAGAATAGAATAGGGTTCGGGTTCTTTTTATGTACTCATCTCAAATCTGGACCGTTGGATGGACGACTCAGATTAAATGGGCCGAATTTATCAGCCCAACCGGCGACCAGAGTCCTCCGATGCCAGCCGCCTTGCCCGATGCCAGCCGCCTCCGCCCCCAGCGCTCGTCGCCGCCGCCGCCTGGCCGGACGCCTAGGCGCCTAGGCGGGCACCTGGACGCCCAAGCGCCCATTAACAACTTTGTGCACGCTTACACAAAATAACAGATTGCACATCATTTGTTCCCGGAAGAAAATGCGAAAGAGAAAATAAGCAAAAAATTGAAGATGGCAGACCAGTGCCGCCGTGCCGGATTTGTTCCGACTGTGAATGCGCATGGCGATGCGTCCGCCGGATACGCTGCTTCCTGACCCATGCGAAAGAAGGGAGAGTGGCGGCGCTTACCTGAAGTCGACGGCGAGGGCAACGTCGGCCAACATGAGGATGTACGGGATCGGATCGCCGCCGTCTCCCTTCAGATATGGAGGCGATCCGATCTGTGGGCGCCGATACGTGTACGGTACGGGATGGCCGGAGACCGGAGTGACCGTAAGCATGGCATGGCAACTGGCAAGGCTGCTCGACCGATGCAACTTCGTTATATGTACTAGCCCGTAACTGAATATTTGGCCCATGTGCCCAAGCTGTTGCAGCCCGTAACTGAATCTTCGGTCCTCGAAAGCCCACTCGTGTTCTTTCCGTGTACCGCTGTCAGGCGAGAGCTTTTTGTGTTATTTTTTGACCGTATTTGAATAATGGTTTCTTAGTAATATATTTATGGCAGTGACACATGTATAGAGTCATGCCAAAGAGACAGGGGTCACCAAGCGTCATGTTAAAAAAAAAAGCTTAACTCCGGAAGATCCTTCATTTTGAAATTGGACCAGACCAGACTGTTTGTTTGACGTGACTATAAATTGGATCAGATTTTGCAAATGTAAACCTTCACATAATACTAATAAATATTAAATTTAAACAGGTTATTAAAAAATCGGCAACGACTGTTGTGCAAGCCTGCAATCCGCGAATCCCAGCCGTTCGACGGACATCCAAAGGTGGCTGCACTTTTTATACATAAATCCCTCCACCTTTTTACAACAAAGACTAGATTTATCCTTCGCTTGCACAAACAGGTGAAGAGATTTATATGTAAAAAGTGTAGCTACTCTTGGATGTCCATTCAACGGCTGGGATTCAGCAAGTCCTTCCGCCTTCCGACACATCATTGATTGTCTTAGAAAACAAAGCAAACGGGGCCACAACACAACCGCTCCTTGGGGGCCCGAACAACCGCTCCAGTGGTAGCGCCTCTCCCCATGGCGGGGCGACCATCTTGCCTGCGAAGGCCAAGGAGCGGGCACTTCCGACTATAATGATGCGTTGTGCCTGCTGTGAGCAATCGCGGGCGGCTTTGCAAAGGACGAGACATCTATTACGCTTTCGTTTTTTTGTATCTTCACAGTGAAACTGATCTTGAATATCGTCGGACTTGAGTGCATTGTGCTTGAACAGCAGTGCCGATTCTCGTTGTCATCTTCTTTCCATGTAAGAAGAAGGTGACTGGCGTTCAATGTAGCCAAGATTTTGCTTCGCTACGACGATCAATAGTTTATTCGGTTGGGACTTCTAGAGAGTGGTTGCGACCACACTTCTTTCATATGTTATTCACTTAATTTCTTCACCGGAAGTCAACAATTACTCTATTAAAATTTACCAACACCGAGATTGTTGTTGTTTTCTTTCCCAAAAATGAATTTGGTGAAGATCGAGTTCATGGCTCAACGGTAAGGATAAGTGGTGGCTATTTACCAGTCGGAAGTTCATTCTGTGGATCGTACACCCGACGTTATTATCGGAGTTTGTCCCTATAAAAAGTTTCTCTTAATGTCTCTCACGTGTGGAGCCATAATGTGAGGGTGACATCTCTGTCACACATCGAATTCTAATGATTTCAATAATCTCTTCATGGACGCAATTTCAAAACTATGTGTAGTTGTATAGTTGATAATGTACACATTTATGTTAGTGTGTTGTGGCGTAAGTGAGTTTGTATATGAACTACAACTATACCATATTTGAGAGACTTAAAAAAAGGAAGCAAACGCACCCCGCACAAGCAGCTTCCGCCTTCCGACGCATCATCTGCAAGTCCCCCTGGGCCCTGGCGCGTGGTGGCGCCACTCATTGCAGCACGCCAGAGCACTTCCTCCTCCTCCTCGTCCTCGGCAGTGGCAATGGCAAGGCAACTAGCACCAGCTTCCACGGTCCAAGGGTCCAAGGCGCGGGGGACCGGGCGGTCAAAAAAGGGATCCACCCCGAAACATTCCTCCTTCACGTCGTCCCCTGCACCCGGCAGCAGGCCAGGACAGGGAGACGCGGATGATTCCTTCCTTCCACTCATCATCAAAAGCCGAGGGGGAACCGAAAAAGGAAAAGGCCAAGCCAGCTCGGTCGGATCGAATCTGCCGACCCGTCGAGGTGTCGCGCAGCTTGTGCAGGTCGTCTTCGATGGATGGAGTCGAGGGGACGATAGCGATGCGTCTCTCTCTGCCGGCGCCCGGCTCGAATCGAATCGAATCGAATCATCAGTGCATTCAGTCAGGTGGATAGCGATGCATGCGCCCGGGGACGGAGACGGAGGACAGGAGTACAAGCCGCCCTCGACCCGGGCGAATCCGGCTTTGTTCTTCCCTGCTGGTGGTGCAGCAGCAAGTCCAGTTGTGGTCACACTGGCGCCGTCGTTGGACCGGCTGGTCCTGTCCGATCCATCCAACTGCATCTACCGGTGCATGCTTTTCCAGCACCATGCCGCCCGCCAGGGGGGGGGGACCACACACCTTGATGTCATGTTCATCACTTTACCCCCAGCACTTTGTACTACTACGCACCGATATCATGGAACCCATGCTCCTGGAACATACGTACGAGCATTGTCTGATGAGGACTACCCGATGGTGATATTTAGCACTAACACTCGGCACGGTAATCAGTTGGTTCAGGCAGTGTAGTAGCTAGGCCACCTTCAGACAAGATTGAGTCCATTTGAATACACTATACGCTTGCACTTGCTGGCAAGTTAGCCCTCTTTTGGAACTTCCCTGTCTTTCCTCGGGAACCTGGCTAACTGACTCTCTGCCTGCCTCTTCCTCTGCTTACAGGATGATCGCGACTGGACCTGCTGTTCCTGATTTGTACGAGTACTTTTTATTGAATCAACAAAGAAAAAAGATAAGACACCACATCGCCATCTACATGCCAGTCACTATCATTGAATCAGAGCTGAACTACCGAGGCACGGAGCTAGCATGCAGGATGGAGTATATATAAATACGATGTACTAGTGTGTTGGTGTAGCTGTGGCAAGGATCACTGCTTGTCTTTCAGTAGTCGCGCTCCTCTTAGTCTCCCTGCTCCATCTGCCAGGACTCCCCAACCACCGTTCGTTCCTGCGGCATTGGGAGATTAAGAACAGTACTGTATATGGAGAAATAGCACTCCTTGCAAAAGAGAGAGGCTGCAAGAAACCAATCAGGCTACTACGGGTAGCTGATAGAGCAGGCAGTGATCAGTGATTAGCTGGTCCAGAGCAGCAGCAGCAGGAAGCAGCTAGCTAGCGATGGGCCGCAGGCTAGTCTTGCTCGTCTCCGTCGTTCTCCTGTCCGCGGCAATGTCGAACGGCAACCGGACTGCGGGGACGGTTGGCGCCGGTGCTCCTGGTCCCGCTGTCGCCACGACGCCGCCGCCAGTCGCCGCCGGTGCTGTTGGAACCACGGCGGTGTCTTCAGAGCAGCAGCAGCAGCCGCCTCCTCCCTTGGATGACCCGTCCAAAGACAGCAAGAGGAAGGTGCCGAACGGACCGGATCCTATTCACAATAGGTATTACTCTTCATCCAGTAGTTGTTTACACTGCTCAGTTGTACAAAACTAGACCGTTTTAATTTGTGCCCGTTTCTAATCTTTTACTTTCTTGACGGAAACCTCTGACCACTAAACCAATTTCTCACAACTTGTACAAAAATTAAATTAGTTCATGGCTCAGAAACCGCGGTTAGTTACTACCAACTGCAAGTCTGATCTAATAAGAGCTTATTAATTCTTGCAAATAGATTCAGAATAAGTGGTTTCTGAGGGAAATGCTAAAATGGACCTGTTGATTTAATTTGGCAGTGAACTGTAAAACACCGTTTAATTATCGTGTAAATCAAGAAGAGGTAGGGACCATAAATAGAAGCGCCGTTAGAAACAGAGGGTGGCTAGTGGCTCACCCTCTGAAAAAAAAATAGGCTTAGCCATACATTCAGATACGCCTCGGCAACTGTGCTTTGCTGATGAGACTGTCCCATAAACGAGCTAGTGATAGATATAGATGAAAGGAACACCAACTGATTGCAGTACGAAGAACGAATGGTAGTACGGAGTATCACAGCGCATCATGCAGATTGCAGAGTACAGCATTCTTACCAATAATCATGTATGCATGCGCCGATGGTGGGTCCCACTGAACTCTAACCCGGCATCCTTTATTTTTCTCCCCAATTCCCATCATGTCTCTGTTCATGAGCCCTAACCATCATTCCTTGGCTTGCTTTTTTCAGGAGAGCCAGATGGGGAGAAGCACCGGCAAGGAGAGCGTAGCCAGGATCGGTGACAGCCGTCGATTGATCAGCTGTACAGAGTCTACAGACAGAAGAGGGAGGCTAACTGAACAACGAACCCATCATCGGTTTTGGATGGAAAGTTCAGTTCCATCCATATCTAGCAGAGCAGAGGTGGTGTATGTCGATCCATGGTGAGATGGTGGTGCTCATGATGGTCGTCGACGTCCCAAGTGAACACACACTTATATGTATGCATGCATTAGAGAGGGTGAAAAGGTAAAGAGAGAGAGAGAGAGAGTGTGAGTGAGCACAAGGCCATATGCACACAAGCTGTGAGCTTTGCTTTGGCCAAAGTGCTCTGATGGACTGGATCCACACTCTCTTGTTGATCCACGAGGTTTTGTTTTACCTTTCTCTTCTTTTCTTAGTTTCTTTCTCTCTTTATTTGGGAGGGTGGTTAATGGTGTTAAAAGGAGCACTCCAACGACTCCAAGCCTGCTGCTACTTCATTGTCTCATACACACAAGAGAGTAAAGCTCACACGACGCTCAGCTATTGAACAAAGATTGTTGTTGCCGCCGGTCGACATTATTTATTGCATATATTCCTTCTACCCAATGACAATGACCCGTGTCTTTAACAATGTGGGTGTATGAGATTTGGTAATGCATGTGCTTTAATTTAGCCGGTGATGATGGGCTAGCCATTCACTGATCCCGGCCTCACCTCATGCATGTCGTAAGTACTGGTCATCAATGATGATCAACTGACGAACGCCAGAGCTGACGTGCGTAGCTTCAAAAGGGCTGAAAGCAGAGAGGCCAAGGAGCGAGCATCTTCTTTCTTCCTCACATCACCTCGTGGATGCAGACACCAGTAAATTCAAGAATCTGAAACTAGAGATGCTGATGAGGTAGGTCGTAGGAGATCATTGAGATGATAAGCGAACGTCACGTTGGATAGGTTCTTGTCACGCAGAAATCGAAGCAGGGCAAGTGTTCCGTCGTCTTTGGTTCCTGGGCATGATGAGCACTGGCTCTGGCCTCGTTCGGCCTCTTTCGCTGCGCATCGGCATTGGCGTCTGCTATAGCTTTGGCCGCTTTGGCGGCACACAGGAACCTCTTTAATCTGCTTTTATCTTTCTCGCCGCTGCAATCGAGCCGCGCATTTTGAGGATTGCGTGCGATCGTCGTGGTTCTTGTATGTACCCCGAGGTGCACATCTAGGGGAGGCCTGTGTCTGTCGATCAGCACTGGTCGGTGGCTACGCCCTGGGCACACTCGAAGGAGCACGACAGGTCTACTAGAGTGGTTTGATAGTACTTGATCACTGTACATCACTTGCATGCGAATTACTACGTAATTACTCCCTCCGTGCTAAAATGTTTGTCGTTTTGTAGTTCATTTTTAAAACTACAAAGCAACAATCTTTTTAAAAATTAGACTACAAAACGATAAACTTTTTGGAACAGAGGTTGTTCATAGAAATATTCTTGCAGGCAGCCGGCCGGAGAGCAGAGAGCCTAAGACCATCCGCACCAATATAATCTAAACCATACTCTAAAAGTGTGGACCCCGCAGAATTTCCAGCGTCCTTTCCAGCGCACTCTAAATTTCCAGCGCGCTCTTCTGCGCTCATCATACTCTATAACATACTCTATATCAACTAACTTTTCAACATCAACTACCATCCTAATATTTATATATGTTTACATTTCTTATGTTTCCATAATAAAATACAAAGCTGCTTACATTATTATTATTGTTAATTTCGTTTCCCGATAAATATTTACAAAAAAATGCAGAACAAATACGATACGTAATAAAGTTGGCAATATTTTACAAGTACGATACAACTCATACAAATATTTTATATCGGAGTACATAAAGTTGAAAACAAATACAACTTCGGCAAATAAAAAGTACGATAGAACACGTACAACAATTACAATATTACAAATCATCGTACAGTAAATAGATTCCAATTGTGTTCAATAAGGTCACGTTTAAACCTAAGGGCTGTCGCTTTGTCTTTGAGCTTATGATGAGTGTTCACAAAATCAGACCTCGCTGACACACTTCCGAGGGATGGATCCACTAACTGTTCTGGCTCACCCGTTATGGATATAAAGTTTACATCCGTTGAAAATCCTCTAACTTCGCGCTCATCCTCGATGATCATGTTATGTAATATTATACATGTTATCATAATATCATGGAGGTTGTCTCGATTCCAACCGTATGTCGGGCCTCGAACGACCCCCCACCTAGCTTGTAACACTCCGAATGCCCTTTCAATATCCTTCATCGCACCTTCTTGTACCTGTGCGAAGTGTTGTGACTTATGATCATATGGATGACTAACAGTTTTAACAAAGGCTGGCCAGTCGGGATATATGCCATCAGCAAGAAAATACCCCATGTTGTATGTGTTGCCGTTAACGGTAAATGTCACCTGAGGTCGTTCACCGGCCAAGTAGGTTTGGAACACAGGTGATCGGTTCAACACATTTATATCGTTGCAACTACCTGGCAAACCGAAATACGCGTGCCATATCCACAGGTCATGTGTCGCTACAGCCTCAAGGATCATGGACGCATGCTTACCACGTCTTGTGAACATGCCCTTCCAAGCAGCTGGACACTTAAGCCAAGTCCAGTGCATACAATCAATACTGCCTAACATGCCCGGAAACCCGCGTCTCGCATTTGTGTTTAATATTCTAGCAATATCCTGTTCGTTAGGCTCACGTAGGTGCGTTCTGCTATAAACTCTAATTATAGTCTTGCAAAATTGAATGAGTGCCTCACGAGAAGTCGTCTCTGCAACTCCAACCGCGTCATCCAAACAATCTCCCGAAACACCTGCTGCTAGCATTTTCACTGAAGCAACTACCTTTTGGAGAGCAGATATTCCAAGTTTCCCAGATGCATCACACCTCTGTTGGAAGTATGGATTATGAGCCTCTACATCATGAAGAATACGTTCAAAAACATGTCGGCGCATGCGAAACCTATATATGATATCACACAATTAGTTATGAGTACGAATAACTATAGTAATTGACTTAATTGTAACGTACCTTCTACGAAACATTTTGTCCGTATACAACGGATTCGGACCAAAGTAGTCTCGATGAATCTTTGCATCATAGTGGGCATGAACCCTTCTACACATTGTTTTAGCGTCACTTGTACTCCTACGACGAGAGCTCTCACCCTCTAGCCATGACATGTGCCACTGAGCAGCCATGTCAAAGTCTTCATCCATCTCCCTAATGTAGGCGTCGACATCTTCATTTGCTTGTTGATTCCTCCGCCGATTTCTTTTGAAAGTTTTGAAGAGTGAAGAACTAGAACCGAAGAAATTCATTCTGGCTACACGCCCGTGGAGAATGGTTGTCTTCCTATTCTCCAATCGGAATGGAACCTTCGGCCATCTATATAGCCCGTCGGATTGTAATGAAATAAACTTTATGTCATAGAAAGCAAATGGAATAAAACTTTATGTCATAGAAAGCAAATGGAATAAATTTTATGTCTCACAAAGCAAATGGAATAAACTTTATGTCCCACAAAGCAAATGGAATAAACTTTATGTCCTACAAAGCAAATGGAATAAAGTTTATGTCCTACACAGTACGAGCAGCAAGGTCAGGTGATGCAACATCAAGACAACAACGGCCATCCTTGAATTTTCACTTGCTATTGTAGCGATCTCGCATAATTGCGGCCTTCCGGAACCTGAGGTACTCTTGGCTGCACTCATCAAGCTTGCTTGGATCCATAAACATGATACGATCATCCTCCGCAAGCTTCCTTGCTTCAATGTCCTCCTTTTGGAGCCGCATCTGTTCCCTCTTCAATTCAGTATTGAGTACCATTGCCTTCTCTTCATTTTCCACACTTCTCTGTTGCCATTTGTTCCTTGCCTCTGCATCCTTCTCCCAATGGTCCAGCCTCTTCAAATTCAGCTCATGGAATTGTCCTGCAACAGAAAACGAAAAACACTTGACAGAACATTACGCAAAGTACAAAATTAATTGACCCAACGGTATTGTTGCATTGAGACAATTCAGTTCAAAGTACCTGCAAATTGTGAAGATTCTGTTGCGTTGCTGCCGGATTTCTTCCTAGCAGCAGCCTTAGAGGAATCCCTCCCGAGCGGCCTCTTCATCCCAGTTGATGGTGGACTCGGCTGTGTAACTCCATCAATCGTGTTAGAGTCAATGTTGAACTGCAAAAAGGTGGTGTCACAGTAACATAGAAGATAGTCGAGTTACAATCACTTGATACAAAAAAACATTTACATGTATCACTTGTTCATCAAGGTCAATTGTCTTCGGATCTGCCCATTTTGGTTCGTCTTTCATTATCATCCAACAATGCATAAGTTGGAAAGCCGCATTTTCATACTTTGCATATTCAGCTAGAGCTCGAGTAGCCTGCACCCATTAGTAAACATTAGAGTCGGAAAAACTATACAACATTGCAGATTGTTAAACACCAATTGTAAACTATCTCACCGTGTCAACATTTGTGGTACCACTCCGTTTCTTTCTCACCTCCGCGTTGTAATAGTCGCAGAACTTGGTTACATCTTGCCTAATGTGGTCCCAGCGACTTTGAAGAGATCGCACAGTCGGATCAGGGTATGCACCTCTTTCAGCCGTGTACCTCTGGTGCACTCGTGCCCATATGCTATCGAACTGCTGTCCCGTGTTTATAACAGCATCACAACTAACTTGGAGATATGAGTTAACAAGCAAAATGTCCTCACAAGGGTGGAAGTTAGAGTTCTTGACCCGAGATGGCACAACCTTGGCCTTGCCCTTTTTCTGTGCAGGAAGGTTAGAAGGGCCGCTGTTTGGAATAGGTTCACTGCCATGTTGGCCATACATAGGAACCTCTTCCATAGAGTGGGACTGGTAAAAAGCCCCCATGTATTCATGCACAGCAGGGTTGTAATTATAAGGGTTTGTTGGATCCATCCTATGAAAAATATGGAACATAAGCCTTACATTAACAATAGGGACTACAATTCTGCAATTCAATAGGTTCATACATATCAAAGCAGGACATGCTTCAGATTAGACATATTAATAATACCTACCATGATATGATGAAAACAGTACTTATTAAGACATACACACAAGGACTCCTACAACAAGACTAGAATTTCTAAGGGATGCCTGATTGTTCCGAAGATGCGTTGGAGTCGAAGGAACTTTCATAGAAAGTGTGTTCCCCCTGGCCAGGAGTTGGAGACCAATCAATTGGAACCAAGTCCTCTGCCGGGACCTTTGTGTCATCAGAGAAGGAGGGTGTTGGTGCCTCGTTGACGACCTGTTCATACTCTATGGCCATTATGTGGAGGTCATCAAGCACCTCTTCAAGAGTAGTCATGACATCCCGCACATCTCTTGGAAGGCCCTCGGGATGATTCCTTAAAATGTTCTCAATGGGACCTCTAACTTTGTGGTACGACGAGTCGACGGCGTCGGTCAACGAAAGCAATGCTTTCCTAAGCTTTTCACCTTCACTCGACATTTTAACTATTACCACAAAATGAAAGCTGATTGGAAAATGGAAGTCCAGAGCTATACATGATTGCTTAAAATAATATAAAGTCAAATAAGCATATGAAGTACATGTTCCATTAACTTAACCATGTATACATGAACACAGAATGAATCCATCTTATTATTTCATATCAAGTTCATGTTAATATGAGGAGAAATAAGCATATGAAGTACATGTTTCATTAACTTAACCATGTATACATGAACAGAAGAGGGGAGAACTTGGGGGAACCGCGGTGTACGAGTAATCGAACCCATACCAAATCCGTAGGGGCAGATCGAAGCGTGGAACGTCAGATCCATGGCCAGACATCGTAACCCAAGCCGGATACCCAAACCCTAACCCTAAAATGAGAAGAAACAAGGGGATACCTGCCACACCTGTTGCGAGAAGACGCAGTGGAGTCGGAGATGGCCGGCGACGTCGACTGCACCTCCCAGTGCCGCTTTCTTCCTTGGGATCCAACCGGCGACAACCTCTTCGTCGGTGTCAATCCCCCAAGTCGCGCCGACCTCCGCAGACCTACGTCCGTCACCGCCCTCCTTCGCCCCCGACTCCCGCGGCTCTCGTGCCCCGCTGTGATGTCGGCCGGAGGCTTCCCCGCCGCAGACGACTCGAGTCGTCTTGCGAGGGAAGGGAACGAGAGAAGTGAGAGGGCGAGAGCGAGACTATCGGGCGTGGGGAATCTACCGTGACTTCCACTATACGTGAGCGGTCGCGTATGGAATAGAGTACCACCGCTGTGGGAGAATAGCTGGGTCCCACCGCTCCCTATCTCGTCCCGTATGCTTTGGCGTACACCGGTGCAGATGGTCTAACATGGCGGGAATATTGCAGGAGCATGGCGGCAGCCAATGCTGCACCAGGTTGGGGTTCGAGTCCCGCGTGATGGGCTTCGTCAGTACATACAAACCTCATATCATAGTAAGCCACATAATTTCGTGGGCTTAATGAGGCCGTGGGTGGTTCGCGGCCATGTCCGGCCACGTCCCAAGTGTGGTGACGCCACGGTTTGTGGCGCCGAAAATCCATGCCACAACGGTGGCGAGAAAAGGCGCCGAGTTCTATTGTTTTTCGTGTGGCGTGCCAATGCTTCTTAAACCAAACGCTGCCCAATTTTTTGCAGCACCGCCTAATCTTCAGCGTGCCGGACTGTTACGGGCAACCAAACAACCTTTATGTTTTGTTCCGTCTCCCGAATACCAGCCCAAACGCAGCCCAGTGGCCCTGTAGATCAGCCCATACATGGCTCAACGACCCGTGTCGCTCCTCTGAGAGTGACTCGGGGAACCCTAGACGCTGCCGCCGTCGCAACAACCACGCTTCACCGAGCCGCGCTGCCGCCAGAGCAGCACGCACCCACGCCGCTTGCAAGGACAACGGCGGCAGGGTCTTCCCAAGCTGCGAACGAGGCAGGAAAAGAGACAAGGTGATGGTGAAGACTAGCACTGGACGTGCATCGATCTGAAATCTAGAAGGCTGGATCCGGGCCGGTGGCATCAAGGATGGGCAAACGACGGTGTGGATGGCGCGCTGGAGGTCGAGACGGCGCTGGATGCACGCTGACGTGCCTGTGTTGGTATATCACAAAGGCGGCACGCCTTCTTGCTGGCTACCGAGGAGCGCAGGGCCCGGACGATGATGCCATGAGGCCGGCGGACGGCGGATATGGAGGGCGGAGTGTAACAATCCATGAAAGAATTAATTGAGGATAGGAAGATTTGAGAGGAGGAAGAAGAAGAACGGGGAGAGCGGTGGAGAAGAAGAGCACAAGAGGAAATAACAAAATTAATTTTAACCCACCAAATAATATTTCATCTCTAGTTATATATTTATAGACCACATCTCTTTACAATGTGACTGGGTCCATGCCTATCAGGTCATGACATCATCCCCTTCTTGAGAATCTACTTGCCCTCAAACAGGAGCAAGATGAAGCTCTTGTCATAGACACTACTGCTATTGTCAACTCTGCTGCTTCTAGCCCAACATTATTTCTTACAGGCAAGAGCGTTGCTCCTTCCTTTTTCCTTGCTTAGTCAAGTCTTTCATTGTTTCATAGAAAGTGATCATTAGACCGGTAAAAGAAACATCTCAGACAAGCGTAGAACATATCTTATGAGTGTCCTGGTTGATGAAGTGTGGTTGCAGTATCAGATCCATCTTGATCTCAATCCTGCTTCTCATGAATAGCGACTCAGTTGACTTCTGCATTACCTTGCTGTCATGCCTGGTAAAAATGAGCACTCCATAGATAAAGGATGTATTCCTCTTTACTGAATATCTCTCCAGATCATCCCGACATTCACTAGACAAACTCGTGTAGAACAACTTATGCAACTGGTTGCACACTTCAGAATATTCACAATATTCCCTTGTAAGAACTGAAGAATCCCTTGCTAGCCTCAGAAGACTATCCTCTTCTCTCTAGCTATTGGTGAATCTCGCTGAAGTCTGACAATCAAGAATGTGAATGTTCTCTTGCTTGCTCACTAAAGGCTCAGATAATATGTTCACCAAGCTGGTGGCAAAATAGCCCATCCGCTCCTTGCAAGTGAAGAGCAGTTTGCTGTAAGCTTCGGTGATGATTCTGACAATGTCGACATGCGAAGAACAAAGCTCTGGGTGACTGCTCTGTTCCAGAAACTTCTCAATATTTGGTATGCGCGTGTTGGGCTTGATGAGCACCCACGCGGGAATGAAGCCTCAAATGATGGTCGCCCATGCGTTGACCACTCTGCACCCAACAGTGACGACTGTGAATCCTCCAAGCAACCCGTTGCAGACTACGATCATGTTCTAGTACTTCATGAGGAACGCTGTCGGTGGTTTGGATCCGGCAGATCTCTCGACACTACTAAAGTGTTAGAGGAGTTTGATGTTTGGTGTGGGCGCGCGGAGATTCAAGAAGGTGAATTGTAAATGACACATGAGACACGGGCCGCGCCGGGAGAGAGCTCCCGTTTGAGAAGGAGCACGCCGGCGAAATAGTGTACTTTTCTTCGTACGCCATGGTGGGGTTGATCCCACCTTTTTGCTCTTTTTTCTTGATGCTGCTAGACTTTTATGGTCTCCAGCTATACTACCTTGGCCCTCACTCCATTCTCCTTGTGTCTATCTTCGTCCACTTTTGTGAGATGTGGGTGGGCATCCCACCTGCATTGAACTCTTCCGGACCTTCTTCACCGTCCATACCACCGGTAGGAGCAATGAGTACCTTGGCTTCTACTACTTCGTGAAGCGCAAGAAGTGCCCATTCAAGTACCTTCGGTCGTTTCCCTCTGGGAAGTGGGATGACTGGAAGAAGGAATGGATAGTCATCTGGGTGGAGGAGCACGAGAGGCTGGAGCTGCCCGAAGGCCTCCCCAACATTGACACGATGATCTGGAGTGAAGCTCCGGTGTTGGCGGACGCCTTCAACCCTGCTCTGACCAGGATCCGCCAGTGCGTGGAGGGAGGATTAAATCCTCAGGCGGTGTTTTGTAACTTCCTGGTCAACAGGTGGGCACCGCTGAAGAGGAGAGAAAAACTCGCTTGGGCCCTCAACAGCGTGATGGACGACGACCGGG
This sequence comes from Tuctoria greenei, assembly GCA_036927565.1. Classification (NCBI taxonomy): domain Eukaryota; kingdom Viridiplantae; phylum Streptophyta; class Magnoliopsida; order Poales; family Poaceae; genus Tuctoria; species Tuctoria greenei. The sequence continues at coordinate 21,887,327 of JAYESD010000003.1, forward strand.
TCGAGACCGGGCTGAAGTCCAACATGGTGGGGATAACCTTGGAGTTCCACCTCAAGAAGTTCCAGCACGGCATCGACATCGCGGGTGACGACTTGACTCCGCCATCAGCTTTTCTTCCTCTGAACGTGGAAGTAGATTTCAGTAGGGAGCTCCGACGGAAGATGCCCGTGCTTGACGACCTTGGTGTCATCGAGAGAAGATCAACCACCAGGGTGGCGATCCCTGGAGCTTCCGAAGGTGGCTCTGACCCTGCCCCGAAGCCCAGGGTTGAGGTCGTCGGCAAGGACAAGGAGCCAGCGGACGAACCCTTGAGCCGGAAGAGGAAGCTGCATCATGCCGACGGAAGGTCCGTCAGGCCTGCCACCTCTGCATCAGCTCCTTCTCCCCGGAAGGGGAGGTCTTCTACAACCGCGACGACTGTACCCGCAGTGGGGTCCTCCCGGGGCGCTAGCTCTGGGCATGCGACTCCAGCACCAGGGCCGGTTGAGGCCTCTAGGTCCGGAGGTTCTTCCCGATCGAGGGTGGCCTCGACTAGGGAAATGCCCATGGCTGCAACGAGTTCCGGGGGGCCTTCTAAAGCTTCAACGCCGGCGACGGCTATGACCATCCCAGAACGCCCGGGAAAGAGGTTCCGCGCAAGCTGGTGCAGAAGCCTCCCAAGGTAATTTTTAATCTTTACCTTGGACAGTTGTTTAGTTGTAGTAACTATTTCTTAAGTTTCTTCGTCCATCATCTGCATCGTTCCCAAGAAGAGGAGTGAGGCTTCGCCCTTAGCCACAGCAGCTGAAGCTGTGAGGGCGGAAGCTTCTGCTCCCGTCCCGGTGCCGCCCCAAGTGGTGGCTGAAGCTGCGACAGCTCCCGCGCCAGCTGTCATGGTCATGGATCTCGACTCATCCCCAGAGACTCCCGTGGTAGCGTCGGACCACGGGAGAGAAGATGCGTCAGTGGCACCTGCTCCGGAGGTTGAAGCTCCGGGTCCTGGTGCAGAGATGATGGAAGCTCCGACCGTTGAGCCGGAGGAAGCTGTAATTCCGGCACCAGAGCCGGAAATTGTCGAAGCTCCAGCGGTTGAGCCGGAGGTGATTGAAGTCCCGGCGTGCGCGCCGGATGTTGAGGAAGTCCCGGCGGTTGGGCCGGCTACCTCAGAAGCACCGGCCACAAAGCCGGTCGTTGTTGGAGCTCCGACCGTAGGGCCAGTTGATGATGAAGATCTTCCGGTTCCCGAGCCGGTTGTTGCTGAGGCGTCAGTGCTCGAGCCCCCAGTTGAGGAGGTGCTTAGGCCGGAGCCAGAAGCAGCTCCTGCTCCGGGAGTGATGACGCCGGAGGTCCCCGCGGCTGAGCCGGAGTGCTCAGAAGAGGTTGCTGGAGGGGGGTAAATGAAGACCTAGCGGAGGGGCCTTCGGAACCACTTCCGGAGGTCAGAACTTCATCAGCGGGACCCTCCTCGATGGTGACTGAGGTCATCCCGGAGGACGGCCCTAGTGCCATGGGGACCCAGGGGACCACTCTTGTGGAGTGGGACCCAATTTTTGTATCTGAAAACCCGCTGGAACCAGCGAAGGAGACCCCAGCAGGTCCGGAACCTATCCCGTTGTCATTGTCTATTGACAACGCCTGTTCCAGTCTGCGTCAAGTTCAACCGGCCTTCTTCCACGACAGCAAGGCTCTTGAAGAGGAGCGCCAAACCCTTAGGCGGGGGCATAACCAGCTCTACTTCGAGACCAAGCTGGCGCAGTCGAGGCTAGCAGATTGGCGGTATCGGCGATCAAGCTCCGCCCGAAGGTCATGAGTTGAAAGCCTTGATACCGTGTGAGTGCGTCGTGCCCCGGAAGGCAATGTCGTCACCTGCTGTGATGCAGCACGTCTCCTGTTGTTGGAAACGTGCGGACCAAGTCTGCCAGACAAGGTCCGTCGCTGCGATGGGGCCCGTCCCGAAGGAGGGGGACCCTGGTTGCTGATGCGGTCGGCTGCTGCTGCAACGAAATGTTCCATATCAGCCCTCCACTGCTGCATTGCATCCCGGGATGCATCCAGAGGTGGTGGGCATTGGAGAAGAGCACGTGCTGTATGGAGCGCGTGTTCCGGGTTGTCATGATTTGCCGACGCAGTGACTGACGCCGGTGCACCATCGCGTTGTCTAGCTTGATTTGCTGGTGGAGGCGGCGGTGGTGGTAGTGTGACTCCTGCTGGCGCTGAGGCTCCTGCTGGTGGCTGCATATTGGAGGGATTGCCCCCCACAGCTTGAACAACAGGATGACCGTTGGATGATCCAGTAGCTGAGTTCACCATTCTTGAAATCTCAGGCGCCCCTTCCTGGCGCACCAACTGTCGGTGGTTTGGATCCGGCAGATCTCCCGACACTACTAAAGTGTTAGAGGAGTTTGATGTTCGGTGTGGGCGCGCGGAGATTTAAGAAGGTGAATTGTAAATGACATAAGAGATACGGAGATTTACGTGGTTCGGGCCGCCTGAGCGTAATACCCAACTCCACGGGATGTGTTAGTGTTGTATTGGTTGTCTGAGCTCAAAGTGAGTTCAGAGTGTAGAGTGAGCGTATAGTGTGTCGAGCGTGTGTAGAATGTATCGTCGGCCTATCCTTTTATAGTACAAGGGCAGGCCGTTACAAGTTAGCCTGGCCCGACATGTGGCCCCGGCAGTTATTGATATTGATACACATTCAACACGTTTAATTGTCCTTAATGACCGAGTGATGGGCTTTGACAACACCGTTACTGGTAATTAAGGTCGTCCAATCGTGTGTCATTAATATAGTATTAATGACACTTGATCGGGTCTTGAAGTCCTTGATTCCTCTTTGAAGATCCGGAGCCGTTGTTGAGTCTTCCGGAGGTTAGAGGCTGAAGATTCGACGGTTGGACACGTGGCAGCTCTGGAGCATACTGTGGGAAATAGATAGCTCCGGAGCTACCTGACACGTGTCAGTTCTGGAGCTTCTCTCGATCTGGGGTTAGATCCAGGGGTGCCATTTCGGTACATAGCCCGGAGCTTCCCCCTTGTGGGCGGTAGCTCCGGTTTGACAGTACACGTGGCGACCCTAGGACTAACCATGTTGGAGAAGCGGGTCCGGTTATGTCTGACATGTGGGCCTCTGAAGGTCTTCAAATCAAATAGATGACTTTCCCTTGAGATCTTTGTAATCTCAAGGGGTGTACGGTTCCCAGGGTACCGACAAACGCCGAGTAAGTGAGGTAGACGACGATCTGCGTCAGCATTTCGTCGAACAAGTTGCGTGCGAGCACCGGAGGTGGCCATGGTGCAGGTTGCTATCCGTGCTTGGAGCAGCGCGGCTGCTGACAGAGCACCTCAGCGGAGTCGTCGTTCTCAGTGAAGACGTCAGGCAGGCTGCGACACTTGATGCAGGAGACGTGGCTGCCGTCAACGTAGACCTTGAAGATGATGCCACCATGGTTGACGAACTCCTGAAGCATGAGCGGCGTGTGCACGAGTGCTGATGATGTCAGGGACCAGCGTGCCTCGCCGACGGGTGATAGGGCCAAATGCACTTCGACGAGCAGTGGAGGAGTTGGTGCGGCATTTCCTCAAACAGGTGGTGCACGCAGTGGAAGTGCCCGACGTTGTCAGTGCTGCCTACCAGATGCGTCGCCTTGCTGGAGAAGGTGTGCACGCTGGTGCCGATAACAACCTCATTGACGCGCTAGTCCATGCAGGTGACGGAGAGGGTGTCATTCATCTCGCCGAGCTCCTAGTATGTGAAAGTGCATCTAGGTTCCCCGTGGGTTTTGGATGATTGATGACGACAATTAAGTCGCTAATGAGCTCAAGTGATCTTAGCACAGGTATGGACTCAATTGGAGACGCAAACCCTCAAAAAGGAAAAGGAAGGAAACGGAGTCAACTCGAAGCGTAGAAACTAGGGTTTCTAGCGTGTTTGAGTTAGACTAGCCGTAATAATAGGAGGGTGTGTGTGTCAAGTGCATTGAGATCAAGTTTGGGAGCGCAAAGTGGTTTAGAGGTCAAACCTATGAAAGAAATGAGTGGTTAAGTGGTCTGGCCGTAGGGCCGGACTAGTCCGTGCAGGAGGCCGGACTAGTCCGTCCCTGGCCGGCCAAGTCCGTTTCTGGCCGGACCAGAAGGGTCTGACTGAGATCGGACTAGTCCGTTTGTGACCGGACTAGTCCGGCTAGCTGTGAGTGAGTTTTGGGATGAAGTCCCAAAACCACGGACCTGTCCGTTTTGGACCGGACCAAGAGGTCCTGAGTGAGAACGGACTAGTCCGCCCGTGGGGCCGGACTAGTCCGGGTTGGCTAAGAAAAGGTGCTTCTATGGCTAAGTCTGGGAGGACTGGACTAGTCCGCCCTAGGGGCCGGACTAGTCCGTGGTCCTCAGACTAGTCCGTTTTCACCCGGAGCAGAAGGCTCTGTGTGTGATCGGACTAGTCCGCGGTTGACCGGACTAGTCCGTTCTGGAAGTGACCGTTTGAATTTGAAGTTTGGCGGGTAGCGTGACGATCGTGTGTCAGCTGTCGGGACCTGACAAAGGAGTCAGTGGTCCCCTAGGCCGGACTAGTCCGGGCCAGTGGCCGGACTAGTCCGTCCTTTTGCTGAAGTCAGCAAATTGGGGTTGGGACCTCTATAAAAAGGGGACCCCCGGCCTCATTTCAAACACCCTTGGAAAAACTCAAACCCTAGCGCCGCCACAGCCAACTTGGAGCACTCCTAAGCCCCCTTCTTGCCTACTTTCCCTCTAAAACTAATTCTTGAGTGGATTAGGGTTTAGTGAGGTGAAGAAGAGGAAGAACATCGCGCTTGTGCTCCCGGTTTGATCTCTTGCACTCGTTGAGTCTTTGTGGGCTGTGTATTGAGTTTGTTTTACTGTGTTGATCATCTTTGTGGTGTGGGAGCCTCAGTTTGTGAGAAGCCCCAACGAACTTTGTAATCACCGTTGTGATTAGTGGAGAACCAAGTTAGGCCCGTGCGGTAAACTTGGTGAGGGAAGGGTTGTTGGACCCGGTCCTTTTGTGGACTCCTCAACGAGGACGTAGATTCCTTGTGTGGGATCGAACCTCGGGATAAAATCCTTGTCTCCTTGTGTTCTTCGCATTTACTCTATTGATTACTTTGTCCTAGAGTTGGTAGTCTCGTTTCATATTCCGCATTGCTACAAACTCGTGGAAACTTGACTTGCTCTTGTTTAGGTTGTTGCTAAACTTGAATTAAACATACACTCACTTGTAGCATTGAGAAAATCCCCTAAAACTTGTTAGAAACATCCTTTTAGGGTTATTCACGCAGGCTGACCGGACTAGTCCGCCCCCTGACCGGACTAGTCCGCCCCCTGTAATTTAATCTCGTTTTATTGAGTCATTTGCAGGTCAATTAGCCTATTCACCCCCCCTCTAGGCAACTTTCAATTGGTATCAGAGCGGGACTCTCCACAAAGAGTCTAACAACTCGGAGAGATGGCCGGAGTGGTGAATGATGATGCATCGAGCAGCAACTACGAGGCGACCCGTGAGGAGACGTTGGCTTATCAAGATAAGCCAACGGACGATGAGGAGACTCGCCAACTCAAGGCGAAGCTCCGGGAGAAGTTAAACATTTCCAAGATTGATCCATCAAACCAATCAAGCGGTGGTGGTGGAGTCAACTACAACCGGCAAGGGTTCAACTATGAACGCCTTGCCGCCAACAACCACTACCTGTCCATCCCATTGGGGAAACCTCCCCAATTCGATGGAACGGACTACGGTATGTGGAAACATAACATGAAGATCCACCTCGTGTCACTCAACCCAGCGTTGTGGCAAATTGTCATGACCGGGGTGGAAATTCCAAAGGATGAGGACAACATAACTCAAGAACAAGCCATCCTCATCCACCGCAACGCTCAAGCTGCGGGTGTGATCATCTCATCTCTCTCTAGAGATGAGTTCAACCGTGTCGATGGACTTGAAGTGGCCAAAGACATATGGAACACCCTCAAGACGGCGCATGAGGGAAACCGAGTGGTCAAGGAGGCCAAGATCGAGCTCATCGAAGGAGAGCTTGGGAGATTTGCCATCTTGGATGGTGAATCCCCCCAAGACATGTACAATCGGCTAAAGGTGCTGATCAACAAGAGCCGATCTTATGGCTGCACCAAGTGGACCGACCACGAGGTGGTGAAGAGGATGATCCGGGCATTCATGCCTAGGAACGTCTCTTTATGCTCCATGATTCGGGAAAGTCCGGGGTTCACTCAAATGACCCCGGAGGAGGTCCTTGGGAGGATCATTAACCATGAAATCATGGAGAAGGAGGCGCTCTTCTACAACGACCTCCAAAAGTTCACCGCCTCCAAGATGAAGAACGTTGCACTCAAGGCAACGCCCTCTTCAAAGGAGCAAGAAGAAAGTGATGAGGAGAGCCTCGACACCGATGAGGAGGAGGCCTTCTTCATCAACAAATTCAAGAGAATGATGAGGAGGAAGAAAGGGGGGCACAACCATGAAGGCAAGGGAAAGGAAAGAGCAAGACCCAAATCAAGAAGGTCTTGCTACAACTGTGGCGAGTATGGGCATTTCATCGCTGATTGCCCACACGAAGAAACAAAGAAGAAGAAGGAAGGGAAGCCTCAAGAAAGGAGATTCTTCAAGAAGAAGAGGTCCTCCGGACAAGCCCATTTGGGGAAGGAGTGGGACTCTAACGATGAGTCCTCCTCTGAAGAAGAAGAAGAGAAGATGGCCACCATAGCCATCGGGAGGAACTCCAAGGGAGGCAAGCTCTTCCCCAACCTCAACAACGACCACAAGCCTACTTGTCTTATGGCAAGGGAAGGAAAGAGAAAGGTAACATCTCATCCTTCCTCCCCAACTTCCTCACATGATGATTTTGATAGTGCTAGTGAAAATGAGCATATGTTTAAGGACATAAGCAAAAGCACCTTGCGTAGGATGAAGTTGCTTATGGATGAGATCTTTGAGAAGGAAGATCTCATCAATAGACAGGAGGACATGCTCATCCTTGAGAAGGAGAGATGTCAAGAGCTTGATGAGCTCCTTGAGCTCGAAAGAGAGAAGAGCAAGGCATTGGAACACGAACTTGCACTTTGCAAGAAAACGTGTTCAAGTCTTGAGGAGAAGTCAATTGAGCTCAAGGATGAACTTGGAAGCTTGTCAAAAGCTAACAAGATCCTTGAGACTCAAATTGAGTCACTCAAGAACAATGTAACCTCTTCCTTCAAGAGCTCAACCTCCTCAAAGGCCTCATCCAAGGCAACATCACCTTGCAAGTGCTCCAACTTGATCCTTAAACTTAAGGATGAACTCAACCTAGCACAAGGCAAACAAGCACCTAAGGGTGCCATCTTTGACAAGGAAAAGGTGGCATATGCACGAAGTGCATTCACCAACACAAGACCACCCCATGTCAAGGATGGTCTTGGCTATACTAGAGGTGCAAGGAATAACACCAAAACCTCCAAGTATGGCAAAGACATGATTGTCTTTGTTAAGGGGAGTTCATCCCAAACTAAAAATGAAAAGAACTCACCCTCAAGCAACAAATTGCCTAAATCTGAATTGCATCCTCTATTTCATGATTTTGATGCATCTTATGTGTTGAAGAAGAACAAACACGGCAAGGTGTTTGCTAGATATGTTGGGCCACTCCGCAAGAGCCCCAAGCCTTGCGTGTGGGTGCCCAAATGCCTAACTACTAACGTGAAAGGACCCAACTCAGCTTGGGTACCTAAAAGGAAGGCATGAACTTGTTTTGTAGGCATACTCCTCCGGTGGATCGAAATGGGTGTTGGATAGCGGATGCACCAACCACATGACCGGAGAGAGAAGCATGTTCATAGAGTATGAGGAGAATAAGGACCCAAGTGAAGGAATCTTCTTTGGGGATAATAGCCAAGGGAAAATCCTTGGTTCCGGTAAAATTTCTATCTCCTCATTACATACTTTATCAAATGTCTTGCATGTTGATTCCCTAGACTATAATCTCCTATCCATATCACAATTATGTGATAGAGGATATAAATGTGTGTTCACTAGTGAGGGAGTGAGTGTCATTAGAGAAGGTAATGACTCGATAGCCTTTAAGGGAGTGCTCAAGGGAAAGCTCTATCTTGTGGACTTCACCGCGGATAAAGCTCAACTTGACACATGCTTAATGGCTAAAGCCAACATGGGATGGCTTTGGCATAGAAGGCTGGCCCATGTTGGAATGAGGAACCTTCAAAAGCTCCTTAAGGGTGAGCATGTTCGTGGCCTAAAGGATGTAGTATTTGAAAAGGATAGGCCATGTAGTGCTTGCCAAGCGGGAAAGCAAGTAGGAGCTCAACACCCCTCTAAGAATGTCATGACGACAACTAGACCTTTGGAGTTACTCCATATGGATCTTTTTGGCCCCATTGCTTACATTAGCATTGGTGGTAGCAAGTATGGTCTAGTCATCGTTGATGACTTCTCTAGATATACTTGGGTGTTCTTCTTGCATGATAAAAGTGAAACTCCCGGTGTCCTCAAGAAATTCCTAAGGAGAGCTCAAAATGAGTTCACCTTAAGGATAAAGGCTATAAGGAGTGACAATGGCACCGAATTCAAAAACATGCAAGTAGAAGAGTTCCTAGATGAGGAGGGCATCAAGCATGAGTTTTCGGCTCCCTATTCTCCACAACAAAATGGCATAGCCGAAAGAAAGAATAGGACGCTCATTGAGATGTCAAGGACGATGCTAGATGAGTACAAAACATCGGACCGGTTTTGGGCAGAAGCGGTTAACACCGCTTGCCATGCCGTGAATCGATTGTACCTTCATCGCCTCCTCAAGAAGACCCCTTATGAGCTTCTAATTGGTAAGAAACCCAATGTTTCTTACTTTCGGGTCTTTGGTAGCAAGTGCTATATCCTCAACAAGAAGCCTAGGACTTCGAAGTTCGCTTCAAAGTCCGATGAGGGTTTCTTGCTTGGATATGACTCAAACACTCATGCGTACCGTGTGTTCAACAAATCCTCCGGAATTGTTGAAGTAGCACGTGACGTGGTGTTTGACGAAACCAATGGCTCTCAAGTGGAGCAAGTTGATCAACATGCCCTTGATCGAGAGGAACCTCCACTAGAAGCTCTAAGGAGAATGGCACTTGGAGATGTTCGCCCTCAAGAACCATCTCAAAACCCAAGTGACCATCATCTTTATGAAGTAGGTCAAATCCCCATTGGACAAGTTGAAGATCCACTAGATGCTCCCCAAAGTGATAATGAGAATGAGGATCAAGGGGGAGGCTTGGATCAAGGGGGAGACCAAAGTGAAGAAGATGAACCAAGTTATTCAAGAGGTCAACCCCCGCATCCTCGTGTTCATCAAAGTGTTCAACGGGACCATCCCGTTGACAACATTCTAGGAGATATCACAAAAGGAGTAACAACACGCTCACGTGTTGCAAACTTTTGTGAGCATTTCTCTTTTGTCTCATCCTTGGAACCACATAAGGTTGAAGATGCCTTAAGGGATCCGGATTGGGTGGTTGCCATGCAAGAGGAGCTCAACAACTTTGAAAGGAACAAGGTTTGGGAGCTTGTCAAGCGCCCCCAAGCTAATGTTGTTGGAACCAAGTGGGTGTTTCGCAACAAACAAGATGAGCATGGAGTGGTAACTAGGAACAAGGCAAGACTTGTGGCAAAAGGATACTCACAAGTTGAAGGATTGGACTTTGATGAGACATTTGCCCCCGTAGCTAGGCTTGAGTCCATTCGGATACTACTAGCCTTTGCTACTCATCATGACTTCAAACTCTACCAAATGGATGTTAAGAGTGCATTCCTTAATGGACCAATCAAGGAAGAAGTTTATGTAGAGCAACCTCCAGGGTTTGAAGATCAAGACTATCCTAACCATGTTTACAAATTACGAAAGGCTCTTTATGGTCTCAAGCAAGCTCCTAGAGCTTGGTATGAGTGCCTAAGAGACTTTCTAGTTGAAAATGGTTTTAGGATAGGAAAAGCGGATTATACCCTTTTCACAAAACACTTCAATGAGGATCTTTTTGTGTGCCAAATATATGTGGATGACATCATATTTGGTTCCACAAATAAGGTGTTTTGTGATGAATTCTCCAAGATAATGACGGAGAGGTTTGAAATGTCCATGATGGGTGAGCTGAAGTTCTTCCTAGGATTTCAAGTGAAACAACTCAAAGAAGGGACGTTCATAAGTCAAACTAAGTATACTCAAGACATTCTAAGAAAGTTTGATTTGGACAAAGCAAAACCCATCAAAACCCCTATGGGGACAAATGGACACCTAGACCTAAATGAGGACGGTCCAAGTGTGGATCAAAAGCTATATAGGTCTATGATCGGATCACTCCTCTATCTTTGTGCATCTAGGCCCGATATCATGCTAAGTGTGTGTATGTGTGCACGCTTTCAAGCAGCACCCAAGGCTTGTCATTTGACCGCCGTTAAAAGGATCTTGAGATACCTTGTACACACACCTACCCTAGGACTTTGGTACCCCAAAGGATCCAAGTTTAACCTCATTGGATATTCCGATGCGGACTATGCGGGGTGCAAAGTTGATAGAAAGAGCACATCGGGTACGTGCCAATTCTTAGGTCGATCTCTTGTGTCTTGGTCCTCCAAGAAGCAAAACTCTATTGCTCTATCCACCGCCGAAGCGGAATATGTTGCGGCCGGAAGTTGTTGTGCACAACTTCTTTGGATGCGACAAACTCTTAGGGACTATGGGATTAACTTGCGTAAAATTCCACTCTTGTGTGACAATGAGAGTGCAATCAAGATAGCCCATAATCCGGTGGAACACTCTAGGACCAAACATATAGACATTCGACACCATTTCCTGCGAGATCACTCAATGAAGGGAGACATTGAGATTTCGCATGTGAGGACGGAACATCAACTTGCGGACATTTTCACAAAGCCTCTTGACGAGAAGCGTTTCTGTGAGCTAAGAAGTGAGCTCAATGTGTTGGATTCTCGAAACGTGGCTTAAAGCACCATTCCTCATATTTTTTGAGCCACATTTCGAAAAACTCCTCTCTATGTCGATTTCTCCTCAAATTTGTTTGAGAAATCTATTTTCCTCATGAAAATGTTCATAAGTTGTTCCTTATTAGCTCACAATCATGCTTGTCATGTTTTCCTTGCCATACTCGTACAAAAGGACTTAACTCTATGGGCAAAACCCAAATACATTCTTTTTCAGCCCAGCTGAACCGGACTAGTCCGCCCCTATGGCCGGACAAGTCCGGGTCAGACTAGTCCGCGGATAGTCCGCACACCGGACTAGTCCGGCCTTCCACCGGACAAGTCCGGACCCGGACTAGTCTGGGTCTGGTCCGCAGACCGGACTAGTCCGGCCCCTCAACCGGACTAGTCCGGCCCTTGGGGACTTAAACCCCCAGGCGGCCCAAACCCCCTCCCTCTCTCTCTCATTTGCCTCTCAAACTTCCACACGCGCACAACCGCCCCAAATCGGCGATTTTGCGCTCCAACCACCAAAACGCAACTCCAATCCGCGCATCGAAGTCCTTGGGAGTTAGGGATCACTTCCCCGCGCTCCATCTTCGAGATCCACGCCGATTTCGACGAATCAAGCGGATTTTTGAAGGTATTTCACCGTTCCTCAAAAACTAGCCCCATTCTTGATTCCTCAAGTTTTTGATAGGAACATCTTCGTTAATGTTGTTCCATACATCCTTGCGATCATAGCCTAGGAGTATTGCGCATTGATTCACAAATTTTTCGATGAATTGATTAGGGTTAGGGTTCTTCCTGTGTAACCCGGACTAGTCCGGCCACCAGGCGGACAAGTCCGGCCAGCGGACTAGTCCGTCCCTGGGACGGACAAGTCCGGTCTGCACAGGGCAAACCCTACTTCTAGTTGGTTCTCGAGATCTTTTCGGCAATACTTCTTCTTCCTAGGCTCATATCTTCCTTCCTCCATCTTTTTCGCAGAATGTCGAACTCCGAGCGCTCTCCTCCGCGCGTCCACCTCGAGGGGCGTACCAAGGCCCAAATTGCCGAGGCTCGGACTAAGGCGGCGCTAATTGAGGCGCAGAAAGCCAAGGAGGAAAGAAAGCTCAAGGCACTCGAAGCATCCAAGGTGGCTGCGAGCATTTACAATGAGGATGAAGCCATTGCTCGTGCCACCGCGGAATCCCTCCATGAGCTGAGGAAGAAGAAAAGAGAGGATAGGGAGGCCCACAACTCCAGGGCTGCTGAGGCCAGCGCTCCTAAGCGAAAGAAGCTCGTCACTGTTGGCGAGAAAGCGAAGGGCAAGGAGCCAGCCCAAGAAGAGGCTGCCCCTAGGGTCGAGCGCGACCCAAAGAAGGGAAAAGCCCCGGCTCCAGTCGAGCCGAGAAAGAAGAAGCCCACCATCAAGGTGCCAGCCAAGAAGGCACCCGGAGGAGTTGTGATCAAGGAGAAGGGGAAGGCCACCTCTATTGGCCCCCTTGAAGTCCACACACCGGAAAGGAATCCCAACCGACAGAAGGAACTGTCGGCCAATGTATTTCATGGCAAGGGGTCTGAAAAGGCCAGGCGGCTGAGGGAAGAAAAGGTCTACAAGTATGAGAGGAGCACGGCAGATCCCAGATTTTGGTGTGACTTCCACTGTGATTATTACAGGCTAGTCTACCAACAGATGAAGAGGCCAGTGATAGAGGCTCAGTGGGTGGACTGGGACTACATGGCAAAGAAGGAGCACTCGGCCTTTGATGCCGTGATTGAGGCTGCCGAGCGCCATGATCTCAAGAAAATTATGGGCTTCAAATATGATTGGAATGTGGAAGTCATTCTCCAATTCTACTCCACAATCTACTTTTCAACCTCTGGTGACAGGAAAATTATCTGGATGACTCATGGTGAGCAATACTCTGTCACCTATGCTGAGTTTGCAAGGATCCTTGGTCTTGAGGCTCACATGGACCACGAGATCATTATCTCGAACCTCAAGGCTGTGGATCGTGAGGAGCTGGCTTACATGTACCCAAGCCACCTCCCGTTTGATGCCGGACTCGCTCGAAACATCAAGCCCTTCTACAGCATCATGAACAGAATCCTCAGACGGACGATAGCACCAAAGGATGGCGATGCTGGGGTGATTCAAGGGAATCTGAGGCACCTACTACTTCTGATCGATGGGGAAGAGAAGTTCAACCTCGTCGATTACATCTTCGACGACATCTTCAACATCTCGCATACTCCCAACAGGGCGTGCGGGTATGCCCCCTACATCATGTGCCTCATTGAGAAGGTGTCGGGCGTGTCCTTTGTCAAGGATGTATCGCACCGACCTCTGCGCCCCCAGAAGCCGCCAAATGTGCCGGTGCCTCCTCGTCGCAAGAATGCAGATCCTCCGTCTCGCCCAGTGGCACCTCCTTCTCCGCCTCCGCCTCAGTCCATGAGTGCGTTCTTCAAGTGCTTCAAGGCCATCTTCACCTCGTGCCGGAAGCAAGAGATTCGCGCTCAGAGGGCACACAAGCGCCAAGAGAAGTACCTTAAGGCGGTGTGCGACAAGCTGGAGGTCCCGATGTCCTCCCCGGAGGTGAGTGATGGGGAGATCACTCCCTTCCCCACCTTCACCGCCGATGAGCTCGCCCAGCTCCAAGAGGATGGAAGCTCCTCTCGGGCTGCTCCCTCGGCAAGGAACTCCGACGACGACGACGACGATGTCAATGATGAAGACGACGTCGAAGATTCCGAGGCCACGGAGAGTGGGAGTGGCGAAGATGAGGACTAGCTCTTAGGTCTTAGCTTCCTCCCTTCTTTTCCTTTTTGGTGCCTTGATGCCAAAGGGGGAGAGTTAAGGGGGAGTTAACCTTTTGTGGGTGTGTGTTGTGATGTTTGACTTATCTTGTAACAAATTTACGCTTGTGCAAGACTCGTTAATGTTGCTTACTATCAATATATTGCTCTTATTGTCACTCTTATAAATGTATTGGTGTTATTCATGTCTTGACACAAACTGTTGAGCACATCACGTAGGCACCCCACCATAACGTGTGTGGGTATGAAAGAACTCCTCCACCTCTTTTACATGTTGCATACATTGAGGGGGAGTCATTCATACGCACACATGTTATGAAAACCAAACTTTATACTCTTATTTGTGAAGGACTTAATGTGTTGTCATCAATCACCAAAAAGGGGGAGATTGAAAGTGCATCTAGGTTCCCCGTGGGTTTTGGATGATTGATGACGACAATTAAGTCGCTAATGAGCTCAAGTGATCTTAGCACAGGTATGGACTCAATTGGAGACGCAAACCCTCAAAAAGGAAAAGGAAGGAAACGGAGTCAACTCGAAGCGTAGAAACTAGGGTTTCTAGCGTGTTTGAGTTAGACTAGCCGTAATAATAGGAGGGTGTGTGTGTCAAGTGCATTGAGATCAAGTTTGGGAGCGCAAAGTGGTTTAGAGGTCAAACCTATGAAAGAAATGAGTGGTTAAGTGGTCTGGCCGTAGGGCCGGACTAGTCCGTGCAGGAGGCCGGACTAGTCCGTCCCTGGCCGGCCAAGTCCGTTTCTGGCCGGACCAGAAGGGTCTGACTGAGATCGGACTAGTCCGTTTGTGACCGGACTAGTCCGGCTAGCTGTGAGTGAGTTTTGGGATGAAGTCCCAAAACCACGGACCTGTCCGTTTTGGACCGGACCAAGAGGTCCTGAGTGAGAACGGACTAGTCCGCCCGTGGGGCCGGACTAGTCCGGGTTGGCTAAGAAAAGGTGCTTCTATGGCTAAGTCTGGGAGGACCGGACTAGTCCGCCCTAGGGGCCGGACTAGTCCGTGGTCCTCAGACTAGTCCGTTTTCACCCGGAGCAGAAGGCTCTGTGTGTGATCGGACTAGTCCGCGGTTGACCGGACTAGTCCGTTCTGGAAGTGACCGTTTGAATTTGAAGTTTGGCGGGTAGCGTGACGATCGTGTGTCAGCTGTCGGGACCTGACAAAGGAGTCAGTGGTCCCCTAGGCCGGACTAGTCCGGGCCAGTGGCCGGACTAGTCCGTCCTTTTGCTGAAGTCAGCAAATTGGGGTTGGGACCTCTATAAAAAGGGGACCCCCGGCCTCATTTCAAACACCCTTGGAAAAACTCAAACCCTAGCGCCGCCACAGCCAACTTGGAGCACTCCTAAGCCCTCTTCTTGCCTACTTTCCCTCTAAAACTAATTCTTGAGTGGATTAGGGTTTAGTGAGGTGAAGAAGAGGAAGAACATCGCGCTTGTGCTCCCGGTTTGATCTCTTGCACTCGTTGAGTCTTTGTGGGCTGTGTATTGAGTTTGTTTTACTGTGTTGATCATCTTTGTGGTGTGGGAGCCTCAGTTTGTGAGAAGCCCCAACGAACTTTGTAATCACCGTTGTGATTAGTGGAGAACCAAGTTAGGCCCGTGCGGTAAACTTGGTGAGGAAGGGTTGTTGGACCCGGTCCTTTTGTGGACTCCTCAACGAGGACGTAGATTCCTTGTGTGGGATCGAACCTCGGGATAAAATCCTTGTCTCCTTGTGTTCTTCGCATTTACTCTATTGATTACTTTGTCCTAGAGTTGGTAGTCTCGTTTCATATTCCGCATTGCTACAAACTCGTGGAAACTTGACTTGCTCTTGTTTAGGTTGTTGCTAAACTTGACTTAAACATACACTCACTTGTAGCATTGAGAAAATCCCCTAAAACTTGTTAGAAACATCCTTTTAGGGTTATTCACGCAGGCTGACCGGACTAGTCCGCCCCCTGACCGGACTAGTCCGCCCCCTGTAATTTAATCTCGTTTTATTGAGTCATTTGCAGGTCAATTAGCCTATTCACCCCCCCTCTAGGCAACTTTCAGTATGACCACAACGGTACCTCCTGCCTGACGGCGTCGACGGTCCACTTACAGGTTCGGGTGATGTGGTCGCGCGAGTGGGGCGTGAGGTGAACCAGGTTGGCGACGATGTAGGCGCCGTTGGCATTGGTGCGGAGGCAGACGAGGCCACATGTGGAGGCGACGAGTGTCACGTCCTCATAGGAAGCGAAGAAGGTCGGGTTGGGGATGAGCACCTTGTCGGGCCAGTAGAGGATGGGGTTGAAGGCAGCGTAGCTGACGCAGTCGGCCAACGTGTGGTAGAATAGGCCCGAGAGGGGCTTCGGACCAACAGGCGGAAGCACCTTTTCATCGCCGGTGGGCTCGTAGAGGCCTTCAGCATCGTCAGAGTGGCAGTCGGTGATGGATCCGAGGGAGATGGTCACGTAGCCGACGAGGCTAAGATGGACCGATTGGGTCCCAAACATGGAGGAGCCGATGTGCTTGCCGTAGGAGAAGATTTCACTGTTGTTGTTGACATCGACGGAGGAAGACGAAGGGGCCCCGCGGTGTGGACCTGGCGTGAGTGCCAAGAGTTCGAGGTCAAATCTGAGGACCTCGCTGTCGGATTTGACAACAGCCACAGTCGGCGGTGGTGGCCATGGTGGTGACGCGGGGTGCCGCTGGCTTGCTACTGCCAGAATGAAGTCGCGCGCCACATGGAGGTCGAGTTCGTCGAGTGGAGCAGTGGCGCCATGAGCCTTGACCTGAATGCCGAGGAACGATTCGACCATGCGCTTGGCATCAACAAGTGTGTTGCTGCTGTAGAGGAAGAGCTCGGTGAAGATCTCCGGTAGGCGCTCGACGAGCAGGCACATCCTGATGTTGAAGAGGAAGGACCTCGTCTCCGGATGCACCCCGAGGAGGCAGTCGAAGATGACGGTGCGCTCCCCGACGTCCATGATGTACATGGAGATGGAGACCGCAGACACGATCATGCCCAGGCCCGCCGTGACCTTGGCCTCCTCTTCGACATGCTCGCCGGTCTTCTCCTCCACCACAGGCGGCTCGAATTCTCGCTCAAATTCGGCCTCAGTGAGAGGAAGCAGGTGATGTATGTAGTCGCCGCTGCTCATGCTGGCGCTGGACTGAGTGGAGGAGACGGCGGAGTTGAAGGACTTCGATCTTTCTTGCTTGTCAGATTCAGCAGCTCAGAGCGCCTTCTTCTCGACCTCCTCGATGTAGTACCGAATCACCGCCTGCCATAGATCCCCGACTCCCTGGCGAAGATCTGCCATCTCTCTGCGTAGCTTCGCGAACGACTGTGCCAAGGAATCCTTCACTCCAGCCAAAGACTATTTCGCCGCACCTAATTCATGGTGTGCTTGCTCCAATGATTGCTGCACCTGCATCTCATGGAACAACCACATGGTAGTGGGATCTATCCAAGAATCGTAAGCTCTGATACCAGTGTAACAACCCATGGAAGAATTGATTGAGGATTGAAAAATATGAGAGGAGGAGGAAGAAGAATAGGGGGAGCAGTGGAGAAGAGCAAAAGAGGAAGCAACAAAATTAGTTTTAACCAACTGAATAATATTCTCTCTCTCTAGTTACATATTTATAGACCTCATCTCTTTACAATATGACCGAGCCCACACTTAGATATCGGGTCATGACACGGAGCCTCGGATCTGGTACGTGGGGGCAGATGGACAGTGGTGGTGCGACTCGACTTCTTGCTGGCGGCTGAGGCGTGTGGGTGAACCACGGGCTACGACGACGGTGAGTGTGGCTGCGCGACGAGTTGTTGGATCCTCGGGTCGAGCCTAGGGGGCACACGGCTCGTACAGCTGAACATCGTCACTAACCGTGAAACGAAGGCAACAACTCTGGGGCGGCTGCACCTGGACCCGGCAGCTCAGTTTGTCGGGTTTGTCGATCGCCTTGTGGAGTGGTGGTGCCCCGTAATATTGCACATTGGGTATTTCCGAGTACAAGCATGAAGCGACTTGAGACACAGTCTTACTGTTGAGACGGGCTCCGGCGTTGACATGTTTCTTGTGGCTCTAGATTCAACCTCCTCGTCGAAGCGGACTCCGACATTGCCACGAGTCCTGCAGCTTCGGACCCAACCTCCGCGCTGAGGTGGGCTCCGACGCTACCACATGTTCAGTGGTTCTAGACTGAGCCTCCCCACTGAGGCGGACTCCGGTGCTGTCATGTATCATGCAGCCCTGGACCCAGCCTCCCCGCTAAGGTGGGTTTCAACACTGCCATGTGTCCTGCGCTCTGTACCTAGCCTTCCCGCTAATGCAGGCTACAGTGCTGCCACATGTCTACGGCTCCAGACCCATCCTCCCCGCTGAGACGGGCTCCAGCGCTGTCACGTATCTTGCGGCTCCAGACCCAGCCTTTCCGCTGAGACGGGCTCCAGCGCTACCACGTGTGTTGCGGTTTCAGACGTAGCTTCACGCTGAGGCGGGCTCCGGCGCTGCCACGCGTCCTGCGACACTGGGTCCCACCTCCTTGCTAAGATGGGTTAAAAGCTGCCAAGTGTCCCATGACTTGTAATAGACCGTAGGCCTTGATAGTAAAGGAAGTTTTGTCCTGTCCACTTGTACCATTTAAGACTTACATGTTCCCCAAGAGCACGAGGCACAACGCACGCCTCCGTGTGCCACAATATTGGGATGGGTCATCTGCACCTAGTGACCGGTCAGACCGCCATGATAGTGCAACAGTGCAGCACCGCACAACTGACCGAGTAGACCGTGATAGAGCGACAGGATGAGACATTCTCCACCTTCATCAACGGCTACGCTTAGCTTGAGGCGTTCGGCGCGATAGGACAACACGTCTTCCAACCATCATTAGTGAATGTTACAAGTGACCATAAGTATTCTAGATTCTGTTTAGGGTGCAGATCACCTCGGAGCCACCTGTCGGGTCCTGGATCTTTGTGTAACTGCCTGGTCTTGAACTATAAAAGGCTGGACAACTACCTACGCAAGCTAAGTCGAACCAAGCACACACAAGATGAGAGTAGCTGAGACAAACATGTATGAATACAACACACTCTCTCGTAGACATAGGGTATTACACTTCAGCGGCCCGAACTACGTAAATCCTGGTGTTCACCCTCTTCATCCTGCTCGAGCATTTTAGAGCCTTAGTCCCTCCAACAATGAACCTCCGTGGGCTGCTCCCAGTGCTGGAGGAAGTGTCGACGATGCACGTGCAACATGAGCTTGGCTGCAAGGATCCTACGATGCGAGCTCGACGACTAGATGACTTGGAGCGATGTTCTTCTCGCGAGCGTGGCGACCAGGCGAAGGTGAAAGAGGTGGTCGCATGATCAATGACTGACGGGATGGATGTGGGCGGCTTGGTGTCTGTGGTTGTCGACGGTCGATCCGATGGACTTGTGAGCTTCAATAGGTGATGGTGGTTCGCAGGAATTCCCGTTCACTAGAAAGTGGTAGGAGGGTGATGTTGGAGCTCAACAAAAGCATTCGTAGAGCCGACGAAGACTGTTGCAGCGGTGGTGGAGCGCACCTTCTCCGGTGTCAGGTGGGCTGGTGAGGGTTATGATGGCGGCAACAGCTATTTCCGAGGTGGAGGTGGTCAGATTTGGTGGATCGTTTCACGAGAGGAGTGTCCGACACCAGTGAACTTCTCCTCGAATGATCTCATGAATCGACGACGGTGAAGCTCGTGGGTGGCCGCAACGACGGATTTTGGCGGTGGGGCTCATGGATGAACTGCAACGGTGGATCTGGACGACAGGACCGACGAGGTGCTTGTGATGGCAGATCTGGGCGGCAGAGTCTGTGGGTGTCTACGATGGTGGATCTGGGTTGCGGGTGGATTACGATGTCGGGGTAGTGATTGTTGGTGCAACGGTTTGGTGGCGTAGACGTGAGCTGCAGTAGCGATCGTGAGTATGGTGTGGTGGTGGTTGTGTGTGCATCAAAACCAAATTTGTTCGGTGGTGTTGCGAGTCGGGCGGTCGCCGACTCTAGTGTTGATGGTGGTGACAGAGACTAGAGACTATTTTACAGTAGCTCGTTGGAGTGGGGGGGGGGGGGGGGGGGGTTGACAGCAGCGATGCGTGTGCGTGTCGTAAGTCCTGTTGATGTGTTGTTGAGGCACCTCTCCCGCTGATACTCTGGTTGAAAATCTTGTTAGCTACGACAACATTTCTATGTTATTTCCCTTTTTGGAGGTACCGTTTTTGAAGGATAGACACCGTATAAAAGTTTTTTTGTCACCTTTAACTAGCATATATATATGACGACTTGTCCACCTCTAGATATCCACATGGTAGTAGTGTTTGTGTTGCTGTATGGAGGATGTGATATCATCCTCTCCGTTATACGATTTTTAGACTCGGTTTTCTATATAAACTGAGTTAATTTTTTTCTTATATGATATTATGCAGAAACTTCTTACGAGCTTTTGAAGTTTTTTTGAGGAATAAACTTCATATTTGAGAGCTGTACTTTTATATTTGAGCTAAAAAGGAAGTGATGGGTGCTGCAACACATCTCTCATCAATCGTGAGTGTGTAGTACTACTATTATTTTAATATAATTATATATATATATATATATATATATATATGAATAAATAAATATGGGAGCGATTTT
The DNA here is from genome assembly GCA_036927565.1 of Tuctoria greenei. Taxonomy (NCBI): domain Eukaryota; kingdom Viridiplantae; phylum Streptophyta; class Magnoliopsida; order Poales; family Poaceae; genus Tuctoria; species Tuctoria greenei. The sequence continues at coordinate 21,907,735 of JAYESD010000003.1, forward strand.
TCTACCCATGTACATCCTTGCAAGAGTGCCCGGCACCTAGCATCATCTACCGTCATGCATCAGGTATCACCGATATGCCGGTAAAACCAAGATCGATGGTCTGAAAAGAGTGAACCCCACCACGAGTTGCTCTGCATTACATTACACCAGAAAGAATGGAGGCGGCGAGAAGCTCCAAAATCTTTCTTCGAACTGTTACGGAGAAGTTGCCGAATAATGTTCTTCTACGATGTCGACGCACTGCCTGGGCCGAAAGTTCTCCTCCGACAGCAGCGACGTGACGAGCCTCTGCAGCCGCTCGGCGCCGGGACCCGGGCGCAGGAACGCCGCGTTCCCGATGGCCAAGCAGGGGTCGACGCTGGTGTTCTCACGTACACCGCCGCCAGCGCACCATCCTCCGGGGGCGAGCATGCCGGGCCGCCGCTTGAGGATGTCGGCGTCGACCCTGTCCAGGACGGGGTCGTCCCGGGGAAACTTGCGCGCGAAGGGGGCGTCGCTGCCGACCATGCGGTCCCAGTCGTCGAGGGTGAGCAGGTGCGGGTGCTGCATCGGCGGGGTGTCCCAGGAGATGAAATGCAGGTCGCTGTTGACGGTGGTGTTCCGGAACTCGCCGGCGTTGCAAGCCACCGTGTGGAAGTAGCCCTCCGGCGACGAGATGAAGTTGGCGTAGTACATGAGCACGGTGCGGGGGAGGTTGTCCCACCCCCAGATCAGGTACTCCACGAAGGGCCGAGACAGCACCATCCAAGCAGAACCTGCAAGATCATATATTGACCCGACATGAATTTTGCACTGGCCGCCGCAAAGTCAATTTGTTTCGTCAGAACGATGTCATTTTTTTTCTAAACAGAGTTAAAAAATGAACTAAAAAATGATAAGTCTTTTGAGATGGAGGGAGTAGTATAAACAAGAGAACAAAACACAAGATATATGGTTTGCTTGTGCCCGCTCTTGGTGGGATCAGTAGTGGTTGCCATGTTCTTCACCACTTTTTTATTGTTATCCAATATATACGCCATAATTTTTTTGAAGTCGTGCCAGAAAAAATTGATAGAATAATGGAGAACTCTCGGATGAGGATAATATAGTATTCTTATTTTCTAATGCATCTCTATCTCTATTTATCTTCTCCTTTTCTGTGCACCACGAATTTTTCAGCTCTCCTAATTTTAGGTGCCTAAAACAGAAAGATAACTAATTGAAACGGAAGAGGACTAGTATTTGGGGTTCTTTGCCCGCCCCAGCTTAAGGACAAAATTTGAGGCAGTACTTGTATGTATTCACCAAGAGCAAAAGGCGAAACATTTAATTTCAAATCACATTATTGGTTGCAACCACCTCATGCATGCATGGCGGCTAATCTGTCCTATCTATAGTTTCAAAGTGATCAAAACTCGACAAGACATAATGATCATCCAAACTGTATTACTGTAGAGCAATCAACAACTAGATTAAATGACACAAGTTGTGAGAGGAATTGCAAGTGCTAGCTATATGCTTGTGCACGAAAGCTCCATGACCTCAATCAATTCTAGTCAATTATTGCATAACAATCATGGATGATGAACAGAAAGCAACATCCATCCGTACCAGTGAAGAGCTTGAATGCAGTGGGCAACTCCCGCTTCTCAGGTACCCAGAACAAATCGCCCTTCGTCTTCATGTAGAGCCCCGGGTCTATGATCACGGGCATCGCCCTTGCGTACCTGCATATAATAACATCACACTCACCTACCATGCACAGTACAAATGAAATCGAACTAGTAAGCGGCCGAATGAGCGAGAGCACCTACGCTTTCCAGCTGAGGTTGCTTGTGTGGTCGATGAAGTTGAGATCGCGTGGCAACTTGGAGAACACGTGCATCAAATCTGCATGCAGAGACACCATGAAAAATTCAGCAAACTTATGAATCAGAGCACGATCAAGGAGGGACAAAGAATCAAGTTCATGCAAATTGCAACAGCTAAAGCCGTATAAGAAATGAAGAAGGCGTGAGTACAATAAAATCAGTACGTCGTACCATCCTGCGTGACGAGCGGGTAGTCTGAGGCTGAGAGGTTGATGAACCAGTCCCATTCCGCACCGCGGCCGTGGCCGTCGCCCCAGAGGAACGCGGCGGCGGCGTGCAGCGTGGTGGTCACCATGGTGGGGCCCCTGTAGGTGACGAGGTTGGCGTTCTCGATGACCCGGACGTTGCCCGCCGCGGCGAGCACCGGTTGCGCCGCGACGAAGGCGGAGAGCTCGGCGCGGTCCGAGTCCGGCGCCTGCGCGTCGAGGTGGAGGATGTAGCTGTTCCGCGGGTGGTAGAGCGCGAGGAGGCAGCGGCGCAGCATGCCAGCGTCCCCTGCAGAGCCGGAGATGAGGTAGGCGAAGCGCGGGGGCGAGGCGGGCGCGGGTGGCGCGGGGCGCGGGAGCTCGGACTCGACGTAGAGCGGGGGCAGAGGGCGCGGCGAGGAGGAGGACGATGATGATTGGGAGAGGTAGAGGAGTGAGGAGGAGGGGCGCTGGAGCTGTGAGGTGGCGAGGATGAGGAGGAGCGCAAAGAGGCCGCCGGCGGCGACGGAGAGCACCCAGCGGAGGTCAATGGCGCCGGCGCGCGAGGAGGGCGATGAGGCGGACTCCATTGTGCTGCGACCGGCGGGGGCGGGGGAGATGCGGGGAAGGTGGCATCGTGCGTATATATGGAGCGTGCTGGCAGCGTGGACTGGCAGCGGTCTTGGACGTGCGTGATGCACAGCACGAACTGTTGAGCAAGACATCAACAGCTGTAGCTGTTCCTTTCGAAAACGTGTTCAGATTTTAGATTTTCAGTGTGACGCATCTTTCAAAAGATATTCAGATTTGTTTTTTGCGGTGCACCACCAAGTAATAACTAGTACAAGGACGGCAGGATGGGTCCGTGATGAACTGATGATGATTGGAGTTAGGGAGGGTCAGACAAAACCATCATTTTCTTGATTTCCTGGATATGCGGCCCGGCGACGTGCGTGCCTGCAACATGCTATCAAAGAGAAGAGACGCCCAGCATCACCGTTGCGGCTGCGCGCCGCTCGGCTGGTGGACGAACAACCAGTCGTTTGGGTGGCGCAGCGAGCGCACGACCGTACGACGCCGCGCCACAACGTCGCCTGGAAAGCACCCCAATCGTTACGTGGCGCGAACGCCCCTGCCCGGAGGCCGAAGCAGAGGAGGCTCGGCTGCGCCTGCACGGAGCACGGTGTTAGGGTACAACACTTTGTCTCGGACCTCGGACAGCAAGTTTATTTATACGAAGATCAAGGATCCGATAAGTACATGGTAGTTTGGATACACTTATATATATGGTAGTTTGGATATACTTACATATAGATCACAATCAAATATATTATACCTAACAAACTCTGTCTACAAATATATCATACCTAACACACTTTGATTTATAATAGAAAGATAATGCAATCAGTGATATATTACTTGATCTAACATCCTCCTTTAATCACAACTTTCATAGGTTGAGATTACGCCTAAACTCTTGCAGTCCTATTGTCGTTAGAGCCCTTGTGAATCCATCTGTTACTTGATCTTCAGAGTGTATGAATTGAATCTTCAATAGCTTCCTTGTAACCCTTTCTCGGACAAAATGATAGTCTATCTCTATATGCTTTATCCTAACATGAAATACAGGATTTGATGACAATTAAGTTGCGCCAAGGTTGTCACACCACAAACTTGGCACTTGATCTTCCTTGATACCTAGCTCACCGAGTATGGACTGTATCCATATAACTTCGGATGTGGCGTTGGCCAAGGACTTGTACACAGCTTCTGTAGGGGATCGTGTCACTGTGGCTTGTTTCTTGGCACACCATGAGACAAGATTAGGGCCAGGAAATATTGCAAATCCTCTGGTGGAGCGTCTGTCATCTACGCACTCGGCCCAGTCGGCATCGGAAAAAGCTGCTATCTCAGTAGATGAATACTTGCTGTAGAATAATTCAGTGCTCAACGTTCCTTGTACATACCTCAAGATCCGTTTAACTATTGTCCAATGCATCTTGGTTGGGCTTTGCAAGAATTGACTCACTTTGTTTACAGAGAATGAGATATCCGGTCTAGTAAGTGTCAAGTACTGGAGTGCACCTACTATACTCCGAAATTTTGTGCTATCATCCAGCTCTAGTGCAAAGAGCTTCTCGGTGCTGGAGAGAGGAGTGGGTGATGGCTTGCATCCTCTCATACCGACTTTGAGCAAGAGGTCTGTAGCATATTTCTCCTGTGTAAGAGGCACACCATCTTGTGTTCTCTTTACTTCGATATCCAGAAAATAATGTAAATCACCCAAGTCTTTAAGAGCAAAGTGAGTACTCAAAACCTTTAACAAATCTGCAATTGCTTCCGAAGAAGATCCAGTAACAATTATATCATCCACATAAATAAGCATAAATATAGTTGTCGGTACCCTGGGTACCGTATACCCCTTGAGATTGCAAAGACCTCAAGGAAATGTCATCTACTAGATTTGAAGACCTTCGGAGGCCCACATGTCAGGCATAACCGGACCCGTTTCCCCAACATGGTTAGTCCCAGGGTCGCCACGTGTACCATCAAACCGGAGCTACCGCTCACAAGGGAGAAGCTCCGGGCTATGTACCATAACGGCACCCCCGGACCTAACCCCAAACCGAGGGAAGCTCTGGAACTGACACGTGTCTGGTGGCACCGGACCTATCTATTCCTCACAGTACGCACCGGAGCTGCCACGTGTCCAACCGTCGGATCTTCAACCTCAAACCTCCGGAAGACTTCACAACGGCTCCGAATCTTCAAAGGGGAATCAAGGACTTCAAGACCCGATTAAGTGTCATTAATACTATGTTAATGACACACGATCAGACGACTTTAATTACCAGTAACGGTGCTGTCAAAGCCCGTAACTTGGTCATTAAGGGTAATTAAGCGTATCAAATGTGTATCAATATTAGTAACCGCTAGGGCCACATGTCGGGCTAGGCCAACTTGTAACGGCATGTCCTTGTACTATAAAAGGACAGGCCGACGATACATAGGGGACAGACTCGACACGCTCATTCTACACTCTCAACTCACGTTGAGTTCATACATCCAATACAACACCAATACATCCCGTGGATTAGGGTATTACGGTTAGGCGGCCTGAACCACGTAATTCTTCGTGTCTCCTTTGTCATTTTACATTTCACCTTCTTGAATCTACGGGTGCCCACACCGAACTTCAAACTCCACAAACACTTTAGTAGTGTCGAGAGATCTGCCAGATCAAAACCACCAACAGTTGGCGTGCCAGGTAGGGGCGCGTGAGATTTCAAGAATGGTAAACTCAGCTGCTGGATCATCCAATGGTCATCCTGCTGTTCAAGCTGCTGGGGGCAATCCCTCCAATATGCAGTCACCAGCAGGAACCCCAGTGCCAGCAGGAGTCACACTTCCACCACCGTCGCCTCCACCAGCAAATCAAGCTGGACAGCGCGATGGTGCACCGACATCAATCACTGCATCGGCAAATCATGAAAACTCGGAACACGCACTCCATGCAGCACTTGCTCTTCTTCAGTGCCCACCACCTCCGGACGCATCCCGGGATGCAATAGAGCAGTGGAGGGCCGATGTGGAACACTTGGTTGCAGCAGCAGCCGACCACATCAGTAACTAGGGTCCTCCTCCTTCAGGACGGGCCCCGTTGCAGCGACGGACCTTGTCTGGCAGACTTGGTCTGCACGTTTCCAACAACAGGAGACGTGCTGCGTCACAGCAAGTGACGTCGTTGCCCTCCGGGGCACGACGCACTCACACGGTGTCAAGGCTTTCAACTCTTGACCTCCGGGCGGAGCTTGATCGCCGATACCGTCAACAAGATGACCGAGTCCATATTGAGCGTGCTCGTGAAAGACGAGAAGCTCAAGACATCCCTGCTCCTGAAGGAGTAGGAGGAGGGTGTTCAGCCCTGGCCATGCATCTGCGTATGGTCAGGTGGCCACAGAAATTCCGGCCTCACCTGCCGGAGAAGTTTGACGGGACTGTTAATCCCGTCGAATTTCTTCAGATTTACTCCACTGCTATCCTGGCAGCTAGAGGGAATGAGGATGTAATGGCCAATTATTTTCTAGTGGCTTTAACTGGGACCGTCCGGTCCTTGTTTATGAGCCTTCCACCCAACTCCATCAACAGTTGGGAGGAGTTGTGCCGGAAGTTCACCGCCAACTTCGGGAGTTCATATACCCGACCAGGCACCGAACTGGACCTTTTTGCTGTCGTGCAAAAAGGGGGAGAATCCATGCGATCATTCATCCAGAGATTCTCTCAGGTACGAAACACTATCCCTTCTATCTCTAGCGCTTCTGTCATTGTGGCATTCAGACAGGGCGTACGAGATAAGAAGATGTTGGAGAAACTGGCAATCAAGGAGATCACTAGTGTCACGGAACTCTTCAGCTTGGCTGACAAATGTGCCAGAGCTGCGGAGGGCCGTGAAATGCACTCCAAACCATCTCCGGAGGATCACAAGAAATCCTCCAAAGGAGAAGTCACTACCTTCGGGAGTGGCAAGAAGAAGAAAAAGACCAACGACAAGAAGAAGCCGTCGGCCGACGCATCTAATGCTGCAGCTCCGGGTGGTCGGGGGCCACACCCCGAGAAGTGACCTCGACCGTCCTCTGAAGACGGTGGCAAACCCAAGGTGTGGTGTCCAATTCATAAGACGGACAACCACAGTTTGGAAGACTGCCGGGAGGTCCAAAACCTTGCCGAGCGCTACAACAAGCGCTGGGAAGAAGCTCCTTTCCGACAGAGGGAAGGAAAACAAAAAGTTGACGAAGCTCCGGCTGAAGAGGAGTTAGGTTTTAAAGATCCCAAAAAGGTCTTGAAGGCTGTCTACACCCCCGTTGACGACGATTCTGACGTCTCTGACAATGAGCGTGGATCATGGGACATCACCTCCCGTCGCGTCCTCAAGACAATGCGCCGGGACATGGCCGCTGTAGCTCCTACAGCCAGGGCGGAGCCTCATCGGAAGTGGATGGACACGACCATCACTTTTGATGCTTCGGACTGCATTCGAAGCATGGTTGGAGCAGGCCAGTTACCTTTGATGGTATCTCCCACCATCAATAACATCCAGCTCCACCATGTTATGGTAGACGGAGGTTCGGGGCTGAACCTCATAAGCTTCAAAGTTTTTACCAAGCTTCAGCTCCGACCTTCGGATCTCCATCCCTCCCGACCTTTCTCCGGAGTAGGTCTGGGAGCCATTACCCCACTCGGTGCTATCACTCTCCCCGTTACCTTCGGGACCCGGGAGAAGTATCGCACTGAGAAGTTGGTCTTTGACATTGCTCAGATCAACTTACCTTTCAACACCATCTTGGCCAGGCCTGCATTGTACAAATTCATGGCAGCTGCTCATTATGGCTATTTGGTGTTAAAGATGCCAACACCAGTAGGCGTTCTCCGGATCCGCGGAGATCGCACTGCCGGAGTGACTGCTCTGGAAGAACTTCATGCGCTTACTACGGTGCAAGAGGAGGACTCCAGACAGGAGCAAGCTCCAAAACCCCCGAACATTCGTCAGCTAGGCTCGACTTCTGCACCTCGTGTGCAACCAAGCGGCGACACCGACATTCCCGTCAAAGTCGTCCAAATCAGTTTCGATGCCGCTCAGACCACCCATATATCGGGGGGACTGAATGACAAATAGGAACTCACGCTCATCACTTTCCTCCGGGCTAATGTCGATGTGTTTGCCTGGCAACAGTCACAAATGCCTGGGATCCCCAGGGAAGTGATTGAGCACAATCTGAAGATCTACCCTGACGCCCGACCCGTGCATCAGAAGCCTCAGAAGCAATCCATGAAGCGACATAACTTCATTCGACAAGAAGTAAAAAAGTTGCTCGAAGCCGGATTCATCCGAGAAGTCTTCTATCCGAAATGGCTGGCAAACCCAGTCGTTGTGCCCAAGGCCGGCGGGAAGCTTCGGATGTGTATTGACTACACAACACTAAATAAGGCATGTCCAAAAGATCCATTACCACTATCTAGAATAGATCAGATAGTGGATTCCACCTCCGGGTGTGGATTACTGTGTTTCCTAGATGCATATTCTAGGTATCATCAAATCAGAATGTCTAGGGAAGATGAAGAGCATACCTCTTTCATCACAGTAGATGGATTGTACTGTTATACGACCATGCCATTTGGTTTCAAGAATGCAGCTTCAACCTTTGTACGAGCTATGTACAAAACTTTTGAAGAACTCATTAGAGACATAGTGGAAGTGTACGTCGATGACATCGTGGTCAAGGTCAATAACAAGGAGTCACTCCTTGACACCTTACAGGCTGTCTTCGACAAGTTGCGGGTCACGCGCACAAAGCTAAACCCAGACAAGTCTGTCTTAGGGGTTAGCTCCGGAAAACTTCTTGGTTTCCTGGTAAGTCACCGGGGCATAGAAGCTAATTCGGCGAAGATCAAAGCCATTGAAGACATGCGGCCACTAGCCCGCATCAAGGATATCCAAAAGCTGACTGGATGTCTAGCAGCCCTTAGCCGGTTCATTTCAAGACTGGCGGAACGGGCACTTCCCTTCTTCAAGATATTGAGGAAGTCCAGACCATTCCAATGGTCTGAAGAAGCAGAAAAGGCGTTCCAGGAGCTAAAACAGTTCCTCACCATCCTACCAACTCTGGTAGCTCCGAACCCTGGTGAGACTTTGCTGCTTTACATTTCAGCAACTGACGAGGTCGTCAGTATGGTCCGGGTTGCGGAGAGACCAGAACTATCGCATGCTCAGGAATCCAGACCCCTCCGGGAGGGTCCGGAGGTTCCTGAAAGCAAGTCTGGGTCCCAGTTCCCAGGCTTGAGTCCATAAGAAGTTACTTCAGAAGGCCCAGACCCCTCCGGGAGGGTCCAGGTCACTTCTGAAGAAGCTCCGGGTCCCTCCAGCCAGGACCCGGAGGTCCCCGAAGAAGGTCCGGATCCCTCCGGGAGGATCCGGGTCAATGAAGAGGAAGCTCCGGGCCCCTCCAGGAGGGTCCGGATCATCTAGCACCCAGTGTATTTCATCTTTGAAGTACTTCATGACGCCAAGACTCGATACCTAGAGGTGCATAAGCTGCTCTATGCAGTTCTCATCGCCTCCAGGAAGCTTCGCCATTACTTCCAAGCTCACAAGATTTCAGTGGTGACTTCTTACCCACTTCGAGCAATTTTGCACAATCCCAATTCAACTGGGAATATTGCAAAATGGGCAGCGGAATTGGCCGAATTCGATCTGGAATTCATTCCAAGGCAAGCAATCAAGAGTTAAGCATTGGCAGATTTCATGGAGGAATGGACTCCCTCTCCATCAAACCCTGGGGGCCCCAGTGAGTAGAAGCCGGAACATAAGGCTCCGATCTTCACCGAACCTCACTGGACCCTCTACTTCGACGGCTCCATGCAAAAGCAGGGGGCCGGAGCTGGAATCCTTCTCCTCGCACCAACCGGGGAGAAGGTAAAATACATGGTACACCTTGACTTCAAGGCGACCAACAACATGGCGGAGTACGAAGCACTCATCTACAGACTAAGGGTGGTACTGTCATACGGTGCCAAGCAACTGTTGGTCAAGGGAGATTCACAGCTCATCATTAAACAAGTGAAGGGTGAATGCTCCTGCAACAATCCCCAGCTAGCTGCTTATCTCCTTGAAGTCCAGAGGCTTCAGAAGGACTTTAAAGTCCTAGACCTCCACCATGTCCAGCGTGTCCACAACGCTGAAGCCGACGAACTCTCGACGAAAGCGTCAACCGGAGCTCCATATCCTGACGGAACTTTTGTCCAGAGGTTGTCAAAACCCACAGCTCAGCCTGACGAACTGAGCGAAGGGGGCGAGATCAGCATCCCAAAGCTGACGGTCCCGATGGCCCTGTTACCATGACAACCATCAAGGATCATAGGTGCTACCGGAAGCTCCGAGCAACCCAGCACGCAAGACTCGAATGCTCAAGTTAGCTCTGATGCATGGATCTCGGAGATCCGGAGCTACTTGAAAGACAACATCCTTCCTGACGATGATGTATCCACTGACCGGATAGTCAGATTGGCTAAAGATACACGCTGGTAGAAGGGGATCTCTACCGGTGTGGTGCCAACGGCGTCCTAATGCGGTGCATCACAAGGGAAGAAGGCTGCGAGCTCCTCGCAGAAATCCATGGAGGCGAGTGTGGGAACCACGCGTCTTCCCGCACGCTGGTCGGTAAAGCCTTCCGTCATGGCTTCTACTGGCCTACAGCACTCCAGGATGCAACTGAGCTGGTGAAGAAATGCAAAGCATGCCAATTTCATGCAAAGCAAATTCACACACCGACTCAGCTTCTACAAATGATACCTCCTACATGGCCCTTCGCTGTGTGGGGGATGGACATCTTGGGACCTTTCCCAAGAGACATCGGAGGTTACAAGTTCCTGTATGTCACCATTGACAAGTTCACCAAGTGGCCGGAAGCCAGTTGTGACAATAAACAAGCAATCTTCCATCAAATTTTTGCAGTCCATTGTATGCAGATTTGGAGTCCCAAACAAAATCATTACTGATAACGGGACCCAATTCACAAGCTCTGCATTTCAAGGGTATTGCGAAGACCTCGGCATTCAAGTTTGCTACGCCTCCGTAGCTCACCCGGCAAGCAATGGTCAGGCTGAGAGAGCAAATGCTGAAATCCTGAAAGGACTCAAAACGCGCACCTACGAGCGCTTGAAAAAACATGGAGCCAACTGGATTGAAGAGCTTCCGCCCACTCTATGGGCCAACAGGACAACTCCAAACCGGTCAACTAGAGAGACACCCTTCTTCCTGGTGTACGGAGCTGAAGCAATCCTTCCTCCGGAAATCACCTTGTGGTCACTCCGGGTCCGGACCTTCGACGAAGCCACGCAGGACCAGCTCCGACGTGAAGACCTAGACCTCCTTGAGGAGGGATGGTGCCAAGCAGCTCTTCGGAATGCCCGATACCGCCAAGCCCTTCGGCGCTATCATCAGCGGCATGTACGCAACCGACAGCTCGAGGAAGGCGATCTGGTGCTACGGAGAATACAATCCAGAGAAGGGTTAAACAAACTCTCCCCCAGCTGGGAGGGACCCTTCCGAGTGATTAAAGTATCCCGTCCCAGAAGCGTTCGCTTGGCTACCGAGGATGGGACACCTCTCCCAAATCCTTGGAACATTGAGCACCTCCGTAAGTTCTACACTTAATATCACGGAGGTGAGTCTGTAGTAACTTGAGGTGTATGTTATAGAGTCATTGTACAGAGTCGGGTAGTTCCTACGGAAGAACAGCCGAACCTTTCCCGGAAGGTCCGCAAAGTTCATGCAACGCTTGTCACAGTCTCAGGACTAAAAGTGTGGCTAGTTACCCTGGGTCAAACGAGAAATGAAACACGCTTAGCCTGGTTCCGTACCCTAAGAGTGTATTTGTTTCCCCTGTACCCTGGACCTATAATGAAAGACATCTTCATGTGAAACAGACTCCACGTGCATTTACTTTGTACAGGCTTAACATTTTTTATTTTTCTCTTTCTTGTCTATAACAAGGATGTGCAGTTCTTAAGAAATTTTAGTTCGACCGGTTCATATACGATTCGAGTTGTATTGTCAATTCTTTTGAATTCAAATATTGTTCATGGCCCACTCGCTTGAATGCCGCCAAGCCAATCTAGGGCCGGAGTGTGCTATCGACATAGCCTGGTCAAGCACCCTAAGTACGCCACTCTACCTACACCCCGGCAGGCCGAAGTAAGGCGGGTCCAAGTACAATTGGATCCGGAAGAAAGAAGGCAATGCATTCGGTTGTATTCAGAATTGTGTTTGACCTAAAATTTCTTGGGAATCGTAAGCCGCGACAAAGTTATAGGCAAGGAGCGAATTTTACTATTTTTCTTGGCATCAGTGTGCAGGAAAAATAAAGAATCCACGTTGATGGAGAAAAGCCGGAGCTGACGAAGCTCCGAGTCCCCCTAGGTGGCTTGTAATCGATGTTAAACATTGAAAACGAGCATCACCAGAACAACCAAGCTCCAGTAAAGCTAGGGGGGCCAGCCGTCGACGCATAATAAAAGATGGTGAGAAGACTCCACAAACGGAGTCTGCTGCCAACAAACTACGCGTTGGCAAAGGTCACTGCCGGAGCTACTAAGCTCCGACACCCCGGAGGACTAACTATCGATGCTCTACGCATTGATAGGAACTATTGCTGGAGCTACCGAGCTCCGACGGTAGTCAATGCCGGAGCTTCTGAGCTCCGACAGCCTCAGGGGGCCTTCACTATCGAAGACTTCGGACCTACACTCTACAAGTTCGAAGCAAATGAGTCTTCAACAAAACGCAATATCCTCTTGGTACATGCCCACAATCAAATTGTGTACATCTACCAGGGGGCCAAGTGAAGACAAAAGTGTTGAAGACAAAAAATGAAATTCATTAACAAAATTTGGATTTCATTCATCTGGAGACAAGGGATTACAAAATTGGGGAAGAAAAAGAGAGAATACAAGTGGGAGCTACAGAGATGGTCCTAGACCCTATTTAAGAACTGGGCGACCTTCTGAGCAACCTCCGACATGTTGGCTCGGGTAGCTTCACCTTCTCCTTCGATGGGACCTTCAAGCACCGGATCCAGAGGAAATTGGGGATCCCGGCTGGTGTAGCACGTCAGCACATACTCTGCGACGTTCTTCGCCAGGGACTGCCCCTCAACCTCCAACTGGTCCGCGATGACGTCACCCACTTTGGAGAGTTTACTGCTCGCCGAGTTCAACGCCTGCAACACCAGGTCCGGCTCCGGCTCCGGATCATCTGGACGCACAGGACTGAAGCCCATCGGTGTCAGCGCGTCGTTGGCTTTGCTCAGGAACTCCCAAACCTGTAGGGAGTCTGCAGCCCTCAAGCCCTTCAGTTCCTCCAAGGATCTCTTGGCCGCCGCCAGTTCAGAATTCTCGCGAGAAAGGCGCTCAACCTCTTTGGCATTTTGCTGAATCTTTTCAGCAACCTGCTTCTCGAGTTTTCCGAGCTCCTCCTCTCAAAGGTAGATCTTGTTCTTGCGGTCAACCAGGTCCTTCTCCCTGCCCCTCACTTTCTTCTCCCTGGCAGCGATGGCACACTCTTGCTGGTAGAGTTCCTGCCCTCGCACCCAGGCCTTCTCCTCCTCTTCCTCAGCGCAACGCTCCTCCAATTTCTTGGTGCGTTCCTCGAGGCCCTTGTCAGCCAGAGCCACCTTTTCGGCGAGCTCCTCCTCCCTCTTCAAGACGTCACCCCGCAGCTCTAGGAGTTTTTGCTCTTCATCTTCGAGCCTTTTCTCCCTCTCCTCAAGTGCCTCCCGGCGCTTGATGAGAGTAGTGTTAATGGCTTCAAGCCTTTCTTGGCGATCATCAGCCACACTATTAGCTGCCTTGGTCTGCTCATAAATGGCCTGAGATTGAGCGTCGAGGGCACGAGTCAAGCTCTCCCTGTCATCCAATAATTTGCCCCAGTATTCCAGGCGGACCTTCTCCTGCTTGATCCACTCCTTGTCGTCTGCCAGCCTCGACTGCGCCGGCTTGGTCTCGAAGTAGAGCCAGTTACGCCACCTCCTAAGGGTTTGGCGCTCCTCTTCAAGAGCCTTACTGTCGTGGTAGAATGCCAGCTGGACTTGACGTAGACTGGAGCAAGTGTTGTCAATGGACAACAACAGGGGAATAGGGTCCGGACCTGCTGGGGTCTCCTCTGCTGGTTCCAGCGGGTTCTCGCTTACAAAAGTTGGGTCCCACTCTACAAGAGTGGTCCCCTGAGCCTCCATGGCACTAGGGCCGTCCTTCGGGATAGCCTCAGTCGCCGCCGAGGAGGGTCCCGCAGAAGAAGTTCCGACCTCCAGAAGTGGTTTCGAAGGCCCTGCCGCCAGGTCTTCATTTGCCCCCTCAGGCAGGGGGCCAGCGACTTCATTTGGGCACTCTGGTTCAGCAGCAGGCACCTCCGCCGTCATCACTTCCGGAGCTAGTGCTACTTCCGGCTCCGGCCTGGGCTCCTCCTCCGCTGGTGGCTCAGGTGTTGGCACCTCGACCATCATAGGTTCGGGTGATGATGCCTCCGCAACAACCGGCTTTGAGGCTGGAGCTTCAACATCAACCGGCTCAGGCGCTGGAAGGTCTTCAACTACAACCAGCTCTGAGGTCGGAGCTTCGGAGGTAGCCGGCTCAGTTGCCAGGACTTCCTCAGCATCCGGCTCACTCGCCGGGACTTCAATAACCTCCGGATCAACCGCTGGGGCTTCAATAATTTCCGGCTATGGGGACGAAATCACTTCTTCCTCCGGCTCAACAGCCGGAGCTTCCAACATCTCAGCATCAAGACCCGGGGCTTCAACCTCCGGGACAGGTGCCGCTGGCGCATCTTCTCTCCCGTGGTCCGGCGCTACCACGGGAGTCTCGGGGGATGAGTCGAGGTCCATGACCACGACAGCTGGCACCGGAGCTGCCGCAGCTTCAGCCACCACTTGGGGCGGCACCGGGACAGGAGCAGAAGCCTCCGCCCTCACAGCTTCAGCTGCTGTGGCTGAGGGTGGAGCCTCATTCCTCTTCTTGGGGACGCTGCAGATGATGGATGAAGAAACTTAAAAAACAGTTACTACAACAAAACAACTGTCTGAGGTAAAGATTAAAAATTACCTCGGAAGGCTTCCGCACTAGCTTGCACGGAACCTCTTTCCCGGGCGTTCTGGGCTAGCCATAGCCGCCGCCGGCATGGTAGATCCGGAAGGCCACCCGGAACTCGTTGCAGTCGCGGGCATTTCCTTAGTCGAGCCCCCCCCCTCGACCGGGAAGAACCTCCGGACCCAAAGGCCTCAACTGGCCATGGTGCTGGAGTCGCATGCCTGGAGCTAGCACCCCGGGAAGACGCTGCTGCAGGTACAATCGCCGTAGTTGTAGAAGACCTCCCCCTCCGGGGAGAAGGAGCTGATGCAGAGGATGCAGGTCTGACGGACCTTCCATCGGCATGCTTCAGCTTCCTCTTCCGGCTCGAGGGTTCGTCCGCCGGCTCCTTGCCCTTGCCGACGACTTCGGTCCTTGGCTTCGAGGCAGGGTCGGAGCCACCTTCAGAAGCCCCAGGGATCACCACCCTGGAGGTCGATCTTCTCTCGATGACACCGAGGTCGTCAAGCACCGGCATCGTACGCCGGAGCTCCCTGTTGAACTCTACTTCCACGTTCAGAGGGAGGAAGGCTGGTGGCAGGGTCAAGTCATCACCCACGACGTCAATGCTGTGCTGGAACTTCTTGAGATGAAACTCCAAGGTTGCCCCCGCCATGTTGGACTTCAGCCCGGTCTCGACCCGGTCGTCGTCCATCACACTGTTGAGGGCCCAAGCGAGTTTTTCTCTCCTCTTTAGCGGTGCCCACCTGTTGACCAGGAAATTGCAAAATACCGCCTGAGGAGTTAATCCTCCCTCCACACACTGGCAGATCCTGGTCAGAGCAGGGTTGAAGGCATCCGACAACACCGGAGCTTCACTCCAGACTGCAGTGTCGATGTTGGGGAGGCCTTCGGGCAGCTCCAACTTCTCGTGCTCCTCCACCCGGATGACTATCCAATCCTTCTTCCAATCGTCCCACTTTCCAGAGGGAAACGACCGGAGGTACTTGAATGGGCACTTCTTGCGCTTGACGAAGTAGTAGAAGCCAAGGTACTCATTACTCCTACCGATGGTATGGACGGTGAAGAAGGTCCGGAAAAGCTCAATGCAGGGGGGGATGCTCACCCACATTTCACAGAAATGGACGAAGACAAACACTAAAAGAATGGAGTGGGGGCCAAGGTGGTACAGCTGCAGACCATAGAAGTCTAGCAGCATCAAGAAAAAGGAGGAAAAAGGTGGGATCAACCCCACCATGGCGTACGAAGATAAGTACACCATCTCGCCGGCGTGCTCCTTCTCGAACGGGAGCTCTCCCCCGGCGCGGACCAGGCGGTTGAAGAAGTCCGGGGACCACCCCATGAGGGCTCGGACCTTCTTCAGGTCACCTTCGGTCTTCAAATGGCTCTCGCAGAGACCCAACTCCATCGCAACACAAAGAGGCAAGAGAGGAAAAGCAAGCACAAGTTGGGAGTTTGAGTGCTAGATCAGATGAGAGGCGTAAAGAACCCCAAACGGTGCGCGCTTTCCTTCTTAAGTAAGCCCTCGCAATGCTTGGATGGAAACCGCAAGGAAGTCGAAGATACTACTAAAAAATTTCACCCCATCGATGACAAGAGGGCCCGGGACCACCCCGACGATCAAGTCGAGGTTCTTACCCAGGTGAACGGTTGTCATCATGGAAGGCGGGAAGCCCGAAGGCGGCGGCTTGACAAGGCGCGCGAAACCGATACGATTTTCGTATCGGGAATCGACGACCTTCAATTGCGTGAGATCCGCACACCAAAGATCTCATTTGCCGCACCCGGGATATGCCACACGGCGAGGAATTAACTCCAAAACTATCGCCAACGGCACATCTGAAGACCTTTGAAGACTCGGCTCAGAAGTCGAAGGATGGACCCACCTCCGATGGAATGACTTCGCCCAAGGGGTCTTCCCCAGAGGTGGGCCCAGGGGGCCACTGTTGGTACCCTGGGTACCGTATACCCCTTGAGATTGCAAAGACCTCAAGGAAATGTCATCTACTTGATTTGAAGACCTTCGGAGGCCCACATGTCAGGCATAACCGGACCTGTTTCCCCAACATGGTTAGTCCCAGGGTCGCCACGTGTACCATCAAACTGGAGCTACCACCCACAAGGGGGAAGCTCCGGGCTATGTACCATAACGACACCCCCGGACCTAACCCCAGACCGAGGGAAGCTCCGGAACTGACACGTGTCTGGTGGCACCGGACCTATCTGTTCCCCACAGTATGCTCCAGAGCTGCCACGTGTCCAACCGTCGAATCTTCAGCCTCAAACCTCCGGAAGACTTCACAACGGCTCCGGATCTTCAAAGGGGAATCAAGGACTTCAAGACCCGATTAAGTGTCATTAATACTATGTTAATGACACACGATCGGACGACTTTAATTACCAGTAACGGTGCTGTCAAAGCCCGTAACTCGGTCATTAAGGGTAATTAAGCGTATCAAATGTGTATCAATATTAGTAACCGCCAGGGCCACATGTCGGGCCAGGCCAACTTGTAACGGCCTGTCCTTGTACTATAAAAGGACATGCCGACAATACATAGGGGCGTACTCGACATGCTCATTCTACACTCTCAACTCACGTTGAGTTCATACATCCAATACAACACCAACACACCCCGTGGAGTAGGGTATTACGCTTAGGCGGCCCGAACCACATAATTCTTCGTGTCTCCTTTGTCATTTTACATTTCACCTTCTTGAATCTCCGCGCGCCCACACCGAACTTTAAACTCCGCAAACACTTTAGTAGTGTCGGGAGATCTGCCGGATCAAAACCACCGACAATAGTGATACCTTGTTTGTTGTAGATGAACAATGAAGTATCAGATTTTGAGGATTTAAAGCCGAGATCAACAAGTTTAGTGCTCAACCGAGAGTACCATGCTCTTGAAGCTTGCTTCAACCCATAAATAGCCTTGTCAAGTTTGCATACGTGTGTTGGCATGTCTTTACTCTCAAACCCAGGTGGTTGTCTCATATACACATCTTCTAGAATCCCATGCAAGAATGCATTTTGCACATCTAGTTGTTTTAGTTTCCTACCTTTTGATACGGCAATAGAGATGACAATACGAATTGTAGCAGATTTCACTACCGGACTAAATGTATCTTCATAGTCTATGCCATACCTCTGTTCAAATCTTTTGGCTACTACTCGAGCCTTGTACCTGTCAATGGTTCCATCAGCCTTTCTCTTTATTTTATAAACCTATTTACAATCAATTAGGTTCTTCCCTTCGCTTGATGGAACAAGGTGCCAAGTCTTGTTCTTAATTAGCACTGAGTATTCTTCCTTCATAGCCTCTTTCCAACATGTATTTTCCAAGGCTTCTTTTGTACTCTGCGGTTCACAAGTAGAAGTTAGCAGACCGTACCTTACCATGCCAGGATATGGCTTAGAGGGATTGTTGATTCCTCTTTGAAGCCTGGTTACTGGGCGACTGAGCATAGGAGATTGATTCACAATAGATCCAGCTGAAGCACCTGACCCAGAGTTGTTCAGCATTGAATGACTTGTGTTGCTCGATGATTGGATGTTGCGCAATCATGCGGAAGCCTACTGTCTCGGGCTGGACATGGACAAGTTTTATCCCACGCCTGCACTCCGCTGAGACGCATGATTAGACGGCTCATTGTTCGAGACAGATACGACATGAGATTCTGTGCACTGTTGCACTGGTGTTTGAGCAGGATCATCTTCGTGGTCTGTGCACAATGAATTTGCTTGATCCTCATCATTTCCTGCTGCACTTTGTATAAGATAAAACCTCCATTCGTAGAGAGATTTTCTCCTGCATCTGCATCAACATTCTCAACAACAACAACATTAGATGGGTTAGTCATTAATTGGTCATCACTATGCATCCCCCTTGATCAAATAATGAGGTATGAACATGAGCATGAAGCAGCAAAATCTCCCTTCGGAGTAGAGAGCCAACATTTTGGTGAAGTTGCTTGAAGGGAAAATTGGTCTCATAAAAAACTACATCCCTAGAGATGTATACTCGGCTGGATTTAGGATCTAGACACTTGACACCCTTGTGACGAGGACTATATCCTAGGAATACACACTGGGTGGATCAAAAAGCAAGCTTGTTGGTGTTGTATGGACGAAGGTTGGGCCAACAAGCGCAACCGAAAACCCGTATGTTGGAGTAGACTGGTTTGGCCCCATAGAGTTTTTCGAATGGTGTGACAAGGTTTAAAACTTTGCTGGGAAGAATCTTAATTAGGAACGTGGCAGTGATGAGGCTTCATCCCAGAATTTCATGGGCATGCCTGCATTTGCAAGGATTGTAAGCCCTGTTTCGACTATGTGATGATGTTTTTGCTCCACGAAACCATTTTGTTGATGTGCATGGGGGCACAATACATGATGGGAGATCCCACTTTTAGTCAGAACAGTGTTGAGCTTTTCATATTCTCCACCCCAGTCGGATTGCAAGGCAATAATCTCTCCCCCCCCCCCCCCCCCAACCAAATTGTCTTTCACCAAAGGTTCTAAAATTGTAAAAGACATTTCATCACATCAGACTTTTTCTTGATAAGATAAATCAATGTATATTTGATGGAATCATCAATAAAGCTTACATAATATCCAAACTGGCCAAGGGATGTGGGAGCCCTACCCCAAACATCAGAGAGAATTAAATAAAGTGGTGCAGTGGAAACACTAGTAGAAACTTGATATGGTACTCGGTGACTTTTACCACACTGACATGAATTACACACTAGATCATAACTCGACTTATCTAGAGGAACAAGTCCATTATTTCTAAGTATTGTTTGAACAATGGATGTATAAGGGTGTCCCAACCGGCTATGCCACCTCATCTGTCACAGCCCGAATTTTACCAAATAGTAAAAATCACTCTAAATTAAAATTTTTAAATAAATCTCAAACGTTGAATAATTATCAAGCTAAAATGGCACATAGATGTCTATGTGTGTCCAACCAATAACTTAGAATACGACGAATAAATCAAACTGGAATATTTGTTTTGGAGAGGTAACTAAATATCAAAAATATGAGTTTAATCAAACAAGAATTAATATTTATAAATTAAACCCCAATTTAAAACTAAAATTCTATTCAAATGTGTAAACGAATTAGGGATATTATGGGGACACCCTATAGAACAACTCAAATCATATATTCTACATGTATAAACTAATAAACTAGGAACTAATAACAAAGTAGCATTTAAGCGTAAATATAAACACATGTATGTCAACTTTAATATAAACCCCATAAGTAAATAAATAAATGAGAATGAACAATTGATCAAATATTATAACCTATAATATGATAAACAAATTAATAAATCAAGTGGCAAATAAATGAATCAAACACAAGTGGTATTTACGTATACACATGCCCAATGAACAATTTAATTATAATAAATGGCAGACATTAAATCAAATGAAAAGCAAACTGTTTGAATACAAAATTACTTGAACATGGATAATTCATGTGAACTAAATCGGAATTCAAATGGGAATTGAATTGGGAAACAAACTGGAAATTAAAATAGAAAAGAGGAAGAAAACACAGAGAAAAAGAAAAGAGAAAGCAACCCACTCTCCTTCCTTTCCCTCCAAGCGCGCGGCCCATCTCCTCCCTCCTCTATTACCCAGCGTGGCCCATTTCTTTTTTTTTCAGCACGCAGCCTAGCACGTCCCACCCTCCTTCTTCCCCTCGCGGCCCAGCCTGGCCCAAGCGGCAAACTGCCCCCATCTTCTTCCTCCTCTGTTCCGATTCGAGCCCGACCGTGGTTCCGCAAAACCTAGTGACGAGACGCCCTCCCATCGCGTCGATCTGCCAAGACTGCGTGCCACACATGTCTCGAGTCCCTGCATCGCCTTCTCCCCCAGCATGATTGCTACGACGACCATGAGTCTCCTGCGCACCGCCTCAACTCGCGCCAAAAGCCGCGCCACCACCTCGGTCGCGAATTTCGGCGAAAGGACGCCACCCCATCTCGTCTCCTACATCTGCGCCACTTCACGCGCGTGTCTTCTTGTCGCCAGCTAGTAAGCGTGGCGCGTGCTCCATAGAACCCGCACTACCCTGCCAGCTGCACTCGTGAACTGCCTTCGGCCGCCCTACTGTGCCATCGCCTCTCTCTCGCCTATAAAAGGCCCCAAAACCTCTGCTCTGGCGCGCATATGGCCTAACACTCCTCACACTTCTTTCCCGAGCATCGAGCGCGCTTTACCCGAGTGCCCTCGCTGTCGATTGCCGGACCTCCTCTATTTTCCCCAACTTCGGTAGTCGAAGCGCATTCCCGCTCTGGTGAGCATCCATTCCCCAATTAACCCTTCCGGTACCTCCATCAACTAGTGATTGTTCTAGAACGCGTGTTGGTTTGTGGAATAGCTTAGTGTAGCGGGCGCTCATCGCCAACCCTAGTCGCGCCGTCGCCCACCGTTGCACGCCATAGCCGCCAACAAGATGGGAGCTTGTTCCTCTCGTACCACCTTGCCCTTAAGTTGTGCCTTGACGTGTACAATGCTTTAGAATACTTAGTTTTGGAGGTGGAGCTAGGGAATGTGGACCTTACCAAGCCGACACCGTGTTCACCATAACCCCTCGCCGTCGGCTACCGAGGACCACTCCCAGGCCACGACAAGCACGCCATCGCACACGGCCGTCGCCCGCATACGCTCTAGGCAACACTAAGCTATTGGAGAATGAGCACGCACCTGCCTTTGCCATGCCTCGCCGCCACCCGCCGCCTAGGCGCGTCATCGGCCGTAGTAGGCACACCTTTGGCAAGGACGAGTACTCCACAACACATTATGCACCCTGCAACACGTCCCCGGCAAGCAGTGTCGTTGGGTTGCAGCACGAACGCGCAAATCGCCTGCGGACCGCCGAGGTCGCCGCCATGGCCAGCCACCACCCGCCATTGATGTCGCCCGTGCCCAGCCAAGCCGACCGACGGGTTCCTAGCACCCCCTGGCACCGTAAAACTGAAGAGAATCACGCGGGCACACTAGCTCCGATGAACCCACCCCCCCCCCCCCCCCCCGGCCTGCTGCCATTCTTCGCGCTGCAGCTCGCCGCCGACCGTCGTGGGCGCGTGCCCGCCCTGACCGAGCCCGTCGAGCGCTTGTAAAGGCCCCCGCGCACCCGCCGTAGATGGTGGATTAGCCCCGACCAACCGTCGGTGATCTCCCTGGCCGCTCGCCGCCGCCTTCCGCTCGGGCCAGCAGTCCAGCGTGGCCGCCACCCTGGCAGCCACGCCAACTCCACGTGCGCATGTGGCCGCAGAGTCAGAGCCCAGTCAGCGCCACGCACCACCCCCCTGGCCCCATTGGCTGCGCCCGACCCATGTAGACCACTCACCAAGCTGCCCATAGCCCGAACATTGGTCCATAGAGCACTTCTCCCTGCGCCACTGTCAGGAAGGCCCCACACGTCATCCCCTGCAAGCTAGTTAAACTGCTAGGTACACACACATGCTCACACGACTAGAAAACTCCCAACCTGTCAGCCTCTGTTAGCTCACTGTAATTGCTACAGCCACGCGATTAGTGTACACAGCGGGTTCTAAAATACATTTTCACGTGTAGGAAAAATCTTAGAAAATCTCATAAAATAGTATTGTTATATTTAGAGGGTACTAACAGTGAATAGTAGCAAATTACGATTATGTTAAAAAATATATATCTATAACATGCTATAAATCATTTAATTAACTAGGAAAAATGAAGGGAATTTATGCTTAAAAGAATGATAATCTCCCCATGAATTATAATATAAATTTTTCTAAAAAGATTAATTGAATTTTGCAATATAATGGAAGTGGTATGGGACTGAATTGAATTACGTGATGGTAAAATAATGATGGAAGCCCCAAATACAATTAAATAGTTAAAAATTAGAGAACATGACATATGACCTCTGAATAAAATAATAGGTCCAATAATTAGCTAAAATCCCTAGAAATATTATTTGACATCTAGTAATGTTTGGCTAACATAAAATAGTGGATATAGAATTACTTATCACTCTCATAGGAAAATCATATCGACCTTCATAATTAGTAAAATACAAATAAAAGATTCTAACTAGTCTTATCACAAATGACCGTTTAAATATTCTCATAAATGTATTATTAGGACTTTAGAATATTAATTGAAAAAAATAATAATTATCACCATCACCATCATCATAGAAAAGTGATTAGAGTGCTAGAAAATAATGGGAACTCACATGCTAGCCCTAAATAAAATAATATTTTCACTAGTAATTCTCTAAAAATCCTAACAACCATACACTAAAGAAATCCTAAAATAAGTTCATGACTTTTAGAAGACATTAATAAAACAATAGATTGAGAAATGATATAAGTTAACGAGTTATACCTTAGTCGTCATTAAGAATATTGAGTTGCCCCGAGAATAGTGGAACATAAGCTTGGCCTCTAAAATAAGTGAGTCTTACGTTGATAGAACCTTAGTAAATATAATATTATGAAGATAGGTTAATTATAAAGAAACCTTATAGAGTCCATGGTTAACTCGTTGATCGTAATATAAGTAAATTATAATATAAACTAGTGAATCAATTATAATGGTCATAAACCCTGCAAATAACTAGAAGACCGATAAGATCGTCAAAACCTTCCAAAGATCATTTGGTACACAAAATAAATAGTAATGTTCCAAATAAGCCACCTGTAGAATGATGTATTCTCCGATAAGCATTCTCAGGATCTTAGAAACTATGTTAATGAATGATTGTTTGTACTTATTGGAGTTTTATTTGGATTTCTTGGATCTTTATCGATAAATTGTATTTTTTTCGCGTAGCTACGTACTTAGTAATCAGAGAGTTCGCGAAGGAGATATTCAAGGCCTGGATCATGAAGAACAGGACAAAGACTTTGATAAACCATCGTAAAGGCAAGCTCTAACTCCTTAATCATATTTCACCTATGTTTTGCAATCGCACCTATGACATGTTTCCATTGCATGACTAAATGTCTATTTTAAAATTTTGTTATGTTATCAACCACTTGATGGGGTAGCATGAGCTATGTTGATGACTGAATGTCGGTGTTAGCTACTAGCCAACGATAAATAGTAACACCATAGTTACTCTCTATTAATGGCTTGAAACAAGACACTGTATCAGTTACGATAATAGCAGTGACTATTACAATCCCCTCCTTGACCTTGACAACACAACCCCTTGACAACCTAACAGCTTCATCATTGCGCTATAGCAGCAATGTGAGCACCTCCTTGTTAGTACTATGCTTAGGAACCCCTGCGATGTTCGCATCGCGAACCACTACACACTGTATACATGATTGTGAAATGTGTTAAAAGGTGTTTGGTGGTGTGAGTTAGGATATGGGTGGGAGATTAATGAACTGTGTGTGTGAAGGGGAAGGGTGGTCGAGGCGGGTATGGTGATGGTATGTCGCGGGCTCCCTAAGAGGTATACCAGCTGCTGTTGTGTATTCGGTGTAACCCACCGATTGGCACTGAGTGCTTCAGTAGTAGTCCGATGACCATGTTTTCTGGGCTAGCCTTGTGCTGAGTACTTCAGTTTAGTTCTATGCTGTGTGTTCTGAACTAGTCCTTTTGCCAAGGACGGATGGAGTCGCCTCACCAATATAAGAACCGGTTCATTTGACCTCAACATAGTGATTTCGTACAACCACATAATCTGTATGGGCAGGACTCGCCCTACCTTTCTGGTAACTGCCACAAGAGAAAACTTGGAGAGCCATGGAGGTCACGGTGGACCAGGAAATGGCACAGAGACCGAGGGTCGTCTAGGGAGGAATGGCCCGAATAGCCCCTGGGTCGGGCTGAGGTGTGATTGTAGAGTTACTCGGGGAAGATGGGATGAGCGTCATGTCATACCCTGGCTAGGTGTGCATGGCTTGTGGGTAAAGTGTACAAACTCTGCAGAGTCTTAATCTATTCGGATAGCTGTTGTCACAGTCTTGGCACACTATGCTTTGGGATCCTATTGATTAGTATTAGTACAACTCCTTGAAGTGTGTGTGTGGGTGGCCGAGGCCGCCATGTTTTGGGAAAGAGTTGGCATGCGTGCCGGAGTTGTTAGGGCCTTGGGTACGAAGACTCATTTAAAAGTGAGAGAACTGGCAGGATGGTCTGAAACTCCCCTAGGGCCCACCAACTATAATAATACTGATTCAACTACTTCTCCCTCTTATTGCAAAACTCTTTAAAAGAGAACCTTGCATAAAATGCTTTTCGACAATACTAAGCCGTATGACATCTCCTTGCTACAAGCCCCAATGCATGAAACACCTCCCCTTGAGTAGTGTTAGGGCTTGTAGAGTACCTTATGTACTCACTCTTGCTTTATATGTGGTTTTATCAGAAGACAAGGAAGCTGAAGCGTGTGAGGATGATGGTTAGGTCTAGTCCTACTTCCCAAGTTTGCCTGTTGGGCATGACACCGTTCTGCTCTGCTGCTTCTGAGGATTTATCTGTCTTGGTGGTCATCCACGACCGATCATGTTTGTAAGACTTATATTGTTTATAAATAAATAATTATTATATGGATCTCGATCTATTCTGTTGTGCGTACCAACTACTGATATAGGGATTGGTACAGGATGCACGAGTGGACTCATAGAAGGCGGGTCCTGACAGAGTGGTATCAGAGCCATACTTGGCCGTAGGACGAAACCTTAGAGTCATCCTATACCCTGAACATATATTTTGAAAAGTACAAAACTATTTTTTTTAAAAAAGCTTCCTCCTCCTTATGTTCTTTCTGCACTTACCTCCTTCTATGTTGAAAACTCATTTCTATCCTATCAATGATTTCACCAACCCCCTCAATACACTTTGATCATTCAAGAGTAAGATGGACACCAACGCCATATGCAAGGTTGGAACCATGCAACATCTACACCAGATGATTCGAGGATGCTATCAGTCAAACAACCTCTTGACCAATTCAAGAGAGTACATAAAGATAAAGGAAGCGATTACTCTACTAAGACTACTAGAAGATGTCATCGTCATGTATCAGGGACGACATCACATTCGATGGAAGACCAACCACGTGCAACTCTACATCCTCAGTCACATCAATAGAATCATGGAATGACCGTAGTGCCCATGAGTAGAATGGCTTAGCCTATAGTGATCTAGAGTAAGTCCCAAATAGAACGATTAATAGTATAATATATAAGTTTGTAATATAGTTATGTTTGGGTGTGATTCGTTGATTTTCATTTGGTTCTTTGATTGAGTGAAATTGTGTGCTCTAATACAAACACATATCAATAAGCAAACAAAAGAAGATAAGTTGGGTGTTTAATAAAATAAATACATATGGGTTACGTGTACTTATATAACCATGCACGTATGCCTATATGTATATCTAATATAATGCACCAATAAAAAATACATAAAATAAAATTTAAACTATACATACGTACATATATACGTGAGGATAATAATAACGACCAAAACAAGATCTTTCACTCCCCCTTTTCCTACTAGATTATCGCAATACCCATTCAGGAGCCTATCCCTGTTCGAGCTCACCATGAGCACACTACTCATGCAGGAAACCGTCTCGATCTAGGTACTCCAGTTAATCCTCAAAGTCAATAAATAAATACATAAATAAACCAAATAAAACCAAACAAAACTACAGATAGTAAATTTTAAATAAATCAATAATAATAATAATAATGAACTCGCACTAACAAAAAAATATAGTAGTTAAAATCCTATTTCAGTGGGGTAGGATTTTAACAGACCTAAAAGCCTATAAGACAAACGATGTGGATCATACCCTCATAGATTGGTTGGCACACCAGTAAGGATATACACCCTCTGCCAACTGCAAGTCACTACGGTGAATCATGTTGAGATAACTATAAGAGGTCAGCCACAAGAGCCCTCATAGAGTTCATGACACGTAGTTGGAGGCTACGCCCATGGAACGAGTGTCAGAAATGCATACGTGATCAGATATAGATCTGGAAGGATTACAAGGAATGGAACCATACATAGGCATGAAGTTTCTGACCACATCAACACCCAAAGCAACACTGAGGGCAAGGAGATCCTATCGGATGGACACATATTGATTGATCAAATACAAGAGACACAACCGTAAGCTACAAGAAGGGATTTTCTGACTAAGTTTATCACCTTAGGGAACCCCAGTGTTGTGGTCAAGTAGAAAGAAAACAACTCAGGAAACGCATCGTCTGCCGAACATCGAATGAAGTAGTGGAAATACCTGTCACCTTGATTCGATGACTTACCTAACCAGTTAAGAGAGTTAGGTACACCTGTGACCTGGGATCAATTTAATACCAATTCAAGGTCATATATGATCACATCATGAAGCCGGTGCTCGTGACCCAATGTGGAAAATATGAGTTTCCACAGTGACACCCTTCATATTGACCAATGTATTAGTCTTCTTCTTGAGTCGTATGGGTAAGATAGCAGTATAGGACCCAACATCAAACCTTTCCTGGACAAGCCCTAAAAGCCAAAGTCATGGTAATGGACCCCACAAATTCTAAAGATGTCACCTTTCGAGACCCTATACGATACTGAATATCGAGCAGCACTAATATGGTCATAGATGAAAGAACGTCATTCTGTGGCTCCACCCGTAGTAAGGACGCTAAGAGACAGAAATCAGAACCAGAGGTAGTCAACAGTGACAATAAACAAACAACCGTCGTAAGAATTACCCCACCATGGTAATGATTGCGTGTACCCTACAGAGACCACAGTGTGCGATACAAACAAAATTTTGGAACTAATGCATGTTGCCTCCATGACCAGTTAGACCAGTTAAGACAATAGGAGTCACAACCTAATACCATGAATGCCAGACAAAGATCTTAGATACACGCCCGTCAAGATGTGCCATCACGCATAGGACACATACCAAAACCTGAATGGCAAGTATCGCTTGATGCAATGGGCCAACAATCTGATGTCGGGAAATTCAGCACTAGCCGTACGAATACACGAACTTGCGGCATAATAAACAAGAACAACTGCAATACAATGATGTCAAGATTAAGGAACCAACCATCTCAAGGCAGAAAAGAGATCCTTAGAAAATGGATCCCTACCCACCTAGGACAGCCTTCAAATCTCGAGGACGAGATTCTATTTAAGTGGGGTAGATTTTTCACAGCCGGAATTTTACCAAATAGTAAAAAATCACTTTGAATTAAAAATTTTAAATAAATCTCAAACGATGAATAATTATCAAGCTAAAATGGCACATATATGTCTATGTGTGTCCAACCAATAACCTAGAATACGACAAATAAATCAAACTGGAATATTTTTTTTGGAGAGGTAACTAAATATAAAAAATATGAGTTTAATCAAACATTAATTAATATTTATAAATTGAACCCCAATTTAAAACTAAAATTCTATTCAAACGTGTAAACGAATTAGGGATATTATGGGGACACCCTATAGAACAACTCAAATAAAATATTCTACATGTATAAACTAATAAACTAGGAACTAATAACGAAGTAGCATTTATGCGTAAATATAAACACATGTATGTCAACTTTAATATAAACCCCATAAGTAAATAAATAAAGGAGGAAGAACAATTGATCAAATATTATAACCTATAATATGATAAAAAAATTAATGAATCAAGTGGCAAATAAATTAATCAAACACAAGTGGTATGTACGTATACACATACACAATGAACAATTTAATTATAATGAATGGCAGACATTAAATCAAATGAAAAGCAAACTGTTTGAATACAAAATTACTTGAACATGGATAATTCATGTGAACTAAATCGGAATTCAAATGGGAATTGAACTGGGAAACAAACTGGAAATTAAAATAGAAAAGAGGAAGAAAACACAGAGAAAAATAAAAGAGAAAGCAGCCCACCCTCCTTCCTTTCCCTCCAAGCGTGCGACCCATCTCCTCCATCCTCTATTACCCAGCGTGGCCCGTTTCTTTTTTTTTTCAGCGCGCAGCCCAGCATGGCCCACCCTCCTTCTTCCCCTCG
Source organism: Tuctoria greenei (assembly GCA_036927565.1). Lineage (NCBI taxonomy): Eukaryota > Viridiplantae > Streptophyta > Magnoliopsida > Poales > Poaceae > Tuctoria > Tuctoria greenei. Next base: position 21,936,470 of record JAYESD010000003.1, read on the forward strand.
CGGCCCAGTCTGGCCCAAGCGGCGAACCGCCCCCATCTTCTTCCTCCTCCGTTCCGCTTCAATCCCGATCGTGGTTCCGCAAAACCCGGCGACGAGACGCCCTCCCGTTGCATCGATCTGCCAAGACCGCGTGCTGCACACGTCTCGAGTCCCTGCACCGCCTTCTCCCACAGCATGATTGCTACGACGACCATGAGTCTCCTGCGCACCGCCTCAACCCGCGCCAAAAGCCGCGCCACCACCTCGGTCGCGAATTCCGGCAAAAGGACGCCACCCCATCTTATCTCCTGCATTTGCGTCACTTCACGCGCGTGTCTTCTCGTCGCCAGCTAGCAAGCGTGGCGCGTGCTCCACGGAACCCGCACTACCCTGCCAGCTGCACTCATGAACCGCCTTCGGCCGCCCTACTGTGCCACCGCCTCTCTCTCGCCTATAAAAGGCCCCAAAACCTCCGCTCTGGCACGCATATGGACTAACACTCCTCACACTTCTTTCCCTAGCACGCTTCACCCGAGCGCCCCCGCCGTCGATTGTCGGACCTCCTCTGTTTTCCCCAACTCCGGTCGTCGAAGTGTGTTCCCGCTCTGGTGAGCATCCATTCCCCAATTAACCCTTCCGATACCTCCATCAACTAGTGATTGTTCTAGAACGCATGTTGGTTTGTGGAATAGCTTAGTGTAGCGGGCACTCATCGGCAACCCTAGTCGCGCCGCCGCCCACCGTTGCACACCATAGCCGCCGGCGAGCTGGGAGCTCATTCCTCCCGTACCACCTTGCCCTTAAGCTGCGCCTTGACGTGTATAATGCTTTAGAATACTTAGTTTTGGAGGTGGAGCTAGGGAACGTGGACCTTACTGAGCCGACGCCCTGTTCGCCATAACCCCTCACTGCCGGCTACCGAGGACCACTCCCAGGCTAGGACAAGCGTGCCAGCGCACACAGCCGTCACCCGCACACGCTCTAGGTAACACTAAGATGTTGGAGAATGAGCGCGCACCTGCCTTTGCCATGCCTCGCCGCCACCCGCCACCTAGGCGCGTCGTCAGCCGTAGTAGGCACACCTCTGGCAAGGACAAGTACTCCACAACACATTATGCACCCTAGAACACGTCCCCGGCAAGCAGTGCCATAGGGTTGCAGCACGAACGCACAGATCGCCTGCGGACCGTCGAGGTCGCCACCACGGCCGGCCGCCAGCCGCCATTGATGTTGCCCGTGCCCAGCCAAGCCGACTGACGGGTTCCTAGCACACCCTGGCACCCGCCTAGCTCATAAACCTGAAGAGAATCACGCGGGCACACTAGCTCCGACGAACCCCCCAGCCTGCCGCCATTCTTCGCGCTGCAGCTCGCCACCGACCGCCGTGTGCGCATTCCCGCCCCGACCGAGCCCGCTGAGTGCTTGTAAAGGCCCCCGCGCACCCGCCGTAGACGGTGGATTAGACCCAACCAACCGTCGGTGATCTCCCCAGCTGCTCGCCGCCGCCTTCCGCTCGGGCCAGCAGTCCCGCATGGCCGCTACCCTCGCAGCCACGCCATCTCCACGTGCGCACCTGGCCGCTGAGTCAGAGCCCAGTCAGTGCCACACACCACCCCCCTGGCCCCATTGGCTGCGCCCGACCCACGTAGACCACTCACCAAGCGGCCCATAGACTGAACATTGGTCCATAGAGCACTTCTCCCTGCGCCACTGTCAGGAAGGCCCCACACATCATCCCCTGCAAGCTAGTTAAACTACTAGGTACACACACATGCTCACACGACTAGAAAACTCCCAACCTGTCAGCCTCTGTTAGCTCACTGTAATTGCTACAGCCACACGATTAGTGTACATAACGGGTTGTAAAATACATTTTCACATATAGGAAAAATCTTAGAAAATGTCATAAAATAGTATTGTTATATTTAGAGGGTACTAACAGTGAATAGTAGCAAATTACGATTATGTTAAAAAATATATATCTATAACATGCTATAAATCATTTAATTAACTAGGAAAAATCAAGGGAATTCATGCTTAAAAGAATGATAATCTCCCCATGAATTATAATATAAACTTTTCTAAAAAGATTAATTGAATTTTGCAATATAATGCAAGTGGTATTGGACTGAATTGAATTACGTGATGGTAAAATAATGATGGAAGACCCAAATGCAATTAAATAGTTAAAAATTAGAGAACATGACATATGACCTTTGAATAAAATAATAGGTCCAATAATTAGCTAAAATCCCTAGAAATATTATTTGACATCTAGTAATGTTTGGCTAACATAAAATAGTGGATATAGAATTACTTATCCCTCTCATAGGAAAATCATATCGACCTTCATAATTAGTAAAATACAAATAAAAGATTCTAACTAGTCTTATCACGAATGACCGTTTAAATATTCTCATATATGTATTATTAGTACTTTAGAATATTAATTGACAAAAAATAATAATTATCACCATCACCATCATCATAGAAAAGTGATTAGAGTGCTAGAAAATAATGGGAACTCACATGCTAGCCCTAAATAAAATAATATTTTCACTAGTAATTCTCTAAAAATCCTAAAAACCATACACTAAAGAAATCCTAAAATAAGTTCATGACTTTTAGAAGATATTAATAAAATAGTAGATTGAGAAATGATATAAGTTAACGAGTTATACCTTAGTCGTCATTAAGAATATTGAGTTGCCCCGAGAATAGTGGAACATAAGCTTGGCCTCTAAAATAAGTGAGTCTTACGTTGATAGAACCTTAGTAAATATAATATTCTGAAGATAGGTTAATTATAAAGAAACCTTATAGAGTCCATGGTTAACTCGTTGATCGTAATATAAGTAAATTATAATATAAACTAGTGAATCAATTATAATGGTCATAAACCCTACAAATAACTAGAAGACTGATAAGATCGTCATAACCTTCCAAAGATCATTTGGTCGACCAAATAAATAGTAATGTTCCAAATAAGCCACCTGTAGAAAGATGTATTATCCGATAAGCATTCTCAGGATCTTAGAAACTATGTTAATGAATGATTGTTTGTACTTATTGGAGTTTTATTTGGATTTCTTGGATCTTTATCGATGAATTGTATTTTCTTCGTGTAGCTACGTACTTAGTAATCGGAGAGTTCACGAAGGAGATATTCAAGGCCCGGATCACGAAGAACAGGACAAAGACTTTGATAAACCATCGTAAAGGCTAGCTCTAACTCATTGATCATATTTCACCTATGTTTTGCAATCACACCTATAGCCTGTTTTCATTGCATGAATGAATGTCTATTTTAAAATGTTGTTATGTTATGAACCACTTGATGTGGTAGCATGAGCTATGTTGATGACTGAATGTTGGTGTTAGCTACTAGCCAACGATAAATAGTAACACCGTAGTTACTCGCTATCAATGGATTGAAATAAGACATTGTATCAGTTACGATAATAGCAGTGACTATCACAATCCCCTCCTTGACCTTGACAACACAACCCCTTGACAACCTAACAACTTCATCACTGTGCTATAGCAGTGATGTGAGCACCTGCTTGTTAGTACTATGCTTAGGAACCCCTGCGATGTTTGCATCGCGAACCACTACACACTGCATACATGATTGTGAAATGTGTTAAAAGGTGTTTGGTGGTGTGAGTTAGGATATGGGTGGGAGATTAATGAACTGTATGTCTGAAGGGGAAGGGTGGTCGAGGCGGGTATGGTGATGGGATATCGCGGGCTCCCTAAGAGGTATACCAACTGCGACTGTGTATTTGGTGTAACCCACCGATTGGCACTGAGTGCTTCAGTAGTAGTCCGATGACCATGTTTTCTGGGCTAGCCTTGTGCTGAGTACTTCAGTTTAGTTCTATGCTGTGTGTTCTGAACTAGTCCTTTTGCCAAGGACGGATGGAGTCGCCTCACCAATATAAGGACCGGTTCATTTGACCTCAACATAGTGATTTCATACAACCACATAACCTGTATGGGGAGGACTTGCCCTACCTTTCTGGTAACTGCCACAAGAGAAAACCTGGAGAGCCATGGAGGGCACGGTGGACCAGGAAATGGCACAGAGACCGAAGGTCGTATGGTGTCTGGCTGGGTAGGAATTACCCGAATAGCCCCTAGGTCGGGCCAATGTGTGATTGTGGATTTACTCGGGAAGATGGGATGAGCGTCATGTCATATCCTGGCTAGGTGTGCATGGCTTGTGGGTAAAGTGTACAAACTCTGCAGAATCTTAATCTATCCGGATAGCTGTTGTCACAGTCTTGGCACACTATGCTTTTGGCTCCTATTGATTAGTATTAGTACAACTCCTTGAAGTGTGTGTGTGGGTGGCCGAGGCCGCCATGTTTTGGGAAAGTGTTGGCATGCGTGCCGAAGTCATCTGGGCCTTGGGTCCGAAGACTCATTTAAAAGTGAAGGAACTGGCGTGATGGTCTGAAACTCCCCCAGGGCCCACCAACTATAATAATACTGATTCAACTACTTCTCTCTCTTATTGCAAAACTCTTTCCAAAGAGAACCTTGCATAAAATGCTTTTCAGCAAAACTAAGCTGTATGGCCTCTCCTTGCTACAAGCCCCAATGCATGAAACACCTCCCCTTGAGTAGTATTAGGGCTTGCGGAGTACCTTATGTACTCACTCCTGCTTTATATGTGGTTTTATCAGAAGACAAGGAAGCTGAAGCGTATGAGGATGACGGTTAGGTCTAGTCCTACTTCCCAAGTCTGCCTGTTGGGCATGGCGCCGTTCTGCTCCGCTGCGTCTGAGGATTTATTTGTCTTGGTGGTCATCCACGGCCACGACCAATGTAAATTAGATCATGTTTGTAAGACTTATATTTTTTATAAAGAAATAATCATTGTATGGATCTCGATCTATTCTGTTGTGCGTACCAACTACTGATCCAAGGATTGGTACGGGATGCACGAGTGGACCCACGGAAGGTGGGTCCTGACATCATCCATGAGACTTTGGTGGAACTGAGTGCATGCTTACTGGTTTTCCACTTGTTGGGAATAAAAGGATAAATACCGCTTCTACACTTGCTACGAAAAAGGATTCTTCTCGTGACCTGATCCTTAATCAAGAAAAACAAGGGATGAAATTCAATATAAACTTGGTTATTAGGAGTGAAACAATGTACAGACAAAAGACTTTTGGAAGTGTGAGGAACATGAAGAATGTTATTGAGTTTAAAGTTCGAAATGGGAGTGCAAAATAGTGAATGACCAACGTGACTAATATCCATACCTGAGCCAGTTGCATTATGGACTTGATCTTGACCACGATACATTTCTTTCACAGTCATCTTTTTAACTTCACCTGTGATATGGTCCATGGCACCACTGTCCATATATCAATCAGTATCCACTCCATATGCAGAGTGATTAACTAATCCAACAACCTTTTCTTCAGGCACAAAGCCCTCTTCAGATTGGTGCCAGCAGTTGGCTGCCGTGTGCCCTTTCTTGAAGCAAATCTGGCAGGTTGGTCTGTCCGTCTTCTGTTGTTGTCGGACTTACTTCCCCTGTTGTTGTTGAATGATTGACCACCTCTGCCGCCTCCTCCACGGTTTCCTCTCTGGCCACCACGATCACAACGGTAAGGACTTCCACATCCACGAGATACATTATTCACAGAAGATTTAAAATCTCTCATAGAGTCATTTCCTTGCAGTAGTTCTTGTCTCATGTCGAAGTTGGACATCTGAGCAAATAACTCAGTCAAAGTGACTTGAGTCTTCTGCGCATCTATGGCTGCTACCAGGGCATTGTACCCTTGATCTAGGCCAGCCAAGATGTATGAGACGACCTCATCATCGGCCAAAGGCTTCCCTCCTGCTGCAAGTTCATCGGCGTAGCCAGTGATCTCAGAAAAATATGTGGAGACCGGCTTATTACCTTTGGAAGCATTGGCAAGTTGCGCAGGTTATTAATACGTGATCTAGATTGAGATGGAAACATCTCTTCCAGTGCCGACCATACTTCATGATAAGTTTCTTTGTTCACCACTCGTGTTAGAATCTCTTTGGAGGGAGTTGCATAAAGATATCTGAGGATCTGTTGATCCTGAGGATCTGTTGATCCTGGGCAATCCAAGTATCAAATGCCAGATTATCGATCTCCCGGCCGTTCCCTGGTCCAGGGATCTTTTCATCCGGCATGATGGTTGTTCCATCAAGATAGCCGTATAGCCTTGCACCTTTGATAGGTCAGAGAACTTGGGACTTCCAGAGGAGGTACTTTTCTCTCGTGAGTTTGTCACTAACAGAGGAACTCAGAAGCATTGCCGTCGAGTTTGTTGAAGTCGCCATAACGCCGACTGGTAGATGATCTCACACACAACGAACTCGGTGGAACACTGGCCCTAATGCCATGTTAGATTTGTGGTTTAGTTGGGAAAGCGTAGAAACCTTTTTCTCGGGCTGCACGTTTATTTATAGGGGGATCAAGGATCCGATGAGTACATGGTAGTTTGGATTACAATCGAATAAATCATACCTAACAGACTCTGATCTACAAATATATCATACCTAACATACTTTGGTTTATAATAAGAAGATAATGCAATCAGTGATATATTACTTGATCTAACACACGGTACCTGATAGGCGGCGGCGGCGCTACGTGGCATGCACCGTACTTTTATCCGCCATGTTTACAGATTGTCAAGTTGCGCACTATGCTCAGCTTGAACTTCACAATTTGTTTTACACTCTGCCCATGTGAAGCAGTTTTGTAGGAGCCGATAGTTGATTGAAGGATCAAATAGAAGACCAAGTGAGGAAGATACTTCATTGGGGTTGCCTGTTGGTTCTTGGATGCCAACACCTCTGCACGGACGAGAAAACAAGAGCATATTTATTGTCCCTTCCCGTCTGGGTGCCAACACCTCCGCACGATCAGAGAGGAGGACGAATGCTCTACGTTCTAAGGAGCCGTCTAGTTCTCCGACAGACAAGGACAGCCGGCAGCTCCTCTTGTGTTTTTTCGGACCGAAGTACCTACTGATGAATAGATGGATTGGTATGGCGCTCGCCAGGAACAACAACAGGCTGAACAAAGTAACACCCACATTTTTCACAAGAAAAAAATTATAAAAATAAAAATAATGGCATTTTTTAAAAATAAAATAATAAAAACAAACTTAAGGCAAGTGCATCATGTGATTTGAGCATGTGTGAAATTTAATTTCAAAATGCACTAGATAATTTTGTTTGAATTTGAAATTAGAAAATTTAAAAGAAATAAAAAGAGGGAGAAAGAATAAAAAGAAAAAAATAACAAAGCCAACCCGAGCGGGCCATCTCTCCCTCGGCTCAGCTCCCCACGCTAGCCCGCCACACCTACCTATTCTGCCTCTCCCTTTCACTGACATGTGGGGCCCACACATCAGTTTTTCTTCAACGCTGCCCCGCACCCGAACGGACACCACGCTGCCCACTCCACAATGCATCAAATGCCGACCATTTTCTATCCTTTAATCATCGTGTAATGGTCATAATCGCACCGCCTTCAGTTTCCGTTGAATTGCCTTATAAATCGTCCACTGTGTGCCCCTCCTTTCCCCTTTCTCTGAGCCTTGAAAGCCTAGCCACCGCCGTCGGTAAGACGTCGACTTCGCCGTCATTTTGGTCAATCTTTCTCCATTATTTCGTGCCTTACGTGTGTGTCTTGCCTCTAGGGTGCTGCCAGGCAACTTTATTCTTCAGTTTGGAGGTCATGCCATCGATTTCATCGTGCACTGCCGAGCTTTGCCGCTCGTTGCCGACGCACACCCATACCCAGTCGATTTCCCGCATTCACAACACTCTTGGTGAGTTCCCCTCTTCCTCCTATCTGTTTTGCATCAATTCCCGGGTAGAAAATCGCTCCTTAGCGGGAGATCGGACGACGCGAGCCAACACCGGCCAAGGCGCAGCCGCCCTGTTGCTCCGGCCAGAGCACGCCACCCTTTGCCACTGTCAGGTGACATGGCCGCTTGTTGGCTCTCGGATCCAGTCTGGACGACCACAATTAAATCCACCCGTACCCCTTCGCGTAATAAAATCCGAGCCCTCCATTTTAAATCCAACGACGATGATTAAAAAACACTACGTAAGAAACCCAAATAGGAGACAAAGATGGGCGACATGCTAATAGGATAATGTCTCTGATAAGCTTAAGCGAGACGAACCCACTTCAGCGAGGATCTGACATAGCTCGATTGAACGTACAAGGAGACATGTTACAATACAATACGTCTCAGTTAAGTAGGTATCTGAGACGCACCCTCCTCTCTGTCAAACGGGAGACGCACTTTCATTAAGCGCGACTCATATTTGTTAGGTAACTTAGACGGACTTTGGTTGCAGCACGTCTCCTTTCATTATAGAATAAGGCGCATCTCCCATAACCACCGGTCCGGCACGTCTCCTTTAGCTGTGGAAGTGGACCCGTCTCCTATTCCCTCTATAGAGAGACGTGCTTTATATTAGTACGTCTTGATTTTCTGTTGCCCTTCTACGACCTCTCTGCTGTAGCAGAACAAGTGGCTACCAGATGTGCCCTGTTCTTGCTCTGTTTTTCCCTCTTTCATTCTAAATGTCTTGCGATGATTATCAGTGGATCTCAAAACAAAGGTTAGTACTCTCCTCCTCTCCTGTTCCTTACTATTTTTTTACCTTTAGATCTTGACTATCAGTGGCTTTGAATTTCTTTGATTTAGCTCTTATTTTCTGTATGTAGATGTCGTCAGATCGAAGTTGGATGTATGGGCCGCGCCTTTGCATGAATATATCCAAGGGGTAAGTGCATTTACCGCTTTCGCGAAGAAAGACATGTTGGACAACATTAGAGGGACTATTTGTTATTCTTTCAAACACTGCAAGAATGAGAAGAGATATCACACAGATGAAGTGTTTAGGTCACATTTGATCACACATGGATTCATGGTGGATTATCGATGTTGGAACAAACATGGGGAGGAGAGGCTTAATGAAGCAAAGATGAGAGATTCATATCTGGAGAGGGAGGTCCCTACCAGTGTCGAAGAAGATCACGATGAGGATGTGAACGAGCCAGATATATCAAGGTTCACCGATGACGACATTGAGTTTCTGGTGCATAACATAGAGGAGATGATACGCAATATCGAGAGACATGACGATGATGATCGATACAATAATGACGAACTTGCAAATTACAAGGAGATGATCGAAGACTCGAAGAAGCCATTGTATCATGGTTGTGCGGCTAAGTACACCAGACTGTTAGCGATGGTATAACTTTTCCAGTTGAAGGCGAGCAACGGACAGAGTGATTGTAGTTTTAAAGAATTGTTGACGCTCCTTAAGTACATGTTACCCCAAAGCAACACAGTCCCTATGATAGTCTATGAGGCAAAACAGATAATCTGTCCACTGGGTTTGGAGGTGGAGCAAATTCACGCATGCAAGAATGATTGTATTTTATATCGTGGACCTCAGTATGAAAACCTCGATAAATGCCCTATTTTTGGAGTGGACAGATTTAATCATAGGAAAGACAACGGTGATGACGAGAACTGCAATAGAAGAAAAAGAGTTCCTAAAAAGGTCTTTTGGTACTTTCCTATCATTCCTTGTTTGAAGCGTTGGTTTGCAAACAAGAAGCACTCAAAATTGTTGCGATGGCACAAAGAGAAGCATAAGCAGGATGCCGTAATGATAAGACATCCTGCTGATGCCACACAGTGACAAAACATTGATTCACAAAATTCTGAATTTGCCATTGATCCAAGGAATATTAGGATCGCAATGAGCACCGATGGCACGAATTCTTTTTTGAACAGTAGCACATATAGCACATGGCCAATTGTGCTTACAATTTTGAACCTTCCTGCTTGGTTGTGCAATAAATGGAAATATATATTATGTCAGGACTGATACGGGGCCACAACAACCTGGGAATGGCATCAACACTTATTTTAGGCCTTTGGTTGAAGATCTGAAGCAGTTGTGATACAACGACGAAGTGCAGGCCTGGGATGACCACAAGCGTGAGTACTTTCGCCTCAAAGCCATTTTATTTGTGATTGTTAGTCATTCTCCGGCAGCACATAACTTGTCTGGACAGAGTAAGAAAGTAGGTTACGGATGTCCATATTGTTTGAGAGAAACAGACTCACAGTACTTGAGCAAGTCACAAAAAATAGTGTACATGGGACATCGACGCTACATTACAATGAAGCACCCGTTTCGGAGTATGAAGGAAAATTTCAATGGTGACATTGAGAAGAGGCGGCCTCCACCTCATCCCACGGGTCATGAAGTCTATGAAATGGTCAAGGATATCCATGTTGTCCTTGGTAAGCGGAAAAGGACTTGCAAATATACTGGCAAAGATGATATGTGGAAGAAGCAATTGATTTTTTGGGAGCTACCTACCGTATTGGAAAGACTTAGACCTCCGCCATTCAATTGATGTGATGCATGTTGAGAAGAATGTGTGCAAGAGTCTACTCGGAGCATTGTTTAACACGGATGGGAAAACTCGGGACCATGGACATGCATGGGCAGATCTAAAGAAAATGGGAATTATGCCTGAGTTGTGGATCGATGACTCGGTAAAAGGAACGAAACTACCCACATCATGCATCACCCTTTCAAAAAATGAAAAAAAGAGTTTTGTGGGTTCTTGAAAAATGTGAAAGTACCATCCGACTACTCAACGAACGTCTCAAGGCTTATTTCATTTCCGTATCTAAAAGTAGCTCCCCGTGTGAAGTTTCATGATTACCATGTATTGCTTACGCAGATGATTGCTATTGGAATTCGGAATATCATACCAGTCAATGTTCGGGAGGCTATAATGAACTTTTGCTTTTTCTTCAATGCAATTGGTCAAAAAGTACTATGTGAAGAAGATCTCGAGTCATTGGAAAAAAGGCACTATAAAACTTTATGCTTCCTTGAGATGTATTTTCCACTTGCCTTTTTCGACATCAGCGTCCATTTCACAACTCATCTTATTAAGGAGATAAAGCTACTTGGCCCTGTGTTCCTTCACTAGATGTATGCTTACGAAAGATTCAACGGCATACTGAAGTCCTTCGTTAGAAATCGAGCTTACCCTGAGGGTAGCATGGTACAAGGATACTCTACAGAGGAAGCTGTGGAGTGGGCTCTAAACTACACTGACCCGAGTAACCCGATTGGTGTTCCCAAGTCTCGTCATGAGGGGAGGCTCACAGAACAAGGGACCATTGGGAATAAGGCTATATTTCCAGATTCACATTTATTCTTCTGCGCTTATTTCCACATGTTGCAACACATGTCCATTGTGTCGGAGTACCTCGATGAGCACAAGGAGGTGGTGCATAGATACAATCCTGGCCGCAATGAATCATGGTTAGCAAATGAACACAGGAGAAAATTAATTGGCTGGCTCCGAGATCGGATTTCTCACTCATCGGATACTCAAACAAGTGAATACCTAAAAAAGTTGGCTCATGGTCCTATATTCACGGTTATTACATATCAAGAGTACGACTTAAATGGATACACGTTCTACACTGTAGAACAACATAAAAAAGCACGTATCAGAATAGTGGTGTCCATGTTGATGCCTAAAATGTTGCGGGCCAAGACAAAGACATGTATTGTGGTCAAATACAAGAGATCTGGGAGCTTGACTTTCAAGGATTCAAGATTCTTCTTTTCCATTGCAATTGGGTTGATGGAATCAAAGGTGTTGTACAAGATAAGTACGATTTCACTACCATTGATGTTAACCATCAAGGATATAAGTGGGAGCCTTTTGTGTTAGCAGAACACGTTGCTCAAGTGTTCTATGTTCTAGACACAACAAATAAAAAACTTAAGGTGGTTATACATGGGAAACGCCAAATCGTCGGAGTCAAGAATGCCGTCGATGAGGAAGAGTTTGACCAATTTGATGAGATTCCTCCTTTTGTCACCTCGATGATCAAGCTAAGAATACCATCGACCAATAACCTTCCTTACTTGCAGAACGGTCACCATGGAAAAATCAAGAATTTCAAAAAACCAAGACCGCAACGTAAAGTACCAAAATGATTGTGTGTAAATATGGTCAATTGAGTGAAAATTGACTTCCATTTGAATATTTGTGTGATATATACTCAAATGTGTGAAAAATATTGCCATTTGAGTGAAAATTTTACTTTCATTCGTCATATGTGCTCTGTTTCTTATGAAGAAGTTTTGATGCCTTGTGTTCTGTTTCTTAAGGAAGCACTACTGAATATAGCACTTGCTCTGCCCTGAAAAATGGGATATAAAAGTGATGCAAGACGCGCCTCAAAGAGGCGCGTCTCTCAGGCAAGATAATGTGAGACATATTTTCAAAAAGCGCGTCTCCGATTTAGACACTTGCTCTACTTACAAAAGTGATGCGAGACGCACCTCACAAAGGCGCGTCTGTCAGGTAAGATAAGGTGAGACATGTTTTGAAAAAGTGCATCTCTGATTTAGATGCTTCATCTCCTGGTACTTTTATCTCTTTGTCCCACCTCAGAACTCTGAGCACGTTGAAACAAGCATATAAGGCGTGGCGTTGCAACGTTCGCAACAAGTTCCGCGTGGACCTTGGTGATGTAAAATTAATCTTGTAGGTTCACACGAAACTTGGCTTTTGTTATTAATTTTTGGCACGGTCCCACGTGTCATAGACAATGAGGTCGGAGCGCTTCAAATTTTGTGCCCGAATGCCATTATGGCAACAAACGCTCATTAATTCAAAAGAAAAGAGACATGCTTTTCAAAAGTTAGACGCGCTTAGCGGTGGCTCTTCTCAGGCATGTCTGCAATAGTTGCTCTAAAGTACTTTTAGCTCTCTCGCACGCTCTCTTCGCAACACTTAGCACAACTGTCGATACCTTATGTACTTGATACCTCTTGGGATTGCAAAGATCACAAGGAAACTCCATCTACCAGATTTGAAGACCTCCGAAGGCCCCACATGTCAGGCATAACCGGACCTGCTTCCCCGACATGGTTAGTCCGAGGGCCGCCACGTGTATCATAAGACCGCAGCTATCACCTACACATGGGAAGCTCCAGACGGAATATCAATATGGCACCCCGGACCTAACCCTAGACAGAGGGAAGCTCCGGTACTGACACGTGTCCAACAGCACCGGACCTACCCGTCCACGACGGTAAGCTCCAGTGCTGCCATGTGGCAACCGCCGGACCTTCAACTTCAACAATCAGGCTGGTGGCCCCCCGAACGGCTCCAGACCTTCAAGGAGCAATCAAAGACTTCAAGACCCGATTAAGTGTCATTAATACCATATTAATGACACACGATCGAATGACCCTTAATACTGGTAACAACACTGTTAAGGCCCGTTACCGGGCTATTAAGGGTAATTAACCTCATTAATTGTGTATCAAGCATGTGTAACCACCGGGGCCACCTGTCGGGCCAGACTAACGGTGTAATGACCAGTCCTTGTACTATAAAAGGACTGGTCGACGATACACAAGGGACGGTTCCAGATCACTATGGAACTCCCTGAGCTAGACGAGCTTCTTCTTCTGGAGCTTCTTCTAGACTCACACGCTTAATACAACACCAACACACCCCGTGGAGTAGGGTATTACGCTCAGGCGGGCCGAACCACGTAAATCTCTGTGTACACTTGTCTTTCACCTTCTTGAATCTCTACGCGCCCATTACCGAACTACAACTCCTTGATCTACCAAAGGTAGTGTCGGGAGATCTACCGGATCCAAACACTGACAGTTGGCGCACTAAGAAGGGGCGTTCGAGATTTCAAATATGGTGAACTCAGCTGCTGGATCATCCAACGGCAGCCCTGCTGTTCAACCCGCTGGAGGCAATCCCTCCACATGCAGCAACCAGCAGGTGCCATGGCTCCAGCAGGAGTCATGCCTCCACCACCATAGCCTGCACCAGCACGTCAAGCTGAGCAGTGTGACGGTGCATCGGCGTCGGTCACCACATCGGCGAATAACAACAACCCTGAACACGCGCTTCATGCAGCGCGTGCTCTCCTCCAACGTCCACCACCTCCAGGTGCAACCCAGGGTGCAATGGAGCAGTGGAGGCTGATGTGGAACATCTGGTTGCAGCAGCAGTCGACCGCATCAGCAACCAAGGTCCTCCCCCTTCGGGGTGGGCCCCATCGCAGCGCCGGACTGTGTCGTGCAGGCTTGGTCCGTATGCTTCCCAAAATAGGAGGCTTGCTGCATCACAACAAGTTACGTCGCCGCCTTTCGGGACGCGACGCACTCATACGGTAACCAGGCTTTCAACTCATGACCTCCGGGCGGAGCTTGATCGCCGTTACCGTCAACAGGACGGTCGTATCCATATTGAGCGTGCTCGTGAAAGGCAAGAGGCTCGAGACAGTCCTGCTCCCGAGGGAATAGGAGGAGGCTGTTCTGCACTGTCCATGCACATACGCATGGTCAGATGGCCACAAAAGTTCCGGCCTCACCTGCTGGAGAAATTTGACTGGACAGTCAATCCCGCTGAGTTTCTCCAAATTTACACCACCGCAATCCTTGCAGCCAGAGGTAACGAGGCCGTAATGGCCAACTACTTCCCAGTGGCCTTGACTGGGACCACCAGGTTCTGGGTCATGAGCTTTCCTCACAACTCTATCAATAGTTGGGAGGAATTGTGCCAACTGTTCACCGCCAATTTCGGGAGTTCATACACCCGACCAGGCACCGAACTGGACCTTTTTGCAGTTGTGCAGAAGGGGGGAGAATCCTTGCACTCATTCATCCAGAGGTTCTCCCAGGTACGAAACACCATTCCTTCTATCTCTAGCGCCTCTGTTATCATGGCATTTAGACAGGGCGTACGAGATAAGAAGATGCTGGAGAAGCTGGTGGTCAAGGAGATCACCAGCGTCACGGAGCTCTTCAGCTTGCAGACAAGTGTGCCAAAGCTGCGGAGGGCCGTGAAATGAACTCCAAACCACCTCCGAAGGATGGCAAAAATCCTCCAAAGGCGAAGCCACTACCTCCGGGAGTGGCAAAAAGAAGAAAAAGTCCAACAGCAAGAAGAAGCCGTCGGCCGTCACATCTACTGCTGCCGCTACAGCAGCTCCGGGTGGCCGGGGGCCACGCCCCAAGAAATGACCTAGGTCGTCCTCTGAAGACGGTGGCAAATCAAAAGTGTGGTGTCTCATCCACAAGTCGAACAGCCACAACTTGGAGGACTGCTGGGAGGTCCAAAACCTTGCCGAGCGCTACAACAAGCGCCGGGAAGAAGTTTCTTTCCGTCAGAGGGAAGGAAAACAAAAAGTTGATGAAGCTCCGGCTGAAGAGGAGTTAGGCTTCTAGGACCCTAAAAAGGTCCTGAAGGCTGTTTACACCTCCGTCGACGACGACTCCGACGTCTCCGACAATGAGCGTCGGAAGACTATGAACACCATCTTATATGGTTCGTGGGATATCACATCCCGCCGTGTCCTCAAGACCATGCGGCAGGACATGGCCTCAGTAGCTCCTACAGCCAGGGCGGAGCCTCATCGAAAGTGGATGGACACCACCATCGCTTTTGATGCTTCAGACTGCCCTCGAAACATGATCGGAGCTGGTCAACTACCATTGATGGTATCTCCGACCATCAATAACATTCAACTCCACCATGTAATGGTGGACGGAGGTTCGGGGCTGAACCTCATAAGCTTCGAAGCTTTTGTCAAGCTTCAGCTCCGACCTTCGGACCTTCGCCCCTCCCGACCTTTCTCCGGAGTATGTCCAGGCGCCATAATACCACTCAGTGCCATTAATATCCTCGTTACCTTCGGGGCTCGGGAGAATTATCGCACTGAGAAGTTGATCTTTGATGTCGCTCAGATCAACTTGCCTTTCAATGCCATTCTGGGCAGGCCCGCCTTGTACAAATTCATGGCTGCTGCTCATTATAGCTACCTGGTGTTGAAGATGCCAACACCAGCTGGCATTCTCTGGATCCGCAGAGACCGTACTGCCGGAGTGACTGCTCTGGAAGAATTTCATGCGCTTGCTACAGCGCAGGAGGAAGAATCCAGGTAGGAACAAACTTCGAAACCCCGAGCATTCGTCAACGAGGATCAACCTCCGCACCTCGCGTGCAACCAAGCGGCGACACCAACATCCCCATCAAAGTCGTCTAAATCATTTCCGATGCCACTCAGACCACCCGTATATCGGGAGGTCTGAATGACAAATAGGAACTCGCGCTCATCACTTTCCTACGGGCTAATGTTGACGTGTTTGCCTGAAATCTGTCGCAAATGCCTAGGATCCCTAGGGAAGTGATCGAGCATAATCTGAAGATCTATCCCAACGCTCGGCGCGTACATCAGAAGCCTCAGAAGCAATCCGTAGAGCGACAAAACTTCATACGACAAGAAGTGAAGAAGTTGCTTGAAGCTGGATTCATCCGAGAAGTCTTCCATCCAAAATGGCTGGCAAACCTAGTCGTTGTACCCAAGGCCAGCGGGAAGCTTGAGATGTGTATCGACTACACAACACTGAATAAGGCATGCCCAAAAGATCCATTCCCACTGCCTAGAATAGATCAGATAGTGGATTCCACCTCCGGGTGTGAATTACTGTGTTTCCTAGACGCATATTCTGGGTACCATCAAATCTGAATGTCTAGGGAAGATGAAGAACATACTTCTTTTATCACAGTAGATGGATTGTACTTCTATACTGCCATGCCATTTGGTCTCAAGAATGCATCTTCAACATTTGTACGAGCTATGTACAAAACCTTTGGAGATCTCATCAGAGACGTAGTGGAAGTGTATGTTGATGACATCGTCATCAAGATCAAGGACAAGGAGTCACTCCTCGACACCTTGCAAGCTGTCTTCGACAAGCTGCGGGTCACCCGCACGAAGCTGAACCCATACAAGTGCTTCTTCGGGGTTAGCTCCGGAAAGCTTCTTGGTTTCCTGGTAAACCACCGGGGCATAGAGGCAAATCCGGCGAAGATTAAAGCCATTGAGGAGATGCGGCCACCAGCCCGCATCAAGGACGTCTAGAAACTGACTAGATGTCTAGCCGCCCTTAGCCAGTTCATCTCAAGGCTGGCGGAAAGGGCGCTACCGTTCTTCAAGCTATTGAGGAAGTCCGTACCATTTCAATGGTCTGAAGAAGCAGAAAAGGCGTTCCAGGAGCTAAAGCATCTCCTCACCACTCTACCAACCTTGGTAGCTCCGAACCCTGGTGAGCCCTTACTGCTTTACATTTCAGCAACCGACGAGGTTGTCAGCATGGTCCTGGTTGCGGAGATACCAGAACCATCTCAAGCTCAGGAATCCATACCACTCCGGGAGGGTACGGAGGTTCCTGAAGGTGAATCTGGGTCCCAGCCCCCAGACTTGGATCTACAGGGAGTTATTCCAGAAGATCTAGACCCCTCTGGGAGGGTCCGAGTCGCTCCAGTAGAAGCTCCGGGTTCCTCCAGCAAGGACCCGGAGGTCCCCGAAGCAGGTCTGGACCCCTCCGGGAGGGTCCGGGTCGATGTGGAGGAAGTTATGGGCCCCTCCGGGAGGGTTCGAACATTCCAACGCCCAGTGTACTTCATCAGCGAAGTACTACATGATGCCAAGACTCAATACCTAGAGGTGCACAAGCTGCTTTACGCAGTTCTCATCGCCTCGAGGAAGCTTCGCCATTACTTCCAAGCTCACAAGATCTCAGTGGTGACTTCTTATCCACTGCGGGCGATCTTGCATAATCCCAACTCAACTGGGAATATTGCAAAGTGGGCAGCGGAATAATTCGATCTTGAATTCGTCCCAAGACAAGCTATCAAGAGTCAAGCACTGGCGAACTTTGTGGCAGAATGGACCCCCTCTCCATCAAAACCTGGGGGCCCTAGTGAGCAAAAGCCGGAACTCAAGGCTTCGGTCTTCACCGAGCCTCACTGGACCCTCTACTTCGACGGCTCTATGCAAAAGCAAAGGGACAGAGCTGGAGTCCTTCTCCTCGCTGTAAGTTCATCCAGGATATCCCTTGTGGGTTTTGGCTAATTGATGACAAACATATGAGATCCTAATGAAACAATTGAGATGACTGCAGGACAAACAAGTGAAACAGCTCGGTGCACACAAAAAGGTGAAAAATGAAGTGGTGTCCAAAGAGGGATACTTTGATGGAGCTTGGAAGACCAAATTAGATCTTGAATGTATAGGGAGTGTATGAAAGACACACTCCAAGATCTCACAACTCTGTGCTAGGGTAAGGGATTAAAATTGACCTAACTTTCATAATGCACCGGACTAGTCCGATCATGGACCAGACTAGTCCGTTTAACTTTCTGGAATCTCTCTTATTGGGAGACCGGACTAGTCCATGTGTCCACCGTACTAGTCCGTTGACCTTTCTGGAGTCTCCCATATGTGGAGATCGGACTAGTCCGCGGACTAGTCCGTTGAACTTTCTGGAGTTCACCTTCACATAGAACCGGACTAGTCCGAGCTTGGACCGGACTAGTCCGGCAGACTTTATGGACTTCAAAATATACAGTGACCGGACAAGTCCAGACTTGCACTGGACTAGTCCGGTATTAGGGTTTTTCAACGGTTACTTTTTGGAAACCCTATAAATAGAGAATCCACGACCTTCCAAAAGATACACACGTCGATTGCTGAAAACACAAACCCTAGTGCCGCCACTTCGTCCCAAGAGCCCAAAACACATCTCCACACACATCTAAAATGCAAAAAGAGTGAAATCAATTGAACACTTGGATTCGGGATTGGGAGATCGTTGTTCTTTCATTGCGAGCTCTTGGGGTTTGATCTTTCTACACTCATACTCTGCATTGTAATACTTTCGAGTGTATTTGATCACTTCTTTCATTGTAGTTTTCGTGGAAGCACTCAACGTGTGAGGTTGCCCCACAAACTTGGTGATTACCCGTGATAGTGGAATCAAGTCGGCCTTCATGGTGACTTGAAGAGGGAAAGGGTTGGAGACCCGGCTGGCTCTGTGTGAGCTTCCTCAACGAGGACGTAGATCTCGTGGTGAGATCGAACCTCGGGAAAAATTCGTGTGTCTTGTGCCTTATTTCCTTTACATTTTTTCATTAGATCACTTGATTGCTAAACATCAATCTAAGGCACTTATAGGTTTTCACTTGCATTCTTACATTAATCTCAAATAAAAATATCAGTTGTTCTCATTTCCACTGCTAAAAGAATTTGGTTTCCCAAATAACGCTTAATCAACACACATATTTCTAGCACACTGGACTAGTCCGGTCAACCAAGTTTTAACAATTCTATTAAGTGTGCAGGAAACTTTAAAGGCCTATTCACCCCCCCCTCTAGGCCACATTCAATTGGTATCAGAGCAAGGTTCTCCGCCAACGAGACTCACATCTCGGAGAGATCAATGGACTCTGAGAAGAACAACAATATCTCGAAGATGAACATCAATGAGGAGGAACAAGAAGCTAAAGTCTTCGATGTGCTGAAAGAAAGTCCACATGATGATGAAGAAGTGCGACAACTAAAGGCACTCCCGAGGAAAAACTGCTAGAACAAAAAGGAAAAGAAGATGAGAAGACGACGAGGAGTGGTCATCACGACTACTCCTGACACCCTTATAACTACAACCGTCTCAATTCAAACAATCACTATTTCTCCATTCCTATGGGAAAACCTCCACAGTTTGACGGAAGCGACTATACCATGTGGAAGTACAACATGAAGATGCATCTAATATCCCTAAATCCTAGTCTGTGGCACATTGTTTGCACTGGCATAGATATCCCGGACACAGATGAGGAACTCACCCCAGAACAAGAACAAGAGATTCACAAAAATGCACAAGCCGTCGCCGTGATCACGTCATCACTAAGAAGAGAGGAATTCACCAAGATCGATGGCTTAGAAAGTGCAAAAGAAATCTGGGATACACTCAAGACAGCTCACGAAGGAAATAGGTCGGTTCGGGAAGCTAAAATCGAGATGCTTGAAGGAGAGTTGGGGAGATTTGCTATTGAAGAAGGCGAATCACCTCAAGGCATGTACAACCGGATGAAGGCACTCATCAACAAAATTCGTGCATATGGAAGTAAGAAATGGACGGATCACGAGGTGGTCAAGAGAATGATTATAGTCTTCATGCCAAGAAATGTCACACTTTACTCAATGATTAGAGAAAGCCCTGGGTTTCATAAAATTACTCCCGATGAATTGTTGGGGAAGATCATAAATCATGAAATGATGGAGAAAGAGGCACAATACGTCAAAGACTTGGCCGAACTCACTTCTTCCAAAAAGAAAGAGGTTGCTCTCAAAGCAACATGCCAACCCAAACTCAAAGAAACTCATGAAGATCAAGACGAGTGGCATACAAGCGACGAGAGCATCGATATTGATGATGAAGAAATGGTACTCTTTATCAAGAAGTTCAAGCGAATGATGAAAATAAGACACGACAACAACTCAAATGAAGGCAAAAGCAAGGATTAAGGAAAATCCAAGGCTCGACGCACTTGCTACAACTGCGGAGAGTATGGTCACTTCATGGTGGACTGCCCTTATGAAGAAAACAAAAAGAAGAAGGAAACAAGACCTCAACAAAAGAAAAATTTTAGAAAGAGAAGACAAGCCCATCAAGCTCACATTGGCAAGGAGTGGGACTCAAACAACGAGTCCTCCTCCGACGAAGAAGAAGAGATGGCCACTATCACAATCAAGAAACCTACTATGAAGGCCACACTCTTCCCAAACATGGGAGGATGGGATATGAACAACCACACTTGCCTTATGGCTAAGGAAGGCAAGAAAAAGGTACGACTCACCCCTCCTACGCTAAATTCCTCAATGGATGACTTTGATAGCTCTAGAGAAAATGGAAATGTTGTCGAACGAAATTTTTGAAAAGGAGGAACTTCTTAACCGACAATAAGATATGATCATCCGTGAAAGGAAGAGATATCAAGAAGTTTAAAAGCTTCTCGAGCTTGAAAGAGAGAAGAACGAGTCGCTTAAGGTTGAGCTAGCCTTGAGTAAGGAAACTAAGCTAGAAGACTCGCATATTGCAATCAAGGAAGAACTTGCTAACTTATCAAAAGTTAACAGGATCCTTGAGGTGCACGTTGAGTCGCTCAAGCAAAGTGACTCCTCTTCCTCCAAGAGCTCTTCCTCCAAAGATATGAGTTCGACAACAATCAGAACTTGCACTTGCTCTAGTAAGAAGAATGTTATTTCTAATAATTCGATTTTTAATCATGCCTCTCCAAGCAGCATATTTGATAAGGAGAAGATCAAATATGCACACAATGCATATATGGTCACTAGACCTCCTAATGTCAAAGATGGCCTTGGTTTTGACAGGAACAAACACATGTCTACTCCCAATCATGCTAAGAATGGAATTGTCTTTGTTAAGGAAAAATCCCATGAATCTGATTTACAAATATTGTTTCGTACATTTGATGCTTCCTATGTTCTTATGAAAGCCAAACATGGAAAAGTCATTGCTAAATATACAGGGCCACGCCACAAGAACTTAAAAACTTGTGTGTGGGTGCCAAAGACTCTTGTGACTAACCTGAGAGGACCCAAGCAAGCTTGGGTACCTAAAACCAAAGAATAATTCTTTTTTGCAGGCTTACTCCTCTGGTGGATCTAAATGGGTGCTTGATAGTGGATACACAAATCACATGACCGGAGAGAGAGGTATGTTTGTGGAGTACGAGTACAACAAGGATCCAGCTGAAGGCATATACTTCGGAGACAACAACCAAGGAAAGGTCCTTGGTAGCGGTAACATTGAAATATCCTCTCGCCATACCTTATCCAATGTTTTACATGTAGAATCTCTAGATTATAACCTTTTGTCAATATCTCAGCTATGCGACAAAGGCTACTACTGTTTGTTCACTAGTGATGGTGTGACCGTTTTTAGAAGAAGCGATGGCTCGATTGCATTCAAGGGAATGTTGAAGGGCAAACTTTATCTTGTTGACTTCAACAAAGATAAAGCCGAACTCAACACTTGCTTGGTTGCTAAGGCCAACATGGGATGGCTGTGGCATAGACGGCTAGCCCATGTTGGGATGAGAAATCTACAGAAACTTCTAAAAGGTGGTCACATCCGTGGTCTTAAGGATGTGGTGTTTGAAAAAGACAGGCCTTGCAGTGCTTGTCAAGCGGGAAAACAAGTCAGAGCACCACACCCCGCCAAGAATGTGATGACTACCACAAGACCGCTGTAACTCCTCCACATGGATCTCTTTGGTCCAATTTTGTACATCAGCATTGGCGGTAACAAATACGGTTTAGTAATTGTTGATGATTTTTCAAGATTTACCTGGGTATTTTTCTTGTACGATAAATCAGAAACTCAGAGAATCCTCAAGAAGTTCTTGAAAAGAGCTCAGAACGAATTCTCATCAACTATAAAGAAAATCAGAAGTGACAATGGGACATAATTTAAGAACCTCCAAGTTGAAGAGTATCTTTATGAAGAAGGGATAAAACATGAGTTCTTGGCACCCTACTCCCCTCAACAAAACGGGGTGGCCGAAAGGAAGAACAGAACATTGATCGAAATGGCAAGAACTATGTTGGATGAATACAAGACATCAGATCGATTTTGGGCAGAAGCGGTGAACACCACTTGTCATGCCACAAATTGGTTGTACCTCCATCGACTACTGAAGAAAACTCCATATGAGCTACTTACCGGTAAAAAGCCTAATGTTTCTTATTTCAAAGTATTTGGTTGTAAATGTTTTATTCTGAAAAAGAAACCGAGGACCTCGAAGTTCGCTTCAAAGTCTGATGAAGGGTTCTTGCTCGGTTATGAATTGAATGCCTACGCCTATCGTGTCTTCAACAAGGTGTCCGACCTTGTTGAAGTAGCACGTGACGTAGTGTTCGATGAATCTAACGGCTCACAAGTGGAGCAAGTTGATAAGTGTGTGCTAGATAAAGAGGAAGCTTCATATGAAGCACTGAAGAAAATGGGACTTGGTGATATCTTACCACAAGAGCAAACATTCGACTCAAATGCACAAGATGAACCTCAACACGGAGGCAATTATCAAGGGGGAGCTCTTGCACAAGATCAAGAGGAGGAAGATCAAGAAAATCAGGACATTCATGAAAGCAATGATCTAGGGGGAGACAATGCACATGAAGATAATGAAGAACAAGCAACTACACAAGTTCCACACCCGAGAGTACACCAGAGCGTGCAAAGAGACCACCCTGTCAACAATATCATTAGAGATATTGCTAAGGGAGTATCTACTAGATCTCGAATTGCAAATTTCTGTGAATACTATTCTTTTGTGTGTTTTCTGGAACCATACAGGGTAGAAGAAGCCCTAAGGGATTCAGACTGGGTGATTGCAATGCAAAAAGAGTTGAACAACTTCAAGAGAAATGAAGTGTGGGAGCTGGTGGAGAGACCAAAGGCGAACATAGTTGGAACCAAATGGGTCTTTCGGAACAAGCAAGATGAACATGGAGTAGTAACAAGAAATAAAGCAAGATTGGTGGCCAAAGGTTATTCTCAGGTCGAAGGTTTGGACTTCGATGAAATTTTTGCTCCTATAGCTAGACTTGAGTCCATTCGTATGTTATTGGCATACGCTACTCACTATAATTTTAAGCTGTATCAAATGGACATCAAAAGCGCTTTCTTAAATGGTCTAATCAAGGAGGAAGTTTATGTGGAGCAGCCACGAGGATTCGAAGACCAAAAGTATCCCAACCATGTCTACAAACTGCGTAAGGCTCTCTATGGCCTCAAACAAGCTCCTCGAGCTTGGTATGAGTGTTTTAGAGATTTTTTGACTCAAAATGGATTCAAGATTGGTAAAGCTGACTATACACTCTTCACTAAACATTGTGATGATCATCTATTCGTATGTCAAATTTATGTTGACGACATTATCTTTGGATCCACTAACAAGTCGTTCTGTGAAGAATTTAGTAAAATCATTACAGATAGGTTCGAGATGTCAATGATGGGCGAATTGAAGTTCTTCTTGGGATTCCAAGTGAAGCAATTAAGAGAAGGTACATTTATAAGCCAAACCAAATATACACAATACATTCTCAAGAAATTCAACATGGACAAAGCCAAGCCCATCAAGACACCCATGGCCACTAACGAACATCTCGACCTCAATGAAGACGGTCCCAATGTGGACCAAAAGGTATATCGGTCCATGATCGGCTCCTTACTTTATTTATGTGCATCTAGGCCAGATATTATGCTTAGTGTTTGCTTGTGTGCAAGGTTTCAAGCCGCACCCAAAGAGTGTCACTTAATTGCTGTAAAAAGAATCCTAAGGTACCTTGTGCACACACCCAACTTGGGCCTTTGATATCCCAAAGGATCCAAATTTAACTTGATATGGTATTCCGATGCCGACTATGCAGGATGAAAGTCGATAGAAAGAGCACGTCAGGGACTTGTCAGTTTCTTGGTAGGTCCCTAGTTTCTTGGTCATCTAAAAAGCAAAACTCCATTGCTCTTTCCACAGCGGAAGCAGAGTATGTTGCAGCCGGTAGTTGTTGCGCACAACTACTTTGGATGCGACAAACTCTTAGGGACTATGGCTACAATCTAAGCCATATCCCACTTCTGTGTGATAATGAAAGTGCTATAAAAATTGCACACAACCCTGTAGAGCACTCAAGAACTAAGCACATAGATATCCATCATCATTTTCTTAGAGATCATTCATTAAAAGGTGACATTGCTATTTCACATGTTAGAACTGAAAAACAACTTGCAGATATTTTTACCAAACCATTGGATGAGAAAAGGTTTTGTGAGCTTAGGAATGAACTTAATATTCTTGACTCTCGAAATATGGCTTGAAACGTTGCACACCTGGTTGAAACTTCAAATGTTACATTTTACTGCTAAAAATGCCCCTCACCTCTTTTTCTTCTAAGAAAACTAATTTTAATGAAGAAATCTTGGAGTTTATGACCATTTTTCACTGTTGATTGCCTTCTGGTCATAAGTACCAAGATTATTTGCAAAACTTGTCCTTGGATCACTATTAGTTATCTCTAAATACTTAGTTTTTCCAGGGACACCGGACTAGTCAGGTTTGCCACCGGACTAGTCCGGACAGTCCCTCTTTCCTAGGTTTTCCAGGGGCACCGAACTAGTCCAGTCGGCCGCGTATATAAGCAGCTGGCCGGCCCAAAATAAAAATTTCAAACCTCCCTCCATTTTGAGTTGAGCCCTCACCTCTCAAACCCTAGCCCCCAATAGTGATTTTCGAGTTGAGCCCTCAAAATCCAAGTTTTCTCCGTGGGAAATTCTCCCCTCAGCGAGTTGATACTCCACTCCGAACTCATCCGGACAGATTCGTGCTCCTTCAACGCGAATCTTCAAATCTCGATAAATTTCTCCCTAAAACCAAACTCTCAACTCTTCTAGTTCTAGCTTGTTTCCCTTGATTCCAAGGCAGTACATTAGCTTCAGAGATGTATTCCTTTCACTTTCATGCCCCCTTGCATCCTTAGATAGAAGTTGTGATTCATAGGTTTTGTTAGGGTTCTTATGCCACGCCGGACTAGTCCGGCTCCCAGATACAAACTAGTCCGGTACACCGGACAAGTCCGCACTCTGAAACCAGACAAGTCCGTTATCTGACATTTGAATCCTCACATCTCCTTCAATTCTTGGTTCTTTCTCGTCTAATCCATGAACTCCTTATTAGGCACGATGTCTTCAAGCTCAGATGACAGCTCTTTCCACGTTGATGAAGAAGTTGAACGTGAAAAAGTAAAGAGAGCCAAGGAGAGGTACATGAAGAAAAGACATGATGTCAATGTGCACTCTCCACCCTCCAACGACAATTTGCCCAAGAAAAGGAAGGTGGTTGTTAAGAAGTCCCAAGGAAAAGCTGGCGAGAGCTCCTCAGGGCCAAAGAGGACTCTCAACAAAGGAAAGGGGCTTGCTAGTGGTCCCATTGGGCCCCTGAAGATGAAGAACCCAAGTCACCACAACAGGCAGTGCTCGAGTAAGGATTTCACCGGAAAAGGGGGTGAGCTTGCCGATAGCTTCAGGCAGGTTAATGTGTATGATCAACCCCGACAATGCTCAGACTCAAGATTTTGGAGCAACTTCCATGCCGACTACTACGAGCATGTGCACATGAAGATGAAGAATCCCGTAGTAGAGAGTCAATGGGTGAATGTTGGATACTTACAGTTGAAGAGATATCCTGCCTTTCGTGAGGTGGTTGAGGCCCTGGAGAGGCACAGCTTGAAGGATCTGCTTGCCTTTGAGTATGACTGGAACAATGAGGTCATCACCCAATTTTACTCTACCCTCTACTTTGCTCATGGTGATGGAGATAGTCTTACTTGGATGACTCATGGTTCCAAGTACAGTGTCACTTATGATGAATTTGTAAGGATCCTCCACCTTGAGCACACTTTGGATCATGATCTTGTCATCCACAATCTGCAACCCTTGGAGAAGGATGAGCTCAAATTTCTCTATGACACAAGGATGCCTTATGTCCCTCACACTATCAAATATTTGAAGCCCTTCTATGTGGTCCTCAACAGAATTTTGAGGAAGACAATAGCCCCGAAAGATGGGGATGCGGGGACTATTCAAGGAACTTTGAGGACCCTAATGAAGGTCATTGGTGGGAGGAGACCGTTCAATGTCTTTGAATAGATCTACAACGACATTGTGAACATCTCAATCACTCCAAACAAATGCTGCGGGTATGCCCCGTACATCATGTACATGATTGAGAAAGTGACTGGACTTGAGTTTGTCAAGGATGTTCACCATACAGGGTTGAAGCCGCAAAAGCCCATCGAGTACACTCTACCCTCAGCTCCTGGTGCACCTCCCTCCCTGAAGCTGAGAGGAGGTCAAAACAAGTTCGGGATGTGAATGCCACAAGATCTGCAGCTGCTCCTCCTAGCTCTGCACCTGCTCATGAACCCTCCAGTGGTGTGCTCAAAATGCTCACCTCTATCTTTGCCTGCTGCCGCAAGATTGAAGTCAGGCAGAAGAAGCATCAACAATATGTGAATGCCAACATCAAAGCTATTTGTGACAAGCTTGAGATTGAGCCGGTTGGATCCCCGCCTGCCTTCGAGGACTCCGAGGAAGAGCCTGCTCCAGCGGATGATGATGGTGGTGAAGATGAAGACCGGACCAAAACTGAAGAAGAGAGCGGCGATGAGTGATTCCCCTCAATTTTTCCCTTTTTGGTGCCTTGATGCCAAAGGGGGAGAGATTGAGACTAGTAGTTTCTCTAGTTGGTGTCTTTTTGTTTTTGTGATCTAGGACATGTACTTATTTTTGAAACCTTGTAATGCACTATTTCTTCTCTTATGTGTGATGCTTATTGTTACTTGAATGATTATCTCTATGCTCATTATTGATTACCTTTATTTCATCACACCTTGTTGATCACACACCTGTTAGGCACCCCACCATAAGGTGTGTGCATATGTGAGAAGCTTTTTGTGGATTTATCGTTATTCTCATATGTGCACACCTTATGAAAATCAAGATTTTATTCTCAATTGTGATATCTCAAATGGTTGTCATCAATCACCAAAAAGGGGGAGATTGTAAGTGCATCTAGGATATCCCTTGTGGGTTTTGGCTAATTGATGACAAGCATATGAGATCCTAATGAAACTATTGAGATGATTGCAAGAAAAACAAGTGAAACAGCTCGGTGCACACAAAAAGGTGAAAAATGAAGTGGTGTCCAAAGAGGGATACTTTGATGGAGCTTGGAAGACCAAATTAGATTTTGAATGTATAGGGAGTGTATGAAAGACACACTCCAAGAGCTCACAACTTTGCGCTAGGGTAAGGGATTAAAATTAACCTAACTTTCACAATGCACCGGAATAGTCCGATTATGGACCGGACTAGTCCGTTTAACTTTCTAGAATCTCTCTTATTGGGAGACCGGACTAGTCCGTGTGTCCACCGGACTAGTCTGTTGACCTTTCTGGAGTATCCCATATGTGGAGATCGGACTAGTCCGCGGACTAGTCTGTTGAACTTTCTGGAGTTCACCTTCACACAGAACCGGACTAGTCCGAGCTTGGACCGAACTAGTCCGGCAGACTTTCTGGACTTCAAAATACACAGTGACCGGACAAGTCCGGACTTGCACTGGACTAGTCCGTTATTAGGGTTTTACAATGGTTACTTTTTGGAAACCCTATAAATAGAGAATCCACGGCCTTCCAAAAGATACACATGTCGAATATTGCTGAAAACACAAACCCTAGTGCCGCCACTTCGTCCCAAGAGCCCAAAACACATCTCCACACACATCTAAAGTGCAAAAAGAGTGAAAACAATTGAACACTTGGATTCGGGATTGGGAGATTGTCGTTCTTTCATTGCGAGCTCTTGGGGTTTGATCTTTCTACAGTCATACTCTGCATTGTAATACTTTCGAGTGTATTTGATCACTTCTTTCGTTGTAGTTTTCGTGGGATCCCTCAACGTGTGAGGTTGCCCCACAAACTTGGTGAATACCTATGATAGTGGAATCAAGTCGGCCTTCGTGGTGACTTGAAGAGGGAAAGGGTTGGAGACCCGACTCTGTGTGAGCTTCCTCAATGAGGACATAGATCTCGTGGTGAGACCGAACCTCGAGAAAAATTCGTGTGTCTTGTGCCTTATTTCCTTTACATTTTGTTCATTAGATCACTTGATTGCTAAACATCAATCTAAGGCACTTATAGGTTTTCACTTGCATTCTTACATTAATCTCAAATAAAAATATTAGTTGTTCTCATTTCCGCTGCTAAAAGAATTTGGTTTCCAAAATAACGCTTAATCAACACACATATTTCTAGAACACCAGACTAGTCCACCCATGCAACCGGACTAGTCCGGTCAACCAAGTTTTAACAATTCTATTAAGTGTGCAGGAAACTTTAAAGGCCTATTCACCCCCCTCTAGGTCACATTCACTCGCTCCGATCGGGGAGAAGGTAAAATACATGGTTCACCTTGACTTCAAGGCGACCAACAACATGGCGGAGTATGAAGTACTCATTTATGGACTAAAGGTGGCACTATCATACGGTGTCAAGCAGCTGTTGGTCAAAGGAGATTCGCAGCTCATCATTAAACAGGTGAAGGGTGAATGCTCCTGTAACAATCCTCAACTAGCTGCTTATCTCCTTGAAGTCCAGAGGCTTCAAAAGGACTTCGAAGTCCTGGATCTCCACCATGTCCAGCGTGTCCATAACGCTGAAGCTGACGAACTCTCGACGAAAGCATCAACCGGAGCTCCGGCTCCTGACGGAACCTTCGCTCGGAGGTTATCAAAACCCACAGCTCAACCTGCCGAACTAAGCGAAGGGGACGAGACCAGCATCCCGAAGCTGGCGGTCCCGATGGCCCTGTTACCATGGCAGCCATCAAGGGTCGTAGGTGCTGCCGGAAGCTCCGAGCAACCCAGCACGCAAGACTCAAATGCTCAAGCAAGCTCCAATGCATGGATCTCAGAGATCCGGAGCTACTTGAAAGACAATATCCTTCCTGACTATGATGTATCCGCTGACCGAATAGTCAGATTGGCTAAAAGATACACGCTGGTAGAAGGGGATCTCTACCCGCGCGGTGCCAACGGCGTCCTAATGTGGTGCATCACAAGGGAAGAAGGCTGCAAGATCCTCGTAGAAATCCATGGAGGGGAGTGTGGGAACCACGCGTCTTCCTGCATGCTGGTCGGTAAAGCCTTCCGGCATGGCTTCTACTGGCTTACAGCGCTCCAGGATGCAACTAAGCTGGTGAAGAAATGCGAAGCATGCCAGTTCAATGAAAAGCGAATTAACACACCGGCTCAACCTCTACAAATGATACCTCCTACATGGCCTTTCACCGTGTGGGGGATGGACATCTTGGGACCTTTCCCAAGAGCCGTCGGAGGTTACAAGTTCCTGTATGTTGCCATTGACAAGTTCACCAAATGGCCGGAAGCAACCCCAGTTGTGAAAATAAACAAGCAATCGACTATCAACTTCTTACAGTCCATCGTATGCAGATTTGGAGTCCCGAACAAAATCATAACAGATAATGGGACCCAATTCACAAGCTCTGATTTCCAAGGATACTGCAAAGACCTCGGCATCCAAGTCAGCTACACCTCCGTAGATCACCCGACAAGCAATGGCCAAGCCGAGAGAGAAAATGCAGAAATCCTGAAAGGACTCAAGATGCGCACATATGAGCACCTGAAAAAACATGGAGCCAACTAGATCGAAGAGCTTCCGCCCACTCTATGGGCCAACAGGACAACTCCAAACCGGTCAACTGGAGAGACACCCTTCTTCCTGGTGTACGGAGCTGAAGCAGTCCTTCCTCCGGAAATCACCTTGGGGTCGCTCCGGGTCCAGACCTCCGACGAAGCCATGCAGGACCAGCTCCGACGTGAAGACCTTGACCTCCTTGAAGAGGGAAGGTGTCGAGCAGCTGTTCGGAATGCCCGATACCGCCAAGCTCTTCGGCGCTATCACCAACGGCATGTTCACAGCCGATAGCTCGAGGAAGGCGATCTGGTTCTACGGAGAATACAATCCAGAGAAGGGTTAAACAAACTCTCCCCTAGTTGGGAGGGACCCTTTCGAGTGATCAAAGTATCCCATCCCGGATGCATTCGCTTGGCAACCGAGGATGGGACACCTCTCCCGAATCCTTGGAACATTGAGCACCTCCATAATTTCTACGCTTAATATCATGGAGGTGAGTGTGTAATTACATGTGATGTATGTTATAGAGTCATTGTACAGAGTCGGGTAGCTCCTCTGGGAGGGCTGCCGGACCTACCTAGTTAGGTCCGCAACGCCCATGCAACACTTGTCATAGTCTTAGAACTAAAGGTGTAGCTAGCTACCTTGGGTCAAACGAGAAACGAAACACACTTAGCCTGGTTCTGTACCCTAAGAGTGTACTTGTTTCCCCTGTACCCCAGACCTATAATGAAAGACATCATTGTGTGAAAACAGACTCAACGTGCATTTACTTTGTACAGGCTCAATATTTTTTATTTTTCTCTTTCTTGTCTATAACAAAATCGTGCAGTTCTTAAGAAACTTTAGCTCGACCAGTTCATGTACAATTCGAGTTGCATTGTCTATCCTTCTGGGTTCAAACATTGTTGATGGTCTACTCGTCTGAATGCTGCCAAGCCAATCTAGGGCCGGAGTGTGCTATCGACTTAGCCTGGTCATGCACCCTAAGTACACCACTCTACCTACACCCCGGCAGGCCGAAGTAAGGCGAGTCCAGAAACGATCGGACTCGAAGGGAACAAGATGGCGCTCTTGATTGTATTAAGAATTGTGTTCGACCTAAATCTTTCTCGGTAATAGTAAGCCGCAATGAAGTTATAGACAGGAAATGGATTTTACTGTTTTTCTTGACTTCAGTGTGCAAGAAAAATGAATATTTCATGATGATGGTGAATGAAGCCGGAGCTACCAAAGCTCCGACATCCCCCAGGCGGCTTGTGTTCGATGTTCAAACATTGACATCGAGCATTGCTAGAGCTACTCAGTTCCGGTAAAGCTAGGGGGCATGCTGTCAACGTGAAAATGGTGGAAAGACTCTAAAGAGGAGCCTACCGTTGACACACCATGTGTTGACAGAGGTCACTGCCGGAGCTACCAAGCTCCGACACCCCAGAAGGCTAATCGTCGATGCTTTACGCGTTGATGGAGACTACTGCCGGAGCTACTAAGCTCCAACTATGGTCAATGCCGGAGCCACTAAGCTCCGATAACCTCAGGGGGCCTACACTATCGAAGACTTCGGACCTAGATTCTACAAGTTCGAAGCACACAAGTCTTCAACAACTGTTACATCCTCTTGGTACATGTTCACAATCAAATTGTGTACATCTACCAGGGGGCCAAGTGAAACAAAGGTGTTGAAGACAAAAAAATGAAATTCGAATTCACATAAATTTGGATTTCATTCATTTGGAGACAAGAGATTACAAAATTGGATAAGGAGAAGAGAGAATACAAGCAGGAGCTACAGAGAGATGGTCCTAGACCCTATGGAAGAACTAGGCAATCTTCTGGGCCACCTCTGACACGCTGGCTCGGGCGGCTTCACCCTCTCCTTCGACAGGAACTTCAAGCACTGGGTCCAAAGGGAATTGAGGGTCCTGGCTGGTGTAGCACGTCAGCACAAACTCTGCGACGTTCTTCGCCAGGGATTGTCCCTCTGTTTCCAATTGGTCCGCTATGACATCGCCCATCTTGGTGAGCTTGTCGCCTGCCGAACCCAGTGCCTCCAACGCCTGGTCCAGCTCCGGCTCCGGATCATCCGGACGCACGGGACTGAAGCCCATTGGCGTCAGCGCGTCGTTGACCTTGCCTAGGAAGTCCCAAACTTGTTGGGACTCCACAACCCTTGCGCTACGCATCTCCGCCAAGGATATTTTGGCCGCCGCAAGCTCTGAGCTCTCTCGAGCAAGACGCTCCACCTTTTTGGCATTCTGCTGAATCTTTTCAGCAACTTGCCTTTCAAGTTTGCTGAGCTCTTCCTCCCGGAGGTGGATCTCATTCCGGCGGTTGACCAGATCTTTCTCCCGTCCCCGCACTTTCTTCTCCCTGGCGGCGATGGCATTCTCCTGCTTGTAGAGATCTTGCCCTCGCTCCCACGCCTTCTTCTCCTCCTCCTCGCAGCGCTACTCCAATTTCTTGGTGCGTTCTTTGAGGCTCTTGTCACCCAGAGCTGTCTTTTGGATAAACTCTTCCTCCCTCTTCACGAGGTCGTCCCACAGCTCTAGGAATTTCTGCTCTTCATCTTCGAGCCGTCTCTCCCACGCTTCAAGAGCCTCCCGACGCTTGACGAGACTATCATGGATGGCGGCGAGCCTTTCCTGGTGATCATCCGTTGTGCTATTTGTAGCCTTGGCCTGCTCATAGATGGCCCAGGACTGGTTGTTGAGGGTCCGCGTCATGCTTTCCCTCTCATCCAACAACTTACCCCAGTACTCCAGGTGGACCTTCTCTCTTTGCACCCACTCCTTGTCGTCAGCCAGCCTCAACTGCGCCAGCTTGGTCTCGAAATGGATTCGATTGCGCCACCTCCTAAGGGTTTGGCGCTCCTCCTCGAGGTCCTTGCTGTCGTGGTACAAGGCCAGCTGGACCTGGCGAAGACTGGAGCAGGTGTTGTCGATAGACAACGATAGGGGGATCGGGTCCGGACCTACCGAGGTCCTCTCAGCTGGCCCCAGCGGATCTTCAACAACAAAAATTGGGTCCCACTCTACATGAGCGGTCCCCTGAGCTTCCACGGCACTAGGGTCGTCCTCCGGGATAGCCTCGGCCGCTGTCGGGGAAGTACTTGCAACAGAAGTTCCAACTTCCGGAATTGACTCTGAAGGCCCAACTGCCACATCATCAACAACTGGCCCTTCCGGCGGGGGGCCAGCAGCGGGCACCTCCGGGATCACCGCTTCCAGAGCGGGTGTTGAAGGTTCGGTCGGAGAAGAAGCTACTTCTGGCTCCAATGCAGGTGCCTCCTCTGCCTCTGGCTCAGGTGCTGGCGCTTCGACCATCATGGGCTCGGGCGGTGGCACTTCGACCACCAAAGGCTCAGGCGCCGACACCTCCGTAGCAACTGGATCGGACGCCGGGACCTCTTCAACGACCGACTCCACAACCGAAACTTCTGCAGCAACCGGCTCTACCGCCGGAGCTTCCTCGACAACCGGCTCAAGTGCCGGAGCTTCATCAACACCCGGCTCCACTGCCGGGACCTCATCAACCACCGGCTCGACTGTAGGGTCTTCAACAATGATGAGGACATCACTTCTATGGATACAAACAACACTCCATTGAACATACAAGATGCAATCAATAGAGTTCATACACAACAACTAATTTCAGAGGTGAACTCGTTCTTATATATTTCCTTATATGTTTTTGAACATAAATTGCTACTTAATGATTTATTTGTGATTAGGATCCATGGAGAGGTTCAAGGAGTACTTGGAGGGAGTATTAGGGACGTGGAAGACCAGAGAATTCGTTCAAAGAAGATGGAAACCGAACCAAACTCCAAATCGTATCCAACTCGGAGTCCAGGAGCAGTACGCACTAAAACGGACGCCCAGGACGCATACGAACTCCGTTTTGGACGTTCTACATATGCACGGAAAGGGGAGAGGATAACCTTTCCAATGGCGCCGGTCCCATGTCAAAATTCCTTCGGAGTCGTCAGGAATCGTCGAAACAAAATCAAATACAGAATCTGTCAGGGTGCTGCGCCACCATATTGGGCCATTGGGCCTTGTATCAAGTCTAAGTCCATTATTTTCGTGTGTTAGGGTGAGGTCACGACCCCAACACCCCCTTAGACGTCCTCCCACCTATATATACTCCATAGTAGCCGCCATGAACAATTGGGTTTTTCTTAGATCAATAATATCGCCGTTTTTCGGTTTGTGAAACCCCAATTCAGCAATTTCAGATTGCTTCTTCTACGTTCTTGCTTGTGTTCTCGGTTGCACTTGCAGGGATTAGCCTTCTTGGCGAGGTCAATCGTGTGAAGCACGGTTGATAACCAATGAAGCGTGGAATGATTGCAGAGGCTGTTCGTGTTCTACTCGAGAGCCTCGGATCATCAACGTCGAGATCTCCATCAATCGACTTACCCATTACCTATCGGAAGATCGGGACTCACCTTTTACTTATCAATTGGTATCAGATTTCCAGGTTGCCCGTGAGGTACCTTCGTTTTCCTTCCTTCCATTAGATCGATTTTGTTTCGTACCTAGAGTCCACAAAAAAGCCACAAAAAAAAAATTAGATCGTTTTCACCGCTTCCCAGACTATAGTGCCTGCAGTTTCGTTTTTCAGTTTGCATTCGTGTGGTTGAGTCTTGTTGCTGGTTTAGCTTTGTGTTTTTTGGTCCTAGTTATCGTGTTTCGTCCTTGTTTTCTTGCTATTCGACACCTATTCCACAATCCCTAAATAACAAACCGATCCGCCACGTTCATCGGTTTGCCCTAGCTAGCCGCCTTGCGTGAACTCCCGCATCGCCAGCCCTAGATTAGGTGACAAATCTTTGTGCCATTCATCCTTGAATCATCACACACCACCCCATTAGTTGCTGAGCAAATTCCCGATCGTTTTCGTATCCGTTTGCGAGTTCTGTTCTCAAACCGAGTTGGAATCAACATCCAAAAAAACGTAACTCGGACAGCCTACCTTAAAACGGCCATAACTTTCGCATACGAACTCGAAATCGGGCGATTTTTTTTTTCAAATTCATCTATGCGAAATTTCGCATCTTATTTTCCCCGGCATAGCCGCGTTCGGCGAAATTAGATTGCCCAAATTCCCCTCGGAAGATAGGCTATCCGGCCTCCGAAGTTTCAGCACGAATTTTAAAGACCCTTCTTGATTTTCTATAGGCCGCATATTACATCCAATTGAGATGCAAATTTGTGTGCTTCCTATATTTGTGCTACTGAGTAAAGAAAAAATATCAAAAAAAAATATTACAAAAAAGAAAAAAAATAGTGAAGAGCACGCATATTAAAGCAATTGGCCTATACCACTTGGTGCTGTTTGTTTGGTTATATCATTCTGTCTTTCTTTTGCCTTGATACTTCCTTGTGTTGTGCTAGGCTCTAGGGCACTCAGTTGACCAGCAACAGTTTCCTACATTGAATACTTATTCAACTTTACTATCTGATTTCATTGTTGCTAACCCTTGATACATAGAAAGTGCCATCCAAGCTACACCTTACTCTTGAGCAGAATCGATACACCTTTGCAATCATTCCACGCTTCATTGGTTTCTTCATACCGTCCACCGTTTGCCACCTGCAGTGTCGGTAAGAACACTTGTAAGAGCGTGGTAAGACGCTTGAGAGTGTGTGATTCCACTTCCACTTTTCCATTATCCTTTGTAGTTGATAGGGATAACATATTTTTTGTGTTGTCTTCTGTTTGCTACTAACAATGTCAGGTAAAAGCAAGAATCATGCATTATATGCTGAGATGATGCACATGATGAAGACGGCGATAGATTTGCTCACTAAAAATCAAACATCAACCAAGGATTCACATGACATTCAGACCACCTTTACAACACCTTCCACAAGAAGTAATTACATTCTCCCATCTCTTCCTTCTTATGATGGTTTTGGTTACGATGAATATATTGCTTGGGAAATAGAGTTGGATAAATTTTTTGGACAATGTCATATGTGTGAGAAAAGAAAGATTAGAAATGTTGCAAGTGCATTAGTAGGTTGTGCATTGACTTGGTGGAACAATTTAAGTGATTTAGAAAGACCTCGAACATGGAAAGATATGAAAATTCTTATGCGAGAAACATTTACTAGTGTATCCAATTGCAAAGATGAAATACATGAGCTTGAGAAGAATTTTCTTGTTGTACCTCCTCCTATGCCTAACCTTTTGCAGGAACAAGAACCAATAATTGTAGAAAATCCAAAAGCGAATGAGGTGTTCAACAACTCCTGTGAAAATTCAGATCAATCAACTCATAATGCACTCGAAATCACTGCTGAAAATGGTAAGACAAAACATTCTACAAATATAGAAGGTGAGAAGTTTTTGGATGTTCTGAATTTTTCCACCAATCATGCTATTTTCGAGGAGCAACTATTAGAATCGTTTATTTATACACCATTGTCACATGTTGATTTTCCTGCTGATCGTTGCGCTACAAAAGAGTTGTGTGCTGATAACTCTATTATACCTATGCAAAAACAAGTTAATATACAAGATGATTTTGTTTTGGATTCACCTACTTGTGCTGAAATTCATAATTTGATCACCGCTACTGCTGAAAATGATGAGCTGAAATTTTTGTCTTCTCTAAATACTTTGGGCTATATTGAATTTGACACTATTTGTGATCTAGATATCGTAGAGAAGATAATATTTTTTCA
The DNA here is from genome assembly GCA_036927565.1 of Tuctoria greenei. NCBI lineage: Eukaryota > Viridiplantae > Streptophyta > Magnoliopsida > Poales > Poaceae > Tuctoria > Tuctoria greenei. The sequence goes on from JAYESD010000003.1 coordinate 21,973,404, forward strand.
GTCTCAATTGCCTATGTTAAGTAGAAATATTTTTTATGCTATAGGCAAATATGAACATAGTGGTATGTTTATGGTGCATAAAGTTTACATATGTTCAAATGAGGAAGCTTTTGTGCTGCAACAACATGGTCAAGTAAATGAATGTATTAACACTAATAATATCTTGTCAAGTTTTTCTAGTATTTTTTCCTTGCAGCAGGGACAACAAAAACATTTTTCACTGCGGTTGTGCAATATAGACAGTGCTCACTCGGGCCTAAACTCTACCCCCAAAGCAAGACTTTTTGCTGGACATACGAGCAAGCCGAGGACGGCTTGTCATAAAGAAGGGGAGTATTGCACCTACAAATATGACACAATGTTTATTTGTTTGGGATCCTGGCTCAAGTGAATGTGCACTCTTATTTGATGGACAAGATCAAGATGGTGCACTATGCCGTCCACCACCTTGGCCTCCTCCTTTCATGCTTACAAGAAGATTTGATGGCGTTGCACATATGGACCCACACATGATAGAAGATGAACTTGAGTCGAGGACGACTCCAATTCAAGAAGGGGAGGATGATGAGGACATCACTTCTATGGATACAAACAACACTCCATTGAACATACAAGATGCAATCAATAGAGTTCATACACAACAATTAATTTTAGAGGTGAACTCGTTCTTATATATTTCCTTATATGTTTTTGAACATAAATTGCTACTTAATGATTTATTTGTGATTAGGATCCATGGAGAGGTTCAAGGAGTACTTGGAGGGAGTATTAGGGACGTGGAAGACCAGAGAATTCGTTCAAAGAAGATGGAAACCGAACCAAACTCCAAATCGTATCCAACTCGGAGTCCAGAGCAGTACGCACTAAAACGGACGCCCAGGACGCATACGAACTCCGTTTTGGACGTTCTACATATGAACGGAAAGGGGAGAGGATAAACTTTCCAATGGCGCCGGTCCCATGTCAAAATTCCTTCGGAGTCGTCAGGAATCGTCGAAACAAAATCAAATACAGAATCTGTCAGGGTGCTGCGCCACCATATTGGGCCATTGGGCCTTGTATCAAGTCTAAGTCCATTATTTTCGTGTGTTAGGGTTAGGTCACGACCCCAACACCCCCTTGGACGTCCTCCCACCTATATATACTCCATAGTAGCCGCCATGAACAATTGGGTTTTGCTTAGATCAATAATATCGCCGTTTTTCGGTTTGTGAAACCCCAATTCAGCAATTTCAGATTGCTTCTTCTACGTTCTTGCTTGTGTTCTCGGTTCCACTTGCAGGGATTAGCCTTCTTGGCGAGGTCAATCGTGTGAAGCACGGTTGATAACCAACGGAGCGGTGGTGTAGTGATTGCAGAGGTTGTTCGTGTTCTACTCGAGAGTCTCGGATCATTAACGTCGAGATCTCCATCAATCGACTTACCCATTACCTATCGGAAGATCGGGACTCACCTTTTCCTATCAAACAACATCCAGCTCTAGGGCCAGAATCGCAGCTACCTCCGACTCTGCGGCCGAAGCGTCCAACATCTCAGCATCCAAGCCCGGAGCTTCAACCTCCGGGGCTGGCGTCACTGGTACATCTTCATTCCCCTGGTCCGGCACTACCACGGGAGCTTCTGGGGATGAGTCGAGGTCCAAAACCACGACAGCTAGCGCCAGGGCTGCTGCAGCCTGAGCTACCTCTTGGGACGGCGCTGGAATCAGAGCCGGAGCTTCAGCCTGCACAGCCTCAACCGCTGCTGCAGGGACCAGAGCTTCAGCCCTTTTCTTAGGCACGCTATGGATGAAGGACGAAGAAACTCAAAATGCAGTTATAACAATAAAACAACTGACTGAGGTAAAAAATCAAAAATTACCTCGGAAGTCTTCCGCACCAGTTAGCACGAAACCACTTCTCCGGATGCTCCGGACTGGCCCCAGTTGCCACTAGCATGGTAGTCCCGGAGGTTCCCCCAGAGCTTGCTGCTGCTATTGGCGTTGCCCTGGTCGAGGTCCCCCTCGACCGGGAAGGACCTCCGGACCCAAATCCCTCAGCTAGCTCTGGTACTGGAGTCACTTGGCCGGAGCTAGCACCCCGGGAAGATGCCGCTGCTGGAGTAGATGCCTCCATTGTAGACCTCCCCCTCCGGGGAGAAGGAGCCTCCACGGAAGAAGCAGGTCTGACGAACCTTCTGTTAGCATGCTTCCTCTTACGGCTCGAGGGCTCGGCCAACTCCTTGCCCTTGCCTGCGACTTCGGTTCTTGGCTTCGGAGCAGGAATGAAGCCACCTTCAGGAGCTTCAGAGATCGCCAACCCAGTGATCGAACGCCTCTCAACGACACCGAGGTCCTCAAGCACCGGCATCGTCCGCCAGAGCTCCCTGCTGAACTCTGCCTCCATGTTCAGAGGGAGGAAAGCTTCCGGCAGAGCCAAGTCGTCGCCCTCGACGTCGATGCCGTGCTGGAACTTCTTGAGGTGGAACTCCAAAGTTGCACCCTCCATGTTGGACTTCAAACCGGTCTTGATCCAGTCGTCGTCCAGCATATTGTTGAGGGCCCAAGCAAGCTTCTCCCTCCTCTTCAGCGGAGCCCACCTGTTGGTCAGGAAGTTACAAAACACCGCCTGAGGAGTCACCCCTCCTTCTACGCACAGGCAGATCCTGGTTAGAGCAGGGTTGAAGGCGTTCGACAACACAGGAGCTTCACTCCAAACTGCAGTGTCGATGTTGGGGAGGCCTTCTGGCAGCTCCAGCTTCTCGTGCTCCTCCACCCTGATGACAATTCAATCCTTCTTCCATTCGTCCCACTTCCCAGAAGGGAATGACCGCAAGTACTTGTACGGGCACTTCTTGCGCTTCACAAAATAGTAGAAGCCAAGGTACTCATCACTCCTGCCCGTGGTTTGGACAGTGAAGATGGTGTGGAAGAACTCAATGCAGGTGGGAATGCACACCCACATCTCACAAAAGTGAACAAAGATTGACACCAGGATAATGGAGTGGGGGCCAAGGTGGTACAGTTGCAGACCATAGAAGTCTAGCAGCATCAAGAAGAAAGAGGAGAATGGTGGGATCATCCCCACCATGGCGTACGCGGAGAAGTACACCATGTCGCCGGCGTGTTCCTTCTCGAATGGAAGCTTGCCGGCGCTGACCAAGTGGTTGAAGAAGTCAGGGGACCATCCCATGAGGGCCCGAACCTTCTTCAAATCATCATCGATCTTCAGTCGGCTCTGGCGGAGACCCAACTCCATCGCGGCACAGCGAGGCAAGAGAGGAAAGGCAAGCGAAAGTTTGGAAGGTTTAAGCACAAGTTCGAATGAAAGGCATAAAGAACCCCAAACAGTGCGTGCTTTCCTTCTTAAGTAAGCACCCGCAACGCTTGGATGGAAACCGCAGAGGAACCAACGATACCAGTCAAAAACTTGACCCCGCCAGTGACAAGGGGGCCCGGGGCCACCCCGACGATCAAGTCGAGGTTCTTACCCCAGACGAACGGTTGTCATCAAGAAAGGCGGGAAACCCGAAGGCGGCGGCCTGACAGGGCACGCGGAACCGATACGATTTTTGTATCGGGAACTGCCGCCTCCTGGATATGCCACGCGGTGGAGGTTTAACTGTGAACTATAGCCAACGGCACGTCCGAAGACCCTTGAAGATATGGCTCAAATACCGAAGAATGGACCCACCTCCGGTGGAGTGACTTCATCCAAAAGGTCTCTCCCGGAGGTGGGCCCAGGGGGCCACTATCGGTACCTTACGTACCAGATACCTCTTGGGATTGCGAAGATCACAAGGAAACTCCATCTACCAGAGTTGAAGACCTCCGAAGGCCCCACATGTCAGGCGTAACCGGACCTGCTTCCCCGACATGGTTAGTCCCAGGGCTGCCACGTGTATCATAAGACCGAAGCTATCACCCACACATGGGAAGCTCCGGACGGAATACCAATATGGCACCCCCGGACCTAACCCCAGACAGAAGGAAGCTCCAGTACTGACATGTGTCCAATAGCACTGGACCTACCCGTCCACGACGGTAAGCTCCGGTGCTGCCATGTGGCGACCGCCGGACCTTCAACTTCAACAATCAGGCTGGTGGACCCCCCAACAGCTCCGGACCTTCAAGGAGCAATCAAAGACTTCAAGACCCGATTAAGTGTCATTAATACCATACTAATGACACACGATCGGATGGCCCTTAATACTGGTAACAACACTATTAAGGCCCGTTACCAGGCTATTAAGGGTAATTAACCTCATTAATTGTGTATGAAGCATGTGTAATCGCCGGGGCCACCTGTCGGGCCAGGCTAACGGTGTAATGACTAGTCCTCGTACTATAAAAGCACTGGTCAACGATACACAAGGGACTGTTCCAGATCACTACGGAACTCCCTGAGCTAGACGAGCTTCTTCTTTTGGAGCTTCTTCTAGACTCACACGCTTAATACAACACCAACACACCCCGTGGAGTAGGGTATTATGCTCAGGCGGCCCGAACCACATAAATCTCTGTGTACACTTGTCTTTCACCTTCTTGAATCTTTGCGCGCCCATTACCGAACTACAACTCCTTGATCTACCAAAGGTAGTGTCGGGAGATCTGCCGGATCCAAACACCGACAACACCTTTTCACTTTACGCGTGCGCTGATCACTTCTCGCCCTAGAAACCGCCGCCACACCGTCCCCTTCCTCAGAGCACATCGTCGCGTCGGTCTGCTTCACCGGAGCTCGCCGCCACCTTGACACTGTCCTAAGGTACTTTTAGCTCTCTTGCACGCTCTCTCCACAACACTTAGCATAACTTTTCACTTTTCGCGCATGCTGATCTCTTTTCGCCCTAGAAACCACCGCCGCGTCATCCCCTTCCCCAGAGCATGCTGCTGCGTCGGTCCGCTTCCCTGGAGCTCGTCGCCACCTTTACACTGCCCTCTTGATCATTGTCGCACTGCCGCCGTCGACCCTCGACTCCTTGTCGACCAACTCGGCACTGCCCTAATAAGGTTTGTTCGCGCTTTGGTTTGAGTCGAAATGGTCCGCACTTTGGTGGTTCACTGGTCAATGTTTAGTATATTTTTGGAGTACTATGCTTAGAGTATTACGCTTTGGTTGGAGTCGAAATGGTCCGTGCTTTGGTGGTTCACCAGTCAATATTTAGTATATTTCCGGAGTCCTACGCTTAGAGTATTACGCTTTGGCTCCCTTATGTGACCGTTTGTGCGAACGTGACTGAAATTTGACAATGTTTTACAGGATTTCAGTGTTTTTTTGTGAATTTGAAGATGTCTTAGTCAGAGCATCTGCATCATATTGAAGAGGAGGCTCAACAACAGACTCAGCGGCAAACACATGAAGAGGATGCATCTGCCTCTGGTAACACAAGAAAGAAAAGGTTGTGGACGATGTGGCCGACAGACGTTGTGAGTGTTGATGAGTCCAATGATGAAGGTGTACCTCTGGACCATTATGTGAATACAATATTGTCCAGAATTTGTGGTCTAGCTGCTCGGGAAAGGGTGCCACTAAACCTGCAGAGATTCGATCACTCGACCAAAAATGAAAGGATGACCTCTTCGAAAGCTCAATCCAACCATAAGTTCAATATTCGGAACATAAGAAACATAAAGGGAAGAAGCTAGCTATGAAGATGATCTCTCATGCATGGGGGACCTATAAAAACTAAGCTTCACGAGTTTTGGAAGAATCGTGAAACCCGCTTCCATAAGTATCAACATGTGTCAAGAGGACTGGACGATATTTGTTAAAAGTGTGAAGCATAGGAATTTACCAAGAGCAGTGACATATGAAGTGGCTCCGATCGCAGAACGAGCTTGACCACCACCTCGGCAACACCGATTATGCCAATAAAAAAGGATTTGGGAACAACAGAATGAAACATTGGCCGAGCTAGGTGCTGTGAATCCATACGAAAGTTTTAGTGGATGGCTGAAACCATTTATGCGTGCTCGTTCACAGCTGTCTGAGTCAGGCGGTATCACCTTCTACAACCCGAGAACCTTAAACGTCGCTCAAAGAGTCTAGAAACTGAGCAGTGAAGAGTCAAATGGTGAGAGGGAAAACGATGCCCTCACCAAGGCCCTGCAAAGACGGAGCAATGAGGTTGTGTTCGTGGTGTTTCCAGTAAGATGACCTAGAGGGAGGGTTTTTTGGAACATAAAACTACTTATCAGAAGCAAAAAATGGCCTCGACATCACAGGTAGACATCGAGGAGCTGAAAACACAGCTGAGAAGGGAGGTCCTAGGAGACGTGAAGTAAATGCTGGAGGGAGCAGGTATAGCAACCCCTAATGCGTTTTTCAATGACGAGGAACATAGGAGCATCTTTGCTTCTACAACAACTGTGATTGGACAACAACAAGAGGATCTTCAGGCACCAGCGTCTGGACCTTCAATTGAGTCGGACACGATAGATAACTTGGCTCAGCCAACAACATGTAGTCTTCTGCTAATGTTCGGAGGAATCACTCGAATGGAGGTCGGGAGAGCTAGTGTATTCCGGTAAGACCATGCTTGACAACATCAAGGTGGACACAACATCCTATGCTATGGTCAAGGCGGACATGGTGTATGAAAATACAAAAAACCTGGAGCTCGAAGTGCCACCAGACGATACAACGCTGGCTATGCGGATGCATTTACTAGAAAGGTTCAGTGGAGACAGAGCCTTATTGTTGTTGACCCAACAACAACAGCAGCTTCCGCGTCGATCGCTTCAATGTCTCCTGAGACACGTCTACTTCTGCATCCAAATCCAGAACAGATGGATTTGTCTCCAGTTCCAGAGCTATCGTTGCCTCTAGCTACAGAGAAGCTGCATCTGTCTCCAATAGTAGAACTAACGCAGAACTCTACACTTGAAGAGCAGCCTCATCGGTCTCCATCTCGCACTCGAAGTGCCCTGCACCTTGCACCTGATCAGCCGCCAGCAAAGCCAGCGAAGAATGTACGTGCCAATAACAAGGGTGTGCCGCAGCGGCGATTATCATCGAAGGAAGGTTGGAAGAAACCAATGAAAGAGTCAGAACCTAACCTAAGGGCACCGAAAGCTACGACGCATGCAAACCCAAAGTATGAAAAGGGAAAGCCGATGTTTACTGTGGCTGCACTCAAACAAGTTGGTAAACCTTGTGTTCACCTTCATCAATACTACATGGAAAATTACAAAAAAAGTGATAAGATACTTGTGGCATTGAAGGATAAACGCTTTCTCTCTGGTGATGGTGCTTTGCCATCTCATGGTCCAATCTCTACGACCTTTTCAACCTCAATGCGTTGGATGTCTCTCTAATATGCTGCTTCACATTGTAAGTCTCCTCAAAAACTAGGTTCTTCAATACATACTCAATACAAGTGTTATATGTGACGAATTTAGCATTTTGCGTGTAGGCACCAGCAACAACATGCTCGTCAAAACACGCGAAACGCGTCTGCTGCATATCTTAACCCGCAAGTACCAGCGAGGACTTATATTCAAATTTCGAGCGACAGAAAAGATGTTGTTCAATATTTTGTGAGGGCAATGAAACAGTACAGTGATAAGGACCTCCTAGTCATACCGTTCAACCCGGGTAACCATAGCAATATCTACACGGTACGACCAGGTCTGGTACTGTGACTCCTCAAGACCGACAGATGAAAAAACTGGCGAGCGAAAGACCCGGTCATGGAATGATAACTCTTCCGTTATAGACGAGTAAGTTCCTTCTTCACTTTAGTTTCCTTCCGTTATTAATTGCGGATGTTTTTGTTTAAGTCTTTTGCATAAGTAAAAGGAAAACACCAACAACTTACACATCATACTGTATTTGACGTCCCACAACAAGCTCCGGGTAACATGTGCGGCTTCCACATCTCCCTACACATGGCTTTATTTGGAGAGCAACCTAATTGTAATGTATGTGTAAATGCATTTATTTTACTTTATTACTAATCTTTTGTTAAATCTTATTTCATCGTGTGGCAGGACTACGGACCCGCCTTCAGGAACGTTGAAAGTCGTAGCCTTGAGCAAGTTAGAGACGTCCTATGCAGGTTTATCATTTCTGAAATCATTAATTCAAACGGAAAATTTTATTACCCAATAGAGGATTAGGTGACAGTTATTCTTTGTGTAAATCAGTTACATGTTAAGCTGGATGAACACGAGAATTTTGTATAAATAGTTACTTGGTAACCACGATTTACACTTTGTTAATATTTGATTGGTTAATGTGTGTACACTTTGTTAATATTTGATTAGTTACATGTTAAGCTGGATGAACAGGAGACATTTGGCTATACATATGTTTGTATATGTGTATGTTGCTGACACAGGCGATGCGACTGCCAAATCCTGGCTAGCTCCAATATGCAGCCGAGAACCAGGATAATCATGGGTGGGGGCACCTAATAGGAGATGCGCGACTAGCAGGGAGCGTCTCCTGTTAGCGCAACACTGAACCTGCTTGTAAACAATCTGCAATGCGCTGTAACCGAGGATGACTTGAATTACCTAAATAAATGAGACACGCTTTTATATAGCTCGTCTCAGATCAGTCAAAAAATGTGTGACGAGCTATCATAAAGTCCGTCTTGAAAGAGTCAACATATTCACGACGCGCTTTATTAGAGCGTGTCTCTCATGTATGATGATGGGCGACGCGTGCTTTGCAGGTATCCAATGACCTCGTAAAGCCTGTCTGTTATTACTCAAAGAAAGGAGACACGCTTTCTTTGAGCTTGTCTCACACTTAGTATAATCGGTGACACGCCTGCCGCTCGTCTCTGATGACAACGTAATCCAAGACGCGACGACCGAGACACATCGTTTATTCGTCTCTCTTCTTCGTTCGGGCACATCTCGAATGAGCCTTTATTACGTAGTGACAAATAGTACCCCTTTGCTTTTACATTTAGATCCCTACCCTTTTAACCTAATTATGAATAGGTCCAAACATTCACAAAAATGTCCCTGTCCTTTACATTAATCAGGAAATAATCATAGAATTACACTAAAACCCCTGTATTTAGTAAAAAATATTTTTTTGAAGTCTGAATTTTAGTAAAAACCCTAACAAAGAAGAATATATATATTTAACCTCTGAGCAATGAAATAATAATAATTTAGGTCTTAGAATAATTTTTAATATTTGTTTAATGCAAAATAAATATAGCAAATTCCCATGTTGTGTATAAAATATCAAATTAATTCTAAAAAATTCTTAATAAATAGGAATAAATCCCAGAAAATATTAATAATTATTTTAACGCTAATATTTACCTAGAATAATAATTTTAATTCTAAAATAATTATAATAAAGTCCAAACTTATTAAGTTAATTGTGAAATCTATGTATAGAATTATATTTCAAATGAATTTTTAAATCTCAAATTATTTTGGACATAGAAAGAAATATAAAAATGATATGAAAATTATTTAATGCATACTTTTACATTGAGACTTACTTTTAAGTGTATTTTGAATATGAATTTACATTAAAAATAATTTAGGCTTTAAATATAGGAAAATGATCTTAAATTGTTAAATGCATATTTTCACTCATAATGTCACATGATAATATTCTCTAATAAATGAAATATAACTTAAAAATACGTAAATTCAACGTAACATCATAAATACATAAGTTTTATGAATTGTTCATTTAATTTGTGATGTTTTGAGTGTTTCTTATTGTATGATTGTTATTGCATGTGCGTCATCATGGTTAGTGTCGGTTCTCGAGCCGACGTACAACCTTCAAGAACACAACCTCAACGTCGGTAATCAACACTTCCATAGAGGCAAGTGTCCTTGACCATCTTGCATCTTTTTTTACTAAGTTTTATTTAGATGCATGCTAAATTTAAAATTGAATCCCATCATATGATTTCCCTAGATTTTACATAATATTCCTTGTCACCAGGGATTGGATGAAATTTATTATTTGTTTCATGCTTAGCCATGCTTAGTGAAGGGAATAATTTTGACTACATACTATATTTGAATTACTATTATTTATGAGTTATTGGAAATGATGAAAGTAGTTGGTAGGAATCTGATAGGTGGTTTTGAATGAATTGGTGCATGCGTGCATGAGACTTTGATTTGGGGATTGATACCTATTGGATTCTAAGGACCAGTTTATGGAGGAAGTTGCTAAGCCTTATAGTAACACCATAGAGCTGTATACGGGACAACTCGGTTCAGTAATGTGATATCCCTCGATGTAGCAGTGGTAATCGATACGGGCGGGAATTGGTTCAGTGTACAACCTTGGGATCTGCATGGTTCAAGAGGAGGCTTCTCCTGGCAGAGGGAAAATAAACTCTAGGTGTCGGAGCGGTGAAACCTCAGAAGGCCAATGCAAGTCGGGAGAGCCATCGAAAAGACCTCATAGTGATCTCCTGGTCGCACACCTACGGAAGTGTGTATAGTGGTTGGCCGCCACTGGCAACAGAGAGGTTTATTTAGTCCGCCTGGTAATAGGGGATGAAATCACGAACTGTGGGTAAATGATACACACTCTGCGGAGTTTTATCAAACTGTCTAGATAGCCGTGCTCGTAGACAAGAGCGGCTTGGGACCAGATTCATGATTAGTACACATGGTTTAATAGTTGGTGGATGCTTTGGGAATTGCATGATTATGTTCAGATTATGGTTGGTGAAAGTGCATCTAGGTCCCTTGCGGGTCTTGGTTGATTAATGCCAAACAATTAAAGAGCTAATGCGTTTGGTTGAGTTCGTGCAAAAAAATTGGTACGGAGTGAAATTCCCAAAAAAGGAGAAAAGGCATGAAAAGTGGAGTAGAAATAAGTTTTTATTTCTCCTTGAGTCATAGGAAAATTTGTCTATTAAGAGGGACACACCACATGGAAACTTAGTGAGTCGAATGGGAGATCAACCCCTTGGGTAGGTTTTAGGAAAACCCTTAGTGTCAGGGTCGGACTTGTCTGACGCCTTGGGACGGATAAGTCCGAAGAATCTCTGGTGGATTTCAGACATGTCCGAAACTGTATGTGGAACATGTCTGAAATCTCTCTGTTGGTATTCACACATGTCCAAAGCGGGTCAGACATGTGCGAGCTACTTGTCTAAGAAAATTTTCTAAGTGTCTGAAACTTAGAATTGTTCGAAATGGGGTTCAGACAAGTCCTAAAAGTCTTTGTTCAATTTCAGACATGTACGACGACGGTCAGACATGTCCGAGGTAGACTTTTCGGACTTAGTGCCTCGGATTAGTCTGAGTTGAAAAACCTTCCCTTGTTTGTCAGACATGTCCGATGTTAGTCGGACTTGTCTGACGTGGCTTTTGCACGCAGTTTCAAATCAAAGTGGTTAGACGTACTGTCTCTGATGTCAGCAGGTCGTACATGCCCGAGATTATGTCAGACTTGTCCGACGCGGGTTGCCATCTAACGGCTAAAATTGCTTTTGGAGTCTAAATAGCTGGGAATCTCGTCCCCAACCAGAGCCTAACCCTAGAGAATTTCTCATAGCCGCCTTGAGCCCTGAAGAAATCCTCATCTCTTGTTCTTCACCCTCTTGAGCAAAAATCCAACATTTTTGGGGAAGAGTGAAGGAGTGATTGTGAGTTTTGGCAAGAGGAGTCCATCGGGGGTTGAGCAACATTTGATTCGCTGAGTTTCTTCGTGATTGCATGTTTGTTACTCTTGGGGTTCTTCCCTAGAAGGTTAGGTATCGCCCTGATGATTTCTCGTGTGATTTCTTGATTCAGGGAAGTTTGTAATCTCTTGTGATAGTGGAACATCCAAGACTTGACCCTTGGGGCGTCTTGGCGAGGTAGGGCTGTGAGGCCCCATCCTTCATGGACTCCTCAGTGGGGATGTAAGTTTCTTCGTGAAGCCGAACCTCGGGAGAAAAATCTCTTGTCCATTGTCTTTATTTTCATTTCCGCAAAGTTCTTACTTTCTAATGATTATTTAGGTTTACTTTGTTTCTAGCACTTAATCTTGTTTTCATCAACTACTAGAACTGCTAGGACGTATTTCCATTCACTAGATTGCATAAAAACTTCCTTTTAGTAGTTTCCTATAGATTCAGTCGGAATTATTTGAGCTAAGTCAGACTTGTACGACTTCAGTCAGACAAGTCCAATTTCCAGTCACACAAATCCGACTTGTATTGATAGGACAATTTTTAATTAAGTCTAGATTTTTGATTATTGCCTATTTGCCCCCTCCAGGCTACTTTCAATTGGTATCAGAGCAGGTCTCTCCATCTGGAGTCTAACCACTCGAAGAGAAGATGGCCGGAAGGGGTGAAAACGAGGTCCTAGTGATCGTTGATGGAGATGACAAGATGAAGAATGTCGATGTGCTTCAAGATGATCCAAATGATGACGAAGAAGTCCACCAACTCAAGACATGATTTCGAGAGAAGCTAGGTCTTCCAAAGAAGGAGACCAAGGTGACCAATAAGACCAAGGACGTCTATAGGAGTGGTTCACAAGACTACTCCCGATATCCTTACAATTATGAGTGCCTAACTTCTAGCAATCACTACTTGTCTATTCCCACAGGGAAACATCCTCAATTTGATGGAAATGATTACACTATGTAGAAGCATAACATGAAGATGCACCTAATTTCCTTAAACCCTAGTGTGTGGCAAATTGTTTTGACAGATGTTCATCTTCCCCAGAATGAGGAAGACGTTATCCCGAAGCAAGTTGTCCTACTCCACCGCAATGCTCAAGCGGTTGGGGTGATCAACTCCTCCTTGACTCGAGAAGAGTTCAATAGAATAGAAGGGTTAGAGGTGGCCAAGGACATTTGGGACACACTCAAGACGGCGCATGAAGGCAACCGAGTCATATGAGAGGCGAAGATTGAAATGATTGAAGGAGAGCTTGGGAGATTTACCATCATGGTTGGTGAAACCCCCCCAAGACATGTACAACCGCCTCAAGATCCTCATCAACAAGATCCGCTCATATGGATGCACCCGATGGACGGACCATGAAGTGGTGAAGAGAATGATTCAAGCATTCATGCCTCAAAATGTTGCTCTTTTCTCCATGATTCGTGAGTGTTCGGGGTTCACTAAGATGACCCCAGAAGAAGTTCTTGGAAGAATCATCAACCACGAGATGATGGAGCGAGAAGCCATGTTCTACAATGATCTCCAAAAGCTCACCTCCTCCAAGAAGAAGGGTGTTGCATTCAAGGCAACATCATACAAATATCAAGAACAAGTAGAAAGTGATGAAGAGAACCTCGACACCGATGAGGAAGAGGCGCTCTTCATCAATAGGTTCAAAAGGATGATGAGAAGGAGGAAAGGGAGCTACAATCATGAGAGCAAGAACAAGGAGAAGTCCAAGACAAGAGGAAAGAGGGCTTTTACAATTATGGGGAATATGTCCACTTCATTGTGGATTGCCCACATGAAGAGAACAAGAAGAAGAAGGATGACAAGTCTCATGAGAAGAAATTATTCAAGAAGAAGAAGCATTCAGGACAAGCCCACCTTGGAAAGGAGTGGGACTGAAATGAAGACTCCTCCTCCGGAGAAGAGAAGATGGTAACTGTCGGAGTGTTTTTCCGGCAATTCTCCCGATACTACCGTTGGTAGCTCGCGGAATTTGTAGTTCGGTATTGGGTACGCAGAGATTCCAAAGAGTATGGTGAATGGACACAAGGATTTACGTGGTTCCGGCCGCCTGAGCGTAATACCCTACTCCACGAGGTGTGTAGCTGTTGTATTGAGCGTGTAAGAGCTTCAGCCCAGAGACTGTGTATGTCTTAGAGAGTGTCTAAGAGTCCTCTCTTGTGTATTGTCGACCAATCCTTTTATAGTTCAAGGACTGGTCATTACACCGTTAGCCTGGTCCGACATGTGGCCTCGGCGGTTACTAATGTTTAATACATAATTAATGAGATTAATTACCCTTAATAGCATGGTAACGGGACCTGACAGTGCTGTTACTAGTATTAGGGCCTACTGATCGTGTGTCATTAATATGGTATTAATGACACTTAATCAGGTCTTGAAGTCTTTGATTGCCCCTTGGAGATCCGAGCCGTTGGGGGTTCACCAGCTTGATTGCCAAGGTTGAAGGTCCGGCGGTTCGGACACGTGGCAGCTACGGAGCTATTCGTCTGGGACGGGTAGGTCCGGTGTAGATGTACACATGTCAATACTAGATCTTCCCTCTGTTGGAGGTTAGGTCCGGGGGTGCGGCACAAGTGTTTAGCCCGAACCTATATCCCATGTGAGGGATATAGGTCCGGCTGCAGTGTACACATGGCAGTACCGGGACTAACCATAGATGGGAGACATGTCCAGTCCCATATGACATGTGGGGCCTTCGCAGGTCTTCAACTCAGACAGGTGAAGTCCCTTTGGTCTTTTTGCAGTCCCGAGGGGTATATGGTACACAGGGTACCGACAGTGGCCCCCTGGGCCCACCTCTCGGAGAGACCATTTGGATGGAGTCGTTTTGCCAGAGGTGGGTCCATCCTTCGATTTTTGTGTCGTGTCTTCAAGGATCTTCAGATGTGCCATTGGTAGTAGTTCGTAGTTAAACCACCACCGCGTGGCATATCTTGGATGCGGCAGGTGAGATCTTAGCGTGCGGATCTCACGCAATTGAAGGTCGCCGGTTCCCGATAAGAAAATCGTATCGGTTCTGCGTGCCTTGTCAGGCCGCCACCTTCGAGTTTCCCGCCTTTCATGATGACAACCGTTTGCCTGGGTAAAGACCTCGACTTGATTGTCGGGTGGCCGTGGGCCCCCTTGTCATTGGCAGGGTGAAGTTTTTGACTTGTATCATCGGCTCCTCTGCGGTTTCCACCCAAGCGTTGCGGGGGCTTACTTAAGAAGGAAAGCATGCACCGTTTGGGGGTTCTTTAAGCCTTCATTCGATCTTGCGCTCAAATCCTCCAAACTTTTGCCTGCTTTTCGTCCCTAGCCTCGCTTGTGCTGCGATGGAGTTGGGTCTTCGCGAGAGCCGACTTAAGACTGACGGCAACTTGAAGAAGGTCCGGGCACTCATGGGGTGGTCCAGTGACTTCTTCAACCACCAGGTCCGCGCCGGCAAGCTTCCATTCAAGAAGGAGCACGCCGGCGACATGGTGTACTTCTCCGCATACGCCATGGTGGGACTGATCCCACCCTTTTCTTCTTTTTTCTTGATGCTGCTAGACTTCTATGGTCTGCAGCTGTACCACCTTGGCCCCCACTCCATTCTTTTGGTGTCGATCTTTGTCCACTTCTGCGAGATGTGGGTGGGTATTCCTCCCTGCGTCGAGCTCTTCCGCACCTTCTTCACCATCCACACCACTGGCAAGAGTGACAATTACCATGGCTTCTATTACTTTGTGAAGCGCAAGAAGTGCCCGTACAAGTACTTGCGGTCGTTCCCTTCTGGCAAGTGGGACGACTGGAAGAAGGATTGGATCGTCATTAGGGCAGAGGAGCATGAGAGGCTGGAGTTGCCCGTAGGCCTCCCCAATTTTGACACTAAAGCTTGGAGTGAAGTTCTGGTGTTGTCGGATGCCTTCAACCCTGCCCTGACTAGGATCCGCCAGTGCATGGAAGGAGGGGTGAATCCTCAGACGGTATTTTGCAATTTCCTAGCCAACAGGTGGGCTCCGCTAAAGAAGAGGGAGAAGCTTGCTTGGGCCCTCAACAGCGTGATGGACGATGACCGGATCGAAACCAGTTTGAAGTCTAACCTGGAAGGCGCAACCTTGGAGCTTCACCTCAAGAAGTTCCAGCATGGCATCTACGTCGAGGGCGACTACTTGTCTCCGCCGGCGGCTTTCCTCCCTCTGAACATGGAGGCAGAGTTCAGCAGGGAGCTCCGGCGGAAGATGCCGGTGCTTGATGACCTTGGTGTCATTGAGAGGCGTTCGACCACCGGGTTGGTGATCTTCGGAGCTTCCGAGGGTGGTCCCCCTTCCGTTTCGGAACAGAGAGTTGAAGTCGCGGGCAAAGGCAAAGAGTTGGTCGAGCCCTCGAGCCGAAAAAGGAAGTTGAAGCACTCTGATGGGAGGTCCGTCAGGCCTGCTCCTTCCCCAGCGGCTCCTTCTCCCCGGAGGGGGAGGTCTTCAACGGCAGCATCCACTCCAGCATCGGCATCTCCCCGGGGTGCTAGTTCTGGCCGTGTGGCTACAGTACCAGGACTAGCTGAAGGCTCTGGGTACAGAAGTTCTTCCAGATTGAGGGGGACCTCGACCAAAGCAGCGCCAACGGTTGCAGCAAGCTCCGGGGAACCTTCCGGAGCAGACATGCCAGTGGCGCCAGGGTCCAGTCCTGAGCGTCTGGAGAAGAGGTTCTGTGCTAATTGGTGCGGAAGCCTTCCGAGGTTATTTTTGTTTTTACCTCAATTGGTTGTTTTGTGTTGTAACTGCGTTTTAAGTGTCTTCATCCTCCATACACAGGGTACCCAAGAGAGGAGCTGAATCTCCTGTTCCTGCCACAACATCTGAAGCTGTGCAGGCGGAGGCTCCGTCTCCAATCCCAGCGCTGCCCCAAGGAGTGGCTGAGGCTGCGATAGCTCCGGCGCCGGCTATCGTAGTCTTGGACCTTGACTCATCCCCAGAAGCTCCCGTGGTAGCGCCGGACCACGAGAATGAAGATGCACCAGAGGCACCTGCCCCGGAGGTCGAAGCTCCGGGTTTGGACGCTGAAATGGTGGTCGCTCCAACCCCAGAACTAGAGACATATGCGATTCCGGTCCTAGAACCGGAAATTGTTGGAGGTCTGGCGGTGGAGCCGGTGTTTGATGATGCCCCGGCGGTAGAGCCGGTTATCGAGGAAGTTTCGGCGGTGGAACCGGTTGCTGTAGAAGTTCCGGCGCCTGAGCCAATCGCTGCAGAGGTGTCGGCGCCCGAGCCCATGATGGTCGAGGCGTCAGCGCCTGGGTTGGCGGTGGAGGAGGCACCAGCGTCGGAGCTGGAAACAGCTTCAGCTCTGACCGAACCTTCAATGCCTGCCTCAGAGGTGGTGGTCCCGGAGGTGCCCGCGCCTGATCTAGGGTGCCGAGATGAAGTTGTTGGCCCCCCGCTTGAGGGACCAGTTGTTGACGACCTGACGGCGGGACCTTCAGAGCCAACTCCGGAGGTTGAAACTTCTGTAGCAGGACCTTCCTCGACGGCGGTCGAGGCTATTCTGGAGGGAGGCCCTAGTGCCGCGGAAGCATAGAGAACCGCTCTTGTAGAGTGGGACCAAATTTTGTCACGGAGAACCCGCTGGAACCGGCGGAGATGACCCCGGCAGGACCGGACCCGATCCCTCTGTCGTTGTCTATTAACAACGCCTGCTCCAGTCTTTGCCAGGTTCAGCTGGCTTTTTACCATGATAGAAAGGCTCTCGAGGAGGAGCGTCAAACTCTTAGGAGGTGGTGCAACCGGCTCCAGTTTGAGACCAAGCTGGCGCAGTCGAGGCCGGCTGACGACAAAGAGTGGGTGAGGAAGGAGAAAATCCGCCTGGAGTACTGGATAAGCTGCTGGATGAGAGGGAAAGAATGACGCGACCCCTCGACAATCAGTCCTGAGCCATCTACAAATAGGCCAAAGCTGCTAATAGCGCAGCGGATGATCGCCAAGAGAGGCTCAACGCCATCCACCCCAGTCTCGTCAAGCGTCGGGAGGATCTTGAGGAGCGGGAGAGAAAGCTCGAGGATGAAGAGCAAAAACTCCTGGAGCTGCGAGATGACGTCGTGAAGAGGGAAGAAGAGCTTACTCAGAGGCTAACTCTGGGTGACAAGAGTCTCAAGGAGCGCACCAAGAAATTGGATGAGCGCTGCGAGAAAGAGGAGAAGAAGGCCTGGCAGCGAGGATAGGAACTCCACAGGAGGGAAACTAACGTTGCTGCCAGGGAGAAAAAGTGTGGGGCCGAGAGAAGGACCTAGTTAACCGCCGGAACGAGATCCACCTCCGGGAGGAAGGGCTCAGTAAACTCAAAAAAGGCAGGTTGCTGAAAAGATTCAGCAGAACGCCAACGAGGTGGAGCGTCCTGCTCGGGAGAACTCAGAACTTGCAGCGGCCAGAAGATCCTTGGAGGAGATGTGAAGTGGCAGGGTTGCGGAGTCCCAACAAGTTTGGGACTTCCTGGGTAAAGCCAACGACGCACTGACGCCAATGGGTTTTAGTCCCATGCGTCCGGATGATCCAGAACCGGAGCTGAACCAGGCGTTGCAGGCGCTGAGTTCAACAGGAAACAAGCTCTCCAAGATGGGTGATGTCATTGCGGACCAGCTGGAAACCGAGGGACAATCCCTGGCCAAGAGCGTTGCAGAATTTGTTCTATCATGCTACACAAGTCGGGACCCCCAATTCCCCCTGGACCCGGTGCTCCAAGGCCCCATCGACGGAGAGGGAGAATCTGCCCAGGCTAGCGTTTCTGAGGTTGCCCAGAAGGTCGCCTCATTCTTCCATAGGGTCTAGGACCATCTCTTTGTAGCTCCCGCTTGTATCCTCTCTTATTTTTCTCCAATTTTGTAATCTCTTGTCTCTAGATGAATGAAATCCAAGTTTTTTTTTATGAATTTCAATTTTTTGTCTTCAACACCTTTGTCCCACTTGCCCCCCTGGTAGATGTACGCAAATTAATTGTGAACATGTACCAAGAGGATGTAACAGTTGTTGAAGACTCGCGTGCTTTAGACTTGTAGAGCATAGGTCCCAAGTCTTCGGTAGTGAAGGCTCCCTGAGGTTGTCGGAGCTTAAGGTCTCCGGCCTTGACCATCATTAGAGCTTGGTAGCTCCAGCAGTGGTCTCCATCAACATGTAGAGCGTCGACAGTTAGTCCCCTGAAGTCTTCCTACCATCTTTTGTTCACTTTGGCGGCTAGCCCCATGGCTTTACCGGAGCTGAGTAGCTCCAGCGATGCTAGCTAACAATGTTTAAAACATCGACTACAAGCCATCTAGGGGATGTTAGAGCTTTAATAGCTCCGCCTTAATTCACATGAGATCTTTATTTTTCCTACACACTGAAATCAAGAGAAATAGTAAAATTTGTTTCCTATCTATAACTCAGTTGCGACTTACTATTCTCGTAAGAAATTTTTGGGTCGAGCGCAATTCTTCATACAATCATGTGCACTGAGTTGTTTTCTCCAAGTCCAATTGTTTTCAGAACCCGCCTTACTATGGCCTGCCGGGGTGTAGGTAGAGTGGCGTACTTAGGGTGCAGGACCAGGCTAAGTCAATAGCACACTCCGGACCTAGATTGGCTGGCGGCATTCAGGCGAGTGAGCCATTCAACAACATGAAAACCCGGAGGAATTAACAATGCGACTCAAGTTGTACATGAATTAGTCGATCTTAAAAATTCTTGAGAATCGCACAACTTTGTTATAGACAAGAAAGAGAAAAATAAAAAATAATGAGCTTGTACAAAGTAAATGCACGTGGAGTATGTTTTCACACAAAGATGTCTTTCATTATAGATCCGGGGTACAGAGGAAACAAGTACACCCTTAAGGTACGGAACCAGGCTAAGTGTGTTTTTTTCTTGTTTGACCCAAGGTAGCTAGCTACACTTTTAGTTCTGAGACTGACAAGTGTTGCATGAACTTTGCGGACCTTCCAGAGAAGGTCCGACTGTTCTCCCGGAGGAGCTATTCGACTTTGTATAATGACTCTATAACATACATCGCGTGTAACTACAGACTCACCTCTGTGATATTAAGCGTAGAACTTACGGAGGTGCTCAATGTTCCAAGGATTAGGGAGAGGTGTCCCATCCTTGGTTGCCAAGCAAACGCATCCGGGACGGGTTACTTTAATCACTCGGAAGGGTCTTTCCCAGCTGGGGGAAAGTTTGTTTAACCCTTCTCTAGATTGTATTCTCTGTAGCACCAGATCGCCTTCCTCGAGCTGTCGGCTGTGAACATACCTTTGGTGGTAGCGCCGGGGAGCTTGGCGGTATCGGGCATTCTGAACAGTTGCTCGGCACCTTCCCTCTTCAAGGAGGTCAAGGTCTTCACGCCGGAGCTGGTCCTGTGCGGCATTTTCGAAGGTCCAGACCCAAAGCGACCCCAAGGTGATTTCTGGAGGAAGGACTGCTTCAGCTCCAAACACCAGGAAAAAGGGTGTCTCTCCAGTTGATCGGTTTGGAGTTTTCCTGTTGGCCCATAGAGTGGGCGGAAGCTCTTCGATCCAGTTGGCTCCATGTTTTTTCAGACGCTCATATGTGCGCGTCTTGAGTCCTTTTAGGATTTCTGCATTTGCTCTCTCGGCTTGGCCACTGCTTGCCGGGTGAGCTACAGAAGCGTAGCTGACTTGAATGCCGAGATCCTCGCAATATCCTTGGAATGCTGAGCTTGTGAATTGAGTCCCATTATCTGTTATGATTTTGTTTGGGACTCCAAATATGCATACAATGGACTGTAAGAAGTTGATGTCTGATTGCTTGTTTATTGTCACAACTGGAGTTGCTTCCGCCCATTTGGTGAATTTGTCAATGGTGACGTACAAGAACTTGTAACCTCTGACGGCTCTTGGGAAAGGTCCCAAGATATCCATCCCCCACACAGCGAAAGGCCATGTAGGAGGTATCATTTGTAGAGGCTGGGCCGGTGTGTGAATTTGTTTTGCATGAAATTGGCATGCTTCACATTTCTTCACCAGCTCAGTTGCATCCTGGAGCGCTGTAGGCCAGTAAAAGCCATGCCAAAAGGCTTTACCGACCAGCGTGCGGGAAGACGCGTGGTTCCCACACTCGCCTCCATGGATTTCTGCGAGGATCTCGCAACCTTCTTCCTTTGTAATGCACCGCATTAGGACGCCATTAGCACCGCGCCGGTAGAGATCTCCTTCTACCAGCGTGTATCTTTTAGCCAATCTGACTATCCGGTCAGCGGATACATGATCTTCAGGAAGGAAGTTTTCTTTAAGTAGCTCCGGATCTCTGACATCCATGCATCGGAGCTAGTTTGAGCATTCAAGTCTTGTGTGCTGGGTTGCTCGGAGCTTCCGGCAGCACCTACGACCCTTGATGCCTGCCATGGTAACAGGGCCATCGGGACTGCCAGCTTTGAGGTGCTAGTCTCGCCCCCTTTGCTCAGTTCGGCACGCTGAGCTGTCGGTTTAGACAACCTCCAGACGAATGTTCCGTCGGGAGCCGGAGCTTCGGTTGACGCTTTCGTCGAGATTTCGTCGGCTTCAGCATTTTGGAGACGTTGTACATGGTGGAGGTCCAGGACTTCGAAGTCCTTCTGAAGCCTCTGGACTTCAAGGAGATAGGCAGCTAGTTGGGGATGGTTGCAGGAGCATTCACCCTTCACCTGTTTAATGATGAGTTGTGAATCTCCCTTGACCAACAACTGCTTGACACCATATGATAGTGCCACCTTTAGTCTGTAAATGAGTGCTTCATATTCCGCCATGTTGTTGGTTGCCTTGAAGTCAAGGTGCACCATGTATTTAACCTTCTCCCCGGTCGAAGCGAGGAGAAGGACTCTAGCTCCGGCCCCCTGCTTCTGCATGGAGCCATCAAAGTAGAGAGGCCAGTGAGGCTCGGTGAAGACCGGAGCCTTGAGTTCCGGCTTCTGCTCACTAGGGCCCCCAGGGTTTGATGGAGAGGGGGTCCATTCCGCCACAAAGTCCGCCAATGCTTGACTTTTGATTGCTTGTCTTGGGACGAATTCAAGGTCAAACTCCACCAATTCCACTGCCCACTTTGCAATGTTCCCAGTGGAGTTGGGATTATGTAAAATCGCTCGCAATGGATATGAAGTCACCACTGAGATCTTGTGAGCTTGGAAATAGTGTTGGAGCTTCCAGGAAACAATAAGAACTGCGTATAGCAGTTTATGTACTTCCAGGTAACGAGTTTTGGCGTCATGGAGTACTTCACTGATGAAGTACACTGGGCGTTGGACTGTTTGGAGCCTCCTGGAGGTGCCCGGAGCTTCCTCCTCATCGACCCGGACCCTCCCGGAGGGGTCTGGACCTTCTTCGGGGATCGTCGGATCCTTGTTGGAGGAACCCAGAGCTTCTTCAGGAGTGACCTGGACCCTCCCAGGGAGGTCCGGCTCTTCTTGCTCAACAAGAGTAACTCCTTGTTGACTCAAGTCTGGAACCTCCTGACTCGCCTTCAGGAACCTCCTGACTCTCCAGGAGGGGTCTGGATTAATGAGCTTGTAGCGGTTCTGGTCTCTCCGCAACCAGGACCATGCTGACAACCTCGTCAGTTGTCGAAATGTAAAGCAGTAGAGGCTCACCAGGGTTCAGAGCTACCAATGTTGGTAGAGTGGTGAGGAGCTGCTTCAGCTCCTGAAACGCCTTTTCTGCATCTTCAGACCATTGGAATGGTCTGTACTTCCTCAATAGCTTGAAGAAGGGTAGTGCCCGTTCCGCCAGTCTTGAGATGAACCGGCTGAGGGCAGCTAGACATCCATTCAGCATCTAGACGTCCTTGATGCGCGTTGGTGGCCACATATCTTCAATGGCTTTAATCTTCGCCGGATTTGCCTCTATGCCTCGGTGGTTTATCAGGAAACCAAGAAGCTTTCCGGAGCTAACCCCGAAGACTCATTTGTCCGGGTTCAGCTTCGTGCGAGTGACTCGCAACTTGTCGAAGACAGCTTGCAAGGCGTCAATAAGTGACTCCTTGTCCTTAATCTTGATGACAATGTCATCAACATACACTTCCACTACGTCTCTGATGAGCTCTCCAAAGGTTTTGTACATAGCTCGTACAAATGTTGAGGCTGCATTCTTGAGACCAAATGGCATGGCAGTATAACAATACAATCCATCTACCGTAATGAAAGAAGTATGCTCTTCATCTTCCCTATGCTCTTCATCTTCCCTAGACATTCTGATTTGATGGTACCCAAAATATGCGTCTAGGAAACACAGTAATTCACACCCGGAGGTGGAATCCACTATCTAATCTATTCTAGGTAGTGGGAATGGATCTTTTATACATGCCTTATTAAGTGTTGTGTAGTCGATACACATCTGAAGCTTCCTGCCGGCCTTGGGTACAACAACTGGGTTTGCCAGCCATTTTGGGTGGAAGACCTCTCGGATGAACCCAGCTTCAAGCAACTTCTTCACTTCTTGTCGTATGAAGTTATGTCGCTCTACTGATTGCTTCCGAGGCTTCTGATGTACAGGACGAGCATCAGGGTAGATCTTCAGATTATGCTCAATCACTTCCCTAGGGATCCCAGGCATTTGTGACGGTTGCCAAGCAAACACATCGACATTAGCCCGGAGGAAAGTGATGAGCGCGAGTTCCTATTTGTCATTCAGACCTCCTGATATACGGGTGGTCTGAGCGGCGTCAGAACCGATTTGGACGACTTTGACGGGAATGTTGGTGTCGCTGCTTGGTAGCACGCGAGGTGCGGAGGTTGAGCCTCGATGACAAATGCTCAGTGGTTTCGGAGCTTGCTCCCTTCCAGATTCTTCTTCTTGCGCTGTGGCAAGCGTGTGAAGTTCTTCCAGAGATGTCACTCCAGCGGTGCGATCTCCACGGATCCAGAGAACACCAGCTGGTGTTGGCATCTTCGACACCAAGTAGCCATAATGAGCAGCAGCCATGAACTTGTATAAGGCTGGCCTGCCTAGAATAGCGTTGAAGGGTAAGTTGATCTGAGCAACGTCAAATACCAACTTCTCAGTGCGATAGTTCTCCCGAGTCCCAAAGGTTACGGGGAGAGTAATGGCACCAAGTGGGGTTATGGCCCCCGGACCTACTCCAGAGAAAGGTCGGGAGGGGCGATGGTCCGAAGGTCGGAGCTGAAGCTTGACGAAAGCTTCGAATCTTATGAGGTTCAGCCCCAAACCTCTGTCTACCATTACATGGTTGAGTTGATGTTGTTGATGGTCGGAGTTACCATCAATGGGAGTTGACCAGCTCTGATCATATTTCGAGGGTAGTCTGACGCGTCGAAAGTGATGGCAGTATCCATCCACTTCTGGTGCGGCTCTGCCCTGGTGGTGGGAGCCACTGAAGCCATGTCCCGTCGCATGGTCTTGAGGACATGGCGGGAGGTGATGTCCCACAAACCACCAAAAATGGTGTTCATGGTTTTCTGATGTTCATTGTCGGAGACATCGGAGTCATCGTCAATGGAGGTGTAAACAGCCTTCAAGACCTTTTTAGAGTCCTGAAAGCCTAACTCTTCTTCAGCCGGAGCTTCGTCGACTTTCTGTTTTCCTTCCCTTTGCCGGAAAGGAACTTCTTCCCAGTGCATGTTGTAGCGCTCGACAAGGTTCTGGACCTCTCGGCAGTCTTCCAAGTTGTGGCTATTCGTCTTATGAATAGGACACCACACTTTGGAGTTGCCGCCGTCTTCTGATGATGGCCAAGGTCGTTTCTTGGGGCGTGGCCCCTGGCCACCCGGAGCTGCGGCAGCTGCAGCAGTAGGTGTGCTGGTCGAAGGATTTTTCTTGTCGTTGGAATTTTTCTTCTTTTTTCCACTCCCGGAGGTAGTGGCTTTGCCCTTGGAGGATTTTTTATTATCCTCCGGAGGTGGTTTAGAGTGCATTTCACGGCCCTCTGCAGCTTTGGCACACTTGTCTACCAAGCTGAAGAGCTCCGTGATGCTGGTGATCTCCTTGATCGCCAGCTTCTCCAGCATCTTCTTGTCTCGTACGCCCTATCTAAATGCCACAATAACAGAGGCGCTGGAGATAGAAGGAATAGTGTTTCATACCTGGGAGAATCTTTGGATGAAGGAACGCAGGGATTCTCCTCCCTTCTGCGTGACAGCAAAAAGGTCCAGTTCGGTGCCTGGTCGGGTGTATGAACTCCCGAAATTGGCGGTGAACTGTTGGCACAGTTCTGCCCAACTATTGATAGAGTTGGGCGGAAGGCTCATGAACCAGGACCTGGTGGTCCCAGTTAAATCCAATGGGAAGTAGTTGGCCATTAAGGCCTCATTACCTCCGGCCGCGAGGATTGCAGTGGAGTAAATCTGGAGAAACTCAGCGGGATTGATAGTCCCGTCAAATTTCTCCGGCAGGTGAGGCCAGAACTTTTGTGGCCATCTGACTATGTGTAGGTGCATGGCCAGGGCAGAACAACCTCCTCCTACTCCCTCGGGAGCAGGACTATTTCGAGCCTCTCGCCTTTCGCGAGCACGCTCGATATAGACGCGGCCGTCCTGCTGACGGTAACGGCGATCAAGCTCCGCCCGGAGGTCATGAGTTGAAAGCCTGGTTACTGTATGGGTGTGTCGCGCCCCGGCAGGTAGCGACGTCACTTGTTGAGACGCAGCACGCCTCCTATTTTGGGAAGCGTGCAGACCAAGTCTGCCCGACAAAGTCTGATGCTGCGATGGGGCCTGTCCCGAGGGGGGAGGACCTTGGTTGCTGATGTGATCGGCTGCTGGTGCAACCAAATATTCCATATCAGCCCTCCACTGCTCCATTGCACCCTGGGATGCACCCGGAGGTGGTGGGTGCTGGAGGAGAGCACGTGCTGCATGGAGCGCGTGTTCAGGATTGTTGTTATTCGCCGATGCTGTGACCGACGCAGATGCCCCGTCTCATTGTCCAGCATGATTTGCTGGTGCAGACGGTGGCGGTGGAGGCATGACTCCTGCTGGAGTCGCGACACCTGCTGGTTGTTGCAAGTTGGAGGGATTGTCTCCAGCAGCTTGCGCAACGGGGTTGCTGTTGGATGATCCAGCAACTGAGTTCACCATTCCTGAAATCTCGGGCACCTGCCCCTACCTGGCGCGTCAACTGTCGGAGTGTTTTTCCGGCAATTCTCCCGATACTACCATTGGTAGCTCGCGGAGTTTGTAGTTCGGTATTGGGTGCGCAGAGATTCCAAAGAGTATGGCGAATGGACACAAGGATTTACGTGCTTCGGGCCGCCTGAGCGTAATACCCTACTCCACGGGGTGTGTAGCTGTTGTATTGAGCGTCTAAGAGCTTCAGCCCAGAGACTGTGTATGTCTTAGAGAGTGTCTAAGAGTCCTCTCTTGTGTATCATCGATCAGTCCTTTTATAGTTCAAGGATTGGTCGTTACACCGTTAGCCTGGCCCGACATGTGGCCCCGACGGTTACTAATGTTTAATACATAATTAATGAGATTAATTACCCTTAATAGTGTGGTAACGGGACCTGACAGTGCCGTTACTAGTATTAAGGGCCTACTGATCGTGTGTCATTAATATGGTATTAATGACACTTAATCAGGTCTTGAAGTCTTTGATTGCCCCTTGGAGGTCCGAGTCGTTGGGGGTTCACCAGCTTGATTGCCAAGGTTGAAGGCTGGCGGTTCGGACACGTGTCAGCTTTGGAGCTATTCGTCTGGGACGGGTAGGTCCGATGTAGATGTACACGTGTCAATACTGGAGTTTCCCTCTGTCGAAGGTTAGGTCCGGGGGTGACGCACAAGTGTTTAGTCCGGACCTATATCCCATGTGAGGGATATAGGTCCGGCTGCAGTGTACACGTGGCAGTAACTGTCAGATGAGATATTTGAGAAGGAAGGGCTCATTAACTGTCAAAAGGACTTGCTCATCCAAGAAAAAGAGAGATGTCAGGAGTTTGAGGAGCTCTTAGAGCTTGAAAGAGAAAGAAGCAATGCACTTGAGCATGAACTCGTTTTGAGCAAGGAAACTTGATCAAATCTTGAGAACACAACAATTGCGACAAAGGATGAACTTGTTAACTTGACAAAAGTTAACAAGATCCTTGAAACACAAGTTCAGTCTCTCAAGATCAATTCACATTCTTCCTCCAAAAGCTCATCTTCCACAAATGTCAAATCCAAAACAACTCAAGCTTGCAAGTGCTCTAACTTAATTCTAAAGCTAAAGGATGAGCTCAAATTGGCACAAAACAAGCAAGCACCGAAAGGTGACATCTTTTATAAGGATAAGATGGCATATGAACGTAGTGCATATACCAACACAAGACATCCTCTTGTCAAAGATGGTCTTGGCTATTCTAGGGAGAGGAAGAAAAATGCTAAGACTCCCAAAAATGGAAAAGACTTGATTGTTTTTGTCAAGGAAGGTTCATACCACAACAATAAGGAAAAGAACATTTCTACTTCACATAATATGCCTAAAAATGAACCTCTTCCATTGTTCAATGATTTTGATGCTTCATATGTTTTGTTAAGGAACAAGTTTGGAAAGCCTTATGATAGGTATGTTGGGACACTCCACAAGAGTCCAAAATCTTGCGTGTGGGTGTCCAAGTGCCTCTTGACAAACAACAAAGGACCCAACACTGCTTAGGTACCTAAAACCAAAGCTTAACTCTATTTTGTAGGTATACTCCCCCGGTGGGACAAAGTGGGTCCTTGGTAGTGGTTGCAAAAATCATATGAGTGGAGAGAGAAAGATGTTTGTGGAGTATGAGGAAAATGAAGATCCAAGTGAGGGAATTTATTTTGGGGACAATAGCCAAGGAAAAATCTTTGGCACTGGTAAAATTGCTATTTCCCCTAATCACACCCTTTCCGATGTTCTGCATGTTGCTTCACTTGATTATAACTTATTGTCCATATAACAACTATACGACAAAGGTTATAATTGTATTTTCACTAACGAGGGTGTGACCATCACAAGAAGGAGCAATGACTCAATTTATTTTAAGGGTGTGCTCAAGGAAAGCTCTATCTTGTGGATTTCTCCGTGGATAAATCCCAACTTGACACATGATTAATGGCAAAAACTAAAATGGGATGGCTTTCGCATAGAAGACTAGCCCATGTTGGAATGAGGAATTTGCAAAACCTTATTAAGGGCGAGCACATCCGTGGTTTAAAGAATGTTGTATTTGAAAAGGATAGACCATGTATCGCATGTCAAGACGGAAAGCAAGTTGGAGCTCAACATCCATCCAAAAATATCATGATGACAACACGACCATTAGAGCTTCTACACATGGACCTCTTCTGTCCAATCGCCTACATAAGCATTAGTGATAACAAATATGGTCTTGTAATTGTTGATGATTTTTCACGTTTCACTTAGGTGTTCTTTTTGCATGACAAAAGCGAGACTCAAGGTGTTGTCAAGAAATACTTGAGGAGAGCTCAAAATTAGTTTTTTAGAATCAAGACTATAAGAAGTGACAACGGCGTCGAGTTCAAGAACACTCAAGTTGAAGAGTCTTTGGATGAAGAAGGCATCAAACATGAGTTCTTGTCCCCTACTCCCCTCAACAAAATGGAGTGGCCGAGAGGAAGAATAGGACTCTCATTGAGATGTCTAGAACCATCTTTGATGAGTACAAGACGTTAGACCAGTTTTGGGCGGAAGTGGTTAACACCGCTTGCTATGCCATAAACCAGTTGTATCTCCATCGCATATTGAAGAAGACGTATTATGAACTTCTAACCGGTAACAAACCCAATATTTCCCATTTTCGTGTTTTTAGGAGCAAATGCTAAATTCTCAACAAGAAGCCTAGGACTTTGAAGTTCACTTCAAAGTCCGATGTGGGTTTCTTGCTTGGTTATGACTCAAACACTTACGCCTATCATGTTTTCAACAAATCCTCCAGAATTGTTGAAGTGGCACGTGACGTAGTGTTTGATGAGACTAATGGCTTCCAAGTGGAGCAAGGTGATCGTCATGTGCTAGATCAAGAAGAAGCTCCACAAGTAGTGATATGAAGGATGACACCTGGAGACATTTGACCACAAGAACAACCTCAAGACTCAAGTGACCATCCCACACATCAAGCAAACTCTTCCTCAAAATATCAAGCTCAAGACCCTCAAGATACGCTTCAACAAGATGAAAATGGAAGCATCGATCAAGGGGGAGACGAAAAAAGTGAGGAAGAAGATGATGAAGTTCCAAGAACTCAAGCACCACACCCAAGAGTACATCAAAGTGTTCAACGGGACCATCCCGTTGACGACATCTTTGGAGACATCTCCAAGGGGGTAACTGCTCGATCTCATGTTGCAAATTTCTGTGAGCATTACTCTTTTGTTTCCTCTTGAGGAACCTCATAAGGTTGAAGAAGCACTACGAGATCCAGATTGGGTGATGGCCATGCAAGAAGAGCTCAACAACATCGAAAGAAATCAAGTATGAGAGCTCGTGAAAAGGCCAAGTGCAAATGTTGTGGGCACCAAGTGGGTGTTCCGCAACAAACAAGACGAGCACAGGATGGTTACAAGGAACAAAACACGACTTGTGGCCAAGGGGTACTCACAAGTCGAAGGTTTGGATTTTGATGAAACCTTTGCTCCCATAGCTAGGCTTGAATCAACTCGCATATTACTTGCCTTTGCTACTCACCATGATTTTAAGCTATACCAAATGGATGTGAAGAGTGCATTTCTCAACGGTCCAATCAAAGAAGAGGTGTAGGTGGAGCAACCCCCCCCCCCCCCCCCCCGCGCGGCTTTGAAGATCAAAACTTCTCAAACTATGTATATAAATTGCGTAAGGCTCTCTATAGCCTCAAATAAGATCCTAGAGCTTGGTATGAGTGTCTTAGAGACTTTATAATTCAAAATTTTTTCAAAATTGGGAAGATCGACTATACTCTATTCACTAAGCACTTCAATGATGATTTGTTTGTTTGCCAAATATATGTCAATGACATTATATTTGGTTCTACTAACAAAACTTTTTGTGATGAGTTTTCTAAGATTATGACCGAAAGCTTTGAGATGTCCATGATGGGGGAGTTGAAGTTCTTACTAGGATTTCAAGTGAAGCAACTCAAGAAAGGCACGTTCATTAGTCAAACGAAGTACACACAAGACATACTCAAGAAGTTTGACATGGACAAAGCCAAACCCATCAAAACTCCAATGGGAATCAATGGCACCTCGACCTTAATGAAGATGGTCCAAGTGTAGACCGAAAGGTATATTGCTTCATGATAGGTTCATTGCTTTACTTATGTGCATCTAGTCCCGATATAATGCGTTGCTCGATTCCAAGCTGCTCCAAAGGGGTGTCATTGGGCCGCCGTAAAGAGAATTATTAGATATTTGGTTCACACACCAAGCCTAGGACTTTGGTACCCCAAGAAATCCAAGTTTAATCTCATTGGATATTCTGATGCGGATTATGTGAGGTGCAAAGTCGATAGGAAGAGTACCTCCGGGACTTGCTCATTCTTGGGTAGGTCCCTAGTGTCTTGGTCCTCAAAGGAACAAAATTATATTGCTCTCTCCACAACCGAAGCGGAGTATGTCACGGCCAAAAGTTGTTGTACACAACTTCTTTGGATGCGGCAAACTCTTAGGGACTATGGCGTAAACATGTGTCATATCTTCCTGCTATGTGACAATGAGAGTGCCATAAAAATAGCACACAATCCAGTTGAGCATTCAAGAACCAAGCACATTGATATCCTCCACCACTTCTTGAGAGACCACTCCATCAAAGGAGACATAGTGATTTCCCATGTGAGAACTGAAGAACAATTGGCCGATATCTTCACCAAGCTCTTAGATGAGAAAATATTTTGTGAAAGTAGTGATCTCAATATCCTAGATTCTCAAAATGTTGCTTGAGTCTTGCACATCTGATTGTTACTTGTATTTGTTCCAACATTCATGCATTCTTGTGAAAAACTCATCCCCCTCGTTTTTCTACAAAACTATTTGAAATTATTGGATATTTTTAAATTATGATCATAGTTTGGTTGTTGATTGACCATGTTTGCAAAGATCTTTTGCGAAAACTTGTCCATTATGTCCAAATTATTTGACCTTTCCCCAAATCTCTAGTTGCAAACTGCAACTATTCAAGGGGAGTCGGAGAAGTTTGACCCATAAGTCGGACATGTCCAACACCAGAGTCAGCCAAGTCCGACGTGGGAATTCTGCAGCCCCCAAAAGAAGTCGACAGTTCCTTTTCCCTCTCTCTCCCCTCACTTCAAACTCTTTCCCACTCGTGTTCACTCTCTCCCTCTCAACATCCTCATTGATTTTTAGACTCTTTTGAAGAGTGTGTGAGGTCAATATCCTCAAAGTCTTGGAGGATCAACAACCCATTCGATCTTCTTTGCTCTCCCCTCTTCTCAAGGTATCTTCTCCATTCTTTCCTTGATTCTTTCAGATCTTACGATAAGTTAGTGTATTCTTGTTAATGAAATTGCTCACTAGCATGACTAACAACTTGTGGTAGATCTTGTTGGTAGAAAATTTGATTTGTGTAGTTTTGATAGAAGTTAGGGTTAAAAGTGTACAGGTCGAACATGACCAACATCTGTATCGGACAAGTCCGACACAATGTGTCGGATAAGTCTAACTTTTGAGTCAGACAAGTTTGATCATGTATAGCATTAACTTCTTAACTTCTATACAGACTATCGATCAATTATTTTATCCCTCTTGCTTTGTATATTACCTATCCTTCATGTCTCTCTCTAGCCATGGCTCGTGAAAATCAAGATGCAAAGAGAGGCAAGCAAGCCGCCGAGAGCGAAGCCTCAACTCAGGCTACAAAGGAGTCAAGCAAATTGTTCGTCATGCTAACTCTGCTCAGGGGGCCATTGTTGTTTCAGGAAGGCTCTAATGGTGGTACTCAAGCTGCTCAAGAGAATGTAGATATTGGAACTTTGGCGGTACACTCACATGTAGGCGACCCTCATCGCCCGGCCGACAAGATCAACTACAGGAGGAATATTCAAGATACCATGCATTAGAGAGATGTTAAGTGCTATGATATGCCTAGGGTTCGAAGAGACCCTCGCTTCTAGAGCTATTTTCACATGGATTACTATTTGTGCATGCTCACTACAATGAAAAATCCGGTGACCGATATGCAGTGGATTGACTAGTAGGCAATGCAGCAGAAGAAAGGTATTTTATTTGCTAAGGTCAAGGATGCTTGTGAGTTCCATGGGGTAAAGGACATCATGGGGTTGCAATATCCATGGAATGTCGAAGTCATTCTTCAGTTCTATGCCACCATATTCTATTGGACAAACAAGCTTGAGTTCACCTGGATGACCACTGGTGAAAAATACTATGTCAGCTATGAAGATTTTGCTACCATCTTAGGTATGGGGAACTGTTTGAGGCATCCATTGAAGATCCATAAGGAGCCTCTTGTGACTAGTGAGGAGATGCTAGGCTTCTACTTAGAGGGGTACCCCGCTCAGCCTCCTCACATCCACGGGCTACGACCCTTCCATGCAGTGCTTAATCAACTCATACGAAAGACGATAGACCCTAAAGACGGTGATGCCAACCATATTAATCACAACAGCAACAATGTCATCAAACTCCTTGCCAGCCAACAGAATGTCAATGCATTTGACTACATATATGAGGAGATTTACATCGCTTCTGAGACTCTCACTAGGTCTTGTTGCTATGCCCCATACATCATGAAGCTTATCGAGATAGTTTCTGGATGGAAATTTGTGAAGGATGTGGTGCATAGGCCTCTAGTACCTAAGAAGCCTTCAAAGCTTCATATTCCTATCAGAGCTCCTTCGGCACCGTCTCAGCCTAGCTTGCCCAGGAGGCGTTCAGCTCAACCTCCTCCTCCTCCTGTGCCGCAACAACCTTCTTGTTCTTCGGTACTATTCAAGATTCTTAAGGCTATGTTCTCTGTGTACTGCTCCACTCAGATATCAGTTCAGAAGTTAGCAAAGCGGACTAAGAGAGACCTCACATCTATTAGAGAGCAGCTCTAGCTGCCCCCAGTGTCAGGTGACAGCGAGGATGAAGAGCCTGCAGAATTTCCCCAGTTGTCTGCGTCAAAGCTTGCCTACTTCTTAGGGATAGGTGCTTCCTCTAGTCCTCCCGCAGCTGCTCGTTTTGGTGATGATGAAGATGATGACCAAAGCGAGTATGAAGAGGAGCGAGGGAGTGGCAATACTGAAGGGAGCGACGACGAGTAGATAATTGGGCTCTCTTAGCTTTTCTCCTTTTTGGTGTTTTAATGCTAAAGGGGGAGAAGTATCTTAGCTATGGACATGGATATGTACTTATCTATTTCGTGGTGTGTGTGTGTGTGTGTGAAAAATTTTAGCTTGTCATTCTACTTATGATGCTTGTGATGCTTGTGCTAGATTCATGTTATGAATGCTTTAGTTTGAATTCACGTCATCAATGCTTATTCATTTGCTTTCATATAATGTCACTCACACAAAATGCATGTAGGAACCCCACGAGTATTAAGAGTATATGAGCTCATTTAAACTTGTCTTAATCGAAAGCTCATATACTCTTGATACTTACAATAAAATTTTTTCTTTAATTGTTGGAATCTTTAGTTGGTTGTCATCAATCACCAAAAAGGGGGAAATTGAAAGTGCATCTAGGTCCCTTGTGGGTTTTGGTTGATTAATGACAAAAAATTAAAGAGCTAATGAGTTTGGTTGAGTTCGTGCAGAAAATTTAGAACGGAGTGAAATTCACGAAAAAGGAGAAAAGACGTGAAAAGTGGAGTTGAAATAAGTTTCTATTTCTCCTTGAGTCACAGAAAAATTTGTACTATTAAGAGGGACACGATGCGTGGAAACTTAGTGAGTCAAATGGGAGCTCAACCCCTTGGGTAGGTTTTAGGAAAACCCTTAGTGTTAGGGTCGGACTTGTCTGGCGCCTTGGGACGGATAAGTTCAAAAACTCTCTGGTGGATTTTAGACATGTTCAAATATGTATGTCGGACATGTATGAAATCGCTCTGTTGGTATTCAGACATGTCTGAAGCGGGTCGGACATGTCCGAGGTACTTATCTTAGAAAGTTTTGTGCCTGAAACTCAGAATTGTTCGATATGGAGTTAAGACAAGTCCAAAATTCTTTGTTCAATTTCAGACATGTTCGAAGTCGATTAGACATGTACGAGGTAGACTTTTTTGGCTTTTGCCTCGGATTAGTCTGAGTTGAAAAACCTTCCCTTGTTTGTCAGACTTGTCCGAGCTTAGTCGGACTTGTTCGATGTGGCTTTTGCATGTAGTTTCAAATCAAAGTGGTTAGCCATACTGTCTCTGGTATCAGCAGGTCGGACATGTCCGAGATTATGTCAGACTTGTTCAACGCAGACTGTCATCTAACGACTAAAATCGCTTTTGGAGTATAAATATATGGGAATCTCGTCCCCAATCAGAGTCTAACCCTAGAGAAACTCTCAGAGCCGCCTCAAGCCCTCAAGAAAGCCTCCTCTCTTGTTCTTCACCCTCTTGAGCCCAAATCCAACATTTTTGGGGAAGAGTGAAGGAGTGATTGTGAGTTTGGGCAAGAGGAGTCCATCGGGGGTTGAGAAACGTTTGATTTGTTGAGTTTCTTCATGATTTCATATTTGTTACTCTTGGGGTTCTCCCCTAGACTGTTAGGCATTGCCCCGGTAATTTCTCGTGTGAATCTTGATTCGGGGAGGTTTGCAATCTCTTGTGATAGTGGAACATCAAAGACTTGACCTTTGGGGCGTCTTGGCGATGTTAGGGCTGTTAGGCCCGGTCCTTCGTGGACTTCTCAACAGGGATGTAGGTTTCTTCATGAAACTGAATCTCGAGAGAAAAATCTCTTGTCCATTGTCTTTATTTTCATTTCTGCAATGTTCTTACTTTCTAGTGATCATCTAGGTTTACTTTGTTTCTAGCACTTAATCTTGTTGCCATCAACTAATAGAACTGCTAGGACGTATTCCCATTCACTAGATTGCATAAAAACTTCCTTTTTAGTAGTTCCCTGTCAATTCAGTCGGACTTATCCGACTTGAGTCAGACTTGTCCAACTTCAGTCAGATCAGTCCAGTTTCCAATCAGACAAGTCCAACTTGTATTGACAGGACAATTTTTAATTAAGTCTAGATTTTTGATTATTGCTTATTCACCCCCCTCTAGGCTACTTTCAGTTTGTATTCACTTAGAGACAGATGCTAAATAACAGTAAGAATAGATTGTAATTGCTATAGTGTTTTACCACTGATAGCCTTCCTTGTTATGACTCTAATGACATAAATGTCTCCACTTGTTGAGTACTGTTGGTACTCAAACTTGCTTGTTGCTTATCTTTTCTCAGTCTACAATGGTGAAGAAGTAGAGAACAAAGACTTCTACGATGATCCAGACAAGACGTTCTAGACTGGCGAGACCCCCGAGTAACGCCTGTGCTTTGAAGTCCCGTTTATCTACTATTTCCGCTCCTATGTACTTTTCTTTTCGACTGCAAAGGTAGTTTATGTAATAAATTATGTACTCGAATATGGTTCATTTAAATGGTATTTCACTTTCGTCTACACATGTATGAATTTAACTGATCCTGACATACATATAAAAAGCATCTTGTGGTCTTCTTAAAACCAGTAACAAACAGGGATGTGCATGTTCTGGGAACTCGCCAAGGACAGCTGAAATTCGGGCGTCAGCGATAAAGATAGATATTTTCAGCAATCCAACACGCGTATCATTTATTTCTGCTCAGCAAGTGGCCCATTTGCATATCCTCACCACTACATATCATACTGATATTACTCATTCCATAATGACAGAAATGGGCGCTGCATTCTGCATTTATACTTTCTCATATGTACATGAACCAAAACCAGAGCGTCAACGCCGCACATAAAACATGAACTATCAGTACTATACGAAGGAAAAATCTTCTTATTCCCGTTGTCGAACAATAAGCTCATGTCTAGTAACGTAGAGAAAAAAAAAGAAAAAGGTTTATGTTTAGCTGCCTTTTTTAGCAAGAAAGAAACATTATGAAACTACTGTGTGGTAGCTACTGAAATGTGGAGACATATCCATGAAATAATTTGTATTGCAATAGGAATAGATAATAATCAAAAGCCAAGCCAAACTGGCACTGGCTCAGTTCTCAGTTGGTTAAGCCCTCCGGGTGTGAGACCTCCTATCAGAGTTCAAACACAATTTGTGAAATTAAAAATACCCTCGTTGGAAGTCCTGCTTCGGGGTTTGAGGTTTAAGCTTCTCTTATATAAGGAATGTTCAAGTTCGATATCTTTAATAAGACTTCCAATAAGTTCAAACTGAATCATTTTTCCTTTTATATGATATACGCGAAAGCTTCTTCTTCAGATCTTTCAAAAAAAAGACTTCCACTATGACTATGTTTCCACCAAGTCGAACAAATTCTTTCTATGGTCGGAGGGGCAAGGAATGCTGGTGCCCATGTGCTTACAAAAGTATTCACCTTGATTAGTTGTATAGTATTTGTGAGTATAGTAGACGTCCACTAATATAATGGACAAGTATAATAGATTTGTCTAGATTTTGCATAAATCTGTTTAGAATAATCTATCATTTCACAATCTTCATGATTTGTTATTTTAGTTTAAAATGGATAGGATTGATGAGTTAACTTAACAATTTAAATAATTTTTTAGTGTAATTGAGAAATATTTATTTAGCTCATAAAATATATTTCATAAATAAATATATCTCAACTACGTTGACAAAAAGTTTATCTAAGTCATTAAGTTAACTCATCAGATCCTATAAAGAATTAGTTCAATAACTATATTTCAAAATTGTACCTCTAAGTAATTTTGAAACAAAATATGAAAATTGAATAGAACTAAAGTAAAAATTGAATAGAAAACTGCGATCATAATAGATACTTAAGAAATAGATATCTCTCAATTTCGTGTATAAAATTTTTTATCTAAGTCCTATTGTGGATACATCACATCATATACTCTAGTTAGTTCTACAACTATATATATCTCCAAAATATACATTTAAATAATTTAAACTACTGTCAAAAATAGAATAGAACTAAACACTAGCTTGCATCCAATTGTCCATCGGGTGGACAAGTCGTCTACCTGATGTGGATGACATGGCCCAATACTGACATGGTGCTCCACGTCATCCAATTGTCCATCAGATGGACAACTGCGATGTCACATCACCTAGTTGTCCATAAGATGGACAACTAGATGGCTAGATTTGAAAAAAAATGAAAATAGGTGGTTATTACTATAAAATGAATAAAAATGATGTTAAAAATAAAAATTAAGTCCAGAGAATTCTTCCATTGGTTTCACTTGCTAACATGACTTCAAACTTCTTTTATTTCAATTGGGACTTTTCTTCTCATCATCTGGAACTTCGGTTTCACTACGCATTCTGTCAAAACTGATTTTGAACGAGAACAAAGGTAACATCATGGACAAGATCGACTTACCTTTGGCTCCAAGAAAAGACACCTCAGTCTG
This sequence comes from Tuctoria greenei, assembly GCA_036927565.1. Classification (NCBI taxonomy): domain Eukaryota; kingdom Viridiplantae; phylum Streptophyta; class Magnoliopsida; order Poales; family Poaceae; genus Tuctoria; species Tuctoria greenei. The sequence goes on from JAYESD010000003.1 coordinate 22,010,469, forward strand.
CATTATACCGGTCAGTGCTCGACTGCCAGGATCACAGAAGGTCAACAACAAGTTCAGAGCTATACATTGTGGGTGGGGATATGTCTGTAGCAGATAAATATGCTGATATTTTTAATTGTAAGATTGGCTCTTTCCCTATCAAATATTTAGGTGTCCCCCCATTTCAGCCAACAGATTGTATACATCTGAATGGCAAGGGGTGCAAACCAAGGTGTCTAAGAAAATGAGCAGTTGGAAGGGGGGAGTTTTGTCAATGGTAGGGAGAGCGGTCCTGATTAATTCAAGCCTATCCAATGTGCCCATATATCACATGTCAATGTTCTTGCTCCCCAAAACAGTGATTGAAAGGATTGACATAGTGAGAAAGAAGTTCATGTGGCAAGGTGGACAGGATAAAAAAAGTACCACCTTGTAAAATGGGCAATGATTTGCAAAAGTAGAAAAAAGAAGGCTTGTCAAATGGTGGTGGAAATTGGAAAACAAAAATGGGATCTGGCAAGATTTAGTTAAAAACAAATATGTCAAAAATGCACCCATTGGATGTATCAAACACAAATTGTCAGATTCTCCTGTGTGGTCTAATTTGTTGAAAGTCGGACATATTTACTTGTGTGGAAGGAAGTACATCCTTGGGCATGGGTCGAAAATTTGGTTTTGGAAGGATGCTTGGCTTTTTGATATTCCTTTGTGTTTTAAATTTCCCTTACTATTTGAATTATGCACAAATGCTGATATTTCAATGGCACAGTGTGACAGGGAGCACTGGGTTGTAGGATTCAGGAATCTTCCTGAGATCCTGCACAATCAATGGTATACTTTGGCTGCTCTGTTTAATCAACAACGTGTGATGGGGGATGAAGATAAGGTTTGGTAGCTTTGGACCAGGTCGGGAAAGTTCATAGTCAAATCTGTGTATGATCACCTGACCTGGAATGAACAAGGCATTGATTTTAAGCGTATTTAGAAAGCAAAGATTCCACCGAAAATTAAGACATTTTTTGGCTCATGGAAAATAATGCAACACTGACTAAAGACATTATGAAAAGGAAGAATTGGGAAGGAAGTCTAACTTGTTATTTTTGCAGAGAAGATGAATCCATGAATCACTTGATGTTTGGTTGCTGGGTGGCTAAAGTGGTTTGGGGTATCATTGCCCTGTGTTTTGGGAGTGATTGCAGGCCTAGGTTGCTGCCGCAATTCTGGAATTGGATTTTGGTGGTGCTCCCTGGTGGTGACAAGGTTTATACCTTAGGACTAGGTGCAATATGTTGGGCCATTTGGAAAGCAAAAAAACAAGATGTGCTTTGATAAAAAGCTGATTAAAAATCTTGTTGAGATTTTCTGCCACGCGTGTTCTCTTATGTCTTTTTGGGCAGGATTATACCTGCAGGACATGCAGCAGTCTATCAAGGAAAGTGTAGAAACGATGCTGAAGATTGCCTTGAAGGTTTTGGATGAACAGAGGAGGGGTGCTGCTCTCCCAGCTCCACAAGGGGAGGCTGATCTGGATGGGGAGGACATGGAGGACCACGAATGAGAAGGGGGAAAAGAACGAGGGTTCGCTGGCTGGAAAAAAGAGGAGTGTTTTTACTGCTTCGTTTCATGTCTGTAGTTTTTGTGGCGAGGCTAAAACTTGTTTGCTTCATCCTTGGCTGTTGAAACACTGTTGTGTGGAGTAGTTTATTGTTTGTTTCTGGGACCTCCCGTCGTCCACTGTTAAGTGGAGCGATGATGGAGCAACACTGGGGGGAAGAATCCACTAAATAGGTGCAGCTTATGAACTCTGTAATCGCTGTTGATCTCCGTCTCACCGTTTCAAAAAAAAAAAAACAAGTTCAAAGGTTGATCTCCGTCTCAAAGTGGAAAGTATTCCGTTTCAAAAAAAAAAAAACAAGTTCAAAGCTATCCAATCAGACGTACGGATGGTACTTCTTAGGCTATCCGCACTTGTTACTCTATACACTACTCTATACACTATTCTACTTCTACTTTTACAGCATTTACTCTAAATTTACATTATCCAACAATCTTTACAGCAACACCACTACAGACGGTCTTACTCTAGGAACATGGCAGTAATATTTTTTTTCAGAATCAATAAAGTTTTCCACAAACTGATGCCTCGACATACATAAGTCTACATTCTACTATTTCACAGGTACAGCGACTAAAACCAGATCTATGATACAAATTACTACTGCTCCCCACGCTAGTTAATTCAATTTTGAACTAACCAACTTATATAAAATGAAAAGGAAGGAGTAGTATATAAATAGAGTTGTCAAGCTGCGCATCAAGCGTGAAAAGAATGAACTACTCCTTTCTTTGCAAAATACTTGTCACTTAAGACAAGAATTCTAGTTCAAAATAAACTAAAATTCTTGTCATAAGTAACAAGTATTTTTAGATAGAGGGAGTATACGAAGAACAAGACAGATCAGCATCTAAGTGGATAATGCTGCACATACAAAAAGCACCAACGCTGCCGCAATCCACCTCCCGAACCGTGTCACTGGAGCACATGACGCAGATCCCGGTGACGTTGTTCCGTTCTTGGTCGCCGGTTTCTCCGTGGAACAGGTGTAGCCGCACAGGCTAGGCCTGACAACTCGGTAGACACCTTTGCTTGCCAGAATATAGATGTCCTTGCTATTGTCCTCCCCAAAGGAGAAGACGTAACCGAGCAACGGATCGTGGCTTCCAGCGGTGGATTCACAGGCGATCGGAGAAGTCTTGGAGCAACTCATTACAGTCAAAGATGAGGTGTAGTTTCCACTCCCCTCTGGGGTCTCTGTTCCGGTCCACATAGCCGATGAATACAGATCCGTGTAAAGGTACCTGGAATGGCATTTGCAAATATGATCACTAAACCAAATTGAAAGCTGTTGCAGACCTTTTAAAAACCAAAATTGGTGGTGGATTGATGAACTACTGAATCAAAGTCATATGAATATTAAACTTTCACATGTCCTCTACTTATAAGAAACTTACTTGCCACAAGTGTCTAAATTTGTTAGGCATAGTGCCCCTTGTAAATCTTATAACTTCTAAAAGACTCAGTTTGTATTGTCAAGATATTATGATAAGGGGTAACAAAAGTGGTACAATTTATTATTAAGGGAACGACTAGAGTGCAAACAGCTCTCTGGTGCAACCGTGCAAAAATTTCTTCTTGACCGCACCATCTACATCTTATGGCCATTGCATTTTTGCACTTAAACCTCGGCTCCCACCTGACAATAGTACGATGTTGATTTTGTGGTCCAGGAAAGATTTTTGCACGATTGCACCAAATGGTTGTTTGCACTCTAGTCGTTTCATGTTATTAAATCATGAAAGGAAGTTTCAACAAGCAGAAGTACAAGCTCAAGCTGATTCCTTTTACCTAAATAAACCACAAAAGTATTAAAAAGTTACTCGAGCTGACTAAAGAAAAACATAGGCTAAATTCTGTCATTCTAGCTCTCATTCCAAAACAATGAATTTTAGAAGAGGCTGCTGGGTATACCTTCCATATAAGCAAGGATCAGTAGACCCTCGATAAACATATCCGCCAATAACTGATGCAGATCCAATGTTTTTGTTGACAGAAGAATGGTTGTAGCCCATGACAGGGAAGATGGCATTTATGGAGTCAACTGATGTATTCCCTCCAGGTGACTGTTGTGGATGAAAAATATTTGGGCCCTCATACACGCGCCATCCATAGTTTCCACCCTTGGAGATCAAATCAACCTCTTCGTACACATCCTAAGCAAATGATGTAAAGATGAACCCAATTAAAATGACAAAAGGGTCTCGTCTGGAAGAGGCCAAGATAACCTTTTGTTCATAACTCAGAAGTGTATGAAAGTTCTGCAGTTTAAGAACTGCTAGTTGTTACTGAAGGATATTTCTTTCTGTAAACTAACAAAACTGATAAAATAGGTCAAAATCTGAATGCTACTACAGTTACATATACCAATATTTAAGGTCCTCATGGATGTATTATTCAAAAAGAAAGGGTACAAAAAACTTCTCATGCCTGTAAGAGGCCTAAAGAAGACAATCAATGCTTACAGTTTTTTCTTATCTTAAAAGGTCCAATGTGTTGACAAACTCAGAATCATACCTGACCTACATCCCCACAGTAGAAGTAGGAAGGTCTCTCAGAATCAAAACTGCATCTCCAGGGGTTGCTAAAACCCAAGGCCCATATCTCCGGTTGTAAGTCACTATCATCAGCAAATGGGTTGTCCTTTGGAACAGAATAGTTACCCCACAAGCTCTGGTTACTGGTTTGACTCTGGCCTGAAAGGAAAAAAAAAACAATGTTAGAAATATCGACCAAAACCTAATGAAAATTAAAATTTTAACATCTTTCTACATGTAAAACCAGTGTCCATCTGATACAACAGCTTCAAGGGACATCTCAAATGGTTACTAGCCGTCAGGGTGACAGAAACCAGTTGATTTCTTGGCAGTGCTGTACAATCACATTAATCAATAACATGGTCATTCTGATGTCAAATTAATTGTCAGACCTAAACTGCTGTTGCTTCATAATATTTTGTAACCACAATCAACAACCACATGTCGAATTTATGATCACTTTATCATTCTAATGTTTGAGTTAGATTCATTTAACATCATAAAATGTAGAAACATTTTAAGGTTCCCATAAAGTGACTAATTGTCAATTATTGAATATTTCCTTACCGGTAAATCTTGATGAAATAATATATTACCAAGGAATTGGAAAACATTTAACTGGTCAACTCTTAACTTATAAGCACAACTGGAAACTTAAAGGATAGTATATAATATTCCTCTAATAGAATGGTAAAGTAACAACAGACATGGTGAACATAAGACTACAAGCACACAAATTAAAGGGAAAATAAATTGTCAACAGTATCTCAATATGAACAACAATGTAAAAAATATTATTGATAACTTACTTTGTGTTTCATCAACATCAAGCCTCATTATTTTCCCCAAAAGTGATTTCTTATTTTGCGAAAAATTGAATGGATCACCTTTGCTTCCACCATCCCCCATCATAAGGTAAAGGTATCCATCTGTTGGTCCAAATAGTATTTGTCCTCCATGGTGAGCTGTATATGGGAGTCCCATAGTAAATATCCTTCTAACCTCAGACGGATTTGCAGATGTTTCCTAGAAAACAAAACAACAGTAAGCACTGTAACTATAGTATCAATTCTTCTATGGGAGAAAGTAAACCATGCATACCGCAGAAATATTCGATGAGACTTTTGCAGAATACTCTGAAACAACAACTTGGTACTTGCATGGCTGTGCACCATTATCTGTGCCGAGCTTCGAAGGATCACAGCCAGCATCAGAATTACATGAACACCTACCAGCACAGCTAGGTGATTGAGTTCTATCACAATTATAGGACACAAAGAAGCGCCCATTAGTCCTGAACTTTGGATGAAATGCTAACCCCATGAGGCCAAACTCAGAATCAAAATGCACTTCATCAGTAAGATCAAGAAATGGGTTAGCCTCATCAATTTGAAGAGCAGCTCCAGAGCCTTGTTCTGGGATGGTTACCAACCATATCTTTCCAGCTTGGCTAGATACGAAAGCCCTGTTTGATCCATCTGGATATGGAGCCAAGTTCAGGTAAGATCCGTTTCCTATTTTCTCAAGACATATCCCTTTAGGTGACGGTGAAGATTCTTTAGCATTAAATGAAACTGTGTTCCCATTCAAGCATAGAGATTGTTTATCAGATGAGCCACCAAATGATGTACAGAAGTCCTCCTCTGACTGCCATACATCAGTAAGCTTTGAAGATGAGGAGCTAGGTAGTCTTGCCTTTCCTTGCAAGGGAGATTGAAATGGAGAGTTCACTATTGTCACACTTCTGCAACTTTCCCATACTAGTTTGCAGTAGTCTTGTGTAGAATCTTTTGATTGGGAAGACCTTGCTGAAGAATTATTATTGCAGAGCAGAGGAACCATACGAAGCTCAGAGCTTGAGTTAAACAACTCAGACGAAAATGGACTACATTTCTGAAGATAAAGCTGAGATTTGTTAGTCTATGACCACATACTAACAGTAAGTAACACATCACTAAATAAAGTTTTACAATGAACTGTAAGCTTTAGGCATAGATCAATAGCACCTGAACCTAAACTTGATGTATCGATTCCTAAAAACAGAACCAGTTTTTAATGCAAACCATTTTCTACCATTTTTTTCCAATTTTTGTCAACAGGAATTCTATCTATGCCCAGAAAGTATGGCTGCCTATCAAGTAAATAGGTCTGTGTGCTTAACATTTCACTCTGTACGTTTCAACATGACAATCTCCTAGATAAAAAAATATATATGAAAAGTTCACCATCAACTATAGGAGTATTTTCCTTTTTTCAAAAAAAAAAACTATCTCAGTTTTATCATATTGCACTGGAAAGGTTCAGTAAACACCCACTTGTACTTTTGCAAACACAAGATACCTGAATATTCCCAACATGCAGTACTTTTTAAGTTTGTTTTGTTTCCTCCTCTTGGGATTCCCAAGGGCGCTTCTTATAACGTGTTCAAGATTGGTAACCACTTGGCATGGTGGCACCAGACAACACGCTCATCTCTCAATGTGCTGTTATTTTATTTTAAAAGAAAAGAAAAAACTTGTGCTGTTATTTTATTTTAAAAGAAAAGAAAAAACTTGTTCAGGTATCCGAGATCCAACAGTATTTGACAGAGCACATATACGACAGCAATGTCATCGGTAACATAAAAGAACTAAATAGTTCTCGAAAACAGAAAGGAACAAATACTACCCACATCCCCAGCTTTCCTGTCAGGCAAACCCATCGAGCAGTTTGCGCGCAAGCAGAGTCAAAAGTAAAAAGGTTCAGGTACGCTGAGTGTGTGGGCGTAGTCTAGTCGTCATTCAACAGAGTTGATTACCGCACACAGGACGGACTTGACGGAGGCGGCGCAGGCGGCGGCGGTGGCGGTGGCGGCAATATTCATGGCCTCGAACCGCCTCCGCAGCGCGGCGTCCGCGGCGGCGTCGCAGCAGCTGCTGCTGCTTCCGCTTGTTCCACCATAGGAGGAGCAGAATCCCAGCGTCCTGTTCAGCGGCACCGGCGCCCCTGCGAGCTCCCGAGAAATTACGGCCTGGTCAGAAGAGAACGCGGCGCGAGGACGAACCAGCAGAGGAGGTGGAAGTGACAAACGGAGGCGCGCTGATGACTCACTTCCGTCGGTGCACAGCGGGAGGGCGCGCGCGGCGGCGAGGCAGCAGCAGCAGCAGACGAGGACGAGGAGGAAGCGCGGGGCGCGCCCACCCGCGACAACGAGAGGCGTCATCTGCGTCACTGGCACTGCTGTCCCCTGCCGCGGCGGAGGAGCAGGTGGATTTATTGGCAGCGGCGGTCGCGGCATGACATGTGAGTGTTGACCCAAGTTGGGTTTTAAAGACTGGCGGCAAGTGGGACGAAGACATTTGTCCACAGCTATCTACCCGTGGGCGTGGGATATATGGGTGGCGCCATGTTTACACTCACAAGTAGGCTTCCTCGATCGTGGTGGGTGTTCTTTCTGCTCTTCTACTTTCGTGGCCTGCAAATGTATGCAAGGAAGACGAAGACTCGTTTCCAGCGAAGTGAGTACGACGGTAGCAACCAAACATGGTGAGGTCGTAGTATTAGTCGTGTCAGATCGAACTGTTTCTGATATTGTTAGCATATGATATATGCTCAAGTGGCTCCTGGCCTATAGCCTGCCGATTAAATATCTGCAGTGCAGTCAAGGTCTTCACCTGTTTCCTGATCGTCCCAACTAACACCAACCCCGTGGCTCCCTGATTGCCACTCAAGCTCGCCGAGTGCTGCAAAGGAGCCAACGCCAATCGTCGGCAGTCACCGTCGTCGTTCACCCACGTAAGTGTGCCTTCACCTGCGTCAGCTCAGGTGAGTCAAACTTTTTATGAATGTGAACGCCTGAAGATTGAGAGCGGAATGCGTAATGTTTCGGTTTGTCTTTCTTCTCTTTTCTGAAACAAATGGATTCCAAAAGTCGCGACTGTAATGGAGAGCCGTCCTAGCTGGAGGCCAAACACACGAGTCAAGACAGGGAAGTATGCCTCGAATGGGTAAAACTGATAACCCATGTGCGAAAATAGGCATTCTCCATTTATTACCAAACCGCTTCGATCGCCAGATCAACATGGCGACGGCGGCGCCCATCGTCCTCCTGGCCTGCGGCGCTGAGGCGCCGCGAGTCAAGCTAATGTGCAGCCGCGGTGGCAATCTCGTGCCCTGCGGTCCCAGCGGCGCGACCCGGTACGTGGGCGGCCAGACGTACGCGCGTCCTCGCCGTGCCGCGCGCGGCGGCGACCTTCCGTGGCGAGGCTGTCGTCGGAGATGGCCGACGGCGCGGAGTGCGCGCCGTCAGTTACCGCTTCTCCGAGGACGAGGACGTCGTGGTTCCGGTCACCTGCGGCGAGGAGCTCGCGGTCGCGGACATGCTCGACGAGTACGACCGCCTGCGCGCCAAACGGCCGAACGCGGCGTTCCGGGTGTTCGTCTCCACGGCTTCCAGCAGCACCGACGCCCTGCGTATCCAGATGCGCAGGAGCTCGCGGCAGCCGAGGCCAGCCGCCTGCAGCCGTCTTTCTTTCCACCATGCATGGAGGCCACCAATTCCGCTGCGTCTGCCGCCAACGCACCAAGTGCGCCACCGCGCCGCCACCGGCATGGTCGGTGTACGCACTGCCCTACATATCCAAGAACGTCAACAGTTTGTGGATGCCAAGGCCCCGCTTCCTTTAATCCGTGGTGTCCGCTGAAGCAAAGGTAAAGCGCAATCGCAGAGATGCCAAGGCTACTATGGACATGGAGAAGAGAAGGGCCGTGAAGCACGTGCCGGCCAACAACGTTCTTTAGGGCTTTGCTTCGTTAATTCCCGCTTGATGAACTTGTTGTAGTCCTGCTGCATGGATATGTAAATCTGTAAATATTGTTTGTTAGTATTCCCTCTATCTCAAAAAAGAATATTGTTTTTAGAACTAATTTAGTTTTAAAAACGTCATTTTTTTCGAGATGGAGAGAGTATGTTCTTACAGTTTCACTTTTCAAAGAAGAGGAACCAATTTTAAAATTGGGTGACTCGTTAATTAAATATTCTGTATTTCATTCAAAATTAATTAAACGATCAGAACGAAGATTTTTTGATTCTTTACCTTCTGTGTGATGTATATGTAAACTCCATCCAAGAAATTAAATGCAGATTAACTTTCTTATTTGTATTGTGTATTACTGTATTTTAACCAAGTGCATAAAGATCATTGGCGATTGAGCGATTGACATGTGTGAATTTATTTGAGCAAATCAACAAGCTGAAAACAACCATCCCATAGCTTCAGATGCATGTTTTTCAGGCCGGAGAATCCTATTTGTAGCTCCCATAGCTGCAGCATTCATGATGATTGCTGCACATTGTTATAATTCGAACTTTTATTTGGATCTTGTTTTATTTGCATCTGTTACCGCTTAATAAGAACTTAGGACAGGAGAACATCAAAGTGCAGGTTTGCTGGCAGATCTACGTAGCGATGCCGGCCCTGGAGGGGAAGGAAGCTGGCGTTCGATTCGGACTCGACCTCGACTTCGATTCTTGCTCGGACTCGCGCTCGCCGCGTATGCGTGAACCCAACGCATGGCTCTCCGCTTCACGCTATATATATGCGGGCACCCACCTTCTTCATCGCCAACACATCTCGCCACCTCCCTCCCACAGTCCCACACCACCGGACCTCCTCAACTCGTCTGTTCTCGTGGCGGCGGAAGCGTCCCGCCGCGCCGAGGGCGACAGCGTCGTCGTCGACGCGCGCATGAAGCTAACGTGCAGCCACAGCGGCCGCCTATTGCCCTCCGGCCCCAACGGCGGCGCGCCGCGGTACGTCGGAGGCGAGACGCGCATCCTCGTGGTGCCGCGCTCCGCGTCGTTCCGCGACCTGGCGGCCAGGCTGTCGGAGATGGCCGGCGGCGCGGAGGTGCGCGCGGTCAGGCACTTTCTCGCCGACGCGGGCCTCGAGGACGTGATCGTGTCGGTCACCTGCGACGAGGAGCTCGCCCACATGCGCGACGAGTACGATCGCCTGCGCGCCACGCAGCCAACGGCAAGATTCCGGGTCTTCGTCGCCGGCCACCAGCTACGAGCGGCTTCCGGGCTCCCACCTCTGGCGCCGAGGATGCGGCGCGTGCAGAGCGACCCCGCGAGCGCTCAAAGATTCCACCGGCGTCCCTCCTATCCCGTGCCGATGCGGCGCGTCCAGAGTGCGGAGGAGCTCGCGAGGGCCAGCGATGTGCAGCCGTCCTCCCACCACCGGGGCCACCAGTGCCGCTCCGTATGCCAACGTGAAGATGTATCCGCACCTGCGCCGCCGACGTGCGCGCTACCGTACATGTCCAGAAGGAACGTCAACGCAGTGTCCGTTGCAGCAGAGGCAGAGGCACTGGCGAAGCCAGGTACACCTTCCCTGGTGCACATGCACCAGGGTCAAAATGAAATTTTCCTTTAAACAGTAGATAATTTGCTGGATTTTGTATGGAAATTTGAACATGGAAGAAGTGAGGCACCAGGGTAATTTCTGCGCCAGCTTCGCCACTGGGCAGAGGCGAGGGGCAGAGACGTCGCCAAGTCCACCATGGACATCGAGAACAGAAGGGCGATCTGGGAGTTCGAGTGAAGCGCTCGCACACCACGAACTGTACTTCTTAGATTGACTTCGTTTTTTCCCTGCTGGCGACCTTGTTGTCCTCATGCCATGCATGGTGTGAATGTAATTGCCTTGTTCAATCGAACGATCAAAGCGAAGCTTGTTGATTGTAAAGTCAATATCAGTGTAAATACAAATTAATTCTCTCGTTGATCTTGTTGACTAGCATTCTGAACATGCGCATAGAGTTTTCATCACTTGTCTGAGTTAAGAAACCGATTGAGAACCATGGTTTCGTTACGGTTGGTCAATCAAGCACGCAATCTGAAAAAACTAACCGCGCATTTCCAGCCTGCATGTTTTCATGCTGCTAAACGGCCACAAGTAGCGCAGATACTGATTCTTATTAGCAAAGCTTAACTCCTGAAGAATAGAGAGCGAGAAGGACAGGGAACACGCACACTTTGCACACAAATTTCAGTGGTGACGCTGGGGTAAAGTCCTATTTTCTCATTTTGTTTTTTTAAATGATGTTGATATTCTACGAATCAAATTTGGAAGCTTATGAAAATTCTTTTTAGTGAAACTTGTGCAAGCTTTTTTTCTTTTCTCTTGATGTTTATAAGCTGAATTGCACGATGTAGCCCCACGCGGGCAGTATTATACGTGGCCAAATGAGTCGGGTCAATCTGGCCGGCCTGAAGCTCGGCAAAATGGCTCAGCACGACAAAAAGGGCCCAGATCGGTCTGAAGCCCAGTGTGGGCCATGTTCGGGCCTTGACCTCTGGTCCGTCAGGCTTGTCGGCTTGGCCAACTCGATAAGCCCACGGGATCTGGTCTGTTTAGACTCGAATAATGATTTTTTTTTTCATTTTTAATGTATTTTTAACTAAACGGATCACGGCCCGTTTATGACCCGGCACAACCAGGCACGCATAAAATGAACTCGGATCTACTCCGGCCCACGGGCCGGCCCGACACGGCCGATTTATTTTCGGGTCATGCCGGGACGAGGCTTTTAAGGCCCCATCCAGGCCAGGCTCGGGCCGGCCTGACTAAGGGTGGTAAAGGGTCCAAAAAAATGAACTAAAAGTGAAAGAGTCAAGTTGGATTCAGGTCGCACCAAATTCTTATTCATATTTAGCCTAGATTTTCATAAGGACCGAAATTATTTGTGAAAGGGCCTTTGGGCCCGGTTTATTATCAGGCCCAGGTCCGGCACGACCCGGTTTATTATCAGGCCTAGGTCCGGCACGACCCGTTGCCCACCGCAGTATTGACGTGGGTTTCCTCTACTAAAGTTTGTAAGAAACTTTTCCAACGAAAAGAGAGAAAAATACGCACGACATAGTCACGCAGTCACTCGAACTTGACACCGACTCGGATTCCCGTTCGACGTCAGGCTTGACGCGTAAGCGTGAACCAAACGCACGGTTGTATATAAATGTTGGCACCTGCAACTACGCCACAATAGGCCAATCCCCCTTTCCTCGACATCTTCCACGATTCTCTCAACTCGCCTCATGGCGGCAGAAGCATCACGCGCCATCGTCGATGGCGCGAACATGAAGCTTACGTGCAGCCACAACGGGCGCCTCATGTCTCGCGTCCCCGGCGGCGCGCTGCGGTACGTGGGCGGCGAGACGCGGGTCCTCGTCATGTCACGCGCGACGTTGTAAGGATCGAATGCCCAAGAGAGGGTGAATTGGGCTTCTTTTCAAAAAATTAAAGCAATAAAAACTTTACTACTAAAAGCTCAATTCCCAATGCAAACAACCTATGCATTCAAATGAATAGTAATTTTGCGGTATATGAAATGCATAAGTGTAACGGGAAAGAAAGAGTGTGCAAACCCCCGAGGAGACACGAAGACACGGAGATTTATCCCGTGGTTCGGCAAGATCGTCAAGACCTTTCTATATCCATGTTGTGGCACCCACCAAAGGGTATAGCCACTTTCAAGTCACCGAGACCAGGGATCTTCACTAAAAGTCTCCGTTCGCCAACCCCGGCAAGGTGGAGCTCAAGCCTTGTACAAGTTTGATCCTCCGGGCTTCCACAACCGTCTTGGCAAGGTCCAAAAGGCTCTCTCCAATCACCGACTGTTACACGGTGAATGCAATCACCAAGAGACACTCCCTTACAGCTCTCACTAGACTAGAGACTCCAATCACCAAGAATGGAAGTACACAAGCATCATCTCTAGCAAGTTCTAGCCTATCTCTTGGTGTACAAGTGGTGTAAATGATGTAGAAGTGGTAGCTCAATGTCTTGAATGCTTGGTAATGTGTAGAGTAGCTCTGGGTGTCAAGACTTATCAAAATGACTGGTTAAAGAGGTATAAATAGCCAGCTTCCATGAAATAGCCGTTGGAAAAGTAGGTTGACATCACTGTTCTGCAAACATCGGATGATCCGATGTTCTCCCTTCAGTTGTCATCGGTCAAATACAAATTAGCTTATGTCACTGTATCAGATATGACCGTTGATCGACCGATGTTACACTTGCCTCATCATCGGATGATCCGGTGACACTTGATCTAGAATGGTCCAGAAATAATGCTTACTGGAGTGATTGACCGATGTGTTATAATTGTACATCGAATGATCCGGTATTACACTTGGTCCAGGGTAATTTCTTACTGGAATGATCGACCGACGTAACATTTGCTTTGTCATGCGATGATCCGGTGTGTACTCAAGTCTGATGTCTTTTTCTGCTGTCGAGCCAACTCGACCGATGTAGTGTTTTCTGGATACATTGGTTGATCCGGTGAGTTGATTTTGTCTGCTTCAAGTTGTTCTAAGTGATTCTTTTGGAATTTGTTCGAGTGACCTCTTAGACATTGGTTTGAAATGTTCTTCTGATGATGACCAAGTCTTGAGCGTTGTCAATTTCGATGGAATAAATTTGACATATGTGCTTTTTCTTTTAGTCTTCATAAAAATCGATTGACCTCGTAAAATAATTTGTTTAGGGGCCTCCAATTGTATCTAATGAGCAGTAGATGATATACATGTAGAGTTCATTAAGTGTGATGAGTGATATGAGAGACCTTGCATCCACAAACTCATTAGTAATATCCAACGGTTGTCATTAATCACCGAAACCATACCTCATGGGGGCCTACATGCTTTTAATCTCCCCCTTTTTGGTGATTGATGACAACACAACGAGTAAAGCATAACAATAATGAATTTAAGAATACGATACTCAAAAGGATATGCAATAAGTACAAGATTCAGCACACGAAACTCGAAGGCTAAAAAACGATCAATAAAGCACAAGAGAATTAAGAGGCACACAAATACTCAATGAATAGCAAAAGAGTAGCAAATCTCTCAAATTACAAAAGCTCCCAAAAAGATATACACCACCCCCTACAACTAGGACTCCCCCTAGGACTGAGCTAATCCTCCCCCTACTCTTCTCCCCCTTTGGCATCAAGACACCAAAAAGGGAAGCCGAGCGCCTAAGGACCCTAAGTGCTCGGGGCAATGACAAACTGGTCGCCGTCAGGGATGCTGTCGTTGGAGCTGCTGCCTGCTGCTGCTGAAGCTGGAGTGGAGGGGACTGGTGCTGCAGGAGCTGCTGTCGGTGCCTGCTGAGTCTGGACTGCAGGTAGTGGGGCACTGACAACTGAAGTCGGAGTCTGCTAGAAGAGTGTCGAAGCCGGTAGGGGAGAGTGAATAGGTGCGCCTGGAGCAAGCAGTGGGGACATGCTGATCGTCGGTATCGGCGTGGTCGGCACTGGTGCTAAAACTGGTGCTAGAGCAGGCGGACCTGGAGCTAGACCCGGAAGCTGTGAAGGCAGGGCAATCCCGGTCTGAGTGTAGAGGTTGGTGATCAACCCCAGGATGCACATCATAGCCTGTTGCGTCTGCTGCTGGTGGTCAAGAGAACACTGGTGCATCTGATCAATCAGTCCAGTGAACACTGGGTCTGAGCATTGCCGAGGTTGAGCATACACATTAACCTGCCTGAAGCTGTCGGCAAGCTCACCCCCTTTTCCAGTGAAATCCTTACTTGAGCGCCGCCTGTTGCGGTGACTTGGGTTCTTCATTTTCAAGGGTCCAATGGGACCACTAGCAAGCCCCTTTCCTTTGTTGAGAGTCCTCTTTGGCCCTGAGGAGCTCTCACCAGCCTTTCCTTGGGCCTTCTTCACAACTACCCTCCTTTTCTTGGGCAAGTTGTCGTCGGAGGGTGGAGAGTGCACATTTACATCATGCCTTTTCTTCATGTACCTCTCCTTGGCTTTCTTCACCTTTTCGCGCTCAACTTCTTCATAAACATGGAAGGAGCTGTCATCTGAGCTTGAAGACATCGTGCCTAACAAGGAGTTCATGATTTAGATGAGAATGAACTGAGAATGAAGGTGATGTGAGGATTCAAATGTCAGAGACCGGACTTGTACGGTGTCAGAGTGCGGACTTGTCCGGTGTACCGGAAGACCTAGGAAGAGGGATTATCCGGACTAGTCCGGTGGCAAACCTGACTAGTCCGGTGTTACTGGACAAACTAAGTATTTAGAGATAACTAATAGTGATCCAAGGACAAGTTTTGCAAATAATCTTGGTGATTATGACCAGAAAGCACTCAACACAAAAACATGGTCATAAATTCCAAGATTTCTTCATTAAAAATAGTTTTCTTAGGAGAAAAGGAGGTGGGGGCAGTTTTAGCAATAAAATGTAACATTTGAAGTATCAACCAGATGTGCAACATTTCAAGCCACATTTCGAGAGTCAAGAATATTAAGTTCATTCCTAAGTTCACAAAACCTTTTCTCATCCAATGGTTTGGTAAAAATATCCGCAAGTTGTTTTTCGGTTCTAACATGTGAAATAGCAATGTCACCTTTTAATGAATGATCTCTAAGAAAATGATGACGGATATCTATGTGCTTAGTTCTTGAGTGCTCTACTGGGTTGTGTGCAATTTTTATAGCACTTTCATTGTCACATAGAAGTGGGATACAGTTTAGATTGTAGCCGTAGTCCCTAAGGGTTTGCCGCATCCAAAGTAATTGGGCGCAACAGCTACCGGCTGCAATATATTCTGCTTCTGCTGTGGAAAGGGCAATGGATTTTGCTTTTTAGATGACCAAGATACCAGGGACCTACCAAGAAACTGACAAGTCCCTGACGTGCTCTTTCTATCGACTTTGCATCCTGCATAGTCAGCATCGGAATATCCTATCAAGTTAAATTTGGATCCTTTGGGATACCAAAGGCCCAAGTTGGGTGTGTGCACAAGGTACCTTAGGATTCTTTTTACAGCAACTAAATGACACTCTTTAGGTGCAGCTTGAAACCTTGCACACAAGCAAACACTAAGCATAATATCTGGCCTAGATGCACATAAATAAAGTAAAGAGCCAATCATGGACCGATATACCTTTTGATCCACATTTGGACCGTCTTCATTGAGGTCGAGATGTCCATTAGTGGCCATGGGTGTCTTGATGGGCTTGGCTTTCTCCATATTGAATTTCTTGAGAATGTCTTGTGTATATTTGGTTTGGCTTATAAATGTATCTTCTCTTAGTTGCTTCACTTGGAATCCCAAGAAGAACTTTAATTCGCCCATCATTGACATCTCAAACCTATCTGTCATAATTTTGCTAAACTCTTCACAGAAGGATTTGTTAGTTGATCCAAAGATAATGTCATCAACGTAAATTTGACATACAAATAAATGATCATCACAATGTTTAGTGAAAAGTGTATAGTCAGCTTTACCAATTTTGAATCCATTCTGAATTAGAAAATCTCTAAGACACTCATACCAAGCTCGAGGAGCTTGTTTGAGGCCATAGAGAGCCTTACGCAGTTTGTAGACATGGTTGGGATACTTCAGGTCTTCGAATCCTGGTGGCTGCTCCACATAAACTTCCTCCTTGATTGGGCCGTTTAAGAAAGCGCTTTTGACGTCCATTTGATACAGCTTAAAACTATGGTGAGTAGCATATGCCAATAAAATACGAATGGACTCAAGTCTAGCTACAGGAGCAAAAGTTTCACCGAAGTCAAAACCTTCGACCTGAGAATAACCTTTGGCCACCAATCTTGCCTTATTTCTTATTACTACTCCATGTTCATCTTGCTTGTTCCGAAAGACCCATTTAGTTCCAACTATGTTCGCCTTTGGTCTCTCCACTAGCTCCCATACTTCATTTCTCTTGAAGTTGTTCAGCTCCTCTTGCATTGCAATCACCCAGTCTGTATCCCCTAAGGCTTCTTCCACCCTGTATGGTTCCAGAAAAGACACAAAAGAATAGGATTCACAGAAATTTGCAACTCGAGATCTAGTAGTTACTCCCTTAGCAATATCTCCAATGATGTTGTTGACAGGGTGGTCTCTTTGCACGCTCTGGTGTACTCTTGGGTGTGGAGCTTGTGTAGTTGCTTGTTCTTCATTATCTTCATGTGCATTGTCTCCCCCTAGATCATTGCTTCCATGATGGTTGTGACACCCGGTTCCGAATATGAACCAAGCGTAACGCATATGTGTGCCCAGGATGTTCAACACACATACACGAATGATTCACAAATGATAAACAGAATTTAACCACGTCTTAACTAATAAATAAGTACCTTATTACAATAATCCAATAGTTCACGAATAATATAACTCTAAATAATTGCAGCGGAAAGTAAACTAAACAGCACGACTCCAATCCACAGGCAATTGACGGCGGTACGCAACCTAGTACTCCTCGTGATCCTCAGGGTACTCCCAATTGTCTCCAGTAGCTGTTGGGGGGGAATTGCAAGGGTGAGTACATGTCGTACTCAGCAAGTGTGGAAAGTATGACATGTGGCTTATTCAAATGACGACAATAATAATGGCTAAGTGCTGAAAAGTACAGTAAAACATTTGAAAAGCATTATACTATGTCTATGTGAAATAAATCCCATCATATTAACAAAGTATAAACAATATCCAATTATTACCAACATTACCATCATCCATGTCCAATTACCATAACTCAATTCCATAACCATGACCACAACCATCACCAAACCATAACCATCCCCAATCCCAATTCCAACTCTAATCATGTAGGTCATCCAGGCGCTCATAACCGGGAGCACGGCTATCATGATAGTTTTTAAACACTCTGCAGAGGTTGTACCACTTTACCCACATGTTTGTGATTTTATCACCTTTCGATGACTAAGAAACCTCCATTATGCCATCTCACACTTCCGTAGGTGTGTGGCCAAGAGATCACAAAATAGCCTTTCAAAAGGGACTACTAGTATGTACGGCCCCACTAAGGTTTCACCGGCAGGCTTGAACCTCTATTCTCCCACCCACGGGTCCCCTCGTGTGCCATGCGGATCCCAGGGCAGTCCTCCTCGACTCCCATTCCCCGCGCCATCCAATGGTCCATACAATACTAGCAGCGCTCCTAATTATTCAGCTACGCCGCACCCATACTTGGCCTTGTGGTGGCACTGTTGACCTGGCATATTCTCGCATGAACCGGTCCTTAGATCTAAGGCAAGCAAACCACCATAACGACCAACCCATCCACATAACCATGCTTGCTTAGATCACCCATCGTATTGACCAGTTCCATTAACCAGAATATCATTGATGCATAATTAAATTTTGTAGTGTTGTTTACCATCCCAATTAATTAAGCGAAGCAAAAAGGTAAAAACCCTTCCCGACTCTCTACCATAATTCCAGGTGACAAGGGTGGTCAAACAAAACTAGTAAACTTCCTACCATAGGGTTCCCATCAATTTGACACAAGCATGCAAGTTCGCAACCAAAACATTTAATTTTAAATAGGATCAATATGCTTCAAGGACACTTGCCTTGCTCCGGCGGATGGGGTTGCTCAAGCGCTTCGAAGTCTTGGTTTTGGAAATCCTCGTACGCAACCTCTTGAGCACGTTCCTCTACGCGTGATCATACATACAAGAAAACATATACAATTCAACATAATGCACACAAAATAATCAACATGCAATGACATGTATGCATGCACAATTTAATAATTAATTTACTACGGTCATTTATTAATTAGATGCGTCTAGTTCATACGTGTTCATATGTGTTTACGGGGGTTTTAGGGTGGATTAATGCTGCTGAAAATAAAATCATGGTGCAACTAAATTTAATTTACGCCTATTAGATTTAATACGGTCGCAAAAATTCGCATCGGGAACGAACCCTACCGTAGATCTGACGGCGTGACGGTCGCGGAATAAGTGTGACGCGTAGACGAAAAAGATGGTGCAGCAGTCCTTCGGCGGCGCGACGACGGTGGCGCGATGTCGGCGACGATCTTCGGCGAACGGCGGTGTCCTCCTCTTTTTCTCCCTCTTCTTCCCTTTTTTTTCTTCTTCTTTTTCTTCCCTGGCGCAGAGCTCCTGGTGCCTTTTCTTCTCTGGAACGGCGGCTGGTTCCGTCGGCTTTGGCGGCTGCTGGTTCGTGGGAAAAAAAAAGCCTAGGCCTGGGTCCTATTTATAGGGCGGCACTAGGGTGCGTCACCGGTAGAAACGGAGGCGGTTAAGGGAGGGACTCGTATCCGGGAAAAATTCTGAGGCGTTACGGCGCGGGAGAGGGCGGGACGGCGCGGGAGACGCGCGCGGTGGGAAAAGTCGCGTCGGGGCGGGAGACCGAGGCGGCTGCGGCCTCGGGCGGTGCGCGCCGCGCGACAGGGGGGGCGGGCCCGGCTGCGGTGCGTCAGGGCGGGACGGCGCGGCGCTGGGACGTGGCCTCGGGGCGGGCGCGGCGTCACCAGGGGGGCGGGAGAGGACCGGGGGCGGGGCCCGGCGCTGGCAGCGCAGCGCGTGCTGCGCGCGGTCAGCGGGCAGGCGGCGGTGGGGCCCCCGGGCGAGCGCGCGTGGGAGCGTGGCACCGGGGCGCGGTGCGGAGCGGGCCGGCTCGGCCGGCTGGCCGCTGGCCGCCGGGCGGCTCCTGGTTTTTTTTTTCTTTTTTTTTTCTTTTATATATATATTATATTATATTTTTATTACTTATATTTTATTTATTATTATTATTTTTTTTATTTATATATATATCATTATTATTTTATATTTATTCCCTAATATATGTTTTAAGCTAAAATTATTGGTTTCTTTTCTTCCTTTGCCACACGTATTTGTATATGCATATGTTTTATTATTTTTCTTTCATTCTACTAGTGCTTAATGCATGACCATGTATGCAATGCATAATGCGAAAATTGAGGGTGTTACAAAACCTACCCCCCTTAAAGTGAATCTCGCCCTCGAGATTCGATAGCGTGGAGAAAAGATGAGGGAATTCTGCCTTCAGGTCTTCTTCACGTTCCCATGTAGCTTCGGCTTCTGTATGGTGTTTCCATTGCACTTTGCACCAACGGATCCTCTTATTTCTCGTGACCCTTTCCTTCATATCCAAAATTTTGATAGGTTGTTCGACATAGGACAAATCCTCCTGAAGTTCTAACTCGTCCATCGGCACTTGTTCTTCCGGTACCCTGAGACACTTCTTGAGTTGAGAGACGTGAAACACGTCGTGTACATCGGAGAGATACGTCGGCAGCTCAAGTCGATAAGCTACCTCTCCCCGCTTGTCCAGAATCTTAAATGGTCCGATGTAACGCGGTGCGAGTTTTCCCTTGACGTTAAACCGTCGCTGACCTCTGATAGGTGACACTTTGAGGTATACAAAATCTCCAACTTCAAAAGTCAAACTCCTTCGCCTATTATCAGCATAACCTTTCTGTCGAGACTGGGCAGCCTTTAAGTTTTCCCGTATTATTTGGACTTGCCTTTCAGCTTCTTGTAACACGTCTGGACCAAACACCTGATTCTCTCCGGTTTCATTCCAAAACAAGGGAGTCCTACATTTCCTTCCGTATAATGCTTCATAGGGTGACATTTTCAAACTTGCTTGGTAACTATTGTTGTACGAGAATTCAGCATACGGCAAACTTTTATCCCAACTTTTCCTATGCTTTAAAGCACATGCTCTCAACATGTCTTCCAAAATTTGGTTGGTCCTCTCGGTTTGTCCATCTGTCTGAGGGTGATACGCCGAACTAAAGTTCAGCCTTGTTCCCATTGCTTCATGCAATTTCTGCCAAAATCTGGAGGTGAATTGAGAACCTCTATCCGAGACTATCTTCTTCGGTACTCCGTGTCGGCACACAATGTGTTCCATATACAATTCTGCTAGCTTCGCGGTGGTATATGTGGTCTTGACAGGGATGAAATGAGCTGATTTTGTCAATCGATCCACAATAACCCATATTGAATCATAGCCAGACTGAGTTCGCGGTAATCCAACTATAAAGTCCATACCAATCTCTTCCCACTTCCACTCCGGAATCTTCAATGGTTGTAACAATCCGGCTGGCCTTTGATGTTCAGCTTTAACTCGTTGGCACACATCACAAAGTGCAACATATTCAGCTATGTCCTTTTTCATGCTGGCCCACCAATAACATGTCTTTAAGTCCTTGTACATTTTCGTACAGCCAGGATGAATTGAGTAAGGCGAGTCATGTGCCTCCTTCAATATTGTTTCTCAAATATGCCTGACATTAGGTACCACAATCCTCTTTCCAAGCCATAAGGTACCTTGTTCGTCCTCATCAAATCTGAATTCCTTTCCTTCTTGGGTCCTTTCCTTGATTTCTTGTATTTCCTTGTCCTTTGTCTGTCCTTCCCGTATTTCCTGCTCCAATGTTGGGTTGACTTCCATCGTTCCCATCTCATTTATGAATCCGAGGTTCAACCGTTCAAACTCCTTGCATAACTCGGATGGCAGTTCTTGAACTGTAAGTTGATGACTTACTCCCTTTCGGCTCAAAGCATCGGCCACTACATTGGCCTTCCCTGGGTGATAGTTGATTCCCACGTCATAATCCTTGATGAGCTCCAACCATCGGCGTTGCCTCAGGTTCAGATCCGTTTGCGTAAATATGTACTTGAGACTCTTGTGGTCCGTATAAATCTCACATCGGTGACCAAAAACATAGTGTCTCCATATCTTCAAGGCGTGTACCACGGCTGCGAGTTCAAGGTCGTGCGTAGGATAATTCAACTCATGTTTCTTTAGTTGCCTCGATGCATAAGCTACCACTTGGCCTTCTTGCATGAGCACACATCCTAATCCTTGTCTTGATGCATCACAATATATATCAAAACTCTTGCTCACGTCCGGTAATACTAACACTGGGGCGGTTGTCAATCTTTTCTTTAACTCTTCAAAGCTATCCTGACAAGCTTGAGTCCATCGGAATGCCTTCCCTTTCATGAGTAATTCGGTCATAGGCTTGGCTATTTTGGAGAAATCCTTAATGAATCGGCGGTAATATCCAGCCATTCCAAGGAAACTCCGAATCTCCTTGACATTCTGTGGCGGTTCCCACTTAAGCACATCTCTCACCTTCCCTGGGTCAACTGATACTCCTCCTCCGGAAATAATATGGCCTAAGAAAGAAACTTCTTGTAACCAAAATTGACATTTACTGAACTAGGCATACAATTGATGCTCCCTCAATTTCTGCAGCGTAAGCCTCAAGTGTTCCTCATGTTCCTTCTCGTCCTTCGAGTAGATCATAATATCATCGATGAACACTACAACGAACTTATCCAGATATTCCATGAAGACCTTATTCATAAGGTACATAAAGTACGCAGGCGCGTTCGTTAATCCAAATGACATGACGGTGTACTCATAAGATCCATATCGTGTCCGAAATGCCGTCTTGGGTATGTCTGATGGTCTAATCTTCATTTGGAAGTATCCTGACCGCAAGTCGATCTTGGAGAAGATACAGGCACCCTTCATCTGGTCGAACAAATCCTCAATACGGGGCAGTGAGTACTTGTTCTTAATTGTCACTTCATTGAGAGCCCTATAGTCCACACACATCCTCTGGGTTCCATCCTTCTTATCTACGAAGAGCACTGGGGCTCCCCACGGGGATGAGCTTGGGCGTATAAAACCCTTCTCTAGCTGCTCTTGAATTTGCTTCTTGAGCTCTGCTAATTCCTTAGGAGGCATCCTATACGGCCTCTTAGCTATAGGTGCAGTTCCGGGTATCAACTCAATGGCGAATTCTATGTCACGATCAGGCGGCATACCTGGCAACTCATCTGGAAACACGTCTGGGTACTCGCGAACGATCGGAATGCTTTCCAATGTCACTTCTTCCACGTGATTCAGCATCGCTTTTCCTCTTGCAGGTTGGGCTGCTTCAACTTCAATGCGTGTACCATGTTCACTTGTCAACTGCACAATCCTCTCGGCGCATTGAATGACTCCATTATACTTGCTCAGCCAGTCCATTCCAAGTATTATGTCTATTCCTTGGGAGTCCAATACTATGAGGTTTGCGAGAAAGTCTACCCCCCTTATTTTAATGCTTACTTTCGGACATACTATATTGGTCCTCATCTCTCCGCCAGGAGAACTTACTAGCATAGTTTGCTTCATATGAGATATAGGCAAATTGTACTTGGCAACATACTTTGACGAGACGAATGAATGAGATGCTCCTGAATCAAATAAAACAGTCGCGGGGTTGGAGTTGGCGAGAAACATACCAATCACGACGTCATCAGCTTGCTGGGCTTCCTCAGTAGAGATGTGATTCACATTGCCACGAGCAAAATTCTGCTGTCCACGGTTGCCTTGTGGTTGTACTCCATTAGGTCTTGGGTTTTGTCTCGGCGCATTGCTTCTTTGACCAAGGCCTGACTTAGGACATTGATTCGCAAAGTGTCCAGCTTCTCCACAAGTATTGCACCTCTTGACTCCACCAGAATTATTAGGACGAGCTTGGTTTTGAGCATTGGTTCCAGGAAAATCAGCACGAGGTGCATAAGGCATTGCTTGCATATCAGGGCGCTACTGCACAAACTGAGTTGGGTGTGGTGCATAACCAGGGCGCTGAGCAGGAATAGAGGAGCTGTAATGAGGCGCATTGGGTGGTGCAAGGCGAGGGCGCACATTACTTCCTTGTTGCTGTCCTTGATACGGCGCCTTCCTCTTGATTTCTTGCTCCATCTCACGGATCTTGTTCTCAACTACAATTGCTTTGTCTACAAGTTTCTGGAAATTGGCATAATCGCAGTTGAGTAGTTGCACTTGTATCTCATTGTTGAGGCCTCTCATGAACAAATATTGCTTCCGGCTGTCTCGGCTAACATCCTCGGGCGCATACCTTGAGAGTTGAGTGAACTTGTTGAGATATTCACTCACGCTTGATCTTCCTTGCCTGAAGTTCTCGAATTCTTGCCTCTTCAAGAGCATAACACCTTCCGGCACGTAATGAGAACGGAAACTCTCTTTGAATTCCGCCCAGGTGATCCTCTCTTGATTCTCATGAGCATTGCATAGTGAATCCCACCAATCGGCGGCTGCTCCAACGAGTTGATGAGAAGCAAATAGGACCTTCTCTCGGTCACTGCATTGGACAATGGCTAGCTTCTTCTCCACGGACTTGAGCCAATCATCAGCATCCATAGGGTCGGCAGCTTGAGCAAAGGTTGGCGGCCTAGTCCTCATAAACTCTCCCAATCGATTATGAGGAGGCGGGGGTGGCGGTGGAGGCATGTGGGGCTGATTGTTGATATTGCCAGCCTGCAGCTGTCCCATGGTCTGTATCATGGTCTGCATGAGCTGGTTCTGCATAGCTAACAGTTGTTCAATGTTGATAGCTCCATGAGCATGTCCTTGTCCATTGTTGTTCTGAGGTTCTCCATTGTTCTCCTCCTTGTCATTGGCATCTCTCTGGTTGCGAGTCCTCACCATCTAGAGAAAAGCAATAGGTAAGAATTTAGAAACGTCCCCAACTATATGCATCAAGGGATATGAAGCTAACCAACTAGCTACACTAGCCTAGGTGGACATGGCAATGCTAAGGCATCCCAAAATCCTCTATTAAGCACGCAAGCAAACAATATATAGCAAACAGCACACCAACAAAAACACATCGTTTCCTGAGTGCTCCTATGTGCTTTAAAGTGTCCATTCTATCTAGGCTTGCGTCCTACGGTCAACGCGGCTCTGATACCAATTTGTGACACCCGGTTCCGAATATGAACCAAGCGTAACGCATATGTGTGCCCAGGATGTTCAACACACATACACGAATGATTCACAAATGATAAACAGAATTTAACCACGTCTTAACTAATAAATAAGTACCTTATTACAATAATCCAATAGTTCACGAATAATATAACTCTAAATAATTGCAGCGGAAAGTAAACTAAACAGCACGACTCCAATCCACAGGCAATTGACGGCGGTACGCAACCTAGTACTCCTCGTGATCCTCAGGGTACTCCCAATTGTCTCCAGTAGCTGTTGGGGGGGGAATTGCAAGGGTGAGTACATGTCGTACTCAGCAAGTGTGGAAAGTATGACATGTGGCTTATTCAAATGACGACAATAATAATGGCTAAGTGCTGAAAAGTACAGTAAAACATTTGAAAAGCATTATACTATGTCTATGTGAAATAAATCCCATCATATTAACAAAGTATAAACAATATCCAATTATTACCAACATTACCATCATCCATGTCCAATTACCATAACTCAATTCCATAACCATGACCACAACCATCACCAAACCATAACCATCCCCAATCCCAATTCCAACTCTAATCATGTAGGTCATCCAGGCGCTCATAACCGGGAGCACGGCTATCATGATAGTTTTTAAACACTCTGCAGAGGTTGTACCACTTTACCCACATGTTTGTGATTTTATCACCTTTCGATGACTATGAAACCTCCATTATGCCATCTCACACTTCCGTAGGTGTGTGGCCAAGAGATCACAAAATAGCCTTTCAAAAGGGACTACTAGTATGTACGGCCCCACTAAGGTTTCACCGGCAGGCTTGAACCTCTATTCTCCCACCCACGGGTCCCCTCGTGTGCCATGCGGATCCCAGGGCAGTCCTCCTCGACTCCCATTCCCCGCGCCATCCAATGGTCCATACAATACTAGCAGCGCTCCTAATTATTCAGCTACGCCGCACCCATACTTGGCCTTGTGGTGGCACTGTTGACCTGGCATATTCTCGCATGAACCGGTCCTTAGATCTAAGGCAAGCAAACCACCATAACGACCAACCCATCCACATAACCATGCTTGCTTAGATCACCCATCGTATTGACCAGTTCACATTAACCAGAATATCATT
Source organism: Tuctoria greenei (assembly GCA_036927565.1). Classification (NCBI taxonomy): domain Eukaryota; kingdom Viridiplantae; phylum Streptophyta; class Magnoliopsida; order Poales; family Poaceae; genus Tuctoria; species Tuctoria greenei. The sequence continues at coordinate 22,036,333 of JAYESD010000003.1, forward strand.
GATGCATAATTAAATTTTGTAGTGTTGTTTACCATCCCAATTAATTAAGCGAAGCAAAAAGGTAAAAACCCTTCCCGACTCTCTACCATAATTCCAGGTGACAAGGGTGGTCAAACAAAACTAGTAAACTTCCTACCATAGGGTTCCCATCAATTTGACACAAGCATGCAAGTTCGCAACCAAAACATTTAATTTTAAATAGGATCAATATGCTTCAAGGACACTTGCCTTGCTCCGGCGGATGGGGTTGCTCAAGCGCTTCGAAGTCTTGGTTTTGGAAATCCTCGTACGCAACCTCTTGAGCACGTTCCTCTACGCGTGATCATACATACAAGAAAACATATACAATTCAACATAATGCACACAAAATAATCAACATGCAATGACATGTATGCATGCACAATTTAATAATTAATTTACTACGGTCATTTATTAATTAGATGCGTCTAGTTCATACGTGTTCATATGTGTTTACGGGGGTTTTAGGGTGGATTAATGCTGCTGAAAATAAAATCATGGTGCAACTAAATTTAATTTACGCCTATTAGATTTAATACGGTCGCAAAAATTCGCATCGGGAACGAACCCTACCGTAGATCTGACGGCGTGACGGTCGCGGAATAAGTGTGACGCGTAGACGAAAAAGATGGTGCAGCAGTCCTTCGGCGGCGCGACGACGGTGGCGCGATGTCGGCGACGATCTTCGGCGAACGGCGGTGTCCTCCTCTTTTTCTCCCTCTTCTTCCCTTTTTTTTCTTCTTCTTTTTCTTCCCTGGCGCAGAGCTCCTGGTGCCTTTTCTTCTCTGGAACGGCGGCTGGTTCCGTCGGCTTTGGCGGCTGCTGGTTCGTGGGAAAAAAAAAAGCCTAGGCCTGGGTCCTATTTATAGGGCGGCACTAGGGTGCGTCACCGGTAGAAACGGAGGCGGTTAAGGGAGGGACTCGTATCCGGGAAAAATTCTGAGGCGTTACGGCGCGGGAGAGGGCGGGACGGCGCGGGAGACGCGCGCGGTGGGAAAAGTCGCGTCGGGGCGGGAGACCGAGGCGGCTGCGGCCTCGGGCGGTGCGCGCCGCGCGACAGGGGGGGCGGGCCCGGCTGCGGTGCGTCAGGGCGGGACGGCGCGGCGCTGGGACGTGGCCTCGGGGCGGGCGCGGCGTCACCAGGGGGGCGGGAGAGGACCGGGGGCGGGGCCCGGCGCTGGCAGCGCAGCGCGTGCTGCGCGCGGTCAGCGGGCAGGCGGCGGTGGGGCCCCCGGGCGAGCGCGCGTGGGAGCGTGGCACCGGGGCGCGGTGCGGAGCGGGCCGGCTCGGCCGGCTGGCCGCTGGCCGCCGGGCGGCTCCTGGTTTTTTTTTTCCTTTTTTTTTTCTTTTATATATATATTATATTATATTTTTATTACTTATATTTTATTTATTATTATTATTTTTTTTATTTATATATATATCATTATTATTTTATATTTATTCCCTAATATATGTTTTAAGCTAAAATTATTGGTTTCTTTTCTTCCTTTGCCACACGTATTTGTATATGCATATGTTTTATTATTTTTCTTTCATTCTACTAGTGCTTAATGCATGACCATGTATGCAATGCATAATGCGAAAATTGAGGGTGTTACAATGGTCCTGATCTACTTGATCTTCCTCCTCTTGATCTTGTGCAAGGGCCCCCCCTTGATCATTGCCTCCGTGTTGAGGTTCATCTTGTGCATTTGAGTCGAATGTTTGCTCTTGTGGTAATATATCGCCAAGTCCCATTTTCTTCAGTGCTTCATATGGAGCTTCCTCTTCATCTAGCACACACTTATCAACTTGCTCCACTTGTGAGTCGTTAGATTCATCGAACACTACGTCACGTGCTACTTCAACAAGGCCGGACACCTTGTTGAAGACACGATAGGCGTAGGCATTCGATTCATAATCGAGCAAGAATCCTTCATCGGACTTCGAAGCGAACTTCAAGGCCCTCTGTTTCTTGTTCAGAATAAAACATTTGCAACCAAAAACTTTAAAATAAGAAACATTAGGCTTTTTACCGGTAAGGAGCTCATATGGAGTTTTCTTCAGTAGTCGATGGAGGTACATCCGATTAGTGGCATGGCAAGCGGTGTTCACCGCTTCTGCCCAAAATCAATCTGATGTCTTGTATTCATCCAACATAGTTCTCGCCATTTCGATCAATGTTCTGTTCTTCCTTTTGTCCACTCCATTTTGTTGAGGGGAGTAGGGTGCTGAGAATTCATGCTTTATCCCTTCTTCATCGAGAAACTCTTCAACTTGGAGATTCTTGAATTTTGTCCCGTTGTCACTTCTGATGTTCTTTATGGTTGATGAGAATTCGTTCTGAGCTCTTTTTAAGAACTTCTTGAGGATCCCCTGATTTTCTGATTTATCATACAAGAAAAATACCCAGGTAAATCTTGAAAAATCATCAACAATTACTAAACCGTATTTGTTACCGCCGATGCTGATGTACGAAACTAGACCAAAAAGATCCATGTGGAGAAGTTCCAGCGGTCTTGCGTTAGTCATCACATTCTTGGCGGGGTGTGGTGCTCCGACTTGTTTTCCCGCTTGACAAGCGCTGCACGGCCTGTCCTTTTCAAAAACCACATCCTTAAGACCACGGATGTGACCACCTTTTAGAAGTTTCTACAAATTTCTCATCCCAACATGGGCTAGCCATCTATGCCACAGCCATCCCATGCTGGTTTTAGCAACCAAGCAAGTGTTGAGTTCGGCTTTATCTTTGTTGAAGTCAACTAGATAGAGCTTGCCCTTCAACATTCCCTTGAATGCAATCGAGCCATCGCTTCTTATAAAAACAGTCACACCCTCATTAGTGAATAAACAGTTGTAACCTTTGTCGCATAGTTGGGATATTGACAAAAGGTTATAATCTAGAGAATCTACATGTAAAACATTTGATAAGGTATGTTGAGAGGATATTTCAATGTTACCGCTACCAAGGACCTTTCCTTGGCTGTTGTCTCCGAAGTATATGCCTTCACCTGGATCCTTGTTGTACTCGTACTCCACAAACATACCTCTCTCTCCGGTCATGTGATTTGTGCATCCGCTATCAAGTACCCATTTTGTTCCACCGAAGGAGTAAGCCTGCAAAAAATAATTATTCCTTGGTTTTAGGTACCCAAGCTTGCTTGGGTCCTCTCAGGTTAGTCACAAGAGTCTTGGGCACCCACACACAAGTTTTCAAGTTCTTGTGGCATGGCCCTGTATATTTGGCAATGACTCTTCCATTTTTGGCTTTCATAAGAACATAAGAAGCATTAAATGTATTAAACAATATTTGTGGTTCAGATTCATGAGATTTTTCCTTGACAAAGACAATTCTATTCTTAGCATGATTAGAATTAGGCAATTGTTTGTTCTTATCAAAACCAAGGCCATCTTTGACATTAGGAGGTCTAGTGACCATATATGCACTGCGTGCATATTTGATCTTCTCCTTATCAAAGATGCCGCTTGGAGGGGCATGCATATTACGAGAAGTTGATGTATTAGAAATAATATTCTTCTTACTAGAGCAAGTGCAAGTTCCGATTGTTGTCGAACTCATATCTTTGGAGAAAGAGCTCTTGGAGGAAGAGGAGTCACTTTGCTTGAGCGACTCAACTTGCACCTCAAGGATCTTGTTAACTTTTGACAAGTTAGCAAGTTCTTCCTTGATTGCAATATGCGAGTCTTCTAGCTTTGAGTAAGTTTCCTTACTCAAGGCTAGCTCAACTTCAAGCGACTTGTTCTTCTCTCTTTCAAGCTCGAGAAGCTTTTCAACTTCTTGATGTCTCTTCCTTTCACGGATGAGCATATCTTCTTGTCGATCAAGAAGTTCTTCCTTCTCAAAAATTTCGTTCGACAACATTTCCATTTTCTTTAGAGCAATTTTACTTAGTCCTCTAAACATTTCTTCGTTATCGCTAGAGCTGTCAAAGTCATCAATAGAGGAATTTAGCGTAGGAGGAGTGAGCCGTACCTTTTTCTTGCCTTCCTTAGCCATAAGGCAAGTGTGGTTGTTCATGTCCCGTACTCCCATGTTTGGAAAGAGTGTGGCCTTCATAGTAGGTTTCTTGATTGCAATAGTGGCCATCTCTTCTTCTTCATCGGAGGAGGACTCGTCGTTTGAGTCCCACTCCTTGCCAATGTGAGCTTGATGGATTTGTCTTCTTTTTCTGAAAATTTTCTTTTCTTGAGATCTCGTTTCCTTCCTCTTTTTGTTTTCTTCATAGGGGCAGTCCATCATGAAGTGACCATACTCTCCGCAGTTGTAGCAAGTGCGTCGAGCCTTAGATTTTCCTTTGTCCTTGCTTTTGCCTTTATTTGAGTTGTTTACGTGTCTTCTTTTCATCATTCGCTTGAACTTCTTGATAAAGAGTACCATTTCCTCATCATCAAGATCGGTGCTCTCATCACTTGTATGTCCATCGTCTTGATCTTCACGAGCTTCTATGAGTTTGGGTCGGCATGTAGCTTTGAGAGCGACCTCTTTCCTTTTGGAGGAAGTGAGTTCGGCCAAGTCTTTGACGTATTTTGCCTCTTTCTCCATCATCTCATGATTTATGATCTTCCCCAACAACTCATCAGGGGTCATTTTGTGAAAACCGGGGCTTTCTCTAATCATTGAGCAATGAGTGACATTTCTTGGCATGAAGGCTCTAATCATTCTCTTGACTACCTCGTGATCCGTCCATTTCTTACTTCCATAGGCACATATCTTGTTGATGAGTGCCTTCTTCCGGTTGTACATGTCTTGAGGTGATTCGCCTTCTTCAATAGCGAATCTCCCCAACTCTCCTTCAAGCATTTCGATTTTTGCTTCACGAACCGATCTATTTCCTTCGTGAGCTGTCTTAAGTGTATCCCAGATTTCCTTTGCACTTTCTAAGCCATCAATCTTGGTGAATTCCTCTTTGCTTAATGATGACGTGATCACAATGATGGCTTGTGCATTTATGTGAATCTCTTGTTCTTGTTCTGGGGTGAGTTCTTCATCCGTGTCCGGGATATCTATGCCAGGGCAAACGATGTGCCATAGACTAGGATTGAGGGATATTAGATGCATCTTCATGTTGTACTTCCACATTGTATAGTCGCTTCCGTCAAACCGTGGAGGTTTTCCCATAGGAATGGAAAGATAATGGTTGTTTGAATTGAGACGGTTGTAGTTGTAAGGCTGTCGGGAGTAGTCCTGATGACCGCTCCCCGTCGTCTTCTCTTCTTCTTTTCCTTTTTGTCCTAGCAGTTTCTTTCTCAGAAGTGCCTTCAATTGTCGCACTTCTTCATCATCGTGTGGGCTCTCTTTCAGCACATCAAAAGCTTTAGTTTCTTGTTCCTCCTCATTAATGTTCATCTTCGAGATATCGTTGTTCTTCTCAAAGGCCATTGATCTCTCCGAGATGTAAGTCTCGTTGGTGGAGAACCTTGCTCTGATACCAATTGAATGTGGCCTAGAGGGGGGGTGAATAGGCCTTTTGAATTTCCTGCACACTTAATAGAACCATCAAAACTTGGTTGGCCGGACTAGTCCGATTGTGTGGGCGGACTAGTCCGGTGTGCAAAAATTATGTGTGTTGATCAGGTGTGATTTGGGAAAATAAATTTCTTTAGCAGCGGAAATGAGAACAACTGATATTTGTACTTGAGATTAATATAAGAATGCAGGTGTAACTTATAATTGCCTTAAGTTGATGTTTAGCACTCAAGTGATCTAATGAACAAAATTTAAAGTAAATGAGACGCAAGACACACGAATTTTTCTCGAGGTTCAATCTCACCACGAGATCTACGTCCTCGTTGAGGAAGCTCACACAGAGCCGGGTCTCCAACCCTTTCCCTCTTCAAGTCACCACGAAGGCCGACTTGATTCCACTATCACGGGTAATCACCAAGTTTGTGGGGCAACCTCACACGTTGAGGGATCCCACGAGAATTACAATGAAAGAAGTGATCAAATACACTCAAAAGTATTACAATGCAGAGTATGAGTGTAGAAAGGTCAAACCCCAAGAGCTCGCAATGAAAGAACGACGATCTCTCAGTCCCGAATCCAAGTGTTCAATTGATTTCACTCTTTTTGAACTTTAGATGTGTGGGGAGATGTGTTTTGGGCTCTTGGGACGAAGTGGCGGCGCTAGGGTTTGCTCTTTGATCAGTATTCGACGTGTGTGTCTATAGGAAAGCAGTGGACTCTCTATTTATAGGGTTTCCAAAAGCTAGCCGTTGAAAAACCCTAACACCGGACTAGTCCGGTGCAAGTCCGGACTTATCCGGTCTCAATGTGTTTTGAAGTCCAGAAAGTCTGCCAGACTAGTCCGGTGCTGTGTGAAGGTGACTCCAGAAAGTTCATCGGACTAGTCCGATCTCCACGAATGAGAGATTCCAGAAAGTTCAACGGACTAGTCCGGTCCATGATCGGACTAGTCCGGTCCCTCAATATGAGAGACTCCAGAAACATCAACGGACTAGTCTGGTGGATGCACGGACTGGTCCGGTCTCCTTGTAAGTGGGATTCCAGAAAGATGAACGGACTAGTCCGGTCCATGATCGGACTAGTCCGGTGCTTTGTGAAAGTTAGGTTAATTTTAATCCCTTACCCTCGCGCAAAGTTGTGAGCTCTTGGAGTGTGTCTTTCATACACTCCCTATACATTCAAAATCTAATTTGGTCTTCCAAGCTTCATCAAAGTATCTCTCTTTGAACACCACTTTATTTTTCACCTTTTTGTGTGCATCAAGATGTTTCACTTGTTTGTCCTGCAATCATCTCAGTAGTTTCATTAGGATCTCATATATTTGTCATCAATTGGCCAAAACCCACAAGGGATATCCTATATGCACTTACAGAGACCTGTGCCTCGGACACCGGAGGTGGAGTAGGAGGTGGCACAGTCAAGCCTCCAGCCTCCGCGTCGTGCTACCTGGGTGAGGGAGGAGGTGTGAAGTACTCCTCAACACTATCACTAGTGTCACTCTCTAACCAGATGTGCTATAGATCCCCACCCTGAGCCTCAGCCTGTGCTAGGATCTCATCTTCCTTCTCCAGATCTGACCAATCTTCTTCAGAAAGTCGAGCTCGAACCTGACGCTCAACTGGACGGCCAAGGTGGCGGTCTCCAGGAGCTGGAGCACAGTAGTGCCCGAACCATGTGACGCTCTCCTCGGTGAGACTGTTACGCACGGCTGACCCCTCTGGAGCCAACAGGTAGAGGAGGTGACTGATCCAGTGGCCAAACACAAGCTGCCTCATCATCCCAACTCCATCGGTAATGACGTCCTCCATCTCACATATAAGGATATCCACATTGTCGAACTCCATCCCATTCATGACATAGAACAGGAGGGTCTGCTGCAGACTGGTAAAGCCCTCAAGGTACCCGAACCTGGGTAGAAGTGTGCAGCGCAAGGCAAGGTGTACAGTGTGCGTAGCTGGAGTGAGTAGAGCAGGTACCCTCGGCTAGTCAGGAGAGAAGGGCTGAGCAAACAGTGATCGTATCTACTCAAAAGGTGGTTCCACACCTCCAGTGAGCGGCCTCCTCGGTGGGTCAGCCTGTCCATATGCTCTCTCGTGCAGGCAAGTGTCATGGAGATCCACTCCTAGCAGCTGTCCCAAGGTCTGTCGGGTCATATGATGATGCTGGCCCATAAACATGAAGTCAATGGATCTGCGGCCCTCTGAAATGTAGAGTGTGGCATAGAACACTCGGACCCAGTCCTCCACGAAGGCACCCCGCTGGTAAGACATCAGCTCCACTAGCCCTCTATACCTCTCGAAGTAAGGGCGAATCTCAGTCCCGGCTGCAAGTGCGAGCTGATCTCAATCAAGAATGTTATGCTAGAAAAGCTTATGGCCCCGACGTTTGTAAGTCTCATACAACGATGCCTGTGTTAGGGTCCAGAAGCGGCTGTCAACAAGTGGCTCTCTGGGCTGCGGGAACCACTCCTCAAGTAGAATGCTCCATCTGAGCTTCCTGAGCTGCTTTGCCTTCAACTTCCTGTAGTCAGTCAGGCGGACACCCTCAACAACCCGGACATTGGTGTCCATCTCATAGACGGCTCTCTGGTCCGCCCTGTCCTCCCAAAGCTCAGTTGCAGAGGGTCTCGGTCTCAGGGCTACAGCTGGATGACCCCCACGGGTCCTGACTGAGCGCCGGCGAACAAGCGGCACCTCAGGCTCCTCAGTCTCCTCTGGCTCCTCAGGCACCAGAGGCTGCCTCTATCGGGCCTCCCAGATCCTCAGCGATCCTCCTAGGCCACACTCTCGCTCCTCAGCGGTGCGAGCAGTCATCAGAGCTTTCTTCTCCTCCTTCGACAGCTTCTGCTTCTTAGCTGCCGGCTCCTCAATAGCCTTGCCCTTTCCTTTTTTGTCACGACCCATCTCGAGGAGACGAGTGACGACGGTGATGATGAGATCGCGGGACAACGAAGCCGGTCGCACGAGACGGCGACACAAAGAACGCCACGGCCGGGTGAACCCTAGCGGCAAAGTCGCGGGGCAACAATGGGGCGGCTGGGCACGTGGAGTGTCGGGCGACGAGCGGTGGCGCAGGGTGGCGGCGGCGCTTAGGGCGGCGGCGGTGGTGCGACGGCGGTGAAGGGCAACGGCAGTGAAGGGGCGGCGGCTCTGAGCGGCGGTGGTGGCAGCTCTGAGGGCGGTGGCGGCCGGAGGGCGGCGGCAGGGCGAGCGCGCGGAGCGGCGGCGGCGGAGAGGATGGCATGAAGCGGCGGCGTCGGGGAGAGAGAAAGAGAAGTGAAGGGGCGCGCTAAATAGGTGGGTCCTGAACCCTAGCTCAAATTTTAACATCGGATGAACCGACGTCAGATGAGAGGTGCATCGATCGAATGGTACAGTAAGGGTATTCCAGAGGCACCTTCGACATCAGATGATCCGACGTGAAAATGATTATCATCGTTTGAATTTGGCACAACTCCAGAAATATGAACATCGGATGCTCCGATGTTTCTCAGAATGAACTCATCGGTTGATTTGACTTTCTGACTGAGCTGGCCCTTGCACTTAAGCACAAACTAATCCGATAATTCTTCTGCCCTAAGCATCGGATAATCCGATGACTACAAAACAGCAACATCTCATATATGTCCTTTGACTTAAACACACAAATATAAACACAAGTCTTAGGACTTTTTGGGCAACCCCTTACCCCTCAAAAATACTATAACACTAGTTGCCAATAACTTGGCTAAGCCCTAAAGCAAATAGAACACCGAAAAATTAAGGAAGAAATCCAAATAAAATGTAAGGCCCATGCTTTGTGTGCTAGGAAATGAAGACTTCTATCTCTTTAAAGCATGTTCCTTTAGGTATTAACGCACCTAACACTTTGTTCTTTCCGCATCATATGAGTTGAGATATTGCACTTCAAACAAGTCTCTTTCTCATGAGGTGGGTTCCCTTTTGTGACAATCTACCGTATGATGCCAAACAATTTTTAATGCAGGAAATTAAACGTGAGTGCAAGTCTATATGGCAGGCGTCATGCAAGACATAAATTAAACCTATCTTGCCAAATTTGAACCTTTCAAAGGCTTCTTCAGGGAGAGCCACTCTCCAAGTCTTGGGGAAACCCAAAAGAACCTCCATCCCAAGCTAACCCTTGCTCACCCCTATCCTTTGAAAGTTAGACAAGACCTATATGTGATGCATTCTTACATGAACATGGCAACTTACATGACATTCGATGCATCTAGCACATTTAATTCACTCCTTAGTCTAGAAAAAGTTTTCTCATCAAGTGGTTTAGTGAAGATATCCACCAATTGTTCTTCGGACCTAACACCTCGCAAGGAGATGTCTCCCTTAGCTTCATGGCCCCGCAAGAAATGATGGCGAATATCAATGTGCTTAGTGCGGGAGTGTTGAACGGGGTTTTAGCAATCTTAACCGCACTTTCATTGTCACAAAGGAGAGGCACACAACCAAGTTTAACACCAAAGTCCAAAAGGGTTTGCTTCATATAAAGGATTTGGGCACAACATGCACCGACCGCTATATATTTCGCTTCTGCAGTGGACAAAGCAATGGAGTTTTGCTTCTTGCTAGACCAAGATACTAGGGAACGCCCAAGCAAGTGGCACCCTCTGGAGGTGCTCTTGCGATCCACACGACATCCAACAAATTCCGAATCCGAGTAACTCAAGAAATGGAATTTAGCACCTTTGGGGTACCACAAGCACACTTGGGGTATGCTTGAGAAACCGAAGTATCCTAAAGACGGCCTTTCGATGCGATTCTTTAGGTGCCGCTTGAAAGCGAGCACACAAACATACACTAAACATGATGTCGGGCCTAGATGCGGTAAGGTAAAGCAATGAACCAATCATAGAATGGTAATTTGATTGATCAACATGTTTACCATCCTTATCCGCGTCGAGATGACAATTTGTTGCCATTGGAGTACTTCTTGAGCTACAACCTCCCATATGAAATTTCTTCAAGAGGTCCTTGGTATACTTTTCTTGATATATGAAGGTCCCCTCTCGAAGTTGCTTGATTTGAAATCCAAGGAAGAAGTTGAGCTCTCCAATCATCGACATCTCGAATTCCCTAGACATCATTTTGCCAAACTCATGGCTAAGAGCTTCGTTAGTTGAACCAAAAATAATATCGTTGACATAAATTTGACAAACAAATATTTCTCCATCGATGTCTTTGGTGAAGAGTGTAGTTTCCACCCTCCCGATCTTGAATCCTTGCATGATCAAGAAATCCCGTAGTCATTCATACCACGCCGTAGGTGCTTGCTTGAGCCCGTAGAGCGCCTTGTGCAACCTATACACATGATTAGCATTCCTCGGATATTCGAACCCGGGAGGTTGTTCAACATAAACAAGCTCGTTAATATAACCATTAAGAAAGGCACTTTTCACATCCATTTGATAAAGCTTTATGTTATGATGTGATGAAAAAGCAAGACGTATACGGATAGCTTCTAGTCGAGCGACCGGAGCAAATGTTTCTCCAAAGTCTAGTCCTTCAACTTGCAAGAAACCCTTGGCCACACGTCTTGCCTTGTTGCGGATCACAACACCATTCTCGTCTTGTTTGTTGCAGTACACCCACTTTGTTCCAATGACGTTCTTGTCCTTGGGTCACTCCTCCAACACCCAAACTTCATTTCGGATGAAGTTGTTGAGTTCTTCTTGCATGGCAATTACCCAATTTGGATCTTGGAGTGCTTCCTCAATGTGAGTGGGTTCTACACATGAAACAAACGAGTAGTGCTCACAAAACATAGTGAAATGGCGAGAACGTGTACTTACTCCCCTTGACGGACTTCCGATAATTTGGTCAATCAGATGCGCCTTGGAGATGCGTCCATGCCTCATAAGTGGTTGTGAAGCACTTGGCGATGGTGATGCGTGTTGCTCTTGATCATGGACTTGTTCTTCTTCTTGATGTTGTGTGGCTTGTGAATCTTGTGTCAGCAATGGATCATCCTTTTCTTCTTCATCAACTTGAGGTGCCATAGATGTGTTGATGTTGGAACTTGAAGCTCCCCCTTGGTCATGGCTCTCCTCAACTTTAGGCTTGATGTCTCCAATAGTCATGTTCTTCATAGCTTCTCGTAGAGGCTCATCATCTATTTCATCATGACCAAAACTCTACTCTTGGGAGCCATTAGTTTCATCAAACTCAACATCACAACTTTCCTCAACTAAACCGGAGGTTTGGTTGAATACTCGATATGCTTTTGAGTATGATGCATAACCAAGAAAAATACCAACATCACACCTTCTTTCAAACTTACCGAGCCTTTTCTTGCGGTAGATGTAGCACTTGCACCCGAAGACTCGGAAGTAGGAGATGTTGGGCTTTCTCCCAATGAGGAGTTCGTACAGGGTCTTTTGAAGTAGTCGGTGTAGATAGACCCGATTTGCGGCATGGCACGCCGTGTTGATTGCTTCGGCCCAAAACTTCTCGGACGTGTCGTAGTCATCAAGCATTGCTCGTTTCACTAGTCACAACAACAACATTCTTGCTAAAGGTGCACGTTAGTCCAAGATCACAAAATTGTGCAATAGAAAGAAAATTGAAACTAAGTGACTTAACATACAACACATTTAAAATAAATAAACCATGTGAAATTGCAATCTTACCCAACCCAATTACCTTCCCCTTAGAGTTATCACCAAAGGTGACTTGTTCATGATTGTCGGGGTTCTCTATGGAGGTGAACATACCATCGTTGCCAGTTATGTGTTGAGTGCACCCGCTATGTACCCAATGCTTTCCTCCGGCTTTGTAGTTCACCTACACACATGAATTAAATTTTTGATTTTAGGCACCCAAGCCAACTTAGGTCCTTGTATGTGTGATACAAGTGTTTTTGGGACCCAAAGTTGCTTGGGGAGCTTCCCCTTCATGCCCTTCATATCCTTGCCAATGAATCTTGCCTTCACCTTGCCATCTACTTTACTCAAGAGATAATAGTGATCACTAAAGGTAGACTTGTAGTTAGTAGGCAATTTTGGAGAAGGCCGGTTAGGAAGAGGACACTCCCTTGTATGGTGATCGGTGACCTCACAATGTTGCCAATAAGAACCAACTTCCTTGATGAAGCTCGTTTTAAGCTCTGGTGAGGGCACCTTTCCTTTGTTAGGCACCGAGAAGGATCCAAGTCCTCTCTTGTTGAAGGCCTTTGCTTGTTGAAAGAGGATTTATTTGTTCTTGACTTCTCCCTTAGATAGTCTTGCCACACTAGTGCGAAGACTTTCAATTTCATCCATAAAATCCTTCTCCCTAGCATTTTATTTCAAAGGCAAAGACTTATGCAAGACATTAGTGGCATGAGAAACAATATATACCTTATCATTAAGGGTTTCTTTCTTTATAGTTTTCAATTCTTGATCAAGAACTTCATAAGCAAGGTTAAGTACTTGATGCTCTTGGATTAACTCATTGTGCTTTCCCAAGAGTGCTTGCTGTGCTACGTCAAGCTCATGATGATCTAGCTTGATTTGAGCCTTATCCTCCTCAACTTGCTTGAAATGAGATTTGAGTGTGTCATGCTCCTTAAGTATGCTTTCATACTTGTCAAGAAAATCGAGGTTAGCACTCTCAAGCTTAGCACGAGCTTCTTCAAGAGCCTTGACCTTACTCTTTTCCCTCTTAATGATAGTGTGGTATTCATTTATCAATGAAGCTAAGTCATCGGGGGAAAGCTCATCATCGCTAGAGTCATCACATACCTTGGTGTTACCTTTTGCCATGAGGCACATGGGAGGTGGACGAAGAGATGAATCATCATTGTTGGCAATGGCAAGGCCGGTCAAGCTCTTTTCTTTCGCTTCACTCTCTTCATCACTAGATTCTTCATCGGTGATCCATTCATTTGCCTCACACATGAACACCTTTTGTGGACCTTTTCTCTTCTTTGGGAAGAGTTTTGCCTTTTTTCCTTTGTCATGCTTCTTCTTCCCAAAGAATCTTGGTTTGGGCTTGTCCTCTTCATCATCCTCACTATCCTCAAGCTTGCGATGCTTGCCCTTGTGGTTCTCTCTTCTTTTGTCCGGTTTTGGACAGTCATAGGAGATGTAGCCTTGATCACCACAATTATATCAAGTCTTGTTGTCATCTCTCCTTGGTAGAAATGCTTTCTTTTTGGGATCAAAGGTGTATCCCTTCTTGGCAATCTTGGAGTTTAAGCGAGAGAATTTTCTCATCATCAATGCAAGCTCATCATCGTCATCTTCACTTGATGCTTGCTCTTCTTCACTTGAGCTAGGCTCGACCACTTTCTTTTTCTTGAGATTTGTTTTCTTGGTGGAAGCCTTTAGAGCAATTGTCTTTGAAGATGATTCCTCCATCATCCCAAGTACACTCATCTCTTGAGCGTGAATGTCTCCAATAAGTTCCGAAACTTCAATGTGATCAAGAGATTCCTTTTGAAGCATGGAGTTGATGATGTTGTACTTTGGCTTAGGAAGGAGCATAAGAATCTTGCGATTGATGAGTCCCTTGCCAAGAGAAGCAATATCAAGAGCATTAATTTCCTCAATAAGCACATTTAAGCGAGAAAACATTTCATTAACATTTTCATGAGGTAGCATTTTGAACTCATCATATTTGGCCTTAAGCATATGATACTTTAGTTCTTTGACACGAGAGGAACCCTCATGAATTTCAATCAAGCAATCCCAAATTTAACAAGCTTTTTCTTTGCTAGCAATCCTAGCAAACACATCTTGACTAATGCATTCATAAATAGCATTGCTAGCCTTTGCATCCCACTTGACTTGATCACCAATATAGTTATGCTCACCAAACCCCGCATGGGTCGCTTCCCATACCTCAGGAGCAATGGCCTCTAGATAAGCACGCATGTGTGCTTTCCAATAGGCAAAGTTCTTGCCCTCGAAGATGGGAACCGGACCCCCAATCTTGGCCATTTTAGCTCTCTAGCGGTGAAGCTAGAATGATCCAATGAGAAACCTTGGCTCTGATACCAATTGTAAGGATCGAATGCCCAAGAGAGGGGGGTGAATTGGGCTTCTTTTAAAAAAATTAAAGCAATAAAAACTTAACTACTAAAAGACCAATTCCCTATGCAAACAACCTATGCATTCAAGTGAATAGTAATTTTGCGGTATATGAAATGAATAAGTGTAACGGGAAAGAAAGAGTATGCAAACTCCCGAGGAGACACGAAGACACGGAGATTTATCCTGTAGTTCGGCAAGATCGTCAAGACTTTCCTACATCCACGTTGTGGCACCCACCAAAGGGTATAGCCACTCCAAGTCACCGAGACCAGGGATCTTCACTAAAAGTCTTCGTTCACCAACCCCAGCAAGGTGGAGCTCAAGCCTTGTACAAGTTTGATCCTCCGGGCTTCCACAACCGTCTTGGCAAGCTCCGGAAGGCTCTCTCCAATCACCGACTGTTACACGGTGAATGAAATCACCAAGAGACACTCCCTTACAACTCTCACTAGACTAGAGACTCCAATCACCAAGAATGGAAGCACACAAGCATCATCTCTAGCAAGTTCTAGCATATCTCTTGGTGTACAAGTGGTGTAAATGATGTAGAAGTGGTAGCTCAATGTCTTGAATGCTTGGTAATGTGTAGAGTAGCTCTGGGTGTCAAGACTTATCGAAATGACTGGTTGAAGGGGTATAAATAGCCAACTTCCACAAAATAGCCGTTGGAAAAGTAGGCTGACATCACTGTTATGCAAACATTGGATAATCCGATGTTCTCCCTTCAGTTGTCATCGGTCGAATACAAATTAGCTGATGTCACTGTGTCAGATATGACTGTTGATCGACCGATGTTACACTTGCCTCATCATCGGATGATCTGGTGACACTTGATCCAAAATGGTCCAGAAATAATGCTTACTGGAGTGATTGACCAATGTGTTATAATTGTACATCGGATGATCTGATGTTACACTTGGTCCATGGTAATTGCTTACTGGAATGATCGACCGATGTAACATTTGCTTCATCATCGGATGATCTGTTGTGTACTCAAGTCTGAGGTCTTTTTCTGCTGTTGAGCCAACTCGACCGATGTAGTGTTTTCTGGATACATCGGTTGATCCGGTGAGTTGATTTTGTCTGCTTTGAGTTGTTCTAGGTGATTCTTTTGGAATTTGTTCGAGTGACCTCTTAAACATTGGTTTGAAATGTTCTTCTGATGATGAACAAGTCTTGAGCGCTGTCAATTTCGATGGAATAAATTTGACATATGTGCTTTTTCTTTTAGTCTTCATAAAAATCGATTGACCTCGTAAAATAATTTGTTTAGGGGTCTCCAATTGTATCCAATGAGCAGTAGATGATATACATGTAGATTTCATTAAGTGTGATGAGTGATATGAGAGACCTTGTATCCACAAACTCATTAGTAATATCCAACGGTTGTCATTAATCACCGAAACCATACCTCAAGGGGGCCCAGATGCTTTCAGGCGTCCTTCCGCGACTTGGTGGCGAGCTTGTCGTCGGAGGTGGCCGACGGCGCGGAGGTGTCCGCAGTTCGCCACCACCTCGCCGATGCGGGCCTCGAGGACATGATCGTGTCGATCACCTACGACGATGAGCTCGAATACGATCGCCTGCGCTCCACGCGGCCGACCGCGGGATTCCCGGTGTTCATAATCGCCACCACCGCTTCTGCCTCCGATGGCGGACGTGCCTGTCCTCGAGGAGCGGTGTTCAGGCTCCCACCGTTGGCGTCGAAGATGCAACGCGTGCTGTTAGAAAATACAAGGCAATTTAGTGATCAATTCCAGAAAAAGTACACGAAAAACTAGCAGCAATTAACACCGGCAGACAGACAGGACGAGTAATATCGCGTATCGATTTGAATCTGGAGGAACCGTTGTAGATTTGACGGAGAACAACTGTTGCAGACGTTGATGACGATGTTGGGCCGCAGCGCCCGATCTTGTCGATAGACGACCCGTGGTGAAGAATGCGAGCAGTCGCGCGGAGCGTTTCCCAAAACCGTATTCGCCCTCTCCCGGTGCAGGATTGCAAGGGCGAGCGATTGCGGAGACCTGCTCTCCCGATCGTCGGTGCACGCCAGTGCTCAGGATGGAGTAGACTAAAAGGCGGCGCAAAGAACGCGAACGTGGGATCAATCCGATCGTGAGATGAATTGCCCTGTCGCGGACGCCCGTATATATATAGTTCTATGGAGGCGGTTCGGTTGCAATTCGGAGGATCCGCATCCGATCCGACTCTGCAGTCGTAGACGCGTCCGTCTCCAACGACTTGGACTCAGTC
The DNA here is from genome assembly GCA_036927565.1 of Tuctoria greenei. NCBI lineage: Eukaryota > Viridiplantae > Streptophyta > Magnoliopsida > Poales > Poaceae > Tuctoria > Tuctoria greenei. The sequence continues at coordinate 22,053,105 of JAYESD010000003.1, forward strand.
TTGGAAGCCCAAAAACCAAAAGCCCAATTTAATTTTTCTACAAAAATTTAAAATCTGGGCTCGGATCGAGGCTCGAATTCGTACGAACACACGCGCGCGTGCGTGTGAGGGGCGGGGCATGGCGTGGCGAGGCGAGCGAGCGAGAAGGAGGAGGAGGAACACACGTGGGCCTCCCCTCTCTTCTCATGTTCTCTCTCACTCAATGAGTGGAATAACAACTTCTCTTATATGTAGGAGTTGCTCTCCTTTCACTTCCCATGTGGGACTAACCATACAACACGACTCTCTCTTGCTCTAATGGGCCTTTGTGATTTTCTAGGAATTGTTTCTGAATTACTATTAGGCCAAGCCTATTAATTCTAACAATCCTCCACCAGATCTCAAAGGCATTAAAAGAGAGGTCATTCTTGTTCCTTGTTTGATATACTAGTGTTTCAGCAGAGACTGTTAAGTTGAACTTCTGTCTAGATCCTCAAGTTTTATGAGCTCACAACTTGAACGATGGACTACGCCATGAATTGCAATTTTTTGACTTCACCTAAAGACCATTACTAGTACTTGACTACCTGTAGTCTACCCTGCGGTTGGAGCATATACGTTGTACTCTCTCGTCTCTTCATGAGCTTTCCAGAGATCACCTAAATCTCACAGACTGCAACGTTAGACAGTCAGAGCTCATATAAGTGTGTTTCTTTCAAGATTGCTCTGTAGGATGACATCTTTGCTACGCATCGCCAACAGAAACACATTAAGGCAAATCGCCAACCTGCCTTACAGTTTGAGAGTACAAGTGTGCATCTTCACATAGAGAGGGTCTAAAGGAAGTACTATCCTCCGTGAACCACTAGCTTGTTTTCCCATGTCCTAATACACGAGATCTCCGATCACATAGATTGGGTTACTATATGGTGTCACATCAATGGGTCTCAAACCCATCTCTCTCGATGCACTTTCTATCACATTATGTGATAGACCCTTCGTAAATGGATCTGCCAGGTTTTTATCTGTTTGTATGTACAAGACAGTAATAACTTCAAAGTTTATCATTTTCCTGGCAGATTTAAATGTCTCTTGATGTGCCTTGATGATATTGCATTATCCTTAGAAATTGTCACTTTAGCAATCAACGTCTGATTGTCACAACTCATAAGAATTGTCAGCAATGGTTTCTCAACTACATGCAAATTCATCAAGTGCTCTCGCATCCATTGTCTCTGCAGTTGCTGTCTCTAAAGCAGTGAGTTCTGCTTCCATGGTTGACCTCATCAAAATAGTCTATTTGCAAGACCTCCATGGTATAGTGCCACTAGCTAGAGTGAACACGTACCCACTTGTGGCATAGAGTTCATCAACATCAGAGATCCAGTTCAAATCACTATAACCCTCAGGCACGGCCGGATGCCCAGTATAGTGAATTCTATAACTCATTGTACCTCTCAAGTAGCGCATAAACCTTTCAAATGCATGCTAATGATCTATTCCCGGGTTTGACATGAACTTTCTCAGTTTGGTCACAGCAAACGAGATATCAAAACGGGTTGCACTCGCTATGTACAAGAGTGAACCGATCATCTGAGAATATTTAAGTTGATCTCTCGACTCTTTCTTGTTCTTTTTGAATATCACACTGGGATCATAAGGTGTTGGAGAAATCTTACTATTCATAAAGCCGATCAGCTCAAGATTTTCTCAACATAGTCAGGTTGACTTAAAGTAATCCTGCTCTCATCTTTATTCAGCTTAATGTTCAAAATAACATTAGCTTCTCCCAGACCTTTCATATCAAAACACTTTGATAGAAAGGACTTGACCTCAGAAATTATATTAAAGTACTGTCGAACTTCTCATGCCACTGCTTAGGTGCTTATTTCAGGCCATACAAGGATTTTAACAATTTGCACACCTTTGTCTCTTTACCTTTCACTACGTACCCATCAGGTTATTCCATATAGATCTTCTCTTCCAACTCTCCGTTAAAAAAAGCTGTCTTCACATCCATTTGATGGATGATTAGACCATAAGAGGCAGCCAAAAAAAGTAGTACACGGGTTGTCATCATTCTGGCAACGGGTTAATAGGTGTCAAAATAGTCTTCACCTTCTGTTTGAGTATAGCCCTTTGCAACTAGACTCGCCTTGTACTCTTTAATAATACCATCAGACCTGACCTTCTTCTTGAACACGCACTTGCAGCCTACTGGTTTGCACTCATACAACCGTTCAATTAACTCTCAAGTTCCATTAGAAAGAATCGAGTCCATCTCATTATGGACTGCTTCTTTCCAGTCGTCTGCATCAAGTGATGTATATGCCTCTGCTATAGATTTGGGAGTATCGTCCACAAGGTACACAATGAAATCATCACCGAAGGATTTTGCAATCCGTGATCTCTTACTCGACTGAGTTATTTCATTGTGCTCCTTCTCTGGGACACTCTCAACTGGAGTATCAAGAAACTCACTAGTTGTGGTGGATTCAGGACAAATTTCAGAAGAGATCCGAGCAGTGCTATGCATATCTTTTATAGAAAATATATTCTCAAAAAAATTTGCATCACAAGATTCAATAATAGTATCAACATGCATATCAGGTACCTCAGATTTAACTACTAAAAATCTATATGTGATGCTCCGATGAGCATAGCCTAGAAAGGCACAATCCACTGTCTTTGGTTTCAGCTTGCGTTTCTTGGTAATTGGAACACTGACCTTTGCTAAATCTCTCCAAGTATGCAAGTATAAAAGTGATGGTTTTCTCCAAACTCACTTCTCATAAGGGTTTTTCTCTTTATTCTTGTTTGGAACGCAGTTCAGGACATGATATGAAGTCAATAGAGTCTCCCCCACCATGCCTTAGATAAACCGAATGTGTCTAACATAGCATTCACCATGTCACACAATGTGCGGTTTTTCCTCTTGGCTATCCCGTTTGATTGGGGTGGAGGCGTCCTCTCATGTATAATACCGTGTTCCGCACAGAAATCATCAAATATTATGGGAAAATACTCGCTGTCATGATCTGACCTAAGACGTTTGATCTTTCTCTCTATTGAGTTTCTACTTCAGATTTATAGATTTTAAAGTAGTCTGATTTATAGATTTTAAAGTAGTCTAAAGCTTCATTTTTAGTTTGCAACAAGTAAACATAGCATAATCTAGTAGAATCATCTATTAATATCATAAAGTATTTCTTTCCACCTTTTGTCAACACACCATTCATCTCGCATAGATCATAATGTATGTGTTCTAATGGTGCCAAGTTTATCTCCTCGGCTGCCTTGTGAGGCTTTCGAGGTTGCTTTGATTGTACGCAACTATGGCACTTAGAACCTTTGACGATTGTGAATTTCGGAATTAATTTTAGACTACATAGACAATTCATTAAACCAAAATTAACGTGACATAAACAAGAATGACAAACACTTGCATCATCATTAATACTACCACAAATATGGTTCACTGACTTATTATTAAACTCCGAAAGTGTAACACCATAAATCCTTACATCATGCATTGCATACATGTTCATGCATTAAACATTAATAGAGTAAAAGAAAGATAATAAAATATAGAACATACATGTACAAATATGTGTAGCAAAAGAAGAAAAAGAAAATAATTGCATAAAACATGTATTAGAGAATAAATGTGAAAATAATATATATATAAATATAATAATAATAATATATATATTAATATTTATATATGTAAAAGAAAAGAAAAAAAAAAGAAAAAATAGTCTCCGGAAACTTCCGGAAGTTTCTGGGGGAAGCTTTGCTTCACCCCGAAACTTTCCGGGCAAGCAGTGCCCAACCGGCACTTGGCCGAGCCGGCCGGCCTCCCGCGCGCGCGCCCAGCGCGACCATGCCCCGCGCTCAGCGCAACCGCGCCAGCCCCGATGCCCCGAGCCGCCCGCGGTGGGTGACGCGCGCTCGCTCGTGTGCCCCCGCGCCCTGGTGCGAGCCGCCCGCCCCCGCTGGCCCCGTGGATGAGTCGGCCTCTGGCTCGACCGACTGCCGTCCACGCGCCTATATAAACGCTGTAGGTTCCATAGTTTCTCGGTACCAGAAAAACGCCGCCGCCAGAAAGAAAAGGAGGAACCCTAGCGGTAGAAAAAAAGGGAGAGGCACCAGAAGCTCTGCCGCCAAGGAAGAAGAGGGAAAAAGGGAAGAGAAGAGGAGGGTGCCGTCATCCGCCGGAGTTCGTCGTGTCGCTGTCGTCGTGCCTCCGAAGGATCTCGCGCACCTACTTCGTCTACGCGTCGTCCCCATCCCGCGATCTTTGAAGCCATCACGTCTACGGTAGGCCACGTTTTCTGATGCGAATTTTAGCGAACATGTTGAATCTAATAGACGTAGTTTGATCGTAGTCGCACCATCTTTTTATTAATCCCCGGTAAAATCCCCGTAAACTCATATGAACACGTATGAACTAGTTGAATCTAATTAATAAACAACCGTAGTTAATTAATTAATTGACTTTGCATGCATGCATGTCATTGCATGTTGATTAATTTGTGTGCATCATGATGATTCATATGTATTTTCTTGTATGTATGATCACGCGTAGAGGAACGTGCTCAAGAGGTCGTATACAAGGATTTACGAAACCAAGACTTTGAAGCGCTTGAGCAACCCCATCCATCGGAGCAAGGCAAGTGTCCTTGATCATATTGATCCCATTTTATTAAATGTTTTGTTTGCGAACTTGCATGCTTGTGTCAATATGATGGGAAACCCATACGTAGGAGTTTAATAGCGTTGTTTGCCACCCCTTGTCGCCGGGATATACACGATGAGTTGGGTATGGTTGTTTTTCTTTTTGCACCGCATCACTACATGGGTTATGGGTAACTTAAATAATGTGGTTGACAACTTTAATTACGACAACTTGGGATGGTAATAAGATGATGGTTAATTTAGCAACCTGGAATTTAGGAGATCTAAGAAAGCATGGTTTTGTGGATGGGTTGGATGATATGGTGGTTTGTTTGTCTTAGATCTAAGGACCGGTTCATGCGAGAATATGCCAGGTCAACAGTGCCACCACAAGGCCAAGTATGGGTGCGGCGTAGCTGAATAATTAGGAGCGCTGCTAGTATTGTATGGACCATTGGATGGCGCGGGGAATGGGAGTCGAGGAGGACTGCCCTGGGATCTGCATGGCACACTAGGGGGCTCGTGGGTGGGAGAATGGAGATTCAAGCCTGCCGGTGAAACCATAGTGGGCCTGTACATACTAGTAGTCCCTTTTGAAAGGCTATTTTGTGATCTCTTGGCCGCACACCACAGAAGTGTGACAGGGCAACATAGAGGTTTTTAGTCACCGAAATGTGATGAAATCACGAACATGTGGGTAATGTGGTACAACCTCTGCAGAGTGTTAAAAACTATCATGATAGCCGTGCTCCAGGTTAAGAGCACCTGAATGACCTACATGATTAGAATTGGACTTGGAAGTTTGGGATGGTTGGTATGGTTTTGGGTTGTCACTTGAGTATTGTCAGTACATGAGAGATTATGGAATTGGCATATGGTATTAATTTCATGGTTGGCTGATATTAATGGATTGCGTTGGTAATAAGAATTGTTGGATTTATGGTATGATAATTACTTGGGTCATGAAGGGAAATAAATTCACATAGACATGATAGGATACTTTTACATGTTTATGAAACGTACTTTTCTGCAATTAGCCATTTTTTCCAATCATTTGTTTAGCCACATGTCATCTATTTCCACACTTCCTGAGTACGACACGTACTCACCCTTGTAATCCCTCCCAACAGCTACTGGAGATAATTGGAAGTACCCTGAGGATCACGCGGAGTACTAGGTTGCGTACCGCCGTCAATTGCCTGTGGAATGAAGTTGTGCTGCTTAGTTTATTTTCCGCTGCATTTTTTAGAGTTTTATCATTTGTGAACTATTGGATTATTGTAATAAAGTACTTATTTAATAGTTGAGACGTGGTTAAATTTTGTATATCGTTTGTGATGCAACCGTATATGTGTGATGAACTTCCTGGGCACACATATGTGTTATGCTTGGTTCATATTTGGAACCGAGTGTCAGAGATTAGTATCAGAGCTGCGTTGACCGTAGGACGCAAGCCTAGGTAGAATGGACACTCTAGAGCACTTAGGAACACTCTTCTAATCTGCTATTTTCGAAAAAAATTTGCTACTGTTTTTGTTTCTTTATTTTCAGCTGCAAAAAAAGTATCGATTGCTGCCGCGTTTTCGATAAAATTTTCTGCAATGAGCACTATTTGGTGCTGCTGTTTTGCCGTTTGAACTTTCGCGTAAAGTGCGTGTTTTGCCGCTGTTATGTGTGGGTAAAATTTTTGTGTTAGCTGCTGCATTTTCTCCCTATCTTTTTCGTTCTTTTGGGACAGCCGCACCGCTCTTTTTCCGCTATTTTAGCTGCTGCAATTTTCAGATTTATATTATGTTATTCTTTCTTCTAATGTATTCTCATTTTCTATAGATGCCGATCACTAGGAGTGCAGCCCGCAAGAGCACCTGTCCGCCGCCCCTTGGAAGTGGACTTAACCCCATTGAGCTTGACGAGCAGAAGCAAGAGGAGGGGAACATCCAGACCGAGGAGGAGGAAGCTAACCAGAACTCTATGGAGGAGGATCCGGAGGAGTATGAGCCATTTGAGGAGAACATGGATGAGGATCCTAATGAGGAGTACTACGTGCCAGCTTCAGATGAGGAGGACAACGGAGGTGAAAATGGAGGAGGATCACAACCCGGTGCGAATGAGAATGGACACAACAGCCCCCAGTTTCCCCAAGTTGAGGAAATTTGGACTACTGGAACTGATGGAGGACATGCATCGCGGGAACTGACGGAATTTCTTTACCCCCGTTGCATGTGTGCTAACTACTTTGTGAAGAGGGTCTCCCGTCTCGGACGTGACGAATGGCATGTTGAGGTTCTCATTTTCTACCTCAACAAAGTGGTCTCACGGCATTATGCTCCAACCTAGAGGTCTACTCAGAAGGATTCTATGGATGATGCTGCATGGGCGGCACTCACAAGTTTGTGCCATACTCGCCGCTTTGAGCTCGAGAACACCATGTTTGAGATGCACCCTCAGCGGGAGAGTGGTACAGGGAGGATAATTGGACCACAAGAAGCTTTAGACAATCTTACAGCAATGGATAGGTCTCAAAAGACATTATTGGACATGGTCAATCGCTATGCAACCGCACAAGAGGAGATACACTACCTTCACAAGGAGCTAGCTCGTTTGGAAGCCAACTTGGAGATGAAGGAATGTGAAGCAAGAGGAGAGCTGTGGTCACCCAAGAGAATCTGGTCCCTTATATCGCCATGGCGCAACCCCATCACATCCGCGCAGCCAAGGATGCCCTCACCGCCTCACAATTAGGAAATTAAGTCCCCTATGAGTATTTTGTAATAAGAACGCTTATAATCGTATTAGCTTTAAATAGTGTGGTGTGCTGAAATTTTGTTTGGTGCTTGTTTGAGTGCTTGTGTGCTTAGTAGAGAGTTGTGGGATGCTTCGGCACTTGTCCACATCCTCATATAGGTCTATATTAATAAAGGATTGTTTAGTGTCACATACCTTGATGCATATAGTTAGGACGTTTCTTTCCAAATTCTAAATTCTTCTGTCTCCACCTTTATTTCACCAACAGATGGTGAGAACTCGCAACCAGAGGGATGCCAACGATGAGGAGTGCAATGAAGTACCTCAGAACAACCAGGGACATGCTCATGGAGCTATCAATATTGAACAGCTGTTAGCTATGCAGAACTAGCTCATGCAGACCATGATACAGACAATAGGACAGCTGTAAGCTGGCAACAACAATCAGCCTCATATACCGCCACTGCCACTACCCCAGCCACACCACACCGTTTGGGAGAGTTCATGAGGACCAGGCCGCCTACCTTTGCACAAGCCACAGACCCAATGGAAGCTGATGATTGGATGAAGTCCGTTGAGAAGAAACTTACTATTGTCCAGTGCACTGATAGAGAGAAGGTTCTCTTTGCATCACATCAACTAGTTGGAGCAGCTGTTGACTGGTGGGAAGCTCTTTGCAATGCTCATGATAATCAGGAGGCAATCACTTGGGCTGAGTTTAAGCAGAGTTTCCGTTCCCACTATGTACCTGAAGGAGTTATGATACTGAGAAGACAAGATTTTGAAAATCCCAGGCAAGGAAGGATGAGCGTGAGTGAGTATCTCAACAAATTCACTCAACTATCAAGATATGCTCCAGAAGACATCAACACTGATAGTAGGAAGCAGTATCTATTTATGAGGGGTCTCAACAATGAAATTCAAGTCCAGTTGCTCAATACTGATTATCCAAACTTCCAAAAGCTGGTTGACAAGGCTATTGTGGTTGAGAACAAGATTCGTGAGATGGAGCAGGACAACAAGAGGAAGATGCCACATCATGGACCACAGCAAGGAAGCAATGTTCGTCCCCGCTATGCACCACCAACTGCACCATACTACAACCCATCTGCTCCTGCATACCGTGCTGCTTATCCACCCCGCCCAAATCAGCCACCGCAGCAACGCCCCGCCATGCAAGCACCTCGCTATCCTGTGCCACCTGCGCCGCATCCTAACATGGCGGCAAATGCTCAAAACTAGCTGCGCCCAAACTTCCCTAATGCTACGGGCGGTAAGACATGCTATGTGTGTGGAGAGCCCGGGCACTTTGCAAGTCAATGCCCCAGAAGAAACTATGGATCGATGAACAATGCACTAAGGCCAAATTACTCGCGACCAAATGGAGGAGCACCACAAGGCAACCGTGGACAGCAGAATTTTGCTCGTGGCAATGTGAATCATGTCTCTACTAAGGAAGCCCAACAAGCTGATGACGTCGTGATTGGTATGTTCCTCGCCAACTCCAACCCCGCGACTATTTTATTTGATTCGGGAGCATCTCATTCATTCATCCCGTCAAAGTATGTTGCCAAGTACAATTTGCCTGTATCTCATATGAAGCAAACTATGCTAGTAAATTCTCCTGGCGGAGAGATGAGGACAAATATAGTATGTCCGAAAGTAAGCATTAAAATAAGGGGGTAGACTTTCTCGCAAACCTCATAGTCTTGCACTCCCAAGGAATAGACATAATACTTGGAATGGACTGGTTGAGCAAGTATAATGGAGTCATTCAATGTGTCGATAGGATTGTGCAGTTGACAAGTGAACATGGTACACGCATCGAAGTTGAGGCAGCCCAACCTACAAGAGAGAAGGCAATGCTCAATCAAGTGGAAGGTGTGACATTGGAAAGCATTCCGATCGTTCATGAGTACTCGTATGTGTTTCTAGATGAGTTTCCAGGTATGCCACCTGATCGTGACATAGAATTCGCCATTGAGTTGATACCCGGAACTGCACCTATAGCTAAGAGGTCGTATAGGATGCCTCCTAAGGAATTAGCAGAGCTCAAGAAGCAAATTCAAGAGCAGCTAGAGAAGGGTTTTATACGCCCAAGCTCATTCCCGTGGGGAGCACCAGTGCTCTTCGTAGATAAGAAGGATGGAATCCAGAGGATGTGTGTGGACTATAGGTCTCTCAACGAAGTGACAATTAAGAACAAGTACTCACTGCCTCGTATAGAGGATTTGTTCGACCAAATGAAGGGTGCCTGTATTTTCTCCAAGATCGACTTGCGTTCAGGATACTTTCAAATGAAGATTAGACCATCGGATATACCCAAGACAGCATTTCGGACACGATATGGGTCTATTGAGTACACTGTCATGTCATTTGGATTGATGAACGCGCCTGCGTACTTCATGTATCTCATGAATAAGGTCTTATGGAATATCTAGATAAGTTCGTCGTAGTGTTCATCGATGACATTATGATATACTCGAGAAGCGAGGAAGAACATGAGGAACACTTGAAGCTTACATTGCAGAAGCTACGGGAACACCAATTGTATGCCAAGTTCAGTAAATGTCAATTCTGGTTACGGGAAGTTTCTTTCTTAGGCCATATTATTTCCGGAGGAGGAGTATCAGTTGACCCAGGGAAAGTGAGAGATGTGCTTAAGTGGGAACCGCCACAGAATGTCAAGGAAATTTGAAGTTTCCTTGGAATGGCTGGATATTACTGCCAATTCATCAAGGATTTCTCCAAAATAGCCAAGCCTATGACCGAATTACTCATGAAAGAGAAGGCATTCCGATGGACTCAAGCTTTTCAGGGTAGCTTTGAGGAGTTAAAGAAAAGGTTGACAACCGCGCCGGTGTTAGTATTACCGGACGTGAGCAAGAGTTTTGATATATATTGTGATGCATCAAGACAAGGATTAGGATGTGTTCTCATGCAAGAAGGCCAAGTGGTAGCTTATGCATCGAGGCAACTAAAGAAACATGAGTTGAATTATCCTACACACGACCTTGAACTCGCAGCCGTGGCACACGCCTTGAAGATATGGAGACACTATGTTTTTGGTCACCGATGTGAGATTTATATGGATCACAAGAGTCTCAAGTACATATTTACGCAAACGGATCTGAATCTGAGGCAACGCCGATGGTTGGAGCTCATCAAGGATTATGACGTGGGGATCAACTATCACCCAGGGAAGGCTAATGTAGTGGCCGATGCTTTGAGCCGAAAAGGAGTAAGCCACCAACTCACAGTCCGGGAGCTGCCATCCGAGTTATGCAAGGAGTTTGAATGATTGAACCTTGGATTCATAAATGAGATAGGAACGATGGAAGTCAACCCAACATTAGAGCAGGAAATACGGGAAGGACAGACAAAGGACAAGGAAATACAGGAAATCAAGGAAAAGATCCAAGAAGGAAGAGAATTCAGATTTGATGAGGACGAACAGGGTACCTTATGGCTTGTAAAGAGGATTGTGGTACCAAATGTTAGGCATATTCGGGAAACAATATTGAAGGAGGAACATGACTCACCTTACTCAATTCATCCCGGCTGTACAAAGATGTACAAGGACTTAAAGACATGTTATTGGTGGGCCAGCATGAAAAAGGACATAGCCGAATATGTTGCATTTTGTGATGTGTGCCGACGAGTTAAAGCGGAACATCAAAGGCCAACCGGATTGTTACAACCATTGAAGATCCCGGAGTGAAAGTGGGAAGAGATTGGTATAGACTTTATAGTTGGATTACCGCGAACTCAGTCTAGCTATGATTCAATATGGGTTATTGTGGATCAGTTGACAAAATCAGCTCACTTCATCCCTGTCAAGACCACATATACCACCGCGAAGCTAGCAGAATTGTATATGGAGCATATTGTGTGTCAACACGGAGTAACGAAGAAGATAGTCTCGAATAGAGGTTCTCAGTTTACCTCCAGATTTTGGCAGAAATTGCATGAAGCAATGGGAACAAGGTTGAACTTCAGTTCGGCATATCACCCTCAAACAGATGGACAAACCGAGAGGACCAAACAAATTTTGGAAGACATGTTAAGAGCTTGTGCTTTAAAGCATGGCAAAAGTTGGGATAAAAGTTTGTCGTATGCTGAATTCTCATACAACAATAGCTACCAAGCCAGTTTGAAAATGTCACCCTACGAAACATTGTACGGAAGGAAGTGTAGGACTCCCTTGCTCTGGAATGAAACCGGAGAGAATCAAGTATTTGGTCCTGATGTGTTACAGGATGCTGAAAGACAAGTCTAAATGATATGGGAAAACTTAAAGGCTGCCCAATCTCGACAGAAAGGTTATGCGGATAATAGGCGAAGGAGTCTGACTTTCGAAGTTGGAGATTTTGTATACCTCAAAGTGTCACCTATTCGAGGCTAGCGACGGTTTAACGTCAAAGTAAAACTGGCACCACGTTACATTGGACAATTCAAGATTTTTGACAAACGAGGAGAAGTAGCATATCGACTTGAGCTGCCGACGTATCTCTCCGATGTACACGACGTGTTTCACGTCTCTCAACTCAAGAAGTGTCTCAGGGTACCGGAAGAACAAGTGCCGATGGACAGTTAGAACTTCAAGAGGATTTGTCCTATGTCGAGCAACCTATCAAGATCTTGGACATAAAGGAAAGAGTCACGAGAAATTAGAGGATCCGTTGGTGCAAAGTGCAATGGAAACACCATACGGAAGCCGAAGCTACGTGGGAACGTGAAGAAGACTTGAAGTCAAAATTCCCTCATCTTTTCTCCACGCTATCGAATCTCGAGGGCGAGATTCACTTTAAGGGGGGTAGGTTTGTAACACCCTAAATCATTGCATCATGCATTGCATACATGTTCATGCATTAAACATTAATAGAGTAAAAGAAAGATAATAAAATATAGAACATACATGTACAAATATGTGTAGCAAAAGAAGAAAAAGAAAATAATTGCATAAAACATGTATTAGAGAATAAATGTAAAAATAATAATATATATATAATAATATATATTAATATTTATATATGTAAAAAAAGAAAAAGAAAAAAATAGTCTCCGAAAACTTCTGGAAGTTTCCTGGGGAAGCTTTGCCTCACCCCGAAACTTTCCAGGCAAGCAGTGCCCAACCGGCACTTGGCTGAGCCGGCCGGCCTCCTGCGCGCGCGCCCAGCGCGATCGTGCCCCGCGCTCAGAGCAACCGCGCCAGCCCCGATGCCCCGAGCAGCCCGCGGTCGGTGTCGCGTGCTCGCGCGCGTGCCCCCGCTCCCCCGCGCCCTGGCACGAGCCGCCCGCCCGCGCTGACCCCGTGGCCGAGTCAGCCTCTGGCTCGACTGACTGCTGTCCATGCGCCTATATAAACATCGTAGGTTCCGTAGTTTCTAGGTACCAGAAAAACGCCGCTGCCAGAAAGAAAAGGAGGAACCCTAGCGGTAGAAAAAAAAGGGAGAGGCACCAGAAGCTCTGCCGCCAAGGAAGAAGAGGGAAAAAGGGAAGAGAAGAGGAGGGTGCCGTCGTCCGTCGGAGTTCATCGCGTCGCCGTCGTCGTGCCACCGGAGGATCTTGCGCAACTACTTCGTCTACGCGTCGTCCCCATCCCGCAATCTTCGAAGCCATCACGTCTACGGTAGGCCACGCTTTCTGATGCGAATTTTAGCGAACATGTTGAATCTAATAGACGTAGTTTGATCGTAGTCGCACCATCTTTTTATTAATCCCCGCTAAAAATCCCCGTAAACTCATATGAACACGTATGAACTAGTTGCATCTAATTAATAAACAACCGTAGTTAATTAATTAATTGACTTTGCATGCATGCATGTCATTGCATGTTGATTAATTTGTGTGCATCATGATGATTTGTATGTATTTTCTTGTATGTATGATCACGCGTAGAGGAACGTGCTCAAGGGGCCGTATATGAGGATTTCCGAAACCAAGACTTTGAAGCGCTTGAGCAACCCCATCCTTCGGAGCAAGGCAAGTGCCCTTGATCATATTGATCACGTTTTATTAAATGTTTCGTTTGCAAACTTGCATGCTTGTGCCAATATGATAGGAAACCCATACGTAGGAGTTTACTAGTGTTGTTTGCCACCCCTTGTCGCCGGGATATACACGATGAGTCGGGTATGGGTGTTTTTCTTTTTGCACCGCATCGCTACATGGATTATGGGTAACTTAAATAATATGGTTGACAACTTTAATTACGACAACATGGGATGGTAATAAGAAGATGGTTAATTTAGCAACCTGGAATTTAGGAGATCTAAGCAAGTACGGTTTTGTGGATGGGTTGGATGATATGGTGGTTTGCTTGCCTTAGATCTAAGGACCGGTTCATGCGAGAATATGCCAGCTCAACAGTGCCACCACAAGGCCAAGTATGGGTGCAGCGTAGCTGAATAATTAGGAGCGCTGCTAGTATTGTATGGACCATTGGATGGCGCAGGGAATGGGAGTCGAGGAGGACTGCCCTGGGATCCGCATGGCACACGAGGGGGCCCGTGGGTGGAAGAATGGAGATTCAAGCCTGCCGGTGAAACCTTAGTGAACCCGTACATACTAGTAGTCCCTTTTGAAAGGTTATTTTGTGATCTCTTGGCCACACACCACGGAAGTGTGACAGGGCAACATAGAGGTTCTTAGTCACCAAAAGGTGATGAAATCACGAACATGCGGGTAAAGTGGTACAACCTCTGCAGAGTGTTAAAAACTATCATGATAGCCGTGCTCCCGGTTAAGAGCACCTGGATGACCTACATGATTAGAATTGGACTTGGAATTTTGGGATGGTTGATATGGTTTTGGGTTTTCACTTGAGTATTGTCGGTATATGAGAGATTATGGAATTGGCATATGGTATTAATTTTATGGTTGGCTGATATTAATGGATTGCATTGGTAATAAGAATTGTTGGATTTATGGTATGATAATTACTTGGGTCATGAAGGGAAATAAATTCACATAGACATGATAGTCTGCTTTTACATGTTTATGAAACATACTTTTTTGCAATTAGCCATTTTATTCCAATCATTTTTTTAGCCACATGTCATCTATTTCCACACTTCCTGAGTACAACACGTACTCACCCTTGCAATCCCCCCCCCCCCCAACAGCTACTGGAGATAATTGGGAGTACCCTGAGGATCACGCGGAGCACTAGGTTGCGTACCGCCGTCAATTGTCTGTGGAATGGAGTCGTGCTGCTTAGTTTATTTTCCGCTGCATTACTTAGAGTTTTATCATTTGTGAACTATTGGATTATTGTAATAAAGTACTTATTTAATAGTTGAGACGTGGTTAAATTCTGTATATCGTTTGTGATGCAACCGTATATGTGTGATGAACTTCCTGGGCACACATATGCGTTACGCTTGGTTCATATTCGGAACCGGGTGTCACAGAAAGAGAAAAGCGGAAGAAGCCTCCACATCATAGTCTTTACTAATAAAATGTTCATGCTTGGACACAACTGTTTTATTGGACTCTAAAACCTCTTTAAATCCATCTCTGCATAGAAGGGTACCGCTAACAAGATTCTTGTTCATAGTAGGGACATGTTGCACGTTCTTCAACTGGGCAATCTTTTCCGAAGTGAACTTTAGATCGACCATGCCAACACCATGAACAGACGCATGTGACCCATTCCCCATTAGGATGGCGGAATCCCGAACGAACTAGTAAGAAGTAAACATGAACATGTTAGAATATACATAAACATTAGCACCTGTATCAAACCACTAAGATGGTGTTTGAGAAATAGAAAAAACATTAAAAGAATTATCGTACCCATCTGCATTGCTAGACGTCACGATGTTGACATTCTTTTTCCCTCTGCGATCTGCTCTCTCAGGACAGTTCTTAAAAATATGTCCCTGCTCCCCACAGGTGTAGCAGCAGTCATTATTGGCTTTGTTTGACTTCTTCTTGAAAGCAGTAGTTTTGTTTGGCTTGAATTGAGACTTGGTGTTCCCTTTATTCTTGACATTGGGTTTCTGTACCATATTATCATTGACACTAGATTGACCCTCACCTCCTTTCTCAGTAGCGTCCTTAGCCTGAGCGTTCTCCTCAACATTAAGATATGCTATCAGGTTTTCAACTGATATTTTCTTTCTTTTGTGTTTGAGAGCTGTGGCGAAGTTCCTCCATGAAAGAGGTAACTTTGCAATAATGCACCTAGCTACAAACTTATCGGGTAAAGGACATTGAAGGAGGTTGAGCTCTCTCGTGACGTATTGTATTTCATGAGTTTGTTAAACTACGGGACGTCTATTAACCACCTTGTAGTCATGAAAATTCTCCATGATATAAAATTCACCATCTGTATTGGTTGCACCGTACCCAGAGCTCCTTACCATCTGTGACTGTCAAATAGGCATCACAAAGTTTGTTGTCAAGAATACTTAAGATACATCCTCTCAAGACATAATTGGCTTCCATGAACTTCGTCTGTTCTTCAACAGACAAAGGATTTTGAGGCCTGCCCTTGGTTATCCAGAAGATCTTAAGTGACTGGAGCCATAGCGTGGCATTAACTTGCCACCTCTTGAAGTATACGCCAGAGAATTTCTTCAACCTCAGTGCATCAGCTAAAATCATCAATGTGTAACTCAGGAAATTGCCTAATAAGGTTTTTGGATTGTTAGAAAATACGAGACAATTTACTGATCAATCAGAAAAACACACGAAAAACCAGCAATTAACATCGGCAGACAGACGAGACGAGTAATACCGTGTACCGATTTGAAACCTGAAGAACCGATGTAGATCTGACGGTGAACAACCGTTGCAGACGTTGGTGACGACGTTAGACCGTAGCGTCTGATCTCCTCGGCAGACGACCCGTGGTGAAGAACACGAGCAGTTGCACGGAGCGCTTCTCAAAAACCTTGCTCAGAGATCTGCTCTCTCGATCATCGGTGCACGTCGTCGCTCAGGCATGGAGTAGACTAAAAGGCAGCGTAAGGAACGCGAACGTAAGATCAATCTGATTGTGTGATGGTGCCTTGCCACGGACTCCCGTATAATTGTAGACGTGTCCGTCTCCAATGATTTGGACTTAGTCACGTGGCGTGGCATGATGAGACGAGCGAGGAGGAGGAGGAGCACACGTGGGCCACCCCTCTCTTCTCCTGTTCTCTCTCAGTCAATGAGTGGAAGAACAACCTCTTTTATGTAGGAGTTACTTCTCTTCCACTTTCCATGTGAGACTAACTTATACAACACCATCCTCTTTTGCTCTAATGAGTTTTGAAATTTTTAAAAATTATTTCTGAATTACAATTGAGCAAGCCTATTAATTCTACGCACCCCTTCGCGAGCACAGCTGCACCGGTTCCCCGTGTATCGAGCGCCGGTGCGGGGCGTGCAGGAGCTTGCAGGACCCAGCCGCCTGCATCCTTCCTTTCACTGACACCAGCGTTGCCGCGACGTGCGTCCGCCCGTGGCGCCACCGGCTGCGCGGCCGATGTACGCGGTGCCCAACATGTCCGAGAAGGCCAACGGCGTGCGGTCTCTGGAAGCCATGAACATGTTCCTACGGTACCCGCGGCGAAGGCGGCAGGGCGGGGAGTCTTCACCGTAGCTGCGCGGTTTGTTGCTGCTAGCTAGGGCTTGGAAAATATGGTGACCTTGCCTCACCATGCCGATGTAAAAGCTGTAAACTCATTTTCTGTGATTCTTCTGTTTCTTCGTTCATGATTTTCTTTGGACGATTTGCTGTTTGTATGTCATCCTCAGCGGAAGTGTCAATTGCTTTACATTCTTTCCTGCAACGGGTGTAAACTTGAACCGTGCAAAACTGTGAATGTAAATTACTTTGGCCATATGTCCTGGCAATAGTGTCAAATTGCAGTAATTTTTTTCTCAAAAGAACAACAATTGAATAAAAACATGCATTCTTGAACAACTGATACTGTCTTATAAATTCACAAGAGTTTAGTTAACCAACAAGATTGTACTGTTTGATTCCAGCAACCAGCAAGCATGATTTCAAGCTGGCTGGCAACCGGCCATCAAGCATAGTACAAGCAAAGCAACAACCTTGATTGACATGATAATATATTTACTAACTGTTGATGAACAGTAGTGGCTAATGACTGGCAAAAGCTGATCATAACTTCATAAGCAAGGGCCTATTTAACTATGCAATGTTTCTGGTACAGTGATCCATGATAAGAAAAGAAGAAAATTAGGCTTAAATGTGTCTCGTCAGAAAAATGGCCACTGTGAAGTCATTGCAAATAGCCTACAGGCTTGGCATCATATAGGGTTAATGACAAGTATTTTCAATGAAACTTCATGCAGACAGAAACGTATGAACAGCGTGGAAGCTTCCAATGTATAAAAGCTTAGGGACTTCTCGAATTTACAAACAACCGAGAACTTTGCAGATCCACAATAACAGGAAATAAAGAACATTTGGCAGATGTGAACACCGAAATTTATTAACAGAAGGAAAAAATATACATAACCCCCCAAACTATGCTATGGTGAGTACTTAACCCCCTCAACTTTAAAACAGAGTACTTAGCACCTCAACCTTTGTAAAGCCGTCTAAATAACCCCCTAATATGGTTTTATAGGGTGGTTTTGTCATGATAGTGTTAAGATGACATTTTTGCCCCTAACAATTGTATTCTTTCTTTATTTTCAAAGGATAACACTATTAACAATTTGTTCGGATGATGCTACGATCAAGAAGAAAAAAATGAAAAGAATATCACAGCTGTTGTGCTGCATGCATATCATGTAGCCAATGATCAGGATACATCATACATTGTTTTTTCTAAAGTACATCATGTTTTTTTATCTAAAAAAAATACATTGTACGTCTTAGTTAAGATGAGGAAGATATGAAAGAAAAACATGAGTGTTTACATTACGCAGGACGATTGAAAGGCTTGCAAGTTACACAATTGCTATGTCCAAATAATTAAACATTTAAAAAATAAAAACAATTGATAGGGGCAAAAATGTCATCTCAACTGCCATCTTGGCAAAACCATCTTGTAAAACCGGATTAGGGGGTTATTTAGACGGTTTTACAAAGGTTGAGGTGCTAAGTACTCTGTTTTAAAGTTGAGGGGGTTAAGTACTCACCATAGCATAGTTTGGGAGGTTATGCATACTTTTTCCTTAACAGAATATCCAGCTATGCACGGTATCAAAAGCGGCAGTAATTGAACTCATTTCATTCAGCAATGGGGAAAAATATGTCATTAACTGAAATGCATTCTGTAGAAAGAAATATTGGATAACAACAGCCATTGCGTATAAATAACAAACACACATGGCATTCGGGTAAGGGATAAAAAAAAGCTAAAAATCTACAGGCAGCACATGAAGCCTCTAGCATTCTTGGAGAACAGGATACAGATGTTACAACAACGTCAGTACAGAATCTGACAAACCTACCAAGATCAATAGTTATTCTCCTTCAGAGGTAGTCTTCTATCTGGGAGATACCCCGATTTGTTCCTGACTAAAGGTGCAGAACTTCTCGCGTTGATTTTCTCAGAGCTAGGACTATCATTGCAATGCTCCCTGTCATCAACTTTCTTCATGATCTGTTTCAAATTTAACAGCAGGTCTTCATCTCGATGAATTACCTCTCCAATGGCATTGCTGAGCCCAGTCAGCTCATGAACCAACTCATTACTCTCTTGAAGAACAAGAGAGTAGCGAGTTGTAACTTCCTGATGATCCTTTGCCTTCCGTAATATTTCTGCAGTAGTCTCAACTTTGAGCTGCTCAATAAGATTCTTCAAATTTCCTGATTGTTCTTTCTCTAGCGCAAAATTTGCATGCAGGGTATCAAGTTCTCTTTCACATTCGGCAATGACCATATCTTTGAAAACACTGTCATGCTCTTGGACAACATAAAGTGAATTCAAAGTTTCGGCGAAACCATAAAGTTGCTTAACCTCGAGCTGAACTTCTGTGACTTTTGTTGTTGCAGCTTCAAGAAGGTGCTTGACGTCCAATCGAACAGATTCAACAGTTTGTTGAATATCACGGATAGCAATTTCTTTATCTGCAATTAGTGTATACCAATCTGCTTCCTCTTGATCAAACATCTCCATGATCTCCTGCTCCCTATAAGAAAAGTTCTGCTCAATGGAACTGAGCCTTCTTTCAAGCTCCAAAAGTTTGTTGTTATACACATCAGCAACTTTAGAGTACTTCTTGTTCACTTCTTGAACAAATTTCTCATATTCTAACTTTATAAGACTACCCAAATCAAGCTTTTGGCCCATATTTTCTTCTTCTAATAGAGTGGTATATTGTTGAAGCTCATCAACTAGCATTTCTTTCTTATTGATTATACCACATAACTTATCTTTTTCTTCTGTTCGAGACCACTCTGCCTCTGACTTTGCAATAAGAGCAACATCCAGATCTCTCTTCAGGACAAGCTTTTCGTCCTTACAGATCTTGAGTTCAGTTTCCATATCAATTTTCATTTTCTCCAAATGCTCAACAGCTTGCTTTTGTTGATGGTAACTGATCTCAAATTGGCTCAACTCACTATTCCTCTTAGAAAGGGCAGAGTTTGCCGCATTGAGAGCACCAACTAACTTCAGCTTTTCTTCTTTAAGTAACTCTTCAGCCTCCACTTTAGCAACAAGAGCAGCATCAAGATCTCTTCTCAGTGCACAGTTGTCATCCATATAGCCCTTGAGTTTAGTCTCCACAATATTTTTTTGTTTTTCCAAATCCTCAAAATCTTGCTTTTGTTGATGAAGGTTGATTTCCAATTGGCTCAGCTCACTCTTCCTGTCAGCAAGGGCACAGTTTGCTTCATCAAGAACACCAAGTAGTTTCACCTTTTCTTCTCTAAGCAACTCCTCAGCATGCATTTTGGCAGCAAGGGCAGCATCTAGATCTCTCTTCAGTATACAGTTGTCATCCATATAAACCTTGAGTTCAGTTTCTACATCAACTTTTAGTTTTTCCAAATGCTCAATTGCTTGCTTTTGCTGATGAAGGTTGACTTCTAGTTGGATCAGATCATTATTCCTGTCAGCAAGAGCACAGTTTGCTACATGAAGAACACCTAATGCATTCCTCAATTCCTCCTGCAGGCTCCTTTCCTTATCTGAAGCTTCATCTTTTAAGCAGTGAACATCTCTTGATCTGTTTTCAAGCATCTCTTTGTACTCACTGAGCTGCATTTGCATATTTTCATGTTCTTGTTCCATATATTCTAGCTCCTCAATTCTTCCATGCAGTTTTGCTATTACCTCATATTTCTGTTTCTGCTCAGCCTGCAATTGGGTAACAACATAGTTTTTGTCTTCCAGCTGTTTTTTGGAAAGACAAATTTCCCTCTTTAAATTTTCACAACGATGCTGCATATTCAGTTTAATAGTATCAATATATGAGCAAGAATCAAGAAGTTTAGATCGTAAAACAGCAAGAAGAACTGAAGCTTCCCAACTCTCCAAAGTTTGCAGCTCAAGGGACCCATTGCTACGCAGCAACTCATTTTGCAATTCACTGATAATAATATCTCTGGATTCCAGCCGTGACAAGCATCCATCAAGGTCATTTCCAAGCTTTTCCATCTGAATTCTCCATTCTGCTTCCTTATCTCTCAGCTTCTCAATGCAGCCTCTATGTGTCTGCTCCAGAGCTCGGAACTTCTCCCGCAGACCCTTCAATGACACAACAGCATCCGTGCCACCAATCTGAGCCTTTTGGTACTCCTTCAACGACGAACGCAAATACTTATTTTCTTGCTCAAGATGTGCCTTACTGTAGCCCATCTCCTTGAGCATTGTAGCCTTTTCTGCCAGTGTGCTCCTTAGAGCTGCAATCTCCCCATCCCTCTTAGCGGTCAACGACTCAATTGTTGATCTGGCCTCTTCAAATTCTGAGACTACATTCCCATACATATGACGGAGCTCAGACATCTCCGCTTCAACCCGCTTCCTTCGGCCTTCCTCACGTGCCAAGGCCTGGCTGCACATCTCAAGCCTCGACCGGAAATCCTCCGCAATTCTGGTCTTGGAGTCCAACTCAGTCTCAAGAGCACCAATCCGATCAACCAGGGCTGACCTATCAGCACCCCACTCCCTCCTGGACGCCCCAAAATCATATTGCACCTTCTTGAGCGCATCCTCAAGGTGCCTGAACTGCTCAGCCTTCCACTTGAGCTTGCCCTCGACAGCAGTCTTCTCCTCCTCCAGCTTCACCACCACGTCGTCCCTCATCATCACCTCCCTTGGCGCCCGCGCTCTCTGCTCGGCGTCACTGTACTTCCTCTCCTTCTCTGACAGCAGCCCCCTGAGCCGCGCGACCTCGCCGTCGCGCGCGCTCAGGGCAGCCTCTTGCTCCTGCAGCTTGGCCTCGGAGTCATCTAGCGCCGCGAGGAGCTCCCTCTTCCCGGCCTCAAGCCCCTCGGTCCTCTCCCGGAGCGTGCTCTTGAGCGCCTCATGCGCCGCGCAGAGCTGTCGCAGCGCCTGCTCCTTCTCGGCCAGCTTGGCCGTAAGCTGCCCGCACTGCTCGGTGGCGACGGCGGCATCCTCGGCCCTCGCGGCGGCCTCCCGCTCGTGCCGCTCGGCCTCGGCGCGGGCCTCGCGCAGCTTGGCAGCCTGGTCGGCGGCCGCGCGGTTGAGCCCGTCGGCAAGGTCGGACTTGGCGCGGAGCTCGGCGGTGAGCGCCTCCACCTCGGCCCGCCGGTCGTCCAGCTCCTTGCGCATCTCCTCCATTTCCCCTGCGCGAGAAATGCAAACAAATCGTCAGTTCAAAATCCCAGACAAGTCAAATCTCGCGTAGGTGCCAACCTTTTTGGAATGTGCAGGTCGGGAGGAAGGGGCAGGACATGGGCGGACGGGCTAGGGGCTCGGCATGGACGACGGGCAAGCGCGGCGGCGATCGATCGGTCGCTGGACCAGCGCGGGGGTGGTGGCGTGGCGAACGGAACCCTAGCGAAGTGGAGGGGGAAATGAATTTCAAATTTGGTTGGGCGATTTACCTGGAATGGTGCGGGAGGCGGACCAGATCTGGGCGGGCGGGCGGGCTCCGTTTTCACATTCACTCGCAGTTGCCTGGTTTTGAAATTGGCTTCTCAGTTCTCTGTCTGTATGGGCTCAGACGGCGTTTGATCCACGAAAACTTTTCACTCCTCCTGGGCCAAAATGATCATGCAGGTCTCAATGAGTCTCCAGCTTCCAAGGCCCTGAACAAATTGATGATTGCTCTATGAAAAAATTGCAGCTCCTGCTCTCTTTCCATTTTCCAAGGGTTTCAGGACCCGTTCCAACTTCCTATCCCCAACATCTGGAATTATTTTATTCGTAAATTGTAAAAAGGGTGCCATTTTGAAAACTAAGCATTTATCGTCCGCAGGATGCGACTCATCGATTGTAGCAAGATGACTCATTGCTTCAAAGGGCAGTCACAAGATTTCTCTCATTTGATTTTTCGTGCAGCGCCGGTGGGTGAGTCGCCTCGTAAAACGTGACTCATCCGCATCCAAGAGGAATAAAAATTATAATTGTTGGATGCATATATGCACCGAGATTCAAAGAATGAGTAATTGATAGGTACATGCATGTAGGATGACTGGGTTAAAGGATGAGTAATTGCTAACTAACTGTATGCATGCCCGGAAACTCAATGAATGAGTAATTTTTAACTGTATGTATACACAAGGACTCAAAAGAATGAGTAATCCTAACTGTATGCATGCACAGATAATCATCCACAGGCATGCACGACGACTCATCGGAGAATAGAAAAGGACTAATTGTTGTCTATATACATGCACCGAAATCAAAGAATGAGTAATTGTTGGTTGTATGCATACACCGAAAATCAAATAAGGAAACAAAGGGAATCAAAGAAAAGTATTTGTCGCATGCATGCGAGGAATCAAAGAAATAATGCATGGAGGATTAAAGAAGAAAAAAATATAATCAATGAAATAATAATTGCATGTATGTATGCAGCTATCAGGTGCGCATAGATAAGTCAGCCTTCCACAGAGCAACTCATGATGAGTCGCATAGTGGGAGGACTCATCCATGGGTCATGATTGACCCTTAAGAAATGAGTTGCCCTATCAACTCATCACTCCGTCAAAGGGCGATAAGTGCCTAGTTTTGTAATTTTTAAATGAAGCTCTTTTGTAATTTATGAATTAAAATATATCAATTTAAAAAATCACAAGGACGGGCTTGACTGACGTACTTATTGGCATTGGCGTGTGGGACTCGAACCCACATGTCAGTGTATTCGGTTCTCAACACGTGGTAGTATCAGTGATTATATTCATGATAAAGTATAGTAACAACAGAAGTAGTAGTTGTGTAAGCCAATTCTTAAAATTGAAATAGAAATTCCTACAGTTATGAAAATTTATGAATTTTTTTTTAATGAATGACTAGTGTCGAAGTGTTAGAGCGACACTTCTCCCGAATCTGCTAAGGAGCAGCCCGCGAAGGTTCTTTGTTCGGTGGGGCTTAAGCCTGAATCAAGTGTTCTAGCGGATGGAAGCATGAAACAGTGGTTTTTACGTGGTTCGGGCCGCAAAGAGCGTAACACCCTACTCCACGGTGAGTGATATTGCTGGTGAGTGTGTATGCGTGTGTGTATCGGGGATTCTGAGTCTGGTGCTTTGTATAGATGGTGGTCCGGGCCTTTTATAACCAAAACCGGTCGCCTTACAAGTGGAGTCCCGGGGCCCGACAGGTGGTTCTGGGGCGATATTATCCTAAAGATCTAAGGCTTCTCGCATAAGCTTCCTCTTGGCAGTGAAGACTCGTCGTCTTGCCGCCTCCCTTGTCAGTAGCCCACGCGCTATTGCTGACGGTGGCAAAAGGTATCCTGTCAGCCTGTCTTGTTGCCGCAAGCTACCCACTTGGCTGAGTGGGATAGGCCTACAACACCTTCACTGTGATGTGATTGGTCATAGCGGTCTCTGACCGTTGGCGTGCCCCGTGTCGTGCGCCGGAGGTGGTTGCGGGTCTTCAATGCTTGACTAGAGCGGAGCACACCATCTTTTAACTCCCACACCTTACTGTTTGGGGCGAGCTGCGGGACACGTGGCAGCGTCGGGGTAGGTCCTCGATGGGGAGGCTAGCCCCGGTCCTTCGTGACGCGTAGCAGCTCTGGGGATCCCCAGGGTACGTGGCAGCTTCGTGCTTTCCCTGGAGGGAGGGTGCTTGGTCCGGCGCTCCAGGCTACGCGGCAGCTCTGGAGCTCCCTGCCAAGGTTGGGCGAGGTCCCGTCCCAACACGTGGCGCTTTGGGAGGCCATCTCTCCTGAGGGTCCAAATCCGGTTCTTCGGGTCCCACATGGTAGCATCGGGGCCAGATCTCACGGGAGGCTGAGGCCTCGACACCTTCAGGAGACGTGGCGCCGTTAGATATGCCCCAGTGTCTTCATCCTGTGTGCGAGGGTACCCGATCTGCAAGGTACCAACAGTGGCCCTGGGTCCACCTTGGGGCAAGATGGAGAGCCCAAAGGTGGAGCCCTTTCCCTATTTTCCCGCATCGTGCTTTGAATTCTGTCTTGGACAACCGAAGCGGTGGGCGCTTTTGCTAATGCCGCCACACGTCTTTCTCAGGTTGAGAGGTTGCGGTGACGGGATATTTGCCTGCTGTCGTTTCTTGCCTTCTGCGGCGCCTTTAACCGCTACGGTTCCCGATGCAATTATAGCACTTTTGTACGCCCTGCCTTTATGGGAGCTGCTTCAGCTATTTTTCAGTTGGCTGACCGCCTGGGCCAGCGCTCCAATCCAGGGGCGTAGGGCCTATTGCCATGGGCACTGCATTCTGAGTAGTGTGGGTCGATCCTTCGTTCTAGGCACTCAGGCGTCGTGAGGGTGATTAAAAAGGAAACCTTTAAGGGAATCATTTCCTTCCCTGTTCACACCCTGCATCCTAAGCTTTCGCCTTCTTCCTCGAGCACTCGAGCTTTCTTACTTTAGCAAAAGCTCCCACCTTGACTTGCTCCAATGGCATCCCCATTGCCTCTGTCTCACCTTCGGTTGGCCGGCGACCTGTTGTCGATGCGACAACTGCTTGGATGGTCGGCGGCGGAGCATGCGGGGATGATCCGCTGTGGATCTCCTGCTCTTGAAGACTTGTGCAAATATGAGACCGTCCTCTTCTCCGCTTATGTGTCCGCAGAGCTTGGGATTCCGCTGTCGAGGTTCTTCTTCGCGGTGCGGGAGGAGTACGGGTTGCAGCTTCACTACCTGTCGCCAAACTTCATCGCCATGATAGCGGTGTTCGTCCACCTCTGTGAGGCGTTTGTGGGCTGCAAGCCAACGGTGGAGATTTTTTTGCTCTTCTTCGTGATGAAGACCACCGGAAAAAGCGATACTACCCAGGTGGGTGCCTACTACTTTCAGCACCGGGACAAATCCTCCCGACACTACATCCCTTTGCTCAAAGGGGGCAAGTGGAAGGCCTGGAGGGAAGACTGGGTGATCGTGCGGGTTGAGGCCCATCCTGCGTTGAAGGTGCCCACTGCAGGTCCTACTGCTGATCACACCACCTAGGAAGCATTCCAGGGGCTGCCAAAGGAGTATACGCTGATATTGAGAAGGATCCAATTCTTGGCGGGCAAAGGCTTGACCTCCCTGATGGTGCTAGCCGACTTCTTGCGCCGTCGTACCGCCCCTCTATAGAGTTGCCGGTACGAGGCCTGGTACTACACCGGTACTGGTGATCAGTGCTGGATGGCTCTGGACAACCTTACCTCGAAGGTGTTGGAGGGTTTGCTGAAAGCGGTGACCTGCGGTACGGTTGACGACGAGCATGTCTCCATCCCAATCGACTGTCAGCCGCTCTTCATGACCCCGAATGTGAGGGACAAACTTCTGAGCTCGATGTCAGTGGTCAATGTGTTCGGTGTCACCCGCCTGCACCCTGAGGATACGTCAGAGGTTTCAGTGGTTCTGGCGCAGTGCACGTCATGTTGTAACAAAGGTCGAATTCCTCCTGCTCGTCGGGGAAGGCAGATGTAGGGTCCCCAACATCTTCCATCGGGCTGGAGGGCAGCCAGCCTGCCCCAGTTCCGTCGCCAGGAAGGCATTCCTGCCGTCTGGCCATTGAATCGGCAACTCTTGCGTCGAAGAAGCAGAAGTTGATGCGGGGGGACAACACCCCAACTTCTTATTGTGATGGGGCCAGAACGGCCGAAGCTCCCGTCATAAACTTGGTTTCCGATTCCAGCAGCAGTTTTGGTTCCGGCGGGGGTGCAGAGGGGTTTGCGTAGGAGATCGCGCCAGCGCGGGCTGATCAAGAGTCGGAGCCAGAGGTGGCGACGTTAGTCTTGAGGACAGGTCCCGGCGACCTCGATCTATCGCTCAGGATGGAGGCAAGGGTCACTGGAGCGGCCCGACCCGCCAGTAAGGCACAACTTCTTCCTCTACTTTTTCCCTTCTTTCCCTACGCATGCTCTAACGGATTTTTATCCTGGCTTCTCAAGGCGTCGCAACCGATTTGGTGCCCTTGGTGCTTCCAGGGGTGGGCTTGATAGGCCCCGCCCTTCTAGAGCTGGACCGGGGTCTGCCATGTTGCATCCTACGCCCGAGGGCACATCGGCCTTAGGTGCCGTCGATGACTCTGCACCTCCGTCCGTCGAGGCAGGTGGATTTGAAGTGGTGCGAGGCGTGGGAGTGCCAGGCGAGGCAGCGCCCGGCAAGGATTTGCCCGACATGGGTGTGCCAGGCGAGGAGGTGCCTGGCATGAATGTGCCAGGCGAGGAGGTGCCCGACGTGGACGTGGCTACACTGGTCGTGGCTGCTCCCCTTGGTGAGGCTGACCCGCTAGTTGTTGAAACATCGCTGGTGTCTGACGTTATTGTTGCTCAAGAAGGCGACTTGCCACCAGCGAGCGATGATGCCCTTGTAGCGGAGGAGGGGGCTTTAGCGTCGGGTAGTGGTGCGCTGTTTTCTGTGGCTCTCGTCGAGGCACTAATTGGTCCCCAGGCGGTGGTGTCTGCTACGGCGTCGGCAGAAGGGGCAGAGGGGCAGTCGTTTGTGGTGACGGTTATGCCGATTCCTCTTGCCGATGCTGTTGCCATGGCGTAGTCCATCTTGCGCCAAATGCAGGCTGCTTTTGCCCGGGAGTGGGATCAGCTTGCCGCGGAACGGCATTTGGTGAAGCTGGCTGATGCCAAGAATAAACAGCTCGAGGTGGAGGCCTTGAAGACTCATGCCGCCACTGATGCCCGCCTGAGGCTCTATGAGGATCAACCGCTGGAGTTGGTCTGCCGCGAAGTTGCCGTTGCTGAAGCTGAATGGGATTTGGCGGCGAAGGAGGGGGAGGTCTCCCGGGGCCTGGAGGAGAAGCACCGGGCTTTGCGGGACTTGGAGCTCGCTATCACGTGCCGGGAGGATGATTTGGGGCGTCGTGCTCGGGAGCTCGCCAATCGGGAGGAGACTGCGCGGAGAGTGGCAGAGAGCCTTCAGTCCTCCCGTACGGTCAAGGCCCAAGGGGTCCGGGACTTCTTGGCCCGTGCTGGGGTGGTACTGGAACCCCTCGGCCTTGGTCCCGTGCTGCGTGGGGAGCCATCTCAGGGGGTGGCCCAGCTGCTTTCTGCCTTGGACTCCCTCTATTCGTCATTGGGGTCGATGAACACCGTCTTTGCAGGGCGGCTGGAGGCTGAAGGAAAGGAGCTGGCTGAGCTGGTGGCATGCCACGTCCTGTTGTGCTTCCAAAGCTGGTACCCGAAGATCCTGCTGGAGACGGTGGAGAAAGGTCCCCTTGATGAGCGGGAGGATGAGGCTAGGGCCGAAGTCCAAGACCTTTCCAAGGAAGTGGCTTTTTTGTTCGAGCGGAGTTTAGGCCGGTGGCACCTAGGCGCAATGTTCTTGTATCTGGGGATGACCCCTTTGTGTAAATGAATTTGGAATCATGTTGTTTTGCTTGTTGGTTTGTCGCGTGCTTCCAAATTGTTGCCCTAATTCCTTCTCTTGTGTAAGGTCTTGGAGAGCCTTTGTTGATGTCGTTAGCCTTTTAGGGATTGACGCTTGCATAGTTGACACGGCCGGTTTGCCAATAGATGACGTCCTGCCTATGGGACCCCCCTCAGAGGCCCCTTGGTAGGCGTGGCCAGATTGTTGGGTACGCCTGCCACTTGAACACATGATGTCTTTGACAGGCACCCAACAGAGTGGGGGAGCACGGGTGACTGGTCTCGGCGTGCCCCTTCGGGAGCGTCGGGCTTTTCCTGAGTGTTGTCATCAACGGTAGACCCCCTAGGTGGTGCCGGAGCTGGCTGCTCCGGCGCCGCCCTCTGTCGCTATGAAGTCGTGGACTGTTGGCCCCTGGTGCACATGATACCACAAGCGAACTTTGTTAGCAGCAAAAGCAGGGCAGGAGAGTGTACTCACTTGTCCGCGCTTGTTGCTGTCGTTGACGTGCTGGTACATTGACGATAGGCCCCTTGGGGGGTCTTGGAGCTGGATGCTCCGGCATCGCCCACCATCGTTGTAGAAACATCGACGGCAGGCCCCTTGGGAGGTGCTAGAGCTGGCTACTCCAGCATCGCTCACCATCGTCATTGAGACGTCGACGGCAGACCCCTTGGGAGTTGCTGGAGCTGGGTGCTCCAGCGTCGTCCACCATTGTTGTAGAGTCATCGGCGGCAGGCCCCTAGTGTACAGGCTCTTGCAAGAGAATCCTATTAGTGACAAGAGCGAGGTGGGAGAGTTTACTCATTCGTCCATGCTTGTTGCTGGTGTTAGCGTGCTGGGACATCAACGGCAGGCCCCCTGTGAGGTACCGGAGCTGTATGCTCTAGCGTCGCTGACCATCTTCGTAGGTACATCAACGGTAGGCCCCTTGGAAGGTGCTAGAGTTGTATGCTCCGACGTCACCCACCATCTTCATAGAAACGTCGACGGGGGCCCCTTGGGAGGTGCTGGAGTTGTATGCTCCAGCGTCGCCCACCATCTTCGTAGAAACATCGACGGCAGGCCCCTTGGGAGGTGCCGGAGCTGTATGCTCCGGCGTCGCCCACCATCTTCGTAGAAACGTCGACGGCAGACCCCTTGGGAGGTGCCGAAGCTGGATGCTCTAGCGTCGCCCAACATCTCTGTAGGTACGTCGACGGCAGGCCCCTTGGGAGGTGCTAGAGCTATATGCTCTGGCGTTGTTCACCATCGTCATATAGTCGTCGACGGCAAGCCCCTTGGGAGGTGCCAGAGCTGTATTCTTTGGCCCCGCCAACCATCGTTGTTGAGACGTTGACGGCAGGCCCCTTGGGATATGCCGGAGCTGGGTGCTCCGGCGCCGTCCACCATCATCATATAGTCGTCGACGGCAGGCCTCTGGTGTATAGGCTGTCGCAAGAGAATCCTGTTAGCGACAAGAGCGAGGTGTGAGAGTTTACTCATTCGTACGCGCTTGTTGGTGGTGTTAACGTGCTGGGACGTAAACGACAGACCCCTTGCAAGGTACCAGAGCTGTATGCTCTGGCCTCGCCCACCATCTTCATAGGTACATCAACAGCAGGCCCCTTGGAAGGTGACAGAGTTGGATGATCCGTCGTCGTCTACCATCGTCCTTGAGACGTCAATGGCAGTCCCCTTGGGGTGCCGGAGCTGATCATTCCGTCGCAACCTACTTTGTATGCCCTGCACACATAACAGAGGTGCATATTGTTTTGCTCGCTGGTGATCTTTTCTTATTCTTAAGTATTGTCATGTCTTACAGTCCTGGGCTGGTACGCGGGATTTGGGTAATTCTGTGCATTGGTGCTCGTGGTTCGGCTTCCTTGTTATTCAGGGTGTGAGCATCCTGTCCCCTAGTACTTAGCTGCAATACTGGGAGGCAAAGCGCACACGCTTAGGGTAGAGGACCAAGCTAAGCATGTTGCACACTTTGGACCTCCAGCTCATCGTTGGCCTTTCACGGGGAACCATTTGGCACCACATTACCCCAAGTAAGAGGGGAGCCGTGAGGTTCTAAGACACCTCGCAGGCACCTCAAATACATCCGCCTGCAGCAGGGTTGCATAACTCTACTAGGGGCGATATAGAAAAAATTTCACCAAGTATAAGAAGACAATATACAAAAGACGAGACTAGCTTGATTGATCACAAAATTAACAGGTAATTTTAAGTGAACATAAGCGAAAGCACATGGTAAGATAGTGAATTCTTATCATTGGTGTTCTCAGGAGTGGATTGGCTTTACAATAAGGCAACGACCCACTCTAGTTGGCTAGGGAGGCAGAGTGTTCATGCTTAGGGTATGAGACCAAGCTAAACGGCTGAGCACTCTAGACCTTCACCCCTAGAGCTTGGTTGTCCTAAGTGCCGCTTCCTGACACCATGACACCCTACACTGTCCTACAATTTATGCTTAGGATAGAACTTACGAAGGTGCTCTATGTTCCAAGGGTTGGGGAGGGGCTCTCCTTCTTCTGTGGCCAGGCGGACACACCCAGGGTGGGATATTTGCGTTACTCAGAAGGGGCCCTCCCAGCCGGGGGAGAGTTTGTGTGACCCTTCTCGAGAAAGTATGCGTCGTAGCACCAGGTCACCTGCCTAGAGCTCTCTACTCCGCACGA
Source organism: Tuctoria greenei (assembly GCA_036927565.1). Lineage (NCBI taxonomy): Eukaryota > Viridiplantae > Streptophyta > Magnoliopsida > Poales > Poaceae > Tuctoria > Tuctoria greenei. The sequence continues at coordinate 22,084,059 of JAYESD010000003.1, forward strand.
ACCGCTCCTAGTAGTGCCTCAGCGCCTATCGGTAGCGTGCATTTTGGATGGTGGTGTGCCACCTTGCTTTGTCGATGAGGTCGACATCTTCTCATCGGAGTTGATCCTGTGAGGCTTCATCAAATGCTCGGACTCATAGTGAGCCTACTACGATCTCCGGGGGAGGACGACCTCGACCCCGTACACCAGAAAGAAAGGTTTTTCTCCAGTGGCATGACTGGGTGATGCCCGGCTTGCCCAAAGTGCACAGGGGAGCTCGTCGACCCACCTAGCACCATGCTTGTCCAGGTTGTTATATGTGTGCGTCTTGAGGCCCCTGAGGATCTCAACGTTGGCCCTTTCGACTTGGTCGTTGATCTTTGGATGAGCATAACAAACTTGGACGCCAAGGCTTTCGTAATAGTCCTGAAAAGATGCACTGGTGAACTGGGTCCTGTTGTCGGTGATGATCCTATTCGGGACCCCGAACCTGTAGACGATCGATTTGATGAACTTGACTGCGGACTCCTTGTTGATATTGATCACCGGGGCTGCTTCAGGCCACTTGGTGCACTTGCCTACAACGACGTAGAGGAACCAGTACCCTCCGACTGCTCTGGGAAAGGGTCCCAGGATATCCAGCCCCCAGACCGCGAAAGGCCAGGAGGGCGGGATCATCTGTAGCGACTGCGTCAGAGTGTCAATTTGCTTGGCATGGAACTGGCACGCCTTGCATTTCTTGACCAGCTTGACAGCGTATTGTAGTGCTGTTGGCCAGTAGAAGCCATGCCGAAAGGATTTGCCAACCAGCGTGCGGGAGGCTGCATAATTCCCGCACTCTCCTTCGTGGATCTCTGTGAGCAAGTCGCAACCTTCCTCCCAAGTTATGCATCGTAGCAGTACACCGTTGGTGCCACACCAACAGAGGTCACCTTCTACTAGCGTGTAGCTTTTTGCCATCCTCACGATCCTCTCAATAGATACTAGGTCCTCCAGGAGGATGTTGTCCTTCAGATAGTCCCGGATCTCTGTGATCCACACATCAGGACTCCCCTGAGCTTCTGGATCTTGGGCGTCGGGTAATATGGGGTCCCCGGTGATGCACAAGATCCTCGGGGGGGGGGGGGGGGGGGGAGGGGGCATGGTTGCAGGGCCGTCGCGGTCACCAATTCTGTGGTGCTGGGCTCGCCTTCTTCGTTAGGCCCCGCATGCCTTGCAGTTGGCCGCACCAACCTCCTGCCGAAGACCCGTTCAGCAATCGGGGCTCCTGTGGACACCATGGTTGACAAGGCATTGACGATGGAGTTGTTGGAGCGTGGCACATGGTAGAGATCCAAGGCCTCGAAGCTAGCTTCCAACTTCTTGATGTGTAGTAGGTACACCGTGAGTTGTGGGTCGTTGCAGCAGCACTCTCCCCGGACCTGCTTGATGATCAGCTGGCAGTCTCCGTTGACCAGCATCTGCTGGACACCGAGACTCTGTGCATTCGTGAGTCTGAAGATGAGGGCATCATACTCCGCCATGTTGTTGGTCGCCTTGAAGCCGAGGCGCACCGCATACTTAGACTGCTCCCTTGTTGGAGAGGTGAGCAGTACACTGGCCCCAACTCCTTGCTTCCGTGAGGATCCATCGAAGAAGAGCGTCCAGTGGGGCTCGGTAAGCATCGATGCTCTGGGCTCCAGCTCGCTGATTTCCCGGCCCCCTAGATTGCTTGGTGAAGGATTCCAGTCAGCAATGAAGCCTGCCAGAGTTTGGCTCTTGATTGCATGTCATGGTATGAAGTCAAGCTCGAACTCCGCTAATTCTACAACCCATTTGGCGATATTGCCTGTTGCGTTGGGGCTGTGCAGCACCGCCCCTAGTGGGAACGAAGTCACCACCGAGACTCTGTGCGCCTGAAAGTAATGGCGGAGCTTCCTCGATGTAATTAGTACCGCATAGAGCAGCTTGTGCACCTCAAGGTACCTTGTTTTTGCTTCATGTAGGACTTCACTGATGAAGTAGACCGGTCGCTGGATGGTTTAGGATTTCCTTGGAGAAAGTGGCGTATCCTCTTCCATCTGTCTCGGGCCTAGTGACACCACGTCTCCAGGGCACGGCGTGTCCCTTGGGGGCTAGGACCCAAAGGATCCTTGCTCTCTGGGGCCCTCTAGGGGGACCCAGTCGTCCTCTGGGGGCTGAGACCCAGAGGCTCCTTGCTCTCTGGGGCCCCCTAAGGGGACCCAGACCTCCTCTGGGGGCTGGGACCTAGATGCTTCTTGTCCTTCAGGGCCCCCTAAGGGGACCCATACCTCCTCTAGGGGCTGGGAACCAGAGGTTTCTTGCTCTCCAAGGCCCCCTAGGGGAACCCGAACCTCCTCTGGGGCTGGGACCTAGAGGCTTCTTCGTTGTCGGGGCTCCCTGCAAGCTCCAAGCCTTGGGGCTTAGAATCAGTGGCCGGGGCCCCTCCCGTCCATTGAGGCTGTTGGGGATCGACCCGCTCTGCAACCAAAATCATGCCCACCACCTCTATTGCGGTAGCGATGTAGAGGTACAAGGGCTCCTTGGGCTCCGGTGCCACCATTATTGGCAGCATCGTCAGCTGCTACTTGAGCTCACGGAACGCCTTCTCCACTTCCTCAGTCCAGACGAATGGTCCGGACTGGTGCAAGAGCTTGAAGAATGGGAGGGCCCGCTTAGCCAGCCTAGAGATAAATCGGCTGAGCGCTGCCAAGCACCCTGCAAGCTTCTGTACATCCTTGATGCGGGTTGGAGGTCGCATCAGTTCCACTGCCTTGATCTTCTCTGGGTTGGCCTCTATCCCTCTGTGTGAGACCAAGAAACCTAGGAGCTTCCCAGCTTTGACCCCGACCACACACTTGTCCGGATTGAGCTTCGTGCGTGTGGGTCACAGTCTATCAAAGACTAGGGCAAGGTTTTCTAGCAATAATATATGGGTCTGGATCCTAACTACAATGTCATCGACATATACCTCTACTAGGTCCAAAATGAGGTCCCCAAATGTTTTATGCATGGCGCGAACAAAGGTGGGGAGGGCATTCTTAAGATCGTAAGGCATGGAGACATAACAGTAAAGGTCATCTATAGTTATAAATGCGGTATGTTCTTCATCCTCTCTAGACATTGGATTTGGTAAAGCCCTGAGTAGTCATCTAGAAAGCACAACATATCGCATCCTGAGGTTGAATCTATGGTTTGTTCAATTCTAGGGAGAGGGAAAGGATCTTTAGGACATGCCTTATTGAGGTTGGTGTAGTCGATGCACATCTAGAGCTTACCACCGGCCTTGGGGACAACAACAGGATTGGCCAACCATCTGGGATGGTGGACCTCCAGTACGAAGCCGGCATCGAGGAGCTTCTTGATTTCTTCGCGGATGAAGTTTTGCCGCTCGATGGACTGCTTACGGGGCCTCTATTGTTGTGGCCGTGCATCGGGGTAGATTTTCAGATGGTGCTCGATCACTTCTCTGGGGATGCCTGACATTTGCGACGGTTGTTAGGCGAAGACGTCGATGTTAGCTCGCAAGAAAATAGTGAGCACCGATTCCTGCTCGTTGTCCACTCCCTGCGATACGGGTGGTCTGAACCGCATCAGAGCCAATCTGGATTGTCTTGATGGGTACGTCGTAGTCGTCGGAGGGCTGCACTCATGGTGCAGCGGCGTGGCTGTGCGCGCGTGGGTCTGGCGAAGGCTTACTCGACCCAACATCGCTCAGGATAGGTGCTGGGGCCGTTGCCTGTGCTCAGAGCTCCTCCAAAACTGTTACCGCAGCAGCACGATCTTCGTAGATCTTGAGGACGCCGGAGGATGTCGGCATCTTGAGGATGAGGAAGCCATAATGGGCTACAACCATAAACTGGTACAGGGCTGGCCTGCCGATAATGGCGTGGTAGGGAAGGCTAACCTCCGCGACGTCGAATAGGATACTCTCCGTCCTGAAGTTCTCGGGTGTCCCGAGGGTCACCCGGAGGTGGATGCAGCCGTACAGGATAACACTCTCTGGTCCTACCTCCGAGAATGGTCTTGACGGGGCGAGCTCAGACACGGGGATCTTCAACTTGTCGAAGGCTGCGCGACTGATGAGGTTGAGGCTGGCTCCACCATCTATGAGAACATGGTAGAACTTTACATTGACGATGGTGGGGGCGACGAGGAGGGGCAGCTGCCCGACTCCCGCCATGTTCTCTGGGCAGTCGGAGGCGTCGAAGCTGATCGGTGTCTCCATCCATCTGTGATGCGGCGCCGGGGCATGTGTAGAGGTTGTCGAAGCCATTGCCTGACGCAGGGTCTTGACCGCATTCCTGGATGCGGGTTCCCAAGATCCTCCACAGATGACGTGGTGTGCTTTGCGATGCTCGTGGTTGCTGTTGAGGTCGAAGTTCAAAGCCTGGTGGACCGTTTTCACGGCGCGTTCCGACCTTTGGAACTCCTTCTCCACGTCTTGGTCGACACGCTGGTCGACCTTTTGCGGCTTGATCTTGCTGCTACTCGCATGCTTGATGAACACCATGATTGGTGAAAGCACTACCACTTTTTTGAGGGAAAAAGCCCCTACCTGGCACGCCAAATGTCGAAGTGTTAGAGCGACACTTCCCCTGGATCTGCTAAGGAGAAGCCCACAGATGTTCTTTGTTCGACGGGGCTTAGGCCTCAATCAAGTGTTCTAGCGGAAGGAATTATGAGACAGTGATTTTTACGTGGTTCGGGCTGCAAGGAGCATAACACCCTACTCTACGGTGAGTGGTATTGCTGGTGAGTGTGTATGTGTGTGTGTATCGGGGATTCTGAATCTGGTGCTTTTTATCGGTGGCGGTACGAGCCTTTTATAACCAAGACCGGATGCCTTACAAGTAGGGTCCTGGGGCCTGACAGGTGTTCCCAGGGCGATCTTATCCTAAAGATCTAAGGCTTCTCGCATAAGCTTCCTCTGAGGGTGGCAGTGAAGACTCGTCGTCTTGCCGCCTCCCTTGTCACTAGCCCACACGCCGTTGCTGACAGTGGCAGAAGGTGTCCTATCAGCCTGTCTTGTTGCCGCAAGCTACCCACTTGGCTGAGTGGGATAGGCCTGCAGCACCTTCACTGTGATGCGATTGGTCATAGCGGTCTCTGACCGTTGGCGTGCCCCGTGTCGTGCGCTAGAGGTTGTTGCGGGTCTTCAATGCTTGACTGGAGTGGAGCGCACCAACTCCCGCACCTTACCGTCTGGGGCGAGCTGCGGGACACTTTGTAGCATTGGGACAAGTCCACAGTGGGGAGGCTAGCCCCGATCCTTCGTGACGCGTAGCAGCTCCGGGGCTCCCCAGGGTACGTGGCAGCTCCATGCTTTCCCTGGAGGGAGGGTGCTTGGTCCGGCGCTCCAGGCTACACGGCAGCTTTGGGGCTCCCTGCCAAGGTTGGGCGAGGTCCCGTCCCAACACGTGGTCCTTTGGGAGGCCGTCTCTCCTGAGGGTCCAAATCCCGTTCTTCGGGTCTCACGTGGCAACACCAGGGCTGGATCTTGCGAGAGGCTGAGGCCTCGGCACCTTTAGGACACGTGGCGCCGTCGGACATGCCCCGGTCTCTTCATCCTGTGTGCGAGGGTACCCTGTTTGTAGGGTACCGACAACCAGTTATTGTTAAGGTCCATTTGATTCATCTTTATGGAGCAAATTTACGCAAAATAATATGAAATTCCAACCAATGGTGTTTCTTTGCGAAATATATTCTTGGAAAGCTATAAATTTTTTCAGTACAAAATTAGAATATGTTCCCACTTCAATTTTTTTAGATTTCTCATCAAACTATTGGAAAAAAATCGACATGTCATTGATCACACCCTAAGACCTCTTTGGTAGCAAGGGGAGGGGTATCCCAAGGAAGCAAATCCTTTCTTTCATTTTCCCTATCCCCTTGCTTCTCAGGGTCTGCCCATCCCAACGTGTGAGGTTTATTTGATGGGTTGGGGAAAATTTTCCTAGGGATTTTAAAAAAATTAGAAAATTCAAAAATGCACTCAAAAATCGAAAAAAACACTAAAAAACTTGAAAAATATGTAACATGGAATACTTATAACGTGCATATTTATAGTGATAATAAGTACCACAATCTCATAATAAAAATTCCAAATCCACCATTACATTCATCATTTTGACAAGTAAATGAACATAATTCATTTTAGACATTATAACAAAATTGTTATTTCTTAAAACTGTTGCATAGAATACATATCTAAATGCAACACCAGCAACAGTAGAACTCTTTTGTGAAGTCAGATCACTTATGAAGTATATCAATAGTAGACAAGGTAAAACCTCGCAGCTGCGGCAACAATTATAGAAAACAAAATCTTAGTTCCATTATACAGTAATATAGTAGTATAATGCATTTAACTAAGAAACCACATAGTACATATAACGAGTAAATCACAAGTAAATCATTAGTGGGATCAATAGAGTCACATAAGGGTACGAATCAACTTTGTAGCACCAAAATTAGCGAGAGTCTATGCAAAACCACTCTAGTAGTATGTAATAGCAGTCAACATATATATTACCAAATAATGGCCAAGTCACATGTTCTTAGACCAAGGGTTTGGTTTAGCACTACTCAACAACAACAAAAAGAAAAACCTACTACGTCCATCTAGATCAAGAGAAGCAATTACTCAATTTTTACTGAATCAATAACAATATTGAGGAGATTTAACAGTTAGATCAAGGGACGTTGTGTTAAAAACGAAGTGTCAAATATGCTACATGTGATATACAACATCTTCTCATAAACATTTCTGAAAAAATTATTTTATTACCAGAACAGAATGTTTTCAAGAACTATCTGTGAGAAACCAGAGGCACCAACATATTTTTGACGTCTTTTTGGTTTTTACACTTCTAGTTAGTGTTCTACAGGATTGATACACCAGTAACAGGGAAAAAAGAGTCCGTTTGCAAATAGTAGCATCCAAAAGCATTACCACCTGTAAACATGAATATGAGAGTGAGAGAGCAACAAATTAAATATACGCAGCAAAGATTCAATTTGTACAGTCCATATAATTTTGGTTCCTCTTTATATAAGAACTGAAAAGAGCAAGATAATCAACAACTGCCATGATTGCATAAGAAAATTGAGAGTTTATCCAATATAAATATTTCATCTTACCAGGAATATGAAGGCAACAAGAAACTTCTAGTAACGGACATGAGAATATTACTACCTAGAGCTAGCAGCAGTGTACCTTAATTCCATGAACTTAACATTTTGACGTATTTTGGTGAAAGAAATTTGAGTACAAGACAACCTACAAAAAAACCCTTTTTCCTCAAGCTGGCTTCAGGAATAAAATATACAAACAAGAATGCCCAAAAGAATTAACTATAGGACCAGCATTGAACATTGAACAGTAGTGACATTATACCATCAGGTAAAAGAGTAAAGAGAGCAAAGCTGTTACAAGTACAACATTTGCCAAAGAAAAATGAAAATAGCAAGGTAATCACCAGCTGGCCATAATTGCACAAAAAAAAGAGAGTTCAGCTTACCAAGCAAGTGAAGGTAACATATAACAAAACTCAGTCATGAAGATAATGCCTGAAATTTCAGAAATTGTTATTGCAAAAATGATCACAAATAAACTAAATATTACATAAAAATGAGTGCTTTATTAAAAAAATACCTTTTTGTCAATCCTTCCCCTAAGCCGCAACAATCGGACACGTGGCCGCTTGGTAGTTAAGAGTATCTCTCTATTTATATCACACTTGAACACTCCTAATGCTTTTGCCATTCCCTCTTCACTAAAATCTTCCATTTCCTCTAAAGAAGCAACACAATTTGCAATTGAATAATCATCCTTGTTACTTCCCTTTGTTGGATGATTTATCTCATTAAGAAATTTAGTGCTTTGCTCCTTCTTAGGTTTCAAATACTCCTCGAGAACACCAACAATTTGGTTTTGCTTGTGCTTCTTTCCATGGCTACTCTCCCTAATGTCCGAAGAAGATGTTGGTGTGTGTTCAGTTCCACTATTATTACCATCATTACTCGAAATTGTGCTCACTTCTAGATTTGGAGATAAGAGATTCATAACATGATCAACCTCGAGCTCAGCATTCCTAAAAGAGCTAGCAGCTTCATCTAGATGGAAAACATGTTGTTGAATTGATGTAAAATTCAAATCTCCTGTAGCACAACTACCTTCATAAAGTGTTGCCAATTGATTAAAGAGGGAATGACTTTGATTGAAATTTCTTCACCTTCGGATGATTCTGTTTTTTAGCAAAAAATAAGCATTAGGATCAGAAATAAATAATGCTTTATAGAATAAAATTTTTTTCAGAAAAGTGTCTTACTTTAACTATTCTTTCCCATATTGATGGCTCGACAATTATCATACCAAGTGATTCGTTACATCCAATAACACTTTGTTTGCGAGCTTCCTTTATAACCTTGTAGTTTGATTTAAGTTTTTTTTCTCTTGAATTTGTGCCTTTGAAAAATTAGCCAACGGAAACTTTTCATTGAACATTTGAGTTATACTACGCCACCCTTCAAGTATCCAACCATTCTAACTGCTAAATCTCGGATTATTGGGCTCATAGAGGATGTCAACTAGAGTCTTCTCATAATTCATATTTCATGAAGCCCGTGTCATGGATATACAATATAAAATAGCCATTTATTATATCTAAATAATGCTAATGACAAATATAGTCATTCCTCATATGCATGACAATTTGATCTCTATAAGAATATTTCCAGCATTTGACTGAATATAATGTTGATAGTTGTCGTCTGCCTCTGGTAATTCAATAAACTGATATAGATCAATGGTAGTTGGATGCTTATCCAACCATCCATCTTCACCATTTAGACCTCTAATGATATTATGAAAAGATGTTGCTGTTGCTACAATTAAGGTTTGGGATTTGATAGGATAAAATGTGCCCACTTTGAGGATAGGAAATCGCTTCTTCAAGACACCAATGGCTCTTTCAATGTGATTGCGAAGGAGTGCATGAGAATGGTTAAACAACTCTTTATAATCAGCATACTCAATTCTTGATCCTCACCTACGATATTCACTAAGAGGATATCAAACTCCTCTATATGGAGCAATAAACGAAGGTGTGTTTTCATATCCTCCATCTACAAGGTATAGTTTCCCGTTCGGTGCACAAAAACCCTTTCTTAGAGCAGATTGAAGAACCCCTGCATCTGATGCGGACCCTTTCCATCCACAAGAGATGAATGTGAAGTTGAGATCATAGTTGCATGCTAGCATTACATTTTGGGACAGTTCCTATATGGAGGAGCTTTCTCTTCAATTATAGTTATGGGAATGTGTGTGCCATCGATTGCGCCAATGCAATTATGAAAATATGGCCAAGACCTATGGTTCGACACATTTCACACATGGGGGTTGATCTAGACTTGGAAGCTTCACATTTTTTTGAGTTAGAGTAGGAATTATACAAAAAAACTCATTTATCTTCCTATGAATTGTTTTACCACTGCGCTGGAATTTTTTTTGTAGGATTACATGCTAGCGTTTTCAGATATCATATACATGAAAATCTCAAGATGCTCCTCAGTGCTAATTTTTGGAGTTTCTTGCAATAATTGTTCCCTTCTAAGATAACTTTCTACAACTTTAAATATATATGGTGTCATTCTAAACTCATGTTTACACCAACTCTCATGTCCATCCAAAATTTCCCTAACCTTTTGTATACCACTACGACAAGAAGTGTGTATCGGCCTTTTTTTAGTATGAAGCGATGAATATAAAGCTGGAACTAACACTCTTGTCATCATGTTCCTCCTCTTCCTCCATAAATTTCCAAATTAACTCATTTCTAGAACCCATTATCTCTACAACATTATAAATTTATGTTATGCAATATAAGGCATCCCCTTAACAACACAGGTTTAAGAAGAAAAGAAAGAAAGATGTCTTTGTGGAGGAATACATATAATGATCGATCTAACTCGACCACCTCCAACCCACAAAAAATGAGATAAAAAGAACATGCCCATGAAGTACAAGATGAGATGTAAAGCAAAATATAATATATAAGATGAAGCAAAATGTTAAATCAAAGACAAGATTCCTATCACTAAGATAAAGCGGAACTTTAAAGCAAACACAAGATTCCTGGTAACAACTAAAGCAAAGACAACTATTGTGTTTTCCTATTTCCACTCTGATATAGGAAAAGATTACTGGATGCACGATACAATGTAGAGCATATACAACTAATGAAAATCACAAGTGTGCATGTATTTCATTTCTTAAGCATGTTTTGTCACATGCTCTCTCCCTAGTCCCTACCAAGTATGAAACAAACAAATGACACACATTCATGCCAATTAAACACCATGTTGACTCACTTTACTCAAAATGTTGCACCTATTCATTTCTTAAGCACAACAAACAACACACATTCACAGAATTTGCTAGCTTCATAACAGGAACATGCCTGTTCATTCCACATTGAAAGTGCATCAAGGCACCCCGTGTGGGTTCTGTTTGATTAATGAATGTTGCCTAGAGAGGGGATGAATAGACTAAAATACCTGAAAACACTTAACTTAAACTAAATCAGCAATTAGGGGCGTACTAGTCCGGTCAGGTGTGGACTAGTCTATTCAGACAGTTGCAAATGAGCTAAAGGTTGGATTTATATGGGTTTTTCGTAGATCTACTTAATGTGGAAATTAATAAAATTATCTAGAAACATAAAAAAGTGAATGTAAAGCCTATGAATAACTTAGATTGCAAGAATACGAAGATGATCACAAATTTCAAGCGAGGAACGATATGAACCCTAAAAGTGATCTAGCGATGAATGAAGGAAGAAGAGCCAAGAGACACAAGAGTTTATCCTCAGGTTCGATTCTACAGAGGAATATACGTCCCTGTTGAGTCCACGAAGGATCGAGCCTCTTTCAATCCTACCCTCACCAAGCCACCACGAAGGCCGGTTTAGTTCTTTCACTATATCACAAAGGGTGAATACAATGATTCTTAGGGCTGCTCACAACCTGAGGCTCCCACAACAACCTAGCACAACTAGGGATCAAAAAACAACAACAAAGAACTTAGATCAACAACTCAAATGCAAAAGAATCAACCAAGAGCTCAAGAACGGTTAAACTCCCTTCCCTCTTCTCACAAATCTCACAAACCCCAAGATTTACTCATAGGGATCAAATATGTGAAGACGAAGGCTTAGGATGGCTCTTGGAAGACTATGGTGGCGCTTGTGTTCATGAGAAGGCAAAGGAAGGTCGTGAGATCCCGTTTTATAGGGGTCCCGACACTAGATCATTACCACCAACTAAAGTCCGGACTAATCCGCACCTACATCCCGGACTAGTCCGACCTAAGGGGACCACTGACGTCACAAAGGCTAACAAACTAAAGTTCCCACCACCTTTTGAATTCAACAATCACAAGACCACAGACTAGTCCTTCCAACAACGAACTAGTCCAATCTCACTCAAAACCATCTGTTCTGGGTGAGAACAGACAAGTCTGGTCTAAGCGGACTAGTTCGGCCTGCCAGGTTGTGACGCCTGATTCTGAAAATGAATCAAGTGCGATGCATATGTGTTTCCAGGATGTTCAACACACATACACGAGTGCATCACAAATGATATACAGAAAATTACCACATCACAAATTAATTAAGTACCTTAATTAAAATATTCAAGTAATCCTCAATTACAAACTCCAATGATCATTATTAATAGTTCTGAAAACTAATGCAACAAAAATAATCTAATTAAGCAACCAAGCACACTAAGTATAAGGGGTATAACACGACTCCGAGCATCCACAAGCAAGCTGACGGCAACACATAGCCTAGTACTCCACATTATCCTCAGGATACTCCCAAACATCACCTGAAACTGTTGGTGGGAGAATTGCAAGGGTGAGCACATGTCGTACTCAGCATGTGTGGAAAAATAATGACATGTAGCTTAAACAAGAAATTGATAATAAATAATGGCTATTTGCTGAAAAGTACATTTTAAACGTACGAAAAATAATCTTACATTGTCTATGTGAAATTTATCTCATCATATCCCAAGTAACATAATAATTCATATCCAACATTCTTTATCCACCCATATGCCATATTCTTACCATCATCATTAACCATGTCCATTGATCACTATCCAATCCATAACCATAACCATAACCAAACCAAAACCCAACCATAACCATCCCAAATCCCAAGTTCCACTCTAATCATGGAAGTTGTCTAGATGCTCAAAACCGGGAGCACGGCTACCATGATAGTTTTTAACACTATGGATCGTTTGTACCACTTTACCCACATGTTCGTGATGTCAACACCTTTCGATGACTAAGAACCTCTACCATTCCTTATCACACTTCCATTGGTGTGTTGCCAAGAGATCACAAAATAGCTTTTACAAAGGGACTACTAGTATGTACAAACCCACTAAGGTTTCACCAGCAGGCTTGAATCTCCATTCTCCCAACCATGGGCCCCCTCATGTGCCATGCGGTTCCCAGGGTAGCCCTTCTCGACTCCCATTCCCCGCACCATCCAATGGTCCATAGAATACCAGCAACACACCTAATTATTCAGCTACGTCGCACCCATACTTGACCTTGTGGTGGCACTGTTGTCCTGGGTTATTCTCGCATGAACCGGTCCTTAGAGCAAAACCACCATAACATCCAACCCAATCCACAAACCATGCTTGCTTAGATCTCCCAATCCCATGCCACCAATTAACCATATTCATTAATTCATATTATCCATAAGTGCATTAATTCATAGCATATCCATTTGGTTGTTTTCCCATCCCAATTAATTAGAGCGAAGCGAAAGAGGTAAAATACCCTTCCCGACTCTCTACAATATATTTCAAGCGACAAGGATGGTCAAATAATACTAGTAAACTCCTATCATGGGTTTCTCATCAATTTGACACAAGCATGCAATTTTTTTAAACAAAACATATACAAACAGGATCAAAATTTTCAAGGACACTTGCCTTGCTCCTGAGCTTGATTAGGGTCAAAAGCTTCAAAGTTCTGGTGCTGGAGGTCCTCGACAACACCCTCTAGAGCAACACCTTATATTCCGCGCAATAGACATACAAAACAAACATTACAATTAATAAGTGCTGATATATTACTCAATATGTCATGACATGCATGATTAATGCAATTATGTGGTAAAACTTGTTAATTAGTTGCTATTAATATTTACTAACCAGTTACAATGGTTTTTAACAAGTTTGAACAGGTTTCGAATTGATTTGAATCAAATTAGGATTAATTCAGCAACTTTATATTCAGATGGCAGGACAAGTCCGTACTGGGGACCGGACTAGTCCGCCCTGGACCAAAAAGTCGACCTGACTAGTCCGCACTGGAGCGGATAAGTCCGCTTGCCTAGGGTTTTTGGCGAAATTCCAACTAGAGCATACTTAAAGCTAATATATGATCATATTTTACGTAGAAAAGGTGCATCTAAGACATTTACCACGAATCCAAGGGTCCAAAGGTCGGTCTTCGAGAATTGACTTCTAGATCCAAAGAAGACGGAGAATTTGGTGGAGATTTGACGATGATGTCGATGAGTTGACGAAGTTGAACTTACTTGATCGTTCTCCTTCCTCCTTCTCTTCCCCTGGCTGCGTTGATCTTCTATTGATGGCGGCTCCCACGAACTACGGTTTGTGGTTTCTTCAATTGTGACAAAGAGGTGAGAGGATGAGTATTGGGGTGTTTATATAGAGGTGGAGGTGGTAGGGTTTGATAGATTTCAAGTTCAAGGTGGTGGAGGTCGTGTAGGGGTCCCACATGGGCTCCACAGGGGTTGGGCACGATGTTCTTGGGCCCAATTAAGGCCAATACCAATAACATGTCATGGAGGAAAAGATTGAATCCAAGTCGGACATACCGGACAAGTCCGCTAAGGGCCGGACTAGTCCGTTGGAAGTCAGAGAGTTGAACGAATATGTCTGGTATCAAGCCGGACAAGTCCGTTCACAGGCAAAATGAAGTTCCAGAGAGTTAAATGGAGAAGTCCGTTATGGAGTCGGACAAGTCCGGAGGCTTGACAATTTTCCAAAAACCGGATCAAAAGAGGGATCTACCAAACAACATTAAAATGTTCCAGTAGCAAGGGACGGGCTAGTCCGTACATGAGAACGGTCAAGTCTGGACAACATCAGAAACTCAAACGGACTAATCCGCGGCAAGAGCGGACAAGTCCGGAGAGTCAACAGAGGGCAAAGCCGGACTAGTCCAGGGTCCATATCGGACAAGTCCGCAACTATACAACTTTTCAAATGCTGTTTTGCTTCTAATTTATTTTAAACTTGTTCTTTTTTATGTTTCTTAATGTTAAACATGTATAAGAATGTATGCAATGCATGATGGATGAAAATGAGGGTGTTACAAACCTACCCCCTTAAAATGAATCTCGCCCTTGAGATTCGACGTAGAAGAGAAGAGATAGGAAAATGATCTCTTGAGATCGTCTTCCAGTTCCCAAGTTGCTTCTGATTCTACATGATGCTTCCATTGTACTTTGCACCATCGAACCTCCTTGTTTCTCATGACCCTCTCCTTTGTTTCCGAAATTTTGACAGGTTGCTCAGCATAAGTCAAATCTGCCTCTAATTCCAATTCTTCCATTGGTACTTGTTCTTCCGGTACCCTTAAGCACTTTTTGAACTGAGAAACGTGAAACACATCATGAACATCAGAAAGATGTGCTGGTGTCGAAGTGTGCAATCGACACTTCCACCGGTACTACTAAAGAATAGCCCACGGAGGTTCGTATTCGGTTGGGACACGCATAAGATTATGAACAAGATGATGACACAGAGAGTTTTATGTGGTTCGGGCTGCCTGAGCGTAATACCCTACTCCACGGGGTGGTTGTTGATTGTATGAGTGAGTGTATGTGTGCGTATGAGCTTAGTCGAGTGGACTTGTCCCTTTGTACCGTGCAACACATCCCTTTTATAGTCCAAGGACTGGCCGTTACATTGTCAGCCTGGCCCGACATGTGGCCCCGACGATCTTTAATTACCTAATACATGATTTGTACGTATTAAGTATATTTAACAATGTGATAACATGCCTTAATGGCGGCGTTATCGGTACTAAAGGTCCTTTGATCGTGTGTCATTAACATGGCATTAATGACACGTAATCAGGTCTTGTAATGACCACTTTAACTGCCTCTTGAATGTCCGCACCGTTAGAGATCTGACAATCTTCCTGTTGTAGGCTTAGGCCCGGAGGCTCGGCACGTGGCAGCTCCAGAGCTTCCCTCTGTGGGGAGTCAGGTTCGTAGCTGCTATACACGTGGCAGTACTAGAGCTTCCCTCTACTGGGGTTAGGTCCGGGGCCCCAGGACACATGGCATGACAGGAGCTTCCCTATACAGGGAGTTAGGTCCAGCCTTGTGTTACACATGGTGGCGCCGGAGCTACCCAAATGAGGGACGAGGGCCCAGTGCTGCAGGACACGTGGAGCCTTTAGAGGTCTTTAACTCGGACAGGTGAAACTCCGTAGCGTTTCTTGTGGTACCATGGGGTACCCAGTACGTAGGGTACCGACAGTGGCCTTCGGGCCCACCTCTGGAAGAAACCCTTTGGGTTAAGTTATTCTACCAGAGGTGGGGCCATCTTTGATTCCCGTGCTGTGGCTTCAAAGGTCTTTTCATGGGCCGTTGAGGTGATGGTCCGCAGTTAAACCATCACCACGTGGCTCTTTTTGATGTGGCAGGTGAGGTCCTGGCGTGAAGATCTCACGCAACTGAAAATCGTCAGTTCCCAATACAAAAACTGTATCAGTTCCGAGCGCCCTATTAGGCCGCCGCCCTCGGGCTTCCAACTTCCATCATGACAACAATTTTCCTGGTGTGATAACTTCGACTCTTCCACCGAAGTGGACCTAGGGCCATTTGTCATTGACGGGGTAATCTTTTGAAATGAAATCTTGATCCCGATGCGGTTTCCATCCAAGCGTTGCGGAGGCTTACTTATGAAGGAAAGATTTTACGGTTTGAGGACTCTTTACGCTTTCCATCGAACTTGCGCTCAGAGCATCTCAACCTTTGTATAGCCCTTCCAATCTTTGCTCCACTTTGCCGCAATGGAGTTGGGTCTTCCTCGCAGCAATATCAAGAACGATGAAGATCTTTCGAGGGTTCGGACCTACATGGGGTGGTCCAGTGACTCCTTCAACAACGCGATCTGCTTAGGCAAGTTTCCCTTCAAGAAGGAGCACACCGGAGAGATCGTCTACTTCTCGGTGTACGCCATGGTGGGTCTGATCCTGCCCTTCTCAAGCTTCCTGCTGATGCTGCTGGATTTCTACGGACTCCAGCTTCATCACCTTGGCCCCACTCCTTCTTGCTATTGGCAACCTTTGTCCACTTCTGCGAGATGTGGGTGGGTGTGTCGCCTTGCATCGAGCTCTTCCGGACCTTCTTCACGGTCAACACTACTGGAAAGGGGACAAAGTTGATCGGCTTCTACTACTTCGTAAAGTGCAAAAACTGTCCTTTAAAGTACTTGAAGACTTTCCCCTCTGGGAAGTGGGATAGCTGGAAGAAGGAATGGGTGGTCATTGCTGTGGAGCAGCACAACAGGTTGGAGTTGCTGTGATGCCCGGTTCTGAAAAATGAACCAAGCTAACGCATATGTGTGCCCAGGATGTTCATCACACATACACGAGTGCATTCACAAAAGAGTATACAGAAAATTACCACAAAACAAGATTAATTATCAAATTTATTACAAAAATCATATTATCCTCAAATTCAAGCTCTAATGAAGATTAATGACAAGTTCAACTAATGCAGTGGAAATACTCTAATTAAGCAAACTAGACTGCTAGGCAGCATAAGCAATAGGGTATAGCGCAGCTCCAATCAACACCACAGGCAAAGCTGACGGTAGGCACGACCTAGAACTCCGCATTATCACCATTAAACTCCCAATACTGACCTGCAACTGTGGGGGGATTGCAAGAGTGAGTACATGTCGTACTCATCAAGTGTGGAAAGTATGACATGTGGCTGATTTAAATGACGACAATAATAATGGCTAAGTGCTGAAAAGTACATTAAAACATTTGGAAAGCAATATATTACATGTATATGAAGTAAACCCATCATAAGCAATAATTAATAACATAATACCAGTCCAAATTCCATATCCATCATCATATACCAATATCCATATTCAATACCAGAATTCAATTCAAAACCATCCATAACCATAATTCCAACCATAACCATCCCAAATACCATCCCAATACCGAGTTCCCTCTAATCATGGAAGTTGTCTAGGTGCTCATAACTGGGAGCACGACTATCATGATAGTTTTAGACACACTCTGCAGAGTTTGTACCTCTTTACCCATGTGTTTGTGATTTCATCACCTTTCAATGACTAGAACCTCTATTATGCCGTCTCACACTTCCATCGGTGTGTGGCCAAGAGATCACAAAATAGCCTTTACAAAGGGATTACTAGCCTATTTAGACCCCACTGAGGTTTCACCAGTGGCGATGTCTCCTACAGAGCACATCTTCAACCAAGGGCCCCCTCTTGAGCCATTCGGATCCCAGGGTAGTCCCACCAATCATCAACAAGCCCAATCCGACTACCCCTTCCCCGAGCATCCATAATGGTCCAAATAGCACTGGCAAAGCCCTAATTAATCAGCTACGCCGCACCCATACTTGGACTCGTGGTGGCACTGTAGTCCTGGCTTATTCTCACATGAACCGATCCTTAGATCTAAAGCAAGCAAACCACCATACGTCCAACCCATCCACATACCAGGCTTGCTTAGATCACCCATTACCATATCATTTTTAACCAGTTCATGTTAACCATAATCTCATCCATGCATAATTAAATTGAGTGGTATAGTTGTTTCCCATCCCAGTTGATTAAGCGAAGCAAAAGGTAATAAGCCCTTCCCGACTCTCTACCATATATTCCAGGTGACAAGGGTGGTTAAACAATTCTAGTAAACTTCCTACCATAGGATTCCCATCAAATTGACACAAGCATGCAATTTTGTAAACAAAACATTTATTTTAAAACAGGATCAATATGCTTCAAGGACACTTGCCTTGCTCTTGCGGTTGATTAGGGTCAAAGCCTTCAAACTCTTGGTGCTGTAGATCCTCCGCGACACTCTCTAGCGCAAATCCGTCTAATCCACACAATAAACATACAAGGCAAGAAACACAATCAAAGAGTGCACAAATATTACTCAATATGACATGACATGCATGATTAATGCAAATGCAAGGTAGAACTTGTCAATCGATTGCTTTTGATGATCACTAACTAGTTCTAATAGCTTTTAACAAGTTTGTACAGGTTTGGAGTTGATTAGAATCAATTCAACACAATTTAGCCAGGAAGACCGGACTAGTCCGCTAGGGACTGGACAAGTCTGCACTTTGCAAAATCAGCAGGTTAGGGTTTTCTAGATCGACGTAAATTTGGAGAGTAGGGTTTGAATTCACGTAAGGAAAAGAGAATAGAAGGTATAACAGGTGTTTAGAACTCCAATGAATCAAGAAACTTGGAGGTAGCACTTGGATCTTGGTTATCTAGGGTTGGTGATGAACTTGGAGATGAATTGGTGATGAAGAACGAAAACTTGGTGGAGATCTTGATCCTCTTTCGTTTCCTCCTCTTCTTCTTCTTGCTTGAGATCTTCTCCTCCCTCCTTGGTGGTGGCTCTCCACGAACTAGGGTTTGGGTGGGGTGGAAAAGTGGCAAATAGATGTCAAGCCAAGGGGTGGGGTTGTTTATATAGAGGTGGAGGCTAGGGTTAGATGGATTTCGAGTTTGGGATGAGTAGAGGACGGTTTAGAGTCCCTCATGGGCTCTAAAAGAGTTAGACACGACATCCCTAGGCCCACTTAATGTGAAACCCAAGAAACAAGTCGTAAAACAAAAGATCAAATCGGAGTAACGAAATATCGGACAAGTCCGAAAAGGACCGAACTAGTCCAAAGTCGTCCTGAGCGAAAATCGGACAAGTCTGGCAAAAAATCAGACAAGTTCGACTTTAGTCATAGAGGGAATCGGACAAGTCCGCTGGAACACCGGACTAGTCCAGAAAAGTCCAGGGACTTAGCAAATTTTCAAGGATTCTTCGAATATCGGACTAGTCCGCACAAAATCGGACAAGTCCGAAGTTTTCCAGAGGCAAAATCGGACTAGTCCGCAGCAAAAACGGACAAGTCCGCACTTTCCCGCGTTCTAAGTGTGGTTTTGTTCCAAATCAATTTTGAATGGTCCAAATAAATTTGAAACTCGTTCCTCTTGTTGTGGGTTAATGTTAAACATGTATATGAGTGCATGCAAGGAATGATGCATGAAAATGAGGGTGTTACAAACCTACCCCCCTTAAAATGAATCCCGCCCTCGAGATTTGACGCAGAAGAGAAGAGATAGGGAAATTCCTTCTTGAGATCATCCTCCAATTCCCACGTTGCTTCTTTTTCTGTGTGGTGCTTCCATTGAACTTTACACCATCGAATCACCTTGTTCCTTGTGGTTCTCTCCTTAGTTTCCAAGATTTTGACCGGTTGTTCGGCATAAGTCAAATCTTCCTCTAGTTCTAATTCTTCCATTGGCACTTGTTCTTCCGGGACTCTCAAACACTTCTTGAGCTGGGAAACATGAAAGACATCATGAACATCTGAAAGATGAGTTGGCATCTCCAACTTATACGCTACTTCTCCTCTTTTGTCCAAAATTTTGAATGGTCCAATGTAGCGAGGTGTGAGCTTGCCTCTTATTTTAAACCTCTTATGACCTCTCATTGGTGACACCTTGAGGTAAACAAAATCTCCTATTTCAAAGGCTAATTTCCTTCTCCTATTGTCCGCATAACCTTTTTGCCTTGATTGGGCTGCCCTCAAATTTTCACGAATTATTCGGACTTGCTTTTTGGCTTCTTGCAACACATCCGGACCAAATACTTGAGTTTCTCCTGCCTCATTCCAGAATAAAGGTGTCCTACACTTCCTCCCATAAAGTGCTTCATATGGTGACATCTTCAAACTTGCTTGGTAGCTACTGTTGTATGAAAATTTTGCGTATGGCAAGCTTTTGCCCCAACTTTTAAAGCACAAGCTCTTAACATGTCCTCCAAAATTTGATTGGTCCTCTTGGTTTGTCCATCTGTTTGAGGATGATATGCTGAACTAAAATTCAACCTCGTTCCCAAAGCTTCATGCAACTTTTGCCAAAATCTGGAGGTAAATTGAGAACCGCTATCCGAGACCATCTTCTTCGGTACTCTGTGTCGACACACAATATGTTCCATGTATATTTCGGCCAATTGTGCAGCTGTATATTTGGTCTTCACAAGGACAAAATGAGCTGACTTGGTTAAGCGATCCACAATTACCCAAATTGAGTTGTACCCGGACTGAGTACGTGGTAACCCGACTATGAAGTCCATACCAATTTCTTCCCACTTCCATTCTGGGATCTTCAATGGTTGCAATAATCCAGCTGGCCTTTGATGTTCCGTCTTGACTCGTTGACACACATCACACAATGCCACATATTCAGCTATGTGCTTCTTCATGCTATCCCACCAATAGCTAGTCTTCAAGTCTTTGTACATATTTGTACAACCGGGGTGAATTGAGTAAGGTGAGTCATGTGCCTCTTTTAATATCGTCTCCCGAATATGCTTCACATTAGGCACAACGATTCTCTTTCCAAGCCATAAGGTACCATGTTCGTCTTCATCAAATCTGAATTCTCTCCCTTCTTCGGTCCTGTCCTTGATTTCCTTGATCTCTTTATCTGCAGTTTGTGCCTCTCGAATTTCTTGCTCCAAGGTTGGGTTTAACTCCATTAACTCCATCTCATTTACAAACCCGAGGTTCAACCGTTCAAACTCCTTACATAACTCGGATGGTAATTCTCGAACTGTGAGTTGATGACTTACTCCTTTTCTACTCAAAGCATTGGCCACTACATTGGCTTTTCCCGGATGATAGTTGATTCCCAAATCATAATCTTTGATGAGCTCCAACCATCTCCGTTGCCTCAAGTTCAGATCCGTTTGTGTGAAAATATACTTCAAACTCTTATGATCCGTATAAATTTCACACCTATGTCCAAGGATATAGTGTCTCCAAATTTTCAATGCATGTACCACGGCTGCAAGTTCTAAATCATGCGTTGGGTAATTCTGCTCATGTTTCTTCAATTGCCTCGACGCATAGGCTACTACTTGACCTTCTTGCATAAGCACACATCCAAGTCCTTGTCTTGATGCGTCGCAATAAATATCAAAACTCTTGCTCACATCCGGCAGTACCAAAACTGGGGCTATTGTCAACCTCTTCTTTAACTCCTCAAAACTGTTTTGACAAGCTTTAGTCCATTGGAACACCTTTCCCTTCATTAGCAATTCCGTCATTGGCTTGGCTATCTTGGAGAAGTCCTTGATGAATCTACAGTAATATCCAGCCATCCCAAGAAAACTCCTTATTTCCTTTGCATTTTGCGGTGGTTCCCACTTCAACACGTCTCTCACTTTTCCGGGGTCAATCGATACTCCTCCTCCTGAAATTATATGACCCAAAAACGACACCTCTCTCAACCAAAATTGACACTTGATGAACTTGGCATACAATTGATTCTCCCTCAACTTCTGCAGCGTAAGCTTCAAGTGTTCCTCATGTTTCTTCTCATCCTTCTAGTAGATCATAATATCATCAATGAAAACCACAACAAACTTATCCAAGTACTCCATGAAGACCTTATTCATGAGGTACATAAAGTAGGCAGGCGCATTTGTCAATCCAAAGGACATCACGGTGTACTCATAAGATCCATACCGTGTCCTAAAAGCTGTCTTGGGTATGTCCGATGGTCTAATCTTCATTTGAAAATATCCCGACCTCAAATCAATCTTAGAGAAGACACAAGCACCCTTCATCGGATCGAACAAGTCTTCTATGCGTGGCAAGATGTACTTGTTCTTGATTGTTACCTCGTTGAGAGCTCGGTAATCCACACACATCCTTTGGGTTCCATCCTTCTTGTCCACAAACAGCACGAGTGCTCCCCAAGGTGAAGAACTAGGGCGAATAAAACCTTTCTCTAGTTGCTCTTGAATTTGTTTCTTGAGCTCCGCTAATTCCATAGGAGGCATCCTATATGGCCTCTTAGATATAGGTGCAGTTCCAGGTATTAAATCAATAACAAACTCAATGTCTCGATCAGGTGGCATACCTGGCAACTCGTCTAGAAAAACATCCAAAAATTCACACACCACCGGAATCTCCTCAATTGCGGCACCGTTCATATGATACATCTCCAATTGCTTTGGTGCGGTTTGAGATGCTTCAAATTCTATGGTGATCCCTTACTCATTGGTCAACTTCACCGTCTTCGTGGCACACTCAATAACTCCATTGTGCTTCCTCAACCAGTCCATACCAAGTATAATGTCCAATCCTTGAGAATCCAAAACAGTGAGGTTGGCGGAGAAGTCTACCCCCTTATTCTAAGGCTTACTTTTGGACATACTATATTTGTTCTCATCTCTCCTCCAGGAGACTTAACCAATAGAGTAAACTTCATATGAGAGATAGGCAAACTATACTTGGCAACATACTTTGATGCAATGAATGAATGCGATGCTCCAGAATCAAATAACATAGTCACGGGGTTGGAGTTGGCGAGAAACATACCAATGACCACGTCATCCGCTTGTTGAGCATCCTCCGTAGAGACATGGTTCACGTTGCCACGTGCAAAATTCTGCTATCCACGGTTCCCTTGTGGCTGTCCTCCATTGGGTCTCGGGTTTTGCCTCGGTGCATTGTTTCCTTGGCCAAGGCCTGACTTAGGACATTGATGTGCAAAGTGTCCAGCTTCTCCACAAGTATAACACTTCTTATATCCACCAGAATTATTGGGACGAGCTTGGTTTTGAGTACTTGCAGCAGGAAAATTAGCACGAGGCGCATGAGGCATTGGAGGCCTAGGTGCTTGCATAACAGGGTGTTGCTGCACAAACTGAGTTGGGCGCAGTGCAAATATAGGGTGTTGAGCAGTCGCGATAGGGCTGAAGTAAGGCGCATTGGGCGGCGCAAAGCGAGGGCACACGCTACTTCCTTGTTGCTGTCCTTGATATGACGCCTTTCTCTTATTGTCTTGCTCCATCTCACGAATCTTGTTCTCAACCACAATTGCTTTGTCCACAAGCTTCTGAAAGTTGCATAGTCACAATTGAGTAGTTGCACTTGGATTTCATTGTTCAAGCCCCTCATGAACAGGTATTGCTTCTGGCTGTCCCGACTCACATCCTCAGGCGCATACCTTAAGAGTTGAGTGAATTTATTGAGATATTCGCTCACGCTTGATCTTCCTTGCCTCAAGTTCTCAAATTCTTGCCTCTTCAAAATCATAACTCCCTCAGACACATAATGAGAACGGAAGTTCTCATTGAATTTGGCCCAAGTGATCCTTTCTTGATTCTCATGAGCATTGCAATAAGCATCCCACCAATCCACAGCTGCTCCAACGAGTTGATGAGAAGCAAACAAGACCTTCTCCCATTCACTGCATTGGACAATAGCTAACTTCTTCTCCACGGACTTGAGCCAATCATCCGCATCCATAGGGTCAGCAGCTTGAGCAAAGGTCGGTGGCCTAGTCCTCATAAACTCTCCCAACCGGTTATGAGGAGGCGGGGGTGGCGGTGGAGGCATATGGGGCTGATTGTTGATATTGCCAGCCTGCAGCTGTCCCATAGTTTGTATCATGGTCTGCATGAGCTGGTTTTGCATAGCCAATAGTTGCTCAATGTTGATAGCTCTCTGAGTAGATCCTTGTCCAATGTTGTTCTGAGGCACTCCATTGTTCTCCTCCTCATCATTGCCATCCCTCTGGTTGCGAGTCCTCACCATCTGATGAAAAGCAATAGGTAAGAATTAGAAAACGTCCCCAACTATATGCATCAAGGGATATGAAACTAGACAACTAGCTACACTATCCTAGGTGGACATGGAAATGCTAAGGCATCCCAAAATCCTCTATTAAGCACACAAACAAACAATATATATAGCATACAACACAACAACCAAAATACATCGATCCCTGAGTGCTCCTATGTGCTCTAAAGTGTCCATTCTATCTAGGTTGCATCCTACGGTCAACCTGTGGCTCTGATACCAATCTGTGATGCCCAACTCCAAAAAATGAACCAAGCTAACACATATATGTGCCCAGGATGTTCATCACACATACACGAGTGCATTCACAAAAGAGTATACAGAAAATCACCATAGAACAAGATTAATTATCAAATTTTATTACACAAATCATATTATCCTCAAATACAAGCTCTAATGAAGATTAATGACAAGTTCAACTAATGCACGGAAATACTCTAATTAAGCAAACCAGATAGCTAGGCAGCATAAGCAATAGGGTATAGCGCAGCTCCAATCAATACCACAGGCAAAGCTGACGGTAGACACGGCCTAGAACTCCACATTATCACTATTAAACTCCCAATCCTGACCTGCAACTGTGGGGGGGATTGCAAGAGTGAGTACATGTCGTACTCAGCAAGTGTGGAAAGTATGACATATGACTGATTCAAATGACGACAATAATAATGGCTAAGTGCTGAAAAGTACATTAAAACATTTGGAAAGCAATATATTACATGTATATGAAGTAAACCCATCATAAGCCATAATTAATAACATAATACTAGTCCAAATTCCATATCCATCATCATATACCAATATCCATATTCAATACCAGAATTCAATTCGTAGCCATCCATAACCATAATTCCAACCATAACCATCCCAAGTACCATCCCAATACCGAGTTCCCTCTAATCATGGAAGTTGTCCAGGTGCTCATAACCGGGAGCACGGCAATCATGATAGTTTTAGACACACTCTGCAACGTTTGTACCTCTTTACCCACATGTTTGTGATTTTATCACCTTTCGATGACTAGAACCTCTATTATGCTGTCTCACACTTCCGTCAGTGTGTGGCCAAGAGATCACAAAATAGCCTTTACAAAGGGATTACTAGCCTATTTAGACCCCACTGAGGTTTCACCGGTGGCGATGTCTCCTACAAAGCACATCTTCAACCAAGGGCCCCCTCTTGAGCCATTCGGATCCCAGGGTAGTCCCACCAATCATCAACAAACCCAATCCGACTACCCCTTCCCCGAGCATCCATAATGGTCCAAATAGCACTGGCAAAGCCCTAATTAATCAGCTACGCCGCACCCATACTTGGCCTCGTGGTGGCACTGTAGTCCTGGCTTATTCTTGCATGAACTGGTCCTTAAATCTAAAGCAAGCAAACCACCATACGTCCAACCCATCCACATACCAGGCTTGCCTAGATCACCCATTACCATATCATTTTTAACCAGTTCATGTTAACCATAATCTCATCCATGCATAATTAAATTGAGTGGTATAGTTGTTTTCCATCCCAGTTGATTAAGCGAAGCAAAAGGTAAAAAGCCCTTCCTGACTCTCTACCATATATTCCAGGTGACAAGGGTGGTTAAACAATTCTAGTAAACTTCCTACCATAGGATTCCCATCAAATTGACACAAGCATGCAATTTTGTAAACAAAACATTTATTTTAAAACAGGATCAATATGCTTCAAGGACACTTTCCTTGCTCTTGCGGTTGATTAGGGTCAAAGCCTTCAAACTCTTGGTGCTGTAGATCCTCCGCGGCACTCTCTAGCGCAAATCCGTCTAATCCACACAATAAACATACAAGACAAGAAACACAATCAAAGAGTGCACAAATATTACTCAATATGACATGACATGCATGATTAATGCAAATGCAAGGTAGAACTTGTCAATCGATTGCTTTTGATGATCACTAACTAGTTCTAATAGCTTTTAACAAGTTTGTACAGGTTTGGAGTTGATTAGATCAAATTTTAGAATCAATTCAACACAATTTAGCCAGGAAGACCGGACTAGTCTGCTAGGGACTGGACAAGTCTGCACTTTGCGAGATCAGTAGATTAGGGTTTTCTAGATCGACATAAATTTGGAAAGTAGGGGTTGAATTCACGTAAGGAAAAGAGAATAGAATGTATAATAGGTGTTTAGAACTCCAATGAATCAAGAAACTTGGAGGTAGCACTTGGATCTTGGTGATCTAGGGTTGGTGATGAACTTGGAGATGAATTGGTGATGAAGAACGAAAACTTGGTGGAGATCTTGATCCTCTTTCGTTTCCTCCTCCTCTTCTTCTTGCTTGAGATCTTCTCCTCCCTCCTTGGTGGTGGCTCTCCATGAACTAGGGTTTGGGTGGGGTGGAAAAGTGGCAAATAGATGTCAAGCCAAGGGGTGGGGTTGTTTATATAGAGGTGGAGGCTAGGGTTAGATGGAGTTCGAGTTTGGGATGAGTAGAGGCCGGTTTAGAGTCCCTCATGGTCTCTAAAAGAGTTAGGCACGACATCCCTAGGCCCACTTAACATGAAACCCAAGAAACAAGTCGTAAAACAAAAGATCAACTCGGAGTCACGAAATATCGGACAAGTCCGGAAAGGACCGGACTAGTCCGAAGTCATCCAGAGCAAAAATCGGACAAGTCCGGCCAAAAATTGGACAAGTCTGACTTTAGTCAGAGAGGGAATCGGACAAGTCCGCTGGAACACCGGACTAGTCCGGAAAAGTCCAGGGACTTAGCAAATTTTCAAGGATTCTTGGAATATCGGACTAGTCCGCACAAAATCGGACAAGTCCGAAGGTTTCCAGAGGCAAAATCGGACTTGTCCGCAGCAAAAGCGGACAAGTCCTTTTTTAGTCAGAGAGAAATCGGACTAGTCCTCAGAAAAATCGGACTAGTCCGCACTTTCCTGCGTTCTAAGTGCGTTTTTTTCCAAATCAATTTTGAATGCTCCAAATAAATTTTAAACTCGTTCCTCTTGTTGTGGTTTAATGTTAAACATGTATATGAGTGCATGCAAGGCATGATGAATGAAAATGAGGGTGTTACAGTTGCCTAAGAGCCTCCCCAAAGTCAACCCCGATGCTTGAAACACAGTTCCGGAGTTGTCCGAACGATACAAGCCCATCCTGACAAGGAGCCATCAATGCATGGAGGGTGGAGTGACCCCTCAGATGGTCTTTGGTAACTTCTTGGTGAACAGGTGGGCTCCGCTGAAGACAAGGGAGTGGCTCGCATGGGCCTTCAACAGTGAGATGGACCATAACCGGATAGAAGACAATTTTCATACCAACTTGGACAATGAAGCTTTGAAGCTTCATCTCCAGAAGTTTCAACACAGAGCCATCACTCGTGATGCATTGACCCCGCTGGCAGAACTCCTCCCTCTAAACATGGTTCCAGAGATCAGGAGGAAGCTTCGAAGGGGGATGCCGGAGCTTGACAACCTCGACCTCGTGGAGAGGCGTAGGACTTTTAGGGTTGCAATTCTCGAGGCTTCAAAGAGGGTGGCTCCAACCGCTCCAAGCCAAAAGGTTGATGATGTCGGCAAGGGCAAGGGCAAGGGCAAGGGAAAGGGCAAAGAACCAATTGAATCTTCCAGCTGGAAGAGGAAGCTGAGACATGCTGATGGGAGCTCCCTCAGGTCGGCTCCATCTCCAGCAGCTCCTTCTCCCCGGCCAAGCAGAGCTTCAGCCGCTACGCCTACTTCAGTGCCGGCATCCTCAAGGGGCACTAGCTCTGACCAGTCGACCTCGACCACAATGTCGGCTAGGGGCTCCAGGTTTGGAGGTCCTTCCCAGCTGAGGGAGGTTCCAGCCGAGGCGACATCGACCGCTGTGGCAAGCTCCCACCTGAGGTCTGGGGTTTCTGCCTCACCAGGTCCGGTGGGCTCCGACCCCGGACCTTAGGAGAAGAAGTTCCGCGCTGATTGGGGCGGAAGCCTCCCAAGGTAAGCATTGTCTCCTCACCTTGAGTTGCGGTTTTCATTATTTTCCTATTTTGAATTTTTTGATATTTGCTTCTAGGATGTCAAAGTAGAAAGTTGAAGCTTCAACGCCTGTTGCAGCGGCTGGGACTGTACAAGCATAAGCTCCTGCTTCGATCTTGGTGCCTCCCCAAGTGGTGGCTGATGACACGATAGCTCCGACGCTAGCTGTCGTGGATTTGGATCCAGAGATGACGCCTGAAGCTCACGTGGTAGCAGCGGACCACGGGGGAGATGTTTGTGATGAAGCCCCGATAATTTCAGAGCCCCCGACTGAAGATCCAACTTCGAAGCCAGGGACAGCAGGAGCTACGACACCTAAGCCGGAGGTAACCGAAGCTCTGACCCCCGATCCGGAAGTAGTTGAAGTTCCGTCCCCCGAGCCAAAAGTAGTAGAAGCTCTGGCTCCCGAGTCAGAGATGGTTGAAGTGCCGACCCGTGAGCCGAAGGTGGTGGGGGCTCTGGGCGAAGCTCCAAAGCCAGCCCCAGAGGCGATTACTCCAGAGGTGCTCATGTCATAGCTGGAGCACCCACAAGAGTCAGTGACAGGTCCTCCACCCGCAGAGCCGATGATTGAAGATCCGGTAGGTGGACCTTCCTTGTCAGCCCCGGAGGCTAAAGTTCCCACTATAGTACCCTCCTCAGCCATGACAGATGCATAAGAGCTCCCGAAGGGCGACCCTAGCACCGTGGAGCCGCAGGGGACCACGCTAGTGCCATGGGATCCAATTGCTGTTTTTGAAGATCCGCTCGAGCCGGCGGGAGAGATCCAAGTTGGTCTGGACCCAATTCCTTTGGCATTGTCTATTAACAATGCCTGCTCCAGTCTCTGTCAAGTCCAGCTCGCCTTTGACTATGAAAGCAAAACTCTCGAAGAAGAGCGCAACACTTGAGGCATTGGCGTAGCAGGCTTCACTTTGAGATGAAGCTGACACAATCAAGGCTTGCGGACTAGCGGGTATGGGTGGCCAAGCAGAAGGCCCGGTTAGCGCTGATGGAACGCTTGCTGAACGAGTGAGAGGCTGCCACTAAGGCTCTCGACCAGAAGACCTGAGAGATTTTCGAGCATGCTCAGGAGACCAATGAGGCTGCTGACGATCATTAGGGACAACCTCAATGAATTAAATGAAGTGCTCCTGAAGCGCCGAGAGGCCCTCGACGAGAGGGAGGAGAAGATCCTTAAGAAGTAGGAGGATGTTTTGAAGAGGGAGGAGGAGCTCGCCCAGAGGCTGTCTCTAGGGGAGAAGAGCTTGGCCGACCGCATCAAAAAGTTTGAAGAGCGGTGCAAGTAAGAAGAGGAGAAGAATTGGCAGGTGAGACAGGAGCTCTCCAATAGAGAGACTAAAGTCTTCACCAGGGAGGAAAAAGAGAGGGGGAGGGAGAAGGATCTGGCTAACCGCCGAAATTGCATCCACCTCTGGGAGACATAGCTCGCTGACCATGAAATGCAAATGGCTGAAAGTATTCAGCAGCACGCCAAGGAGGTCGAGTGCATTGCCCGGGAAGGTTCGAAGCTTGCGGCGGCTAGAAGGTCGCTTGAGGAACTTAGGAATTTGAGGGCGATTGAGTCCCAGCAAGTCTTGGACTTCCTGGGGCATACCAACAAAGCTTTGGTGCTGCTTGGTTTTAGTCCGGTATGTCCGGCTGACTCAGAGCCGGAGCTGGAGAAGGCGCTGGTGGCATTGGGGTCTACCAGCGACAAGCTGGATGCAATGGGTGACATCATCGTCGACCAACTAAAGACGGAGGGGAAGTCTTTGGCCAAGAATGTCGCCGAATACGTGCTAATGTGTTTTAAAAGCTGAGACCCCCATATGTCTCTAGATCTAGTATTTGAAGGACCCATTGTTGAAGAAGAAGATGCTGCCAGGGCCAGCGTTCAAGAAACTGCCCAGAAAGTTGCCTCGTTGTTCCATAGGAACTAGGACCTCCAGTAGCTAGGACCTTTTTCTTCTGCCTTCACTTGTAATCCTCATTTTCAATCAATGAAATCCAATCTTTTGAATGAATGAATTCCATTTTATGTGTCTTCAATGCCATTGTCCTTTATATTGTTGCCCCCGTGGTAGATGTACACAATTTGAGTGCGAACATGTACCAAAGGATTTGACAATGTCCTGATAACTTCAATCATCTCTCGTAGCCTAATCGATTGCTCTGATTTCTGAAGTTTACCTCCGACATCTCCAGAGACCCTTTGTGACATCGACGGTGGGCCCCCTGAGAGTTGTCGGAGCTAGGTAGGTCCGACGACACCCACTATCAACGCTTAGGAAAATCGATGGTGGGCCCCCTGGGGGTTGTCAGAGCTAGGTAGGTCCAACGGCACCCACACTCAACGCTTAGGAACATCAACAACAGCCCCCTGTGAGTTGTCAGAGCTTTTTAGGTCCGACAGCGCCCACTATCAACTCTTAGAAACGTCGACGGCAGACCACCTGGGGGTTGTCAGAGCTTGTTAGGTCCGACGGTGTCCACTGTCAATGCTTAGAAACATCAACACCAGGCCCCTTGGGATGGTTAGAGCTTCCTGACTTCGACAGTGTCCACTGTCAACATATAATACGTCGATGGTGGACTCCCTCTAGGTGATTTCTCCACCATCTTTGTTTAGAATCGCCATTAACTCTTCACGTCGACGGTTGGCCCCCAAGGGTGTTGTAGGAGCTTCCTAGCTCCTAGGACGCCCACTTTCATCGTATAAAACTTCGACGGCAGGCCCCCTGGAGGTTGTCAGAGCTTAGGAGCTCCGGCATCGACCACCATCGCCACGAGTTTTTCATTTTTCCTACATATTAAAAACAATAAAAAGAGTAAAATTCGTCCTTTCATCTATAACTTGTTTGCAACTTACTGTTCTTATTTGAATTTTAGATCCAAAGGAGCTCATCATAATAACAAGTATATCGATATAATCTCTTCATATCCGAATGCCTTCCAGACCAGCCCTACTGAGGCCTGCCGAAATATAGGTAGAGTGGCATACTTAGGGTGCTTGACCAATCTAAGTCGATAGCGCACTCCGGACCTGTCGTTGGCTCTGGCGTTCAGGCGAGTAGACCATCTAGCAATGCTAAGATCTGAAAAAGATCATCAATATAATTTGTATATCATAAGAATAGCTTGGACTAAATCTCAAAAAGAATTGCACAACTTCGTTATAAACAAAAAAGAAAAAAAAAGAAACGAGCCTGTACAAAATAATGCACGTGGAGTTTGTTTTCACACAACAATGTCTTTCATTATAGGTCCGAATTACAGGGGAGATAAGGACACACTTAGGGTACAGAACCAAGCCAAGTGTGCTATTCATTTTGTTCTAACCCAGGGTAGGTAGCTACACTTAAAGTACAACGACCATGTTAAGTGTGCTTGAACTGTCCGGACCCTCCTGGAGGGGTCCAGATGTTCTCCCTGAGGACCTACCTGACTCTGTTCATAGACTCTATAATTTACATTATGTGTAATTACAAACTCACCTCCGTGAAACTAAGCATAAAACTTATGGAGGTGCTCGATGTTCCATGGATTGGAAAGCGGTGTCCCATCCTCTATTGCCAAGCGAAAGCATCTGGGGCGGGATACTTTGATCACTCGGAAGGGACCTTCCCAGCTGGGGGACAGTTTATTCATCCCTTCACAAGTTAGTATTCTCTGTAGCACCAGATCACCTTCTTCAAGCTGTCGGTTGCGCACGTGCCTTTGGTGATAACGCTAGAGCGCCTGGCGATATCGTGCATTCTAAACAGCTGCTTGGCACCTTCCCTCATCGACGAGATCAAGGTCTTCACGTCAGAGCTTGTCAGGCGTGGCTTCGTCGAAAGTCAGGACCCGGAATGACCCCATGGTGATCTCCAGAGGAAGGGCTACTTCAGCTCTGTACAACAAGAAGAAGGGTGTCTCTCCAGTTGACTGACTAGGTGTTGTCTTGCTCACCCACAGTGCAGACAGAAGCTCTTCTGTCCAGTGGGCCCCATGTTTCTTCAGGCACTCATATGTGCGTGTCTTGAGTCCTTTGAGTATTTCTGCATTTGCTCTCTTGGCTTGGCCATTACTTGCTAGGTGGGTTATTGATGCGTAGCTGACTTTAATGCCGAGGTCTTCGCAATATTCTTGGAATGCTGCTTTTGTGAATTGGGTTCCGTTGTCAGTTATGACTCTGTTCAGAACTCCAAATCTGCAGACTATGGACTTTAAGAACTTGATAGCAGATTGCTTGTTGATAGTCACAACTGGAGTAGCTTCCAACCACTTGGTGAACTTGTCGATGCCGACGTACAGGAACCTGTAACCTCCGACGACTTTTGGGAAAGGTCCCAAAATGTCCACCCCCACATAGTGAATGGCCATGTAGGAGGTATCAGTTGCAGCGATGGAGCCGATGTGTGAATTTGTTTGCTTGGAACTGGCACGCTTCACACTTTTTTACCAACTCAACTGCATCCTAGAGTGCTGTAGGCCAGTAAAAGCCATGCCGAAAGGCTTTACCAACCAACGTGCGGGAAGACGCGTGGTTCCCACACTCGCCTCCATGGATTTCCGCGAGGAGCTCGCGGTCTTCTTCCCAGGAAATGCACCGCATTAGGATGCCGTTGGCACTACGCTGGTAGAGATCCCCCTCTACCAGCTTTTAGCCAATCTGACGATCCGGTCAGCGTATGCACCGTCTTCAGGAAGGATGTTGTCTTTCAAGAAGCTTCAGATCTTCGAGATCCATGTATTGGAGCTATCTTGAGCCTCCGGATCTTGCGCGCTGGGTTGCTCTGAGCTTTTCTACAGCGCCTACAATCCTTGGTGGACGCCATGGTAACAGGGCCACTGGGACCGCCAGCTTCAAGGTGTTGGTCGTGCCCCCTTCGCTCAGTTATGTAGGCTGAGCGGTGGGTCTTGACAATCTCCTGACAAAAACTCCACCCGGAGCTTGAGCTCCAGTTGAAGCTATCATCGAGATTTCATCAGCCTCAACATTGTTGAGACGCTGGACATGGCAGAGGTCCAGGACATCGAAGTTCTTCTGTAGCTTCTGACATTCAAGGAGGTAAGCAGCGAGTTGTGGGTTGTCGCAATTGCATTCACCTTTGACTTGCTTGATGATGAGTTGCGAGTCACCCTTCACCAATAACTGCTTGACGCCATACAATAGCGCCACCTTTAGCCCGTAGATGAGACCTTCATACTCCGCCATGTTGTTGGTTGCCTTGAAGTCAAGGTGTACCATATACTTGACATTCTCCTCGGTCAGTCGAGGAGAAGAATTTCGGATCCAGCCCCCTAATTATGCACAGAGCCATCAAATTTGAGAGTCCAATGAGGCTCGGTGAAGACTGGTACCTTGGGTTCCGGCTTCTGCTCACTGTAGCCCCCTGGATTTGATGAATAAGGGGTCTACTCCGCCACGAAGTCAGCCAATGCCTGACTCTTGATAGCATGTCAAGGCAATAACTTGAGATTGAACTCTGCCAGCTCCGCTGCCCACTTTGCAATGTTTCCCATAGAATTAGGGATATGCAGCACGCAGTGGATAGGAGGTTACCACTGATATCTTGTGGGCTTGGAAGTAGTGACGTAGCTTCCTTGAGGTGATAAGAATTGCATAGAACAACTTATGCATCTCAATGTATCGAGTCTTGGCATCATGGAGTACTTCACTGATGAAGTACACTGGTCGCTGGATAGTCTGGACCTTCCCGGAAGGTCTCGAAGCTTCCTCTTCATCAACCCGGACCCTCTCAGAGGGGTCCGAATCTTCTTCTTGAGCTTCCTGGACCCTCCCGGAGGGGTCCAAAACGTCTTCTTCAGCCGTGTGAACTCCCTCAGATGAAAGAGGTTGATCCTCGGGCAGCTTGCCTTGAGGATCCGTGCCAAGGGGCTGGGACCTAAACTCGCCTTCAGGTAGTTCCGGACCCTCCCGGAGGGGTCTGGGCTCCTGAACTGTGGTTGGCTCCAGTCTTTCCGTGACCAGGACCATGTTGACAACCTCTGTAGTTGCCGAAATATAAAGAAAAAGAGGCTCACCAATGTTCGGAGCTACCAGGATTGGTAGTGTGGTGAGGAGCTGTTTGAGCTCTTGGAATGCCTTTTCTGCTTCTTCAGACCAGTGGAATGGCCCGAACTTCCTCAATAACTTGAAGAAGGGTAGCGTCCGTTCTGCCAATCTTAAGATGAACCAGCTAAGCGCAGATAGACATCCAGTTATCTTCTATACATCCTTGATGCAGGGTGGGGGCCGCATGTCTTCAATAGCCTTGATCTTTGCCGGATTTGCCTCAATTCTTCGGTGAGTCACCAAGAACCCGAGGAGCTTTCCGAAACTAACCCCGAAGACACATTTGTCCTGGTTTACCTTAGTGCGCGTCATGCGCAGCTTGTCGAAGACGGCTTGCAAGTTGTCAAGGAGTGATTCCTTATTCATCACCTTCATGATGATGCCATCGACATAGACCTCCACCAAGTCCCTTATGAGCTCTCCAAATGTTTTGTGCATGGCTCACACAAAAGTTGAAGCACCGTTTTTGAGACCGAAAGGCATGGCAGTATAACAATACAACCCATCTACTGTTATGAAGGCAATATGCTCTTCATCTTCCCTAGACATTTGGAACTGATGATATCCAGAGTATGCATCTAGGAAACACAATAGATCGCACACGAAGGTGGAATCTACTATCTGGTCTATCCTAGGTAGTGGAAATGCGTCTTTTGGACATGCCTTATTCAAGGTAGTGTAGTCGATACACATCCAAAGCTTCCCACTGGCCTTAGGTACAACGACTGGGTTTGCCAGCAATAGTGGATGATGAACCTCCCAGATGAAACCATCTTCGTGCAACTTCTTGATTTCTTGTCTTATGAAGTTCTACCGCTTGACTGATTTCTTCCATGGCTTCTGGTGTATTGGTCGAGCGTCGGGATATATCTTCAGGCTGTGCTCAATCACCTCCCTAGGGATCCCAAGCATTTGTGACGGTTGCCATGCAAACACATCGACATTCGCCCAAAGGAAAGTGATGAGCGCGAGTTCCTATTTGTTGTCCAGACCTCCCGATATACGGGTGGTCAGGGCAGCGTCAGAACTAATTTGGACGACTTTGATGGGAATGTCGGTGTCGCCATTTGGCTGCACACGAGGTGCAGAGGTTGATCCTCGATGGTGCGAGCTCGGAGGTTGAGCAGCTTGCTCCTTGCCGGATCCTTCCTCCTGCTACGTTGCAAGCGCGTGGAGTTCTTCCAGCGCAGTGACTTCTGCAGTGCGATCCCTGTGGATCCGGGGAACGCCTGAAGGTGTCGGCATCTTCAACATCAAGTACCCGTAGTGAGTTGCGGCCATAAACCTATACAGGGCTGGCCTTCCTAGGATGGCGTTAAAGGGTAGGCTAATGTGCGCCACATCGAAGAC
This sequence comes from Tuctoria greenei, assembly GCA_036927565.1. Lineage (NCBI taxonomy): Eukaryota > Viridiplantae > Streptophyta > Magnoliopsida > Poales > Poaceae > Tuctoria > Tuctoria greenei. Next base: position 22,119,444 of record JAYESD010000003.1, read on the forward strand.
GAGCTTCTCGGTCCTGTAGTTCTCCCGAGTCCCGAAGGTCACCATGAGTGTGATTGATCCGAGAGGAGAGATAGCTCCCGGACCTACCTTAAAAAAGGGACGTGAGGGGTGAAGGTCTAAGAGCTTGAGCTGGATCTTCACGAACGCTTCGTAGCTGAGGAGGTTGAGCACCGCACCTCCATCCACCAAGACATTGTAGAGCTGAACGTTATCGATGGTAGGAGAAACCATCAATGACAGTCGTCCATCTTTGATCATATTCCTTGGGCAGTCCGAAGCATCGAAAGTGATGGGAGTATCCATACACTTCCGATGAGGTTCTGCCTTGGCTGTAGGAGCTGTGGCAGCCATCTCCCGACGCATGGTCTTGAGGACGGGCCAAGAGGTGATATCCCATGACCCTCCATATATTATATGAAGAGTCTTCCGACGCTTATTGTCACAGATATCAGAATCATCGTCAACAGTGTTGTAGACAGCCTTCAAGACCTTCTTGGGGTCCTGGAAGCCCAGCTCTGGGTCAGCTGGAGCTTCGTCGACCTTCTGTTTTCCTTCCCACTGGTGGAAAGGGGCTTCTTTTCGGCCCTTGTTGAAGCGCTCAACAAGGTTCTGGACCTCACGACAATCTTCAATATTGTGAGTGTCCGTTTTGTGGATCGGACACCACATATTTTGACCGCCGCCATCCTCAGATGCTGGTCGAGGACGTTTTTTGGGGTGTGGCACCTGGCCACCCGGAGCTACTGCTGCAGCAGTAGTAGGCGTGCTGGCCGATGACTTCTTCTTGCCGTTGGACTTTTTCTTCTTTTTTCCACTATCGGAAGTAGTGGCTTCAGCCTTGGAGGAGTTTTTACCATCCTCTAAAGCTGGTTTGGAGTGCATTTCATGGCCCTCTGCAACCCTAGCACATTTGTCGGCTAGGCTAATGAGCTCCGTGACACTGGTGACTTCTTTAGTCGCTAGCTTCTCCAACATCTTCTTGTCTCTGATGCCCTGTCGAAATGTCACAATGACAGACGCATTGGAGATGGAAGGAATAGTGTTCCATACCTGAGAAAATCGCTGGATAAACGATCGCAACGACTCTCCCAACTTCTGTTGTACGACAAATAAATACAGCTCTGTGCCAGGTCAGATGTAGGAGCTCCCAAAGTTGGCGGTGAACTGGCGGCATAGTTCCGCCCAACTGTTGATGGAGTCAGGTGGTAGAATCATGAACCAGGACCTGGTTGTCCCAGTTAGAGCCACAAATAAGTAATTGTCCATCATGATCTCATAGCCTCCAGTCGCGAGGATGCGGTGGAGTATATCTGGAGAAACTCGACGGGGTTGACAATCCCGTCATACTTCTCCGGCAGATGAGGCCAGAACTTCTGCGGCCATTGAACCATGCTAAGGTGCATGGCCATATCCTAACGGCCACCCCCTACTCCCAAGGGAGAAGGGTTCTCACGTGCAGCTCACCTTTCGTGAGCGCGCTCCATGAGGACGCGACCGTCCTGCTGCCTATATCGGCGTCAAGCTCTGACTGCAAATCATGGGTCAAGAGTCTCGACACCGTGTGAGTACGGCGTGCCCCGAAGGGCATTGCTGGGAGGGCACATGCCTCTGGTGCTGTGACACCCGAGGACCAAGTTTGCCAGATAAGTCCCTTCACTGAGAAAGTGCCTGCCCCAATGGGGGGACCTTGGTTGCTGATGGCATCGGCTGCTGCTGCGACCAGATGCTCCACATCAGCGTTCCACTGCTCCATTGCGCCTTGAGGAGCTCCGGGCGCTGGACTGAAGTAGAGTACGCGTCGTGTTGATCGCGTTCTGAGGGTTGTTGTGCGTCAATGCAGTGATCGACGTGAAGACACCATCCTGTTGTCCGTCGTTGTTTGCCAGAGCAGTTGGTGGTGGTGGTGGAATAACATCCACTGGGACAATAGCACCAACTGGCTGTTGCACGATGGAGGGATTTCCTCCAGCAGGTTGCTTAGCGTGGTCGTTGAACGATCCTACGACGGAGTTCACCATATCAAAATCTCAGGTGCCCCCTTCTTAGAGCGCCAAATGTCGAAGTGTGCGATGGACACTTCCCGCGGTACTACTAAAGCATAGCCCGCGGAGGTTCATATTCGATTGGGGTGCACCTAAGATTATGAACGAGATGATGACACAGGGAGTTTTACGTGGTTCCGGCCGCCTGAGCGTAATATCCTACTCCACGGGGTGGTTGTTGATTATATGAGTGTGTGTATGTGTGCATATGAGCTTAGTCAAGTGGACTTGTCCCTTTGTACCGTGCGGCACAACCCTTTTATAGTCCAAGGACTGGCCGTTACATTGTTAGCCTGGCCTGACACGTGGCCTCGACAATCTTTAATTACTGAATACATGATTTGTGTATTAAGTATATTTAATAGTGTGAACGCGCCTTAATGGTGGCGTTACCGGCACTAAGGGTCCTCTGATTGTGTGTCATTAACATGGCATTAATGACACATAATCAGGTCTTGTAACGGCCGCTTTAACTACCTATTGAATGTCTACACCGTTAGAGATCCGATAGTCGTCCCGTTGCAGGTTTAGGTCCGAAGGCTCAACACGTGGCAGCTCTGGAGCTTCCCTCTGTGGGGAGTCAGGTCTGGAGCCGCTATACACGTGGTAGTAACGGAGCTTCCCTCTACTGGGGGTTAGGTCCGAAGCCCCAGGACACGTGGCATGAAAAGAGCTTCCCTATATAGGGATTTAGGTCCAGCCTTGTGTTACACATGGCGGCGCTGGAGCTACCCAAATGAGGGAAGACGGCCCAGTGCTGTAGGACACGTCGAGCCTTCAGAGGTCTTCAACTCAGACAGGTGGAACTCCGTACCTTTTTTGCGATATCGTGGGGTACCTGGTACGCAGGGTACTGACAGTTGGCATTTCCAACTTATATGCCACTTACCCACATTTGGACAAAATCTTGAATGGTCCAATATAGCGAGGTGCCAACTTGCCTCTGTCATTAAACAGCTTATGACCTCGCATAGGTGACACTTTGAGGTATACGAAGTCTTCCACCTCAAACGCTAAGTTTCTCCGCCTATTATCTGCATAACCCTTTTGTCTTGTTTGAGCGGCCCTCAAATTCTTGCGAATTATCTTAACTTGCTTTTCCGCCTGTTGCAACACATCTAGTTCAAACACTTGGTTCTCTCCTGTCTCATTCCGAAACAAGGGTGTCCTACACTTCCTTCCATATAGTGCTTCATATGGAGACATCTTCAAATTGGCTTGGTAACTATTATTGTAGGAAAACTTCGCATACGGCAAGCTCTTGTCCCAACTGCGTCCATGCTTCAAGGCACAGGCTCTCAACATGTCTTATAATATTTGGTTGGTCCCCTCAGTTTGTCCATTCGTTTGAGGGTGATATGCAAAGCTGAAATTTAACCTTGTACCCATAGCTTCATGTAGTTTCTGCCAGAACCTAGAGGTGAATTGAGAACCTCGGCCTGAGACTATTTTCTTGGGTACTCTGTGTCGGCATACAATTTTCTCCATGTACAACTCAACTAACTGTGCCACGGTATACTTGGTATTGACATGAACGAAATGAGCTGATTTGGTCAACCAATCCACAATAACCCATATTGAGTCATAACCGGACTGGGTTTGAGGTAATCCAACTATGAAGTCCATACCGATTTCTTCCCACTTCCATTCCAGAATCTTCAATGGCTGTAATAATCCAGCTGGCCTTTGATGTTCTGCTTTGACCCGTTGGCACACATCACACAAAGCTACATACTCAGCTATGTCCTTTTTCATGCTGGCCCACCAATAACATGTCTTCAAGTCCTTGTACATCTTTGTACAGCCGGGATGGATTGAGTAAGGTGAGTCATGTGCCTCCTTTAATATCGTTTCCCGAATATGCTGTACATTAGGCACAACAATTCCTTTCCCAAGCCATAAAGTACCATGTTCGTCCTCATTGAATCTGAATTCTCTCCCTTCCTGGGTCCTTTCCTTAATTTCCTCATCCTTTGCCTAACCTTCTTGAATTTCTTGCTCCAAGGTCGGACTTAACTCCATTATCCCCATCTCATTCACAAATACAAGATTCAACTATTCAAACTCCTTGCTAAGCTCGGATGGCAGCTCTCGAACCGTGAGTTGGTGGCTTACTCCTTTCCGACTCAAAGCATCGGCCACTACATTAGCCTTCCCTGGGTGATAGTTGATTCCCACATCATAATCCTTGATGAGCTCCAACCATCTCCGTTGCCTCAAATTTAGGTCCGTCTGTGTGAAAATGTACTTGAGACTCTCGTGATTCATGTAAATCTCACACCTGTGACCAAGAATGTAATGTTTCCAAATCTTCAAGGCATGCACTATGGCTGCAAGTTCGAGATCATACGTAGGATAATTCTGCTCATATTTCTTCAATTGCCTCGATGCATAGGCTACCACTTGACCTTCTTGCATGAGAACACATCCAAGTCGTTGTCTTGATGCATCACAATAAATATCAAAGCTTTTGCTCACGTCTGGCAATACCAACACAGGTGTAGGGGTCAATCTCTCCTTTAGCTCCTCAAAGCTGTTTTGGCAAGCTTGAGTCCATTGGAATGCTTTTCCCTTCATTAATAATTCAGTCATTGGCTTGGCTATTTTGGAGAAATCCTTGATGAACCGATGGTAATATCCAGCCATTTCGAGAAAGCTCCTGATTTCCTTCACATTCTGGAGCAGTTCCTATTTTAGCACATCCCTCACCTTTCCTGGGTCAACCAATACTCCTCCCCCTGAGATGATATGACCCAAAAATGACACCTCCCTTAACTATAATTTGCACTTGCTGAATTTGGCATATAATTGGTGTTCCCCCAATTTGTGCAATGTGAGCCTTAAATGCTCTTCATGCTCCTCCTCACTTCTCAAATAGATCATAATGTCATCAATGAACACCACAACGAATTTATCCAAGTACTCCATGAACACCTTATTCATGAGGTACATAAAGTATGCCGATGCATTCGTCAATCAAAAAGACATCATGGTGTACTCATAGAATCCATACCGTATACGGAAAGCTATTTTTGGTTTGTCCGACGGTCTAATCTTCATTTAGAAGTGAAAGTGCAGATGAGCGCGGATTTTAAAGAAATGAGAAAGAAAGCACAAAAAAGGAAAGAGAATGAGGATTTAAAGGGAAAAGAGCTCAAGAGCTGAAAAGATTAGATTATTTTGTTTGGAGTGTGTTGGAGAAACACACCCCAAGAACTAAAGTGAACAAATAGTTCAACTCACTGCACATTTCACAGGAAGAGCGGACTAGTCCGATATCAACTGGACTAGTCCGATATCTCTCTGACTAAAAACGGACAAGTCCTTTCCTAGTATGGACTTGTCCGCAACCCTTCACATTTGCACAACACCAGACAAGTCCAGTATTGACCGGACTAGTCCGAAAAGTCTCTGACTAAAATCGGACAAGTCCCTCCAAGTGCGGACTTGTCCTTAGACCTACACGATGTTCATCACACCGAACTAGTACGATATCTACCGAACTAGTCCGAAAAGTTTCTGACTAAGATCGAACTAGTCCGCATCTCAACAGACTAGTGTGGTATCCACCAATACTTAGTGTTTTCCACACGCCGCATACCAGACTAGTCCGGTGTCCACCACGGATTAGTCCATACATCGCAAACCCTAATGGTAACTTTTAGAAACCCTAGTACAAATAGAGGTGTACGACCATACATCAATCTATCTCGACCCCCTACACCATCACACCTCCCAAGGGCCCAGAATTCACATCTCTCCACACATTCTAACCCTAAAAGGATTAAATCTTTGAGGATTAGCAATTGCTCATAGGAGAGACTTGTTCTACACATATTGATCTCTTGGTTTTGATCTCTCACATACTCTTATTGTTTTATTGTATATCTTTTGAGTGTGTTTGGTGGTGTTCATCGTTGTAATTCTTGGGGAGCCCTCAACTTGCGACAAGGCACCTTAAACAAGTTATTCGCCCTGTGTGATTAGTGGAAGAGAATCAGCCTCCGTGGCGATTCAACGAGGGTAGGGTTGGTGAAGACCCGGTTCTCCGTGGACTCCTCAACGGGGATGTAGATTTCCTCCGTGGAATCAAACATCGGGATAAAATCTTGTCTCGCACACTTTTGTTTCATCGTTCATCATATTCTAGGGTTTGCATAATCTTGTGTAACTCACGTTGAAACATTGGAATTAAAATTGATATTTGCCATACATTGTTACATTGTTGGTATACATCCAAGTTGCCAATTACTTTCCGCTGCATAGGGTACTAGAAGTGAAATTATCGATCAATCTTGATCTTTCTAGTCCACGCATACCAAACTAGTCTGCACTGTACCAGACTAGTCCGATCTTCCTGTATTTGATCAATCTGTTAAGTGTTTCAGGGATCGACAAAGAATCAAATAGCCTATTCACCCCCCTCTAGGCTACATTCAATTGGTATTAGAGCCAAACTCTTCAAAAGAGACTCACCGCTTGAAGAGACGATGTCGGACATCAAGGATGTACACAAGAACTTCAACAACGAAAAGGGTAATGATGAAAAGACCCAAAAGCTAGAGAAGCTCCTCGACGCCATTCAAGACTGTGAGGACGATGATGAGGAGATGTTCCAACTCAAAGCTCTTCTACAGAAGAAGGAACTGTCTCCAAAAGGGGAGAAGAAAACTCAAGATGAGAAGATGAAGGGGAGTAGTCACACCGACTACTCCCGATATCCTTTTAATTATGAATGTTAAATTCTAACAATAGTCGTTACTTATCAATTCCTTTAGGGAAAGCACCTTATTTTGATTGCAATGACTATTCAATGTGGAGACAAAACATGAAAATGCACCTTATATCTCTTAACCCAAGTCTTTGGCATATAGTATGTACAGGGATAGATATCCCGGATGATGATGAAGAGCTGACTCCAAGCCAAGAACAAGCTATTCATCGGAATGCTCAAACTGTAGCTGTGATCACTTCATCACTGAGCCGAGACGAGTTCACCAAGGTGGATGGACTTGAAATTGCCAAAGAGATATGGGAGACTCTACAAACCGCACATAAAGGTCATCATCATGTACACAAAGCCAAGATTGAGATGATTGAAGGTGAATTGGGAAGATTCGCTATAGAAGAAGATGAGTCACCACAAGATATGTACAATCGATTGAAGTCTCTCGTCAACAAAGTCTGAGCATATGGCAGAAAAAAGTAGAATGATCATGAGGTCGCGAAGTTGATTTAGAGCATTCATGCCTCACAACGTAACTCTTTGCTCTATGATTGGAGAAAGTACCGAGTATCGGAAAATGACCCCGGATGAACTTCTTGGCAAGATTATCAACTTTGAAATGATGGAGAAGCAAGCCAAGCATGTCAAGGAAATTGCCGATCTTACCTCGGCAAAGAAGAAAGGAGTTGCCTTGAAGTAAACTTATAAACCTATATGAAAAGAAGCTCGAGAAGCTCATGGAGAAGACGACAACGATGATGAAAGTAGTAATATCAATGAAGAAGACATGATCTTGTTCATGAACAAGTTCAAGCAAATGATGAGAAGAAGAAAGGGTGGTAGCTCAAACGAAGGAAGACAAAGGGACAAACAAAGACCCAAGATGAGACGGGCGTGCTACAATTGCGGAGAATATGATCACTTCATAGTAGATTGTCCACATGAAGAAAATAAGAGGAAGACTAAGGACAACGAGCCTCAACCAAAGAAAATGTTCAAGAAGAAGAAGCAATATGGCCAAGCACATCTAGGGAAGGAGTGGGACTCCAATGATGAATCCTTATCCGAAGAAGAAGAGGAGATGGCCACCATAGCCATTAATAAGACTACCAAGAAATCCACTCTCTTCCCAACCATGGGCGCATGGAAGGACACCGATCACACATGTCTAATGGCCAAGAAAGGTAAAAGATAGGTAACAACTAATTCTTCCTGCTTGCATTCTTTTACTAGTGACAATGATAATTCTAGTGAGGATGATAACGGTGATGAAAGTGAATACATGCTTAGGGGTTTAGACAAAAAGACTGCTGCTAAAATGAAATTTTTACTTGATAAGATTGTTGATAAGGAGAAGTTAGTCAATCATCAGGAAGATATGATCATCTCCCAAAAGGAGGAATATCTTGAGATTCAAAAGCTTCTTGAACTTGAAAAGGAGCAAAGTAAATCACTAGAACTTGAGTTAGCTTCAAGCAAGAAAGCTTACTTGAAGTTAAAAGACTCAAACGCCACCATCAAGGATGAACTTGCTAACTTAACCAAAGTTAACAAGACCCTTGAGGTACAATTTGAGTCACTCAAGCAAAGTGGTTCTTCATCCTCTTCAAGCTCACCTTCTCAACATATAAAATCTGAAACTATTATTACTCCAAAAATGACACTAACTTGAAGGAAAAGCCAAACTTGATAAAGGACAAGCAACCTTCCCAAAGTGGCATATTTGACAAGGAGAAGGTCAATTATGCATGCAGTGCATACTCGGTCACAAGACCTCCTAATGTAAAATATGGCTTTGGGTATTCTTATGGTGAAAAGTGTTGACGACTGTTATATACCAATTTCATCTATCAATTTAACTCAATTATGTGAAGGATCTGTCATTTCTTGCACACATCACCTTTCTATCTAACCCAATTCCACTTGGACTTGGAGAAATATGTGTATGCAACATTTTATGCAGGAAATGAGGAAATGTAGAGGGACCAATCCTATAAATATCATCCCAACCAATCAGGCGACGACACGTGGCATCCCATGGATCAAATGGCCACAAACAGAAGTATCCGAGGAGATCCAACGGTGTATCACCCATATACATAAATGGGACCCACCTGGCAGCCACCTGGAGAAAGCACACGAGAAATGGTGCAATGACCAGGTCGGCCGAACCAGGGGGTCGGCCGACCTGGTCTTTGCACCAAACTCAGTCAGCCTCCATGTGTTGGCTCCTCCTGGCTCCCTGGAGTCAATGGTGACTGATTCACGTGCTTTTGGTGGCGGGAACCGACCTCAACACTAGTATAAATAGGACCCCCTACCCCTCACTTCAACACACACCACTAGGGCATCATTCTATTGTATACACTATCTTCCATAGTCCTTAGAGGAGTTAGGATGTAGAGAGGAGAGCCTCTAGTCCGAAGTCCAAATTGGGAAAGGAGTAGAAGGAGTCTCTCTTCCCAATTCCACATTGGGAAATGTATGGCTTATGTATTCCTTCTTGTATTTGTGACTTTGTGCTCAATAAAGATATTATCCTTAGTCTTCTTTTATACGTATACTTGGACAAAGCGTTTCTTGTTTGATTGTGGAGTCCATGTATGTGGAAGGTATAGTCTTTATGATTTCACTCTCATGATCACATATTATGGTCATAAACACTATAGACCCCCACTATAGTCTATGTAGTTATGATATGATTAGGTTAATATGAATGACTTATGCTATGCTTCAACATTGGTTCAATGATGTTTAGGTTACTCATTGCCTTAGGATGGCTTGTGCCATGGCTCCTAAGGTATTTGCTTAGTATGCTAGCATGGTGCTAGGGTATTTAAGTAGCGTTGGATGTCTCGTAGACCCACAGATTGAAGAGGTAGGCAGTAGGTTGTGATAGCCCTATCTGTCCTTTGTAATCCTCCACATTCGGCTATGCCACATGCTCTTGGCGGGAGTCGTCCTAGTATTACTAGGGGTAAGCCCGTGCCCGATGTGTTGAATAGCATTGCATAGGAATTCATCATTGACATGACCATTAGTATCTACCTTAGGCTATGTATATGTATTAGGAGCATTGTAGGAGCAACTCTCTAACTCTCAATCCAATCTCCCTCTAGGACCCATTTTACCCTTTAGAATAGATTGCCTAGGTGTGTGTCACACTACCCCTATTATCAACCGACCCGTGTCCGGATAATGGATTAGTATCCCATAGCTTGACCATAAGAGTAGTATATAATTTACTCCATTGCCTTCCTTTGGGATAAATACGATATCCTTGGGAATACTCATGGGTGAAATGCTACAACGGTATCGTCCGTGCGCTTGCGGATCTCATCTCTTTACCGAAGATGATCTGTGGTGTTAAGAAATACCAACAAGCATTTCTGGCACCGTTGCTGGGGATGATTTGTTAGTATATCTTAGGAGTCGTCAACAAGCATTTCTGGCGCCGTTGTGGGGAAGGCAAAGGAAGTGAAGGATAGCTATCACTTGTAATTAAGCTATAGGTATTAATAGTTATTAGATTGTATTACCCTTGTTTGTTTTCTCCTTTGTGTGAAAACAAGGTAGTGTTGGCCAACCCATTGTATGGGGTGGCCAACGAGGACGCAAGTGCTAAACTGCAAGATGATTTAAGGCATACCTCAACAAATGTCTGCTAGGCAACACTATTGCCTTTTTGCGGGAGAATTTTAGCTTTCAGTAGGAGCCAAAGTCATCCATACCCAAGCTTGGGGAAGGCTCCAAGAAGTTCTTCTTGGTTTACCTCCACCATGGGATGGATAGCTGGCTCTTCATCCAACACTCATGTCATGGGTTGGCTCCACCAATCCATGACCACATTCGTGCTGGAGCTGAAGGAGACCTATTCTCATCCATCATGGATGAGAAGAAGGTCTCCACTCAAGGGGTGAATTGAAGAATGCTCGAGTTCCCATAGCTTGTCCTGCACACCACTTCACAAGGTGGATATGCTAGTTATGGAACTACACCTCACATTGAAGTGTCATTAATAGCCAAGTCGTTGGGGATTTGTTTGGATAATCCAAGTCGTGGATATTCACGTGATTTGTGAAAATCCATGTCAACATGGGACGCATGGGAATTATTTCCCTAAGACCCATGAGGACCTTTTTCAAACAACAACTTCAATGGCTACCATTCACAAGGAGGTCAAGGGTGGAATTAACATCACCCTTGTATTCAAGGAGGCTATGGCTTTCCAAGGGATTTAAGTTCAACTAGCCTACCTTGAAGTATCTTGGCCAAGCAGAAATCAAGACAACATTCACATGAAGATCTTGGCCAAGGACAAGAACTTAAGGAGCATTCAAAGTCCAAGATACCCCACATCACTTGTTGGGATTCCCACACTTCGACCAAACCCATTCAACCTAGGGCAAGTGACACTGTGGATGAAGCGTTTCTTGTTTGATTATGGAGTCCACATGTCATCATACCCAAGGAAGCCTTTGATCCATGATCAAGGTATGGGTTGATTCAATGGAATATCAATATGGTCAGAGTGGCACCCCTAAGAAGGACAAAGCCTCACCATGCTCATGAAGGAATACATTCAAGAGGGAGAACCCGTCGCTAGACCAACATGTCTATATCAATACAACGGGGAGAGGCTAGAGCCACCATGTGGCCCACATGTCCAAATGACAGCCAAATGAGTTTGGCATGTCAAAACAGAAGAAATCATCCACATCTTCAACTCCGGGATTAGACAACAAATCATCACGCTGAACAGAACGGAGGTAAGTCCTACTCATCGAACTTCAGAAATTCGGTGAGTCCTTGCCAATAGGTTAATTGGTAGTTATCTCATATTTGTTTTCTAGATTGCATCAACCCTTGCATTTGCATGTTTGAAATTACACACTTGCATGTTGGAAAGTAAAATTTCCAACCATCATAAAACTAAAAAATTTTGAATTAGGGGAGAAATTTAATTGGATATGAACTACGTGCATGACCACTTGAATTTATCTTCCTAGTTCAAACAAAAAAGATTTGCTTTGACCCTCATTGCATTTACAAGTTATTTCAAGCTGGGCAAGACAATTTGAAAATTGGGTTCAATTTGCTTTTGGCTAACGTAACCCGTTTTCGAGTTGTTTTGTGTGTTCTTGATTAAAGTGCAGCTACGTCAAAATTGTGAAGAGGTGGTATGGCAAGAAAGTGTTCATCAAGCTCAAGTCACCATGGGGAGGGTTTGAGAACACTTCTCTCCTTCAAACTCATTTTGAGTTTGAGGAAGAGAAATGTTCAAAATGATGACCCAATGGAGGAGCCAGAACCAAATCCATTGCAAATCCAATCTCAACTTGGCACTTGACATCAACCATCAAGCCTACACCAAATCAAGGTTGTGAGTGTCTCACACAAAGACGTTTGTCACCAACTGCTCTTCAATGAGGTACGAGTTTAGAATTTTTCATTGTTTGGTTTGCCATAGAATTGAACATATTTGCTTGCATTTGTGAGGAAGGTCGACACTTCCTCATCATATAATTCTCATACATCCTCACAAGAGTAAGTGTGGGTATTGACTTTTGGATCTCCAAAAGGAAATCCCACCTTACTTGGAAGAAATCTAAAACAAGTACCTATAATCCTTTAAGAATTGTTTTGTAAACTTAGTCATTTTCGTAGAGGTTTAGAAAACAAAAATTTTGGGCATGACTTAATTGGTGAATTGGCATATCGGAACTTGGGCATAGTGACATCCATAATTTTTAATTGAGCTTCATGCATAGATGGTGTCACTAGATTTCAAACTCCTAGGAATAAGTGATATCCTTGCTCTAAAATTGAATTGCATTTTTAGAGGAGTCACTAAATTTTAAATTCCTAGTGAAGTTGAGGAGGATAAAATTGAGAATCTTGTTTGTCATGGTCTAAATGATAAAATTTGCTCTTGAAAGCTAAGATGGTTAGAAACTTTAAAAGGTGTAGGGATCCATATAGTGTATTTCTATCACATGCATTACTATGAGTAGGAGCTTTAGAAAATATGCAACATGAATTATCCATAAAGCTCCACTCTTATCAATGAATAACACATTGATCATAGATACACTTGACATTGGATCCAATGCATATTCGATTTTGTTCTTCCCCATATGTACAAATGAAAGTCCAGTTACCTAACTCGAACGTTCATTTGTACAAGTCTCGGGAGCTAACCATCCCTCTCCATTCAAGAGAGGAAGTTTGCAGGAGTAATATTACTATGCAGGCATTCATGAAGCTGATTGTTGGGATCCCTAGAGGATTCCATTTCAACATCTCTTGGCCAAGGAGTAAATTAGAATGGTTGTTATCTATTATAAATTATGGCCGAAGGTCAATCATAACTATACGAGGCTAGAGATTTTAAATGGGAACCCTCCATGAGCAACCAATGACCTGCCACGAATGGGTGAGAGCATTATGCTCTGAACTATTTTAAGCACTCATTCAAGCTCAAGGGATTTGCCACCATCACTGGGTACAAGTGATTCCTATGTAGCTAAGAGTTATGATGTACCATGACCAAAGAATGACAAGATCACACCCAATTTATATTGGGTGCAAGTTGTTCCTATGTGGCTAGAAGGTATGTCATGCCTTAGCCAATGAACAACAAATCACACTCAACCCATGTTGAGTGCATGTCATTCCTTTGTGGTTCTAGGTATGTTGTACCTTACCCAAGGAACAACTGATCATACCCAATGCATGTTGGGCACATGTCACTTCCCTATGGCAAAAATATATGATACACCTTATCCAAAGAATGACGAACATACTCAATGTATGTTGAGTGCACGTCATTCCTTTGGATCTAAAGGTTATTATTATCCTAGCCAAGGAATGACAAATTACACCCAACACATGGAGACCCTGATGTGCGGACAATCAACATCGAAAACACTCTATTCAACCACACTCATGGTGTCCATGGGAGGCAACAGAACAATCAACACTCAACCCTCCATTGTCAAAGCCATGCTGCAACATGGATAGGCCAACTCATGGCCTACCTCCGTCGTTAGGGTTTCAACCCCTATCACGGACCTTGTGTGACACCCCAGCCACTACGGGCCTGGCGGTCGTTACTCCTGGCAGCTCTCTAGGATCACAGACTAGCCCCACAGACCAACACTAGTCTTTTCTGCGCATTTTGTCCTCACTCGTGCGCACCCGGGAAGACTTCCCGGTCGGTCACCCATCCGCAAATTGCTCCGGGTCAAGCACGCTTAACCTCGGAGTTTTTTGCACTTGGGCTTCCAGAAAAGAAGGTATACCTTGGTGGTATGAGTTATTCTATCAATCGTATTAAGCCTCGAGTCAGGATGTCACAATCCACCCCCCTTAGAAGACCGACGTCCTCGTCGGTCAACTCCCAAGCCAGGAACGTCCCCTCTTGGCTACGTCCATACGTTCAGTACTGGCATACATACCATACCGTGTCCCTCCTAGAGGACCCACGCGTCATGCGTACGTACCCACGTCCCTGACCCGTACGCACCCGTGAAACCGCGAGGGTCGGCTCTGATACCAATTTGTGACACCTGGTTCTGAAAAATGAACCAAGTGCAGTGTATGTGTGCCCATGATGTTTATCACACATACACAAATGCATCACAAACGGAAATCAGAATTTAACCATGTCACGAATAATAAATATACCTTGATTTTATTGCAGCGGAAAATAAACTAGCATAGGCGACTCCAACTCCACAGGCAGTCGACGGCGGTACGCAACCTAGTGCTCCATGTTGATCTCCAAAATATCTCTAGTAGCTGTGGGGGGGGGGGTTGCAAGGGTGAGTACATGTCGTACTCAGCAAGTGTGGGAAAATATGACATATAGCTGATACAAATGACGAATATAATAATGGCTAAGTGCTGAAATGTACATTAAAACATTTGAAAAGCATTATACTATGTCTATGTGAAACAATCCCATCATAACCATCATATTAACAAAATATAAACCATATCCAATTATTGCCAACATCATCATTATCCATGTCCATTTACCATAACTCGAATTCATATCCATGACCATAATCCATAAACCATCCATAACCATTACCAACCCATAACATAATCCAACCACCCCAATACCAAAATCCTCTAATCATGTAGGTCATCCAGGTGCTCATGACCGGGAGCACGGCTAACATGATAGTTTTAAACACTCTGCAGAGGTTGTACCACTTTACCCACATGTTCGTGATTTCATCACCTTTTGGTGACTAAGAAACTCTATTATGCCTATCACACTTCCATAGGTGTGCGGCCAAGAGATCACAAAATAACCTTTCAAAAGGGACTACTAGTATGTACGGGCCCACTAAGGTTTCACCGGCAGGCTTGAATCTCCATTCTCCCACCCACGGGCCCCCTCGTGTGCCATGCGGATCCCAGGGTAGCCCTCCTCGACTCCCATTCCCCGCGCCATCCAATAGTCCATACAATACTAGCAGCGCTCCTAATTATTCAGCTACGCCGCACCCATACTTGGCCTTGTGGTGGCACTGTAGTCCTGGCATATTCTCGCATGAACCGGTCCTTAGATCTAAAGCAAGCAAACCACCATGACATCCAACCCATCCACATACCAGGCTTGCTTAGATCACCCCTTTACCACATCAGATTTAACCAGCTCATGTTAACCATAATCTCAATAATGCATAATTAAATTAAGTGGTATAGTTATTTCCATCCCAATTAGTTAAGCGAAGCAAAAAGGTAAAAAGCCCATCCCAACTCTCTATCATATATCCCAAGTGACAAGGGTGGTCAAACAAAGCTAGTAAACTTCCTATCATAGGATTCCCATGAAATTGACACAAGCATGCAGTTTGCAAACAAAACATTTATTTTCAAAACAGGATCAATATGCTTCAAGGACACTTGCCTTAATATTCCGCAATTCCGATGGTCAATCAACTCAAAGTCTTGCACTCGAAGATCCACGCATACTCGCTTCTCGATCATAACCACTTGAGCAAACCGTCTACTCGCAATCAACCACATACACAAGCAAACATACATAATAAATGCATTGCAACCGCTAATCAATATGCAAAATATGGATGCATGCAGAAAATATGTTTGTATCAATGCTAAATAAATTTCTATGACTTTTTAATAAATTTCAATAATGATTTCCTATTTATTGAAGCAAGTTTGGAATTAATCAAATTAATTTCAGAGGCAAAATAATTATTTCAGAATATGAAATATGATGAAAATATTATTAGTAACTTACTAGAATTTATTCTAAATTTTTAGGAATTTTTCTAGATTTATTTTGCTACTTTATGAATTAACTAGACTTTAATCTTATTTATTAATTCTGAAAAACAGATTAAATAATACTGAAAATATAAATTTTGTCAAATCTAAGATATCATATTGATCTTGTATGATTTAATCTAACTTGTGCGTTCCAAGAGATTTTTAAGATGATCGGACAATGATTAACGATCACTCAAATAAAACACGTTCTACACGGGATCTAATTCATATACTAGAACCAAAATAATTGTCTATCGTAATACCTACCGTGCGTGCATCTAGTCTGAACAATCGTGGAGGGGCGGCGCGATGTGTGTCTCCGGGATCTAGGGTTTTGTGGACGAAGAGGATGACGGCATGACGTAGACAAAGAGGACGACAACATGATGTAGATGAAGGGGACGGCGATGCGGTCCTCCGGTGACACGACGACTGCGATGCGATGACGACGGCGATCTCCGGCGGACAACGGCACCCTCCTCTTTTTCTTCCTCTTCCTCCTCTTTTCTTCCCTGGCGGCGCAGCCCTCTAGTGGTTCTCTACGCTGCTAGGGTTTTCTTTTCTTGATCTGGCGGCGTGGCTTCCTGGTACCGAGAAAACTACGAACCCTACGGGGTATTTATATCCGGCGGTAGGGACGCGAATTGGTACCGGGGCTGTGGCCGACTCGGCCAGGGAAAGCGCAAACGGCGGGGATCGCGTTAGGCGCGCTGCAGCGTGGGGCCAAGGCGCGGGCGGGGCCGTGGTGCGCGGCACGCGGGAGCGGCTCGGTGCGGGGCCGGTGCGCGGTGCGGGGTCGTGCGCTAGGGCGCGCGTGCGGCACGCGAGCGAGGCGCGGCGGCTCGGGCGGGAGCGCGGGGTCAGACGTGGGAGCGGCACGGCCGCTGGGGCCGCGGTGCGGGGTCGGGGCGGTGCAGGGGCGCGTGGCACGGGCGGGCGCTGGCGGGGTCGCGCGAGCGGGCCGGCTCGGGTGGCCTGGCCGGCCTGGCGGCGCTGTTTTTCCTTTTTTTTGTTTTGTTTTGTTTTGTTTTTTTATACTTTTTTCTTTTTTTATTATATATTTTATTATTTATATTTTATTTATTTTATTTATTTTGATATATTATTAATTGTTATTTTTTTTATCTTTATATATATATTATTATTATTTTTATATTTATCTTAATATCGGTTATTTCAATATTATTTGTTATATATATATATATATATGTTTCATTATTGTTATATATACCTCTATCATTCATTATTATTCATTTTTCTTATATAATAAATTTTCTTTCCTAATTAATTTTCTATTGTATAAAATTTCTAATTTGATTTTAATATATATCTAGTAACTCAGTTTATATCTAAATATGAATGCATGTGCATAGATGATTTAGTTCCTTTTCTTTTCTTTTTATTTCTTTTCTTCCATATTCGTTATGCTAATTTAATTTATTTTAATATACTTACTCTGGTAAACAAATTTGAATACTAGAGGATGAATGCAAATGCAAAATGAGATGCATACATTTTATATTTTCTTTATAAAGACAATTTCCTCCCATTATTAACTCTAATTTCCTATTTAAATTTTTAATTTGTCGAAACTCGAAAATCAGGGTGTTACAATTGTGTAATTAATGTTTAGTTCGTTAGTGCACGTGTTTAGATTTGGTGTGATGACTGTATGATTGCTTGCATGTATGTTTGTGTGTTTGGATGTGCGTTGTGGAACACTTATATATATCCACATCCTCATCCGTTAATGCATTATTTAGGAGCATATAAGATGATGCATGCATATAGGTTGGGATTCCTTCTATCTCTCTTTTCTCGTTCAACCTCTACTTCAATGGAAAACAGACATAATTAGAGGAATCACCATTCCGGACGAAGCTACATGGAAGTACGAAGACGATATCAAAATAAAGTTTTTCCTTATCTCTTTTCTAATCTCTCTGAATCTCGAGGGCGAGATTCCTGTTAAGGGGGGTAGATTGTAACATCCCCAATTTTCAAAATTTCGCTAATTCACATTTAAATAAGAACTCCAGTTTTATTTCAAAATCTCTTCATCGATATCCGAATCTCGAGGGCGAGATTCATGTTAAGGGGGTAGAATTGTAACACCCTGATTTTCGAGTTTCGGC
This sequence comes from Tuctoria greenei, assembly GCA_036927565.1. Lineage (NCBI taxonomy): Eukaryota > Viridiplantae > Streptophyta > Magnoliopsida > Poales > Poaceae > Tuctoria > Tuctoria greenei. The sequence goes on from JAYESD010000003.1 coordinate 22,137,656, forward strand.
AAATTAAAAATTTAAATAGGAAATTAGAGTTAATAATGGGAGGAAATTGTCTTTATAAAGAAAATATAAAATGTATGCATCTCATTTTGCATTTGCATTCATCCTCCAGTATTCAAATTTGTTTACCAGAGTAAGTACATTACAGTAAATTAAATTAGCATAACGAATATGGAAGAAAAGAAATAAAAAGAAAAGAAAAGGAACTAAATCATCCATGCACATGCATTCATATTTAGATATAAACTGAGTTACTAGATATATATTAAAATCAAATTAGAAATTTTATACAATAGAAAAGTAATTAGGAAAGAAATTTTTTTATATAAGAAAAATGAATAATAATGAATGATAGAGGTATATATAACAATAATGAAACATATATATATATATATATATATATATATATATATAACAAATAATATGGAAATAACCGATATTAAGATAAATATAAAAATAATAATAATATATATAAAGAGAAAAAATAACAATTAAAATATATAAAAATAAATAAAGTAAATAAAATATATGATAAAAAAGAAAAAAGTATAAAAAAACAAAACAAAACAAAACAAAAAAAGGAAAAACAGCGCCGCCAGGCCGGCCAGGCCACCCGAGCCGGCCCGCTCGCGCGACCCCGCCAGCGCCCGCCCGTGCCACGCGCCCCCGCACCGCCCCGACCCCGCACCGCGGCCCCAGCGGCCGTGCCGCTCCCGCGTCCGACCCCGCGCTCTTGCCCGAGCCGCCGCGCCCCGCCTCGCGCCTCGCTTGCGTGCCGCATGCGCGCCCCAGCGCGCGGCCTCGCACCGTGCCCCGGCCCCGCACCGAGCCGCTCCCGCGCGCCGCGCACCACGGCCCCGCCCTCGCCTTGGCCCCACGCTGCAGCGCGCCTAGCGCGATCCCCGCCGCCCACGCTTTCCCAGGCCGAGTCGCCCGCAGCCCCGATACCGATTCGCGTCCCTATCGCCGGATAAAAATACCCCGTAGGGTTCGTAGTTTTCTCGGTACCAGGAAGCCACACCGCCAGATCAAGAAAAGAAAACCCCAGCAGCGTAGAGAACCACCAGAGGGTTGCGCTGCCAGGGAAGAAAAGAGGAGGAAGAGGAAGAAAAAAGAGGAGGGTGCGTCGTCCGCCGGAGATCGCCGTCGTCATCGCGTCGCAGTCGTCGTGCCGCCGGAGGACCACATCGCCGTCCCCTTCATCTACATCACGTCATCGTCCCCTTCATCTACGTCATGCCGTCATCCTCTTCGTCCACAAAACCCTAGATCCCGGAGACACACGTCGCGCCGCCCGTCCACGATCGTCCAGACTAGATGCACGCACGGTAGGTATTACGATAGACAATTATTTTGGTTCTAGTATATGAATTAGATCCCGTGTAGAACGTGTTTTATTTGAGCGATCGTTAATCATTGTCCGATCATCTTAAAAATCTCTTGGAACGCACAAGTTAGATTAAATCATACAAGATCAATATGATATCTTAGATTTGACAAAATTTATATTTTCAGTATTATTTAATCTGTTTTTCAGAATTAATAAATAAGATTAAAGTCTAGTTAATTCATAAAGTAGCAAAATAAATCTAGAAAAATTCCTAAAAATTTAGAATAAATTCTAGTAAGTTACTAATAATATTTTCATCATATTTCATATTCTGAAATAATTATTTTGCCTCTGAAATTAATTTTATTAATTCCAAACTTGCTTCAATAAATAGGAAATCATTATTGAAATTTACTAAAAAGTCATAGAAATTTATTTAGCATTGATACAAACATATTTTCTGCATGCATCCATATTTTGCATATTGATTAGTGGTTGCAATGCATTTATTATGTATGTTTGCTTGTGTATGTGGTTGATTGCGAGTAGACAGTTTGCTCAAGTGGTTATGAACGAGAAGCGAGTATGCGTGGATCTTCAAGTGCAAGACTTTGAGTTGATTGACCATCGGAATTGCGGAATATTAAGGCAAGTGTCCTTGAAGCATATTGATCCTGTTTTTAAAATAAATGTTTTGTTTGCAAACTGCATGCTTGTGTCAATTTCATGGGAATCCTATGATAGGAAGTTTACTAGCTTTGTTTGACCACCCTTGTCACCTGGGATATATGGTAGAGAGTCGGGATGGGCTTTTTACCTTTTTGCTTCGCTTAACTAATTGGGATGGAAATAACTATACCACTTAATTTAATTATGCATTATTGAGATTATGGTTAACATGAGCTGGTTAAATCTGATGTGGTAAAGGGGTGATCTAAGCAAGCCTGGTATGTGGATGGGTTGGATGTCATGGTGGTTTGCTTGCTTTAGATCTAAGGACCGGTTCATGCGAGAATACGTCAGGACTACAGTGCCACCACAAGGCCAAGTATGGGTGCGGCGTTGCTGAATAATTAGGAGCGCTGCTAGTATTGTATGGACCATTGGATGGCGCCGGGAATGGGAGTCGAGGAGGGCTACCCTGGGATCCGCATGGCACACGAGGGAGACCGTGGGTGGAAGAATGGAGATTCAAGCCTGCCGGTGAAACCTTAGTGGGCCCGTACATACTAGTAGTCCCTTTTGAAAGGCTATTTTGTGATCTCTTGGCCGCACACCTATGGAAGTGTGATAAGGCATAATAGAGGTTCTTAGTCACCGAAAGTTGATGAAATCACGAACATGTGGGTAAAGTGGTACAACCTATGTAGAGTGTTTAAAAATATCATGATAGCCGTGCTCCCGGTCATGAGCACCTGGATGACCTCCATGATTAGAGGATTTTGGTATTGGGATGGTTGGATTATGGTTATGGGTTGGTAATGGTTATGGATGGTTTATGGATTATGGTCATGGATATGAATTCGAGTTATGGTAAATGGACATGGATAATGATGATGTTGGCAATAATTGGATATGGTTTATATTTTGTTAATATGATGGTTATGATGGGATTGTTTCACATAGACATAGTATAATGCTTTTCAAATGTTTTAATGTACTTTTCAGCACTTAGCCATTATTATATTCGTCATTTGTATCAGCTACATGTCATATTTTCCCACACTTGCTGAGTACGACATGTACTCACCCTTGCAATCCCCCCCGCCCCCCTCACAGCTATTAGAGATATTTTGGAGATCAACATGGAGCACTAGGTTGCGTACCGCCGTCGACTGCCTGTGGAGTTGGAGTCGCCTACGCTAGTATATTTTCCGCTGCAATAAAATCAAGGTATATTTATTATTCGTGACATGGTTAAATTCTTATTTCCGTTTGTGATGCATTTGTGTATGTGTGATGAACATCCTGGGCACACATACACTGCACTTGGTTCGTCAGAACCGGGTGTCACACCTTGATCAAGAATAAGCTTGGGGGAGGACCCCCATTTGAGGTAACTTGTATCACACCCACTACATTTTTATTTCAAATCATCCATTGCATATTTATTTATTTTTTCCATCCATCCATCATCCACCTTGCATTTAAAAATATATATATAAAAATAGGTTAGATTTGCTTTCATAAAATAAAGATGTGCGGTAAGAATGATTTAGAATTCACATAGATGAAATGATGAATAGTTGCTCTATTTTATTTTCCTAAGTCTCTAGTTTACAACTTGCTACTCCCCGGATATTGCTTTCATTGGTTTGAAATACTTTTACCTTAATTTGTAAGTTGTGGGTAGCAAAAGCTTAATCTAATTCTAGGTTGCTGCAAGACCAGAATTGGTAATACACTACCAGGATTCTGGGTTATTGCGGCGAAAAAAATCGTTGCAATAGGTCGAAATTCATCGCGATAGGTTGTTGTCGCAACAAAATAGAACGTCGCGATAGTTTTTCTGACTCGTGGCAATGCCGTGGCAATAGGTTATTGCGACGACTTGACATCCGTGGCAAATAGTATGATATTGCGACGACTCCATGTTGGTGGCAAATAGTATGGTATTGCAACGGTTTAACGTATTGCAACAATTTAACGTATTGCGACAAAAATATCGGTGTTGCAACGATGTCACATTCGTGGCAAAAAGTATGGTACTGCAACGACTCCACGTTCGTTGCAAATAGTATGGTATTGCAACAGTTTAATGTATTGCGACGATTTAACGTATTGCAATGAAAATAACGTTGTTGCAACGATGCCACATTCGTGGCAAAAAGTATGGTATTGCAACGACTCCACGTTCGTGGCAAATAGTATGGTATTGCAACGTTTTAACATATTGCGACGATTTAACGTATTGCAACAAATATAACAGTGTTGCAACGATGCCACATTCGTGGCAAAAAGTATGGTATTGCAACGACTCCACGTTCGTGGCAAATAGTATGGTATTGCAACAGTTTAACGTATTGCGACGATTTAACGTATTGCAATGAAAATAATGGTGTTGCAATGATGCCACATTCATGGCAAAAAGTATGGTATTGCAACGACTCTACGTTAATGGCAAATAGTATGGTATTGCAACGGTTTAACGTATTGCGATGATTTAACGTATTGCAATGAATAGTACATTATTTGCGATGATTTCACATCTGTGGCGATAAGTACGGTATCATGACGATTTCATACCCGTGGCGAATAGTATGGTATCGCGATGTTTTCACATTCGCGGTGAATAGTACGGTGTTGCAACGATTTCACATCCGTAGCGAATAGTACGGTATGACAACGTTTTTACATTCGTGGCGAATAGTATGGTGTTGCAGCGATTTCACATCCGTGGCGAATAGTACGGTATCGCGACGATTTCACACGCGTGGCAAATAATATGGTATCGCGACGTTTTCACATCTGCGACGAATAGTACGGTATCGCGACGATTTCACACTTGTAGCGAATAATATCGTATCGCGACGTTTTCACATTCGTGGCGAATACTATGGTGTTGCAACGATTTCACTTCCGTGGTGAATATTATGGTATCGCAATGATTTCACACTCGTGGCGAATAATATGGTATCATGACGATTTCACAGCCGTGGCCAATAATACGGTAATGCAACGATTTCACGTTCATGGCGAATAGTATGGTATTACAACGATTTCAAAACCGTGACAACAGTTTTGTATTGCAACGATTTCTGATGTGCGGCAATAGGTTCGTAATGCAACATATTCAAATCTGTTGCAACAGGGTCGTAATGCGACGTTCTCTGGGTGGTGGCAATAGCAGTCTAGTGTAACGCTTTTTTGGTCGTAGCCAAATGTTTGTAGTGCAACGTTTTATAATTTGTGGCAATAGCTATCTTCCTATTGCAACAGTTTATTTTCGTCGCAATAATCTGTTAATGCCACGTTTTATAATTAGCGGCACTAGAATCCTAATGCACCAGGTTTGAAAATTAGTGGCAACAAAATCAATTTATTCGCACACGATACGTCTGTCGACTTAACAACAAACATCCAACAATTGATGCAACGCTTAAGGACCCTTGCGACGTTGCGATATGCTCTTATTTATAGTTTTTTCAGGTTGCAACATTGTACCCATTAAAATAGCACCGCGACGAGTTGTAGTATTAGGAATAGTTTCTCGAACATCCAGCTTTGACTTGGTGTGAGCAGAAGCCTTTTGTGGAGTTGCTGCTAGCCGTTGTTGATTTTGCAAGCTCTCCATCATTCTGCGCATGTCTGCTAGCTCCTTTTCTTGCCGTGCAGAATTGGCTGCCATCTGATCATGTAAAGCCTGGACTTCCTGGTTGAGCTGTTCATTTGCCTGGACGAAGCCATCCATCTGGGAGGTCATATAATCATTTCTTCCTTCCAACTCTTGCACCTGAGAGCTGAGGTCTTCATTTCTATTTTGCAAGGATCGAACTTGCTGGCCGAGCTGGTCAGACATCTGGATACGCAGTCTTTCAGAAACATTAGGTTTAGCCATATAACCACGCCCCCGAAACTGTGATCCTCCAGAACCGGTTGCGGATATATAAGTAACCTGGAAGATGTTGTTTCTTTCCTCATCTGGGATTGGGACTCCCAGCTCAGCTTCCTTGATGTTGATTTGGGCACGTCCCTGGGTCTATATACAAAAAGAAAAGTCACATGTACATTGCAAATATTTATTTAAATAGGGACTGTTTGAAGTGTTTCTCACATGTACAGCTTCTGCCTGCTCGTTTGCCCATTGACCGTTCTTCACATGGCTTGCCTCCCACAGTTCTATGTCATCGGGTTCTTTTCCGGTCTCTGGGTCTCGCTACATCAAATACAAGTAAAATTTGATTGAATGATTGCAGTGCAAAGTAAAAGCATGATTTAGTTTTCATACCTTCTCGTAACTAAGTTGGGCGTAGGATTTCGAGCCAAGCAAGTGTTTTGTCTTTTGAGTACTTCGATTTCGTGAATTGGTTCTGCTTATTGACTGCAATTTTAAGAATTAATTTCACGAATGGGTGTTATCAAATAGTTTTTGTAGGATATGAAGGTATTAGAAAGCTAGCTGACCTTGAATCGCTCGGACCCAAAATAGTCCATAAGCGCCAACCAATCGGAATCTGCTACGTCAACAGGCTTGTTTTGTATACGTTCCTCATCGGTCGAATACTTCTTATAGGTGGCATGCAATGTTGATCGCCACCCCTTGTAGCGCTCACCAGCAATCTTCAATATTTTTCTTCTGGTATCATCTGTGTCCTCTAAGTCCCAGACATTCTGTACATTGTATATCACACTGTTATAAACATACAAGATGGAGGTCGCTAGAAAAAATACTTATGTGGGGTGTCACAACACTAACCAGAATGTCTCTCACTATATCGTTCTTCGAAGTATCGCCAACCTCTGCCCACTTCCTTACACCAGCGAGGGGTGCATTTTTTTGTTGTAATAACCACATCATCGACAAAGTGCCGCTGATTAGGACCAACCGCAGCACCCAACCTATCGGACCACTGAATTTGTAGCTTCAGATTCTGATCATTCGTTCTATTTGCAAATGCTAGATAGCAAAATTTAGCAACCTTAAGTCCTTTAGCAACCCCTCTTCCAAACTTCTTTCCTTCTGTTAGTGTCATTTAAACGGTAAACGTTTAAAGCAAATTAGCAACTGACCAGGCCTAGTATCATATACAAATAGTGTGAAAGAAGAAGTCTGATGTTTTACCATCTTCGGGACGAGTGCGGCAAATACGAGCGTGGGAACACCGCGTCGCAACAGCATTTTGCTCCATATTGGGTGATGTATCGACTTGTTGACTTCTTTGTTGCTGTTCATACCATACAATTAGGCATCAGACAATAGTCAGTAGCGCTACAGCACCCGTAGTACTGCAAGGGATTTTCAGTCCAGCTGCGAAGCAGGCAAGACAGTAGCTGGCGATGCTAGAGAAAGAGAGGGTTCGCCGTGTGCTCATCCTCTGCAGTACTACCGGTTCGGTCTGACCAACATCAGCAGGAGCGCGTCTCGAGGCGAATTGGTGGCAGGGCGAGTCATGGACGTCAGCGGTATTAGCAGGTAGAAGATGCAATACAGATGAGGTGGGCAGCTTGCGACGTTTAACAAAGCTAGGGTTCGGTCTGGCAGTGCAGTGACCACATTTAAGTCAGAGGATCGACGTCCAGATCACACCGGTGATCTAACGTGACTTACGTTTTTACTGCAGGCGATGCAGTAAAGATCCAACGGTGTAATTCCGTTGGATCTTTACTGCATCACGTGCAGTAAAAACGTATAAGTCAGGTGATCTGCGTCCATTTATATCACCCCAAAGCAAGTCTCGAGGCTAGGAGGACAGTGTGGCGGATCTAGGAATTAAATTTAGGTGGATTGCATACTGATATTTTGCTCTGCATGTTAGCATCTTGCCCTAAAGTGCTACTAGAACGGATACATGAATATAATCTTGCATTAATTACCAGACATCAGAAACGCATTTGGCAGTGTAAAAAACGGAATTGAGATCATATAAGCAGCAATGAACCCTCATGTACATGCATCTCTAAACTATATGATGATAACATTTCTTAGTGGACAGGGGTTAATGATATTGGACTATTTTTTCCGGGGTATGCCATGTCATATGGGGCATAGCATGTAGGTACGCCGTAATGGCCAGGGGTTTGCGGGCGGCGGGGTCATCATGACACGCGAACGATGGGAAGTGGAGATGGAGGGAGACGCGTCGGGGAGGACAGTGAAGTAACCACCAGCAGGGCGTGGGCGCCGACCGGTGCTGGAGTGACCGGCGACGACATGGGTTTGCGGGCGGCGGGGTCATCATGACACGCAAAGGATGGGACATGGCGATGGCGAGGGAGACGCGTTTCTGAGGACACTGAAGTGAGCAGCAGCAGGGCGTGGTCGCCAGTGCCGGAGTGGCGGCGGCGAGAGAGCCCAGCATGCGCGTGTAGGCATCAATAAATCACGCCATCACATATACTCACCAGCAGGGCGTTGGCATCGGCCGGTGCCGGAGTGACCGGTGGCGAAAGGGGTTTGCGGGTGGCGGGGTCATCATGACACGCGAAGGATGGGACGTGGCAATGGTGGAGGGAGACGCATCGGGTAGGACACTGAAGTGAGCAGCAGTAGGGTGTGGTCGCCGGTGCCGGAGTGGCCGGCGGCGAGAGAGCCCATCGTGCGTGTGTAGGCATCAATAAATCACGCCATCACATATACTGATTAGCTGTTAACTGGGACTAGAAAACTACAATCGCAATGCTAAAATATTTAGTAGAGCCCGATACACATTTATACTCGTAGTACCAGCATGGGATGACAAATCTCGGGGTTCCTGAGCATCAGGTGCTGCAATATTCTCTGCATATGATGCAAAGGAATTAACGTGTTATAAATATGTGTATTTTGATAGTAAACACATTTATAGTTATACCAGGTGCTTGTTGCCCATCACGATTACTTGTAGATGACATGACGGTTTGGTGTCTTGTTCCTAAAGTAAAGAGTATATATAGTAAGTAACAGTGATAACGTCAGATTACATGAGGATGTGTATTTTAGATCGGGCGGTGTGGTTGCTATGAACTGAAAATGTTTGTTTTGAACGGAGGAATTAGAAATGAAGGAGTAGGAAAAAAAACCATACAATCCGAGAAAGAAAAATGTGTATAAACCGTGGGAACTGAAAATCTTAAGAATACAAGTTTGGAACACAGGAATGAGAGTACAACATTGGGAGTGGTTGATAAGATAACCCTGGTGTCATTTACTTCTAAATCAAGAAATTACATAGTACATGTGGTTTTTAATTGTTATCTTTCCTGACATGGAAATGCTAGAAATACACTACCATAAACTGTCGGAGCGACATTTATTTCGGGGCAGAGGTGTAGTGTATTTTATATATGGAAAAAAGTAGAATGCAATCAGATGCTAGGGTAAAATAAAAAGATGAAACTGTAGGATGCAAATCTAACAATTGAGGATAGTTGATAGCACGATTGCACCATTAATCAGATTTTATACTAGACATTCATGAAACATAAGAGCATATAAGGAGTTGGGACGACAACTAGGAATGAACTGGCTACAGCTGTTGGGACAACAACTAAAGCGATAAGGAGGGAGTAGCTCTATAAAAAGACGACATGGATCATGTAGAACTTACGTAGCACAAAACTGGAGTCCGGGATGTCGCAGGGCGGGGTCGGCGATGAAGAGGTTCGGTAGAGCCCATCAAACTTGGTCGCTCGACGTTGTACCCACAATCACCACCACCACTCACACGGGAATTTGTTAGGAATGCAAGTTTGGAACACAACACTAAGAGGAGAACATGTGTGCCGGGAACGGAAGCCACTGCGGGATTAGAGGGAGACACACATTTACATTCGTCGTGGCTAGCTACAAATGGGCGGGACTAGAATTTTGGGCGCACAGAGTGAAGTTTCAATTGTGAAAATCTCAATTGTGTGTGCCAAGAAGAACTAAATTTTTTTTGAGGGACCGCTACCTGTCGTTCATCTTTGTTTTCATGGAGATGTAAAAGCAGTCATGTGGTAGTGGGACATTCCAAAAAAAATACAAAAAAAATATGAATCGCCAAATGTATCATTGTGCTAATGCAAACGACATGCAAATACAGAGAACACCCAAGTCCACGAAAGGAGGACGGCAAATCCATGGTCTAGTAAAAGGTAAACAATCATCATTTTATATATAACATTCGTCGCAATGAAATGATAACATATACAGAGTATATACTACTACTACAAAAAAAAAACATTTTCCCCTGTGATGTCTAATCTTCAGGCCGTCGATCCAAAGCCGCCTGTGATACGAGTATCACAGGTACATACGATATATATATCAACAATGTCATCAGATATTAGTTACAATGGATAAAGTATTTTTCATGCACCTGTTGCATCAGGCGATAGACTAGTTAGCAATTTAGATGACGTAATTTCCTAATCAAGTTAATTATGCATCACGTCTGTTGTTAGTTCTATTACTTGTAAGGATAATGTTTACCGGATTTCATTCATTCAGTCATAAGAAATATAGACGGTCCCAAGTTACAAACATAAAGGAGATGTTTTCGATAAAAGAAGTTTTTCGATATTGCATATATAGAACACATTGTTCATGAACATAAATACATATTTCATTAACAAACAAGTAATAGGAAAACACGTAGTAGACAGCAAGAACAAGATAAACTACACCTAATACTACTCTACTCAGAGATCACGAAATAGATAAACTACTCCTAATACTACTCTACGGGGAGAAAACCACGTCCTCCTCCTCCACCGCTGCCGCCTCCTCTGCCTCCGCCGCCGGTGCCGCCTCCTCCTCCTCCTCCTCCTCCGCCGCTGCCGCCGCTGCCGCCGCCTCCGCCTCTGCCTCCGCCGCCGCTGCCGCCTCCTCCTGCTCCTCCTCCACCGCTGCCGCCGCCTCCGTAGCCGTGTCCACCTCCGCCTCAAGGGACGCCTCCTGCTCCGCCTCCTCCGCTGCCGCCGCTGCCCAAGCCGCCTCATACTCCTCAACCTCCGTCACAGTCCAAAGCTTCCCGGCGACGCGGTGCTTAATCTTCAGGAGGCCCTCTACCCCAGCAACCTCCGTGATCGTATCGTGGAGGGCGTCGAGACGACCGGCCACAGCGTCAACCCGTAGCAGTAGTGGCCTGCGGTGTCCATGCTCGTGTGGAGGGGAAGGGTCCCAAGACCCAGACAGCGACACGAGTGATCTGTGTCAGAAAAGACCTTCCGCGCCACTGCGTTGAGCGCTAGTGCGCTATGAGCGACAGCAGACTTGGCGTCGGTGGCCACCTTAAGGCGCCGATCGACTTCGTCGATGCGGTCGGTGAGGAGTCTGAGAGTCTGCTCAACCCAACCGGGATGAGGAAGTGCAGGCACTGCGGGCGGAGATGCGGGCGCCTCCATCAGTTCCACCAGCATTACCGGCGGCGATGGAAACGGAGAAGGAGGTTCGGAGGACTTTGATGGCCTAGAGCGCTTCGGCGCGGGGCTACCCATTTGTGTGGCGACGGAGGTGCAGAGAAAGAGCGAGAGGTGGTCGACGGTGGCGGGGGGAGAAGTTTAGAGGCTAGGATCTAAGGAGTGGTGCGGCAGAGAAGCAAGAGGACGGTGAGCCTTCATAGCGGGTCGTCGTCTAAGCGGGCATGTCGAGATGATCGGACGCTAGAGAAAACCGCGCTTAAATATGAACCGGTCGGTGGCCTCGGTTTCCTCGAAACCGCGGTTTGCATCCTCTCGGTCCCAACGGCTCGACGCGTCCCATTAGGAGTAAATTTACACGTGGGGAAAACAATTTTTTCGTTATATAAAAAAAATCCGTGCCAACTTCGTGACCGCGCATCCGTGCCAGGGGACACCTTGCAGCGAACATGGGCCTAGTCCTGCATGCATTACCGAGGTTTGAGGTATATATATATGCATGCATGTTAGTGTTGTTAAACATGACCCAGGTGTTTTAAAGCTATGTCTAACATGCACGGACTGCAAACATGATCAACCAATTACACTACGTAAGAAACCCAAATAGGAGACAACGATGGGCGACAGATCGGATGTCCATCGATCACAAAGTGATGCGAGACGCGCTTAAAGTCATTGTTTGTCTCCTTTAGCTTTGCGATTACAAATCAAGATGAGCTTCAAACCCTAAGATCTTTTGTTTGTCCAATTTGCTCGGTTCACTTGTGACATATTAACACATCAGTAAACTTAGAGCACATTCACTTGATTGAAATCCAGAAATTCTAACACACCAGTATTCATTGACATGAATGAACACATATATATTACAAAACACAAGAAATATGTACAAGAACAGAATTGAAGCTAAACATGTACAAGAACTCCTAAAACTACAAAATAAATATGTACAAGAACTCCTAAAACTACTATGTCGGCCCCGCCTCCTCCGCCCTCTCCCCCAACTTCTCAAACCACGACAAGCGGTCCTCCTCATCCTCATCGTTGTCATCGTCGTGGTGGTGGTGGTGGTCACCGTCATCGTCGCTGTCACCATCGTCGTCGTCATCATCATCATCATCATCATCATCATCATCATCATCATCATCATCATCATCATCGTCATCATCATCGTCATCGTCGTCGTCGTCCTCGTCCTCCTCCTCCTCCTCCTCCTCCTCCTCCTCCTCCAGCGACGATGCAGCAGGAGAGTGGGCCGGCTGCTTCGGCTGAGCCGATTGCTCCGGCTGCACCGGTGGCTCCGGCTGCACCGGCGGTGGAACCCCACCATGACGAAAGTTCCTCTCCGTCGCTGCCACCAGGGCACTACGACCCTCGGCGCTGAGCTCCTGGGCCATCGTCCCGGACAAGATGTCCAGGCAATCGGCCACACCCGTGAGGGCGTAGAGGTAGCGGTCGGTGGTATCCATTCCCGGAAACTCGAGAAGGGTACCAAGACCCAAGGCGTCCAAGGCCTGAGACGTACTGTTGTACGCCTCTCCCGCCATAATGAGGCGCTGGTCGTCGTTCACCATCTCGGGGGAGCTGCAGCATATCCGCTTGTAGGGTGGCTGCCTCGGCGGGCTAGGATGCGGAAGGTTGGCCATGGCTGTGGTGGTTCGTCGGCGGGGGGCTAGGAGGTGGAACGATGGAAGAAGAAGAAAGGAGTGCAAAAGTTCTGTGCTTGTACATAACTGACGACGCGCCTTAGACCATCCGCAGTGGTTCACTGAAAAGCTTACTGGACTGTAAATATAGAGTAAATTACTGGAAGTATAGAGTAAGTGTCTAGAGACAAATGCTGGAAGTATAGAGGATATACTGAAAGTTTAGAGAGATAGAGTAAGTTTTAGAGGAAACCGCTGCGGATGGTCTTATATCTGGTCTGTGCAGAGTAGACGAGGGAGCAGTTCGTTTCCCGCGCATTGAACTCTTTGCAGACCTCGTGCGGCGCAATTAAACCACTGTGGAAGACGATCTTTAGAGATCCTTCCGTCTCTCTTGTGGAACCGAATCCCCTGCAGTACTGCAGGTGCATTAGAGGTCACTGACATGTGGGCCCTATGCTTTGTGGGACCCACATGTCAGTGACTTCTAATGCACCTGCAGTACTGCAGTAGATTTCAGTATCCATGTGGAACATCGCGCACGCCTCCTTGCACCACGGCTTCTTAACTTCTCCGCAGACCTCGTGTGGCGCGTTAGTTACTTGGCGCACTGGAAAGGCCAGCGGCGAGATCTCCAGGCCCGGCCAGCGTCAGTTACTCAGCGCGAGGAAGAAAGTGTCTGTGATGTTGGTTTTCTTGTTTCGTGATGTTGTTTTTCTTGTTTTGTAGTAGTATTGTTTTATGTTAATGAACTCAATGTCATTGTTCCTCTGTGAAGACCTTTTACCGTAGCCGGTTTCTACCATAATAGTAACCGCCTGAGATAATTAGGTTATCACAGATGGTTCTTTACTTGTATCTAGCCGTCTTTGATAATTGTTTTTCACAGACATGCCTAGCCGTTGGTTAATAACTGCCTATAATAAGGTATAACCTATGCAGTACTACTTACCAACCGCCTGAGAAGATGAAATTATCTTAGGCGGTTGGTTAGTAACATCCGAGATAAACATCTTCTCAGGCGGTTATTAAGTACCAACCGTCTATGAAGATATTTACTTCTTCTTAATTAATATTCTCGATTAAATGTGGGTCCTTTAAAAAGGCGAAATTCCACTTTCTTGTAATATTATTGATATGTAAAGGTTACCATTAAATTTCACTTCATAAATCATTTGAAATTGGTCAGAACATAAAAAACATACAACAAATGCTATTTTTCATTTTTCTACCTTGATGAATATAATGATTTTTCATTTATTTTTTCAGTGGATATTTTTACTCATCATACCAACCTCTATGAATTTTTTCAGATTTTTTTTTAAATTTTTTTGAATCAATGTGTTTTCATAATTTGATGAACGCCTACATAAAGACCCCTCAGCAACCTCCTGTGAGACGTGTTGATGACCGTGCACGACCTTTCTTTTCCCCGAGGCGCGACCTTTCAATGCGCGGTAAACCAACTGCTCCATCTTCCACTCCGTGCGGCCTTAAAGACGCACTATCACCCGTTAGTTCTCCACAAGCGCGTCGCTCACTTTGAATCCTCTTCTTTTCTTCGCCTTCCTCTGCTCCGACGACCCAACACCACTATGGCCGACCTTCCGCCGCCAAGCCCTCCGAAGGAGCCACCTTGCAAGAAACTAAGTTGCAGCTCCCCCGAGAGGTTCAACACCCAGCAACGCCTCCTCATGGCGCGAGAGGCGTACAACAATACGTCTCACGCCATGAGTGCCTTGAGGTTGGGTACCCTTCCAGAGTATACTGGAATGGGTACCATCGGCCACTACCTCTACGCCCTCACGGGGGTGGCTGATCGTCTCAACATTCGGTTTGCGACGATGGCCTAGGTTCTTGGCCCCGAGGGCCACAGAACGCTGGTGGAGGCGACGGCTAGCAACCTCGGGGTTGCACCGTCGATGCAGCCGGTGCAACCGGCCTCTATTCGGCGCCGGAGGACGAGGAGGAGGAAGGGGAGTAGGAGTAGGAGTAGGATTTAATTAGTTTTTCTTTGTTGTTTTTAGTTGCTTCTGTTTTGTAAATATTGTTAATGAATGAAATCTATCTTTGTTCATTTATGTGACTGAATATTACTTGTGTATCTTGTGTTCTTTTGTGAGATGCGTGATTGAATATTGTTAATGAATGAGTATCTTGTGTGTTCTTCAACTATGTGAATGAATGAATGTGTAGTGTGTTCATCGTGTTCCTCACACTTAGGTATCATAAGGTAATTATCTTAGGCGGTTGGTAATTCAAACTCGTCTGAGAAGAAGATTATCTCAAGCGGTTGGTAAGTAATACCCGACTGCGATAAACATCTTCTCAGAAGGTTATTAAGTACCAACCGCCTGTTAAGATATTTACTTCTTCTTAATTAATATTCTTGATTAAATGTGGGTCCTTTAAAAAGGCAAAATTCCACTTTCTTGTAATATTATTGATAAGTAAAGGTTACCATTAAATTTCACTTCATAAATCTTTTGAAATCGGTCAGAACATAAAAAACATACAACAAATGATATTTTTCATTCTTCTATCTTGATGAATATAATGCCTTTTTCATTTATTTTTTCAGTGGACATTTTTACTCATCATACCAACCTCTATGAATTTTTTCAGATTTTTTAAATTTTTTTGAATCAATGTGTGTTCATAATTTGATGAATGCCTCATATGTATATGAGCATTTAGTTAGAATGATGGATAATTTGAAGTTTGACATGTTGGAATGCTTTTAAAAAATAACAAAATTCATACATGTATAAATGATACAAATATGTTCATACAAACAAATTTTGAGTGAAGGATCCTTTTTTTACGAGATACACAAATGTGAATAATATGTGAGTAGAAATTAATTTGATATTTACCAAAACATTACAATGTCAGCTATACAAGTTTTAAAATTTTTTGTTCAGGTGGTAGATGTTAATTTTATACAAATGTAGAAGAAAGAATCATATAATTTGGACACAATTTGCAGAATCTAAACATGTTTAGTATTTATATTGGAATCTAAATAAAAAAGAAGCAAGGGATAAGGAAACTGAGGAACAGTATCAGGCATTATCTCAGACGGTTGGTAAGTAATACCCGACTGAGATAAACATCTTCTCAGAAGGTTATTAAGTACCAACCGCCTGTGAAGATATTTACTTCTTCTTAATTAATATTATTGATTAAATGTGGGTCCTTTAAAAAGGCAAAATTCCACTTTCTTGTAATATTATTGATAAGTAAAGGTTACCATCAAATTTCACTTCATAAATCTTTTGAAATCGGTCAGAACATAAAAAACATACAACAAATGATATTTTTCATTTTTCTATCTTGATGAATATAATGCCTTTTTCATTTATTTTTTCAGTGGACATTTTTACTCATCATACCAACCTCTATGAGTTTTTTCAGATGTTTTTAAATTTTTTTGAATCAATGTGTGTTCATAATTAGATGAATGCCTCATATGTATATGAGCATTTAGTTAGAATGATGGATAATTTGAAGTTTGACATGTTGGATTGCTTTTAAAAAAATTAACAAAATTCATACATGTATAAATGATACAAATATGTTCATACAAACAAATTTGAGTGAAGACTCTTTTTTTTTTACGAGATACACAAATGTGAATAATATGTGAGTAGAAATTAATTTGATATTTACCAAAACATTACAATGTCAGCTATACAAGTTTTAAAATTTTTTGTTCAGGTGGTAGATGTTAATTTTATACAAATGTAGAAGAAAGAATCATATAATTTGGACACAATTTGCAGAATCTAAACATGTTTGAGTATTTATATTGGAATCTAAATAAAAAAGAAGCAAGGGATAAGGAAACTGAAGATTAGTATCGGGCATTATCTCAGATGGTTGATAATTAATACCCGACTGAAATAAACATCTTCTCAGAAGGTTATTAAGTACCAACCGTCTGTGAAGATATTTACGTCTTCTTAATTAATATTCTTGATTAAATGTGGGTCCTTTAAAAAGTCAAAATTCCACTTTCTTGTAATATTATTGATAAGTAAAGGTTACCTTTAAATTTCATTTCATAAATCATTTGAAATCGGTCAGAACATAAAAAACATACAACAAATGATATTTTTCATTTTTCTATCTTGATGAATATAATGCCTTTTTCATTTATTTTTTCAGTGGACATTTTTACTCATCATACCAACCTCTATGAATTTTTTCAGATTTTTTTTAAATTTTTTTGAATCAATGTGTGTTCATAACTTGATGAATGCCTCATATGTATATGAGCATTTAGTTAGAATGATGGATAATTTGAAGTTTGACATGTTGGAATGCTTTTAAGAAAATTAACAAAATTCATACATGTATAAATGATACAAATATGTTCATACAATCAAATTTGAGTGAAGGATCTTTTTTTACGAGATACACAAATGTGAATAATATGTGAGTAGAAATTAATTTGATATTTACCAAAACATTACAATGTCAGCTATACAAGTTTTAAAATTTTTTGTTCAGGTGGTAGATGTTAATTTTATACAAATGTAGAAGAAAGAATCATATAATTTGGACACAATTTGCAGAATCTAAATATGTTTGAGTATTTATATTGGAATCTAAATAAAAAAGAAGCAAGGGATAAGGAAACTGAAGAACATTATCGGGCATTATCTTAGACGGTTGGTAAGTAATACCCGCCTCAGATAAAAATCTTCTCAGAAGGTTATTAAGTACCAACCGTCTGTGAAGATATTTACTTGGGACGGAGGGAGTATAAGATGGTCACCCGCGCCATCGTCTTTTCGGAAAAACCGTTCCAACATCCTCTCTTCTCTCCACAAAACCTAGCTGCGGCTAGTATACAGCAAATGCTTTCGAGCTCGAGCAACCCTCCGCCACCGAGCCCGCCGAGGGACCCGACCGCCGGTAAGCGACCGCGGCTGGACCCCCCCCCCCCCTCGCCGCCGCACGTGAAGGATAGCCTCCTGTTCAACATGGCCCGAGATGTATTTACGAATACATCTCACTCCATGGAATGCCTTGGGCTCGGTACCCTTCCACAAAGTACTAGAATGGACACCACGAGCCACTACGTCTTCGGCCTCTCGCACCTGGCCTCTCTTCTCGACTCCCTCTGGGAGACGATGGCGGCCGAGCTCGGCGTCACGGGTCATCGCAACCTCGTCGTGGCGGCGGCCTTGAGACTGGGTCAACTTCCGCCGCCGGAGCCCGAGGCGCTAGAGGAGGGTCAGGAGCCCGAGGACCCACCTGAGGAGGAGGAGGTGGAGGCTGAGTAGAGTAGTATTTAGGTGTTTTATTTTCATGTTTTTAGTTTTAGTTTTTCGTTTCATGTTTTTAGTTGTAGTTTTTCATTTCATGGTTTTAGTTGTAGTTTATCTTTTCTTGTGTTTGTAATATACTCCCTCCATCCAAAGCGACAAGTATTTTGGGACGGAGATACTCCCCCCATCGAAAGGGACAAGTAGTATTTTGGGACGGAGGGAGTGATGTTTTTAAGTTAAGTGTACTTGGTGTTCTTGTTCATGGATGTACTATCTGTGAAAAATTAGTTCGAATTTTCCAATCGCCAAACCCTCCTTGTCCCCAAACCGGTGGAGTTGCCAGGAGATCGCTCGCAGCAGGGCCCGCAAAGCGGTCTGTAAAGTAGTAGTAACAGGAAAATGCAACAGGCCTGTAGCGAGTCGTCGTCTAAGCGGCCGTGTCGAGATGATCGGACGCTAGAGGAAACCGCGCTTAATTATGAACCAGTCGCTGGCCCTGGTTTCCTCGAAACCGCGATTTGCATCCTCTCGGTCCCAACGGCTCGACGCGTCCCATTAGGAGTAAATTTACACGCGGGGAAAAACAATTTTTTCGTTATATAAAAAAAATCCGTCCGTACATGCCTAAGCCAACTTCGTGACCGTGCGTCCGTGCCAGGGGACGCCTTGCAGCGAACATGGGCCTAGTCCTGCACGCATTACTTTCATTCGGATTTTTAACTGCAACTGTGCGCCATGCCTTATAACGTCAGTGTACCGACCTCAACTTTCCTTGGTGGGACTAATCCTTCGCACCTGTTCCATATTTTCTTTTCTTCTCTGTCTGTTGTCTAATACTATTTCTGTTCTATGTTCAACATGCATGTGCGACCTCGATCCACGATCATGTTTCATGATGTTATTCGTGTGTTTTCTCTTTTTGTTGAAAGATCATCATGTACTATTTGAGGTATATATATGCATGCATGTTAGTGTTTTTAAACATGACCGAGGTCCGAGGTGTTTTAATTCTAGCTATGTCTAACATGCACGGACCACAAACATGATCAACCAATTACACTATGTAACAAACCCAAATAGGAGACAATGATGGGCGACAGATCAAATGTCCATCGATCACAAAGCGATGCGAGACGCGCTTAAAGTCATTGTTTGTCTCCTTTAGCTTTGCAATTACAAATTGAGACGAGCTTCAAACCCTAAGATCTTTTGTTTTTGTCCAATTTGCTCGGTTCACTTGTGACAGATTAACACATCACTAAACTTAGAGCACATTCACTTGATTGAAATCCAGAAATTCTAACACACCAATATTCATTGACACGAATGAACACATATATATTACAAAACACAAGAAATATGTACAAGGGCAGAATTGAAGCTAAACATGTACAAGAACTCCTAAAACTACAAAAGAAATATGTACAAGAACTCCTAAAAACTACTCTGCCAGCCTTGCCTCCTCCGCCCTCTCCCCCAACTTCTCAAACCACGACAAGTGGTCCTCCTCCTCCTCGTCGTTGTCGTCATCGTCGTCGTGGTGGTGGCGGTCGCCGTCGTCATCATCGTCGTCATCGTCGTCGTCATCGTCGTCGTCCTCCTCCTCCTCCTCCTCCTCCTCCGGCGACAATGCAGCAGGAGAGTGGGTCGGCTGCTCCGGCTGAGCCGATTGCTCCGGCTGCAACGGTGGAAATTTTATCTTCTTATTCTAAATAGGTTAGCTTCGTTCAGAGTGGCGACCACGTTCTTGAGGTTTACTAGGCGGCGCCTAGCTCCGGACCTATAACTTGGTGGCAAACGAAATTTTGGCAGCCTAACAACATCTAAGTGTTTCGCTCGGGTTAGGTTTTTCCTACGCTGCCGAGGGGTATACATAAACTCCAATTTTCTCAGACGGATTTTAAGTACCGACCGCCAAAGAAGATGGTTACCCCAGACGGGTTTTACTTAGCAACCGCCTGAGAAGATATTTACTTCTTCTTAATTAATATTCTTGATTAAATGTGGGTCCCTTAAAAAGGAAAAATTCCACTTCCTTGTAATATTATTGATAGGTAAAGGTTACCATTAAATTTCACTTCATAAATCATTTGAAATTGGTCAGAACATAAAAAACATACAACAAATGCTATTTTTTTATTTTTCTATCTTGATGAATATAATGCCTTTTTCATTTATTTTTTCAGTGGACATTTTTACTCATCATACCAACCTCTATGAATTTTTTCAATTTTTTTAAAATTTTTTTGAATCAATGTGTGTTCATAATTTGATGAATGCCACATATGTATATATGAGCATTTAGTTAGAATGATGGATAATTTGAAGTTTGACATGTTGGACTGCTTTTAAAAAAAATTAACAAAATTCATACATGTATAAATGATACAAATATGTTCATACAAACAAATTTGAGTGAAGGATCTTTTTTTTATGGGATATACAAACGTGAATAATATGTGAGTAGAAATTCATCTGATATTTACCAAAACATTACAATGTCAGCTATACAAGTTTTTAAATATTTTGTTCAGGTGGTAGATGTTAATTTTATTCAAATGTAGAAGAAAGAATCATCAAATTTGGACACAATTTGCAGAATCTAAACATTTTTGAGTATTTATATTAGAATCTAAATAAAAAAGAAGCAAGGGATAAGGAAACTGAAGAACAGTATCGGGCATTATCTCAGGCGGTTGGTAAGTAATATCCGACTGAGATAAACATCTTCTCAAACGGTTATTAAGTACCAACCGCCTGTGAAGATATTTACTTCTTCTTAATTAATATTCTTGACTAAATGTGGGTCCTTTAAAAAGGCAAAATTCCACTTTCTTGTAATATTATTGATAAGTAAAGGTTACCATTAAATTTCACTTCATAAACCTTTTGAAATTGGTCAGAACATAAAAAACATACAACAATGCTATTTTTCATTTTTATATCTTGATGAATATAATGCCTTTATCATTTATTTTTTCAGTGGACATTTTTACTCATCATACCAACCTCTATGAATTTTTTTAGATTTTTTTAAATTTTTTTGAATCATTGTGTGTTCATAATTTGATGAATGCCTCATATGTATATATGAGCATTTAGTTAGAATGATGGATAATTTTAATTTTGACATGTTGGAATGCTTTAAAATTTTTTTAACAAAATTCATACATGTATAAATGATACAAATATGTTCATACAAACAAATTTGAGTGAAGGCTCTTTTTTTTATGAGATACACAAATGTGAATAATATGTGAGTAGAAATTCATTTGATATTTACCAAAACATTACAATGTCAGCTATACAAGTTTTTATATATTTTGTTCATGCGGTAGATGTTGATTTTATACAAATGTAGAAGAAAGAATCATCGAATTTGGACACAATTTGCAGAATCTAAACATGTTTGAGTATTTATATTGGAATCTAAATAAAAAAGAAGCAAGGAATAAGGAAACTGAAGAACAATATTGGGCATTATCTCAGGCGGTTGATAAGTAATATCCGACTGAGATAAACATCTTCTCAGACGGTTATTAAGTACCAACCGTCAGTGAAGATATTTACTTCTTCTTAATTAATATTCTTGATTAAATGTGGGTCCTTTAAAAAGGCTAAATTCCACTTTCTTGTAATATTATTGATAAGTAAAGGTTACCATTAAATTTCACTTCATAAATCATTTGAAATTGGTCAGAACATAAAAAACATACAACAAATGCTATTTTTCATTTTTCAATCTTGATGAATATAATGCGTCGGCCGCGGCGCGCGCGGCGGCAGAGGTGGACGAGGCCTCCGAGTAGAATAGGATTAGGAGTAGTTTTGTTCTTGTTTCTACGTGTTTTTCATCCATGTTTTCTTTAGTCTTGTTTGTAATATATGTGTTGGTAGTATGTTAATGTAATATGTCTTTTATGTTCATGAACAATGTGTCTGATGTATTATCGAAAAATTCTCCTTTTATCGAAAAACATCTCCTTTAACGACGCTAAGTTTAAACCTTTAACCCACTTCGTGCGTGAATCGAAAAACATCTCCAGTTGTGATGTTGTGTTTCTCTTGTTTTTTTTTTGATATTTTTTCTTTTCACGTTTTGTCATGTTGTTTTCTTTGATGCAAATGGGGCTAAACAAAAGACGAGCGCGCATAGGGGAAACACAACAAGTGCAACATTCATCAGAGACGAGCATGCATATATAGGAGAAACACATCAACATGCCTTATACAAGTCTATTTTATATACAGTACTCCCTTTGTTCACTTTTCATTGGCGTTGGGAGAACTAGGGGTAGCGCATCCAAAAGGGAATGGAGAGAATATAACCCATAGAGTACAACATGTTATGGCGGAACAAGTCATACTCGCGCTCAATCCTACAGTTCTCAATACAGAAGACGGTCCACTCGTACCACCCTCGCCGGCCGCAGTGGGCAGGCCCCTGGTTCCCCCCTGTTGGGCAGCGGCAAACGTAATCATCAATTTCGGGCAGCGCCACCAGCGGCGGTCTCGGAAGAGGCCTACTCAGAAACCTCCAGCTCACGAAAACATCGAGCCTCTGCATGGCTTGATTCTGACACCGGCAGCACTCCGTGTTGGTCTTTTTCATCGCGATGGACCCGGTCGCGTTGTCGCCGACGTGGGCCTCGCCTTTGACCTGTCGGATATACTCGAGGGCATCACGGTCCCTGCGGTCGGCGTCATAGCGGAGCATGGCGAGGACGTATGCCACCACCTTGTGGCCGTTCGTGGCTGCTCGAGCAAGGAACTGGGTGCCGCGCTGCACCTGCGCGTGGCCATAGTTGAAGACGAGGTCAAACCCGGTGACGTAGCACGCATGAGGGTTGCGCACGTTGGCCAGGCGCTCCACGTGGGCGTCGTAGCTCCCGTTCCCATGCCGTTGGAACCACTCCCAGCTGCTCTCCCGCTCCAGCGCCACGTGCCTGCCCACGGCGGGATCACGGCACGTCGCGTGCATGGCCTTGCAGGTGGCGCGCAGACTGGAGAGGTCATCCATGGGCTGGGTGGAGGTTGCGGCGACCCACCCCGCGATCAGGGCCGCAATATCGTGCGGCAAGGGGAACTCCATGGGCTTCGAAGGGAACCAATGAGGGCGCGCGCGACGGAGAGGAAGAGTACGCGCGAAGAAGAGGATGGTGTTTGTGGCGGAGTAGAGGATGGTGTGTCGTCTTACTACTCTTTATTAGTACGCGCAGAGAAGACGATGAGATGCCCAGTGTTTTTTAGTACGCGCAGAGAAGAGGGATGGTGATGTGTGGGCAGTTATTTCCAGCCAATTTTTTTTGTCCCAGCTCAACTTTACTTTCACTATATGGTCATGTCAGCAGTGTGCTCTGCACATTTTCAGCTACTGTCCTTTGTTGCCGTAGCAACTTGCTAGCATTGAATGGAAAGTGGGAGGATATGTATTGATGAAGGGTGTTACGGTATGTTTATGTGTTGACTAATGTGCGGTTTGAATCCTAAAAATAGAGTTCACTTGGGACTGAGGGAGTATAAGTTGGTCACCAGCGCCATCGTCTTTTCCGCACAACTGTTCCAACATCCTCTCTTCTCTCCACAAAACCTATCCACGGCTAGTATAAAGCAAATGCTTTCGAGCTCGAGCAACCCTCTGCCACCGAGCCCGCTGAGGGACCCGACCGCCAGTAAGCGGCCGCGGCTGGACCCCCCCTCGCTGCCGCGCATGAAGGATACCCTCCTGTTCAACATGGCCCGAGATGTATTTACAGATACATATCACTCCATGGAACGCCTTGGGCTCGGTACCCTTCCATAAAGTACTAGAATGGACACCACGGACCACTACGTCTTCGGCCTCTCTCACGTGGCCTCTCGTATCGACTCCCTCTGGGAGACGATGGCGGCCGAGCTCGGCGTCGCGGGTCGTCGCAACCTCGTCATGGCAGCGGCCTTGAGACTGGGTCACCTTCCGCCGCCGGAGCCCGAGGTGCTAGAGGAGGGTCAGGAGCCCGAGGACCCACCCGAGGAGGAGGAGCTGGAGGCCGAGTAGAGTAGTATTTAGGTGTTTTCTTTTCATGTTTTTAGTTGTAGTTTTTCGTTTCATGTTTTTAGTTGTAGTTTTTCATTTCATGGTTTTAGTTGTAGTTTATCTTTTCTTGTGTTTGTAATATACTCCCTCCATCCAAAGCGACAGGTATTTTGGGACGGAGATACTCCCTCCATCGAAAGGGACAAGTATTTTGGGACGGAGGAAGTAATGTTTTTAAGTTAAATGTACTTGGTGTTCTTGTTCATGGATGTACTATCTGTGTAAAATTAGTTCGAATTTTCCGATCGCCAAACCCTCCATGTCCCCAAACCGGTGGAGTTGCCAGGAGATTGCCCACAGCAGGGCCCGCAAAGCGGTTTGTAAAGTAGTAGTAACAGGAAAATGCAACAGGCTGGTAGCTAGGACTGGAAAGAAAAAAGTGAAGACAATACAAGGAAGAAAATGTTTGAAAAAAGGAAGGACAACCAAAATGTTAAACAGGAAATCTTTTCACAGAAATTAATCCAATCGTAATCCTCTCAAACATAGGCTCCCTTTGAAGGATAGGATTTGTAAAGAATTTTAGTTTCCATAGGAAACATAACACATGAGCTAGGACACTTTGGTAGCCATACTAAAAGAGCTGCTTATCTGCCTCATCCACTTCCCCACGCCGCCAGTAGAATCTCTTCGGCTGCGGGAAGGTGTCCCCTGAAGAGTTCGAGGACACCGAGGAGTGTCCGTCAGAGAGTCGCTTGATGACGAGGAGGCCGGGGAGTTGGGGTGGACCGGCGGTGTATAGTCGAGGTAGTGATCCAGGTGGATGATGAGCTCCGTCGTGAGGCCGCCAGGCTGGACCACTACGGCATGGTTGAAAGGTTCCTCCGGCGGCCCGCCGTCACTCCCAGTCTGGCCATCACTTCCTGCAAAGAAGGTGGCCATTTTGGCCTGAGGCAGGAGGCTTGGGTCTTTCATTCACCCAACGACCGTGCACAGGTCAGCACGCTCCCGGTGGTAAGTGGAAGCATCAAAGTGATCAAAGAGGAAGACGTCACCCAGAACCCGTCTGATGCCCTCCGCAGACCAGACATGCAGAGGGAGGTTCTCGATGACAACCTGCACGTGGAAGAACCACCCGACAATCGACACACCGACGCCAAAGATCCATGGCCGGAAGTAGTGGTTATCATCTAGCATGGAGATGATTGCTGTCTCGATGGCGATCTCCCCATAGTCATCACGGGTGAACCGCACTAGGAACTCACCATCCCCAAACGTGGACGCGGTGAAAGCCCAATGCGGGATTTCAAGTTGGTGATGGATGGCCAGGGTGATCTCCATGGGCGTCGCCTCGCTACGACCTCCTCTAGGTCCCAGAACAGCTGTTTGGCGGCGCAAACGGATAAACTCTGTCGTCATGAGGCGGTTGTTGACCACCGTGCATTGCCCCTCACAAGGACGCAGGGACGATGAGCCTGCAGGTACCTGCTCACGTCTAACATGGTTGCGAGGCATGGCGCTGCGACAACAGAGGCAAAGGACTTCTCAGGCAACACATGGGAGCATGGATGGGAATCAGTCGGGAACTTGAGCCTAGAAGCAATAGGGGGACGGTTTAAGAAGGCGAGGATGAAGAGGCCAAACATCGGAAGCAGCGTCCCTTGAGGATCTCACGAAAATCCGGTGATAGGACCAGACTTTTCGAGGCCTTCGGCTCTGTGCAAGCGTCATGAATGCGCGAAGGCCCAACTTGAATATAAAGTGAATCAGCGCAGTTTCAGCCCACAAATAACAAGCGGCCCAGCTTTTTCGTCGAGCCTGCCCGGGGCGGGAAATTTTTGTCACGCCGAATGAAGAAGGAAAATAAGAAATGAAAATAATATTTTATTACGGTACCCTTTGACCCACAACGCCGGCCCCCTCTCTGCAATGCGCTTGTAGGAGCATCCGCCAGCCGCCACGATTGTAGGAGCATCTGCCGGCTGCCACACTTGTAGGAGCATCCGCGGGCCGCCACGCATGGAGGAGCATTCGCCAGCCGCCACGCTTGGAGGAGCATCCGCCGGCCGCCACGCTTGGAGGAGCATCCGCCGGCTGCTACGCTTGGAGGAGCATCCGCCGGCCGCTATGCTTGGAGGAGCATCCGCCGGCCGCCAAGCTTGGAGGACCAACCGTCGTCCACCACGCTTGGAGGAGCATCCGCCGACTGCCATGCTTGTAGGAGAATCCGCCGGCCGCAGCTCGTGGAGTAACAACAGCTAGGTACAATTGCTCACAAAATGTGTTCTTGTACATCTATCCTCTTACGGATAGGCTAATGGCTGATTGAATTGTAGGAAGCGATGTCAGAAGATAAGACATGGATGGGAAAAGACAGGCATACGAGAGAGTGGCAGGATGGAATGAAGTCATTTTTAAATTTTGCATTTCAGGGCACTCGTGAAGGAGGAACTATGACTTGTCCTTGCACGAGATGTCGTAATATTTGCCACAAGACACGCAAGGGAGTTCATTTACACCTGCTCAGAAATGGGATGTTATTGGATTATACTTGTTGGATACACCATGGAGAAATACGAGTTCAGGAAAATATTGTTGAGGAATCAGCAAATAATGAGGAGATAATTTCTGATGATGGTGCTACGCAAAATATGTTGTCCAATCTACTTAGAGGCAGTGATCATGGTGGTACTTCAGCAGATGTCGATGATCAAGAAAATGCTATAAACCAATAGGAGCCAACTGGGGATGCAAAGAAATTCTATGACTTATTAACTGATGCCAAAAAGGAGTTGTATCCAGGTTGTTCGCAGCTGACCCAATTATCCTACATTGTTAGGTTCTACCAGATAAAGTGTTTAACTGGTATGAGCAATGTAGCTTGTGAGATGTTACTTGAACTATTCTCATTTGCGCTTCCAAAGGGCCACTGCATTCCTAATACACTTGATAAACTTCAGAAGGTTGTTCGTGACCTCGGGATGGATTATTAAAAGATCGATGCATGTGTCAATGACTGTGTGTTATTCCGGAAGGACTATTCTCTGCTGAATAGTTGCCCAAAATGTGGTGAATTAAGATGGAAAAATAGTACTGCTGGGGATGCAAGAGAGGCTTTACCTTGTAGAAAATCCAAGAAGCTTGTAGCACGCAAGGTTCTACGTTACTTCCCTCTTATTCCCCGTCTACAAAGGTTTTATATGAGAGAATCAACGGCATCAAACATGCCCTGGCACAAAGAAGGTCGTGCTGATGATGGAATATTACGCCATCCCGCCGATTCAAAAGCATGGAAGCATTTTGATAGCATTCACCCAAATTTCTCATCTGATCCTCGCAACATAAGACTTGGGCTACCATCTGATGGTTTCAATCCTTTTGGAGTAATGAATGTTTCTTACAATACATGGCCTGTGATTCTAATCCCTTATAATCTACCACCTTGGTTGTGTATGAAGCAGTCTTATTGGGTGATCTCAATGATAATTCCTGGGCCAAAGTCACTTGGAAACAACATTGATATGTATCTGCATCCTTTGATTGATGAGCTACTGAAATTATGGTCTGATGGTGTTGAAACATATGATAGTTTAAAGAAAGAGACATTTGTCATGCGAGCTTCTTTATTGTGGACAATAAATGATTTTCCAGCATATGCAATGCTATGTGGATGGAGCACAAAAGGGAAGCTAGCATGTCCATACTGCCATATAAACACTGACGCCTTCTGGTTGAAATATGGACGGAAGTATTGTTACATGGGTCATCGTCGTTTCCTACCTCAGGATCACAGATGGCGTCGAAACAAAGGTTCTTTCAACAACAAGGCAGAGAATAGAGAGGCTCCAACATCACTCTCTGGTGACGAAGTACTCCAACAATACGATTGTTTTGATCAAGTGAGTTTTGGACCGACGAATAATAAGAGAAAGCACACCGAGGAAAATAGATGGCATAATTGGAAGAAGAAAAGTATATTTTTCGACCTCTCTTATTGGAAGACATTGCTAATAAGGCATAACTTGGATGTCATGCACATTGAGAAAAACATTTGTGATAGCATATTGGGGACATTGCTTGCTATGGATGGTAAAACAAAAGATAGTCTACAAGCTCGTCTTGATATGAAGGATATGGGTATACGGACAGATCAACATCCGAAGTTCATAAAGAGCAAGTACACATTCCCACCAGCATTATATACTTTGGGCAAAGATGAGAAGACCACCTTGTGCAAGTTTTTGGGGAATGTGAAGGTGCCCGATGGTTATGCCTCAAACATCAAGAGATGTGTGGACATAAAAGCATGTAAGGTATCAGGTCTAAAAACTCATGACTGCCATATTATATTTCAGAAGCTCCTTCCTATTGCAATATGTAATACATTTCCTGAAAAGGTTGTTGCACCTTTAATTGAGTTTAGCACATTCTTTTCTGGAATTTGTTCTAAAGAATTGGTGGAACCAGATTTGGACAAGATGAGCAAACAAATTCCTAAAACAATTTGTAAGCTTGAGATGTTGTTTCCTCCCGCTTTCTTTGATATCATGGTACATCTTCCAACCCATCTTGCCGAAGAAGCACGGTTGGGTGGACCTGTTTCTTACAGATGGATATATCCAATTGAGAGGTACCTTGGTACATTGAAGAGGTATGTACGTAACAAAGCTCACCCGGAGGGTTCTATAGCTGAGGGATATTGCCGAACAGTGTATGACTTTTTGTAGTCAGTTTTTGGATAACATCAGCACCAAGCGTAATAGGCCAGAATGTCATGAAGCTGCAGCTACAAATGAACCTTCTGTTGATAATTCTAACATATTTACAGAAGTTGATAATTCTAAAAAAGGGTATAAATGGGACCAACTTACTATGGTGGAACTACATAACATCAGGCATTATCTTATTACTAACGTTGAAGAGGCCGCTCCATGGATCAAGTAATAACGTATAACTCAGATGTTGTATACTATATATATGGCTTATTGTAGATGGCTAATTTAATTTTGTACCCTTTTCAGTGAGCATATTGAAGAGCTGAAAAAGATTCATTCTCGTGATGTTGATAAACGCCATAGAGATGAGTTTGTTGATTGGTTTCAGAAACGAGTAAGTACATGCAAGTTTGCACTTTGATGAAATATTGAACAAATATGTGTTCTGAAATTGGTTTGTCGTCGATAACCCCTGTTATACTAATGTGTACAGATTATGACATTACACAAAGAAGGCAAAGCAACTGATTATCTGTATGCAGTATCTAGAGGACCTGATCGTCGGGCACATTTTTTTAGTCGGTTATTCATCAATGGCTTCTTCTTTCGAACAACAGATGTGGAAAAAGATTTACAGACCCAAAACAGTGGTATTGTTGTTTGGGGCACTGATCATGATTGGTTTGGAGTAATCAAGAAAATCATTGCTGTTGATTTTGAAAAAAATCAAGAGGTTCTGTTATTTCAGTGTGAATGGTTTGATCGGCCTTTTGGAAGCAGTTAGAACCAAAGCAGAGGCTACAAAAAGGATCAATACGGAATGATAGTTGACACTACTCTGTTTTGATTCTAGTATGAGCCTTACATTCTAGCCACCTAAGCAGAACAAGTTTTTTATGTTCCAAGTGTGAAGCATCCTAAATGGGCTACAATTGTTAAAACGAAGCCACAGAACGTTTTTGCCATGCCCCCTGGAGACAGTGAAAATAATGTGACTGAGACGATGGAGGCTGAGACATTTCATGATGATCTGCTTACTAATGATATCAATAATGAGGATACGACCGCATGGGCTAGGAATGACATTGAGGGATCCAGCGGCGATGCTTCCACTCTTATAATGACAACGTCAGGTGATCGGTTTGAGGTAGATGGAGTTGCATCAGAAAATGAAGACGACGACGATACATATACCAATGATGGTCATGTAGCTCCATTGTGGGGGTCGACAACGAAGATGATGATTTTTAGTATAATTAAGTACGTGACATGTAGCTCCACAATGAATCCATCCGTCCGAACCCGACATTTATTTTTCAGTTATTTATATTTGCTACCCGAAAAGTACCCGATACCCGATATTTCGGTCTTTTCAGTTCTGGTCTCGGTTTTATCGGTTTCGGTTTTTCGGTCTCGGTTTATTTGCCCACCCCTAATTTACGTAGTAGTAGCATATATATGGGATATACATATTTCTCCTGCATGTTTTTTTTGCAAAACTATTTAGTGATATATCCTATGTGCATATTACATATGTAAAACTAATGTAAAGTATAAAACTTTTTCAAAGGGAAGTCTTAGGTTTCGTCAAATCTATCTTTCAGATCTACGCAATTTTGATCTATTTTAACAATACAAGAATTGTACTTTTAGATTCACCATGAAAAATATTTCCATAATATACAATCTAGTACTACATGTTATTGAAGTTAATAAATTCCATATAAATCATTTGTCAAAGGTAATTAGTTCGACCAAAACAGAAATAGAGTTGAGTTGGGGCGGAGGAAGTATTATACGTTGCTGTTTGCCGCATAAGGTTTCGTCCTTCGTTCAAGCCATAGCCATTTGTATAGGCGGCTGATGCGACCGGGTGCACCGAGCTTACGTGCGCGCCAGTCACCGAGGCGCCTTAGACTCGCGCAGCGCATGCGTTGAAATCACCTACGGTACTGCAGGTGCAGTAACAGTCACTGACATGTGGGTCCGACTAGATGTGGGGCCCACATGTTAGTGACTTTTACTGCACCCGCAGTACTGCAGAGGTTATGCATCCCGCATGCGCATTATTGAATTCAATTGGAACCGCTCTGCGTCCCATCATCGCTTTACCGTGAACCACTGCGGCTGGTCTTAAAGGCAGGCCCGACTCTGGTCCTAGGCGGGCGGAAATAAATTTTTTGCGATCCTCGAGAACGGATCAAGGGGAAGGCTCATCGCCCATAGTGGTCATGTAGCTTCCGTCCCCTCGATCCGTTGGCGATGAGCCTTCTCCTCATCCATTCTCGAGTTCACGGCGGCCACGGCGCCGCTTCTACCCTGCTTCTGGACTGAGGACGCTGATGATCCGCAACATACTTTTAAATCTGCGCGTTGGTATTCTCCCCCTCATATTTGTTGATGCGTTAATACCTGATGTTTTACATCGTTGAGTATGTTACGGATCATCAGCGTCGTTAGTCCAGCACTGAGTCGTCAGGAGGAAAAAAGTAATGAACATCATTGATCAGCAATGCGCCGAGGAGAATGCGAATATTGTTTGCTGATTCATGGCAATAGATCCTAATGCAACGACTGTGTTCCGTGGCAATAAAGCTGTAACGCCACGAACCAGTAATTCGTGGCAACAGATCCTAATGCAACGATTGTGTTCCGTGGCAATAAAGCTGTAACGCCACAAACCAGAGTATCGTGGCAACACATCCTAATGCAACGATTCTGTTTCATTGCATTATGGTCCAAATGCAACTGTTTGCTGATCTGTGGCAACATATCCTAATACAACGACTGTGTTCTGTGGAAATAAAGCTGTAACGCCACAAACCAGTATTTCGTGGCAATAGATCCTAATGCAACGACTGTGTTCTGTGGCAATAAAGCTATAACGCCACGAACCAGTAATTCATGGCAACAGATCCTAATGCAACGATTGTGTTCCGTGGCAATAAAGCTGTAACGCCACGAACCAGAGTATCGTGACAACACATCCTAATGCAACGATTTTGTTTTGTTGCATTACGGTCCAAATGCAACTGTTTGCTGATTTGTGGCAATAGATCCTAATGCAACGACTCTGTTCCGTGGCAATAAAGCTGTAACGCCACTAACCAGTAATTCGTGGCAACAGATCCTAATGCAACGACTGTGTTCCGTGGCAATAAAGCTGTAATGCCACGAACCAGTATTTTGTAGCAACACATCCTAATGCAACGATTCTGTTTCGTTGCATTACGGTCCAAATGCAACTGTTTGCTGATTCATGGCAACAGATCCTAATGCAACGACTGTGTTCCGTGGTAATAAAGCTGTAACGCCACGAACCAGTATTTTGTGGCAACAGATCCTAATACAGCGATTGTGTTCCATGGCAATAAAGCTGTAACGCCACGAACTAGAGTATCATGGCAACACATCCTAATGCAACGATTCTGTTTCGTTGCATTACGGTTCAAATGCTACTGTTTGTTGATTCGTGGCAACAGATCCTAATGCAACGACTGTTTTTCGTGGCAATAAAGCTGTAACACCACTAACCAGTAATTCGTGGCAACAGATCCTAATGCAACGACTGTTTTCTGTGGCAATAAAGCTATAACGCCACAAACCAGTATTTCGTGGCAACACATCCTAATGCAACGATTCTGTTTCGTTGCATTACGGTCCAAATGCAACTGTTTGCTAATTCGTGGCAACAGATCCTAATGCAACGACTGTGTTCCATGGCAATAAAGCTATAACGCCACGAACCAGTATTTCGTGGCAACAGATCCTAATGCAACGATTCTGTTCCATGGCAATAAAGCTGTAACGCCATGAACCAGAGTATCATGGCAACACATCCTAATGCAATGATTATGTTTCGTTGCATTACAGACCAAATGCAACTGTTTGCTGATTCGTGGCAACATATCCTAATGCAACGACTGTGTTCTGTGGCAATAAAGCTATAACGCCACTAACCAGTAATTCGTGACAACAGATCCTAATGCAACGACTGTGTTCCGTGGCAATAAATCTGTAACGCCACTAAACAGTATTTTGTGGCAACAGATCCTAATGCAACGACTGTGTTCCGTTGCATTCTGTTCCAAATGCAACTATTTGCTGATTTGTGGCAAAAGATCCTAATGCAACGACTGTGTTCCATGGCAATAAAGCTGTAACATCACGAACCAGTATTTCGTGGCAACAGATCCTAATGCAACAATTATGTTTCGTGGCAATAAAGCTGTAACGCC
This sequence comes from Tuctoria greenei, assembly GCA_036927565.1. Lineage (NCBI taxonomy): Eukaryota > Viridiplantae > Streptophyta > Magnoliopsida > Poales > Poaceae > Tuctoria > Tuctoria greenei. The sequence goes on from JAYESD010000003.1 coordinate 22,170,918, forward strand.
ACGAACCAGAGTATCATGGCAACACATCCTAATGCAACGATTCTGTTTCGTTGCATTACAGTCCAAATGCAACTGTTTGCTGATTCGTGGCAACAGATCCTAATGCAACGACTATGTTCTGTGGCAATAAAGCTGTAACGCCACTAACCAGTAATTCGTGGCAACAAATCCTAATGCAACGATTGTGTTCCGTGGCAATAAAGCTGTAACGCCACTAACCAGTATTTCGTGGCAACAGATCCTAATGCAACGACTGTGTTCCGTGGCAATAAAGCTATAACGCCACGAACCAGTAATTCGTGGCAACAGATCCTAATGCAAAGGCTGTTTTCCGTGGCAATAAAGCTATAAAGCCACAAACCAGTATTTCGTGGTAACAAATCCTAATGCAATGATTGTGATCCGTTGCATTAGCATCCTGACGCCATGAACTAGTGATTCGTAGCAACAGATCCTAATGCAATGATTGTGTTCCATGGCGATAGTTCCTAGTGCCACGAACTAGTGAATCGTGGCAAAAAGCCAAGCTTACTGCAACGATTTAGTATTCGTTGCAGTAAAATCGTTGCAACAGGTCGAAATCCTTGTAGTGATAGGGCTGCTAGTCCTAGTTTGAAAGTAAAACTTAGATTTCTGAAGAAATTCTAAAAAGATTTAGGTTTCCCTCAATTGATTGGAAATACCTACCAAAGCCATATGATATTCATACATAGACAAAACCTTATGCATATGCTATTTGCTTTCACATTGAGCCTAGTCAAACTAGTATAGACCTATGTGAGAAATCATTCAACTCTTTTTGAATTCAAGACTTCACTTGCACATGCTATACTTCTACACTAGAAGTAAGCAAAACGTCCATCATATCCACCATACCACAACAAAAAGAGAAACTCCATGTTATTCATATTTAGCACTCTCTTCAAAATTCATTGAAAAGAAAGGGAGTAGAAGACATGGCTATAAAAAAAGCATGCTTACATCATAAGCATGAGAAAAAAAAGAAGAGAAAAGAAAAGTAGCCATGTTTCATCCCTGCAAAAAGAAAGAGAGATTATACCAAAAAGGAGTTATCTCAAGTATCCACATCCACTTCCACTCCATCACACATGCACTAGTCTTGAATCAAAAAGTTTTGATTTGAATTTTCCTAAGGTTTACTCTTTTGACTTAGCAATATATGTGATGCAAATATGCCTACTTACTTTCCTTACCAAGCTTCACATTCAAGCCATATTCAATGAGTAGGAATAGTAGAGGCACAATGCTTTGGTGATGAAATATTTCCACTATCCACAAAGGAGTGATTGAGAGAATCAAATTAAAGTACTTAATATCTAACTTGAATTCTCAGGGATTTAAGTGGAACTTGATTTCTAGGCTATGTTTGCTCCATTTGCTATTCTACCTTTCAACTACTCATGAATATGAAAAAGCATAAGCCCCATGATAACTTAAGAAAGGTAGGGTATCATAGCCAATTTCTGCAATAGTAGGTAGAGTATCTTGTTGTGCATTAGATACTTTTGAAAATAAGATATTGTAGCAACTCCTGATCATCAACCTAAAGTCTTGACTTTGCTCGGGACGAGCAAAGGATAAGCTTGGGGGAGTTTGTTAACGTCTGTTATATACCAATTTCATCCGTCAATTTAACTCAATTATGTGAAGGATCTGTCATTTCTTGCACACGTCACATTTCTATCTAACCCAATTCCACTTGGACTTGGAGAAATATGTGTATGCAGCGTTTTATGCAGGAAATGAGGAAATGTAGAGGGACCAATCCTATAAAATATCATCCCAACCACTCAGGCGACGACACGTGGCATCCCATGGATCAAATGGACACAAACAGAAGTATCCGAGGAGATCCCATGGTGTATCACCCATATACATCAATGGGACCCACTTGGCAGCCGCCTGGAGAAAGCACACGAGTAACGGAGCAATGACCAGGTCGGCCGAACCAGGGGGTCGGCCGACCTGGTCATTGCACCAAACTCGGTCACCCTCCACGTGTTGGCTCCTCCGAGCTCCATGGAGTCAATGGTGACTGATTCGCGCGCTTTTGGTGGGGGGAACCGACCTCAACACTAGTATAAATAGGACCCCCTACCCCTCACTTCAACACACACCACTTGGGCATCATTATATTGTATACACTATCTTCCATAGTCCTTAGAGGAGTTAGGATGTAGAGAGGAGAGCCCCTAGTCCCAAGTCCAAATTGGGAAAGGAGTAGAAGGAGTCTCTGTTCCCAATTCCACATTGGGAAAGGTATGGCTTATGTATTCCTTCTTGTATTTGTGACTTTGTGCTCAATAAAGATATTATCTTTAGTCTTCTTTTATACGTATACTTGGACAAAGCGTTTCTTGTTTGATTGTGGAGTCCATGTATGTGGAAGGTATATTCTTTATGATTTCACTCTCATGATCACATCTTATGGTCATAAACACTATAGACACCCACTATAGTCTATGTAGTTATGATATGATTAGGTTAATATGAATGACTTATGCTATGCTTCAACATTGGTTCAACGATGTTTAGGTTAGTCATTGCCTTAGGATGGCTTGTGCCATGGCTCCTAAGGTATTTGCTTAGTATGCTAGCATGGTGCTAGGGTATTTAAGTAGCGTTGGATGTCTCGTAGACCCACGGATTGAAGAGATGGGCAGTAGGTGGTGACAGCCCTATCTGTCCTTTGTAATCCTCCACGTTCGGCTATGCCACAGGCTCTTGGCGGGAGTCGCCATAGTATTGCTAGGGGTAAGCCTGTGTCCGATGCGTTGAATAGCATTGCATAGGAATTCATAATTGACATGACCATTAGTATCTACCTTAGGCTATGTATATGTATTAGGAGCATTGCAGGAGCAACTCTCTAACTCTCAATCCAATCTCCCTCTAGGACCAATTTTACCATTTAGAATAGATTGCCTAGGTGTGTGTCACACTACCCCTATTATCAACTGACCCCTATCCGGATAATGGATTAGTATCCCATAGCTTGACCATAAGAGTATTATATACTTTACTACATTGCCTTCCTTTGGGATAAATACGATATCCTTGGGAATATTCATGAGTGAAATGCTACAACGGTATCTTCCATGCACTTGCGGATCTCATCTCTTTACCGGAGATGATCTGTGGTGTTAAGAAATACCAACAAGCATTTCTAGCGCCGTTGCTGGGGATGATTTGTTAGTATATCTTAGGAGCCGTCAACAAAAAGCAAAACGCTAGAAGCCACAAGAATAATAAGGATTACATTGCCTTTGTCAAGGGAAACTCTTCTCAAGTTAGAAAACCTAATAATGTTGATAAATTTAACATTGTGAACACATATGAACAACAACTCCTATTTAGAACTTTTGATGCTTCATATGTACTTATGAAAGGTAATCTTGGAAGAGTTTATGCCAAATATGTTGGGCCACGCCATAGGAACACCAAGTCTCATGTGTGGGTGCCCAAATCACTTGTGACTAATCTCAAAGGACCCAAGCAAGCTCGGGTACCTAAGACCAAGGCATAATTTGTTTTTTGCAGGCTTATTCATCCGGTGGAGCAAAATGGGTGCTAGATAGTGGATGCACCAATCACATGACCGAAGAAAGAAGGATGTTCGTGGAATATGAAGAAAATGAAGACCCAAGCGAAGACATTTATTTTGGTGATAATAGTCAAGGAAGGGTGCTTGGTACCGGTAAAATTGCAATTTCATCACAACATACTCTTTCTCATGTTTTACACGTTGACACCTTGTTTATAACCTTTTGTCCATATCTCAATAATGTGACAAGGGTTATAATTGTTTATTCAGTAATGAGGGTGTGACCGTCTCTAGAAGGAGTAATAACTCGGTTGCATTTAAGGGTGTGTTTAAGTGAAAAATTTATCTAGTTGACTTCAACAAAGATAAAGCCAAACTTGACACATGCTTGATTGCAAAGACCAACATGGGTTGGCTGTGGCATATGCGGCTAGCACATGTATGAGGAATCTTCAAAAACTCCTTAAAGGTGATCACATCTGTGGTTTAAAGGATGTTGTTTTTGAGAAAGACAGGCCTTGTAGAGCGTGCCAAGCCGGGAAGCAAGTAGGAGCACCCCATCCCACGAATAATGTCATGACTACAACAAGACCGCTTGAGCTCCTCCACATGGAAAATGATCAAGAGGGAGCTTCCACACAAGATCAACCTCAAGAAGATCAAGGTGATCAAAACATCAATGAGGGCAACTATCCAGGGGGAGAAGAAGATGATAATCATGAAGATTCAAGACCACAAGTGCCACATCCAAGATTACACCAAAGCATACAAAGAGATCACCCCGTCGACAACATAATCGGTGACATCCAAAAGGGAGTAATAACTCGATCTCGCATAGCTAATTTTTGTGAACACTATTCTTTTATATCCTCTTTGGAACCATACAGGGTTGAAGATGCATCAAAAGATCCGAATTGGGTGATGGCGATGCAAGAAGAATTGAACAACTTCAAAAGGAACAAGTGTGGGAGCTTGTTGAAAGACTCAAATCCAACGTCGTCGGCACTAAATGGGTCTTCTGCAACAAGCAAGATGAACATGGAGTGGTAACAAGGAACAAGGAACGACTTGTGGCCAAATGGTACTCACAAGTCAAAGGTTTGGATTTCGATGAGACTTTTGCTCCCATAGCTAGGCTTGAATCGATTCGTATATTACTTGCATATGCTAGTCACCATGATTTCAAGCTTTATCAAATGGACGTGAAAAGTGCATTCCTCAACGGACGATCAAGGAGGAGGTGTACGTGGAGCAACCACCCGGTTTTGAAGATCAAGAGTACCCCGACCATGTGTACAAACTGCGTAATACTCTCTATGGCCTCAAACAAGCTCCTAGAGCTTGGTATGAGTGCCTTAGAGATTTTTTGATTGAGAATGGCCTCAAGATTGGTAAAACTGATTACACTTTGTTTACTAACACTTAGATGATGATATCTTCGTTTGCCAAATCTATGTTGATGATATTATATTTGGTTCAACTAACAAATCCTTTTGTCAAGAATTTAGTAAGATTATGACAGATAGATTCGAGATGTCCATGATGGGAGAGTTGATATAATTTTTGGGATTCCAAGTGAAGCAACAAAAGGATAGGACCTTCATAAGCCAAACAAAGTACACTCGAGACATTCTCAAGAAGTTTGGAATGGACAAAGCAAATCCCATAAAGACTCTCATGGCGACAAATGGACACTTGGATCTCAATAAAGACAGACCAAACGTGGATCAAAAGGTATATCACTCCATGATTGGCTCCTCACTTTATTTATGTGCATCTAGGCCTGATATCATGTTGAGTGTATGTTTGTGTGCAAGATTTCAAGCCAATCCTAAGGAATGTGATTTGACAGCCGTAAAAAGGATCTTGCGATATTTAGTTCATACACACAACCTAGGCCTTTGGTATCCTAAAGGCTCAAAGTTCAATCTCATTTGATACCCCGATGCAGATTATGTCGGATGCAAAGTAGATAGAAAAAGTACCTCAGGAACTTGCCAATTCTTTGGTAGATCCCTAGTTTCTTAGTCCTCCAAGAAACAAAATTCCATTGCCTTATCCCCGGCCGAAGCGGAGTATTTTACAGCCAGGAGTTGTTGTGCACAACACCTTTGGATGCGACAAACTCTAAAGGATTATGGTTACAATATGAGCCGTATCCCACTCTTTTGTGATAATGAGAGTGCCATTAAAATTGCCCATAACCCCGTTGAGCACTCTTGAACCAAACACATAGACATCTGACATCACTTTTTGAGAGATCACTCAATGAAAGGAGACATAGCCATTTCCCATGTCAACACTGAAAAACAACTAGCTGATATCTTTACCAAGCCACTTGATGAAAAACGCTTTTGTGAGCTCCAAAATGAACTAAACATCCTTCATGCTCGAAACATGGCTTGAAGACTTGCATACCTGTATGTCTTCAAAATCATGTTGATTGTGTCGAAAAATCATCTATCTCTATTTTCTCCAGAAAAAACTATGTTAATAATTTGATCTTGGTGAATTATGGTCATAGCTTGATTGTTGTATGGTTACTGATCATATTCATCAAGATTATTTGTGTGTTTTTATCCCCTATTTTCTTTTTAAGCACCTTCAAATATATACGAAAGGCATATATTTTTCTGTCCAAGTGACCATGGACTAGTCAGTGGTTACCCCAGACTAGTCCACACATTGCAGACTAGTCCGCTGAGTTTTTCGATAGTCCGGACTAGTCCGGTCCGACCAAGGACTAGTCCAATTTTTGGACTCCATAACCCTAGGGCCAGCGCAAACCTAATATTCTTCCTCCTCACAACTCCTCTCACGTTCTCTCTCCACACTCAAGTGCTCCCAAGGCAATTTTGCGAGTTCTCCATCAAATCCACTCAAATCTCCGTGGGAATCGATCTCCACTGCAATGGGATCGAAGAACTCGGACTAGTACGCATCAAGCACTCCTTCAATGCCGCGAATCGAAGGATTTGGCAAATTTCTCTCCAAACCCTAGAACCTTCGATTTTCCTTGTTTTTGCTCAAATAGCTTAGCTCCTCCAGTCAATACATGCCTCCCTGTTTGTATTACAACTACGCTACTTCACTTTTGCATTGAGGAATTACATTACGTCGTTGGCTAGGGTTTAAGCAGCCAAATATCAGACTAGCCTGTTATTGGTGCGGACAAGTCCGGTACTCCGGACAAGTCCGCACCTGAGCAACGGACAAGTCCGGTGTTTGTTGAACAAAACCCCAACATTCTTCAACTCGATGCTTTCCCTTGCAACCAATTCTTATCTATGTCATATATCACCTTCCTGTTAGGACAATGTCGAACTCAAATGAGGATATCTCCGACTTCGAGGCCGAATTGGATCAAGAGACTTTGCCTCGTGTTTCGACGGGCCACGCCAAGAAAAGGCAAGACTGTACCGCTGTCCCCTCACCCACTCCACCTAGGGTGCGATGAAAGGTTCCATCTAAGAAACGAGCTTTCAGAGGGAAAGATGTGGTTGGTCCTAGCTCGACTGCTCATCGCCAAGCTAACAGAAAAGAAAAAGGAATTGCCTCCGGCCCCATTGGCCCCCTCAAGATGACAGCTCCAAGATAAGGAAATAGGGATCCCTCAGAGGAGAAGTTCAATGGCAATGGAAGTGATGTAGCATGTAATCTAAGGAAGATTGATTCCTATAGCAGTGGAAAAAAGGCAGCTAACTCGAGATATTGGAGTCACTTCCACTTAGACTACTACAACACCGTGTACCTCCAAATGAAGACTCCAGTGGTCCGCATCCAATGGATTGACTAGAGCCACTTTGAAAGAAAGAGTTGTGGTGCTTTTAATGAGGTGGTAGAGGCTGTAGAGAGGCATGGTCTAAATGAATGTTTCCCTTTAGATACAACTAGAATGATGAAGTGATAGCCCAGTTTTACTCTACATGCTATTTTGCTAGCAATGAAGAAGAGAGAGTGACTTGGATGACACATGGATCCAAGTACACATTTACCTATGCTAAGTTTGCCAGGCTGCTGCACCTTGAGGACACCAGCAACAATGAGATTGTGATTCACAATCTTAGTGTTTTGGAGAAGGACAAGATGGATTTTATTTATGATACACGCCTCAAACACAATCCTCCCTCAACCAAGAACATGAAGCCCTTATTCATTGTTCTCAATAGAGTGCTCCAAAAGACAATTGCTCCAAAGGATGGAGATGCCGGGAGTGTCCAAGGTTACTTGAGAACCTTGATGAAAGTGATTAGCAGGAGAATGAAGTTTGATATCTTCAATTACATCTGGAATGACATGGTGAACATCTCTTGCACACTAAACCGCTCATGTGGCTATGCACCATACTTGATGTTCATGATTGAAAAAGTCATAGGAGTTTAGTTTGTGAAGGATGTGGAGTATACTGCTCTAAGGCCTCAGAAGCCTTCTCAAGCCTCTCTCCCTGCTACTCCCTCACCTGCCTCAAGTGAGGAACATTCAGAGAGAGCTCAAGAAGATACAAGACTTTCCTTTGGCACTAGGGACCCTCCATCTAGCAAAGGGTCCGCTAGTGGAATCATGAAGTACTTGGCTTCCATATTTGGTTTTAGCCGCAAAACTGAGGTGATGGTTCATAAGATGAAAAAGGCAAGAAAAGAGAAAATGAGATACATGAAGGACAATGGCAAATCAATTTTTCAAAAACTGGAAATTGAGCCTATTCGGTCTCCAGTTATCTCAGAGGACTCCACCTCTGACTTCTCGGAGCTTCCACCCCTCTCTCCTTCCGAGCTTGCCTACTTTGTCCTTCGGGGCACAACGAGTGGTTCTTCTCCTCCTCCTCCTCAGGCTGATGATGAAGATGATGGAAGTACTGATAGTGTGGAGTGAGCCAGCAACGACGAGTAGATCCCTCTTCTCCTTCTTTTTGGTGCTTTGATGCCAAAGGGGGAGAGATTGATAGGGAGTCTTAGGTCGTAGCATTAGTTTGAGAGAGAGAGAGAGAGAGTTCCATTCCTCTTTTGTGTTTTGTTGCTACTCTGTCATGCTTTTGGGTTTGTAAAACTTTAATTGTGCCCTCTCATGCTTTTGGACATGTGTTGTTAAATGATGGCTATGTTATGCTTATGATCAATGGTTTATATTTAAAACTGCTATGTATGCTTGAGATTCTTAATGTTATTATGATTATGCCTCTTATGATATCCACATCAATATTATTGCTCACACACATAGCTTTGCACCCCACCATAAAGAGTGCACATATGTATTACTCTTAAATTTGCTATTTTTGCTCAAAAGTCATATGTGCACACTTTATGAAAATCTGAATTTTTTCATCATATTTGTGTAATATCGATTGGTTGTCATTGATCACCAAAAAGGGGGGAGATTGAAAGTGCATCTAGGCATCCCTTGTGGGTTTTGGTTGATTAATGACAAACAAATGAGATCCTAACAAAATTGTTGAGATGAGTGCAGGTTTTAAAGAAATGAGAAAGAAAGCACAAAACAGAAATAGAATGAGGAATTAAAGGGAAAAGAGCTCGGGAGATGAAAATATTAGATTATTTTGTTTGGAGTGTGTTGGAGAAACACACCCCAAGAGCTCAAGTGAACAAATAGTTCAACTCACTGCACATTTTACAGGAAGAGCGAACTAGTCCAATATCAACTGGACTAGTCTGATATCTCTCTAACTAAAAACGGACAAGTCCTTTCCCAGTACGGACTTGTATGTAACCCTTCACATTTGCACAACACTGGACAAGTCCGATATTGACCGGACTAGTCCGAAAATTCTCTGACTTAAATCGGACAAGTCCCTCCAAGTGCGGACTTGTCCTTAGTCCTACACGGTGTTCATCACACTAGACTAATTAGATATATACCGGACTAGTCCTAAAGTTTCTGACTAAGATCAAACTAGTCCGCATCTCAATAGACTAGTCTGGTATCCATCAATACTCAGGATTTTCCACACGCCGCATACCAGACTAGTCTGATGTCCACCACGGACTAGTTTGGACATCGCAAACCCTAACAGTAACTTTTTGAAAACCTAGTATAAATAGAGGTGTACGGCCATACATCAATCTTTCTTGACCCCTGTGCTATCACACCTCCCAAGAGCCCAGAATTCGCATCTATCCACACATTCTAACCCTAAAAGGATCAAATCTTTGAGGATTAGCAATTGATCAAAGGAGAGACTTGTTCTACACATCTTGAGCTCTTGGGTTTGATCTCTCGCACACTCTTATTATTTATTGTATATCTTTTGAGTGTGTTTGGTGGTGTTCATCGTTGTAATTCTCGCGGAGCCCTCAACTTGTGAGAAGGCCCCTTGAACAAGTTATTTGCCCCTTTGTGATTAGTGGAAGAGAATCGACCTCCGTGGCGATTCGACGAGGGTAGGGTTGGTGAAGTCCTGGTCCTCTGTGGACTCCTCAACGGGGATGTAGATTTCCTCTGTGGAATCGAACCTCAGGATAAAATATTGTCTCGTGCACTTTTGTTTCATCGTTCATCATATTCTAGGGTTTGCATAATCTTGTGTAGCTCACGTTGAAACATTTGAATTAAAATTGATCTTTGCCATACATTTTTTCATTGTTGGAATACATCCAAGTTGCCAATTACTTTCCACTGCATAGGGTACCAGAAGTGAAATTATCGATCAATCTTGATCTTTCTAGTCGACGCATACTGGACTAGTCCACACTGTATCGGACTGGTCCGATCTCCCTGTATTTGATTAATCTGTTAAGTGTTTTAGGGATCAACAAAGAATCAGATATCCTATTCACCCCCTCTAGGCTACATTCATAAAGTAACATGACCTCAAGTCAATCTTGGAGAAAACACAAGCACCCTTCATCTGATCGAACAAATCCTCTATATATGGCAATGTGTACTTGTTCTTGATCGTCACCTAGTTAAGAGCTCGAAAATACACGCACATCCTTTGGGATCCATCCTTCTTGTCCACGAAAAGCACAGGTGCTCCCTAAGGTGAAGAGCTTGTGCGGATGAAACCCTTCTCTAGCTGCTCTTGAATTTGCTTCTTAAGCTCCGCTAACTCCATAGGAGGCATCCTATACGGCCTCATAGCTATAGGTGAAGTTCTAGGTATGAAATCAATAATAAACTCGATATCATGATAAGGCGGCATACCTGGCAACTCATCCGGGAACACATCTGGATACTCGTGTACCACCGGAATACTCTCTAATGTCACATCTTCCACATGACTCAACGTTGCTTTATCCATTGTAGGTTGGGCTGACTCAACTTCAATTTGGGTGCCATGCTCACTTGTCAATTGCACAATCCTCTCAGCACACTAAATCACTCCATTATACTTGCTCAACCAATCCATACCAAGTATTATGTCTATCCCTTGGGATTCCAGGACGATGAGATTCGCAAGAAAGTCTACCCCCCTTATTTTGATACTTACTCTCAGACACACTATATTTGTCCTCATCTCTCCTCCAGGAGATTTTACCAACATAGTGTGTTTCAAATGAGCTATAGGCATATTTTACTTGGGAACATACTTTGATGATATGAATAAATGAGATGCTCCAGAATCAAATAGAATGGTCACGGGGTTGGAGTTGGCGAGGAACATACCAATTACGATATCATCAGCTTGCTGGGCCTCCTCAGTAGAGACATGATTCACATTGCCACGAGTGAGATTCTGCTTTCCACGGTTACCTTGTGGTGCTCCTCCATTCGGCAGTGGGTTTTGCCTTGGTGCATTATTCATTGGTCAATAGCTGCTCTTGGGGCACTGACTTGCAAAGTGTCTAGTCTATCCACAAACATAACATGTCTTGCTGCTTGAAGCACCAGGGAAACTCGGGTGCTGCTGATTTTGAGAGTTAGCCACCATATTAGGGCGCGGTGCATATGACACAGGCTGACGTGGCGCTTGCATAATAGGGCGCTGCTGCTGCTTGTTTGGGCATGGAGGATAAGCAGCTCTATAAGCAGGAGCAGAGGAGTTGTAATATGGCACATTTGGCGGCGCAAGGCGAGGACGGACATTGCTCCCCTGCGGCTGTCCTTGGTATGGCATATTCTTCTTATTGTCTTTTTCCATATCGCGAACCTTGTTTTCAACCACAATGGCCTTGTCCACAAGCTTCTGGAATCTGGCATAGTCACAATTGAGCAATTGGACTTGAATCTCATTATTTAGGCCCCTCATGAACAAATATTGCTTGCGAATGTCCCGGTTGACATCCTCTAGAGCATACCTTAAGATTTGAGTGAATTTATTGAGATATTCACTCACACTTGACTTTCCCTACATTAGTTCTCAAAATCCTGCCTCTTTAGGATCATAGCACCTTCTGGAACAAAGTGAGAATATAAACTCTCCTTGAATTCAGCCCCAGTAGTCTTCTCTTGATTTTCATGGGCATTGCATAGCGAGTCCCACCAATCTGCAATTGCTCCAACTAGTTGATGGGAAGCAAAGAGAACCTTCTCCCTGTCACTGCATGGCACAATAGTGAGCTTCTTCTCCACATATTTCAGTCAACCATCAGCTTCCATGGGATCATTGGCTTGAGCAAAGGCAGGCGGCCTAGTCCTCATAAACTCTCCCAACCTGTTATGAGACGGTGGGGGTGGTGGAGGCATATGGGGCTAATTCTGCCGACAACTGCTGAAGGATGACAGCCTCAGGTCCAGGGTTGTTGTTCTAAAGTGCTCCATTGTTCTCCTCATTCTCATTGGCATCCCTTTGGTTGCAAGTCCTTGGCATCTGAAGAAAGAGCAAGAGATAGAAGAATTTAGAAAAACGCCCCCGACTATATGCATCAAGGGATATGAAACTAAGCAACTACCTATACTATCCTATATGGATGTGGCAAACGCTAAAGCATCACACAATCCTCTACTAAGCACACGAGCAAACAAGCAAACATTACATAGCACTCAGCACATCAAACAAGCCACAACGTTTCCTGAGTGTTCCTATGTGCTCTAAAGTGTCCATTCTATCTCGGCTGCATTATACGGTCAACCTGTGGCTCTGATACCAATTTGTGACACCCGGTTCCGAAAATGAACCAAGTGCGACGCATATGTGTGCCCAAAATGTTCAACACACATACACGAGTGCATAACAAACGATATACATAAAATTACCACAACACAAATTAATTAATTACCTTTATTACAATATTCAAGTAATCCTCAATTACAAACTCTAATGATCATTATTAATAGTTCTGAGAACTAATGCAGTAGAAATAATCTAATTAAGCAACTAAGCACACTAAGCATAAGGGGTATAATGCAGCTTTGAGCATCCACAAGCAAGCTGACGGTAGCACACAACCTAGTACTCTACATTATCCTCAGGATACTCCCAAACATCACCTGAAACTGTTGGTGGGGGAATTGCTAGGGTGAGCACATGTCATACTCAGCAAGTGTGGCGAAATAATGACATGTATCTTAAACAAGGAATTGATAATAAATAATGGTTATTTGTTGAAAAGTACATTTTAAGCGTACGAAAAAGCATCTTACATTGTCTATGTGAAATTTATCCAATCATATCCCAAGTTACATAATAATTCATATCCACCATTCACTATCCATCCATATGCCATATTCTTACCATCATCATTAACCATGCCCATTGATCACCATCCAATCCATAACCATAACCAAAACCCAACCATAACCATCCCAAATCCCAAGTTCCACTCTAATCATGGAAGTTGTCCAGGTGCTCGTAACCGGGAGCACGAATATCATGATAGTTTTTAACACTCTGTAGAGGTTGTACCACTTTACCCACATGTTCGTGGTTTCATCACCTTTCAGTGACTAAGAACCTCTATCATGCCTTATCATACTTCCGTTGGTGTGTGGATAAGAGATCACAAAATAGCTTTTACAAAGGGACTACTTGTATGTACGAACCCACTAAGGTTTCACCAGCAGGCTTGAATCTCCATTCTCCCACCCATGGGCCCCCTCATGTGCCATGCGGTTCCCAGGGTAGCCCTCCTCGACTCCAATTATCCACGTCATCCAATGGTCTATACAATACCAGCAACATACCTAATTATTCAGCTACACCGCACCCATACTTAGCGTTGTGGTGGCACTGTTGTCCTGGCTTATTCTCGCATGAACCTGTCCTTAGATCTAAAGCAAGAAAAACCACCATGACATCCAACCAAATCCACAAACCATGCTTGCTTAGATCTCCCGATCCCATGCCACCAGTTAACCATATTCATTAATTCATATTATCCATAAGTGCATTAATTCATAGCATAGCCATTTGGTTGTTTTCCCATCTCAATTAATTAGAGAGAAGCAAAGAAGGTAAAATATCCTTCCCGACTCTTTAAAATATATTCCAAGCGACAAGGATGGTCAAACAAGACTAGTAAACTCCTATCATGGGTTTCCCATCAATTTGACACAAGCATGCAATTTTTCAAACAAAATATTTAAAAATAGGATCAAAATGTTCAAGGACACTTGCCTTGCCCCTGAGCTTGATTAGGATCAAAAGCTTCAAAGTTCTAGTGCTGGAGGTCCTCAACAACAACCTCTAGAGCAACACCTTCTATTCCACACAATAAACATACAAAACAAAAATTACAATCAATAAATGCTCATATATTACTCATTATTCCATGACATGCATGATTAATGCAATTATTTAGTAAAATTTGTTAATGAGTTGCTAATAATGTTTACTAACCAATTATAATGGTTTTTAACAAGTTTGAATAGGTTTTCGATCGATTTGAATCAAATTAGGATTAATTCAACAACTTTAGATTCAGATGGCCGGACAAGTCCATACTGGGGATCAGACTAGTCCGTCCTGGACCAGAAAGTCGACCGGACTAGTCCGCACTGGACCGAACAAGTCCGCTCGCCTAGGGTTTTTGGCGAAATTCCAACTAGAGCATAGTTAAAGCTAATATAGGATCATATTTTACGTAGAAAAGGTGCATGTAAGAAATTTACCACGAATCCAAGGGTCCAAAGGTTGGGCTTCGAGAATTGACTTCTAGATCCAAAGAAGATGGAGAATTTGGAGGAGAATTGATGATGATGTCGATGAGTTCATGAAGATCGAACTTCCTTGATCCTTCTCCTTCCTCCTTCTCTTCCCCTGGCTGCGGTGATCTTCTCTTGATGGTGGCTCCCATGAACTAGGGTTTGGGGTTTCTTTAATTGTGACGAAGGGGTGAGAGGATGGGTATTGGGGTGTTTATATAGAGGTGGAGGTGGTAGGGTTTGATGGATTTCGAGTTCAAGGTGGTGGAGATCATGTAGGGGTCCCACATGGGCTCTATATGGGTTGGGCACGACATTCTTGGGCCCAATTAAGGCAAATACACAATAACATGTCGTGGAGGAAAAGACCGAATCTGAGTCGGGCATACCGGACAAGTCCGCTAAGGGCTGGACTAGTCCGTTGGAAGTCAGAGAGTTGAACGGATAAGTCCGGTATCAAGCTAGACAAGTCCGTTCGCAGGCAAAACGAAGTTCCATAGAGTTAAACAGACAAGTCCGGTATGGAGTCGGACAAGTCCGGAGTTTGACAATTTTCCAAAAACCGGATCAAAAGAGGGATCTACCAGAGAACTCCGAAATGTTCCAGTAGCAAGGAACAACCTAGTACGTACATGAGAACGAACAAGTCCGGACAACAACAAAAACTGAATCAGACTAATCCACAGCAAGAGCGGACAAGTCCGAAGAGTCAACAGAGGGCCAAGCCAGACTAGTCCGGGGTCCAAACCGGACAAGTCCACAACTATACAACTTTTTAAATGTTGTTTTGCTTCTAATTTATTTTAAACTTATTTCTTTTTATGTTGCTTAATGTTAAACATGTATAAGAATGTATGCAATGCATGATGGATGAAAATGAGGGACCTGCAGCCAAACACCCTCACATAATGGACTTGTCTGTCCAAAAAAGGACTAGTTCAAATTCAAAAAGAGCCAACTTCTTTGGCTCAATTTGGACTAGTCTGGACAGACGGACTAGTACGACTAGTGCGGCGGACTAGTCTAACAATCTGGGACTTAGTTCTAGAAACCACTCTCTTCCTCATAGCAGACTAGTCCGAACTCACACAATACCTCTTGGTCTATGTGGAAACGGACAAGTCTACCAGGGCGAACTAGTCCGACCCTCCAGGACTTAGTCCGAGAATGCCTCAAACACACTCATCATGGACAAGTCCATCCCCAAGTGGACAAGTCTGAACTCACACAGAGACTCTTGGTTCGCTTAACATTGGAAGAGTCCGATGTGGCCGGACTAGTCCGACATTGTCCTTAAGGCTGTCTAGACTTAACCTCTAGCCAAAACCTAATCGAACAATGGTCTCCTCATTGATTCTCAAGAACTTGACTCATTGAAAACTCTCTACTTAACATGGATCAACTTGACACAAGAAATTTTAAACCATAACTTCTACTTTTTGAGTTTCCGATACTATTTTCACTCTTTTTTCTTTTTGAGAGTCTTCATTTCTATTTCAATTTCGATCGCCTATTCTAAATCTCATAAAGCTCATTAGTCCCTTAATTTGTTGTCATCAATCATCTAAAACCCACAGGAATTACCTAGATGCACTTTCAATCTCCCCCCTTTTGTGATTGATGACAACACATTGAGGTTTTCTGATAAAATGATTAAAAAGGTTGTTTTCATAATACACATGTGTATAAAGAGCTCCCCCTAAATGTGTGCATATTTGATTTGCAATAAGAATAATGCACATGAATGAAGTCTATGGGAGTTTCATACACATGTGTGTTATGGTGGGGTGCCTAAGTGTGATGCAAAGTGTTGAGATGTGTGAAATTTGAGTCAAACATGCATCTCAAGTTAATTTAGAGCAACAACACACAAGGATATAAAGTTGTGAACATAATAGAAATGATATTTGTCGGTGGTTTTGATCCGGCAGATCTCCCGACACTACTAAAGTGTTAGAGGAGTTTGAGGTTCGGTATGGGCGTGCAGAGATTCCAGAAGGTGAGATGTCGAGTGACACAAGGGACACGAAGATTTACGTGGTTCGGGCCGCCTGAGCGTAATACCCTACTCCACGGGGTGTGTTGGTGTTTTATTGGATGTATGAGCTCAACGTCAGTTGAGAGTGTAAAGTCAGCATGTCTCCCTAGAGTCCCTAGAGCGTGTCGTCGGCCTATCCTTTTATAGTACAAGGGTAAGCCGTTACAAGTTAGCTTGGCCTGACATGTGGCCCCGGTGGTTATTGATACACATTCAACACGTTTAATTGCTCTTAATGACCAAGTTATGGGCCTTGACAGCATCGTTACTGGTAATTAAGGTCGTCTGATCGTGTGCCATTAATATAGTATTAATGACACTTGATCGGGTCTTGAAGTCCTTGATTCCCCTTTGAAGATCCGGAGCCGTTGTGGAGCAAACAGCACTAGCAAAGCCCTAATTAATCAGCTATGCCGCACCCATACTTGGCCTCGTGGTGGCACTGTAGTCCTGGCTTATTCTCGCATGAATCGGTCCTTAGATCTAAAGCAAGCAAACCACCACAACATCCAACCCATCCACATACCAGGCTTGCTTAGATCATCCATTACCATACCATGTTTAACCAGTTCATGTTAACCATAATCTCATCCATGCATAATTAAATTGAGTGATATAGTTGTTTCCCATCCCGGTTGATTAAGCGAAGCAAAAAGGTAAAAACCCTTCCCGACTCTCTACCATAAATTCCAGGTGACAAGGGTGGTTTAGCAAATCTAGTAAACTTCCTACCATAGGATTCCCATCAAATTGACACAGCATGCAGTTTTGCAAACAAAACATTTATTTTAAAAACAGGATCAATATGCTTCAAGGACACTTGCCTTGCTCTTGCTGTTGATTAGGGTCAAAGCCTTCAAACTCTTGATGCTGTAGATCCTCCGTGGCACTCTCTAGCGCAAATCCGTCTAATCCACACAATAAACATACAAGACAAGAAACACAATCAAAGAGTGCACAAATATTACTCAATATGACATGACATGCATGATTGATGCTAATGCAAGGTAGAACTTGTTACTAGATTGCTTTTAATGATAACTAACTAGTTCTAATAGATTTTAACAAGTTTATACAGGTTTGGGGTCGATTAGATCAAATTTTAGAATTAATTCAACACAATTTAACCAGAAAGATCGGACTAGTCCGCTAGGAACCGGACAAGTCCGCACTCTGCGAGATCAGCGGATTAGGGTTTTCTAGATCGACGTGAATTTGGAGATTATAGGTTGAATTCGCATAAGGAAAAGAGAATAGAAGGTATACCAGGTGTTTAGAACTCCAATGAACCAAGAAACTTGGAGGTAACACTTGGATCTTGATGATCTAGGGTTGGTGATGAACTTGGAGATGAATTGGTGGTGAAGGACGAAACTTGGTGGAGATCTTGATCCTCCTTCGTATCCTCCTCTTCTCCCTCTTGCTTGGGATCTTCTCCTCCCTCCTTGATGGTGGCTCCCCACGAACTAGGGTTTGGGTGGGTGGAAAAGTGGCAAATAGATGTCAAACCAAGGGGTGGAGTTGTTTATATAGAGGTGGAGGCTAGGGTTAGATGGATTTCGAGTTTTGGGATGAGTAGAGGCCGGTTTAGAGTCCCACATGGGCTCTAAAAGAGTTGGGCACGACGTCCCTAAGCCCACTTGATGTGAAACCCAAGAAACAAGTCGTAAAACAAAAGGTCAATCTCGGAGTCACGAAATATCGGACAAGTCCGGACAGGACCGGACTAGTCCAAAGTCGTCCAGAGAGAAAATCGGACAAGTCTGGCCAAAAATCGGACAAGTCCGATCTTAGTCAGAAAGGAAAACGGACAAGTCCGTTGGAACACCGGACTAGTCCAGAAAAGTCCAGGGACTTAGCAAATTTTCAAGGATTCATGGAACACCGGACTAGTCCGCACAACATCGGACAAGTCCGAAGTTGTCCAGAGGCAAAAATCGGACTAATCCGCAGCAAAAACGGACAAGTCCGTTTTTAGACAGAGAGAAATCGGACTAGTCCTCAGCAAAACCGGACTAGTCCGCACTTTCCTACATTTTTAAGCACGGTTTTGCTCCAAATCAATTTTAAACTTGTTCCTCTTGTTATGGGTTAATGTTAAACATGTATATGAGTGCATGTAGGGCATGATGCATGAAAATGAGGGTGTTACAGTTGGGTCTCCGCGAGAGTCGTTTGAAGACCGAAGGTGACTTGAAGAAGGTTCGGACCCTCATGGGATGGTCCCCGGACTTCTTCAATCACCTGGTCCGCGCCGGGGAAGAGCTCCCGTTCGAGAAGGAGCACACCGGCGAAATGGTGTACTTCTCTTCGTACGCCATGGTGGGGTTGATCCCACCTTTTTCCTCCTTTTTCTTGATGCTGCTAGACTTCTATGGTCTGCAGCTGTACCACCTTGGCCCCCACTCCATTCTTCTTGTGTCCGTCTTCGTCCACTTATGTGAGATGTGGGTGGGCATCCCCCCTGCATTGAACTCTTCTGGACCTTCATCACTGTTCATACCACCGGTAGGAGCAATGAGTACCTTGGCTTCTACTACTTTGTGAAGTGCAAGAAGTGCCCGTTCAAGTACCTCCGGTCATTTCCCTCTGGGAAGTGGGATGATTGGAAGAAGGACTGGGTAGTCATCCGTGTGGAGGAGCACGAGAAGCTGGAGCTGCCCGAAGGCCTCCCCAACATCGACACTACAGTCTAGAGTGAAGCTCCAGTGCTGGCAGAAGCCATCAACCCTGCTCTGACCAGGGTCCGCCAGTGCGTGGAGGGAGGATTAACTCCTCAGGCAGTGTTTTGCAACTTCCTAGTCAACAGGTGGGCACCACTGAAGAGGAGAGAAAAACTCGCTTGGGCCCTCAACAGTGTGATGGACGACGACCGGGTCGAGACTGGGCTGAAGTCCAACATGTCGGGGACAACCTTGGAGTTCCATCTCAAGAAGTTCTAGCACGGCATCGACGTCGCGAGTGACGACTTGACCCCGCCATGAGATTTTCTCCCTTTGAACGTGGAAGTAGAGTTTAGCAGGGAGCTCCGATGGACGATGCCAGTGCTTGACGACCTTGGTGTCGTCGAGATAAGATCGACCTCCAGGGTGGTGATCCCTGGGGCTTCCGAAGGTGGCTCCGACCCTGCCCCGAAGCAAAGGATCGAAGTCGTCGGCAAGGGCAAGGAGCCGGCGAACGAACCCTTGAGTCGGAAGAGGAAATTGCAGCATGCCGACGGAAGGTCTGTCAGGCCTGCAACCTCTGCATCAGCTCCTTCTCCCCGGAGGGGGAGGTCTTCTACAACTGCAGTGACTGTACCCGCATCGGCATCGTCCTGAGGTGCTAGCTCCGGGCATGCGACTCCAGCACCAGGGCCGGTTGAGGCCTCTAGGTCCGGAGGTCCTTCCCGGTCGAGGGGGGCCTCGACTAAGGAAATGCCCGTGGCTGCGACGAGTTCCGGGGGGCCTTCCGGGGCTTCCACACCGACGGCAGCTATGGTCAGCCCTGAACGTCCGGGAAAGAGGTTCCGCGCAAGCTGGTGCGGAAGCCTCCCGAGGTAATTTTTAATATTTACCTCAGACAGTTGCTTTGTTGTAGTAATTGTTTTTTAAGTTTCTTCATCCCTCATTTGCAGCGTTCAAAAGAAGAGGAGTGAGGCTCCACCCTCAGCCACAACAGCTGAAGTTGTGAGGGCGGAAGCCTCTGCTCCTGTCCCGGTGCCGCCCCAAGTGGTGGTCGAAGCTGCGGCAGCTCCGGCGCCAGCTGTCGTGGTCATGGACATCGACTCATCCCCCGAGACTCCCGTGGTAGCACTGGACCACGGGAGAGAAGATGCGCCAGCGGCACCTGCCCCGGAGGTTGAAGCTCCGGGTCTTGGTGTAGAGATGATGGAAGCTCCAGCTGTTGGGCCAGAGGAAGCAGTAATTCCAGCCCCAGAGCCGGAAATTGTCGAAGCCCCGGCGGTTGAGCCGGAGGTAATTGAAGTCTCAGAATGCGCACCGGATGTTGAGGAAGTCCCGGCGGTTGGGCCGGCTACCTCTGAAGCACCGGCCGCAGAGCCGGTTGTTGTTGGAGCACCGACCGCAGGGCCGGTTGATGTTGAAGACCTTCCGGCCCACGAGCCGGTTGCCGTTGAAGCTCCGACCGCAGGGCCGGCTGTTTTTGAAGATCTTCCTGCGCCTGAGACGGTCATTGCGAAGGCGTCAGCGCTCGAGACCCCAATAGAGGAGGTGCCCAGGCCAGAGCCAGAAGCAGCCCCTGCTCTAGAGGTGATGACGTCGGAGGTACCCGCGGCTGAGCCGGAGTGCCCTGGTGAAGTCGCTGGCCCCCTACCTGAGGGGGCGAACGAAGCTCTGGCGGCTGGTCCTTCGGAACCACTTCCGGAGGTCGGAACTTCATCAGTGGGACCCTCCTCGATGGTGACTGAGGCCATCCCGGAGGACGACCCTAGTGCCATGGAGACTCAGGGGACCACTCTTGTGGAGTGGGACCCAATTTTTGTATCTAAAAACCCGCTGGAACCAGCGGAGGAGGCCCCAGCAGGTCCGGAACCTATCCCGTTGTCATTGTCTATTGACAACACATATTCCAGTCCGCGTCAAGTTCAACTGGCATTCTTCCACGACAGCAAGGCTCTTGAAGAGGAGCGCCAAACCCTTAGGAGGTGGCATAACCGGTTCTACTTCGAGACCAAGCTGGCGCAGTCGTGGCTAGCAGATGACAAAGATTGGATCAAGCGGGAGAAGGTCCGCCTGGAATACTGTGGAAAATTATTGGATGACAGGGAGAGTATGACTCGCACCCTCGACGCTCAATCCTGGACCATTTATGAGCAGACCAAAGCAGCTAATAGTGCGGCCGATGAATGCCAAGAAAGGCTTGAGGCCATTAACACTACTCTCATCAAGCGCCGGGAGGCACATGAGGAGAGGGAGAAAAGGCTCGAAGATGAAGAGCAGAAACTCCTAGAGTTGCGGGACGACGTCTTGAGGAGGGAGGAGGAGCTCACTGAAAAGGTGGCTCTTGCTGACAAGGGCCTCGAAGAGCGCGCCAAGAAATTGGAAGAGCGATGCGCTGAGGAGGAGGAGAAGGCTTGGGTGCAAGGGCAGGAACTCTACGAGCAAGAGTGTGCCATCGCTGCCAGGGAGAAGAAAGTAAGGGGCAGGGAGAAGGACCTGGTTGACCATCGGAACAAGATCCACCTCCGGGAGGAGGAGGTCGGAAAACTCGAGAAGTGAGTTGTTGAAAAGATTCAGCAAAACGCCAAAGTAGTTGAGCGCCTCGCTCGCGAGAATTCTGAACTGGTGGCGACCAAAGGATCCTTGGAAGAACTGAAGGGCTTGAGGGCTGCAGACTCCCTACAGTTTTGGGAGTTCCTGGGCAAGGCCAACGACGCGCTAACACCGATGGGCTTCAGTCCCGTGCGTCTGGATGATCCGAAGCCGGAGCTGGACCTGGCGTTGCAAGCGCTGAGCTCGGCGGGTAGCAAACTCTCCAAGGTGGGCGACGTCATCGCGGAACAGTTGGAGGTTGAGGGGCAATCCCTGGCGAAGAACGTCGCAGAGTATGTGCTGACGTGCTACACCAGTCGGAATCCCCAATTCCCTCTAGACCCGGTGCTTGAAGGTCTTGTCGAAGGAGAAGGTGAAGCCGCCCGAGCCAATGTGTCAGAGGTTGCTCAGAAGGTCGCCCAGTTCTTCCATAGGGTCTAGGACCATCTCCGTAGCTCCCACTTGTATTCTCTCTTTTTCTTCCTCAATTTTGTAACCCTTGTCTCCAGATGAATGAAATCCCCAAATTTTTGTGAATTTCACTTTTTGTCTTCAACACTTTTATCTTCACTTGGCCCCCTGGTAGATGTACACAATTTGATTGTGAACATGTACCAAGAGGATATTGTGTTTTTTTGAAGACTCATTTGTTTCGAACTTGTAGAGTGTAGGTTCGAAGTCTTCGATAGTGAAGGCCCCCTGAGGTTGTCGAAGCTCAGAAGCTCTGGCATTGACTACTGTCGGAGCTCAGTAGCGCCGACAATAGTCCCTATCAACGCGTAGAGCATCGATAGTTAACCCTCCGGGGTGTCGGAGCTCAGTAGCTCCGGCAGTGACCTTTGCCAACGCATAGTTTGTCGGCGGCAGACTCCGCTTGTGGGGTCTTCTCACCATCTTTTATTCTGCGTCGACGGCTGGCCCCCCTAGCTTTACTGGAGCTTGGTTGCTCCGGTGATGCTCGTTTTCAATGTTTAACATCGAGTACAAGCCACCTAGGGGGAGTCGGAGCTTCGTTAGCTCCAGCTTTTCTCCATCAACGTGGATTCTTTATTTTTCCTGCACACTTGAAGCCAAGAAAAATAGTAAAATTCATTCCTTGCCTATAACTTCGTCGCGGCATACAATTTCCAAGAAAATTTTAGGTCAAACACGATTCTGAATACAACCGAATGTGTTGCCTTCTTCCTTCCAGATCCAATTGTACTTGTACCCGCCTTACTTCGGCCTGCCGGGGTGTAGGTAGAGTGACGTACTTAGGGTGCTTGACCAGGCTAAGTCGATAGCACACTCCAGCCCTAGATTGGCTTGGCGGCATTCAGGCGAGTGGGCCATGAACAATATTTGGATCCAAAAGAATTGACAATACAACTCGAATTGTACATGAACTGGTCGAACTAAAATTTCTTAAGAATTGCACAACTTTGTTATAGACAAGAAAGAGAAAAATAAAAAATGTTGAGCCTGCACAAAATAAAGCACGTGGAGTCTGTTTTAAATGAAAATGTCTTTCATTATAGGTCCGGGGTACAGGGGAAACAAGTACACTCTTAGGGTACGGAACCAGGCTAAGCGTGTTTAATTTCTCGTTTGACCCAGGGTAGCTAGCCACACTTTTAGTCCTGAGACTATGACAAGTGTTGCATGAACTTTGCAGACCTTCCGGGAAAGGTCTGGCTGTTCTTCCGGAGGAACTACTCGACTCTGTACAATGACTCTATAACATACACCTCAAGTTACTATAGACTCACCTCCATGATATTAAGTGTAGAACTTATGGAGGTGCTCAATGTTCCAAGGATTTGGGAGAGGGGTCCCATCCTCGGTAGCCAAGCGAACGCTTCTGGGACGGGATACTTTAATCACTCAGAAGGGTCCCTCCCAGCTGGGGGAGAGTTTGTTTAACCCTTCTCTGGATTGTATTCTCCGTAGCACCAGATCGCCTTCCTCGAGCTGTCGGTTGTGTACATGCCGCTGATGATAGCGCTGAAGGGCTTGGCAGTATCGGGCATTCCAAACAGCTGCTTGGCACCTTCCCTCCTCAAGGAGGTCTAGGTCTTCACGCCGGAGTTGGTCCTGCGTGGCTTCGTCGAAGGTCCGGACCCGGAGTGACCCCAAGGTGATTTCCGGAGGAAGGATTGCTTCAGCTCCATACACAAGGAAGAAGGGTGTCTCTCCAGTTGACCGGTTTGGAGTTGTCCTGTTGGCCCATAAAGTGGGCGGAAGCTCTACAATCTAGTTGGCTCCATGTTTTTTCAAGCGCTCATAGGTGCGCGTTTTGAGTCCTTTAAGGATTTCAGCATTTGCTCTCTCGGCTTGGCCATTGCTTGCTGGGTGAGCTACGGAGGCGTAGCAAACTTGAATGCCGAGGTCTTCGCAATATCCTTGAAATGCAGAGCTTGTGAATTGGGTCCCATTATCAGTGATGATTTTGTTTGGGACTCCAAATCTGCATACAATGGACTGCAAAAAGTTGATAGCAGATTGCTTGTTGATTGTCACAACTGGAGTTGCTTCCGGCCACTTGGTGAACTTGTCAATGGCAACGTACAGGAACTTGTAACCTCCGACGGCTCTTGGGAAAGGTCCCAAGATGTCCATCCCCCACACAACGAAGGGCCATGTAGGAGGTATCATTTGTAGGGGCTGAGCCGGTGTGTGAATTTGCTTTGCATGAAATTGACATGCTTCGCATTTCTTCACCAGCTCAGTTGCATCCTAGAGTGCTGTAGGCCAGTAGAAGCCATGCCGAAAGGCTTTACCAACCAGCGTGTGGGAAGACACGTGGTTCCCACCCTCGCCTCCATGGATTTCTACGAGGAGCTCGCAGCCTTCTTCCCTTGTGATGCACCGCATTAGGATGCCATTGGCACCACACCGGTAGAGATCCCCTTCTACCAACGTGTATCTTTTAGCCAATCTGACTACCCGGTCAGCGGATACATCATTGTCAGGAAGGATGTTGTCTTTCAAGTAGTTCCGGATTTCCGAGATCCATGCATCAGAACTAACTTGAGCATTTGATTCTTGCGTGCTGGGTTGCTCGGAGCTTTTGGCAGCACCTACGACCCTTGATGGCTGCCATGGTAACAGAGCTATCGGGACCGTCAGCTTCAGGATGCTGATCTCGCCCCCTTCGCTCAGTTCAGCAGGCTGAGCTGTGGGTTTTGGCAACCTCCGGACAAAAGTTCCGTCAGGAGTCGGGGCTCCGGTTGACGCTTTCGTCGAGAGTTCGTTGGCTTCAGCGTTGTGGGCACGCTGGACATGGTGGAGATCTAGGACTTCGAAGTCCTGCTGAAGCCTCTGGACTTCAAGGAGGTAAGCAGCTAGCTGGAGATTGTTGCAGGAGCATTCACCCTTCACTTGCTTAATGATGAGCTATGAATCTCCCTTGACCAGCAGTTGCTTGACACCGTATGACAGTGCCACCCTTAGTCCGTAAATGAGTGCTTCATATTCCGCCATGTTGTTGGTCGCCTTGAAGTCAAGGTG
Source organism: Tuctoria greenei (assembly GCA_036927565.1). Taxonomy (NCBI): domain Eukaryota; kingdom Viridiplantae; phylum Streptophyta; class Magnoliopsida; order Poales; family Poaceae; genus Tuctoria; species Tuctoria greenei. Next base: position 22,196,299 of record JAYESD010000003.1, read on the forward strand.
TGCCATGTATTTTACCTTCTCTCCGGTTGGTGCGAGGAGAAGGATTCCAACTCCGGCCCTCTGCTTTTGCATGGAGCCGTCAAAGTAGAGGGTCCAGTGAGGCTCGGTGAATACCGGAGCCTTGTGTTCTGGCTTCTGCTCACTAGGGCCCCCAGGGTTTGATGGAGAGGGAGTCCATTCCGCCACGAAATCCGCCAATGCTTGACTCTTGATTGCTTGCCTTGAAATGAATTCGAGGTCGAATTCAGCCAATTTCGTTGCCCACTTTGCAATATTCCCAGTTGAATTGGGATTATGCAAGATTGCACGAAGTGGGTAAGAAGTCACCACTGAGATCTTGTGAGCTTGGAAATAATGGCGAAGCTTCCTGGAGGCAATAAGAACTGCATAGAGCAGCTTATGCACATCTAGGTATCGAGTCTTGGCATCATGAAGTACTTCACTAATGAAGTACACTGGGCGCTGGATGGTCCGAACCCTCCCGGAGGGGCCCGAAGCTTCCTCTTCATTGATCCGGATCCTCCCGGAGGGGTCCAGATTTTATTCGGGGACTTTCGGGTCCTTGCTGGAGGAACTCGGAGCTTCTTCAGAAGTGACCTGGACCCTCCCGGAGGGGTCTGGGTCTTCTGAAGTAACTTCTTGTGGATTCAAGTCTGGGAGCTGGGACCCAGACTCGCTTTCAGGAACCTCCAGCCCCTCCTGAAGGGGTCTGGACTCCTGAGTATGGGATGGTTCTGGTCTCTCCGCAACCAGGACCATACTGACAACTTCGTCAGTGGCTGAAATGTAAAGCACCAAAGGCTCACCAGGGTTCGGAGCTACCAGAATTGGTAGGATGGTGAGGAGCTGTTTTAGCTCCTAGAACGCCTTTTCTGCTTCTTCAGACCATTGGAATGGTCCGGACTTCCTTAATAACTTGAAGAAGGGGAGTGCCCGTTCCGCCAGTCTTGAAATGAACCGGCTGAGGGCTGCTAGACATCCAGTTAGCTTTTGGACATCTTTGATGCGGGCTGGTGGCCGCATGTCTTCAATGGCTTTGATCTTCGCCGGATTAGCTTCTATGACCCAGTGACTTACCAGGAAACCAAGAAGTTTTCCGGAGCTAACCCCGAAGACACACTTGTCTGGATTTAGCTTTGTGCGGGTGACCCGCAGCTTGTTGAAGACAGCCTGCAAGGTGTCCAGGAGTGACTCCTTGTTCTTGACCTTGACCACGATGTCGTCAATGTACACTTCCACTATGTCTCTAATGAGTTCTTCAAAGGTTTTGTACATAGCTCGTACAAAGGTTGAAGCTGCATTCTTGAGACCAAATGGCATGGCTGTATAACAGTACAATCCATCTACTGTGATGAAAGAGGTATGCTCTTCATCTGTCCTAGACATTCTGATTTGATGATACCCAGAATATGCGTCTAGGAAACACATTAATTCACACCCGGAGGTGGAATCCACTATCTGATCTATTCTAGGTAATGGGAATGGATCTTTTGGACATGCCTTATTTATTGTTGTGTAGTCGATACACATCCAAAGCTTCCCGCCGGCCTTGGGCACAACGACTGGGTTTGCCAGCCATTTTGGATGGAAGACTTCTCGGATGAATCCAGCTTCGAGCAACTTCTTCACTTCTTGTCGAATGAAGTTCTGTCGCTCTACAGATTGCTTTCGAGGCTTCTGATGCACAGGCTGGACGTCGGGGTAGATCTTCAGATTGTGCTCAATCACTTCCCTGGGGTCCTAGGCATTTGTGACGGTTGCCAGGCAAACACGTCGACATTAGCCCAGAGGAAAGCGATGAGCGCGAGTTCCTATTTGTCGTTCAATCCCCCCGATATACGGGTGGTCTGAGCGGTATCGGAACCGATTTGGACGACTTTGACAGGAATGTCAGTGTCGCCGCTTGGCTGTACATGAGGTGCAGAAGTCGAGCCTCGCTGACGAATGCTCGGGGGTTTTGGAGCTTGCTCCTGCCTGGAGTCCTCCTCTTGCGCCGTAGTAAGTGCATGGAGTTCTTCCAGAGCAGTTACTCCGGCAGTACGATCTCCGCGGATCCGGAGAATGCCTACTGGTGTTGGCATCTTTAACACCAGGTAACCATAATGAGCAGCTGCCATGAATTTGTACAAGGCAGGCCTACCCAAGATGGCATTGAAGGGTAAGTTGATCTGAGCAACGTCAAAGACCAACTTCTCGGTGCGATACTTCTCCCGGGACCCGAAGGTAACGGGGAGGGTAATAGCTCCGAGCGGGGTAATGGCTCCCGGACCTACTCCGGAGAAAGGTCGGGAGGGGTGGAGATCCGAAGGTCAGAGCTGAAGCTTGGTAAAAGCTTCAAAGCTTATGAGGTTGAGCCCCGAACCTCCGTCTACTATGACATGGTGGAGCTGGATGTTATTGATGGTAGAAGATACCATCAAAGGTAGCTGACCTGCTCCAACCATGCTTCGAGGGCAGTCTGAAGCATCAAAAGTGATGGATGTGTCCATCCACTTCCGATGAGGCTCCGCCCTGGCTGTAGGAGTCACAGCAGCCATGTCCCGATGCATAGTCTTGATGACGCGGCGGGAGGAGATGTCCCATGATCCACCAAAAATGGTGTTCATGGTCTTCCGATGCTCATTGTTAGAGACGTCGGAATCGTCGTCGACGGAGGTGTAGACGACCTTCAGGACCTTTTTGGGATCCTGAAAACCTAACTCCTCTTCAGCCGGAGCTTCGTCAACTTTTTGTTTTCCTTTCCTCTGTCGGAAAGGAGCTTCTTCCCGGTGCTTGTTGTAGCGCTTGGCAAGGTTTTGGACCTCCCGGCAATCTTCCAAACTGTGGCTGTCTGTTTTGTGGATTGGACACCACACCTTGGATTTGCCACCATCTTCAGAAGACGGTCGAGGTCGCTTCTCGGGGCGTGGCCCCCGGCCACCCGGAGCTGCAGCACCTGCAGCATTGGATGCACCGGCCGACGGCTTCTTCTTGCCGTTGGTCTTTTTCTTCTTCTTGCCACTCCCGGAGGTAGCGGCTTCTCATTTGGAGGATTTCTTGTGATCCTCTGGAGTTGGTTTGGAGTGCATTTCACGGCCCTCCGCAGCTCTGGCACATTTGTCAGCCAAGCTAAAGAGTTCTGTGACATCGGTAATCTCCTTGATCGCCAGTTTCTCCAGCATCTTCTTATCCCGCAATCCCTGTCTAAATGCCACGATGACAGAGGTGCTACAGATAGAAGGGATAGTGTTTCGTACCTGTGAGAATCTCTAGATGAATGATCGCATGGATTCTCCTCCTTTTTGCACAACTGCAAAAAGGTCCAGTTTGGTGCCTGGTCGGGTGTAAGAACTCCCGAAGTTGGCGGTGAACTGCCGGCACATCTCCTCCCAACTGCTGATGGAATTGGGTGGAAGGCTCAAAAACCAGGACCTGGCGGTCCCAGTTAAAGCCACTGGGAAATAATTGGCCATTACGGCCTCATTTCCTCCAGCTGCCAAGATAGCAGTGGAGTAAATCTGAAGAAATTCGACAGGATTAACGGTTCCGTCGGACTTCTCCGGGAGGTGATGCCGAAACTTCTATGGCCACCTGACCATACGCATGCATGACCAGGGCTGAACAGCCTCCTCCTACTCCTTCAGGAACAGGAATGTCTTGAGCTTCTCGTCTTTCACGAGCACGCTCAATATGGACTCGGCCGTCTTGTTGGCGATATCGGCGATCAAGCTCCGCCCGGAGGTCATGAGTTGAAAGCCTTGATACTGTGTGAGTGCGCCGTGCCCCGGAGGGCAACGACGTCACCTGCTGTGATGCAGCACGTCTCCTGTTGTTGGAAACATGCGGACCAAGTCTGCCAGACAAGGTCCGTCGCTGCGACGGGGCCCGTCCTGAAGGAGGAGGACCCTGGTTGCTGATGCGGTCGGCTGCTGCTGCAACCAAGTGTTCCACATCGGCCCTCCACTACTCCATTGCATCCCGGGATGCGTCCGGAGGTGGTGGGCGCTGAAGAAGAGCACGTGCTGCATGAAGCGCGTGTTCCGGGTTGTCAAGATTCGCCGACGCAGTGATTGACGCCGGTGCACCATCGCGTTGTCTAGCTTGATTTGCTGGTGGAGGCGGCGGTGGTGGAAGTGTGACTCCTGCTGGAACCGTGGTTCCTGCTGGTGGCTGCATATTGGAGGGATTACCCCCAACAGCTTGAACAGCGGGATGACCATTGGATGATCCAGCGGCTGAGTTTACCATTCTTCAAATCTCCTGACCCTCTACCTGGCGCGCCAACTGTCGGTGGTTTTGATCTGGCATATCTCCCGACACTACTAAAGTGTTAGAGGAGTTTGAGGTTCGGTATGGGCGTGCAGAGATTCTAGAAGGTGAGATGTCGAGTGACACAAGGGACACGAAGATTTACGTGGTTCGGGCCGCCTGAGCGTAATAGCCTACTCCACGGGGTGTGTTGGTGTTGTATTGGGTGTATGAGCTCAATGTCAGTTGAGAGTGTAAAGTCAGCGTGTCTCCCTAGAGTCCCTAGAGCATGTCGTCAGCCTATCCTTTTATAGTACAAGGGCAGGCCGTTACAAGTTAGCCTGGCCCGACATGTGGCCCCGGCGGTTATTGATACACATTCAACACGTTTAATTGCTCTTAATGACCAAGTTATGGGCCTTGACAGCACCGTTACTGGTAATTAAGGTCGTCCGATCGTGTGTCAATGACACTTGATCGGGTCTTGAAGTCCTTGATTCCCCTTTGAAGATCCAGAGCCGTTGTGGAGTCTTCCGGAGGTTAGAGGCTGAAGATCCGACGGTTGGACACGTGGCAGCGCTGGAGCTCACTGTGGGGAACAGATAGGTCCGGTGTTACCCGACACGTGTCAGTTCCAGAGCTTCCCTCGGTCTGGGGTTAGGTCCGGGGGTGTCATTTCGGTACATAGCCCGGAGCTTCCCCCTTGTGGGCGGTAGCTCCGATTTGATAGTACACGTGGCAATCCTGGTACTAACCATGTTGGAGAAGCGGGTCCTGTTATGTCTGACATGTGGGCCTCCGAAGGTCTTCAAATCAAGTAGATGACTTTCCGTTGAGATCTTTGCACTCCCAAGGAGTATATGGTACCCAGGGTACCGACAATATTCAATTAAACCAACATAGAGTTCATAACCATAGCATTAACACGACATAAGCATAAGTCTTACATAACACAAGCACTTAACATAGCATAAATATAAATACGAGTTTTAAAGTAGATACATAGTCCATGGATCACATATAGGGTACTCCGCCTCAACCTCTCCCCCTTTGGCATCAAGACACCAAAAAAGGAAAAATGTGAGGGAGAGGGAGGAATTCTAAATTCTACTCCTCATCACTAGCATTGTCTTCCCCACTCCCATCCTTGTGGATCAAGGTTTCTTCGTCATCCTCATCATCATCATTGTCCTTGTTCTCTTCTTCATTGTTGGATTCATCATTGTCTTCAACATCGACCTCTTCAACGACAGGGGCGACACTAGAGGAGCCACCACCACAACGAAAGAGGGCGAGCTCCGTCGTGGTGAGCTTCGAAAAGGGTGTGAGATCTTCATCTTCGGAAGACGTTGGAGACATTGGAATATCTGTCTTCTCACAATGTTGCTTAACATACTTTTTTGTCCTCCGAGAATGCACTTCAATATTGCGGGAAGAAGTGAAGATTGACTTGAGGAATTTTAGAATAGCACTTGAGGAATATCCGAAGGTGGAGGTGGGAGCGGAGGAGGGAGGAGGTGCATTGGAGGCACTCCTCCTGGAAGATCCGCCTAGCTTGGGAAGTGGAGTGGGAATTTGAGAATGGAGCTTCTAATGTTTGACATCTTTCACAAACTCTAGTCCGAAAACTTTCTCAATCATGCACATGATGAAAGGTGCATAGCCATAAGACTGGTTAGGAGTATATGAGATGTTGAATATATTATTGAACATGTAGTCAACAATGTTGAACATTTATTCTTCACATAACAACTTCATCAAGTGTCTCAAGTTCCCTTGAATCATGCCCGCATGTCTATCCTTAGAGGCAAGTGTCTTCCTCAAAAGCTGTGAGATCTAGGTGCTGAATACATTGGCAAAAAGGCTACAAGTATGTGTTTACATGCAAAGTTTTGAAGCTTACACCGATACACCATGATACACCGCAATACACACTGTCCGATCTTGTCTCAGTACATATTGGGAGTAACATCATTACTATCGATAAGTTCAGACCGTCCAAACTTTTCAATGTGTTTCTTGGAAGGAATGTTACCATCGATTGTTTTGGACCGTCTGAACTTTCATTATTCATATCAAGAGTAATAGTTACTTCACAAAGTTTTTATATTGAGTTCGGTTGCTATGTTTGGCTCTGTTTTAACTTGCAATGTTTTGAACTTGCTTTTGGCTTATGGAAGGATTGCTTAGTATTCTCTTACTAAGTTTTTGATGTGTTTTGGTTGTTATGGCTGGTATTATTTTGCTATGGTTTGCAACATACTTACGTGAGGTGATCACGTAAGGTGTTGTGTTTTTCGGACTAATGAGAGTCAAGTCGAGGACTTGGGCTCGCAAAGATTGGTTGTTTATTCATGTGCAGGTGTGGCTTTAGGTCAAGACATGGCTGGTGATGGAGATCCTTAAACTAGTTTTAGGGATAAGATGAGGTTCAACAACCATGTTTGGGAGGAATTGTGGTTGAGTTGATCGGGAGGTCACACAACATGTTTGGGTCAAGAACAATGCATATGAAGGTATTGTGGACGTTTTGGAAAGTGTTTGCATGTATGCAAGGGGTGCATGGACGTGGCTACATTGTTCCAAGGCGTGGTGAAGAGATATGGAAGTGAAGATATTGTTAGAAAGGTTCAACTGACTGGATTTTGCGCTCAGGATGCAGCTGAGGCGGTTATGGCTCAAATATGGAAAGATTTGAGTTGGTTATGATAGGATTTCGTGTCTAGCATGAAGTAGAGTTGTTTTAGGAATGTTTTGGATGTTCATAAAGTGTTATACAGTCTTAAGATTGCATCTATCTGTGTATGGAAGAGTGTTAAGCAGTTATGGAAAGTTAGAGATAGAATCCAAGTAGGAGTAGGAGTCATAGTTCGGATTGGATTGGCCTTAGGGCCGGTTATATAAGAAGGGAGGTCAAGGCTCGTGGAGAGATGACTTATGACTGTTCCTCTTGTATTTTGATCAATAAAATTTATAGTTTAGAGGAGCTTTTGTGCCTTGTTTGTCCGACTTGTTTTCGTCAAGTCTTTCTCACCGAGTTTTTGCGCTGCTCGACCTTTCTTTATTATTTTGATCATAACTCGAGTTTTATAGATCTAGTTGGCATGATTCTTCTTGTGTTGTCTTCGCAACTAAATACTCTATCTCTTGTAAAAATTTCACAGTCATTGGATTTGTGGTTTTTGAGTTACACGAGTTTCTCTGCAGCATAGTAGATCTGTTTGCTCTCTGTTAGAACAAATTGACCTTTGATCAGGGTTTCGGTCATAACTTGGATTTTACTTGATGTTTTCTCGTGATTCTTGTTGTCGTGTCTTAGAAATTTGATTTCTATGATCTACACTGTTTTTTCATGCTTTGAACACATTGTAAACACTCGCACATACGATTTCTCTATCAGATTGATTTTATGCGGAGTGGTTTTTGCTGCTTTTGCTCAAAAAGTTTTAATCTACCATTCACCCCCTCTGGTAGCTTTCATGTGCTCTTCGATCCTACAATTGGTATTTGAGCCACAGTGCTCTGTCTTTGTGATTTGCACGTGTTTTGACTAATCATCATGGAGAAATACTCCACAAAATCTTGTGTGTTAAATAGCACTGATTTTCAGGTTTGGAAAGGCACGTATGGAGGCTTACATATAGGCGCAAGGCTTCGCCATATGGGAAAAGGTGTACACGACCTTCGACATGCCACCAAATGATGAATTCAAAATTGCAAACATGAGAGACGTCAACAACAACAATAAGGCGTGGAACTTGATCATACAAGGATTGACTCAAAGCGACTTTGATCGTGTTGCACATCTCTAATCTGTGTATGACGTGTGGAAAGCACTATGTGACTACCACGAAGGCTCCAACACGATCAAGGAGGTAAGGAAAGATATGTTCAAGAAAGAATATATACGCTTCAAGATGCAACCCGGTGAGTCAATCGATGACCTTTTTGCTCACTTTAATAAAATTCTCAGTAACTTGCGTAGTGTCAATGTTAATTTTTCAGATGTTGAAAATGCTAGGAAATTGTTAAGTCCATGACACATGTCGATTTGGGAGATGAAAATTACATCTATTTGTGAATCTACTGTCATGAGTACACTTACTTTAGATGTTCTATATTCTAAATTGAAAACTCAGAACTTGACATAATATCACATAAAAAACCCAACAAGTCTCTTGCATTTGTTTCACAACATGACATGCCTAGTTCTAGCAATTCTTCATCTTGTGGTTTGTTGACAGCTGTTATATCCTAATTTCACCTATCAATATAACTCAATTATGTGAAGGATAAGTCATTTCTTGCACACATCACCTTTCTACTTAACCTATTTCCACTTGTCCTTGGGAAAATAGTGCATGCAGACTTTTTATGTAGGAATTGAGGTAAAAGAGGGGGAGCAATCCTAAAAAGTATCATCCCAGCCAATCAAGTGACGACAAATGGCATCACATGGATCAAATGGCCCACAAACAGACGTATCCGAGGAGATCCAACGGTGTATCACCCATATCAGTCAATAGAGCCCACCTGGAAGTGACCTGGAGAAAGCACATGCAAAATGGAGCCAGGACCATGTCGGTCGAACATCCTGTTCAGCCAACTAGTTCCTGGCACCAAATGTGGTCAACTTCCACGTGTCGACTCCCTGTGGTGCCCTTATAACGATGAAGACCGATTCACACGCTTTTGGTGGCAGGAACCGACCCTTCTCCAGCTATAAATAGGACCCCTACTCCTCAATTCAACACACACCACTTGAGCATCATTCTATTTTATGCACTACTTTTCTTAGTCCTTGGTGGAGGTTAGGCTGTAGAGAGGAACCTCTAGTCCCAAGTCCAAATTGGGAAAGGTATGGCTCATGTATGTTTTCTTGTATTTGTGACTTTATGCTTTGTATTAATGTTATTAGTCTTTACTTATTCATATACTTGGATAAAGCGTTTCTTGTTTGGTTGTGGAGTCCATGTTTGTGTTAGTTGTAGATGTTGCTATGATCTAGACATAATGCCATTATCATATTATCATAAACATCATACACCACCACTATAGTCTAATTAGGTAATATGATTATGTTAATATGAATATGTTAGTGCTTGGATCCAATATTGGTTCAACAATTTTTAGGTTTGTCATTGCTTTAAGATAAATATTATGTTGCAACTCTTAAGGTATTTACTTAGCATGCAAGCGTGGTGCTTGGATAGTTAAGTAGCGTTGAATGCATCGTAGTCCACAGAATATAGAGGTAGGCGGTAAGTGGTGACAGCCCTATCCATCCGTTGTAATCCTCCACGTTTGGCTATGACGTAGGCTCTTAGCGGGAGTCGCATAGCAGACCACGGTAAGCCCGTGCCCGACATGTTGGACCACTAAGTCCTAAATTCACTATTAGCATATCCATATGTACTTAATTAGGCTATGTATATGAGTAATTAGAGAACAATAGGAGTAGCTCCGTCTCATAGTCTAACCCTCGCTAGGACAACCTTACCCTTAGAGTAGATTGCTTAGGTGTGTGTTACACTACCCCTATTATTATCTTACCCCTGTTCTGATAAACACTTAGTAACCTATACCTTGATCATAAGAATAGTGTTTACTTTACTTCACCGCCTTCCTTTGGGATAAATATGATACCCTTGGGAATACTCTTGGGTGAAATGCTACAACGGTATCTTCCGTGCGCTTGCGGATCTCATCTCCAATTGGAGATGATTTGTGGTCTTAAGAAATACCAACAAGCATTTCTAGTGCCGTCGCTGGGGATGATTTGTTAGTGTTTCTTAGGAGCTGTAAACAAGCATTTCTAGCGCTATTGCTGTGGAAGGCAAAGGAAGTGAAGGATAGCTATCACTTGTGATTAAGTTATAAGTACTAATAGTTATTAGACATAATTGCCCTTGTTTGTTTTCTCCTTTTGTGTGAAAACAGGGTAGTGTTGTCTAACCCATTTTATGGGATGGCCAACGGAGAAGCAAATGTTGAACTGCAAGATGATTCAAGGTGTACCTCTACAAATGTCCACTAGGCAACACCGTTACCTTTTGTGGAAAAATTTAAGCTTCCAGCAGGAGCCAAGGACATCCATTCCCAAGCTTGGGGAGTCTCGAAGACTTCTTCTTGGTTTGCCTCCATCAAGGGGTGGATAGTTGGCTCTTCATCTAACACTCATGTCATGGGTTGGCTCCACTAATCCATAACTACATTCATGCTGAAGTTGAAGGAGCCCTATTCTCATTCATCATGGATGAGAAGATGGTCTCCACGCAAGGGGTGGATTGAAGAATGCTCTAGTTCCCTTAGCTTGGCATGCACACTACTTAACAAGGTGCACATGCTAGTTATGGAACTACACCTCCCATTGAAGTAATATGAAGATCAAGCCATTAGATAAGTGTTTGGATGATCCAAGCCATGGATATTCACATGATTTGTGAAAATCCATGTCAACATGGGACACTTGGAGAATTATTTCCCTAAGACCCATGGGGATTCTTTGTTTTAAAAAACAACTCCAATGGCTACCATTCACAAGGATGTCAAGGGTGGAATCAAAATCACCCTTGTAATCAAGGAGGCTATGGGGATTTCAAGGGATTTAAGTTCAACTAGCCTACCTTGAAATAATTTTGTCCATGGACAAGCAGAAATCAAGACAAGATTCAAATGAAGCTCTTGGCCAAGGATAAGATATTGAAAGAGCATTCTAGATCCAAACTATCCCACAATTACTTGTTGGGATTCCTATACTTCGACCATGCTAGTGCAACCTAGGGCAAGTGACATTATGGATGAAGCATTTCTTGTTTGATTATGGAGTCCACATGTCATCATGCCGAAGGAAGTCTTTGATCCATGATCAAATTATGGGCTAACTCAAAGGAACATCAAGATGGTCGAAGTGGCACCCCTAAATAAGGACAAGCCTCACCATGCTCATGAAATAATATCTTCAAGAGGGAGAAGTTGTCGCTACATCAACAAGTCTTCATGAGGACGACGGAGAGGCCAGGGCCATCATGTGGCCCACATGTCCAACTGAAATGCCAAAGGAGATTTGGCATGTCAAGCAGGAGAAGTTGTCCACATCTTCAACTCCAGGATTGATAACAAATCATCACACTAAACAGGACGAAGGTAAGTCCTGCTCATCGTACTTCAAAAATTCGGTGAGTCCTTGCCAATAGGTTAATTGGTAGTTATCTCATATTTGTTTTCAAAATTCCATATTTGAATTTCCCATAAAATCTCGCATTTGCATTTAGAATGTTTGAATTTCCGCACTTGCATGTTGAAAAGTAAAATCTCCAACGAACATAAAACTAAAACTTTGAAGTAGGGAATAAATTTATTCGGATATGAACTCGGGGCATGACCACTCAAATTTATTTTCCTAATTCAACCCAAAAAGATTTGCTTTGTTCCTCATTGCATTTGCAAGTTGCTTCAAGGTTGGGCAAGACAATTTGACAATAGGGTTCAATTTGCTTTTGGCTAACGTAACCCGTTTTTGAGTTGTTTTGTTTGCTCTTGATGAGATTGCAGCCAGGACAAAAATTGTAAAGAGGTGGTTTGGAAAGAAAGAGGAGGCCTCATCATGCTCAATCCACCATTGGAAGGATTTGAGAACACACCTCTGCTTCAAACTCATTTCGAGTTTGAGGTAGAGAAATGTTCAAGATGATGACCTAATGGAGGAGCAAGATGAAGCTTCAACCAAATTCATCACCAAAATGTAACCTCAGCTTGGCATTTGACGTTGAATATAAAGCCTACGCCGAACTTGAAGGGTGTAAGTTTCTCACACAAAGGCCTTCATCACCAATTGCTCTTCAAATAAGGTATGAGTTTACGATTTTTCATTGTTTGGTTTGCCTTAGAATTGAATGCCCTTGCTTGCAATTTTGAGGAAGGTTGCCACTTCCTCATCATTAAATTCTCATGCATCCTCACAAGAGTAAGTGTTGGTATTATCTTTTGGACCTCCAAAAGGAAATACCACCTTACATGGAAAAACTAAAACAAGTACCTAAAACCCCTTAAAGCATTGTCTTATAGACTTATTCATTTTTGCCTAGGTTTAGAAAACAAAACTTTTTGGCATAATTTAAAGGGTGAATTGGCATGTAGCAACTGAATAGTGATGACCATGATTTTGATTTGAGATTTGTGCATATTTGGTGTCACTAGATTTCAAACTCTTAGGAAAAAGTGATATCCTTGATCTCAATATGAATTGCATGTTTATGTGGAATCACTAAATTTGAAATTCCTAGAAAAGTTCAGGAGGATATAATTGAGAATTTTGTTTGCCATGATCCAAATGATAACATTTGCTCTTGTGTAAAAAGCTATGATGGTTAGAAACTTTATAAGATGAAGGGATCCATATAGAGTATTTATATCACTTGCATTGCTATGAGTAGGAGATTTAGAAAATGTCCAAATTGATTTATATATAAGACCCCACTCTTATCAATGAATAAAACATTGTTCATGAAATTGGGCCCAATGCATCTTTGATTTTGTTCTTCCGTGTATGTACAAATGAAAATTCTGTTACCTAACCCGAAAATTCATTTGTACAAGTATCGGGAGTTAACCATCCCTCTCTATTAAAGAGAGTAAGTTTGCAAGAGTCAGGCATTCAAGGAGCCAATTGTTGGAATCCCTAGAGGATCCCATTTCAACATCTCTTGGCCAAACAGTAAATGAGGATGGTTGCTACCTATCGGAATTTAAGCCCGAAGGTCAATCATAACTATACGAGGTCGAAGATTTAAAATGGTAACCTTCCATAAGCAACCAATGGGCTTCTACGACTAGGTGATAACATTATTCTCTCAGTTGTTCTAAGCACTCATTCAAGTTCAAGGGAATTGCCACCATCATTGGGTGTAAGTTATTCCATTGTGGATAAAAGTTATAGTTTGCCTTAATCAAGGAATGACAAGATCACACCTTATATTCGGTGCAAGTTGTTCCTTGGCTAGAAGGTATATTATACCTTAGCCAAGGAACAACGGATCACACTCAACCCATGTTGTGTGCACGTCATCCCTTTGTGGTTATAGGTATGTTGTACCTTAGCCAAGGAACAACATATCATACCCCAACACATGTTGGGTACATGTCACTCTGTTGTGGCTAAAGGTTATCATTACCTTAGCCAAGGAATAAAGGATCACACTCAATGCATGATAGATACAAGTTATTCCTTTTTGGCAAGAAGGTATGATACACCTTAGCCCAAGAATGACGGAACACACTCAACACATGTTGAGTGAATGTCATTTCTTTGTGGTTAAAGATTATCATTACCTTAGCCATGGACTATCAAAGTACACTCAACGCATGAGAGACCTCGAGGTGCGGATGAGCGACATCAACAACACTTTCTTCAATCACACTCATGGTACCTGAGGAAGGCAACACAATATTGACACTCAACCCTCCATTGTCAAAGTCACGCTGCAACAAGGATAGACCAACCTCATGGCCTACCTCCATCGTTAGGGATTCAACCCCTATCGTGGACCTTGATCAAGAATAAGCTTGGGGGAGGACCCCCACTTGAGGTAACTTGTATCACACCCATTGCATTTTAATTCATCCACCTTGCATCTAAAAAATAAAAAAATATAAAAATAGTAATGTAGGTTTGCTTTCCATAAAATAAAGATGTGCGGTAAGAGTGATTTAGAATTCACATAGATGAAATGATGAATAGTTGCTCTGTTTTATTTTTTCTAAGTCCCTAGTTTACAATTTGCTACTCTCCAAATATTGCTTTCATTAGCTAAAGTTAACTTTGCCTTAAATTAGAAATTGTGGGTAGCAAAAGCTTAATCTAATTCTATGTTGTTGTGAGATTTGAAACAGTGATATGGCTGCTATTCCTTGTTTGAAAGTGAAACTTAGATTTTTGGAGAAATTCTAAATTTTTTAAGTTATTCTCATTTGATTGGAAATACCTACCAAAGTCATATGATGTTTTACATTGATAAACCTTATGCATATGCTATTTACTTTCACATTGAGCCTAATCAAACTAGTATAGTCCTGTTTGAGAATTAATTCGTTTCTTTTGAATTCAAGACTTCACTTGCACATGCTATACTTCTACACTAGAAGTTAGCAAAATTCCGTCATACCATCCTTACACAATAAAGAAAAGAGAAACTCCATGCTTTTCATGAATAGTACTCTCTTCAAGTTTATTGCAGAAAAAAGGAGTAGAAGACATGGCTACAAGAAAAAGCAAAAAAAATGCATGCTTACATCATAATCATGAGAAGAAAAAAAAAGCAAAGAGAAGAAAAGTAGCCATGTTTCATCCCTACAATAAAGAGAGTCCACATCAAAGGAGTCATCTCAACATCCACTTCCACTTCAATTCCATCACACATGCACAAGTCTTGAATCAAAATGTTTTAAATTAATTTCTCCTAAGGCTTACTCTTTTGACTTAGCAATATTATGTGTTGCAAATATGCCTACTACACTCCCTACCAAGCTCCACATAAACGCCTTATTTATGTGGTAGGATTAGTATAGGCAAAGGCCTTAGTGAGGGTATATTTACACTACACAAAAAAGAGTGACCGAGAAAATCAAATTGAGGTACATAGAATATAAATCAAAACTTTCCGGAATTTAAGTGGAACTTGACATCTAGGCTAGGCGTGCTCCATTTACTGTTCTATCTTTCAGCTAACCATGAATATGAAGAGCATAAGCCCCATAATAACTTAAGAAGGTTGAAGTACCATAGTCAATTTTTGCAAGACTAGGTAGCACTTGGTACTTTTGAAGGATAAAACATTGTAGCAACTCCTAATCATCAACCTAAAGTCTTGATGTTGCTCGGTACAAGCAAAGGATAAGCTTGGGAGAGTTTGTTGACGGCTGTAATATCCCAATTTCACCCATCAATATGACTCAATTATGTGAAGGATAAGTCATTTTTTGCACACATCACCTTTCTACTTAACCTATTTCCACTTGTCCTTGGAAAAATAGTGCATGCAGGCTTTTTATGTAGGAATTGAGGTAAAAGAGGGGGAGCAATTCTAAAAAGTATCACCCCAGCCAATCAAGCACCGATACATGGCATCACATGGATCAAATGGCCAACAAACAGACGTATCCGAGGAGATCCAATGGTGTATCACCCATATAAGTCAATAGAGTCCACCTGGAAGTGACTCGGAGAAAGCACACGTGAAACGGAGCCAAGACCAGGTCGGCTGAACACCCTGTTCAGCCGACTAGTTCCTAGCACCAAACGCGGTCAACTTCCACGTGTTGACTCCCTGTGGTGCCCTAATAACGATGAAGACTGATTTGCATGCTTTTGTGTAACATCCTCATTTCATGTATAAAATTTGCCCAAACCCTTGAACATTCTTGTATGCATTTTGGGTGATTTTTGAAGTTCAATCGTGTAGCAAAATGATTTAAATTTGAATTTGAATTCAAATCAAAAGAAAAGAAATGAAAAAGAAAAAGAAAAAGGTAAAACCCCACCCTGGGCCGATTTCTTTCCCCTGGCCCAATTCCCTCCCCTTTCTCTCGCAGCCCAGCCGAACCCCTCCCTCCTTCCCTCTCTCTACGCCCGGGACCCCACCTGTCGGCACGTTCTCCCACCCCCTCTCTCCCCTCTCTTCCCCGCACCGCGTGCAACCGTCACCGCACCCTCCCCGCGCCCACGATTCCCTCGACCCGGAACTGTCTCTCCCGTTCGAATTTCGGCCGAGTGCCGCAACCGCGCCCTCCTCCGCTCTATAAAGAACCCGGCACCCCCACTTCTCCACCTTCCCCGAGCCTCCCGAAACCCTAGCCCCTTCACCGCCGGTGAGTCACCTCTGCGCTCGCGTTCCCGTCGCTGCAGCCCCCCTGCTCCCCATTTTCTTGGCCTGACGTGATCACCGCTCCACCGGGAATTCGTCGGACATGCTTGATCGGGTGGATCGTCACTGCACCACCGGAATCGCCGAGCACCGTCGAGCTCCGCCGCCTCACCCCGTCGCCGGCATCCTCTGCCCCACCTCGAGCTCAATCAATCCCTCCGGTGAGTTCCCTCGATCTCCCCCTTCAATTATATCCGCTTGAATTCGTGGATTAGGCATTGCTTCGTGCATTCGGGTTAGCTCCGGCGAGCTCGTCGCCGTGCGCCGCCGTGCGGCGCCGCGCAGGGCGCTGGCGCCGGCCAAGCGTCGGCGTGGCCCCATCTGGGCCATCGGTTGAACCCCTACGGCTGTGATTAAAACACAGCATACCCCTTCGCGTATTAAAATCCGAGCCATCCAGCGCAGATCCGACGGCCCACGTTCAAAATCTCATTCCCGCCCTCAGATTTTTACCCAGGCCCCTAGAACTTTGCTTGCTACCCCCTGGACTTCACAGAAATTCAAGTCTAGCCCCTGGGAATTGCAGACTAGCCCCTGAACACCCAAAAATTGGATTTAATCATTTAAATAAGCAATCTAACCCCTGTAAATTTGTAGAATCATGGATTTAACCCCTGTGCAGTTTAGAAAACTATTTAATTAGTCCCTAGACTTTTATTTATTTGTTGAATATGGTTTTTAGGTGTATTTGAGGTGTAGAAAATAGATAAAAATGGTAATTAAGTGTAGAAATGTTAGGAAAAAATTTGTATAAACTATTTTATGATGTGAATAAATTGTAGAGTTCATATGAAATATATTTTGTCCATGGAATATTTATTATAAGTGTTTAAAAATACATTTTGGCCATAGAAAATTCAATAAAAATGGTTTTAGGCTATAATTAAATCCCAAAAATGTAGGATAAATATAAAATGCATACCTTGGCCATGTTAAGTAATAAATACTTCGTAGGGACGCATTAGTATAGGATTTTATGCCTATGTGTATGTTGTGATGTACTGTTTTGCGTGCTCTTTACTTATTTAGCTTTATTTTATTTTTGCCATGCTTGGGCAATATATTTAGAGTCGTACTACGACCCTAATCTTAACCTCCAAGACCAGGACTTCACCAACACTCAAGTCTTCAACGAAGGCAAGTTCCCTTGACCATTTTGTTCCAGTTTTAGGAATTTAGATAGATGCATGCTAATTAAATTGATGTC
This sequence comes from Tuctoria greenei, assembly GCA_036927565.1. NCBI lineage: Eukaryota > Viridiplantae > Streptophyta > Magnoliopsida > Poales > Poaceae > Tuctoria > Tuctoria greenei. The sequence goes on from JAYESD010000003.1 coordinate 22,213,654, forward strand.
CTATTTCATACTTACATGCCCTGTTCCATATAATTCCTTGTTACCTGAAATGGGTTGGGAAGTAGATAGGTCATATTTATGCTTAGCCATGCTTAGATATTGGGATTGGGATTTCACACAATTGTGCCATGTTAAACTTTATGGTTACCTTAAATTGTGGTGGATACACAATAGTAGTGGATAGGAATCTGGTGGTTGGATAGTTTCGGTATGGTGCAGTTTGCACGAGACCCGGGATTGGGTTTGGTACCACCGGATTCTAAGGACCGGTTTATGGAGGAAGCCACTAAGCTTTATAGTACCACCACGAGACTGAGATGGGGCAGCTTGGTCAATTAATTAGGTTTCTCCCGATGAAATGCTAGTGGTTGGAGGGTGCGGGGAAAGATGCAGGTGAACTACTCTGGGATCCGCAAGGCTCAAGAGGGGGCTCTGAGGCGGAGGGTTACTCCGAGAATCCTCAGTGGTGGAAACCTTAGAGGGCTAGCACTAGTCGGGAGCACCTTTGTAAAGACCATGTAGTGATCTCCGGGCCACACACCTACGGAAGTGTGAAATGTGGTTGATCACCACGGGCTACATGGAGGTTTACTCAGTCCAACTGGCAACAGGGGATGGAATCACTGCTTGTGGGGAAAGGGTACACTCTCTGCAGAGATTTGGTAAAACTGTCATGACAGCCGTGCTCACGGACAAGAGCGGCTTGGGCCAGTTCATAATTAGTCTATGGTTGGGAAATGGTGGTTAATTAGGATTCAAGTTACATTCATTATCATTACTTATGTGTTGATTACTTCTTGAATTATGATATTGGTAATTGAAAGCTAAGGTTAGGTTTTAAGCATAGTGCTAAGCCATATTTGGCCTTCCCTTGCTTTACCCAATCATGTCATCTCTTCCCGCACTTGCTGAGTACTCTATGTACTCAAGCGTTTAATTTTCCATTAGAATATGAAGAAGAAGAAGCGGCACCGAAGGACTACTTCGTCAATCCGGAGGACTTGGTCTAGGCTGGCGACCTTACGCGCAACTGCTGCCTGTGGAGATGGAGCTTCTCTTACCTATTAGTCTTCTGCTGTAGTTTGAACTATGTTAATATTTTTGTTGATGTAAATAGTTGTGGTGTGTATTTGTAGACCTTCGGGTCGTACTGTAAGACTATTTATGTATTCGAACATGGCAATGTATGATATTTCGCTTTTGTTGACGCATGTACGATTCAACTGATCCTGGTGTACATGTGATAAGCGTCTGTTCATCTTTATGATGGCCGGGCGTGACAAAGTGGTATCAGAGCTAGGACGCAAGCCTAGTTAGAAATGGTCGAAAATAAGGACTATACTATTTTCTTATAAAATAGTATTTCCAAAATTTTTGTGCTCTCTATCTCAAACCTTGTGCTTCTTATCTTGCTGTACTTATTGATTTATTCTAACTTAATTTATTGATTATTGATCTCACTCTCTTCTTTTCAAATGTTTGTAGATGGCGCGAACCAAGCAGACGACTCGTAAGTCGACTGGGGGTCGTGTTCCTCACCACGCCCTAGCCAGTCGCTCTGCACCTCACACCCCCAGGAGGGAGACGACGCTGTTCTCCACTGGGAGTGCTGCTTCGAGGATGCGTGTCCGTCTTTGCTCTCTTCTTCGTGCTGCTGGGTACCGTGAGTACCGTGTTTGCCTAGTCTACCACACCACTAGGGTCTTTGCACCCTATACTGGTGGACTGGAGTGGACTTCTCAGCTGGCCGTCTACTACGACTCAGAGATGCTGCACTCACACTTCTCTCCGGCCTGGAGGAGCTCCCAGCGTGCGACTGAGGAGGACGCCACGTGGGAGGCGACTACCTACTGGAGTCACGCCCACAGGTTCCGCCTTGGGTGCACGGAGCACGCGTACACCCCTCAGCGCCCTAGTGGCACGGCCATCTACACTGGACGTGACGTATAGGGGACTTTGACACACCCTCAGTGCGAGAGGCTGGTGGACGACGTTGTGGAGTTGTCTTCGCGACTCCAGCGTTGTCAGCAGGAGCTTCAGGACAGCAGGGACCTGGTTGACCGCTACGAGCGACTTCACCGACGCTATGCGAGGATCACTGCACCTGATCCTAACTCTCCTCAGTACGCTTCGGACGTTGAGCCTTGGGACCCGAACTCTCCAGATAGCCGTATGAACTCCCCCCAGGAATCAAGAGAGGACTCGGAAGAAGAAGACCCGGAGATGGAGGTCGAGGAGGACTCCGATGAGTAGGAGTGGACTTGTTTCCCACTGGACGACTCAGGACACCTATCCTTAGTATGTAGGAGCATGTAGCTACGCCCTCTTTAGTCTTGAGTTGTGTTATTTATGATGTTATGCTAGTAGTTTGCTTTATGTTGTGTGTGTTTGTTTGTGTGCGACATGAGTTGTGGAATGCTTCGGCATTCTGTCCACATCCATGTCATCTGTGTATAGGCTTGTTAGTGTGTCATGCGAGTTGTGGAATGCATTAGCATCTTGTCCACATCCGCACTAGTTGGTTAATGAATTTGCTTGCTTTATATATATATATATGTTTCCCTTGATGCATGTAGTTGGGACCGTTTGCCATAGCGTACCCTTCTATATCTTATCTATTGTCCTAAAATTTCAATTATTCCCTACACAGATGTCTGGAAGAGGTAGAGGTAGAGGTCGTGGAAGGGGCACTGTGCCCCAAGATGAAGGACTTGGAGGTGCGCCAGGATGGAATGGTAGGGGTGCCCGAGGAGCCCCAGCCACGCAACAAATGCAGCAGATGATGGCCATCCAAATCCAGCTGCTTAACAACCTTACTCAGATTGTCACCAACCTGCAGCAAGCCCCACCCCCACCACCACCAAATTACAACCTTCCGCCACCACCACCTTTTCCACCTAGGTCCTTTCTAAGGGACTTCCTAAACACTCATCCACCCACTTTTGCCACAGTCACCGAACCCATGGATGCCAATTATTGGCTCCGAACCGTTGAAAGCAAGTTGAGGCTCATCCACTGTGAAGGAAGAGAGAAAGTACTATTAGCCTCCCATCAACTCCAAGGACCGGCAGCCAACTGGTGGACTGCCTTTACTGAAGCCCACCAGGCCAAAAAGCATTACTTGGGAAGAATTCAGGACCAATTTCCAGAATCACTTTGTGCCTGAGGGAGAAATACAAGCAAGACGTGAATCCTGATGTTAAAGCAGGGTCGTATGACTGTGAGAGCCTACCTGAATGCATTCACCCAGTTATCCCGCTATGCACTGATAGACGTGGATACTGACTCCAAGAAACAATTCCGTTTCAAGAATGGACTGGATAAGGAGTTGAAGTTTGCCATGTCTTCCAACGACTACAGCGACTTTCAGAAGGTGGTTGACAAAGCTTTTGAAGTGGAAATGACTAAAAAGAACTGGATGATGAGGAAAGAAAAAGGAAGTTGACTATAGCACATGCCTCTAGCAGCAATGTACGCCCCCGTCTCAACCCTCAGCCTGCAACCCATATGACTCGTCCCATGAACTATTCGGGACCGAGATTTCCAAACTCCAATTACAGGCCACCCACTCCCTGCAATCGGCAAATGCGCCAGCAGCAGCAGCCGCCACGCCAGCCAATGCAACCCCCATGCCAGCAGATGCAGCCACCCCGCCCTTCAGCTTCAGCCAACCGTCCAAATGGCCAACCCCCAAGATACCAATCAGGAGGCAACAAGGGCCAGAGTAATGCTGCGGGAATTCAATGTTACAAGTGCGGAGAATGGGGACACTACGCCAGCAGTTGTCCAAAGAAGCAACAAAACCCACCTGGCCGTGTCAACCATGTGACACTGGAGCAAGCACAGGAAGCGCCTGATGTGGTGATCGGTATGTTTTCTGTTAACTCCCACCCCGCCACCATATTGTTTGATTCGGGTGCTACACAATCATTTATATCCAAGGATTTCATAAAGAAGCATCACATGGTAGTTACATTCTTGAATGGGCCATTATTGATAAACTCTCCTAGAGGAGAGATGGTGGCAAGGCATCTATGCCGAAAAGTGAGTATAAACATAAGGGGGGTAGTCTTTTGGGCCAACCTAATAGTGTTGGACTCACAAGGATTAGACATCATTCTGGGAATGGACTGGTTGACGAAGAATCAAGGAGTAATTCATTGTGCAACTAGAACAGTTTGCTTAACACACCCGGATGGCACTACAGTGGAGTTCAAGCCAGATCAGACACAAGAGGCAGTAGTACAACTCAACCATCTTGAGAGTACCAAAGACATCAGGGCTGTGAAGGAATTTCCGGATGTATTCCCAGATGACTTACCAGGTATGCCCCCTGATCGAGAGATTGAATTTGTCGTTGAGTTAGTACCTGGAACGGCCCCAATATATAAGAGGCCGTATAGAATGGATGCTAAACAATTAGTTGAACTAATGGATCATATTGAGGAGTTATTGGGGAAAGGATATATTCGTCCTAGCTCATCGCCTTGGGGAGCACCAGTCATATTTGTACCTAAGAAGGATGGAACTCAAAGGTTGTGTGTGGATTACCGTGCCTTAAATGCGGTAACAATCAAGAATAAGTACCCACTGCCAAGAATTGAATATTTATTTGATCAGTTGAGAGGAGCATGTGTGTTCTCTAAGATTGAACTTCGTTCAGGTTATCACCAACTGAAGATTAGACCCTCATACATTCCCAAGACGGCCTTTGTCTCTCGGTATGGATTATATGAGTATACAGTCATGTCGTTTGGATTGACCAATGCTCCGGCATATTTTATGTATCTAATGAACAAGGTATTCATGGAGTACTTGGACAAGTTTGTAGTGGTATTCATCGATGACATACTTATCTACTCCAAGACTGAAGAAGAGCATGAGGAGCACCTCAGGATGGCTCTACAGAAGCTACGTCAACACCAATTGTATGCCAAACTTAGTAAATATGAGTTTTGGCTAAAGGAGGTGTCATTTTTGGGTCATGTCATATCCGAAGGAGGAATAGCAGTGGATCCAGGCAAAGGGGCCGATGTCCTTAAGTGGGAAACACCTAAGAGTGTACATGATATACGAAGATTCTTAGGCATGGCTGGTTATTACCGTCGATTCATCGAGGGATTTTCGAAGATCTCCCGACCACTAACCAAGTTGCTTGAGAAAGGAGTTGCTTTCAAGTGGACCCCTGAATGTGAAGTAAGCTTCGCCGAGTTGAAGAAGAGGTTAACCAGTGCACCGGTATTGGTGATGTCTGATATGTAGAAAGAGTTTGTGGTCTATTGCGATGCATCTGGTCATTGTTTAGGATGCGTCTTAATGCAAGGAGGACATGTTGTAGCCTATGCTTCAAGACAGCTTCGTAAGCATGAGAGGAATTATCCAACCCATGATTTAGAATTGGCAGCTATTGTTCATGCATTGAAGATCTGGAGACACTACTTAATGGGAAAAAGGACTGAGATATACACAGATCACAAGAGCTTGAAGTACATATTCACACAACCGGATCTTAATCTCAGGCAACGTCATTGGTTGGAATTAATAAATGATTTTGATGTGGGAATCAACTACCATCCAGGAAAAGCTAATGTGGTCGATGACGCTCTAAGCAGGAAGGGACAATGTAATAACTTGTCAGTACAATCTCTTCAACCCCAGTTATGTGAAGAGTTTGCAAGGCTAAACCTATGCCTAGTGTCTAGCACGGAAGCAGTGGCTATGGAAGTGGACTCAACCCTTGAACATGATATACGAGAAGGACAAAAGAATGATGAGAAGGTCAAGGAGATCAAGCAGTTGATGAAGAAGGGGAATGCTCCGAACTTTAGAGAGGATGAACAAGGAACCTTATGGCTTGGAAAGAGGATTTGTGTTCCAGATATCAAAGAGATTAAAGAGTTGATACTAAGGGAAGCTCATAACTCATCATACTCCATTCATCCTGGAAGCACCAAGATGTATCAAGACCTTAAAGATCGATATTGGTGGCATGGAATGAAAAGGGATGTAGCGGAATATGTGGCCATATGTGATACATGTCAATTGATTAAGGCAGAACAAAGACCAGCAGGGTTATTACAACCAATCAAAGTGCCAGAATGGAAGTGGGAAGAAATTAGCATGGATTTCATTGTGGGACTACCAAGAACACAGTCTGGATATGATTCTATATGGGTTATTGTGGACCGTCTAACTAAGGTTGCTCACTTTATTCCTGTGAAAGAGACCTACAATGGTCCCAAGTTGGCAGAACTGTACATCTCCAGGATTGTATGCTTACATGGAGTTCCTAAGAAGATCATTTCAGACAGGGGCACTCAATTCACCTCAAGATTCTGGCAGAAGTTGCATGAATCAATGGATACCCGTCTAAACTTTAGTTTAGCGTATCATCCTCAAACTGATGGTCAGACAGAACGCACCAATCAGATATTAGAAGACATGTTGAGAGCGTGTGCTCTAAAGAATAGCAAAAGTTGGGACAAGAATCTGCCATACGCTGAATTTTCTTACAACAACAGTTATCAGGCCAGTTTGAAGATGTCTCCTTTCGAAGCATTGTATGGGCGGAAATGTAGGACACCGTTGTTTTGGAATCAAACTGGGGAAAGTCAAGTCTTTGGGCCTGATGTATTGAAAGAGGCTGAAAGGCAAGTACAAGAAATTCGGAAGAACCTAAAGGCAGCCCAAACAAGACAGAAGAGTTATGCGGATACTCGAAGACGTGATCTAACATTTGAGGTTGGTGATTATGTGTACTTGAAGGTGTCACCTATGAGAGGATTGAGAAGATTTAAAGTAAGAGGCAAGTTGTCACCCTGCTACATTGGTCCGTTCAAGATACTCGAAAGACGAGGAGAAGTGGCTTATCAGCTTGAGCTTCCACCGCACTTATCAGATCTTCATAATGTATTCCATGTTTCGCAACTTAAGAAGTGTCAGAGAGTGCCTGAGGAACTGTTACCTATGGAAGCAGTTGATGTATAAGAAGATTTGTCTTATGTGGAACAGCCTATCAAGATACTTGAGACATTAGAAAAGGTCACCAGAAACAAAGTCATTCGCATGTGTAAGGTGCAATGGAGACATCACTCAGAGGCAGAAGCAACATGGGAAAGAGAAGAAAATCTCAAGGCGGATTTCCCTCATCTATTCTCTTAGGACGTCTGAATCTCGAGGTCGAGATTCCTTTTAAGTGGGGTAGAGTTGTAACATCCTCATTTCATGTATAAAATTTGCCCAAACCCTTGAACATTCTTGTATGCATATTGGGTGATTTTTGAAGTTCAATCGTGTAGCAAAACGATTTAAATTTGAATTTGAATTCAAATCAAAATAAAAGAAATGAAAAAGAAAAAGAAAAAGGTAAAACCCCACCCTGGGCCGATTTCTTTCCACTGGCCCAATTCCCTCCCCTTTCTCTCGCGGCCCAGCCGAACCCCTCCCTCCTTCCCTCTCTCTGCGCCCGGGACCCCACCTGTCGGCACGTTCTCCCCCCTCTCTCCCCTCTCTTCCCTGCGCCGTGCGCAACCGTCACCGCACCCTCCCCGCGCCCACGATTCCCTCGACCCGGAACTGTCTCTCCCGTTCGAATTTTGGCCGAGTGCCGCAACCGTGCCCTCCTCCGCTCTATAAAGAACCCGGCGCCCCCACTTCTTCACCTTCCCCGAGCCTCGCGGAACCCTAGCCCCTTCACCGCCGGTGAGTCACCTCTGCGCTCGCGTTCCCGTCGCTGCAGCCCCCCTGCTCCCCATTTTCTTGGCCTGACGTGATCACCGCTCTACCAGGAATTCACCGTACACGCTTGATCGGGTGGATCGTTACTGCACCACCGGAATCGCCGAGCACCGTCGAGCTCCGCCGCCTCACCCCGTCGCCGGCATCCTCTGCTCCACCCCGAGCTCAATCAATCCCTCCGGTGAGTTCCCTCGATCTTCCCCTTCAATTATATGCGCTTGAATTCGTGGATTAGGCATTGCTTCGTATATTCGGGTTACCTCCGGCGAGCTCGTCGTCGTGCGCCGCCGTGCGGCGCCGCGCAGGGCACTGGCGCCGGCCAAGCGTCGGCGTGGCCCCATCTGGGCCATCGGTTGAACCCCTACAGCTGTGATTAATACACAACATACCCCTTCGCGTAATAAAATCCGAGCCATCCAGTGCAGATCCGACGGCCCACATTCAAAATCTCATTCTTGCCCTCGGATTTTCACCCAGGCCCCTAGAACCTTGCTTGCTACCCCCTGGACTTCACAGAAATTCAAGTCTAGTCCCTGGGAATTGCAGACTAGCCCCTGAACACCCAAAAATTGGATTTAATCATTTAAATAAGCAATCTAACCCCTGTAAATTTGTAGAATCATGGATTTAACCCCTGTGTAGTTTAGAAAACTATTTAATTAGTCCCTGGACTTTTATTTATTTGCTGAATATGGTTTTTAGGTGTATTTGAGGTGTAGAAAATAGATAAAAATGGTAATTAAGTGTAGAAATGTTAGGAAAAATTGGTATAAACTATTTTATGCTGTAAATAAATTGTAGAGTTCATATGAAATATATTTTGTCCATGTAATATTTATTATAAGTGTTTAAAAATACATTTTGGCCATAGAAAATTCAATAAAAATGGTTTTAGGCTATAATTAAATCCCAAAAATGTAGGATAAATATAAAATGCATACCTTGGCCATGTTATGTAATAAATACTTGGTAGGGACGCATTAGTATAGGATTTTATGCCTATGTGTATGTTGTGATGTACTGTTTTGCGTGCTCTTTACTTATTTAGCTTTATTTTATTCTTGCCATGCTTGGGCAATATATTTAGAGTCGTACTACGACCCTAATCTTAACCTCCAAGACCAAGACTTCACCAACACTCAAGTCTTCAACGAAGGCAAGTGCCCTTGACCATTTTGTTCCAGTTTTAGGAATTTAGATAGATGCATGCTAATTAAATTGATGTCCTATTTCATGCTTACATGCCCTGTTCCATATAATTCCTTGTTACCTGAAATGGGTTGGGAAGTAGATAGGTCATATTTATGCTTAGCCATGCTTAGATATTGGGATTGGGATTTCACACAATTGTGCCATGTTAAACTTTATGGTTACCTTAAATTGTGGTGGATACACAATAGTAGTGGATAGGAATCTGGTGGTTGGATAGTTTTGGTATGGTGCAGTTTGCACGAGACCCGGGATTGGGTTTGGTACCACCGGATTCTAAGGACCAATTTATGGAGGAAGCACTAAGCTTTATAGTACCACCACGAGACTGAGATGGGGCAGCTTGGTCAATTAATTAGGTTTCTTCCGATGAAATGCTAGTGGTTGGAGGGTGCGGGGAATGATGCAGGTGAACTGCTCTAGGATCCGCAAGGCTCAAGAGGGGGCTCTGAGGCGGAGGGTTACTCCGAGAATCCTCAGTGGTGGAAACCTTAGAGGGCTAGCACTAGTCGGGAGCACCTTTGTAAAGACCATGTAGTGATCTCCGGGCCACGCACCTACGGAAGTGTGAAATGTGGTTGATCACCATGGGCTACATGGAGGTTTACTCAGTCCACCTGGCAACAGGGGATGGAATCACTACTTGTGGGGAAAGGGTACACTCTCTGTAGAGATTTGGTAAAACTGTCATGACAGCCGTGCTCACGGACAAGAGCGGCTTGGGGCCAGTTCATAATTAGTCTATGGTTGGGAAATGGTGGTTAATTTTGATTCAAGTTACATTCATTATCATTACTTATGTGTTGATTACTTCTTGAATTATGATATTGGTAATTGAAAGCTAAGGTTAGGTTTTAAGCATAGTGCTAAGCCATATTTGGCCTTCCCTTGCTTTAGCCAATCATGTCATCTCTTCCCGCACTTGCTGAGTACTCTATGTACTCAAGCATTTAATTTTACATTAGAATATGAAGAAGAAGAAGCGGCACCGGAGGGCTACTTCGTCAATCCGGAGGACTTGGTCTAGGCTGGCGACCTTACGCGCAACTGCTGCCTGTGGAGATGGAGCTTCTCTTACCTATTAGTCTTCTGCTGTAGTTTGAACTATGTTAATATTGTTGTTGATGTAAATAGTTGTGGTGTGTATTTGTAGACCTTTGGGTCGTACTGTAAGACTATTTATGTATTCGAACATGGCAATGTATGGTATTTCGCTTTTGTCGATGCATGTACGATTCAACTGATCCTAGCGTAAATGTGATAAGCGTCTGTTCATCTTTATGATGGCAGGGCGTGACATTTTGGTGGCGGGAACCGACCCTTCTCCAGCTATAAATAGGACCCCTACCCCTCACTTCAACACACACCACTTGAGCATCATCGTAATACCCTCATTTTCATCCATCATGCATTGCATACATTATTATACATGTTTAGTATTAAGCAACACAAAAAAGAGTAAGTTTAAAATGAATTAGAAACAAAACAGCAACTAAAAACTGGTTTTAGTGCAGACTTGTCCGGACTTGACCCCGGACTAGTCCGATTTTCCCTTAGTTATTTCTCAGACTTATCCGTTTTTGCTGCGGATTGGTCCGTAAATGTTTCTATTACAGTCCGGACTTGTCCGTTATCGAGTATGAACTAGTCCGATATTCGTCACTAGAAATTTTCAGAGTTGTCCAGTGATTCCTCAATTTGGCCCGGATTTTGAAAATTGGAGAAAACCTCTGGACTTGTCCGGCACTATACCAGACTTGTCTGTTTTGCTCTCTGTACAAGATGGGACTTGTCTGGACCTCCACTAGACTTGTCCGACACCCTAGCGGACTAGTCCGGTGTGCCTGACTCAGATTCTATTTCTTTCTCCACAACAAGTTATTGGGTATATGCCTTAAGTGGGCCCAAGAACGTCGTGTACAACCCCTGTGGAGACCATGTGGGATCCCACCAAGGCCTCCACCGCCTTATACACAAATTCCACACAAACCCTACCACCTCCACCCTATATAATCACCGCACCACCCACCCTTTCATCTCTTTGTAACCTTAGAGGAAACCCTTAATCCTAGTTCGTGAGAGCCGCCATCAAGGAGCCTCCACCGTAGGGAGAAGAAGGAGAAGGGAGGAAGGAGGGGGATCAATCAAGATCGTCGTCGCTGCTGCGATCTCCATCATCAATCCTTCATCATCTACATCCTCTTTTGCTAATTCTTTGTCCCCTTCGATCTTGACGTCAAATTCTCGAGTCTTCAACTCTTGAACCCTTGAATTCGTGGTAAATATCTTAGATGCATCTTTTCTATGTAAATTATAGTTCTGTGATTAATCAAACTATACTCTAGTTGAAAATTAGCCAAAACCCTAACTTTAAAAGACTTGTCCGGTCCCAGTGCAGACTAGTCCGATTTCTTCTCTGTTCCAGAACAGACATGTGGAGTGCCGACTAGTCCGACTCTTCAGTTCTGAAAATTCCTGGACTTCTTTAATACTCTCCAAAATGACTTAGAACTAGTTATAACTTGTAAAACTTAATTGGGACTAGTTAGTAAGCAATGATATCAACTTATAACATGCATTACCTCATAATTGCATCATCATGCATGTCATGACATATTGAGTAATATATGAGCATTTATTGATTGTAATGTATCTTTTGTATGTTTGTTGCACGGAATAGAAGGTATTACTTTAGTGGGTGCTGTCGAGGACCTCCAGCACCAGAACTTCAAAGATTTGGATCCTAACCAATCTTAAGAGCAAGGCAAGTGTCCTTGAACATTTTGATCCTGTTTTTAAATGTTTTGTTTGAAAAACTGCATGCTTGTGTAAAATTGATGTGAAACCCAAGATAGGTGATAAATAGACTTGTTTACCCATCCTTGTCACTTGGAATGCATTGTAGAGAGTCGGTAAGGGCATTTTACCTTTTTGCTTCGCTCAAATTAATTGGAATGGGAAAACAACCAAATTGCTTAACTGTGAATTAATGAGCATGCATATGATGAGAATTGATGAATGTGGTTTATTGGTAAACATGGGACTTTGGAGATCTAAGCAAGCATGGATTGTGGACTGGTTTGGATGTTCTGGTGGTTTGGCTTGCTTTAGATCTAAAGACCGATTCGTGGAGCGACCATCAGGGATTTACAGTGCCACCACAAGGCCAAGTATGGGTGCGGCATAGCTGAATAATTAGGTGTGCTGTTGGTATTGTATCGACCATTGGATGGTGCGGGGAATGGGAGTTGAGGAGGGCTACCCTGGGAACCACATGGCACATGAGGGGGCCCGTGGGTGGGAGAATGGAGATTCAAGCTTGCTGGTGAAACCTTAGTGGGTCCGTACATGCTAGTAGTCCCTTTGTAAAAGCTATTTTGTGATCTCTTGTCCACACACCAAAGGAAGTGTGAGATGACATAAGGGAGGTTCTTAGTCACCGAAAGGTGATGAAATCACAAACGTGTGGGTAAATGGTACAGCTTCTACAAAGTGTTAAAAACTATCATGATAGCCGTGCTCCCGGTTGTGAGCGACATGAACCCTCACATGATTAGAGTGGAAATTGGGTATATGGTTTGGTTATGGTTTTAGTTGTGATAAATAAATGTGGTTGATGATGATGGTAAGAATTTGGTATATGGATGCATAATTATTGATGGTTGCGATATGTTGGTAAATGATGATTGTGGATTCATATTAGGTTAATTATTTGGGATGTGATGGGATTAATTCACTTAGAAATCTGAGTATGCTTTTCATATAATATAAATGTACTTTTCAACAAATAGCCATTATTTATTATTATTCCTTGTTTAAGCTACATGTCATTATTTTCCCACACTACATGTGCTCACTTTTGCAATTCCCCCACAAATCCTGAGGCTAATGCAGAGTTCTAGGTTGTGTGCTGCCGTCAACTTGCCTGTGGATGAGTTGGAGCTGTGCTATCCCCTATGCTTATTGCTTAGCTTAATGCTTAGATTATTTCAGCTGCATATTCTATTAGTAATAGTGATCATTAGAGTTGTAATTTGAGGGTTATTCGAATATTATAATAAAAGTACTTATTTAGTGGATTGTGTTGTGGAAATTTCTGTATATTGTTTGTGATGCACTCGTGTATGTGTTTTGAACATCCTGGTCACACATATGCATCACACTTGGTTCATTTTTGGGACTGGGTGTCACAAATTGGTATGAGAGCCACAGGTTGACCGTAGAATGCAGCCTAGATAGAATGGACACTTTAGAGCACATATGAACACTCAGGAATGGTCGAGGTTTGTTTGGTGTGCTGATTTGCTATGTAATGATCGCTTGTGTGCTTATTAGAGGATTGTGGGATCCTTTGGTACTTGCCACATCCATATAGGCTTATATAGGTAGTTGCTTAATATTATATTCCTTGATGCATATAGTTGGGGATGTTTTCTAAATTCTTCTATCTCTTGCTCTTTCTTCAGATGCCGAGGACTCACAACCAAAGGAATGCCAATAGTGAGGAAGAGAACATTGGAGCATTTCAGAACAACAATGGACTTGGACATGAGGCTAGCAACCTTGAGCTGTTGTTGTCTATGCAAAATCAGATTATGCAGACTCTGATGCAGACTTTGGGACGACTGCAGACCAATAACCCGATTCAGCCCCATATGCCTCCACCACCGCCGCCCCCACTGCCTCATAACAGGTTGGGAGATTTTATGAGGACTAGGCCACCCACTTTTACTGAAGCCAATGATTCTATGAAAGCTGATGATTGGCTCAAATCTGTAGAGAAGAGGCTTGATATTGTCCAATGCAATGATAGGGAGAAGGTTCTTTTTGCCTCCCATCAGCTAGTGGGAGCAGCTGCGGATTGGGTGGACTCGCTATGCAATGCCCATGAAAATCAAGAGACGAAGACTTGGGCTGAATTTGAAAAATTCTGTTCTTACTTTGTTTCCGAAGGTGTCATGATCTTGAAGAGGAAAGAATATGATAACCTAAGGCAAGGAATGTCGAGTGTGAGTGAATATCTTAATAAATACACTAAACTCTCAAGGTATGCTCCAGAGGATGTCAACCTGGATAGCTGCAAGCAATATTTGTTCATGAGAGGCCTACATAATGAGATTCATGTCCAATTGCTTAATTGTGACTATGCAAATTTCTAGAGGCTTGTGGACAAGGCCATTGTGATTGAAAACAAGGTTTGTGAGATGGAACAAGATAATAAGAGGAAGATGCCATATCAAGGACAGCCACAAGGGAGCAATGTCTGTCCTCGCCTTGCGCCACCAAGTGCGCCATATTACAACCCCTCCACTCCTGCTTATCGAGCTGCTTATCCTCCACGCCCAAACCAGCAGCAACAACGCCCTGTTATGCAAGCGCCTCGCCAGCCTGCGCTGTTTGCACTGCACCCTAATATGGTGACTAACTCTCAAAATCAGCAGCGCCTGAGTTTTCCTGGTACTTCGGGCAGCAAGATGTGCTATGTTTGTGGAGAGGCCGAACACGTTGCAAGTCAATGCCCCAAGAGGAGCTATGGACCAATGAACAATGCACCAAGGCAGAACCCCCAGCCGAATGGAGGAGCGCCACAAGGCAACCATGGACAACGGAATATCACTCGTGGCAATGTGAATCACATCTCTACTGAGGAGGCCCAATAAGCGGACGACGTCATGATTGGTATGTTTGTTGCCAATTCCAACCCCGCGACCGTCTTATTTGATTTTGGGGCATCTCATTCACTCATCTCATCGAAGTATGTTGCCAAGTATGATAAGCCTGTAGCTCATTTGAAACATATTATATTGGTAAAATCTCCTGGAGGAGAGATGAGGACAAATATAGTGTGTTCGAGGGTAAGTATCATAATAAGGGGTGTTGACGTTTCTTACGTCACAGATAAAAATCTGCAAGCACGCGGAAGCTGTCGTGTAGCACTTACTCTTAAGAGTATTCCCAAGGGTACCGAATCCAAAGAACGTGTGCGCTATTCTTACGAACTAATGCACCCAAGGACACAAAGTTGTCTTGTAGGCAAGGAAGATAGAGGAATTCAAAGTATTGATTCTAATTCAAAGAAATTTGCGATAGCTGCTTGCTTCGAGCACAGGTTTACCCCTATCAACACTAGGACGACTCCCGCCAAGAGCCTATAGCATAGCCGAATGTGGAGGATTACTAAGGACAGATAGGGCTGTCACCACCTACTACCTACCTCTTCAATCCGTGGTTCTACGAGATATTCACCGGTGATTTCTATCCTAAGCACCATGCTTATGTTCTAAATCACAACTCTAGTTGTTTCGAACACAAAGCCACAACTAGAGCCTCTAATAAATTAAAGCAATGAACCCACAAGTAACTACTTGTGCAATCTACTATGAACTGAGAATCAAACTTGAATTGAATTCACAAAGGGCTTACTTGATTTGAATAACACCTTTGTATAGGTAAAACTGTAGAAGAGGGACTTGACAAGCCCAAGCCTCCTTCTCCTAAACTCTTCACCACACTCTCCTTCTACTTGGCAGCCTCTAGGACTACACTAAACCTTAGGAGTGGTATTCTATTCTAAAGTTTTGGTGTGTGTGTGTATGAAGTGAGGTGTGGGGTTCTATTTATAGGAGGGAGAAGGGTTGGTTCCCACCACCAAATGCACGCGAATCAGTCACCACTGACTTGTTCAAGCTGGGAGGAGCAAACACGTGGCATTTGACCGGGTTTGGTGCCACTCCCTAGTTGGCCGAATAGGTAGGTCGTCCTACCTGGTCACAACCCCATTGCGGCTGTGCTTTCTCCTGGTCTTTGCCAGGTGGGTCCCATCTCTTGATATGTGTGCTACACTGTTCGATAGGCTCGGATACTTCTGGGCCATTTAATCCATGTGGTGACACATGGCGTTGCCTGATTCGTCAAAATCCAATTTTATAGATTACTCCCTGCATATCTTGGTATTTTGGGTTTAAATTCACCTGCATACAAATAAACACCAACACTTGTGGAATTGGTTAGTTTTTAACCCTACCACTACGTTGTGTTTCTCTTTTGTGCACATTATGAGGCGAATTGACGGTCTAAATATTGTACTTAAGGACCGTCAACAAACTCCCCCACACTTAGTCCTTTGCTCGTCCTTGAGTGAAGGCAAGAAGAAGAACTAAGGTGTTGTCATAAATTTGCTATAAGTTAGAAAATGAGAATACTAGATATTTAAATTCATACCTCAATTCATGAATTCCCTTTGTGGAATGTGGCTACCACATCAATCTTGGGTGTTTGAAGAGTAGAATGGTTGGAATGTAGTTCTCTTGGATCTTCCCCTGCTAAACTGGTTCTACGATTTGCTATATTTAGAAAGTCAAAGAAACAATTGCCCTTATCTCTCATTTGGAATCTCTGAAGTCTCTCAAAGTGTTTTTATCCTCACCTTGGCATGTGGTGCCAATTTTGTCTCCATACTAAATATGGCTATATTTGGAGTTTGGTAGGGATAAATGTGGCACACATTGCAATTCATATATTACTAAATCAAAAACTTGATCCTATGAGAGACTTATGCAACAAACAAATTGACAAAGGAAATTCTTGTGCACAAGAATGGAATGGATGTTTGTGGACTCCATGGTTTTCTCTCTTTAAGGATGAAACATGGCGACTTTTTTTTGGCATACTTCATCTTTTGAAGAATAGATGCTTTTCTTTTTCTTTCTCCTTTTTTGTAGCCATGTCTTCTACACCTTTTTATTTTTTTCTAGAGAGATTTTGATGACCAAAATGTATGGAGTTTCTTTATTGAATGAATGAATGGTGGATGCAAATTCTCAATGTGAGATATTTTGCATGAATAAGGTGCACAAGAATTTCTAAGTCAAAAAGTTCATGCATGTCACTCAATTGGGTGACGAGTTTGACAGAGTTCAATGAAAAACAAAGTGGCATATGCATGTGATTTTTCAAGAATTTGTATCATATGGTCTTGGTGGGTATTTAAATTTCCAATGAGAGAATTAGGCAAAGTTAAAGACTCCAAATTGTGCAAACATCAAAAATCAATTTCCAGCAAAGAGATATCTTCTCGGATAACTCATTTACCATGTCACACTAGTCAAATACTTAGATGACGTGTTGCTCCTATTTTAATTGTGGGAATCACAAACAAGTCAATAAATCAAAATATAAAGTATTCAAATTTTCAGCTCAAGCAAATTTTGACTATCAAATTTTATTTTTTTAATTGTTGAGTTGAATTGCTTTCAAATATTCGGTATTAAATACTAAATCAAATCAAACAGTAACGTAGCATGCATATTCAGGGGTAGGAGATCCAAACCGAATTTTTTGAGCGAAACAGAGCCGTGTGGGGCCTACACCAGGTCGGCCGACCCCCTTCTGGCCTCTCTATTGCTTTGTTTCGACGTGTCGAGTCATATATTCGGTTGAGATGTGTTTCGAGATGCAACACTATTTTTGCACGCCGGTATTTCGTGAATTTGGGGTGCCTCCCCCACACTTGTTTTTTGAATTATTTATTCACAAAAATAAACTAAAGAGAGAACTTTACCGGGTTAGATGAACCAGTAAGTTCACTTTATTGAACTTAAAATATTGGGGATGCTTACATTATTCAATCTAAATTTGATGAATAAAAATTTGCAATAAAACTAAACTAAACTAGTAAGCATCCTATTTGGTTGGGACATATAAACTATGGAGCATTGTAGATGTCGGGCTTCCCGACGGCATTGCATATGCGCTGCTGCTTGGCGCCCATGCCACAATGAACATCATCAATCTCCTCCTTGAGGGATATGAGCTCATCTTTCAATTCTGCCATCTCAATGCGCCCTTCAGCCACTAAGTCTGGTAGCTTCTTGTTCTCCAAACGTAGAGAAGCTAACTCCTTACAAAGCTGTGCCACTTTAGGGGCACGAGGAGATTTCTTGTCGTTGTCCTCAAATTGGCCAGGTGGCCCCATGATGGAAGGTGGCGAGAGGTGATGCCCAATCTTGGAGGGTGACGAGTCCGTCAATTCCTCCATCGCCGAATTATCCACTTGCTTGAAAAAACCCTTTGCATAGCCTCCTTCAGGCTTGCAACCCCATGGATAATGAGGCAATCTCCCACACGCTTAGGCGAGGTACACGTAGGTGACTTGTAGTGGTGGCTCACTATGTCACCGTCCTTGGTCTCCAGAGTGTACATGAACTCTTCACCACGCTGCAACTTTGGGAGAGACTCGTCTTTTTCAGGAAAAATACAGGTCTTGACTGACTTAGGTCAGCCGTAGTCGGAAGACGTGCAGGTGTCGTCGACTTCATGGGTGTCCTCCGAGGGGAGAGCAATCGTGCAGCACCACGAGGCGTGGTGCTACACCCATGCGTAGTTGTCGTCGGTTGCAGGATCATGGCGAGAGGTACGACATCTAATGCTATGACAGACTCCAAAGTGAGGGTGGACTTGTCATTGGCCGTCATGATGTCTCCGCAGGTTGAAGGTTGAGCTGGAGGAGACATGAGGCATAATTTTCTTGTCGGCCATGACATGGATGGGAGGAACAGGAGATGGGTTTTTCTGGAGGGTGCAAGGTTCCCCTCTATGTTCCTATCAATAAATAAGCGGGGAAAGTATGATAGCACTGTTAGTCTTGTTGGGATACATCAGGAGAGTCTGCACGAGAAAACAGAAAGCCGACAGCGCAAGGGGGAGGTCGACCGACCCTAGGGTTCGACCGAACCCTTCCTAGCTCCGTTTGGGCCAGGTTTCCGTGGGTAGTCTTATTGGGCCCCATGGATGATTAATTGGATGGGCCCATTAATTAGACACGAATAATTTATTCAGCTGCATATTCTATTAGTAATAATGATCATTAGAGTTGAATTTGAGGGTTATTTGAATATTATAATAAAAGTACTTATTTAGTAGTTTGTGCTGTGGAAATTTCTGTATATCGTTTGTGATGCACTCGTATGTGTGTTGAACATCCTGGGCACACATATGCATCAAACTTGGTTCATTTTTGGGACTGGGTGTCACAAATTGGTATCAGAGCCACAGGTTGACCGTAGAACGCAGCCTAGATAGAATGGACACTTTAGAGCACATATGAACACTCAGGAATAGTCGAGGTTTGTTTGGTGTGCTAATTTGCTATGTAATGATCGCTTGTGTGCTTATTAGAGGATTGTGGGATCCTTTGGCACTTGCCACATCCATATAGGCTTATATAGGTAGTTGCTTAATATTATATCCCTTGATGCATATAGTTGGGGACGTTTTCTAAATTCTTCTATCTCTTGCTCTTTCTTCAGATGCCGAGGACTCGCAACCAAAGGAATGCCAATAGTGAGGAGGAGAACATTGGAGCATCTCAGAACAACAATGGACTTGGACATGAGGCTAGCAACCTTGAGCTGCTGTTGTCTATGTAGAATCAGCTTATGCAAACTGTGATGCAGACTTTGGGACGACTGCAGACCAATAACCCAAATCAGCCCCTATGGCTCCACCCCCGCCACCCCCACCGCCTCATAACAGGTTGGGAGATTTTATGAGGACTAGGCCACCCACTTCTGCTGAAGCCAATGATTCTATGAAAGCTGATGATTGGCTCAAATCTGTAGATAAGAGGCTTGCTATTGTCCAATGCAATGACAGGGAGAAGGTTCTTTTTGCCTCCCATCAGCTAGTGGGAGCAGCTGCGGATTGGCTGGACTCTCTATGCAATGCCCATGAAAATCAAGAGAGGATACTTGGGCTGAATTCGAAAAATTCTGTTCTTACTTTGTTTCCGAAGGTGTCATGATCTTGAAGAGGCTAGAATATGAGAACCTAAGGCAAGGAATGTCGAGTGTGAGTGAATATCTTAATAAATACACTAAACTCTCAAGGTATGCTCCAGAGGATGTCAACCGGGATAGCTGCAAGCAATATTTGTTCATGAGAGGCCTAAATAATGAGATTCAAGTCCAATTGCTCAATTGTGACTATGCAAATTTCTAGAGGCTTGTGGACAAGGCCATTGTGGTTGAAAACAAGGTTTGTGAGATGGAACAAGATAATAAGAGGAAGATGCCATATCAAGGACAGCCACAAGGGAGCAATGTCCGTCCTCGCCTTGCGCCACCAAGTGCGCCTTATTACAACCCCTCCGCTCCTGCTTATCGAGCTGCTTATCCTCCATGCCCAAACCAGCAACAACAACGCCCTGTTATGCAAGCGCCTCGCCAGCCTGCACCGTTTGCACTGCACCCTAATATGGTGACTAACTCTCAAAATCAGCAGCGCCCGAGTTTTTCTGGTACTTCGGGCAGCAAGATGTGCTATGTTTGTGGAGAGGCCGAACACTTTGCAAGTCAATGCCCCAACAGGATCTATGGACAAATGAACAATGCACCAAGGCTAAACCCCTAGCCGAATGGAGGAGCGCCACAAGGCAACCATGGACAACGGAATATCACTCGTGGCAATGTGAATCACATCTCTACTGAGGAGGCCCAAAAAGTGGATGATGTCATGATTGGTATGTTCGTTGCCAATTCCAACCCCGCAACCATCTTATTTGATTTTGGGGCATCTCATTCATTCATCTCATCGAAGTATGTTGCCAAGTATGATAAGCCTGTAGCTCATTTGAAACACATTATATTGGTAAAATCTCCTGGAGGAGAGATGAGGACAAATATAGTGTGTCTGAGGGTAAGTATCATAATAAGGGGGTGTTGACATTTTTTACTTCACAGATAAAAATCCGACAGCACGCGGAAGCTGTCGTGTAGCACTTACTCTTAAGAGTATTCCCAAGGGTATCGAATCCAAAGAACGTGTGCGCTATTCTTACGAACTAATCCACCCAAGGACACAAAGTTGTCTTGTAGGCAAGGAAGATAGAGGAATTCAAAGTATTGATTCTAATTCAAAGGAATTTGCGATAGCTGCTTGCTTCGAGCACAGGTTTACCCCTATCAACACTAGGACAACTCCCGCCAAGAGCCTATAGCATAGCCGAACGTGGAGGATTACTAAGGACAGATAGGGCTGTCACCACCTACTACCTACCTCTTCAATCCGTGGGTCTACGAGATATTCACCGGTGATTTCTATCCTAAGCACCACACTTACGTTCTAAATCACAACTCTAGTTGTTTCGAACACAAAGACACAACTAGAGCCTCTAATAAATTAAAGCAATGAACCCACAAGTAACTACTTGTGCAAACTACTATGAACTGAGTATCAAACTTGAATTGAATTCACAAAGGGCTTACTTGATTTGAATAACACCTTTGTATAGGTACAAGTGTAGAAGAGGGACTTGACAAGCCCAAGCCTCCTTCTCCTAAAATCTTCACCACACTCTCCTTCTACTTGGTAGTCTCTAGGACTACACTAAACCTTAGGAGTGGTATTCTATTCTAAACTTTTGGTGTGTGTGTGTGTATGAAGTGAGGTGTGGGGTTCTATTTATAGGAGGGAGAAGGGTCGGTTCCCACCACGAAATGCGCGCGAATCAGTCACCACTGACTTCTTCAAGCTGGGAGGAGCAAACACGTGGCATTTGACCGAGTTTGGCGCCACTCCCTAGTCGGCCGACTAGGTAGGTCGTCCGACCTGGTCACAACCCCGTTGGGGCTGTGCTTCCTCCTAGTCTCTACCAGGTGGGTCCCATCCCTTGATATGGGTGCTACACTGTTGGATAGGCTCGGATACTTCTGGGCCATTTAATCCATGTGATGACACATGGCATCGCCTGATTCGTCTAAATCCAATTTTATAGATTACTCCCTGCATATATTGGTATTTTGGGTTTAAATTCACCTGCATACAAATAAACACCAACACTTGTGGAATTGGTTAGTTTTTAACCCTACCACTACGTTGTGTTTCTCTTTTGTGCACATTATGAGGTGAATTGACGGTCTAAATATGGTACTTAAGGACCATCAACAAACTCCCCCACACATAGTCCTTTGCTCGTCCTTGAGTGAAGGCAAGAAGAAGAACTAAGGTGTTGTCATAAGTTTGCTATAAGTTAGAAAATGAGAATACTATTCGTACCTCAATTCATGAATTCCCTTTGTGGAATGTGGCTACCACATCAATCTTGGGTGTTTGAAGAGTAGATTGGTTGGAATGTAGTTCTCTTGGATCTTCCCCTACTGAACTGATTTTACGATTTGCTATATTCAGAAAGTCAAAGAAACAATTGCGCTTATCTCTCATTTGGAATCTCTGAAGTCTCTCAAAGTGTTTTTATCCTCACCTTGGCATGTGGTGCCAATTTTGTCTCTATACTAAATATGGCTATATTTGGAGTTTGGTAGGGATAAATGTGGCACACAGTGCAATTCATATATTACTAAATCAAAAACTTGATCCTATGAGAGACTTATGCAACAAACAAATTGACAAAGGAAATTCTTGTGCACAAGAATGGAATGGATGTTTGTGGACTCCATGGTTTTCTCTCTTTAAGGATGAAACATGGCTACTTTTTTTGGCATACTTCCTCTTTTGAAGAATAGATGATTTTCTTTTTCTTTCTCCTTTTTTTGTAGCCATGTCTTCTACACCTTTTTATTTTTCTAGAGAGATTTTGATGAACAAAATGTATGGAGTTTCTTTATTGAATGAATGAATGGTGGATGCAAATTCTCAATGTGAGATATTTTGCATGAATAAGGTGCACTAGAATTTCTAAGTCAAAAAGTTCATGCATGTCACTCAATTGGGTCACGAGTTTGACAAAGTTCAATGAAAAACAAAGTGGCATATGCATGTGGTTTTTCAAGAATTTGTATCATATGGTCGTGGTGGGTATTTAAATTTCCAATGAGAGAATTAGGCAAAGTTAAAGACTCCAAATTGTGCAAACATCAAAAATCAATTTCCAGCAAAGAGATATCTTCTCGGATAACTCATTTACCATGTCACACTAGTCAAATACTTAGATGATGTGTTTCTCCTATTTTAATTGTGGGAATCACAAACAAGGCAATAAATCAAAATATAAAGTATTCAAATTTTCACCTCAAGCAAATTTTGACTATCAAGTTTTAATTTTTTAATTGTTTAGTTGAATTTCTTTCAAATATTCGGTATTAAATACTAAATCAACTCAAACAGTAACGTAGCATGAATATTCAGAGGTAGGAGATCCAAACCGAATTTGTGGAGCAAAACATAGCTGTGTGGGGCCTACACCAGGTCGGACGACCCCCTTCTGGCCTCTCTGTTGCTTTGTTTCGACGTGTCGAGTTGTATATTCAGTTGAGACGTGTTTCGAGATGCAACACTAATTTTGCACGCCGGTTTTTCGCGAATTTGGGTGCCTCCCCACACTTGTTTTTTGAATTATTTATTCACAAAAATAAACTAAAGAGAGAACTTTACCGGGTTAGATGAACCAGTAAGTTCACTTTATTGAACTTAAAATATTGGGGATGCTTACATTATTCAATCTAAATTTAATGAACAATAATTTGCAATAAAACTAAACTAAACTAGTAAGCATCCTATTTGGTTGGGACATATAAACTATGGAGAATTGTAGATGTCGGGCTTCCCGACGGTATTGCATATGCGCTGCAGCTTGGCACCCATGCCACAACGAACATCATCAATCTCCTCCTTGAGGGATATGAGCTCATCTTTCAATTCCGCCCTCTCAATGCACCCTTCAGCCACTAAGTCCGGTAGCTTCTTGTTCTCCAAACGCAGAGAAGCTAACTCCTTACAAAGCTGTGCCACTTTAGGGGCACGAGGAGATTTCCTGTCGTTGTCCTCAAATTGGCCAGGTGGCCCCCTGATGGAAGGTGGCGAGAGGTGATGCCCAATCTTGGAGGGTGACGAGTCCGTCGATTCCTCCATCGCCGAATTATCCACTTGCTTAAAAAAGCATTTTGCATAGCCTCCTTCAAGCTTGCTCACCCCATGGATAATGAGGCGATCTCCCACACGCTTAGGCGAGGTACACGTAGGTTACTTGTAGTGGTGGCTCACTATGTCACCGTCCTTGGTCTCCAGAGTGTACATGAACTCTTCACCAGGCTGAAAATTTGGGAGAGACTCGTCTTTTTCATGAAAAATACGGGTCTTGACTGACTTAGGTCAGCCGTAGTCGGAAGACGTGCAGGTGTCGTCGACTTCATTGGTGTCCTCCGAGGGGAGAGTAACCGTGCAGCACCACGAGGCGTGGTGCTACACCCATGTGTAGTCGTCGTCGGTGGCAGGATCATGGCGAGAGGTACGACATCTAATGCCATGACAGACTCCAAAGCGAGGGTGGACTTGTCATTGGCCGGCATGATGTCTGCGCAGGTTGAAGGTTGAGCTGGAGGAGACATGAGGCATAATTTTCTTGTCGGCCATGACATGGATGGGAGGAACAGGAGATGGGTTTTTCTGGAGGGTGCAAGGTTCCCCTCTATGTTCCCATCAATAAATAAGCGGGGAAAGTATGATAGCACTGATAGTCTTGTTGGGATACATCGGGAGAGTCTGCACGAGAAAACAGAAAGCCGACAGCGCAAGGGGGAGGTCGACCGACCCTAGGGTTCGACCGAACCCTTCCTAGCTCCGTTTGGGCCAGGTTTCCGTGGGTAGGCTTATTGGGCCCCATGGATGATTAATTGGATGGGCCCTTTAATTAGACACGAATAATTTATACAAAATTTAAATAATTGGCATGAAAATCAATAAGATTTATCACGTCCATTTCTTTTTCAGCCTCCTCTTCCTGGGATTCAAGAAATAACTTGAGTCGGTGCCCATTCACTTTAAATAGCTAATCATCATCACCTTGGAGTGTGATTTCTCCATGGGATGAGATTTCTACTACAATGAAAGATCCTTCCCATTTACTTCTAAGCTTCTCATGTCCAAAGAGTTTAACCCTAGAGTTGAAGAGTAGAACTTTATCTCCAGGTTTGAAATCTTTAGGCGTAATCCTCTTATCGTGCCATCTTTTGGTTCTTTCCTTGTAGATTTTGGCACTATGGTACACCTTATCTCTCCAGGCTTCCAACTCGGAAAGTTGCTCCAGTTGGTGTTTTCCTGCTTCATGAAGGTCCAGGTTCCACCACTTGGCTCTATGTTCCAACTCTACAGGAAGATGACAATCTTACCATAGACAAGTTGGAATGGAACATGCTGATGGGAGTTTTGTAGGCAGTACGGTATGCCCACAATGCATCGGGTAGCTTATGCTTCCATCCCGTTCCCATTTCCAAGATGGTCTTTTACAGAATATTCTTAATTTGCTTATTAGATGTTTCTGCTTGACCACTTATTGTGGGTGGTATGAGGTAGCAATGTTATGCTAGACACCAAGCTGCCTCAAAATGTTCCAGAAGGTCTTATCTATGAAATAAGACCCTCCATCACTTATGACCATACGGGGAGTGTCAAAGTGTGGGAAAATGATCTCATGGAATATTTTTCTAGCTTGCTTGAAATAATCATTTTTGCATGGCAAAGCTTCTACCCATTTTGACACATAATCTACAGCTTATATACTCGCAATCATAGGACCTAGGGAAAGGTCCCATGAAATAAATACCCCACACATCATATAATTCCACTTGGAGATTATACGCTAGGGGCATCGCATTGCAAGCTGAGATTCCTCCATGCTTTTGGCATTTCCAACATCTGCGAATGAATTATTTTGTATCTTCATACATAGAAGGCCAATAGAATTCACTTAACCAGATCTTTGCCTGGGTATGGTAAACACCGTAAAGACCACCATAGGGGCTAGCACAACATTTCTCAATAATCTTGGTGACTTTGATTGATGGGACGCACCTTCTAAGAAGGCCATCGACACAAACTCGATGGAGGTATGAGTCATCCCAAAGGTGTCTACGACTCTCATTGATGAGTTTTTTTTTGTTTTCCTGTGGTGGTACGTATCCTGTGACCATGAAGTTCACGATATCCACATACCAAGGGTGAGAGTCAGCCACCTTGAGAAGCATATCATCTTGTAGGAAGTCATTGATAGGTATGTCCATGGTTTGAGTGACTTTCATACGCGAGAGATGATCTACCACATAATTCTCTACTCCTTTTTTATCATTGATCTCTAAGTCAAACTCTTGGAGTAGAAGAATCCAACAGATTAGCCATGGTTTAGCATTCTTTTTGGTGAGCAAATACTTCTTCAAGGAAGCATGGTCTGTATAGACTATGACCTTAGCTCCAACCAAATATGACCTAAACTTATCGATAGCAAAAACTACAGCCAAGAGCTCTTTTCAGTTGTTGCATAATTGAGTTGACCTCCTGTCAGAGTTTTGCTAGTGTAGGCTATTGCATGATGCTTTTATCTTTGGTTTGGCCTAGGACCGCACCAACAAAAAAATCACTAGCATCACACATGATTTCGAAAGGCAACGTCCAATCAGGAGGTTGAATGATTGGAGCTGAGATGAGTGCCTCTTTGAGTGTATCAAATGATTTAAGGCATTCATCATCGAAATCAAAGGGAGCTTCCTTAGCTAATAGGTTAGTGAGGGGTCTAGCGAATTTTGGGAAGTCTTTGATGAATCGCCGATAGAACCCCGCATGACTAGAAAGCTGCGGATTCCCTTAACATTGATAGGAGGTGGAAGTTTTTCAATGACTTCAATCTTTGCTGTGTCCACCTCTATCCCTCTCTCGGACACTAAGTGTCCAAGAACGATGCCTTCACGGACCATGAATGACACTTTTCCCAATTAAGTACAAGGTCCTTCTCTTAGCATCTTTGTAAGACCTTGTCTAAGTTTTCCAGACAATGATCAAAAGTTTTTCCATAGACAGAGAAATCGTCCATGAAAACTTCCATGATCTCCTTAATCATGTTAGAAAAGATAGACATCATGCATCTTTGAAAAGAGGCAGGAGCATTACATAGTCCAAAAACCATACGCCGATAGGCATAAGTTCCATGGGGACATGTGAATGTGGTCTTACTTTGATCGTCGGGATGGATTGGATTTGATGATAACCCGAATACCCATTATGGAAACAAAAGTAGGAGTGTTTTGCCAACCGCTCTAACAACTCATCGATGAAGTGCAGTGGAAAATGATCCTTCCTTGTAGCCTTGTTAAGTTTTCGGTAATCAATGCACATCCTCCAACCCATGACGGTTCGTTGAGGAATTAATTCATTCTTCTCATTTTGAACGACCGTCATACCTCCCTTCTTAGGCACTACTTGAACTAGGCTGACCCATTCACTATGAGGAACAAGGTAGATAATCCCGATAGCAGAAGTTTCAAGACTTCCTTCTTGACAACTTCTCACATTGCATTATTCAATCGCCTTTGAGGTTCCATTGTGGGGACACTCTCGGGGTCAATAGGACTACGATGGGTGCATAGCGCTGTACTAATCCCCTTGAGATCCTCTAGTGAATAGCCAAAAACACCTCTATGCTTTTCTAACATGGCAACGAGTTTGAGTGTCTCATCTGAAAGCTTTTCACTTATGATGACAGGGGCTTCCAAATCGCCATTTAGAAAGGCATAATGTAGGCATGGAGGTAGAATTTTTAGCTCAACAAGAGGTTTTTGGAAGAGCTCTTCTTTTGGTAATTCAATTGCCTCCTGAAGTTCATCCTACTCTTTGATGAAATTTTCTTCTCCTTCAATTTTAGGGGCTGCTAAGAATTGAAGAGTTCTAACCTCCTCTAATGGTTCATCTTGGATGGAAGATTTTGCGGATGTGTTCTTGGAACGCAGGATAGGAATAGAGAACTTTCTCACTCTAAGCTTGACATTGAGGTTTCCTTCCAATGGTATTTTTCCATGAGATATTTCTCAATGCGAATCCCAATCATAATGTCGAAATCTTGGATTTTGAACACATGGAAATATAGGATATCCTCAATATCTTTGTGTCATACATGCACCTTTTGCAAAACTCCACATCCTTCAAGGGTGTTTCTGAAAGAATATCAGAAGAATTTACATGTTGGTGCCAATGGCACATCACCCAAAAGGGTGAGAGCACAAGAATCGAAAATGAGATTAGCTCCAACAGTGGGGTTGTATAGGACCCTCATTGGTGTTCCTATAATGAAACATAGAATGGATGCCAAAGGTGAGGTCATCCGAAGGATTTCGGGTGACTGCTCAACTTCCACAGTCCATTCCCTACTTAGAATAAAGGTTAACTCCTTGACTGTCTGTTGGACAAACACTCCATCAGGTGGGTCAGGTGGAGTTAGTAGCAATGATGTTTCCTATGGAAACAGTACTTCGAGGTATTTTCGAAATCTTCAAATATCTCTTCCTCGAAGTAGAAGGGAAACTTTGAAGGTTGAATTTCTTCCTCCTTCGTAGTTTTTGGTTCAGGAGAGGATTCCTCCGACAAGGTTGAGATAAGCAAGAGATAGGTTCTTCCTTGTCCATGGATTTATCCTCGAATCTTGACACTACTTCCTATTTAGGAGGCTCATTAAGACCCATAATGAAGGAAGAACTTTCTAGAATTTGATCTAGAAGATCCTTCCTATCATTCGGCGTCTTATGGAGGAAAGATCGTACAGCCATAATATTAAGATGTAGGGCAGACTCTCTGTTCAATCCCATATAGAAGTGTTGCAAAAGCAACAGATCAAGGATGGAAAAATCTTGGTCGAAATTTCTCAAAAGAGAAAATCTATCCCAAGTTGCACCTATAGACTCCTTCTCCTCTTGTTGGAAGCATAGTACTTCCTTCCGCAAGGAAACAATTTGGGTAATTGGAAAGAAAGCAAGACAAAATTTGTCTCGTAATTCCCTCCAATTTCCATTTGTCTTCCCAATGTTGTGGTCGTACCATTGTTTGGCTTTTTCCTTAAGGGAAAAAGGAAACAACTTCCATTTGAGAGTTTCTTGTGTCATACCCTTGATTAGAAGGCATGAACACAATTGTTCGAACTCTCGTAGATGGTGGTAAGAGTTTTCACAATCCGTTCCTACGAAGGATTATTCCCGAACCATGGCGATAAAGCTAGGGCGAAGTTCATAGCTGGTAGAATAGATGGGTTTCGCCCAAGGCGGTTGTTTACAGAACTTGCCCTTTGGGGCATAATATGAAAGAATGGTGGGTTGCTCCATATTGGTGGTGGTGGTAAGAAAAGTAAAGATAAGATAAGAAGATAGGTATGAGGGTGAACAAGGTTAGAAGATTAACAGAAACTGTTCCTCGGTAATGGCGCCAGAAATGCTTGTTGACAGCTACTAAGAAACATTAACAAATCATCCCCGCCAACAGCCCCAGAAATGCTTGTTGACGTTTCTTACATCACAGATAAAAATCCGAAAGCGCATGAAAACTATCGTGTAACACTTCCCATTAAGAGTATTCCCAAGGTTACCGAATCCAAAGAACATGTGTGCCAATCTTACGAACTAATCCACCCAAGGACACAAAGTTGTTTTGTAGGCAAGGAAGAGAGAGAAATTAAAAGTATTGATTCTAATTTAAAGGAATTTGCGGTAGCTGCTTGCTTCGGGCATGGGTTTACCCCTAGCAACACTAGGACGACTCCCACCAAGAGCCTATAACATAGCCAAACGTGGAGGATTACTAAGGACAGATAGGGATGTCACCACCTACTGCCTACCTCTTCAATCTGTGGGTCTACGAGATATTCACTTGTGATTTCTAACCTAAGCACCACGCTTACGTTCTAAATCATAACTCTAGTTGTTTCAAACACAAAGCTACAACTAGAGCCTCTAATAAATTAAAGCAATGAACCCACAAGTAACTACCTGTGCAAACTACTATGAATTGAGAATCAAACTTGAATTGAATTCACAAAGGGCTTACTTGATTTGAATAACACCTTTGTATAGGTACAAGTGTAGAAGAGGGACTTGAGAAGCCCAAGCCTCCTTCTCCTAAACTCTTCACCACACTCTCCTTCTACTTTGCAGCCTCGAGGACTACACTAAACCTTAGGAGTGGTATTCCATTCTCAACTTTTGGTGTGTGTGTGTGTGAAGTGAAGTGTGGGGTTCTACTTATAGGGGGGAGAAGGGTTGGTTCCCATCACCAAATGTGCGTGAATTAGTCACCACTGACTTCTTCAAGCTAGGAGGAGCCAACACATGGCATTTGACTGGGTTTGGCGCCACTCCCTAGTCGGCCGACCAGGGAGGTCAACTGACCTGGTCACAGCCCCGTTGGGGCCATGCTTTCTCGAGGACTCTGCCAGGTGGGTCCCATCCCTTGATGGGTACTACACCGTTGGATAGCCTCAAATACTTCTGTTTGTGGGCCATTTGATCCATGTGATGGCACATGGCGTCGTCTGATTTGTCAAAATCCAATTTATAGATTACTCCGTGCATGTCTTGGTATTTTAGGTTTAAATTCACCTGCATACGAATAAATACCAACACTTGTGGGATTGGTTAGTTTTTAACCGTACCATTACATTGTGTTTCTCTTTTGTGCACATTATGAGGTGAATTGACGGTATAAATATGGTACTTAAGGACCGTCAACAGGGGTAGACATTTTTGCGAATCATCGTCCTGGACTCCCAAGGGATAGATATAATACTTGTTATGGATTGGTTGAGAAAGTGTGATACCTATGTGCGCTGAATACATTGGCTTTGACAATAAAAGTTTTGAATGATGCCATAACATCTTTTTAGCAAGGTCCGAATTTAGCTCCGGCATGTCTTTGATAGCTCCGACATGTCTTTGTTAAGCTCCGATATGTTTTTGCTAGGTCCGACTTATGTTGGTTAGCTCCGACATGTTTTTCTAGCTCTGGTGCTAGGTGTAAGCTCCGGCTCAAGGTCCGGTTAGTTTTGGCAAGATTCAGAGCTTGATCGCAATGTTCTTGCTTTTACTGTGAAATGTTTCGAACTTGCTTTATATTGTTGGAAAGTTTGCTTAGTATTCTTTTACTATGTTTTTGGTGCATTTTGGTTGATATGACTGATATTGTTTTGCTATGCATTGCAACATGCTTATGTGAGGTGCTCACGTAAGGTGTTGTGCTCGGAACTAACTTGAGTCAAGTCGCGGACTTGGGCTCATACGGATTGGTTGTTTGTTCATGTGCAGGTGTTACTTGAGTTCAAGACATGGCTGGTGACAGGATCCATTGAACTAGTCTTAGGGAGAAGATGAGGTTCAACAACCAAGTTCGGGAGGAATTGTGGTTGAGTTGATCGGGAGGTCGCGCAGCATGTTTGAATCAAGAACAATGCATATGAAGGTATCGTGGACGTTGTTGGAAGATGTTTGCACGTATGCAAGTAGCACATGGACGTGGCTACATGGTTCCGAGGCGTGATGAAGAGATGTGGACGTAAAGAATGGTCGGAAAGGTCCAACCGACTAGGTTATGGACTCAGGCTGCGGCTGAGTCGTGTCTGACTCAAATATGGAAAGATTTGAGTTGGTTATGATAGGATTTCATGTGGGTCACGAATTTGAGTTGTTTTAGGAATGTGGGATATGTTTCTAAGGTGTTTGTAAGTCTTAAGATTGCTTCTATCTGTGTATAGAAGAGTCTTGAGCAGTTATGGAAAGTTTCGATTCGTGAACTGAGTAGGATTAGAGTCCTGATTTGAGTTGAGTTGGCCTTCGGGCTTGTTATATAAGCAAAGGAGGCCAGAGCTTGTGGAATATGACTTTGATGAAGTTCCTCTTGTGTTTTATTGAATAAAATTCATAGTTTAGAGGAACTTTTGTGCCTTGTTCTTCTGACTTGTTCCAGACAAGTTTTTCTCGTCGAGTTTTCTGCACAGCGCTACCTTTCTTTGGTAGTTTTATCATAACTTGAGTTTTACAAATCCAATTGACGTGATTCTTTTTGGTTTGTCTTCAAAACTTGATTATATATCATCTGTCAAAATTTCAGGGTCTTTGGATTTGTTGTTTCTGATCTACACGAGTTTCTTTGCAGCGTTCTAGAACTGTTTTTTCTCGGGTAGGACAGATTGACCTTTGTTCGATCTTTCAATCGTAACTTGAGTTTCTCTCAATAGATTTGAGTGACTATTGTTGTCCCGTCTTCGTGACTTGATTCTCTTTGATATCTATCATTTTTTTCACGGTGAAACACGTTTAGATTAGTCTCACACACAATTTCTTTAACATATCATTTTTCTACCGAAGGGGTTGGGATTTAATTGTTTTTGTTGCGTAAGATTTTTTAAATCTACCATTAACCCCCCTCTGGTAGCTTTTCACATGCTCTTCGATCTTACAATTGGTATTGAAGCCACGGTGCTCTAATCTTTGTGATTTGCACGTGTTTTGACTAATCATCATGGAGAAATACTCCGCAAAACCTTGTGTCTTTAGTGGTATCGATTTTCAGGTTTGGAAGGCACATATAGAAGCCTTCATCCAGGCTCAAGGCTTCGCAATATGGGAGAAGTTATACAAGCCTTACGAAGTGCCATCAAACGATCAAGTTACAGCTACAAATCTGAGAGATGTTGACAACAACAACAAGGCTCGGAACTTGATCATACAAGGATTAACTCAAAGCGACTTCAACCGTGTTGCACACCTCCGATCTGCATACGATGTGTGGAAAGCACTTTGTGACTACCACGAAGGATCCAACACGATCAAGGAGGTAAGGCAAGACATGTTCAAGAAAGAATACATGCACTTTGAGATGCAACCCGGTGAGTCTATTGATGACCTTTTTGCTCGCTTTAATAAAATTCTCAGCAACTTGCATAGTGTCAATGTTAATTTTTCAGATGTTGAAAATGCTAGGCAATTGTTACGTGCATTAGATATGTCAATTTGGGAGATGAAAGTCACATCTATTCGTGAATCTACTGTCATGAGTACACTTACTTTAGATGTGCTATATTCCAAGTTAAAAACTCATGAAATTGACATAATATCACGTAAGAACCCTAATAAGTCTATTGCTTTTGTTTCTCAATGTGACATGCCTAGCTCCGGTCAATCTTCATCTTGTGGTACACTTGCTTTGTTGTCCTCTCTAACCCTTGAACAGATTGAGGAGTTTCCAGAGGAGGAGCTAGTACTTCTCTCTACTAGGCTCTCAAAAGCATTGCAAAATGTGAGAACTAGAAGGAGAGGAAGCTTCGGACCTCAATGATGTTTCGAATGTGGTAAGACAGGACATTTTTGTTCAGATTACCCTAACCTTTCAGGTCCTGCTTCCCGAGATGAAAAGCAAACAAGGACGAAACACTCCTCTGCAAAAGATACGAAGAAAAAGAAGGGTTTTACAGGACGTCAATTGGTGAGCAGTTTTATCTCCGCACTTCAAGAACTTGGCTCAAGCGATGTGGACATTGGAAGTGACGAAGATGAAGATGATTTGGCAAACTTGTGCTTCATGGCGGGCAAGTCAAGATCAAGTATGGAGGAGGCTGAACACAACAGCGACAATGAAGAGATACGTCCTACTTGCGAAGAAATGTGTGATGCTATTTCTCGTGCCACTGTTATAGTTAAGAAAAATGACAAAAAGCTTAGGGACAATGCTGTTAAAATTGAGTCACTAGAATCTAAAATTAATCGTTTGAAATCTTTGATTCCTAGTGATAATTCTTGTTCCTCATGTGAATTAATATATGAACAATCG
The DNA here is from genome assembly GCA_036927565.1 of Tuctoria greenei. NCBI lineage: Eukaryota > Viridiplantae > Streptophyta > Magnoliopsida > Poales > Poaceae > Tuctoria > Tuctoria greenei. The sequence goes on from JAYESD010000003.1 coordinate 22,247,182, forward strand.
TCCTCATTAAAGAGTGTGCACACCTCCACACTTGATAAACTTGATTTAGAAATTGATAAGAACAAAGATCTTGCTGCACTAAATGATAAAAACTTGAAAGATGATAGCTGTTCTACAATTGATTTGCATTGTTCTACTTGTGATGATCTTGATAAGAAACTACAAGATGCTATTGATGAAATTTCTATATTGAACAATGCTTTACGTTCTCATGAAGTTAAATATTGTTCCAATTGTAAATTAAAAGGAAAAACTTCATGTGAAAATTGTCTTGATCTGTCCAATAAACTTGATGATATGCATAAGGAATTAGATCGATTTTGTAATGGGAATAAGAACCTAAACTTGTTGCTGAATTCTTCCAAGTCTTGCAATGATAAAATTGGTTTAGGTTTTGATTATCATGCTCATGCTAAGGCACAACCACATAAAATTGTAATGTCATTAGGAAGTGGTTTGATTCAAACAGTTCCTAAACAAAAAGAAGTGGTTTTCAAATCTGCAGGAGTGTTGTCTCATTCAGTTTCAAATAAAAATGTTGCTTGCTCATCTAGACATGAACACAAAGTTAAATTTCATTGTACCTACTGTGGTAGAGATGGTCATGTCATATATTTTTGTTATAGACTAGCTAAACAACAGAAAAAGGAAAGAATAATTGCTAGATCTCATAACTTTCATGCAAAATTTGCTGCACTTGCTAAACCGAATGATAGGAACATGCAATCTGTTGTAATGTGTTGAAAACATGCAAAGTTTGCTCCCAAACCTACTGTTTTTCATGCGACACATGTAACATCTCGTAGGATAGTAGTTGGGTACAAAAATCCTCAAGCTTTGGCTCTTAAACCTGCTATTTTATCTCAACTTTCGCGTGTTATTCCTGCTGGACGTCGTGTGACTCAGTACTGGATTCCTAAATGCCTTTTGACTAACCCAAATATTGAGTCATCGATGTATTATGCTTCTATGTAGGTTACACGCTTGCGAAAGGAGAATATTTGGATTGTGGATTCAGGTTTCTCACGCCACATGACCGGTAACAAAGAATGGTTCTCCTCCCTCTCTTTTGTGTCACATGTAGAGAATGTTACTTTTGCCGATAATTCTTCAACTCCTATATTTGCCAAGGGTTCGATTAGAGTAAATAATCACTACACTTTGAAGGATGTTACACTTGTTAAAAATTTGAAATACAACTTGCTTTCTGTTTCACAACTGCTAGATGAAAATCTGGAAATTATTTTCACTAAAAATTGCTGCAAAGTTGTAAATTCAAATAGTGAGCTTATTTTTAACATGTCTCGGTTTGGAAGAGTTTTTAAAGCAGATTTTGATATGTCTTCCTCTAAGCATAGGTGTCTAGTTGCTAATGATTCAAAAGACTTATATTTTTGGCATCGTAGACTTGGTCATGTAGGCTTTGATCATCTAACGCGTGTTAGTGCTCTTGATTACATACATGGGCTGCCTAAGCTTAAAGGGGACAAAGAAATTGTGTGCTCTTCTTGTAGACATGCTAAGATGGTTGCAGGTTCACATACTCCTCTCACAATGATCATGACAACTAAACCGGGTCAACTTTTGCACCTTGACACCGTAGGACCCTCACATGTTCAATCCTTTGGAGGTAAATGGTATGTTCTTGTGATTGTTGATGATTATTCTAGATATTCTTGGGTTTACTTTATGACATCTAAGAATGAAGATTTTAGTCACTTTGGAACTTTATTTCTTAGATTATCAATTGATCACCCAGGGTCTTTAAAAGCAATTAGAAGTGATAACGGAATTGAATTTAAAAATCAATCTTTTGATCATTTTTGTGCTGAAAATGGAATAGATCATCAATTTTCTTCACCATATGTACCTCAACAAAACAGTGTTGTAGAAAGAAAGAACGGAACCTTTGTTGAGATGGCTAGGACTATGCTTGATGAATATCAAACTCCTAGGAAATTTTGGGCTGATGCGATTGCAACCGCCTGTTATGTCTCAAATCGTGTTTTCTTGCGCGCTAAGCTAGGTAAAACAGCATACGAGCTCCGGTTTGGATATAGGCCTAGTGTTACACATTTTCGGGTCTTTAATTGCAAATGATTTGTTAAGAAACATGGTAATCATGATAAATTTGAACGTAGATCCATTGATGGCATGTTTCTTAGTTATCCATCTCATACTAGAGGCTACCGTGTGCTTTTACTTGACACTAACAAAATGTGGGGACTTGTGAGGTGTCTTTTGATGAAGCTAGCCCAGGTACTAGCTCAAACATTGCAGGTCTAGATCCATATCCGCAAGGGGAGAGCATTTTTGTTAAAGATGAGGAAGAGGTGGAGCTGCTGCCAAAAAATTCAGCAGCTAATGACATTGTTCCAGCTCCTGATTTTGATTTACAGCCATCACCGATGACCACCATTGCTGTTCCAGATCCTCCTCAAGTCACAAGCTCATCGATTTGTGATGAACATGAAGAAGAAGAATCTTGTGAAGTGTAAACTCCCCTCCGGGTTCTCAAAATTTATCCCCCACAACAAATTATTGGAAGCTTGCACGAACGAGTCACATGGTCCAGGTTTTGCGATCCAAACTCTCATGCTCATTCTGCTTTTGTTGCTTCTTTTGAACCCAAAGATATATCACACGCACTCACTAATGAATCTTGGATTATTGCCATGCAAGAAGAGTTAGAAAATTTTGAAAGAAATAATGTTTGGAAACATGTACCTCCACCTCAAGGTCACACATTAATTGGAACTAAATGGGTGTTTAAAAATAAACAAAGTGAGGATGGGGTTGTGGTTAGGAATAAGGCTAGGTTGGTTGCTCAAGGTTTCACTTAAGTTGAAGGTCTAGATTTTTATGGAACTTTTTCTCCTGTTGCTAGATTAGAAGCCATAAGAATTTTGTTAGCTTTGCTGCATCTAAAGGTTTTGAGCTTTATCAAATGGATGTTAAAAGTGCTTTTCTTAATGGCTACATAGATGAGGAGGTTTATGTCAAACAACCACCGGGTTTTGAAAATTCAGATTTTCCTAATCATGTTTACAAACTGTCCAAAGCCTTGTATGGTCTCAAACAAGCCCCTAGAGCATGGTATGATAGGTTAAAAAAATTCTTACTTGAAAAGGGGTTTACCTTGGGCAAGGTTGATAAAACACTTTTTGTGCTTAAGCATGGCAATGACTCATTATTCGTTCAAGTGTATGTGGATGATATTATCCTTGGTTGTGCTTCTCATGATCTTGTGTCCAAGTTTTCAGCTATGATGAGTTCAGAATTTGAGATGAGTATGATGGGAGAACTCACGTACTTTTTGGGGCTGCAAATCAAGCACACCAAGGAGGGTACCTTTTTGCATCAAACAAAGTACACAAAAGACCCCCTAAGGCGCTTTAACATGGACAAAAGCAAGCCTCTTCGGACACCAATGGGAACAACAACAACACTTGAACTTGATGAAGATGGTGAACCCGTGGATCAAAAAGAATATAGAAGCATGAACGGAACACTTTTGTACCTCACGACAACAAGATCGGACATACAATTTAGTGTATGTCTTTGTGCACGGTTTCAAGCCTCCCCACGTGCTTCACATCGTCAAGCCCTCAAAAGGATTCTCAGGTACTTACATGGAACTCAAGAATTTGGCATTTTTCTTCCTTCTTCCTCAACCGTTACTTTGAAAGCTTTTTTCGATGCTGATTTTGGAGATTGTAGGATTGATAGGAAAAGTACTTCCGGTGCTTGTCATTTTCTTGGTAATTCACTAGTTGATTGGTCCTCTAGAAAACAAAACTCAGTTGCACAATCCACAGCCGAATCTGAATATGTAGCTGCTGCTAGTGCTTGCTCACAAATTCTTTGGATTGTTCAAACACTTAAGGACTATGGGTTGATGTAGATAGTGTTCCACTGTTTTGTGATAACACTAGTGCCATTTGCATTGCTAAAAACCCCGTGCAACATTCTAGAACTAAGCACATTGACATTAGGTATCACTTTCTCTGTGATAATGTTGAAAAAGGAAACAGTGTGCTTCACCATGTAGATACCAAACAACAATTGGCTGACATTTTTACAAAACCTTTAGATTTCACTCGTTTTTGTTTTATTCGTAGTGAAATAGGGGTTATGCATCCTCATGGCTTACACTGAGGGGGAGTTTTGAAACTTGAGAAGTCTATGTGTGAATCTGGAATTAAAATAATATGAGCATAGTATTTCATACATATATGACTTTGTGATTCCTTTTACATGTTGAAAGTTCTTACTACATTACTCGTGTTATACATTTTGTAGTTTTTGCCATGTCTAGTAATTGGAATAATTACTTATACTAAATCTGGTCATGGTCGAATTTTCTTGCTGTTTTGAACTTGTTGCATGCTCACAAGTGCTTTTAATCATAAAGAATTAATCAAGTAATCAACTCACATGTTGAGTTTTTATGAACAAATATAAGTTGAGAAAAGATCAAGAGAATATGCATGCATCACACTTCTTCTTTTGAGATGGCTTATCATTGCACTTAGATATGAACTTGGAAGGAGTTGTGTAAGACTAAAACCATGTCCTTAAGCTTCTGATTATCAAATGACATAGGCCTGGCTTGGTTGGTTAGAATAAGGAAGATGTGCATATAATCTCTTGCAAATATCATATGATCAAAATTTGTGCTTTGACAAATATAAAATGCAGGAACAATTGTCATGCTTTCAGGTTATGGACTAGGTTATGGACTCAGGCTGCGGCTGAGTCATGTTTGACTGAAATATGGAAAGATTTGAGTTGGTTACGATAGGATTTCGTGTGGGTCACAAATTTTAGTTGTATTAGGAATGTGGGATACATTTCTAAGGTGTTTGGAAGTCTTAAGATTGCTTCTATATGCGTATAGAAGAGTCTTGAGCAGTTATGGAAAGTTTCGTTTCGTGAACTGAGTAGGATTAGAGTCCTGATTTGAGTTGAATTGGCCTTCGGGCTTGTTATATAAGCAAGGGAGGCCAGAGCCCATGGCAGACGACTTTGGGGATGTTCCTCTTGTGTTCTATTGAATAAAATTCGTAGTTGAAAGGAACTTTTGTGCCTTGTTCGTCCGACTTGTTCCAGACAAGTTTTTCTCGTCGAGTTTTCTGTACAGCACTACCTTTCTTCGGTAGTTTTATCATAACTCGAGTTTTACAAATCCAATTGACATGATTCTTTTTGGCTTGTCTTCACAGCTTGATTATCTATAATCTGTCAAAATTTCACGGTCATTGGATTCGCTGTTTTTGATCTACACGAGTTTCTTTGCAGCATTCCAGAACTATTTTTCTCAGGTAGGGCAGGTTGACCTTTGTTCGATCTTTTAATCGCAACTTGAGTTCTCTCGACGGATTTGAGTGATTCTTGTTGTGTTGCCTTCGTGACTTGATTCTCTCTGATATCTATCATTTTTTTAATGGTGAAACACGTTTAGATTAGTCTCACATATGATTTTTTAACAGATCATTTTTCTGCCGAAGGGGTTTGGATTTAATTTTTTCGCTAAGTAAGATTTTTTAAATCTACCATTCACCCCCTCTGGTAGCTTTTCACGTGCTCTTCGATCCTACAAAAAGTATAATGGAGTGATCCAATGTGACGAGAGAATCGTGCAATTAACAAGTGAGCATGGCACCCGTATTGAAGTTGAGACAGCCCAACCCACAATGGATAAAGCGACACTGAGTCACGTGGAGGGTGTGACATTGGAGAGCATCCCGATTGTTCGCGAGTACCCAGATGTGTTTCCAGATGAGTTGCCAGGTATGCCACTTGATCATGATATTGAGTTTGTTATTGATTTGATACCTGAAACTGCACCTATAGCTAAGAGGCCGTATAGGATGCCTCGTATGGAGTTAGCGAAGCTCAAGAAGCAAATTCAAGAGCAGCTAGAGAAGGATTTTATTCGCCCAAGCTCTTCACCTTAGGGAGCACCAGTGCTTTTCGTGGATAAGAATGATGGATCCCAAAGGATATGTGTGGATTACTGGGCTCTTAATGAGGTGACGACTAAGAACAAGTATACGTTGCCCTGTATAGAGGATTTGTTTGACCGAATGAAGGGCGCATGTGTTTTATCCAAGATCAACTTGAGGTCAGGTTATTTCCAACTGAAGATTAGACCATCAGATATACTCAAAACAGCTTTTCGGACACGGTATGGATCCTATGAGTACACCGTCATGTCCTTTAGATTGACAAATGCACCAACATACTTTATGTACCTCATGAATAAGGTCTTCATGGAGTACTTGGATAAATTCATTGTGGTGTTCATTGATGACATCATGATCTACTCGAGAAGCGAGGAGGAGCATGAGGACCATTTGAGGCTCACATTGCAGAAATTGAGGGAGCACCAATTATATGCTGTCGGTACCCTGCGTACCGTATACCCCTTGGGACTAAAAAAAGACCAAAGAGACTTCACCTGTCCGAGTTGAAGACCTTAGAAGGCCCCACTTGTCATACGGGACTGGGCATGCCTCCTATCTATGGTTAGCTCCGGTACTGCCATGTGTACACTGCAGTCGGAGCTATACCCCACACATGGGATAGCTCCGGGCTAAACACTTGTACGGCACCCCCGGACCTAACCTCCGATAGAGGAAAGCTCTAGTACCGACACGCGTACATCTGCATAGGACCTACCCGTCCCAGACGGGTAGCTCCGGAGCTGCCACGTGTCCAAACTGCCGGACCTTCAACCTCGGCAATCAAGCTGGTGAACCCCCAACGGCTTGGACCTCCAAGGGGCAGTCAAAGACCTCAAGACCTGATTAAGTGTCATTAATACCATATTAATGACACACGAGTCCTGTTACCACAAAGACCTTGGCAATCAAAGACGGCACTATCAGGTCCTGTTACCACACTATTAAGGGCAATAAATCTCAATGATTATGTATTAAACATTAGTAACCGCCGGAGCCACATGTCGGGCCAAGCTAACTGTGTAACAACCAGTCCTTGTACTATAAAAGGACTGGTCGATGAGAGACTCGGGGACGGACTCTCTGAGGCCCTTAGACACACATACGGTCTCTCACACTCTGACACTCTTAGACGCTCAATACAACAGCTACACACCCCGTGGAGTAGGGTATTACGCTCAGGCGGCCTGAACCACATAAATCCTTGTATCATTTGCCATATTCTTTGGAATCTCTACGAACCCAATACCGAACTACAACTCCTTGAGCTACCAACAGTAGTATCAGGAGAATTGCCGGAAAAACACTCCGACAGTTGGCGCGCCAGGTAGGGGGTGCCCGAGATTTCAAGAATGGTGAACTCAGCTGCTAGATCGTCCAACGGCAACCTCGCTGCACAACCTGCTGGAGGCAATCCCTCCAACATGCAACAACCAGCGGGGGTCGCGGCTCCAGCAGGAGTCATGCCTCCGCCGCCACCATCTGCACCAGCAAATCAAGCTGGACAACGGGACGGAGCATCTGCGTCAGTAATGGTGTCTACGAATAACAACAATCATGAACACGCGCTCCATGCAGCACGTGCTCTCCTCCAACGCCCACCACCTCCGAGTGCATCCAAGGGGGCAATAGAGCAGTGGAGGGCTGATGTGGAACATTTGGTTGCAGCAGCAGCCGATCACATCAGCAACCAAGGTCCTCCCCCCTCGGGATGGGCCCCATCACAGCATCGGACTTTGTCGGACAGACTTGGTCTGCACGCTTCCCAGAATAGGAGGCGTGCTGCGTCTCAGCAAGCGATGTCGCTGCCTGCCGGGGCGCGACGCACCCATACAGTAACCAGGCTTTCAAATCATGACCTTCGGGCGAAGCTTGATTGCCGTTACCGTCAGCAGGACGACCGCGTCCATATCGAGCGTGCTCGCGAAAGGCGAGAGGCTCGAGACAGTCCTGTTCCTGAAGGAATAGGAGGAGGCTGTTCTGCCCTGGCCATGCACTTGCGCATGGTCATATGGCCACAAAAGTTCCAGCCTCACCTTTCGGAGAAATTTGACGGGACTGTCAATCCCACTGAGTTTCTCCAGATTTACTCCACTGCAATCCTTGCAGCCGGAGGTAAAGAGGCCGTAATGGCCAACTACTTCCCCGTGGCCTTAACTGGGACCGCCAGGTCCTAGTTCATGAGCCTCCCGCCAAACTCCATCAATAGTTGGGCGGAATTGTGCCAACAGTTCACCACAAATTTCAGGATTTCATACACCCGAATAGCACCGAACTGGACCTTTTTGCTGTAATGCAGAAGGGGGGAGAATCCTTGCGTTCCTTCATCCAGAGGTTCTCCCAGGTATGAAACACTATTCCTTCTATCTCTAGCACCTCTATTATTGTGGCATTTAGACAGGGTGTACGAGATAAGAAGATGCTGGAGAAGCTAGCGATCAAGGAGATCACCAGTGTCACGGAGCTCTTCAGTTTGGCAGATAAGTGTGCCAAAGCTGCGGAGGGCCGTGAAATGCACTCCAAGCCACCTCCGGAGAATAATAAAAAATCCTCCAAGGGTGAAGCCACTACCTCCGAGAGTGGTAAAAAGAAGAAAAAGTCCAACGGCAAGAAAAAGCCGTCGGCTGGCACACCTACTGCTGCAGCTGCTGCAGCTCCGGGTGGTCGGGGGCCACGCCCCGAGAAATGACCTCAACCTTCATATGAAGATGGCGACAACTCCAAAATGTGGTTTCCTATTCATAAGTCGAACAACCACAACTTGGAAGATTGTCGAGAGGTCCAGAACCTTGCCGAGCGCTACAGCAAGCGTCGGGAAGAAGTTCCTTTCCGACAAAGGGAAAGAAAACAGAAAGTCGATGAAGCTTCGACTGAAGAGGAATTAGGCTTTAAGGACCCTAAAAAGGTCTTGAAAGATGTTTACACCTCCGTCGATGACGACTCTGACGTCTCTGACAATGAACATCGGAAAACCATGAACACCATTTTTGGTGGTTCGTGGGACATCACCTCCCGCCGTGTCCTCAAGACAATGCGGCGGGACATGGCCTCGGTGGCTCCCACAGCCAGGGCAGAGCCTCATCGGAAGTGGATGGATACTGCCATCACTTTCGACGCGTCGGACTGCCCTCGGAATATGATCGGAGCTGGTCAACTCCCCTTGATGGTATCTCCGACCATCAATAACGTACAACTCCACCATGTGATGGTGGACAGAGGTTCGGGGCTGAACCTCATAAGCTTCGAAGCTTTCGTCAAGCTTCCGCTCTGACCTTTGGATCTTTGCCCCTCCCGACCTTTCTCTAGAGTAGGTCCGGGGGCCATAACCCCACTTGGTGCCATTACCCTCCCTATAACCTTCGGGACTCAGGAGAACTATCACACTAAGAAGTTACTCTTTGACGTTGCTCAGATCAACTTAACCCTTCAACGCCATTCTGGGCAGGCCAGCCTTATACAAGTTCGTGGCTGCTGCTCATTATGGCTACTTGGTGTTGAAAATGCCAACACCAGCTGGTGTCCTCCGGATCCGTGGAGACTGCACTGCTGGAGTAACTGCACTGGTATAACTTCACGTGCTTGCTACAGCGCAGGAGGAAGAGTCCACGTAGCAGCAAGCTCTGAAACCCCCGAGCATTCGTCATCGAGGCTCAACCTCCGCACCTCGTGTGCAACCAAGCGGTGACACCGACATTCCTGTCAAAGTCGTCCAAATCGGTTCCAACGCCGCTCAGACCACCCGCTTATCAGGAGGTCTGAATGACAAATAGGAACTCGCGTTCATCACTTTCCTCCGGGCTAACGTCGACGTGTTTGCCTGGCAACCGTCACAAATGTCTGGGATCCCTAGGGAAGTGATCGAGCATAATATGAAGATTTATCCCGACACTCGGCCTGTACATCAGAAGTCTCGGAAGCAATCAGTAGAGCGACAGAACTTCATACGACAAGAAGTGAAGAAGTTGCTCAAAGCTGGATTCATCCGAGAAGTCTTCCACCCAAAATGACTGGCAAACCCAGCCGTTGTACCCAAGGCCGGAGGAAAGCTTCGGATGTGTATCGACTACACAACACTGAATAAGGCATGTCCAAAAGATCCATTACCACTAACTAGAATAGATCAGATAGTGGATTCCACCTCTGGGTGTGAATTATTGTGTTTCCTAGACGCATATTCTGGGTACCATCAAATCAGAATGTCTAGGAAAGATGAAGAGCATACTTCTTTCATCACAATAGATGGATTGTATTGTTATACTGCCATGTCATTTGGTCTCAAGAATGCAGCCTCAACATTTGTACGAGCTATGTACAAAACCTTTGGAGAGCTCACTAGAGACGTAGTGGAAGTGTATGTCGATGACATCGTCATCAAGATTAAGGACAAGGAGTCACTTCTTGACACCTTGCAAGCTGTCTTCGACAAGTTGCGAGTCACTCGCACGAAGCTGAACCCGGACAAGTGTGTCTTCGGGGTTAGCTCCGGAAAGCTTCTTGGTTTCCTGGTAAACCACCGAGGCATAGAGGCAAATCCGGTGAAGATAAAAGCCATTGAAGAGATGCGGCCACCAGCTCGCATCAAGGACGTCCAAAAGCTGACTGGATGTCTAGCTGCCCTCAGCCGGTTCATCTCAAGACTAGCGGAACGGGCACTACCCTTCTTCAAGCTATTGAGGAAGTCCAGACCATTCCAATGGTCTAAAGAAGCAGAAAAGGCGTTCCAGGAGCTGAAGCAACTCCTCACCACTCTACCAACCTTGGTAGCTCCGAATCCTGGTGGGCCTTTACTGCTTTACATTTCGGCAACTGACAAAGTTTTCAGCATGGTCCTGGTTGCGGAGAGACCAGAACCATTACAAGATCAGGAATACAGACCCCTCTGAGAGAGTCAGGAGGTTCCTGAAGGAGAGTCTGGGTCCCAGCCCCCGGACTTGGGTCAACAAGGAGTTACTCTTGTTGAGCAAGAAGAACCAGACCCCCCTGAGAGGGTCCAGGTCACTCTTGAAGAAGTTCCGAGTTCCTCCAACAAGGACCCGATGATCCCCGAAGAAGGTCCAGAACCCTCCGGGAGGTGCCGGGTCGATGAGGAGGAAGCTCTGGGCCCCTCCGGGAGGGTCTGAACAGTCCAACGCCCAGTGTACTTCATCAGTGAAGTACTCCACGACGCCAAAACTCGGTACTTGGAAGTACATAAACTGCTATACGCAGTTCTTATTGCTTCCAGGAAGCTCCAACACTATTTCCTAGCTCGCAAGATCTCGGTGGTGACTTCATATCCACTGCGAGCGATTTTTCATAATCACAACTCCACTGGGAACATTGCAAACTGGGCAGTGGAATTGGCCGAGTTTGACCTTGAATTCGTCCCAAGACAGGCAATCAAAAGTCAAGCATTGCCAGACTTTGTGGCGGAATGGACCCCCTCTCCATCAAACCCTGGGGGCCCTAGTGAGCAGAAGACGAAATTCAAGGCTCCGGTCTTCACCGAGCCTCACTGGACTCTCTACTTCGACGGCTCCATGCAGAAGCAGGGGGCTGGAGCTGGAGTCCTTCTCCTCACTCCGACTGGGGAGAAGGTTAAATACATGGTACACCTTGACTTCAAGGCAACCAACAACATGGCGGACTATGAAGCACTCATTTACGGACTAAAGGTGGCACTATCATATGGTGTCAAGCAGCTGTTGGTCAAGGGAGATTCGCAGCTCATCATTAAACAAGTGAAGGGTGAATGCTCCTGCAACAATCCCCAACTAGCTGCTTATCTCCTTGAAGTCCAGAGGCTTCAGAAGGACTTCGAAGTCCTGGACCTCCACCATATACAGCGTCTTCATAATGCTGAAGCTGACGAACTCTCGACGAAAGCGTCAACCGGAGCTCCGGCTCCTGACGGAACCTTCGTCCAGAGGTTGTCTAAACCGACAGCTCAGCCTGTCGAATTGAGCGAAGGGGGCAAAACCAGCACCTCAAAGCTGGCAGTCCCGATGGCCCTGTTACCATGGCAGCCATCAAGGGTCGTAGGTGCTGCCGGAAGCTCCGAGCAACCCAGCACGCAAGACTCGAATGCTCAAGCTAGCTCCAATGCATGGATCTCGGAGATCCGAAGCTACTTGAAAGACAATTTCCTTCCTGATGATGATGTATCTGCTGACCGGATAGTCAGATTGGCTAAAAGATACACGTTGGTAGAAGGGGATCTCTATCGGCGCGGTGCCAACGGCGTCCTAATGCGGTGCTTCACAAGGGAAGAAGGCTGTGAACTCCTCGCGGAAATCCATGGAGGCGAGTGTGGGAACCACGTGTCTTCCTGCACGCTGGTCGGCAAAGCCTTTCAGCATGGCTTTTACTGGCCTACAGCGCTCTAGGATGCAACTGAGCTGGTGAAGAAATGTGAAGCATGCCAGTATCATGCAAAACAAATTCACACACCAACCCAGCCTCTACAAATGATACCTCCTACATGGACTTTTGCTGTGTGGGGGATGGATATCTTGGGACCTTTCCCAAGAGCTGTCGGAGGTTACAAGTTCCTTTATGTCGCCATTGAAAAATTCACCAAATGGTTGGAAGCAACTCCAGTTGTGACAATAAACAAGCAATCAACTATCAATTTCTTACAGTCCATCGTATGCAGATTTGGAGTCCCAAACAAAATCATAGTCGACAATGGACCCAATTTACAAGCTCTGCATTCCAAGGATATTGCGAAGACCTCGGCATTCAAGTCTGCTACGCTTCCGTAGCTCACCCGGCAAGCAATGGCCAAGCTGAGAGAGAAAATGCAGAAATTTTAAAAGGACTCAAGACGCGCACATATGAGCGTCTAAAAAAACATGAAGACAACTGGATTGAAGAACTTCCGCCCACTCTATGGGCCAACAGGACAACTCCAAACTGGTCAACTGGGAGACACACTTCTTCCTGATGTATGGAGCTGAAGCAGTCCTTCCTCTAGAAATCACCTTGGGATCGCTCCGGGTCCGGACCTTCGATGATGCCGCGCAGGACCAGCTCCTGCGTGAAGACCTTGACCTCCTTGAAGAGGGAAGGTGCCGAGCAGCTATTTGGAATGCCCGATACCGCCAAGCTCTCCAGCACTATCACCAAAGGCATGTTCACAGCCGACAGCTCGAAGAAGGCGATCTGGTGCTACGGAGAATACAATCCAGAGAAGGGTTAAACAAACTCTCCCCTAGTTGGGAAGACCCTTCCGAGTGATTAAAGTATCCCGTCCCGGATGCGTTTGCTTGGCAACCGAGGATGGGACACCTCTCCCTAATCCTTGGAACATTGAGCACCTCCGTAAGTTTTACACTTAATATCACGGAGGTGAGTCTGTAGTTACACGAGATGTATGTTATAGAGTCATTGTACAAAGTCGGGTAGCTCCTCCGGGAGAACAGTCGGACCTTCTCCGAAAGGTCCGCAGAGTTCAGGAAACACTTGTCACGGTCTCAGAACTAAAAGTGTAGCTAGCTACCTTGGGTCAAACAAGAAACAAAACACACTTAGCCTGGTTCCGTACCCTAAGGGTGTACTTGTTTCCCCTGTACCCCGGACCTATAATGAAAGACATCTTTGTGTGAAAACAGACTCCACATGCATTTACTTTGTACAAGCTCAATATTTTTATTTTTCTCTTTCTTGTCTATAGCAAAGTTGTGCGATTCTAAGGAATTTTTCAGATCGACTAATTCATGTAGAACTCGAGTCGCATTGTTAATTTCTTCGGGTTTTCACGCTGTTGAATGGCTCACTCTCCTGAATGCCACCAGCCAATCTAGGTTCAGAGTGTGCTATCGACTTAGCATGGTCCTGCACCCTAAGTACGCCACTCTACCTACACCCTTGCAAGCCAAAGTAAGGCGGGTCCTCAAAACAATTGGACTTGGAGAAAACAACTTAGTGCACTTGGTTGTATGAAGAATTGCGCTCGACCTAAAAATTTCTTACGAGAATAGTAAGTTGCGACTGAGTTATAGATAGGAAACGAATTTTACTATTTTTCTTGACTTCAGGGTGCAGGAAAAAAAGATCTCATGATGATGGTGAATTCAGCCGGAGCTACTAAAGCTCCGATAAGCCCTAGAAGGCTTGTAGTCGATGTTTTAAACATTGATAGCAAGCATCGCTGGAGCTACTCAGCTCCGGTAAAACCATGGGGCTAGCTGTCAAAATGAACAAAAGATGGTGGGAAGACTCCAGAGGACTAACTGTCGACACTACGTGTTGATGGAGACCACCGATGGAGCTACCAAGCTCCGATGATGGTCAAGGCTGGAGCCCTTAAGCTCCGACAACCTCAGGGAGCCTTCACCACTGAAGACTTCAGACCTACGCTCTACAAGTCTGAAGCACTCGAGTTTTCAACAACTGTTACATCCTCTTGTTACATGTTCACAATCAAATTGTGTACATCTACCAGGGGGCCATGTGGGGCAGAAGTGTTGAAGACAAAAAATGAAATTCATAAAAAACTTGGATTTCATTCATCTAGAGATAAGAGATTACAAAATTGGAGAAGAAGAAGAGAGAATACAAGCGGGAGCTACAAAGAGATGGTCCTAGACCCTATGGAAGAATGAGGTGACCTTTTAGGCAACCTCAGAAACGCTGGCCTGCGCAGCTTCTCCCTCTCCGACGATGGGGCCTTGGAGCACCGGGTCCAGGGGGAATTGGGGGTCCCAGCTTGTGTAGCACGACAGAATAAATTCTGGGACACTCTTGGTCAGGAATTGTCCCTCGGTTTCCAGCAGGTCCACAATGGCGTCGCCCATCTTGGTGAGCTTGTTGCCTGCTGAACTTAGCACCTGCAACTCCTGGTCCAACTCCGGTTCTGGATCATCTGGACACACGGGGCTAAAACCCATTGGCGTCAGCGCGTCATTGGCTTTGCCCAGGAAGTCCCTAACTTGTTGGGACTCCGCAACCCTGCCGCTTCGCATCTCCTCCAAGGATCTTTTGGCTGCCGCAAGCTCTGAGTTCTCCCGAGCAAGACGCTCCACCTCTTTGGCGTTCTGTTAAATATTTTTAGCAACCTGTCTTTCGAGTTTACTGAGCTCTTCCTCCCGGAGGTGAATCTCATTTCGGTGGTTAACCAGGTTCTTCTCTCGGCCACACACCTTCTTCTCCCTGGCAACAACGTCAGTTTCCCTCCTATGGAGTTCCTGTCCTCGCTGCCAGACCTTCTTCTCCTCTCTCTCGCAGCGCTCATCCAATTTCTTGGTGCGCTCCTCGAGACTCTTGTCATCCAGAGTTAGCCTCTAAGTAAGCTCTTCTTCTCGCTTCACGACGTCGTCCCACAGCTCCACGATTTTTTGCTCTTCATCCTCGAGCTTTCTCTCCCGTACCTCAAGAGCCTCCCGGCGCTTGATGAGACTGGCGTGGATGGCGTCGAGCCTCTCTTGGCAATCATCTGCTGCGCTATTAGCAGCTTTGGCCTGTTCATAAATGGACTGGGACTGGTTGTCAAAGGATCGCATCATGCTTTCCCTCTCATCCAATAGCTTACCCCAGTACTCCAGATGGATCTTCTCCTTCCTCACCCATTCCTTGTCTTCAGCCAGCCTCGACTGCGCCATCTTGGTCTCAAATTAGAGCCGGTTGCGCCACCTCCTAACAGTTTGACGCTCCTCCTCGAGAGCCTTGCTATCGTGGTAAAAAGCCAGTTGAACCTGGTGAAGACTAGAGCAGGCATTGTCAATAGACAACAACAGAGGGATCGGGTCTGGACCTGTCGGGGTCATCTCCTCCAGTTCTAGTGGGTTCTCAGTGACAAAAATTGGGTCCCACTCTACAAGAGCAGTCCCCTGAACTTCCACGGCACTAGGGTCGCCCTCCAGAATAGCCTCGACCGCCGTCGAGTAAGGTCCTGCTACAAAAGCTTCAACCTCCGGAGTTGGCTCCGAAGGCCCCGCTGCCAAGTCGTCAACAGCTTGTCTCCTAAGTGGGGGGCCAGCAACTTCATCTCAGCACCTTGGATCAGGTGCGGGCACCTCTGGGATCACCAACTCCGGGGCAGGTGTTTAAGGTTCGGTCGGAGCTGAAGCCACTTCCGGCTCCAACGCTGGTGCCTCCTCTACCACCAGCCCAGGCGCTGACGCTTCGACCATCATAGGCTCGGGCGCCGGCACCTTTGCAGTGATTGGTTCAGGCGCCAGAACCTCTCCGACGACCGGCTCCACCGCCGGAACTTCTGCAGCAGCTGGCTCTACCACCAAAACTTCTTCGACAACCGGCTCAGGCGCCGGAGCTTTATCAACCACCGGCTCTACCGCCGGAGCTTCATCAACCACCGGCTCTACCGCCGGGGCAGCATCAAACACCGGCTCCACTGCCGGGGCTTCAACAGCATCCGACTCTATGGCCAGAATCACTGACATCTCCGGTTCTGAGACCAGAGCGTCCAACATATCAGCGTCCGAACTCGGAGGTTCAACCTCCGGGACAGGTGTCGTTGGTACATCTTCAGTCCCGTGGTTCGGCGCAACCACGGGAGCTTCTGGAGATGAATCAAGGTCCAAGACCACGACAACCGGCGCCGGAGCTGTCGCACCCTCAGCTACCCCTTGGGGCGGCACTAGAATTTGAGCCGGAGCATCAGTTGCTGTCGCAGGAGACGGAGCTTTAGTCCTTTTCTTGGGGACACTGCAGATGAAGGACCAAGAAACTCAAAACATAGTTACAACACCAAACAACTAACTGGGGTAAAAACAAAAATTACCTCGGAAGGTTTCCGCACTAGTTAGCACGGAACCTCTTCTCTGGACGCTTAGGACTGGATCCAGGCGCCACTGGCGTATCTATTCCAAAAGGTACCCCGGAGCTCGCCGCAATCGTCGGCGCTGCTTTGGTCGAGGCTCCCCTCGATCGGGAAGAACTTCCAGACCCAGAACCCTCAATTGGTCCTGGTACTGTAGCCATACGGCCGGAACTGGCACCCCGAGGAGATGCCGATGCTGGAGTGGATGCCGATGTTGAAGACCTGCACCTCCGGGGAGAAGGAGCCACTGGGGAAGGAGCAGGCCTGACGGGCCTCCCATTAGAATGCTTCAGCTTCCTTTTCCGGCTCGAGGGCTCGGCCAACTCTTTGCCCTTGCCTGAGACTTCAACTCTCTGTTCCGGGACAGAGGGGGGACCACCCTCGGAGGCCCTGGAGATCACCAACCCGGTGGTCGAACGCTTCTCGACGACCCCAAGGTCATCAAGCACCGACATCTTACACCGGAGCTCCCTATTGAACTTTGCTTCCATATTCAGAGGGAGAAAAGCCGCCGGTGGAGACAAGTAGTCGCCCTCAACGTCGATGCCGTGCTGGAACTTCTTGAGGTGAAGCTCCAAGGTTGCGCCTTCCAGGTTGGACTTCAAACCGGTTTCGATCCGGTCATTGTCCATCACGCTGTTGAGGGCCCAAGCAAGCTTCTCCCTCTTCTTCAATGGAGCCCACATGTTTGCCAGGAAGTTGCAAAATACCGCCTGAGGGGTCACCCCTCCTTCCACGCACTGGCGGATCCTGGTTAGAGCAGGGTTGAAGGCGTTCGACAACACCAGAACTTCGCTCCAAGCTTTAGTGTTGACGTTGGGGAGGCCTACGGGCAACTCCAGCCTCTCATGCTCCTCTGCCCTGATGACGATCCAATCCTTCTTCCAGTTGTCCCACTTACCAGAAGGGAACGACCGCAAGTACTTGTGCGGGCACTTCTTGCGCTTCACAAAGTAATAGAAGCCAAGGTACTCGTCTCTCTTGCCGGTGGTGTGGATGGTGAAGAAGGTGCAGAAGAGCTCGACGCAGGGGGGAATACCCACCCACATCTCGCAGAAGTGGACAAAAATCGACACCAAAAGAATGGAGTGGGGACCGAGGTGGTACAGCTACAGACCATAGAAGTCTAGCAGCATCAAGAGAAAAGAAGAAAAAGGTGGGATCAGTCCCACCATGGCGTACGCGGAGAAGTACACCATTTCGCCGATGTGCTCCTTCTCGAATGGAAGCTTGCGGACCTAGTGATTGAAGAAATCACTGGACCACCCCATGAGGGCCCAAACCTTCTTCAAGTTGCCGTCGTCTTGCGTCGGCTCTCGCGGAGACCCAACTCCATCGTAGCACAAGCGGGGCTAGAGATGAAAAGCAAGCGAAAGTTTGGAAGGTTTGAGCGCAAGATCGGATGAAGGCGTAAAGAACCCCCAAACGGTGCCTGCTTTCTTTCTTAAGTAAGCCCCACAACGCTTGGATGGAAACCACAGAGGAGCCGATGTCACAAGTCAAAAACTTCACCCTGCCAATGACAAGGGGGCCCGGGGCCACCCCGACGATCAAGTCAAGGTCCTTACCCAGGCGAACGGTTGTCATCATGAAAGGCGGGAAACCCGAATGCGGCAGCCTGACAAGGCGCGTGGAACCGATACAATTTTCGTATCGAGAACTGGCAACCTTCAATTGCATGAGATCCGCATGCTAAGATCTCACCTTCCACATCCAGGATATGCCACACGGCGGTGGTTTAACGACGAATTACTGCCAACGGCACATGTGAAGATCTTTGAAGACACGACACAAAAATCGAAGGATGGACCCACCTCGGGCAAAACGACTCCTTCCAAAAGGTCTCTCCCGGAGGTGGGCCCAGGGGGCCACTATCGGTACCCTGCGTACCGTATACTCCTTGGGACTACAAAAAGGCCAAAGAGACTTCGCCTGTCCGAGTTGAAGACCTGCGAAGGCCCCACTTGTCATACGGGACTGGGCATGCCTCCTATCTATGGCTAGCTCCAGTACTGCCACGTGTACACTGCAGCCGGAGCTATACCCCACACATGGGATAGCTTCGGGCTAAACACTTGTACGGCACCCTCGGACCTAACGTCCGACAGAGGGAAGCTCTAGTACCGACACGTGTACATCTACACCGGACCTACACGTCCTAGACAGATAGCTCCGGAGCTGCCACGTGTCCAAACCGCCGGACCTTCAACCTTGGCAATCAAGCTGGTGAACCCCCAACGGCTCGGACCTCCAAGGGGCAATCAAAGACCTCAAGACCCGATTAAGTGTCATTAATACCATATTAATGACACACGATCAGTAGGCTCTTAATACTAGTAACGGCACTGTCAGGTCCTGTTACCATGCTATTAAGGGTAATAAATCTCATTGATTATGTATTAAACATTAGTAACCGCCGGGGCCACATGTCAAGCCAAGCTAACTGTGTAACAACCAGTCCTTGTACTATAAAAGGACTGGTCGACGAGAGACTCGGGGACGGACGATCTCAGGCATTTAGACACACATACGGTCTCTCACACTCTGACACTCTTAGACGCTCAATACAACAGCTACACACCCCGCAGCCCAAACCACGTAAATCCTTGTGTCATTTGCCATATTCTTTGGAATCTCTACACACCCAATACCGAACTACAACTCCTTGAGCTACCAACGGTAGTATCAGGAGAATTGCCAGAAAAACGCTCTGACATATGCCAAATTCAACAAGTGCCAGTTTTGGTTAAGGGATGTGTCATTTTTGAGACATATCATCTCCATAGGAGGGGTACCGGTTGACCCAGGGAAAGTGAGGGATGTGCTAAAGTGGGAAACGCCACAAAACGTGAAGGAAATTCGGAGTTTTCTTAGAATGGCTGGATATTACCATCAGTTCATAAAGGATTTCTCCAAAATATCGAAGCCCATGACTGAATTATTAATGAAGGGAAAAGCATTCCAATGGACTCAAGCTTGTCAAATAGATTTGAGGAGTTAAAGAAGAGGTTAACAACAACACCTGTGTTGGTATTGCCCGATGTGAGCAAAAGTTTTGATATCTATTTTGATGCATCAGGAAAAGGGCTTGGATGTGTGCTCATGCAAGAAGGTCAAGTGGTAGCTTATGCATCGAGAAATTGAAGAAACATGAGCAGAATTATCCTATGCATGATCTCGAGCTTGCAACCGTAGTGCATGCCTTGAAAATTTGGAGACATTGCATTCTTGGTCATAGGTGTGAGATATACATGGATCACAAGAGTCTCCAGTACATATTCACACAAACGGACTTGAATTTGAGGCAGCGAAGATGGTTGGAGCTAATCAAGGATTATGATGTAGGAATCAATTATCACCTGGGAAAGGCTAATGTAGTAGTTGATGCCTTGAGTTGGAAAGGAGTAAGCCACCAACTCATGGTTCGGGAATTGCCATCCGAGCTATGCATGAAGTTTGAACGGTTGAATCTTGGATTTGTGAATGAGATGGAAATAATAGAGTTAAATCCGACCATGGAACAAGAAATTCGAGAAGGTCAAACGAAGGATAAAGAAATCCAAGAAATCAAGGAAAGGACCCAAGAAGGGAGGGAATTTTGATACGATTAGGATGACCATGGTACTTTATGGCTTGGAAAACAAATTGTTGTGCCTAACATGAAGCATCTCCGACAGAGGATATTAAAGGAGGCACATGACTCACTTTACTCCATCCATCCCGACTGTACAAAAATGTACAAGGATTTGAAAACCTGCTATTGGTGGGATGGCACGAAAAAGGACATAGCGACGTATGTTGCATTATGTGATGTGTGCCAACGAGAGAAGGCTGAACACCAAAAGCCAACTGGATTATTGCAGCCATCGAAAATTCCGGAATGGAAGTGGGAAGAAGTTGGTATGAATTTCATAGTTAGATTACCTCACCTTTAGCAGGATACAATTCAATATGGGTTATTGTGGATCGGTTGACGAAATCAGCTCATTTCATTCCTGTCAAGACTACCTATAGTGGAGCAAAGTTGGCAGAATTGTATATGGGAAGAATAGTGTGCTTACACGGAGTGCCAAAGAAAATAGTGTCTAACAGAGGTTCTCAATTTACCTCAAGGTTCTAGCAAAAGCTGCACGAGTCTATGGGAACCCAATTGAATTTCAGTTTTGCATATCACCCTCAGACGGATGGGCAAACCGAGAGAACAAATCAGATATTGGAAGACATGCTAAGAGCTTGTGCGCTAAAGTGTGGAGGAAGTTAGGATAAAAGTGCCATATGCTGAATTTTCCTACAACAACAGTTACCAAACAATCTTGAAGATGTAACCATATGAAGCATTGTATGGGAGAAGGTGTAGAACACCTTTGCTTTGGAATGAGACAGGAGAGACTCAAGTGTATGGACCTGATGTTATATAGGATGCCAAAATGCAAGTCCAGACAATCCATGAGAATTTGAGAGTTGCTCAGTAAAGACAAAAGGGTTATGCGGATAATAAGCGAAGAAACCTAGCTTTCGAAGTGGGAGACTTCGTATACCTTAAAGTCTCACCCATGCGAGGTCACAAGTGGTTTAACGTTGAAGGCAAGTTGGCACCTCACTATATTGGATCATTCAAGATTTTGGGCAAACGTGGAGAAGTGGCATATAAGTTAGAGATGCTAGTGCATCTTTCTGATGTTCATGATGTGTTTCACGTTTCTCAGCTCAAGAAATGCTTAAGGGTACCGAAAGAACAAGTGCTAGTGGAAGAATTGGAATTAGAGGCAGATTTGACCTATGTGAAGCAACCTGTCAAGATTTTGGAAACCAAGGAGAGGGTCACAAGAAACAAGGTGTTTCGATGGTGCAAAGTACAATGGAAGCATCATATAGGATTGAAAGCAACCTGGGAGCTGGAAGATTATATCAAGAGAGTATTTCCCTATCTCTTCACTTCTACATCGAATCTTGAGGGCGAGATTCATTTTAAGGGGGGTAGGTTTGTAACACCCTCATTTTCATCCATCATGCATTGCATACATTCTTATACATGTTTAGTATTAAGCAACAAAAAAAGGAACAAGTTTAAAATGAATTAGAAACCAAACAACAACTAAAAATAGGTTTCCGTGCGGACTTGTCCGGACTTGACCCCGGACTAGTCCGATTTTCCCTGTGTTGTTTCCTGGACCTGACCCCTGACTAGTATGATTTTCCCTTTGTTGTTTCCCGGACTTATCCGTTTTTGCTGCGGATTGGTCTAGAAATGTTTTTGTTGCAGTCCGGACTTGTCCGTTATCGATTACGGACTAGTCCAATATTTGTCACTGAAAATTTTCGGAGTTGTCCGGTGATTCCTCAATTTGGTCCGATTTTTGAAAATGGGAGAAAACCTTCGGACTTGTCCGACCCTGTACCGGACTTGTCCGCTTTTCTCTCTGGACAAGATCAGATGTGTCCGGACCTCCACCAAACTTGCCCGTTCAAGTCTCCGTTCAATATAGGACTTGTCCGGCAACCTAGCGGACTAGTCCGGTGTGCCCGATTCAGATTCTATTTCTTTCTCCATGAAAAGTTATTGGGTATATGCCTTAAGTGGGCCCAAGAACATCGTGTCACACCCCTGTGGAGCCCATGTGGGACCCCACCAAGGCCTCCACCGCTTTATACACGAATCCCACCTAAACTCTACCACCTCCACCCTATATAAACACCCCACCACCCACCCTTTCATCTCTTTGCCACCTTAGAGGAAACCCTTAACCCTAATTCGTGAGAGCCGCCATCAAGGAGCCTCTACTACAGGGAGAAGAAGGAGAAGGAAGGAAGGAGGGGGATCAACTAAGATTGTCGTCGCCGCTGCAATCTCCATCATCAATCCTTCATCGTCGATATCCTCTTTTGGTATCCTTTTCGATCTCGACGACAAATTCTTGAGTCTTCAACTCTTGAACCCTTGAATTCGTGGTAAATATCTTAGATGCATCTTTTCTATGTAAATTATGGTTCCATGATTAATCAAACTATGCTCTAGATGAAAATTTGCCAAAACCTTAACTTTAACGGACTTGTCCGGTCCCAGTGCGGACTAGTCCGATTTCTTCTCTATTCCAGAATAGACATGTCCGACCAGAGTGCGGACGAGTTCAGTTCTTCAGTTCTGAAAATTCCTGGAACTTCTTTAATACTCTCCGAAATGACTTAGAACTTGCTCTAACATGTAAAACTTAATTGGGACTATTTAGTAAGAAATGATATCAACCTAATAACATGCATTACCCCATAATTGCATCATTCATGCATGTCATGACATATTGAGTAATATATGAGCATTTATTGATTGTAATACTTGTTTTGTATGTTTGTTGTGCGTAACAGATGGTATTGCTCTAGAGGGTGCTGTCGAGGACCTCTAGCACCAGAACTTTGAAGCTTTTGATCCTAACCAGTCTCAAGAGCAAGGAAAGTGTCCTTGAACATTTTGATCATGTTTTTAAATGTTTTGTTTGAAAAACTGCATGCCTGTGTCAAATTGATGGGAAACCCAAGATATGTGTTTACTGACTTGTTTAACCACCCTTGTCGCTTGGAATACATTGTAGAGAGTCGGGAAGGGCATTTTACCTTTTTGCTTCGCTCTAATTAATCGGGATGGGAAAACAACCAAATTGCTTAACTATGAATTAATGAGCATGTATATGATGAGAATTGATGAATGTGGCTAATTGGTAAACATGGAACTTGGGAGATCTAAGCAAGTATGGATTGCGGGCTAGGTTGGATGTTATGGTGGTTTTGCTTGCTTTAGATCTAAGGACCGGTTCGTGGAGTGACCATCTAGGATTTATAGTGACACCACAAGGCCAAGTATGGGTGCAGCGTAGCTGAATAGTTAGGGTTGCTGCTGATATTGTATGGACCATTGGATGGTGTGGGGAATGGGAGTCGAGGAGGGCTACCCAGGGAATCGCATGGAACATGAGGGGGCCCGTGGGTGGGAGAATGGAGATTCAAGCCTGCTGGTGAAACCTTAGTGGGTCCGTACATGCTAGTAGTCCCTTTGTAAAAGCTATTTTGTGATCTCTTGGCCACACAACAAAGGAAGTGTGAGATGAAATAAGGGAGGTTCTTAGTCACCAAAAGTGGAAGTGCATCTAGGCATCCCTTGTGGATTTTGGTTGATTAATGACAAACAAATGAGATCCTAACAAAATTGTTGAGATGAGCGTAGGTCTTAAAGAAATGAGAAAGAAAGCATAAAAAGGAAAGAGAATGAGGATTTAAAGGGAAAAGAGCTCAAGAGCTAAAAAGATTAGATTATTTTGTATGGAGTGTGTTGGAGAAAAACACCTCAAGAGCTCAAGTGAACTAATAATTCAACTCACTGCACATTTCACAGGAAGAGTAGACTAGTCCGATATACACCGGACTAGTCCGATATCTCTCTAACTAAAATCGGACTAGTCCCCCCTAGTGCAGACTAGTCGTCAGCACTTCACATCTACGCAACACCAGACAAGTACGATAATCTTCTGACTAAAATCGGACAAGTCCTCCAAGTCTGGACTTGTCCTTAGTCCTACACGGTGTTCATCACAACGGACTAGTCCGATAACCACCGGACTAGTCCAAAAAGTTTCTGACTAAAATTGGTCTAGTCGGCTCCTTAACGGACTAGTCCGATATCCATCAATACTTATGGTTTTCCACACACCGCACAGCAAACTTGTTCGGTGTCCACCGCGGACTAATCCGGACATCGCAAACCCTAACGGTAAATTTTGGAAACCCTAGTATAAATAGAGGTGTACGGCTATACATCAATCACTCTTGACTCCCTGCGCCGTCACACCTCTCAAGAGTCCAGAATTCACATCTCTCCACACATTCTAACCCTAAAAGGATCAAATCTTTGAGGATTAGAAATTGATCAAAGGAGAGACTTGTTCTACACATCTTGAGATCTTGGGTTTGATCTCTCGCACACTCTTATTGTTTAATTGTACACCTTTTGAGTGTGTTTGGTAGTGTTCATTCATTGTAATTCTTGGGAAGCCCTCAATGTGTGAGAAGGCCCCTTGAACGAGTTATTTGCCCCTTTGTGATTAGTGGAAGAGAATAGGCCTCCGTGGTGATTTGACGAGGGTAGGGTTGGTGAAGACCCAATTCTCCATGGACTCCTCAACGGGGATGTAGATTTCCCCTGTGGAATTGAACCTGGGGATAAATTCTTGTCTCGCGCACTTTTGTTTCATCGTTCATCATATTCTAGGGTTTGCATAATCTTGTGTAAATCACGTTGAAACATTGGAATTAAAATTGATCTGTGCCATATATTGTTTCATTGTTGAAATACATCCAAGTACTTTCTGCTGCATAGGGTACTAGAAGTGAAATTATCGATCAATCTTGATCCTTCTAGTCCACGCATACCGGACTAGTCTACACTGTAGCAGACTAGTCCAATCTCCCTGTTTGATCAATTTGTTAAGTGTTTCAGGGATGAACCAAAAAATATCAAATAGCTTATTCACCCCCTCTAGGCTAAATTCAATTGGTATCAGAGCCAAACTCTTCAAAAGAGACTCACCGCTCGAAGAGACGATGTCGGACATCAAGGATGTACACAAGAACTTCAACAACGAGAAGGGTGATGATGAAAAGACACAAAAGTTGGAGAAGCTCATCGACGCCATTCCAGACTGTGAGGACAATGATGAGGAGATGCTTCAACTCAAGGCTCTTCTACAGAATAAGGCACTCTCAAAAGGGAAGAAGAAGATCGACGGTGAAAAGAAGGAAGGGGGGTAGTCACACAGACTACTTCCAATATCCTTTTGCCTATGAACGTTTAAATTCTAACAATAGTCATTACTTATCAATTCTTTTAGAGAAAGCACCTTATTTTGATGGCAATTACTACTCAATGTGGAGACAAAACATGAAAATGCACCTTATATCTCTTAACCCAAGTCTTTGGCATATAGTGTGTACAGGGATAGATATCCCAGATGATGATGAAGAGCTGACTCCAAGCCAAGAACAAGTCATTCATCGGAATGCTCAAGCTGCAGCTGTGATCAGTTATCACCGAGCCGAGACGAGTTCACCAAGGTAGATGGACTAGAAATTGCCAAAGAGATATGGGACACTCTACAAACTACACATGAAGGTGATCGTCATGTACGCGAAGCCAAGATTGAGATGATTGAAGGTGAGTTGGGAATATTTGCTATAGAAGAAGATGAATCACCACAAGACATGTACAATAGACTCAAGAATCTTATCAACAAAGTCCGAGCTTATGGCAGCAAGAAGTGGAATGATCATGAGGTCGCAAAGTTGATTCTTAGAGCATTCATGTGTCATAATGTGACCCTTTGCTCCATGATTAGAGAAAGCCCCGGATATCAGAAAATGACCTTGGACGAATTTCTAGGCAAGATTATCAACTTTGAAATGATGGAGAAGCAAGCCAATCTTATCAAGGAAATTGACGATCTTACCTCGGCAAAGAAGAAAGGAGTTGACTTGAAGTCAACTTATAAACCTGTATGAAAAGAAGCTCATGGAGAGGACGACAGTGATAATGAAAGCAGTGATATTGATGAAGAAGACATGATCTTATTCATGAAGATGTTCAAGAAAATGATGAGAAGAAGAAAGGGTAGTAGCTCTAACGAAGGAAGACAAAGGGACAAACAAAGTCCCAAGATGAGACGGGCGTGCTACAATTGCGGAGAATATGATCACTTCATAGTAGATTGTCCACATGAACAAAATAAGAGGAAGACTAAAGACAACAAGCCTCAACCAACGAAAATGTTCAAGAAGAAGAAGCAATATGGCCAAGCGCATCTAGGGAAGGAGTGGGACTCCAATGATGAATCCTCATCCGAAGAAGAAGAGGAGATGGCCACCATAGCCATCAAGAAGACCACCAAGAAATCCACTCTCCTCCCAACCATGGGCGCATGGAAGGACACCGACAACACATGTCTAATGGCCAAGGAAGGTAAAAGAAAGGTAATAACTAAATCTTCCTCCTCACATTCTTTTACTAGTGATAGTGATAATTCTAGTGAGGATGATAGCAGTGATGAAAATGAATTCATGTTTAGGGGTTTAGACAAAAATACTGCTGCTAAAATGAAATTTTTACTTGATAAGATTGCTGATAAGGGGAAGTTAGTCAATTGTTAGGAAGATATGATCATCTCCTAAAAGGAGGAATATCTTGAGATTGAAAAGCTTCTTGAACTTGAAAAGGAGCAAAGTAAACCACTAGAACTTGAGTTAGCTTCAAGCAAGGAAGCTTGCTTGAAGTTAAAAGATTGAAACGCCACCATCAAGGATGAACTTGCTAACTTAACCAAAGTGAACAAGATCCTTGAGGTACAAGTTGAGTAACTCAAGCAAAGTGGTTCTACATCCTCTTCAAGCTCACCTTCTTAACAAATAAAATCTGAAACTATTATTACTTGTGCTTGTGCCAAAAGTGACACTAACTTGAAGGAAAAGCCAAACTCGACAAAGGATAAGCAACCTTCCCAAAGTGGCCTATTTGATAAGGAGAAGGTCAAGTATGCATGCAGTGCATACTCGGTCACAAGACCTCCTAATGTCAAATATGGCATTGGGTATTCTTATGGTGAAAATCAAAATGCTAGAAGCCACAAGAATAACAAGGATTACATTGCCTTTGTCAAGGGAAACTCTTCTCAAGTTGTAAAACCTAATAATGTTGATAAATTCAAATTTGTGAACACATATGAACAACAACTCCTATTTAGAACTTTGAATGCTTCATATGTACTTATGAAAGATAATCTTGGAAGAGTTTATGCTAAATATGTTGGGCCACGTGATGGGAACACCAAGTCTCATATGTAGGTGCCCAAATCACTTGTGACTAACCTCAAAGGACCCAAGCAAGCTTGGGTACCTAAGACCAAGGCATAATTTATTTTTTGCAGGCTTATTCATCCGGTGGAGCAAAATGGGTGCTAGATAGTGGATGCACCAATCACATGACCGGAGAAAGAAGGATGTTCGTGGAATATGAAGAAAATGAAGACCCAAGCGAACTCATTTATTTTGGTGATAATAGTCAAGGAAGGGTGCTCGGTACCTGTAAAATTGCAATTTTATCACAACATACTCTTTCTCATTGTTTACATGTTGACTCCTTGGATTATAACCTTTTGTCCATATCTCAATTATGTGAAAAGGGTTATAATTGTTTATTCACTAATGACGGTGTGACCGTCTCTAGAAGGAGTGATACCTCGGTTGTATTCAAGGGTGTGTTAAAGGGAAAACTTTATCTAGTTGAATTCAACAAAGATAAAGTCGAAATTGACACTTGCTTGATTGCAAAGACCAACATGGGTTGGCTGTGGCATAGACAGCTAACACATGTTGGTATGAGGAATCTTGAGAAACTCCTTAAAGGCGATCACATCTGAGGTTTAAAGGATGTTGTTTTTGAGAAAGATAGACCTTGTAGAGCGTGACATGCTGGGAAGCAAGTAGGAGCACCCCATCCCGCGAAGAATGTCATAAGTACAACAAGACCGCTCAAAATCCTCCACATGGATCTATTCGGTCCAATTGCTTACATAAGCATCAGCGGTAATAAATACGATTTAGTCATTATTGATGATTTTTCACGCTTCACGTGGGTTTTCTTTTTGCATGATAAGATAGAAACTCAAGGAACCCTCAAGAAGTTCATCAAGCGTGCCCAAAATGAATTCTCATTGAAGATCAAGAACATACGAAGTGACAATGGTACAAAATTCAAGAATACCCAAGTTGAGGAGTATGTAGACGAAGAAAGGATAAAGCACAATTTTTCAGCACCATACTCTCCTCAACAAAACAAAGTAGTCAAAAGGAAGAACCGAACACTCATTGAGATTGCGAGGACAATGCTCGATGAATACAAGACTTCAGACGGGTTTTGGGCTGAAGTGGTTAGCACTGCTTGTCACGCCATAAACCGAATCTATCTTCATCGTCTACTCAAGAAAACCTCATATGAACTACTCATGGGTAACAAACCGAATATTTCATTTTTTCGAGTCTTTGGTTCAATATGTTACATTTCAAACAAGAAGCCCAGAGCTTCGAAGTTCGCTTCGAAGTCCGATGAAGGTTTCTTACTTGGCTATGATTTGAACTCCTACGCCTATTGTGTCTTCAACAAGGCCTCCCAACTTGTTGAAGTGGCACGTGACGTAGTGTTCAATGAAACTAACGGCTCTCAAGAAGAGCAAGTTGATCAATGTGTGCTAGATCTAGTTGAAGCTCCATGTCAAGCATTGAGAAGAATGGCCTTGGGCGATGTTCGACCAAAAGTGCCACCTCCAAATGCGAATGAAGAAGATGAACCACAAGTGGAGGAAAATGATCAAGGGGGAGCTTCCACACAAGATCAACATCAAGAAGATCAAGGTGATCAAAACATCAATGAGGGCAATTATCCAGGGGGAGAAGAAGATGATAATGAAGATTCAAGACCACAAGTGCCACATCCAAGAGTACACCTGTAACACCCTCATTTTCATCCATCATGCGTTGCATAGGTTCATATACATGTCTAACATTAATCCATATAAAAAGAAATAAGTTTAAAATGAATTTAGAGCGAAACCGTACTCAAAAGTTCTGGCAAGTGCGGACTAGTCTGGTCTCGGTGTGGACTACTCCGATTTCTCTCTGACCTCCATTGGACTAGTCTGTTTTTGCTGCGGACTAGTCTGTTTTTCTCTCTATACAGTTTTGAACTTGTCTGGTCCATTGCGGACTAGTCCGATCATCCCAATTCATTGAGATTTTGCTAAGTCCCCGGACTTGTCCCAACTTGTTAGGTATTCCAGCGGACTTGTACGTTTTTCCTCTGACTAAAATCGGACTTGTTCGGATTTGGCCAGACTTGTCTGATTTTCCTTTGACCAAGTTCGGACTTGTCCGATATAGTTTGGACTTGTCCGTTTTCGCCACTGTCAATCTTCGGACTAGTCAGGTAAATCGCGATTCTGAATTGATCTTTTGTTTCACGATGTGTTTTTGGGTTCTACCTTAAGTGGTCCTAAGTGATTAGTAGGTTTAGGCCCAATCTTCCGAAAGGTATGTCGATTGGGGTGGAGAACTAGATGTTGATGATCTGCAGCACTCGAGCGGTTTGAGTACCCCTGCAATCACTACACCACGGCTCCATTGGTTATCAACCGTGATGCACACGCTTGACCTCACCAAGAAGGCTAATCCCTGCAAGTGCAACCGAGAACACGAGCAAGAAAGTTGAAGACACGATCGGAAATCACGAAGTTGGGGTCTCACAAACCGTAGAACGCCAATATTATTGATCTAAGCAAAACCCACCGAATATAACCGGCGGCTGCAGTATTTATAGGCTAAGGTTCGACCAAAACATGATTAGATGCGTCCCTAATGGACTCTTACGGGATACAAGGCCCAAAGGCCCGATTTGGTGGCGCAGCACCGGACAGAAATCTGGGCTCGACTTGTTTCGACAATTCCCAAGGACTCAAGAGGAATTCTGAGGTTGGACCAGAACCATTGGAAAGTTTATCTTCTCCTATTTCCGTTCATATGTAGAACGTTGAAAACAGAGTCCGTATGCCTCCTGGGCGTCCGTTTTAAGGTAGACTGCTCCTAGACTCCGAGTTGAACTCGAGTCCGAGTTGTAAACTGTTTCCATCAACTTGTGGACGTCCCAGCTGGTTCTCCATGCTCCCAAGGCCTCTTTCCTTCACTTGTTGATCTTCTCCATTATTCCTAATAACAATTAAATCATCACATAGCAATCTATTCTCAAACTCACATGCAAAAGAAGTTAGGAACGAATTCACCTGTTGATTTAATAACCGTGCTCGTGCTCTTGTAAATGGTCCTTGCAGTTCAATGTGTGTCTCCGCTGTTGTGATGTCCTCATCACTAAGGACGTCGTGTCTAACTCTTTTTGGAGCCCATGTGGGACCCACATCGGCCTCCACCCTCCCCAAACTCGAAATCTATCAAACCCTAGCCTCCACCTCTATATAAACAACCCCACCCCTTGACTTTACATCCTTTTGCCTCAATTGAAAGTACACAAACCCTAGTTCGTGGAGAGACGCCACCAAGGAGGGAGAAGGAGACCCCGAGCAAGAAGAAGAAGAGGAGGAAACGAAAGAGGATCATGATCCCCATCAAGTTTTTGTTCTTCATCACCAATTCACCATCAAGATCTTCATCAACCCTAGACCATCAAGATCCAAGTGTTGCCTCCAAAACCCTTGATCTATTGGAGTTCTAAACACCTGGTACACCTTCTACTTCCTCTTTCTCACGTGAATTCAACCCCGTTACTCCAAATTCACGTCGATCTAGCAAACCCTAATCTGCCATTTCTGCGAAGGGCGGACTAGTCCGGCCCTGCGGCGGACTAGTCCTATTTTGCGATCTATTTCCTATTGAATTAATTCTAAATTGTTTCGAATCAATTCCAAACTGGTTCGAACTTGTTAAAAACTATTAGAACTAGTTAGTAAACATCATTCACAACTCATTAACTAGTTTTTCTTTGCATTTGCATTAATTATGCATATCATGACATATTGAGTAATATATGTGCACTTATTGATTGTGATTCTTGTCTTTTATGTTCTTTGCGCGGTTTAGACGGATTTGTGCTAGAGAGTGCTGTGGCGGATCTCCAACACCAAGAATTGAAGTCTTTGGTCCAAACCAAGCTCATGAGCAAGGCAAGTGTCCTTGAACATATTGATCCTGTTTTTGACAATAAATGTTTTGTTTGCAAAACTGCATGCTTGTGTCAATTTTGATGGGAAATCCTATGATAGGAAGTTTACTAGCTTTGTTTGACCACCCTTGTCACCTGGAACATATGGTAGGGAGTTGGGAAGGGTTTTTTACCTTTACTTCGCTTAATTAATTGGGATGGGAAAACAACACTACACATATAATTATGCATTAATAAGATTATGGTTAATATGAACTGGTCAATATGATATGGTAATGAGTGATCTAAGCAAGAATGGTATGTGGATTGGTTGGATGTTATGGTGGTTTGCTTGCCTTAGATCTAAGCACCGGTTCATGCGAGAATAAGCCAGGACAACAGTGCCACCACGAGGCCAAGTATGGGTGTGGCGTAGCTGATTAATTAGGGTATTGCTAGTATTGCATGGATCATTTGGCGCACCGGGGAAGGTGAGTAGGATTGGGTTTGGATATGGTTGGCGGGACTCTTTGGGATCCGAATGGCACAAGAGGGAGCCCTTGGTTGAAGATGTGCTCAGTTGGAGACATCGCCACCGGTGAAACCTCAATGGGTCCATACATGCTAGTAGTCCCTTTGTAAAGGCTATTTTGTGATCTCTTTGCCACACACCTAAGGAAGTGTAATTGGCATAATGGAGGTTTTCCTTTAGTCACCGACGGGTGATGAAATCACAAACTTGTGGGTAAAGTGGTCAAACTCTGCAGAGTATTAAAACTATCATATAGCCGTGCTCCCAGTTTTGAGAACCTGGACAACTTCCATGATTAGAAGGAAACTTGGGATTTTGGATGGTTATGGTTGGTAATATGGTTATGATTGATAATATGGTTGCTAATGGTTATGGGATGGTATTATGGTTTATGGCAATGGATATGGTTAATGGTAATGGTGAAATCTGGTATAATGGTGATGGATATGCGATATGGACTTGTACTATGTTGATCATTATTGTTTATGATGGGTTTACTTCACATACATATGATATTTTACTTTTCAAATGTTTTACTATACTTTTCAGCACTTAGCCATTATTAAATTTGTCATTTGTATCAGCTACATGTCATACTTTCCACACTTGCTGAGTACGACATGTACTCAACCTTGCAATTCCCCCACAAACAGTTGCAGGTCAGGATTGGGAGTATAACGATGATAATGCGGAGTTCTAGACCGTGTCTGCCGTCAACTTTGCCTATGGTGTTGATTGGAGCTGCGCTACCCTTTTTGCTTATGCTACTTAGTTTGCTCGGTTTAGTTTATTTCCACTACATTAGTTCAAACTTGTCATTAAGATTCATTAGATCTTGTATTTGAGGATATTGTGAATTATGTAATAAAAGTGGTTAATTAATCTTGTCTTGTGGTAATTATCTGTATATCCTTTTGTGATGCACTCGTGTATGTGTGTTGAACGTCCTGGGCACACATATGCGTTCACTTGGTTCATTTTCGGAACCGGGTGTCACAACACCAAAGCATCCAAAGAGATCACCCCGTCGACAATATAATCGGTGACATCCAAAAAGCACTAATAACTCGATCTCGCATAGCTAATTTTTGTGAACACTATTCTTTTGTATCTTCTTTGGAACCATACAGGGTTGAAGATGCACTAAAAGATCTGGATTGGGTTATGGCGATGCAAGAAGAATTGAATTATTTCAAAAGGAACAAAGTGTGGGAGCTTGTTGAAAGACCCAAGTCCAACGTCGTCGGCACTAAATGGGCCTTCCGCAACAAGCAAGACGAACATGGAGTGGTAACAAGGAACAAGGCACGACTTGTGGCCAAAGGGTAGTCACAAGTCGAACATTTGGATTTTGACGAGACTTTTGCTCCCGTAGCTAGGCTTGAATTGATTCGTATATTACTTGCATATGCTACTCACCTGATTAAGGCTTTATCAAATGGACGTGAAAAGCCATTCCTCAATGGACCGATCAAGAAGGAGGTGTACGTAGAGCAACCACCCAGTTTCTAAGATCAAGAGTACCCCGACCATGTGTACAAACTGCGTAAGGCTCTCAATGGCCTCAAACAAGCTCCTAGAGCTTAGTATGTGTGCCTTAGAGATTTTTTGATTGAGAATGTCTTCAAGATTGGTAAAGCTGATTACACTTTTTTACTAAACACTTTGATGATGATCTCTTCGTTTGCCAAATCTATGTTGATGATATTATATTTGGGTCAACTAACAAATACTTTTGTTAAGAATTTAGTAAGATTATGAAATATAGATTCAAGATGTCCATGATGGGAGATTTGAGATACTTTTTGGGATTCCAAGTGAAGCAATAAATGACGGGACATTCATAAGCCAAACAAAGTACACTCAAGACATTCTCAAGAAGTTTGGAATGGACAAAGCAAAGCCCATAAAGACTCCCATGGTGACAAATGGACACTTGGATCTCAATGAAGACGGACCAAACGTGGATCAAAAGGTACATCGCTCCATGATTGGCTCCTTACTTTATTTATGTGCATCTAGGCCTGATATCATGTTGAGTTTATGTTTGTGTGCAAGGTTTCAAGCCAATCCTAAGGAATGTCATTTGACAGCCGTTAAAAGGATCTTGATATATTTAGTTCATACACCCAACCTAGGCCTTTGGTATCCCAAAGGTTCAAAATTCAATCTCATTGGATACTCTATTGCAGATTATGCCGGATGCAAGGTAGATAGAAAAAGTACCTCCGGTACTTAGCAATTCCTAGGTAGATCCATAGTTTCTTGGTCCTCCAAGAAACAATATTCCATTGCCTTATCCACGGCCGAAGCAGAGTATGTTGCAGCCGGGAGTTGTTGTGCACAACTCCTTTGGATGCGATAAACTCTAAGGGATTATGGTTACAATATGAGTCGTATTCAACTCCTTTCTGATAATGAGAGTGCAATTAAAATTGCCCATAACCCTGTTGAGCACTCTAGAACCAAACAAATAGACATCCAGCATCACTTTTTGAGAGATCACTTAATGAAAGGAGACATAGCCATTTCCCATGTCAACACTGAAAAACAACTAGTCGATATATTTACCAAGCCACTTGATTAAAAAATGCTTTTGTGAGCTCTGAAATGAACTAAATATCCTTGATGCTCAGAACGTGGCTTGAAAACTTGCATACCTGTATGCCATCTTCAAAATAATGTTGATTGTGTTGAAAAATCATCTCTCTCTATTTTTCTCCAAAAAACTATGTTAATCACTTCATCTTGGTGAATTATGGTCATAGCTTGATTGTTGTATGTTTACTGATCATATTCATCAAGAATATTTGTGTGTCTTTGTCCCCTATTTCTTATTAGGAACCTTCGTATATATATACGAACTGTTTTGTACTTTTCTGTACAGGGGACATTCATAAGCCAAACAAAGTACACTCAAGACATTCTCAAGAAGTTTGGAATGGACAAAGCAAAGCCCATAAAGACTCCCATGGTGACAAATGGACACTTGGATCTCAATGAAGACGGACCAAACGTGGATCAAAAGGTATATCGCTCCATGATTGGCTCCTTACTTTATTTATGTGCATCTAGGCCTGATATCATGTTGAGTTTATGTTTGTGTGCAAGGTTTCAAGCCAATCCTAAGGAATGTCATTTGACAGCCGTTAAAAGGATCTTGATATATTTAGTTCATACACCCAACCTAGGCCTTTGGTATCCCAAAGGTTCAAAATTCAATCTCATTGGATACTCTATTGCAGATTATGTCGGATGCAAGGTAGATAGAAAAAGTACCTCCGGTACTTAGCAATTCCTAGGTAGATCCATAGTTTCTTGGTCCTCCAAGAAACAATATTCCATTGCCTTATCCACGGCCGAAGCGGAGTATGTTGCAGCCGGGAGTTGTTGTGCACAACTCCTTTGGATGCGATAAACTCTAAGGGATTATGGTTACAATATGAGTCGTATTCAACTCCTTTCTGATAATGAGAGTGCAATTAAAATTGCCCATAACCCTGTTGAGCACTCTAGAACCAAACACATAGACATCCAGCATCACTTTTTGAGAGATCACTTAATGAAAGGAGACATAGCCATTTCCCATGTCAACACTGAAAAACAACTAGTCGATATATTTACCAAGACACTTGATTAAAAAATGCTTTTGTGAGCTCTGAAATGAAATAAATATCCTTGATGCTCAGAACGTGGCTTGAAAACTTGCATACCTGTATGCCATCTTCAAAATAATGTTGATTGTGTTTAAAAATCATCTCTCTCTATTTTTCTCCAAAAAACTATGTTAATCACTTCATCTTGGTGAATTATGGTCATAGCTTGATTGTTGTATGTTTACTGATCATATTCATCAAGAATATTTGTGTGTCTTTGTCCCCTATTTCTTATTAGGAACCTTCGGATATATATACGAACTGGTTTGTACTTTTCTGTACAGGGGACCACAGACTAGTCTGTGGTTACCCCGGACTAGTCCGTACATTGCAGACTAGTCTGCACTATGTCCACTAGTCCAGACTAGTCCGGTCCGACCACGGACTAGTTTGATTTTTCGATTCCATAACCCTAGGGCTGGCGCAACCCTGATCTTCTTCCTCCTCACAACTCCTCTCACGTTCTCTCTCCTCACTCAAGTGCTCCCAAGGCGATTTTGCGAGTTCTCCATCAAATCCACTCAAGTCTTTGTAGGAATCGATCTCCACTGCAAGGGGATTGAAGACCCTAGACTAGTCTGCATCAGGAACTCCTTCAATGCCTCGAATCGAAGGATTTGGTAATTTTTTATCCAAACCCTAGAACCTTCAATTTTCCTTGATTTTGCTCAAATAGCTTAGCTCCTCCAGTCAATACATGCTTTATTGATGTATTCCATTTACCCTAGACCATCTTTGCATTGAGTAACATAAAATTTCATTGAGTTAGATTTTGAACAGCCACACAACGGACTAGTCCGTTCCCAGGGTGGACAAGTCCGTACACCAGACTAGTCTGTCCCTGAACAACGGACAAGTCCGAAATGCCCTGATCAAAACTCTAGCTTACATAAATTCAATGTAATCTCCTGTCATCCTTGCTTATCCATATCCTTTATATCTTCCTTGTCAGAATCATGTCGTGCTCGAATGAGAAATCTCTGACTTTGAAGCCAAGGTGGATCAAGAAGTGTTGCCTCGTGTTTCGGAGTTTCGCTCCAACAAAAGACAAGGGCATGCTGCCGAGCCTTCATCCACCCCACCTAGGGTGCGTTGAAAGGTTCCGCCCAAGAAACCAGCTTCAAGAGCGAAAGATATGGCTGTTCCTAGCTTGGCGGCTCCATGCCAAACCAAGGGCAAAGGAAAGGGGTTTGCCGCTGGCCCGATTGGTCCCTTGGAGATGACTGCTCCAAGACAAGGGAATAGAAAACCCTTAGAAGAGAAGTTCAATGGCAAGGGAAGTGATGTAGCATGGAATCTAAGGAAGATTGATGCCTATAGCGGAGGGAAAAAGGAAGCTGCCCCGAGATTTTGGAGTCATTTTCACTCGGAGTACTACAGCTTTGTGTACCTCCAAATGAAGAATTCAGTGGTCCGGAGCCAATGGATTGACTGGAGCCATTTTGAAAGAAAGAGTTGTGGTGCTTTTGATGAGGTGGTAGAGGCTGCAGAGAGGCATAGTCCAAAGGACCTGTTTTCCTTTAGATACAACTGGAATGATGAAGTGATAGCCCAGTTTTACTCTACATGCTATTTTGCCAGCGATGAAGAAGAGAGATTGACTCTGATGACACATGGATCCAACTACACAATTACTTATGCTGAGTTTGCCAGGCTACTACACCTTGAGGACACCAGCATCAATGAGATTGTGATTCACAATCTTGGTGTTTTGGAGAAGGACAAGATGGATTTTCTTTATGACACTCGCCTCAAATACAATCCTCCCTCAACCACATGAAGCCCTTCTTTATTGTTCTCAATAGAGTGCTTCAGAAGACCATTGCTCCAAAGGATGGAGATGCCGGGAGTGTCCAAGGTTATTTGAGAACCTTGATAAAAGTGATTTGCAAGAAGAGGAAGTTTGATATTTTCAATTACATCTAGAATAACATGGTGAATATCTCTTGCACTTTCAACCGCTCCTGTGGCTATGCGCCCTACATCATGTTTATGATAGAGAAGGTCACTGACATTGAATTTGTGAAGGATGTTGAGCATACAGCTTTGAGGCCTCAGAAGCCGCCTCAAGCTGTTCTTCCAACTGCCCCATCCCCTGTATCAAGTGAAGAAGCTCCTAGGGGAGCCCAAGAAGAGGCAAGACCTCCATCTAGCTCAAGGGCTCCTACTCACAAAGGGCCCCCTAGTGGGATTATGCAGTATTTGGCTGTTATCATTGGTTCTTGCTGCAAAGCTAAGGTGAAGCTTCATAAGATAAACAAGGCAAGAAAAGAGGAAATGAGATACATGAAGGACAATGTCAAAGCAATATGCCAAAAGCTAGAGATTGAGCCTATTGGATCTCCAGTCATCTCAGAGGACTCTGCATCTGACTTCTCAGAGCTTACACCTCTCTCTCCCTCAGAACTTGCTTACTTTGGCCTTCAGGGCACGGCGAGTGGTTCCTCTCCTCCTCCTCCTCAGCCTGATGACGAAGATGACAAAAGGACCGACAGTGCGGAGTGAGCCAGCGACGGCAAGTAGATCCCACCTCTCCTTCTTTTTGGTGCCTTGATGCCAATGGGGGAGAGATTGAGGGGGAGTTCTAGGTCGTAGGTCCTTCTTTTGTGTCCTATTTTAAGAAGTGGGTTTTGTAAGACTTATATTATGTTCTCATTATGCTTTTGGACATGTGTTGGGAAATGATGACTATGTTATGCATATGATCTATGGTTTCTGCTCTGAAATTGACATACATGGTTGATAATCTTGATGTTGTTATGATTATGCTTTTATCTTATTCACATCAAGATTATTTCTCACACACACGTAGTTTTACACCCCAGCATAAAAGAGTGCGCATATGAATGTTAATTCAATATTTACTATTGTTCTCAAAATTCATATGTGCACACTTTATGAAAATCTGAATTTTTCATCATATTTGTGTAATCTCAATTGGTTGTCATCAATCACCAAAAAGGGGGAGATTGAAAGTGCATCTAGGCATCCCTTGTGGGTATTGGTTGATTAATGACAAACAAATGACATCCTAACAAAATTGTTGAGATAAGTGCAGGTTTTAAAGAAATGAGAAAGAAACCAAAAAAAGGAAAGAGGATGAGGATTTAAAGGGAAAAGAGCTAAAGAGATGAAAAGATTAGATTATTTTGTATGGAGTGTGTTGAAGAAAACACCCCAAGATCTCAAGTGAACAAATAATTCAACTCACTGCACATTTCACACGAAGAGCAGACTAGTCCGATATACACCGGACTAGTCCGTTATCTCTCTGACTAAAATCAGACTAGTCCCCCCTAGTGCGGACTAGTCCTCAGCACTTCACATTTGCACAACACAGGACAAGTCTGATATCAACCGGACTAGTCCGATAATCCTCTGACAAAAATTGGACAAGTCCTCCAAGTCCGGACTTATCCTTAGTCCTACACGGTGTTCATCACACCAGACTAGTCCGATATCCACCGTACTAGTCCAAAACGTTTCTGACTAAAATCGATCTAGTCCGCCCCTTAATGGACTAGTCCGGTATCCATCAATACTTAGGGTTTTCAACACGCCGCACACCAGACTAGTCTGGTGCCCACCACAGACTAGTCTGGACATCGCAAACCCTAACAGTAACTTTTGAAAACCCTAGTATAAATAGAGGTGTATGGCATACATCAATCACTCTCGACCCCCTGCACCGTCACACCTCCCAAGAGCCTAGAATTCACATCGCTCCACACATTCTAACCTAAAAGGATCAAATCTTTAAGGATTAGCAATTGATCAAAGGAGAGACTTGTTCTACACATATTGAGCTCTTGGGTTTGATCTCTCGCACACTTTTATTGTCTCATTGTACATCTTTTGAGTGTGTTTTGTGGAGTTCATTCATTGTAATTCTTGGCGAGCCCTCAACTTGTGAGAAGACCCCTTGAACGAGTTATTTGTCCCTTTGTGATTAGTGGAAGAGAATCGGCCTCCGTGGCGATTTGATGAGGCTAGGGTTGGTGAATACGCGGTCCTCCATGGACTCCTCAATAGGGATATAGATTTCCTCCGTGGGATCGAACCTCGGGATAAATTCTTATCTCGCACACTTTTGTTTCATCGTTCATCATAATCTAGGGTTTGTATAATCTTGTTTAACTCACGTTGAAACATTGGAATTAAAATTGATCTTTGCCATACATTGTGTCATTGTTCAAATACATCCAAGTTGCTAATTACTTTCTGCTGCATAGTGTACTAGAAGTGAAATTATCGATCAATCTTGATCTTTCTAGTCCATGCGTACTGGAATAGTCCGATCTCCCTGTATCTGATCAATCTGTTAAGTGTTTCAGGGATTGACAAAAAAATCAAATAGCCTATTCACCCCCTCTAGGCTACATTTAGAAAGGTGATGAAATCACAAACGTGTGGGTAAAGTGGTACAACCTCTGCAGAGTGTTAAAAACTATCATGATAGTTGTGCTCCCAATTATGAGTGACCTGGACTCTCGCATGATTAGAGTGGAAATTGGGTATATGGTTTGGTTATGGTTTGAGTTGTGATAAATGAACATGGTTGATGATGATGGTAAGAATTTGGTATATGGATGGATAATTATTGATAGTTGCGATATGTTGGTAAATGATGATGGTGGGTTCATATTATGTTAATTATTTGGGATATGATATGATTAATTCACTTAGAAATTTTAGTATGTTTTTCATATGTTTTAAATGTAATTTTTAGCAAATAGCCATTATTTATTATCATTCCTCGTTTAAGCTATATGTCATTATTTTCTCATACTTGTTGAGTACGACATGTGCTCACCCTTGCAATTCCCCCACCAACAGTTTCAGGTGATGTTTGGGAGTACCGTGAGGGTAATGCGGAGTTCTAGGTTGTGTGTTGTCGTCGACTTGCCTATGGATGAGTTGGAGCTGCGCTATCCCCTATG
Organism: Tuctoria greenei; assembly: GCA_036927565.1. Lineage (NCBI taxonomy): Eukaryota > Viridiplantae > Streptophyta > Magnoliopsida > Poales > Poaceae > Tuctoria > Tuctoria greenei. Next base: position 22,287,772 of record JAYESD010000003.1, read on the forward strand.
CTTAGTTGCTTAGCTTAATGCTTAGATTGTTTCCGTTGCAGATTCTATTAGTAATAATGATCATTAGAGTTGTAATTTGAGGATTATTAGAATATTGTAATAAAATTACTTATTTACTAGTTCGTGTTGTGGAAAATTTTTGTATATTGTTTGTGATGCACTCCTGTATGTGTGTTGAACATCCTGGGCACACATTTGTGTCGCACTTGGTTCAATTTCGAGACTGGGTGTCACAATCATTCTATTGTATACACTGCTTTTCTTAGTCCATAGTGGAGGTTAGGCTGTAGAGAGGATCCTCTAGTACCAAGTCCAAATTGAGAAAGGTATGGCTCATGTATCTTTTCTTGTATTTGTAACTTTATGCTTTATATTAATGTTATAAGTCTTTACTTATTCATATACTTGGATAAAGCATTCCTTATTTTGTTGTGGAGTCCATGCATGTGCTAGGTGTAATTTTTTTATGCTCTAAACATAATGCCATTATCATGTTATCATAAACATCATACACAACCACTATAGTCTAATTAGGTAATAATAAGATTATGTTAGTCCCTGGATCCAACATTGGTTCAACAATATTTAGGTTAGTCATTGCCTTAGGATGAATATTATGTTGCAACTCTTAAGGTATTTACTTAGCATACAAGTGGGGTGCTTGGATAGTTAAGTAGCATTGGATGCATCGCAGTCAACAGGTTGTAGAGGTAGGCGGTAGGTGGTACCAGCCCTATCCGTCTATTGTAATCCTCCACGTTTGGCTACGATGTAGGTTCTTGGTGGGAGTCGCCTAGCAAACCAGGGTAAGCCCGTGCCCGACATGTTGGATAACTAAGCCCTAGTATTCACCATTAGCATATTCATGTGTACTTTATTAGGCTATGTATATGAGTCATTAGAGCACAGTAGGAGTAGCTCCGTCTCATAGTCTAACCCTCGCTAGGACAACCTTACCTTAGAGTAGATTGCTTAGGTGTGTGTCACACTACTCCTATTATCATCTTACCCCTGTTCTGATAAACACTGTCGGAGTCTGGTTCCGGCAATTCTCCCGGTACTACCGTTGGCAGCCCACGGAGTTTCTTAGTTCGGTTAGGGTGCGTGGAGATTCAGAGAAAGATGGCGACTTGACATGGGGTTTTATGTGGTTCGGGCTGCCTGAGCGTAATACCCTACTCCACGGGTGTGTGTTGTTGTTGTATTGAGCGTCTGAGCGCTTGAATGTGAGAGACCAGAGTGACTGGAAGCCTCTAGCCAGTCTCAGCCTGTGATGGGTGTGTGTGGAAGAGTCTCCCTGTGTATCGCTCGGCCAGTCCTTTTATAGTACAAGGGTTGGCTGTTACATCATTAGCCTGACCGACATGTGGCCCTGGCAGTTATTGATGCTTAATACACAATTAAATGTGCTTAATTCCCCTTAATAGCGTGGTAATGCCCCTTAATGGTGGCGTTACTGGTATTAAGAGTCCTCCGATCGTGTGTCATTAAGACAGCATTAATGACACATAATCAGGTCTTGAAGTCTCTAATGTTCCTTGAATGTCTGAGCCGTTGGAGGTCCACCAATCTGCTTGTTGAGGTTGAAGGTCTGGCAGTTGGATGCGTGGTAGCTCCGGAGCTTACTGTCTTCGACGAGTAGGTCCGGTGCTGTTGTACACGTGTCGGTACCGGAGCTTCCCTCTGTAGGGGTTAGGTCCGGGGGTGCCACACACGTATCTAGTCCGGAGCTTTCCCATGTACGGAATGTAGCTCTGAGTTTAAGATACACGTGACGGCAATGGAACTAACGATACGAGGGAGGCAGGTCCGATTCTGAGTGACACGTGGGGCCTTCGAAGGTTTTGACTCAGATAGGTGGAGTTCCTTTGCACTCTTTGCAATCCAAGGGGTATCCGGTACGCAGGGTACCGACAGTGGCCCCCTGGGCCCACCTCTGGGAGAGACCTTTTGGGTTAAGTCATTCTGCCGGAGGTGGGTCCATCTTTCAATTTCTGCGCCGTGTCTTCAAGGGTTTTTGGATGTTCTATTGAGGTGGTGGTTCGCAGTTAAACCATCGCCGCGTGGCATCTTCAGGATGCGGCAGGTGAGATCTGCGCGTGTGGATCTCACGCAATTGAAGGTCGCCGGTTACCAATACGAAAACTGTATCAGTTTCGCGCGCCCTGTCAGGCCGCCGCCCTCGGGTTTCCTGCCTCTCATGATGACAACTGTCTGCCTGGGGTAAGGACCTCGACTTGATCGTCTGGGTGGCCCCGGGCCCCCTTGTCATTGGCAGGGTGAAATTTTTGAATTGTAACCTTGGCCTTCTGCCGTTTCCATCCAAGCATTGCGGTGGCTTACTTAAGAAGGAAAGCGCGCACCGTTTGGGGATTCCTTACACCTTCATTTGAACTTGCGCTCGAATGCTCCAAACTTTCACTTGCTTTTCCTCTCTCGCCCCACCGTGCTGTGATGGAGTTGGGTCTCCGCAAGAGCCGTCTCACGACCAATGACAATTTGAAGAAGGTCCGGACCTACATGAGGTGGTCCAGCGACTCCTTCAACCACCTGGTCCACACTGGCAAGCTCCCGTTCAAGAAGAAGCGCGCCGGCGACATGGTGTACTTTTCTGCGTAGGCCATGGTGGGACTGATCCCACCTATCTCAACTTTTCTCTTGATGTTGTTAGACTTCTATGATCTGCAGATGTACCACCTTAGCCGCCACTCCATTCTTCTTGTGTCAACATTCGTCCACTTCTGCGAGATGTGGGTGGGTATTCCCCCTTGTGTCGAGCTTTTCCGCACCTTCTTCACCATCCACACCACCGGCAAGAGTAACGAGTATCTTGGCTTCTACTATTTTGTGAAGCGCAAGAAATGCCCCTACAAGTACTTGAGGTCGTTCCCTTCCGGCAAGTGGGATGACTGGAAGAAGGATTGGATTATCGTCACGGCAGAGGAGAACGAGAAGCTGGAGATGCTTGAAGATCTTCCCAATATTGACACTGATGCCTGGAGTGAAGTTTCGGTGCTGTCAGAGGCCTTCAACCCTGCCTTGACCAGGATCCGCCAATGCGTGGAAGTAGGGGTGACCCCCAATGTTGTCTTATGCAACTTCCTGGTCAACAGGTGGGCTCCGCTAAAGAAGAGGGAGAAGCTCGCCTGGGCCCTCAATAGCGTGATGGACGATGACCGGATTGAAACTGGTTTGAAGTCCAATTTGGAAGGCTCTGCTTTGGAGCTTCATCTCAAGAAGTTCCAGCATGGCATCGATGTTGAGGGTGACGACTTAACTCCGCCGGCGGCTTTCCTCCCTCTCAACATGGAGGCAGAGTTCAGCAGGGAGCTCCGGAGGAGGATGCCGGTGCTTGACGACCTCGGTGAAGTTGAGAGGCGTTCGACCACCAGATTGGTGATTCCCAGAGCTTCCGAGGGTGGCCTTGCTTCTGCCCCGAGACCAAGAGCTGAGGTCATAGGCAAGGGCAAAGAGTTGGCTGAGCCCTCCCGCTGAAAGAGGAAGTTGAAGCACTCTGACGGGAGGCTCGTTAGACCTGATCCTTCCACAACAGCTCCTTCTCCCTAGAGGGGGAGGTCTTCGACGGCAACGCCAACTCCAGCATCAGCGTCTCCTCGGGGTGCCAGCTCCGACTGTGTGGCTCCGGTACCAGGGCCAGTTAAGGGCTCTAGGTCCGAGGGTCCTTCTCAGTCGAGGAAGGTCTCAGTCAAGGCGTCGCAGACGGCGGCAGTAAGCTCCGAAGAGCCTTCCGGAGCTACTACCCCAGTTGTGACTGGGTCGGGCTCTGAGCGCCCGGCGAAGACGTTCCACGCTAGCTGGAGCGGAAGTCTTCCAAGGTAAATTTGCTTCTTTACCTCAGTTTGTTATTTGTGTTGTAACCATATTTTGAGTTTCTTCATCCTTCATCCACAGGGTCTCCCAAAGAGGGGCTGAAGCTCCGGTTCCTGCGACAGCGGCTGATGCTGTACAGGAGGAGGCTCCGACTCCAATTCCAGCGCCGCCTCAGGTGGTGACTGAGGTCTCGGTAGTTCAGGCACCATGTGTCGAGGTTCTGGACCTCGACTCATCTCCTAAAGCTCCCGTGGTAGCACTGGACCATGGGAATGAAGACGTACCAGTGGCACCAGCTCCCGAGGTTCAAGCTCTGGTTTTTGATGCTGCGATGATGGATACTCCAGCCTCAAAGCTGGAGGTAACTGCCGTTCCAGCTTTAGGGCCAGATGTTATTGAAGCCCCAGTGGCAGAGCCGGTGGTTCATGAAGTTCTGGCGCCTGAGCCGGTTGTCGCGGGGGTGTCAGCACACGAACCGGTGGAGGTCGAAGCGCCAGCGCCAGAACCGGCCGTGGAGGCACCAGCACCGGAGCCAGAAGTGACCTCAGCTCCGGCCGAATCTTCAACGCCTGCTCCGGAGGTGGTAGTTCAGGAGGTACCCGTGCCTGAGCCAGGGTGCCAAGACGAAGCGACCGGTCCTCTGCTTGAGGGACCAGTTGCTGATGACCTGGCGGCGGGACCTTCGGAGCCGACTCCGGAGTTAGAAGCTCCCGTTGACGGACCTTCCTCGGCGGCGACCGAGGCATTCCCAGAGGGCGGCCCTAGTGCCGCGGAAGCTCAAGGGACTAATCTTGTAGAGTGGGACCCAACTTTTGTTATGGAGAACCCACTGGAGTCAGCGGAAAGGACCCCGACAGGTCCGAAGCCTATCCCCCCGTCGTTATCCATCGACAATGCCTGCCCCAGCCTTTGTCAGGTCCAACTTGCTTTTTATCATGACAGCAAGGCCCTCGAGGAGGAGCACCAAACCCTTAGGAGGTGGCGCAACCGGCTCCAATTCGAGACCAAGCTGGCGTAAACAAGGCTGGCTGACCACAAGGAGGTGGTCAAGAGGGAGAAGGCCCGGATGGAGTACTGGGGCCAGCTGCTGGACGAGAGGGAAAGAATGGTGCGATCCTTCGACAATCAGTCCCGGGCTATATACGAACAGGTCGTGGCTGCTAATGAAGCAGCGAACAATTGCCAGGAGAAGCTCAGTACCATCCACGAGAGCCTCGTCAAGCACCGGGAGGCTCTTGAGGAGCGAGAGAAAAAGCTCAAAGATGAAGAGCAAAAACTCCTGGAGCTGAGGGATGACCTTATGAAGAGGGAGGAGGAGCTCGCCAGATGGCTGGCTCTGGGTGACAAGAGCCTTCCACAGCGCACCAAGAAGCTGGAGGAGCTCTGCGAGAGCGAGGAGAAGAAGGCCTGGCAGCGGGGACAGGACCTCACCAAAAGGGAGAACGAAGGTGCTGCCAGGGAGAAGAAAGTGCGGGGCCGGGAGAGAGACCTGGTTGATCGTCGAAACAAGATCCACGTCCGGGAAGAGGAGCTTGCTAACCTCAAAAGGTAAGTTGTTGAAAGGATTTAGCAGCACGCCAAAGAGGTCGAGCACCTTGCCCGGGATGGTTTGGAGCTTGCGGCGACCAAGAGGTCCTTGAAAGAGATTCGAGGCTCAAGGGCTGCGGAGTCCCAACAAGTATGGGACTTCTTGGGCAAAGCTAATGACGCGCTGATGCCGCTGGGCTTTAGTCCCGTGCATCCGGACGATCCGGAGCCGCAGTGGACCATGCACTAAAGGCGTTGAGCTCGGCTGGCAACAAACTCAACAAGATGGGCGATGTCATCACAAATCAGATGGAAACTGAAGGAAAATACCTTGCGGAGAACGTCGCAGAATACATGCTGATGTGCTACACAAGCCGGGATCCTCACTTCTCACTAGATCCAGTGCTTGAAGGTCCCATCAGCAGAGAGGGAGATGCCGCCAAGACCAGCGTGTCAGAGGTTGCCCAGAATGTTGCCTCGTTCTTCCGTAGGATTTAGGACTTTCTCCTTGTAGCTACCACTTGTATCTTCTCTTATTTTCTCCAATTTTGTAATCCCTTATCCTCAGATGTATGAAATCCAAGAAATTTATGAATTTCATTTTTTGTCTTCAACCTTTGTCTCACTTGGCCCCCTGGTAGATGTACACAATTTGATTGCGAACATGTACCAAAATTATGTAGCATTTTGTTGAAGACTTGTGTGCTTCGAACTTGTAGAGTGTAGGTCCGAAGTCATCGACAGTAGGGGCCCCTGAGGTTGTCGGAGCTTAGTAGCTCCGGCGGCAACCATTGTCAACACGTAGAGCGTCGATAGTTGGCCCTCTGGGGTTGTCGGAGCTTATTAGCTCCGGCAGCGACCACTGTCAACACGTAGAACATCGACAGCAGACCCCATTGGGGTGTCCTTGTACCATCTTTTCTTCATGTTGACGGCTGGCTCCCTGGTTTTGTCAGAACATGATAGCTCCAGTGACTCCTACTATCAATGTTTAGAACATCGACAGCGGGCCACCTTAGGGGATGTCGAAGCTTTGATAGCTCCGACATCATCCACCGTCATCTAGATATTTTAATTTTTCCTGCACACTGAAGTCAAGAAAAACAGTAAAATCCATTTATTATCTATAACTCGTTTGCGACTTACTATTCCCCAAAGAAATTTTTAGGTCGACCACAATTCTATATACAATCAAGTGCATTTGCTTATCTTCTCCAGGTCCGATCGTTTTCTAGACCCACCTTACTCAGGCCAGCCGGGGTGTAGGTAGAGTGGCGTACTTAGGGTGCAGGACCAAGCTAAGTGGATAACACACTCCGGACCTAGATTGGCTTGGCGTTCAGGCGAGTAGGCCATTCAATAATGTTAAGACCCGAAAGAATTAACAATGCAACTTGAATTATACATGAATTGTTTGGGCTAACGTTTCTTGAGAATTGCACAACTTTGTTATAGACAAGAAAGAGAAAAATAAAAAAGAATGAGCCTGTACAAAATAAATGCACGTGGAGTCTATTTTCACATAATGATGTCTTTCATTATAGGTCCGGGGTACAGGGGAAACAAGTATAGGGTACGGAACCAGGCTAAGTGTGTCGCATTTCTTGTTTGACCCAAGGTAACTAGCTACACTTTTAGTTCTGAGACTGTGTCAAGTGTTGCTTGAACTTTGCGGACCTTCTGGGAAAGGTCCGGTTGTTCTCCCGGAAGAGCTACCCGACTCTGTACAATGACACTATAACATACATCATATGTAATTACAGACTCACCTCCGTGATATTAAGCGTAGAACTTACGGAGGTGCTCAATGTTCCAAGGATTAGGGAGTGGTGTCCCATCCTCGGTTGCCAAGCGAATGCATCCAGGAAGGGATACTTTGATCACTCAAAAGGGTCCTTCCCAGATGGGGGAAAGTTTGTTTAACCCTTCTCGAGTTTGTATTCTCCGTAGCACCAGATCACCTTCCTCGAGCTGTCAGTTATGCACATGCCTTTGGTGATAGCACCGGAGCGCTTGGCGGTATCGTGCATTCCGAACAGCTGCTCGACACCTTCCCTCTTCAACGAGGTCAAGGTCTTCACGTCGGAACTCGTCCTGCATGGCTTCGTCAAAGGTCCGGACCCGGAGTGACCCCAAGGTGATTTCCGGAGGAAGGACTTCTTCAGCTCCGTCCACCAGGAAGAACGGTGTATCTCCAGTTGACCGGTTTGGAGTCATCCTGTTTGCCCACAAGGTGGGCGAAAGCTCTTCAATCCAGTGGCTCCATGTTTTTTCAAGCGCTCATATGTGCGCGCGTCTTGAGTCCTTTTAGGATTTCTACATTTGCTCTCTCAGCTTAGCCATTGCTTGTCGGGTGAGCTATGGAAGCATAGCTGACTTGAATGCTGAGATCTTTGCAATATCCTTGGAATGCAGAACTTGTGAGTTGGGTCCCATTGTTTGTAGAGGTTGAGTTGGTGTGTGAATTTGCTTTGCATGGAACTGGCAAGCTTCACATTTCTTCACTAGCTCAGTTGCATCCTAGAGTGTTGTAGGCCAGTAAAAACCATGCTGGAAGGCTTTACCGACCAACGTGCAGGAAGACGCGTGGTTCCCACACTCGCCTCCATGGATTTCCGCGAGGAGCTCGCGTCCTTCTTCCCTTGTAATGCACCGCATTAGGACGCCGTTGGCACCACGCCGGTAGAGATCCCTTCTACCAGTGTGTATCTTTTAGCCAATCTGACTATCTGGTCAGCAGATACATTGTCTTCAGGAAGGATGTTGTCTTTCAAGTAGCTCCGGATCTCCGATATCCATGCATCAGAGCTGACTTGAGCTTTTGAGTCTTGCGTGCTGGGTTGCTCGGAGCTTCCTGCAGCACCTACGACCCTTGATGGGCGCCATGGTAACAGGGCCATCGGGACTGCCAGCTTCGGGGTGCTGGTCTCGCACCCTTCGCTCAGTTCGGCAGGCTGAGCTGTTGGTCTTGACAATCTCCAGACGAATGTTTCGTCAGGAACCGGAGCTCCGGTTGAAGCTTTCATCGAGAGTTCGTCAGCTTCAGCGTTGCTGAGATGTTGGACATGGCAAAGATCCAGATTCGAAGTCCTTCTGAAGCTTCTGGACTTCAAGTAGATATGCAACTAATTGAGGGTTGTTGCAGCAGCATTCACCTTTAACTTGTTTTATAATGAGCTGCGAATCACCCTTTACCAACAGCTGCTTGACACCATATGATATTGCCACCTTGAGCCCATAGATTAATGATTCATACTTGGCCATGTTGTTGGTCGCCTTGAAGTCAAGGTGAACCATGTATTTGACCTTCTCCCCGGTCGGAGCAAGGAGCCATCAAATTAGAGAGTCTAGTGAGGCTTAGTGAAGACCGGAGCTTTAAATTCCGGTTTCTGCTCACTGGCCCCCCTAGGATTTGGAGGAGAGGGGGTCCATTCCACCACAAAGTTTGCCAATGCTTGACTCTTGATCGCTTGTCTTGGGATGAATTCAAGGTCGAACTCGGCCAGTTCCGCTGCCCACTTTGCAATTTTCCCAGTAGAGTTGGGGTTATGCAAGATTGCACGCAGTGGATTAGAGGTTACCACTGAAATCTTGTGAGCCTGGAAGTAGTGATGAAGCTTCCTAGAGGCGATAAGAACTGCGTAGAGCAGCTTATGCACCTCTAAGTACCAAGTCTTGGCGTCATGGAGTATCTCGATGATGAAGTATATTGGGCGCTGGACTGTCTGGACCCTCCCAGAGGGGCCCGGAGCTTCCTCCTCATCAACCCGGACCCTCCCAGAGGGGTCCGGACCTTCTACGGGGACCTCCAGGTTCTTGCTAGAGGAACCCAGAGCTTATTCTGAAGTTACCCGGACCATCCCCGGAGGGGTCTGGATCTTCTTGTTCAGCAACAGTAACTCATTCATTTGAAGGAGGTTGATCCTCTGGCGTCTCGCCTCGAGGATCCAGGTCTGGGGGCTGGGACCCAGACTTGCCTTCAGTTAACTCTGGACCCTCACGGAGGGGTCTGGATTCCTAAACTGGAGATGGTTCTGGTCTTTCTGCAACTAGGACCATGCTGACAACTTCACCAGTTGCTGAAATGTAAAGCAGAAGTGGCTCACTAGGATTTGGAGCTACCAAAGTTGGTAGAGTGGTGAGGAGCTGCTTTAGATCTTGGAAAGCCTTTCCTCTTCTTCAGACCATTGGAATGGTCCGGACTTCCTCAATATTTTGAAGAATGGTAGCGCCCGTTCTGCCAGTCTTGAGATGAACCAACTGAGGGCAGCTAGACATCCAGTCAGCTTCTGGACATCCTTGATGCGGGTTGGTGGCCGCATGTCTTCAATAGCTTTAATCTTTGCCGGATTCACCACTATTCCTCGGTGGTTCACCAAGAATCCAAGAAGCTTTCCGGAGCTAACCCCAAAGACACACTTGTCTGGGTTCAGCTTTGTGTGTGTGATTCGCAACTTGTCGAAGACAGCTTGCAAGGTGTCAAGAAATGACTCTTTGTTCTTGATCTTGACAATGATGTCATCGACATACACTTCCACTAAATCTCAAATGAGATCTCCAATCGTTTTTTACATAGCTCGCACAAACGTTGAAGCAGCGTTTTTGAGATCGAATGGCATGGTAGCGTAACAGTATAATCCATCTACTGTGATGAAGGCGGTATGCTCCTCATCCTCCCTAGACATTCTAACTTGATGATACCAAGAATATGCGTCTAGGAAACAAAGTAATTCACACCCGGAGGTGGAATCCACTATCTGATCTATTCTAGGTAGTGGAAATGGATCCTTTGGGCATGCCTTATTTAGTGTTGTGTAGTCGATACACATCCGAAGCTTCCCGCCGGCCTTAGGTAAAATGACTGGGTTTGGCAGCCATTTTGGGTGGAAGACTTCCCAGATGAATCTAGCTTCGAGCAACTTCTTCACTTCTTGACGTATGAAGTTTTGTCGCTATATTGATTGCTTTCAAGGCTTCTGATTTACAGGCCGAGCATCGGGATAAATATTCAGATTGTGCTCAATCACCTCCCTAGGGATCCCAAGCATTTGTGACGGTTGCCAGGCAAACACATCGACATTAGCTCGGAGAAAAGTGATGAGCACGAGCTCCTATTTGTCGTTCAGATATTCCGATTACGGGTGGTCTGAGCAGCATCGGAACCAATTTGGATGACTTTGACGGGAATATCGGTGTCGCTGCTTGGTTGCACACGTGGTGCGGAGGTTGAGCCTTGATGACGAATGCTCGGGGGCTTCAGAGCTTTCTCCTTTTCGGATTCTTCCTCCTGCGCTGTAGCAAGCGCATGGAGTTCTTCCAGAGCAGTAACTCTGGCAGTGCGATCTCCGCGGATCCGAAGAACACCTGAGGGTGTTGGCATCTTCAACGCCATGTAGCCATAATGAGCAGCAGCCATGAATTGTATAAAGTTGGCCTACCCAAGATGGCGTTGAATGGCAAGTTGATCTGTGCCACATCGAAGACCAACTTCTCGGTCCTGTAATTCTCCCGAGTCCCTAAGGTCACCGGGAGAGTAATGGCGCCGAGTGGAGTTATGGCTCCCGGACCTACTCCTGAGAAAGGTCGGGAGGGGGGAAGATCAGAAGGTCAGAGCTAAAGCTTGACGAAGGCTTCGAAGCTTATGAGGTTCAGCCCCAAACCTCTGTCCACCATTACGTGGTGGAGCTGGATGTTATTGATGGTTGGAGATACCATCAGTGGAAGTTGGCCAGCTCCGATCATGTTCCAAGGGCAGTCCGAAGCATCGAAGGTGATGGCAGTATCCATGCACTTCCGATGAGGCTCTGCCCTGGCGGTGGGAGCTACAGAGGCCATGTCCCGCCACATTGTCTTGAGGACACGACGAGAAGTGATGTCCCACGAACCACCAAAGGTGGTGTTCATGGTCTTCCAACGCTCGTTGTTGGAGATGTCGGAGTCATCATCAACGAGGTGTAAACAGCCTTCAAGACCTTTTTGGGGTCCTGAAAGCCTATCTCCTCTTCAGCCGGAGCTTTGTCGACTTTTTTCCTTCCCTTTGACGGAAAGGAGGTTCTTCCCGGCGCTGGTTATAGCGCTCGGTGTGGTTCTGGACCTCTCTGCAGTTTTCAAAGTTGTGCCTGTCCGTCTTGTGTATGGGACACCACATCTTGGAGCTGCCACCATCTTTAGACGACAACCGAGGTCATTTCTTGGGGTGTGGCCCCCGGCCACCCGGAGCTGCGGCGGTAGGTGTGCCGGCCGACGGCTTCTTCTTGCCGTTGGACTTTTTCTTTTTCATGCCACTCCCGGAGGTAGCGGCTTCACCCTTGGAGGACTTTATGTCGACCTTCGGAGGTGTTTGGGAGTGCATTTCACGGCCCTCTGTAGCCTTGGCACACTTGTATGCCAAGCTGAAGAGTTCCGTGACGCTGGTGACTTCCTTGGTCGAGAGCTTCGCCAGCATTTCTTTATCTCGAACGACCTGCCTGAATGCCACAATAACAGAAGTGCTTGGGATAGAAGGAATGGTATTTCGTACCTGGGAGAACCTCTGGAAGAAAGATTGCAAGGACTCTCCCCCTTTTTTGCTTGAAGGCAAAAATATCCAGTTCTTTGCCTGGTCGGGTGTATGAACTCCCAAAATTGGCGGTGAACTGTTGGCACAACTCCGCCCAACTGTTGATGGAGTCAGGCGGAAGGCTCATGAACCAAGACCTGGCGGTCCTAGTCAAAGCCAAAGGGAAATAATTGGCCATCACGCCCTCATTTTCCCCAGTCGCAAGGATAGCGGTGGAGTAGATTTGAAGAAATTCGGCGGGATTAACAGTCCCGTCAAATTTCTCCGGCAGGTGAGGCCAGAACTTCTACGGCCATCTGACCATGCGTAGGTGCATGGCCAAGGCAGAACAGCCTCCTCCTACTCCCTCAGGAGCAGGACTGTCTCGAGCCTATCGCCTCTCGCGAGCACGCTTGATGTGGACACGGTCGTCCTGTTGACGGTAACGACGATCGAGCTCCGCTCGGAGGTCATGAGTCGAAAGCCTCATTATCATGTGAGTACATCGCGCCCCAGAAGGCAGCGACGTCGCCTGTGGAGACGCAGCACACCTTCCGTGCTGTGAAGCTTGCGGACCGAGTCTACTCAACAAGGTCCGACGCTGCGATGGGGCCCACCCCGTGGGGGGAGGACCATGATTGCTGATGCGATCGGCTGCTGCTGCAACCAGATGATCCGCATCAGCTCTCCACTGTTCCATCGCACCCTGGGGTACTCCTGGAGGCAGTGGATGTTGGAGAAGAGCACACACAACATTAAGCGCGTGTTCAGGGTTTTTGTTCGCTAATGCAGTGATCGACGCGGACGCCCCATCTCGCTGTCCAGCTTGATTCACCGGAGCGGATGGTGGCGGTGGTGGCATGACTCCTGCTGGAGCCACAGTAGCTGCTGGCTACTGCATGTTGGAGGGATTGCCTCTAGCAGGTTGCGCAGCAATGTTGCCATTGGATGATCCAGCAGCAGAATTCACCATCTTCAAATCTCAGGTGGCCCCCCTTCCTGGCGCGCCAACTGTCGAAGTCTGGTTCCGGCAATTCTCCCGGTACTACCGTTGGCAGCCCGCAGAGTTTCTTAGTTCGGTTAGGGCGTGCAGAGATTCATAGAAAGATGGTGACTTGACACAGGGATTTACGTGGTTCGGGCCGCCTGAGGTAATACCCTACTCCACGAGTGTGTTGTTGTTGTTGTATTGAGCATCTGAGCGCTTGAATGTGAGAGACCAGAGTGACTGGAAGCCTCTATCCAGTCTCAGTCTGTCTTGGGCGTGTGTGGAAGAGTCTCCCTTTGTATCGCTCGTCCAGTCCTTTTATAGTACAAGGGTTGGCCGTTACATCATTAGCCTGACCCGACATGTGGCCCTGACGGTTATTGATGCTTAATACACAGTTAAATGTGATTAATTCCCCTTAATAGCGTGATAATGCCCCTTAATGGTGGCGTTACTGGTATTAAGAGTCCTCCGATCGTGTGTCATTAAGACATCATTAATGACACATAATCAGGTCTTGAAGTCTCTAATGTTCCTTGAAGGTTCGAGCCGTTGGAGGTCCACCAATCTGCTTGTTGAGGTTGAAGGTTCACCGGTTGGACGCGTGGCAGGTCCGGAGCTTACCGTCTTGGACGAGTAGGTCCGGTGCTGTTGTACACGTGTCGGTACTGGAGCTTCCCTCTGTCGAGGGTTAGGTCCGGGGGTGCCACACAGGTATCTATCCGGAGCTTTCCCATGTACGGAATGTAGCTCCGGGTTTAAGATACACGTGGTGGCATTCGAACTAACCATACGAGGGAGGCAGGTCCAGTTCCGAGTGACACGTAGGGCTTTCAGAGGTCTTGACTCGGATAGGTGGAGTTCCTTTGCACTCTTTGCAATTCATGGGGTATTCGGTACGTAGGGTACCGACAAACACTTGGTACCCTATACCTTGATCATAAGAATAGTGTTTACTTTACTTCACTGCCTTCCTTTGGGATAAATATTATACCCTTGGGAATACTCTTGGGTGAAATGCTACAACGATATCTTTCGTGCACTTGCGGATCTCATCTCCTACTGGAGATTATCTGTGGTGTTAAGAAATACCAACAAGCATTTCTGGCACCGTCGCTGGGGTTGATTTGTTAGTGTATATTAGGAGCCGTCAACATGGTAAACTTGCTTTGCTGTCTTTTCTAAACCTTGAAAATATTGAAGAATTTTCATAGGAGGAACTAGCACTTCTCTCCACTCGGTTCTCAAAAGTATTGCAAAGTTCGAGAAGTAGAAGGAGAGGAAGTGGCGGTTCTCAACGATGCTTTGAATGTGGTAAAACTTGACATTGTACAGATTGCCCTAACCTTTCAGGTCCTTCTAACCGTGATGAAAAGCAAAATAAGTTCAAGTCCTTTTCTAGAACCAACAACAAGAAGAAAAATAAAACTTTCACAAATGGCCAAGTGGTGGACCATATCCTCTCCGCTCTACTAGACAACAAGTTGAGCGATGTGGACTCCAGAAGTGATGAGGACGAAGAAAATTTGGCAACTATGTGTTTCACGGTGGGCAACTCAAGACCAAGTATGGAGGAAGCTGAATTCAACAGCAACAATGAGGAGGTATGTCCCTCTTGTGAAGAAATGTATGATGTTATTTCTCGTGCCACTGTTGTACTTAAGAAGATGGACAAAAAACTTAAGGACAATGCCGTTAAAATCGAATCACTAGAATATGAAATTAATCATTTGAAATCTTTGATTCCTAATGATGATTCTTGTTCCTCATGTGAATTAATATATGAACAATTGTCCTTCTTAAGAAGTGTGCACACCTCTACACTTGATAAATTGAACTTGAAATTGAAAAGAACAAAAATCTTGTTGCACTTAATGATAAAAACATGAAAGATTCTAGTTGTTCTGCAATTTATTTGCATTGTTCTACTTGTGATGATCTTAATAAGAGACTACATGATGCTAGAGATGAGTTTTTGCTTTGAACAATGCTTTATGTGTGCATGAAGTTAATTCCTATTCTAATTGCAAACTAAAAGGAAAAACTTCATGTGAAAATTGTCTGGACTTGTCCAAGAAACTTGATGATATGCATAGGACACTAGATCAATTTTGTAAAGCAAATAAGAACCTAAACTTGCTGCTTAATTCATCTAAGTCTTGCAATAATAAAACTGGTTTAGGTTTTGATTCCCATGCTCATGCTAAGGTACATCCACCTAAAATTGTAAAATCATTAGGGAGTGGTTTCATTCAAACGGTTCCTAAACAAAAATAGGTGGTTTTTGAAAGTTGCCTAGAGGAGGGGTGAATAGGCTAATCGACCTGAAATGTCTTAATAAAATGAGATCAGTACTCAGGGGGCGGACTAGTCCGGTCCAGGGGAGGACTAGTCCGGTCCTCCTGCAGGGAAAGCCTAAAAGGTGTTCCTAACAAGGTTTAGTTCGATTCTTGTAATGCAAAGTATGTTGGAATGACTTAGTGAACCTTAACAAGTTATGGAGCAAGTATGAGACTAAGGATCACAATGAAACAAGAGTGATGAACAAATACGGTAAAGCTAACCTAGAAGCAATGTGCGATAAGTGAAAGTGAAGTACACAAGGGACACAGGAATTTTATCCCGAGGTTCGATCCCACAAAGGAATCTACATCCTCGTTGAGGAGTCCAAGAAGGACTGGGTTCAAGAACCCTTCCCTCACCAAGTTTACCACACTGGCCTAACTTGGTTCTCCACTATCACAAAGGGTCAATACAAGATTCATTGGGGCTGCTCACAATCCGAGGCTCCCACAAAAAATATGATTACAAATCACAAAGAATGACTCAAGCCAGAAATCACAAAGATTCAACAAGTGCAAGAGATCAAACCGAGAGCCTAGAGCAGTGTTTTTCCTCTTCTTCACCTCACCAAACCCTAATCCACACAAGAATTAGTTTTAGAGGGAAGGTAGGCAAGAAGGAGGCTTTTGGAGGCTCAAAGTTTGTTGTGGCGGCGCTAGGGTTTCAAAGTTTTCTAAGGTTTTCCAGGGTTGGTTCAAATAAACCCAGGGGTCCTCTATTTATAGAGGTTCCCAGTCCATACTGCTGACTTCAGCAGATGGGTGGACTAGTCCGTCCTTTGGGACCACTAACGTCCCTGACAACTGTCGCACTGCGCGGCAATCGTCACGCTACCCGCCAAACTTCAAACTCAAATGGTCACTTCAAAACGGACTAGTCCGGTCCACACCGGACTAGTCCGATATCACACAAAACCTTTTGTTCCGTGTTAAAACGGACTAGTCTGGAAACCATGGACTAGTTCGGCCCCCAGGGCGGACTAGTCCGGCCTCCCAGACTTAGTCGCTGAAGCTCCAACATTCTTACCAATCCGGACTAGTCCGGCCCCCAGGGCGGACTAGTCCGATCTCAGTGAGGACCTTTTGGTCTGGACTAAAACGGACAAGTCCGTGGTTTTGGGACTTAGTCCCGAAAACCCACTTCATGACTACCCGGACTAGTCTGAACTCAGTCAGACCCTTCTGGTCTGGCTGAAAACGGACTTGGCCGACCAAGAGCGGACTAGTCCGGCCACCTGCACGGACTAGTCCGGCCACTCCTGCCAGAATACTTCCAACTCTCTTCTCTAAATAGGTTTTGATCTCTAAACCACTTTGAGCTCCCAACTTGATCTCAATGCACTTTACGCCACATCCTCATACACATATGGCTAGTCTAAACTCGACACGCTAGAAACCCTAGTTTCTTCTTTTTGAGTCGACTTCGTCATTTTCATCCTTTTCCTTTTTGAGGGTTTGTGTTTTCGCTTGAATCCACACCTGTGCTTAAGATCACTGAGCTCATTAGATACTTAATTGTCGTCATCAATCATCCAAAACCCACGGGGATCCTAGATGCACTTTCAATCTCCCCCTTTTTGGTGATTGATGACAACACATTAAGTCTTCACATGTAAGAGTATAAATTTTGGTTTTCATAACGTGAGGGTGTATGAGTAACTCCCCCTCAATGAATGCATCATAAAAAGAAGATTGAGGAAGTCCGTCATACACACACACGTTATGGTGGGGTGCCTACGTGTTGTGCTCAACATTTGTGACAAGACATATTAAGTATGAGTATGATCAAAAGATATACATTCAAAGCATCATATTCATATTAAACATTCAAAACATAGTCTTGCACAAATTTAAACATTCGAATGACATAAATATTACAATAAGAAGTGCAACATGTTTAAGGATCCAAAAATAAGGGCTACTCTCCCCACATCTAACTCTCCCCCATCCTACTAACTCTCCCCCATCTAACTCTCCCCCTTTGGCATCAAGACAACAAAAAGGAAAAGAAGAGGGGAACAACGAGGCCTATCCACTAGTCATCATCCTCCTCACTATCGCCCGCCTCATCATCGGAGTCACTCTCCGTGGCCTCCGGGTCCTCGTTGTCCTCCTCGTCATTGGAGACCCGTGCCGAGGGAGCCGCCCGGGAAGAGCTCCCGTCCTCTTGGAGCTGGGCGATCTCGTCGGCGGTGAAGTCGGGGAATTGCGTGATCTCGCCATCGCTCTCCTCCGGAGGTGACATGGGGACCTCAATCTTGTCACACACTGCCTTGAGGTACTTCTCTTGGCGCTTGTGTGCCCATTGATTCCGGATTTCTTGCTTCCGGTGGGAGGTGAATATAGCCTTGAAGCACTTGAAGAAATCACTCATTGACTGAGGCGGAGGCAGAGAAAGAAGTGCCACGGGGTGAGGTGCTGGCATTGTATAGTGAAAGGGAGGCTCCACATTCTTCCGGTGCGGAGGAGGCGGCACTGAAGGAGGCGTCTAAGGATGAAGTGGGCAATGAGTCACATCCTTGACGAAGGTCAAGCCCGACACCTTCTCGGTGAGATACATGATGTAGGGCGCATACCCACAAGAACGATTAGGGGTATGCGAGATGTTGAAGATGTCATCAAAGATGTAGTCAACTAGGTTGAACTTCTCATCACCATCAATAAGGAGCAGCAGGTGCCTTAGATTGCCTTGGATCACCCCTGCATCACCATCCTTGGGTGCTATTGTCCTCCTCAGAATCCTGTTCAGGATGCTATAGAATGGCTTGATGTTGCGAGCATGCCCGGCATCATATTGAACATGACCAGGATACATGTAGGCCAGCTCATCTCTGTATACGGCCTTGAGATTAGAGATAATGATCTCATGATCCAAATGAGCCTCAAGTCCAAGGATCTTGGCAAACTCTGCAAAGGTGACTAAGTATTGCTCCCCATGAGTCATCCAAATGATCCGTCTATCACCTTGAGTGGTGAAGTAGATGGTGGAGTAGAACTGCAGGATGACATCAACATTCAAGTTGTACTTGAACCCCATAATGTTGTTGAGCTCATGATGCTCAGCTGCCTCAATCACCGCATCAAAAGCAAAGTGTTTCTTCTGAGCCATATAATCCCAGTCGACCCATTGTGCTTCGATCACTGGCTTCTTCATGTTCTGGTAGACCAGACAGTAATAGTCACAATGAAAGTCGCACCAAAACTGTGGGTCAGCAGTGCTCCTTTCATACTTGTAGACTCTTTCTATCCGCAATTTCCTGGCCTTGTCCACTCCCTTCCCATGAAAGACATTCGCAGCCAACTCACGCTGTCGATTAGGGTTCCTCTTAGGAGTGTGAACTTCCAGAGGACTAATGGGTTTGGCCTGCCCCTTCTCCTTGATGACTACGCCCTTGGCCTTCTTTGCCGGTACCTTCACAGAGGGCTTCTTTTTCTTGGGCTCGACAGGAGCCCGGGCCTTGCCCTTCTTCGGATCTCTCTCGATCTGACATTCGGCAACTTCTTCTTGGGCTTGCTCCTTGCCCCTTTCTTTCTCTCCCATGGTCACAAGTCTCTTCCTTTTGGAGACTTGTGATGCGGTAGCCTGAGAGTTGTGAACCTCACGCTCCTCTCGCTTCTTCTTGCGGAGTTCCTTGCGGGACTCCTCAATGGCACGAGCCAAAGCTTCATCTTCATTGTAGGCCGTAGCAGCGGCCCTAGCTTGTTATTTCTTGGCTGCCTTTGCTCGCTCTTGTGGCTCGAGAAGTTTCTTGGCAGCCTCAACCTCAGCCCGTGCCCTTTCATCGGCAAGGCGAAGCTGCTCCGCCTCCCACTCGGGGTCAGTGGGCGGAGAAGCGGATCGGCGAGGAGCTACCATTGCTGCTGAAATGGAAAGAAGACATAAGATAGAAGGTCAAGGAAGTGGAATAATGCGAAAGAAATCACGAGAAATAGGCAAAGGTAGAGTTTGGCCTGTGTACACCGGACTTGTCCGCCCCAGGGACGGACTAGTCCGCCTGGCATCGGACTAGTCTGGGTTGTACAAGATAAACCCTCACTCTAACGGTTTCTCGAAAAATCTTGGAAACAAGTCACAATACTCCTAGGTGATGTTCACAAGGATGCTAGGAGCAACTTTAATGAAGAGGGACCTATCAAAAACCCTATGAATCAAGAATGAGGTAGGTTTTTGAAAGGAGAGGGATACCTCTTCGAATCTTGATGAAACGACGAAATCGGGGATGGATCGCGTCGGGAGTGATTGGGAAAAGTCTCCCACACCTCCGGGGCTTCCAATGCGTGGATTGGAAACGGTTTTTGGTGGATGGAATCGAAAATCGCCCAAGGAGAGATGTTGTGCGCACGTGGGAGAGAGAAAAGCAAAAGTGGAGAAGAGGAGGGGTCGGCCACCTCCTGGGGGCTTAAGTCCCCGGGGGCTGGACTAGTCCTGTACGGGTGCCGGACTAGTTCGGTCAGCGGACCAAACCCGGATTAGTCCGGATCTGGACTTGTCCGGCCATAGGGCGGACTAGTTCGGTCCTAAAAGACTGAAAACATATATATTTGTGTTTTAGCCACTATAGTTGATCCTTTTGGACATATTGGCACAACAAAACTTTATGAATATGGTCAGTAAGCAATCAACAATCAAACTATGACCATAACTCACAAAGTCAATAGTTTTTCAAATATTTTGGAGACAAATTGAGATAGAGATGAATTTCTCAAACACATGCATTCTTTTGAATAAGGTGTAAAGAAAACATTCAGATATGCATGTTTCAAGCCACATTTCGAGAATCTAAGATATTGAGCTCACTCCTAAGCTCACAAAAGCGCTTCTCATCTAGGGGCTTGGTAAATATATCGGCTAGTTGGTTCTCGGTTCTCACATGGGAAATCACTATATCCCCCTTCAAGGAATGATCTCTCAAGAAGTGGTGTCTAATATCGATGTGCTTTGTCCTCGAATGCTCAACTGGATTATGGGCTATTTTGATGGCGCTCCCATTGTCACATAGCAGTGGAATATGGTGCAAGTTTATACCATAATCCCTTAGAGTTTGTCGCATCCAAAGAAGTTTTGCACAACAACTTCCGGCTGCGACATACTCCGCTTCGACTGTGGAAAGAGCAATGGAGTTTTGTTTCTTGGAGGACCAAGACACTAAGGATCTACCCAAGAATTGACATGTCCCGGATGTGCTCTTCCTATCAACTTTGCACCCCGCATAATCCGCATCAGAGTAGCCAATGAGGTTAAACTTGGATCCTCTGGGGTACCAAAGTCCTAGGCTAGGTGTGTGAACTAAATATCTAAGAATTCTCTTAACAGCGATCAAATGACACACCTTAGGTGCAGCTTGAAAACATGCACACATACACACACTAAGCATAATATCCGGTCTAGATGCACAAAGATATAACAAAGAACCAATCATGGAACGATATACCTTTTGGTCCACACTTGGACCATCTTCGTTGAGGTCTAGATGTCCATTAGTTGCCATTGGAGTCTTGATGGGTTTGGCCTTGTCCATGTCAAACTTCTTTAATATGTCTTGAGTGTACTTTTTTTGACTTATGAAAGTGCCTTATTTGAGTTGCTTGACTTGGAAACCTAAAAATAACTTCAACTCCCCCATCATGGACATCTCAAATCTCTCTGTCATTATCTTAGAAAACTCATCACAAAACACTTTGTTAGTAGAACCAAATATGATGGCATCGACATATTTTGGCACACAAAGAGATCATCATTAAAGTGCTTTGTAAAGAGAGTATAATCAGCTTTTCTATCTTAAAACCATTTTGAATCAAAAAGTCTCTAAGGCACTCATACCAAGCTCTAGGAGCTTGTTTGAGGCCATAGAGAGCCTTACGCAATTTGAAGACATGGTTTGGGAAGTCTTGGTCTTCAAAGCCCGGTGGTTGCTCCACATAGACTTCCTCCTTCATTGGGCCATTTAGGAATGCACTCTTGACATCCATTTGGTAAAGCTTAAAATCATAGTGAGTAGCAAAGGAAAGTAATATACGAATTGACTCTAGCCTAGCTATGGGAGCAAAGGTTTCATCAAAATCCAAACCTTCGACTTGTGAGTACCCCTTGGCCACAAGTCGTGCCTTGTTCCTTGTCACCACACCATGCTCATCTTGCTTGTTGCGGAACACCCACTTGGTGCCCACAACATTGCTTGTGGACGCTTGACAAGCTCCCAAACATTGTTCCTCTCAAAGTTGTTGAGTTCCTCTTGTATGGCCACCACCCAATCCGGATCTCTCAATGCGTCTTCAACCTTATGGGGCTCCAAAGAAGAGACAAAGAAGTAATGTTCACAAAAGTTGGAAACACGAGAATGAGTGATTACCCCTTTTGTAATGTCTCCTAGAATGTTGTCAATGGGGTGATCCCGTTGAACACTTTGATGCACACGAGGATGTGGAGGTTGAACTCTTGAGTCATCATCATGCTCTACTTCTTCTTGGTCTCCCCCTTGATGTATGCTTCCCTCTTGACTTTTGTCTTCTTGATCATGTTGAGGTGCCACTTGTCCATCTTCAACTTGGTCACGTGGGGGTTGACTTCCATCATCTTGTGGTTGGTCACTTGAGCTTTGAGGTTGTTCTTGTGGGCGAATATCTCCAAGTGCCATCCTTCTAAGATCTTGTGGAGAGTCTTCTTGATCTAGCACACTTTGATCAACTTGCTCCACTTGGGAGCCATTAGTTTCATCAAACACCATGTCGCGTGCTATTTCAACAATCCCGGAGGATTTGTTGAAGACACGGTAGGCGTGGGTGATTGAATCATAACCAAGAAAGAAACCATCATCGGACTTCAAAGTGAACTTCGAAGTCCTAGGATTCTTGTTGAGAATATAGCATTTACTCCCAAAAACATGAAAGTAAGAGACATTGGGTTTCTTACCAACTAGAAGCTCGTAGGGGGTCTTCTTGAGGAGGCGGTGGAGGTACAATCGGTTGACGGTGTAGCAAGCGGTGTTAACCGCCTCTGCCCAAAACCGGTCCGATGTCTTGTACTCATCAAGCATCGTCCTTGACATCTCTATGAGTGTCCTATTCTTCCATTCCGCCACCCCGTTTTGTTGAGGGGAGTATGGGGCTAAAAATTCATACTTGATGCCCTCCTCATCCAAGAATTCTTCCACTTGAGTGTTCTTGAACTCAGTGCCGTTGTCGCTTCTTATAGCCTGTATTCTTAAGGTGAACTCATTTTTAGCTCTTCTCAAGAAACTCTTGAGGACACCGTGAGTTTCACCCTTATCATGCAAGAAGAACACCCAAGTGAAACGAGAAAAAACATCAACAATAACAAGACCATATTTGTTACCGCCAATGCTAATGTAGGTTATTGGCCCAAAAAGGTCCATGCGTAGCAGTTCCAAAGGTCTTGTCGTCGTCATGATGTTCTTGGAGGGGTGTTGAGCTCCCACTTGCTTCCCCGCTTGGCAAGCACTACATGGCCTATCCTTTTCAAAGACAACATTCTTCAAGCCATAGATGTGCTCGCCCTTAAGAAGCGTAAGTTCCTCATCCCAACATGGGCTAGCCTTCTATGTCAAAGCCTTCTATGCGAAAGGAATCTACATCCTCGTTGAGGATTCCACGAAGGACCGGGTTCAACAACCCTTCCCTCACCAAGTTTACCACACGGGCCTAACTTGGTTCTCAACTATCACAAAGGGTGAATACAAGATTCATTGGGGCTTCTCACAATCTGAGGCTCCCACCACAAATATGATTACAAATCACAAAGAATGACTCAAGCCACAGATCACAAAGATTCAACAAGTGCAAGAGATCAAACCGAGAGCCTAGAGCGGTGTTCTTCCTCTTCTTCACCTCACCAAACCCTAATCCACACAAGAATTAGTTTTAGAGAGAAGGTAGGCAAGAAGGAGGTTTTTGGAGGCTCAAAGTTTGTTGTGGCGGCTCTAGGGTTTCAAAATTTTCTAAGGTTTTCCAGGGTTGGTTCAAATGAACCCAGGGGTCCTCTATTTATAGAGGTTCCCAGCCCATACTGCTGACTTCAGCAGATGAGTGGACTAGTCTGGCCTTTAGGACCACTGACATCCCTAAAAATTGTCGCACTACGCGGCAATCGTCACGCTACCCGCCAAACTTCAAATTCAAACGGTCACTTCAAAAAGGACTAATCCGATCAACACCGGACTAGTCCGATCTCACACAGAACCTTTTGTTCCATGTGAAAATGGACTAGTCTGGAGACCACAGACTAGTCCGGCCCCCATGGCGGACTAGCCCGGCCTCCCAGACTTAGTCGCTAAAGCTCCAACTTTCTCACCAATCCGGACTAGTCCGGCCCCCAGGGCGGACTAGTCCGATCTCAGTCAGGACCTTTTGGTCCGAACTAAAATGGACAAGTCCGTGGTTTTGGGACTTAGTCCCGAAAACCCACTTCATTACTACCCATACTAGTCCGTCCCACTGCGGATGAGTCCGAACTCAGTCAGACCCTTCAGATCCGGCTGAAAACGGACTTGGCCGGCCAGGAGCGGACTAGTCCGACCACTCCTGCTAGACTACTTCCAACTCTCTTCTCTCAATAGGTTTTGATCTCTAAACCGCTTTGAGCTCCCAACTTGATCTCAATGCACTTTACGCACACATCCTCATACACATATGGCTAGTCTAAACTCGACACGCTAAAAACCCTAGTTTCTTATTTTCAAGTCGACATCACCATTTTCATCCTTTTCCTTTTTGAGGGTTTGTGTTTTCGCTTGAATCCACACCTGTGCTTATGATCATTGAGCTCATTAGATACTTAATTGTCGTCATCAATCATCCAAAACACACGGGGATCCTAGATGCACTTTCAGTTTTCAAATCCGCGGGAGTGTTGTATCATTCGGTTTCTAATAAACATTTTACTTGCTCATCTAGACATGAAAACAAAGTTAAATTTCATTGTACCTACTGTGGTAGAGATGGTCATATCATATATTTTTATTATAGACTAGCTAAACAACAAAAAAGGAAAGAATGATTGCTAGATCACATAACTACCGAGCAAAACTTGTTGCACATGCTGAACCGAATGTTAGGAACATGCAACTTGTTGTAATGAGTCATAAACATGCAAAGTTTGTTCCCAAATCTACTGTTTTTCGTGATACACATAACACACTTCATAAATCAGTAGTTGGGAACAAGAATTCTCAAAATTTGACTCGTAAACCTGCTGTATTTTCTCAGCTTTCGCGTGTTATTCCTGCTGGATGTCTTGTGACTTAGTACTGGATTCATAAATGCCTTTTGACTAACCCCAGTATTGAGTCATCGACGTATTGTGCTGCTATGTAGGTTACACGCTTGAGGAAGGATAACATTTGGATTGTGGATTTAGGTTTCTCATGCCACATCACAGGTAACAAAGACTGGTTCTCCTCCCTCTCTTTTGTGTCACCTGTAGAAATTGTTACTTCTGATGATAATTCTTCAAATCCTATAATTGCTAAGGGTTCAGTTAGAGTAAATAATCACTACACTTTGAAGGATGTGGCACTTGTTAAAATTTTGAAATACGCTTTCTGTTTCACAATTACTAGATGAAAATCTAGAAGTTAACTTCATTAAAATTGATGCAAGGTTGTAGATTCACAAGGTGAGTTTTTGTTTAACATGTCTAGGTTTGGAAGAGATTTTAAAGATGATTCTGATATGTCAACTTCTAAGCACAGGTGTCTAGTTGCTAATGATTCAAAGAACTTATATTTTTGGCATCATAGACTTGGTCATAGGCTTTGATCACTCACACGAGTTAGTGCTCTTGATCGCATATGTGCGCTACCTAAGATTAAAGGAGACAACGATATTGTGTGCTCTTCTTGTAGACATGCTAAGATGGTTGCAGGTTCACATCCTCCTCTCACAATGACCATGACAACTGAACCGGGACAACTTTTGCACCTTGACACCGTAGGTCCTTCACGTGTTCAATCTTTCGGAGGTAAATGGTATGTGCTTGTAACTTTTGATGACTTCTTTAGATACTCTTGGGTTTACTTTATGACATCTAAGAATGAAGCTTTTAGTCACTTTAAAAGTTTAGTTCTTAGACTTTCACTTGATCACCCAGTATCTTTAAAAGCAAATTAGAAGTGATAATAGAACTGAATTTAAAAACCAATCATTTGGTCACTTTTATGCTCAAAATGGAATAGATCATCAATTTTATTCACCCTATGTACCTCAAAAAAATGGTTTCGTAGAGAGAAAGAACGGAACCTTAGTTGAGATTGCTAGGACTATGCTTGATGAATATCAAACTCCTAGAAAATTCTGGCAGATGCAATTGCAATATCTTGTTATGTTTTAGACTATGTTTTCTTGAGAGCTAAGTTAGGAAAAACACCATATGAGCTTCGGTTTGGACATAGGTCTAGTGTCACTAATTTGAGGATCTTTGGTTACAAATGCTTTGTTAAGAAATATGGTAATCTTGATAAATTTGAAGCTAGATCTGTTGATGGCATGCTTCTTGGTTATCTATCTGATACTAGAGGCTACCGTGTGCTTTTACTTGACACTAACAAAATTGTGGAGACTTATGAGGTTTCTATAGATGAAGCTAGCCCATGTACTAGCTCTAATATTGCAGGTCCAGATCCATATCCGCAGGGGGGGAGTATTTTCTTTGAAAATGAGGAAGAAGTGGTGTTGTTGCCCGAAAATTCATAAGCTAATAACATCATTCTTGCTCCTTATTTTGATCCACAACCAGCACTGACAAAGACTCTCGCTAGTCCAGATCATCCTCAAGCTACAAGCTCCTCTATTTTTGATGAGCATGAAGAACAAGGAGCTGGTGAAGTGTCTACTCCCCTCCAAATCATGAAAAGTCATCCTCCACAACAAATTATTGGAAGCTTGCACGAACGGGTCACATGGTCCAACTATGATGAATTCATAATTTAAGATGAGTATGATGGGAGAACTCATATACTTTATGGGGCTTCAAATCAAGCAAACAAAGGAGGGAACTTTTGTGCATCAAACAAAGTATATGAAAGACCTTCTTAAGCGCTTCAACATGGACAAAAGCAAGCCTCTTCGGACACCAATGGGAACAGCAACGACACTTGAACTTGATGAAGATGGTGAACCTGTTGATCAAAAAGAATATAGAAGCATGATCGGGTCACTTTTGTACCTCACGACATCAAGATCGGGCATACAATTCACTGTATGTCTTTGTGCACAATTTCAAGCTTCCCCACGTGCTTCACATCGTCAAGCCGTCAAAAGAATTCTCAGTACTTACATGGAACTCAAGAATTTGACATTTTTCTTCCTTCTTCTTCAATCGTTACTTTGAAAGCTTTTTCTGATGCTGATTTTGGGGGTTGTAGGATTCATAGAAAAGTACTTCAAGTGCTTGTTATTTTCTTGATAATTCACTTGTTGCTTGGTCCTCTAGAAAACAAAGTTCAATTGCACAATCTACAGTTGAATCTGAATACGTAGCTGCTGCTAGTGCTTGCTCACAAATTATTTGGATTGTTCAAACACTTAAGGACTATGAGGTTGATCCAGATAGTGTTCCACTGTTTTGTGACAACGCCAGTGCCATTTGCATTGCTAAAAGCCCCGTGCAACATTCTAGAACAAAGCACATTGACATTAGGTATCACTTTCTCCGTGATAATATTCAAAAAGGAAACATTGTGTGCTTTACCATGTAGATACCGAACAACAATTGGTTGTATTTTTATAAAACCTTTGGATTTCACTCGTTTTTGTTCCATTCATAGTGAAATAGAGGTTATGCATCCTCATAGCTTAAATCTAGGGAGAGTTTTAAAACTTTGAAAGTCTATGTGCGAATCTAATTTTAAAATAATATGAGCATAGTATTTCAAACATATATGTGACACCCGATTCTGAAAAACGAACCAAGTGCAGTGTATGTGTGCCAAGGATGTTGCTTCACACATACACATCAACATCACAAATGATAAACAGAAATAACCATGTCACGAATAATAAATATACCTTGATTCTATTGCAGCGGTAAATAAACTAGCATAGGCGACTCCAACTCCACAGGCAATCGACGGTAGTACGCATGCCTAGTGCTTCATGATGACCTCCAGAATATTTCTTGTAGCTGAATTAAGTGGGGGAATAGCAAGAGTGAGTACATGTCATACTCAGAATGTGTGGGAAAGTATGACATGTATCTAAAAACAAGGAATGATAATAAATGGCTATTTGCATAAAAGTACAATTAAAACATATGAAAAGCATCCTACAATGTCTATGTGAATTAATCCTATCATAACCCAAATAATAACCAATTATGAGTCCAACTTCACCATTTACCATCATTTCACATCCATCAATAAGTATCCATCCATATACTAATTTCTTACCATCATCATCAACCATGTCCATTTATTAGAACCAGTCCATAACCATAACCAAAACCAAACCATAACCCAACCATAACCATCCCAAATCTCAAGTCCCACTCTAATCATGGAAGTTGTCCAGGTGCTCGTGACCGGAAGCACGGCTATCATGATAGTTTTTAACACTCTGCAGAGGTTGTACCACTTTACCCACGTGTTCATGATTTCATCACCTTTCGATGACTAAGAACCTCCATTATGTCGTCTCACACTTCTGTTGGTGTGTGGCCAAGAGATAAAAAAATAGCCTTTCAAAAGGGACTAATTATGTATGGGCCCACTAAGGTTTCGCCGGCAGGCTTGAATCTCCATTCTACCACCCACGAGCCCCCTTGTGTGCCATGCGGATCCCAGGATAGCCCTCCTCGACTCCCACTCCCCGCGCCATCCAATGGTCCATACAATACTAGCAGCACTCCTAATTATTCAGCTACGCCGCACCCATACTTGGCCTTGTGGTGAAACTGTTGTCCTGGCTTATTCTCGCATGAACCGGTCCTTAGATCTAAGGCAAGCAAAACCACCGTACCATCCAACCCATTCCACAAAACCATGCTTGCTTAGATCTCCTAAGTTCCATGTTACTAATTTAATCGTCATCTTATTACCATCCCAAATTCTCAAAATTAAAGTTGTCAATCATATTATTTAAGTTACCCATAACCCGTGTAGAGATGTGGTGCAAAAAGAAAAATACCCATACCCGACTCATCATGTATATCCCGACGACAAGGGGTGGCATATAACGCTAGTAAAGTCCTAGTATAGGTTTCCCATCATGTTGACACGAGCATGCAAATTTGCAAACAAAACATTTAAATAAACGGGATCAATATGATCAAGGACACTTGCCTTATTATTCTGCAATTTGATGGTCAAGCAAATAAAAGTCTTGTACATGAAGATCCTTGCATATTCGCTTCTCGATTGCAACCACTTGAACGAACCCATCTACTCGCAATCTAGCACATACACATACAAACATACACAATAAATGCATTGCAAATACTAATCAATATGCAAAATATGGATGCATGCAGAAAATATATTTGTATTAATGCGATATAAATTTCTATGGCTTTTTATTAATTTTTTATAATGATTTCCTATTTATTTGAGTGAGTTCGGAATTAATGAGATTAATTTCAGAGGCAAAATAATTATTTCAGAATATTAAGTATGCTGAAAATAATATTAGTAACTTAGTAGAATTTATTCTAAATTTTTAGGAATTTTTCTGGATTTAATTTGATACTTTATGTATTAACTAGGCTTTAATCTTATTTATTAAATCTGAAAAACAGATTAAATAATACTGAAAATATAAATTTTAATAAATCTAGAACAACCTACTGATGTTGCATGATTTAATCTAACTTGTGAGTTCCAAGTGATTTAAGATGATCTTACGATGATTAATGGTCGCTCAAATAAAATACGTCCTACACGTGATTTAATGCAAGTACTAGAACCAAAATAGTTGTCTAGATCTAGACCGTAATGCCTACCGTGTGCGCATCTAGTATGGACGGTCATGGAACGGTGGCGTGATATAGACGAAGAGGACGAAGGCGTGACGTAGATGAAGGAGACGACGATGCGATCCTCCGGCGGCATGACGACGGCGGCGCGACAATCTCCGGCGGACGGCGACTCCTTCCTTCTCTTCCTCTTCTTCTCCTCTTTCTCTTCTCCTATTTCCCTAGCGGCTAGGGTTTTTTCTTTTTCTTTATTTTTTTACCTTTTTATTTATTTATTCATATTTTATTTTCCCTTTATATTTCTTCTTTCAGATTATTATTTCCCTATTTATTTCTTTTTTTTTCTTTTTATTTATTTGTATTGTTTATTATTTATTTTTTTCCTATTTATTGTTTCTTTGTTCATATGCTTTTGGCATTTAAATTATTTTTACCATATTTATTTTTGTAAATAATTTCCAATACATAAGGATGAATGCAAAATGCAAGTTAGATGCATATATTTTATATTTTTCTTTTATAAAATAATTTCCTTCCTAGTATTTAAATTCTAACTTCTTATTCAAAATTTGATTTTCCCAAGTTTGAAAATCGCGATGTTACAATATATGACTTTGTGATTCCTTTTACATGCTGAAAGTTCCTACTACATTACTCGTGTTATACATTTTGTAGTTTTTGCCATGACTAGTAATTAAAAAATTACTTACACTAAATCTGGTCATGATCAAACTTTTTGCTATTTTGAACTTGTTGCATGCTCACAAGTGCTGTTAATAATGAAAAAATAATCAATCAACTATCCACATGTTGAGCTTTTATGATCAAATGGAAAAATGAGAAAAGATCAAAAGAATATGCATGCATCACACTTCTTCTATTGAGATGACTTATCATTGCACTTAGATATGAACTTGGAAGAAGTTTTGTATGACTAAAACCATTTCATTAAGCTTCTGATTGTCAAATGATATAGGCTTGGCTTGGTTGGTTAGAATAAGGCTGATGCGGCATATAATCTCATGCAAATGTCATATGATCTGAATCTGTGCTTTAAAAATAATAAAAATGCAGCAATATGTGTCATGCTTTCAGGTTTTGAAATAGTTAAGTTTGTGAGATCATGACTAACTTAAATTGAAAATTATACTTGATCTCTAGTATGGCTTATACTACTTTATGTATCTCATTGATGTGATAGTGTAAGTTACTTAAAGTATAACTTAGATGAGCTCTGGTTTATATGTATACATCGTATTATGCTCTTAACAAGTGAAAATTTTCTTTTGAACATTGTTGAATACATTGTCAAAGTGGAAAAAATATGTCACACATTGTTGTACATTCACAAGTTTTTACACGTTACTCAAGGGAAATTTTTTGTTTTGAGATTTCTTTCTCATTTGATTTTTGATTTTCAAAAAAGGGGAGAAATTTGCTTTCAAAACATTTCATGTGAATAAGCCAATGTTCAGAGGTGTTGCCAATGAATTCATCAAGTGGGAGATTGTGAGATCTAGTGCTAAATATATTGGTAAATAGGCTAAAAGTATGAGTTTCCATGCGAAGTTTTGAAGCTTACATCGATACACAACGTTACACCCTGATACACTGTCCGAACTTGTCTCAGTACATATTGGGAGTAACATCGTTACTATCGATAAGTCTGGACTGTCTAAACTTTTCAGTGTGATTTTTGGGAGTAACATTACAATCGATGGTTTTGGACTATCCGAACTTTCATTATTCATATCAAGAGTAACAGTTACTCCGTGGAGTTTCATATTGAGTTCAGTTGCTCTGTTTTGCTCTGTTTTAACTTGTAATGTTTTGAATTTGCTTTTGGCTTACGGAAACGTTGCTTAGTATTCTCTTACTAAGTTTTTGATATGTTTTGGTGGTTATGGCTGGTATTATCTTGCTATGGTTTGCAACATGCTTATATGAGGTGATCACGTAAGGTGTTGAGTTTTCGGACTAACGAGAGTCAAGTCAAGGACTTGGACTCCTAAAGATTGGTTGTTTATTCATGTGCAGATATTTCTTGAGGTCAAGACATGGCTAGTGATGGATATCCTTGAACTAGTTTTAGGGAGAAGATGAGGTTCAACAACCAAGTTCGGGATGAATTGTGGTTGAGTTGATCGAAAGGTCACGCAACATGTTTGGGTCAAAAACAATGCATATGAAGTTATTGTGGATGTTTTGTAAAGTGTTTGCACATATGAAAGGGGTGCTTGGATGTGGCTAAATTTTTCCAAGCCGTGAAGAAGAGATATTGAAGTGAAGATATGGTTAGAAAGGTTCAACCGGCTGGACTTTGTGCTCAGGCTACGGCTAAGATGATTATGGCTCTAATATGGAAAGATTTGAGTTGGTTATGATAGGATTTTGTGTCTAGCACGAAGTAGAGTTGTTTTAGGAATGTTTGGGACGTTCCTAAGGTGTTAGGAAGTCTTAAGATTGCTTATATTTACGTATGGAAGAGTCTTGAGTAGTTATGGAAAGTTACAGATAGAATTCAAATAGGAGTAGGAGTCTTAGTTTGGATTGGGTTGGCCTTAGGGATGGTTATATAAGAAGGGAGGTCAAGGCTCGTGGAGATACAACTTGTGTCTGTTCCTCTTGTGTTTTAATCAATAAAATTTGTAGTTCAAAGGAGCTTTTGTGCCTTGTTCGTCCGACTTGTTTTCGTCAAGTCTTTCTCGTTGAGTTTCTGCGTTGTTCAACCTTTCTTCATTGTTTTGATCATAAGTCAAGTTTTACAGATCCGATTGACATGATTATTTTTTTTTAGTTTTCACAACTCAATATTCTATAATCTCTGAAAATATCATGGTCATTGGATTTGTGGTTTTTAAGTTACACAAGTTTCTTTGCAGCGTAGTAGATTTGTTTGCTCTTTGTTAGAACAGATTGACCTTTGCTCATGGTTTCGGTCATAACTTGGGTTTTACGACGTTTTCTCGTGATTCTTGTTGCCGTGTCTTCATGAATTGATTCTCAGCGATCTACACTTATTTTATCACGTTTTGAACACGTTGTAAACACTCACACACACAGTTTCTCTATCAGATTGATTTTCTGCTAAGGGGTTTTTGTTGCTTCCGCTCAAAATTGTTTAATCTACCATTCACCCCCCTCTGGTAGCTTTTAACGTTCTATTTGATCCTACAAAAGATTGTTTAGGACTCCAAAGAAAGGAAGGATATACTTTGTAGTTCGAGGAAGGAAAGGGAAACAACTTGCACACATGAACCTCATTTCCTCAAGATCCATAGCGGGAAGGTTCTGCACTATGATATCATGACTTAAATGCTCTTCCAAACCAAGAATCCTTGCGAACTCATCAAAAAGCATAGATTATTGCACTCCCTCCATCAACCAAGTAATCCTCCTATCTCCATAAGTAGAGAAGTAGCATGTGGTGTATAATTGGGCTATCACCTCGGTGTTCCAATTGTATTGGAAACTCATAGTGTTCTTCGATCCATGGTGTTCAACATCTTTGATGATTGCATTGAAGGCTTTGTGATTCTTATTAGCCATGTAGTCCCAATCTACCCATTGGGCATCCACCACATGCGTCTTCATCCTTAGGTAGACAAGACGATAGTAATCGCAGTGGAAATCACACCAAAACCTATGATCCACTGTGGCCTTATCATATTGGTAGATATTTTGATTGTGGAACTTTGTGACCTTCTCCGCTCCCTTTCCATGGAAGATGTTACTTGGGAGATCAGCTCGATGATTGGGGTCATGTGCTGGTGGAGTCATGGCAAGTGGCAGATAGGAACTTGTGGAGGAGCGGAACCCACCTGTGTGTCACGAATGAAAAGTCCTCTATTTGCCAATGACTTTTTCCATGAAGGAGCCTTGAAGTTCAGCAGTGCTTTGCTTTTGCCTTTCTCTGTCATTGGGGCTTTTCCCTTCCTCTTGCTAGCCTCAAACTCATCAACCTTTCCTTTCCCCTTGCGACCGCTTGGGCCCTCTCTTTGTCACCAAATGTGACAAGTTTTTTCCTTCTCACTGGCTCTGTTGCTTGAGATTGAGAAGTGTCTCTGTCATGACACTTCCTAGTTCTTGCTTCACGAGCGGTTGTTGCGCGAGCTTCCTCGACTGCTTGAGCATCCCTTGCTCGATAGACGGCTTGGCGAGCTGCATCGTGCACGTGATACGAAAGTGGAGAGTCATCGCCTACCAACATGTAACTGACAAGATAAAGAGATAGAATGAGTGATGGAAGTGGAAGTATCACATTTGAAATGTGACAAACTTGTAAAGTTAGGGTCTGAAACTGTGATGGCTGAACTTGTTCGATCACTAGTCGGACTAGTCTGGTCAGGAACGGACTTGTCCGCTAGTCCGGACCACAAAATTTCAAACCGTAACTTCCTAAAATTGACAAAGATCACAAACATAGTGTGCAATACTTGGTAGTGAGAGTCACATGATGTCAAGGAAGTAGATTCCGCCTTAAGGTAAAAGGGATATGATCTAGAAAACATGGAATCGAGAAAATGAGGATTTTGGTCAAAAATAGCTTGAGAGTTGAAAACTTGACGAAATCTGCGGATCGGAGGAGAGGAGTAGTCCGGTAATTGGTTCCCGATACTCCAAAAATCTTGAATCACGGAAGACTTCGAGATTTGGGTGGTGGAATCTCAAAATCGCTAATGGGGGCAATTTTCAGGGAGGAGACGTGGTTGGAAGTTGAATGGATGAAGTGAGGGGCTTGGGCCTGATGCTTGGAGGGTTAAGTTCCCCAGATGCCAGACTAGTCTGATGTGGGGTCTGAATTAGTTCGGTACGTCAGATCAGGTCCGGACTACTCCGTAGCACGGACATGTACGGTGAGCTGAGGGGACTAGTCTGTATGGACTTGTCTATAACAGCGCATACAAGTCTAGGAATCCAGACTTGTCCAGCCCGTGGGGCGGACAAGTTCATTTCTGGAAGGCAAATTTTCATATATATTGAGAAATTGCCGAGATTGATCCATATGGACTAGTTTTCACTAATATTCTCAATGAATATGGCCAGTAAAGCATACAAACAACCACACAATGACCATAATTCATTGAGACAATAATTGAAAATAATTTGAGAGAAAATTGTGGGAGACAAGTTTTCGCAAGCAAGAATAATTTTGAAAAATCTATACCATTAGCAATCAGATGTGCATCATCTCAAGCCACATTTCGAGAATCTAGGATATTTAGCCCATTCCTAAGTTCACAAAAACATTTTTCATATAGTGGCTTGGTAAAGATGTCAGCTAGTTGTTTTACGGTTCTAACATGAGAAATAACTATGTCCCCTTGATTGAATGGTCTTCAAAAGTGATGACGGATGTCTATGTGTTTGGTCGTAGAGTGTTCAACGGGGTTATACACAATCTTAATGGCACTCTAATTGTCGCATAGGAGTGGAGTATGGTTCATATTGAGACCATAATCTCTTAGAGTTTGTCGCATCCAAAGAAGTTGTGCACAACAACTTCCGGCTGTGACATACTCCGCTTTGGCTGTAGATAGGGCAATGGAGTTTTGTTTCTTGGATGCCCATAGGTACTATTCCTATTAATCTTACATTCAGCATAATCCACATCAGAATATGAGATTAAATTTTTACCCTCTTGGATGCTATAACCCAAGATTTGGTGTATGAACTAAATAGCGCAAGATTCTCTTAACGGCGGTCAAATGACATTCCTTAGGTGTGGCTTGAAATCTTGCACACATACGTACACTAAGCATAATATCGGGTCTAGATGCACAAAGGTAAAGCAAAGATCCAATCATGGAGCAATATACCTTTTGATCCATGCTAGGGCCATCTTCATTGAGGTCGAGGTGTCCATTTGTCTCCATGGGCATCTTGATGGGTTTGGCATTCTCCATGTCAAACTTCTTGAGGATATCTTGTGTATCCTTGGTTTGATTTATGAAGGTACCTTCCTTGAGTTGCTTGACTTGGAATACTAGAAAGAAATTCAACTCCCCCATCATGGATATTTCAAACCTCTCCGTCATAATCTTACTAAACTCTTCACAAAAAGATTTGTTAGTAGAACCAAATATAATGTCATCGACATATATTTGGCACACAAAGAATTTGTCATCTACATTCTTAGTAAAGAGAGTGTAATTGGTTTTTTCCTGTCCTAAAACTCATACCAAGCTCTAGAAGCTTGTTAGGATACTCATTATCTTCGAATTCGGGTAGTTGCTCCATATAATCCTCCTCCTTGATTAGACTGTTGAGGAAGGCGCTTTTCACATCCATGTAATACAACTTGAAATCATGGTGAGTAGCATATGATAGTAATATGTGAATTGATTCAAGCCTAGCTATGGGGGCAAAAGTTTCTTTGAAATCCAAACCTTCAACTTGCGAGTAACTATTGCCACAAGTCTTGCTTTGTTTTTTGTTACCACACCGTTTTCGTCTTGTTTGTTGCGGACGACCCACTTGGTGCCTACCACGTTGGCATTAGGTCTTTCTACTAGCTCCCACACTTGGTTCCTCTTGAAGTTGTTGAGCATCTCTTGCATGGCCACCCAATCCTGGTCTTGTAGGACATCTTCAAACTTAAATGGCTCCAAAGAAGACACAAAGTAGTAGTGAGCACAAAAATTAGCCATACAAGATTGAGTGATTATCCCCTTGGAGATGTCTACAAGAATGTTTTCAACGGGTCGTCCCGTTCAACACTTTGATGGACTCTTGGGTGTGGCACTTGTGGTCTTGAGTCAACTTCTTCTTCATCTCCCCCTTGATCAATGCCACCACCTTGATCTTCATTGTCTTGAGCATGGTGGTCTTGATCATGGTGGTGTTGGCCTTGATCCTTTGTAAGAGGCACCGTTTGTGATGAAGTTGGGTCACTTGGGCATTATTGTTCTTGTGGTCATATGTTGCCAAGTGCCATCCATCTTAGTTCCATACAAGTTGCTTCTTTTTCATCTAGCACACATTGAGGAACTTGCTCCACTTGGGAGCCATTAGTTTCATCAAACACCACATCACTTGCGATTTCAATGCAACCGGAGATTTTGTTGAAAACACAATAGGCGTAGGTGTTTGAATCATAGCAAAGTAAGAAACCTTCATTGGATTTCCAAGCAAACTTTGAAGTCCTAGGCTTCTTGTTAAGAATGTATCACTTGCTACCAGAAACTTGAAAGTATGAGATGTTTGGTTTGTTATTGGTAAGAAGTTCATACGGAGTTTTCTTCAATAGACGTTGGAGGTAGAGACGATTTGTGGCATGGAAAGCGGGGTTGACCGCTTCCGCCCAAAATCGGTCGGAGGTCTTGTACCTATCAAGCATAGTTCTTGACATCTCTATGAGTGTGCGATTCTTTCTTTCGGCCATCCCATTATATTAGAGAGAGTAGGGGGCGAGAACGCGTGATTGATGTCATCCTTGTCCAAGTACTCCTCCACATGGGTGTTCCTGAATTCGGTGCCATTATAGCTTGTTATCTTCTTGACTCTCAAGGAGAACTCATTTCGAGCTCTCCTCAGGAATCTCTTGAGGACACCTTGAGTTTAACCTTTGCCATGCAAGGAAAACACCTAAGTGAAGCAGGAAAAGTCATCAATAGTAACTAAACCATATTTGTTACTGTCAATGCTTATGTAAGCAATAGGACTGAAGAGGTCCACGTGAAGCATCTTTGACTTGCTCCCGGCTTGACACGCGCTACAAGGCCTATCTTTCTCAAAAAATAACATTTTTAAGTCCACGGACGTGATCGCCTTTTAGAAGTTTTTGTAGATTCCTCATACCAACATGAGCTTGCCTACGATGCCAGAACCATCCCATGTTGGTCTTTGCCATCAAGCATGTGTCAAGTTGGACTTTATTCGTGGTGAAGTCCATAGGATAAAGCCTTCCCTTGAGCACACCCTTGAAGGCAATAGAGTTATTACTTCTTCTAGAGACGGTCACGCCCTCGTTAGTAAACAAGCAATTATAACCTTCCTCACATAATTGAGATATGGATAAAAGGTTATAATATAAAGATTCAACATGCATAACATGAGAAAGAGTGTGTTGAGGATAAATGACAATTCAACATCAACAGATCTTCATCAAGATGACGGAGAGGCTAGGGCCATCATGTGGCCCACATGTCCAAATGACAGCCAAAGTAACTTTGGCATGTCAAGCAAGAGAAGTTGTCTACATATTCAACTTCGGGATTGGACAACAAATCATTGTACTAAACATAACGAAGGTAAGTCCCACTCATCAGACTTAAAAAAATTCGGTGAATCCTTGCCAATAGGTTAATTGGTAGTTATCTCATTTGTTTTCTCAATCGCATGTTTGAATTTCCACACTTGCATGTTGGAAAGTAAAATTTCCAACCAACATAAAAATAAAATTTTTAATTAGGAAATAAATTTATTTGGATATGAACCTTGGGTGTAACCACTTGAATTCATCTTCCTAATTCAAACCAAAAATATGTCACTCAATATTCATTGCATTTGCAAGTTGTTTCAAGTTGGGCAAAATAATTTGACAAAGGGTACAACATGCTTTTGAGCTAACGTAACCCATTTTCGAGTTGTTTGGTTTGTTCTTGATTTTAGTGCAGCAAGGAAAAAGTTTGTAAAGAGGTTGAAAGGCCTCATCAAGTGCATATCTCTCCATCGATCTCAACTTTAGTTTGTGGTGGAGGAATGCTCAAGATGGTCGCCTAATGGAGGAGCAAGATGAAGCCCATTCAACTCCAACCTCAATTTGGCAGAACACATTGAACATGAAGGCTACACCAATATTCATGGTCATGAGTTTCTCACACAACGACCTTCAATCCGGACTGCTCTTCAATTGAGGTACAAGTTTAAAAATTTTCCATCCTTTGAATTGCATTAGGATTGAATGATTTTTGCTTACAATTGTAAGGAAGGCTTACACCTTCTCATCATTCAATTCTTATGCATTCTCACGAGAGTTAGTGCTTGCATTGCTCTTTTTTGAATCTTCAAAAAGTAATGTCACCTTACTTGGGAATGAATTTAAACAAATGCCTAGAATTTCATGAGCATTGCTAAAATTAACTTAGACATTTTTTGCCTATGTTTAATAAATAATGCTTTTGGAATAACTTAATGGTTGAATTGGTATGTAGCAACCTAGGAACAGCGATATCCATAATTTTTATTTGAAACTCATTCATGCATGGATTGCTAAATTTCAAATTCCTAGGCAAGAAATTAAAAATGTTCAGGAGGATAAAATTGAGAATCTTGTTTGCCATGATCCAAATGATAACATTTGCTCTTGTATAAAAAACTATGATGGTTAGAAATTTTACAAGATGAAGGGATCCATATTGTGTATTTATATCACTTGCATTGCTACGAGTAGGAGCTTTAGAAAATGTGTAAATTGATTTATCCATAAAGCCCCACTCTTATCAATGAATCATATATTGTTCATGGATACACTAGAAATTGGACCCAATGCATCTTTGATTTTATTATTTCCCGTATGTACAAATGAAAATTCGCTTACCTAACCCGAAAATTCATTTGTACAAGTATCGGGAGCTAACCATCCCTCTTTATCATAGAGGGGAAGTTTGCAGGAGTAATATTACTATGCAGGCATTCAAAGATCTGATTGTTGGAAACCCTAAGAGGATTTCATCTCAACATTTCTTGGCCAAGGAGTAAGTTAGGATGGTTGCCACCTATCGGAAATTAAGCTCGAAGGTCAATCATAACTATACGAGGCCGGAGATTTGACATGGAAACCCTCCATGAGCAACCAATGGGTTGCCACGAATATGTGAGAGCATTATGCTCTCAACTATTCTAAAGCACTCATTCAAGCTCAAGGGAATTGCCACCATCATTGGGTGTAAGTTATTCCCTTGTGGCTAAAAGGTATGATGTACCTTAAACATGGAATGATAAGATCACATACAATGTATATTGGGTGCAAATTGTTCCTATGTGGCTAGAAGGTATACCTTAGCAAAGGAACAACGGATCACACTCAACCTGTGTTGAGTGCACATCATCCCATTGTGGTTATAGGTATGTTGTACCTTAGCCAAGGAACAACAGATCATACCCAACACCATGTCACTTCTTTGTGGCTAAAGGTTATCATTACCTTAGCCAAAGAATGACAGATCACACCGAATGCATGAGGTGTACAAGTTATTCCTTTATGGCAATAAGGTATGATACACCTTAGCCAAAGAATGACAGAACACACTCAACGCATATTGAGTACACGTCATTCCTTTGTAGACAAGGGCTATCATTTCCTTAGCCAAGGAATAACAAGGTACATCCAACCTATGGAATCCTTGAGGTGCGAACGAGCAACATCGACAACACTCTCCCTGACCACACTCATGGAACCCATGGAAGGCAA
The DNA here is from genome assembly GCA_036927565.1 of Tuctoria greenei. Taxonomy (NCBI): domain Eukaryota; kingdom Viridiplantae; phylum Streptophyta; class Magnoliopsida; order Poales; family Poaceae; genus Tuctoria; species Tuctoria greenei. The sequence goes on from JAYESD010000003.1 coordinate 22,327,333, forward strand.
TCCAACATCGACGCTCAACCCTCCAATGTCAAAGCCATGCTGCAACAAGGTTAGGCTAACCTCATGGCCTACATCCGTGGTTAGGGTTTCAGCCCCTATCGCGGACCTTGACCAAGAACAAGCTTGGGGGAGGACCCCCACTTGAGGTAACATGCATCACACCCCATTTGCATTTCTTTATTTTATTTCTTTCTTTCCACCAAAATTGCATCTAAGAAAATATAATATAGTATAAGTTAGGTCAATAAAATAAAGGATGTGCGGTAAGAATATTTTCACTTTGCATAAGTTGAAATGATGAATAGTTGCTCTGTTTTATTTTCTCTAGTCCCTTGCATACAACTTAGTATTATCCAAGGATTGGGTTTACTGGCCTAGTATATTATTGCCTAAAACATGGAAATTGTGGGTAGCAAAAGCTAATTCCAATTCTAGGTTGTTGTGGGATATTATAGAGTAATAAGAGCTGCTAATACCCTAGTTGTGGGATATGATAGAGTAATAAGAGCTGCTAATACCCTAGTTGAAAGTCAAACTTAATTTCTCGGAGAAAATTTAAAATGGGAGTTCCTCATTTGATATAAATTCCTACAAAACTCATATGATGATTTGAATTAGATAAACCTTATGCATATGCTATCTGCCTTCACATGAAGCCTGGTCAAACTAGTATAGACTTATGTGAGAATCTTTTCATGCTTTTAAGATCAAGTTTACACGGGCACATGCTAAACTTCTACACTAGAAGTTAGCAAAGTTTTATCATACCATTCCACCACCACAAAGATACTCAATGATTTTCATGCATAATAATCTCTCGAAATTACTTGGAGAAAAAAAAAAGAGGAGTAGAAGACATGGCTACAAGAACAAAAAAAAATGCATGCTCATGTACAAGTGCATAAGAAAAAAAAGACAGAATAAGTAGCCATGTTTCATAATCACAAAAAGAGGGTGCATACAAAGGAGTCATCTTCATATTTCCACTCCACAACTATTCCATCACACTTGCGGAAATCTTGATCAGAAGTATGATTTGTTTTCTCCTAAGGCTTACTCTTTTGACATAGCAATATAACTGTTGCAAATATGCCTACTCTTGATCCCTACGAAGCTCCACACACAAGCCTTATTTAGATGTATGACAAGAAAGGCATTGCCTTGGTGAGGATACAAATAACACTTCCCACATAGGAGTGACTGAGTGCATCATTTGAGGAACTTAAATCCAAACACCATTTGAAATTCTCCAAAAATTTGAGTGGAACCTAAACATTAGGGGACACATATTCATTTGCTGTTTTGTCCTTCAACCACCCAACAATAGGATGAGGCATAAACCCCATAAAGACTAAGAAAAAGGGTGAGGTACCATAGACAATTTATTCAATGCAAGTTAGAATACTTTTTTGTGCACTTGGTACATTAGACAAATAGGACATTGTAGCAACTCCTGATCAACAACCCAAGTCTTTATCTTTGCTCCGGGACGAGCAAAGGGTAAGCTTGGCGGAGTTTGGTGACAGTCGTTATATACCAATTTCGACCATCAATATAACTCAATTATGTGAAGGAATTAATATTTCGTACACACATCATAGTTAGAAATAATCTAGTTCCACTTGTACATGGAGAAATTAGTGCATGTAGGTACTTTATACGGAATTGAAGTGAAACAAGGGGATGGATCCTAAAGAATACCTTCTCAGCCAATCAGACGCCGACATGTGGCAGCACATGGATCAAATGGCCCACTTACAGGAGTACTCGAGGAGATCCAACAGCGTAGATGATAAGAAGGTTTAAGCCCGATCTTCCGAAAGGTAATGGACAAGTCGATTGATGGAGATCTCGACGTTGATGATCCGAGCCTCTGGAGTAGAACACGAAAAACCCCCGCAATCACTACACCACCACTTCATTGGTTATCAACCGTGCTGCACACGATTGACCTCACCAAGAAGGCTAATCCCTGCAAGTGCAACCGGAAACACAAGCAAGAATGTAGAAGAAGCAATCTGAAATTGCTGAATTGGGGTTTCACAAACCAATAAACGGCGATATTATTAATATAAGCAAAACCCCATTGTTTATTGCGGTTACTATGGATTATATATAGGTGGGAGGATGTCCAAGGGGGTGTTGGGGTTGTGAACTAACCCTAAGACACGAAAATAAGAGATGTAGACTTGATACAAGGCCAAATGGCCCAATACGGTGGCGCAGCACCCTGACAGATTCTGAACTCGATTTTGTTTTGACGATTCCTGTCGACTCTGAAGGAATTTTGACATGGGACCAACTGCATTGGAAATTTTATCTTCTCCCCTTTTTGTTTATATGTAGAATGTCCAAAATGGAGTTCATATGCGTCCTTGGCATCTGCTTTAGTGTGAACTGCTACTGTACTCCGAGTTGGACACAATTCTGAGTTGGGCTCGGTTTCCATCTTCTATAAATGTATTCTCTTGTCCTCCACGACCCTAAACCTTCCTCCAATTACTCCTTGAACCTCTCCATGTATTCTAATAACAATTAAATTATTAGGTAGCAATCTATTCTCAAAAATATATAAGGAAACATAAAAGAACGAGCTCACCTATGAAATTAATTATTGTGTGTGAACTCTATTGATTGCATCTTGTATGTTCAATGGAGTGTTGTTTGTATCCATAGAAGTTATTTCCTCATCATCTTCCCCTTCTTGAATTGGAGGCGTCCTCGACCCAAGTTCATCTTCTGTCACGTGTTGGTCCAAATGTGCAATGTCATCAAATCTTCTTGTATGTATGAAAGGAGGAGACCAAGGTGGTGGATGACATAGTGCACCATCTTCATGTTCTCCATCAAATAAGTGAGCACATTCATTTGAGCTAGGATCCCAAACAAATAAACATTGTATCATGTTTGTATGTGCATTTATAATGTGCATGATCTCATCATTCCCCCCTTCTTGATGACAAGCCGTCCTCGGCTTGCTCGTATATCCAGCATAAAGTCTTCCTTTGGGAGTAGAATGAGTGCTGTCCATAATGCACAATCGTAGTGAATAATGCTTTTGTTATCCCTGCTGCAAGGAAAAAATACTAGAAAAATTTGACAAGACATTATTAGCGTTAGTACATTCATTTACTTTACAGCATAAAAAGAGCTTTCTCATTTGAACATATGTAAAATTTATACACCATAAACATGTCACTATGTTCATATTTACCTGTAGTATGAAAACTATTTCTTTCCAACAAAGGTAATTCAGTTTTAGAAAATATTCTTCTCTCTACAATATCTAGATCACAAAGAGTGTCAATTTCAATATAACCCAAAGTATTTAGAGAAGACAACAATTTCAGCTCATCCCTTTCACATGTAATTGGAATCAAATGCTTAATTTCATCACAAGTTGTAGGATCGAAGATCATGTGTAAGCTACCAGAGGGGGTTGAATAGTAGATTAAAACTTTTTAGCGGAAGCAACGAAAACACCCCTCAGCAGAAAACCAATCTGTTAATGAAATTGTGTGTGTGACTAATCTAAACGTGTTCATGAAAAAACTAGTATATATTGTAGACAATCAAGTCACGAAGACGTCACAACAAGAATCACGAAAATTCGTCGAGAGAAACTCAAGTTACGATCAAAAGATCGAACAAAGATCAATCTGTCCTACCCGAGAAAAACAGTTCTGGAACACTGCAAGGAAATCGTGTGGATCAGAAACCACAAATCCAATGACCGTGAAATTTCTACAGGTGATAGAAAATTACATTGTGAAGACAATCCAAAAAGAATCACGTCAATCGGATCTGTAAAACTCGAGTTATGATAAAACCACCAAAACAAAGTAGTGTTGTGCAGAAACTCGACGAGAAAGACTTGAAGAAAACAAGTCGGACGAACAAGGCACAAAATTTCTTTTAAACTACGATATTTATTCAATAAAAAAATAAGAGGAACAGCCCGAAAATCATCTACCACGAGCTCTGGCCTCCCTTGCTTGTATAACCAGCTCTTAGGCCAACACAATCTTAACTAGGACTCTAATCCTACTCAATTCATAAATCGAAACATTCTATAACTACTCAAGACTCTTCTATATGCAGATAGAAGCAATCTTTAGACTTCCAAACAACTTAGGAATGTGTCCCACATTCCTAAAACAACATAAATTCGTGACCCACACGAAATCCTATCATAACCAACTCAAAACTTTCCATATTTGAGTCAAACACGACTCAGCCGCAGCCTGAGTCCTTGACCTAGTCGGTTGGACCTTTCTGACCAACTTTTTACGTCCACATCTCTTCATCACGACTCGGAACCATGTAGACACGTCCTTGCACACGTGCAAACATCTTCCAACGACGTCCATGATACCTTCATATGCATTGCTCTTAATTCAAATATGTTGTGCAACCTCCCGATCAACTCAACCACAATTCCTCCCGAACTTGGTTGTTGAACCTCATCTTCTCCCTAAGACTAGTTCAATGGATCCCGTCACCAGCCATTTCTTGAACTCAAGAAACACCTGCACATGAATAAACAACCAATACTTCCGAGCACAAGTCCTCGACTTGACTCTCGTTAGTTTCGAAACCACAACACCTTACGTGAGCACCTCACGTAAGCATGTTGAAAACCATAGCAAAAATGATATCAGCCATAACCACCAAAACACGCCAAAAACTTAGTAAAAGATTACTAAGAAAACGTTCCATCAATGTAAAGCAAGTACGAATCATTGCAAGTTAAAAGCAGAACCACTACGATCAAGCTCCGAACCTTGCCAAAGCTAATCATACCTTGAGCTGGAGCTTACCAAAGTTAGTCGGACCTAGCGCCGGAGCTTACCAAAGCTAGTCGGACCTAGAGCCAGAGCTAACCAAAGCTAGTCGGACCTAGACAAAGAAGTCGGACCTAGTGTCGGACCTTGCCGGAGCTACCCAAAACAAGTCGGACCTATCGTCGGACCTTGCTGGAGCTCGGACCTAGAGTCGGACCTTGATGATAAATGTGTTTTGGTAGTATTCAAAAATTTTATCATCATAGCCAATGTATTCAACACAATCCAATCTATTCAGCATACATAGGTCTCACAATCTCCCCCTTGATGAATGCATTGGCAACACCACTTAAAATCCGAACATTGGCTTATTCACATGAAAAATTTTGAAAACAATTTCTCCCCCTTTTTGAAAATCAAATGAGATAGAAATAAATTTCTCCCCTTCACTACAGGAAAAACGATCATTTGCGACGGCTGGTTTCATTTGCGACGGCCAGCAGTCGCAAATAGGGTAAATTGCGACGGCCAGCCTTTGGCCGTCGCAAATAACTCGGCTGTCGAAAATAAGGCCTTGTTTGCGACGGCCCACCATAGAGCCGTCGCAAATAACATCTTATTTGTGACGGCAAACCCTAGGACCGTCGCAACTAATGTAGCCGTCACAAATAAAAGTTTTTTTGTGACGGCGGCTGAAAAGGCCGTCGCAAGTAACATTAATTGCGACGGCTTTATTGTTGGGCCATCGCAATTTACTAGGCCATCGCAAATAAGGGCCTTTATACCGACCCGGCGGTTCATTCAGGACCACTCAACACTGCCCGCCGCCCTCCGCGCCCCGCCGCCCTCCGCGCCCCGCCGCCTGCCCGCCGCCCTGCCGCGCCCCTCCGCCAGCCCGACGTCGCCGCCCTGCCGCCGCCCCTGCTCGCCGCCCCCGCCTCCCCGGCCCGCCGCACCCCCGGCCTCGCCGCCCCGCCGTCGCCGCCGCCCCGCCGCCGCCGCCCCCGGCCTCGGCTCGCTGCGCCCCTGCCGCCCCGGCCTCGCCGTTCCCGGACCGCCGCGCCCCCGGCCCCCGGCGCCTCCCCTCCGAGGTGAGATAAACAACTTTATTTGATTGTGTATGCTTGTTTATTGCTACCATCTCATGTGCGTCGCCGCTATTCTATTCGATTCTACTCTGTACTACAGTACTAGTGATAGTATAGTTGATGCTCTTGCCCTGTTTGTTGGTTACATTGACCGGAGAGAGCTTCGTTGATGCCAGCCCAATTGATGGCCTGCATCAAGGGGGCTAGAAAAGCTAGTGTCACCGGAAAATGCGAAGCCTGAATTTTACCTGGTCGTCGCGTGATTAACAGCACACACTATCATTCTTTATTACTGTACCTTTTTCTATGAAATTGACCATCCTAGGTAACAACTGCTACACGTGATTGATTCCTCTGTCTCACACCGAAGTCACACATTGAAGTTAGGAGCTCAAGTCCCCATACCGGCAACACGAGCTGGTCGGCCTCTCTATTCTCTCTCTCTCTCTCGCTATCCGTCGCCGCGTGCATTGGATTGCATTGGGTACAAACAACAAGTACACATCTCTCCAGCACACAGCAGACATTTGGAAACGAGAGAGAGAGAGAGAGAGAGAGAGCGGAGCCTGTAGAGGAAGAGGCCTGAGAAAGAGATGGAGAACGTGGGTGCAAGAACGAGCCCACTTTAGTTTCACCAACGACGACGTGTTGCATCGCATGCATGTTACCCCTCGTGCATCCCGCACGTTATGTAACACCCTCATTTTCATGCATCATGCCTTGCATACATTCATATACATGTTTAACATTGATCCACATAAATAGGAACAAGTTTAAAATTGATTTGGAGCAAAACCTCACTTAAAACGCAGGAAAGTGCGGACTAGTCCGATTTTACTGAGGACTAGTCCGATTTCTCTCTGACTAAAAACGGACTTGTCCGATTTTAGGCCAGACTTGTCCGATTTTGTGCGGACTAGTCCGATATTCCAAGAATCCTTGAAAAATTGCTAAGTCCTTTGACTTTTCCGGACTAGTCCAGTGTTCCAGCGGACTTGTCCGTTTTCCTCTCTGTCTAAAGTCAGACTTGTCCGATTTTCGCTTTGGACAACTTCGGACTAGTCCAGTCCTTTCCGGACTTGTCCGATATTTCGTGACTCCGAGATTGACCTTTTGTTTTACGACTTGTTTCTTGGGTTTCACGTTAAGTGGGCCTAGGGACATCGTGCCTAACTCTTTTAGAGCCCATGTGGGACTCTAAACCGGCCTCTACTCCTCCCAAACTCGAAATCCATCTAACCCTAGCCTCCACCTCTATATAAACAGCCCCACCCTTTGGATTGATATCTATTTGCCACTTTTCCACCCACCCAAACCCTAGTTCATGGAGAGCCACCACCAAGGAGGGAGGAGAAGATCCCAAGCAAGGAGAAGAAGAGGAGGAAACGAAAGAGGATCAAGATCTCCACCAAGTTTTCGTTCTTCATCACAAATTTATCCCCAAGTTCACCACCAACCCTAGATCATCAAGATCCAAGTTTTACCTCCAAGTTTCTTGATTCATTGGAGTTCTAAACACCTGGTATACCTTCTATTCTCTTGTCCTTATGCGAATTCCCCCCCCCCCCAACAGTTGCAGGTCAAGATTATGAGTTTAATGGTGATAATGCAGAGTTCTAGGCCGTGTCTACCGTCAGCTTTGCCTGTGGTGTTGATTGGAGCTGCGCATATATACCCTGTCGCTTATGCTGCATAGTTGCTTTAGATGCTTAATTAGTTTATTTCCGCTGCATTAGTTGAACTTGTCATTAATATTCATTAGAGCTTGTATTCGAGGATAATCTGGTTGTGTAATAAATTTTGTTAATTAATCTTATTCTGTGGTAATTTTCTGTATACTCTTTTGTGATTGCACTCGTGTATGTGTGATGAACATCCTGGGCATACATATGCGTTAGCTTGGTTCATTTTTCGGAACCGGGCGTCACAGATAGCTACACTAGCCTAGGTGGACATGGCAATGCTAAAGCACCCCAAAATCCTCTATTAAGCACACAAGCAAGCAATATATATAGCAAACAATGGGACAGCTGCAGGCTGGCAATATCAACAATCAGCCCCACATGCCTCCACCGCCACCCCCGCCTCCTCATAACCGATTGGGAGAGTTTATGAGGACTAGGCCGCCGACCTTTGCTCAAGATGTTGACCCTATGGATGCGGACGATTGGCTCAAGTCCGTGGAGAAGAAGCTAGCTATTGTCCAATGCAGTGACCGGGAGAAGGTCTTGTTTGCTTCTCATCAACTAGTTGGAGCAGCTGCGGATTGGTGGGATTCTTATTGCAATGCTCATGAGAACCAAGAGAGAATTACTTGGGCCGAATTCAAGGAAAATTTTCGTTCTCATTATGTGTCTGAGGGTGTTATGATATTGAAGAGGCAAGAATTTGAGAATTTAAGGCAAGGAAGATCAAGTGTGAGCGAATATCTCAATAAATTCACTCAACTCTCAAGGTACGCGCCTGAGGATGTTAGTCGGGACAGCCGGAAGCAATATTTGTTCATGAGAGGCTTGAACAATGAGATCCAAGTGCAATTGCTCAACTGTGATTATGTCAATTTTCAGAAGCTTGTGGACAAAGCAATTGTGGTTGAGAACAAGATCCGTGAGATGGAGCAAGAAATCAAGAGGAAGGCGCCATATCAAGGACAGCAACAAGGAAGTAATGTGCGCCCTCGCTTTGCGCCACCCAATGCGCCCTATTACAGCTCCTCTATTCCTGCTCAGCGCCCTGGTTATGCACCACGCCCAACTCAGTTTGTGCAGCAGCGTCCTGTCATGCAAGCACCTAGGCCTCCAATGCCTTATGCACCTCGTGCTGATTTTCCTGCCGTAAATGTTCAAAACCAAGCTCGTCCCAATAATTCTGGTGGAGTTAAGAAGTATTATACTTGTGGAGAAGCTGGACACTTTGCGCATCAATGTCCTAAGTCAGGTCTTGGTCATGGAAGCAATGCACCGAGGCAAAACCCAAGACCCAATGGAGGACAGCCACAAGGAAGTCGTGGACAGCAAAATTTTGCTCGTGGCAACGTGAACCATGTCTCTACGGAGGATGTTCAACAAGAGGATGACGTGGTCATTGGTATGTTTCTCGCCAACTCCAACCCCGCGACTATGTTATTTGATTTTGGAGCATCGCATTCATTCATTGCATCAAAGTATGTTGCCAATTATAGTTTTCCTATCTCTCATATGAAGTTTACTCTATTGGTTAAGTCTCCTGGAGGAGAGATGAGGACAAATATAGTATGTCCAAAAGTAGGCCTTAGAATAAGGGGGGTAGACTTCTCCGCCAACCTCATTGTTTTGGATTCTCAAGGGTTGTACATTATACTTGGTATGGACTGGTTGAGGAAGCACAATGGAGTTATTGAGTGTGCCACGAAGACAGTGAAGTTGACCAATGAGGAAGGGATCACCGTAGAATTTGAAGCATCTCAAACCGCACCGAAGCAATTGGAGTTGAATCATATGGACGGTGCCATAATTGAGGAGATTCCGGTGGTGTGTGAATTTTTGGATGTTTTTCTGGACGAGTTGCCAGGTATGCCACCCAATCGAGACATTGAGTTTGTTATTGATTTAATACCTGGAACTGCACCTATAGCTAAGAGGCCATATAGGATGCCTCCTATGGAATTAGCGGAGCCCAAGAAGCAGATTCAAGAGCAATTAGAGAAGGGTTTTATTTGCCCTAGCTCTTCACCTTGGGGAGCGCCCGTTCTATTTGTGGACAAGAAGGACGGATCCCAAAGGATGTGCGTGGATTACCGAGCTCTCAACGAGGTAACAATCAAGAACAAGTACACCTTGCCCCGTATAGAGGATTTGTTTGATCAGATGAAAGGCGCCTGTGTGTTTTCCAAGATTGATTTGAGGTCGGGATACTTTCAAATGAAGATTAGACCATCAGACATACCCAAAACAGCTTTTAGAACACGGTATGGATCTTATGAGTACACCGTGATGTCATTTGGATTGACAAATGCGCCTGCCTACTTTATGTACCTCATGAATAAGGTCTTCATGGAGTACTTAGATAAGTTTGTCGTGGTGTTTATTGATGATATTATGATCTACTCGAAGGATGAGAAGGAACATGAGGAACACTTGAGGCTTACGTTGCAGAAATTGAGGGAGCATCAATTGTATGTTAAGTTCAACAAATGTCAGTTTTGGTTGAGAGAGGTGCCATTTTTGGGTCATATCATCTCAGGAGGAGGAGTATCGGTTGACCCTGGTAAAGTGAGGGATGTGTTGAAGTGGGAACCGCCGCAAAATTTCAAAGAAATAAGGAGTTTTCTTGGGATGGTTGGATATTACCGTAGGTTCATCAAGGATTTTTCCAAGATATCCAAGCCTATGACGGAGTTGCTAATGAAGGGAAAGGCATTCCAATGGACTCAAGCTTGTCAAGAGAGTTTTGAGGAGTTGAAGAAGCGGTTGACAACATCCCCAGTTTTGGTATTGCCGGATGTAAGCAAGAGTTTTGACATTTATTGTGATGCATCAAGACAAGGGCTTGGATGTGTATTGATGCAAGAAGGTCAAGTGGTCGCCTATGCATCAAGACAATTGAAGAAACATGAGCAGAATTACCCCACACACGATTTGGAACTCGCGTCCGTAGTACATGCGTTGAAGATTTGGAGACACTATATTCTTGGACATAGGTGTGAAATTTATACGGATCATAAGAGTTTGAAGTATATTTTCACACAAACGGATCTGAACTTGAGGCAACGAAGATGGTTGGAGCTCATCAAAGATTATGATTTGGGGATCAACTATCATCCAGGGAAGGCCAATGTAGTGGCCGATGCCTTTAGTAGAAAGGGAGTAAGTCACCAACTCACGGTTCGAGGGATACCGTCCGAGCTATGCAAGGAGTTTGAACGGTTGAACCTTGGGTTTGTAAACAAGATGGAGATGATGGAGTTAAACCCAACCTTGGAGCAAGAAATTCGAGAGGCACAAACCACAGATGAGGAGATCAAGGAAATCAAGGAAAGAACCAAAGAAGGGAGAGAATTCAGATTTGACGAGGATGAACATGGTACCTTATGGATTGGAAAGAGGATCGTTGTGCCTAATGTGAAGCACATACGGGAGACAATATTAAAGGAGGCACATGACTCACCTTACTCAATTCATCCCGGTTGTACGAAGATGTACAAAGACTTGAAGACTTGCTATTGGTGGGATAGCATGAAAAAGGACATAGCTGAATACGTAGCATTGTGTGATGTGTGCCAACGAGTCAAGGCGGAACATCAAAGGCCAGCCAGATTATTGCAACCGTTGAAGATTCCAGAATGGAAGTGGGAAGAAATTGGAATGGACTTCATAGTTGGGTTACCATGTACTCAGTCCGGGTTTGACTCAATTTGGGTAATTGTGGATCGCTTAACCAAGTCAGCTCATTTTGTCCCTGTGAAGACCAAATATACAGCTGCACGATTGGCTGAAATATACATGGAGCATATTGTGTGTCGACACGGAGTACCGAAGAAGATAGTCTCGGATAGAGGTTCTCAATTTACTTCCAGATTTTGGCAAAAATTGCATGAAGCTTTGGGAACGAGGTTGAATTTTAGTTCAGCATATCATCCTCAAACGGATGGACAAACCGAGAGGACCAATCAGATTTTGGAGGACATGTTAAGAGCTTGTGCTTTAAAGCATGGGAAAAGTTGGGACAAAAGCTTTCCATACGCGGAATTTTCATACAATAATAGTTACCAAGCAAGTTTGAAGATGTCACCATATGAAGCGCTATATGGGAGGAAGTGTAGGACACCTTTATTCTGGAATGAGGCAGGAGAAACTCAAGTATTCGGTCCAGATGTGTTGCAAGAAGCCGAAAAGCAAGTCCAAATAATTCGTGAAAACTTGAGGGCTGCCCAATCAAGGCAAAAAGGCTATGCGGACAATAGGAGAAGGAAACTAGCCTTTGAAGTGGGAGATTTTGTTTACCTCAAGGTGTCACCAATGAGGGGTCATAAGAGGTTTAACATAAGAGGAAAGCTAGCACCTCGTTATATTGGGCCATTCAAGATTTTGGACAAAAGGGGAGAAGTAGCGTATAAGTTGGGGATGCCAGCCCATCTTTCAGACATGCATGATGTCTTTCATGTTTCCCAGCTCAAGAAGTGCTTGAGAGTACCGGAAGAACAAGTGCCAATGGAAGAATTGGAACTAGAGGAAGATTTGACTTATGCTGAACAACCGGTCAAAATCTTGGAAACTAAGGAGAGGGTCACAAGGAACAAGGTTATTAGATGGTGTAAGGTTCAATGGAAGCACCACACAGAAAAAGAAGCAACTTGGGAGCTAGAGGATGATGTCAAGAAGGAATTTCCCTATCTCTTCTCTTCCGCGTCGAATCTCGAGGGCGAGATTCATTTTAAGGGGGGTAGGTTTGTAACACCCTCATTTTCATGCATCATGCCTTGCATACATTCATATACATGTTTAACATTGATCCACATAAAGAGGAACAAGTTTAAAACTGATTTGGAGCAAAACCGCACTTAAAACGCTCTAGTCCGATTTTACTGAGGACTAGTCCGATTTCTCTCTGACTAAAAATGGACTTGTCCGATTTTAGGCCAGACTTGTCCGATTTTGTGCAGACTAGTCCGATATTCCAAGAATCCTTGAAAAATTGCTAAGTCCTTGGACTTTTCCGGACTAGTCCGGTGTTCCAGCGGACTTGTCCGTTTTCCTCTCTGTCTAAAGTCGGACTTGTCCGATTTTCGCTCTGGACAACTTCGGACTAGTCCAGTCCTTTCCAGACTTGTCCGATATTTCGTGACTCCGAGATTGACCTTTTGTTTTACGACTTGTTTCTTGGGTTTCACGTTAAGTGGGCCTAGGGACGTCGTGCCTAACTCTTTTAGAGCCCATGTGGGACTCTAAACCGGCCTCTACTCCTCCCAAACTCGAAATTCATCTAACCCTAGCCTCCACCTCTATATAAACAGCCCCACCCTTTGGATTGATATCTATTTGCCACTTTTCCACCCACCCAAACCCTAGTTCGTGTAGAGCCACCACCAAGGAGGGAGGAGAAGATCCCAAGCAAGGAGAAGAAGAGGAGGAAACGAAAGAGGATCAAGATCTCCACCAAGTTTTCGTTCTTCATCACAAATTTATCCCCAAGTTCACCACCAACCCTAGATCATCAAGAATCAAGTTTTACCTCCAAGTTTCTTGATTCATTGGAATTCTAAACACCTGGTATACCTTCTATTCTCTTGTCCTTATGCGAATTCCCCCCCCCCCCCCAACAGTTGCAGGTCAAGATTATGAGTTTAATGGTGATAATGCGGAGTTCTAGGCCGTGTCTACTGTCAGCTTTGCCTGTGGTGTTGATTGGAGCTGCGCATATATACCCTGTCGCTTATGCTGCATAGTTGCTTTAGTTGCTTAATTAGTTTATTTCCGCTGCATTAGTTGAACTTGTCATTAATATTCATTAGAGCTTGTATTCGAGGATAATCTGGTTGTGTAATAAAATTTGTTAATTAATCTTGTTCTGTGGTAATTTTCTGTATACTCTTTTGTGATTGCACTCGTGTATGTGTGATGAACATCCTGGGCACACATATGCGTTAGCTTGGTTCATTTTTCGGAACCGGGCGTCACACATTACCAAGAGCTGCTTACGCATGCTACTAGTACTTTATTTCCGTGCCCATCCATTCCAGGGTATCATCGTCATCGGATATGCACGGTACGTACGTCGCTACCTACTGCTCGTCCGATCATCGTGTCGATGCACCCGGGTCCCACCACAGCGAAAGGATAACGTAATTCAGTACTGGAAAGGTGTGATCGCATCATGCAGCGAGAGAGGACCTAGAAGTGAGTGTGAATGGGCGCGAGTGATGTGCGAGTGGTGCGGGAGCACGAAGCCGACGGATGCGTAGAACAGAACACGAGGGGAGTGGATGCAGATGGAGGGGGTCGGGGACAGCTCAGAGCCAGGGGAGCAACACGGTCGTGTGGCACGTCACGGACTCACGGGATCGAAGGCAGGTGACAAACTCTCTGGCCATCGGCATCGCCACCGTCGGTCACGGATCTGACAGCTCAAAACGAGGCGGGAATCGCACCGTGGACTTGACAGGAGCCTCCTCTCCATCTCCCATCATGCACCATCATCCAGTGATCAGCGGCACAGTTTGAAGTTCCAAGCGCCCATCGCGGTGAGACACGACGCGAGTGAATGACAGGTGGCGCTGTCACGCATGCACACTAACATCATGCCGGGATCCACACCACACGACAAGCGTTGGCTTCGAAGGAAGGGCTCATCTCATCTGACTGTGCTCCTGCCTCCGGTCATGCATTAGCCTACAGAGGATGAGAAGATGACCGCCCGACCGACATGCTGGCCGGGGGGGGGGGGGGGGGGGCGATCAGGTGATGGTGTGCGTCCAGTCCACCTCTCTCTCTTCAGACTTTGGAGCATGCACAGCATGGCAGCACAGCTAGCTACCATTTCCCTTTCCTTTCACCGACAAGTGTGCTCCTCCTCTCGTGTTGATTTTAAGCATATTCGTTGATGAATTTCCAAGTCATATTATAGAACTGAATCGCCGGCCTTTTGCTAATCTGCCATATCACGCGCGCAATACTTGCTTGATGATGTTGGCCGGATTTCTCGCATCACCATAGCGACAGCTTAATTACGCTCCAAGGTCTCCATCCCCAGCATTCGAATATACACCGTTCGTGCGATATCTAAGCCACAGAATTCGAAACGGTGCGGCCTGCTGCTTCTGCTCGATCCGACTGCGCCTTTTAAATCTGAAAATTAGCACTAGAGTAACCTCTTAAAGCTGAAAATTAGGTTATTAACCATTGTGTTTTAGCGAGTGGGGGACTTGCTTCTGGATCAACCAAAAGCATCATAATATGGTGATCTAGCTGGTCCAATTATATTCAGTTCTTTTAGTGTTCTAGCTATTTTTATCAAATCGGTCTTGACATAATGCATTTTCTTTACATTGCTCAGGTCCCCTCCCCACCGTGCACACTCAGATCCACTTCACTGCTCAGGTACGGCACCATCATTCTTCTCATATTGTATAGTAGCTTCCCTGATATGTATAATGTTCCAACTGTTTTTTATCAAACTTTTAATGATGTAACACATTTTCTTTAGATTTGCATCACCATGTTACTAGTTCAGCCTATGTCAAGTGTGTGATCTAGATGTTACTACATGATTATGTTTTTTTAGGTTTAGATAATCTTTTGTAATGCTTTGGTAAATATGTTTATTATGTAGGTTACTAGAATTAATAATTTTTTCTCTTGTTCTTTTGATTGCGTGAGTGTTTAGAATTAATAGTTTTTTCTATTCTGTTTAGTGTATGTTTGGACTTTAGTGCATTCAGATAATATTTTTGAGTGACTACTTAATATATATAAATAAAGGGGTTTTGGGCCGGCTCGGACCAACCCGAAAGGGCACGACACGCAATAAGTGTGATCGTGTCATGTAGACCACAGTAGTCAAGGCGACATGGAAGCAAACAGGTTGGTAAGGATGTCAATGACCCGCGATTGCGTGGACGGTGGAAATGGATGTGCAATTGTCATCTGAGACCAACTTTCCTCTCACTCTTTCTCTAGTTCTTTCCTCTCTCTTAAATGACCTGAAAATGAAAATGAGCAACATAACCTATAGCAATGTATTACCCGTTTCGGATCGGCACGTCTCACATGCCATTGGCATGTGAGACGTGCAGGTTCAGAATTGTCCCTTTTTGGACAGCCTCGGAGTGACCGAGGGGGCATGGCTTGTGATGAGACGCGGGTCCGGATTTGGACGAGATTTCGGTGGTGTAACCCTGTTGTTCTCTGCTGCATCATTTTTGGGCGTGCAGTGGAGAACAGCGGGGTTATGCTGCCGAAATTTCGTTCGAATCCGGATCATGCGTCTCGTCATGAGCACGCTCCGCTCGGTCACTCTTGGGTGGGTTTAGGATCTATCTGCCTATGTTCTAGGGTCGTGACATAACACAACAATACATTAACGACAATTTCTTTCGTGTTAAACTGCAGAGTCAAACATGGGTGAAGACCGCAGTTGGATGTATACTGGCTGGAAGAGCAGAATTGGTGGTCACTCCGATGAGTGGTTTATCAAGTTAGATCAATTTTTGGATCGAGCATTTTCGTTGTCAACAGAAGATATGGTGCGGTGCCCATGTACAAAATGCCAGAACACCAAGTTTTTGAGAAGATTGGAGCTTTCGTTTCACTTATGTCGAAACGGTTTCACTCCACATTATGAAGTGTGGACCATTCACGGCGAGACTAATTCTCGAGTCATAGCCGAAGTGGATGAGGATGATGATATAACAGAGGTTGATAGGATGGATGAGATGCTAGAAGCTCTTGAAGCAGAGGATCCTCTTACAAATGAGGCAGAGAAGTTCTTCGAGGAGCTGAAGAAATCACAAGAGTCATTGCATGAACACACGGCTGTGACCGTACTTGCTTTCTTGACCAGATTTATGGCAATTAAGTCCAAGTACTTTTTTCCATCAACTGCTACAATGATCTCATGAAATTGATCTGCGATATCCTTCCACAACCTCACAAAGTGCCACCAGATATGTATCAGTCAAAGATCAAGATATCTGGTCTCAGTATGAAGTATGAGAAAATTGATGTGTGCCCAGACAACTGCATGCTATTCTGGAAAGAGCACGCCAATGAGAAGATGTGCTTGAAATGTGGTAAATCGAGGTATGTCGAAGTTGTTAATGACGATGGCTATAATGTGATGACAGATGTCGCACATAAGCAGCTTCGTTACTTGCCTATGACACCTCGGTTGAAGCGGATGTTTCTTTCAAAAAGAACCGCAAGACACATGAGATGGCACAAAGAAGGTAAACGTGAGAACAAAGAATTCTTGACGCATCCGTCCGACGGTGATGCGTGGAAGGCGCTAGACCGTTTTGATCCACACTTTTCTCGTGATGCGAGGAATGTTCGCATCGGATTAGCGACAGACGGATTCTCTCCGTTCAGTACGAACGCCACGCCATACTCATGTTGGCCTGTCTTTGTCATTCCGTACAACCTGCCACCAGCTTTTTGTACGAAGAACGAGTTCATGTTTCTCAGCCTCATTGTACCTGGACCTGATCATCCCGGGTCACGTCTCAACATAATGTTAAAACCACTGATCGAAGAATTGAAAGTCTTGTGGACAGGAGTCGAAGCGTACGACAGTTACAAGAAGCAGAAATTCAACCTTCGAGCTGCTTATTTGTGGTCCGTCCATGATTTGCCGGCATACGGCATGTTTTCCGGATGGAGCACTCACGGTCGTCTGACGTGTCTGATATGTGCTTCAGACACGGATTGCTTTCGACTAACTCATGGAGGCAAAATATCTTACTTCGATTGTCACAGACGTTGGCTGCCCTCGAATCATATATTTAGGCAGCAGAGGCATGTCTTTCAAAAGAACACTGTTGTCACTAAAGGACCACCAAAGCGTCTCAACGGGTCAGAAATTTCTGATATGTTGGACAAACTGGTGCCTGATGAAGGTCGTCCTGGATATTTCGTAGGTTATGGAGAGGAACACAATTGGACTCACATATGTGGACTTTGGGAGCTACCATATGTGAAGTCGTTGATTCTAATGCACAACATTGATGTCATGCATCAGGAGCGTAATATGAGCGAAAGTATCATAAGCACTTGCATGGATATGCCTGGCTAAACGAAAGACAATTATAAAGCTAGACTAGATTTGGCAGACATTTGTCACCGTCCAACTCTTGAAATCTCTGAAAGTGGTGGAAAGCCACGTGCTTCTTTCTGTCTTCGATCGAAAGAAAAGAAAGAAGTTACGAAATGGATGAAAACTTTGAAATTCCCAGATGGTTACGCAGCTAGCCTGAAACGAGCTGTAAATGTTAACACAGGAAACCTCACTGGGTTGAAGAGTCATGATTATCACATTATAATGGAAAGACTCCTACCTGTTATGTTCCGAGGCTATCTAGATGATGCGGTGTGGAAGGTTTTAGCCGAGCTTAGCTATTTCTATAGACAGCTTTGTGCTAAAGAAATCAAGATCGGGATGATGGATAAGTTAGAGAAGGAGATACCCATACTTTTATGTAAGATGGAAAAAAATTTTCCACCGGGTTTCTTCAATCCAATGCAACATCTGCTTATCCATCTTCCATTCGAAGCTAAAGTTGGTGGTCCTGTGCAATATAGGTGGATGTATCACATTGAAAGAGCGCTACGATATTTGAAACCAATGGTTGGCAACAGGGCAAGGGTGGAAGGGTGCATCGCTGAGGCATATGCTCTTAAGGAAGTAGGATACTTTTCAAGTGTCTACTTTGCGGAAGAAAACAATATCAATACTTCGGCGATGCGGTACAATGTGGACGAAACACCCCCTCTAAGCGACCTTTCCATTTTTCAAACGAGAGGCGCCACCGTTGGTAGCTGCACGACCTACGTGCTATCCAAACAGGAAAGGACTGTTGCTTTACTCTACATGTACGCAAATATAGAAGGCATGCAAGAATACTTCGAGTAAGTGTTTCTTCTACGTTTATGCTAATCGACATATTTTGCTACACATGTACTCTAAAAGATGTTTTTTCATGTTCAGCGAGTTCCACAGACAATATTGGCCACATAGGCATCAACCTACGGCCAAACAAGTAGAAGCGATGTGAAAGGAAGGAATAAATGGGGGGGCAGAGTTTTCTATCTTGGTTTCGAGAATATGTAATATTCTCTCGTCTTCTATGTATTATAAATTACTATTATTAAAGAATTATTATGTAATATTCTCTCATCTTTTATAACAGTGTCGGACTCACAATGTCCATGAAGATTTGCGGCAGCTATCTTATGGATTGGTGAATGTTAGAAGCTATGGTCGATATGACGTAAATGGCTTCCGATTCCGTACAACTCATTTTGAAGCTCATCGTCCTCTCGCGGCAACATCAAATTCCGGTGTTGTGACGAGAGCAATGGACACTCAAGGGAATTTAACCGATTATTATGGTATCATTAACAAAATCCTTGAATTTACTTTTACCAGAAATAAGACCCTTCGAGTTGTCTTCTTTGACTGTGACTGGTTTGATCGTACTCATGGAACTCGAGAAAACCAATTTGGAATGGTGGAAGTGAAACATAAGGACCGACTACGAGGTTACGATACATTTGTTCTTGCGCATCAAGTTGAACAAGTGTATTATCTACCTTATCCATGAACGAAGCTCAGTGCTTGGTGGGTGGTATATAACGTGAATCCTCGTGAGCGGCTATATACTCCTGGGGATGATGGTTACCATGATAGCGAAGACGTTGAAGAAGTGTGCCAAGAAGAAGAGTTGCCAGACACTTTTATCGTCAAGCTTGGTGCAGGACTCGATCAATTAGTTGGAGATGTTGAAGACGTTGAAGATGTAGAGGCAGATGATACGCGAAAACGAAAATTAGAACAGGCCACGATGGAAGATCGTTGGGCTGGTTTAAGGAGTAGGGCACAGGCACATGACAAAGATGTTGATGAATTTTGAAAGTGACTACAAGTAATGTTTTCTTGAAGATAGTAACATGAATTTTGTATATTTTATTTGCATATTTACTAATTATCTAATTACAATAGGATGGCGTCAAAGAAGGGTAAGAAGGTGCCGCCGACGAGGGGGTTCTACGCCTCTAGACCTGAGGACGCTTTCGTTGGTGCCTCGTCGACTGGCAGCAGACGCTCTCAGCTACTGGGGCACGTTCAGACCAGCTCTAGAGCTTCATCACAGGTAAATGTCACTCGTTTTTGACAAATTCTTTAAATTCAAATTCACATTAAACTTACTTATGAATCATTTGAATGTTGTAGTCCTCACCGGCTGACTCAGAGGCTGCGGCGCCTTCGGTGAGCCAGCCCTCGGCGAGGCAGCCCTTAGCCAGTCAGCCCTCGGCGAGGCAGCCCTCAGCCAACCAGCCCTCGGCGAGTCAGCCCTCGGCGAGCCAGCCCTCGGCCAGCCAGCCCCCGGCTGGCGATGAGTTTGTTCCTGAGGCCTTTGACTCGGCCAGTGAGGAGCCGTCTAGGTCACCTGACGTGGCGCCCCAGCAGACGCGGAGGACGAGGAGGACTCACTTTGTCAGTCCTCTCGCGGTCCCATCATAGAGTTCACAGAGGATCGTGATTCATCCAGTCGGAGACAGGTAATAAAAATTATCGTGTTCAATTTTAGTTTCTTTTGTTTACTTAAGTAATTAATGAATAAATATCTTACAGGGCTTGGGACGACACGTCTTTCAATGGTGAGAAACACCACAGACCGGTGAACGGTGTCCTCGGGTCCATAGTGCGTTTGCACTATCCCGGGGTCAACGACGGGGTGCCCGCTCTTTCGTGGGAGGACTACGCACGCGTCCATCACCAGGAGCACGGCAACCTTCAGGAGGCTGTATGGGCCGATTTTATGGTAAGTATGTTAAAAAAGTTTCTAAGTTACAACTCTTAAACTCTTTTAGTGAACATCTCTTCAATATATTCTTTATCGCAGGCAAGATATACTTTAGAGGACCCGAACGATCATCGCCTGTTTGAGGATGCGAGGCGAGTGTTTCACTTCAATGCTGCCAAGGCGCTTCGACAAGCTTTGTCGAACGCCCGTGTTCAAATTATTAATGAGCACTTGAAGGCGAACCAGTAGCACGTGTTACACTTTCGGCAAGAGAGCGAGAGGCACCTGACGAAGGAGGAGTACGCGCAGGTACGTGGAGTGTAGTAAGTATTTTTTCTGATAATTGCCTCGATGGTATTTTTAACGACTTCCAACTATGTGCAGGGCCACGTGAGCTGGTTGCAGGGTCGGACCGATGCATTTCGGGCCCTTTGTCGCTACTGGGCTAGCGATGAGTTTAAAGCTAAGTCTGAGAAGGCTCGAGACTGCAGAGGGGTCGAGGGGAAGAGCAGGCACGGGCAAGATAACCACTTGCGTTTAGCTAAACGCATGGTAAGTGTGTGTAACTTATGTTTATATATTAATAATATATTGTTCGTACTAACACGTATTGACAGGAGCGCGAGAAGGGGGTGCCGCCCATCCTTGCTGAGGTCTGGAAGAGAGGTCACAGGGATCCTTCTCAGCCGATGGGGTGCAGTCAGGTTGCAGCCGAGCGGTTGGTAAGTTTAGAAATCATTCATATTAAATATAACTATATATATTGTTGAACTTACACGGTTTTCTTGTTTTGCAGGCTAATTACGGGGAGGAGGCTAGGAAGATACACAGCGAGGATTTCGATTGGGAACGTCAACCGATCGATCCTCAAGCCGCGTATGCAACCGGTGGTGGAAAAGCACAGGGAAGGTGAGTTTACAAGTCATTTTATCATTTTCAATTCAAAGTATTCAAGATATTTTAATTTCATATTACTGACTCTCTTTTTTATAGGCTCGCCATATTCGACGGAGTTGTCGACTCGAGGGCGGGGAGACCTGTGAGAGGCAGCTCCTCGCAGGCTTCGTCGGTGGGCACGGGAGGTCGCCGCGTATCGCAGAGGGACATTGAGATGCAGTCCCTCCGAGAAACTGTAGAAGAAAACGAAAGACGACATGAGGAGGAAAGGAGGGAGGCGGAATGCCAAAGGATCGCGATGGAGGCCACGATCCAAACCCAGGCAGCAGCGTTGGCGCAGATACGGGAAGCAATGGAGGTAAAAAAAATAAAAACTAAAATTCTTGTTAATTCAGCGTAAATGACTTACTAATAGGTAGCATTTAATGTTTGCAATGACAGGCTATGGCTCGGGCGCAAGGTCTGGGAATCTAGCTACCGGTACTACCACCGGTCCTTCCAGGCGATCCTTCTTCGGCGGGTCAGGTAAGTTTCTATGTAATCCTTTTTCTCCAGCGTAATAAGATTGAGATAGATGAAAGAGAGAGATAGTTAGATAGAAGAAAATGATTGAGATAGAAGAATGATAGAGATAGAAGTAAGAGAGACAGAAGAAAGAGTGAAAGATAGATAGAGTAGGATAGGAATGAAGAGAGAGAGTAAGATGTAGATGGAGATAGAGAGAGGGGAAGATAGAGGGAGGGAGATGTAGATGGAGATAGAGGGAGGAAGATAGAGGGAAAAGGATAGCAATAGAGAGATAGAGTGAGAGAAAGATAGAGTGAGAGACAAAGAGAGAAATGAAAAGAGAGAGGAAGAGAGGGGATCTAGATGAAGATAGAGGGAGAGGAAGGGAGAGAGAGAGAGATGTTGATGCATTTATATTCTAACTCTAAGTTTCATTAATTGCAGGGATCCGCGACGGCTGCACAAACGCCGTCACTGTCGCTACCACTGCCTGGAATGAGGCACGATGACGACTTCGACTTCGGAGGTGGCTCCGGAGGTCAGATGGGCGAGTGAGCCCTTTTGTTTGCTTTGTTAATGACGATGTAAGATGTATTGGAATTTATTAGTTTGTGATTGTGATGATGATCTTTGCTATGTGTATATACTGTGTGTATTGAATCTGTTCTGTGGTTCTGGCCATCGAGCCGGGTAGTTTTTTCTGTTTAAAAAAAATAAAAAACCTTATTTGCGACAGCTTTTTATACAGTACCGTCGCAAATAAGGTATCAGGCCATCGCAAATAGGCCACTGCTATTTGCGACGGCCTGGCCGTCGCAAATAAGGTTTAATTGCAATGGCCTGGCCGTCGCAAATAGCTGTGTGGGCCACGGAGGAGGACCCGTGGGCCCAGCCCACTGGACTTATCTGCGACGGCCGAGCCGTCGCAAATAGAGACACTTAATTGCGATAGTCGGGCCATCGCAAATAAGCTTTAATTGCGACGGCGTCGCCATCGCAAATAAGGTTGCAGGGCCCACCGGCCCGCAGCAATAACTTGTGATGGCCCTTCCTAGCCGTCGCAATTAAGCTTATTTGCGACGGTGGCCGTCGCGAATAAGCTTAATTGCGACGATTTATTTGCGACGGCTGGAAACCGTCGCAAATAAAGAAAGCCGTCGCAAATAGCTTATTTGCGATGGCATTTGGCTTATTTGCGACGACCGTGGCCGTCGCAAATCGTCGGGATTCCTGTAGTGCTTATACTTATTTTTCCCTATACCTATTTCTCCCCATTGCATACTTCTCCCCCTTTTGACAATATATTCAAGAAGGTACAAAAGAGAAATTTTAATTTGTTATAAGCACATTATAACATATACATATAGAACAAAGCTCATCCAAGCCATATTATCAAGTAACTTACACTATCACAATAATGAGATACATAAAGTAGTGTAAGCCATGCTCAAGATCAAATGTAATTTTCAATTTAAGCAAGTCATGATCTCACAAACTTAACTATTTCAAAACCTGAAGGCATGATACTTGTTGCTGCAATTTTTTAAGCGCAAAATTTGATCATATGAAATTTGCAAAAGATTATAAGTGCATCTGCCTTATTCTAACCAAGCAAGCCAAGCCTATCTCATTTAACAACCAGAAACTTAAGGACATGGTTTTAGTCAGACACAACTTCTTCCAAGTTCATACCTAAGTCCAATGATGAGCCATCTCAAAAGAAGAAGTGCGATGCAAGCATATTCTCTTGATCTTTTCTTATTTTTTTATTTGAACATAAAAGCTCAACATGTGGATAGTTGATTGATTAAATTTTCATTATTAAAAGCACTTGTGAGCATGCAACAAGTTCAAAATAGCAAGAAAGTTCGATCATGACCAGATTTAGTATAAGTAATTATTCCAATTACTAGTCATGACAAAAACTACAAAATGTATAACATGAGTAATGTAGTAAGAACTTTTAGCATGTAAAAGGAATCACAAAGTCATATATATATGAAATACTATGCTCATATTATTTTAAGTTCAGATTCACACATAGACTTCACAAGTTTCAAAACTCCCCCTCAATTTAAGCTATGAGGATGCCTGATGAGTAGTTTAAGACCGATCTTCCGAAAGGTAAGTCGACTGGGGTGGAGAACTCGACGTTGATGATCCGTGGCACTCGAGCAATTGGAATACATCTGCAGTCACTACACCACTGTTCCGTTGGTTATCAACCGTGCTACACACGCTTGACATCGCCAATAAGGCTAATCCCTGTAAGTGTAACCGAGAACACAAACAAGAACGTCCAAGACATGATCTGAAATCGCGGAGTTGGGGTCCCACAAACCGTAGAACAGCGATATTATTGATCTAAGCAAAACCTACCGAATATGACTGGCGGATGCAGTATTTAAAGGCTAGGGTTCACCTAAAACACTCTTAGACGCGTCCCTAATGGACTCATACGGGATACAAGGCCCAATGGCCTGATTTGGTGGCGCAGCACCGGACATAAATCCGGACTCAACTTGTTTTAACAATTCCCAATGACTCCAAATGTATTTTGAGTTGAGACCACAACCACTGGAAATTTTGTCTTCTCATTTTTCCATGCATATGTAGAACGTCGAAATGGAGTCTGTATGCATCATGGGTGTCCGTTTTAAGGTGGACTGCTCTTGGACTCCGAGTTGAACTCAAGTCCGAGTTGTAAACTGCTTCCATCAACTTGTGGACGTCCCAGCTAGTTCTCCATGATCACAAGTCCTCTTTCCTTCACTTGTTGATCTACTTCATTATTCCTAATAACAATTAAATGACCACATAGCAATCTATTCTGAAACTCACATGCAAAGAAAGTTAGGAGCGAGTTCACCTACTCATTTATTAACCATGCTCATGCTCTTGTGATTGGTCCTTGCAGTTTAATGTGCGTCATCCGCTGTTGTGATGTCCTCATCATCCTCCTCCTCTTGCTCATGCACTCGAGCGGTTCGAATACCCCTACAATCACTACACCACTGATCTGTTGGTTATTAACTGTGCTGCACACACTTGACCTCGCCAAGAAGGCTAATCCCTGCAAGTGCAACCGAGAACACAAGCAAGAACGTTGAAGACACGATCTGAAATTGCCAAGTTGGGGTCTCACAAACCGTAAAACGGCGATATTATTGATCTAAGCAAAACCCACCGAATATGACTGGGGGCTGCAGTATTTAAAGGCTAGGGTTCGGCCAAAACACTCTTGGACGTGTCCCTAATGGACTCATATGGGATACAAGGCCCAAAGGCCCAATTCATGGCGCAGCACCGGACAGAAATCTAGACTCGATTTTTTTCGATGATTCCTGATGACTCCAGAAGCATTTTGAGGTGAGACCAGAGCCATTGGAATTTTTATCTTATCCTCTTTCCGTGCATATGTAGAACGTCAAAAACAGAGTCCGTATGCATCCTGGTGTCTGTTTTAAGGTGGACTGCTCCTGGACTCCGAGTTGAACTCGAGTCCGAGCAATCTATTCTCAAACTCACATGCAAAGGAAGTTAGGAGCGAGTTCACCTGCTGATTCATTAACCGTGCTCGTGCTCTTATGATTGGTCCTTGCAGTTCAACGTGTGTCTCCACTGTTGTGATGTCCTCATCAATGCCTAACCCCTATTTCACTACAAATGTAACAAAAACGAGTGAAATCTTAAGGTTTGAAAATGTCAGTTGATTGTTGTTTGGTATCTACATGGTGAAGCACAATGTTTCCTTTTTCAATATTATCACGGAGAAAGTGATACCTAATATCAATGTGCTTAGTTCTAAAATGTTGCACGGGGTTTTTAGCAATGCAAATGGCACTAGCGCTATCACAAAACAGTAGAACACTATCTAGATCAACCCCATAGTCCTTAAGTGTTTGAACAATCCAAAAAAATTGTGAGCAAGCACTAGCGGCAGCTACATATTCAGATTCGGTTGTGGATTGTGCAACTGAACTTTGTGTTCTAGAGGACCAAGCAACAAGTGAATTACCAAGAAAATGACAAGCACCCGAAGTACTTTTCCTATCAATCCTACAACCCCTAAAATCAGCATCCGGAAAAGCTTTCAAAGTAACGATTGAGGAAGAAGGAAGAAAAATGCCAAATTATTGAGTTCCATGTAAGTACCTGAAAATCCTTTTGACGGATTGATGATGTGAAGCACGTGGGGAAGCTTGAAACCGTGCACAAAGACATACGCTGAATTGTATGTCCGATCTTGATGCCGTGAGGTACAAAAGTGATCAGATCATGCTTCTATATTATTTTTGATCCACGGGTTCACCATCTTCATCAAGATCAAGTGTTGATGTTGTTCCCATTGGTGTCCGAAGAGGCTTGATTTTCTCCATGTTGAAGCGCTTGAGAAGGTCCCTTGTATACTTCGTTTCATGCACAAAGATACCTTCCTTGGTTTGCTTGATTTGCAGCCCCAAAAAAGTAAGTGAGTTCACCCATCATACTCATTTCAAATTATGAACTCATCATTGCTGAAAACTTGGACACAAGATCATGAGAAGCACAACCAAATATAATATCATCCACATACACTTGAACGAGTAATGAGTCATTGCCATGCTTAAGCACAAAAAGAGTTTTATCAACCTTGCCTATGGTAGACCCCTTTTCAAGTAAGAATGTTTTTAACCTATCATACCATGCTCTAGGAGCTTGTTTGAGACTGTACAAGGCTTTGGACAGTTTGTAAACATGATTAGAAAAATCTAGATTTTCAAAACCTGGTGGTTGCTTGACATAAACCTCCTCATCTATATAGTCATTAAGAAAAGCACTTCTTACATCCATTTGATATAACTTGAAACCTTTAGATGCAGAAAAAGCTAACAAAATTCTTATGGCTTCTAATCTAGCAACAGGAGCAAAAGTTTCATCAAAATCTAGACCTTCAATTTGTGTGAAACCTTGAGCTACCAATCTAGCCTTATTCCTAATCACAACCCCATCCTCACTTTGTTTATTTTTAAACACCCATTTAGTTCCAATTAAAGTGTGATCTCGAGGTGGGGTACAATTTTCCAAACATTATTTCTTTCAAAATTTTCTAAATCCTCTTGCATGGCAAAAATCCAAGATTCATTAGTGAGTGTGTGTGATATATCTTTGGGTTCAAAAGAAGCAACAAAAGCAGAATGAGCATGAGAACTGGGGTCGGAAAACCTGGATCTTGTAACTCGTTCATGCAATCTTCCAATAATCTATTGCGGGGGATGATTCTTGTAAATCCGTAGGGGAATAGATGTCTCATAAGCTTCTTCTTAACCAGGTTCATCGTAGATTGATGAGCTTGTGGCTTGTGGACAATTAGGATCAGCAGAGATGGTAGTCGGAGCTTGTTCAAAGTTCAGAGCTAGACACGTGTCAGCTTCGGAACTATCAGGCAATAACACCGACTCTTCTTCTTCTTCAAAAATACCCTCCCCCTGAGGATATGGATACGGAACTACAATGTTTGAGCTAGTACCTGGGCTAGCTTCATCAAAATACACCTCACAAGTCTCCACAATTTTTTTAGTGTCAAGTAAAAGCACACGGTAGCCTCTAGTATGAGATGGATAACCAATAAACATGCCATCAATGGATCTAGGTTCAAATTTATCAATATTATCATGTTTCTTAACAAAGTATTTGCAACCAAAGACCCAAAAATTTGTAACACTAGGCCTATGCCCAAACTGGAGCTCATATGGTGTTTTACCTAGCTTAGTGCGCAAGAAAACACGATTTGAGGCATAACAAGCGGTTGCAATTGCATTAGCCCAAAATTTCCTAGGAGTTTAATATTCATCAAGCATAGTCCTAGCCATTTCAACTAAGGTTTTGTTCTTTCTTTCTACAAAACCATTTTTTTGAGGTATATATGGTGAAGAAAATTGATGATCTATTCCATTTTTAGCACAAAAGTGATCAAAAGATTGATTTTTAAATTCGGTTCCGTTATCACTTCTAATTAATTTTAAAGATCCTGAGTGATCAATTGATAATCTAAGAAATAATGTTCTAAAGTGACTAAAAGCTTAATTCTTAGATGTCATAAAGTAAACCCAAGAGTATCTAGAATAATCATCAACAATCACAAGAACATACCATTTACCTCCGAAGGATTGAACACGTGAAGGTCCTACAGTCAAGGTGCAAAAGTTGACCCGGTTCAGTTGTCATGATCATTGTGAGAGGAGTGTGTGAACCTGCAACCATCTTAGCATGTCTACAAGAAGATCACACAGTTTCTTTGTCACCTTTAAGCTTAGGCAGCCCACGTACGCGATCAAGAGCACTAACACGCGTAAGATGATCAAAGCCTACGTGACCAAGTCTACGATGCCAAAAATATAAGTCCTTTGAATCATTAGCAACTAGACACCTATGCTTAGAGGAATACATATCAAAATCATCTTTAAAAACTCTTCCAGACCGAGACATGTTAAAAATAAGCTCACTATTTTAATTTACAACTTTGCAGCAATTTTTAGCGAAAATAATTTCAGAATTTTCATCTAGAAGTTGTGAAATAGAAAACAAGTTGTATTTCAAATTCTTAACAAGTGCCACATCCTTACTCCAACTGAACCCTCAGCAATTATAGGTGTTGAAGAATTATCGGCAAAAGTAACATTCTCTACACATGACACAAAAGAGAGGAGGAGAACCATTCTTTGTTACTGGTCATGTGGTGTGAGCAACCTGAATCTACAATCCAAATGTTCTCCTTCCTCAAGCGTCTAACCTACATAGAGGAACAATACGTCGATGACTCAATACTGGGGTTAGTCAAAAGACATTTAGGAATCCAGTACTGAGTCACACGACGTGCAGCAGGAAAAACACGCGAAAGTTGAGATAAAACAGCAGGTTTATGAGTCAAAGTTTGAGATTTTTTGTTCTTAACTACTGACCTATAAGGTGTTACTTGTGTAGCACAAAATTCAGTAGCTCCGGAGGCAAAAATAGGAAGTCCGGAGGTAAACTTTGAATGTTTTTGACTCATAACAGCAGGTTGCATGTTCCTGACATTCAGTTTAGTATGTGCAGCAAATTTTGCATGAGAGTTATAAGATCTAGCTTGCATTCTTTCCTTTTTATTTTGTTTAGCTAGTGTATAACAAAAATCTATGACATGACCATCTCTACCGCAATAGGTACAATAAAATTTAACTTTGTGTTCATGTCTAGATGAGCATGCAGTATGTTTATTTGAACTCGAACGTGACAACACTCCTGCAGATTTAGAAACCATCTCTTTTGGTTTAGAAACTGTTTTAATCAAACCACTTCATAATGACTTTAAAATTTTAGGTGGATGTGCTTTAGCATGAGCATGAGAATCAAAACTTAAACCAGTTTTATCATTGCAAGATTTGGATGAATTCAGTAGCAAGTTTAGATTTTTATTCCCAACACAAAACTGCTCTAATGTCCTATTCATGTCATCAAGTTTCTTAGACAATTCTAGGCAGTTTTTACATGAAGTTTTTCCTTTTAATTTGCAATTAGAACAATATTTGACTTCATGAGCACGTAAAGCATTATTCAGTATTGAAATTTCATTCATAGCATCTTTTAGTTTCTTTTCAAGATCATTACAGTTAGAACAATGCAAATCAATTGTAGAACAAGAAGCATATTTTAAGTTTCTATCATTAAGTGCAGCAAGCTTTTTGTTCTTTTCAATTTCTAACTCAAGTTTATCAAGTGTGGAGGAGTGCGCACTTCTTAATGTGGACAATTGTTCATAGATTAAGTCACATGAGGGACATGCATCATCACTAGGAATCAAAGTTTTTAAGTGGTTGATTTCAGATTCTAGTGATTCAATTTTAGCAGCATTATCCCTAAGCTTTTTGTCCTTTTTCTTGACAATAATAGTTGCACGAGAAATTGCATCACACATTTCATTACAGGTAGAACATAC
This sequence comes from Tuctoria greenei, assembly GCA_036927565.1. Taxonomy (NCBI): domain Eukaryota; kingdom Viridiplantae; phylum Streptophyta; class Magnoliopsida; order Poales; family Poaceae; genus Tuctoria; species Tuctoria greenei. The sequence goes on from JAYESD010000003.1 coordinate 22,357,063, forward strand.
CTCATCATTGTCATTGTTGTGTTCTGCATCCTCCTGACTTGATATTGATCTTGTTTTGCCCGACATAAAGCATAAGTTGGCCAGATCATAATCATCTTCATAAATTCCAATGTCTACATCTGTAGGATCGAAGAGCACGTGAAAAGCTACCAGAGGGGGTGAAGGGTAGATTTAAAAATCTTACGCAGCAGAAACAATTAAACCCCAAACCCTCTCGGCAGAAAAACATTCTGTTAAAGAAATCGTATGTGAGACTAATCTAAACGTGTTTCACCGTGACAAAAGTGATAGATATCAGAGAGAATCAAGTCACGAAAACAACACAAAAAGAATCACTCAAATCCGTCGAGAAAAACTCAAGTTATGATCGAAAGATCAAACAATGGTCAATCTGCCCTACCCGAGAAAAAACAGTTCTGGAACGCTGCAAAGAAACTCGTGTTGATCATAGACCACAAATCCAATGAACGTGAAATTTTGACAGATGATAGATAATCAAGTTGTGAAGACAACCCAAAAATAATCACGTCAATTGGATCTGCAAAACTCGAGTTATGATAAAACCACCGACAAAAGGTAGTGCTGTCCAGAAACTCGACGAGTAAAACTTGTCTGGAACAAGTCGGACGAACAAGGCACAAAAGTTCCTTCAAACTACGAATTTTATTCAATAGAACACAAGAGGAACATCCCCAAAGTCGTACACCACGAGCTCTGGGCTCCCTTGCTTATATAACCAGCCCTTAGGCCAACCCAATATCAACTAGGACTCCAATCCTACTCAGATCACGAATCGTAACTTTCCATAACTGCTCAAGATTCTTCTATACGCAGATAGAAGCAATCTTAAGACTTCCAAACACCTTAGGAACGTATCCGACATTCCTAAACAACTCAAATTCGTGACCCACACGAAATCCTATCATAACCAACTCAAATCTTTCCATATTTGAGTCAAACCCGACTCAGCCGCAGCCTGAGCCCATAACCTAGTCGGTTGGACCTTTCCGACCAATTCTTTACGTCCACATCTCTTCATCACGTCTCGGAACCATGTATCCACGTCCATGCACTCCTTGCGCACGTGCAAACATCTTCCAATGGTGTCCATGATACCTTCATATGCATTGTTCTTGATTCAATCATGCTGCGCAACCTCTTGATCAGCTCAACCACAATTCCTCCTAAATTTGGTTGTTAGAACCTCATCTCCTCCCTGAGACTAGTCCAATGGATCCCGTCACCAGCCATGACTTGAAATCAAGCAACACCTACACATGAATAAACAACCAATCCATACGAGCCCAAGTCCTCGACTTGACTCAAGTTAGTTCTGAACACAACACCTTACGTGAGAACCTCACATAAGCATGTTGCAAAACCACGGTAACACAATATTATCCATATCAACCAAAATGCACCAAAAACTTAGCAAATGAATACTAAGCAATGTTTCCAACAATGTAAAGCAAGTACGAAACTTTGCAAATGAAAAGCAGAAGTATTGCGGTCAAGTTCCGGACCATCCCACCGCAAGCCGGAGCTTGACCCGGAGCTTACCAAAACTAGTACAATGAAGCACCTGCCGGAGCTTACCAAAACTAGTAGAAACTAGTCAACCCAAAACCGGAGCTAGACAAAGTACGTCGGAGCTTAGCAAAAGCATGCCGGAGCTATCAAATATATGTCGGAGCTATCAAAAACATGCCGGAGCTAAAGATAAAGCTCACCGGAGCTTACCAAAGCTGGTCGGACCTTACCAAGAAGTTGGACCTAGCATCGAACGTAACCGGAGCTACCCAAACCAAGCCGGACCTACCGTCGGACCTTGCAGTAGCTCAGAGCTAGAGTCGGACCTTGATAAAAAGGTGTTTTGGTGATATTCAAAACTTTTATCATCAAAGCCAAGTGTATTCACTACAAGCCAATGTATTCAGCACACATATGTCTTACAATCTCCCCCTTGATGAATGCATTGGCAACACCACTTAATATACGAACATTGGCTTATTTTCAATAAAAGTTTTGAAAACAATTTCTCCCCTTTTGTAAATCAGAAATAAAATGAGAAGAAAAGCAAAAATTCAAAATTCACATATCTCTCCCCCTTTATCATCTCTCCCCATGCACATTATCTTTCCCTTTTTGAATGTATGATTAATCTCTCCCCCTTTGACAATGTATTCAGCAAGGTAAAAGAGAAATTTTAATTGTTATGAGCATATTATAACATATACATATAAAACAAAGCTCATCCAAGTCATACTATCAAGTAACTTACACTATCACATCAATGAGATACATAAAGTAGTGTAAGCCATACTAGAGATCATATGTAATTTTCAATTTAAGCAAGTCATGATCTCACAAACTTAACTATTTCATAACTTGAAAGCATGACACTAGTTGCTGCATTTTATTATTTTTCAAAGCACAAATTTAGATCATATGATATTTGCAAGAGATTATATGTGCATCTGCCTTATTCTAACCAACTAAGCCAAGCCTATGTCATTTGACAATCAAAAGCTTAAGGACATGGTTTTAGTCATACACAACTTCTTCCAAGTTCATATCTAAGTGCAATGATAAGCCATCTCAAAAGAATAAGTGTGATGCATGCATATTCTCTTGATCTTTTATGAATTTATATTTGTTCAAAAAAATGCAACATGTGAGTTGATTACTTGATTAATTCTTAATGATTAAAAGCACTTGTGAACATGTAACAAGTTCAAAACAGCAAGAAAGTTCGACCATGACAAATTTTAGTGTAAGTAATTATTCCAATTACTAGACATGGCAAAAACTACAAAATGTATAACACGAGTAATGTAGTAAGAACTTTCAGTATGTAAAAGGAATCACAGAGTCATATATGTATGAAATACTATGCTCATATTATTTTAATTTCAGATTCACATAAAGACTTCGCAAGTTTCAAAAACTCCCCCTCAATTTAAGCCATGAGGATCACCCCTATTTCACAAAGAATGTAACAAAAACGAGTGAAATCCAAAGGTTTTGTAAAAATGTCAGCCAATTGTTGTTCGGTATCTACATGGTGAAGCACAATGTTTCCTTTTTCAACATTATCTCGGAGAAAGTGATACCTAATGTCAATGTGCTTAGTTCTAGAATGTTGCACGGGGTTTTTAGCAATGCAAATGGCACTAGTGTTATCACAAAACAGTGGAACACTATCTAGATCAACCCCATAGTCCTTAAGTGTTTGACCAATCCAAAGAATTTGTGAGCAAGCACTAGCAGTAGCTACATATTCAGATTCGGCTGTGGATTGTGCAACTGAATTTTGTTTTCTAGAGGACCAAACAACAAGAGAATTACCAAGAAAATGACAAGCACCGGAAGTACTTTTTCTATCAATCCTACAACCCCCAAAATCAGCATCCAAAAAAGCTTTCAAAGTAACGGTTGAGGAAGAAGGAAGAAAAATGCCAAATTCTTGGGTTCCATGTAAGTACCTGACAATCCTTTTGACGGCTTGACGATGTGAAGCACGTGGGGAAGCTTGAAACCGTGCACAAAGACATACGCTGAATTGTATGTCCGGTCTTGATGCCGTGAGGTACAAAAGTGATCCGATCATGCTTCTATATTCTTTTTGATCCACGGGTTCACCATCTTCATCAAGTTCAAGAGTTGTTGCTGTTCCCATTGGTGTCCGAAGAGGCTTGCTTTTGTCCATGTTGAAGCGCCTTAGGAGGTCTTTGGTATACTTCGTTTGATGCACAAAGGTACCCTCCTTGGTTTGCTTGATTTGCAGCCCCAAAAAATAAGTGAGTTCACCCATCATACTCATTTCAAATTCGGAACTCATCATTGCTGAAAACTTGGACACAAGATCATGAGAAACACAACCAAAGATAATATCATCCACATACACTTGAACGAATAATGAGTCATTGCCATGCTTAAGCACAAAAAGAGTTTTATCAACCTTGCCCATGGTAAACCCCTTTTCAAGTAAGAATGTTTTTAACCTATCATACCATGCTCTAGGGCCTTGTTTGAGACCGTATATGGCTTTGTACAGTTTGTAAACATGATTAGGAAAATCTGGATTTTCAAAACCCGGTGGTTGTTTGACATAAACCTCCTCATCTATGTAGCCATTAAGAAAAGAACTTTTAACATCCATTTGATATAGCTTAAAACCTTTAGATGCTGCAAAAGATAACAAAATTCTTATGGCTTCTAATCTAGCGACAGGAGCAAAAGTTTCATCAAAATCTAGACCTTCAACTTGAGTGAAACCTTGAGCAACCAACCTAGCCTTATTCCTAACCACAACCCCATCCTCACTTTGTTTATTTTTAAATACCCATTTAGTTCCAATTAAAGTGTGACCTTGAGGTGGAGGTACAAGTTTCCAAACATTATTCCTTTCAAAATTTTCTAACCCTTCTTGCATGGCAATAATCCAAGATTCATTAGTGAGTGCGTGTGATACATCTTTGGGTTCAAAAGAAGCAACAAAAGCAGAATGAGCATGAGAGTTTGGATCGCAAAAACTGGACCGTGTGACTCGTTCGTGCAAGCTTCCAATCATCTGTTGTGTGGGATGATCTTTGTAAAACCGTAGGGGAATAGATGTCTCACAAGCTTCTTCTTCTTCATGTTCATCACAAATAGATGAGCTTGTGGCTTGAGGATGATCAGAACCAGCATAGGTGATAGCCAGAGCTTGTTCAATGTCCGGAGCTGGACACGTGTCAACTTCGGAACTACCAGGCAGTATCACCGGCTCTTCTTCATCTTCGAAAATACCCTCCCCCTGAGGATACGGATCTGGTCCTGGAACACCAGAGCTAGTACCTGGGCTAGCTTCATCAAAAGACACTTCACAAGTCTCCACAATTTTGTTAGTGTCAAGTAAAAGCACACGGTAGCCTCTAGTATGAGATGGATAACCAAGAAACATGCCATCAAAGGATCTAGGTTCAAATTTATCAAGATTACCATGTTTATTAACAAAGTATTTGCAACCAAAGACCCGAAAGTGTGTAACACTAGGCCTATGTCCAAACCGGAGCTCATATGGTGTTTTACCTAGCTTAGCATGCAAGAAAACACGATTTGAGACATAACAAGCGGTTGCTAATGCATCAGCCCAAAATTTCCTAGGAGTTTGATATTCATCAAGCATAGTCCTAGCCATCTCAACTAAGGTTATGTTCTTTCTTTCTACAACATGTTTTGTTGAGGTACATACTGTGAAGAGAATTGATGATCTATTCTATTTTCAGCACAAAGTGATCAAAAAATTGATTTTTAAATTCAGTTCCATTATCACTTCTAATTGCTTTTAATGATCCTGGGTGATCAATTGATAATCTAAGAAATAAAGTTCTAAAGTGACTAAAAACTTCATTCTTAGACGCCATAAAGTAAACCCAAGAGTATTTAGAATAATCATCAACAATAACAAGAACATACCATTTACCTCCGAAGGATTGAACACGTGAAGGTCCTACGGTGTCAAGATGCAAAAGTTGACATGGTTAAGTTGTCATGATCATTGTGAGAGGAGTATGTGAACTTGCAACCATCTTAGCATGTCTACAAGAAGAGCACACAATTTCTTTGTCCCTTTTAAGCTTAGGCAGCCCACGTATGCGATCAAGAGCACTAATACGCGTTAGGTGATCAAAGCCTACGTGACCAAGTCTACGATGCCAAAAATATAAGTCCTTTGAATCATTAGCAACTAGACACCTATTCTTAGAGGAAGACATATCAAAATCAGCTTTGAAAACTCTTCCAAACCGAGACATGTTAAAAATAAGCTCACTATTTGAACCTACAACTTTGCAGCAGTTTTTATTGAAAATAATTTCTAGATTTTCATCTAGCAATTGTGCAACAGAAAGCAAGTTGTATTTCAAATTTTTGACAAGTGCCACATTCTTCAAAGTGTAGTGATCATTTACTCTAACCGAACCCTTAGCAATTATAGGAGTTGAAGAATTATCGGCAAAAGTAACATTTTCTACACGTGACACAAAAGAGAGGGAGGAGAACCAATCTTTGTTACCGGTAATGTGTCGTGAGCAACCTGAATTCACAATCCAAATGTTCTCCTTCCTCAAACGTGTAACCTACATAAAAGCACAATACGTCGATGACTCAATACTGGGGTTAGTCAAAAGGCATTTAGGAATCCAGTACTGAGTCACGCGACGTGCAACAGGAAAAACACGCGAAAGCTGAGACAAAACAGCTGGTTTATGAGTCAAGGTTTGAGATTTTTTTATTCTTGACTACTGACCTATAAGGTGTTACTTGTGTAGCACAAAAATCAGTAGCTCTGGAGGCAAAAACAGAAGGTCCGGAGGTAAACTTTGAATGTTTTTTACTCAAAACAGCAGGTTGTACATTCGGTTCAATGTGTGCAGCAAATTTTGCATGAAAGTTATGAGATCTAGCAACCATTCTTTCCCTTTTCTGTTGTTTAGCTAGTCTATAACAAAAATCTATGACATGACCATCTCTACCACAGAAGGTACAATGAAGTTTAACTTTGTGTTCATGTCTAGATGAGCAAGCAATATTTTTAATTGAAACCGAATGAGGCAATACTCCTGCAGATTTGAAAACCACTACTTTTTGTTTAGGAACTGTTTGAATCAAACCACTTCCTAATGACTTTACAATTTTAGGTGGATGTGCCTTAGCATGAGCATGAGAATCAAAACCTAAACCAGTTTTATCATTGCAAGACTTGGAAGAATTCAGCAGCAAGTTTAGGTTCTTATTCCCATTACAAAACCGATCTAATGTCCTATGCATGTCATCAAGTTTATTGGACAGATCAAGGAAATTTTCACATGAAGTTTTTCCTTTTAGTTTGCAATTGGAACAAAATTTAACTTCATGAGAACGTAAAGCATTGTTCAATATAGAAATTTCATTCATAGCATCCTGTATTTTCTTATCAAGATCATCACAAGTAGAACAATGCAAATCAATTGTAGAACAGCTAGCATCTTTCAAGTTTTTATCGTTAAGTGCAGCAAGCTCTTTGTTCTTTTCAATTTCTAACTCAAGTTTATCAAGTGTGGAGGTGTGCACACTTATTAATGAGGACAATTGTTCATATATTAAATCACATGAGGAACATGCATCATCACTTGGAATCAAAGTTTTTAAACGGTTGATTTCAGATTCTAGTGATTCAATTTTAGCAACACTATCCCTAAGCTTTTTGTCCTTTTTCTTAACAATAATAGTGGCACGAGAAATAGCATCACACATTTCTTCACAAGTAGGACATACCTCTTCATTGTCGCTGTTGTGTTCTGCCTCCTCCATACTTGATCTTGACTTGCCCGCCATAAAGCACAAGTTTGCCAAATCATCTTCATCTTCATCACTTCCAATGTCCACGTCACTTGAACTAAACTCTTGAAGCACGGTGATGCATGAAACTTTTGATCATCTTGCGTCCTATGGTACCTTTCTTCTTCTTGTTGGAATTTCCAGAGGAGGTCCGGACCTTGCTTTGTTTTTCTTCCCGGGTGGTCGGACCTGAAAGGCTAGGACATTCTGTACGAAAGTGTCCTGTTTTACCACATTCAAAACAGCGTTGAGGTTCGGAGCTTCCTCTCCTTCTAGTTCTCACATTTTGCAATGCTTTTGAGAATCTAGTAGAGATGAGTGCCAACTCCTCTTCTGGAAATTCTTCGATCTGCTCCAGGGTTAGTGAGGACAACAAAGCAAGATTATTGCAAGATGATGATTGGCCGGAGCTAGACATATCACGTTGTGAAACAAATGCAATAGACTTATTTGGGTTCTTACGTGCTAGGATGTCAGTTTCATGAGTTTTTAGTTTAGAATATATCACATCTAAAGTAAGTGTACTCATGACAGTAGATTCACGAATAGATGTAACTTTCATCTCCCAAATTGACATGTCTAATGTACTTAGCAATTGCCTAGCATTTTCAGCATCTGAAAAATTTACATTCACGCTACGCAAGTTGCTGAGAATTTTATTAAAGCGAGCAAAAAGGTCATCAATAGACTCACCGGGTTGCATATCGAAGCGCATGTATTCTTTCTTGACATGTCTTGCATTACCTCTTTGATCGTTTTGGATCCTTCGTGGTAGTCACAAAGTGCTTTCCACACATCGTATGCAGATCGGAGGTGTGCAACACAGTCGAAGTCGCTTTGTGTTAATCCTTGTATGATCAAGTTCCGAGCCTTGTTGTTGTTGTTGACATCTCTCAGATTTGTAGCTGTAACTTGATCATTTGATGGCACTTCGTAAGGCTTGTATACCTTCTCCCATATTGCAAAGCCTTGTGCCTGGATGAAAGCCTCCATGCGTGCCTTCCAAACCTGAAAATCAATACCAGCGAACAAGGTTTGGCAGAGTACTTCTCTATGATGATTAGTCAAAAACACGCGCAAATCTCAAAGATTAGAGCATTGTGGCTCTAATACCAATTGTAGGATCGAAGAGAACGTGAAAAGCTACCAGAGGGGGGTGAATGGTAGATTTAAAAATCCTACGCAGCGGAAACAATTAAACCCCAAACCCTCTCGGCACAAAAACGATCTGTTAAAGAAATCGTATGTGAGACTAATCTAAACGTGTTTCACCGTGAAAAAAAGTGATAGATATCAGAGAGAATCAAGTCACGAAAACAACACAAAAAGAATCACTCAAATCCGTCGAGAAAAACTCAAGTTATGATCGAAAGATCAAACAATGGTCAATCTGCCCTACCCGAGAAAAAACAGTTCTGGAACGCTGCAAAGAAACTCGTGTAGATCATAGACCACAAATTTAATGAACGTGAAATTTTGACAGATGATATAAAATCAAGTTGTGAAGACAACCCAAAAAGAACCACGTCAATTGGATCTGTAAAACTCTAGTTATGATAAAACCACCGACAAAAGGTAGTGCTGTCTAGAAACTCGACGAGTAAAACTTGTCTGGAACAAGTCGGACGAACAAGGCAAAAAAGTTCCTTCAAACTACGAATTTTATTCAATATAACACAAGAGGAACAGCCCCGAAGTCGTACACCACGAGCTCTGGGCTCCCTTGCTTATATAATCAGCCCTTAGGCCAACCCAATATCAACTATGACTCCAATCCTACTCAGATCACGAATCGTAACTTTCCATAACTGCTCAAGATTCTTCTATACGCAGATAGAAGCAATCTTAAGACTTCCAAACACCTTAGGAACGTATCCCACATTCCTAAACAACTCAAATTCGTGACCCACACGAAATCCTATCATAACCAACTCAAATCTTTCCATATTTGAGTCAAACCCGACTCAGCCGCAGTCTGAGCCCATAACCTAGTCGGTTGGACCTTTTCGACCAATTCTTTACGTCCACATCTCTTCATCACGTCTCGGAACCATGTAGCCACGTCCATGCACTCCTTGCACATGTGCAAACATCTTCCAATGACGTCCATGATACCTTCATATGCATTGTTCTTGATTCAATCATGCTGCGCAACCTCCTGATCAGCTCAACCACAATTCCTCCTGAATTTCGTTGTTGGAACCTCATCTCCCTGAGACTAGTCCAATGGATCCCGTCACCAGCCATGACTTGAACTCAAGCAACACCTGCACATGAATAAACAACCAATCCATACGAGCCCAAGTCCTCGACTTGACTCAAGTTAGTTCCGAACACAACACCTTACGTGAGAACCTCACATAAGCATGTTGCAAAACCACGGTAACACAATATTATCCATATCAACCAAAACGCACCAAAAACTTAGAAAATGAATACTAAGCAATGTTTACAACAATGTAAAGCAAGTACGAAACTTTGCAAATGAAAAGCAGAAGTATTGCGGTCAAGTTCCGGACCATCCCACAGCAAGCCAGAGCTTGACCCGGAGCTTACCAAAACTAGTAGAAACTAGTCAATCCAAAACTAGAGCTAGACAAAGTACGTTGGAGCTTAGCAAAAGCATGTTGGAGCTATCAAATATATGCCGGAGCTATCAAAAACATGTCGGAGCTAAAGATAAAGCTCACCGGAGCTTACCAAAGCCGGTCGGACCTTACCAAGAAGTCGGACCTAGCATCGAACATAACCGGAGCTACCCAAACCAAGCCGGACCTACTGTCAGACCTTGCAGTAGCTCAGAGCTAGAGTCGGACCTTGATAAAAAGGTGTTTTGGTGATATTCAAAACTTTTATCATCAAAGCCAAGTGTATTCACTACAAGCCAATGTATTCAGCACACATAGGTCTTACAACATCACTTGAACTCAGCTCTTGAAGTGCGGTGATGAAGCTGTTTATCATCTTGCGTCCTATGGAACTCTTCTTTTTCTTGTTGGAGTTTCTAGAGGTGGTCTTGACCTTGTTCTGCTTCTCTTCACAGGTAGTAGGACCTGAAAGGTTAGTGCATTCTGTATGAAAGTGTCCTATTTTACCACATTCAAAGCATCGTTGAGGTCTGAAGCTTCCTCTCCTTCTAGTTCTCACATTTTGCAATGCTTTTGAGAATCGAGTAGAGATGAGTGCTAGCTCCTCTTCTGGAAATTCTTCAATCTATTCCAGGGTTAGTGAAGATAGCAAAGCAAGAGTATTGCAAGATTATGATTGGCCGTAGCTAGGCATATCACAATGTGAAATGAATGCAATAGACTTATTTGGATTCTTTCATGATAAAATATCAATTTCATGAGTTTTTAGTTTAGAGTAAAGCACATCTAAAGTAAGAGTACTCATGACAGTTGATTCACGAATGGATGCTACTTCCATCTCCCATATTGTCATGTCTAATGCACTAAGGAGTTTCCTAGCATTCTCAACATCAAAAAAGTTTACGTTGACACTACGTAGATTACTAAGAATTTTATTAAATTGGGCAAAAAGTTGATCGTTTGACTCACCAGGTTGCATCTCGAAGTGCATGTATTCCTTTTTGAACATATCTTGTTTTACCTCATTGATCATGTTGGATCCTTCGTGGTAGTCACAAAGTGCTCTCCACACATCGTACGCCGATCGGAGGTGTGCAACACGGTCGAAGTCGCTCTGAGTTAGTCCTTGGATTATCAAGTTGCGGGCTTTGTTGTTGTTGTCGACATCTCTTAAGTTTGTATCCCTGACTTGATCGTTTGGCGGCACATCGTAGGGCTTTTGCACTTTTTCCCATATCTCGAAGCCTTGCGCCTAGATAAAATCTTCCATGCGTGCCTTCCAAACCTGAAAATCAATACCACTAAAAACACAAGGTTTTGCATAGTATTTATCCATGATGATTAGTCAAAAACACGTGCTAATCACAAATTTTAGAGCATCGTGGCTCGGATACCAATTGTAGGATCGAAGATCACGTGCAAAAATACCAGTGGGGGGGGGGATGGTAGATTAAAACTTTTCAGCGGAAGCAACAAAAACACCCCTCGGCAGAGAACTGATATGTTAAAGAAACTGTGTGTGTGACTAATCTAAATGTGTTCAACTGTGACAAAACTAGTATAGATTGTAGAGAATCAAGTTACGAAGAGGTCACAATAAGAATCACGAAAATCCATCAATAGAAACTCAAGTTACGATCGAAAGATTGAACAAAGGTCAATCTGTCCTACCCGAGAAAAACAGTTTTGGAACACTGCAAAGAAACTCGTGTAGATCAGAAACCACAAATCGAATGACTGTGAAATTTCTACAGGTGATAGAGAATCAAGTTGTGAAGACAAACCAAAAAGAATCATGTCAATCACATCTTTAACTCAAGTTATGATAAAACCACTAAAACAAGGTAGTGCTTTGCAGAAACTCGACGAGAAAGACTTGAAGAAAACAAGTCGAACGAATAAGGCACAAAGGTTCCTTTAAACTATGATCTTTATTCAATAGAACACAAGAGGAAGAGCCCAAAAATCGTCTACCACAAGCTCTGCCCTCCCTTGCTTATATAACTAGCCCTTAGGCCAACCCAATCCTAACTAGGACTCTAATCCTACTCAATTCACGAATCGAAACTTTCCATGACTGCTTAAGACTATTCTATACACATATATAAGCAATCTTAAGACTTCCAAAAACCTTAGGAACATATCCCACATTCCTAAAACAACTCAAATTCGTGACCCACACAAAATCCTGTCATAACCAACTCAAAACTTTCCATATTTGAGTTCAACACGACTTAGCTGCAACCTGAGTCCTTGACCTAGTCAGTTGGACCTTTCTGACCATTTTTTTACTTCCACATCTCTTCATCACGCCTCGGAACCATGTATCCACGTCCATGCACTCCTTGCACATGTGCAAACATCTTCCAATGATGTCCACGATACCTTCATATGCATTGTTCTTGATTCAAACATGTTGTGCAACCTCCCGATCAACTCAACCACAATTCCTCCAGAACTTGGTTATTGAACCTCATATTCTCCTGAAGACTAGTTCAATGGATCCCGTCGCCAACCATGTCTTGAACCCAAACAACACCTGCACATGAATAAACAACCAATACTTCCGAGCACAAGTCCTCGACTTGACTCTCGTTAGTTCCGAAACCACAACACCTTACATGAGCACCTCACGTAAGCATGTTGCAAACCATAGAAAAAACGATATCAATCATAAAAACACACCAAAAACTTAGTAAAAGATTACTAAGCAAACTTTCTATCAATGTAAAGCAAGTACGAATCATTGTAAGTTAAAAGCAAAACCACTGCGATCAAGCTCCGAACCTTGCCAAAGCTAACCGGACCTTGAGCCGGAGCTTACCAAAGCTAGTCGGACCTAGCGCCGGGACTTACCAAATCTAGTCGGACCTAGAGTCGGAGCTAACCAAAGCTAGTCGGACCTAGACAAAGAAGTCAGACCTAGCGTCAGATCTTGCTGGAGCTACCCAAAACAAGTCGGACCTATCGTCAAACCTTGCTAGAGCTCGGACCTAGAGTTGGACCTTGATGATAAAGGTGTTTTGGTAGTATTCAAAACTTTTAGCGCCATAGCTAATGTATTCAGCACAAGCCAATGTATTCAGCACACATAGGTCTCACACAAGTGAGTGATAAAGTATCAAATTCATTTGGTTGTTCTAGCATAGGTACAATATAATTATCAGCACACAACTCATTTTTGTTGTAAGAATCAGTAGGAAAATCAACTAGTGGTAAAGGTGTATTATGAAAAGGTTCATCATGTTGTTGCTCATCGATAGCATGATTGGTAGCAGAATTCAGCACATCTGAAAATGTCATACCTTGGTAAAATGTAGAGCATTGTTCATTAACATTACTCTCATTTTCAGTAAGAAGTTCAAATGTATTATGGGTTGATTCATCAAAAAATTCAGAAGAGTTGTTCAACACCTCATTCTCATTTGCATATACATTCATTTGTTCATGTTCCTACAAAAGTTTAGGCATAGAAGGAGGTACAACAACACAATTCTTCTCAAGTTCATGTATTTCATCTTTGCAATTAGATACATTAGCAAAAGTTTCTTGCATAAGAATTTTCATATCTTTCCATGTTCGAGGTTTTTCTAAATTGCTTAAGCTGTCCCACCAAGTTAATTCACAATCAACTAACGCACTAGAAATATTTCTAATCTTTCTCCTCTCACACATATGCCACTGTCCAAAATTTTGTCCAACTCTATTTCCCAATCAATATATTCATCGTGACCAAAACCATCATAAGAAGGAAGAGATGGGAGAATGTAATTACTTCTTGTGGAAGGTGTTGTAAAGGTGGTCGAATGTTATGTGAAACCTTGGTTGATGTTTGATTTTTAGTGAGCAACTCCAACTCTGTCTTCGTCATGTCAATCATCTCAGCATATAATGCATGATTCTTGCTTTTACCTGACATTGTTAGTAGCAAATAGAAGACAACAAAAAAATATGCTATCCCTATCAACTACAAAGGATAATGACAAAGTGGAAGTGGAATCACACATTCTCAAGTGACTTACCACGCTCTTACAAGTGTTCTTACCAACATTGCATGTGGCAAACGGTTGACGGTATGAAGAAACCAATAAAGTGGGTATGATTGCAAAGGTGTATCAAATCTGCTCAATAGTAAGGTGTAGCTTGGATGGCAGTTTATATGTAGTAAGGATTAGCAATAATGAAATAAGATAGTAAAGTTGAATAAGTGTCCAAAGTACTTGTCAAAGATGCTGGTCTAAATGTGTTCCAAGTAGTTCAAGCTAGCAAATCATGTAACAAAATCAGAGGACACAAAGGATGCAAGCACTTCTGTTTTTCTTTATTGTTTTTTCTCCATTTTTTTCTTGTGTGCCTTTTGTATCTTGTTTTGCACTTTCCTTTTTTATCCTTTTTTTTCCAGAATGTGCTACAAAAGAAGAACACAATGCAAAGCAACCAAAGATATTTCGTAGGTCTATTACAGATTTTCTGCTCAATCTTCCAAGGACAATTAGGCACACTTAAAGGCTCCAAATCTAAAAACTTTCAGCAGAAATATTATATATATATCTATCCTCTTTAACTTCAGTATATAGAAGACCTATTTTAGATCATAACAATAAGAGATATTGCCCTTGAAGTACAGACTGTTCATAAATTCTAGGCCAATAACAGATTCAGATCTAATGCAATTTCTACCTTGGTAACTCTATTTTATAGGAATATAATTAATACAAAAGTTATAAGAAACTTCTTAAGCATTCCAGAAAGTACAAGAACACCAAAATCCGAGTTTGTATGGGTGAGATATGATGAAAATACCGAATTGGACAGAGATGAATCTAATTTGGACGTGATGACGTGCTTCAAAAGGATGAATCAACACAATACAAAACTCAAACTAAGACCAAAAACACTTCTAAACTAGCAATATGACTCAACCACGGACACAAACTCAACAAAACCAAACTGAATAACAAATTTGCAAAGGCTCAATGGTTGTTTGGACAAAGTGATGAATAGATCTACTAAACTACAAGATTTTTGTAGCCTTTTTGTGGACTCTAGGTATGAAAAACAAACAAATCGAAAGGATAGATGAATTACCTAATGGGCAACCTAGAAATCCAGTACCAATTTATAAGGAGGTTTAGGACTGATCTTCCAAAATGTAATGGATAAGTCGATTGATAGAGATCTCAATATTGATGGTCCGAGGTTCTCGAGTAGAACACAAAAAAACCCTGCAAGCACTACACCACCGCTCCATTGGTTATCAACTGTGTTGCACACGATTGACCTCGCTAATAAGGCTAATCCCTGCAAGTGCAACCGAGAAAAAGTAAGAACATAGAAGAAGCAATCTAAAATTGCTGAATTGGGGTTTCACAAACTGATAAACTACGATATTATTAATCTAAGCAAAACCCCATTGTTTATGGCAGCTACTATGGAGTATATATAGGTGGTAGGACGTCCAATAGGGTTTCAAGTTCGTAACCTAACCCTAAGACACGAAAATAAGAGATGTAGACTTGATACAAGGCCCAATGGCCTAATACGGTGGCGCAGCACCCTGACAGATTCTGAACTCGATTTTGTTTTGACGATTCCTGTCGACTCTGAAGGAATTTTGACATGGGACCAGCGAAATTGGAAAGTTATCTTCTTCCCATTCCGTGCATATGTAGAACGTCCTAAATGGAGTTTGTATGCGTCCTGGTTGTCCGTTTTTGTGTGAACTGCTACTAGACTCCAAGTTGGACACAATTCTGAGTTGGGCTTGGTTTCCATCTTCTTTACACTATTCCCTTGTCCTCCACGCCCCTAAATTTTTCCTCCAATTACTACTTGAACCTCTTCATGTATCCTAATCACAGTTAAATTATTATGTACCAATCCATTCTCAAAAATATATAAGGAAACATAAAAGAATGAGCTCACCTCTGAAATTAATTGTTGTGTGTGAACTCTATTGATTGCTTCTTGTATGTTCAATGGAGTTTGTTTGTATCCGTATAAGTGATGTCCTCATCAGTAGCACCTAGAAACAGTCATGGGACCCACCTGTCAGCCACCTGGAGAAAGCACAACCCATTTGGAGGGTTTACCAGGTCAGCCGAACAGGTGGTTCGGCCGACATGGTAGCTCCTCCAAACTCGGTCATCTTTCACTTGTCGGCTCCTCCGGGCTTCCTGAAGTCGTTGATGACTGATCCGCACACTTTTGGTGGTGGGAACCAACCTCCATACTAGTATAAATAGGACCACTCACCCCTCACTTGAACATACATCACTTCAGCATCATTCTATTGTATACACTAGTTATCCTAGTTCCTTAGTGGAGGTTAGGTCGTAGAGAGGAGTCTCTAGTTCCAAGTCCAAATTGGGAAAGGTATGGCTCATGTATCTTTTCTTGTATTTGTGACTTTATGCATAGTAATGATATTATCTTTAGTCTTCTTTTATACACATACTTGGATGGAGTGTTTCTTGTTTGATTGTGGATTCCATGTATGTTGTAGGAGTAGTCTTTATGATTATGCCATAACAATCTTAATCTATCATTATAAACACTACAAACCCCCACTATAGTCTAATTAGTTATGATATGATCATGTTGATATGAATAACTTATGCTATGTATCAACATTGGTTCAACGATGTTTAGATTAGTCATTGCCTTAAGATGGCTTGTGCCCGGGCTCCTAAGATATTTACTTAATATGCTAGAATGGTGCTAAGATAGTTAAGTAGCATTGGATGTCTCGTAGACCCACGGATTGAAGAGGTAGGCAGCAGGTGGTGACAACCCTATCTGTCCTTTGTAATCCTCTATGTTCGGCTATGCCACAAGCTCTTGGCAGGAGTCGCACTAGTATTGCTAGGGCTAAGCTCGGGCTCGATGTGTTGAACAACTTAGAATAAGGATTCACCATTGATATGCTCATTAGTATCTAACCTAGGCTGTTTATATGTATATTAGAAGTTGTCAAAGTGTGCCGACGATACTTCCCCCGATACTACTAAGAAGTAGTCTGTGGGGGTTCGTATTTAGGCAGGGAGCAAAATCAAGATCCAAGAGCAAGGTGACACGAGGAGTTTTTTGTGATTCGGGCTGCTTGAGCGTAATACCCTACTCCACGGGGTGTTTGTGTATTGGATTGCCTGAGCTAGTGTGAATGACTTTGGCCTTGGATGGCTCTAAATAGCCTGTGTATTACCATGCAGCGCAGTCCTTTTATATGCTAAGGACTTGCTATTACGGTATGTGTCGTGGCCCGATAGGTGGCCTCGGCTGTAATAATCACCCTATACACGATCCACAGGTGTTAAGGGGGGTTAATAGTGTGATAACATGCCTTAAAAGAAATGTTCTCGGTCTTGATAGTCCTCTAATCGTGCATCATTAATATGGCATTATGACGCATTAACCAGGCCTTGCAACGACCAATTGATAGCCCTTAAATGTCCGCGCCATTGGGGATCCCCGTGTCTTCCCATTGTAGACATAGATTTCATGCGACAGGTGCCAGCATCGGAGCTTCCCTCCATAGGGAGGTAGGTCCGGAGCTAGTAGACACGCGGCACGACCGGAGCTTCCCTTGTAGGGGAGGCAAATCCGGTACCTAGGTGCACATGGCAACACAAAAGCCACCATGAGGAAGGAGGCAGATCTGGCACTGGAGGACACATGACAGTACCGGAGCCACCCTAAGGAGGGAGGCAGGTCCGACACTGCAGGACATGTGTTGCCTCCAAAAGTCAACAACACTGGAAGGTGGAACTCAACGTGTCTTCTTCTGGTTCGAAGGGATACCTGGTATGCAGGGTATCGACAGAAGCATTGTAGGATCAACTCTCCAACTCTTAGTCTAATCTCCATTAGGAGCCATGTGCCTTCTAGAATAGATTGCTTAGGTGTGTGTCACATTATCCATATTATCAACTTACCCATGTCTTGATAATCGATTAGTATCCCATAGCTTGATCATAAGAGTAGTGTTTACTTTACTCCATTGCCTTCCTTTGGGATAAATACGATACCCTTGGGAATACTCATGAGTGAAATGCTACAACGATATCTTCCGTGCGCTTGCGAACATCATCTCTTACTAGAGATGATCTATGACATAAAAACCGTCAACGATTATCACATTTGCAAGTTTTAACATTTGAATCCATATTTGATGAAGTTGAGCTTGTTGAGGCGGAAGAGGAAACACTTGACTTGAGAGTTTTGAATTATGCTTCAAGATTCTTGTCAACATTGTTCAAGCTCACAAGTTCATCTTAGAGCACAACATTCGAACTCTTGAGACTAGAAGAAGTCTCCTTGCTCTCGATAAGTTCAAGTTCAAGTGTCTTGTTCTTCTCCCTCTCAAGCTCGAGGAGTTTCTCAAGATCAAGATTGTGTTGCCTCTCAAGGACAAGCAACTTCTCTTGTTCATTGAGAAGCTCCTCCTTATTAACTATTTCATCGGAAAGCATTTTTATTATTGAAATAACATCTTATTCAAGCCCTTAAATATGTATTCATTCTCACTACCACTATCAAAATCATCATTGTTAATTGAGTGTAAGGAAGTTTTAGATTTAACCTTTCTCTTCCCTTCTTTTTCCATGAGGCAAGTGTGTCTTGTGGTTTTCCATTCTCCCTTGTTTGGCAATAGAGTCTTCTTCATGGTTGGCTTCTTGATGGTGATGGTTGTTGAAGGTCCTTATATACCAATTTCGACCGTCAATATAACTCGATTATGTGAAGGAATGAATATTTCTTACACACATCATAGCTAGGAATAACCTAGTTCCACTTGTACTTGGATAAATTGGTGCATGCAGGTATTATATGCATATTTGAGGTGAATGCACGGCCACAAGGCAAGGAAAAACACTTACCACCAATAAGGCGCAATCACGAGGATTCATGGGCCCACTCGGAGTAGAAAACCAACTAAAAATCAAGGGAATCACCCATAACCATGATGGGGGCCCATATAACAGTGTCACAGAGAAGTTTCGACACGATTGGAGCCATTTGCAGTTCGGCCGAACCACCAGGTCGCCCGACATGGTATTCGCGCCAAACACGGTCAATCGCCACGTGTTGGCTCCTCACGGCTTGGAGATCATGATGGTGACTGATTCCCTCGCTTTTTCTGGCACCAAACCGACCTTTGGAGGGTATAAATAGGGGTAGGGGGCTCCCTCACTCCACACACCACTTGAGCATTCACTCTCTTGTATACATTAGTTCTCCAAGTCCTTAGTGGAACTTAGGCTATAGAGAGGAGCCTCTAGTCCCAAGTCCAAATTGGGAAAGGTATGGTTCATGTAGTTTTTCTTGTATTTGTGACTTTATGCATTATAATAATAGTATTATTAGTCTCTCTTTATACATATACTTGGGAAAAGTGTTTCTTGTTTGATTGTGGAATCCATGTATGTGTTAGGTGTAGATGTTGTTATGATCTAGACATAATGCCATTATCATGTTATCATAGACATCATACACCTTCACTATAGTCTAATAAGATAATAATATGATTATGTTAATATGAATATGTTAGTTCTTGGATCCAAAATTGGTTCAACGATGTTTAGGTTAGTCAGTGCCTTAGGATGAATATTACGTTGCAACTCTTAAGGTATTTACTTAGCATGCAAGAGTGGTGCTTGGATAGTTAAGTAGCATTGGATGCATCGTAGTCCATGGGTTGTAGAGGTAGGCGGTAGGTGGTGATAGCCCTATCCGTCCATTGTAATCCTCCATGTTCGGCTACGACGTAGGCTCTTGGCGGGAGTCGCCTGGCAGATCAGGGTAAGCCCATGCCCGACATGTTGGACCACTAAGACCTAGTATTCACTATTAGCAATACTCATGTGTACTTTATTAGGATATGTATATGAGTAATTAGAGCACAGTAGGAGTATCTCCATCTTGTAGTCTAACCCTCGTTGAGACAACCTTACCCTTAGAGTAGATTGCTTAGGTGTGTGTCACACTACCCTCATTATCATCTTAACCCTGTCATGATAACAGATTAGTACCTTATATCTTGATTATAAGAATAGTGTTTACTTTACTTCACCGCCTTCCTTTTGGATAAATACGATACCCTTGGGAATACTCTTGGGTGAAATGCTACATGATAGTTTCCGTGCGCTTGTGGACCTCATCTGTTTTGAGAGATGATATGTGATGTAAGAAACATCAACAAGCATTTCTGGCGCCGTTGCCGGGGAAGACAAAGGAAGTGAAGAATAGCTATCACTTGTGATTAAGCTATAGGTACTAATAGTTATTAGACAGGATTACCCTTATTTGTTTTCTCCTTTTGTGTGAAAACAGGGTAGTGTTGGCCAACCCATTTCATGGGATGGCCAACAAGGACGCCAGTGCTCAACTGCAAGATGATTTAAGGCGTACCTCAACAAATGTCCGTCGGGCAACATCATTACTTTCTAGAAGCATTTCAGCTTCCAATAGGAGCCAAAGTCATTCATCCTCAAGCTTGGGGGAGGCTCCAAGAGTTCTTCTTGGTTTGCCTCCACCATAGGATGGATAATTGGCTCCTCATCCAACATTCATGTCATGGGTTGGTCCACCAATCCATGACAACCTTTGTGCTGGAGCTGAAAGAGTCCTATTCTCATTCATCATGGATGAGGATATGGTCTATACTCAAGGGGTGGATTGAAGAGTGCTCTAGTTCCTTTAGCTTGGCATGTACACCACTTTACAGGGTGGACATGCTAGCTAAGAAACTACACCTCCCATTGAAGTATCATGAAGATCAATCCAATGGAGAAGTGTTTGGATGATCCAAGCCATGGATATTCACATGATTTGTGAAAATCCATGTCAACATGGGCCACTTGGGGAATCATTTCCCTAAAACCTATTGGGATTATTCCTTCCAAACACAACTCCAATGGCTATCACCAACAAGGAGGTCAAGGGTGGAATCAACATCACCCTTGCAATCAAGGAGTCTATGCGGATTTCAAGGGATTTATGTTCAACTATCCTACATTTAAGCATCTTGTCCATGGCCAAGCAAGAAATCAAGACAACATCCACATGAAACCCTTGGCCAAGGACAAGAAAATTAAAGAGCATTCAAGATCCAAGATATCCCACAATCACTTGTTGAGATTCCTACACTTCGACCAAGCCCATAAACCCTAGGGCAAGTGACATTGTGGATGAAGCATTTCTTGTTTGATTGTGAAGTCCACATGTCATCATGCCCAAGGAAGCCTTTGATCCATGATCAAAGTATGGGTTAACCTTAAGGGATATCAAGATGGTCGAAGTGGCACCCCCAAATAAGGACAAGCCGCACCATGCTCATGAGAGAATATCTTCAAGGGGGAAAAGCCGTCACTGCATCAACAAGCCTTCATAAAGATGACGGAGAGGCTCTGGCTATCATATGGTCCACATGTCCAACTAACATGCCAAAGGAGATTTGGCATGTCGATCAAGAGAAGTTGTCCACATCTTCAACTCCAGGATTGGACACCAAATCAGCGCACTAAACAGGACGGAGGTAAGTCCCACTCACCGGACTTCAAAAATTTGGTGAGTCCTTACCAATAGGTTAATTGGTAGTTATGTCATATTTGTTTTCTCAATTGCATGTTTGAATTTCCCATCAAATCTTGCATTTGCATTTAGTATGTTTGATTTTTCACGCTTGCATGTTGGAAAGTAAAATTTCCAACCATCATAAAACTAAAATTTTGAATTAGGAAATAAATTTATTTGGATATGAACAGCCACTTGAGTTCATCTTCCTAATTCGAACCAAAAATATTTCCCTTAATATTAAATGCATTTGCAAGTTGTTTCAAGTTAGGGCAAAACAATTTGACAAAGGGTACAACATGCTTTTGAGCTAACATAACCCATTTCGAGTTGTTTTGTTTGTTCTTGATGTTGGTGCAATCAGGACAAAATTTGTAAAGAAGTTGGAAGGCCTCATCAAGCGCATGTCCCTCCATCAATCTCGTTTTGAGTTCATGGTGGAGGAATGCTCAAGATGGTGACCCAATGGAGCAGCAAGATGAATCCCATTCAACTCCAACCTCAACTTGGAAGAAGGCATTGAACAGGAAGACTAAACCAAAATTCATGGTTGTTTCTCACATAACAACCTTCAACCGAACTGCTCTTCAATTGAGGCACAAGTTTAAAAAATTTCCGTCGTTTGAATTGCATTAGGATTGATTGATTTTTGCTTACATTACACCTTCTCATCATTCAATTCTTATGCATCCTCATGAGAGTAAGTGTTGACATTACTCTTTTTTTATTCGTCAAAAAGGAGTGTCACCTTGTTTGGGAATAAATTTAAACAAGTACCTAGAATTTCATAAGCATTGCTAAAATTGACCCAGACATTTCTTGCCTAGGTAATGCTTATGGAATGACTTATTGGTTGAATTGGTATGTAGCAACCCAGGAATAGTGATATCCATAATTTTGATTGGAAACTCATTCATGCATGGATCACTAAATTTCAAATTCCTAGGCAAGAAATAAAAAATGTCCAGGGGTAAAATTGAGAATCTTTTTTTCCATGACCCAAATGATAAATATTTGCTCTGGTAAAAAACTATGATGGTTAGAAATTCGAAGGGGTCCATATAGTGTATTTATATCACTTGCATTACTATGAATAGGAGCTCTAGAAAATGTTCAACTTGATTTATCCATAAAGCCCCACTCCTAGCAATGATTCATACATTGTTCATGAATACACTGGAAATTGAACCCAATGCATCTTTGGTCTTGTTCTTCCCCGTGCGTACAAATGAAGATTCGGTACCTAACCCGAAAATTCAGTTTTACAAGTATTGGGAGCTAACCATCCCTCTCTATCATAGAGGAGAAGTTTACAGGAGTAAAATAACTATGCAGGCATTCAAATATTCAATTTTTGAAGACCCTAAGAGGATATCATTTCAATATCTCTTGGCCAAGGAGTAAAGTAGGATGGTTTCTACCTATCGAAAATTAAGCCCGAAGGTCAACCATAAATATACGAGGCCGGAGATTTGACATGGAAAGCCTCTGTGAGCAACCAATGGGCTGCTACAAATATGTGAGAGCATTATGCTCTCAACTATTCTAAGCACTCATTCAAGCTCAATGGAATTGCCACCATCATTGGGTGTAAGTTATTCCTTTGTGGCTAAAAGGTATGATGTACCTTAACCAAGGAATGACAAGATCACATCCAAAGTATAATGGGTGCAAGTTGTTCTGATGTGACTAGAAGGTATTTTATACCTTAGCCAAGGCATGATGGATCACACCCAATGCATGAGGGGTACAAGTTATTCCTTTATGTCAAGAAGGTATGATACACCTTAGTCAAAGAATGATGGAACACACTCAACGCATGTTGAGTGCACGTCATTCCTTTGTAGCTAAAGGTTATCATTACCTTAGCTAAGGAATAACAAGGTACATCCAACCTATTGAAACCTTGAGATGTGGATGAGCAACATCGACAACACCCTCCTTGACCACACTCATGGAACCCATGGAAGGCAACCCAACATCGACACTCAACCCTCCAATGTCAAAGCCATGCTGCAACAAGGTTAGGCCAACCTCATGTCCTAAATCCATCGTTAGGGTTTCAGCCCCTAGTGCGAACCTTGAACAAGAACAAGCTTGGGGGAGTACCCCCACTTGAGGTAATTTGTATCACACCCCATTTGCATCCCTTTATTTTAGTTCTTTATTTCCACCACATTTGCATCTTAAAAAAATGAAATAATGTAGTATAGGTTAGTTTAATAAAATAAAGGATGTGCAATAAGAATATTTTTACTTTGCATAAGTTGAAATGATGAATAGTTGCTCTGTTTTATTTTATCTAGTCCCTTGCATACAACTTAGTATTCTCCAAGTATTGGGTTTATTGGCCTAGAATATTCTTGTCTGAAACTTGGAAATTGTGGGTAGCAAATGCTAAGTCCAATTCTAGGTTTTTGTGGGATATGATATAGTTATAAGTGCTGCTAATATCCTAGTTGAAAGTGAAATTTGATTTCACGAAGAAAATTTAAAATAGAAGTTCTTCATTTGATAGAAATTCCTACCAAAGCCATATGATGATTTGAATTAGATAAACCTTATGCATATGCTATTTTCCTTTACAGTGAGCTTGATCAAACTAGTATAGACCTATGTGAGAATCTTTTCATACTTTTAAGATCAAGATTACACGGGCACATGCTAAACTTCTACACTAGAAGATAGCAAAATTCCTTCATATCATCATTCCACAATAAAATGAGAAACTCCATGCCTTTCATGCTTAGTACTCTCTTCACGTTCATTGCATAAAAAGGGAGTAGAATACATGGCTACAAGAAAAAAAAAGAAAAAAAATTCATGCTTACATCATAAGAATGAGAAAAAAAAGGCAGGCTTACATCATAAGCATGAGAAAAAAAAAAGAGAAAAAAAGGTATCCATGCTTCATCCCTGCAATTAAGAGAGTCTACACAAATAGGAGTCATCTTAAAATCCAAATCCACTCCACAAATATTCCATCACACTTGCACAAATCTTGATCAAAAGTATGATTTGCTTTCTCCTAAGGATTACTCTTTTGACTTAGCAATATATGTGTTGCAAATATGTCTACTCTTGATCCCTATTAAGCTCCACATACAAGCCTTATTTAGATGTAGGACAGGAAAGGCATTGTCTTGGTGAGGATACAAATACCACTTCCCACATAGGAGTGATTGAGTGCATCATTTGAGGAACTTAAATCCAAACACCATTTGAAATTCTCCGGAAATTTGAGTGGAACTCATACATTAGATGATGCATGCTCATTTTGCTGTTCTGTCCTTCAACCACTCAAGAGAAGGATGAGGCATAAGCCTCATAATGACTAAGAAAAAGGGTGAGGTACCATAGCCAATTTATTCAATGCAAGGTAGAATACTTTGTCGTGCACTTGGTACTTTTGCAAAATAGGACATAGTAGCAACTCCTGATCAACAACCTAAGTCTTTATCTTTACTTCAGGACGAGCAAAGGATAAGCTTGGGGGAGTTTGTTGACGTTCATTATATACCAATTTCGACCATCAATATAACTCGATTATGTGAATAAATATTACACACATCATAGTTAGGAATAACCTAGTTCCACTTGAACTTGGAGAAATTGGTGCATGCAGGTATTATATGCAGATTTAGATGAATGCATGGCCACAAGGCAAGGAAAAACACTTCCCACCAAGCAGGCGCAATCACGAGGATTCATGGGCCCACTCAGAGTAAAAAACCAACTAAAAATCAAGAGAATCACCCATACCCATGACGGGGGCCAATATAACAGTGTCACAGAGAAGTTTCGACGCGATTGGAGCCATTTGCAATTCGGTCGAACCACCAGGTCTCCTCACCTAGTATTCGCGCCAAACGCGGTCAACTGCCATGTGTTGGTTCCTCATGGCTTAGAGATCATGATGGCAACTGATTCCCTCGCTTTTTCTGGCGCCAAACCGACCTATGGAGGGTATAAATAGGGGGTAGGGGGCTCCCTCACTCCACACACCACTTGAGCATTCACTCTCTTGTATACATTAGTTCTCCAAGTCCTTAGTGGAGGTTAGGCTATATTGAGGAGCCTCTAGTCCCAAGTCCAAATTGGGAAAGATATGGCTCATGTATTTTTTCTTGTATTTGTGACTTTATGCATTATTAGTCTCTCTTTATCCATATACTTCGGCAAACGTTTCTTGTTTGATTGTGGAGTCCATGTATGTGTTAGGTGTAGATGATGTTATGATCTAGACATAATACCATTATCATGTTATCATAAACATCAGACACGTTCACTATAGTCTAATTAGTTAATAATATGATGATGTTAATATGAATATGTTAGTGCTTGGATCCAACATTGGTTAAACGATGTTTAGGTTAGTCATTGCCTTAGGATGAATATTACATTGAAACTCTTAAGGTATTTACTTAGCATGCAAGCGAGGTGCTTGGATAGTTAAGTAGCATTGGATTCATCGTAGTCCACATGTTGTAGACGTAGGCAGTAGGTGGTGACAACCCTATATGTCCATTGTAATCCTTCACGTTCAGCTACGACGTAGGCTCTTGGCGGGAGTCACCTGGCAGACCAGGGTAAGCCCGTGTCCGACATGTTGGACCACTAAGCCCTAGTATTCACTATTAGCATACTCATGTGTACTTCACTAGACTATGTATATGAGTAATTAGAGCACAGTAGGAGTAGCTCCATCTCGTAGTCTAACCCTCGCTAGGACAACCTTACACTTAGAGTAGATTGCTTAGGTGTGTGTCACAATACCCTTATTATCATCTTACCCCTATCATGATAACTGACTAGTACCCTATATCTTGATCATAAGAATAGTGTTTACTTTACTTCACCACCTTCCTTTCGTATAAATACGATACCCTTGGGAATACTCTTGGGTGAAATGTTACATGATAGTTTCTGTGCGCTTGTGGACCTCATCTCTTTCAAGAGATGATCTATGACGCAAGAAACATCAACAATGGTTGTCATCTCCTCTTCATCTTCGGAGGAGGACTTATCGTTGGAGTCCCACTCCTTGCCGACATGGGCTTGACAATGTGCTTTCTTCTTTTTGAAGATCTTCTTTTCTTGAGGCTTCCCATCCTTCTTCTTGTTCTTGTCTTCATCCTTCTCATATGGATAATTCACAATAAAATGTCTATAATCGCCACAATTATAGCAAGCTCTCTTGGTTCTTGACTTGCTCTTCTCCTTGCCCTTGCTCTCATAGTTAGCACCTCTTCTTCTCTTCATCATTCTCTTGAACCTTTTGATGAAGAATGCCATTTCTTCATCATCCACATATGTGCTCTCATCATCACTATCTTCATCATCACTTGATGCTTGTATTTCTTTGCCTCTAAACTTGGATGATGCTTTGAGAGGAATATACTTCTTCTTCAAGGATGTGGCTTTGGCAAGGTCATTGACATGGCGTTCTTCCATCTCCATCATCTCATGGTTGATGATCTTTCCTAGCACCTCACCCGGAGTCATCTTGTGGAAGTTGGGACTCCTTTGGATTAGGGTGTATAAGGTGACATTGTGAGGCATGAATGCCCTAATCATCCTATTCACCACTTCATGGTCCATTCACTTCTTGCATTTGTATGCCCGGCTCTTGTTGATGAGGATCTTGAGCCAGTTGTACATATCTTGAGGTGTTTTGCCATCTTCCATGGCAAATCTTCCAAGTTCTCCCTCGATCATCTCAATCATGGGCTCCCACACGGACCGGTTGCCCTCATGAGCAATCATGAGTGTGTCCCAAATCTCCTTGGCTTGCTCCAACCCGTCCACTTTGTTGAATTCTTCTTCGCTTAGGGACGAGTTGAGAATGACTGCCGCTTGAGTGTTGCGATGGATTTGTTGTTCTTGCTTGGGGGTGAGCTCTTCATCATCTACAGAGATATATACACCTATGCAAATGATGTGCCAATGGGTGGGATTGAGATAAATAAGATGCATTTTCATGTTAATGATTCCACATTGTATAGTTAGTACCATCAAAGTAGGATGGTTTGCCCAAAGGAATAGACAAGTAATTGTAATGAGAATTTAAACGCTCATAATTAAAATGGTATCGTGTGTAGTCTCTTGACTACTCTTGAACTTATTCTCTCTTGCAAGTCTCTTCCTCCTCTTGACCTCATCCTTGGCCTTTTGGAGAAGGTTTGCAAGTCGCTTCACTTATTCATCTTCAAATTCACTTGACACATCCAAAGGTGGGGGTGTCGGCTTCGTTTTCTGACTTTCATCGGTGTTGGGAGGACGAGGGTTTGATCTTTGATTTCCCTTTGGGTCGGTCTCGCCAGTCTTGGTGATGTCTTGGAGTGGCAAATCCTTTTCGCCATTTTCCCCCATCTCCTATCCAAGCGATTAAGCTTTTGGGAGAGTTAGTGTAGGACCAAAGAGCACGTGAAAAGCTAATAGAGGGGGTGAATGGTAGATTACAACTTTTTGAGCAAAGCAACAAAAACCCCTCCGCAGTAAATTGATCTGTTAAAAAAGTCATGCGTGCAACTAATCTAAACGTGATCAATTGTGACAAAACCGGTATAGATTTTGTAGAATCAAGTCACGAAGACTTTACAACAAGAACCACGAAAATCCGTCAAGAAAAACCCAAGTTACGATTGAAAGATCGAACAAAGGTCAATCTGTTCTACCCGAGAAAAACCAGATCTGCAACACTGCAAAAAGATTCATGTAGATCAGAAATCACAATTCCAATGACTGTGAAATTTTCACAGATGATAGATAATCAAGTTGTGAAGATAACAAGAAAAGAATCACATCAATTGGATCTAAAAAACTCGAGTTATGATAAAACCATCGAAGCAAGGTTGTGTTGTGCAGAAACTCAACGAGAAAAACTTGTCTGAAACAAGTTGGATGAACAAGGCACAAAAGTTCATTTAAACTAAGATCTTTATCTAATAGATCACAAGAGGAACAGCCCTAAAATCCGTTTACCATGAGCTCTGGCCTCCTTTGCTTATATAACCAGCCATAAGGCCAACCCAAACAAAACTAGGACTCGTATCCTACTCACTTTCCACCGAAACTTTCTATAACTGCTCAAGACTCTTCTATACGCAGATAGAAGCAATCTTAAGACTTCCAAACACCTATACCAGATTACTAAAAACAACTAATCTTTGTAACCCACACGAAAACCTATCATAACCAACTCAAATATTTCCATAGTTGAGTCAAACACGACTCAGTCGCAGCCTGAGTCCATAACCTAGTCAGTTGGACCTTTCCGACCAATTCTTTACGTCCACATATCTTCATCACGCCTTGGAACCATGAAGCCACGTCCATGCACTCCTTTCACATGTGCAAACACCTTCCAACAACGTCCACAATACCTTCATATGCATTGTTCTTGATCTAAACATGTTGCGCACCCTCCCGATCAACTCAACCACAATTCCTCCCAAACTTGGTTGTTGAACCTCATCTTGTCCCTAAGACTAGTTCAATGAATCCCGTCACCAGCCATGTCTTGAACTCAAGTAACACCTGCATATGAATAAACAACCGATACTTCCGAGCACAAGTCCTCGACTTGACTCACGTTATTTTTTAAAACCACAACACCTTACGTGAGCACCTTACATAAGCATGCAAACCATAGCAAAATGATATCAGCCATAACCACCAAAACACACCAAAAACTTAGTAAAAGAATACTAAGCAAGCTTTCCATAATCCAAAAAGCAAGTTTGAAACATTGCAAGTTGAAAGCAGAATCATTGCAATTTAGCATTGGACCTTGCTAAAGCTAACCGGACCTTGAACCGGAGCTTACCATAGCTAGCAGGACCTAGCGCCGGAGCTAACCAAAGCTAGTCGGACCTAGCGCTGGAGCTAACCAAAGTTAGTTGTACCTAGCGCCGGAGCTAACCAAAGCTAGTCAAACCTTGAACTGGACTTAGCGAAAACAAGTCGGACTTAGCCAACATAAGTCGGACCTAGACAAAGAAGTCGGATCTAGCCAAAGCAAGTCGGACCTTACGTCGAACCTTGCTGGATCTATCCAAAACAAGCCGAACCTATCATCGGACCTTGCAAGAGCTTGGACCTAAAGTCGGACTTTGTTAAAAAGGTGTTTTGGCAGTTGTTAGTACCATCAGACGAGGTACCCTCGCACACAGGATGAAGACACCAAGGCACATCTGGAGCTGCCACGTGTCCTGTAGGCGCCAATGTATTTGCCTCCCTCAAGATCGAGCTGCGGTGCTACCACGTAAGCCTTGAAGATGGGACTTGGCCCCTCCGGTGTAACGGGCTCCCGAGACGCCACGTGTAGGGATGGGACCTCACCCAATCTTTGGGGAGCGCCCCCGGAACAGCCATGTGGCACGGGGCGCAAGGACCAGCACCCCCCCCCCCAAGGGAAAGGGCCTGGAGCTGTCACGTCCCCTGACAAGCCCCGGAGCTGCCACGCATCACGGAGGACCAGGTCTGACCTCCCCAGCGAAGATCAGCCCTAATGCTGCCACATGTCCTGCAGCTCACCTCGGACGGTAAGATGCGGAGAAAAGAGATGGAGCGCCCTGCATTGAAGATGCGCACCCACCTCTGGTGCCCAACGCGGAGCACGCAAGCGGTTAGAGACTGCTATGACCAATCGGTCACAGTGAAGGCATTGCAGGTCTATCCCACTTAGCCAAGTGGTTAGCTTGCGAACAAGACAGGCCGACGGGACACCTTCTGCGACCATCAGTAACGGCGCATGGGCTACTGACAAGAGAGGAGGCAAGACGGCGAGTCTTCACTGCCTCATTCAGGCAAGCTTGTGCGAGAAGCCATAGATATTTAGGATAAGATCGCCCCTAGACCACCTGTTGGGCCACGATACCCCACTTGTAAGGCATCTGGCCTTGACTATAAAAGGTTCGGACCACCACCGTTACAAAGGACCAGAGCAAAACATCACACATGCGTACACACATACTAGCAATACCATCCACCGTGGAGTAGGGTGTTATGGTCCTTGCGGTCGAACCACGTTAAAACCACTGTCTCATACTTCCATCCACTAGAACACTTGATTGAGGCCTAAGCCCCACCGAACAAAGAACCTTCGCGGGCTGCTCCTAAGCAGATCTGGGGGAAGTGTCGCTCTAACACTTCGACATTTGGCGCACCAGGAAGAGGCTTTTTCCCTCAAAAAAGTTGTAGCGCTTTCGCCAATCATGGTGTTCATCAAGCCTTCGAGTACTGGCAAGATCGAGCCACAAGAGGTCGACCAGAGTGTCGACAAAGACGTGGAGATGAAGTTCCAAACGCCGGAATGCGCCGTGGAAACGGTCCACCAGGCTGTGAACTTCGACCTCAACAGGGACCACGAGTGTTGCAAAGCACTCCACGTCATCTGTGGAGGGTCTTGGGAACCCGCATCCAGGAATGCGGTCAAGACCCTGCGTGGAGCAATGGCTTCGATAGCCTCTACACATGCCCCGGTGTCGCATTACAAATGGATGGAGACGTCGATCAGCTTCAACGCCTCCAACTGTCCCGAGAACATGGCACGAGCCGGGCAGCTGCCCCTCCTCATCGTCCCCACCATCGCCAATGTAAAGTTCTACCACGTCTTGAGAGATGGTGGAGCCGGCCTCAACCTCATGAGTCGTGCAGCCTTTGACAAGCTGAAGATCCCTGTGTCCAGGCTCGCCCCGTCGAGACCATTCTCGGGGGTAGGACCGGAGAGTGTTATCCCGTACGACTGCATCCACCTCCGGGTGACCCTCGGGACACCCGAGAACTTCAGGACGGAGAATATCCTATTCGACATCATGGAGATTAGCCTTCCCTACCACACCATTATCGGCAGGCTAGTCCTGTACCAGTTTATGGCTGTTGCCCATTACGGCTACCTCATCCTCAAGATGCCGACATCCTCCAGCGTCCTCAAGATCTGCGAAGATCGTTCTGCTGCGATGACAGTTTTGGAGAAGCTCCGAGCGCTGGCAACAGCCCCAGCGCTTGTCCTGAGCGATGTTGGGTTGAGTAAGACTTTGCTAGAGCCACACGCGCGCAGTCACACCGCTGCACCGCGAGTGCAGCCGTCCGACAAGGACGAAATTCCCATCCAGACAATTCAGATTAATTCTGATGCTGCTCAGACCACCTGTATCACGGAGAGTCTGGACAGCGAGTAGGAATCGGTGCTCACTGCTTTCCTACAAGCTAACGTCAACGTCTTCGCCAGGCAACCATCGTAGATGCCAGGCATCCCCAGGGAAGTGATCAAGCATGGTCTAAAGATCTACCCCGATGCACGGCCACAACAACAGAGGCCCCATAAGCAGTCCATCGAGCAACAGAACTTCATCCGCGAAGATATCAAGAAGCTACTCGATGTTGGCTTCATACAGGAGGTCCACCATCCCAGATGGCTGGCCGATCCTATTATTGTCCCCAAGGCCAGCGGTAAGCTCCAGATGTGCATCGACTACACTAACCTCAACAAGGCATGTCCTAAAGATCCTTTCCCTCTCCCTAGAATAGATCAAATCATAGATTCAACCTTGGGATGTGATATGTTGTGCTTTCTAGATGCCTACTCAGGGTTTCACCAAATACCAATGTTTAGAGAGGATGAAGAACATACCGCTTTATAACCGTAGATGGCCTTTACTGCTATGTCCCCATGCCTTACGGTCTTAAGAATGCCCTCCCCACCTTTGTTCGCGTCATGCATAAAACATTTGGGGACCTCATTCGAGACCTAGTAGAGTTATATGTCGATGACATTGTAGTTAAGATCCAGACCCATACATCATTGCTAGAAAACCTCGCCCTAGTCTTTGATAGACTGCGGACCACACGCACGAAGCTCAATCCCAACAAGTGCGTGTTCGGGGTCAAATCTAGGAAGCTCCTCGGCTTGGTCTCACACCGACGGATTGAGACCAACCCAGAGAAGATCAAGGCAGTGGAACTGATGCAACCTCCGGCCCGCATCAAGGACGTGTAGAAGCTTGTAGGGTGCTTGGAAGCGCTCAGCCGGTTTATCTCTAGGCTGGCTGAGCAGGCCCTCCCGTTCTTCAAGCTCCTGCGCAAGTGTGGGCCATTCGTCTGGACCGAGGAAGCGAAGAAGGCGTTCCGCGAGCTAAAGCAGCAGTTGATGATGCTGCTGATAATGCTAGCATTGGAGCCCAAGGAGCCCCTGTACCTCTACATCGCCGCCATAGTAGAGGTGGTGAGCATGGTTTTGGTTGCAGAGCGGGCTAGTCCCTAATAGCCTCGATGGACGGGAGCTTGCAGGGAGCCACGACAATGAAGAAGCCTTTGGGTCCCAGCCCCCAGAGGAGGTCCGGGTCCCCCTAGGAGGCCCCAGAGAACAAGAAGCCTCTGGGTCCCAGCCCCAGAGGAGGTCCAGTTCCCCCTAGGAGGCTTCGAAAAACAAGAAGCATCTGAATCCCAGCCCCCAGAGGATATCTGAGTCCCCCTAGGGGCCCCGAAGAACAAGAAGCCTCTGGGTCCCAGCCCCTAGAGGAGGTTCGGGTCCCCCTAGGGGGCCTCGGAAAGCAAGGAGCCTCTGGGTCCCAGCCCCCAGAGGAGATTCGGGTCCCCCTAGGGGGCCCCGAAGAGCAAGAAGCCTCTGGATCCCAGCCCCCAGAGGAGGTCCGGGTCCCCCTAGGGGGCCCCGAAGAGCAAGGAGCCTCTGGGTCCCAGCCCCCAGAGGATGACCGGGTCCCCCCAGAGGGCCCCGGAGATCAAGGATCCTTTGTGTCCCAGTCCCCAAAGGACGCGCCGGGCCCTGGAGACATGGAGTCACCAGGCCCAGAGCAGATGGAAGAGTGTAACACACTCAATTTCATGCATCGTGCCCTGCATACATTCACATATATGTCTAACATTAGTCCACATAAAAAGGAATAATTTTAAAATTTATTTTGAACAAAACCGCACTCAAGAATTCTGGGAAGTGCGAACTAGTCCGATTTCTCTCTAACTTCAAACTAACTTGTTTGTTTTTTTGCGGACTAGTCTGTTTTTGCCTCTGGACACTTTGGGACTTGTCTGATCCTGTGCGGACTAGTCCGGTGTTCCAATCCCTGGGAAAATTTTGCTAAGTCCCTAGACTTGTCCGGACTAGTCCGGTATTCCAGCGGACTTGTTCGTTTTCCTCTCTGACTAAAGTCGGACTTGTCCGAT
This sequence comes from Tuctoria greenei, assembly GCA_036927565.1. Taxonomy (NCBI): domain Eukaryota; kingdom Viridiplantae; phylum Streptophyta; class Magnoliopsida; order Poales; family Poaceae; genus Tuctoria; species Tuctoria greenei. Next base: position 22,390,773 of record JAYESD010000003.1, read on the forward strand.
TTTTGGCCAGGGTTGTCCGTTTTTCCCCTCTAGATAAGTTTGGACTTGTCCGATGTCCAGTCCAGACTTGTTCGATTTCTCTTTGTCCAACTTCGGACTAGTCCGGCCCTTTTCGGACTTGTCCGATAAATCGCGACTCTGAATTGATCTTTTTTTTCATGACTTGTTTCTTGGGTTTCTTGTTAAGTGGGCCTAGGGATGTCGTGCCTAACTCTTTTAGAGCCCATGTGGGACTCTAAACCGACCTCTACTCATATCAAACTCGAAAGCCATCTAACCCTAGCCTCCACCTCTATATAAACAACCCCACCCCTTGGCCTGACATCTATTTGCCACTTTTCCACCCCACCCAAACCCTAGCTCGTGAATAGCCGCCACCAAGAAGGGAGACAGAGATCTAGAGAAAGAATAAGAAGCGGAGAAAACGAAAGAAGATCATGATCTCCATCAACTTTGTGTTCTTTGTCAATAATTCACCATCAAGTTCTTCATCAACAATAGATCTTCGAGATCCAATTGTTGCCTCCAAGATCCTTGATTCATTGGAGTCCTGGACACCTGATACACCTTCTATTCTCTTTTCCTTACGTGAATTCAACCCCAAATCTCCAAATTCACGTCGATCTAGAAAATCCTAATCTCTGTTCTCGTGAAGTGCGGATTAGTCCGGCCTCCTGCGGACTTGTCCGATCTTCATGGTTAAATTGTGTTGAATTAAATCTAAAATTTGATTGAATCAACTCCAAACCTGTATAAACTTGTTAAAATCTATTAGAACTAGTTAGTGATCATTAGAAACAACTCATTAACAAGTTTCACCTTGCATTTGCATTAATCATGCATATCATGTCATGTTGAGTAATATTTGTTCACTCTTTTATTGTATTCTTGTCTTGTATGTTTATTATGCGAATTATACGGATTTGCGCTAGAGAGTGCCATGGAGGATCTCCAGCACCAAGAGTTTGAAGGCTTTGACCCGAACCAATCCCAAGAGCAAGGCAAGTGTCCAACATATTGATCCTGTTTCTAAAATAAATGTTTTGTTTGCAAAATTGCATGCTTGTGTCAATTTGATGGAAATCCTATGATAGTAAGTTTACTATCATTGTTTAACGCCCTTGTCACCTGGAATTCATGGTAGAGAGTCGGGATGGGCTTTTTACCTTTTTGCTTCGCTTGATTAATTGGGATGGGAACACAACTATACCACGTAACTTAATTATGCATTTATGAGATTATGATTAACATGAACTGGTTAATATGATGTGGTAATGAGTGATCTAAGCAAGCATGGTATGTGGATGGGTTGGATGTTATGGTCGTTCGCTTGCTTTAGATCTAAGGACCGGTTCATGCAAGAATAAGCCAGGACTACAGTGCCACCACGAGGCCAAGTATGGGTGCGGTGTAGCTAATTAATTAGGGCTTTGCCAGTGTGTGGGACCTTTGTGTGCTGAATATATTGGCTTTGACAATAAAAGTTTTGAATGCTGCCATAACATCTTTTTAGCAAGGTCCGACTTTAGCTCTGGCATGTCTTTGTTAAGCTCTGATATGTTTTTGCTAGGTCCGACTTATGTTGATTAGCTCCGACATGTTTTTTTTAGCTCTGGCGCTAGGTTGTACTAGCTTTGGTAAGCTCCCGCTCATGCTCCGGTTAGTTTTGGCAAGATTTGGAGCTTGATCGCAATGTTCCTGCTTTTACTATGAAATGTTTCGAACTTGACATTGTTGGAAAGATTGCTTAGCATTCATTTGCTAAGTTTTTGGTACATTTTGGTTGATATGGTTGATATCATTTTGCTGTGGTTTGCAACATGCTTATGTGAAGTGTTCACATAAGATGTTGTAGTTTCGGAACTAACGAGAGTCAAGTCGAGGACTTGTGCTCGGAAGTATTGGTTGTTTGTTCATGTGCGGGTGTTGCTTGAGTTCAATACATGGCTGGTGATGGGATCCATTGAACTAGTCTTAGGGAGAAGATGAGTTTCAACAACCAAGTTCGGGAGGAATTGTGGTTGAGTTGATCGGGAGGTCGTGCAACATGTTTGAATCAAGAACAATGCATATGAAGGTATAGTGTTCGTCATTGGAAGAAGTTTGCATGTATGCAAGGAGTGCATGGACATGGCTACATGTTTTCTAGGTGTGATGAAGAGATGTGGACATAAAGAATTGGTTGGAAAGGTCCAACCGACTAGGTTATGGACTCAGGCTGCGGCTGAGTCGTGTTTGACTCAAATATGGAAAGTTTTGAGTTAGTTACGATAGTTTTTCGTGTGGGTCACGAATTTGAGTTGTTTTAGGAATGTGGGATACGTTTCTAAGGTGTTTGGAAGTCTTAAGATTGATTCTATTTGCGTATAGAAGAGTCTTGAGCAGTTATGGAAAGTTTTGATTCGTGAACTGAGTAGGATTGAGTCCTGATTTGAGTTGAGTTGGCTTTCGAGCTGGTTATTTAAGCAAGGGAGGCCAGAGCTCGTGGGAGACAACTTTGGGGCTGTTCCTCTTGTGTTCTATTGAATAAAATTCATAGTTTAAAGGAACTTTTGTGCCTTGTTCATCCGACTTGTTTCTGTCAAGTCTTTATCATCGAGTTTCTGCACAGCACTACCTTGTTTTGGTGGTTTTATCATAACTCAAGTTTTACAGATCCAATTGACGTGATTATTTTTGGGCTGTCTTCACAACTTGATTATCTATTATATGTCAAAATTTAACTTTCATTGGATTTGTTTTTTTTTATCTACACGATTTTCTTTGTAGTATTACAGATCTGTTTTTTACTCGGTGGAACAGATTGACCTTTGTTCGATCTTTCGATCGTAACTTCAGTTTCTCTCGACGGATTTGAGTGATTCTTGTTGTGTTGTCTTCGTAACTTTATTCCCTCTGATATATGTCACTTTTTTCATAGTGAAACACATTTAGATTAGTCTCACACACGATTTCTTTAATAGATCGTTTTTCTGCCGAAGGGGTTGGGATTTAATTGTTTCTGCTGCGTAAGATTTTTTTTAATCTACCATTCACCCCCCCCCCCTCTGGTATCTTATCACGTGCTCTTCGATCCTACAATTGGTATCAGAGCTAGGTTGCTCTAATCTTTGTGATTTGCACGTGTTTTGACTAATCATCATTTAGAAATACTTCACTTTTGATGCTTCGGACTGCCCTCGGAACATGATCGGAGCTGGCCAGCTACCTCTGATGGTATCACCAACCATCAACAACATTCAACTCCACAATGTAATGGTGGACGGAGGTTCAGGGCTGAATCTCATAAGCTTCGAGGCTTTTGTCAAGCTTCAGCTCCGACCTTCAGACCTTCACCCTTCCCGACCTTTCTCCGGAGTAGGTCCGGGGGCCATAACACCGCTCAGTGCCATTACTCTCCTTGTGACCTTCGGGACTCGGGAGAATTATCGCACTGAGAAGTTGATCTTTGACGTCGCTCAGATCAACTTGCCCTTCAACGCCATTCTGGGCAGGCCTGCCTTGTATAAATTCATGGATGCCGCTCATTATGGCTACCTGGTGTTGAAGATGCCGACACCAGTTGGCATTCTCCGGATCCGCAGAGACCGTACTGTCGGAGTGACTGCTCTGGAGGAACTCCATGTGCTTGCTACAGCACAAGAGGAAGAATCCAAGCAGGAGCAAGCTCCAAAACCCCTGAGCATTCGTTAGCGAGGCTCAACCTCTACACCTCACGTGCAACCAAGCGGCGACACCGACATCCCCATCAAAGTCGTCCAAATCGGTTCCGATGCTGCTCAGACCACTCATATATCGGGAGGTATGAATGACAAATAGGAACTCGCGCTCATCACTTTCCTCTGGGTTAACATCGACGTGTTTGCCTGGCAACCGTCACAAATGCCTGGGATCCCTAGGGAGTGATCGAGCATAATCTGAAGATCTATCCCGACGCTTGGCCCGTACATCAGAAGCCTCGGAAGCAATCTGTAGAGCGACAGAACTTCATACGACAAGAACTGAAGAAGTTTCTCGAAGCTGGATTCATACGAGAAGTATTCCATCCAAAATGGCTGGCAAACCCAGTCGTTGTACCCAAGGCCGGCGGGAAGCTTCGGATGTGTATCGACTACACAACACTAAATAAGGCATGCCCAAAAGATCCATTCCCACTACCTAGAATAGATCACATAGTGGATTCCACCTCCGGGTGTGAATTACTGTGTTTCCTAGACGCATATTCTGGGTACCATCAAATCAGAATGTCTAGGGAAGATGAATATCACAGTAGATGGATTGTACTGTTATACAGCCATGCCATTTGGTCTCAAGAATGCAGCTTCAACATTTGTACGAGCTATGTACAAAACCTTTGGAGAGCTCATCAGAGACATAGTGGAAGTGTATGTTGATGACATCGTAGTCATGACCAAGAACAAGGAGTTACTCTTTGACACCTTGCAAGCTGTCTTCGACAAGCTACGGGTCACCCGCATCAAGCTGAACCCAGACAAGTGCATCTTCAGGGTTAGCTCCGGAAAGCTTCTCGGTTTCCTGGTAAACCACCAGGGCATAGAGGCAAATCAGGCGAAGATTAAGGCTATAGAGGAGATGCGGCCACCAACCCGCATCAAAGATGTCCAGAAACTGACTGGATGTCTAGCCTCCCTCAGCCGGTTCATCTCAAGACTGGCGGAATGGGCGCTACCCTTCTTCAAGCTATTGAGGAAGTCCGGACCATTTCAATGGTTTGAAGAAGCAGAAAAGGCGTTCCAAGAGCTAAAGCAGCTCCTCACCACTCTACCAACCCTGGTAGCTCCGAACCCTGGTGAGCCCTTACTGCTTTACATTTCAGCAACCGACGAGGTTATCAACATGGTCCTGGTCGCGGAGAGACCAGAACCATCACAAGCTCAGGAATCCAGACCCCTCCGGGATATTCCGGAGGTTCCTGAAGGAGAGTATGGGTCCTAGCCCCCAGACTTGGATCAACAGGGAGTTATCCCAGAAGACTTGGACCCTTTCGGGAGGATCCGGGTCACTCCAACAGAAGCTCCGGGTTCCTCTAGCAGGAACTCGGAGGTCCCCGAAGCAGGTCCGGACCCTTCCGGGAGGGTCCGGGTCGATGTGGAGGATGCTTTGGGCCCCTCCAGGAGGGTCCGGACAGTCCAATGCCTAGTGTACTTCATTAGCGAAGTACTACATGATGCCAAGACTCGATACCTAGAGGTACACAAGCTGCTCTATGCAGTTCTCATCGCCTCCAGGAAGCTTCGCCACTACTTCCAAGCTCACAAGATATCAGTGGTGACCTCTTACCCACTGCGTGCGATCTTGCATAGTCCCAACTCTACTGGGAACATTGCAAAGTAGGCAGCGGAATTGGACGAATTCGATCTTGAATTCGTCCCAAGGCAAGCGATCAAGAGTCAAGCATTGGCAGATTTTGTGGCGGAATGGACCCCCTCTCCATCAAACCCTGGGGGCCCTAGTGAGCAGAAGTTGGAACTTAAGGCTCCGGTCTTCATCGAACCTCATTGGACCCTCTACTTCGACGGCTCCATGCAAAAGCAGGGGGCAGGAGCTGGAGTCCTTCTCCTCGCTCCAACCGGGGAGAAGGTAAAATACATGGTCCACCTTGACTTCAAGGCGACCAACAATATGGTGGAGTATGAAGCACTCATTTATGGATTAAAAGTGGCACTATCATACGGTGTCAAGCAGCTGTTGGTCAAGGGAGATTCGCAGCTCATCATTAAATAGGTGAGGGGTGAATGCTCCTGTAACAATCCTCAATTAGCTTCTTATCTCCTTGAAGTCTAGAGGCTTCAGAAAGACTAAGAAGTCCTGGATCTCCACCATGTCCAGCGTGTCCATAACGCTGAAGCTGACGAACTCTCGACGAAAGTGTCAACCGGAGCTCCAGCTCCTGATGGAACCTTCATCCGGAGGTTGTCAAAACCCACAGCTCAGCCTGCCAAACTGAGCGAAGGGGGCGAGACCAGCATCCCGAAGCTGGCGGTCCCGATGGCCCTGTTACCATGGCAGCCATCAAGGGTCGTAGGTGTTGCAGGAAGCTCCGAGCAACCCGGCATGCAAGACTCAAATGCTCAAGCAAGCATGGATCTCGGAGATCCGGAGCTACTTGAAAGACAATATCCTTCCTGATGATGATGTATCCGCTGACCGGATAGTCAGATTGGCTAAAAGATACACGTTGGTAGAAGGGTATCTCTACCGTCGCGGTGCCAACGACGTCCTAATGCGGTACATCACAAGGGAGGAAGGTTGCGAGCTCCTCGCAGAAATCCATGGAGGCGAGTGTGGGAACCACGCGTCTTCCCGCACGCTGGTCGGTAAAGCCTTCTGGCATGGCTTCTACTGGCCTACAGCGCTCCAGGATGCAACTGAGCTGGTGAAGAAATGTAAAGCATGCCAGTTCCATGCAAAGCAAATTCATACACCGGCTCAGCCTCTACAAATGATACCTACTACATGGCCTTTCACCATGTGGGGGATGGACATCTTGGGACCTTTCCCAAGAGACGTCGGAGGTTACAAGTTCCTGTGTGTCGCCATCGACAAGTTTACCAAATGGCCGGAAGCAACGCCAGTTGTGAAAATAAACAAGCAATCATCTATCAATTTCTTGATGTCCATAGTATGCAGATTTGGAGTCCCGAACAAAATCATAACAGATAATGGGACCCAATTCACAAGCTCTGCTTTCCAAAGATACTGCAAAGACCTCGGCATCCAAGTTAGCTATGCCTCTATAGCTCATCCGGCAAGCAATGGCCAATCCGAGAGGGTAAATACAGAAATCCTGAAAGGACTCAAGACGCGCACATATGAGCGCCTGAAAAAGCATGGAGCCAACTGGATTGAAGAGCTTCTGTCCACTTTATGGGCCAACAGGACTACTCCAAACCGGTCAACTGGAGAGACACCCTTCTTCCTGGTGTACGGAGCTGAAGCAGTCCTTCCTCCGAAAATCACCTTGGGGTCGCTCCGGGTCTGGACCTCTGACGAAGCCACGCAGGACCAGCTCCGGTGTGAAGACCTTGACCTCCTTGAAGAGGGAAGGTGCCGAGCAGCATTTTGGAATGCCTGATACCGCCAAGCTCTTCGGCGCTATCACCAACGGCATGTTCACAGCCGACAGCTCGAGGAAGGTGATCTGGTGCTACGGAGAATACAATCCAGAGAAGGGTTAAACAAACTCTCCCCCAGTTGGGAGGGACCCTTCCGAGAGATCAAAGTATCCCGTCCCGGATGCATTCGCTTGGCAACCGAGGATGGGACACCTCTCCCAAATCCTTGGAACATTGAGCACCTCCGTATGTTCTACGGTTAGTATCATGGAGGTGAGTCTGTAATTACATATGGTGTATGTTATATAGTCATTGTACAGAGTCGGGTAGCTCCTCCGGGAGGGCAGCCGGACCTACCCTGTTAGGTACGCAATGCCCATGCAACACTTGTCACAGTCTCAGAACTAAAAGTGTAGCTAGATACCTTGGTTCAAACGAGAAACGAAACACACTTAGCCTGGTTCCGTACCCTAAGGGTGTACATGTTTCCCCTGTACCCCAGACCTATAATGAAAGACATTATTGTGTGAAAACAGACTCCACGTGCATTTACTTTGTACAGGCTCAATATTTTTTATTTTTCTCTTTCTTGTCTATAACAAAGTTGTGCAATTCTTAAGAAACTTTAGCTCGACCAGTTCATGTACAATTCGAGTTGCATTGTCTGTCCTTTCGGGTTCAAACATTGTTGATGGCCTACTTGTCTGAATGCCGCCAAGCCAATCCAGGGCCGGAGTGTGCTATCGACTTAGCCTGGTCCTGCACCCTAAATACGCCACTCTACCTACACCCCGGCAGGCCGAAGTAAGGCAAGTCTAGAAACAGTTGGACCCAAAGGGAGCAAGACGGTGCTCTTGATTGTATTAGGATTGTGCTCGACCTAAAAATTTCTCGAGAACGGTAAGCCGCAATGAAGTTGTAGATAGGAAACGGATTTTACTATTTTTCTTGACTTCAGTGTGCAGGAAAAATAAATAAGCTATGACACCCTCTAGGCGGTTTGTGGTCAATGTTCAAACATTGACATCGAGCATCTCTGGAGCTACTCAGTTCCGGTAAAGTGAGTCATCAACGTAAAGATGGTGGAAAGACTCTAAAGTGGAGTCTAACGTTAACACAACATGTGTTGATGGAGGTCACTACCAGAGCTGCCAGAGCTCCGACACCCCATAGGACCAACCATCGATGCTCTAGAGCTACTAAGCTCTAGCAATGGTCAATGCTGGAGCCACCAAGCTCCGACAGCCTCAGGGGGCCTACACTATCGAAGACTTCGGACTTACATTCTACAAGTTTGAAGCACGCAAGTCTTCAACAACTATTACATCCTCTTGGTACATGTTCACAATCAAATTGTGTACATCTACCAGGGGGCCAAGTGAGACAAAGGTGTTGAAGACAAAAATGAAATTCGAATTCACAAAAATTTGGATTTCATTCATTTGGAGACAAGAGATTACAAAATTGGAGAAGAAGAAGAGAGAGTACAAGTGGGAGCTACAGGGAGACGATCCTAGACCCTATGGAAGAACTGGGCAACTTTCTGGGCCACCTCCGACACGTTGGCTCAGACAGCTTCACCCTCTCCTTTGATGGGACCTTCAAGTACCGGGTCCAGAGGGAATTGAGGGTCCTGGCTGGTGTAGCACGTCAGCACATACTCTGTGACGTTTTTCGCCAAGGACTGACCCTTCGTTTCCAATTGGTCTGCGATGACATCGCCCACCTTGGAGAGTTTGTTGCCTGCTGAACACAGCGCCTCCAATGCCTGGTCCAGCTCCAGCTCTGGATCATCCGGACGCACAGGACTGAAGTCCATTGGCGTCAGCGCGTCGTTGGCTCTGCCCAGGAAGTCCCAAACTTGTTGGGACTCCACAGCCCTTGCACCACGCATCTCCTCCAAGGATCTTTTGGCCGCCGCCAGCTCCGAGCTCTCCCGAGCAAGACGCTCCACCTCTTTGGCATTCTGTTGAATCGTTTCAGCAACTTGCCTTTCGAGCTTGCTGAGCTCTTCCTCCAGGAGATGGATCTCGTTCCGGTGTTTGACCAAATCTCTCTCCCGGTCCCACACTTTCTTCTCCCGGATGGCGATGGCATTCTCCTGCTTGTAGAGTTCCTGCCCTCGCTCCCAGGCTTTCTTCTCCTCCTCCTTGCAACGCTCATCCAATTTCTTGGTACGTTCTTCAAGGCTCTTGTCAGCCAGAGCTGTCTTTTGGACAAGCTCCTCCTCCCACTTCACGAGGTCGTATCGCAGCTCCAGGAATTTCTGCTCTTCATCTTCGATCTGTTTTTCCCGAGCTTCAAGAGCCTCCCGGCGTTTGACAAGACTATCGTGGATGGCAGAGAGGCTTTCCTGGCGTTCATCAGCTGCACTATTGGCAGCCTTGGCCTAATCATATATGGCTCGGGATTGGTTGTCGAGGGTTCGCGTCATGCTTTCCCTCTCATCCAACAACTTACCCCAGTACTCCAGGCGGACTTTCTCCCTTCGCACCCACTCCTTGTCGTCAGCCAGCTTCGACTGTGCCAGCTTGGTCTCAAAATGGAGTCGGTTGCGCCACCTCCTAAGGGTTTGGTGCTCCTCCTAGAGGGCCTTGCTGTCGTGGTAGAAGTCCAGTTGAACCTGGCGAAGGCTGGAGCAGGCGTTGTTGATAGACAACGATAGAGGGATCAGGTCCGGACCTGCCGGAGTCATCTCCGCTGGCTCCAGCGGATCTTTAGCAACAAAAATTTGGTCCCACTCTATGAGAGTGGTACCCTGAGCTTCCACGGCACTAGGGCCGTCCTCTGGGATAGCCTCGGCCGCCGCTGAGGAAGTGCTTGCAGCAGAAGTACCGACCTCCGGAATTGGTTCCGAAGGCCCAGCTGCCAGGTCATCAACAATTGGTCCCTCTGGCGGGGGGCCAACAGCTTCATCCCGGCACTCTGGCTCGGCAACGAGCACCTTCGGGATCACTACTTCCGGAACGGGCGTTGAAGGTTTGGCCGAAGCAGAAGCTACTTCTAGCTCCGGCACACGCGCTTCCTCCGCCTCTAGTTCGGGTGCTGGCGCTTCAGCCATCATGGGCTCTGGCGCTGACGCTTCGACCGTGATAGACTCAGGCGCCGTCGCCTCTGCAGCAACTGGCTCAGACACCAAATCCTCTTCAATAGCCGGCTCCACAGCCGGAACTCCTGCAGCAACCGGCTCTGCCGCCGGAGCTTCCTCGACGACCAGCTCAAGTGTCGGAGCTTCATCAACACCCGGCTCTACTTTCGGGACCTGCTCAACAACCGACTTGACTGTCGGGGCTTCAACAACATCCGGCTCTAGGGCCGGAATCGCAGCTTCCTCCAGCTCTGCGGCCGGAGCGTCCAACATCACAGCATCCAAGCTCGGAGCTTCAACCTCCAAGGCTGGCGCTGCTGGTACATCTTCAGTCCCATGGTCCGGCGCTACCACGGTAGCTTCTGGGGATGAGTTGCCCAATACCACGACATCCGGCGCCGGGGCTGCCGCAGCCTCTGCCACCTCTTGGGGCGGCGCTGGAATAGGAGCCAGAGCTTCAGCCTGCACAGCCTCAACTGCTGCTGCAGGGGCCAGAGCTTCAGCCCTTTTCTTGGGCATGCTGTGAATGAAGGACGAAGAGACTCAAAATATAGTTAACAATAAAATAACTGACTGAGGTAAAAATTCAGAAATTACCTCGGAAGGCTTCCGAACCAGTTCCCGCGGAACCTCTTTCCCGGACGCTCCGAGCTGGCCCCAGCCAACACTGGCATGATAGTCCCGGAGGGCCCCCCGGAGCTTGCTGCTGCTGTCGACATTGCTCTGGTCGTGGCCCCCCATGATCGGGAAGGACCTCCGGACCTAGAGCCCTCAGCTGGCCCTGGGACCGGAGTCACTTGGCTGGAGCTAGCACCCCGGGAAGATGCCGCAATTGGAGTAGACGCCGCCGTTGTAGACCTTCCCCTCCGGGGAGAAGGGGACGCTGCGGAATAAGAATGCCTGGCCCTCCTGTCGGCATGCTTCCTCTTACGGCTCGATAGCTCGGCCAATTCCTTGCCCTTGCCGACGACTTCGGTTCTTGGCTTAGGGGCAGGGACGGAGCCACCCTCCAGAGCTTCGGAGATTGCCAACCCAGTGGTCGAGCGCCTCTCAACGACACCAAGGTCGTCAAGCACCAGCATCGTCCGCCAGAGCTCCCTACTGAATGCTGCCTCCATGGTCAATGGGAGGAAAGCTGGCGGCGGAGCCAAATCGTCGCCCTCGACGTCGATGTCGTGCTGGAATTTCTTCAGGTGGAACTCCAAAGTTGCACCCTCCATGTTGGACTTCAAACCGGTCACGATCCGGTCGTCATCCAGCATACTATTGAGGGCCCAAGCCAACTACTCCCTCCTCTTCAATGGAGCCCACCTGTTGGTCAGGAAGTTGCAAAACACTGCCTGGGGAGTCACTCCTCCTTCCACACACAGGCGGATCCTGGTCAGAGCAGGATCAAAGGCATCCGACAGCACCGGAGCTTCACTCCAAACTGCAGTGTCGATGTTGGGGAGGCCTTCCGGCAGCTCCAGCTTCTCGTACTCCTCCACCCTGATTACAATCCAGTCCTTCTTCCAGTCGTCCCACTTCCCATAAGGGAACGACCGCAAGTACTTGTACGGGCACTTCTTGCGCTTCATGAAATAATAGAAGCCAAGGTACTTGTCGCTCCGACCTATGGTCTGGACGGTGAAGAAGGTGCGGAAGAGCTCAATGCAGGGGGAATCCCCATCCACATCTCGCAGAAGTGGACAAATATGGACACTAGCAGAATGGAGTGGGGGCCAAGGTGGTAAAGCTGCAGACCATAGAAGTCTAGCAGCATCAAGAAGAAGGAGGCTAAAGGTGGGATCAGACCCACCATGGCGTACGCGGAGAATTACACCATGTCGCTGGCATGCTCCTTCTTGAACGAAAGCTTGTCGACGCGGACCAGGTGGTTGAAGAAGTCAGGGGACCATCCCATGAGGGCCCGGACCTTCTTCAAATCGTCATCGGTCTTCAGTCGGCTTTGGCGGAGACCCAACTCCATCGCGGCACAGTGAGGCAAGAGAGGAAAGGCAAGCAAAAGTTTGTAAGGTTTGAGCGCAAGATCGATTGAAAGGCGTAAAGAACCCCAAACGGTGTGTGTGCTTTCCTTCTTAAGTAAGCCCCCGCAACGCCTTGATGGAAAACGCAGAGGAGCCGACGACACCAGTCAAAATTTTCACCCCACCAATGACAAGGGGTCCCGGGGTCACCCAGACGATCAAGTCGAGGTTCTTACCTCAGGCGAACGGTTGTCATTATGAAAGGCGGGAAACCTGAGGTCGGCGGCCTAACAAGGCGCGCGGAACCGATACGATTTTCGTATCGGGAACCCGCGACCTTCAATATACACCACACGGCGGAAGTTTAACTGTGAACTACTGCCAAAAGCATAACCAAAGACCCTTGAAGACACGGTTTAGAAACTGTAGAATGGACCCACCTCCGGCGAAATGACTTCATACAAAAGGACTCTCCCGGAGGTGAGTCCAGGGGGCCACTGTCGGTACCCTCTGTACCGGATATCCCTTGGGATTGCAAAGATCACAAGGAAACTCCATATACCAGATTTGAAGACCTCCGAAGGCCCCACATGTCAGGCGTAGCCGGACCTGCTCCCCCGACATGGTTAGTCCCGGGACCGCCACGTGTATCACAAGACCGGAGCTATCACCCACACCTAGGAAGCTCCGGTCAGAATACCAATATGGCACCCCCGGACCTAACCCCAGACAGAGGGAAGCTCCGGTACTGACATGTGTCCAACAGCACCGGACCTACCTGTCCACGACGGTGAGCTCCGGAGCTGCCATGTGGCAACCGCCGGACCTTCAACTTCAACTGTCAGGCCGGAGGACCCCCAACGGATCCGGACCTTCAAGGATCAATCAAAAACTTCAAGACCCGATTAAGTGTCATTAATGCCATATTAATGACACATGATCGGATGGCCCTGAATACTGGTAACGGTACTATTAAGGCCCGCTACCAGGATATTAAGGATAATTAACCCCATTTATTGTGTATCAAGCGTGTGTAACCGCTGGAGCCACCTGTCGGGCCAGGCTAACGTTGTAACAACCAGTCCTTGTACTATAAAAGGATTGGTCGACGATACACAAAGGACGGTTCCAGACCACCGCTGAACACTCTGAGCTAGACGAGCTTCTTCTTCTGGAGCTTCTTCTAGACTCCCGAGCTTAATACATCACCAACACACCCCGTGGAGTAGGGTATTACGCTCAGGCGGCCCGAACCACGTAAATCCCTGTGTACACATGTCTTTCACCTTCTTGAATCGCTGTGCGCCCATTACCGAACTACAACTCCTCGATCTACCAAAAGTAGTGTCAGGAGATCTACCGGTTCCAAACACCGACAGTAATGAATATGGACTGGTATTCTGATGATTACATGGTTTATGAAGGATTTATTTCATATACATATAATATATTGCTTTTCAAATGTTTTAATGTACTTTTCAGCACTTAGCCATTATTATAATCGTCATTTGAATCAGCTACATGTCATATTTTCCACACTTGCTGAGTACGACATATACTCACTCTTGCAATTCCCCCACCAACAGTTGCATGTCAGACTTGGGAGTATAACGATGATAATGTGGAGTTCTAGGCCGTGTCTACCGTCAGCTTTGTCTGTGGAGTGTTGGAGTTGCGCTATCCCTTTTGCTTAGTTGATTAATTTGCTTAGTTGCTTAATTAGTTATTTTGGTTGCATTAGTTCAAACCTGTCATTAATATTTTTTAGTGCTTGTATTTGAGGATATTATGAATTGTTTAATAAAGGTACTTATTTAATAATTTGATCACAATTGTCTGTATATCATTCGTGATGCACTTGTGTATGTGTTGAACATCCTGGACACACATATACTGCACTTGGTTCATTTGTTGGAACCGGGTGTCACAAATTGGTATCAGAGCCACAGATTGACCGTAGGACGCAACCTAGATAAAATGGACACTTTAGAGCACATAGGAGCACTCAGGAATTGATGTGTTTTTGTTGGTGTGTTGTTTGCTATATATTGGTTGCTTGTGTGCTTAATAGAGGATTTTGGGATACTTTAGCATTGCCATGTCCACCTAGGCTAGTGTAGTTAGTTGTTTAGTTTCATATCCCTTGATGCATATAGTTGGGGACGTTTCTAAATTCTTATCTCTTTCTTTTCTTCAGATGGTGAGGACTCGCAACCAGAGGGATGGCAATGATGAGGAGGATAACAATGGAGCACCTCAGAATAACCATGGACAAGGACCTGCTCAGGGAGCTATCAATATTGAGCAGCTTTTGGCTATGCAAAACCAGCTCATGCAGACCATGATACATACTATGGGACAACTGCAGGCTGGTAACGTCAACAATCAGCCCCACATGCCTCCACTGCCATCCCCACCTCCTCATAACCGGTTGGGAGAGTTCATGAGGACTAGGCCACCGACCTTTGCTCAAGCCGCTGACCCTATGGATGCGGATGATTGGTTGAAGTCCGTGGAGAAGAAGCTAACTATTGTCCAATGCAGCGAACGAGAAAAGGTTTTATTTGCTTCTCATCAACTAGTTGGAGTAGCTGCCGATTGGTGGGATTCCTTATGCATTGCTCATGAGAACTGGGAGAGGATCACTTGGGCCGAATTTAAGGAGAGTTTCCGTTCTCATTATGTGTCGGAAGGTGTCATGATCTTGAAGAGGCAAGAATTTGAGAACTTGAGGCAAGGTAGATCGAGTGTGGGCGAATACCTCAATAAATTCACTCAACTTTCAAGGTATGCGCCTGAGGATGTGAGTCGGGACAGCCGAAAGCAATACTTTTTCATGAGGGGCCTTAACAATGAGATCCAAGTGCAATTGCTCAACTGCGATTATGCAAACTTCTAGAAGATGGAGCAAGACAACAAGAGGAAGGCGCCGTATCAAGGACAGCAACAAGGAAGTAATGTGCGCCCTCACTTGGCACCACCCAATGCGCCATACTACAGCTCTTCTGCGCGTGCTTATCGCCCTGGATTTGCACCGCGTTCAACTCGGTTTGTGCAGCAGTGCCCTGTTATGCAAGCACCTAGGCCTCCAATGCCTTATGCACCTCGTGCTAATTTCTCTGGTGCAAATGTTCAGAACTAAGCTCACCCCAATAATCCCGGTGGAGTAAAGAAGTGCTATACTTGTGGAGAAGTTTGACACTTTGCGCATCAATGTCCTAAGTCAGGCCTTGGTCAAGAAAGCAATGCGCCGAGGCAAAACCCAAGACCCAATGGAGGACAGCCGCAAGGAAACCGTGGACAGGAGAATTTTGCTCGTGGCAACGTGAACCATGTCTCTACGGAGGATGCTCAACAAGTGGATGACAACGTGAACCATGTCTCTACGTGGTCATTGGTATGTTTCTCGCAAACTCCAACCTGACGACTATGTTATTTGATTTGGAGCATCGCATTCATTCATTGCATCGAAATATGTTGCCAAGTATAGTTTGTCTATCTCTCATATGAAGTTTACTCTATTGGTTAAGTCTCCTGGAGGAGAGATGAGGACAAATATAGTATGTCCAAAAGTAAGCCTTAGAATAAGGGGGGTAGATTTCTCCGCCAACCTCATTGTCTTGGATTCTCAAGGATTGGACATTATACTTGGTATGGATTGGTTAAGGAAGCACAATGGAGTCATTGAGTGTGCCACAAAGACGGTGAAGTTGACCAATGAGGAAGGGATCACTGTAGAATTTGAAGCATCTCAACACGCACCGAAGCAATTGGAGTTGAATCACATGGACGGTGCCGCAATTGAGGAGATTCTGATGGTGTGTGAATTTTTGGACATGTTTCCAGATGAGTTGTCAGGTATGACATCTGATCGAAACATTGAGTTTGTCATTGATTTAATACCTGGAACTGCACCTATAGCTAAGAGGCCATATAGGATGCCTCCTAAGGAATTAGCAAAGCTCAAGAAGCAGATTCAAGAGCAATTAGAGAAGGGTTTTATTTGCCCCAGTTCTTCACGTTGGGGAGCGCCTGTTCTATTTGTGGACAAGAAGGATGGGTCCCAAAGGACGTGTGTGGATTACCGAGCTCTCAACAAGGTGACCATCAAGAACACGTACACCTTGCCACGCATAGAGGACTTGTTTGATCAGATGAAGGGTGCTTGTGTCTTCTCCAAGATTGATTTGAGGTCAGGATACTTTCAAATGAACATTAGACCATCAGACATACCTAAGACAGCTTTTCAGACACGGTATGGATCTTATGAGTACACCGTGATGTCCTTTGATTGAACAATGCACCTGCCTATTTTATGTACCTCATGAATAAGGTCTTCATGGAGTACTTGGATAAGTTTGTCGTGGTGTTCATTGATGACATTATGATCTACTCGAAGGATGAGAAGGAGCATGAGGAACACTTGAGGCTTACGTTGCAGAAATTGAGGGAGCATCAACTATATGCCAAGTTCAACAAGTGCCAGTTTTGGTTGAGAGAAGTATCGTTTCTGGGTCATATCATCTCAGGAGGAGGAGTATCGGTTGACCCCGGAAAGGTGAGGGACGTGTTGAAGTGGGAGCCACCGAAAAATGTAAAGGAGATCCAAAGTTTTCTTGGGATGGTTGGATATTACCGTAGGTTCATCAAGGACTTTTCCAATATAGCCAAGCCAATGACGAAATTGCGAATGAAGGGGAAGGCTTTCCGATGGACTCAAACTTGTCAAAACAGTTTTGAGGAGCTAAAGAAGAGGTTAACTACAGTCCCAATTATGGTTTTGCTGGATGTAAGCAAGAGTTTTGATATTTATTGCGACGCATCGAGACAAGGACTTGGGTGCGTGCTCATGCAAGAAGGTCAAGTGGTTGCATATGCATCGAGACAATTGAAGAAACATGAGCATAATTATCCAACACATGATTTGGAACTTGCAATTGTGGTACACGCATTGAAGATTTGGAGACACTACATCCTTGGACATAGGTGTGAAATTTATACGGATCATAAGAGCCTTAAGTATATTATCACACAAATGGATCTGAATTTGAGGCAACGAAGGTGGTTGGAGCTCATCAAGGATTATGATTTGGGAATCAATTATCACCCAGGAAAAGCCAATGTAGTGGCCAACGCCCTGAACCGGAAAGGAGTAAGTCATCAACTCACAGTTCGAGAATTGCCATCAGAGTTATGCAAGGAGTTTGAACGGTCGAATCTTGGATTTGTGAATGAGATGGGGATAATGGAATTAAATCCGACACTGGAGCAGGAAATTCGTGAAGCTCAAACGAAGGATGAGGAAATTCCAGAGATCAAAGAAAGGACCCAAGAGGGGAGAGAATTCCGATTTGATGAGGATGATCATGGTACTCTATGGCTTGGTAAGAGGATTGTTGTGCCTAATGTGAAGCATATTCGGGAGACAATACTAAAGGAGGCACATGACTCACCATACTCGATTCACCCCAGTTGTACGAAGATGTACAAAGACTTGAAGACATGCTATTGGTGGGCTAGCATGAAGAAGGACATAGCTGAATACGTAGCGTTGTGTGATGTGTGCCAACGAGTCAAGGCGAAACATCAAAGGCCAGATGGATTATTGCAACCATTGAAGATTGCGGAATGCAAGTGGGAAGAAATCGTCATGGACTTTATAGTTGGTTTACCGCGTACTTAGACCAAATATGACTCCATATGGGTAATTGTAGATCAGTTGACCAAATCAGCTCATTTCATCCCTGTGAAGACCAAGTATACAGCTACACAATTGGCCGAAATATACATGGAGCATATTGTGTGTCGACATGGAGTCCCAAAGAAGATAGTCTCGGATAGAGGTTCTCAATTTACCTCCAAGTTTTGGCAAAAATTGCATGAAGCATTGGGAACAAGGTTAAATTTCAGCTCAGCATATCACCCTCAAACAGATGGACAAACTGAGAGGACCAATCAGATTTTGGAGGACATAAGAGCTTGTGCTTTAAAGCATGGGAAAGGTTGGGACAAGAGCTTGTCGTATGCAGAATTTTCATACAACAACAGTTGTCAAGCAAGTTTGAAGATGTCACCATATGAAGCACTATATAGAAGTAAGTGTAGGACACCTTTGTTCTGGAATGAGACAAGAGAAACTCAAGTATTTGGTCTGGATGTGTTGTAAGAAGCTGAAAAACGAGTTCAGGTAATCTGTGAGAACTCGAGGGCCGCTCAATCAAGGCAAAAAGGTTATCCAGACAATAGGAGAAGGAAATTAGCCTTTGAAATAGGAGACCTTGTTTACCTCAAGGTGTCACAGAGGTCATATAGGTTTAACATAACAAGCAAGCTAGCACCTCGATACATTGGACCATTCAAGATTTTGGACAAAAGAGGAGAAGTAGCGTACAAGTTGGAGATGCCAGCTCACTTATCGGATGTCCATGATGTGTTTCATGTTTCTCAGCTCAAGAAGTGTTTAAGGGTGCCAGAAGAACAAGTGCCAATGGAACAATTGGAACTAGAGGAAGATTTGACCTATGCCGAACAACCGGTCAAAATCTTGGAAACCAAAGAAAGAGTCACAAGGAACAAGGCCATCAGATGGTGTAAAGTTCAATGGAAGCATCATATAGAATCGGAAGCAACATGGGAATTGGAAGATGATCTCGAGAAGGAATTTCCCTATCTCTTCTCTTCCGCGTCGAATCTCGAGGACGAGATTCATTTTAAGGGGGGTAGGTTTGTAACACCCTCATTTTCATGCATCGTGCCCTGCATACATTCACATATATGTCTAACATTAGTCCACATAAAAAGGAATAAGTTTAAAATTTATTTGGAACAAAATTGCACTTAAGAATTCTGGGAAGTGCGGTCTAGTCCGTTTTTGGTGTGGACTAGTCCGATTTCTCTCTGACTTCAAACGGACTTGTCCGTTTTTCTGCGGACTAGTCTGTTTTTGCCTTTGGACACTTTCGGACTTGTCTCGTCCTGTGCGAACTAGTCCGCTATTCCAATCCCTTGGAAAATTTTGCTAAGTCCCTGGACTTGTCCGGACTAGTCCAGTATTCCAGCGGACTTGTCTGTTTTCCTCTCTGACTAAAGTCGGGCTTGTCCGATTTTTGGCCAGAGTTGTCAGTTTTTTCCCTCTGGATAAGTTCGGACTTGTCCGATGTCCAGTCTGGACTTGTCTGATTTCTCTCTGTCCAACTTCGGACTAGTCCGGCCCTTTTTGGACTTGTCCGATAAATCGCGACTCCAAATTGATCTTTTGTTTTATGACTTGTTTCTTGTATTTCACGTTAAGTGGGCTTAGGAGTGTTGTGCCTAACTCTTTTAGAGCCCATGTGGGACTCTAAACCGACCTCTACTCATCTCAAACTCGAAATCCATCTAACCCTAGCCTCCACCTCTATATAAACAACCCCACCCCTTGGCTTGACATCTATTTGCCACTTTTCCACCCCACCCAAACCCTTGCTCGTGAATAGCTGCCACAAAGGAGGGAGGAGGAGATCTAGAGCAAGAAGAAGAAGAGGAGAAAATGAAAGAGGATCAAGATCTCCTTCAACTTCGCGTTCTTCGTCAACAATTCACCATTAAGTTCTTCATCAACCCTATATCTTCGAGATCCAAGTGTTACCTCCAAGATCCTTGATTCACTGGAGTCCTAGACACCGGGTACACCTTTTATTCTCTTTTCCTTACGTGAATTCAACGCCAAATATCCAAAATCACATCAATCTAGAAAACCCTAACCTCTGTTCTCGTGAAGTGTGGACTAGTTCGGACTCCTGCGGACTTGTCCGATCTTCCTGGTTAAATTGTATTGAATTAAACCTAAAATTTGATCGAATCAACTCCAAACCTGTATAAACTTGTTAAAATCTATTATAACTAGTTAGTGATCATTAAAAACAACTCATTAACAAAGTCCACCTTGCATTTGCATTAATCATGCATGTCATGTCATGTTGAGTAATATTTGTGCACTCTTTGATTGTATTCTTGTCTTGTATGTTTATTATGCGGATTAGACGGATTTGTGCTAGAGAGTGCCGCGGAGGATCTCCAGCACCAAGAGTTTGAAGGCTTTGACCCGAACCAATCCCAAGAGCAAGGCAAGTGTCCTTGAACATATTGATCCTGTTTCTAAAATAAGTGTTTTGTTTGCAAAATTGCATGCTTGTGTCAATTTGATAGGAATCCTATGACAGGAAGTTTACTAGCTTTGTTTAACACCCTTGTCACCTGGAATTCATGGTAGAGAGTTGGGATGGGATTTTTACCTTTTTGCTTTGCTTAATTAATTGGGATGGAAACACAACTATATCACTTAACTTAATTATGCATTTATGAGATTATGATTAACATGAACTGGTTAATATGATGTGGTAATGGGTGATCTAAGCAAGCATGGTATGTGGATGGGTTGGATGTTATGGTGGTTCGCTTGCTTTATATCTAAGGACCGGTTCATGCTAGAATAAGCCAGGACTACAGTGCCACCACGAGGCCAAGTATAGGTGCGGCGTAGCTGATTAATTAGGGCTTTGCGAGTGTTATTGGGACCATTAAGGATGCTCGGGGAAGGGGTAGTCGCATTGGGTTTGTTGATGATTGGTGGGACTATCCTGGGATCTGAATGGCTCAAGGGGGGGGGGCCTTGGTTGAAGATGTGCTCTGTAGGAGACATTGCCACCGTTGAAACCTCAGTGGGGTCTAAATAGGCTAGTAATCCCTTTGTAAAAGCTATTTTGTGACCTCTTGGCCATACACCAAAGGAAGTGTAATTGGTGTAAGGGAGGTTCTTCAGTCGCTGACGGGTGATGAAATCACAAACAGGTGGGTAAAGTGGTACAAACTCTGCAGAGTCTAATAAAACTATCATGATAGTCGTGCTCCCGGTTATGGGCACCTGGACAACTTCCATGATTAGAGGGAATTTGGTATTGGGATGGTTTTCGGTTATGGTTTGGCAATATGGTTATGGTTGAATATAGGTTATGGTTGGTTATGAGTTAACTTCTGATATTGATTATGGTTATTGGCAATGAGAAATCTTGAATATAGATGATGGTAATGAATATGGACTGGTATTATGATGATTACATGGGTTATGAAGGGTTTATTTCACATACATATAATATATTTCTTTTCAAATGTTCTAATGTACTTTTCAGCACTTAGCAATTATTATATTCGTCATTTGAATCAGCTACATGTCATACTTTCCACACTTGTTGAGTACGACATGTACTCACCCTTGCAATTCTCCCACCGACAGTTGCAGGTCAGACTTGAGAGTATAACGATGATAATGTGGAGTTCTAGGCCGTGTCTACCATCATTTTTGCCTGTGGAGTGTTGGAGCTACGCTATCCCTTTTGCTTAGTTGCTTAGTTGCTTAATTAGTTATTTCTGCTACATTAGTTCAAACTTGTCATTAATATTTATTAGTGCTTGTATTTGAGGATATTATGAATTGTGTAATAAAGTTACTTATTTAATAATTTTAGTTGTGGTAATTGTCTGTATATCGTTTGTGATGCACTTGTGTATGTGTGTTGAACATCCTGGGCACACATATACTGCACTTGGTTCATTTTTCGGAACCTGGTGTCACAAAGAGGATAGGCCGCTTTCTCCAAGGAGATCCCGGACCATCCAATGCCCAGTCTACTTCATAGCGAAGTCCTACATGAAGCAAAAACAAGGTACCTTGGGGTGCACAAGCTACTCTATATGGTACTAATTGCGCCACTGGGGGCGGTGCTCTTCAGCCCCAACGCAACAGGAAATATCGCCAAATGGGCCGCTGAATCGGCGGAATTCGAGCTTGACTTCATACCACGACATGCAATCAAGAGCCAAGCTCTCGCAGACTTCATTGCTGAGTGGACCCATTCACCAAGCAATCCAGGGGCTGGGAAATCAGCGAGGCGGAGCCCAGAGCCCTGGTGCTTACCGGGCCTCACTGGACACTCTTCTTTGACGAATCCTCGCTGAAGCAAGTGGCTGGAGCCAGTGCACTGCTCACCTCTCCATCAGGGAAGCAGTCCAAGTACGTGGTGCGCCTCGACTTCAAGGCGACCAACAACATGGTGGAGTACGAGGCCCTCATCTTCGGATTCACAGCTGCGCAGAGTCTCGGTGTCCTGTAGATGCTGGTCAAGGGAGACTCCCAGCTGATCATCAAGCAGGTTCGGGGAGAGTGCTGCTGCAACGACCCACAGCTCACGGCGTACCTACTACACACCAAGAAGTTGGAAGCTAGCTTCGAGGCCTTGGACCTCTGCCATGTGCCACGCGCTGACAACTCCATCGCCGACGCCTTGTCAACCATGGCGTCCATGGGAGCCCCGATCCGTTAAGGGGTCTTCGGCAGAAGGTTGGTGCGGCCAACCGCAAGGCCTACAGGGCCTAACGAAGAACGCAAGCCCAGCACCACAAAGCTGGCGACCACGACGGCCCTGCAACCATGGGGCCCCCCGAGGATCTTGTGCATCATCAGGGACCCCATATTACTTGGTGCCCAAGATCCAAAAGCTCAGGAGAGTCCTGATGCATGGATCATGGAGATCTGGGACTATCTGAAGGACAACATCCTCCCGAAGGATCCAGTATCCGCTGAGAGGGTCGTGAGGATGGCAAAGTGCTACACGCTAGTATAAGGTGACCTCTGCCGGTGTGGCGCCAACAGCGTGCTGCTACGGTGCATAACTCGGGAGGAAGGCTGCTAATTGCTCACACAGATCCACGAAGGAGAGTGCGGGAATCACGCAACCTCCCGCACGCTGGTTAGCAAATCCTTCAGGCATGGATTCTACTAGCGAACAACACTACAATACGCCATCAAGCTATTCAAGAAATGCAAGTCATGCCAATTCCACGCCAAGCAAATTCACACTCCCGCGCAGACGCTGCAAATGATCCCTCCCTCCTGGCCTTTCGCGGTTTAGGGGCTGGATATCCTGGGACCCTTCCCCAGGGCAGTCGGAGGTTATCGGTTCCTCTACGTCATTGTAGACAAGTGCACCAAGTGGCCCGAGGCAGCCCCAGTAATCAACATCAACAAGGAGTCCGCAGTCAAGTTCATCAAGTTGATCGTCTGCAGGTTTGGGGTCCCGAACAAAATCATCACCGACAACGGGACCCAGTTCACCAGTGCATCTTTCAAAGATTATTGTGAAGACCTCAGCGTCCAAGTTTGTTATGCATCTGTGGCTCATCCAAAGAGCAACGACCAAGTCGAAAGGGCCAACATTGAGATCCTCATGGGCCTCAAGACGCGCACGTATAACAAACTGGACAAGCATGGTGACAAGTGGTTTGACGAACTCCCCTGCACACTTTGGGCAAGTCGGACATCACCCAGTCGCGCCACTGGGGAAACACCTTTCTTCCTGGTGTACGGGGCCGAGGCTGTCCTCCCCCCAGAGATCGCAGTAGGCTCTACAAGTCCAAGCGTTCGATGAAACCTCACAAGACCAACTCCAACAAGAATATGTCGACCTCGTCAACGAAGCAAGATGGCACGCCACCATCCAAAATGCACCCTACCGGCAGGCGCTGAGGCACTACCACGAGCGGTTCATGCGGAGTAGAGAGCTCCAGACGGGTGACTTGGTGCTGCAGCGCATACTTTCTCGAGAAGGGTCGCACAAACTCTCCCCCAGGTAGGAGGGGCCCTTCCGAGTAACGCAAGTATCCCGCCCCGGGTGCGTCCGCCTAGCCACAAAAGAAGGAGAGACCCTCCCTAACCCTTGGAACATAGAGCACCTCCGTAAGTTCTATCCTTAAGCATAAATTGTAGGACAGTGTAGGGTGTCATGGTGCCAGGGAATGCCACTTAGGACAACCAAGCTCTGGGGGGACAGGTACAGAGTGTTCAACCATTTAGCTTGGTCCCGTACCCTAAGCATGAACACTCTGCCTCCCTAGCCAACTGGAGTTGGTCGTTGCCTAATTGTAAAGCCAATCAACTTCTGTGAACACAAATAAGAAGAATTCACTGTCTTACCATATGCTTTCTCTTATGTTCATTTAAATTACCTGTTAATTTTGTGATCAATCAAGCTAGTCTCGTCTTTCGTATATTGTCTTCATATACTTGGTGAAAAATTTTCTATATCGCCCCTGGTAGAGTTATGCAAACCTGTTGTAGGCGGACGTGTTTAAGGTACCTGCAAGGTGTCTTGGAACCTCACGGTTGCCCTCTTACTTGGGGTCCTACGGTGCCAAATGGTCCCCCGCGAAAGGCCAACGCTGAGATGGAGGTCCAAAGCACGCAGCCTGCTTAGCCTGGTCCGATACCATAAGCGTGTGCGCTTTGCCTCTCAGTGTTGCGGCTAAGTACCGAGGGCCAGGACGCTCAAACCCCGAATAAGAAGGAAGCCGGATCCCGAGCGCCAATGCACTAAATTACCCAAACCCTGTGTACCATCCCAGGACTATAAGACATGACAA
Source organism: Tuctoria greenei (assembly GCA_036927565.1). NCBI lineage: Eukaryota > Viridiplantae > Streptophyta > Magnoliopsida > Poales > Poaceae > Tuctoria > Tuctoria greenei. The sequence continues at coordinate 22,415,357 of JAYESD010000003.1, forward strand.
TACTCAAGAATAGGAAACGATCACCAGCGAGCAAAACAATATGCACCTCTGTTATGTGTGCAGGACATACAAAACACGTTGCGACAGAACGGTCAGCTCTAACACTCCACAAGGGGCCTGCCATCGACGCCTCAACGACTATGGTGGATGATGCTGGAACATCCAACTCTGGCACCTCCCAGTTGGCCGGTCATCGACGTCCCAACATGTTAACAACAGCAACAAGAGCAGACAAATGAGTAAACTCTCCTACCCCTCTCTTGTCGCTAACAGGATTCTCTTGCGATAGCCTATGCACCAGGGGCCCGCCGTCGACGTACCTACGAAGATGGTGGGCGACGCTGGAGCATACAACTATGGCACCTCCCAGGGGGCCTGCCGTCGACGTTTCTACAAAGATGGTGAGCGACGCCAGAGCATCCAACTCTGGCACCCCCCAGGGGGCCTGCCGTCGACGTTTCTATGAAGATGATGGGCGACGTCGGAGCATCCAGCTTCGGAACCCCCCAAGGGGCCTGCCGTCGATAACTCAACGACGATGGTGGATGACGTTGAAGCATTCAGCTCTGGCACCTCGCAGGGGGCCTGTTGTCGACGTCCCAGCACGTTAACATTAGCAACAAGCGCGGACAAATGAGTAAACTCTCCTACCTCGCTCTTGTCGCTAACAGGATTCTCTTGTGATAGCTTGTGCACCAGGGGCCCGCCATCGATGAATCTACAACGATGGTGGACGACGCTGGAGCATCTAGCTCCGGCACCTCCCAGCAGGCATGCCGTCGACGTACCTAAGAAGATGGTGGGCGACGCCAGAGTATACAACTCAGGTACCTCCCAAGGGGCCTGCCGTTGACGTTTCTACGAATATGGTGGGCAACACCAGAGCATACAGCTCCAGCACCTCCCAGGGGGCCTGCCATCGACGACTCTACAGCAATGGTAGGCGACGCCAGAGCATCCACCTCTAGCACCTCCCAGGGGGCCTGCCGTCGACGTCCTAGCATGTCAACGACAGTAACAAGCGTGGACAAGTGAGTACACTCTCCTGCCCTGCTCTTGCTACTAACAAAGTTTGCTTGTGGTATCCTGTGCACTAGGGGCCCGCCGTCAACGACTTCACGACGATGGTCGACGACGCCGGAGCACCCAGCTCCGACACCTCCTAGGGGGCCCGAAGTCAATGACTTCACAACGATGGTGGATGATGCTGGAGCACCCAGCTCCAGCACCTCCCAGGGGGCCTGCCATCGACAATTTCACAATGACGGAGGGTGGTGCCGGAGCAGCCAGCTCCAACACCTCCCAGGGGGCCTGCCGCCGACGACAACACTCAGGAAAAGCCTAGTGCAGCCAAAAGGGGCACACGAGACCAGTCACTCATGCTCCCCCACTCTGTTGGGGGCCAGTCGAAGACATCCTGCGTTCATGTGGCAGACGTGCCCAACAATCTGGCCACGCCTACCAAGGGGCCTCTGAGGGGGGTTCCATAGATAGTACGTCATCAAGCGACAAACCGGCCGCGTCAACTGTGCAAGCGTTGGTCCGTAAAAGGCTAACGGCATCAACAAAGGCTCTTCAAGACCTTACACAAGAGAAGGAATCGGGGCAACAATTTGAAAGCACACGACAAGCCAACAAGCGAAACAACATGAACCCAATTTCATAAACAGTTATTTACACAAGGGGGTCATCCCCAGATACAAAATAATTGTGCCTAGGTTCCGTCGGCCTCAACTCTGTTGGAACAAAGAAGACACCTCCTTGGCAAGGTCTTGGACTTTGGCCCTAGCCTCATCCTCCCGCTCATCAAGGGGACCTTTCTCTACCGACTCCAGCGGGATCTTCGGGTACTAGCTTCGGAAGCATACCAGGACGTAGCAGGCCACCAGCTCAGCCAGCTCCTTTCCTTCAACCTCCAGCCACCATGCAAGGACGGTGTTCACCGACCCCAACGACGAGTAGAGGGAGTCCAAGGTGGGAAGCAGCTGGGCCACCCCCTGAGATGGCTCCCCGCGTGGCACGGGACCAAGGCCGAGGGGTTCTAGCACTGCCCCAGCACGGGCCATGAAGTCCCAGAACCCATGGGCCTCGGCCGTGCGGGAGGCCTGGAGGCTCTCCGCCTCCCTCCGAGCAGTCTCCTCCCTTTCGGTGAGCTCCCTAGCACGACACTCCAGGTCATCCTCTCAGTGCTGCATAGCCAGCTCCAAGTGTTGCAATGCCCAGCGTTTCTCCTCCAGGCTCTGGGAGATTTCCTCCTCCTTCGTCGCCAATTCCCGTTCCACGTCAGCAATGGCAACTTCGCGGCAGACCAACTCCAGCCGTTGGTCCTCGCACAGCTTCAGGCGGGCATTGGTGGTAGCACGAGCCTTCAAAGCATTCACCTCAAGCTCATTGTCCTTGGCATCGACCAACTTCACCAAGTGTCGCTCCTCTGCAAGTTGGTCCCACTCTATGGGCGAAAGCAGCCTGCGTCTGGTGCAAGATGGATTGGGCCGCAGCAACAGCGTTGACAGGAGGGATTGGCTCGACCGTTTCCACCAACGACTTCCTCTCCGTCCCTCCTGCCGACGCTGCGGCAGACACCAGCTTCCAGGGACCACATAGTTCCCGACCGGAACCCCAAGAACCACCGCGCTGCTGCCCGACGCCAAAGTCTCCTCCCCCGCTGCAAGGACATCGCTGCCAACGGTGGCAAGTCGCCATGTTGCGTGCCAATAACGTCAGGTGTCGGCGCCACTTCAATGACCGGTGGGTCAGTCCCACCAAGGGAGGCAGCCTCGACCAAGGTAGCCCCCTCCTCGCTGGTCACCTCCTCGTCTGGCACTTCCTCGCCGAGCGCCTCCTCACCAAGCACCTCCTTGCCTGGCACTTCAATTCTTAGCACCACTTCTGCGACACCTGCCTCGTCGGATGGGGGTGCAGAGTCATCAACAGCACATAAGGCTAACGCACCTTCGGGCGTAGGACGCGGCGTGGCAGACCCCGTCCCGGCTCCGGGAAGGGCAGGGGCTATCAAGCCCACCATGGAAGCACCAAGGGAACTAAATCGGTTGACGACGCCTTGAGAAACCAAGATAAAGCTTTGTCAAGAACGAAAAAGAAAATAAGAGAAATAGCAGAGGGGAGAAGCTGCGACTTACCGGCGAGTCGGGCCACTCCAATGACCCTGGCCTCCCACCCCATGAGATAGTTCAAGGTCGTCGGGACCTGACAACAAGGCCGGCAACGCCGTCTCTGGTACCCACCCCTGATCAACCTGCACCGGCATGATCATCTGCACAGGCCCCTCGACGCCTCCTCCAAAACCAAGGCCACTGCTGGAATCGGAGACAAAGTCAACGACAGAAGCTTTAGTCCCTCTGGCTACCTCATGATGGGAGATGGGATTATTGTCCCCTCGAAATATCTTATGCTTCTTCGGTGTAGAAGTAGCAAAGCCCACGGCCAGCATGCACGAACGCTTTCTCGGCTCCGGAGCTAGCGCCGGTTGGCTGACCCCCGCCCTATCAGAGGTAGTTGAAGGCTCTGGCTCCACCCTTGTAGAAGGACACGAGGAAGACCCCGACCCTGGCTGAGTCGCATTACGGCACCGCTTTAGGACTGCGGAGGCCCCTGCCGTATCTTCGGGATGCAGACAACGTGGCCGAACACGTTGACTTTCGGCATCGAGCTCCGCAGATCAGCCCTCAAGTCGGTAGTCAAGTGGAGCGACTGACAGTCATCTGGAATGGAGATGTGCTCATCGTTAATGACGCCGGAGGTCACTATTTTCAGCATCTCCTCCAACATCATGGGAGTTGGGGTGTTCGGAGCCAGCCGACATTCATCAAATTCGCCGTTGTAGACCCAGGACATGTACAGCTGATGATGGAGAGGGGCAATACGGCGGAGCAAGAAGTCTGCCAACACCATCATGGAGGTCAAGCCCTTGCCAGCCAAGAACCGGATCCTCCTTAGGGCGGGCTTATACTCCTCTGGCAACCCCTGGGATGCCTCCCAAGTGGTAGGGTTGGAGCCTTGACCGCCGGACGGCATCTTCAGCGAGGGATGCGGGCCTGTCCTCACAATCGCCCAATCTTCCCTCCAGTCGCTCCATTTGCCCCCTTTGAATGAGGCAATGTAACCCCGGGAGGTATTGTCCCGATGGCGGAAGTAGTAGGCCCCCACTTGAGTCATCGCACTCCTTCCATTTGTCTTCATCACGAAGAAATGCCGAAACAGCTCCACCGTGGGCGGGCAGCCCACAAACGCCTCGCATAGGTGGATGAATACAGCGACCAAGGTGATGGAGTTCAGCGACAGGTGGTGAAGTTGCAGCCCATACTCCCCCAGCACTACAAGGAAGAACCTTGACAACAGGAGTGCGATCCCTGCAGTGGCGTAGGAGACAAAGAGAATAGTCTCGTCCTCACGTATATCCCAAAGATCAGGAGACCCACAGCGGATCATCCATCTGCACTCTAAAGTCGCCCAGCCAAGGAGCCGCCTCATCGGCACCAGATCTCTGGCCAATCGGAAGCAGGAAGGAGGCAGTAGGGAAGCCATTGGAGCAAGCAAAGGTGAGAGCTTTGGCAGAAGGGTGAAGAAGGTTCGGGCGCTCGAGGAAGAAGGCGAAAACTCAGGCTGCGGGTTTTGGGTAAGGAAAGAACCATTACCTCTAATGGAGGTTTTCCTTTTTGGTCACCCCAGCGATGCCTGAGTACTCCGAGCGAAGGTTCAGATGGCACCGCTCAACACACGACACCCATGACAACGGGTCCTACGTCCCCGCTCTGATGCACTGGCCCAGTCGATCAGCTGCCTGGGGAAGCCGCTGAGGCAACTCCCGTAATGGTGGAGCGAACAAAAGTGCTATAGCTGCATCGAGAACCGTCGCGACTAAAGGCACCGCAGAAGACAGAGATACTATAGCAAGCAAAGATCCCATCACCGTAGTCTATCAACTTGAGACAGACGTGTGGCGACGTTGGCAGAAGCGCCCACCGCTTCGGCTGTCCAAGACAGAATTCAAAGCACAGTGCGAGAAAATAAGAAAAGGGCTCCACCTTTGGGATCTTCACCTTGCTCCAAGGTAGACCCAGGGGCCACTATCAGTACCCTGCAGACGAGGTACCCTCGCACACAAGATGAAGACATCAAGGCACGTCCGGAGCTGCCACGTGTCCTGTAGGCGCCAAGGCCTTTGTCTCCCGCAAGATCGAGCTGCGGCGCTGCCAAGTAAGCCTTGAAGATGGGACTTGGGCCCCTCGGGTGTAACGGGCTCCCGAGACGCCACGTGTAGGCACGGGACCTCACCCAACCTTGGGGGAGCGCCCCCGGAACAGCCACGTAGCACGGGGTGCAAGGACCAGCACCTCCCCCCCCCCCCCCCCCCCCCACCAAAGGGAAAGGGCCTGGAGCTGCCACGTCCCCTGATGAGCCCCGGAGCTTCCACGCGTCACGGAGGACCCGGTCTGACCTTCCCAACGGTGATCAGCCCTAACGCTGCTACGTGTCCTGCAGCTCGCCTCGGACTATAAGATGCGGAGACAAGGGATGGAGCACCCTGCATTGAAGACGCGCACCCACCTCCGGCGCCCAACGCGAAGCACGCCAGCGGTCAGAGACCGCTATGACCAATTGCGTCATAGTGAAGGCGTCGCGGGTCTATCCCACTTGGCCAGGTGGGTAGCTTGCGACAACAAGACAGGTCGACGGGACACCTTCTGCCACCATCAGTAACGACGCGTGGGCTATTGACAAGGGAGGAGGCAGGACGGCAAGTCTTCACTGCCTCGGCCAGGCAAGTTTGTGCGAGAAGCCATAGATCTTAAGGATAAGATCACCCAGGGACCACCTGTCGGGCCCCGGGACCCCACTTGTAAGGCATCAAGCCTTGACTATAAAAGGCTCGGACCACCACCATTACAAAGGACCAGACCGAAACATCACACACGCATACACACATACTAGCAATACCATCCACCGTGGAGTGGGGTGTTACGCTCCTTGCGGCCCGAACCACGTAAAAACCATTGTCTCATACTTCCATCCGTTAGGACACTTGATTGAGGCCTAAGCCCTGTCGAACAAAGAACCTCCGCGAGCTGCACCTTAGCAGATTCGGGGAAGCGTCGCTCTAACACTTCGACAACAATATTCAAAACTTTTATCATCATAGCCAATGTATTCAGCACACATAGGTCTCACAATCTCCCCCTTGATGAATGCATTGGCAGCACCACTTAAAATCCGAACATTGGCTTATTCACATGAAAAGTTTTGAAAACAATTTTCTCCCCGAAATATTTCTCTCCCTTTGTAAATTAGAAATAAAATGAGAAGAGAAAAAAAAGAGAAACAAAGAAATCTCCCGGTGAGAAGAATCGTGCCAAAACACTTGTGAATATGTGCAATGTGTGATCAATTTCTCCCCGTTTGAAAATGTATTCAGCAAGGTTCAATAGACAAATTTTAATTTTTTATGAGCATATTATAACATGTACATATAAAACAAAGCTCATCCAAGTCATACTATCAAGTAACTTACACTATCACGGCAATGAAATACATAAAGTAGTGTAAGCCATGCTAGAGATCAAAAGTAATTTTCAATTTAAGTATTTCATGATCTCACAAACTTAACTATTTCAAAACCTGAAAGCATGACACTTGTTGTTGAAATTTTCATTTTTCAATATTATTTAAAGCAAAAATTCTGATCATATAACATTTGCAAGAGATTATATGCCGCATTTGCCTTATTCTAACCAACCAAGCCAAGCCTATGTCATTTGACAATCAGAAGCTTAAGGTCATGGTTTTAGTCATACACAACTTCTAAGTTCATATCTAAGTGCAATGATAAGCCATCTCAAAAGAAGAAGTGTGATGCATGCATATTCTCTTGATCTTTTCTCATTTTTATTAGATCATAAAAGCTCAACATGTGGATAGTTGATTGATTAATTTTTCATTATTAAAAGCACTTGTGAGCATGCAACAAGTTCAAAACAGCAAGAAAGTTCGATCATGACCAGATTTAGTGTAAGTAATTATTCCAATTACTAGTCATGGCAAAAACTACCAAATGTATAACATGAGTAATGTAGTAAGAACTTTCAACATGTAAAAGGAATCACAAAGTCATATATATATGAAATACTATGCTCATATTATTTTAAATTTAGATTCACAAATAGAGTTTCCAAGTTTCAGAACTCCCCCTAAATTTAAGCCATGAGGATGCATAACCCCTATTTCACTACGAATGAAACAAAAACGAGTGAAATCCAAAGGTATTGTGAAAATATCAGTCAATTGTTGTTCGGTATCGACATGGTGAAGCACAATATTTCCTTTTTCAACATTATCATGGAGAAAGTGATACCTAATGTCAATGTGCTTTGTTCTTGAATGTTGCACGGGGTTTTTAGCAATGCAAATGGCACTAGTATTATCACAAAACAGTGGAACACAATCTAGATCAACCCCATAGTCCTTAAGTGTTTGAACAATCCAAAGAATTTCTGAGCAAGCGCTAGCAGCAGCTACATATTCATATTCGGCTATGGATTGTGCAACTGAACTTTGTTTTCCAGAGGACCAAGCAACAACTGAATTACCAAGAAAATGACAAGCACCCAAAGTACTTTTCCTATCAACCCTACAACCCCCAAAATCAGCATCCGAAAAAGCTTTCAAAGTAACGATTGAGGAAGAATGGAGAAAAATATCAAATTCTTGAGTTCCATGTAAGTACCTGAGAATTCTTTTGATGGGTTGATGATGTGTAGCACGTGGGGAAGCTTGAAACCGTGCACAAAGACATACGTTGAATTGTATGTTTGGTCTTGATGTCATGAGGTACAAAAGTGATCCGATCATGCTTCTATATTCTTTTTGATCCACGAATTCACCATCTTCATCAAGTTCAAGCATCGTTGTTGTACCCATTGGTGTTCAAAGAGGCTTGCTTTTGTCCATGTTGAAGTGCTTAGGAAGGTCTCTTGTATACTTCATTTGATGCACATAGGTACCTTCCTTGGTTTTCTTGATTTGCAGCCCCAAAAAGTACATGAGTTCTCCCATCATACTCATCTCAAATTTTGAACTCATCATAGCTGAAAAGTTGGACACAAGATCATGAGAAGCACAACCAAAGATAATATCATCCACATATACTTGAACGAATAATGAGACATTGCCATGTTTAAGCACAAAAAGAGTTTTATCAACCTTGCCCATGGTAAACCCCTTTTCAAGTAAGAATGTTTTTAACCTATCATACCGTGCTCTAGGGGCTTGTTTGAGACCTTACAAGGCTTTGGACAGTTTGTAAGCATGATTAGGAAAATCTAGATTTTCAAAACCCAGTGGTTGCTTGACATAAACCTCCTCATCTATGTAGCCATTTAGAAAAGCACTTTTAACATCCATTTGATATAACTTGAAACCTTTAGATGAAGCAAAAGCTAACAAAATTATTATGGCTTCTAATCTAGCAACAGGAGCAAAAGTTTCATCAAAATCTATACCTTCAACTTGTGTGAAACCTTGAGCAACAAACCTAGCCTTATTCCTAATCACAACCTCATCCTCACTTTGTTTATTTTTATACACCCATTTAGTTACAATTTAAGTGTGACCTTGAGGTGGAAGTACAAGTTTCCAAACATTATTTCTTTCAAAATTTTCTAACTCTTCTTGCATGGCAATAATCCAAGATTCATTAGTGAGTGTGTGTGATATATCTTTGGGTTCAAAAGAAGCAACAAAAGCAGAATGAGGGTGAGAGTTTAAATCGCAAACCTGGACCGTGTGACTCATTCGTGCAAGCTCCCAATGATTTGTATTGGAGGATGACTTTTGAGGATTCGGGGGGGGGGGGGGGGGGGGGGGGGTAGACACTTCACAGGCTCCTTGTTCTTCATGTTCATCACAAATCGATGAACTTGTGGCTTGATGATAATCTGTACCAGCTGTAGTAGTTGTTGGTGCAGATTGTGGTGCAAAATCAGCAGCGTGATCAACGTCATTTGCTTCTGAATTTTCGGGTGGCAGCACCACTACTTCGCTTTCTTCGATGAAAATACTCTCTCCCTGCGGATATGGATCTAGACCTGCAATATTAGAGCTAGTACCTGGGCTAGCTTCATCAAAATAAATCTCACAAGTCTCCACAATTTTATTAGTGTCAAGTAAAAGTACACGGTAGCCTCCAGTATGAGATGGATAACCAAGAAACATGTCATCAACAGATCTAGCTTCAATTTTATCAATATTACCATGTTTCTTAACAAAGTATTTACAACCAAAGACCGGAAAGTGTTTGACACTAGGCCTATGTCCAAACTGAAGTTCATATGGTGTTTTTCCTAGCTTAGCACGCAAGAAAACATGATTTGAGACATAACAAGCGGTTGCAATTGCATTTGCCCAAAACTTTCTAGGAGTTTGATATTCATCAAGCATAGTCCTAGCCATCTCAAATAAAGTTCTATTCTTTCTCTCGACAACACCGTTTTGTTGAGGTACATAAGGTGAAGAAAATTGGTGATCTATTCCTTTTTCAGCACAAAAGTGATCAAACAATTGATTTTTAAATCCGGTTTCGTTATCACTTCTAATTGCTTCTAAAGATCCTAGATGATCAATTGATAATCTAAGAAATAAAGTTCTAAGTGACTAAAAGCTTCATTCTTAGATGCCATAAAGTAAACCCAAGAGTATCTAGAATAGTCATCAACAATCACAAGAACATACCATTTAGCTCTGAAGGATTGAACACGTGAAGGTCCTACGGTGTCAAGGTGCAAAAGTTGACCCGATTCAGTTCTCATGATCATTGTGAGAGGAGCATGTGAACCTGCAACCATCTTAGCATGTCTACAAGAAGAGCACACAATTTCTTTGTCCCCTTTAAGCTTAGGTAGCCCACGTATGCGATCAAGAGCACTAACACGCGTTAGATGATCAAAGCCTACGTGACCAAGTCTACGATGCCAAAAATATAATTCCTTTGAATCATTAGCAACTAGACACCTATGCTTAGAGGATGACATATCAAAATCAGCTTTAAAAACTCTTCCAAACCAAGACATGTTAAAAGTAATCTCACTGTTTGAATCTACAACTTTGCAGCAATTTTTAGTGAAAATAATTTCCAAAATTTCATCTAGCAATTGTGAAACAGAAAGCAAGTTATATTTAAAAATTTTAACAAGTGCCACATCCTTCAAATTGTAGTGATTATTTACTCTAACCGAACCTTTAGCAATTATAGGAGTTGAAGAATTATCGGCAAAAATAACATTTTCTACATGTGACACAAAAGAGAGGGAGGAGAACCATTCTTTGTTACCGGTCATGTGGCGTGAGCAACCTGAATCCACAATTCAAATGTTCTCCTTTCTCAAGCGTGTAACCAACATAGAAACACAATACGTCGATGACTCAATATTGGGGTCAGTCAAAAGGCATTTTGGAATCCAGTACTGAGTTACACGACGTGCAGCAGGAAAAACATGCGAAAGATAAGACAAAACCACAAGTTTATGAGCCAAAGTTTGAGGATTTTTGTACCCAACTACCTACTTACGAGGTGTTACATGTGTAGCACGAAAAAAGTAGGTTTGGGAGCAAACTTTGCATATTTTTGACTCACAACAGCAGGTTGCATGTTCTTGATATTTGATTTAGCATGTGCAGCAAATGTTGCATGAGAGTTACGCGATCTAGCTTGCATTCTTTCCTTTTTTTGTTGTTTAGCTAGTCTATAAAAAAATCTATGACATGACCATCTCTACCACAGTGTGTACAATGAAATTTAACTTTTTGTTCATGTCTAGATGATCAAGCAACATGTTTATTAGAAGCTGAGTGAGACAGCACCCCGGCAGATTTGAAAACCACTTCTTTTTATTTAGGAACTGTTTGAATTAAACTACTTCCTAATGACATTACAATTTTAGGTGGATGTGCCTTAGCATGAGCATGAGAATCAAAACCTAAACCAGTTTTATCATTGCAAGACTTGGAAGAATTCAGCAGCAAGTTTAGGTTCTTATTTGCATTACAAAATTGATATAATGTCCTATGCATGTCATCAAGTTTATTGGATAGATCAAGGCAATTTTCACATGAATTTTTTCCTTTTAATTTTCAATTAGAACAATTTTTAACTTCATCAGAACATAAAGCATTATTCAATATAGAAATCTCATTCATAGCATCGTGTAGTTTCTTATCAAGATCATCACAAGTAGAACAATGCAAATCAATTGTAGAACAGCTAGCATCTTTCAAGTTTTTATCATTAAGTGCAGCAAGCTCTCCGTTCTTTTCAATCTCTAACTCAAGTTTATTAAGTGTGGAGGTGTGTGCACTTCTTAGAGAGGACAATTGTTCATATATTAAATCAACTGAGGAACAAGAATCATCACTAGGAATCAAAGATTTCAAACGGTTAATTTCAAATTCTAGTGACTCAATTTTAACAGCATTGTCCCTATGCTTTTTGTCCTTTTTCTTAACTATAACAGTGGCACGAGAAATAGCATCATACATTTCTTCGCAAGTAGGACATACCTCTTCATTGGCACTGTTGTGTTCTGCCTCCTCCATATTTGATCTTGACTTGCCCGCCATGAAGCACAAGTTCGCCAAATCATCTTCATCTTTGTCACTTCCGATGTCCACATCTCTCGAGCCAAGTTCTTGAAGTGCAGAGATAAAATTATTCACCAATTGGCGTCCTGTAAAACCCTTCTTTTTTTGTTGTTGTTTGCAGAAGAGTGTTTCATCCTTGTTTGCTTTTCATCACGGGAAGTAGTACCTGAAAGGTTAGGGAAATCCGTGTGAAACTGTCCTGTCTTACCACATTCGAAGCAACGTTGAGGTCCGGCACTTCCTCTCCTTCTAGTTCTCACATTTTGCAATGCTTTTGAGAACCGAGTAGAGATGAGTGCAAATTCTTCCTCTAGAAACTCTTTAATCTGTTCAAGGATTAGAGAGGACAACAAATCAAGTGTTCCACCAGATGAAGATTGGCCGGATCTAGGCATGTCATGTTGAGAAACAAATGCAAGAGACTTGTTGGGATTCTTACGTGAGATTATGTCAATTTCAATTTAGAATATAGAACATCTAATGTAAGAGTACTCATGACAGTAGATTCACAAATAGATGTGACTTTCATCCCAAATTGACATATCGAATGCACTTAACAATTGCCTAGTATTTTCAGCATCTGAAAAATTAACATTAACACTACGCAAGTTGCTGAGAATTTTATTAAAGCGAGCAAATAAATCATCGATGGACTCACCTAGTTGCATCTCAAAATGCATGTATTCCTTTTTGAACATATCTTGCCTTACCTCCTTGATCGTGTTGGATCCTTCATGGTGGTCGCAAAGTGCTTTCCACACATCGTATGCAGATCGAAGGTGTGCAACATGGTCGAAGTAACTTTGAGTTAATCCTTGTATGATCAAGTTCCGAGCCTTGTTGTTGTTGTCAACATCTCTCTTATTTGTAGTTGTAACTTGATCATTTAACGACACTTCGTAAGGCTTGTACACGTTTTCCCATATTGCAAAGCCTTGCGCCTGGATGAAAGCCTCCATGCATGCCTTCCAAACCTGAAAATCAATACCACTAAACACACAAGGTTTGGCGGAGTATTTCTCCATGATGATTATTCAAAACACGTGAAAATCACAAAGATTAGAACATCGTGACTCTGATACCAATTGTAGGATCGAAGAGCATGTGAAAAGCTACCAGAGGAGGGGTGAATGGTAGATTACAACTTTTTGAGCGGAAGCAACAAAAACCCCTTGGTAGAAAATTGATCTGTTAAATAAATCGTGTGTGCGACTAATCTAAACGTGATCAATTGTGATAAGACTAGTATAGATTGTGCAGAATCAAGTCACGAAGACGTCACAACAAGAACCACAAAAATCCATCGAGAAAAACTCAAGTTACGATTGAAAGATCGAACAAAGGTCAATATGTTCTATGCGAGAAAAACCAGATCTGCAACAATGTAAAGAAATTCGCGTAGATCAGAAATCACAAATCCAATGACCGTAAATTTTTTGCAGATGATAGATAATCAAGTTGTGAAGACAACCCAAAAAGAATCACATCAATTATATCTGTAAAAATTGAGTTATGATAAAACCACTGAAGAAAAGTAGTGTTGTGCAGAAACTCGACGAGAAAAATTGTCTGAAACAAGTCGGACGAACAAGGCACAAAAGTTCCTTTAAACTACAATCTATATTCAATAGAACACAAGAGTAACAGCCCCAAAATTCATCTACCACAAGCTATGGTCTCCCATGCTTATATAACCAGCCATGAGGTCAACCCAAACAAAACTAGGACTCGTATCCTACTCAGTTTCCACCGAAACATTCCATAACTATTCGAGACTCTTCTATACACAGATAGAAGCAATCTTAAGACTTTCAAATACCTTAGGAATGTATCCCACATTCCTAAAAACAACTCAACTTCGTAACCCACACGAAAACGTATCATAACCAACTCAATTTTTTTCCATATTTGAGTCAAACATGACTCAGCCGCAGCCTGAGTCCATAACCTAGTCGGTTGGACCTTTCCGACCAATTCTTTACGTCCACAAACATACCTGAAAACACATGATTTAAACTAAATCAACAGTTAGGGGAGGACTAGTTTGGTCAAAGGCTGACTAGTCCGGTCAGACAGTTGCAAATGAGCTAAAGGTTGAATTTTTATGGGTTTTCTTCGATCTACTTAATGCAGGAAAGTACTACAACTATCTAGCAACCTAAACAAGAGAATGTAAAGCCTAGGAATATTTAGATTGCAAGAATATGAAGATTATCACAAATTTCAAGCGGGGAAAAATATGAATATGAACCCTAAAAGTGTGCTTTCTGGTTTCTATATGGAGGAGCATTCTCTTCACTTATAGTTATGTGAATGTGTGTGCCACCAACTGCACCAATGCAATTCTGAAAATATGGCCAAAAAACTAGGGTTCGACACAATTCGCACATGGGGTTGATCTAGACTTGGAAGCTTCACAAATTTTTGAGTTAGAGTAGGAATTATATCAAAAAAACTCATTTATCTTCCTATGAATTGTTTCACTACTGTGTTGGAATTCTTTTTGTAAGATTGCATTGCTAGTGTTTTGATATATCATATACATGAAAATCTCAAGATGCTCCTCAATGCGAATTGTTGGAGTTTCTTGAAATAATTGTTCCCTTATAAAATAACTTTCTACAACTCTAAATATCTTCGCCTCCATTAGAAACTCAAGTTTACACCAACTCTCATGTCCTTCCAAAATTTCCCTAACTTTTTGTGTACCACTACGACAAGAAGTGTGTATTGGCCGTTTTTTAGTATGAAGCGATGAATATAAAGCTGGAACTAACAAAAAAAACTCATCATCATGTTCCTCCTCTTCCTCCATAGATATATATAAGATGAAGCAAAATGTTAAAGCAAAGACAAGATTCCTGTCACTAAGATAGAGCAAAATTTTAAAGCGAAGACAAGATTCCTAGTAACAACTAAAGCAAAAACAAGTGCAGCATTTTTCCTATTTCCATTCTGATATAGGAAAAGATTACTGGTTGCAAGATACAATGTAGGGCATATACAACTAATGAAAATCACAAGTGTGCATGTATTTCAATTCTTAAGCATGTTCCTGTCACATGCTCTCTCTCCCTAGTCCCTACCAAGTATGAAACAAACAAATGACACACATTCATGTCAATTAAACACCTTGTTGACTCATTTTACTCAAAATGTTGCACATATTCATTTCTTAAGCACAACAAACAACACACATTCACATAATTTGGTAGCTTCACAACAGGAACATGCCTTTTCATTCCACATTGAAAGTGCATCTAGGCATCCTGTGTGGGTTTTGATTGATTAATGATGTTTCCTAGAGAGGGTGAATAGGATAACATATCTGAAAACACTTAATTTAAACTAAATTAGCAATTAGGGGTGGACTAGTCTGGTCAGGGGCAGACTGGTCCAGTCAGTTGCAAATGAGGTAAAGGTTGGATTTTTCTAGGTTTTTATTTGATCTACTTAATGCGGAAAGTAATCAACTATCTAGCAACCTAAACAAGTAAATGTAAAGCCTAGGAATAACTTAGATTGCAACAATAGGAAGATGATCACAAATTTCAATTGAGGAACGATATGAACCCTAAAAGTGATCTAACAATGAACAGAGGTAAAAGAGGCAAGAGACACAAGAGTTTATCCTGAGATTCGATTCCACAGAGGAACCTACGTCCCCGTTGAGGAGTCCACGAAGGACCGTGTCTCTTTCAACCCTACCCTCACCAAACCACCACGAAGGTCGGCTTAGTTCTTCCACTAAATCACAAAGGGTGGATACAACAATTTTTGGTGCTGCTCACAACTTGAGGCTCCCACAACAACCTAGCACAACTAGGGATCGAAAAACAACAACTAAGAACTCAGATCAACAACTCAAATGTGAGAGAATAAACCAATAGCTCAAGAACGGTCAAACTCCCTTCCCTCTTCTCACAAATCCCACAAACCCTTAAGGTTCACTCTTAGGGCTCAAAGATGTGGAGAGGAAGGCTTAGGATATCTCTTGGAAGGCTATGGTGGCGCTAGAATTCGAGAGAAGGCAAAGGAAGGCTGGGGGGTCTCTTTTTATATGGGTCCCGACACTGGGCCGTTGCCACCAACTAAAGTTTGGACTAGTCCGCACTTTTACACCCCGAACTAGTCCGACCTGAGGGGAACACTGACGTCACAAAGACTAACAAACTAAAGTTCTCGTCACCTTTTGAATTCAAACTATCACAAGACCACAAACTAGTTCGTACAACAACGGACTAGTTTGATCTCACTCAGAACCTTATCCTTTGAGTGAGAACAGACAAGTCTGGTCTAGGCGAAATAGTTCGGCCAGCCAAGACATAGTCCCTGCAGACAAACACCCAAACATAACATACTTGTTTGTCCCAACAAAGACTAGTTCAAAGTCAAACAAAACCAACTTCTTCGGCTCAATTCAGACTAGTTTGGATAGATGGACTAGTACGGCCAGTGTGGCGGACTAGTCCGTCTTTCTAGGACTAAGTCCCAAAAACCACTCTCTTCCTCACAATGGACTAGTCTGACTCTGGGCGGACTAGTCCGAACTCACACAGTACCTCTTGGTCCTTTTGGAAATGGACAAGTCTGCCAGAGCGGACTAGTCCGGCCCTCCAAGACTTAGTCCTACAATTGCTCACACACACTCACCGCATACTAGTCCATCCCTAAACGGACAATTCCAAACTCACACAGATACTCTTGGTCCGCCTAACATCAGAATAGCTCGATGTGGCCGGACTAGTTTGACCTTTTACTTAAGGCTGCCTAGACTTAACCTCTTGCCAAAACCTAATCGAACTATGAGCTCCTCGTTGATTCTCAAGCACTTGACTTATGAAAAACTCTCTACTTAGCATGGCTCAACTCGATGCAATACATTGTAAACCTTAATTTCTACTCTTCGAGTTTCTGATACCATTTTTTTCTTTTTTTGGAGTCTCCATTTTTATTTCAACTTCGATCACCTATGCTAAATATCATAAAGCTCATTAATCCCTTAATTTGTTGTCATCAATCATCCAAAACCCACGAAAATTACCTAGATGCACTTTCAATTAATGACATGAATATTAAAAAGCTAATGTTTTAGTTGAGGTAAGTGCAGATCAAAGTGGTTGGTGCATCTCTCAAGTTTGAAAAAGGAAAAAGGCGAAGTGAAGACTCATAGTTTGTAGGGATTTATTTTTCTTGAGTATAGGAAACACCGTACTGAGAGACACATATTTTGCAACATTGAATCCTAAAGCTCAACCCCTGGGTAGTTTAGATTTTTTGCAACATTGAATCCTAAAGCTCAATCCCTGGGTAGTTTAATAAACAAAAATTAACTTAGTAAAAATACATTGAAAAACCTGGATTTGTCCAACATTATTACGGACATGTTCGGGCCCCGAATTTTTCCGAGTTTGTCCATGGATTTTATCATCATGTACACTAAGTGAGGCAGCTTTACGAAATCCGGACTTGTCCGGTTTAAGTGCGGGCATGTCTGGGACCCGGATTTTTTCGGGCTTGGTCACAGACATCTACACTTTGTTCCCTTTGCGTGGCAGCTCTGAGGAATCCGGACATGTTCGGACCTTTCCCGGATATGTTCTTCCTTCGAATTTGTCCGGGTTGCACCACAAACATCACTTCCCTGTATACAATTTTGAGTTGTCCCAAGAACCCGAACATGTCTGGGACATATACACGATATGTCTGGCCTCAGGACTTTATCTGTGTTGCACTGTGGATATCATCACTCTGTATAAAACTTTATTTGCCCTAGGAGGTTCGGACATGTCCGTGCTCTATCCCCGACAATGTTTAGGATTTCAAATTTGACCGTTTAAAGAGGATGTGTTGGCGGGGATGATGTCCTAGGTGGTGGTCCCAAAATCCGGACTTGTTTGGTTTCAATCCTGGACATGTCCAGCCTTTAGTGGTTGGCAACAGCTACACTTTGGAGAAAGTATAAAAGTGGGCTTCTATCCCCTCAATCAAGAAGGACGAAACCCTAGCACTGCAATAGCCTTCTCTACACCAAAAATCACATCTTTGGTTAAGATTTAAGGTTTGAGAGAGGATTTGAGTGACAAGTCACTTGGGGGTTGAGCTTTTGATTGATTCTTCAATGCAATCTCTGGTGTGTGTTTGCTACTCTTAGGATTTGATCCCTAGCCGGCTAGAGGTCGCCTAGGGATCCCAACTTGTGGTTGTGACCTTGGAAGTTTGTAATTTCCACTTGTGATTGATAGTGAAGCAACCTAGTGTACCTTGGTGGTTACTAGGAGAGGTTAGGGTTGGGATCAATCCGGTCCTTTGTGGACTTCTTCAAAGGAGATGTAGGCTTCTTTGTGAAGTTGAACTTCGGGAGAAAATCTCTTGTGTTCACTTGTCCTTTATCGTATTTACTTTACTACTTTTTTTCATATTGTGTTAGAAACCCTAGCTTTGTGTTCTTTGTGATTCTAGGTTGATTTCTTGTTCAATTAGGTTGCTGGCTTTCTCTATATTGTTTTAGCAACTATATTCATCACAATTTACTCCTAGAATTACTTAGGATCAGTTTGACTAAGTTTCACCCCGGATATATCCGTGTTCATCCAACTTGCCCGAGGAAACCCGAACAAGTCTAGATTAACTCCGGACATATCCGACTTTGACTAACTGGTTTAAGTTAATTAAACATCTACAGTTTTTATTATATTATTCACCCTCTCTCTAGGAAACTTTCACACATACCATACGATACATCAAGCAACATTGCAAATAGAAACATGCCCAGGAATGAACACTGAACTCTCACCCCATATCGTATCCCAAAACAAAAGCACCACAAACCATCACATACACATATCATATCCCTTAGACCACCTCCTAACTTCAATCACAACTAACTTATTTTGGAAATCCATGCAACAAACCAGTCAGTTCCCTGTTTTGTTTGCCAGAGCCAGACAGTTAAATACACCTATCCAACCTGAAAAATGTTCAGGAGGTGCAAGTCCCTCTTAGTCTATTTTGTTGCCTTAGGTGTTGCTAGCAATCTTATAGTATGTTGGCATGATTAAAGAGAGGGGATTTTGGGTCTATACCTTGTTTTGAAGGAGATAACAGATCCAAGCACCAAGATACCCTTTCCTGTCGCAAAAGAAAAAGGAGGAAGAAAATGTTTGTTACTGTAGAAGAATAATTCATAGAATTGGTGGACAATGGCCAAAATTTTCTAAGTTGTTAAGATACAAGAACATTACAAAAATGAACTACAAGAACATTATGAAAATGAGTTGCATTCTGAACTAAATCAATGTATCAAATATGAAATGACAACCATGATGGTTCAACTTGAATGAATACATATACAATTAGTAGCCCAATTGAATGAACAACTAACGTTTTCTGCAAATTTGCTTGCAAAATAGCTAGTGGAGGTACATTGGGTAATGGTTATCAATGAAAGATACAAAATGCATGCATGACCGGTTGATTCAGACACTAAATAGTACACATATAGCGAACTCTACAGGATACTCTACCAAGAACACTAAAAAATTCTAACAGCCTAATCAGTAAAAATTCCAGCTAGCAAGTTGAAACCACAACTACTACGAACCTAAGGAATAACAATTGAGATATTGAGAACACCGGTGCAGAGCCCTTGACCGCCACCTTTAATGGTCGTTAGCTGCGCTGCCACCACTACGGTACAATGTACAAGATCTACATCATCGAACAAGGAAAATGCATAGCTTTGTCAGCGCAAGCAACAAGGGTTCACGAAAGGTGTGTGCTGCGAGGTGATTCGTTTCTTACAGTGGCAGAGACACCCAGGAACGTGAACAGGGCGTGGGCCACGTCCTTGATGTCCTTGTTGACGGTGATGGTGTCCTGCATGTAGCCATGCTAGCATCACAAGTCGCACATCGGTGAAGGAATAAACTGCAAAAAATGAAGAAAGTCAAATTTTACCTGCCACTGATCCCAGATCCCACAGCTTGAGGAAGAAGACCGCGTATTTGTAACAATCGGGCCAAGCAAAGCAGGAGTCAGGTTAGACGAGCGGCGCCGGCGAGGGGCGGGAGGAGCGGGAGGGGACGGACCTAACCCTAGCCAGAGAGATCCGATGAAGCTGGGGCATGGATCAGGTGGCGGCAGCTGGTCTGCCGGGAGATCGAGCGCCCTGGTCTGGCGAGCCGCGCTTGCTCCAGGGAGGCGAGTGACGCGGATTATGAGAAGCACGGGGTCCAGGGGAAGCCAACCGCGAGGGGGGTGGCGAGCAATGTCGAGCGGTGGGAGGGAGCGGCATCGAGCGGTGGGAAGGAGTGGCACCAGGCGGTGGGAGGGAAGCACGCCGGGTGATGGAAGGGAGGAGCGCTTGGAGGGAGCGGCGCGGGCGGTGGGAGGGGAGTGCGTCGGGCGACGGGAGGGAGCGGCGCTGGGCGATGGGAGAGGAGCAACACGAGTGAGGGACGCGTCGGGAAGGATTTTTATACCTGACCCCTCGATGTTAGGGTGGAAGGCCCAACCCCTCGATGTTGGGGTGAAAAGACCCGTGGTTTCCTGTGGATTGGACCGAAAAAAATGAGTTGTCAAATGGGCTACTAGGAGAATTCGATCCGGAGTTTTTTGAGCTAACCAATGGGCCAGGATCCGGCCAAATAAGCCCTAATTGTTTTTTTTTTTACAACTCACAATAGTTTTTCCACGTTCCAAAGTTAACATTAAAATTTCATATCTGAACCGAATACATATCCATTTCTTAAAAATTCACGTCGCGAACATGGACACCCAGAAAAAAAATTGAAGGTGTCCCACACGCAAGCTTGGTTGGTGCCATACTACCACCGAGAAATGGCTCCACGCGACTCCCCAGCATCCCGTTTATTGTTGTAGTTAGCGTCTGCTTCTGGTTGGCATTACGCGCGCACCATTCCCGGCCCAACTACCCCGCGCCCTCGCCCGCCATGGACTCGCCGGCACCGGAGAACTCGAGAGGCGCGATTATGGCGGAGCTGGACGCGCCGCTGCACGCCCTCGGGTTCCAGATCGACGAGCTGTCCCCGTCGCGGCTCACCGGCCGCCTCCTCGTCACGCCCACCTGCTGCCAGGTCAGTTAATTAAATTCCCTACCACCACGAACGCGCGTTCTGCACAAACAACTGCGCCGCGCGCGGCAATAAGACTCGTTGCTGACGTACGTACGCTGCTGTGTGCCCGTGGCCGCCGCCGCTGCCGTGTGCAGCCGTTCAAGGTGCTGCACGGCGGCGTGTCGGCGCTGGTGGCGGAGGCGCTGGCGAGCATGGGCGCGCACATGGCGTCTGGCTTCCGCCGCGTCGCGGGCGTGCAGCTCAGCATCAACCACTTCCGCAGCGCCGCCGCCGGCGACACCGTCCTCGCGCAGGCCGTCCCCATCCACGTCGGCCGGTCAACCCAGGTCCGTCCATCATCTCCATCCATCCCTTACAGCAGGACGCTTGCATCGTCGGTTGACTAATCATCTGTACTGAATTGTCCATTGCAAGTGGCTAATTCTTAACTTACCTTATCTACAACGCAGCGACCATGTTGATTCTATTGGATCTGATAAGTAATTTACTACTGATCACGAATCGGGAAACACGAGCCATGCTTCGGTTGTTGTGCCATATACACACATAGCTAGGGCCGGACGAAAAAACTCATAGCTAACTCACAAGCTGGCTCGCAAGCTTAATAACGAGGCTCCTTATGTAAAAAAGCTGGACTGATCCCAGCTGGCTCAACATCCACCCCTACATACAAACGCAGTAAAGGCTTGATTGTTTAGCACAGAGCTTTTAAGTTTTTAGAAAAAAATGGTCATTGGATTTTGTCGTTAAATTTTGCTACTGACTTTCATAATATACTTGTACATTCTATGCACATCAAAAGCCAGAAAATTTATACTGGAATTTGGATTCAAGGTGTGGACGGTGAAGCTGTGGAAGATGGATTCGTCCACGCGAGAGAAGGGCCCTCAGATCGCGGAATCCAGGGTCACGCTGCTGTGTAACCTGCCGTTGCCGGAAGAGCACAAGAATGCTGGAGACGCTCTCAGGAAATACGCGAAACTGTAAAACAAGAACTCGGACAGAAGCATTCTTATGGACTGTTCGATGAAATCTGACAATGTAAACGTACTGGCTGCAAAAGTTTTTCTTTATTTAGGCCCCGTTTAGTATGGTTCTAGATTCACACAGAATCAGAGACGTTGCAGGTCCAATGCAAAAAACGGTTTCAAACTCTGGAATAGAATCACTTTAGAAACCATTTGACTAGCATATCTGTTTCAGTTTCATGAGAGTGGAGAGAAATGCTAAATTGACCCATTTAACCCTGTCTGGTTTGTGGTTGTTCTTTATTTATGTTTGTAATTATGTAATGAAATTGACAATAAAAAAAATAGCATCCGGTCATAATGTTGACTCCTAGTGAGAATGTTGTAACATTCCTATAAGTTTTGATTTTATTTGTATTATCACGTTGATGAGTTCAACGAAGATAAAAACTTTTGACCACTGACCCGAAGCATTCTAAAGTGGTGGCAAATCAACGTAATTTTTCTAGAACTTGGACCCGAGTTACGTTTGATCAAAGCGTTCCAAGGTGTGGAACACCTTTTTAGGTGTTTCACCTCCACAGTTCAAAAAAGTGAATCACTTTAGAGTGTTTCTCCTCTGAAACGTTTCTCATTTTTGCCGTTTGATCAGTTTCAAGTGATTCTACCATGAATCAGAAACGTTTCATCCATCCAAACGGGCCCTTAATTATTAAATATAGAAACAACTAGAATACAATCAGATGTTTGGTGCAGTCGTACAATCAATCATTCTCAATCGTTGGATCTGCATCCTATTGTCAGTGCATCTTTTTATTTAACCCTTCCATCACTCCTCCACCTAGTTGAATGAGTTAAATAAAAACATACAGCAAACGTAAGATGCAAATTCAATAGTTGTGCATGATTGATTGTACGATTGTACCAAAACTCTTATTGCATTGTAGTCATTGTCATTAAATATATGTTTTTCTTAGCTTGCTTGGCTAGGAATGGAAGCTCTAATCCCTGTCGAGTACAGCATCTTCGTTGGGAAGTACTTGGCCTTTGACGCCTTTCTCGGCTTCCTTTGCTCTTGCGGGTTTGATCTTGTGGGGTAGTCCGCAGTCGTTTGCAAGCCATACGCTGAACATGCCCAACTACCATAACTACAACGATATCTAGAAATACAGACAAAGAGGATGCCAGTTAATTAACATTACTCTCCGTTCTTAGCAATTGTTGGGTGCCTTCTGCAAAGTCAATAATTTCTCCCACTCTAGTACTAGCGTACTACATATGTTCTCCCTTCTTCCGTTTCATATCCATGGTATTTGTATATATGGCAAAAGAGATAGGTACAATACGTCAGTAGATAGGTGTTGTTGTCACAGACATAAAATCAAGCAAGGGATGCCAATAAGGAAACGAAAAAGGAAATATGATACGGTCGCATGGAAACATGCCTTTGCGTATGTCACGTTTGCTCTTTTGGAGTCACTAATTTTCGAATGTTTAAAGTTAACATCTTCTTTCAACCTACGTCTTCAGTCGTCGGATCTAGATTGAATAAATATAACTTACATTTTTTCAGTCAATACATCAAAAAATTCTTTAGTTAATAAGTATATAATCTTAAAAAAAGAAAAACAATTGAAAACAAATGCAAAAGTTTTAAATTAAATCCTATAACTCAGGGCGTAGATTGAAAATAATAATGATTTCATACATCTGAATATTAGCATTCCGTTGTTCTTAATCAACTCACCTATATAAGCACCCGCGCGGCACATGCATGGTCGTTTCTTTATTTGTCTTTCGATTGTTATTCATTGTCGCCAGCTAGTTGACAGGTGAACTGCGCGACAACAACATTAAACAACCGGAGGGAGAGTAATTGTCAAGCTATAGTAAGGTGTCACAAGATGTTGACTACCATTAATGTGCCAAAGTGCGTGATTAAAGCTATTAACAAGACTCGGAGAGCTTTTCTTGGGAAAGGTAGGGAAAAAGTGAATGGAGGATGCTGTCTGGGTAGCATGGGAAAAAGTTCAGCAACCATTGATCTTGGAGATCTTGGAATTCCTAACTTAGAAGTGATGTTTGCTAAATGTGCGTGTCATGGAAACTGATGTTTGCTAAATGTGCTAAAACAAAACTCAAGCAGATCGTCCTTGGAAAGGATTGGAGCTGTCAGCACACCCAAATGTGTGTGTCATGCTTGCTATTTCTGTGGTCGCACATAGGGATGAAAACGGTACCGTAAATTCCAGCACCGTCCGATGCCGTTTTCGAAAATTTCCGATGCAATTATCATTTTCGACAATTTCCGAAATTTTCGATCCGATTACCGTTTTTATCGGACATTGAAATTTGGTAAACGGAACAGAAATGATTTGGGCTGATTCCCGACCGAATTGTCAGAATACCGTATTTTAATAGAAAATTTCCGAACAATAACCGAATAATTCCCAAATAGTAGATTGAGTCTAATGGATTGGCATGTAGCTCAATTTTTTAAATTTTTTATTCGGACACTGGTTTGTATAAGAACTTAACTTTAATTACATACAAATATTTATTTACTTAAAAATGTGTTTCTAAAGTGATTTTGTTTCATATTGAATTTTTTTTATAAAATAAAAGTAAAAGTTGTCTCATATTTTGTATTTAAGTTGTTGATGTTATAGATGAATAATATTTTGGTGTGTTGATTCTGAATAAATTTGAAACCGTTCCGATATCGACATACTTTCAATCTAATGTACCCGTTTTCGACATTTACGAAATTTCCAATACCGTAACCGTTTCCGTTGATTCCGATTCCATTTCCAGAAATTTTATATGAAAATGAAAATGATTTCACTATTTTTCTGTCCGTTTCCGACCGTTTTCATCCCTAGTCGCACAGGTCGGTAAATTACATTATTTTGGTCGGATCACAGGTCCCATGTCCTGCCAAAAGTAATTCGAAGTCGCATATACATCACACAATAGCGTCTTCTGTGAATACCAAATGGCTCATGAGAATACAGGCACAACAGATTACAAGCATAACATTGAGAGGTATCAGGGACTTGTGCGGCTGAGGACTCCATTTCAAGCAGCAGCAACAGCAGGAGGAGGCAAGAGGACTATCTCCACGTTGTCATGAACGCCCTGCAAAAGCAGCTCGCCATCATAGGTCAAGATTTTTCTCTTCTTGGCAGCCCTCAAGGTGCCAACTAATGCCTCAAATATGTTTGCGCAGCGGTCATCATTGAATAGGACACCAAATGTGACCTGCAAATTACAGCAGTTCTGTAAGGCTAAAACATGCAGGAAGGAGAAACCATGGCGACAAGCCCTTCTAAACCACCAGATTTAGATCCTCAGCTGATTAAGACACAAGGAAAAAAGGCTTGTAAATAATACTACCTCCAGTTCAGAAAGGTTGTCGTTTCCGACAACCAAATACACTAAAAATGAACTGCCGCCGCTTGTCTGAGCGACAACTAATTCGATTTAGAGGGAGTACAAAGGAGTATTAAAAAAGGCTCAGAAATAATACAAAAAATCATTAAAAGGTATAGAAACATTAAGAAGTACGGAATTAGTTTTATGTTAACATGAGAAAATCGAAACAGAAGAGTAACAAAAGTAACAAAAATCATGAACTTTTTTAGTATCCTTGAATCAAAATGCTATCAAGAACTCTATCATGTTATGAATCTTAATCCCTTACACACTTCTGTGCACAATTACACTGGGCATCCTCAGTAATGTAGACGCCAACATACAACTATTGAAGTACGACTGTATAACACTGTAAACGCCAGTGCCATTTGTCGAGGCTTCTTGTCTTTTTTTTTTTTTTTGCATTCACTTGGAATCATTGGATAGAAAAAAATTAATTGAACTGAAGATATGCTAGTCTCAACAAAATCAACATTAAAGATGAAACTCTACTCTGCAAAGCAAAAGGAGAGGAATGGCTTTGTGTTTCAATCCTAATATCACTGATGGATTTGATTCCGTTTTGCGACAGGTTCAATCAGACCGACTAGAGTATTTGTCAGAGGTGGACAGATTAAGGGATCTGCACTGCACACATCATTTCCAACCAACGGCCCGGCCAGATGTCCAAAAGCTTCTTATATGAACGAGGGCATGTGCACACATCGGTAACACCATAAGATCTCATGAAACGGACAGGGCCCGGTACTATCTGTAGCACTGATCCGGCGGATACTGAAGTTTGGGGCACTTTCACATCACACGATTACAGATTGCGTGTCGACGTAAGCATTGATAAGAAGAGATCGCTATCGCCTGGCTCAGACGACCCGGGAGACGTGACAATGCGGTGAAGCGGATCGGAGGCCTCAGATCTGCGGCTGACAGATGAGAGGAGGGGAGAAGCTACCTTGTAGGATCCGTCGGGCTGCTTCTGGCCGAGCCTCTGGATCTCCTCCTTGAGCTTGCCGACCTCCTCCTCCACGTTCATGGCGCCTCTCGCTGTCCGTCTCGTGCGCGAGTTCTTTCTTGGATCTTGGCGTGGCACCGGCAGGATATTTCAGGGAGGAGGGGCGAGGACGCAGAGTCGCTGTCGCTGTGTCCGAAATCCTCTGCAGTAACTGCACTGCAGTTACTGCAAATGACAGGTGGACCCTATACCCCTGGCCCCACTTGTCAGCTGGAGTAACTGCAGTCCAGTTACTGCAGACGATTTGAGTCCGTCGCTGTGGAGGTGTAGTTGGAAGTGTCACCAACCGTTACCTGCGTCACGGTCAGCCGTTTGATCGCTGTGAAACGAAGGCAGGATTTCCTCAGTCCTCCTCCTGCTTGCGGATTAGCCACGGCCCACGGTTATGATCGCTCCGTAAATATAAATAATGACCAGTCGCTAGACCATCCAATCCTAGCTTTCAGAAGTCACGAAATTATGCTGGGTCACCTGAAAATTTTCAGTCGCATAGTCTAATTAAGGGATAATTCATTCTATTCCATCGGCTTAAACTCTAAGTCTAATCCTTAATCCGCCGCTGAAAAAAAACTCGTATCCCATATATACCACTGATACTATATTTTTAACCCTCATTATGCCGTTTTATCTTGTCAATTAACAGGAGAAATCAATGTCATTGGATGGCAGAGGCGCAGATGCTTCAGTGGCATCTTAAAGAAAGAGGATTTGTCTGTAGAAACAAATTCTTGAGGCTGCAGGTTACCTATACGGCTATACCAGCTTCTTCCTAGATATTGTACCATCTATTAGTGGAAATAAAAATCCATAGTAAATGTTGCAATGGATTTTTATTTATCTAGTAAAATTTGTGAGGATTGGCGCCATGGACATTGAAAGAAGCCATTGCGTCTACAGTACAACACGTATAATCTCCAACGTGTGAAATACGAGCATTTATCAACTGATGTGGATAATCATTCTTCTTTCCATAAGAACAGATGCATTTCACTCAAAAGGAAAATAAAAAGAAAAGGATTGAAAGCCCACAACGACAGAGTTGAGGAAGCATAACAAATGAGCGAAGAAATTACATATACAGGATACCTAACTAATCTAATAACATGAATAAAGAACATGTGGTAGAGTTATACTACTAACAGGGACTTCATTTGTAGTCCCGTCTAACTCCAATTTTTATGAATGAAGATTGTTTGTTTTCCTTTTCAGCAAGGTGCCTATTGACTGATCTTGCATCCATGGATATAAGGATGGTCATAGTTGATGTATTTTGTCCAGTAAGGTCGGTACTTTGTCATTGCAATCTCCAGCCATGGCTTCATGTTCCCATTGTAGTGGATGACCGCGGCATTATCTATTTCTGAGCGCTCAATGGTTGGGTTGTACCCTAAGCCAAGCACATGCCATGATTTGTCCAGAGGGTGAGTCAGCTTGTAGAAAGTTAAAAGACCTGGAGGTAGCGTCCCGAGTTTCCAGAGCAGCCTGTTTTCATTCTGTATAGGAGAAAGGAAAAATTGTGTGAATTAGAATTAGGGAATTCAGAAAATGTATCCTTCTGATCAGTACATCTCAGACAGCACATTTATGTTTCCACTAGTTTATAATGATCAGGCAGCACATTGATGTTTCCACAAGTTTATATTGCTTACTGTTTGTGCAGATTCCAACATCTATTTTAAGTATAGAATGTCGCTTCATGGATACAATTACGCATGCAATTGTGCATGACATTGGAAAAGGTCACATGGTGGAGTCTGAAACACCAGGCAACCATACAGGCAAGCTGGTTCTCTACTCTGTAGGTGATAAGATGTAATACTCTAAAGAAAAGAAGGCATGAAAGTAAAGTAAGCCTGATTTCCAACTCACCATTTTCTGCCATTTGTGGTAAATTCCAGTAATATCTTTCTTTTTCCATTCTTCCAAATCAAACACGTTCATTCCATAGGCCCAACCACAAGCATTAGGATCAAAATTTTGAGCGATGTTTGGATTTGAAAAATTGAGGTACTTATCGTATCGGTGAAAACTCTCTCCGCATGTTTCCACAGCTCCATTCACATTTCCATTAAGATCAACCTCCCAGAGTCCAGTTAAGTCCCTCTGGACCACTATGTCATCATCCAGGAAAAGGATTTTATTCAACTTGGGATAAACTTGAGGGAGGTAAAATCTAAGATGGTTAAGCATGGACAGATATTTTGGGTTTCGATACTTCAGATTGGAAGAACCAGCAGAGATTGTTTTTGGACGATCAGACTTGAAATAGTATTCTTTCATGGCTGCAGACTCAAGCTGCTTCAGAACAGGGCAGTAAGTGGAGTTTAACCATTTGAAGTCATCCACATTTTCAACATGGATTGTTGCATCCCCAGGTGGATTGAGCAAAAACCACATGTTCATAGCCGCAAAGTTCAATTTGTCAGTAACAAGATGAAATACATGTTTTTCAGGCTCCTGCAGATTTATAGCAAGAAAATCAGAGGTGCTACATAAATAGGTCATTCCATTGTACACATGACAAAAAAATTATGCTTCCAGATTCAAGATTGACTGCACTAACCTTTGCATTCATGATGGTTGAGTTGACAACAACCGATGCTGCCAAAACATTGTCCGAGAAAAGAGCATAATGATAAAGGTCAGGGTTTTCCAAGTTCTCGCTATTGGGAAACTTTCTTTTTTCTGGAGAGAGAAGGTAATAATCTATAGTTAAGCGCATGGACAGGCAATGGATGCCATTTGGAATTGTCTTAGCCGCCAGCTGGCTAAGGAAGGTGCTCTGCTTCTTTAAGCTCCGAACCTGCTCATCAGCTGACACAAGCATTGCTCTTAAACGCTGGGTAATAGCCTTGCAATCATACAATAGATCCCTTGCTTTTGATAAAACTTGACCCATTGCTTTGATTCTGTCCGAGGCACTTCACAACGGTAAAGAAGAGAGAATGAGTGAGGCAGAAAATTTTGACCAAAAGAACAGATCGAGCAAGCATTACCTCTTAGGAAGCTCAGCATCAGCAGTAGCTTCCCCAAGGGACCGCTGGCTTTCCTTGAGCCTAGTGAGTAGCTCCTGATAAAGATCAAGCTTGTCCCTGGATTTGGCAAGCACAGAATAGATTCTAGCCATAATCATCTGATCTCGCATCAGACGGACCCTTGAATCTGCTTTCTCATTTTCATTTTCACGTCTCCATATACTATATTTTCCCAGCACAGCTGAATCAACAGCTTTTGAGCGTTCGATCCCTGCGTTCTCAAGTTTAACAAGGGCTTCATCACCCTGCTGCACTAATTCCATTTTCTTCCTTACTCCATCTCTCTGCCTTATTTTCTACAACAAGGAAATATCAAATGGTAAGAATTGAACAAACAGTATTTAGTTTCAAAATATGCGGTAATCCATGATAGAAGTAACATAAGAAGATGACTATCCTGTGATGAAAATAACAAATGAATGCAGCTGAAGTCAACCTTACTTATATTGCAATTTATGACAACAATGAAGGGGGGGGGGGGGGGGGGGGGGATTACCCTGTGTGTTAATTCTTCAGGTCTGCCCAGGAGATGACGGCCATCTATATAAAAAATTTAAATCCACCATATCAGATGAGCTGCATTTAACAGATGCATGCAGGTCCAAACATATATGTAATATATGCAGGTATACCAACCCTTTCGGCTTGAGGAAAGGTTTGTGAGTTCAAAGTCGGGCTGCCTACCACAGTCTGGTACCTATTAACATCACAGAAGTCTACCAATATAATCACATGTATTTTTACGTAGACAAAAGCAACAATGCAGGATAATACTTTACTGACCAGTTTACCATGATAAATTTGATCCTCTCGAGCTGCACAAAGAAAAAAAAACGCATTAGAATGGGTCAAGGAAATAGATTCTATAATCATGGAAAACAACTAAAAACATAGCTCTTATAGCTTTCAAGTACATATTTCCGAGAGTATTTTCATCCTATTCCTTTTTAATTACATGAGCAAGCTAAGTGACAACCAACATGTACAGGTCACCACTAAAGTTACTGGTCCCTCCTAAGATAAAATGGGTAGCAGGCTAACTGTAAACTGTCACGTGATACTATAAGAAAACAGGAAGGCACTGTTGGTAAGGGATTAAGTTTGTTTATCTGTCGCCACTAATTCAAGAGGGTCAAACTTTAGTGGGAGAATTTAGAAGGTCATTGGAGGGACAGGGACACTATCCTCTAAACACGCAAGGATATTGTTTCGATCTGAAATACAATCACAGATTTCCAAATGAACTGCTAAACATACCATCTAACAATGTATTTTATAATTTACATGTTTGAGTAATTGGTGGGCAGGCCATAAGAAGTCAAACAAGCAAATGAAACTGAACTTCATCAGTATCTGCTACAACATCATAACTTGAAACTGTGGAAATAATACAGAAACAAGAAATGCATATGCCTAAAATGCTTAAGTGATAAGATTAATTTAGCTTCTGCATAGTTTTTTCTGATTTTGAGAGTATATGCCTGAAATACGATGAATCATAAGTTCATAACTTGAAAGTGTATGCCTGAAGTTCTTGGCATCATAACTTGAAAGTGTTTTTTATGTGGTTTTCAGGAATGATATGATGAACTTGAACCCTCATAGTTGAAGCAATACAGAATGAAAACCCTTCAGCTAATGGAACATCACAATAAAAAGGAAGATATAAACTATGCAGCGCATCAACAGATGGCCTTGTTAGTTGATAAATAGCACAATGCTGAATTGCTGATGCACAATGACCCAGATGACATGATCCTGTAAACATATCTATTAGGCTGAATGCCTGAACACAAAGAAGCATTTATTTGCTATTTTCTTATAGAATACACTGATCTTTGCTTTCGATCAGTTATTAATGTATCCAGGTTAGAACTGTAAGCATTTGTATATGCACCTGTGTTGATCCATCCACAATTCTGATTATTGACATTTAATTCTCAAAGCATAGAAATAATAGATTAAGAGATCCATTCAAAATTATGATTGTTGACATTTACTTATCAAAGCATACAAACAATATTAGGAGTATTTTTGATATTTATTCGGAATTAACTGTAGCTGTTTGCCAACATGCAAAACAGGGATTGCTATGTGCAGTGTCAGACAGAGGGAAATAATTGTTGCTTACAAGGAGATATAGTTTAAGGAAATTCATATGATATACCCAAAAACATTAGCAAAGTAATCTACATTTTTTGAAGGTGTTCCAGCCAATCGATCACACATAAAGCTAAAGGCATTGCACCGAAATTCTAAAGCACCAAGACTTAAGGTGGAGAATCTGTTTTACTTAAGTACTACACCATGCAAACCACAAGATATCATGAAACTCGTAACACTTCAGTAACTGCTAGTGGTAATCTCTCAGATGGAAGGTTTCACTGCCTTCCAACATTCAACCCAGATGCACGACGCCAACCTGTAACACCCATCCCCACATGACCTCAACCCACCACGTCACTGAAAAAAATAACAGCGATCTAGTCCTCGTAAACTCGGTTCAGATCTTCTCTAAGGCGCAGCCCCACACGGCGCGATCGGCGCCCGTTTCCCCGCCACGAACGCGGAAACCGCGCAGATCGTCTAACGCCAATCCGCCGTGGCATTCCCAGTAGGCACCGCACGCCCGCGAGAGAGCAAGAGGGAGGGATGGTGATCAGGTCGCGAATTGCGAATGCCGTCGTTACCTTGG
The DNA here is from genome assembly GCA_036927565.1 of Tuctoria greenei. NCBI lineage: Eukaryota > Viridiplantae > Streptophyta > Magnoliopsida > Poales > Poaceae > Tuctoria > Tuctoria greenei. Next base: position 22,447,246 of record JAYESD010000003.1, read on the forward strand.
AGGCGGGGGGCGGCGGAGAGGAGGAGGAGGAGGAGGAGGAGGAGGAGGAGGAGGAGGAGGAGGAGGAGGAGGGAGGCTATGGCGAAGAGGGCCGCGGAGCGGCCAGCCCTAATCGCCATGGCCGGCTGGCTCGGGTCGGATCGTAACAGAATCGGAGGAGGGATGCGGGGTTTCGAGGGGGAACGGGGCTGATGAGTGGCCGCTGCCACTACCCACTGCTACCACTACTGCACCCGCCAGTCACTGACGAGGTCCATTGACATCCGTCGCTGACTGGCTGTCGATGGGTGCCGTACGTGTGTTTGACAGGTTGCAAATACTCGCTCCTTCTGATGAAAAAAAAAGATTGTCGTTTTGGATATGTTCTCACATATTAAGAAGCATTAAATATATTTTTTTCTTTATAATAGTACTCGACTAGTCTCGTTCATGCTTTTCCATACACTCCGATGCAGGTTTGATTTCTGGCCACACGCCACACTATTTTTTTACACCATTTTGCATGGAGATGCATGGCGCGCAGCAGAAACGTGTTGGCGCCGATTTTTCTCCTCTAGCGCCTTTTCTATCTCATGGGCCGCGTTTCTTTTCCTCCTGGCGCCTTTTTTTCTCTTTTTCTCCGTGGCGCGTTTGTTTTTCTACTTGGCGTCATTTATTTCTCCGTGGCGCTATTTTTACTCCTTATGGCGCTTTGTTTTTCACTATTTTGCTGCCTATATAAGCCTCACATGCTGCAAACAAATAAAAGGCAAAAGCAACTCCAACAGAAAGCAATAGTGCTATTTGACTTGAATATGAAGCAATCTTTTGTCGGAGGTTTAGATATGTTGTGTTCTACTAATGCATTTTTTCCTCTTCTTCTCAGGTTCTTTCTAATGCACTTTTTCAATAGGTTTTGACTTGAACCAAGAACCAATTCATTTAGAAGATGAGCCTTATCGTACTTGGAGTAAGAACAACATCCCTAAGCTCTTGTTCTTGTGTGCTACCTCTCGTCCAAGATTTGAGAATGGAGTTTGCACTTTCAACGGGAAGATGGGTGCTTCCCTTTTGGTTACTTTTGAGTGTGCAAAGAGGAGTAGTACTAACCGTCCAGCTAGATCAATGGAAGTGAAACCCATCACTTCGGTCAGGAGAGAAGTCATTAGAGAGTTCATGATATAAAAGGTGTTGCAGACTATTAAATCTATTGGGCCACGTGATGATCTCAACAAACCAATCTACATTCAACAAGATAACACACCATCTCATATTGAAGTTAACGATCCAATGTTTTATGAAGCTGCACAACAAGATGGTTTCGACATTTGTCTCACTTGTCAACCGGCAAATTCCCCGAATTTCAATATATTAGACTTGGTTTTTTTCATGCCATAAAATCAATTCAGTGCAAGAAAACAGCAAAAACGGTTCAAGACCTAATTCCAGTTGTGCAAGAGGTAGGTGATCTGTCTATAATTCGGAAATTTGTCTATTAATTTGTTTCATGTACTAACATTGTTCTAATATCATGTAGGCATTCCACAAATATCCTCCACGCAAGGCAAACAGAATGTATCTAACCCTTCATCAAGTTTTGAAGGAAACAATGAAAGTTCACGGGTCCAACAAGTACAAGCTGCCTTATATGAAGAAGGGGACACTAGAAAGACATGGATCACTACCATTACAAGTCTGTTGTGAAACGTCATTGGTAAATGAAGCGTAGACAAGCTTGCTGCATGGAACATTTAGGAATTTAGTTCACCAAAAGTAATAGAATTTAGTTCACCGAATGTAATCGCCGTTAATCTGATTTGTTCGATGCATCTTATTTCTTTGGTGCTTCTATGTCGATCTTCTCCTCTTCCTTCACCTCTTCTTCAATCTTGTTGGATCAACTAGCTCTTCTTCATCGTCTGAAGGAGTACGGAGCCTCGCACCCCTTTGTTGTGAAAGACAGACGTAGGGGTGCTGCCGGACGTGCTACACGCACTGGGATGACGACGCATGACCAGCAGCCACCGCACGCGCCACACGCGTTGCGTGCTCCTCAAGCTCGCCCGCTGCTCGCTCAGGTGTCGCGCGCTGCTCACACTCCCACGATGCTCGCTAAGGTGCTGCAAGCTGCTCATGTTCACGCGTCGCACGCTGCTCACGCTCACACGCAACACGCTCTGCTGCCTCACGCCTGGCAGGGTTGCGCCAGTACCAAGTGGGATCCGATTTGCTGCTGGAAGATGGAGATGGGGGAGGCGTCGAGGCCATGTGGTCTGGGCGCGTGGGGAAGAAGAAAGGCAGTCAACATGGTGACGAAGCGGATGAAGTGACTCATCATTTTTATTGCTCAAGTTACAATAGGGAAGGCACACAACATTTATTACTTTGTTTTCCCGAGACGAACTCTTCGGTTCCAATGTAGAATGACAGTTTTTTCTGCACTCTTGGCTCCAATTTAAAACGACAGTTTTTTGTGCACCGAAGGGAGTATGCACTTTAAAAGTTCATGGACCTAGATGATACATCCATATAAGTTTAGAGACAATTGATACACTTTACTCATTTTTCAAATATATGTTACACAACATTCATGTTATGCTAGATTGAATACAAAAGTTTATATTCCCTCTGTTTTAAACTAATCAACGTCAGTTACTAAATAGAGGGTGTAGTTAGGTGAACAAAGAGAGGTGTAATTTAATTTTTCATGAAAGAAGAATAAAGATTTGTAAATCTTGCAAACTGGGCGTTAAGTATTGCAGACTGGGTCGGTTGTGAAGAGTGGAGAGTGTGGTGGTATTATGAATAGCACTTGTATTATTATTAGGGTAGGAGGGTCAAATATATAGAGTACAAGAGGATTATAAATATGCAAAAAAACCTCTTATATGAGAAATACAGTATAACACATATATCACTAGCAGGTGGCATCTTAGTGGCCGAGGGAAGTGTGGCTCAGTTGCACGGCGGTGTTATTCCGGGGTGGAGGCACCCGATTTGGTGGATTTCTCGCCACTGGATTGCTCGATGGTTGTGAACCTCTTCCTCTCTACAGATAGTTTCTTAGAGTGGAGGTAGTACAACCCGCGGGCGGCTGCGACAGTGGATCTAGGCAGCAGAGCTTGAGGAGCGCTTGAAATGGCAGATTTGAGTGGCAAGACCTACAGAAATATTTGCGTCATCGAATCTGGGTGACTGGATGTAACACCCTCATTTTCATCCATCATGCATTGCATACATTCCAATACATATTTAATATTAAGAACATCAAAAGGAACAAGTTTAAAATAAATTAGAAACAAAATCGCACTTAAGAATTCTAGAAACTGCGGACTAGTCCAATTCTGGTGCGAACTAGTCCGATTTCTCTCTAACTTCAAACGGACTTGTCTGTTTTGCTGCGGACTAGTCTATTTTTCCCTCTGGACAATTTTGGATTTGTCCAGTCCGGTGGGGACTAGTCCGGTGTTCCAATTCCTTGAAAATTTGCTAAGTCCCTGGACTTGTCCGGACTAGTCCGGTGTTCAAGCGGACTTGTCCGTTTTCCCCTCTGACTGAAGTCGGACTTATCTGATTTTTTGCCAGAATTGTCTTTTTTCCCTCTGGATAAGTTCGGACTTGTCCGATTTCTCTCTGTCCAACTTCGGACTAGTCCGACCCTTTTCGGACTTGTCCAATAAATCGCGATTCTGAGTTGATCTTTTGTTTCACGACTTGTTTCTTAGGTTTTACGTTATGTGGGCCTAGGGACGTCGTGCCTAACTCTTTTAGAGCCCATGTGGGACTTTAAACCGGCCTCTACTCACCCCAAACTCGAAATCCATCTAACCCTAGCCTCCACCTCTATATAAACAACCCCACCCCTGGGGTTGACATCTATTTGCCACTTTTCCACCACACTCAAACCCTAGCTCCTGATTAGCCGCCACCAAGGAGGGAGAAGGAGATCTAGAGCAAGGAGAAGAAGAGGAGGAAACGAAATAGGATCAAGATTTCCATCAACTTTGTGTTCTTTGTCAATAATCCACCATCAAGTTCTTCATCAGCCCTAGATCATCAAGATCCAAGTGTTGCCTCCAAGATCCTTGATTTATTGGAGTTCTAAACACCTGGTATACCTTATACTTCTTTTTTCTTACGTGAATTCAACCCTAAATCTCCAAATTCACATCAATCTAGAAAACCCTAGTTCGCCTGTTGTGCGAAGTGCAGACTTGTCCGGTCTCCTGCAGACTAGTCCGATTTTCCTGGTTAATTTCCTATTGAATTAAACCTAAATTGCTTCGAATGAAATCCAAATCTGTATAAACTTGTTAAAAATCTATTAGAACTAGTTAGTAAACATTAAAAGCAACTCATTAACAGGTTCCACCTTGTATTTGCATTAATCATGCATGTTATGTCATATTGAGTAGTATATGTGCATCTATTGATTGTAATTCTTGTTTGTATGTTTGTTGTGCGGATTAGATGGATTTGCGCTAGAGAGTGCCGCGGAGGATCTACAACACCAAGAGTTTGAAGGCTTTGACCCGAACCAATCTCAATAGCAAGGCAAGTGTCCTTGAAGCATATTGATCCCGTTTTAAAATAAATGTTTTGTTTGAAAATTGCATGCTTGTGTCAATTTGATGGGAAATCCTATGGTAGGAAGTTTACTAGCTTTGTTTGACCACCCTTGTCACCTGGAATATATGTAGAGAGTCTGGATGGGATCTTTAACTTTTTGCTTCGCTTAATTATTTGGGATGGGACATAACTATACCACTTAACTTAATTATGCATTTATGAAATTTGATTAATATGAACTGATTAAATATGACATGGTAATGGGTGATCTAAGCAAGCATGGCAAGTGGATGGGTTGGATGTTATGGTGGTTTGCTTGCTTTAGATCTAAGGACCGGTTCGTGGAGCGACCATCCAGGATTTACAGTGCCACCATGAGGCCAAGTATGGGTGCGATGTAGCTGATTAATTAGGGATTTGCTGGTGCTATTTGGAATATTAAGGATGCTCGCGGAAGGAGTAGTCATATTGGGTTTGTTGATGATTGGTGGGACTACCCTGGGATCCGAATGGCTCAAGAGGGGGCCCTTGGTTCAAGATGTGCTCGGTTGGAGGAATCGCCACCGGTGAAACCTCAGTGGGGTCTAAATAGGCTAGTAATCCCTCTGTAAAAGCTATTTTGTGATCTCTTGGCCACACATCGACGGAAGTGCGAGACGACATAATTGAGATTCTATAGTCATCGAAAGGTGATGAAATCACAAACACGTAGGTAAAGTGGTACTACCTCTGCAGAGTGTGTCTAAAAACTAACATGATAGCCGTGCTCCCGGTTATGAGCAACATGGACCCTCACATGATTAGGGGAAAACTTGGGAATTTGGAAAGGATGGTTTGTAATGGTTAAGGTTAATGATATGGTTATGAATTAAATTCTGATATTGATTATGTTTATTGGTAATGGGAAATCTTAAATATGGATGATGGTAACAAATTATGGACTGGTATTTTGATGATTACATGGTTTATGATGGGGTTACTTCACATACATACAATATATTGCCTTTCAAATGTTTTAATGTACTTTTCAGCACTTAGCCTTTATTATATCCGTCATTTGAATCAGCTAGATGTCATACTTTCCACACTTGCAGAGTACGACATGTACTCACCCTTGCAACTCCTCCACCAACAGTTGCAAGTCAGGATTGGGAGTTTAACGTTGATAATGCGGAGTTCTAGGCCGTGTCTACTGTTAGCTTTGCCTGTGGAGTGTTAGAGCTGCGCTATACCCTTTGCTTATGCTGCTTAGTTGCTTATTCCACTGCACTAGTTGAACTTGTTATTAATATTCATTAGAGCTTGTAATTGAGGATATTCTAAATTCTGTAATAAAAAGTGGCTAATTAATCATGTCATGTTGTAATTTTCTGTATACTCTTTTGTGATTGCACTCGTGTTTGTGTGTTGAACGTTCTGGGCGCACATATGCGTTCACTTGGTTCAATTTTGGAACCGGGTGTCACAAATTGGTATCAGAGCCACAGGTTGACCGTAGGACACAATCTAGATAGAATGGACACTTTAGAGCACATAGGAGCACTCAGGAATCAATGTGTTTTTGTTTGGTGTGCTGCTTGCTATATATTGGTTGCTTGTGTGCCTAATAGAGGATTTTGGGATGCTTTAGCATTGCCATGTCCACATAGGCTAGTATAGGTAGTTGCTTAGTTTCATATCCCTTGATGCATATAGTTGGGGACGTTTTCTAAATTCTTATCTCTTTCTTTTCTTCAGATGGTGAGGACTCGCGACCAAAGGGATGACAATGATGAGGAAGAGAACAATAGAGCACCTCAGAACAATAATGGACAAGGACCTGCTCATGGAGCTATCAACATTGAGTAGCTTTTGGCTATGCAGAACTGACTCATGCAGACCATGATACAAACTATGGGACAACTGTAGGCTGGTAACATCAACAATCAGCCCCACATGCCTCCACCGCCACCCCCACCTCCTCATAACCGGTTGGGAGAGTTCATGAGAACCAGGCCGCCGACCTTTGCTCAAGCTGCTGACCCTATGGATGCAGATGATTGGTTGATGTCCGTAGAGAAGAAACTTGCTATCGTTCAATGTAGTGACCGGGAAAAGATTCTATTTGCTTCTCATCAATTAGTTGGAGCAGCTACGGATTGGTGGGATGCTTATTGTAGTGCTCATAAGAACCAAGAGAGGATTTCCTGGGCGAAATTCAAGGAGAGTTTCTGTTCTCACTATGTGCCTGAAGGTGTCATGATTTTGAAGAGACAATAATTTGAGAACCTGAGGCAAGGACGATCGAGTGTGGGTAAATATCTCAATAAATTCATCTAACTCTCAAGGTATGCGCCCGAGGATGTGAGCCGGGACAGCTGGAAGCAATACTTGTTCATGAGAGACTTGAACAATGAAATCCAAGTGCAATTGCTGAATTATGACTATGCAAACTTCCAAAAGCTAGTGGACAAAGCAATTGTTGTGTAGAACAAGGTCCGTTAGATGAAGCAAGACAACAAGAGGAAGGCGCCATACCAAGGACAGCAACAAGGAAGTAATGTGTGCCCTCGCTTTGCACCACCCAATGCGCCTTATTATAGCTCTGCTCCTGTGCAACGCCCTGGATTTGCACCGCGTCCAGCTCAGTTTGTGCAGCAGCGCCCTGTCATGCAAGCACTTAGGCCTCCAATGCCTTATGCACCTTGTGCCAACTTTCCTGGTGCCAGTGCGCAGAATCAAGTCCGTCCAAATTCCGGTGTAGCAAAGAAGTGCTATACTTGTGGAGAAGCTGGACACTTTGCACATCAATGTCCTAAATCAGGCCTTGGTCAAGGAAGCATTGCGCCGAGGCAAAATACAAGACCCAATGGAGGGCAGCCACAAGGAAACCGTGGACAGCAGAACTTTGCGCATGGCGACGTGAACCATGTCTCTACAGAGGATGCTCAACAAGCGGATGACGTGGTGATTGGTATGTTTCTCGCAAACTCGAACCCGATGACTATGTTATTTGATTCTGGAGCGTCGCATTCATTCATTGCATCAAAATATGTTGCCAAGTATAGTTTGTCTATCTCTCATATGAAGTTTACTCTATTGGTAAAGTCTCCTAGAGGAGAGATGAGGACAAATATAGTATGTCCAAAAGTAAGCCTTAGAATAAGGGGGGTAGATTTCTCCGCCAACCTCATTGTCTTGAATTCTCAAGGATTGGACATTATACTTGGTATAGACTGGTTGAGGAAGCACAATGGAGTTACTGAGTGTGCCACGAAGACGGTGAAATTGACCAATGAAGAAGGAATCACCGTAGAATTTGAAGCATCTCAACACGCACCAAAGCAATTGGAGCTGAATCACATGGACGGTGCCGCAATTGAGGATATTCCGGTGGTGTGTGAATTTTTGGATGTGTTTCCGGATGAGTTGTCAGGTATACCACTTGATCGAGACATTGAGTTCGTTATTGATTTAATACTTGAAACTGCACCTATAGCTAAGAGGCCGTATAGGATGCCTCCTAAGGAATTAGCAGAGCCCAAGAAGCAAATTCAAGAGCAACTAGAGACGGGTTTTATTCGCCCAAGCTCTTCACCTTGGGGAGCGCCCTTTCTTTTCGTGGACAAGAAGGATGGGTCGCAAAGGATGTGTGTGGATTACTGAGCTCTCAATGAGGTGACCATCAAGAAAAAAGTACACCTTGCCCCGCATAGAAGACTTGTTTGATCAGATGAAGGGTGCTTGTGTCTTCTCCAAGATTTATTTGAGGTCAGGCTATTTCCAACTGAAGATTAGACCATCAAACATACCCAAGACAGCTTTCAGGACACGATATGGATCCTATGAGTATACTGTGATGTCCTTTGGATTGACCAATGCACCTGCATACTTTATGTACCTCATGAATAAGGTCTTCATGGAGTACTTGGATAAGTTTGTAGTGGTGTTCATTGATGACATTATGATCCACTCGAAGGATGAGAAGGAACATGAGAAACACTTGAGGCTTACGTTGCAGAAATTGAGGGAGCACCAATTGTATGCCAAGTCCAGCAAGTGCCATTTTGGTTGAAAGAGGTGTCATTTTTGGGTCATATCATTTCAGGAGGAGTTTCAGTTGACCCCGGAAAGGTGAGAGATGTGCTAAAATGGGAGTCCCCGGAGAATGTAAAGGAGATCCGAAGTTTTCTTGGGATGGCTGGATATTATTGTCGATTCATCAAGGACTTTTCCAAGATAGCCAAGCCCATGATGGGATTGCTAATGAAGGGGAAAGTGTTTCAATGGACCCAAGCTTGTCAAGAAAGTTTTGAGGAGTTGAAGAAAAGGTTAACAACAACCCAAGTTTTGGTACCGCCGGACGTGAGCAAGAGTTTTGATATCTATTGTGATGCATCGAGACAAGGACTTGGATGTGTATTGATGCAAGAAGGTCAAGTGGTTGCCTACGCATCGAGGCAATTGAAGAAACATGAGCAGAATTACCCAACACATGATTTGGAACTTGCAGCAGTGGTACACACATTGAAAATTTGGAGACACTAAATTCTTGGTCATAGGTGTGAAATTTACACGGATCATAAGAGTCTCAAGTACATATTCACACAAACGGATCTAAATTTGAGGCAACGAAGATGGTTGGAGCTCATCAAGGATTATGATTTTGGAATCAATTATCATCCAGGAAAGGCCAATGTAGTGGCCGATGCTTTGAGGCAGAAAGGAGTAAGTCATCAACTCAGAGTTTGAGAATTGCCATCCGAGTTATGTAAGGAGTTTGAACGGTTGAAACTCGGATTCATCAATGAGATGGGAATGATGGAGTTAAATCCGACCTTGGAGCAAGAAGTTCAAGAGGGTCAAGTGAAGGATGAGGAAATCCAAGAGATCAAGGAAAGACCCCAAGAGGGGAGAGAATTCAGATTTGATGAGAATGAACGTGGTACTCTATGGCTTGGTAAGATGATTGTCGTGCCTAATGTGAAGCGTATTCAGGAGACAATATTAAAGGAGGCACATGAATCGCCATACTCAATTCACCCCGGTTGTACGAAGATGTACAAAGACTTGAAGACATGCTATTGGTGGCTAGCATGAAGAAGGATATAGTTGAATATGTAGCATTGTGTGATGTGTGCCAACGAGTCAAGGCGGAACACCAAAGGTCAGTCGGATTATTGCAAATATTGAAGATTCTGGAATGGAAGTGGGAAGAAATCAGCATGGACTTTATAGTTGGATTGCCACGTACACAATCCGGTTATGTCTCAATATGGGTAATTGTGGATCATTTTACCAAATTAGCTCATTTATTCCCGTCAAGACCATTAATGGAGAGAAATTAGTGGAACTGTATATGGGAAGAATAGTGTGTTTGCATGGAGTTCCAAAAAAGATAGTATCGGATAGAGGTTCTCAATTTACCTCCAGGTTTGGCAGAAGTTGCATGAAGCTTTGGGAACAAGGTTAAATTTTAGTTCAGCATATCACCCTCAAACGGATGGACAAACTGAGAGGGCCAACCAGATTTTAGAGGATATGTTAAGAGCTTGTGCTTTGAAGCATGGGAAGAGTTGGGACAAGAGCTTGCCGTATGCAGAATTTTCATACAATAATTGCTACCAAGCAAGTTTGAAGATGTCACCATACAAAGCACTATATGGAAGGAAGTGTAGGACACTCTTGTTTTGGAGTGAGACAAGGGAGAATCAAGTATTTGGTCTGGATATGTTGCTATAAGCTGAAAAGCAAGTTCAGATTATTCAGGAAAACTTGAGAGCTGCTCAATTGAGGCAAAAAGGCTATGCGTACAATAGGAGAAGGAAACTAGCCTTTGAAATAGGAGATTTTGTTTACCTCAAGGTGTCACCAATGAGAGGTCATAAGAGATTTAACATAAGAGGCAAACTAGCACCTCGATACATTGGACCATTCAAGATTTTGGACAAAAGGGGAGAAGTAGCATATAAATTGGAGATGCCAACTCACTTATTGGATGTTCATGACGTCTTTCATGTTTCCCAACTCAAGAAGTGCTTGAGAGTACCAGAAGAACAAGTGCCAATCGAAGAATTGGAACTAGAGGAATATTTGACTTATGCCGAGCAACCGGTCAGAATCTTGGAAACCAAGGAGAGGGTCACAAGGAACAAGGTCATCAGATGGTGTAAAGTTCAATGGAAGCATCATACAGAATCAGAGGCAACATGGGAATTGGAGGATGACCTCAAGAAGGATTTTCCATCTCTCTTCTCTTCCACGTCGGATCTCGAGGGCGACATTCATTTTAAGGGTGGTAGGTTTGTAACACCCTCATTTTCATCCATCATGCATTGCATAAATTCCAATACATACTTAATATTGAGCAACATAAAAAGTAACAAGTTTAAAATGAATTAGAAACAAAACCGCACTTAAGAATTCTAGAGACTGTGGACTAGTCCGATTCTGGTGCGGACTAGTCCGATTTCTCTTTGACTTCAAACGGACTTGTCTGTTTTGCTGTGGACTAGTCTGTTTTTCCCTCTGTACAATTTCAGACTTGTCCGATCCGCTACAGACTAGTCCGGTGTTCCAATTCCTTGAAAATTTGCTAAGTCCCTGGACTTGTCCGGTGTTCCAGCGGACTTGTCCGTTTTCTCGACTGAAAGTCAGACTTGTCCGATTTTTGGCCAGAATTGTCTATTTTTTCCCCTCTGGATAAGTTCAAACTTGTCCGATACGCAATCTGGATTGTCCGATTTCTCTTTGTCCAACTTCGGACTAGTCCGTCCCTTTTTGGACTTGTCCGATAAATCACGATTCCGAGTTGATCTTTTGTTTCACGACTTGTTTCTTAGGTTTTACGTTAAGTGGGCCTAGGGACGTCGTGCCTAACTCTTTTAGAGCCCATGTGGGACTCTAAACCAGCCTCTACTCACCCCCAAACTCGAAATCCATCTAACGCTAGTCTCCACCTCTATATAAACAATCCCACCCCTTGGGTTGACATCTATTTGCCACTTTTCCACCACACCCAAACCCTAGCTCATGATTAGCCGCCACCAAGGAGGGATAATGAGATCTAGAGCAAGGAGAAGAAGAGGAGGAAACAAAAGAGGATCAAGATCTCCATCAACTTCGCGTTCTTTGTCAACAATCCACCATCAAGTTCTTCATCAACCCTAGATCGTCAAGATCCAAGTGTTGCCTCCAAGATCCTTGATTTATTGGAGTTCTAAACACCTGGTATACCTTGTACTTCATTTTCCTTACATGAATTCAACCCCAAATCTTCAAATTCACGTCGATCTAGAAAACCCTAGTTCGCCTGTTGTGCGAAGTGCGGACTTGTCCGGTCCCCTACGGACTAGTCCGATTTTCCTGATTAATTTCTTGTTGAATTAAACCTAAATTGTTTCGAATGGAATCTAAACCTGTATAAACTTGTTAAAAATCTATCAGAACTAGTTAGTGAACATTAAAAGCAACTCATTAACAGGTTCCACCTTGCATTTGCATTAATCATGCATGTCATGTCATATTGAGTAGTATATGTCCATCTACTGATTGTAATTCTTGTGTGAGACCTATGTGTGCTGAATACATTGGCTTGTACTAAATACATTAGCTTTGATGATAAAAGTTCTGAAATTCTGCTAAAAGACCTTTTTAGCAAGGTCCAACTCTAGCTCCGAGCTTCTGCAAGGTCCGACAATAGGTCTGACTTGCTTTGTCAAGGTTTGACATGTTTTTGGGAAGCTCCGGTGAGCTTTGTCTTTAGCTCCGGCATGTCTTTGATAGCTTCGACATGTCGTTGTTAAGCTCCGATATGTTTTGTTAGGTCCGACTTATGTTGGTTAGCTCCGACATGTTTTTCTAGCTCCGGCTTTTGAGTTGACTAGTTCCTACTAGCTTTGGTATGCTTCAGCGCTAGGTTGTACTAGCTTTGGTAAGCTTTGACGTTAGGTTGTACTAGCTTTGGTAAGCTACAGTTCAAGGTCCGGTTAGCTTTGGCAAGGTCCGGTGCTTGATCGCAATGTTCCTGCTTTTACTGTGAATTGTCTCGAACTTGCTTTACATTGTTAGAAAGATTGCTTAGTATTCATTTACTAAGTTTTTGGTGTGTTTTGGTGGTTAAGGCTGATATCATTTTGCTATGGTTTGCAACATGCTTATGTGAGGTGCTCACTAAGGTGTTGTGTTCGAAACTAATTTGAGTCAAGTCGTGGACTTGGGCTCGTACGGATTGGTTGTTTGTTCATGTGCAGGTGTTGCTTGAGTTCAAGACATGGCTGGTGACGGGATCCATTGAACTAGTCTTAGGGAGAAGATGAGGTTCAACAACCAAGTTCGGGAGGAATTGTGGTTGAGTTGATCGGGAGGTGACGCAACATGTATGAATCATGAACAATGCATATGAAGGTATCGTGGACGTCGTTGAAAGATGTTTGCACGTGTGCAAGGAGTGCATGGACGTGGCTACATGGTTCTGAGGCGTGATGAAGAGATGTGGACGTAAAGAATTGGTCGGAAAGGTCCAACCGACTAGGTTTTGGACTCAGGCTGTGGCCGAGTCGGTTTTGACTCAAATATGGAAAGTTTTGAGTTGGTTATGATAGTATTTCGTGGGGTTCACGAATTTGAGTTGTTTTAGGAATGTGGGATACGTTACTAAGGTGTTTGGAAGTCTTAAGATTGCTTCTATCTGCGTATAGAAGAGTCTTGAGCAGTTATGGAAAGTTTCGATTCGTGAACTGAGTAGGATTAGAGTCCTAGTTGAGATTTGGTTGGCCTAAGGGCTGGTTATATAAGCAAGGGAGGCCAGAGCTTGTGGTAGACGACTTTGGGGCTGTTGCTCTTGTGTTCATTTGAATAAATTCATAGTTGAAAGGAACTTTTGTGCCTTGTTCGTCCGACTTGTTCCAGACAAGTTTTTCTTGTCGAGTTTCTGCACAACACTACCTTTCTTCAGTGGTTTTATCATAATTCAAGTTTTACAGATTCAATTGACGTGATTCTTTTTGAGTTGTCTTCACAACTTGATTACTATCATCTATCAAAATTTCACGGTCATTGGATTTGTGGTTTTTGAACTACACGAGTTTCTTTGCAGCGTTCCAGAACTGTTTTTCTCGGGTAGGACAGATTGACCTTTGTTTGATCTTTCAATCGTAACTTGAGTTTCTCTCTATGGATTTGACTGATTCTTGTTGTGTTGTCTTCGTGACTTGATTCTCTCTGATATATATCACTTTTGTCACGGTGAAACACATTTAAATTAGTCTCACACATGGTTTCTTCAACGGATCATTTTTCTACTGAAGGGGTTGGGCTTTAATTGTTTCCGCTGTGTAAGATTTTTTAATCTACCATTCACCCCCTTTGGTAGATTTTCACGTGCTCTTCTATCCTACAATTGGTATAAGAGCCACAGTGCTCTAATCTTTGTGATTTGCACGTGTTTTGACTAATCATCATGGAGAAATACTCCGCAAAACCTTGTGTCTTTAGTGGTATTGATTTTCAGGTTTGGAAGGCACGTATGGAAGCCTTCATCCAGGCTCAAGGATTTGCAATATGGGAGAAGGTATACAAGCCTTACGAAGTGCCGTCAAATGATCAAGTTACAGGTACAAATCTTAGAGATGTCGACAACAACAACAAGGCTCGGAACTTGATCATACAAGGATTAACTCAAAGCGACTTCGACCGTGTTGCACACCTCCGATCCGCATACGATGTGTGGAAAGCACTTTGTGACTACCACGAAGGATCCAACACGATCAAGGAGGTAAGGCAAGGCATGTTCAAGAAATAATACATGCGCTTCGAGATGCAACCCGGTGATTCTATTGATGACCTTTTTGCTCACTTTAATAAAATTCTCAGCAATTTGCGTGGTGTCAATGTTAATTTTTCAGATGCTGAAAATGCTAAGCAATTGTTAAGTGCATTAGATATGTCAATTTGGGAGATGAAAGTCACATCTATTCGTGAATCTACTGTCATGAGTACACTTACTGTAGATGTGCTGCATTCCAAGTTAAAAACTCATGAAATTGACATAATATCACGTAAGAACCCCAACAAGTCTATTGCTTTTGTTTCTCAACGTGATATGCCTAGCTTCGGCCAATCTTCATCTTGTGGTACACTTGCTTTGTTGTCCTCTCTACCCCTTGAACAGATTGAGGAGTTTCCAGAGAAGGAGCTAGTACTTCTCTCTACTAAGTTCTCAAAAGCATTGCAAAATGTGAGAAATAGAAGGAGAGGAAGCTCCGGACCTCAACGATGTTTCAAATGTGGTACGACAGGACAATTTCGTTTAGATTTCCCTAACCTTTCAGGTCCTACTTCCCGGGATGAAAAGCAAACAAGGACGCAACACTCCTCTGCAAAAGATACGAAGAAAAAGAAGGGATTTATAGAACGTCAATTGGCGAGCAGTTTTATCTCCGCACTTCAAGAACTTGGCTCAAGCGATGTGGACATTGGAAGTGACGAAGATGAAGGTGATTTGGCAAACTTGTGCTTCATGGCGGGCAAGTCAAGATCAAGTATGGAGGAGGCTGAACACAACAGCGACAATGAAGAGGTATGTCCTACTTGCGAAGAAATGTGTGATGCTATTTCTCGTGCCACTGTTATAGTTAAGATAAAGGACAAAAAGCTTAGGGATAATGCTGTTAAAATTGAGTCACTAGAATATGAAATTAATCGTTTGAAATCTTTGATTCCTAGTGATGATTCTTGTTCCTCATGTGAATTAATATATGAACAATTGACCTCATTAAGAAGTGTGCACACCTCCACACTTGATAAACTTGAGTTAGGAATTGAAAAGAACAAAGAGCTTGATGCACTTAATGATAAAAACTTAAAAGATGCTAGCTGTTCTACAATTGATTTGCATTGTTCTACTTGTGATGATCTTGATAAGAAACTACAAGATGCTATGAATGAAATTTCTATATTGAACAATGCTTTACGTTCTCATGAAGTTAAATTTTGTTTCAATTGCAAATTAAAAAGGAAAAAATTCATGTGAAAATTGCCTTGATCTGTCCAATAAACTTGATAACATGCATAGGACATAAGATCAGTTTTGTAATGGGAATAACAACCTAAACTTGCTGTTGAATTCTTCCAAGTCTTGCAATGATAAAACTGGTTTAGATTTTGATTCTCATGCTCATGCTAAGGCACATCTACCTAAAATTGTAAATTCATTAGGAAGTGGTTTGATTCAAACCGTTCCTAAACAAAAAGAAGTGGTTTTCAAATCTGCAGGAGTGTTGTCTCATTCGGTTTAAAATAAAAATGTTGCATGCTCATCTAGACATGAACACAAAGTTAAATTTCATTGTACCTAATGTGGTAGAGATTTTCATGCCATATATTTTTGTTATAGACTAGCTAAACAACATAAAAAGGAAAGAATGATTGCTAGATCTCATAACCTTCATGCAAAATTTGCTGGTAGGGATGGGCAATCGGTCTACCCGGTAAATTCGATTCGGTCATTTCGGTCTTTTTGAATTTCTGTTTTTGAAAATCACTACCCGAAATGTTATACAAATATTAGGTACCCGAAATTTTTGGGTACCTAAATTTCGGTTCGGTCTTCGGTATTACCCAAAATATTCGAATTGTAAATTATTCTTACTTCATGCTCTCAACAATCAATATAAGTTTAATATCATTTGTAACTTTAATCTCGAGAGACAATACATTATTATTTAATTAATGACGGATCATAAATAAATAGTTTAATCTAATGATTTCACATATCAAAACTCACAAATGAAATATCAAAATCCATATTGTTTAGGATTCATAGATCATAATTTAACTTGAGATTTTATTGTTCGGTTATTCGGTTATTTCGGGTACCCGAGAGTGATACCTGAATTCAAAATTAATATATCAGTTATTTAGATTTGGTACCCGAATAGGTACCCGATACCCGATATTTTGGTCTTTTCGGTCTCGTTCTCGATTTTTTCGGTTCGGTTTTTTTGGTCTCGGTTTTTTTGCCCACCCCTATTTGCTGGACTTGCTAAACCGAATGATAGGAACATGCAATCTGCTGTAATGAGTCGAAAACATGCAAAGGTTGCTCCCAAAACTACTATTTTTTGTGCTACACATGTAACATCTCGTAGGACAGTAGTTGCGTACAAAAATCCTCAAACTTTGGCTCATAAATATGTTGTTTTATCTCAGCTTTCACGTGTTATTCCTGCTGGATGTCGTGTCACTCAGTACTAGATTCCTAAATGCCTTTTGACTAACCCAGTATTGAGTCATTGACGTATTGTGCTTCTATGTAGGTTACGTGCTTGAGGAAGGAGAACATTTGGATTGTGGATTCAGGTTGCTCATGCCACATGACCGGTAACAAAGAATGGTTCTCCTCCCTCTCTTTTGCGTCACGTTTAGAGAATGTTACTTTTGCCGATAATTCTTCAACTCCTATAATTGCTAAGGGTTCCGTTAGAGTAAATAATCACTACACTTTGAAGGATGTGACACTTGTTAAAAATTTGAAATACAACTTG
The DNA here is from genome assembly GCA_036927565.1 of Tuctoria greenei. Classification (NCBI taxonomy): domain Eukaryota; kingdom Viridiplantae; phylum Streptophyta; class Magnoliopsida; order Poales; family Poaceae; genus Tuctoria; species Tuctoria greenei. The sequence continues at coordinate 22,464,318 of JAYESD010000003.1, forward strand.
CTTTCTGTTTCACAACTACTAGATGAAAATCTGGAAATTGTTTTCACTAAAAATTGCTGCAAAAGTTGTAAATTCAAATGGTGAGCTTATTTTTAACATGTCTCGGTTTGGAATAGTTTTTAAAGCTGATTTTGATATGTCTTCCTCTAAGCATAGGTGTCTAGTTGCTAATGATTCAAAGGACTTATATTTTTGGCATCGTAGACTTGGTCATGTAGGCTTTGATCATCTAACGCGTGTTAGTGCTCTTGATAGCATATGTGGGCTGCCTAAGCTTATAGGGGACAAAGAAATTGTGTGCTCTTCTTGTAGACATGCTAAGATGGTTGCAGGTTCACATACTCCTCTCACAATGATCATGACAACTGAACCGAGTCAACTTTTGCACCTTGACAACTGAACCGAGTCAACTAGCTCCGAGCTTCTGCAAGGTCCGACAATAGGTCTGACTTGCTTTGTCAAGGTTTGACATGTTTTTGGGAAGCTCCGGTGAGCTTTGTCTTTAGCTCCGGCATGTCTTTGATAGCTCCGGCATGTCGTTGTTAAGCTCCAATATGTTTTGCTAGGTCCGACTTATGTTGGTTAGCTCCGACATGTTTTTCTAGCTCCAGCTTTTGAGTTGACTAGTTCCTACTAGCTTTGGTAATCTCCGGCGCAAGGTTGTACTAGCTTTGTTAAACTCCGGCATTAGGTTGTACTAGCTTTGGTAAGTTCCGGTTCAAGGTCCGGTTAGCTTTGGCAAGGTCCGGTGCTTGATCGCAATGTTCCTGCTTTTACTGTGAATTGTCTCGAACTTGCTTTATATTGTTGGAAAGATTGCTTAGTATTCATTTACTAAGTTTTTAGTGTGTTTTGGTGGTTAAGGCTGATATTATTTTGCTATGGTTTGCAACATGCTTATGTGAGGTGCTCACGTAAGGTGTTGTGTTCGGAACTAATTTGAGTCAAGTCGTGGACTTGGGCTCGTACGGATTGGTTGTTTGTTCATGTGCAGGTGTTGCTTGAGTTCAAGACATGGCTGGTGACGGGATCCATTGAACTACTCTTAGGGAGAAGATGAGGTTCAATAACCAAGTTCGGGAGGAATTGTGGTTGAGTTGATCGGGAGGTCACGCAACATGTATGAATCATGAACAATGCATATGAAGGTATCGTGGACGTCGTTGGAAGATGTTTGCACGTGTGCAAAGAGTGCATGGATGTGGCTACATGGTTACGAGGCGTGATGAAGAGATGTGGACGTAAAGAATTGGTCGGAAAAGTCCAACTGACTAGGTTATGGACTCAGGCTGCGGCTGAGTCAGTTTTGACTCAAATATGGAAAGTTTTAGTTGGTTGCGATAGGATTTCGTGGGGTTCACGAATTTGAGTTGTTTTAGGAATGTGGGATATGTTCCTAAGGTATTTGGAAGTATTAAGATTGCTTCTATCTGCGTATAGAAGTGTCTTGAGAGGTTATGGAAAGTTTCGATTCGTGAACTGAGTAGGATTAGAGTCCTAGTTGAGATTTAGTTGGCCTAAGGGCTGGTTATATAAGCAAGGGAGGCCAGAGCTCGTGGTAGACGACTTTGGGGCTGTTCCTATTGTGTTCTTTTGAATAAAATTCGTAGTTGAAAGGAACTTTTGTGCCTTGTTCGTCCGACTTGTTCCACACAAGTTTTTCTCATCGAGTTTCTGCATAGCACTACCTTTCTTCGGTAGTTTTATCATAACTCTAGTTTTACAGATCCAATTGACGTGATTCTTTTTTATTTGACTTCACAACTTGATTATCTATCATCTGTCAAAATTTCACGGTCATTGGATTTGTGTTTTTTGATCTACACGAGTTTCTTTGCAGCGTTCCAGAACTGTTTTTCTCGGGTAGGACAGATTGACCTTTATTTGATCTTTCAATCGTAACTTGAGTTTCTCTCTACGGATTTGAGTGATTCTTGTTGTGTTGTCTTCGTGAGTTGATTATCTCTGATATCTATCACTTTTTTCAAGGTGAAACACATTTAGATTAGTCTCACACACGATTTCTTTAACGGATCGTTTTTCTGCCGAAGGGGTTGGGATTTAATAGTTTCCGCTGCGTCAGATTTTTTAATCTACCATTCACCCCTCTCTGGTAGATTTTTCACGTGATCTTCAATCCTACACTTGTTTGTATGTTTATTGTGCGTATTAGACGAATTTGCGCTAGAGAGTGCCGCGGAGGATCTACAGCACCAAGCGTTTGAAGACTTTGACCCGAACCAATCTCAAGAGCAAGGCAAGTGTCCTTGAAGCATATTGATCCCGTTTTAAAATAATTTTTTTGTTTGAAAACTGCATGCTTGTGTCAATTTTATGGGAAATCCTATGGTAGGAAGTTTACTAGCTTTGTTTGACCACCCTTGTCACCTGGAATCTATGGTAGAGAGTCAGGTGGGATATTTACCTTTTTGCTTTGCTTAATTATTTGGGATGGAACATAACTATACCACTTAATTTAATTACGCATTTATGAAATTTGATTAATATGAACCTATTAAATATGACATGGTAATGGGTGATCTAAGCAAGCATGGCAAGTGGATGGGTTGGATGTTATGGTGGTTTGCTTGCTTTAGATCTAAGGACCAGTTCGTGGAGCGACCATCCATGATTTACAGTGCCACCACGAGGCCAAGTATGGGTGCGGCGTAGCTGATTAGTTAGGGTTTTGCTGGTGCTATTTGGACCATTAAGGATGCTCGGGGAAGAGGTAGTCAGATTGAGTTTGTTGATGACTGATGAGACTACCCTGGGATCCGAATGGCTCAAAAAGGGGCCCTTGGTTGAAGATGTGCTCAGGTTGAGGCATCGCCACCAGTGAAACCTCAGTGTGGTCTAAATAGGCTAGTAATCCCTTTGTAAAAGCTATTTTGTGATCTCTTGGCCATACACCGACAGAAGTGTGAGATGACATAATTGAGATTCTATAGTCATCGAAAGGTGATGAAATCACAAACACATGGGTAAAGTGGTACAACCTCTGCAGCAACTTGGACCCTCACATGATTAGGGGAAAACTTGGGAATTTGGGATGGATGGTTGGTAATGGTTAAGGTTAATGATATGGTTATGGATGGTTATGAATTAAATTCTGATATTGATTACGGTTATTGGTAATGGGAAATCTAGAATATGGATGATGGTAACAAATTATGGACTAGTATTATGATGATTACATGGTTTATGATGGGTTTACTTCACATACATACAATATATTGTCTTTTAAATGTTTTAATGTACTTTTCAGCACTTAGCCTTTATTATATTCGTCATTTGAATCAGCGACATGTCATACTTTCCACACTTGCTGAGTACGACATGTACTAACCCTTGCAATTCCCCCACCAACAGTTGCAAGTCAGGATTGGGAGTTTAACATTGATAATGCGGAGTTCTAGGCCGTGTCTACCATCAACTTTGCATGTGGAGTGTTGGAGCTGCGCTATATCCTTTGCTTATGCTGCTTAGTTGCTTATTTAGTTATTTCCGCTACATTAGTTGAACTTGTTATTAATATTCATTAGAGCTTGTAATTGAGGATATTCTGAATTTTGTAATAAAAAGTGGTTA